>OY776111.1:225272118-230072118 GCA_963675035.1 Allygus modestus
CGAACAAACTTTTGAAGATTTTGGATAGACATACTCCCGTGAAACGAACTGTTAATGATAATACCTAGATTTAAATAACATTCAAACAAAACGTTGTTTCAGCAATCAAATTGAGTAATTACCAAAATAGGATGTAAAGTAATGAAACAAACCAAATCAACAAAACCTGCTACATCCATTAATTATAAACAGTTTTACTTATCATTGAACTTCGTTATAATATAGAAATTGTAATGAAACAGATTAATAGGCAGAGAAGATGAAGGTATCTGCAACAGTATTACGGCTACAGTGATTACTGAGTAATAGTACGTAGAAACCTATTGTTATATAGCTGGGTATTTATCAGTGTGAATGTAATTGCAATTCAGAGTGCAAAACTATTCGTTTAGGCAACTAAAATCGCTAACTTATTTTCTAGTGTAAGACTACGTAATTAGTTTCAGTATTATCTAATATTACTATGAATTACTGTAATTATTGGGTTCATAAAACTATTTAGATTGTGCACTTATAATTTTAGAGTACTAAATTAGGACTACGACGTAGTTATACTTTTATTTTATAATTAAAATTGCACCATTATTTATCCTAGCAAAGAAAATTACTTTTTTTAAACAAACTCGTCACGTTTATTATTATTATTATTATTATTAACATACATAATAAACACTGCACCTGAGTATTTAGAGCACACGAACAACAAGACGATTAATGCATTGCACAGACACACGTACTGCCAAGTAATGGCTGTGCTGACCTCATATACAAGGGGTATAGACGACTGTTTAAACAGGATACATTACGTAGTCTTCTCAGGTATTTTAAATTATAACACATAACTTCTCTCGGCCACGTATATAGATTTGACGTTATAAACTGATCAGTTTTAAACTTGATTAGAAAGAAGTAATAGTTTTTCATTTCGTTTTCGTACAAATTCTTAAAGTGTATCCTAGAGTTTCAACTATATAATTGTTGTGATTAAGACTGTTTGAGAAAAACTACCTCTAACTAACGCCTCAGAAAGTAGGATAAAAAAACCTTATAGAAGTAAAATAAATGCATATAATATAACTGTTTATTATTTGTTATAACTACAGGACACTACGTTAAATATACTTTCACATGCATATTAAGAGTATTACGTTAATAGTATTATATAAGAGTATGATATTGTTTGAAGAAGTAAAGATTATCCCGGACAATCGTTAAATATATATTATAAAAACTTTCATTTGGATAAACGCAGACGAAATCTGAAACAAACACCAGTATTTTACATTTTCAGCACAAAAACACAATAAATAAAAGTTAGTATTTAGTGTGTGTGATAGTCAATATAAACAACATTTGGGCATAACTAATTGAATAAGATCATATTCCATGCAAATCTAAACAGAACAGATTATAAATAAATGATGGTATATTTTGTCCCCGCAATTTATCGGTGGGCTGCAGTCACTGGCTCATTTGTATCACCATATCCGCTGATAAAATCTACTGACCGCACATTTATTTACAGTTAAACACTGGATAACCCATCTTGATGGAAATTGTATTCCTGATAATAAACAAAGAAAATTTGTATAAATAACTTAAATATATAGTTAAAACAACAAATATATTTTAATTACAGGCAGTATTTAATAATAGTATGTTTAATAACCATCCGTTTCCGCTAATTATTTTAATTATACAATTTATTAAACATAAAATTCATATTAGATGAAGTTCATTTGTTGCGCTAAATTAAATTAATAACGAAAGGTACATATATTATGAGTAGGTATAGTGGCTTTGAAGCCAGCTTTTTGAAAGTGTTACCCATTTTTATGTCCTTTTTCAGAAATTCCAAATGGCATCACAATTAGGCTGAACATATGCAACAACTTAATCAAATCCATAAGATAATTAGTCAGGGTAGTTACACATTTTAATCTCTTCCTCTTATTATTTGAATAGTAATTAGCTCAACGATTCCTCCAGTAGATAAGGAAGCTAACACTCTGCATCATATCAGTGTTAAAACGCCTACTTTTAATGGGCCCAAGTTTTTCCTCAATTCAGAATATACTTTTTTTTACTGAATCAACGGGTCCATAAACAAAACTATTTGCAATACATTAAAATAAAAATATGTCTTGTGTTGAAAAAAACTATTGAGCTAAATAAACATCTATAGATTTTTTTATAAATTGATAAAAGCAATTGTGTTTATAATGTAATTAATATTTAAACAAATAAAAAATGTTATTAAGTAGTCAATGTAACATCTACTTATATCGAGATAGATAATACCAAAACCCGGAGAGCCCGAAACCCTTCCTCGGAGGGGGTAATATTATACCAGCACTCGGACCGCCATATCACCAGGTTTATGAGCCGTGTATCTGTTTTATTGCATCTTGGTTTCCAGTTTCCACCCCCGCCCCCACTTCGCTCCCAAAAGCTATCAAACTCTCTGACCGCAACGGAAATTGAAGCTGTATTGAGGTTCTTGAAGAAAGACGTTCCCTCTGCTGGAAACCGTATACAATAGGTCCCCATGATGATCATAAGAGTAGCATATTAAAAAGGCAATGAGAATCTATCTTTAACGATGTTTTATGTTGGCATAAAGACAGGAACAAATACAAATTCTGACAGTATTACGAAATATTAAGTTTGACTCGCTATGCAACTTTATATTTTATTTAAATTAGGGCTGACGTTAGTGAAGTAAATTAGGGGAAACTAGTTTTATCACATGACCGGCTATCTAGAAAAATAAGTTTAAATAAGTGCATTTGTAAAAGCCTGAATGTGCATGTAAAACTCTAAATACTATAGTAAATAGTTTTCTTATTACTGTATTTCTTAAGTAAGAATAATTAATCAACGTAAATTGAAAGACAGCTTATTCGCGATTGTAAAAGAAAGCATTGCACTGGAATGCACAAACAGCAATCAATTAAACCAGAGCACAAAACAATCAATTTAAAAGACCTGTAAAAAAGGCTATACAGTTGCATATAGACTTAATTTTATGTTTTTACGAATTAACTTGTTTTACGTAAACTGTGTTAATGAAGACATTTACTTATCTGTATAATTTTACTATGCGTTAGCGTACGTAAGAATTATAACATTTAAAAATAATTACGTTTAATCGGTATACAGGTGCAATCGCGTTTAGACTTATAATCTGTAGGAGGATTTTGGAAATTCCATTTTTGTACCGGCGTGTTGCATTCGATTAAAAGAATTACCAAAACAAATGGACCAGCATCAAAGGATACGCAACAAAATAATCCGATATGAAATTAAAACCTTTACCAATAACGTATTTAATAGTGGCAAAAACAAATGAAATGAAAATAATAATAATAATCCAAGTAGAAGCGTTATTTTCGCCGTCAGATGGCGACTTTTTGTTATGATAATGCAAGTACATGCCTGAGGAGCAAGCTATCTTATGTCCAGTTGTAAAAAGAACAAATGTAGCACTAATCGTTTGAAGGACAATTAAAGCTTCTGCTATGAGTTTAGGATACTAATTGCAGTGGCTGCCTTGTTTGTAACCCTTTATCGCTAATTTTGACAAACTAAATACTCCATAAAGTACAACCAAGATTCAATCACGTGTATTAATTTGTTATGTATTGGAATATTCCTTAACTCCATTCTAGCGGCCCCTGGACTATATAATCACGACTAAATAACAGGTTAAAAAGCAGTTAAAATGTCAAATAAGTAAACGAACACACATACACTTCAGTGTTTACTACATTTTGTGTGTGTGTGTGTGTGTCATTTTTCGTGATTCATCTCAGTGTAGTGTATGTGTGTTTGTTTATTTGACGTTTCAACTGCTTTGACAATGTTTTAATTACAACGAAACATGTCAGTGTAAGAATTAATTTTCTTCTTTGGATTATTGACGGAGGTAAAGTACTTGTTTAGTCGGGAATATTCTTCTCCTTCAGTAGACAATATTTGCCTACGTGCGTATTTTCAGTACGTAGCTTAATGGCATTTGAAGGGTAATTTTTTAAAGTGTTTGATATCAATATAAAATATAAATTGGAAGTAAATTCCTGATTTATCATTCTTTACACTTTGTGTTATCCGCTGTTGAACCTTCAGAGAGTGACAAGCCTATGGCAATCTTAAACTACATTTATGAATAATAGCAATTAATACCTACACAGCCAACTGTTACTTACTAAAAATTGTATTTTATACAGGTTTACTGTAAACTAAAACAATGCTAGGTTGCGTTACATTTAAGGCATCTCAATAAATGGTATGATTCATCATTAGAAACACAATACAAATAACAATATTTAATAATTTACAATAACACACTTACATAATACATAAATAATTAATTGATTCCGGTATGTGTTTTTCGTGATATTTCAAGTTCAAATCTGAACTCATTTTCAGCCTAGTTCAACATATTTATAGTTTGCTCGTTTACTTTTTCAAATATGTTAAAATAGGGTGAAGATGAGTTCAGATTTGAACTTGAAATGAACCTTTTAGAATATAATTGTTTGTTTTATTTACACTACTGATGAGAAACGAATTAAGTTATGAGAATATAAATAATTAATGCTTAATTTTTCGAAGCAACTAACATTAACAAAAATATTCACGTACTGTTATTTTATCATTTACATAATTAACATTAGGAGATTTAGTACATTATAAAATGAACTACGGTACTGGGGAGGCTTGGCAAGGAATAACAGCGTTTACCGTGGGAACCTTGCAGCCGCTGGCCCGCCATATCGCATGCTTATTGTATTCTTTAATAAAATATAGAGACAGATGTTTAACAGAACATAGATTTAAAATACACATTTTATGGAAAATCCCAAGATCAAAATTAAACTCTGCTTAGTAATAGTATGTAGCGATTAGCTTGTTATTTTTACTTTCTCCCCCTATACATAGTTATGGAGAGAGTTTGAGTCAAAATTTTCGAATTTCAGTTGTTAGTGGAAATATTCGTTTAAGTGCTCCCTGAACCCAAAGAAGTGGTTTTTACGTGATGTTTGTCACTCAGTCGACTCAGCCGGCGTTCACCTACCGGCCGGTACGCGTTAATAGTGCACTTTAAATGTTTTTCGCTGACGTATGTCGTGTGTGTATGTTCGGGGTTATGTGTCTGTTTTAAACTTTTGACGACAGACATGCAAATTCTGCAAATTCTGTTCAGATTTTATTGAAATTCAAGACCTGAATATGGAAACACAATAAGCTTCTGAAACCGCGGTAGCCCAGTTTGGATCAACTGAAAACTGAAGACGGAGGTTACTGTATTTTGTAATTATCTATTTTAAGTTGAAAATACTTAAGATCCCATATATGCACTAAAAAAATAGATGTTATACTTAAAACATACTTTGCTCAAGAAAAATATACCCAAAGGAAATAGTACTGTTTAGAGAGTTCAACTGCTCCGCTATTGTTACTACCATTATCTACTTCTTAAAACATCCCGAACTACAAGGACAGTATTGCCAATTAAATTAAATTTACAGCATAGTAGTACTGTTCTGTTTTTCTTGGATATGTTCGTTTCTCATATGTTTCTAATATGTACCCTTTTAAAATAGAGTATAACCACGTCAATCTAAGTGGAAGCCAAATTTGTACCGAAGGGGCCAAAAATCTGGTTCTCAAGGCTCATAAAACGAATTAAGTCGTAAATGAGATGATAGCTAGATCAGGATCAGAGGGTTTTTAGAGGTGTTTTTAGGTTTTTTTAGAGGTTTTTAGGATTATAGCCTAATCCTTCCTTGCCCCAGAAACTGGCGGATCGCTGTGTTCGATCGCTGACAGCGGGCTATTCATTCTAGCATATTTTCCTGCAATGTTTTAGCTGAGCAGTACACTTGAATGACTGAACCGATATAAACTTTTTACCATGATTTGTATTGGAAGCCTAGGCTATAACTCTGAAGATAGGACCACAAAGGGCAGCGCCTATTATGTAGGTCGGTGGTGATAGCCGCTACTTTCACAGGTCCACACAAGTGGCGCCCTCTGTAGCGGCTCGTTATCGCTCTACCACAAGCGCTGGACACTGAACCCTCCTACTTGTATTGGTAACACTGATTTATAGCAAAATATATCTATAACAGTAAACATATGTGACTAATTCCGCATTGCAATTTCCTTACACCATCGCGCCGTGCGGAAATAATGGCATCGAGCATTTCAAATATATAAAAAGTTCTAAAGTTATTTTATCACTCCAAAAACTTTACTAATATCCATAAAAGCAGAGCATTTTGTGCAAGTATAAAACCATAACCCAAGCAATACCAACCATAACCGATGAAAACGTTAATTGAATAAAATTTAAATGGCAATAATTTGAATAATGAATAATTTAAATAATTTGAATAATGGCATCGAGCATTTCAAATATATAAAAAGTTCTAAAGTTATTTTATCACTCCAAAAACTTTACTACTATCCATAAAAGCAGAGCATTTTGTGCAAGTATAAAACCATAACCCAAGCAATACCAACCATAACCGATGAAAACGTTAATTGAATAAAACAGCGATAGGTGGACGCACGACAAATTTGCATAACTTAGTTACTGCGATACGAATTCTCCAACTACGAGGAGGAAGGCTTATGAATCCACTTTCCTTGAACAAGCACCAAAGAAATTGATAAATATCTAAATCCCTTACCAATAACTAAATGGTAATTTATTGTTGGGAATGTAAGATGGAGTATTAATCTACACAACGTACTATGGTGATCAAAGAATATTTGTTTTGCGCTTTCTTAGAATAACTAACCTATAATTTAATGTAAATTAAATTCAATATATCGCAATAGTAAGTCTTTTTTGTTATAATAAACGCAATAGACGGCAATATCACGAGGAGCTTAATGAATTCGTGATTACCGATCACACTGCTTCGTGTTCTTTGCTAACCAGTCCTGTCTTTTCACCACATAGTTAATGGGATCATAGCGACGTCGGCGTCGATCGCACGGGTGTTGTAGACCTGTATTTTAGCGTTGCATATCGAAGAAAATTTACATACATTTAAATCCAAAGTTATCACGAAAATGAATAACAGAATATTCGAAGATCATAGGAATTATAACAAAGAAATTAGATTTTAATAAATTTCTATAGGGTAGCACTACTATTTGGGTACCTATTTCTTAACTTAACCCTAAATTAATAGTGATTTCTTCCTGGAGTTGTAAAGCGAATAAAGTGTTAGTTAACTTTGTTGAATATAATATTTGAAAACCATATATTTGGAAAACATCAAGCAACTAGTAATAAATAAAGGTTTTTTAACCTTACAAAATGTATATGATTAAAAAATGCTTGCCGAAAATAAATAAACTGTGTAATAACTTGATTCTGACCTATTACTTGATTGGTTGCGTATGTACTTACACAAAGCTTTTGTTAGTTTCCCGAACATCTCCCTCTATTTGCTTAGGATCCAAGCTCTTTGACCCTGTTAATTTGGAGTGTTGTAAGCAAACAGCACGGGATCAAAATATAGTCGCTCAACGTACAACAAAGACAACGCGGTTATCTGATATGTGTGTTCATGTACGATAACTTCTGAGTAAGGGCAACAAATCTCTATATTTATAACGGTTATTACAACTGTTTCCAGTATTTATCTCTTTTGGCTACATTTCTTAACTACAAAATATATATATAAGATCACTCGACTTATATTTGTTACTGTAGACAGTAAACTAATTAAATTGTTAAAACTGATATCATTCCTCGTTGCAAGTATTAAAAGCTTATAAGTGGGTGGGGTTAAAAGCCCACCAGTTCTTTGCAATTTGCCCGTTTCTGCACGCACCACCAAAATATATCAAAATTACCGGAGCAACAAGGGAGCAATTAATGGAGGGAGGAACGATGAAAATCACCATCAAAGCCCGACATAGAGGGGCTGGCCGGACTGGCCCTCCTGTGTCCGTACATTTCGAAAAAATAAAACCGAGGAAAGCAATGACACAAATATTCCATGTTTCACTGAAACAAAATTTGTAATTACAAAAATAGATATGAAAGGTCGATTTTAAGTTCATACGATGATTTTGTTATGTTATTGTTTTATATGTTTGAACTTTTATAAAATAACGATTATGAGTCAAAATACGTAGTCATTTACATTTTTTACAGAATGTACTTCGTAATACAGAGATGGAGGAACGGGCTCCGTGCCAACAATATGTGGGCAAAGATTTTGATCTTGCTTTCCAAGATTCATTATGATCTCTGCTTGATAATGTGAATAGTTTCCGTACTTGGTTGAGCTCATCTACGAATTAATTTCTCTCGTGGAAGATATATAGCGAAAATTCAAACAGCGTTGATTATTATCTCATATGCAATTATAATGTACGCAAATGGGTTATAAGGAATGGGTTATATCATTTGTAGTTTAGACAAAATAATTAAATATAAATAAAATTAGAGTTTTGTCTGTACATTGCTTGGAATTATGAAATTGTTTCATATTTTTACGATTCATACCATAGGAAAGCAGAAACGCGTCTTATCTCAATTTCTATCTGTCCGTCTGTCTGTCTGTCGGTGACGCTCAAAGACGGAATTTTGACCGCTTTTCACAGGAAACGGGTGCACTGGCATTGATGAAACTTTGTTTATTTGTTCTATACATGCGTGAGAAGGTTTTAGGCTACTTTAAACCGCCAAACGCTTTTTGGAAAAATAATGGTGGCCGCTCAAAAAGTGATTTCGTGCGATTTTGGACACGTTTTGTTCGCTTTTCACAGGGAAACGGGTGCACTGATTTCGATGAAACTTTTTTCTATGTTCTATATGCGCATTAGAAGGTTTTAGGTTAATTGCATTTTTGTAAATCACCTTAGGACTCTGCCCTAAGAGGTTTTAGAGATTCTATGTATTCTTATGGACAAAGTATTTAATTATATTGAACCAGATGATGACTTAATAGTTAAATCTATAACTTAAAATATTGTAAACATTATGGAAATAAAAAACCAACGTGAATGGCAACTCTCATAATGGAAATAAAAAACTACTTGAATGGCAACTCAAACTCTTTTTTCGTTAGGTGAGAGTAGGGGGTATGGGGAACTCTGCGCGCTTCCCCCCTGATCTTAATTATTCCCCCTCGATTTTATATTTTTGCCCCCCTCTTCGATTTTATATTTTTGCTCCCCCCCCGATTTTTATTTTTGCCTCCCCCTTCCCCCCACGATATATATATATATATATATATATATATATATATATATATTTTTTTTATTTGAGACACCACGTGTCAGCATTACAGTTCCAGGAATTCTCGCCGACGTGAGCGCACGTGTCACTACCTCCACCACCACTTATATAGTTATTTCTAAAAACGAATCCAAAGTGTTACGTGTACAGATTTGGAGTCGCAAAAACTACACGCCGTTCACTACCCAACAGAGTTCCTCGACTTAGCAACAGTACCCGAACTATATGCAAGTATATTTCGTTAACTTTGATTGAATTGTACATTAAACGTGTAAAATGTCATTTTAATATTGTCAAATTATGTGGGTTGTTATTTTCTTTAGTTAATCTACCATTTATATACAACCCGTACGAAGGACGGGTACACAGCTAGTTATTTTATGAAATAATAAATTTCGAAGGAAAACGAGGAAAACCTCCCACTGAAAATAAACCGAAGACATTGACGGTGCGACTATCCCACACGCCACCAACGATGAATGGAAGGAAACAACAGTAATGATTTTTGTAAAATCACATAATTTGTCGAGTTTTTTACCATTTTAATATATTGTTAGTCAAAAAGTAGCAATATATCTGTTAGTTTTAAAATGGTTATAGGTATCTTTTTTATTGATTCATTATTATTATTATTATTTTGGTGTTTAAATTTAAAGGTTCAGAACGTGAAAACCCTCAATATAACTTGAATACAAACCAAACACCATCAGAGAAAGATGTCGTTTATAAAGTTAGTAAAAAACGAAATTCTGAAGTGGTAGTTTTCCTGACGGGAAAATCAGTATTTAAATAATCCACTGAGAAGAATTGTGTGATAATAAGGGGTAACTCTTTTACTACAGTAGAGACTAGTGCAACACATTTAACACAGGGTCTATCCAGTCCAACTTTACCTACCACCTCACCACTAGGCTCCCAACTATACAAGTTTATCTAATCATTTCTTATACTAAATTGCATAGCCTACCTAAATAAGAAATGTAATGTAGTATTTAAAAATTGTATTAACATGTTTACAATTATATCGGTAATACGTTGTACAGCTTTAGCTCTTAATAATATGTTGTTGATTTTCTTAGAACTTGAGAATAAATCTCAACTAACATGTTAATTTTTCTTCCAAATACTTGTGATGTTGTTGAAGATGGTGATTGTATTCTTGATTGGCTATTAGTTAATATGTTAATAACATATTAACATATATTAACATATTAGTTATTAACATGTTAATAATTGTTGGGACAAGTTCAAATCGTGTTAAAGCCCTAAGCCCATATTCATTTGCTCCACCTAAAAGGTTGTGGTGGTATTAGATAT
Organism: Allygus modestus; assembly: GCA_963675035.1. Classification (NCBI taxonomy): domain Eukaryota; kingdom Metazoa; phylum Arthropoda; class Insecta; order Hemiptera; family Cicadellidae; genus Allygus; species Allygus modestus. The sequence continues at coordinate 225,282,710 of OY776111.1, forward strand.
CGAGGGAGGCATTGATGTTTAAAAATGAAATTCGATCGATGTGACTACAAAAGTATTACTTCTATTACAAACAGTTGAACAAGTATTAAAATGTCGTAAACCGAAACTTCTTTTACATTTTAATTCTTTAATGTAGATGCAAGTAACGTTGTATATCAGCGGCGGTGACATCTGTAAACACAGCAAGGTAGAAAGTTGGAGTTACAACATTGGCAGCGCCGCGTCGTTAATCTTGTATTACTCCCTTCAGGACGTAAATCTTGCAACAAGCAGCGAGGGTGGCCTTGCCTCTTGTAAAACTGGGCATGTCCATAAATATATTGTGACGGCATTTCTACTTCATAAATCTGCAATCGGTACAGCGTCTCCATCCGATTATCCCAATATACAAAGCTCTCGGTGATCATACTTAATTAATATACACGGTCTTGCTGATCAGTCACCGATATTTTTTCGCCAGATAACCTCTATCCCATAATATTTTTCGGACAAAATATAAGTTTTCTTTATTAACTAATGGCTTATTTTATTTACTTACGACTTGTTCGTCAACCAAAAGTCTCAAATCATAACTTACCAAAAAAAAAGAAAAATTGTCAAATACAAAGTAAAATATTATGAAAATTATAACTAATAGTGGCATTCCATTTTTTCTAAGGAAACATTGTTTGCATGACATTTTTCTCTCCTTAGTACATAAGCATATTTGTTTACAATTAAAAATATATTCTCATGCCAATAATTCAGAAATGGAAACTCCAAGAACGTAATTGACTTTCAAATCATATTGCTTAAGGTTTAAATTTTTTGTGTTCGATAGTTTCTTGAACAAATTAATTTGGTATATTGTTTTGTGAATAAAAAAGCAAAATAAAAATATCGTCAGCTATAAGGTTTAGTTGTGTTTTAATAATGCTTTAACAACAGTAATAAAAAGCCATAGCCAATTTCAAGGAACGAGGAGTAAATATTAATAGGGCATTATTTTGACACGGCAAAGAGGAATCTCGATTTCCAATTTGTATTCTTCAACATCTTCCAAACTACCTCGGGTTCAACCAACCGACAAGACGATGAGGACTGGGGAGTTGGGATGCGCCACAAGGGTTATGTCGTCGTCGTCCGAAGTTGGCATTGTGAGGTCCGTTTATCACACACAAGTCTTCACACACACAAAGGCCCTGAACGTTGTTATCGCAGCGCTCCACATGGACGGCAAAGGAACCTTTCTGACAGATTTAACTCTAGTGTTGAAGAAGAATTATTAGGATTCCTTCAGGCGATTTGTTAACCAAAGTTTCATTATGAAATACACTTCCTAAAATGTTACCAACTTTTTAAAGTTTTACAACATGCTAAATGGAATAACTAGATGGCATTATATGTAGTAAACATGCACATTAAAATAGCAAAAACCGGCCACAGTTATTAAAATATGCGTCTACATACATATGTTCAACAGTTTTCAATTACAGGAGACTCCAACTAACTACCTGTGGGAGTTTGTTAAAACAAATCTGTCAACATTTTGTAGCAACTACTCATACCCACAAGTTGTTATGATTTTAGATCAGATATATTAACAGAGAAGTGGTATACTACCTATAGTAATATATTACAAAGCATATGTATTGCGAGTAATATATTATTGAATATTAAAGATTAATATATAAAATTAAAAAATACAATATTACTTCTCTGTGGAAATACATAAAACACACTTAAAATATGAATTGCTGTGTCAGATGTACTAACTGAGGTGAAAGCGTTTAGTTTGTTTATAAAATTAAAAACATATCTTTTGCAGGCTACTTAATAACCTACACCATTCGTAAATTACTTCTTAATAAACCACCGATTATTTAAACAGAAAGACAAAAGATTATATTTTAGTTTTGTATCCTAAATGAGGCATTTTACAAGCAAAAGTAAATACAAATTTAGCAAAAAAAACAATAAATGTTAGTAATAAGAAAATATATTACCGTAATCTTAACCACAAGAGAAGCAGAGGGGCAGAAACTCCCTATGCAATAAAACAGATAACACACGGATCATAAACTGCATACGGTTTTGGAAGGACAACTTGAGTGTTACACTTACAGGATACCCTGAGAGCCTTATAACTTGTGTGCTTAAATGTTCCTGAGGATTTAAGTGGATTTTATTAATACAGTAGTATATAAACTGAACATATAGTGTAATATGTTGCATTAATAGGTCGTGATAGATTAATTATTTTGTCAATTGCTTTAACTGCATAAGGTAGCATTATCTGGCATTATTCTTTGACAGACTATTATATAAATTTTGAGGTATGGATTATGTTACACTTGTAATATGAAACCCCTACTCGTATGGTATCACATATGTATTCTTCCTTTTTATACAAATTAAATGTTCTTCATACACTTTTTCTGCCTGTTAGTGTTAAACAAGATAAAACTATCTGGAAAATATGCAAGTCCAAAATGTTTCAAAAAAGTAACTGGAGGGGTTTAAAATAAGACTGCATCCGCAACCGCAGTCCGCGGCCGATGGCCGATTGCCGGTTTAATCCAACATCACATCATTGGATAAAGCACGTAATGCTTGCAACTCTCGTGCATGGTAAACTGCGGACTTGAAAAATCTTGATTACGTTTGCTTCCGTAATATTCTTTAACTTTCTAATGGCGTGTCGAAGGTTTATCAAAGTCCATTTTTAGGACGTCAGAGTACATTAAGTGATCACACACTAACCATAGTAAATAAATGTTCTAGATTAAATATCTAGTAAATGGATTGCTAAAGGGAATATGCCAAGGGTAAGTGTAACAGTTATAAATTCTTAGAGCATAACAATCAAAGACCCTTGATCTCTTCCGTCCAACCCAAAGCAAGACCTATACTTTTTATCCCGCTAGTGCTTCAATAGTCACAGTAACATTTAACGGGTGGCCAATTACAGAGGAATGTCTGCCGCTAACCTCGGCGGCGCGGCGGCCCGCAAGCCGTTGATTGCTGTGGCCAACCGTCATCACAGTCCCGTTTAGGGTCACTTTACTGTTATGACTGTAATGAAATACATAGAAAAGAGACGGAACGCAAAGGTGAATGATGCGTTTATCTCAGGTTATTTTAATTTGTCTACTATAGTTGCAAAGTAAGAGGGGAAGAGGCTGGTTAAAATTGTCTATTGTCAGCAGTTTTGGCCTCTTTTGTAAATGGCATTGTTAGGCTTGAGCCATTCTATAGTTTAAGAAGTACTTAATTTACTGGTACCTAAGAAACAATCATACAAACCAGAACCTCTTTAGAACTTACAATCTGAAAGAATTAAATGTTATTTAATCTATTCGAACAAGCAGTTAACAACTCAGAGTTTCTATTTACGACTAATAAATCTGAGATGGGTAAAATCGTCAACTACATTAGTTAGACTTTCACATAATGTTAGTAATAATGGTTTCCAACCAGGACATAAAGCTGCCCCACAATATGCGCCACGCTAGAACATTAGTTACAGCAATGTTGTTGTAAGTTACGTCTAATGCTGTTATGAGGTGGTAATGTGCTTATGAGGGCATCGATTCCCGCCCCCTCCCAATCTACTTGCATTTACTAGTTTTCAAGATAAATCAAGGCAATTACATAAGATAATGGAGCCGAAACCTTTTTTATTTAAAAAATATATTGGCAGCCGACTTGTACGGTACTGATAAAATTTGCTAGCCAGAACTTCAAAATTATAGGTATGACGTTTAGCGGTTACACTTATGTTTTCGTTAAAATGCCAGTTAGTTGTATGACTTTAACAAATTACACTGATTGTACTTTAATTTAAACAAACGTAGTTGCTTCAATATTAAATATAAAAAGTAGATAAATGGAAACAAGCAACAACGAGAAAGGAGATAAGGAGGAAGTTTACTTACTTTCAAGCCGTTGCGTCTTTAACGGTGTGAAAAACAAACTTCAAAAGAAGGGAGTAGAGGGCCCGAATTAAGATAAACATGCTCCCTTATAAACAGAATAAACCAGATGATCATTGTTTAAGAGACATTCCTACAGAGTTACCTATCGACCAAAGTGATAATCTTAGATAATTAACAAGCAGTGTAACATTTATATAAAATAATTTGTTAATTCATTTCCAAACAGTAAACCATAACACTGTACATAACATACTAATTCAGACTTTGTACCTACTTTGAGTATGTACTTCTTACATGAGTGTGCTATTCTACTTTGAGCATCACCCTATTCCTCCAGGAACAAGGTAATTGATTTAACAGTTCTGAGATATAATGTTTATAGTAAATGGCGAGATTCACTTAACAAATTAAAATCTAAATCTTCTTCGGCGCATGTGGGATTTATTTTGTATTACTACGCAAACGGCATTTTTGTTAATAGAGTACACACCCGCTTTTAGGGAAAGCGGTCCAAACCCCTCAAATTGCTTTATGTAGTCAACTAACTGGTGTTTCATAAAAAAATCATAATGTTAAATAAAACGTAAATTAGAAGGGCACAGGGAATAAAGGGGAATAAAGATAAGTCCAAAAAAACTTTTTATAGTTATCAATGGTTACTTGTAGTGTTTTTTTATGCTGAATCTAATGCATTCGTTTTTGGAATGAAAGCGCTATGTCCATGATAATATAGCTTGAAAAATCACACTGTCCCGTGTATTATAACAGCGTTTCAAATCTGAAATACGAGATTCTGCAAATTTATGAAACTGTGACTTTATTTCCTGTAACTTTCGTATGTTAAATTTCACACTATTCTCGAAGAACGTGTATATTTAAATTAATATGTAACGATATTAAGATATTGAAAATGTATGAGGAAACAACAGACAGAACACTTAAAATTATAGTTAATTTACGAGATCAAATCAGCACCACGTAAAATATGCCAGATGACTTTAAGTAATATAAAACTTGGTGAACTGTATTCTAAATTCATATTTTTTAACCTTCATTTGCACCAATTCTAGCAATTTGGTCTATAAAGTGGATGTATTTTCATTTTTTTTACTTTCCCAAATAGCAATCAACACACATACTGCTCTCAGAAATTACATCACCATGTTGAGTAATGTGACTGGCCACTAGATAGGCCACTAGATATATGTTATGTACATACAGACACCTTGTATCAAGTTTGATGATACTGTACGAGCAATAATGTATCGTACAACTCACCCCCGACTGGGTAATTGCTTTGCTGCCTTAGATCTCGTCTTACACAAAGGACTTTAAAGCAATGGAATGGTGGTCGAATAGTTATTATTATATTTACATTCCTTTTTTTAGTTTTAGGGAACTTCAGCACAATCTAAAGAAATACAAAGAGTATATAATTATTGTGTAACCACTTTCATAATTTTAATGGTTTTTTTTGTTTCGATATCAGCATTGACAAAAAATAGGTGTTTATATGAAAATAATATAGATAACATGTCAATCAAAACCAAGTAACACGTGTTTTAACATCGTGCATGTCAAAACAATTTTGTGTGATGCTCAAACCTATAATATTGTGTTGCTAAACGAGAATCCCACATCTGAGATATTATATATCTAAATATAGTAACAAGTTGAATTATTATTACTGTATTATTTAATTTACTTTTAACAAAATGAAGGTATTATTAGCATGCGATTATAAAGTGAGGGATTTTTACGATGATGTGGTGGCAATGCTGAAAACGTGAAAACCATCGTTCTGCCCATCAAACTTCCCAAACTAAAGTCGGCTGTTGAATATTTCAGAGTCGATTTGACGATTGTCACAGAAATTGTATATTCATGCTCAAAAATTACACCCTCGTCACTGGTTGTAAATGTTGATTCCACGTAAGGATTTACTCGTCGATATATGTAAAATTTGAATTTCAACTGTGGAATATGATCGAACCACCGCTATCACTATAGAAGATTGGAAAAACTCGTCGAAAATAAAGCAAAATTGTGCTGAATAAATCCCACCTTTCAGGTCAGTTAGCAACTAGTCCACCGGTCTATTGTCCACAGTGTTTTATATACATTTAAACAGAAGAGTTAAATAGTTTCCATGTTTCCAAAATACTTCGTAATAAGAAAGTTACAGTATTTAACATGGAACAAGTGTCATTCCATCTACGTATTTATAGTTTAAAGATAATAAGACGTGTACCTTTTCAGCACTGAAAAGGATACAATCAAAATTACTAAAGCATTATTTAGGAAATTAGGAAACATTATTTAAATTTGGGTTAAATCAATGATTGCTACATATTAATGGACCACAAAAATTATATCTATTGTGTCCAGAATCTAACTCGGCTCATAATAAGCATCTTGATAGCCTGGCGGATAGCGACTTCAGTTCAACAGGACACATTAGGTAAATTCCCAGGTTATTATATGCATAAAGTTGATAAGTTTAGACTTCTTCTTCTTAAAAGAGTTTATGTTATTTATATAAAATGCTTCCGAAGTCTTACAAAGTAAATTCGCCAGACTAGTCTTAATTTTAACATTGGGCTTATGGCGTGTATTTTAACTGTATGTGTAGTTTTTGCGTTTTATTATCAGGTACAGTAGATAGCGAAGCATTAGATGCCACTACTTTCAGATTTTACTTTTACAAATCAGAAAAACTCCACTGGCTGGGACAATCTGAGCGGGTTATCCATCTTCGTTAAGGCTTTATTGAAAAGGAAGTTGCAATTGCTGAATGCTTGCTACTTCCTCCCTCCGCTAAGTAGTAGACAGTGTTGATTGGAATTGAGTGCGAATATCGAGTCTTACTTGCTACCCCGTTTTAAAGCAAAACCCCATGATGATTGAAAACTAAACTGATGTTTTAGTTTTTAAAGTAATTTAATTCGTTTGAAATATAAATTTTCTTAATACAGTATTAGAATAGCATTAATCGAAAACTGTAACGGATTATTTGTAGCCACTGAATAAGTATAAGCCCAATGAAATTTGAGACAATATTCTCGATGGTAATACTTGATATTGCCGATAAATACGATATTAAACCAAAACATATCTACGGAGCTATATAGTTTTATTAGATAAGTAAAATATCTTCAAGTGAAATTTTACAGCGTGCGAAAGTCTACAATGGCCGTCCTAACCAAAAATAATTTCACAATCTGTTGAAAGGAAACAATTTCCGGACCCGAACATTAAAACAATACATTAAAACATGCAGAGTATGCACAGCTTGCATCGGAGTGGTCAGTAAGTAAAGCGAACGCGGCTTTTAGTAAATTAACTGTTTTCTCCTTGTTAAAACATAATTTAGTTTTCTACGGTCTTCATCAAGCACTTGTGTGCGTTACGTTACACCAACGCTCAAGGGTCTTTGTACTTAAAGCTAATCGATCTTTTACGTCTAATTATGATTCATCGTTGTAAGTCAACCAGGACCAATGTCATATTTTCTTAGAATTGTTTACAGGTGTTAGCCCTTATCTTAGCAGCGACCCCGCACTCACTAGAGGCGCTGACCTGGCCGCCCTCGGGTGACCACCGCCATCGTGGCAGCCTGTCGTCAGTCAGCGGAGTCGCCGGTACGTCACTATAGGGCGGGGATGTACACTATAGGTACAACCGGGTGTAAGCCTCAGTACTGGCGAACACTGCTAGTTGGACCTTGGCGAGGTCTTTAGACATAAAGATACTCAGAAAGGGAACTGACATGGTCCCCAGCTGATACCTTTCCTGGGTTAAATAGTTTTTCCTCGAGTCATTGGTTTAATTTTTGTCACAATCGTGTAACTATTTTATGAAAATGAGCTCGGAAACTTTAAAAATTGCAATATTCATGATTTTAAACGACTTCCATTTGCTCTTTAAACATTGCATTATTTTCTGTCACCTATCGTAAAAAAATAAATCTTAGGAGTTCTATTTGTAGTAGTCAGAAGCACTTAGGTATTTGACTGATTATTGCAAGATGTTTACAATAAAAACTTAATTAACTTGTTACAATAGTTAAATTAATGATCAAATCAATTCATTATTTTAGTTGTTATACTTGCATTAAATATTCTTCAGGAAGAAATGTGAAATTATTCTGCGCATCTATTCTAAGTTTTGTTTTAGCGTTTTACGTCCACTCATCGCTTGGAATCAAAATTATAAAGTCCAAATATATTAGAGTAGTAGTAACAGTAACAACAATAAATCGCACTCTTACAACAACACCTGAATTAAAGATAATTCAGTTAATACAACTGCCATGTAAAACGCTCCTTTTTCTACTGCAGAGACCGCTCCTGTCTTGAAAACTGAAGTGGTAAAAACAGAAGCCTTTGGAGTAGAATAATAACGCACAAGTTGCATGTGCAGTTCTGAGCTTATCATGGTTAGCACTAGTGTAATGGATGGCAACTAATGGAGGCCTGCACAATCCATAACACTTAGCACCCTCGGCCCAATGGATTACTATGCCCACTTGCTCTTTTGACGATGTCCTGACCCTTCCAAACTGTAAATGGTCTGTTGCTAATCTTAGTTATTAAAATTGTGAAGCACTACGTAATTATGTAGTTTAGACGTTTGGCGGGGTTTCGTTCTTCTTACTAAAAAATGGATCTTTTGATAACAACATTTTATCGAAGTGATACTACTTCAATACTGTTGGTATTGTTTGGCTGTACCTACTATAAAATAAAGTTATCGCTAAGAACTCGCCATTCTTACAAATAATCTACTGCTAGAAGGAACGCGTGACAATTACGCAACTGTTAAAATCCAAGCGGCAAGTTTAAAAGTGGTTTTCATTAATAATAATCAAATATGATCTCATCCATTCAAAATTAGGGTTAGCCCTATGTACTCATCGCCTTGTAAATAAATAAAGTGCAAGAGTAAGTATATTTGGAAGTGGTGTGAGACATGTTTTTTGTTTAAATACATTCTGAAAATAAGGGTAACACTAGATAACATCGTAATACGTGTCGTCTCACTTGACCTAGAGAAGGCATATAAGAGTTAAACTACCTATAACAATTTAGTAAGGAAATAAATAATGTTTGTTTTTGATTAATTGCAAGATAAATTAAATGACATCGCAACGTGCACAAACCCAACCTTTTTATAATATTACATTTTGGGTAGTACTTTCGGGTTGCAAACTCATTAATTGCTATTGAACCCTTCACTTCTGAAAAAAGCCAGTTAAAACGGAACTTGTTCAGTTACTGTGTTAAAATAAACACTAACACGAGATCATTTTTTAATGAATGACGATTTTGACAACTTCAGGGCTACTGAAGTATTCAGTTATTACAGTCCCGGGCTTACACAACACGCTACATACAGTAATTTCTACGGAATGAATAGTTCCTAAAAAATTTTCAATAAAATGTTTCTTTTTAGCGAATTTCCCCTATAGGGAATAAGCTATTACCGTAGTCGGCATGGTAAGACCTAGGCCCGGGACCATGATAACTTTTCGTTTTGAGGTCCCCAGACCCCAAAAACACCATTCGTTCTAAACTGTATATATATATATATATATATATATATATATATATATATATATATATATGTGTGTCCGTGGGTGCGATAACTCTCGTAAAAAACGTCCGATTTTGATGAAATTTGGTACAACTATGTAAAGCAGCATTTATGACTTTAAGTTCGAAAACCAGACGGATCGACCTATCCGAAGGGGTATTTTGGGGGGGTTTTGTACCCCAAAAATGGTTTTTTTTAGTTTTATACATACAATTTTCGAAAAAGTAAAGTTTTATTTTTTAGCGAATTTCCCCTATAGGGAAGAAGCTATTACCGTAGTCGGCATGGTAAGACCTAGGCCCGGGACCATGATAACTTTTCGTTTTGAGGTCCCCAGACCCCAAAAACACCATTCGTTCGAAACTGTATATATAAATATATATATATGTGTATATATATATATATATATATATATATATATATGTGTCCGTGGGTGCGATAACTCTCGTAAAAAAGGTCCGATTTTTATGAAATTTGGTACAACCATGTAAAGCAGCATGTATGACTTTAAGTTCGAAAACCAGACGGATCGACCTATCCGAAAGGGTATTTTGGGGGGGTTTTGTACCCCAAAAATGGGTTTTTTGAGTTTTATACATACAATTTTTGAAAAAGTAAAGTTTTATTTTTTCCCATTGGAATCAGCTTAAAAAGACGCACAATTTGATGTTTTAATCATTGCTCTACGTCAATTGGTTACTGAGATATTGAAAGTGATAAACACAGTACGTTGCCCAATGTTATTTTTATGGAGGATAAGAAAAATTGTATATCTCGCTTATTTATCAACTTATCCTGACGAAACTTGGTATATTGCTTCATTTCATTGTGGTCTATTGATATTTGCACAAAAACCCATTTTTTTCCCGATAGTTCCCGTAGCAGCAAACCTGCATACTCAGCCCCATGGTATTCTTATGGAGAATAATTAACGTGTTATCTCCTTTAGTTATGAACATAAATTAATAGAACTTGGTATGCGGCTTTACCTAGTTGAGTTATATTGATATTTGTATAAAAGCCCATCTTTAGTGTTCCTTATCTCAGCAAACCTGCATACTCAGCCGCCATGTTATTCTTATGGAGAATAATTAAAATGTCATAAATCGTTTATTTATGAATGTATATTGATGAAACTTGGTATGTGGTTTTATGTGGTATTAAGATAAATTAATATGCATTGGAAATTCGCTGAGTATGCAGGTTTGCTGCTATGGGGGTATTTATTGTTATATCAACCGCCAAAAAAGTTACAACAAATTATAAAAATAAGTAGCTGACGATAGATATATAAGTTTGTAGCCACTATAGTTCGAACAGAACATAAGCTTTAGTTACGGTAATGCATGTTCTGTACGTAGGTTACAATACGTTACAGTAATGGTGCTATCTGATTATGTGATGATGTAGTCTTCAATCTACCCTCCACCTCCCTCCCCCTACCCCACACTCTGTAACTAGTTGGCACAACTATTAGTGTTTAAGTTGGCAGATTAGAAGCAAAATTAGTTTAATAGTTACTTTGAAACTGAGTTAATTGTTCAAGCTTGAATATTATCTTTGTAACAACAGTATTAAACAAGTTAAACCGAGGACAATACTAAATCTAACCGTAACCCATTTCAGTCCCCCTCTACCAAACAACTTAAAAGAGAAAAATCGAAATGTTGGTTGGTATAACTAGCACGCATTAAAATACTTTAAACTGATTAGGTTGCTAATATTGGTCAAACAATTTTCATTTGTATTCAAACCTCAAACGCCTTAGTGTTAATTTAAATTGTCCTTTTGATGAAGGACTCGAATCAAAATAACAATAGCAAACAAGGGAACTCAGACACGTCAAGGAAGAGCAAATGTTGCAGAAGCAGGGCCAACACACCGCTATATATATGAAAGGGGACGCATTTTGACAAATAATGTAATCATGATGAGGAGGGTCCGCGGCAGGGAGGAGTTAAAAGTAGCACTCATTTGAATAACCGCCTTCTGTCAACACGATATTCTGACAAGGGCGTTAGGAACTTGCGAACGAAGTTGGGCGAAACAGTAAATATACCAGATTATGATATTTTTTTGGGGATAAATGATAAATGTAATAAGTTTTAACACTTAGCCCGTATTTTTTATATCTTCGTTACAATAGGAAATAGGATCATGCAAGAAAATGATTGATGAATAAACTAAAATAAAATCAGTCTGTCCGTGTGTTTGCGCCAGACATGTGATGTGATCTGTCTGTTATCAGTCATCCGCGGACAGCGAGCGTATGAAACTTTTATGTTCTCTCGCGATCAACATTCACATTCCAATTTCATTTTTGTTCATACACGTGTAATCTTTATGCATGCAGTAATCAACCCTCCCAAATAAAAACTGATGGAAAAGTGAACTGAAATTAAAAATATGTAACCTTAATGACTATTTGTTACAATGTAATTCATTAATTGTAACAAGGTGGACGAAACCAACCCAGTTCAACAAGAATGAACCATTTGTTTATATTTTAAGTGTACATATTTTGTTAAGATTCTTGTTTGTTTTAGGTCATGAGTATTTTTAGAGATGTAAATATCTCCAGACCAATTTTAAATAACATCATGTCGTACTTACTGTAACAAAAACATATTAAATAGTAATTAATTAAATCAAAATTGTTCACCTATAGTCAGTATTTTATACACGACCATTAGGTAATAAAATAAAGACACGAATGTTTTTTAGTAACACGCGGTTCCATCACCTGCAACTGCCAGCTTCGTGGTGCGTTTGTTTGGCCCGAAACTGGAGCTAAAACATTTTTTGAAGGCTACTTAAAATGGCATTACATATCTGCGCTGTTGAAGGTTTGTGATACAGAGGAAAAATCATTTGAAAACAAAAAAATATATAAACTTTTATTACAAATGGGAACGGTTATATAAACTCTTTAAACGGCTATGTCTTTTTAAACGACCCCTTTACAACTACATCTAGTAAATTATAGCTATTCAAAGTTGTCTAAGAAATGTTGACAAACGACTACGTAATGACAGTAGTTATGTACCGTACCATATAAAATATCATTATAAGGAATTATTGAACGCATATCATAACTAAGTTAAGGTTTAAAATGCCTGCAGAACGTAATTCTGGCGGCATGGAATAATTAAGAATCTATTTTAAAAGAGAACGCGCTCGGATGTGAGACTTTCACGAAAGGCTCTGAGATCTTTACACCACACCACGTAATGGAAGTGAGGGCTGAACCGTGAAGCCGTATGTGTGAACGCTCTATCGTAATCGGCAAAGTGTCGAGGCCTACAATCAGCTGAAGGGAGAGGTTAGTAGCCGTGTGGGGATTGCTCATTAAAACACTCATGGAAGACTCCCTCCAAAAACGCACACTTCTCGACGACGATCAATTGTTCATCAACTAAGTGCAAGAGTTCTCACCTCCTAAACGCAGCTTTTAACTCCCTTTTGTCCGCAATTTTGTATGCAACAACTCCACTTTCGAAATGCAACGTTGCATTTGAATGTTAGAAACAGAATAGTATTTAGCTGTTAAAAACGTTAGCTGTAGTGCGTTATATAATCCATGTTTAAAATGCACAAACTTCTGCAACGATGCATGATTTCGTTTAGAAGTCCGGTTTCGCATGAATGAATAGGTTTAACGCATACACCGCTTTTCTTTACAACTTTATACCATCAGATTTTCTTCCAGTGATACGGTCGTGATTTAGCTATAGAAGTACAGTTCTAAACAAATGAAAACCTTATTATCCCTTCATAAATAACAAATTTGATTATCATCGATAATGCCAGAAATAGTATAATGCTTCTGCTAAAGCTAAAATACTTCACAGGTATGTTTACTTCACTTTCATGCCCCATTGTTTTACTTAGCAACTGTAATCATGCGATACTAAAAAACGTTTAAAACTAAGCTAAGCCTATAACTGATAAAAACATCATATCGCGTGATATAATATCTATTAAAGCGATCATTGCAATACTAATAACATAAAACTGTTAATATCCATGTGGTAGAGACAATGTCGAGGATATCAACTTCGAGTAAAATTAGGGTTGAAGATGCATTACTCAAACTACTGTATTATCATTATTAATAATGTTTCAACAAATAATATGCGATTAAAATCGTTAAACAATATGCTTAAAAACGATAATTTAGTAAACAATAAAGGGGAGAAAATTTAAAGTGTAAGGTAAAGAAATTTTGCTGCTTAGCCTAAAGCAGCTGAAAGTCAAGTTTAAAAATCTTTTGGATTTTAAAAATAATTTTAATAGAATTTGTGTCAAATAAGCGTACATATAAAAAGTCTAATTTACTCTATTGATGACAATGTTTAGTTTACAATCCTGAGGTGAAGAACCTAGTGTAGCACTGCTGTGACGTGTTAGTGTGCATATAACAAATATTTACCCGCAAATTATTAAATTATGTAGAAACAGTTTATTATTAATTTATTTATAGCCTAGTTGTGAAATGCAACTCTTGGTAAATAAACAATGTTTTCATCCGTCACATTTACACCGGCCGGGATGATTTCCAATATCGATACACCATTGCTGCAGTCCAATCCATCAACGGGGTGTGAAAACTTTATGTGCTCAGTGCCGATCACAACTGTACAATGTACTCGTTACACGATACGCGATACACGGTACATAATGAATGTATCGTGTAAATATCATGGATCACAGTACACGATATATACACGTACACGACACACGGTGCACTATACACGATTTACGGTACACATTACAAGGTACACACAAACCTTATTTATGCGGTACACGATGCACGATATAACGACAAAGTACTATCGTCGTTGTATAGTGTGGTATACAAGTTATTCCATACGCCATACATGATGCACGATATGAAGTACAAGAAACACGATGCAATATACAGGGTGTGGCAAAAATCAGATAACCGAAAATGCTATTTAGATGTAACATGTATTTTCCTAAATAATAACAGCATAATTAATTTCAATTTACCTGTTACAGAAACTGCTCAAACTTTTCAGTTTATTTTAATAAACTTGTATATCAAATAGTGCATTTTTATCCCTGGTTTACACATGATGTTACACAACAGTGGTGCAAGTAAATTGTTTTTTTAACCTTAAATGACCTAGCAGGCCCCTCAATACACAATACACACAATACGCGCCAACTCTTAAATATATGAATGCTACGTTCAATACCAGATAAGATAAGCAAGAGATAAACAATGTCGCTCATCTGGTCTGCAGCGGTTAGCTGACATTCGCCACACCCTGTATAATACACTCGTCATACGATACATCATACACGGTGCATTATACAATACACAGTACGCGATATGCGATACGCGACACACTGTACACGATTCACGGTACATGTCACAGGTTACACGGTTTACATACACGATATAAGATAGCTCCACCAATAATAACACTCGGAGAGTGACTTACAAAACGGTTAATTGCTGAAATAATAATTTCTCTTGCGGTTTAACTGGCCCATTTGATGAATATCCATATATCTAGGTTATGAAATAAAGCCAAGTTTTAATGCACAGTGAGAACTGTTATTTTTTATCAAATGTCCCTTGAACGTACAGTAATGCCTTAACAAAACATTCCTTATATCCAAACATATTGCTTTAAGAGTCAATATCATTTTCGAAAGTATTTATATTTGCTATTGGAAAAAAACATTTTGTAAACTGTCATACCCGACCGATTCATGATTTACTTTATTATAAAATTATGATGAAAACTTGAATAGTAATAATTTATTAAGTATTATTTTGGAACAATTTAACTAATATTCAATAATCTTGCACTGGATTGTACTGATATATATATATATATATATATAAAAAACATAAAATATATCACAGTTAATATTTAATATCTACAAAGGAATTACACTTATAGCTTTGTTGAAAATATTGAAATAGTTATTTTGTTCAGCAGGCAACCACAAATATGACGTTTTTCTTAGTTTCCTACATTTATTTTGTAAGGATTGAAATAAATAATGTGTCGGATTTAAAGCAAAACTCAGCCGAGAACGGCATAAAATGGCTGAGCGTGAGAACACTGCCACCAGGTGTCTGGATTTACCGGCCTCAATACAACAACCGCAGCGCCGTACGCCGAGCCGTGTATTAATGTACAACTATTTTTTGCGGATTCTCGCTTTAGGGGGAATCTATTACCGAACTCAGCAAGACCTAGGCCAAACAGATATAAAAAAGTGTAAAGAAACGTTTATGGCTTAAATTAAAAAACCACAAAAATCGTATGGGGAGTTTTTGGGTTTTTATTGCTTTATTTTTGTTTAAGGGGTTTTCTAAAACAAAACTGTTTTTTAAACATAAAAATTTGTACTATATTTCAAACATAAAAATTTGTACTATATCATGTTTTGGATAACGCAACTGGGTTTAGCTTTTTTTAAATAGTATCTTAAGTTATTTACCTATGTCAAAAAATATCACCCAGACGAAATTGTTACAATTATAATCAACATTCCTACCGATTTACAGTGGATCTAGATTATGCTGGCATTTAATTTTTAACACTATATTATGGTTAAAGAATGAGAAGGGCGCAAGCGGGGTGTCTATTAGCACAAGTTAGGAGGTGTTGGGATGACCTTTATATCATTAATATACAAGTGTATGGTGTGGGTAAGAGCCGATTTACAATGTGCAAAACTGTGTTTACATTTGGGTAAATCCTACATTAATAATTAGACAATAAGCATTAAAGTCTTGGGGAAAATCTGTCAAAACCTTTGATTCGAAGGGAACAAACACAAGTAATGACAAATGAGTTTACAAAGGGCAGAATCACACTCGAAAATTCTTTTTACAGCATTTATTTTATATAAAACTTTGATTTTTCGCTGGATTTTTTAAACATTTCTCAAACCACATATGATACATTTGTTGCATAACATAAATAACTTTACATTATACGTATTAATTAAAAAACACAATTGCTAAGCACATTTTGAAAAGGCATTCAAGACGTGTATTCTCAAATGCTCAACTTACAAGCCGAAGTAATTGCTTTATAAATTAAAGACATTGAAGTTTCATTTTGTATCTATTAATACATTATTCACTTATATTGGTTGTTACAAATATACATATGAAAGCAGAATGAAATAAGAGATAAAAATGTTTGGAACGAAAGCAGAAAGTTATTAAATTATAGTTGGAGAACGATCGCACAGCATACGTGCTTATCCATTTATTGACGTCACTATGAAATCTTGCGGTTTACTAACTAACTTATACAACGTTGAAATGGTTACTTACGTGTTTCATCTGATTGATCACATAGAAAGTAGAGTAAGAATTTGTTTAATGTTATTTAAAGCTGTACAGTGTAGATATTGTGTACATCAAATCCAAAGAAACAAGTTGAAGAATAACTAAAAATATTATACTGGACTGCACAAATGCTTTATCTTCAGTAATTATAGCTTAAAAGTATAAATTAAGTTATCGTTTAAGTTAAAAATGGTAGAACTTCGTTCGTATGCGATAAACACAGCAAGTTCACATACAACACTCAAAATCAACTATACAGCGTTTGTCCCATTAAATAAACTGGCCCGTCTGAAGTAGGAGGGCGAATGATGAAAGTGCATTGTCCCCACCAGGTAATACTAAGGTAATGTAAGGTAAGTATTTTGTTTACGTTTTACCTTTAACATTTAGAATACACAGAAAGGTGAGCCGCGGGAAGTCTTGCTATACACGATAATCGTGAGATATTCTTGAAGTTTTGTTTGAACGTAATGTAACATAAGATGGTCTTGTAACCAAATACCCCCGTTGCAGCAAACCTGCATACTCATCGAATTTCCAATTGAGATATAAATGTCTTAATACTACATAAAGCCACTTACCAATTTTCATAAAAATATATTCACAAATAAGCAATATATACAATTTTAATTATTCCCCATAAGAATAACATTGGGGCTGAGTACGCAGGTTTGCTGCATCAACTCAACTAGGTGAAGTCATATGCCAGTTTTTATTCATTTATGTTCATAATTAAGGGAGACATAGCGTTTAATTATTATCCATAAGAATAACATGGTGCTGAGTACGCAGGTTTGCTGCTACGCAAGCCTTTGATAAAAATTGTTTTTTTGAGCAAATATCAATGCACCACAACCAGATGAAGCCGTACACCAAGTTTCGTCGGTATACGTTCATAAATAAACGAGATATAAGATGTTTCTTTTCCTCCATAGGAATAACATTAGACAACGTACTGTGTTAAGCACTTTCAATATCTCGGTAACCAATTGACGTAGAGGAATGATAAAAATACCAAATTGTGTGTTTTTTTAAGTTAAATCCAATGTTAAAAACTAAAATTTGTCTATTTCCAAAATGTTATGTAAAATATTCAAAAAACCTGTTTTTGGGGTACAAAACCCCCCAAAAATACCCCTTCGGATGGAGCAAACTGGCTGGTGTTCGAACTTAAAGTCATAAATGTTGCTTTACACGTTTATACCAAATTTCATCCAAATCGGATAGTTTTTACGAGAGTTATCGTGCTCACGGACGGACACACACACACACACGCACGCACACACGCACGCACGCACGCGCGCACACACACACACACACACACACACACAGTTTCGAACTAATGGTGTTTTTGGGGTCTGGGGACCTCGTCCCGGGCCTAGGTCTTACCACAGATTAAACATACTCGAGGTATTCTTAATCTATGGTCTTACCATGCCGACTACGGTCATAGCTTCTTCCCTATAGGGGAAATTCGCTAAAACCGTAAAATCTGTTGTAAACATTTCTAATTGTATTATATTTTTTTATTTTTGTTCTAATCATTTATAAGTACTGGGAAGCCTATTTAATTGGCACATCTTGTTGGAAATCGTATGGATACTAGATATTTCTGAACTCTGGCATACACAAACGTCGATTATCAGAAGGCACATCTTAAATTACGAACTTACTCATTAAACTTACTGGTTTAAGTACTGCCTAAAACCTAAGTAGTAATATTATATAATATCAAATAAAGTGAGTTAGGCAAGCTAATACTTCATGACTATACGAAAAAGAGTCCCCCCTTGTAAAAGCGCGTAGTCCTTGATTACTTACCCTAATCCAAACAAACCTAAGTTTGAATAAAGAAGTGAATTAATTAACTGCAATTTACTGCATTTTATAACAACACTCTGCAACAAAAGCATTTTCTCTTATATCTTTACGAGACGCTGTTTTATTTATATTATTCGTACTGATCTTCCAACAAAGATCGTTTTTAGAAACAAATATAACATCAATCCACAAAAAAAGTATTTTAAGGAAAAAAAATATCGTTTTGTTTACATCTGTGATATAAACGGTTATACCCCAGCAGATTCGATGTGAGGAATAAAGAAATATATTCCATCTCGGAGGACGCATATATTTAAAAGTAATACTCCAAAATATAAGGGAAGTGTCGAACGATGATTTCGTTAAGCTGTATGTAGGTTTTCCGCATACTGTCTCCAAAAAAAAAAAATAATAATTACTCATGATAAACACTAAACAACATTATCTTTTCTCTCTAAATATATAATATAAAGAAGTGAATTAATTAACTGCAATTTACTGCATTTTATAACAACACTCTGCAACAAAAGCATTTTCTCTCATATTTTTTACGAGACGCTGTTTTATTTATATTATTCGTACTGCTCTTCCAACAAAGATCGATTTTAGAAACAAATATAACATCAATCCACCAAAAACATGTCTTTTAAAGAAAAAGAATCGTTTTGTTTACATCTGTGATATAAACACTACAAAGACCAAAACGAGTTTTTGCATGTCAAGCAAATTGCAAGTTTTATTTACTTAGTACATATATAAACTTATTTTAATTTCTGTACAGAGATTTTGGATGGATAAATACCGGATGAATGTAAGAGTATTTTTTACAATGTACAAATCGTGTGCACAATTGTATGCCTTTGATGTTTGTTAAAATTTAATATTTACAGCTATTTTTTTTTTTTTTTTTTCATTAAAACTTGCTGTGAAAATCAAAAAAAACTGTGTCAAAAACCACATAAATTGTGAGCGTGGGAGCTGCTCCAACGGGTGGATGTATTTTCACCTTTCTTATACGCGTTTTAATATTTCACTGTTTTAGAAAATACATTTATCCGCCATCCCTTCAGGCAAGGAGTGAATACTGAAGTTCTTTATATACAGTTTATAACACAAAAAGGGTTACACGAAGACTCGGAGATGTAAGTGTTTTTCTTCCAGCAACACTACCAAAAAATAGATGGGTCAATATTGTATAAATAGTTTTTGATAACAATGTAATTTATAAAATAACTTTGAGAGCGTACAAGATCATATTAATAATCACATAACCACATGATTTGTCACTGAATGCATAATTTAAGATTAGTAAAACCTTAAATTAACAACCTTAAAAGTTATTCTGATTTTTAAGGAACAAAAACGAGATGTGGCATCATTCTCTGATTGGGCCACATGAAAATTTGTCTAATTCTACAAAATAGGATATAAGTGATTCAAAGTTTACAGTGATAGGAGTGATGAGACGTCTTTACCAGGAAAATATAACAAAGAGTTATTACCAAGGATTACAACAAACGGACTCAATATGGACTTCATCCATCAACTAAATTACACCGATTTGTTATCCCTGCAATAAAAACATGCCACTGTGTCACTAAAACAAGAAAACAACCCTTTATTATCTTTATGGGTATTATGTCCGTGGCTACACATCTTCTCATAAAAAACGTTGACTTTTTAATGTTATATTACAAGTTATATTTATTTGGTACCTATATACCAAGCAAATTGTATTACCTATATTTACAAACGTGTTTACTTTGAATTGAGATGAACACAATGTGTGTTAGGTTGCAGATTATTCCTTGACTTGTATAACCTATAAGTTTGTTTGTTGTGCCTTCCTGCTGCGGCCGCAAACTTGGAAAATAGCCACCGATTTTAATTTTTTGATTAACGTACTTAAACATTCGCGTATAGATTACATCAATTCGCTGCTATCACACAGTTTTTGCTTATTAACAAATTAAATTATAGATTTATTATAATACAAGCTTTGGACTAAATGCACTGTATGGCATTGACATTGTATTCAGTCTGAACGCCTGTGATAAATATACAGTGTCCGGCTATGGCTGCATCAAATTTTACTATGCTAGTTCTCAGTTTAAAACAAGCCAATAATGTAATAAAACGTAAGTACAATTAAATAATTTAATAATTTAATTCTCGGTCCGTTTGCTGTCTGTGAGACTGTTCGTGTTTTTAAAAAAACCTTTAGATTTCGGAATAATCAAAGATAAAAAATAATGAGGGTTGGATGCGTATCTAAGTAGTTGGTAACATGTGTTATCTGTGCAGCGTATCTAAGTATTTAGTAACATGTGTTATCTGTGATGCGTATCTAGTAGTTAGTAACGTGTTATCTGTGCAGCGTATCTAAGTAGTTAGTAACATGTGTTATCTGTGCTGCGTATCTAAGTAGTTAGTAACATGTGTTATCTGTGATGCGTGTCTAAGTAGTTAGTAACATGTGTTATCTGTGCAGCATTCTATTTTTAAGTCAAAACCAGGTAGGATCCGAGCATCAATATAAATATCAAAAATTATATAATTTGTATTTTTATATTTGTTATTATTATTTGTTTTTGTGCTCAACAATTTCCACTAGAATAATATAGCTCTAATATGTAATTACTTACGAACTAAGAAGTGAAAAACGGCTGATATTTCAAGGTGGCAGCCATAGCACAGCTTATTCAATTCAAGGGAACTTTAGTATATTCATAACAACATTCGCGCAAAATTCCTAGGTTCAAATTTTTTTAGAGGTTTTTTACTTATTTGTACAGCACTGTTTGTGTTTTATTACTTAACTATATATTACCCGCAAGTTTCGCAATGATTTATAACAACTATGACAGTTGTATGTGCTGTGTGTTCTGTGGTTAGCCCGAGGAACTGCTACGAATCAGCTGTTCGATCAGCTGTTTGCATTTTCATCAGCTCACACAAAAGAATGATGAGCACATAATCACATAGAGTCCCAAGTTCCCATATAGTCCATAAGGAATATTAGGGAACTTTGAACCCCCGTGGGGCAAAGCCCTATAGGATTTTTGCAACTTTAATATGTTAACTATATGTTACTCAGGACTATCAAATTCCTCTCTGCAAAATTTCAGCCTAATCATTCCAATGGTTAGAGCGTGATTGAGCCACAAATATCTAAACAAACAAATAAAAATACAAACTTTCAAATTTATAATATAAGTAGGATTAAAATGACATGAGCCATGTATAACATGTGAATTATTATTTCTGACGATGTGGTAGGCTTATTCTTTCGTAAAACTTCACTCAGCATCGCCTCTTTAAAGGACAACATGATAAAGCGTCAACCCTACATTATATTACTATTTAAACATGAGCAAACTAAATATGTAACCAAATCGGATTTCCTAAAGTGCACCGTGTTGCGAATCATCCGCCCCAAAATACTGTTGTACAGATTTAACAACAAGACATTTGTTTTTGTTGATGCTTGCGTTAAAAAGAACTGTCCACACAAGGACCTAGTTGAAAGTGAAGGCAAGAGAAAATACTTCGTCCAGATCACATTAGGGCAGGCGTGGATAATGGGCGAGAAGGTTTAACTATAAACTAAAACAAAGAATTTCACTTTAGAGATTGTTGAGTAGTCTTCATAGTTGTCAATTTAAATTTGTTCACGAATCATTGCACTTTGGTTTATAAAGTTTGTTTCTGTTATTAAAACAAATCAAGGTCTAGTGTAAACCAGTGCATGTTTTTTTTAACATCTCATAGCTTGAAATTCGAAAAGGGTAAATAAGAAACCAAAGGTTATTTTATATCCGTCCTTGCAAAACCTGTGTTTCTTAGTTAAGAAAACGTTATAAAATATCCTGTGAACCCAATGATGGAATTTACTCGATTTTTTACATTGATTTATATGTTATGAAATTATAATTTATTCCACTAGTGTTTAATTTGTTTCAGTTCAGTTTGGAATCTCTTTCTGAAGTTAGGTGTTCTCTACTTACATTTATATAGTTTCAACTCATGGTATAATTTTAAAGAAGTTATAAAATATAATCAATATTTAGATTAGTTAGTTGTAAGTTGTTTAATTTAAGTGTAAACGGTTTACTTTAAACTATGTAAACAATTAGTAACGATTGGAGATTCACTGGCCCGGAAACCTGCTTTAATTTTAAGGCGAACCCCAAATATAACTCGTTTAAATAAGAATCGATTGTAACAAAATTGGTGTTTACATCTACCACATTATTTTTCGACGTTTCACGAGGGTTCAGCTAATAATTTAATTGTAAATTGTCGCAATTAAAAGTTATAAAATAAACAAAGCTTTGTACAACTGACCGAGGCGTCAGGTGATGATAGGACTGAAGCACATTAACAGCTCTGACGCAATGAAAAGCCTCGTAATGATAATGGACAACTTCCTACTGCGTTCCTCACCTTCCACGCGACCGAGAACCCCGATCCCGCTCAGTCACTGAGTCCACAGAAATAATATTACTAACCTGATATATTTTATTGTATCACCTAATGGGTGTTAAATTTATTTTCCCATAATTTTGAAACATAATTAAACATGGTGCGTACCTGAGTAGACATAAAATAAAACATAAAACTTTACTTCCTATTTTTCGAATTTAATGTAGGCTAATATTTTTTCAGGATAATTTAGAAACGGAATTGTTACAAAATTTTACCTGGAAAACATTAAACAGACCACATAAATATACGTCCGACAACAGACATCCGTTTGGAGTGACAGTAACGTTAACACAAACTTTCAAAAACATATGGCGAGTCACATTGTGAATTCTTCTAGAGCTAAGGTTTATAATACACATCATACACGGGAACTTAAACAGCTTTAAACTGGCATAATACGTGCTGATAAAACTACGTTAGGTAATTAAAGAACATATTAAAACATATGTTTACCTTCGTATATGTACATTTACCGTCTTGTATGTGGGTACAGTATACGTGTAAATACATTTTAAAGTTTTGTCAGACGTTTTTAATAACTTCCCCAAGTTACTTATTAGGATTACGAAGTCCAAGCAAGGGACAATTATTTTAATATAAACAGATTTTTCCTAACAAAGAACAGTTAGTTAGTCTCTTCCTTTACAAGTTTACGACAAGAATTTCAAGGCATGTTTAAATTCAATTTTAAAGTTTAATCGAGTACGTTCACTTATTTTTCAAGCATGCATTTTTCCACAAGATTAGTTGAATTGCACTGTGATCTTTAATTATTTATACAAAATGCTGTAGCATAAATCTTTTTTTAATTAGATCTTCAAAAATCCCTAGCTTTTTTAATGTTTTTAAAAATTCCGTAAATTACCCCTGACCTTTCCAGGTTTTTAAATTCCCAGGTTTTAGTCCAGACTTTTCAGGTATGGTAAACAACCTGTTAATAACATAAATTACAGTTAAAGGAGTGTCCTCTAGTTTAATGGTAGAAAGTAAAAAACCTTAAAATCACTTGAATTTGTTTTTTAGTCCATGGCCATTGGTTCACAGCTTGTTTAAAAAGCTAAGGTTTTAATTAAGAAACAATTATTCAACCCATTTTACTTTGATTTACAAGAATGAATGACATAAACCGCTTTAAGACGATTTCAAAATAACCTATCATAGCTTTAGCAATTGTAAAATCCGAGCATGAGTATTAAACTGATGTCTAATTTATAATCCCACTCAATCACTTGTACTATATATTATTTTTATTCTAGAACAGGTCGAGGGATTCATTATTCTGAATTTTCTATTTAAGGTGAAAAAAGTCGAGAAGGGCAGAGAAGGGATAAAATATAAAGAAAAGTGGAATCCTTCGAGACTACCCATGTATTCTCAAAGACTCAACCGGTTGTGGAGAATGTATGCTTTGTGTTTCCAAGCCCTTCTCGCACTCGGCTGTGAACAAACAACATCACAGTCAAACATACCAATTACGTTCCGTAGTACGACAACCTATGAGAAATAATATATAATATTCATTGATATTCAATGGATAAAACGCTCTAAGACAAGATTTTGATCTGTTTCAAGCTTTGGGATATTTTAAACAGGCTGGTGATAAGTTTGTTAAAACCAAACATGTTTTATCGATGGACGTCGGTAATGAAACCCGCCTGAAGCTATTTATGATCCAACAATCTAAACGCTCGTGGCTGATTGATCGTCATTGAAGATTGAAAACAAACAAGACCAAAGGGGGCTCCAGAATCAACAGCTGACGATTCGTGAAACAAACACTCAATAAATCTGCTGATAATGTCGCAAGGGGAAGGGCTGTAGGCTGTAGGCAGCAGACTCAGTGGATAGAAACGTGGGAATCTTCTTATACGTTTGGGTAAGTGAGGATACTGTCTCTAAATTATTTCAGTCCCTCACAAAATAAACTCAATAAAATTTTCTCACAATAACCTTTTGCTCAAATAAATATATATTGGACGTCATCACAACAACACGTTGTTCAAACGCTTTTGATGTGATATTGATTTTGATGTTATGAAATAGTGTTTAACATCTTCACTTTTTATAGAGGGACATGAAAACATCATATAAACCATTAGGTCCTACTTCAATAGCAAGGTTGACAAATGCCTTTAACTTAGACTCTCGAGATTTGTTTATAACTATAAAGAATAAATTTCTTGTTCCGTTTTGTTTGTGATGGATATAATTCGTAATATTGTTCCTTTCACTTACATTATATATGTAAATTACGCCTCACTTACAGTACACTCGCCATGGTTAAGGGACATACCTGCAACAAAAGATGTCGAAATTAATATTTTATGTAAACAAATATTACGTAACCTGATAACATGAATTATTATTTCTTCACTTACGCTACCTTCAGGTGTAACAAGAGTGAGACATGTTTCAGAGTGCAATAATTATTATCAGTTATAGTTTGAAAATTAAAAATAGTCTTCTTTTTTGCTCAAAGTGGGAACGCAGAACTGGAACAGTCAGGACCTCCCGTAGCGCCGTCCTCGCACAGTAAAAATGTTTGGCGGCGAACTGGCGCTGTCCCCCCACCCCGCAGGTGCGAGTACTACACCAGGGAGTCACGCCCTCGTTCCCACACCATACATAAGAACAGCAGTCCTGCCAACTGATATAAACATCAGAATTGTCGTATACTCCCAAAATACGATAATTTCAAACCACAAATCCTGTCATTTCTAGAATCTTATATATTAATACGCTAAAGCGATTTTTGTTAGAACTCCTTCGTTATTTCTGAACCAATTTTAACGATTGAGGTACCTAAGATATTCCAATTGTCTTTTAAAATATAATAAAAAAACAAACAACAATCTTTATTCATCAAAAGTCACAATAATTTAAACTACCAGATGTCCCGTTCTCTGTACGGGGATTTAGCAGGTATAAAGCCAGACGTTTGTGTTAACATTTGTTTATCTGTCTGTCTATTTATAAGCCAGATTTGTTCCGCGTTTCACAAAAAAAGACTGTACTGAATGAAATAAAACATTTTCGTGTGGGGGAGGAAACGTTTAGGCTAAAAACTTAAGGTTTGAAAGATCCATTACACGATAAAATAGCAAAAAGGCTGATTCCCTGATTAGGTACCAGAATGCAAACATTTTAAATTACTCTATGAGAACATATACTAGGCTAGTTTTTAGGAATATGATTGTAAAATTGCAAAGAAATAATACAAAAATATATAAATTGTGTATATAAGCAAACTGTCCAAATTATTCTAAACATAATCCAAGGCACAGATAATATCTCAGATTGAATGCGACCAGAGGGTAGGATCCTTGTGTTGAACGCCATTAGTATGAGGCCTCTCCACCGCCGAGCTGCCCGTGTCACTGTAATACAATTAGTTTTGACTGCGTGTAAAGTGATATAATCCATTTAATCACCTTGCTAGAATTTCAACAAGATATAATATAGAGTATTTTAATCCCCTTATTAGTTTAAGGATGTTCACTATTTCCCTACATTAGCAAACTTTCGATTATACAGTAAACCTTAACCTTTATAAAATGATTCATATCTATCAATCTTAAGTACTACATCTACATCACAAAGCTGCGTCCTACAGATTAGTTTTACAGAATTTACTTTTAACACAAAGACTAAGTCTATAAAGTATACAACTTTAGAGATGAATTGTAATTGATTTTATCCAATATACACATACATGCGTTCATTAAATAATACAGAACCAAAGAACTAGACACAATGTGCAATGATAAAATCAATTTTAACGCAAGCGTTAGCGCGAGGTCTGGTAAACTAGGTCGAAACTGAAGATTAATTGCCTGAACTCTTATTATTTCTTTACACATCTAAATAAAGTTCTATCTGTGAGGAGAAGAGCGCATTCAGGATTGTAACGGTAAGAAAAGTACCCAAGATACGCGGAAAGACTACTAATGATAATAGACGACTTCCGACTGCGTCTTTCAATCCTTTTATGCTGCCGTCCTTCTCAGAAGGATTGTTGCAAATACTGAACCAGAATAAAGCGTTGCTGCCAATGCGCAACAGCAATTGTCAACGTTGTTGAACTATGCCTTTTAACATTTAGCTGATTTACATATTTTAGCTACTGAACTATACGCACAAAAGGCATTCTAGGAACGAAAATATCAGTGTTGAATTAATTGTAATGTCTTACTGTAGAAGCAAATTATAAATGACTTAGGTCTTATGAAGCCTAGAGAAACACAGCACCTAGAATTGAGTGCACACGTTATTTTTTAATTGTCAATTTTGCTATCTGAATTCATTTTGGTTTAGTTAGCAATAAACTGAATTAGTGAAGTGTCCGTGTCTGTGTTAGCCGGAAGGTACATGAATGTTGTTCAATCCCTAGCAATCGGCAAAAATTTACACAAGCTCAAATGTAATCGCAGTCATACCACGAGATGTGGACAAGAATACATTCAGGCCTGCGAAACACAGTGACGTGTTGACACTGATGCACCTAATATCATCACCATCGCCATATACGCTGCGACTAATGCATGTCGAGTTGAGGCTATTAACTATATGGATGTTGACAGTCCTAAATAAACTATAGCCTGTATTAATAACTAGCTTTTATATTAACAAAAGAACTGATAAAAATAAACTCTTTGGAGATTAATGATGCACAGATTATCCTACAATACAAACCCCTAATTAACGTAAAAAGTTAAATTAATCTATAATAAAAATACTGTAAATTGATTGCTAATATGAGAAGAATGTCAAAGAAACTAACCCACAGTTTTTAGATAATGATGGTTGCCAAATATTAATAAATTTGTATTGAGAATACTCTTTGAACCGGTATGAACTTTTCAGTAAAGAAAATTAGAAATTCCGAAATCAATAATTATATGAGCTACTTGTGATTATGGTCCAACCACAACCAGACTATTATTATTTGCAAGTTTTACATACAAGTTTAAACTTTGTACTCTAAAGAACAATAACGATTCACTTAAAAATAACGTACTACAGTTCATAGTCGACTGTTTGTGAAAAGTTTCCTTTGCAAATCAATATTCCAATATATATTCCTTCTCGATGAAAATCTGTTGATCAAAGACTTACTATCCAGCAATATTAGTGAAATAATATGCATTCGTTTACCAAAAGTTTATTGAAAGCAATAAAAAATATGTAAAAATGGTACACTATAAGAGAATATGAAAATTAGATTTCAAAGAACGTGGAATAGAAATACGAATCCTACGTATTCCCAGGTGCTGCCCGTCAGTGATGGAAATAAAGAAACGAGGCCTCAGGGGGGCTGGTGGAATCTATAGACCAAGCCTTATCCTTGGGCTTTGTAAAATGTATTTCGTTTCCAGCACAGATCTTGAGCAAATTGATTCGATCCAACATGGATCATTTTACAAAAACGTGTATTTAGTAAGTTTTTTCCGATAATATTCCCAGTAACGAGATTCTCAGTTATGTATTCATTTCCTTGGGAAAATACTTTTTTCAATCTCACAGAAGATTGTTACATTTATGTATGAAATATTCCTGATACTAATAATTATTGTTGCTTCAATTAAAAAAACTACTGTAGGCTATATTAATTTGTTTTTTGGTGCATGCATCAGTGGCTCGGTGACTGACAGCCCAGAACCACTTAGTCAGATCCATAGTAACCTGATGACCGTCAACATTACATTAACGTTATTGCCCGAGAATGTGAGAGCGTGGCTGCAAATATTAGAACTATATGACAGTTTAAATAATTGCAAATAGACAAATTGTGAGCTAAAGCCATCGAGTCTAAAGTCATTTATGTGACATGAACGGAGGACTCAAAAATATTTCAAACATATATTTTACTAATACATTACTTTGTAATATCATCATGCATAATTCATATTTTTGCATGACTATATTTAATAAAATGTTGTATTTAGGAAAAAAACACATATTTTAATTTTTGCATTTCTTTTACAGATTATAGGCATTAGGGGCCATACACATATTACGTAACGCTTTTTTTCGACATTTCAGACCTCCCTCAACCATATAACGCACCATAACACTTAACCACCCCCCCCCCTCAATGTATTACATAACTCAATCGAAGTAGGTTTTAAAATAGCTTAAACCTTTTAAAAATCGTTTTATTAGCAATTTGGAGAATGGATTTCAGTGAATCATAAAACTTATAACAACTTTTTTAATAACTTATTTCAAAGCAAAATGAATACAAACAAACAAGACTGTTACTAATAATATAAATAAACTATCTCACCTAAAACGTAAAAAATTTAATTTATAATTAATACAAATACAACAATACCCCCGTCGCAGCAAACCTGCATACTCAGCGAATTTCCAATGAATATATAACATAACACATTAAAATACTTAACAGGATTCATAAGAAATGTATTCACAAACAAGCGATATTTAAAATATTAATTATTCCCCATAAGAATAACATTGGGGATGAGTACGCAGGTTTGCTGCAACAAGAAACACAAAATAATGGGTTTTTATGCAAATATCAATAGAACTCATCTTAGTGAAGTCACATACCAAGTTTCATCTATATACATTCATAAATAAGCGATATATAACATTTTAAGTATTTTTCATAAGAGTAACATGGGGACCAAGTACCTAGGTTTGCTGCTACAGGAACCATAGGAGAAAATTGTTTGTGCAAACGACAATAAACCACAACCAGATGAAGCCATATACCAAATTTTGTCAGTTTATGTTCATAAATAAGCGAGATATACAATTTTTCTTTTTCTCCATAAGAATAACATTAGACAACGTACTGTGTTTAGCACTTCCAATATCTCGGTAACCAATTGACTTAGAGCACTGATCAAAATACCAAATTGTTTGTTTTTTAAGCTGAATTCAATGGGATAAATTAAAATTTGATTTAAATTAAAATTACATGTAAAAACCCCAAAAAGCACATTTTTGGGGTACAAAACCCCCCTTCGGATGGTGTGATTCATCTGGTTTTCGAACTCGTTCAAATAAATGGTACTTTACACATTTTTACCAAATTTCATTAAGAGCGGGCCTTTTTACGAGAGTTATCGTGCTTACGGACACATATATATAAATTTGAACGAATTGTGTTTTTGGCATCTGGGGACCTCAAAATGAAAAGTTATCATGGTCTCGGGCTTAAGTCTTACCATGAGACCTACGGTAATAGCTTCTTCCCTATAGAGGAAATTTTCTAAAACTTAAAAAACTAAAGATATGAGCGGGATTGCTGTATCAAGTAATGATTTTACAATCTAAAACAACACAAAACATAGGTGTAAAACAATACAGAACTTACTCAAAACACGTTATATATTTATTTTAATTTTAACTGTTATTAAAATAGTATGACGGAAGTATTTTTTATATAACAAAGTGTAACCTTGATTTAGATATCCAGTTGATTATTTTTGTAATTTTGAAAGATTTATAACAATATCAATAGATACGGTAGTGCGCCAGCTCTTAGGGTTGATATTCGTGAGTTACGTAACATTAATCCAAACCCCCCTCTCCCACATAACGCAGCATAACGCTACGCTAAACCCCCTACCCCTTAAGTGCGTTACGTAATATGCGTATGGCCCCTTATGATTATGTAAACAAGTAACTTATCATGATTTTCTCAATAACCGTGCTTAGAACATGTGGGCTATATACCGTCTATTGTTGATTTTTTTGGAACTTAATCTGATGTTACAGTAACAATATAGTTTTTGGAAAGAAGCTATTGCTTTATTTTTCATTGGTCAATAATCATCATATTAAATTACAATAGGATGTTTATAATTACTAGTAGACTATATATTACTCCCAAACTAACATATAAATAAGCGCTATGGTAGTAGTAGTGTTAACTGCTCTCATTGGTCGCTAAAAAATCTGTCGATTCCGATAGTAGTCGTATCGATCAACCCAATAGACGAGGGTTCTCTACAAGGTAGAGAACTCGTTGGAAATAATTTAGACAATTGCTTTTCGTTTAAGTACAGTAGTAGCAAAACTTAATCTAACCAAGTAAACAAGGGCGGTTTATAGAATCAGCTATTCTCTTCGTTACTGGATGCATTTTACAGGCCCCTAAGGACAAGCCTCGGGTATATTGATTTCATCAATTCCCCTGGAGCTTTTGTTATTTTTACCTCTGTCTTCGCAAACTTCCTCTGCTCAAATAATTCGCTAATACCATGGATTAAACATAAGGAGTATGTTTAACCTATGCTAATACTAACATATACAAATCGTCATAATTAAATCAATGTGTATTAAAACTAAATTAACGGTAAATTATTTGCGCATAAATTTACACTCATTTCAAAACTTTGGTATTTATAATACCAGAGAAAGGAAACCTTAATACCCCCGTCGCAGCAAACCTGCATACTCAGCGAATTTCCAATGAATATATAACATAACACATTATAACACTTAACAGGATTCATAAGAAATGTATTCACAAACAAGCGATATTTAAAATATTAATTATTCTCCATAAGAATAACATTGGGGATGAGTATACAGGTTTGCTGCAACAAGGCACACAAAATAATGGGTTTTTATGCAAATATCAATAGAACTCATCTTAGTGAAGTCACATACCAAGTTTCATCCATATACATTCATAAATAAGCGATATATAACATTTTAAGTATTTTCCATAAGAATAACATGGGGACCGAGTACCTAGGTTTGCTGCTACAGGAGCCATAGGCGAAAAATTGTTTTTTTTGCAAACAACAATAAACCATAACCAGATCAAGCCATATACCAAATTTCGCCAGTTTATGTTCATAAATAAACGAGATATACAATTTTCCTTTTTCTCCATAAGAATAACATTAGACAACGTACTGTGTTTAGCACTTTCAATATCTCGGTAACCAATTGACGTAGAGCAATGATCAAAATACCAAATTGTTTGTTTTTTTAAGCTGAATTTAATGGTATAAATCAAAATTTGATTTAAATTAAAATTAAATGTGAAAACCCCAAAAACCTCATTTTTGGGGTACAAAACCCCCCAAAAACCCCCCTTCGGATGGTGCGATTCATCTGGTTTTCGAACTCGTTCAAATAAATGGTACTTTGCACATTTGTACCAAATTTCATTAAGATCGGACCTTTTTTACGAGAGTTATCGTGCTTACGGACACATATATATATATATATATATATATATATATATATATATACATATATAAAAATTTGAACGAATGGTGTTTTTGGCATCTGGGGACCTCAAAATGAAAAGTTATCATGGTCTCGGGCTTAAGTCTTACCATGAGACCTACGGTAATAGCTTCTTCCC
Source organism: Allygus modestus (assembly GCA_963675035.1). Classification (NCBI taxonomy): domain Eukaryota; kingdom Metazoa; phylum Arthropoda; class Insecta; order Hemiptera; family Cicadellidae; genus Allygus; species Allygus modestus. The sequence goes on from OY776111.1 coordinate 225,315,234, forward strand.
TATAGGGGAAATTCGCTAAAATGCCACAAAAGAAGCCTTAAAAGGTAGATTTAATTAATTTTACATCTTTCGCGTACAAAATTATGTTATCTGGTGGGTCTTTGGCTTTTATACTTTAACGCTGTCTGTCAAATTACTGGGGTGTTAAACCGTTATAAAACCTGTTTCCAAGACTATACGTGACGATATGCCGGAAACAGTATTAATTCAAATGTGCCCAAACACACACAAAGATTCAGACAAGCCTGGAGACGCTTGACGCAACGTGACTTGCTGCTTACGGTGCCTTGACTATGATTAGGCAACAGAAGTTAGTACATAGCCGTACCCACAATTCGACGTAACCTGATGTGCCGGAGTTTTCTGATTATTGATGCACAGTTTGGAACACCATTCAAGCACGTCCGGTGTAAAGTTACTTTACGTAACATATCAGGCAAAATGCGAGCTTTCAAAGTCCGTCGTATTCAGTATTCATCTCCTAGTTGCCAATCGCGTAACGCTCGAGTTTATCAGTATGGGAATATAAAAGTTTGATGCGATTTTCAAACCTGTCTGGCGCTGCGTTACAAAACTTATCACATCAGGCAAGTTGACAGCTGTCGAACTCGCCGTCATACATTTATATCATTTGTATCCGTACAACCGAAATACAACTTCCAATAGGCTGTGCAACATTTAATTGACGCGAGATATTGGACTGATTATTTATCTGAACTTTTATTACCATTGTGAAAAAGACAGTTATTCTCTTTGACCCTTCCGTGTGGATGAAACTCGATGTGTAAAACTTTTGGGATGGGTAAAAATAACACATAAATTACCTACGCTATTTTTTTTCTAAACCCACAATTTGTTCAACACCACCGGAAGCTAATCGCTACAGACTTATTTCTGTAAGTTTACTTCCCTCACGTCAGCGTGCTGCGTTGTGACACCAGGAAGGTGGTCAACAATGGTAAACGTGGCGACAGGTTGTCATGTATTATTCATAGAACCACTCATACATCGCCAGTAGTTAGCTGTGACATGATGTTTGTGATGAATAACATGCTAGTAACTTTCATGGGACCATTGTTTGTATGTTTTGCCGTCATAAAGTGGCCAAAGGAGCACGTCCAATCATCGAGTTGACACCGGCGGAACCGTTATTAAATAAATGTTTACTACGTTAAAAAACTCGATGCAATCATTTTCGTTACGTTGTCTTTATTTGTTATACTTCCAAACAATTATTTTTCATTATAAAAACTTTACGGTTTTATAGTAGGTTCCATTATGTTAACAAATAAAGTATCAAAACACTTATTGATGATCCTAATTTATTTTTCGCGGGAATATCCTTTTTATAATACTGTAATTTCTGTATTATATGATACGTGTTGTTACAACTAAACAGGATAAATAAAATACGTCTTACGACACTATAGTGTTGTGACGAATCTTTATGACGAATCTTTATGTGAGGGACTTCACTTACTTTATATTTATCATTAGAGACGTTTAATCAGATTTCAATATTCGGCCGATATTTTCCAATAAGGCGACAAATTTGAAAATGTAAAATGTAAACATCGACTTTGAATGGGGTTTTTGGATTTCATTCGTTAATCTAAGACATTTTCAATTTTGAGTATTGTTTCATTAAACTAAACGGGTAGAGAGAAAAGGCGAGGTAAGTTAAATATATTTAGCCTACTATTATAAATGCATAAAGCAAACTGCTACAGCCCTATTTAAAAAAAAAAACATTGGTTTGAGTAACAAATAGGCAAGGAACAAATTTCAGAGGCTCGAACTTTTAATTATTTAATTTTTACGCGAAAAAACCCTATCTACTTAACGCTACATCTTAAAGTGAAGAAACATAAATATATATGCATATCTATATACTAAAGAGTACATCAAGAGGGATTTGATCTCAAGAGAGCTACAATGAATGGTCCAACAGCAGTGCTGTAGTGTGCAGGCCCCAGGATCGTCTCATCTGTTACGCCCGGGCTGGATCCAGGAGCGGGCCAACTCTAGCGCGACGACGAGGCAGCTGAGAATGTTGGGCGATAGCGTCCTGTCCTGAAGCACCTGAGGATAGGACCTCAACTGTCCCGAGACGAACTTTTATACAAGGTGAATGCTTTTTGCAATTGTCTCTTACCACATTAGACTAAAATCAGCATCAGTAAGTGGAGTAAAGAAAATAATTGATCCGTAAAAATGCTCCACAATGTCCGTCGAAAATTAAAGTTATCTTCATATCTACAATTAAAAACACAGGCGGGTTTACACCATCCATTAAAAAAATAAGTCCTTTGAAATAAAACCAAGGTTGATTAACCACAAACACTGTTCCTTAATTTTAAGTAATATTTCTTGAAAAATCTGCATATAGTCAACGTTAACGAGAGTCTCATCAATAACCACCGCCACAATAAATCCGACACGTGTATTTCAGTTGAATGTAATATCCACGGTCAAGAACCTATAATAAGTAATAAACAGTGAGAAATTCAGTAATTTTTAACATGAGGTTTTTACATTCCTATCTACACTTTGTTATCACAGTGATGAAAGTGTTTAGGTACAGATATTGTAGATGACATCGGATAGTGATTGGTGAGGAGGAAATCAAATTATTTGTTTTTATTTTGAACATTAATTTCAAGCGGCCTTCAAATACAACAGCGTAACATTACAAACCAACAACAAATGTTTAACAATTGCGATGTTTTGGTTCTGCCTCGACAGTGGTCGCATAGAACATTATATACATTTTAAAACGTTATATTTGTATGTAAATTGTAACCAAAATTACGAACCATTAATGTCAAGAAAGTATTATAGGACAAACGATTATACCCTTCCATTAATGGGAGTACAGAGGCATAGAACCGCCACTAGCCTCGTTGCCTTGGCCACCACTAGTTCGCCCGTGGCTGTGTTTTGATTGCCCTCTAATTGTATTGCCGTAATTATGATCCCATTTAATGGGTTTACACTAACCTATTTTAAAGCGGTTCATCCCGCTTTAACATATTTTCAACACTCTTTTTTACAAAATTTCCGAAGTATTTAATTAAAGTGCAAAAGAAATGTAATATGCAAAACAACAACCAAATTATTGTATTTTACCTTCAACCATTATCTTTGCTGGTTGTCATTTCTTTTTAACATTTTTTGTTACTTTGATTTCCTCTTTCGGTATCAGTTCAGAGTAGAACGAAGCATTATAACTTCCCAAAAATACGTATGTTTAGTCTTTCTAACAAACTAGGCGTTCACTTAAATTTACCCATGTACTTCTTAAATAAATGATGAGTCACATAAAATAAGTGAACAGGCGTAGGTAAATGTAATGTATAATTTATACTTAACAGTTTTAGCGAATTTTCCCTATAGGGAAGAAGCTATTACCGAAGTCGGCATGGTAAGACCTATGCCCGGGACCATGATACCTTTTCGTTTTGAGGTTCCCAGATGCCAAAAACACCATCCGTTCAAAACTGTATGTATATGTGTATATATATATATATATATTATATTATTTAGTTCACTGCATAGGGCTACTGTTATAATTATTATTTTTAAAAGAAATTAAAAACTTGAAGGGTACTCTGGTAATTTTCTTTTAAAAATAATATATATATATATATATATATATATATGTCCTTGGGTGCGATAACTCTCATAAAAATCGTCCGATTGGTATGAAACTTGGTAAAAACTCGTAAAAAAGATTTATGACCAGATGACTCTCCGAAAACCAGCCAGATCGCTCCATCCAAAGGGGTATTTTAGAGGTTTTTTTTTATCCCAAAAATGTTTTTTTTGGGTTTTTAGATAGGCTACAATATTTGAGTTATCAAATTTTATTATTATTAAATCAAATATTTAGTCATACCATTGATTTCAGCTTAAAAAATTTGGTATTTTGATCATTATTCTACGTCAATTAGTTATAGAGATATTGAATGTGCTAAACACAGTACGTTGTCCAATTTTATTCTTATGGAGGATAAGAAAAATTGTATATCTCGCTTATTTATCAACTTATCCTGACGAAACTTGGTACACTGTTTCATATTGTTGTGGTCTATTGATATTTGCACAAAAAATGATGTTTTCACCGATAGTTCCCGTAGCAGAAAACCTTCGTACTCAGGCCCTATGTTATTCTTTAAGGAGAAAAAGTAAAATGTTATCTCCGTTAACTATGAACATAAATTGATAAAAATTGGTATGTGGCTTTACTAGTTCAGTTATATTGACATTCGTATAAAAACCCATTTGTTGTATTCCTTGTTTCAGCAAACCTGCATACTCAGCCGCCATGTTATTCTTATGGAGGATAATTAAAATCTCATAAACCTTTTATTTATGAATATACATTGATGGAACCTGGTATGTGGCTTTCAGTGCATGGAAACTGGGCTACAAAATGTAATCCGCAAAAGGGTTCCCTAATCCCCGCACCGAAACTGGGCTTCGACCCCTGCAGGTACCTGACCCCTGCGTAAGCGTAATGACTCTGGAATGTCACCTACATACCAGAGGCGCCGCCCCTGCCACCCCCTGCAGTCACTTTTGTATGCATACGCCACGCGGAGTTGTGGCGTACAACAAATGCATACGAAAGTTTTAATTCGCGGTTTAATGAACTCTGCCTGTCGCCACACCCTAACATTTACATTTTTTTAAAACGTTAAAATCAACACAATAAAACTCGTACGTTAGACTTAACAGTGTGTCCAATTGTAAAGTGCCGAAAAGTCGGAGGAAAACGCGTTTACGGCAGGACTTTCTGAAGAATAAAATTATTCAGCTGATGAATGGCCACATTGACCTTATGACATTCACCAAATGTGTGATGTAAATAAATGTATGCTGCCTCAATTGTGATAATGTTTTATTTCTCCTTTGTCGATCCACCCGCGGGAGTTCTACGAAGTGCCGGGGCCCAGTTGCGGCGCGTCTCTAAGGGGCCTTGGAGGCTCGGAGCCCATCAGTTTCGGCGTCTACCTGATTTTTGGAGCCCAGTTTCGGTGCGCCCATATATATGTGCCCGCGGCTTTATGTGGTATTAAGAGTCTTCATCACCGGAAGTTGCCAGACGCCATCTTTGAGTTTTGTTCCATAAGGCCAATGTTAACTTTGTGCCTCCATTACTCCTCACCTGATCGTCACATACAATTAATTTTGGTGTCAAATTAAAGGTTTAGTCGTCCTCTAGGGAAATACAATGTCGAATTCCTTAATTTGGGTATCATAATTTCATAATAAATAGTTTAATTTTGAACTGAAACATTGTACATGTTCACATTAATTAGTAACAAAATCCAAATTCGACTACTGTATTTCCCTAGAGGACGACGAAACCTTTAATTTGACACCAAAATTAATTGTTTGTGACGATCAGGTGAGGAGTAACGGAGGCACAAATTTAACATTGGCCTTATGGAACAAAACACCAAAATAGCGTCCGGCAACTTCCGGTGATGAAGACTCTTAAGATACAACATATATATGCATTGTAAATTCACTGAGTACGCAGGTTTGCTGTTACGGGGGTATTTTTAAATACTAATACCATTCTATTTGTTTAACTCCTTCGATAAACTTAAATCAAACTAATCAAAAAGCGTTTATTAATTGAATAGACAACAATTATTATTCTGCTTGAACATTGCAAAACAAAAATGTAAACAACATTATGGTTTAACAAGTATATGTATATTAGCTCAAATGTATATGTATATTCGTCTAGCTGCCATGTATTGCTGATACATAAAACTCATGGCTTAGCTTTTGATGCAATATTATCATTACTTTCGGCTTAATCACATAATCTTATACATAATCTTAACGCGGTTTATATTTGAATATGTATAAACCACCAACTTAAAAGGTTGTATGCGTTTAAAGCGTTCTTCATTCCCTTAGGAAAGTCAAAGCCGTAAGCAAAATGAAATGCGATGACAAAAGTCAGTAATATGTACAAGGAATTATCAAAATGTTTGACGATATATACAATACAAGTCAAACTTATAACTAAACAATTGAGTCATCATTTAAAAATAAATGTACACTGTAATATTCTTTAACAACTAAAAATTATTTCACGCTACTCCTGAATAATTCAAAATCATTTAACAATCTAAACTTATTTGGAAGGCTATTGTACATCTTTACTGCTGGATACAGAACTTGCTTCTGAAAAAATCTGGTGGAATGTGGTACGATTGCCAGGCGGTTGATAGGGCGAAAATTGTATGAGGAGGACCTTTTTTGAAAATATTCTCGATTTCTCATAATTAAACAGGTTGATTCCAAAATATATAGACAAGGGAAAGTCAGAATTTTATTCTCTCTGAAAATTCCTTGACACGACCTAGACGATCTCAGCCCGAATATGGCTCTCAGTGCCTTCTTTTGCAATTTGAATATTCTTGCAGTAGCCGTTCTTTCATATCCCCAGATAGGAACGGCATATGCAAGGTGTGGATAAAAACAACCATAATATGCTGCCATTAAAATATCTAGATTAGAGAAAGTAGATAACCTACGCAGTATGAAAATACCACAGCTCAGTTTCTTAGACACTTTATCAATATGGGATGAAAATTTCAGATTTGAGTCAATTATTAAACCTAGAAAATTAGTTTCGCAGCAAGAATTAATTTCAATATCACCTATTGAGGATACAACAACAAGAAAACAAGAAAAACAACAAAATTTCTTTTCAGAGCTATAGAGGTTATATTAGTGATATATAAAATATAATTATTATAAAAACTCAAATATACCTTGTATATTTTCTATTACAATAAAATAGAAACTGCATACAGTTAATTTTATACAGGCGTATTCTTACAGATTTTGTACATGTTTTACAGGCAATATTATAATATTAAAGAAAACGCAAAAACTAAAATTGAATTCCAAAATATCCTATGCAATCATTAGTATACCCTCAGTTAGTACATTAGCTGCTAATAAATCGGTTAATGGTCGCACAACAACGCGTGGAGAATGGAGAAAACTCATTATTGAACAATTAAGTTAAAATATGGCTATTGTTTACAGAATTGATTCTTATAATTATAGTAATTGATTATATTTTGCACAAATGGTCAGTAAATTTAAACAAAATATAATGTTTTACTAGGCGGTCACGTTATGTTCCCACAGGCTTCGCCCCGAAAATAATAATTTATAAAACCTATGACAGTTGAGTGTGCTGCATTCTGTGGTTATCCTGTGGAACTACTACGAATCAAGATCAGCTGTTTGTATTTTCATCAGCTCAAACTTAGATGTATGTCCATAAAAATAACACAGGATTGGAACTTTGACTCCCCGTGGGGCGGAGCCCTATGGGAATTTCTTAAAACCCATTCTTAGTGAACACCTAACACCCAAGAGGAAGCTATGTTCCAAATTTCATCGCAATCCCTTCAGTGATCTTTGAGATTTCGTGATGAGTGAGTGAGTGAGTCAGTGGTGTTTGGATTTTAAATATTAAGATGACGGTAGATACTGTATACATAACATATGCTACAAGTCGTTCACCTAATTAAAAGTACTAGTGACCGCCTAGTGGTTGAAATTCAGCCAAATCAAATATTTTGTGGATATAAAGACAACGAATATATGGAAAAAGTTAAATTGTAGTGGGTTCTGTTGCGCTCATATCTCTCTCTCTCTCTCTCTCTCTCTCTCTCTCCTCTCTCTCCTCTCTCTCTCTCACTCTCTCTCCCCCTCACCTATCCTCACCGCCAGGTAATTTTTTTAATGTGGAATTAAAACGGATAGCAGAAGGGCGTTACCATTACAGTAATCAGTAGCCTTCTTATTTTCATGCTGTTTTGCTCTCATTTGTTATCAACAGCTGTCAAATATACAATTCAATCAATTACTGTTCTTCCATAAGATTAACATTGAAATTTGAAAGCCTGTTGGGCCGTAGCCCTGAGGGCCGATGTAAATTATAATGGGTTTCTGCTCATATACAGGACAATACCTTTCTAACGGTTTGCGGGAGTTTCTCCTACGATGCACACAATCTGAGAAAGAAGAAGGGACAGTTTTGTGCTTGCCTATTAATATAATAGTGTATTTCACACCAAGGGCCGAAAGTGGGGTTTTGCTGGCCCGAGATCGTGTTTTATGACCGAGACGAAGTCGAGCTCATAGTCGTTCAAGGGCTATGCAAACCCCTTTCGGCAGAGGTGTGAACGCTATTTGTCACCATACTACAATTATTAACGGGTTAAATGAGATCGGTCATAAAACACGAGCGGCCTCATGCAATCTCGGACTAAAAACAGTTAACAACAAACTAATAAACAAATCATCGATAGTACAATGTTTTGAATTTTATTGTTATTTGTTCCAGTGTTTCAACCAAAGAACACAAAATAGTATGCACGTATTAACCAGGTAACGTCGTGTACACTTGAAAACAGTTGGAAATACTGGCTAAATAGATCAGCTGACTTTCGGCCCTTGGGCGGAAAAACTCTACTTTCGGTATTCAAATGAGTTCCGAAAACAGTTGATAACAGCGTAGTGTGGTGAAATAGTATATTTCATCACTAGGGCCGAAAGTGACGCTTTTCGATGCGAGCTCAAGTTTAACGACCGAGGCGAAGCCGAGGTCGGAAAATGAGCGAGGATCGAAAAGCCACTTTTGGCCCATGTAATGAACTATATATCGTCTTACTGCACAATACATTAAGCTAACTGCTTTCTCAAAACTAATATTTTACAAATTGTTTACCTTTAACAGCTTTCTCCCAAAATGGCTTCCATCTTGTTCTTGCTATTTAAAACGAGTTCGCACGCAGCACGCTGACGTGAGGGAAGTGAATTTCCACATAAAAAACTATAAAAAGTCAAAGTCAGTTAAAAACATACAATTATTCCAATTTTTATTCAAATCTGAAAATATTGATTTTTTGGCTGTTCTGATACTCCTGGTTCTATTTACCTGCAATGCTGGGAATACAATTTTGCGCATTATAAGGTTAGAATAAGGTCCAGTCAGGCTTTAAAGTAGGTATGAGGTTGTTGGGGATGATAAAAGTACACCAAAAAATGATTAACAAGCTTTTCTAATGTAAAACCCCCATAAGACAACGTTCTGCGTTTGGTCAATATACATTTCCTTTAATAACTCGGTAAATATATATGCTAGAATGACGAGAGAGGGCTTAAAAGTTTCACCACACTAATTCCCATCTTTTTACATTTGTTAATTTCACATCAAGGGCTTTTCTGACCCTTTTTGGGCCTAAAAACTCGAAATTTGAAATATTAATCCCCCAAAAAGGGGTTTAGAGTTTTTCGATTGTTTTTCCCAACGAACTTGTCCAACTTATGATAGAAAGGAACGTCGCTACCAAATTTGAAGTAAATCGGACAAAAAATGTGACCGCTAGAGTGCCTGCACATATATATATATAATTTTGAACGAACCCCCAAAACGTGTTCAGGGGGTCACGTTAGGAACTTCTATGGTGGTCCCGGGCTTAAGTTTCACCGTACGGGTCATGCTAATAGTTCAATTTCCATAGGAAATTCACTAACAAACCGCTGTTACTGTGGATGTATTCAACTATTATCTTTTATCTATTTGTGTTAGTGTGTGGTGTTAGGTTAGACTAACTATAACGATAGGTATATCGAATGCTGTGGACTATCGATTGCAAGAAGGAATGGTTTAGTCAACCGTATCGAGATATATCAGGAATCAGACTCGCGTTATCGCTTAGCTTATCTTCCCTCTGAGAGCCTTTTGTAATATATATTTATTTTCCGTGTCACTCATCTTGTTGGACTGAAACGCAACAAATATACTTAAACCGATAACAATGCAAAAATGAATTACAATCGATAAAATAATTAATTACAACTCTCGATACAATCGATTAATTACAATCGACGTACACAAGTTTGCAGATTCACTACATTGATATTTTATAAATGACAGAAACGGAACAGCTGATGAACTCGACACCAGCTGATTCTTTTCCGTCCTAGGACTGAAGAGAACTACTTTCGCCCCGCAACGCATGTATTGAAAACAGCCGTTTTTCAAGCAGAATGACAAAAATATATTTACTGTCTTGGATATCGGTACAGTAAGAGTAAAGATTTATTTTGTAGTGCTGTAAGATGTAATTAGTTGATCCCTTTTAATTAATAACAAACTCAAACAATACACGTACAAGGAAGGTGCGACGTTGGCCAACAAATGTCATTATAATATTGTAAGACATTTTACCGTGACATTAACGTTCAAACATCAGTTGAAAACATCGCGCCAGCACAGCGCCAGCGGTAGCAGACGGCTGCCCGGTGCAACTGGTTCCCACCATGACCACGGTCACCGTGGACGGGACCAGTTTTATTGTCATTGCTATTCTTCACCATCGAGTCTGGACCAGTCGTCATTCCACCGGTTATAAGAGGCTAGTTCCACTGAAAAGCATATTGATTTTGATGTTTTCTTAATAATCTTCAGGTTTTATTATTTCCTTAGAGTAAACACCATATAATTGATGGATCAAAAGGCAAATTAATTACGTATTTTATGTGAAACAGAGAAATCGTTATGTTATATTGGTTTCAAGTTGTGAGTGAATAACGATGTAGTCATAATACGTAATAACATAACGGTTCCTATATTAGAGTTATAGTATAATCTCAAAATCGCCGATGTTAATATTTTTGATTGTAATGTATGGTTCTCTTGAGGTTCGTCAGATAGATCATGTGCTAAATTTAAAGATTGAAGGTTAAAAACTGGATCGCTGCTATTAGTCAATTGCTAATTGGGCCATCAATTAAAATCAGTCAGTCTTAGTACATAAATATCACCCGTAATATAAAAAAAACATAACTGAAATCAAATGACCGCAAATTTACTCTTAGTTAAAATCTTATTTAGTTTTAGCGAATTTCCCCTATAGGGAAGAAGCTACTACCGTAGGTGGCATGGTGAGAGTTAAGCCCAAGACCATGATAACTTTTTGTTTTGAGGTCACCAGAAGCCAAAAACACTAAACGTTCAAATTGATATGTATATATGTCCGTTAACACGATAACTTGAGTCACAAACGCCTGATTTCTATGAAATTTGGCCCAAATGTGTCAAGTTAATTCGTGACTTTAAGTTCGAAAACCAAAAAAATCGGACCATGGGAAGGGGGTTTTATGGGGGTTTACAATTTTCCAAAAATCAGTTTTTTGCATTTTTCACCCTAAAATTTTTAAAACACTTAATTTTTGTTTCGCCCATTTTATAGAGCTTAAAAAACAAATAATTTAGTATTTTAAATCATTAACCTAGGTTAAGTGGTTGCAAAAAAAATCCAAAAAACGTGCTCATAAAATCTTAATAAAAAATGTTAATCTCATGTGAAAAAGGTTTTTAGCTTTTCCTCAGTTCATTTTAAAGTAAATCTCACATTTGCTTTTATCAATCAGTTCAGCTCTACAAAACATTCATTTTGGTGTTTAAATTGTGTTTATACGTCCAACCGTTGCAGAGATATTCAGAGTGCTAAACACAGTACGTTGTCCAATGTGTGGTTGTGATTATTCTTATGGAGAATAATTAAAATTTGTAACTAGATTATATATGAGTGTATGCTGATGAAACTGGGAATGTGGCTTCACATAGTACTGGTGTATTGATATTTTCACAAAAAAATATTGTTTTGCCGATTTTCCTCGCAGCAGCAAACCTGCATACTCAGCCCCCATGTTATTCTAATGGATAATACGTGAAACTTAATGTCTCCCTTAATTATGAACATAAATTAATAAAATTTGGGATGCAGCTTCGACTGTTTATGTTATATTGGTAATTGCATGAAAACACATATTTTGTGTTCCTTGTTTCAGCAAACCTGCATACTCGGCTTTCAATGTTATTCCTATATGAAGAAAAAATAAAATGCTATATATCACTTATTTATTCGTGTATTTTTATGAATCTTGGCGAGTGGCTTTATGTGGTAGTGAAAAACATGTAAATGCATTGGAAATTCGCTGAGTACGCAGGTTTGCTGCTACGGGGGTATTTATATAAATGTTATATCAAATAAAAAATGTAAAAGAAAAACTCTTTATTAATGTCATAAAATTCAATTCCTTACATTCAAAACATTCATTTAAGGTTTATAATTGGAGGGATTTGTTTGAAACAATTTTAAGCTACCACCTAACGAACAATAATAATGCAAAAAGCCACGCTTGCCATATATTCATTACCCCCTTTTTTCTTTATTTTATTTTTACGAAGAGCCACAACACTAAGCAACACGTAATATTCAGTGATGAAGACAGAACGCTCAGTTATGAATGTCGGCGCACAAGCTTGGTGTACGGACCTCACACGTTTATAAAAGTAGAAACAGACCCTGAGAAATGTGATTCATAGTGGAGGTGTAACATATATTACAAGTAGTACTAGCTGGTACCGGGCGCGACTTCGTTCGCGTGATTTCTCTTGACTATTATTGATTCGTGTTTCTTTTCCCATTGATAAAATGTTGTTACTATGGAAACTTAAATTAAATCAATACTCCATAAGGTTAACATTGATAATTTTCAAAGTCCAGGGGGGCGAAACCCTAAAGTCCTAAGATTTGTATTAGTGGCTAGAGACCTTTCCATGGGAAAATTGAATGACTATGCAGCGTTTCATCGTAATCGGATGAGTAGTAAAGGAGCGTATAAGGATAAATAGACAAATAAACAGACAAACTTTGATTTATAGATAAAGATACATAAAAAAAACATTGTCAAATCGATGTTTTTCGGCACAATAACAAGTGGCTTTGATAGGTAAGGTTGGTAAACAAGAATTCAAATGTGTTTTTCAATACTTTTTTATCTACTCAAAACAAACTTCTAAAACATAATATTTACCGATCACATTAATTTTTACAGATATGGAGCCAAAGATTGAAGTAATCTCACGTGTAACACAAATACTCGTATTACAGGATTAAAAGAGATGTCAAACACTTCACATTGCATAAAAATCCGAAATTATTTAGTTGCGGTTGTGATGTTTCTGTTATGAGATACGATTGAAAGAAAATGTATAAAAAAAGGTATGCAGGATTTCATTTGTTTAGTTATTAGCAGCTTTGGGCTAAATACATATTATACAGTTCGAGTTCCTATGAAAGTTATACTTTCATTACAATAGGTGCTCATTTCAAAGAAGTGGCAAAATTTGCTGACACTGCGATCCAAGAAAAGGCTCTAACCTGACTTTCAGGAAATTCAATGGTTTCTAGATAGCCAAGTTGTTGCGTTGTATTCCAACGACTGCGATTAGCACCAACCATGACTACGACAATATTTGATGCATGGTGTCACAATTTAAAATATAAATAAATAATTTAAAATATTACTATTAATATTAGTAGTAGTATTTTACTACTGGAAGTATTAAAATAAAATGAAAATAATTATTTAGCTTCAAACAACAAACCTGTTTTAGACAAAGACGGACTTTAAATTACAACGAATAAAACGGCTAAGGGAGTCATTTGACGCTGTCAACCTAAAGGAATAAAAATTGAAGCGGTATATCAAGGAGGCTTTTCACAGCTCACGAGCCGACGCGTCTTAAATGGCCCGAAAAATAAACTTCTGAAAGCTGAGGAAAAATAAAACCAGTCGAAGCGAGGCGGACAAAGTATTGTAAACACGCGGAGAAGCATTTTGATAAATATCGTCATATTTGGCACGAAGATAACGGGGCCAATTCATTTGAATAACGGCCTTTGGCTGTCATCACATTCTAACAAGTGCCCTTTCGGTCATTCTTGTACTTTAAACTCTTGAACTTAAGAACAGTTCCCCCCTTCGGTTATACCTCCCAATTGATTTTATGGAGACCTATAATTTTATATGAATTACCAATCGACAAACGGTGATATGTAATCTAGGAAACTTATCAGCGATTAGTTTGTCAACTTCATTCACAGAAATAACTACACACGTAAGTATGAGTGTTGGAAATTCTAGAGATAGTTCACAAATAATATTCGAAGTATCGATGATTTGTGATTTGTTATCACTTTGATCCTCTTCCTTCAACTATTAAATGAATAAGACACGTCACCACCTTCATAGTTGTTACTTCCATTATTTTTTCTTCATAAAAAGTTTACATTAGATTATTAATGGCTTCGGAATTTGAAAGTAAATGGTAATTTTCTATTTGTGGAATTATGTTGTTAGTTAGAGTAATACCTCCAGATGGCACCAGCGAAATTACCATGGTGCACCCTACTATCTTTGTTTGCTGACCGTGGTTTCAAGGGATCTTACAAAATAATTAAATATAAAGTTGAAACATATCGGAGTGTCTAATCGATGACGACAAAGCAGTTGGTAATTGTCTTTCAAAGTGATATGAATATCGACGTCGGCGTCGCGTCAAATAGGTCCGATAGAGGTTGCCTATGCCCCGTTCGCTCATAACGCACACAGTAACTCACAAAAAAAGTCATAAAGAGGGCTAAACTGTTGCAGGGAATTTCCGAAAGGAGCCCAATCAATGAATTAAATGTCTTGAAAGGAATATTTAAGAGAAATCTTATCATTTTTACTTTTTCAGCCATCAATTCCGACCTAGTGAAAACTCTGTACTATCATACAACTCACCTACAGAACCTCCCTCTCTGTATCTCAAAATATAAAATAATTTTAGTAATTACCTCAAAAATACACACGGTATTATATTTAAGTGTTACACTCTGGGAAAATCGTTTACAGTAGTAGTAATAAAAAACGCTACTAACCTAAACCAAAGCTAAATTACCTTTACCGTAAAAAAAGAAAATAAAGTAAATTAGATCAGAAAGGAATTTTTAATTATGAGTAGTTTTAATCTTGTGGTGATCTATGGGGTGTGGGGAGTGGGAGTGTGGCATCGCTGAGGCAGCAAGGTAAGTTTTATACAAAAAGAAAGCCCCCACAGTTCATTGACTCGTCAAGATGACTCACAATTACCCCGTCTCAACAACCTCTTCAGTCTTTTGGGCACTTTCACCCTCCCCACCCCTTGGCCTTGAGCTACATCCCATCATTATTTTCTGCTACACTATGAATTTTTCATTTTTCTACAAAAATAACGTCTTGAAACACCTGGCAACTAAAAACATTTCAGTAAAATGTTATCCAATATAGAACATTGCCGCTAGTAGCCTGTACTCCAACCGACTTTTTCTGGTATAATAAGCTTACTTGTCAATGAGTGTTACGATCATCTAAACTTTCTGCAATTTTGATTGTTTTAACTCGTTATAAGAAATATTTAAAAAGTCTTGTGATTTAAAGTTATAAAAATTGGCATGATATTCTTACTAATATTTTTTTTGTAATCAAAATTATAGTAAGATAATCCGATAATATGATAGAGAGATGTTATAAACAAAGGGACGGGACAATACTGTGAAGTGTCTCAGTCTAAGCTACGGCACCAGACAACACGCAGACCACAGATACAGCTCTGGTGACTAACTTGGTTATCTCTAATGAGACTGTCTGATAAACACAGTGGACGTTTTACTGAGTCGTAATCCCTTAATTTAGTTGTATCATTAAACAATTCTATTTAACTTTATTTTATACAACTTAACGACACGTAATATTCAGTGATGAAGACAGAACACTCAGTTATGAATGTATCCTGTTAGTTTTTTTATAAATTATGAAATGTAGTACACATATAAATGTTATTATTACCTATTTTACCTAGTACCTATTTTACCTGTTTACCTATTTTACCTAGTGACCCTGTTTATATTATTATTAAATTTTCATGTACAAGCATTTTAGCAGTTAACTTAGAACAGAAAAAACCTTATCATTGACAAATACTGAGTTAATTATTGAGCCATTGGTAATATTACAAATAAAGCAATATTTTGTATTATGGTTTTAAGAGTGTACAACCTTTGGTCACAACGAATAGATATTTGTCACGTACAGCTAATGAAGAGGTTACTTTTGGTTGCATAGTACTACAAAAACTAAAACACTCTGTCATGAGTTATGAAGAATAGATTTGGTATAATGTGTACGAAGGAATGAACAAATCCGATTGAAACTGAGAAAATTTGTTCAAACACGTCGGGCAGACGACCGACTGCTGACTACTTGTTATCAGATGATAGGATCCGACCTTACCTACCGCAATACTTTGTGTCGCTGCTCTTTGTGGGAATATCACATATGATTTCGTTGAAGTGTCAAAATATAATAGACAATATTGGGAAAACCTTTTGTTCACCAATGTGTATTTATTTCCTACGTTTTAAAATAAAACATTTCTATACGAGCAAACTGTTAAATTTAATTTGTTCTGAATATGTTTTGATGTATGTATTATTATATTATATTAAATAAACATGATTTTCAAATACAAAGAACGAGGAAAGTTAATATGTTGGTTGATTAGTTATAATTAAATGGTGCATTGCATTAAGACTATTTTGACTTGGAAATTATACTCTCAGTTTCAATTTTGTTTCAAGATTTCAGATTTTGTTTCTTCATTTTAACAACTAAAGAAACATCGAAGTAATTACATATCTACTAGAGAGTGAATTCTCATCTCAAATTTTATGTCATTTTTTTATATTTGTCAAAGATATTACTGTATCTAAGCCAGAGAGTGAAAGTGATGACGCACACTAGCAGGAGTGTAGGGGGTGTGGGGGGGGGGGTGAAAGTGGCCCAAAGACTGAAGAGCCTGTTGAGACGGGGGTAATTGTGAGCCGCGGCGAGGGCACGCTGGACTGAGGGGCGGTCTTTTTGTGTCAAATCATCTTCACATTGCTGCCTCAGAGCTATTACCTCTCCTGTTCATCAACAAAGGGAGTATGAACCAACATGAAGAACACTGACTGCTATCGCCAAGTCACGTGCACGATGTCGAATGCTAGCAAGTCGGCTATTCCCGAGCAATGAGCGTTTATCCACTGGCCGGGAATGTTAATGAATGTTAAACTGGCCTTATCCAGCAGAGTCGATGATGTTGACAAACCAGTCGCAGCAGCAGTGTCAATCAAGGCTCTGCTGCGTGAGGACTTCTACACGACATAAGCGAATGCTGATGATTGCGAAGAGTATTACATACTGTAGCTCAATACATTGCTTAGTATCAAAATTACATAACTTATCACGCATTTCGTGTAATATTCATAGCATTTCATTCATAGCAGACACATAAGACGGACAATTTTTTACGACTACACAGAGTTTATATAGTATTTTCACTTAAGAAGGCAGTGTTAAAGTTATTAGAAAAATTTATGAATTACCTATAAGGAAGAAAGCATGTATGATCCATAAAGAAATCTTGCAGTTAACGGTAACTGTTTCACATGACTCACATGGTTTACACTGCTACAAATTTGCTTGCTAATAGCAGTTAAAATCAGTTAAACCCCATTTTTAGAACTTATTCACACTAGTTGAACACCTAATATAATGTAATTGGTAAACTTAGTAAACATATTCCACTGTATACACTTTTTTAAATCAAAAATATATTTGGCTATTTTATCAAGTAGCTTGCTTACACTAGTGAAATCTCTAAATTTCAAAATACAAATAAGTTGTGATTAAAAATTAATCAAAATAAAACAACCTATTTTTTAATACTGTGTGAATTGCATACTATTTATTCATAAGTTACATAATGAGTTTTATTATCTGACCTGTGAAGTGATACTTTTATGCCGATGCCATGTGTAATGTGTTCTTGACAATACGCTCTTAGTCACTGTATAATCTATGTTTACCAAACGATCTAGTGAGCCAAATAACAAATAATTACGTTACAAATGAGAAGGGGAGCTTTTAGATGTAGGATAGGGTCAAACAACATATAACCGACACACGTTGTATAACATTTGTATCACGTTAGGTTTAAAACGTCCTGTAATAAAATTTAGTAGAACAACCCCTTTGGAAAGAGTAGAATAATTGTGTCCATATTCAAATATTGACAGGGTTATAAGTTAATTTCCAGCTACCTCCAAATGCCGTAAACTATAAGGTGTGGGCGAAATGAAATGCTTCATTTGCCGGAATCCCTAAACGGCTCTATAATATATTCATTAAATTTATTTAAACTGTTATCAAATCAGATAGAGCCATAAATATACGAGTACTTTCTTTCTGTGTGAAAGGAACAGTGTAAAATCTGATTTAGTTTTAATACAATCATTTAAAACTATTATTATCTACTTATAAGTTAAAGTTATTAAAAACCAATATATTATAACAAATATTGGTTACAATACTAACAGTGTACAATACTCTATACAAAAATCCTATAAGTTACAAATCCTAAATTAAATCAATTTGATTATATTTTTCTTCTAAATCCTTCTGATGTTGTTAAAGATGGTGATTATACTCTTGGTTGACTATTAGGCATTCTCATCTTCTATAAAACGGTATTAAGTAAAACAAATTTTAGATTTAAACCAATATATTTCGAACTGATACTCAATTCATCGCCAGTTGTTTACATTTGTTTGTTTACAAAATATGACAACTAATTTTCTTAAACATGTGATTAACATCTGTGCTTAAATATTTAGTAGGTAAATTATAATAAATTAAAATAGTAAAATGTAATTATTAATTATTATTTTCAAGTTCTTGTTTTAAAATTGGTTTCCACATACTATTAATTTCAAAACTTGGTTTACTGAAAACATATTTTTCTAAATAAGCCATTACTGCTGATTCTATAAATATTCTTTTGAATTTGTCATGTTCTTTTGCCAGAATTTTGGTTTTATTTAAATTTATTTTATGATTTTTCGTACACTGGTGATGTACTAAATTACTTACTGTTTTAAATTATATTTGTGTTGTTTTAGTCTTTTCTCGAGAAACGATCCAGTTTGACCTATATATACACTATCACAATCAGAGCACTTTACCGAAAAATTTGATTAGATTTTCATTTGCAAATAATACACGAGTTAAAAATCAATTCACACCGTTCATAAAATCGGTAATATGATTTTTAAAGCAAATACTATAAGAACCTTAAATAAAACGGTCATTACACACTCCATAATGGTTGATTTAACTTTTAATTAAACTCAACAATGATTACAATTTGTTTATTTACGTTATTTTGGTAGCGTGATTACTAAATACTGTATTATCTTTATCCGTCCTCGTTTTTATTATTTTATAAATGACTAATAGTTTTTCATGAAAATGTGTAACACTTTATGATGGTATAAAGAAAGTGATTAAAATACGGTGTTTGCAGGAGCTGTGATTCAAAGCCAACAGGGATAAGGAATTGCTTCACAGACAGATAACAAAGAGTTATTACTAAACATCTGGATAAATATAGACATCATCAATCGACTAAATGGCGCTATCAGTAGACTGATACGATCAGCTACTAGGAGCACGATACGCTCAAAATATGTACACCGAATGAGCTGGACACACAATAAGTTTCATAATACAAATTAACAGAAACAGGAGTATAAAGTGTAAGTAATTTAAGTAGTAAACAAATCACCTGATTGGTGTTTCTCTTTAAATCCAAAAAAGAATAGAAAAGAAAATTTACCATACTTGACTCTCACATATTTTCACCAAGTATTCCTAAATATTTACATTTTCTTGCTTACTATTATTATCATTAGATCAAAAGTGTTTTAAAATTAATAATATACTAATTAAACATATATTACTTTACAATAATTTACTAATTATTATAATAACATAAAATTTTAATTTGAACAGAATTTGAAAGATAATCCAAGGCACAGATAACATCTCAGATTAAATGAGACCAGAGAGTAGGATCCTTGTGTTGAACGCCATTACTATGAGGCCTCTCCACCGCCGAGCTACCCGTGTCACTGTAATACAATTAGTTTTGACCGCGGGTAAAGTGATATTCTGCATTAAAATACTTATGTGTATAGGAACTATCAAATAATACAATAACAATCAGTCAGAATATACAACTAAAAATATGAATATTCTATCAGTAGTGGAAGGTTTCATTTAATATTTATTGGTATAAATAAGAATTAACTACCTTTTTTTGTTAACATTGTATGAACAATAATTATTTTCATTCAAATTTTAAATAGGCCTGCGAGTTTTCTTCCAATTTTTGTATACTATTAGTAACAATCTATATATATAAAAGGCAATTCCCTCACTCACTGACTCACTCACTCGCTCACTCATCACTAATTCTCTTACTTCCCATTTACCTAGAGAGTTTATTGTACACTGATTCTTTAGGCATAAAATGGGAATGGTTTTCATCCTGATCTGGCCTTGGGGCTCCGCCAGAAACCCCGACTAAGTTCCCTTTATTCCTTATGGACATTCATTGTAGTTTGAGCTGATGAAAATACAAACAGCTGATCTTGATTCGTAGTAGTTCCACGGGCTAACCACAGAATGTAGCACACACACACACCTTTCATAGTTTTCATAAATCATTTGCGGGGCGAAGCCTGCGGGCCACAGCAAGTAATAGATAAAATTCATAAAAATAAGCTGTCCAAAAATATTACAAAATAATTTAGTACCCTACCACGCACGAGCTATTCGGGAATTAATAAAACAAGTCCTCAAGGCACCTGGTGAAATCTCCTTGGTCTTTGTAAAACGTATTGTATTTGTGTCCTGTAATACTTCTTCAAATATTACATTTCTATTCAACCACTTAAAAAATCATAATTTTAGATCAATAAAACGAAGTGAAACATAGTTTAAATAACTGGGCCAATTAAAATTACTTATTTAAAATTTGATTAATACTCTTTTTAGCAACAGGCATATGAAGAATTATTGGTATACAACTGTAACATTTGATTTTTAACTTTTGTAATCTATAGGAATCCTCAGGAAAATACTGAAATATACAATAGATTGAAAAAAATAGTATTGAAAAAACACTCAAATAAATATATGCATTCGAAGACATTTAACTTCCCTTTGAACCACCATCAGACACATTAATAGAGGTAATTACAGCTGTAGTCTGTTGTAGACCACGCGTTATGGCACATTACCTGATGGTCTGTCTATCATACCTTATGTCAGCAATGACCATATCCAATATAAACGAGTTCGCACGCAGCACGCTTACGTGAGGGAAGTGAATTTCCACATAAAAACTTTTAAAACCCGAAATCAGTGTAAAAACATACATTTATTCCATTTTTATTGAAATCTGAAACCATTGATTACATTTATTCCAATTTTTATTAAAATCTGAAATCATTGATTTTTTGGCTGTTCTGATGCTTCTGGTTTCATTTACCTGCAAAGCTGGGAATACAACTTTGCACATTATAATGTTAGGAGAAGGTCCAGACAGGCTTGAAAGTAGGCGTGAGGTTGCTGGGGATGTTAAAAGTACTCTAACAAAGGAATAACAGGCTTTTCTAGTGCAAAACCCCCATAAGACAAAGTACTGTGGTTAGTCGAAACACATTTTCTTTAATAACTCGGTAAATATTTATGCTAGAATGACGAGAGAGGGCTTACAACTTTCGCCTCACTAATTCCCATATTCTTACATCCATTAATTTTACATCCGAGAATTTTGTGACCCGTTTTGGGCCCAAAAAATCGAAATTTGAAAGATTAATCCCCAAAAAAGGAGTTTACAGTTTTCCGATTGTTTTGCCCAACGAACTTGTCCAACTGATTACAGAAAGGAACGTCCCTACCAAATTTGAAGTTAATCGGACAAAAATGCGACCGCTAGAGTGCAAACACATACATACATGTGTTTGTTACATATATATATATATATAAAATTTTGAACGACCCCCCCAAAACGTGTTCAGAGGGTCACGTTAGGAACTTCTATGGTGGTCCCGGGCTTAAGTTTCACCGTGCGGGTCATGCTAATAGTTCACTTTCCAAAGGAAATTTACTAATAATGAGACAATATAACTTTATCATTTTACTTCAGCGTCTACACATGTGACAATACATCACTGGTCTCTTACCTCTCTCAGCCCGCGGGGTAAGTCGTGGTGGAGCGAGTAAGCACGCTTCAATATTTACAAATGCAAATGGGAGTTAATCTAGGATAATGCAGAGTATTTACTAACTGAAACTACAGAATTTATATGAAAAAACTGTATCCTGTGGAAATAAAAATTGCAGATATTCTCCCAGCCAGGAAGACGAGCGCTGTTCAGAGAATCAGCTATTCTCTTCGTTACGAGATGCATTTTACAGGTCCCTAAGGATAAGCCTCGGGTATATTGATTTCATCAGCTTCCTCGAAGATCCTCCCCACTGATAAGCATCACTTGGGAATTCTCTGTTATTTTACATTTTCTATTCTTTAAAGTCGTTTAACGTCAACCACAAAATGGTAAGTAGTTTATTATTGTTTTATACAAGAGTCAAGAGTATGCTATAAAAAAAGCTGAAGAAAGGCGTAGAAAAAAGTAACAAGTCAGAAAATATAACTAGGAATAATTCTGAAATCATTTATTAATCCTTCAACGAAAAGTATGCCAGTTAAGAACGATTGGAATAGTTTTAACAGAACGTTAGTTACAGTAGACTACATAAAATATTCATTTTACTTTGAAAATTAACAAAATATTACTATGCATCCAAATAATTAAGGCGCAAAACGACTTCAAGGCTTCTTCGAGAAGGGTTTTCGGTAAATAATCAATGATTATAATTAGTATTATTGATATTATTCAAATCAAATAAATTTTGGTTTTCAGTTTAATTTGATTCGAATCCCCTTAATTTCCCCTAAACATTGATTTTTTATATAACTGTATTTTTTTGCAAAATCTTCCTTACTTTGAAATTTGTTAGTGCTTAGTTAAAAATATAATATAATTTCACATAAATACAAAAAATTACAATCCCCAAGAACAAACCTCTACACCTAAAACCACGATATTTGGCACGTATCCTATTTCCATAACGTAGCTAACTACGAAGAAAGTATTTTAAGAAATTCCCATAGGCTCCGCCCCTCGAGGAGTCGAATTTACAGTCCAATGTAATTCTTATGGGCATTCACATCAATACGAAAAACTTACTATCCCCAGGCCAAACCTCTACACCTACAACCACAATATTTGGCACGTATCCTCTTTCCATAATGTATGTAACCACGAAGAAAGGATTTTAAGAAATTCCCATAGAGCTCCACCCCACGGGGAGTCAAAGTTCCACTCCAATATTATTGTTATGGACATTCACTTTGGTTTGAGCTGAATTCAAACATAATGCGTATCACGTGTATTAACCCTTTGAGTGCCACGCAACGATATATCGTTGTGCACGGAACATCCGAAAAATACTTCACAACGATATATCGTCGTCGGTGGTCTTACCGAAAAATACATTGCAACGATATATCGTTGTTATGGAAAATTTTTCTTACGTCATTACTTTTTATTATTTCTTACAGGTGATTTCCAGGATAGTTTCTAGCTCTATAAATCTAGTAGTTATTTGGTGAAAATCTTATATTTGAACAATGTTTATTTATCTGAAAAAAATATAAAAAATTTCCCGCATGTATAATATGTACCTATTCAAATTTTTTATTTTGTATTTTTTAGATATTATATATGTGCATAATATTATAGCTAAACTTTAAACTGACAAAACAAAAAAAGTTTCATAATAATATCTTACCAAATAAAAAAGTTATTGATTTTATGTACAAAACCCTTGCAAAATGTTGATTTTGTGAATCGTTGTTATAGAAAATTTTTCTTACGTCATTACTTTTTATTATTTCTTCCAGGACATTACCAGGATATGTTCAGGTAAACATATACTCCATAAATATACGAGGCCTAGTTAGTCTGCTTTAAGAAATAAAATTGTAATAAAACTTAAACCCTTGAATAAAGTTAGGCTACTGTCTTGTGTACTAATTTGCCGTTTTATATTTTTTTACATTTATGGAAATAACTTGTCCGCCTAAAGCCCAAATTTGATGAAACTTTCAGGAAATATTTTGGGAAACATGTCCTCTATAAATCTAGTAGTTATTTGGTGAAAATCTTATATTTGAACAATGTTTATTTACCTGAAACAAATAAAAAAAATTAAAAGAAATTTCCCACATACATATATGTATTCAAATTTTTTATCTTTTATTTTTTAAATATTATATATGTGCATAATATTATAGCTAAACTTTAAACTTACAAAACAAAAAAAGTTTCATAATAATATCTTACCAAATGAAAAAGTTATTAATTTTTTTGCAAACCCTTGCAAAATGTTGATTTTGTGCCTGGCACTTTTGGGATATACTGTGTTAAAAACTCTGGCACTCTAGGGATATGACGACCGAAAAACTCTGGCACTCAAAGGGTTAAGCTGATCATGATTCGTAGTAGTTCCACGGGTTAGCCACAGAATGCAGCACAAATCACAGGTTGCTTTCCCGAGTGAAACCGGGTACGATGGCAGCTAGTCTAAAATATTGAGCATTTAAATTACGTTTCACACGTTTATACATGTTCCTTAGTTTCTTCTTTTTTATGGTGGCCCAAAATTATGTTATTAATTCTTTACTCAAAATAATATACAAGCCAAACTTTCAAGCAATACCCAAGTAGATTTGTGCTCAGTAAGGACATTAAAGGTTTGCAGCAACGTTCTGATATGTCTGGGGGTAAACGTACACATCACACGAGGTGGCAGCTGTTGAAATGGTCGACACATATTCAGATCACAATTGATTCTGTGTTGCTTCCGGTACTGAGCCAATACGAACAAGAATGCAAGTAACTATTGTTAGCAAACTTCTAACAACAGTATCGATTCCCTTTTATATTAACTACAAACAGCAAATCGATCATAATTATTTCTACATACAATTTTTCGCTAACGTGAAATGTTTTGTTGAAATCATCCACGAGTAATGTTAATTATTATTTTAAGAAGAAAACACCAACAATTATAGTTATTTGTGCAACTAGTGAGCAAAGTGAGCAATTGCCTCACTCGAGAGAAATCCTTACTCACGAGCCGTAGGCGAGTGAGGAATGGTTTCTCGAGTGAGGCGATTGCACTTTGCACTCGAGTTGAACATTATATTTTTCCTACAGTTACCATAAAACAAATAAATTGGTAAAGAAACGTAACATATTTTTCCGTTAGGCTTTTTACATTCTTACTTTCACACCAGGAAGTAAACAATTCATACCTTTTTTCATATTTATGTTTTGATTTCTCTGGAAGAAGATTTAGAGACACATTCCTCGCCACATTTTTTAATTCTTCTGGAGTACAAGATTCTTCTGGTGAACTATTATTACTAAAATCGTCATTAACGTCCATTTTGCGACAGCAAAACCACCTTCAATGTTTACAAATGGCAAATCAATGAAATGGTGGCTTCTGCCGTGACCGGAAGTGTTGTGACAAATACAACAGTACAACAGCTGACCAGCTGATTTACAGCCAGTGCTGCCAACGTATTTCGCGCGCATACGACCTTGTCTGCATGTTACGCGCTCACTATTTCGTGCCTTCACGTTGCAAATCTGGAGTGAGACAAAGTAATTAGAGTGAGACAATGTTAACATTGTCTCACTGATGAGCGAATTGGCCACTTTGCTTTCTCAAATCAGTGAGAGAACATTTACATTGTTAGGTAACTGTAGGAAAAAAATATTGATTGTCAGGGAAGAATGAGGAAATTCCCTTCTGAAGAGAGAGCCAAAAACAACGGATATTACAACAGATAGGTTGGCCATTAAGATTGATTGTAATCTTTATTTGCGTAGTTAATCAACTCACTCGTCTGCCAGTAAGACTTATGTCGACAAACCGAGATGTATTAAGTAAAAAATGGTTTTACTTGGAAAACGTTTCGTAATAACGGGTATGAGAAGTAAAGGTGTAAATTCATATTTAAGGCCTACGTTTGTGAAATATTTTAATTTTGTATTTATTATTATTTTCTTATTTTCGTGTAATAAACGTAGAAAATATCTCAATCAAATTTATATGTCGTTAGTGGAATCATTTTAAGTCAAAATGTGTTCAATACCTTAAAAAACCCTTATAAACATAAGACTTAGTGGATGTGTTGAATTTTACCTCCGGAATAACATACTAAAAGTCCTCGAAAAACAAACTTGTGCTACGGCCGCTATATTGGTAAATGGCGGCCAACTTTCACTTTTTGGCTTATAAATCTTTTATTATTGATAATATAGTGAAACGTTTCAAGTAAAAGTTGCTTGAAATTACAAAATACACAATCCTGGTTATCATCAATTTTGCTCTAAACCTAACGGTTTTCGAGTTATTAATGATTTAAATATATAAATATATGCAGGGTGAGTCAGATCACACTTCCAGCATGTATAAGGGGGGAATGGTTTATTATAAAGACTTCTAACACAATTATCTTTACTAAATCGCATATAGGAAATCTATTTAAAATATTCTTTTCAAAATCTATATACAGGATGTTCAAAAACGAAGGTCATGAGTTTGAATCTGTAAATGTTCTAACATGAACCGAAGACAATTATACATCATTTTAAAGGTCTCGTAAAAACAAACGTTCTGATGAAAACAGAATCCACTTATCTTTATCCGTTTCAAAATGGCAATTATTTTTGTACAAAATATTTAAATTTATAGAATACTCTGTATTTTCTAAACCAATAAATGTGTCTTGTTTCCAATTAAAATTTCTTACTCGTAATAAACTCAGCGTTACGCTGATATGATACATAATAAAAGTTGTTTTAGAACAAAATAATAATTTAAACAAAATATTTTTTTATTATTCTTATAAGAATATAATTTTATAATTAAATATTTACAATTTACATATTATATTTTTTACATATTATATAAAATGTTTTGTTATATTTTATATAATTTTGTGGCCTTATAAAAACAAATACTTAAATAGTTATTTTGTTCTAAAGCAACTGTCTTGGATATCATATCTGAGTAACGCTGAGTTTATTACGAGCAAGAAATTTCAATCGGAAACAAGACACATTTATTGGTTTAGAAAATACAGAGTATTTCGTAAATGTTATATATTTTACAAAATAGCCGCCATTTTGAAACAGATTAAGATAAGTGGTTACTGTTTTCACCAAAATGTTTGTTTTTACGATACCTTTAAAATGATGTATAATTGTCTTAGGTTCATATTATAGCATTTACAGATTCAAACTCATGACCTTTGTTTTCGAGCACCCTGTATATAGATTTTGATAAGAATATTTTAAATATATTTCATTTACGTGATTTAGCACAGATAATTGTGTTAGAAGTCTTTATAATAAACCGTTCCCCCCGTATACATGCTGGAAGTGTGATCTGATTCACCCTGCATATATTTATATATTTAAATCATTAATAACTCGAAAACCGTTAGGTTTAGAGAAAAAGTAATAATACCCGGGATTGTGCATTTTGTAATTTCAAACAACTTTTATTTGAAACCTTTCGCTCTATCATCAATAATGAAAGAGTTATAAGCAAAAAAGTGAAAATTTGCCGCCATTTTCCAAGATGGCGGCCGTAGCACAAGTTTGTTTTTTGAGGACTTTTAGTATGTTATTCTGGAGGTAAAATTGAACACATCCACCAAGTCTTATGCTTTATAAGGGTTTTTTAAGGTAATTTGTCTAAAATGACTGGACTACGTATTTTTTATTGCATTTTATCAATTAGTCTACAAAATATGCGAAAAGATTAGATAGTAAATACAATTTTTGTATTAGTTATATATCTGTATAATTTAAATAATAATAATTACTGAAATATTGACATTAATTATTATAATTTGTATAAGTTAAATTAAATCTTATGATCAGTTTTGCGCCTTTAAACTACTGTCCTCGTATTGTATGTATTATATCATTTTGATATATGAAAATGCTTGTATTATTTATTTAAATTGTTATTCACTCTTTTTTACTGAGATATTTAGTCAAATATATTGATCTTTAGAATAATAATAACAACCCTCATGTATATTGCTTAATGTATTCATGTGCTGTTATAATGTAATTGGGTATACTTCCGTTTTATAGCACGTAAATAAACAAATAATAAAACATTTTTCCTTTAAATTTACACTACTGCAACTTTCAGGGACCCAATTAATTTAGAGACAAAATGTATGAAATAGCTAAACCGTAATCTAGGCTTGTGTGCAGGAAGTGCGGAAGGAATTTTTATAATCCGATACTGAAGCTAGCGGGTCACTGCCGCACGCCGTCGCGTCGTCGTCGTGTTCCCCTGTTGCCAGTCTGGCCAGCGAGCACTTGTGGCATCTTCTCGCTGGGTCTGGCATCTTCCTTTCCTTTCTAGGTTACTTCACCGTCAGTGGAGCTCTGGTCAGTGGAGTTTCAAACTTTATGTAGTAAAGGTTTATGATCATTGTACATGTATTTTGCTCTACAGAGACGATTTCCGCGTGAAGTGAACAAAGTTTTCAATACTTAAGTTTACGTAATTGATTTCTATATTTGTAACCCTGTTATTATACCTGATTTGAATAAATAAGCAATAAAAACACTGAAATAAAATAATTTTTAGTTACATGGCTTTTAAAGGTTTATAAACCAGGTAGTCGTGGTTATCCCATGTTAATCTAGCATTTCCATGCTGTTACAGCAAGTGGGAGTCGATGTAGAAAACTTGTTGACAGCGGGTTGTTTTGAATTATTCATGAAATCGCTCATACAACATCGTATAGTTGAACGGCAGGGATATGTTTGTGATGGGCAATGTGCTAGAAGTATATATGTTCCTGATATATTTTGTATTGACATGGAATGGCCGATGGGACGCTAGTTAAAATGTCGAGTTTGATCAGGCGGATCAATTTTCTTCTGTTGATTATGAGATAATTATAGACTGTGACCGTTGCGATTTGGAAAATTCATTGTAATTCATTTTATTAAAAAATACAACTAAGTAATTAAATTATCTGCAAATTTATTACGTGTTCAACAAATTATTTCTACAATACAATCTCTATTAACAGTTAATATCAGTTTTAATTATGTAAACAGCCAGCCGGATGGACATCGGGTAAATCCAGTAGAACCCCAACGATAAATAATACACATAACATTTGCATTGTATTGGTTCATACCGAGCATGCCGTGCGTCAAAATCTTAGTCCTGAACTTGTTTTGCCAAGGTTCATAAGCGCTGACATGAAGAAATATGGAGCAATATAAAAGTTGCCACAGTTAAACTCCTCGGCGGCCGAGATGAAAAGGAAACTCACCCGTTTGACAACATGTTTTCCTTTATCATTTTCCTGACATTTATGCCAACTATTGTGTAAAAAGCTGGGTAGAATGAACTGAGATACCAACGGTCTCAACTATTTCCTAACTCTGGCCGATTGCAGAACAGAAGGTGATGGTCAAACTGCTAAAAGTAATACAATTTAAATGAAGCTATAGCATTTTTAATGGAATCAATAAAATAATATCACGTCACGTATTTGTTACACTTATGTGAAAAAATATTTGACCTAGGTTATTCAAAGAAGTTAAAACTTTAAATTGATTAATAGTTTATTCAGCTCTGGTTTGCAGTACAGTTTCTATTACATCGGGCCTTGTTCGGGAGTGGTTGGTTTCTTTGAAATAAATTGAAAAGAGTGGGAGATTTTATAGTTCTTTGAAACGAAGTTGTTGCATATGGTTAATAAACAGTTAACTATCATCTTTCGTTTTCGAGTAATAGCCAAATAAGTTTGAATTTCTTGACACAGCAAAACTTTGAAGGGGGTACGGCGATGAACGGGCCACGGCTTCACGGGTATTTAAGATTATACTCTCGTTTTAGCGAATTTCCCCTAAAGGGAAGAAGCTATTACCGTAGTCGGCATGGTAAGACCTAGGCCCGGGACCATGATAACTTTTCGTTTTGAGGTCCCCAGACCCCAAAAACACCATTCGTTCGAAACTGTATATATATTGGTTTATATATAACTGTATATATATACAGTTTCGAACGAATAGTGTTTTTGGGGTCTGGGGACCTCAAAACGAAAAGTTATCATGGTCCCGGGCCTAGGTCTTACCATGCCGACTACGGTAATAGCTTCTTCCCTATAGGGGAAATTCGCTAAAACGAGAGTTATCGTGCTCACGGACACACACACATATATATATATATATATATATATATATATATATATACATATATATATATATATATATATATATATATGTGAGTGTCCGTGAGCACGATAACTCTCGTAAAAATTATCCGATTTTGATGAAATTTGGTATAAACGTGTAAAGCAGCATTTATGACTTTAAGTTCAAAAACCAGCCTGATCGCTTTCTCCTAAGGGGTATTTTGGGGGGGTTTTGTACCCCAAAAAAGGGTTTTTTGAATTTTTTACATATAATTTTAGAAATAATCAAATTTTAGTTTTCCCATTAGATTCAGCTTAAAAAAACACACAATTTGGTATTTTGATCATTTCTCTACGTCAATTGGTTACCGAGATATTGAAAGTGCTAAACACAGTACGTTGTCTAATGTTATTCTTATGGAGGAAAATAAAAATTTTATATCTCGCTTATTTATGAACATATACTGACGAAACTTGGTATACGGCTTCATCTGGTTGTGGACCATTGATATTTGCTCAAAAAAACAATTTTTGCCAAAGGCTCCCATAGCAGCAAACCTGCGTACTCAGCCCCATGTTATTCTTATGGAGAATAAGTAACGTGTTATATCCCTTAATTATGAAAATAAATTAATTAAATTTGGTATGTGACTTCACCTAGTTATGTTATATTGATATTAGCATAAAACCCCATTTTTTGTGTTCCTTGCTTCAGCAAACCTGCATACTCAGCCGCCATGTTATTCTTATGGAGAATAATTAAAATGTCATAAATCGTTTATTTATGAATGTATATTGATGAAACTTGGTATGTAGCTTTATGTGGTATTAAGATAAATATATATGCATTGGAAATTCGCTGAGTATGCAGGTTTGATGCTACGGGGGTATTTTATAATAATAGTCATAATAATACACAGATATTTTCTTAAATTTAATAGATTTACTTAATTAATAAACTAAAAAGGAGCAAAACCTTTTTTAGTGTTTTCCATAGATTTGCAGGAAACATAGTAAGCCCTTGCGGTTCATTTGTCCTTCTTTATAAGTAGAATATTTTACAGATTCGTCATATCAATAGTAAGGACGGAGCTCGGCTCATTTGAATAACCGCTGCCTCTGTCAACACGGCACTCACAACCCACTCCAACAACAAGACCTTTCGGCCATCCGTAATGTCCACGGTCACGAACTTCGGCAGAAAATAAACACTGTGGTTTATGAGTTTGATTGGATTTTAAACTATATTTACATTAAACAATTCTTTTATCTATGACGAAATAACTGCTTTACACAACTGACGCAATTGCAATAATTATTTAAGGGGGAAAATTATTATTCCCTTTCCCCCCGAATGCGTGATATCTGCATTAACTCTTCGCTTAGGAAAGATTTTTAGTTTATAGATTTCTCTAAACTAAGTTTTGATCCATAACTCCAAAACACTTTTTTAAATTTCATCATCAATATAAAGTAATAAATGGTGTTTAACGTCAGTATCATAGACATAACCTATAGTATAAAACGAAGTAAATAATTAACTGTCGTGTGAACATTTCATAGGGTAAAGGGTAATATCCTGACAGTAATGGGGGACAGTTGCACTTGACGTGTCCTCATTGTCCTGGCCACTACATGCTTTGCTCCGGGCTCCGAGTTGATTGGTTTCTATTTGTACTACAGCAATTAGGATTCTATTCAGTAGATTTAATGCTTTAATTGTTTAACACTGTTGATTTTGATTTGTTTATTGTTTTATCGTGAAATCATCTAATGTGTATGTGTACTGTGCCCAAATTGAAATAAAACATTGTTTATAATTTCTTTTGTCAGCATTTCTTGATTTGTTTATATTTACGATACATCTTTTATTCTGACTTTTTTTAATTACTTGCACGTATGCCTCAGGTTTTAAAACCCCTGAATGCTTAAAAAAGCCTAACCAATTACGTGCTCAAAAATATGTTTATTATCGTATTCACAAACAGCCCTTAACAAAAAATACTTAAATTCTGTTTGTACGAATAAGGAAATCACAGCACTGAGTAAAACCAAACTGCAGTGCGATGGATTTACATACTATCCCGCCGGGAATGTTAATGAAAGTAAAACAGGTCTTATCCAAAGTTGATGATGTTGACAAACCAGTTACACCGACGATGTCAATCAAGGCTATGTGATGCGAGCATCCACATGAAAACAGCGAATAGTACAAGAAACTGGCAGAAAACAAATTGCAAAGTAAAGTTGTTTCTAAAATGCGGGATTTCAGGGAGGAAACTAGAATCACTACAGTAGGCAGTGCCGTTTACTAAGAAACACTGCGATTAGAGACCTATAGTGGGTTTTAGCTTATTCATAACAGTTTAATATAAAAAATAATATAATAAGTCGCATTATTTTAGAACTTTTGATTTAGTATATAAGTTATTATTTTTTATGTATTTTGTATGACATAAACGTTTTCGTAATGAAATCCAATGCGATTCATTGTCTTTTACAGGGTGGATACAAATTAAAAACTATCTTATAATCAACTAAGGTTTTTATTATTCTTTACCAGTCAATTAGAAGTCCAAATTTTACTCGACACTAACCAGTAAAACATCTTTGAATTTTATGTTTTATGGTAAAAAATTAACGTTCAATTTGGTGGAAATAGATTCACGAGACTATATCAGTTGTTTTTGTTATCATCATTATAGCTATACGGTAAAAGGGTTTGTTGGAGTATAACATAATATTCTCCAAACAACAACGTGTTTCCTGGTTGTGTACTGAAAATAAACTACGCACATATGTCAAGGGTTGAAATTACTTTAATAAACTTTACCGATTACCAAAAATTGGGCAATGGTTTATCTAAAAAAAGTCCAGATTACTTATTTAAAAACAAAATTGACTGTTCCTTCATTTGGATTGCTTCAAAATATTCCTTAAAAGTGCACTTGAATTCTTGACTTCCATAGCTAAATTTATTTTCGAAAAACACTGTCTATTATAAGGTTGTTAATGGCTGATTTGTCACGTCTGATAAATTTGAAAACGTTAAACCCTATTAAACGTTAAACCAGTAGCAGACGGTTGTCCTCTGCAACTGGTTCCGACCATGACCAATGTAAACTGTGGACAGAACCAGTTTTAATGTCATTGCTATTTCTCACCATCGGCCAGGATCATCCCTATTGCCAAAATTAGTTGTAAAAGGCAAGTTACATTTAAGACATTGAACATCTGTTTTTGGACATTTTTAGTTTAAATCTGAATTTCATCACCGTCACACACTGATAAGACACAATCTGAAATTAAAATTTCCCATCTCTTGCAAAAACTTGCCTTGACTGATTTATCCTGCTGATTCAAGTGCAACCCGTAATACATAAGAAATAGCAAGTGAAATGGTATTCATAATGGGTATTAATTGAGTACCAGTATAGTCGTTGAGTTTTAATGTATGAATGTGGGAAAAGGTAAATAATTCCCAACCTCGTAATCTATCTAAATTAATTTCCGTAGTATCACTGTTTGACAGCTCGATTCTAAAACAATCTAATGTATTGTTTATTCCTCTACTACAGCGTACCTTAAAAATTAAAAAATTAAAATAAATATAGAGAATGCTAACCTGTCGAAGGTCACCACGATCATGTTCTCTTTCAAAATATTATTTTGTAGTTTTGGATTTTTTAAATGAAATTCAGAATACTCAAAAACAGAGAACTTTGACGAATTCATTGGTGTCGGTGTTCACCCAAGTACCACCTAGAAACTCTGATAAAGTCTGGCTAAGTAAAACGTAAGATATAACTTCATATATCTCTGAAATTTTCTTTCATCTTTACGACGAGCCGCAAAAAATACCGAGTAATATCGAGTAACGAAGACAGAACGCCCGGTTGTGAATGTCGGCACGGTTGTTCTGTGCTGTGTGAATCAAGGAGGAAAGTATGTTTGATGTATGGAGAAACCCAGCGGCGCGTGGCGAGCCTACCACATGTCTGGTAATGGAGTTTCTAGGTAATATTGTGTTTCCATGTAGTAAATAGTAAACACAAACGCCTAACTAGGCTATAAAACATAATCACGGTTATGTTCCTAGAATATTCGTAAAATAATACTCTCTAATAAAATGTAAACATCAAATAATAGCAAACATAAATGTTTCACATACATTAAAGAGGATTTCCTGAATTCCCAAGACGTGTATAAATTGTCCCTACGTTCGGAACCCATAGTATGTATCCCTCAAGACCTATTACTTCACCTGTCGTATTGTAAAGCAGGCGATGTTTGTCCCAGACCTGTGTGTCAGCTACCTCCCACCACCTCCGCAATAAACCATCCCCAGCATAACATCCCGATTGGCATCAGCGTAATACTACTGAGAGAAGTCATATCAGCGATGATAACACAAGCAACTCACGCAAAAGAGGATTTGGAAATATAATACTGGCTGTCTGATGGCTTTTGAGTGAACTGCGAAGGGCTGCTGGAAACTCGCCCTTGAAGCTGCAAAATAAGGTGGACGAGTAAACTGAACTTAACCATCAAAGTGTTTATAACTCCAGCAAAACCTATTTACTTTGTGGCGCCGTGCTGGTTATTGTTGAGTGTCTGTTACCTCCTTAGCACTCGTAACTGGATGAACCAATGGACCTTTCCTGCGTTACTAATCTCCACGTTCATATTTAGAAGTGTCTTTGCTGAATATTCGTTGGAAACCGTGGCTTTGTTGGTTTATTCTCTTTACTTTCTCCCTAAGGATTTCATAATTTGGCAGAGTTTCAGGAGAACCCTTTGAACTAAAAGTTTTACAATAATTAACTGTTCACCAATGACACTAAATGTATTTCGTATTATTAAAACCGTGTAGTTAAGAACAACTGTTACATTCGATTTAACTTAATTCATTTAAATTCCTACTTAGCGGCCATTTATTCCGCTCTAATAAAGAATTTAATCAGAGTAATGTAATAGTAAAGTTGAGGTTCAAATTAAACATTCATTCCAACACCCAACTTGAAGGAACAGAAACATCAGTTCATATTTTACATAAACTGATAAAATCATGTCTACCCCAGATTTAATATTTTACAAAGGAAGAATTCCATCTAATGGAAATGCAGACGCAGAAAGTTCAAGATTAGATACTAACATCAACAATAATATTGTTAAGTGGTCTAACGTACAATTATACTGCAATGGTATGGAACATCCCAACGCTATCCACCGCACCGCCCAGCACCAAGGAATGACCAAGCCTCGAATCTCGGGCCTAGCGTCGCGTCGGTTCCACTCACGGATACTATAGTGCTATTGCACGGATCAACTCCCACAGCTCGTTGCTAAGGTTCCCGACAAGGGAATAAGTGCATCCATTGTTCATTTCGAGCTAACCTATATATATTCTGTAGGCCTACACTTTCACTATGTCCAAGTGGTAATGAGATATACATGGGTATCACACACACGCTTTTGTTTATATGACTTCTCTTTATGAGACAAGTCTGCTTATTCATTTGCTAATATTAACACGTTCACTGAGTTAATAATGATAATTTTAGTTTTCCCTTGTTAAGCAACCACCGGAAATCCCGCGTGCCTAGAACGTCTGAAAGTGTACAAAATAAATATTTTACGAACGGCCTTATTGATGTTCAAATTTGAAAACAACTGGTTTTTGAGTGGAATATGAGTTTCGGAGGGGTGTTATCCATAATGTATTTTAACAAAAAACATGCTCAACAATGAAAGTTGTAGTTATGTATATTATTATAAAAGAAAAAATATAACAATGAATAAACCCAAAACACATCCGATAAATTTCCGTAATTAGAGGAAACGATATTCATAGTCTCGAGTAGACTATGTTTATCACCTCAGAATAAAAATCAAATAGTTTATTCAATTTTAAACAATAATTGAAAGCTTAGGTATACATATAAAAATAAATTTGTATTGTAGCTTATTCTTCTTTCAGAATATAATCTATGTGGGTTTAAAAAAGGTATTAAAAATGATTAGGGGCCTACTTTGTATTTACTGGATTTTCTCTAAAAAGAAATGTTCTATATGGTCTAATTATTTATTGTGAAATAAATACATTTACATTTGGAAACAGTAAACTGAGTATTTCAGCGAAGTGGGAGCAGTCGCTGACGCTACAATCCTGGAAGGCACGGGCGTGATAAGAGCCAGACCTGACGTAAAGGAAAATACATTGTTATCTAATCTCGTATAAAGGTTACGCAATGCCCCGAAGAATGTTCTACACCAATGACGATAAGATAACGTACTTGCGTTTGCTGAAGATCAATCATATTCAATGTATATTATGTTTACCATAATAGTGTAAATTCCTGATTTTTAAGTACCTAAATGAAATGTTTTAAGACATTTCCATTTTATA
The DNA here is from genome assembly GCA_963675035.1 of Allygus modestus. NCBI lineage: Eukaryota > Metazoa > Arthropoda > Insecta > Hemiptera > Cicadellidae > Allygus > Allygus modestus. The sequence goes on from OY776111.1 coordinate 225,351,845, forward strand.
AAATTGATTATAATTATTCTGAATAAAAAGAGTAACGTAGTTTTTTGGATGCCATTTGAAAGGAATACAAATTGAGGCGATATATCAAGGAGGTTTCTCACGGCTTAGGAGCCGACGCGTCTTAAATGGCCCGAAAAATCAACTTCTGAAAGCCGGGGAAAGATTAAACCAGTCGAAGCGAGTCAAACTAAGAATCGTGCACACGCGGGGAGGCATTTTGACAAAGATCGTCATATTCGGCACGAAGAGGAAAGGACCAATTCACTTGAGTAATGGTCTTTTGCTATCTTCAAATTCAAACAAGTGACCTTTCGGTCATTCATATATACTTGTTAAAACTACAATTCAAAAGCTTTCTTAGCAAATGTTATATACCTGTATACTTTTCCGATAAGAAAACTATATTTTATGATAATTTGTCTCATTATTTATGTAACCACTCCCAATTAAGTAAAATACTACAAGATCTTCGCTTTTAGTTGACTAGTGCTTACTTCCTAGTTTACTATTCCTAGTTTACCTTATTTGTTATTATAAATTAATTAAAGTTCCCTACATACGAATATATTTCAAATGCGGTGTCCATTTATTTTATTTATTTTTGTTTTTAATCTCCGGATTATTAATAAATACTAAAACAGGTTTAATCACCAGTTTTATCAATCATCCAAAATCGTTGTAGGCCTAATGACAACTATTTTCGAATACTTACGAAGTCGGACTCAATCTGGACTCTACTTCCGTCGGGATTGATCACGGGCGTAAATGTTTCGTGTGTGTTTATTAATGTTCGTGTCCGTGTCTTGTGTTGTATATTGACTTTTTATAATTATTACGTTCTTCTTACGAAGATAACAATATCCTTGGATGATTACTTCGTAAGAAGTCGAAACTAGTTGTCATTGCAAAGATTTTGGATTACTGATAAAGCAGGTACTTAAATCACTATAAGTGTTCATTTATTGACCGCAATCATCTGTTGGATCTCCTTAATAATTGATAATAACTGTCATTTAATTTATTCACTTTATAAGAATATACGGGGTTTATAAGAAATTTACGGGGTTAACAACACTGATTATCAAACAAAGTACCGGTACTACATGTTTAACACTTTCAATATATCAGTAACCAACTGTCATAATGCCATAATTAAAAAAAAACTGTACTAAATTGAATGTAATAATGTATACATAAGTTTACATTTTTGTTGTTACACCCCATGCATTTTAGCGAATTTCCCCTAAAGGGAAGAAGCTATTACCGTAGGTCTCATGGTAAGACTTAAGCCCGAGACCATGATAACTTTTCGTTTTGAGGTCCCCAGATGCCAAAAACATCATTCGTTCAAATTTTTATGTATGTATATATATATATATATATATATATATATATATATATATATATATATATATATGTGTGTGTCCGTAAGCACGATAACTCTCGTAAAAAAGCTCCGATCTTAATGAAATTTGGTACAAATGTGTAAAGTACCATTTATTTGAACGAGTTCGAAAACCAGATGAATCGCACCATCCTAAGGGGGGGTTTTGGGGAGTTTTGTACCCCAAAAATGTGTTTTTTGGGGTTTTCACATGCAATTTTAATTTAAATCAAATTTATACCATTATACCATTAAATTCAGCTTAAAAAAACAAACAATTTGGTATTTTGATCATTGCTCTGCGTCAATTTGTTACCGAGATATTGAAAGTGCTAAACACAGTACGTTGTCTAATGTTATTCTTATGGAGAAAAAGAAAAATTGTATATCTCGCTTATTTATGAACATAAACTGGTGAAATTTGGTATATGGCTTGATCTGGTTCTGGTTTATTGTTGTTTGCACAAAAAAACAATTTTTCGCCTATGGTTCCTGTAGCAGCAAACCTAGGTACTAGGTCCCCATGTTATTCTTATGGAAAATACTTAAAATGTTATATATCACTTATTTATGAACGTATATGGGTGAAACTTGGTATGTGACTTCACTAAGATGAGTTATATTGATATTCGCATAAAAACCTATTATTTTGTTGCCTTGTTGCAGCAAACCTGCGTACCCCAATGTTATTCTTATAGAGAATAATTAATATTTTAAATATCGCTTGTTTGTGAATATATTTCTTATGAATTCTGTTAAGTGGCTTAATGTGTTACGTTATATATTCATTGGAAATTCGCTGAGTATGCAGGTTTGCTGCGACGGGGGTATTTGGGGTTAAGCCCACCCCCCAAAAAAACTCTTTTCAAACGGTGCAATCTGTCTGGTTTTCGAACTCATTACAACTTTACAAGTGCATGTTATAGTGCTTCTCATGAGTAAATTACGAGATAGAACACAAATTTGTTCAATACAGTTGCCGCATCTTCAACCAAACCGTGCTTTCCCTTAAAAGTTATCACTTTATGGTGTGACTTAAGTCTCATCTTGCCAGTTTTTGACACGTATGTGGCGGTTATGTCCGTGAATGGCCCGTCGCAGCTGCCGTGTTGTGTGGTTTTGAGATGTTGACAGCTGTATATTGCACCTTGCCTTTGTCCACTGATGACACCGACGTCGGTTTATTGGCCGCTCCGGGCGACGCACCCGATCCCTACGTAATTACAGTCTACCTCTCATCTGCCTCATGGCTTCGTTAATGCAACTCGGAATGGAAATTATAAATTTTCTTTAAATTAATAGGTATAATTAAAATTAATACGTTGTCTTCAAAAAGAACAAAAATTATTTAGGCATGCTACTTTATTAATAACCAAATTAGAAAATTCAGTCATAAATAACTCATATATTATCAATTTCAGCGTAAAATATAAGGTTTTTTAACGTGTTACAACGAGCCTTTCCAAGAACAACTCATCAATCGCTGTTGTAAAGTGACGAGTGACAAGAACTCGTCTGTGCCGCGTCAACAGGTCCAACAGAGGCTCTCTGCGCCAGTTCGCGGTTTGGCGGTAATCCAGTGACGTCACCCTGCTGCAACCTTATATAACCGACCTACCGCAGTAGGCTAGGCTTGCTTTACATGAGCAGCCCCAACTCTGCAGAGTCCAGGAGTGTCAACCTTTGACAATTATTTATGCTCAATTTGCGTTTGGTTTTAAATTTTGGGAATACATATTCCCTTTGTTTTAAAATCAATTTCCTACACTGCAATAGTTTTAACTATTTATTTCACAAAACGATACTTTTCATGTTAACGAACATTTTTAAGATCTACATTTTTATTGTCACATACTACAAGAGAAACAACGTCACTGCTCTCTCTGAAACATATTTGAACTAATGTGAATAGGTACATAAAAACAATTCTATACTATAATTTTACTTTATGGGCTGAAACACCGATATGAAGGATATGAAGGACAATCACACACAACGAAAGATTCACGGGTGTGAAGGACGGGTTTGAATAACTTTAGTGAATGTTCCATTTTTGGCAACCACGTGGGAAAGCCAAGGAAGGGGAGGGTGGCATCGCTGAGGCAGCAAGGTAAGTTTTATACAAAAAGAAAGCCCCCGCAGTTCATTGACTCATCAAGATGACTCACAATTACCCCGTCTCAACAAGCTCTTCAGTCTTTCGGGCACTTTCACCCTCCCCACCCCTTGGCCTTGAGCTACATCCATATTCTTCCCTTTTACTTTTTACAAATCACAACACACAATGGCGACCGACTATGACAACTATTATAAAAACTCAAATGCAAAAATGCAACATTTAATCTAAAGATCAAGGACACTGCAATAGGAAAACTCAACTAATGATGTTTCTAACTGTTAATTCTTATAAAAATAACTAACTAGGGGCCTATCCAGAAAATGTCATCCCATCAAAAATACTTATCGTAACTAATTATTGGTGTGTGTGTATATATTTATATATATATATATTATTGAATTAGCTTCGTAAAAGGGGCGTCTTAACAGTCCATAGCGAAATGTGTAAGAATGAATTAGCCAAAGCACCTTGTTTATTTTTCATAATAATCGAATAATGTGCTTCAGAGTAACTGGAATGCAATATAAGTTCGGAATATTGTTCTCTAAATACAATTAAAATTTGTTTTTGTGTGCGTGAACTAACCATTTTTTGGTCCACGAGGCGAATAGGAGCAAATATAACCACTATGTCAATAAAGTAAAGCGAGTGAAGAAGTATACGTTTTTTATTTCTAAAGATAGAAAAAGGAAACATTTGAAAATGTTCCCAAAATTTCCATACAATTCAAGCAACTAGTTATAGTTCCTACTGTGCGTGTAAGCTGCCGTTTAGGTATAATTTACTAAACATATCATGTGCATCTGAAAATAATATACTACATTGTGACAAATTATATAAGCTGCTAAAGAGGTGATTATGTAGTGCGATTATTTAGAAGCAGCCTTTTGTACCACATAAAGAATGTATTCTATGCTATTACTCATATTTGTTAAAGTTGTTAACATAATACATTGTCAATCAACTAATTAAAATTATTAAAAAATCCGTATTTAATAAGTACTTACAAATGAGATGTAATCGAAATATGTTTTCAGTAAAAAGGACTTAAGCAATATTTGCCGTACTGGACCGACTGACAATGAATGATAGCGGATTATAACTATATCATCACGATTTTACACAGAGTTTTTTGTGCTTTATAATGTATAAACATTTCCTCATTATGAAATTAACAAAATTAATACTGTTGAACATTATATTAATTTAGTCTTGATTTCTTCCAATAATACATTTCTTTTTACTGAAAATTTAACACTAATTTGTTTTATCGTAACGTAATAATAATAGGATATAATGACCTATCATATTACTCCATTTTCAATGCATCACAATTTTTATGTGTGTGAGAACGAAATCTCTTAATAGTATTAAATATACTGTATTTGTTTTACTTATATAGTCTACAGGATATAAAAAAAACTTTTTTCTGCCTTAATTTCTGAAAAAGTAAAATATAACAAAACTAATGTATTCCATATGACACAGCACTTATTTAGTCTTTATTTAGCTCCCTCCACATTTAAAAACTAATTAGAGAAATGGCAGGAGGGAGCCGTAAATAACAAATAAGACTATAAATCCGACTTTAGAACCATATAAATCGTAAATAATTAGTTACTGGAGCTTTCTCAAACAAGAACCAGTCCTCGTAGTTACTGGGGCTTAGTATAAATAATAATTAGGAGTATGTAGTTTTATCGTTTATCCATATCTGTAAATGACATAAAAGTGAAAAACTGAAAATATTATTATGTAAATATGAGAAAACATTAAAATTTAAATGCAATTTTACGAAGAATATGAGGAAGTAAATCCGTTATAAACTTTCTTAAGTATTATACTTAAAATAATGGTTAATTAATTAAATTGTTTGCAATTTATCAATAGAAAATTATTGAATACTTTGTTGTCTTTTTAAGTTTGTAATATCTTACCAATTTGTCAAAATATGTTTTAAAATGAGGTAACACAAACTAAAAACACCATAATATAAATATTTTCCTCGTGCGCGTAACTTCACTTTATCGCAATAACAATTGAAGCAGCTGACATCAGGGATTGATAAGGCACATGTAACACATAATACGACGATAAGGCACTGACCTCTGCCTCTTATCTTAGAGTCAAGAAAAACATAAACTAATCGTGCTAAGTATTATATTTAGAACAAAATAATACCTAATCTGTTTATAATTAACAATGATAAATATCGCTACAACAAATATTTAGAATTTAGAGTTGAAAATCTACATTTTCCAGTCGGTTTTCAAATTAAGTATTTGAAAAAAATCTGGGATCCCACAGTGATGAAAATTTTATGGTTGCATTGCATTTTAGATTTAAAATCCAAATAAAAAACCATGTGTTCTTAAAATATAAAAAATAACTTAGTTTAACTGCTGAGATTTAACTTGTTTAAACCAACTAAAAATATATATCATGGATATCATGTAAAGGCAGCTAGGCCCGGCAAATTATTTAATATAAAATAAATGTGTAAAATTCAAACGATTCCCGACGGGCGTCGCCTATGGCGAGTTCGGTCATAGGCACAACCAAGGGGAACTGAAAAATAATGTTCAATTTTAGTTCTACGGTTAAGTTCTTATTTACTGGAAATACACACATTGAAAACATAGTATATACTAGGAAGTAGGGGGATCTGTCAACGACTTTTCCTACCCTTTTCTGAAGACGACACATCAGCTCGCAATACAACCACCACGGTAAACCCTCAATCGAATGGTCTGACTGTACCAATTAGACAGCCAATACAGCAAATATTGTATCAAGCCCTACTTTGGTTTTAGCAGGTTTCCTAAACAACCTACTTGTTGAACAAGTTGAATGGCTAAGGTTACTTACAATACTCATCGATTATCAGCGCGCGCCCAGCAATCCCACACACATAAGACCCCGACAGATTGAGGAGATAAGATTAGAGAGAATTCCGGTCCAATTCAAACAGCCTGCTGGTAGCGACAACTTCGTTATTTCCGGAGCACATTGCATCAGATGATCATCAGGCTATCACTTAGAAGTCCAGTCAAACTGAACAAAATAACTATTTCGTCATGGCTATATTTTGATACTTAATTTATTTTAAATTTGTATGTTAAAAGTATTGTACTTTTAAAACAATACATAGCCAGATTACTTATTCGTGGGTCCGAAAATGTAAAGAAATCAATAAAGGCGTGTTTATTATCTTTACCTGGAGTATGAAAGACGAAAACCACGAACACATACATAAATACATATTAAATGCTTAAATGCACATGCTTTTAAAATACATATTTTTGAATTCGTGTGGTGACTTTTTTGACATTTATAGAAATCTTAATAGCTCTGAGTTGCAAGGTAAGGACGATTCAATACAACAGTCCGCCCCTCAGTCCAGCGCCCCCTCGCCGTGGCGCACAATTATCCCCGTCTCAACTGACTCTTCAGTTTTTGGACCACTTTCATCCCCCACCCATACACCACCGGCTAGGATGCGTCTTCACATTCACTTTCTTCTTTATTCATAATAATGGAGTAATAAAGACAAAAGCCAAAAATGGGAACTTGATTAACGTTTATTCTTCTAGAGTGTGAAGATGCATATTTTTATACCGAAAATGCTTGAATAAAAGTGTACGTTACATGATTTGTCATAGTACTAACAAAAGTTTACAAAAAATCAACTACATAAGATAATATAACACAGAACAAATAAAAGTATATAAGATATTGCTATCTTGCGCAAGGACGGAAACAAGAAACGCTAAGTTGCAAAGCCGATTTTAGAGGAAACTGCTTCCTTTGTCTCTAAGATGGGCAACAACTATCGGCGTCTAAATAGATTCTTTACATTTTAGGCATTTAGATTCTTTTTATATTTTTTACGATTTTTCAAACAGCCTGACAATCATGCAATTTAGATATTTTTACAATTAAATATTTAAATATTATTGCCATAATCTTTATACAATATCGGGAAAGTGACTGGCGCACGGTAATTCCATTGTTCTGAGTTTATTGTATCCATCAAATTTCGACGGGCATCCTCTAGTGTTTGATTAATCCTTGATTGGTCAAACACTTTTACAATTGCTTTTAACAACATGCAACGTCAAAGCAAGTAAATTAAACCAAAGAATAAACTTTCACTTATGTTTAGAATTACTACCGCATTACTGCAATACTCAATTATATGTAGGCCCTACTTGTTATTTAAGTGATATTCCCTAGATAGATTGTATAAAGTTTGTCACACTATTCCGATGAAACAGAAGAGGGATTACACAGAGTGAGGGCCACAACAATCCTCCGGAGTGTTCCAGCCTAGACTTCAACGCAGACCACAGACACAGACACAGCTCTGGTGACTAACTTCGTTATTTCTCTAATGAGATTGTCTGATAACATCGGCCCAGCGGACGTTTTACTGTGTCATCGTCCTCTCAGTTTAATTTCCATTTTAATGATTAAATATTCCCTATCGCGTTATTTTAGCGGCAATATTTATGAATATTTTTCTCCCATCATAACAAAAATAACTGCATCAAAACAATTTAAAAGTCATACATGATTAAGCCTATAATAAGTTGGAAAATATGTTCAAATAATTTTTTAACAACTAAAAGCGAAGTGTGAGTGATTGGCATGTTAATTTTGATTTAAAACTGTTAACACGTGTCCTCACTTCTCTTAAATGGCTTAAGTTTTAAAACCTGTAAAACTGTATAGTATAATATACTATACTTTTACTATAATATATATATTATAATTATTTGAATAACCATGACTATGTTAAAAAGAACAGAAGGATTGAATCAGTTAAAGAGATCGGAGTTTTTCGTTAAAAACTAGAAACAGGTGACAAAGTAGGTACGATATTAGGCCTCCACGATAAAGGAAAACTTATAAAAGTTAAATGTTCAACGACCCACATCCAATCAATCTAATCAGAGCATCTTAGCCGTTAAATAACATGTGTTATATGTGTGGCACGAACATCAATATAAAATGTCTGAAACAATATATATCTTAACCTCGTTTTAAACATAATCAGTTGAAAATAAAATATAACTTACTTAGGCCTTTTATAGTATATTTGCTGTTTAAATTATTTAAGTCACGAACGAGTGAATCTGCATTTGTTTTGCAAATCAAAAATATTATTAAAACCACCTAAATCATCATCGGAAATTAAGTTTATATAATTTACGGAATGTGCTGAGAGAGAGTCATATTTTATAATGCATTTAAACAATAACTAAATGAATAATACAAATAAATAAATACAAAATCTACAAAATGTATTAAATATTTTAGAGTTTTCTAAGTTATATTTAAGCTGCATGGACATTTTTACTTGAATGTTCATGAATCAAAAATCGCCAAAAATAGAACAAGAATCTAGCTGAAATAAGAAAAGGGTGTAACATTTTAGTCGCAAAAACAACTCAGAGACCTTACACTAAGACATATAAACTGCGTAGTAACGATCATTGTAACAAAGTTTACAATTGCTAACAGACTCTGATTTATAACCCCATAAAGAGCGAATATATTTTATTTGCGATCAAACGTTACGAAAGCTTGCCATCGCCTATAAAGCAAGTTGACGTCTCTCCGGGATGAAACTTTGGGAGGTAATTTGTTTAGGAAAGCAGTTGATGTTCCTTCTGAAACCCAACCCATGTAATCGAGGTTCTTTGGTTAGGTGTTTCCGACATTTTCATTGGAGTTACTAATTTGGCCACAGTTATTTCTTATTACTGGTCATTCAACTTGGCAATGATGTGTTTCGACATATCAACACTCAGCACTATATTAACCAACCTTTTCTTATGAAGTGTATTTGTTTTAATACGTGGTCACCCGAGACGTAGTTTTAGTGAATTAGTATATAATATAGGTGTGCATATGCGTAGTATTTATTTTAAAAAATTATTCTTTTTTTAAGTTCCATCAACAGGATTTCTTTTTACATAGTAATTGTAAACTGTTACGACCAAAGTCACATATCAAACGTTTAGACTATCGGAATTATTTAATAAGATTACAAACATTTAATTCGGTCAACATTTTCAAACATTTACTATATGAAAAACAGCATAATTAGTGCATACGAGTTCTTAAGAATATACTGCCATTCACCTATCGCAGAAAACTTTGTTATCAGTTTAAAAAAGAAAAAACATTTACGAATATATACATAATTTATATATTATTCTGTCTTAAAGCGTGCGAATATTGTTTAACTAGTTGGTACCATTTTTAGGGATTTCTGAAACCCTTGAGGCCAAAAATTAAAAGTCAAACTCGCTATTATACTGTTTGTTACTTAAATTAATAAAATATACAGAATATCGATGACTTTTTTTAGGCCTACCGGAATATATTTTTTTATGTTTATAAGACAGTATTGTTCCTCGCCATTGGTTAAAGCTCATTTTTATGGTTTTTACGCAGTTTAAAAACAGGTCAAATTCGAATTATAAGTTCTTTATTGACTTTACAACAGGGTTTTTTTATGCAACGTACATTACCATTACGTGCAAATAAACAGTGTTACACCATGCATGGCAATAAAACATAGGCTAAATGGGTATCCCAGAACTATTTCAAATATCATCTGGCCAGTAGGAGTTTGATTGGTTTATTTAAAAAAAGTCAGTGATAGACGAAGTTTGATACTGTTAAATTGCGCAACAATTGGCTATAGAAAAAATTATATCTGGAAGAATGAGAGACTGTACAAATCTAAACTTGTTAAACACAACCACGGCAGAACCGCTAAATGGAGCAGACGACCCTAACTGGATTACAACTGGACGGGGCTTCGTCGCACAACAATGAATCAAGTGTAATGATATAGTGATAGCAGTAATCAGCTGATTAGCGGATGTCAGGTCACGTCACGTGTTGATGGCACAGTGACCCGCCGGCCGATGTGATATCGTTGTGACCTCGGACTTTAGATTTGCTTTGTTTACATTTTTTTCCTAATGATCATAGAATAATCTCACATGATTATAATAATAGAATATCTACAATGAAAGAAAACAATACAATGGGGAAACAGTGACATTTTAATATATAGTAAGTTAATAACTGTATGTTAATAAATTTCATAACTGTCTTACTGGAGTCAGTGCACAAAACAATATTGCTTTACAATATTTATTTTATCAAGTTGAAAGGCATCAAATCATTCACATTTGAAATCTATGTTATTGCTTTCATTTCCCTACCTCTCATCACCGTGCACCCTCGCAGTAGGCAATAATTAATTAATTTAATTAACATTTCCGTCAAATTTAAGCTGACTAAATTAATATGTTTGAAGTAAATAAATTGCATTGACAGTTTTAACTGTTTCAATGAAATAACATCGTGATACCGGTATATATTGGTAAAAAGATCTGTTTTTTTTTTATATTTTAAATTAAAAAGCCATTGCTTTCGTACTGTTACACTGCTAGTGCGGGATCGCGCCGGCCGGCCGGACCACGGACCTCTGTATTTACGGTCTGCGCCTCGCGATGACACCACGTGATTTATTGACATCACAATGGTTGACAGACCAGGCTGACCTGCGACCTTTTGAGTCCCAAACGTTATGTTGCAGTGAGACTGAACTTATAAAACTATTTAGTTAAAATATATAAATAAAGTGCTTAAAGCTGCGTTGAAAATGAGGAACATGTTTTATAAACATGTTACATGTAATAAGTTCAACGTTAGCCTACTCACTTCGTGCGGGAAACCAAAAACTTGTTATATACCACGAATTTTTGTTTTAAAACACAATGTTTTGTGCAAAATGTTACACAAATTTGTAACTTTTTCGTAATAACATGTTACATGTAACTTGCTTATTAAATGTGTTACTCAGTGTAAACGCAGCGTAACTGAGTTCCGTAAAATTTAAAACTAGCTTTTAATTGGTTCTGCTTGCTTCATCAGATAGTTCCATCGGAATGAAAGAAAATTTAACTTAAAACCCTCAAGATGTTAAACTATTACGACTTTTTATAACTGTAGACTTTATGTTGGTTACGATAAACGGATAAGCATTGCATTATAATTGACATAATTATTTGTTGTTGCTGTTATTTGTGTTGTATGCATATGACAGCAATACTTGGAAGTTTAGTGAGTTACATCACGCAAGGTGGTAATGTTTCACCACAGCTTATCGAGCAACCTAACGTAACAGAATAAAGCCTATTGCAGAATGTTCTACTGTTTTACTACTACAGTACTACTCTGCTGTTGAATGAGATATATCCGTGGGTTTCCATCTAAACATTCTATCCCATATTAAAATGAAGATCCAGTACAATTTTGATACTCAACATTAATAATTCCGTTTATCTATTGGAAGTTCAGGTAGTTCGGTCGACTGGGCGGTTCAGCCAGACAGATTAGGGCCAAGAGATAGGTAAATGTTGAACGCCTTGCGTCACGACAATAACACAGGGAATAGAAAGCGGATTGCAGCTCGCAGACCGGCGCGACATCTGATTACAGTTATTATGTAGTTTTTGCTACGGAGTAATGAAACTAGCGTTAGCAGTACAGAGAACTTCCTATGTCTTATTTTACCGACCGACTTTTCCATCACAAACTATGGACGAGTTTGGAAATAAACCATGTGTAATGAGTAGCTAGCTTTAAGTTAGTTTTCAACAGCTATTGGAGAAAAATAAGACAGTACCAAGTAAACATATATTTTATAATAAATACCTGAATACTTGTAAACAGCGTGAAAAAAACAAAATATTTATTTATTTTATATAATGAGTGCATGACTAGAACTATGAAAAAGTTTCATATGAAGTTGTCCTAAATCAACTGGTTTTTTACGACGTCGCGGTTGGTTTTTATCTAATTTTGAAGTCAACATTTAATACCTCACAACTACTAATAAAAATAAGATTAAACTTAGCAAACATTTTGTCCAAGACGATGTTTAGGTAGTAACTAAACAGTTCAGATTTTATCACTGGCAATGGCTCTTCTCCGTCATTTTTCACCGGATTTCTTTACATTTCTCATCGATGGATGCGTAATAAAAACCGCAAAAAACATTTTTTTTAAATTTTATGTATTAAAAAACGGGAATTTTCATTTAAATATTTACACCTTTCACGTCCGGTATTTTGAAAAAGTAAGTATAATACTGTATCCAACAATACCGTTGTACCAGGCAAACCTTGTGTCAAGTTCAATATTTGCATTGTAAATGGTCCTGGAACAATAAATGTGTAGGCCACTAAAAATATACGATCAGACTGCGATAGAAAGAAAACTAAACGGTTTAGGACATCACTTGAAATAAACAATTTTCTTAGTTTTTGCATGAATTAGTATCCCAAATTATTTACAAGATTGTTTTGAAATATACTGTTTAGGTTATATTCATATTGCCTCTAGGATTGAAGTTTGACTCGAAATAAAGCAGGTTTACGTACCTTTCCGTCGTCATTTCTTTGGTTTACTAGCAGATTACTAGTTTCAGGACTGATGTCCCATTATCAAATCAGGCGTAGATTAATTAAAATCTGAACACATAGCCACAATATATACACACCTTTTTGTGTTGAGTTAGTGAATATATTGTGACTATGTGTTCAGATTTTAAATTATTGACGCCAGATTTGATAATGGGACAGCAGTCCCGAAACTAATAATCTGCTAGTAAACCAACGGATTGACGAAGTAAAGGTACGGAAACCTGCTTTATTTCTAATGTATAGGTTTTACCAAAACAGAAATAAAATTACTAATTTCTAAACAACTTCAATGTGTTCTACGATCGTAGCTAACTAAATTGAGACAAACGAGTCAATTTTTACAAACAAATCGTTTTGAACATTTATGTTTATGTATACTTTCATATTTTGGTGTAAAAACTCATTTTTTCAACTTGATCCTACTGAATTTGTTTTATTTTTGTTGTGTTACTTAAAATACTAAAACTACAACATGTAAAACATTACGAAACACGAAATTCATCAACAATTTAATGTAATGAAATTGTAAACGTTACCACGGCCACATAAAATGAATATGCAATACTGTACCTTTTACTGCGGTAAGCGACAATCTACGATCAAATTAATCAATCAAGAGTGTTCCGCACTTTGCCTTGGAAGCAAAAATTGTTCAACGGTTTTGATTTTCTCGTGTGATTCTAGTGTTTTCCTTTCAAAGCCATTCTCTTTGTGTGGAGGGGCCAAAGAGCTTTTAATTTAGATGGAAACCTGAATCCTCTTTATACTTTTGAAAAACACAACATTTGGAAACTGTACCGTTCTCTACGATGAGGGGTTGTTGATGAAATGCGTCCCCTTACAGCATATTACTGGATGCTGTAAAATGCGGTTACCGGTACCTTTAAATAACAATACAATTATACATTTTAAGAACTCCTGATTTAAAAACACATTTTGAATTAGCCTAGTAATAAATTTAAAATTGTTCTATTAGGCACGGGTAACATCAATTAGGCTATATTTTGTGTATGTTACAAATTATTTTATGTCCGAGGTTAGTTTGTCCATTACAACCTAATTGAAAGGTTTATTTTACAATACATGTTATCAGTTGGATTTTTTCTAAACTTTAAGATAGATCTGAATATTTCGGTCAAACGTATTGACAAAATATGTAGTCTAAGACAAACAAACTTATTATACGTCTAGTGTTGCTGTGGCTTTTGTAAAACATTCAACAAAAATATAAATATTGATTTATCTTTTTTCTAAACCAACAATAGTTTGTTTCGTTAAATGTATTTGATTCAACCTTGACGGTTTAATTTAAGTCAAATAAAATAAGTGTTGATTTAAATTCCAGCACACTTTTTATGACTTGTCAGTACTAATAACAAGTATTCGGGAATCTTATGCCGCTTCATGACAGTTTTTTATATCGTTCTGACAAACCTTATAACATCAGTACCTGTATTCAAATAACATAGAATAACATAAACTACCCACCAGTTATGTTTCAAGTTGTGAAAGAACGCGAAAAGCTCTCACAAGTTCGGTTTCGAGTGTTGTTAACTTAATTCTTGAAGGTGTTTGCAGTAATCCTGCACGTTCACCTGTACTGTCGTTTCCCTATCTTAGCACACCGCGTTTCCCGTCCGGTAGCTAGCAGTCTGGATTTGTTTCTTTGTTACTATTCGTGCTATTCCCACGGACAGTGTGAGGATATCTGTCTGAGCCGCAGCCGCAGCCGCAGTCGGGCCACTCTCGGCTCTCGGATCTCGGCTCTCAGCTATCGGATGTTGCGGTTCACGCTGACGCTGGCTCGTTTCACTCACAACGGATCCAAAACAGTCGCGGCTTAAACCTGCCGCGATCCTATTTGGACTGCACAAGATGCGATTCTGAATTTCAATTACTGGCCAATTGAAACGTAAAAATAAACAATTCCAATAGTTTTATGGAATTTAACAAACGGCTTTAACATTGAGAAAAATACAATTTTCCGATTATTCTTGATGAACATTTTCTGAATGTCAAAATTTGGTACTATTTATCATTACCAATTATATCTAATAATTGTTTGTAATAATTTTTCTGTAATCATTTTTTGGTAGTTAACTGAAATAAAAAATAATTGCGCATCCACCTTAACAACGTTATTATGAATATGACAAAAATATATTCTTCTGAGTACAGTTGACATAATTGTACTGATCATTTTTGAGTTACAGGGCTCTGTAACACGTCATCACTGGCTAGGTATCGTAGTGGTTAGAGAGTTAGCCTCAGAAGCTGAGGTTCGCACGAGATCGATCAAAATCTGAAAATTGTGTGAAGATTTTCTTTTATATGGAAGCAGATCGTGATCCTCAATTTTTGGCTTGTAATTTCAAAGGGAATTACAGTGCTATGCAAATTATTCATCGTATAATAAGTAAATGATAAATACAGTTATTTGAGTATAATAATAGGAATAATAATACATGGGTTATTTGAACAATTTAATATAGCACCAAAGAGCAATTCAATTCCGAACCAGTCGAGGGTTATTGTGTTTCGATGCTGAAAGAGGAAAACAAAAACACGGCAAGATTTCATTTGAAATACAAATCCAGCGCTTTGAGCACGGAGTGCAAGCATGTAAACTGTGACGTCTCCAGCTTTGATCTCGGAGCTGAAATTTGGTTTACAAACTGTGTCAATGCAAACCTGGGGTTTAATATCAGAAACGCTGATTTTGAATATTCCGACGCTACAAACTCCTTGACACGATCGTGTTGACTAGGGAATTGTGTTTTCAGTTTAAACTAATTACAGTTTGCATCAGTCCCGATTTAGCTACTTTCTCTATATTATGAGAGATATTTTGGCGTTAATAAATTAACAAATATAATTTATAAATTATGTTTACGCGAAAAAGTGTAATGTTTCCCCTGGAATAACTACATGGGCTCTAATGAGGTACCGGTACTTCAATATTTTAATCAGCCAAACTGTGACCGAATTTGCAAGTATAAAACTGATTGGTTGGGCGCGATATAAAACACTAATCTCCTGTAAAGCAAAATTATAAACTGTAATAGTATTACAGTATTAGTTTTAATATTTTCTATAACACTGTACATATTGTAATATTTTCGAAATAGGCTATATAGTAATATTGTAGTATTTGTATCTTTTGTAATTTGATAACAGTAAAATATCAATATTCATACTGAATTTTTAATACAGTCTACCTACTTTCTATTAACAGTGTAGGTCTAACCAACTCCTGTAACATTATATTTAATATTTACTAATAGTATCCGTAATGTTTTTTTTTGCAAACAGTATGCCAACAATCAAAATAGTCACCTGGTCAATTACTTTCTGGTTTCCCACAAGTTTATTGGTTGTAATGATCATTCGGAGAATGTGGGCCACACAAATGTCATTAATTGATCGAACTGATAATGAGCTATAACGGCTTTAGGCACGCAATTGCTGAACAACCGATTCTGCGATGACTCCATTAGACCATTAGACCTGCACATACGATGAACACGGTAACGTTAACTGCTCTGTAACTTACGCACTTCATCACTGGGACAATTTGTTAACCACAGCTATTATACTTCTGTAGGTGCGAAGTGCAATAAGGGTCAGAAGGAAATATACTAGGGCCTACATATAATTGAATAATTAATTATTAAATAATTAATTTTCTTCATAGTCAAAGTAATTTATTTAATAATACTACTTGTGGAAAAGTGAACGCTATTGAAATAAACTAGCGTTCATTATATGAAAGCTTAAGGAAATATATGTATATGATAACCAGACATGCAATAGTCAACTTCTCGGAAATATGAACGCGCTATTGAAACCAACTAGCGTTTATTTCATAATAGCGTAATTAAAATATATATATTCGATAGCTATACAATATATAAATATTCGTCTATTAATTTTTACTATAACACTAATGAGCATTCAAAATCTCTGTATATTCTGTATATTTAATGGTATCACGTAACATAGGTCAATGCGTTTGACCGCCCCAAGCCTGGCTTCCATTTTATTTAACACGTTTTTAGGTATTTTTTAATCCGTTTCTTTTTCAAAATCAATTTTCACCAGAATGTTACTATTTTAGTAGTTAGTACAGTAATTTACTAGTTAACTACATATCAAAGGTCCATTAAAACTGAAGCACTGCAAGTCCGCTTTTGAAATCTCAGTTGTTACAATCCATAATTTGCGTAACTAATTTCCTCTATTTAGATACATTTGGGTAATTATATATAGGTAATTAATTATATATATATAATTACGGAATTGTAACTAAAACTTATTTGTATCACTATCAGCGCAATAGGAGTTTTATCCTGACGTTTATTTTTAAAATTTCATATGTGTTTTACATTACCTACAGTATGTTGCTATTGAACATTTAAAATATAAACCATGATAATATTTGCTTAAAGTGAAAAATACCTATACTGACATCACGTTAACGTAAAACATAACATGGGCCTAGTCATAATAAACTCAGTAATAAAGGATGACAACGCAAAGCAGTCAGGCATGGTTGGTGATTTTAACTGCTAAACACACGAACAGCATTACCGGCTTATCGGTAATTAGAGCGGTATAATAAATGTATTGATAAATCGATCAAACGTGCAGCATCAATCATAGCGATCCCGCAATACGCCGATCCGATTACTGATAATTGCCGCGCTGGACGCCAAGTGTTCGGACAATGAGGGGAGGAAACCGAATGGCTGTGGTAGAATAATAATAAAGGCGGACATAATTATTCACCAAGCACTAAAGGAAACGTGTTTACTCTTCCTTGATACCCGTAATAATGGTTCTACTACAGGGGAAAGACAGGAACGTTTTATTATTAACTGTGTCTATAGAATATTATTGGATCCAACCAACTAAAATTGGGTGTACATTGTGGAGAAATAATTTAATTAAAAAATAAATATTTAATGTTTATTACATTCGGCCAGATTCTGAGGTAAATAAAGACGGAAAATAACATACTTTGCAAACAATTAATTCTTACCCCTCGTGGGAAATTCTATAAAAAAGCTAACTCAAAACTTTAGTAAATATCATTTACGTACATATTTTAATTTTTAAAGAATAAGTTTGTTAAAATTAATTACATCTATAGCACGTTTCTCTTATTTTAAGTGGTTCAGCGATAGATACTGCGAGCGGGCAACGTTACAATATCCTCCATCCGTTACGGCAGTGGCGTAACAATGAATTTTCCTTGAGTCAGTCGACTGAACCATGCTACCTGTTGTAGTGTATATGTCTGTCTCACTCACCGAAGTAGAGTAAGGTTGAGCGCTGAGCTTGATGCCGTCCTGCGCCAGCTTCTCCTTGAGCAGCATCTTGAGCTGCATCCTCGGTATGCGGACGAGTTCCGCCTTGCCCTCCTCGTACTCGTCCAGGTACCTGGTCAGTTCCTGGGCACTCCCCGCACTAGAAGACCCCGCGGGACTCCGTCCCAACGCGTCCTTGTCCGAGACTCTGCCCGAGGACGCTCTGGAGGACCTGGCACTCGCACTATCGCACTGGCATTCCTCCTGGATGGCGGCCGACTCTTCCAGAGTGAAGTACACGGAGGCGGCTCCCTCCTCCCGCAAGGTCCTCACGGACTGCAACAGTCGGCTGCGGTGCTGAGGGTTGAACACGCCGATCGCGTCCAGGTCGGGGTCCCCCACTTGTTTACATATCTCCAGGTCGTCGTAACCGTTGTCCAGGAAGGACTCTGCGTACTGGCCCAGGTGCAGGGACCTGAGCCACTCCACGACTATGTTACTATTACTAGACATGTCTCACACGCGCATATCACAGAGGTTATACACTACACTAACCGCATCGCGCACGGTCCCGCCGCTTTCTGACAGTGAGCACTACTAACGCGACGGCTACGGCACGACGACGCGGACTACACAGCCGCCGACATATTGACATTCTCTTGGTGGTTCCGCCGCACGCCGCTGAGTCGCGCCACTGCACGGTCTACACACCAGCCGCTATACCGGGTCTATTCATTTTTTATGAATTGCTTATATCAAATTACTCCCTCCCTTTATTCTGTAGGCCTCATGCTGTTTTTCAAGGAGAACGGCTGAACAAGCTCTTCTGTTAATTACCCGTAAGCTCTCAATGCGCTCTGTTTTTACCCGCTTTGAAAGCTCTGAACTATTTCACAATCGTTTACCACTTATTTGTTTGCGATTAGCTGCATGCAAACTTTCGAGTTGGCTGAGTGGGTAATAGCGATTGGTTTCCGATTGTTCACTGAGTGATATCGGATCGAGACGCCGCCGGCGCCGCCGGTCCGACTGGTAATACCTTAACTAATAAATGTATATATTTATTGGCAAGAAGAACATTTCACAATGTCTAATGCCAAAGATTATGGATGTCCAAAATCGTAAACGGGATTAAATTATAAATATTCAAGTAGTAATTAACTTTCCTCAAAAGCAGATTCAAAGGTTTACTAGTTTACTTCAAAACTAGAGGGGGTATTGCACTAATCAACTTGAACGTCAACAAATCCATGTCAACAAGTTGGTAACCTGAAACATGAGTAATAAGGCCCGAGGCCCTTATATGTTGACTTAATAAATACACGGAGATCAGGTCGGTTTTATTTGTAAAAGTGCGTGGACTTGTGTGTGCTTTATCAACATGTTCATGTCACTCGGGGCCAATCCCGTGACCAGAGGCGCATCTTCCAAAGCTTTCCTGGCGAATAAAACTACATTTATTCATATTAAATAAGTTGTAATGTATTAGTTCATTAATTATGAATAATACTTTATATTATAATTATATAGTATAGTATTAACTAGAGACCCCGTGCTGCTCTGCAGCATTAGTCAATGTTGAAATTTGAAAGAGACGTAGTTTATGAGTATTGTTAAATCAAGTTAAAATATTATAGCAGTTTATACATATCTTCCCATGGATTGTATTTACGTAAATTGTTCCACTCCACATCAAGTTAACAGTTAAAATTACACATAATTTCAAAATAATAAAAACATAATAATATAATTGTAAAGTATATAAACTCTGTAAGGCAACATACAAAACAAAATTATTGTTATAGAAACAGCTTTTAAAAAAATTGTTTTAAAATTAAAGATAATAACTTCAGATTTATAGTATGTTTATTTGCAAAATAAAAAGTAACAACATTTCGTTTGCGGGAATTCTTTCAAAAGTTTCGTGAAAATGATGTGTAATGTTTATAACTTTTGCCTTAAAACATTAACCAGAGGGTGATTATAAATAAAGATAACGTTCTACTTAACCTTGAAGACGTTAGTACTAATATTTTCTCCGCTTGAGTGCTGCAAAGGGTTTTAAATGTAATGTAACAGTTGTTTTGTTTTATTACCAGTTTATCTGCTTAAAACAGTTATGCGGAGATAACATATGACCATCTTTATTTTTTTTAAGAAAAAGCGCATAACATATATTTTATATGTATAAACTTAGGTTAACACTAATATTTTCAGGCCTTCTTTCAAGGGACTGGTTGATTATGCATTTATTTTCGCATCAATGTTGTGTCCTATAGTAAGAAGACACATTTCCTCATAGTGTGGTTTGTAAGCTCATCCCATTACACGATAATAGATTAAACCTTTGATAAAAATCAATTTATTGTTTTCCCTTCATGACAGTTAATGGTAAAGCGTCCTGCAAGGTTCTTTATTTGTTTTTAGTACAGCGCATAACAATGCTGACAAACCTGATAAAGAGTAACTACAGAAAAAAATAACCACACCGGGTATAACTTATAACATCTAAAACAAAACTTGTAAGAATTACCTCGAACTAACCAATAAAGTCACTACGTTCTGTTTTGGCTTTGACACTCGATTCGTGATGTCATGTCAAATAAGCCTTAGGTTTGAGTCTATTAAGCTAACTTCGGGAGTAAAAATGGTACCATAGCGCTAAAACCACCATTTGAGAACACTAAAAACTGGAAAACTAAATTCAAAATTCAAAACAAACTTAGACTGAACCAGATACAATTCTTACGTCAAATTAAAATAAATATTTCAACTGATTCCTAAGGTATACAACGCAAAATAAAAAAATTACAAAAGATGCGGAGGACTTTTCTAGAAAATCTGTAGGTTTATGTCACTTAGAAACAGAGGCTCATTACGAAACGAATAGGAATTCGATGATCATGCGTGAGTTTTTTGATAGCTCTAAACGTAAAGTTCTAATGGGTCAAAGGTTTTTTAAAGGGCCCTAAGTTAACACCAAAACCTCAAAAAATAAAACTTTCCCATCCAAACACAAATAGCTTGCCTATTTCTCTTATGTAGCAGCTTTTTCTCAATCTATCATCGTGGATTAATAACTGGATTTCATGTAAGTTATTGAATGCATAAACGCCCATAAATAAAGCAGCTATTTTCTCAATTTATGTTATTAATACAAAATTAACTGGATTAAATGTAAATTGTGAAATCTATAAACCCTCGTAGAAAGGAGAAAAAGAAAGGAGTTGTATTTTTTGCTGCATTATTCTTTGGCAAACCAAATGAACTCTCTTACTTAATGAACATATGTTTTAAGTAATCATCTGATGTAAACAAACTTCCTCCATAAGATTAACACGGGAACTTTGAGAGCCACTGGGGCGAAGCCCATTGACGATATGTTAGTTTGGATGGGTGATGACATGTATACGTAATTACCTAGCAGTTAACAAAATAATCATAAAAATCGGCCCAGTAGAACCAAAGTTTTGACAATTTTAATATATATGATTGTTGGTTGCCAAAATCAATGTTTATTTCTTTAAATTTCAGTTACATAACATATTTCATTCGAAATGTTTAATAAAGTAAATTCGTAATCTTATTTTCGAGAGGTTTAAGCATCTACAAGCAGTTCAAGGCAAGTTCGTAATACAAGTCGTTACTCTGGGTGTAATACACCACAGTCGTATTATTCTTTTGAAAGTTATCAAAGACAGCTTTAGCGGCACCACGCGAGGAGAAGTCACAAAAGTTGTTAAATAAATAATTTCAATGAATTACCCAGTCGGGATGACAGCTTAATATAGAGGCCTAAGAAGTTTGTTCGTGGCGCACGCGAGCCCGAGTTACGGTTCTCAAATGCAGAAAGAACATCGTCCGCCGCGTCTGTGGGATTTATTTTGTTTATGTAATTTGGGTATAAATAAGGAACAAATAAGTTCAAAATATAATGTAGTTCTTTTCCAGAAATACATCGAAAGCGAATAATATATAGAAATATTGTTTTGTAAAAATGATAAGCAGATGTAAAGAAGGATTATATATTATAATCAACTTGATCGATACTAACATAGTAAACTGACACCTAAAATTACGATCAAAAATTAATCAAGACAAAAACACAGACAACAGATCAACCACAACTTATTGCTTTCTGTTTTATTAAAATTATTGGCCAATGATTGTTACATGAAAAATTATATACTTTTATAGTATGTGAGGAGTTGGCTTGCCATGGTCAAGGAGGGTGCAGAGGGAACATGGCGGCCACTATGAAGTTTTAACTTTTTTTGAGCTTTAACTTGGGTTGCAAACTCTAGGCCACCAGTAAACTATAGCTCGATTGTTCACGTATTGCTTTCAACAATGTTGGGGAAGTTTTACTCTTACATAACTTACATATCCTTTTAATGTTTTGCTCAAATACACATAGTAACGCTACAAACGATTGTTGGGAAGGTCCAATGTCAATTGGGTAATCATTGTAATCGGGTAAACGGCTTGTGTTCTGGGCTCCCGCCTCAGTGATAACTAGTTTACTGCTCGCTACACGATTTATTTCCCGTACATGCCACAAGGACACATAAAGGCGGCAATACCCCAGTTACGACCTTCTTTATTGTTTTAACGTGCGATAAACAGGGCTTCACCTTTCCGTCCCAGACTGGCCCGCGTTAAAGGTCGCTTCTTTTATCAATAATGGGTCAGCTCTTTACAAGTAATTCCTAATACATACAATGTGAATCAGAGGCCCAAACGTAACAAATAGAGATGGATGGCATTAAAACATTGTAACACTAATGAGGACTTTATACAATATGTGTCCAAATTTGTAACAATGAATCTAACTAATGGCAGAGACTAGCTAAGTCATATATGTAAAGTTTATAATTGAACGGAATTCCTCTCTCTTTATTAAAACACAGACACAGGGGACGTGTCACGAGAATCGACCTGAACAAGTTCTAAATTGGCGGCCCTGCAATAGTTGCGCCATCGCAATGGTCACTGGTAACGCCACTGCCGCTGACGTTATTGTTTAGATCAACGAGGTTAATACATCTGGAGAACTCGACTCGTGTAAAAATGTCCAGCCTCTAACAGTCGACCGCCATTTTGCCTTATATTCCCTCTGCACCCATGGCAGCCAATACAGTATATACAATACAAGTTTCGTGTTTGTCAGCTAACAAATATTTAACTTGTGAAGAGAGGATTTGATTGGTTACTAGCTGAGGAAAATTATGGACAGCTTGTAGGCTTCACTTTTTTACCCCAGACGAGACCTCTAGATATATTAACCTCGATGGATTAGATGCACGGGGCAACAGTCACGAGGCTTATGGCGTTTCTACCTGCTTCCCCCCTAGAGCCAATGTGAACTTTCAAGTTTCGTCCAGTAGTTATTTAGGAATGAATAGTTTTACAATTTTGTAGGAATGTTGTACTGGTGATTATCTAGCGATTTCAGTGACAACATGTTCGATTTACGTTTTTAAATTCTATGCAAAAATGATTTATTTTTTTGTATTTTGAGGTAAATTATCAATAAATAGTAAATAAACTCTAAACTTTGCTCACTGTAATCGCTTCGTTATTTTTTCCTCTTTAAAACAAGCCATAAACCAAGCTGGATGAGACCTGAAAGATAACATTACTGTTATGGGTTTAGAAATCCACCTGGATTTACTGGTGCCCTAGAGTTTGCAACCCAAGTTAAAGCTCCAAAAAAAGTTAAAACTTCATGGTGGCCACCATGTTCCCTCTGCACCATGGTAAGACAACTCCTCACATACTATAAAAGTATATAATCTACAATTGTATAAATTTAGAATTATTTAATCACCGTCTACATCACGTAGGAAAATAATTCTTTTAACATATTTCCTTTTGTGGGTGTGTAAAACCCACAACTTTTCGTGGGTATGCAACTTTTCCTCGTCGTCTGAGAAGCACCCTAGTTGGTTTTCAGAAACTCCATTGTCACCAGGGGACCTCGCTGCCCTGAGGAAGGATCACGCCTTGTATACACCCACAACTGTGCGTGAGGCTTTGCGGAATCCATTAGCGCAGCG
Source organism: Allygus modestus (assembly GCA_963675035.1). NCBI lineage: Eukaryota > Metazoa > Arthropoda > Insecta > Hemiptera > Cicadellidae > Allygus > Allygus modestus. The sequence continues at coordinate 225,376,231 of OY776111.1, forward strand.
AAATTATAAACAATAAAACCAAGACGATACTGCAACCTTTTAGGTTTCTCTTACATTCTCAATAGCCCATTCATTTATCATTTTATTTGCATGATTATTAAATGTTTTGATACATTTTGCAATTTATTGTTTCTTATAGTCAATATTAAATATTATAAATTTTAGTATAAATTTTATACTAAACAGCTCATGGTATTTATTAATATCATATTGTGTACATCAAGTAAATTTCTTGTCTTTATCTTTTATTTATGTTTTTTAAAGTTTTCTCTCTTTAGCAAATTTCCTCTATAAAGTAAGATACTATTACCGTAGCCAACATGGTAAGAAATAAACCCGGAGACACAATCAATTTTTGTTTCGAGGACCCCAATTGCCAAAAACGTTCAAAACTGTATATAAATATGCGTTCCGTTTCTATAGGCTTTCCTAAAAAAGGACCGATTTTGATGAAATTTGTTACGAAAATTTAAGGCAACATTTTGACTTTCTCCCTCTATACATAGTTAGTATATGGAGAAAGTATTGTTTTCGTCAAAATTTTCGAATTTGAGTTGTTAGTGGAAATATTCGTTTTGGTGCTCCCTGAACCCAAAAAAGTGGTTTTTACGTGATGTCTGTCTGTCTGTCTGTGTGTGTGTGTGTGTGTGTGTGTGTGTGTGTGTGTGTGTGTGTGTGTGTGTGTGTGTGTGTGTGTGTGTGTGTGTGTGTGTGTGTGTGTGTGTGTGTGTGTGTGTGTGTGTGTGTGTGTGTGTGTGTGTGTGTGTGTGTGTGTGTGTGTGTGTGTGTGTGTGTGTGTGTGTGTGTGTGTGTGTGTGTGTGTGTGTGTGTGTGTGTGTATGTATGTCTGTGTGGATGTGTACAGAGCTAGAGCCCTAACCAGTGGGCCGATTTTTATGAAATTTGTTATGTAGGTACTAATCCACGATATCTCCAGGTGTTTTTTCATTTTTTTGAATTTTTGATTTTTAAGGGTAATTATCCCCCAAAACCACCAAAAAACATGAAAAATCAAAATTTCTCAAAAACGGCTCTAACGATTTTGATTAAACTTTAGTAGTTTGTAGAACTTTGTTTTTCTAACAAAATGACACTACCCGCATTCCTGTAAAAATTCGGGCTCAGAAATTACAGGACTGAAAACATCAAAAATTCAGTTTTTTTATATTTTTCATAAAAAGACATAAATATAAAAAAATTACTATTCACCATTAAAAAGAGCTCAAAAAACTAAATAATTTAGTACTTTGAATTACTATTCTACGATTTCTGGTTTCGGAGAAAATAGAAATTTTCATTTTGCGGTAAACGCAGAACGTTGTCCTATTTTATTCTTATGGGGAATACAAAAATTATTATTTCTCTCTTATTTACTGATAAATTTCATTCAAACTTGATATGCTTGTCAATTTATCATTGACCAACAGAGGGAGCTCGAAATATGTTGCCCCTTAATAACCCTGGGGGGAAATAGGAGGCATTTCCCCTCTTAAAACCACGAGTGTAGCAATGGATTCTGTAGTGCCTCCAACGCAGGGATTTGGGTGGATGTTTTTTAAAACTACTTGTTTACAAGATTTTCTGTACATTCGACCGTGCTTTGTATTCTATATTTAGTAAATAAAAAGTAATTTATTCATTAAAGTAGGGCTAAAAGGGAGAAAGTATGTGTCAGTTTCCTGATACCGTTTATTATTATTAAGTTCGAAAACCAAACAGATCGCCCCATCCAAAGGTGTGTCTCTTTGTGGAGGGAGGGTTGAACCCCCAAAATGGGTTTTAAATGTTTGTTCATATAATCATTTTATAAATCAAATGTTGGTTTGCACCATTGGGTTCGGCTTTGATAACACAAACAATTTAGTCTCTTACTATTGTCTTACTATAGTATCTAATTATTGTGCTAGCTCACTCGGTAACTGAGAGATTGAAAGTGCTTAACACATTACGTTGTACAATGTTGTTCGAATGGAGATCAGGTCAAACTTTATATCTCGCTTATTTATCAATGAAATATGTATGTCGTTTCATTTAATTTTAGTCCATTGATATTTGCACAAAACCCCAATTTTCTGACGATGGTTCATGTAGCAGCAAACTTGCGTACTCAGCCCTAATGTAATTCTTAAGGAGAAAAAAGTAAAATGTTATTTCTCACTTGATTATGAACATAAATTTGTATTTGGTATTATTTTATTTTACGTTCTGAAATAAATTACGTTTTGAATTGAATTGTTTTAAACACATGTAGAAATGTAAAAAAAGATGTTTTTTTCAATATACAATCTGTCCTTTATTTCTAGCTGACATGCGTGTTGTTAATAAAAACTACCATTTTGTCTATGGCTCCTTGGCTCCAATACCTTTAATTTGATCCATCACTTCTCATCATCCTGCAGTTTATCAGATGGCCACATCAATCAATTGCTGTTTCACAAACATAAACAAGTCTTGCAATGGAAAGGTGTGAGTTTTGAGATAAGTTAAATATTTACAAACATAAAACATTGAATCACATCTTTTATATGTTTGATTTGTTTTGTTATCACCCTTAAGTAAGTTCCCAAAGACCTGTTATCCATGTATTTCCCAAGAAGTGAATGAAATATTAATAGAAACAATATTTTTTTACCAGATTGTTTTCACATATAGAATTACTACAGCAAATTACAATTGTTAAATTAATTAATTAATTACTACTTCGAAAATTACTCGATAGTACGTTGGAAACGTGTTATTTTAAACCCCAGTGATTTAAAAATAGTTTCTTCCCTATAGGGTAAATTCGCTAATAGAAAGTATTGCATATTCAAAATTCTTTACATTAATATATTAAATTATTCTTGACTAATTCTATAAATTAATATGACTACATTGACAAGTAGAAAGGTATATTCACTAATTCGGCATCCTCAATTACCACAGAGTTGAGAAGATTGTTGGTTCTTTCACAGGGGATAAAGGAGACGTCGTCTTTGTCCCTTCTTCAAAACGCGGTCAAGAGCTCCAAAGTTTTAACAACTCGCTCAAGACGACAACCTTCCCCTTCCCCGCCCCCAGCCCACGGGCGGTCCTCATTAAATATTATTATATATTTGAAAAAGATGTCACGGCATTACGCAGTTAGGCTTCAGCTTTATCGTCTACATTTCTTTGGAGGAAACGAGCAACAGTGATAAACTAAATGACGCCTTCGTTGTTCGTTACGGTACAATATGACATGTTCTCTACTATTATGATACCTTGATTAAATCGATGTCGTGTAGAAGCCAGCTGTGTATGCTGTATTTTTTAAGGAGTTATCATTACAGCTAATCTCGTTTGCTTGCTGAAACCCATGCTTTAATCATTGGGTTGCATGAAAATTTGTCATATGACCATGTGTTAATGTTAATATTGATGATTAAGGTATCTTGTTACTGCCATAATCTTTGAGGAGTATGGGTATAAGTTTACTTTATGCAAAATTGTAGATGTTGTAATTAAAAATATATTTTTTTTCGTCAGAGGTTCATAATTTGTCATAACTAGTGTCTTCTATATAGACCATATTCCAAACATAACCAAATGACATGCTAGACAGCCATCCTAACAGTTCCTACAATTTTCGTAGTTGGCAAATTTACAAAACTAAGAATCATTTATTGATGGTTTAAGGGTAGCAACGAATTAAATGTTTCATAGTGTACTTTAAACGAGTTCGCACGCAGCACGCTGACGTGAGGGAAGTGAATTTCCACATGACAACTTTTAAAACTCAAAATAAGTGTAAAACATACATTTATTTCAATTTTTAATAAAATCTGAAAACAGTGATTTTTGGCTGTTCTGATGCTCCTGGTTTCATTTACCTGCAAAGCTGGGAATATAATTTTGCGCATTATATTGTTAGGAGAAGATCCAGACAGGCTTGAAAGTAGACGTGAGGTTGCTGGGGACGATAAAAGTACTCTAACAAAGGAATAACAGGCTTTTCTAGTGTAAAACACCCATACGACAACGTACTGTGTTTAGTCGAACCACATTTTCTTTAATAACTCGGTAAATATGTATGCTAGAATGACGATAAAGGGCTTAAAACTTTTGCCTTACTAATTCCCATCTTTTTACATGCATTAGTTTTTTATCTGGGGCTTTTCTGACCCTTTTTGGGCCCAAAAACTCGAGATTTGAAAGATTAATCCCCAAAAAAGGGGTTTAGAGTTTTTCGATTGTTTTGCCCAACGAACTTGTCCAACTGATTACAGAAAGGAACGTCCCTACCAAATTTGAAGTAAATCGGACAAAAGATGCGACCGCTAGAGTGCAAACCCATATATATATATATATAAAATATATATATAAACCCAATATATATATATATATATAAAATTTTGAACGACCCCCCAAAACGTGTTCAGGGGGTTACGTTAGGAACTTCTATGGTGGTCCCGGGCTTAAGTTTCACCGTGCGGGTCATGCTAATAGTTCACTTTCCAAAGGAAATTCACTAATAACGGTTAAAAAACTGATCCAAATAAATCTCCCCTCACTGTCACCAACTATAATATCTGCCCACTAGGAGTCTGTCACCAAACTCCCCGATAAAGAATGGAAAAGGCATCGATACATACATGATTACATATAATGTAAATGTATTTCATATTGGCCGTCTCCACACCCTCAGGGCTGTTCAAATACCTACGCCCACAAGCTCTTGCTAAATGTGTTTTTGATATGTTCTATTCTCTTGCAAAGGCTGGTTCGGAAATCCAAGCCGTTTGGGGCTAAAAGGTTCCTTCGACTACGTAACTGCAACGTGGTTTCCGGGACTGTAATAAGCGATTTATTTTTCTATTGAGACGAACGGAAATTCGCGGCCGTTGTGATCTTGTTACACATTCTCGTATGAGTCTCCTTGTTTCGAATCTCCAATGTTGCACCAGTAAACCACTGGAAGCCTGGGTGGTGTACTGGGTGGTGCATTTTGGGTGATGGTTCTCGTGGGTTGCCATTAGAGAACCACCAATCTGAACAGCTCGGTGTCAACTGAGCGGTCAACTCAAAACAACTCTTGTCCTTAACATTTTACCCCGGAGAAGTAGTACAGAATTTAGCAGTTTTTAATATTGTTAAATAATCTAGTAGCATTGTAGAAGTTTACTGCAACACCATATGACATTTGTTCTTTTAATTTAAAATTAATATTTATACAGTTGCCAGTTATTTGAAAGTCCTTATTGATCTTAAGGAAAGATGTGAGAAATTACTAGGCATTTATATTTAAAATAATTAAGTAAAATGTATGATGTTCGAAAACTCTTATTTTGTCTTATCATTTTCAGGTTTTAGGGTTGTAAAAAAACTAATTTATGGCATTTGTATTACGATAATCTCACTGAAATGTAATAAATTAAAGTACACTGTATGTATTACTTCAATTCAATTAATACTTGGTTTATGTTTATGGTTTAAGATTAATGTCATTACAGGAGTTCGTGTTGAAGCGTTGCCAGAGGAAAGGCCAAATGTTCATTTATTTAGTTAATTTCAAAGGTTGCATAACGGGGAAATACAATGGTTATTGAAATCTCCACTGATTCATTCCATTTTTCATTGCAACGAATACATACAAATAACAAGACGGTGATGTTTTAATTGGCTTAATGTCTCTTCTCACCACCAAAGCAGTGAAACCTACTGAGTTGTATTGTATGACAGTTAACGTATTTGTGTTACTTAATTAGCACCTATTCTACACAATTACCAGGGGGTAACTGTTCATCTTTTGCTCCATAAAATGTAACCAATCGCAATATTAATAATAATTGTACGTATATATGTGTGTTGATATTTTTTTCATATTATTCTTTTTACAGTTGCGTTTCCCTCTCAGTTAATAAAGAGTCTTATTTTTCGCCTTAGCTAAGTAATCAAGGTCGATTGGATTTCGTTATTTTCTTTTTAAAGTTCTGTCATGGTATATATGTTAAGTGCTTAATATGTTGTAAACTGTAACCTTGGGCAATGTTGGCCGAACAGTTTGTATCGTATGGTTATAAAAGCTTTCTTAATAGAAAGACGTGAGGGAAGTGAATTTCCACATAACAAACTTTTAAAACTCAAAATCAGTGTAAAAACATACATTTATTCCAATTTACTTGAAATCTGAAAACATTGATTTTTTGGCTGTTCCGATGCTCCTGGTTTCATTTCCCTGCTATGCTGGGAATACAATTTTGCGCATTATAAAGTTAGGAGAATGTCCAGTCAGGCTTTAAAGTAGGCGTGAGGCTACCGAGGAAGATAAAAGTACCCTAACAAATGAATAAAAGGTTTTTCTAATGTAAGACCCCCATAAGACAACGTACTGTTTGGTCGATACACATATTCCTTAATAACTCGGTAAATATTTATACTAGATTTACGAGAGGGGGCTCAAAGGTTTTGCCTCACGAATTCCCATCTTTTTACATGAATTTTACATCCGGGGCTTTTCTGACCCTTTTTGGTCCCAAAAACTCGAAATTTGAAAGATTAACCTCCAAAAAGGGGTTTAGAATTTTTCAATTGTTTTGCCCAACGAACTTGTCCAACTGATTATGGAAAGGAATGTCCCCATTAAATTTGAAGTAAATCGAAAAAATGCGACCACTAGAGTGCAAACACACACACACACACACACACACACACGCACACACACACACACACACACACACACACACACACACACACACACACACACACACACACACACACACACACACACACACACACACACACACACACACACACACACACACACACACACACACACACATATATATATATATGTCTATATAACAATATAACATTTTGAACGTCGTCCCAAAACGTGTTTAGTGGGTCACGTTAGGAACTTCTATGGTGGTCCCCGTATTAAGTTTCACCGTGCGGGTCATGCTAATATTTCATTTTCCATAGGAAATTCACTGAAAACTCGCGAATAAAAATGAGGGATGGTTCGGAACAACTGTTTTGAAGTGTTATGGAACAGTTACTTAGAAATTCTCCTGAAAAGTAGTTATAAATCAAATGTAAATGCAATCAAGAAAACAATTACATCATGTATTCAAGTAAATAACACTGAATTAAAATTTCATACTAGCATAGTGCAAACTGAAATGGATGTACATGTTTAGAGTCTAGGCCAAATGAACGAACAAAAGTAAAATTAACAAATAAGTAAACAACTAGGCCCATGATTCAGGCGGGCAGCAATGTAGCATGAGACAGGAGGCCGCTCTCTCCGCAGGCCCAACTGCCATGTTAATTAGTTTACATTTATCACTCTGGCCCTTGTTCGGGATTTATCGTCTTGTAAATATTCCCTGTCTAAGGCATACCGAAATTTTTTTGCTCTAACTGAGGGCCAGATGAAAGGGATTTGTTTGTTGATTACGAAAATGTAATTTTATCTCTTGTTATTTTAAAGTTTAAAAATGATTGTAGTATTTTTGCTTTATTAAATGTGTGTAATGGTTGCATTTATATATGTTTAAAACATAAGCAGGATTAGCAGTTGCAAATTACCTTGATCCTTGTTTATATGAAGTTAATAGTTTTAAGTTTTTGACAATTAATTTCAGGTTGAACTACTGTATTATATTTAACTTTAGTTATGCCTTTTTCGATTGAATTGTATGGTTTTAAACAGTTAACGAGTTTATAGAATGATTAGCGAAGAAAGTGACTGGCGGAGTGGCCGCTCGGCGACCAAACATTATTTTTCACATCCTCTTGGAAACGTAAAACACATGGTTAGGAATTTCCAGTAAACATTATTTAAATCGTCAGTTAAACACTTTTAAAGCACATTTTTCAGATATTTTGTATCTTATTCGAATGAGTTTATATTGATAGTTATATTTGAAAAAAAAATTAATTACAATTAGAAATGTAAAATTTAATGTTTTAAAAAATATAACTATAAATATAAACTCATCGGAATAAGATAAAAATATTTTTTAAGAAATTAAAGGGGCCAAAGCCCCTAACCTTGCTCCAACACTCTGCCTCATCTGAATGTTTTACTCTTTTCTGAGAAAAAAGTAGGAGCACATAATATGTTACTGTCAGTTCGTCAAAGTAGACACTTAATCACGTTTTCAATGTAAACAAATTAGACGTTTTTAAATCCCCATACTTTTCTTACGGGCCATGTTTTACGTTCTTTATTGTTTGCTGGTAAGTTTTCAGAAATACTGCTATTTTTCCCGAGTCCCTGGGATCGAGACCTTTAATTTGAGCCGTCTTCCCTGCCATCTTCCATCATCCTGCAATTTACCAAACTCCCAAAAGTTTTGACTCAATAATTTAGCTTATAGATTTTATATAAAGATGTTCAGTAAACAAATAATATGTAGTTTAGTAAAATAATTATTTTATTTTGAGTAAAATAAGTAATTCAGGTATTGTTTCTTGGTTGGTAAGTGTAAGTGACGAAGGTACGTGCACCAAAGTTGCACCAAATTAATGGGTTCGAATTAGGTTTGAAATCATAGCGGTTGTACAAGTGATTTAAAGCTGTTTATAAAGGGATTTGATTACGCACAAGTGTAAGAACATTGTGCAAATTATAGTTTATCCGGCCAGCCATGCGCCCCAGATTAAGAGACTCTCGCACCCCTCCGCGCACTCACCCTCACACGCGCAGTCCGGCCTACCTGCGACCAATAGTTCCTCGATAAAAGGGGTGCACACACCGGAGCGGTACGGCGGAGCGGTAGCGGTGCGATATTCGCGCGGTGATTTAGTACAATGGAAGTAAATGAGAGCGGCCACACTGGAGCGGTGCGAGCGGTAGCGGTATACCGCCCGCACCACCGCACCGCCGAGATGCAGCATGTTCCATTTCACCGCCCAGCGGTGACAGCGGTGCCGGTGCGACGAGCCTGGCATTTGTGTCCAGGACTCCAAGCAATCAATATGGCAACTGAGCTCCTGATCGAAAATGTATATTTGTACCCTGTGCTTTACCAACTAGATCACCGTGAGTACAAGAACATTAAGAAGAAGGATAGGATCAGGAAAAATCGCCTCTCGGAAGTGTGTATCTTCTTTTCGAATTAAATCACTAATTAGCTCAAGCAGTTCGTTAAAACATGCCATTGTCATTCTGAAATAAATGTAAAAACGTTTCTCGTCTTTTCTCAGTTCAGGCATCAATGTATGGTATTCGCCATGCTCAAATCGCCTTTTGTTGATGTCATGTACCCACTCCCTATTTTTGCGATCGTCGTCTTCAGCTACAGCAAACAATAGCAACATTTTTTCCTCGTCGTCTGATGAAAACATATTTATAACTAACAACACACAGCACTTGTTGACTGCACACTCATAAATGAGAACGAAAAATTACTGTAGACTGCTGTCACCGCTGCGGTGCGGTATCGCTCCGGTGTGAACGCCCCAGCGATACCGCCGCGGCGGTGATGGTGGGTGGGGGGATGAAAAAACGCGCCGATACCGCCACCGCTCTCACCGCTTCAGTGTGTGCAGGCCTTAAGACACCTAACTAGGCCTCGGTATGCAAACTATATATTACATATTCGAGCTGTTATTGAGATGATTGTAGAGGCAGAAATTAATCATATGAGCTCAAACATTACAGATACGTGGTTAAAAATTAATTGTACACTAACATAGATTAGGCATAAATTCTTAGATAACAAATTATTTGTTTACATTATTATGGAGTAAATCCTATACTCTAATATGAGTAAGGTTTGCTTGTATGTTTGCTTGCGACACTGATCTCAAAAACAGCTCCAGCGATTTCCTTCAAATGTTCGAAATAACTAATTTCTGGAATAAAAATAAGTTCTAGACAGGCCTCATCAGACAGACCATCGTCTGGACGCACGTTAAAAATAACCGTCGCCAACTCACGTCAGACGCACGTCACAGTATGTTCGTGTAATCTTTTAACAAACACATTATTAGGTCTTACCTAATAATGTGTGTGTAGTGTATAAACACCATTCGTTCAAAACTGTACATATATGTGTGTGTCCGTGGGTGCGATAACTCTCATAAAAGTGGTCTGATTTTGATTAAATTTGGTCCAAACATGTAAAGCAACATTTATAAGATCGAAAACCAGCCAGATCGCTCTATCCTAATGGGTATTTGGGGGGGGGGGGGTTGTACCCCAAAAATGTTTTTTTTTTGGGTTTTCACATATAATAGTTGAGTATATCCAATTTTAGTTGTCACCATTAAATTCAACTTTAAAAAAATGAACTATTTGGTTTTTTGATCATTGCTCTACGTCAATTTATTACAGAGATATTGAAAGTGCTAAACACAGTACTTTTGTCCAGTGTTATCCTTATATTCACACTCTAATATTTCACTTCAGAACACTTCACTTTCCTTATTTATTTCGTTGAGCTACCGGCAATATTTTGGACACTGGGACAATTCACGTAACCAATCAATGCGTAATCAGTGTGATAGAATGGCAGTGACAGGTGGATGAAAGATTTTGGAGGGGTATGTGAGGACGTGGGGTAGGGTGGTAGGGGATGTGAAGTCAGAGTCTCTACCAAGAGTCAGCGTTCCAAGGTCGGGTGTGTAATAAAAATAGAACAGCGCAACACGTCAACGAGTGTGTGCGTGGATAAGGGCGCCGCTTTAAGACAATGTAATATTGATGTTGAGATCCTACAAGGTAAGAGCTGGGGCCTACTACATAGTGGAGTTCATTATTAGGATAGTATTATTACAGTATACTGTACAAGCAAATCCAGCTGCTCGGTCTTGAGCACATACTTATTTTGGAATAACTAATAAATAGCAAATATAAAGTTATTAGTGTCAAATGTTTATTTGTTCAACAAATACATGAAAAGTATTATTTAAAATTCTCATACCTAACTTAAAAATATAAATATATATTCACAAATAACTTAATTTTTTCTATTTTTGTTGTTTTATTTTTGCCTGCCGCGGCGCCCGGGGCGATGTTGAGGGCGATCGCCGTACGCGACGGCCCTGACAGCTGATGACCTACCAATTTAACAATCTTTGTAAGAATGCCATCAATTCCATAGGAATGTTTATTTTTGAAGGATTTAATGATGTTGAATGCCTCCTCCCCCTCTGTTTATAAAAACTAGAAATATTTTCTAGTATTACGAAAAATAAATTCACTAATTTTACTTGCACTTCAGTTTGTAATGCTGTATCAACATTTATAAAATAATAATTCAAACTATTAATAATAATACTGGAATCATTTACTATTTTATTTGTTGTGTGTATAGTTATTTTGTCATTACAATTTCATTTTTTGACCTAATTCCAGAGTTTATAATACTCCAGGTAGCTTTTATTACATTTTCAGAATTTGTTTACTTTGTTATCAAAATATTGCTTTTTACTTTGTTTTAATTTTTCTGTATACATCTTATTCCTATTCGATACAAGTTTTAAAGCTACAGAGATTTTTAATTAAGTTTATTATTTCCTTTTCTTCTTTTGAATTTTTGGTTATCCATCTACAAGATCTGCTCTTAATTGTAAACCGCTTTTCTGGAAAAGCCAGATTGAAATAATACACATTAAAATGTTGTGGAATACATCATACTTTTAGGAGCTTGTGGAAAATATACATCTTTCACAGTTTCTTTAATTAATAATCCTTTAGAAAATGCTTTATATTTTATTTACTTGTCACTTTTAATGTGATGCGGTGGACCCACTTATATATTTAATGCCTCACACTTGCAAGTGAGTGTATAGTGTGATTTATCAGGTTACATCCAGGTTTATGTTATTTTTCTTGAAAGCATTAATTATACAGTCAATTTGTCAGTTACCTATATTATTACAAGAATTTATTGGTCTTTGTTCGGCGATTTTCGACCATTAAATCTATTATGTAGAATACAAGTTTGGTATCAATCAAAGCTCTCACTCTCTAGATGTGCCTTTTGGGGATTTGAAAAACCTCCACTTTCAGAGCATAGGTTTTGTTTCCAATGTAAATCCCGGGGCCCCGGCTGGGTCGGTGTCTAAAAAAAGGTCACCAGCTTGGATCTGGACGGCAACAAGGGTACCATACCGCCAGGCTTGCCCAGGGGCCCGAGAAAACTGAGTACGGCCCTGGATATATGTTATTTAGTTGGTCAGCTTATTGTAATGTAGATAAACTTTTAAAATGTCTGGCTCTGCCACGTAAATTCCTGGACAGAGAACGGGACACTGGGTACTGTCAGTCTTTAAAACTAATAGTTCAATTTATCGATTTTCAAACATTTAGATAATCAAACAAAAAAGTGAAAAATTAATTGAACTGAGTGGGAATGATCAGGAACCCCTGGCTATAAGTTATAATGCCCTGTGACTGTTGCTCAGATAACACACTGGCACACTCAGAGTCGATGCAACGCTTGTTATAAGTTATAATGCCCTGCGACTGCCCTAGTAGCACAAATCGTTGGGCCAACGATGGGAAATGGTTGGCACAGTTCGTTGGCTAACGGTAAGAAATGTCCGTTGGCGCACCGTTGGTCCAACGTTGTATTTGCCAACCAAATGCCAACAATGCCAACAAACACCCAACCAAATGCCAACCGTTTATAATTTTGTATATAAATGGTTATTTTGAATTTTAAAAAACACAATTTCACATTGAATTGGCTTAGTAAACCAGTAATATAAATTTTTGTAAACGATTTGAATAGCAAAAATATTATGACCTGGTCGAGTCTTGAACCTACGACCTTTGACATACTGTACACTCGCCTTAACCCTCGCGGCCACTCTGACTCGTGTATGTGAATGGAAGGACTAGGATATAAAAATTACCAATAGTCTACACCTACACGACGGACAATGGACAATATTTCCTTCAATTCTTCTATAAATTAATATACTTGCACAAATCACTGTAATAAGAGAATACAAGTTGGAACAATGTAATTTTTTTTATTTTTTTTATTTATGTGTCTATTCTTAAATATGATGAACTAAATTATGAGCAAATTAATATATATTTATAATTATAATAATAAAATATATGATGTTAATACGGTATACTATAATATACACATTACTATTAATAATAATAATAATAATATAATATAGTATGATTTGCCAACCATAGCTTTTAATGGCCCAACCTCTGCTATGGTTGAATTTTCCAACGCGGGTTACCCAATGATTGGTTCGTTGGCCCAACGTCTCCTATGGTTGGATTTGCCAACGCGGGTTACCCAACGATTAATTCGTTGGCCCAACGTCTCCTATGGTTGGTTTGCCAACCGACCATCATCCAACCACTTCTAACCATCCCTACCATTCCCCATCGTTGGGCCAACGATGTGTGCTACTAGGGTGTTGCTCAAATAACACCTTGGCACACTCAGATCGATGCAACGCTTGTTATAAGTTATAATGCCCTGCGACTGTTGCTCAAATAACACACTGGCACACTCAGAGTCGATGCAACGCTTGTTATAAGTTATAATGCCCTGCGACTGTTGCTCAAATAACACACTGGCACACTCAGAGTTGATGCAACGCTTGTTATAAGTTATAATGCCCTGCGACTGTTGCTCAAATAACACACTGGCACACTCAGAGTCGATGCAACGCTTGTTATAAGTTATAATGCCCTGCGACTGTTACTCAAATAACACACAGGCACACTCAGAGTCGATGCAACGCTTGTTATAAGTTATAATGCCCTGCGACTGTTGCTCAAATAACACACTGGCACACTCAGAGTCGATGCAACTCTTGTTATAAGTTATAATGCCCTGCGACTGTTGCTCAAATAACACACTGGCACACTCAGAGTCGATGCAACGCTTGTTATAAGTTATAATGCCCTGCGACTGTTGCTCAAATAACACACTGGCACACTCAGAGTCGATGCAACGCTTGTTATAAGTTATAATGCCCTGCGACTGTTGCTCAAATAACACACTGGCACACTCAGAGTCGATGCAACCTGCTTGTTATAAGTTACAAACAGCGCCTGTTGCAACTAGTACCTGATAAAGCTACTTTTACACAGTGCTTTGTCACTTTTTTATCCCTGAAAATTTATGTTTTTGCTGTCTAATATTGATTCACTCCATTTTCAAACAATAATGCTGTCATTCAATAATTATTGTGTGGAATTTATTTTCTAGTTCTTAAGTAAATTTAAAAACAATACAATAGCAGCCATTTTTCCCCTCTGTATGTATATCAAATTATTTGGGAAATACCCTTAAAAATCTCAAAATAACTCTATACACAGGAGAAATTATTTAAAGATGTCCTACTGCACATTTAGAATACAGCCATACATATTATACAGGTGCGGGATAAGTGTAGCTAACTTTGCCAAATGATTCCTTATATCGCAAGACATGAAAAATATGTCCTATCAACATGGGTCCAGAAACCATTCGTTTTTGGCTTACAGCTAAAATTCGGATTTTTACGACTTTCAGTGTACTTTATTTTTGTTTTGGACAAAATACACTAATCCTACAGCATTACATTCATTATTAATACATGAACAGATAGATAATTAGCAGTAGAACAGAGGACAGTAGTTATATCTTCCACAAAAGTAATAGGTGCAAGTTGGTCTCACTTTAAATGTAATTTGTATTCTAAAAAAAAGTTAATTTTAATTTTTGAAATGTTGTCAATCGACAATTATCATGACCAATCACGCTGCAACTTCACCAAAAGTATAATTTTTTTATGGAGAACCAAACTTCATCATTGGTTTATAAGAAATAATTAAACTTAAACTTGGAAAAAACACGATAATTTGCAACGGTACAGAATTTTCTTTTAAAATAGCATAAGTGCTAAGCTTTTGCTTAGGGCTTTACACCATTGTGCCGATGCGCAGAACGAGACTGTTGTTATGAATTTTTTTTATTTGTTTGAAACTTATAGACTTGTAGAATGTGTTTCAAATGAAATTAATTATAATTACAAAGTAAGTTTTAACAAATCACTTATTTTTCTTAATTCTGAGTATAAATATCAGTAATTGATAGTTTTGTAAAAGTTAGTCAACAATTTGTAACGAAAAAGATATCAAATAAATAATGTACTATTATTTACCTAATTGTGTGAATAAACAAAATTCTATCCTTTTTCGTAAAATAGATGTTTAAAAAATAACATTTTTCGTAACTCTACAATAATTTACAAACAAAACCCAAATAGACCCAGTTCTCATTCACTTCAATGGTGTTCATGGGTTTATTTTCCAAGTACAAACTTTATTATTTATAAGACATTACCATTAATACAAAAATTAAAACTAATGAAATTAATACAATATAAAAAATACTTGTTAACAGTCTCATTCTGTGTAGTACATAAGCTGCAATCTTTTCCGTAACATATTTTTGACTACCTAACTTTTGCAAAACTATTAATTTCTGATATTTATTTTCAGAATTAAGAAAAATAAACATAACAACTTATTTTGTAATTATAATTTGCTTCATTTGAAACACACAATATTAAGAATCAAACGAATTAAAAAATGCATATCAACAGTATAACTATTGGCCTTTGTTCTACTGCTAATTAACTGACTTTTCATGTAATAATCATGAATATAATGCTAGAGTATCAGTGTATTTTGTTCAAAACAAAAATAAAGTACACTGAAAATCGTAAAAATCCTAATTTTAGCTGTAATTCCAAAACAAACAGTTTCTGGACCCATGATGACAGGACATATTTTTCTTATCTTGATGTAAGAAAACATTTTTGGGGTACAAAACCCCCCTTCGGATGGTGAGATAAATAAATATATATCTATAAATAAATATATATATATATAAATTTGAACGAATGGTGTTTTTGGCATCTGGGGACCTCAAAACGAAAAGTTATAACGGTCTCGAGCTTAAGCCTTACCATGAGACCTACGGTAATAGCTTCTTCCCTATAGGGGAAATTCGCTAAATGTGTAAAACGTGAATCTTAAGTTAGGCCTAATGGATGTGTCATAGATACGTAATGCAAATAGAATAGAATACACCATTTTGATATGTTATATTTTCCCTATCAAGGTTGAATAATGTATAATCTACTTGGAATTAAAACTGTTGATTGAAGGTATGTAAACAAACCTATTTTACAGTTGTCATACAACAATTCTGGAGTCATTCAACAATGCAAAGAAGGTAGGTGTTCAGTGTTTATATAAAAAGTGAGAGAGAGCAGCGGCAATCACATTTGAGTAGTGTTTTCCCAGTTTATAAATCGATGGTTTCTTTAAAAACTGTTCTTCAATTGTTTGTTTATAATCATATGTTTTTATATAAAGAGAAATTATTAAAAATAAATTTATACCTTCTTCACAATTGCAGCTGCTAAAACAAAGGATTACAAACAATACAATTTTGGGTAAAACTAAAACCATTTACATGGAATATGAAAAGATTATTTGTTAGTTATACTTCAATTTTGTTATACAAATGGTTTCTCAGATTAGATACGGTGAATTTTATTGTGGTTGTGACTATTGTTTGCAGTTTTTCTTGTTGTAAATTAAACTTGTTCTATATATCTGCAACAAAGATTGGGATGGTACCTCTTGTCCCTATCAAAAGATTGGGATGGTTACCTCTTGTCCCTATTAATAATCCATATATTTCAATACTTTTTAGGTGATATTTTTCTTTAAAATAGTTTTTAGTCTCATCGTATAATAATTTTTTCATGATTGACTTCTATTGCTTGTTCTTTGTTTTTTTTTTTCAAAACGTATAGTTCAAAAAACAAAATGAAATACTAAAATGAAATAAAGTCATAAACTATTTACTCATTGACTTTTCATGTTAAGTTATGGTGCCTACTAATCGTGCGACTGAGTTTAAGGCAGAAACTTATCAAAGACTGACAACACTTACTAAGACAAAACATAATACTATTAAAACTGATATCGACCATTTATGTGACACTGGTGACAAACTCACTTCGGTTGACATACAAACCTTAAATACGGATGTTACGGAAATAGAAAGGAAACTATCTGATTTTGAATCTACTTACAACGAGTTTCACTAATCACTGGAGATAACGCTTTACCTATCGAAACTCTGTCGGGAGATCAAGATAGTATTAGTGATTCCTATGTGTACATTTCAAGTCGAATTCGCGTTTTATTGCCTGGCGAAGACTCTAATAACATGTCGAACAGTAAAAGTGCTTCAGAACTCCTTTCCAGTAAAGATATACAGGTTCGGTTGCCTAAGCTAGATTTACCCAAATTTTCCGGTGACCTCACAACGTGGACAGCTTTTTTCAATTTATTTGATGCTACAATCCACCAAAATGTTACCATATTAAAAGTTATAAAAGTCCAATATTTGCTTAGCATTATACATGGCGAACCATTGAATTTGATCAAAAGCCTAAGTCTCACATCTGACAATTATCTTATCGCATATCAGTTGTTGCGCCATCATTACCATAATGATCGTCGTTTGCAATCCTTACATTTAAACCGTCTTTTAGATTTGTCATCCATCAGCGCACCCAATACACAAGGTTTTCGTCAATTCATAAACGAATTTACTGAAAATTCACAAGCTCTTACAGCATTAGATTGCCCGGTAGGTGGTAAAAATCCAGTGTTAGCAGCTATGCTTTTGAAGAAAATGGACATGGAACTTCAAAAGCGTTTGGAAGGATTTTGTTCCAACAACGCAAGTAACACTCATACATTTTCTGAAGTTAAGGAAATTATTAAATTTCTTAATACAAAATACACCCATAGTGAGGATGCAAATTTAATATAAGGTACTCTTATTCATAACACAACTTTGCCAAATAAGCATAATAAACATTGGTTGAATCCTAAAGTAGGTTTAGCAAAAAGGGATGTAACTATGTTAGCTACCCCAACACCCTCACAAAAACAAACAAATAATTCACAGCTAAAATGTTTTGTTTGTAACCAAACTGGCCATAAAATATAATCATGTTCAATCTTCAAAACAAATACTCCCCAAGAAAGGTATAGACTAGTGAAACTTCACCATCATTATGTGCCTTGATTGGGTAACCATGATCTCAAACAGTGTTGATCGCAGGCAACATGTTGACTTGTCAAGAACGACACCACACGTTGTTACATTTTGGCGATGATAAAGGAAATACTGATCGACCTACTGAAGGTAAAGTATTTGTAAACTCTAACACTGCAACTAATCATGACCTTTCGTCCAATCTGGACATATCTGTGACGCTAACATCACAGAATCAGTTGTCTAACAGTACTGTTCTGCTAGGCACGTTGTTATTGCGGCTGCGTACATCTGATGGCAGTTCGCAGGTATTTTGAGCACTTTTAGACTCTGGTAGTATGTGTGATCTCATTTCTGAACGTGCCATGAGCATCTTAAATACTCAAAGACATAAATCGAACATTCACCTCACGGGACATTGATCAACGTGTCACACGTAACAAAGGACAGATTAATGTTTCAATTGAAACTTTGTCAGGTCAGCTGATTTCTCCTCACTATTTCTTACTGATTTTAGACAAACTTACAGTTGATCTTCCCCATATACAACTGTCAGCTGAGTCGGTAAAACACGCTCAATCGTTAACATTGGCAGATCCTATGTTTCATGTTCCTGGAAGTATTGACGTAGTTCTGGGCAGATCCTTGTTTCCCCAACTGTTCACTCATGAACAATTATCGTTAGGCCACAATATGCCTTATGTTATGGGTACACAATTTGGAAATGTTTTTATACGAAATGCTCCATGTATGACAACATCTTTATAAAAATGTAATTCCGTTGCTTCTACAACTGCCATATGTTTTCATGCTGTTAGTGATCTTGATTTGCATAAGGCTTTACAAAAGTTTTGGCAACAAGAAGAACCACCACCTGCTTCGAAGAAAACACACGAAAAAGAATTGTGTGACTTAGGTTACCACTAAAAAAATCGCACCCTCCATTAGGAAATTTGAGGTATGCTGCCGAAACCAGACTTGTTGCTATGGAGAGAAAATTTGAAAGAAACGAGCGGTTTTCGGAACTATATCATGACTTTATGGAGGAATATATTGACTTAGAACACATGTCTCAGCGAAATTATGTTGATCTAAATGAACAAAGGAACAAAGGATCCTACTTCCTTCCTCACCATGAGATTTTAAAGGAAAATAGTAGTACCACTAAATTGCGCACTGTATTTGACGGTTGTACAACCACTACTGGTACATCTTTAAATGACATTCTAATGACTGGACGAAAACTACAAACCAATATTTGTGACATTATTTTGCAATTTCGCCTTTACAATGTTGTTTTCTGTTGCAATATAAAACAAATGTATCGGCAAATATTGATTCACCTGATGATCGTAATCTGCAACTCATTTTGTGGGGAAATCATTCATCTCAACCCATATCGACCTTTCAACTAAATACAGTTACGTATGGAGTTAATAGTTCACCTTACCTTGCCATTAGAACTTCACACCAACTCGCCGAAGATGAGGGTCAAGGGTTTCCTGAGGCTGTGCACGTATTGAAAAACCATACGTATGTCGATGACGTCATCACTGGAGCAAACACAGAAGAAGAAGCACTTCAACTGCACAACTTATCACAACTTATCTCGTTATTAAAACGAGGGGGTGTCGAATTTCGGAAGTGGATCTCAAATTATTCAAATTTCCTCCTTAACTTACCTGAAAACTACTTAGAAACTTCCACACTTCTTCAAGAATCTCAAACTCCACAATTTAGTGTTCTTGGATTGCAATGGTCTCCCGTTACTGACGGCTTTTCTTACAATATGCAATTTCCATTTCATGCCTCTCCAACCAAACGGTTAGTTTTAAGCACTATTGCTAAGCTTTACGATCCGTGTGGTTTCCTGTCACCATTCATTTTGTTGACGAAATGCTTTATGCAACTAATGTGGGCAAAAGGGTGTAATTGGGACAAACCATTACCATCTGAATTAACCATCAAATGGAAACAAATAACCATTGACACTCAAAGTTTGACACCCATCCTCATCCCTCGTTCACTGCGTTTTCCGACCTAAGGCGATGTTCAACTTCACGGATTCTGCGATGCCTCCGAGTCTGGCTATGCAGCTGTTGTATATTTTCTCAATGAATCTTCAACTCAAGATGTTACTGTATCAATCTTCTCAAGTCAAAAAGCAAGGTTGATCCTTTGAAGCGTGTTACTCTCCCACTCGAACTATGATTCGAAGACTCGAATTATGTGCAGCATATTTACATACACAACTTGTCGCGTACTGTTATCACATATTTTCAGATCAAGCAGACTCTGATCGTGTACATTTATGGTGTGACTACTATTGTTTTAACTTGGTTGCAAACACCTTCATATCAGTTATAAACGTATGTAGCAAACCGTGTTGTACAGGGACAAGAATTTGTTCCAAGTAACTCTTGGAAGCATATTTCCTCCGCTGACAACCCTGCAGACTGCGCTTCACGAGGCTTAGTAATGCCTCAGTTGAAAGAACATTCTCTTAGGTGGAATGATCCTATTTGGCTTCACTCACTTCCTAGTAATTGGCCTCAACATGACTTTACTTATATTCCACTTGATTCTTCATCAGAAGTCAAATCAACACCCTTGACGGTTCTGACTACTCACACCGTTGACGAATGGTCTCTTATTAACACAATTTTCCTCTTGGATGTTGTTACAACGAGTAATGGCAATCATCTTATGATTTATCCACAACTGTCGATCATCTGCATCCAAGCGACGATCTGGTTTTATTACTACAGAAGAACTTATCTGTGCTCGTGTTAAAATCTTTTTGTCTGTAAAAAAATCAACTTTCACAGAATATTTTATTTTGCTTACTCAACAGAAAGAATGCAGCAAACGTCTCATAAGATTGCATCCATTTATGATTTAGATGATCAAGGACTATCCGGGTTGGTGGAAGGCTAAATCACTCATCAGTCTCTTATGACGCTAAACACCCTATTGTGCTTCCTAAGGACCATCATGTAACTCATATTCTCATCGATTATTATCATGTGTGCTATCTACATGCTGGACCACAATTAATACAATCTTTGTTAGCTCAATTTGTCTGGATTCTCAGTGCTCGCAGCATCATAAAGTCACGAATCTACAAATGTTTACATTGCTTCAGACACCGACCGACCTTCCAATGTTACACATCTAATGGGTGAGCTACCTACTGCCTGAGTAACACTTGCCAAACCGTTCATATCCACTGGTATAGATTATGGTAGTCCTTTCACCATTAAGATGTTAAACCTTCGATTTGTCAAACTTATTCAAGTTTAGATATGTCTGTTCATATGTGTGGTTACAAAGGCCATTCATATCGAAGCTGCTACTGATCTGACAACTCTGATTCGTTTTTAGGCTGTATAACTAGGTCTATCTCTCGCCGATGCAAGTGCAATGACATCTACTCTGATTGTGGTACCAACTTCACTAGAGCGAAGACTGAACTACAAAGGATTGTCAAATCTTCAATTTATAACTCCCAATCTAAACTTCAGATTCATCGATTTGAGTCCACTCAAGAGATAACATTTCATTTCAATCCTCCTGCTGCTCCGCATCAGGGCGGGCTTTGGGAAAGTGCGATTAAGAGCGCAAAGCAACACTTACACCGAGTTTTAGGTAATACTTCTTCTCACACTCCCAGAGTTCTCGACCCTCACTGGACGCATAGAAGCCATGCTTAACCTTCATCCATTGATCCCTCTTTCTAACGACCCTCCTGATTTGTCCGCTTTGACGCTCGGACACTTCCTGGTGGGTGGACCCATGGTGTTGCTACCAGAAATGGTTTTACTACAAAACCTCCTAATCACCTCAAGCATTGGCAACTAGAGCAACAAACCAATCAGCATATCTGGCGCAGGTGGAGTGCAGAGTACTTAAATACACTACACCAACGTACTAAGTTCATCGTAAAAACCTCAAGGTTGGAGACTTGGTTCTAATGCAGGCACAAACTCCACCTTTTGAATGGCCACTTGCTCGAGTTCTCCAAGATGAAGATGGCATCATTCGAGTCGCCCAAGTGAAGACGTCAAGTGGCATTTTTACTCGACCAGTCGTCAAGCTGTGCACTCTTCCTTATGTAACTGGTTGAAGCTAAGTCGCTTCAAGGGGCCGGCATGTTCAGTGTTACATAAAAAGTGAGAGAGAGTAGTGGCATTCACATTTTAGTAATGTTTTCCCAATTTATAAATCGATGGTTTCTTTAAAAAACTGTTCCTCAGATGTTTGTTTATAATCTTATGTTTTTACTGTATCTATTTTAGCGAATTTCCCCTATAGGGAAGAAGCTATTACCGTAGGTGGCATGGTAAGACTTAAGCCCGAGACCATGATAACTTTTAGTTTTGAGGTCCCCAGATGCCAAAAACACTATTTATTCAAATTTAGAAATATGTATTTATATATATATATATATATATATATATATATAAATCTCATACGGCATTCGGCTGCCTTTTATTGCGAAAACCGCATTGAATTTGGCGGCCGGTGCACTTGGCTGCCTTATCTGGCCGCCAAGTGCACATCACATGTTATGTCAACTGAGGAAGCCGGTAGGAATCAATTTTGAACATTTGAAGTGACAGCCAAATAACGTATTTTGATAGGTGTATGACAAAATGTAATTCGCCATTCTACCACACGGGACGCTGCTGCTTTTGAAAAATACACCAGGAGTATGTTCCGATAAATAATTGCCGTGGTCAAGGCGGCCTGAAAGTGGCAACTCTGTTAAGTTGAATGTGCATTCCGATTATACATTTTTTCCGCGCAAGTGGCAGCCAAACACATCTGGCCTGACACGCCTTCAGTTGTTCAAAGATTTTTATCTTCCATCATAATTTCCTGTAACCACTCAGGGCCAACAATATTTCCGAGCCTACAAACTTCCCGCCCGCTTCACTGTGACATCACTCCGAGAGGTCGGTTAGACCACTCGACGCTTTTGGATTAAATCATACATTTACATGTTCGTATTGCTCACATAATGGGACTTAAAACAATCTGAGCAGTTTGATTATTTTCCTTGACTATGGCCTGTTGAAATATGTTAACTTCTACATCATAAGGTTAACGTATTTGCTTCAAGTCGTTGGAGTTTCCGACAAAACCTGCTTCATTTGTATCGGTAATGTAGTTTTACCTATTACATTTTTAGATACGATGCCATTTAAACTAAATTATTTCAATTTGTAACAATTAAATCACTCTAGGTGATTTCTACACGAACACGCTACAATAATGTAACGATTTCTATTCAGTTGAAATGAATAATAAACTTGGAACAAATTAGATATATGTAGTGTACTAAAATGTTGAACTGGCTACATATTTTAAGATTCTACACCCAAATTTAATCAAAATGTGGAGGATTTTTTAAATTTTATTTTGTTGAAATTCTGCTCCATTTAGCGTCTGTCTGATTGTCTACAAGTTATATCTACTAACTTTACTATTGTACTTTGAACCATATAAGATATTTATTTTAAACTTGGCATTTTTTTCTAGTAAAAAATCCTATTTTTGTTAGGAAACTGAGGTTTCTACCTTATCCTGTTTCAAAACGGCCGTAATTTTAGTTTTCAACTCTTAAAATCGTAAAATGTAAAATTTTTGTCTTTGACCAAACTTTGGTGAAACCACGAAGTTTTCTTTAATTGAAATTTGTCAGCTTTTTATTTACTATGCGATTGTCAAAGTTTTTATATCATTAATTTTTGGACAAATCGATAACAGTTTTTGATATTCTACACCATCATCAGATACAGTTAAACTACAAAATTGTACATCATGTACGTTAAGTACATAATGTATAATATTACACCAGAGAACTTACTGAAACAAAGATTATTTTAAAATTTATTTGTATGCAAATTTACAGCATTTGTTTACTTAAGAGGACATTGGAGGTGACGTCCATTTTGGATTTATACACCAAATGATAAACATAGAATAGTAATAACTCTCTTAAGACCAGAAAACTATGTGATGTATCAAATGAAAGGTCCTTTAAATACACAGGGCTCCGTTAAATTTTGTTTTAATTATATGAGTTAAAAATTACTTTGTATCGATTTTTGAATGTGTTCTGCAATACTTAGGTAAAGAATGCTTCACTGCAAAATGTAAACAACTTTCAAATACAATTTATTTAAAAATATTCTACATGATCATTCAGAATAAAAAACTATCAAATGATTGATATATCGAGGGCCAATCCTATAATCTGATATGAGTAATGTCTGTCAGTCTGCAAAGTTTGCCCCGGATCGATTTTGTTAAAACTTTGGAATTAGGTGCTTTTGGACTTAAAAGTACGATTGGTAAAAACCTCAACCCCGGAAAGTTTATGTTTGGTTAAAAATCTCATTTGAAAATTGGAAATGTTAACATTAGAATAGAATAGAATAGAATATTTTTATTTTCTCATAATACATAACGAAAATACATAGTTGTAACTTTATTTTTAATTACGCAGCTTGTTTGTAACTTAAATAAATAATAATGTCCATTTTACTTGTCAGGCTGACATAAAAATAAAAATAAAATAATGAGAAAACAATAGGGCCTCTTAAGGCAATGCCTGTTTTGAGGTTCCATCACTTAAATTAAAATAACATAAAGTAAAGTAAGCGAACAGAAATTATCGAAATATAATAAACACAATTGTCTCAGACAACCTATGTGTATACAAAAAATAAAAAATAAATACAAAATTAAATATTTTACGTGCCTTATTTTCTCACATAAACACTGAAATTAAGCATGGGCTCAATGCATAAAAACTAATTACAGAAAATAAATAAAACTGTATTTGTAGATTCATATAGTCTATCATATAAATTATACATGTATTATAATATTCTAAGGTTTACTCTTTCAAACCGCGCACCGCACTTGTGCCACCAGGCGGCTCATGGCCCTCCCCGGAGGCTTGCCTCCGGAGTTGGGACTCCCCAGGTGCCGTCAAAGCTCATTGCATGCAATGCATAGTCCCTGTGTGGCATAGTCCTCCAAAGTGCGCCCTTATAAATTTACTTAGCTATAATATCAAAAATAAAACTATTGCTGAATTTGAAATAAAAAATCAATATCCTCTAGTTGAAATAACCATTTCCTTAATCTACTTAAAAAAATTTGAATATTAAATGCAATCTTTATATTTTCAGGAAGTTTGTTAAACAGTTTCGGAGCTATAAAATTGAAAGTTTTTGTAAAAAATGTATTGGTTGGCTTGGGAATAAAAAAACTGGTTAGCTTTTCTTAATTTTTTTCTATACTCATTCTCATTTTGAGGCATATTTCCACTTTTATTGTAGAAAAGTTTCAGAACTTTATAAACATAAATATATTTAAACGGAAGAATTCTCTGACTTATGAAAAGAGGTTTTGATGGTTCATATCTGTTTTTGTATGAAATCAATCTTAAAATATGTTTCTGCTGCAAATATAATGGTTTAGTATATGACTCATAGGTATTACCCCAAAAGACTATGCCGTAATCGATTCTACTTTGTACTAAAGCAAAATATAAGATACGCAGAACTTTACTATTACTGAGATCCTTTAAAAAGTAAAAATATCTTATTGCATTGTTGATCTTATTCTTGAGTTTTGTTATGTGAATTTTCCATCCTAGCTCACTGTCAACATGCAGTCCTAGGTATTTTATATCGCCAATTTGATCTACAACAGCACATTTTAATGTACATATCGTGTGCTTATTTAAGCAATCAGCACACTTATACATAATGCTGTCTCTAAATTTTATATTTTTCTTGAGGTTGAAATTAATGTATTTTGTTTTTTCGGCACTCAACATTAGCCGGTTCACAGTGAACCACCATTGGAGCGCTTCAAGGTCTTTGTTCATTGCCCGCTGAACTATTTCCCAATTATTTTCAGAGTAGCATAATGCCGTGTCGTCAGCAAATGAGGTCAGATTTCCTTGAAAATTGGCTTCACAAAGATCATTTATGTAAATTATAAACAAAATAGCCCCTAAAACAGATCCTTGGGGAACCCCATTTTTAATAACTCCCATTTCACTTAACACTAAATTAATCCTAACACACTGTTTTCTATCTAGTAGATAGCTCTTGAACCATTCATAAGCTGCTCCCCTAATACCATTGTTGTACAGCTTTTGTAACAAAATACTATGATCCACAGTGTCAAAAGCTTTTTTTATATCAAGGAAAAGCCCACTTACACTTTTATTTTCATTTATACCTTTATATACATCAGTCATAAAATTTAACAAAGCGTTCTCGGTATTCATTCCGGCTCTAAATCCAAATTGCTTAATACTAAAAAACTTGGTACTTTCTAAAAATGATGACAATTTTTTCTTCATTAATTTCTCAAATATCTTAGAAAAGCATGACAGCAAAGAGATTGGCCTATAATTATTACATTGTGATTTTAAACCAGCCTTAAAAATAGGAATAACTACTGCATTTTTTAAAGTAGACGGAAAAATTCCACTTGTAAAGCTTAAGTTGATTATAAATAAAAGCACCTGCGAGATCGTTGAAGCAATTTCTTTAATGAGCAGAGAACTAATTCCATCAATACCTGGAGAAGTATTATTTTTTAGAGAATTTATGGTTGAGCGCAATTCATCAGGCAGAACTGGCTCAATAAACATTGACCTAACCTGTTTTTTTACAGGAAATATATTTTTGTAATGTAAAGAATAAAACATGTCAGATGCACCCAGCAACTTATTTAAATCTAGATTATTTACTATATCCAAAAAATACGTATTAAACTCATTGGCTACAGTCAGCGAATCCTCAACCATAGCATTATTAATTTCTAATTTGACTCCTTTATCTGTAACCTTTGATTGACCAGTTATCTCATTTAATGTTTTCCAAGTTGCCTTAGAATTACCAGTACACTTCTCCAACCTTTGCTTGTAATAGTTATCCTTTAACTTTTTAATTTCAGTATGGAGCTTATTTCTGAAATTTGTATAATAATTTTTTAAGTTTTCATTGTTAGGGTGATTTTTTACCAATTTAAAAATATGATTTCTTTTCTTAACTTTAGAGCAAATGAAATCGTTCATCCACGGCTTAAGTTTCTTAAATTTCTTATAGTTGCAAATCATTTTTACTCTGCTTTGACCAATAAAATTCTGTAAGACATGAAAGAAATCGTCAAAGGCAGTCGAAGCATCAGTTGCGTCATACACAACAGACCAGTCGGCATTTGCTAACAGCTGATTGAGCCGGGCGTAGTCAGTGCGGTAGCGTGGCGAGGGGGCGGGAGGGGTCAACCCAGGATCACCGCTCGCCGCTCCCGCGCCCACCACCGCCACGCTCACCACAACTCTTATCAGCGAATGATCAGTGATATCTGCGTGAATAACAGTCGCAACCACTTCAATCCTGCTCTTTTTCCCTACTCTTGAGAACACGTGGTCTAAACACGTTTCAGATTGACCTGTTATTCGTGTAGGTTCATTAATTAAACTTTCCAGACCATTACTTGCCAACAAAGTTATATAATTATCAGTACTACTACTACTGTCTAACAAATTTACATTAATGTCCCCTATCCAAAATAGATTGCTTATATTTCTAAAAACACTATTCTTATCAGTAAACAAGTTTCTAAATTCATTGTTGAATAAATCTGCCGAAATAAAATGAAATCGATTTAGCGCTGCTATATGAAACTTTTGACCGGAAAACTGGAATGATATTAACAACGCATCTGCTGTCTCAGATTTCAACTCTAAACAATTAATATCTAATAAAATATTTTTTAAATAAACAACAATGCCACCTGCCCTATAATTATCACTACATTTAACATGCATTGTATAGTTTAAAATATCATATAAACATGCTTCAGTAGAATTAATCCAAACTTCTGACAAAATTATCACTTCTGGAAATTGTTTATAACTGGATAATTCAGTAATAAAAAAATCAAAATTTTTCCTAAGGCTCCTAATATTTTGGTGAATTATTACAAAGTTTTCATCTGAGCCTGTTTATACTTTAAAACAGAAAACGTTACAATTGTACATTATAAATGCATGCACCTATAAAATACAATTTTGTGAAATTGTTAACTTTTGTTTTAAAATCTTATTTGCTTGTATATAAATAAGTACTCTTTAGGAAAAATCAATTCTGAAGTTAAAGAAGTTTATAAATTAAAAATGCTAAAAATTAAATGCATGCTTCTTATACATTCTATATACATGAATTCCAACTCTGACTTGTTAACATTCCTATACAATTTTATTAAGGTCAGCCTGGCAAGTCACCTGTATTACAGTTGATCCATCTTCTTTACGAATAAATATTTTTCCTCCGCGGACCCACAGGTGTCGGAAGTTCTTGTCTCTCTTGACTTGCCGCGCCGCCGCCAAAAGCCGCCGCCTCTCCGGTGTCAGGGCTTCATTAATGTACACAGTCTGGTCCATCGCCATCTTCATGTGTCTCGTGGATAGGTCTCTCTTTATACGTCGTTTCCGTAGGAACTCCTCTTTGTCCAGTCGGCGAACAAACTTTACGATAATCCCGGGCGGTGAATTATCAGGCCTCGGTTTGCTTCCCAAACGATGACAGGCGTCGATCATGGTGCCCGTCACCTCCATGTCCAGGGCTTTGCCAACCTCCTTCACTACACCAATTACATCTTCACCGGGCTGGATCGGAATTCCGTGAATTTCCACAGCGTTCAATCTCGAGTATTGTTCCATTTCCTCCAATCGCTTTTCCAAATCCAGTACTTTTTTACTCAACTGCTTGTTTTCAGTTAAAAGATTATCTATAACCTTTAAACACTTTTCAAACGAAACATTTTGTTCTTTTACATGCTTAGTGTTTTCATCAATTTTTTCGCTTAAAAGCTCATTAGACTTATTAAAGTTTTGTTCCTGGATTTTTTGATTTTCAGAAATTTCAATAATTTTTTTCATTATATCTTCTAAGGAAAGCTTACCTTCCTGCACTTCCGAATCAAACCTTAAACTTTTCCTCCTCGTCACAGCACATGGCTCACATCTCCAAACAATCCCCTCACCGGTAATGCACTCGACATCAGCTTTGCTCATTTTCAAGCAACTTCCATGGAAATCCTTATCGCATTGGACTTATGGAGTTTCCGATACAATACAAAAGAATCATAAGTATAGAAGGATGAATCATAATCAAAGCATAATAAGTAAGAATCATAGCAGCAGTGAATAAATTAACCAGTAAACTGTCAAAGTAGCACTTACACAAGGTAAAGTATGAACACATGATTTATTTAAAACAGTGACTAGAAACATTGAATAAAAATTGCATATAGACATATTTTTACCCACGAACGAATCAAATATCAACGAGCATGACTCGACTCGGTCTCCCAGGTACTAAATGGCTATTTGTCTCTGTTTACGTATAATCAGCAGGCCTGTTCAATAGATAGTGCATAGCATATAACGCTGCTCAACTGTTAAATAAATTGCTCATGTTTTGAGGTGGCGGTGTAGCATTCTATTTGGTAAACATATTTAGAGTTAGATTAGACTTAGGGCCTAATTCAATATGGGATTACTGATTATACGCACATGTTATTTGTTATTGTAAAAATATCAAATTAAATTAAATGTTAAATAACAGTAATATAAACTTAACTGAATAAGGGTAAATTAATTAGTTCAGGTATAACATTCATGGGACATCATAACGATTTAATATAGTTTTACTCATGACTCTAAAATGATGTTGAGGTTTTTTTTCTTATTTTACCTATAGGGCTCAGCCGTGGGGCAGCCAAGGGCTTACGAAGTTGTATCACTAACAGTGGAGAGTGATATTTTCAACATTTTCTGCAACCGCTATTAATACATCTATTATTAGCATCTGATGCTTGAGCATCAGGTACTGCTACTAAGTTTTATTGTATTTTTTCCTCATAATTTTTTTTACATTCCACTAACTAAACAATGGTTGCAATAGTTTTTCATTCAAGTAAATTGGCATACCATTACCATTGTAGGATTGGTATACCAATCAGTAGGTTTTGTATTTTCATATCATATGTTTTTAACTGATTTTGAGTTTTTATAGTTTTTTATGTGGAAATTCACTTCCCTCACGTCAGCGTGCTACGTGCGAACTCATTTCTACTTGGAGTAATTTACAGTATTTAGGTTTCAAAATAAATGGAACATGAGATTTGTCAAAGCCAGCAGCAACGGGGGAGGAGGGAAAAGAGTATTTGATTTTGGTTGGTAGTAGTTGGTGAGGGGGGTGGGGGTTGTGCAGGGATTCGTCGTGCAGTGACCGTAGCAGTTCACATTGATGGGACAAATGAGGGAGGGAGGTGGCAGAGGATCCAGTTACATGCCTAAAATTTGTTAAAAATTGGTTAATGCCGCAAAAAATAGACCTATATCCCATTGAAAAAATTCCCAAGGATATTTAATATATAAATGATGGGAGAACATACATGCAACATAACGATTCACTTTTACTAAAGATAAGATAATGGTTACAATGATTTAATGATTTACAGATATAATATGTCTGAACTATAATTGTGTAACTACAATTAGATAATTTGTAAATAAGCTGTCTGAATAATAAATAAACCAGGCGGATCCGATAATAATTACCGGTAGTAATTATTAGAGTAACATCATTGATTTTGAATACAGAATAGATATCCCAAGAGTGGTTAACTTTTTAAGCCAGAAAAATGTACCAGCTGGTCCTCAAATCAGACAATTATATCAGCTACATCTGAAAAAATAACAATCCATTTTTTCCTTAAAAAATCCCGTTTTATCCCTTTAAACCACCTTTAAAAAATATACCATGAAATACGAAATGCTGCACCATCAAGATTTTAATCCCGTTTCCAGGATTTTCGAACCCTCCATGGGATTAAAACGGGATGTGGGATAAAAACACCAATATTGCCTTCCTCGTACGTCTTACAGATCAGCTGGCATGGGACCCATTAAATTCTAATCTATCTTCTACAATGCTGTCTTCTGACCCTGTCAATCGGGTGAAAACGACGCGACGGGTGGGGTTGATGGTAGCTTTAACAAATACCCCCGTAGCAGCAAACCTGCATACTCAGCGAATTTCCAATGCATATGTATGTACAGTATCTTAATTAAGGGAGATAACACGTTACTTATTCTCCATAAGAATAACATGGGGGCTGAGTACGCAGGTTTGCTGCTACGGGAACTATAGGCAAACAAATGTTTTTTAGTGCAAATATCAATATACCACAATGATATGAGGCAATATACCAAGTTTTATCAGGATAAGTTGATAAATAAGCGAGATATACAATTTTTCTTATTCTCCATAAGAATAACATTGGACAACGTACTGTGTTTAGCACTTTCAATATCTCTGTAATCATTTGACGTAGAGCAATGATCAAAACACCAAATTGTGCGTCTTTTAAAGCTGATTCTAATGGAAAAAACTAAAATTTGACTTTTTCAAAATGATATGTAAAAAACCCAGAAGACCCATTTTTGGGGTTCAAAACCCCCCCAAAATACCCTTTCAGAAAGGTCGATCCGTCTGGTATTCGAACTTAAAGTCATAAATGCTGCTTTATACGTTTATACCAAATTTCGTCAAAATCAGATTATTTTTCCGAGAGTTATCGTGCTCACGGACATATATATATATATATATATATATATATATATATATATATATGTGTGTATATATATATAAAGTTTTGAACGAATGGTGTTTTTGGCATCTGGGGACCTCAAAACAAAAAGTTATCATGGTCCCGGGCCTAGGTCTTACCATGCTGACTTCGGTAATAGCTTCTTCCCTATAGGGGAAATTCGCTAAAAGGTGGATGTGGTAGGTGTTAAAGGTGGATGTGACAGGTCAAGGATGCATGCTTGACCTATCACATCCACCTTTTTGTTACCGCTACCATCAACCCCACCCGCCGCGTCATTTTCACCTGATTGACAGGGTCAGAAGACAGCCTTGTAGAAGATAGATTAGAATTTGACGGGTCCCAAGCCAACTGATCGGTGGGATGTACAAGGAAGGCAATATTGGTGTTTTTATCCTGCATCCCGTTTTAATCCCACGGAGGGTTTGAAAATCCCGGAAACGGAGAAAAAATCCCACAAATTGAAACATTGGTTTGCCAGCGCCTTCTCTTGAGATGGTGTAGCACTAGTTTCATGGTGTATTGTTTGGGTTACAGATCGGCCATAAGCTCGGTTCATCTATTCTGTATTCAAAATCAATGGTAACATTAACATTCGGTAAAAATTTGTAAAATCTGCTAAATATGTATTTGGGTTTCTTATTCAATTATTGTTAGAAATACAAGAAAATTACAAATATTTTTAAATCCTGGTGATTTAAATTTAAAAATTGGAGGAAAAAACATCTGGATAAAAAATTAAATAACTGTATATTTCTATACTTACCTGCTTGTGATAAATTAACTAGACCAGTAGATGGATAAATAAATCTGAACTCTTGTTTTAATCACAGATAAATTGTAGAACAGGTGAGTTACATATGGACTACAGTACATCACAAGTATGATCACAATTTGTGATTGATATTAAATAAATGTTGAACGTTAAAAGATTCAATTTATCACATTTTCGGCATGTATAATTGTTGGCAAGTGACCGATGTCCCACCCACATTTCCAGCCACAACTAAGCTCATGGTCTTGATGTTTCAAGGTCTTTGTAACCCCCAACTCCTCCCCGCCCCTATTGTTTTACAGTCGTGACTCATATCAGTGTTACTTTTTCGTATCGGGAGTACTGAATTCTTTGTTTACAAATTCAGTTTTGATTTCTTGCTTCTAGCTTTTATGGAGTGTCAGATTTGTTAGTCATACTGTATACCTAAGGTGACCAGATTTAGAGAGATGAAAATGGGACACATGAAACCGGGGATGCAGGGGTATTGGAATACCCCCCTCAAGTGGGGGGAGGGCCGAGGGGTTCACCCCCGGAAAGATTTTAGCGAATTTCCCCTATAGGGAAGAAGCTATTACCGTAAGTCTCATGGTAAGACTTAAGCCCGAGACCATGATAAATTCTTGTTTTGAGGTCCCCAGATGCCAAAAACCCTATTCGTTTAAATTTATATATATATATATATATATATTTGTGTCCGTGAATGCGATAACATGAGTAAAAATCATCCGATTTCGATGAAATTTGGCTCAAATGTGTAAAAACCATTAATGACTTTAAGTTTGAAAATCAGAAAAATCGGACCATGGGAAGTGGGGTTTTAAATTTTCCAAAAATCAGTTTTTTGCATTTTCCACCCTAAAATTTTTAAAACACTTAATTTTGGTTTTGACCATGATATAGAGCTTAAAAAAACAAATATATGGTATCTTGAATTATTAACCTAGGTTAAGTAGTTGCGGAAAAAATCCAAAAAACATGCTCATAAAATCGCCCATGTTAATCTTATGGGAAAAAGGTTTTTGGCTTTTCCTCAGTTAATTTTACTTTAAACTTCACATTCACTTTTACCAATCACTTCAACTAAAAAAAAATCATTTTGAAGTTTAAATTGTGATTCTACGTCCAATCGTTGCAGAGATATTCAAAGTGCTAAACACAGTACGTTGTCCAATGTTATCCTTATGGAGAATAAATAAAATTTGATATCTAGATTATTTATGAATGTAAATTGATGAAACTTTGTATGTGGCTTCACGTTATACTTGTATATTGATATTTTCACAAAAAATAAATGTTTTGTTGGTTGTCTCGGTAGCAGCTAACCTGCATACTCAGCCCTAATGTTATTCTTATAGAGAATAAAAGTTTTTATCTCCCTTAATTATGAACATAAATTTATAAAACTTGTTAAGTAGCTTCACCTGGTTCAGTTATATTGATAATGTCATAAAAACTCATTTCTTATCTTCCTCGTTGCAACAAACATGCCTACTCGGTTCTAATGTTATTCTTATAGGGAATAAATAAAATGTTATAAATCACTTATTTATGAATGTATTTTTGTCAAACTTGATAAGTGGCTCTATGTAGGAGTGAGAAACATATAAATGCATTGTAAATTCGCTGAGTACGCAGGTTTGCTGCGAGGGGGGTATTTGATAATAAGAAGCAAAATAGTGGGTATAGGGGAACTGAAGTAGGTTTTAAGCTCTGTGGCTATTAAAACTCACTGTTAAAACTGTTTTTAATTTTCATTGCGATTAGGAAGCTAAATAAATTAAAGGAATCATGGCCAAACGTTTTCCAATTTAATACTATTTTATTCCCTAAGTTAAAAAATTAAGACCGATTATTTCAGATGAAAAACTAATCATAAAACAGAAAATCAGGTACAGATAAAATGAAAATGGGTCAAATGGGCGTTCCAAGAGGGTTGGTCAGGACAACGGGACAAGTCTCCAAAAATCGAGACTGTCCCTGCCTACCCTATGTATAACATACGCATTCACCCAAAGCACGCCACTCTTTGCCTCAACCAATCGCTACATTATACTTAAGACGGTCCCACACTTCTTGTGAACACGCCCGAACATTCGGGCGAACTCCGAATGTTCAGAGTATTCGCGAGAAGTGAGGGAGCTGCACGAACTTTTGAATATATGGGAACAAACGGGATGGAATGTTCAGTAAACATTCGGGAGAATCGTCGGCCGAATGTTCAGGCCTGTTCACGTAGAGTGTGGAACCGCCTTTACACATCTCAACTGTCAATGCTGGTTTGATGCCGGCTTGTGATTGGGAGGCGCCGCGCCAGGGTGCCGTCACTGTTTGCGCCGTTTTCGTTAAGCTGTGTTTACACTGAGTAACATGTTTAGTAAACAAGTTATATGTTACATGTTATACGAAAATGTTACAAATACATGCAACATGTTACCCAAAACATTGGGTTATAAAACCAAAATTTGTATTATATAGCAAGTTTTTACATTCTAACCCCTTTATACATTCTTTATACCTAGATTGGTTTTATTAGAAGATAATATAATTATATACAAACAACCAGATGAGGCCATGTACCAAATTCCGTCAGTTTATGTTCATAAATAAGCGAGGTATCAAATTTTTCTTTTTCTCCTTAAGAATAACATTAGACAACGTACTGTGTTTAGCACTTTCAATATCTCAGTAACCAATTGAGGTAGAACAATGATCAAATTGTTTGTTTTTTTATACTGAATTCAATGGTGAAAATTAAAATTTGATTAAAATAAAAATTACATGTGGAAACCCCAAAAAAAATTTTGGGGTACAAAATCCCCCAAAAAGCCCCTTTCAGAAGGTGTGATTTGTCTGGTTTTCGAACTCGTTAAAATAAATGATACTTTACACATTTGTACCAAATTTCATTAAGATCGGACCTTTTTTACGAGAGTTATTGTGTTTACGGATACGTATATATGTATAAATATATATATATATATATATATACAAATTTACGAATAGTGTTTCTGGCATCTGGGGACCTCAAAACAAAAAGTTATCATGGTCTCGGGCTTAAGTTTTACCATGAGACCTACAGTAATAGCTTCTTCGCTATAGGGAAATTCGCTAAAATGATTGTTTTTTTAGAGCTGAACTGATTGGTAGAAACAAATGGGAAGTTTACAGTAAAATTAACTGAGGGAAAGCTAAAAACCTTTTTCCCCATAAGATTAACATGGGAGATTTTATTAACACGATTTTTTAAATTTTCTCTTCAACCACTTAACCTAGGTTAATGATTAAAAATACCATATTATTTGTTTTTCTAAGCTCTATAAAATGGTCAAAACTAAAACTGAGTGTTTTACAAATTTTAGGATAAAAAATTGTTTTTTGGAAAATTTTTAAACCCCATAAGCCCCCTTCCTATGGTCCGATTTTTCTAGTTTTCAAACTTAAAGTCATAAATGTTGCTTTACATGTTTGTGCCAAATTTGATCGAAATCAGATTTTTTACTAAAGTTATCGGGTTAACGGACACATACATACATATATAAATTTGAACGAATAGTGTTTTTGGCATCTGGGCACCTCAAAACGAAAAGTTATCATGGTCTCGGGCTTAAGTCTTACCGTGAGACCTACGGTAATAGCTTCTTCCCTATAGGGGAAATCCGCTAAAAATTATAAAAATAAGTTAATAGTTATATTAATAATGTAATTTTGAGTAAGAATATATGTTAAAACTTAAATATACTTCAACCTTTGAGGTGGCAGCTATTTATCCTAAATTCTTAACGGCAGCCGAATATGTGTCCGTTACCGTGATAACTTTTGAAAGAAACGCCCAATTTCGATGAAATTTAATTTTTTGATGACTTTAAGTTCATAAACCAGATCGATCGAAGTATGGGAAGGGGTACCCAAAAATGTTAAAAACGCTCAATTTTGGTTATAGCTATTTTATAGAGCTTAAAAGAAACAAATAATTTAGTATATTAGCGAATTCCCCCTATAGGGAAGAAGCTATTACCATAGGTCTCATGGTAAGACTTAAGCCCGAGACCATGATAACATTTTGTTTTGAGGTCCCCAGATGCCAAAAACACTATTCGTTCAAATTTATATATATATGTGTGTCCGGTACCGCGATAACTTTTGAAAGAAGCGCCCGATTTTGATGAAATTTGGCACAAATTTGGAGAGTAATATTTATGACTTTAAGTTTGAAAACCAGATTGATCGGTCTATGGGAAGGGGGTTTTATGGCGGTTTAAAATGTTCCAAAAATCAGTTTTTTGAACTTTTTACTCTAAAATTTTAAAATCAACAGATTTTGGTTATAGCCATTTTATAGAGCTTTAAAAACAAACAATTTAGTATCTTGAATCATTAAGCTAGGTTTAGTGGTTGTGGAGAAAAGTAAAAAAATGTGTCCATAAAATTTCCCATGTTAATCTTATGGGAATACGGTTTTTAGATTTTCCTCAGATAATTTCACTAAAAACTCCACATTTATTTCTACCAATCACTTTAGCTCTACAAAACAATCATTTTGGCGTTTTAATTGTTGTTTTACGTCCAACCGTTGCAGTGATAATCAAAGTGCTAAACACAGTACGTTGTCCAATGTTATCCTCATGAAGAATGAATAAAATGTTATATTTTGATTATTTATGTATGTATATTGATGAAACTTGGTATGTGGCTTCAACTAGTTGTGGTATATTGATATTAGCATAAAAAATGGTTTTTGTTGATTTTTCCCGGTAGCAGCAACCCTGCATACTCGGCCCCATGTTATTCATATGGAGAATAAGTAATGTTTTATATCTCCCTTAGTTACGAACCTAAATTAATAAAACTTGGTATGCAGCTTCACCTGGTTGAGTTATATTGATAATTGCAAAAAACACATACCTTATCTTCCTTGTTGCAGCAAACCTGCGTACTCAATTATAATGTTATTCTTATAGAGAATAAATCAAATGCTATATATAACTTATTAATGAATGTATTTTTGTGAAACTTGGTAAGTGGCTCTAGGTAGTAGTGATATCCATATATATGCGTTGGAAATTCGCTGAGTACGCAGTTTTGCTGCGACGGGGGTATTTTTAAACATTAAACTAGGTTAAGCGGTTGCAGGGAAAATCCAAAAAATGTGCCCCATGTTAATCTTACGGAAAAAAGGTTTTTAGATTTTTTTCAGATAATTTTACTAAAAACTTGACATTTATTTTTATAAATATGTTTAGCTCAACAAAAAAAACATTTTGGAGTTTTAATTGTTGTTCTATGTCCAACCGTTGCAGAGATATTCAAAGTGCTAAACACAGTACGTTGTCCAATGTTATCCTTATGGAGAATAAATAAAATTTGATATCTTCATTATTTATGAATGTATATTGATGAAACTTGGTATGTGGCTTCAACTAATTGTGGTATATTGATATTAGCACAAAAAAATTTCTTTGTTAGTCGCTGAAGCAGCAAACCTGCATACTCGGCCCCCATGTTATTCATATGGAGAATAAGTAAAGTTGTATATCTCCCTTATTGTGAACCTAAATTAATAGAACTTGGTATGTAGCTTCAGCTGGTTCAGTTATATTGATAATTGCAAAAAACACATTACGGTACTTATCTTCCTCATTGCAGCAAACCTGCGTCCTCAACCCTAATGTTATTCTATGGAGAATAAATCAAATGTTATAAATCACTTTTTATGAATGTATTTTTGTGAAACTTTAGTGCCGGTAATTGGCTTTATGTTGTAGTGAGACATGTATATATGCATTGGCAATTCACTAAGTACACAGGGTTGCTGTGAAGGGGGTATTTCCACAAATGACATTGTTTTGATACAATATTCTCATTGTTCCTTTTGGAGGTTTTCATATTATCTACCCTTGTTTTTTACTTTATTTTCTAAAACCTCCCTACAAAACTTAATTTCCACCAAATAAGTTTTCATTCTCTTTTCTGTGATTTAATTATTTGTGATTTATTTCCATATTTTCTCCCAAAGACATAGTTTCCTTTTAAAAACAATGCCTATACTTTAAATAATAAATTGATATTTGATCAAATAAGTGATTTTTAGCAAGTTTGATTTTATCAAATAAAAGTGAATACGAAACTTTTGTGGACGCGTTTTCAGGTTTTCACATATAAACCTAGATGGCATGCCCAAACTCAATAATGGATGACGAATTATTAAATAAACCAACGGTAATTTTTATATTTAATGGACTTTTCTATGGTGAGTAAACCAACACCTATTTTATTTACCTGTTCGTGAATGAACATTTAATTAACATGTAAATGATGATGAAAATAAACTAAATTGTGTTAAAGACCTTTGAACTTCTTAATAAAGTGCAATCTTTATCTTTGAATTTTAATAAAACTTTGTTATTTTGTGTTATGTGTTAAAAATTACTCATCTGAACTATGCTGGACAATGCTGAGCAAGTATCAATTAGTTTATGTTTTAACTATTGATTCACCTAATATTTTGGTACTATGTCTAATTTCCCATGTCTTCAGTTATAACAAAGAATAAATAGGTTATACAAATTGTATTATATTTGCATTTTCTTTCATCTTGTGTTTATTCCTTTCACAATAATTAAATACCCATGTCGCAGCAAACCTGCATACTCAGCGAATTTCCAAGGAATATATAACATAACACATTAAAACACTTAATAGATTCATAGGAAATATATTCACAAACAAGCGATATTTAAAATATTAATTATTCTCTATAAGAATAACATCGGGGATGAGTACGCAAGTTTGCTGCAACAAGGAACACAAAATAATGGGTTTTTATCCAAATATCAATAGAATTCATCTTAATGAAGACACATACCAAGTTTCATCCATATACATTCATAAATAAGCGATATATAACATTTTAATTATTTTCTATAAGAATAACATGGGGACTGAGTACCTAGGTTTGCTGCTACGGGAACCATAGGTGAAAAGTTTTTTTGTGCAAACAACAATAAACCATAACCGGATGAAGCCATATACCAAATTTCGTCAGTTTATGTTCATAAATAAGCGAGATATACAATTTTTCTTTTTCTCTATATGAATAACATTAGACAACGTACTGGGGTTTAGCACTTTCAATATCTCAGCAACCAATTGACGTAGAGTAATGATCAAAATACCAAATTGTTTGTTTTTATGCTGAATTAAATGGTAAAAATTAAAATTAGATTTAAATAAAAATTACATGTGGAAACCCCAAAAAACCCATTTTTGGGATACAAAATCCCCCTTCGGATGGTGTGATTCGTCTGGTTTTCGAACTCATTCAAATAAATGGTATTCTACACCTTTTTTACGAGAGTTATCATGCTTACGGACACACACATATATATATATACATAAGAAATAAAAACAATTTAAAAGGCACTATAACAATTTGAACGAATGGTGTTTTTGGCATCTGGGGACCTCAAAATGAAAAGTTATCATGGTCTCGGGCTTAAGTCTTACCATGAGACCTACGGTTTAGGGGAAATTCACTAAAAGCTGAGTTCATGAATATATTTGTTATAAGAAGTCTCTGTAAATTGTCTGATTCCCAGCTGCATATTATCGTTTATTTAACCTTACCTTTAGAATTTAGTAGCAGTCTGGGGTTGTGAGAGCATTTGGACAGGTTTCGTCTTCCGTCTCTAGAAGAGAGATTATTAAAAAGTCTCCACGCACATCTTG
Organism: Allygus modestus; assembly: GCA_963675035.1. Lineage (NCBI taxonomy): Eukaryota > Metazoa > Arthropoda > Insecta > Hemiptera > Cicadellidae > Allygus > Allygus modestus. The sequence continues at coordinate 225,416,482 of OY776111.1, forward strand.
CAATTTATTCTTAGTTCTTTGGTTTATGTTCACAGTAATGTCCCTTTTTCAACCGTCATACCAGTAAACTAAGTACAATCTTAGGTTTTCAAACAACATAAAACTAACAAATCATAAAACCAGTTTCTTTAAAAGGCACTTTTTGTACAACGGCATTCAACTGCACAATGCGCTGCCAGAATCCATCAAGTCAGAGTGTGACGCTGGGCGATGTTGGAAAAGAGTGAAAGGGCTATTGCTATTGATGGGTCGGGCCTATTATAGCGTCAGGGACTATTTAGTTTGCCAGACTAACTAAAAAAAAGACATGTTTTAGTTCATTAAGTGATTTTAATTTATAATGTTAGTATTGGCCATTATTATTCTCACATAACTATAACCATTTTGACACTATTGTACGGAGTTGATTGTATTTAATACCAAAATATTGTTTAATGCTTATTCTTAAATAGAATGAAAATAATTTTAAAATTAATGTTCTTTACCATCAGTTTAGATTTTGCTCAGATTCCTCACATTCCTAAAGTATAGGGCCTATCTAATTTCATTATGGCAACCAAAATGTTCAACTCTATAGGACAAAAGCCTAAGCTTGATAAATTACACATATCATACATGACCTCAATGGTGATTGTCGTATTCATTGAGAAATAATAATAATAATAATAACAATAGCCTAATAATCACTTTAGGGGGACCGGGAGAAAAGCCAAAATCTTCTCTCTCCTCTTCCCCTCCCAGAGCAACTGCCTCGTTTTTGCCGACCTAAAAACCGGGGGGCAAAATGAGCACACGCTAATTTTCTCACAAGTGAAAGAGTTTTATTTAAAATTAAACTAGAACTGCTATTTGTTTTCCTATTCAACATTTGTCATTTGTTAATAAATACATGGGTTCAGCGTGGAAAGACAGTTAAAAGTGATGGGTCATAACCCCACGCTTACATTTGAAAATACTCCCGTCGCAGCAAATCTGCGTACTTAGTGAATTTCCAACGCATAATATATGTCTCAATACCACATAAAGCCGCTTAAAGTCATAAATGCTGCTTTACATGTTTGTACCAAGTTCCATCAAAATCGGATTATTTTTACGAGAGTTATCGCACCCACGGACATATAAATATATATATACAGTTTCGAACGAATGGTGTTTTTGAGGTTTGGGGACCTCAAAACAAAAAGTTATCATGGTCCCGGGCCGAGGTCTTACCATGCCGACTACAATAATAGCTTCTTCCCTATAGGGGAAATTCGCTAAAAAGGATGGTCCTTCTATCATTATTTATAAATTCCATCTTTGCTTTGCATAGCTTGGATTCCCCCCAACTATGAAGTAGAGGTATTCCAACTTATGACTTGTATTGATTTATGCTTTCTGTACTTGCAAATGATTTTGTATTAAAACCCTTTGTATTATGTCCTAATATTTTCACAGACATTTCTAAGACTCTGTTTGAATAATAAGGGAACTTTAATAGTGAAAATAACATATTTTTTGTATCTGGCTTTCATAGGGGTCTTCATGAAATAATATTTCATTTTGTTCAATAAAAGAACTGGATTTTCAATAAAAGAAAATGATGTTACTACTATCTTTGTATTTCAATAAAACATTTCTTGGGTATTTTTTAATTACTAAATTCATAGCCAGCCAACGTTAACCACGTTGCTGGTTGGGGGGTTGGTGTTTCTCCCCTCTCTCTCCACCACTCTACAAACATCATCAGGCGACAACACAATATTTTCCATCATATCGTCAAACACAATATTTTACATTCAATTTATGTTTTGTAGTAAACGATAACACTAATTCATTTTTCTAACACAACCTCATGAGTTGTTATGGAATTTATGGGGGTTATCATTACACTTGTTCATGGTAAAAATATGAAACGTTTCTGGAATTAATTTAACGTGCTTAGGATTCAGGGTAGGATATAACTTGAGAGGGCCTCGAGGTACTTTGAAGAGTGGCAGTAATTTTAACACTTGCCTTGTGGGAGAATTGAAGCTTGCAGATAAGAGCTAAAATTCACAGGAAGTTTCCTCGCAATACAATGGTATACGTGATTGCAGTTAAAGTGATTCTAAGTATGGCGTAAATCTACAACGACGTTTCAGAAGTTAAGCTTTCTATAATGTGGCAGTTCAAAATACAACAAAAATAGTAAAGTTTGTTAGGGCATTGAAAGTTACAAAATATTATAAAATCATACAGTTAAATAAGTATAACTTTGGTACAGGAAAATTTCCAACTGGTGTGTGTAGCACAGAGAGCCTGAGGTAGGAAAGGAGTATAACTTGGGCGGCTCGAGATCATTGAAATATTATAAATGATACATGATACATGATTCCTCCATGCTGGAGAGTTGCAATAAGGTAGAGAGTTATAAAAGAGAAAATTTATTACACCCCCTTCTCATGCTAAAGAGTGGCTGGTAAGACGAATCTAAATAGTGCCTCTTAATGCAACCACAGATTTTGTGAGTAAAAATAAATTTAATTTTTGAATTTATAAATTTTATATATTCGAATAAGTTATAACAGCAATGCAGGTAGGAACCTACTATCAAATTTTCTATTGAGGACGGAACACTATGTAACGACAGTGCAATCTGGTCATTTGTTGTGTCGGTACACCTTTAATTGATACATATAGTTTTATATAATTGATATATAATAGTATAGATATAGTATAGTTTTTGTATTATAAATATCAGTCATTATTAAAAACTTGTATTTTGAGTCTGTTACTTATATAACTTTAACTTAAAATTAACGAGTTAAAAAGGGCAAAAAAGCCATCAAAATTCTTTCTGTACTACCCTATTTTCCTATATGTAGTGTAGGTAAATGAAACTGGATCCATCATCCAAATGTCACCTAACAGTTAATGAATGCAACTAGTTGGAGGAAGCCAATTTTCGACAGAGTTCTGCTAACAGACCATAAATCCAAAGGCGATCTAATTGCATCCCCCACCACAAGGTGGCCCTCACTCCCCCCCCCCCCCGCTTGGTGCAGCATGGGATTGAAACAGTGTTCTCTCAATAAATCATCCATCCACTTTACTTTTCTGAATAGTTACCTTTCTGTTTGGCAGGTCTTAGAGAAGTTTGAAAAACGATGTGGCGAAATTCACTGTCTTTACATGAAATATGGAAGTAATTGAATAGGGTTCTGAGGAGGATGAGAATGAATTTTTATTTTAATAATATAGATTTAGTTCCAGAAATATAAATACATAATAACATTAAAAATAAATTTAACTGTCTTATTTAATCAACTTTAATGTTACTATAACGTAGTAAGATGCGTAAAGGACCTGGAGAAGTGTTTGTTAACTACTTATGTAAAAAGGCAGATAAATGTATGTAAGTGTGTCAACAGTAGATAGCAATAGCTTCAGCAATAGGTTCTCCCAACGTTTTTTGTTAATAATTAAAAAATACGGATTATTGTCAGTAATTAAATAAGTATCCACAGAGTTATTTTGAAATATTTACTCTAAATTTAGAAAAAATGTCATTTTCATTGTTAAGTTTGTATGAGTAGAAGTTTAGGTTATTGCGCTGTGAGGCCCATGTGTCTGCTGTCAACCCCAAGTTAATTACTTCCACCCTTCAGCAAATTTATCACCTTTGCACCTCTCAACAAACATCCCCTCAGCCTACCCTTGTTCCACAATACACAAAATAAATATCACACCATGGTAATGCCTCATCATACATTTCATAGTATTTCATAAACATTTCCAGGAGCTTGAATAACACAGCTGATTTATTGCTCGATTTTTTCAGGAGCAAAGCTTTGACTATTAAAATGAGGAATTATATAGGATAAAACCATTATGTAAATACTTGATATAGATGTGCACTTGTGCAGGTGTAGTGGTAGATAGCAGATGTTATCTCTAGAGGCCTCTCCTCCCAAGAGGCCCTTGCTGGGGTACAGGAACCTGTTCTTGGGCAACTGTTAATCTGTTATATTTATAGTTTTTACAAATAACTTACACAATTGTATGCCTTGTCAAACTTTAGTATAAGCAGTTGATAATTATTTTTTGACTTTTGGAGAAGATTAAAACTCCTAAGAAAGGTCTGTAACTTCAATGATTGATATTGGAAAGTCATGGATTGCAATTAATTTCTTAATTATACAATTACAGCAAAACGAAAAAAAAAGTTGCAGCAAACCTGCGTATTCAGCGAATTTCCAATGCATAAATATGTCTTCCACTACCACAAAAAGCCACTTTTACCAAGATTCATAACAATACATTCATAAATAAGTATAAAACATTTGATTTATTCTCCATAAGAATAACATTAGGGCTAAGTTCGCAGCTTTGCTGCAATAAGGAAGATAAGATAGACTAGCTGCTGTTCTGTATTTTCCGCACAGGAATCTCACAGGCATTGGGTCAGATGGTTTGAAATGTTTACGTTATAATCAGCTGACTACCTAAATAAAATAACTCAATAAGAATAACGTTGGAACTTTAAAAGTCTATGGGACTGAGCCCTGACTGCAAATGTTTTCACGAAAGGCCCATCTAGATAATATGAGCTTTTCATTATTACCAAACATGTAAAGCATACAAAATAAAAATATAAGAGGCCATAAATTTCCGTACAAAAATAAATAAATTCTTTTAATAATATAGATTTCAAGTTATAAATTTCCATTAATGTATCAACTGCACAAAGCTTTTTCAACATTTTCCATTATTTATGAATTTTAAATGATATAATAAACTATTAAATAGAATAAACTATTGGGAATAATAAGAGAATTGTATTACAAATAACAAAGAATATTAAAAGATAATGTTTTCTCAGTTGCAGAGTTTATCAATTTAAATATAACTAGAGTACCCCCGTGCAGCGCAAAGCGCCGCTTGCTGGCTTTGCTCATAATAAAAAGGACTTCATATTGAATTTATTAGTTTTACTTTCTCCCCCTATACATAGTATATGGAGAAAGTATTGTTTTCGTAAAAATTTTCGAATTTGAGTTGTTGGTGGAAATATTCGTTTTGGTGCTCCCTGAACCGAAAAAAGTGGTTTTTACGTGATGTCTGTCTGTGTGTGTGTGTGTGTGTGTCCGTGTGTGTGTGTGTGTGTGTGTCTGTGTGGATGTGAACAGAGCTAGAGCCCTAACCTATGGGCCGATTTTTATAAAATTTGGTATGTAGGTACTAATCCACGATATCTCCAGGCGTTTTTTTCATTTTTTTGAATTTTTGATTTTTAAGGGTAATTATCCCCCAAAAACCGCCAAAAAACATGAAAAATCCAAATTTCTCAAAAACGGCTCTAACGATTTTGATTAAACTTTCGTGGTTTGTAGAACTTTAGGTTTCCAACAAAATGACACCACCTGCATTTCTGGAAAAATGCGGGTTCAGAAATTACAGGACTTAAAACATCAAAAATTCAGTTTTTTGGATTTTTCATAAAAAATCATAGATGTTAAAAAAGATTACTATTCACTATTAAAAAGAGCTCAAAAAACTAAATAAATTAGTATTTTAAATTACTATTCTACGATTGCTAGTTGCGGAGAAAATTGAAATTTTCATTTAGCGGTAAACACAGTACGTTGTCCAATGTTATTCTTATGGGGAATACAAAAATAACTATCTCTCTCTTATTTACTGATCAATTTCATTTGATATGCAGGTCAAGTTAGCATTGACCAACAGATGATGTTCGAAATGTGTTGCTATTTAACCCTGGGGGGGGGGCAAGGGGGCATTTCCCCTCTCAAATCTACTGTGTGTAGCAACGAACTCTATAGTGCCTCCAAAAAAGCAATTTGGGTGGATATTTCTGAAAACAACTATTTTAGACAATTTTCTGTACATTTATCTATACTTCATATTCTATATTTAGTAAATAACAAATATTTTTGTCATTAAAGTTTGGCTAAAAGGGAGAAAGTATGTGTCAGTTTCCTGATACCGTTTATTAATAAATCTAAAGATTATGAAAGATTAGTGAGGAATTGAAAGATTGGGATAAAAATATTTTTTAGTATGGCTAAATTATCAGCTGATATTTAAAAGTATGCCATAGTAACGTTCAAAACAAATAATAATCAGCTGATAATAATTATCAGGTGGTTTAAATATAATTTTATGAAAACACTTATGTTAATTTCTATAATTTGAATACACTATACAAAATAAAAATTGTAATGATAGTATTTATAATGTTTTAGAATTTAATCGAAAACAGAAAATCAGATATTAAATTTTTTTCAATGTCTGATGACACATATAGAGGTAGTTACAAATAAAATAAGACATATATAAGCTAAATCGGTCAGGCTCAATGTCATAAACTTTCAGCCCGTTTGTACTTAGGTCATTGTAATAAGTATATCTCTGAGTCACCCCCAAAGAAGTTACCCATAATTGCCTCAAAATGAATCTACACATATTTATGAACAAAATGAGCCATGTGGGAGTAAAATCGGTTGGGTAAATCGGCCAGAATGACTGTTTTTGTTCTCTTTCTAAAAATTGGCAAAAACAATAAAATAAGCTTAACGAAAAGCCAAGTGAACAAAATCTTTTTTCAATGTCTGATGACACATCTAGAGGTAGTTACAAAAAAAATGAGACATAAATCAAGTAAATCAGTCCAGTAGAATGGTCAGGGTCGCTGTCTTTAGTTTTGGCAAAAGGAAAGATGATACTAAGAAAAATACCCCCGTAGCAGCAAACCTGCGTACTCAGCGAATTTCCAATGCATATATATGTATCTTAATACCACATAAAGCCACATACCAAGTTTCATCAATATACATTCATAAATAAACGATGTATGACATTTTAATTATTCTCCATAAGAATAACATGGCAGCTGAGTATGCAGGTTTGCTGAAGCAAGGAACACAAAAAATGGGGTTTTATACAAATATCAATATAACTCATGTAGGTAAAGCCACATACCAAATTTCATTAATTTATTTTCATAATGAAGGCAGATAACACGTTACTTATTCTCTATAAGAATAACATGGGGCTGAGTACGCAGGTTTGCTGCTATGGGAGCCTTGGGTAAAAAATTGTCTTTTTGAGCAAATATCAATGGCCCACAACCAGATGAAGCCGTATACCAAGTTTCGTCAGTATACGTTCATAAATAAGCGAGATATAAAATTGTTATTTTTCTCCATAAGAATAACATATTAGACAACGTACTGTGTTTAGCACTTTCAATATCTCGGTAACCAATTGACGTAGAGAAATGATCAAAATACAAAATTGTGTTTTTTTTAAGCTGAATACAATGGGAAAAAATAAAATTTGACTATTTCCAAAATTATATGTAAAACATTTGAAAAACCCATTTTTGGGGTACAAAACCCCCCCAAAATACCCCTTCGAATAGAGCGATCTGGCTGGTTTTCGAACTTAAAGTCATAAATGTTGCTTTACACGTTTATACCAAATTTCATCAAAATCGGATAATTTTTACGAGAGTTATCGTGCTCACGGACACACACACATATATATATATATATATATATATATATATATATACAGTTTCGAACGAATGGTGTTTTTGGGGTCTGGGGACCTCAAAACGAAAAGTTATCATGGTCCCGGGCCTAGGTCTTACCATGCTGACTAAGGTAATAGCTTCTTCCCTACAGGGAAGAATAAACACCTAATATAAACACCTGTAGATAGGAGAAAAAGAAAGGAGTTGTATTTTTTACTGCATTATTCTTTGGCAAACCAAATGAACCCTCTTACTTAAATGAACATATTTTTTAAGTAATCATCTGATTTAAACAAAACTTCCTCCATAAGATTAACATGGGAACTTTAAGAGCCACTGGAGCAAAGCCCATTGATGATGTTAGTTTGGATGGGTGATGACTTATCTAGGCATAATTACCTGTCATTAAAAAAAAAATCATGCAAATCGACCCAGTAGAACGGTCAGGGTCGCTGTCTTTAGTTTTGACAAAAGTTTTTTAATATGTAGGATGTGTTTATGCAATTAACAAAATAAATCAACAAGGTGAAGCTTAACACCAAGTTTTATTATTAATTAAGGTTCATAACTAAGGCAAATATCAAACATTAACTATATCATCCATAATAATAACACGAGCGCTGAGTATGCAGGTTTGCTGTTTCGGGAAAAATAAATCAAAATTATATTTTGTGCAAATATTGATAGACCACAACTTGGTGAAGTCACATACCAAGTTTAATCAATATAAATTCATAAACAATCGAGATATAAAATATTTGTTACTCTCTATAATAATAACATTGGACAAGGTAATGTGTTTAGCACTATGATTATCTCCGAAATGGTTGGTAGTACGTAGAACCAACATTTTAATACCAAAATTATTGTTATTTAGAGCTGATCTTATTAGGGGAAAAACTATGAAGTTTTCAATAAAATTAACTGAGGAAAATCTAAAAACCTTTTTATCATAAGATTAACCCTTTGAGTGCCAGAGTTTTTCGGTTGTCATATCCCTAGAGTGCCAGAGTTTTAACAGAGTATATCCAAAAAGTGCCAGGCACAAAATCAACATTTTGCAAGGGTTTGCAAACAAATCAATAACTTTTTTATTTGGTAAGATATTACTATGAAACGTTTTGTTTTGTAAGTTTAAAGTTTAGTTATAATATTATGCACATATATAATATTTTAAAAATAAAAAATAAAAATTTGAATACATATATACATGTGGGATATTTATTTTTATTCTTTTACAATTTTTTTCAGGTAAATAAACATTGTTCAAATATAAGATTTTCACCAAATAACTACTAGATTTATAGAGCACATGTTTCCCTAAATATTTCCTGAAAGTTTCATCAAATTTCAGCTGTAGGCGGACGAGTTATTTCCATAAATGTAAAAAAAATATAAAAACGGCATTTTAGTACATAAGACAGTAGCCTAACTTTATTCAAGGGTTTAAGTTTTATTACAATATTATTTCATAAAGCAGAGTAACTAGGCCTAGTATATTTTGGAGTATATCTTTACCTGAACATATCCTGGAAATGTCCTGGAAGAAATAATAAAAAGTAATGACGTAAGAACAATTTTTTATAACAACGATAAACAAAATCAACATTTTGCAAGGGTTTTGTACACAAAATCAATAACTTTTTTATTTGGTAAGATATTATTATGAAACTTTTTTTGTTTTGTAAGTTTAAAGTTTAGCTATAATATTATGCACATACATAATATCTACAAAATAAAAAAATTGAATAAATATATATATATACATGTGGGAAATATTTTGTATTTATTATTTTTTTTTTTTTCAGGTAAATAAACATTGTTCAAATATAAGATTTTCACCAAATAACTACGGGATTTATAGAGCTAAAAATATCCTGGAAATGTCCTGGAAGAAATAATAAAAAGTAATGACGTAAAACAAATTTTCCGTAACAACGATATATCGTTGCAATGTATTTTTCGGTAAGACCACCGACGACGATATATCGTTGTGAAGTATTTTTCAGATGTTCCGTGCACAACGATATATCGTTGCGTGGCACTCAAAGGGTTAACATGGGAAATGTTATTAATACGCTTTTTAGCTTTTCTCCAAATAATAAATTATTAGTTTTTTTAAGCTCTCTAAAATATTAAAAACCAAAATTTAGCCTTTTAAAAGTAGTTAGGGCGGGCACCTTGGGTCCAACATTGGTCTTATGGAGAATAGAATAACATGGGGTCTTATGGAGAATAGATTAACATGGACTCTTATGGGGGAATAGAATAACATGTACTCTTATGGAGGATAGAATTGGGGTGTAATTGCTACCCTCTGCGGCTCTTCTGCTACCCTCTTTGGCAACTATCTATCTTCTGCTACCCTCTGTGACAACTATCTATTTCTTGCATGCCTTTATGGTTAAACCCTCTTGTCCTTCTGTTGTTAATCATCTAGTCTTCTGTGGTAATTATTTTACCCTCGTGTCCTTCTGTTGTAAACCATCTAGCCTTCTATGGTAATTATGTATCCCTCGTGTCCTTCTGTTGTAAACCATCTAGCCTTCTATGGTAATTATTTGACCTACGTTTACTTCTACATATTTGACTCTCGTGCCCTTCTATACATCTAACCTCCACATCCTTCACTCCCTTCTGCTAATCTAATTTCACTTCCTTCTGCGTATCTAACCACAACATCCGCAACAAGTCCCTGTCAGCAAACTCGTTGTAACTAGTTAAAATACTGCTCTGTAATCGGTTATAATAAAAATGCATTCTATTGGTTGTAATTAGCGTTCTGTGCCCTGATTGGTCGAGACTTTTAGCGCTTTTTTATTCTCAAGCGTTAACTTCACTCTGTCCCTTGCATTTGCACTGGTCAGAGGTCCATGCGCTACTCCGGCCGTTGATTTTGCACTTGGCAAATATAATTATTACATTTGATTATAATGATTTTAGTTTTCTTGTATTGTAGTAGTTTTAATTCTCATGTATTGTAGTAATCTTGCGTGTTTAGTAACTTGGCTAGAATAGTGCTGTATTTAATTGTTTTACCAGGCTAACATATCCTTACACCATTAATCTCACTCTCTAGTCTTGTTCTTGGTTAGAGTATTGTTTGCTACCTCTATTACTTTCATCATAACTTGTAGCTCTGCTTTGACTTGTGTAGTTTGGGTGTTAGTGTTTTTTGACTTGTGTAGTTATACATACGTCCAGTGCTCTCCTACATACTATATACCTCTAAACATAGACTCTACTACCTCATTCTGCTTCAGTCGTCACACTGATCAGACGTGTTTTATGCTGCTTCTGCGTAATTGTTAAGTGTTCTCTTGCACAAATTATTATTGTCTTGTTGATTCTGCGCTATTAATTCAGTTATATTGGTGTGAACTTGACTCTGGCTGGTGTATTTGATCTCTTTAAACGTTAGAGTGTTGTGTATTACAGTTCAGATTGTTTTCAGTATTTCATTCTCTGTTAAAGGATGGAAGTTACTAAAAAGAGCTCTCAAAGCCCAGTAAATTTAATTGGTACCTCTGAAACCTATGTTAGACACTTCAGGTTGTACGGGTTGGAAACTGTTTTCAAATTCACTAAACCGCCAAGAGGTATCTCTGAGTTTGATTGGATTCGTAAAGGTTTTAATCAAATTGTTGAAAAGGCTAAAGCCAACGCTGTACCCACTGATTATCTTGGGTTTAAAATGCAATCGATAAGTTTAAAAAGTGCTGAACCGGGGTACGTAGCTTTGAGACCTGTCTCTGAAGTTAGCGGTGATGTTCTCTGGGATATTTTTGGAGGCATAATTCAAAGTAACTCTGAATCTTTAACCTCTAGCGACACTTTTAGAATTGACGTTACGAGGGTAAATGTCCCCGTAGGTAAAGGGAGAGTACGTCCAGAGATGTACAACACGTTTGACGAGGAATGTAAAGCTAGGAAGGGAATTGTTGTAATTAATAATAAAGACAATTTATGTTTGGCTAGAGCACTGGTGGTAGGCAAGGCTTATGCAAAGAATGATCCTCAGATCTACGCTATACGAAAAGACAAGGGGAAAAGACAAACATTCAGAGCTAATAAACTCATAGCAAAGGCCCGTGTAGAAATGCCGGAGGAGGGCGCTGGCATCCCTGAGCTTGAAAAATTCCAGTCACATCTTAAAAAATACAGAATAACAGTCTACAGTTACGATAGAAAAGGCCGGGATATTTACTTTGAGGGAGGTAATGAAGACGCTAAATTTAAAATTAACTTGCTCTTTCACAACGGGCATTACAATGTAATTACAAACTTAACTGCTGCTTTCGTATGTTATTATTTCTGTGAAGCCTGTCATATTCCCTACAATAACAAGGGTGAGCATCGATGCTCTAACATCTGCCCGTCTTGCCATTCTATCTCTCCGCCCTGTAAACTTGAACACGGAGGCATCACATGCCGTCTTTGCAACCGCTTCTTCAAAAATGAGCGGTGTTTAATAGCCCATCAAGGGCAAGTATGTAAATCTATAAAGTTCTGCCGAGACTGTAACAAAATGATTTATCCAAAAAAACGTAAGACAGCTCACGTATGCGGAGAAGTTTATTGTGAACCCTGTGAAGCGTTCAAAGACCCCGCGCATCAGTGTTTCATAAAGGTCGATAGGAGAACTCCGAAAGACCGAGATTTTCTTTTCATATTTTTTGACTTTGAAACAAGGCAGGATGAGTCTCTTCCCACAGATCCCGATAAAAAATTGCATAAAGTTAACTTGTGCGTTTCTCAACAGTACTGTTTTAAATGTATTAATGGGGGTGAGTGTGAAACTTGTTCTGAGAGGCAAAGAGTCTTTGAAAAAGAACCAGTAAAACAATTCATGGACTATGTAATGGGAATTCGAAAGAAATTTAAAGATGTTTGTGTGATTGCTCACAACGGGCAAGGTTTTGATTTTCAATTCATTCTACAGTACATCATGGAAGAAACTAAATTTACACCAAAAATAACTCCTCGGGGAACTAAAGCAATTTTGATTGAAGTAGCCAACGTAAGGTTTGTTGACTCACTTAGTTATTTTCCCATGTCCCTCGCTGCACTCCCTAAAGCTTTTGATCTGCCTCCCGAGAAAAAGAAAGGTTATTTCCCGCATCTTTTTAACACTGTGGCAAATCAAAATTATGTAGGCCCGATACCCGACAAAAAGTATTACTGCCCGGAATCAATGTTTGAGAAACCTCACGAAGCTTTCGAGATTTGGTACGACGAGCAAGTGGCGAGTTACTACGTGTTTGATTTCAAAAAGGAAATCTTGGAGTATTGTATCTCTGACGTGGAAATCCTAGCTCAAGCGTGTATAAAATTTAGAGCCTTGCTTCTTGAACAATGTAACGTAGACCCATTCCTCGAAGCTATAACTATTGCCAGCGCCTGTAACTTAGCTTTTCGGCGTAACTTTCTAAAACCAAACACAATAGGTTTGATTCCTAAAAACGGGTACAGACTGACTGACAATCAGTCAGCCGTTGCTTTACAATGGTTAACATGGGAAGAGGAGAAACACGGAGTAAAGATTCAACATGCGGGCCGGGGTAAAGAAGTTAAAATTAATGGAATGAAAGTAGATGGGTTTGACTCTGAGAGAATTTACGAGTTTCACGGGTGTTACTGGCACGGGTGCCCGAAATGTTTTCCTTATAACAGAGAAGAACCTCTGTCGGAGGATCCTTCAGACAGTTTGCATCTCCGTTACGAAAGAACCAAGTCCAGAATTTCCAAACTGAACAACTATGAGGTTGTAGAAATGTGGGAATGTAAATTTAATAAATTGAAGAAAGATAATAAACTAAATCACTTGAACCAACTGTCCATTATAAACACACTTCCACTCAATCCTAGAGATTCCTTTTTTGGAGGCAGGACAGGCAATACTAAAACATATCATAAATGTGAAGAGGGAGAAACGATACAGTATGTTGATGTTTGCTCCCTTTATCCGTTTGTAAATAAATATTGTAAGTATCCCGTTGGACACCCTATCATTTACGTTGGAAATGAGTGCCGAGAGAGAGGTCTTGAAGTAGAGGGATTGTTGAAATGTAAGATTCTACCTCCTTACAACTTGTATCACCCCGTACTCCCCGCTAAAATGAATAATAAATTAATGTTTGTGTTGTGTAGAACTTGCGGGGAAACTTTAAACCAAGGGGAATGTTTTCATGAGAGTGAGGAAAGAGCGTTAGTTGGGACCTGGACCATGGATGAAATTAGGAAAGCTGTAGAAAAGGGCTATGTAATTTTGGACATGTATGAACTGTGGGAGTACGAGGTAGCCACATATGAAAATGGAGGTTTGTTTACAGAATTCATTAACAAATTCTTGAAAGTAAAGCAGGAAGCCTCAGGCTATCCCGCTTGGTGTATGACAGAGGAGGATAAAGAAAAGTATGTTTCTGATTTCTTTAAGCGTGAGGGTATTCAAATGGAGAAGGATAAAATTTGTAAAAACGGGGGACTTAGATCAGTAGCCAAATTAATGTTAAATTCATTCTGGGGCAAGTTTGGTCAGCGAGAAAACATGACAAAAACTTCAATCGTCAGAGACTCTAAAGAATTATTCAAGTTGGTAACTCAACCAGAAGTAAATGTAAAGTATGCTGAAGTAATAAACCAAGAAGTTTTGCTAGTTAACTGGCAGAATGTTGATGAAGCTAGTGAGGCTCTAAAAACTGTAAATGTTGTAATTGCAGCCTACACTACAGCTCACGCGAGACTTAAACTTTATGAACATCTAGATTCTCTTGGAGGGCAGGTCTTGTATTATGATACAGATTCGTGTATTTATTTATACCGTGGTGGGTTGTATAAGGTTCCTACGGGAGATTACCTCGGGGAAATGACAGATGAATTGGCAGATGAGTACGGCCCAGGCTCTTATATTGTAGAGTTTGTTTCTGGGGGACCAAAGACTTACGCTTACCTTGTCTGGTCAACCAAAAAGCAAAAGTTAGAATCAGTTTGTAAAATCAAGGGTCTAACATTAAATATGAAAACCTCCGAAACTTTAAACTTTGAAGCTCTAAAAAAGATGGTACTAAACGAAGCTGCTGAAATACTAGAAATTGAAGAGAATAGAATCAGGAGAACAAAGACACGAGAAGTCGTTACAGTAAGTGAAGTTAAAAAGTTTAGAATTACAGGGCCCAAGAGAAAATTTAATGATGATCACGACACCTTGCCTTTCGGGTTTAAAAAACAAAAACTAATGGAACCATCACATGGGTACTAAGCGTATATACCTGTAAACATCAGTTCTGTTAACTCATTCTGTTCTGAGACGTGGTCCTGATCGGTTGTGTTTGTGCTGTTACACTCAGTTGTATATTGTTTTGTTATTTTCTTGTAGAATGTCTGCTGAACATAATACATCCGCTAACCAACAGGTTTTTCTTCAGCTTATACACAAAAAGAGGTTAAATGAAAATGTAAAATTTAATATGACACGCTCAGAGTTTAAGTTCTTACTTACAGGTTCAATAAATGCACGGGAATGGCCTTTGGTGTTTTCTGAGTATATAGTAGATAAAATAACGGAGAACTCCTCATCAAACACCTACATCGGAGTATCAATAAAGCACACAGGTGCATCAGGAGACATACCTTACATGCCATTAGCTAATCTAACACCGACAGTTTTTGATGATCACTTTGAAGAAATGTTTTGTAACGTTGAGAAACTATCTGGGGTTTTAAATCTTGAAGTATCACTTGTCTATATTCCTAGTTGCTACCGTCGATAAAGACGACACTTTTCCCTACGGAGCAGTGTTACTTTTGTACATACTTCTTGTGACTAGTACAGTTACATCATTCTACTCTGAGTCACGGTACTGATCAGACGTGCTTCTGCGCTGTTTTTGTCTGTAAAAACGTAATTGTGACATGGCCGCTAAATACTATACATTTAATAACAAACCGGTATTGGTTCTGTTTGATAATGAAGGAAAGCCATGGTTTAAAGCTAAAGATGTAGCGTCTGCTCTTAAGCATGTTAATTGCTGTAGTGCAATTCAGAAACATGTAGATGACAATGATAAATTAACAATTGGAAGTTTTTCTGAGGCCCAAAAACAGGGTGTTGGACCGATTGAGAAAACAACTGTTTTCATAAACGAAGCCGGATTATGTTCTTTAATTTTAAAGTCGACTACTCCCGAAGCAAGACTGTTAGTAAGAAGTCTGTTGCCGGAGAAGTTTTACCTTACCTACACAAATATGAAAGATGAAATTTCACTTTAAATGTTAGTTTTAAAATCACAAGTTCCCACTGTATGAGTGTATGTGAGTGAATGAAGGTCACTGGCGTGGGTGACGAAAAACCCCGTAAACCTGAAAGGGAGCCTAGTAGATTGAGGAGTCTGGCCAACTCCCAGACTGCTCCTTTGAATAGCTCATGTGTGAATGAGGGGTCCAGTAGATTGAGGCGTCTGGCTAACACCCAGACTACTCCTTCGAACGAGCCGGTGTGAATGTGTGATGAAGTATCTAGTAGATTGAGGCGCCTGGCCAACACCCAGGCTACTCCTTTGAACGAGCCGGTGTGAATGAAGGATTTTGAACATTGAGAAGCCTTGCTAACGCACAGGCTACTCCTTGGAACAATCCGGTGGGACTTGTAAAAAAAAAAGTAAATAAATATAAAGCAAATAAAAAAAAACTCTATCCTTTCGTTTGCTAAAAGGGAGAGGACTTTTATTTTGTACTGGGCGTCAACCAGGTAATCTGGATTGGCTCACGCACGAAATAAAGGTTGAACCTGGGTGCTCACGCACGAATGGTCTCAAACCCCATTCAAGCAAACATACACTTACCGAGGGTTTATCACAGAATACCCGGAGATTTACATGGTAGCTGTGGAGTCTCAATGGATTGAGGTTGGAGCACTGACCACAGGAGAACATCTGACTTGGAAAGATTTGACCGGAGATAGATAGATATTTGTCCCCGGTGGACAGTTTTCAACGGATTGGAGGTATTTTATAGCTTAAGGTTTCTATTAATGAAAAACATACCCCAGTAAACAGTTTTAGCGGACTCGGTATTATTTGGCCGAGAAATTTAAAATGTTTGGGCAAAGTTAAATGTAGCCCCCGGTAAACAGTTTTAGCGGACTCGGTATTGTTTGGCCGAGAAATTTAAAAGGTTTGGGCAAAGTTAAATGCAGCCACGGTAGAGTATTTTCAGTAAATTGTGACGATACGTTAGATCGTCAGAGTACCTTACGGCCCCCGCCAGACAGTTTTAACGAACTTGAACATATTCAACCGAGAAAATACACAATCAATCTGCATAACTACCCGGACTCAGACAAAAATAACCAACTTAGAGCGAAATACTGTATAATTTATGTCCTTCTAAACAATGCATTTTATGTTTGTTGTCTTTTAATAGGTGCCCATGGTGTATCATTTGTGGTCAACTCCCCAATGTTGGTGTTGGTTACAATATTTGACTTGTGAATGCAGTAAAATTATTTATTGATTCTGTTTGTTGGTATATCGTAACAGTGTTTTTCAAGCAACTAACTACAACAAAAAATACAACTCTGTATTTGTTTTAACTTTACAAAATACAATACCATCACCAGCCTCTTCTGCATTAGTTTTAATTCATAAACACTGGACTTGGCGTGTAGCCAGGTCCAACACTTAGAATCATTGTAGGACAGGTCTACCCCGAAGTGGGGTAGACCTACTTCCAGTGTAATGTTATGAAAGGGAGGCGTCTCGCCTCTCTTGGGTGTCGGTATAGCTTTTCTTGTCTGCTAGTGTTTACAAGTATTTTCTAGCTACTGTAACAGAGGTTTCTAATGCCAAAAGTAATCAAAATTGAACAAACCTGCTAAAATAAGCATAAAGTTAAAAAGTTTCCTTGATGTATTACTTTACAGACCCTAACCATACTAAACAGCTAAAAAACTCCAAGTGTTGTTCTTTCAAACAGCTGAATACCAACCAGAAACTTGACATTTTAATTCAGAACCTTATTATACACCACTCGACATTCTAATGTAGAATTGCAATATTTGATTAGTAAACTCAGTAAAACTATATATTGATTCTGTTTGCTGGTATATTGTAACAGTGTTTTCAAGCAACTAACTACAACAAAAACACACATATGAACTCTAAAGTGTTTATTCTCTGTATTTGTTTAACTTTACAAAATACCATACCACCACCAGCACTTAGTGTCCAACACTTAGAATCTTTATCTGGTGTAATGTTATGAGCGTTTCGTGGCCCTTGAAGCTAGGGTATAACTTTTCTGTTAGTGTTTACAAGTATCTTCTAGCTACTGTGTCTAGAGGTTTCTAAACAGTTCAACACATACAACAAATTAGTCCTGCTATCATAAATTCCAAATATTCCTCAACATCTTATTTTACAGATCCTAACCATACTAAACAGCTAAAAAACTCCAAGTGTTGTTCGTTCATGCAGCTGAACACCAAACCAGAAACTTGACATTTTAATTCAGAACCTACACAATAGCAAAAATTATCTACTCATGACGTTAAAACCTCAATTATAATGTTCTAATGATCTAATAAAAGCAGAAACATACCCCGAAATAAAAACTAAAGATCAGATTGAGCTTGATGAACCCAACGGCTATAATACTAAACTACAACAACACCTAAACAACAGCTAAAAATCAACACACCTGAACAATAATTACTTTAATTGTAAAAGCTACAACTCTGTAAATATACTCTCTGAAGGGGAGTCTATCGATAAACCCCCCTTGATCTTCAGTACTTTCAACACCTTCATTGGTTTATATTCTCGTTGAATAATCAGTCAAAGTATCATTTATTTTGTGTGACTTGTGTTTTCGCTAGTTTGTCACTTATACAAGATTTCTTGTTTGTTTGTTTCAATCACATGTATTTGATAACCGTAGCTAAACTAAAGAGATTGCTCAAATCCTGGGTTATCAAGATACAAAGCACGCAATCCGTACCCGTGTTAGAGAAAAATATCGTAAAAGTACGCCTGAAGTACTAGGGGAACTCCCCTTCCCCATCCCACCCCAAGGGGGCTCCAAATCGGAGCTCCCTTTGAATTATCAATCTCATAGGTATACATCAATGAGCCAGGATTATATTAATTAATATTAACACAAAGCTAGTTTTCTTGTGTGTGTTTGTTTAATATGTTCAAGCATGACATCGGTATGATTTAAGAGTATCTGAGGTCTTGGATGATGTAATGGAAACAGAACCTGTAGTAATAGGCGAACCCCCTTCCCCACCCCGCCCCAAGGGAGCTCCAAATCGGAGCCCCCTTTGAACTATCAATCAAACACAGTTTACATCAATGAATCTGGTTTGTATTCTCTTATTTTAACATTAAAAACAGAAGTTAAAACTTACAGCTCCCAACACCCACATGCTAGCCTCTACAGACTTAGGACTTATACCCAGTTCACATACTAATAAAAAGACAGAGCCCGATGAACTCAACTGCTTCTAAACAACAGCTAAAAATTCAACATATTTTAACAATAATTACTTTAATTGTAACAGCTACAACTCTGTAAAAAATAGCCAGAGAGTCATTTTAGCGAAGTTCCAGTACTTTCAACACCTTCATTGGTTTATATTCTTGTTGAAGAATCAGTCAAAGTATAATTTATTTTGTATTGGTTTGTAACCAGTTTTCTTGTATGCTTAATATTTTTCAATCACAAGTATTTGACAATGAAATTAATGGTAAAGGTGTAGATGAGGAAGATAGGTGTAAGGCTGTAAATACACTCTCTGAAGGGGGGTGCCTCGAGGCACCCCCCTTTAACTTTCAAGATCAGTCTACCTTCATCAATGAATCTGGATTGTACTCTTTTAATTTAACATAACAAATAGATGCTAAAACTTGCAAATATTCTGGAAAACTAGTAAAACAGAACTACTCCTTTCTAGTTTTCTTTTTAAACTGCTCAATCATGGCAATTGCATGATTTAAGAGTAGCTGAGGTCTTGGACTATGTAAAGAAAACAATGCCAGGAGGACGGGGGAGCGAAACTCTCCCACCTATTTTATAATGGAAAACATAAAGGTTTTATTAATAAACCAAATCTTTACCCACTTAATTCAACATAAAAAAAATAGAAGACAACACCTTGGAGACTAAAAATTTAACTCAGAAGTCAAAACTTTCAAACACCCTGAAAACCTAGTAAGACAGAGCTTGCAGTCTGTCCAGTTTTGTAATGTTTCTTCTTTACAGAGTTAGCGTGGGTTAATAAGTACCAAATTGCATTTCAATCGCCCCAAAAACTCTCAAGATATTTAATTTTAAAGTATAGCTCCTTCAATTTTCGTGATACTTTCCCGCAGTACAGAGTTTAAGTATTTTTTAAATTGTAGAGGATGTCAACAAGTACCTATATACCAAGTTTCAATTATATCGGCACAGCCGTTTTTAAGATATTGATATTAAAAATATAGCTCCTTCAATTGTTTTGATACTACTTGCAGTACAGGGTTTAGGTTTTTGGAAGATGTAGCAGAGGTAAACAAGTACCTATATCCCAAGTTTCAATTAAATCGGCCCAGCCGTTCTCAAGATATATAATTTTGAAAATTTGCCCCTTCATTTTTCGAGATGCAACCCGCAACATTTTAGTTAAGATTTTTCATATAGGTAGCTACCCCTCTGAAGTGCCTACACTACGTAGTAGGCAGTTTTTTGGGGTCAAAATGACCCTAGGACCCACCGTTTTTGAGATATAAACAATTTTAAGAAAATCAGACTCAAAAAAGAGAAGAAGAAGAAGAAGAAAGAGAGAAGTAGTGGCGCGGAGTGGTGAAGGTGGGAGGGGAAGGTGAGGGGAGTAACATAACATGCAGAATAATACACAAGAGAGAGAAAAAGAAGAAAATCAGAACACACAAGAGAGAAGAAGAAGAAGAAATAAAACAGTGGATGGGTGAGGGGGAGGGGGGAGGGGAAGGTGAGAGGTGAGAAGAAGAACACGCAAGTGGTAACAGAAGTGAGCAGTAGGAGTCCCAGTGTTTCGGCCCCAACATTGCGCTTATGGGCTTAAAATCTGGCATATGATTGGTCTAATTAGGTCACATGACCTAATTAAGCCCCACCCCTTTTCCAAGATGGCTGCGCCCATGGTCCCGCCAAAAAGAGGAGGCCATGATGGAAATTATTGCCAGTGGTACCAACTTAAGAGAAAAAAAATTCCCATGGCCAACTACAACTTAAATTATGTCACGCTAACGTGACGAACCAAAAAAACAAGTGTTGCCAACCCAACACTTCCCAACAAAATTTAAGATCATGGACAAAGGTTCAGTGTTGCCAACCCAACACTTCCAAACATATATAAATGGACACTTACATTACATGGACACTTTACATTTACTGTTCCATGTTAGGCCCACTCCTGGCTCTCCTACTGCTCACTTCTGTTACCACTTGCGTGTTCTTCTTCTCACCTCTCACCTTCCCCTCCCCCCTCCCCCTCACCCATCCACTGTTTTATTTCTTCTTCTTCTTCTCTCTTGTGTGTTCTGATTTTCTTCTTTTTCTCTCTCTTGTGTATTATTCTGCATGTTATGTTACTCCCCTCACCTTCCCCTCCCACCTTCACCACTCCGCGCCACTACTTCTCTCTTTCTTCTTCTTCTTCTTCTCTTTTTTGAGTCTGATTTTCTTAAAATTGTTTATATCTCAAAAACGGTGGGTCCTAGGGTCATTTTGACCCCAAAAAACTGCCTACTACGTAGTGTAGGCACTTCAGAGGGGTAGCTACCTATATGAAAAATCTTAACTAAAATGTTGCGGGTTGCATCTCGAAAAATGAAGGGGCAAATTTTCAAAATTATATATCTTGAGAACGGCTGGGCCGATTTAATTGAAACTTGGGATATAGGTACTTGTTTACCTCTGCTACATCTTCCAAAAACCTAAACCCTGTACTGCAAGTAGTATCAAAACAATTGAAGGAGCTATATTTTTAATATCAATATCTTAAAAACGGCTGTGCCGATATAATTGAAACTTGGTATATAGGTACTTGTTGACATCCTCTACAATTTAAAAAATACTTAAACTCTGTACTGCGGGAAAGTATCACGAAAATTGAAGGAGCTATACTTTAAAATTAAATATCTTGAGAGTTTTTGGGGCGATTGAAATGCAATTTGGTACTTATTAACCCACGCTAACTCTGTAAAGAAGAAACATTACAAAACTGGACAGACTGCAAGCTCTGTCTTACTAGGTTTTCAGGGTGTTTGAAAGTTTTGACTTCTGAGTTAAATTTTTAGTCTCCAAGGTGTTGTCTTCTATTTTTTTTATGTTGAATTAAGTGGGTAAAGATTTGGTTTATTAATAAAACCTTTATGTTTTCCATTATAAAATAGGTGGGAGAGTTTCGCTCCCCCGTCCTCCTGGCATTGTTTTCTTTACATAGTCCAAGACCTCAGCTACTCTTAAATCATGCAATTGCCATGATTGAGCAGTTTAAAAAGAAAACTAGAAAGGAGTAGTTCTGTTTTACTAGTTTTCCAGAATATTTGCAAGTTTTAGCATCTATTTGTTATGTTAAATTAAAAGAGTACAATCCAGATTCATTGATGAAGGTAGACTGATCTTGAAAGTTAAAGGGGGGTGCCTCGAGGCACCCCCCCTTCAGAGAGTGTATTTACAGCCTTACACCTATCTTCCTCATCTACACCTTTACCATTAATTTCATTGTCAAATACTTGTGATTGAAAAATATTAAGCATACAAGAAAACTGGTTACAAACCAATACAAAATAAATTATACTTTGACTGATTCTTCAACAAGAATATAAACCAATGAAGGTGTTGAAAGTACTGGAACTTCGCTAAAATGACTCTCTGGCTATTTTTTACAGAGTTGTAGCTGTTACAATTAAAGTAATTATTGTTAAAATATGTTGAATTTTTAGCTGTTGTTTAGAAGCAGTTGAGTTCATCGGGCTCTGTCTTTTTATTAGTATGTGAACTGGGTATAAGTCCTAAGTCTGTAGAGGCTAGCATGTGGGTGTTGGGAGCTGTAAGTTTTAACTTCTGTTTTTAATGTTAAAATAAGAGAATACAAACCAGATTCATTGATGTAAACTGTGTTTGATTGATAGTTCAAAGGGGGCTCCGATTTGGAGCTCCCTTGGGGCGGGGTGGGGAAGGGGGTTCGCCTATTACTACAGGTTCTGTTTCCATTACATCATCCAAGACCTCAGATACTCTTAAATCATACCGATGTCATGCTTGAACATATTAAACAAACACACACAAGAAAACTAGCTTTGTGTTAATATTAATTAATATAATCCTGGCTCATTGATGTATACCTATGAGATTGATAATTCAAAGGGAGCTCCGATTTGGAGCCCCCTTGGGGTGGGATGGGGAAGGGGAGTTCCCCTAGTACTTCAGGCGTACTTTTACGATATTTTTCTCTAACACGGGTACGGATTGCGTGCTTTGTATCTTGATAACCCAGGATTTGAGCAATCTCTTTAGTTTAGCTACGGTTATCAAATACATGTGATTGAAACAAACAAACAAGAAATCTTGTATAAGTGACAAACTAGCGAAAACACAAGTCACACAAAATAAATGATACTTTGACTGATTATTCAACGAGAATATAAACCAATGAAGGTGTTGAAAGTACTGAAGATCAAGGGGGGTTTATCGATAGACTCCCCTTCAGAGAGTATATTTACAGAGTTGTAGCTTTTACAATTAAAGTAATTATTGTTCAGGTGTGTTGATTTTTAGCTGTTGTTTAGGTGTTGTTGTAGTTTAGTATTATAGCCGTTGGGTTCATCAAGCTCAATCTGATCTTTAGTTTTTATTTCGGGGTATGTTTCTGCTTTTATTAGATCATTAGAACATTATAATTGAGGTTTTAACGTCATGAGTAGATAATTTTTGCTATTGTGTAGGTTCTGAATTAAAATGTCAAGTTTCTGGTTTGGTGTTCAGCTGCATGAACGAACAACACTTGGAGTTTTTTAGCTGTTTAGTATGGTTAGGATCTGTAAAATAAGATGTTGAGGAATATTTGGAATTTATGATAGCAGGACTAATTTGTTGTATGTGTTGAACTGTTTAGAAACCTCTAGACACAGTAGCTAGAAGATACTTGTAAACACTAACAGAAAAGTTATACCCTAGCTTCAAGGGCCACGAAACGCTCATAACATTACACCAGATAAAGATTCTAAGTGTTGGACACTAAGTGCTGGTGGTGGTATGGTATTTTGTAAAGTTAAACAAATACAGAGAATAAACACTTTAGAGTTCATATGTGTGTTTTTGTTGTAGTTAGTTGCTTGAAAACACTGTTACAATATACCAGCAAACAGAATCAATATATAGTTTTACTGAGTTTACTAATCAAATATTGCAATTCTACATTAGAATGTCGAGTGGTGTATAATAAGGTTCTGAATTAAAATGTCAAGTTTCTGGTTGGTATTCAGCTGTTTGAAAGAACAACACTTGGAGTTTTTTAGCTGTTTAGTATGGTTAGGGTCTGTAAAGTAATACATCAAGGAAACTTTTTAACTTTATGCTTATTTTAGCAGGTTTGTTCAATTTTGATTACTTTTGGCATTAGAAACCTCTGTTACAGTAGCTAGAAAATACTTGTAAACACTAGCAGACAAGAAAAGCTATACCGACACCCAAGAGAGGCGAGACGCCTCCCTTTCATAACATTACACTGGAAGTAGGTCTACCCCACTTCGGGGTAGACCTGTCCTACAATGATTCTAAGTGTTGGACCTGGCTACACGCCAAGTCCAGTGTTTATGAATTAAAACTAATGCAGAAGAGGCTGGTGATGGTATTGTATTTTGTAAAGTTAAAACAAATACAGAGTTGTATTTTTTGTTGTAGTTAGTTGCTTGAAAAACACTGTTACGATATACCAACAAACAGAATCAATAAATAATTTTACTGCGTTCACAAGTCAAATATTGTAACCAACACCAACATTGGGGAGTTGACCACAAATGATACACCATGGGCACCTATTAAAAGACAACAAACATAAAATGCATTGTTTAGAAGGACATAAATTATACAGTATTTCGCTCTAAGTTGGTTATTTTTGTCTGAGTCCGGGTAGTTATGCAGATTGATTGTGTATTTTCTCGGTTGAATATGTTCAAGTTCGTTAAAACTGTCTGGCGGGGACCGTAAGGTACTCTGACGATCTAACGTATCGTCACAATTTACTGAAAATACTCTACCGTGGCTGCATTTAACTTTGCCCAAACCTTTTAAATTTCTCGGCCAAACAATACCGAGTCCGCTAAAACTGTTTACCGGGGGCTACATTTAACTTTGCCCAAACATTTTAAATTTCTCGGCCAAATAATACCGAGTCCGCTAAAACTGTTTACTGGGGTATGTTTTTCATTAATAGAAACCTTAAGCTATAAAATACCTCCAATCCGTTGAAAACTGTCCACCGGGGACAAATATCTATCTATCTCCGGTCAAATCTTTCCAAGTCAGATGTTCTCCTGTGGTCAGTGCTCCAACCTCAATCCATTGAGACTCCACAGCTACCATGTAAATCTCCGGGTATTCTGTGATAAACCCTCGGTAAGTGTATGTTTGCTTGAATGGGGTTTGAGACCATTCGTGCGTGAGCACCCAGGTTCAACCTTTATTTCGTGCGTGAGCCAATCCAGATTACCTGGTTGACGCCCAGTACAAAATAAAAGTCCTCTCCCTTTTAGCAAACGAAAGGATAGAGTTTTTTTTTATTTGCTTTATATTTATTTACTTTTTTTTTTACAAGTCCCACCGGATTGTTCCAAGGAGTAGCCTGTGCGTTAGCAAGGCTTCTCAATGTTCAAAATCCTTCATTCACACCGGCTCGTTCAAAGGAGTAGCCTGGGTGTTGGCCAGGCGCCTCAATCTACTAGATACTTCATCACACATTCACACCGGCTCGTTCGAAGGAGTAGTCTGGGTGTTAGCCAGACGCCTCAATCTACTAGATCCTTCATCACACATTCACACATACCCGTTCAAAAGAGCAGTCTGGGAGTTGGCCAGACTCCTCAATCTACTAGGCTCCCTTTCAGGTTTACGGGGTTTTTCGTCACCCACGCCAGTGACCTTCATTCACTCACATACACTCATACAGTGGGAACTTGTGATTTTAAAACTAACATTTAAAGTGAAATTTCATCTTTCATATTTGTGTAGGTAAGGTAAAACTTCTCCGGCAACAGACTTCTTACTAACAGTCTTGCTTCGGGAGTAGTCGACTTTAAAATTAAAGAACATAATCCGGCTTCGTTTATGAAAACAGTTGTTTTCTCAATCGGTCCAACACCCTGTTTTTGGGCCTCAGAAAAACTTCCAATTGTTAATTTATCATTGTCATCTACATGTTTCTGAATTGCACTACAGCAATTAACATGCTTAAGAGCAGACGCTACATCTTTAGCTTTAAACCATGGCTTTCCTTCATTATCAAACAGAACCAATACCGGTTTGTTATTAAATGTATAGTATTTAGCGGCCATGTCACAATTACGTTTTTACAGACAAAAACAGCGCAGAAGCACGTCTGATCAGTACCGTGACTCAGAGTAGAATGATGTAACTGTACTAGTCACAAGAAGTATGTACAAAAGTAACACTGCTCCGTAGGGAAAAGTGTCGTCTTTATCGACGGTAGCAACTAGGAATATAGACAAGTGATACTTCAAGATTTAAAACCCCAGATAGTTTCTCAACGTTACAAAACATTTCTTCAAAGTGATCATCAAAAACTGTCGGTGTTAGATTAGCTAATGGCATGTAAGGTATGTCTCCTGATGCACCTGTGTGCTTTATTGATACTCCGATGTAGGTGTTTGATGAGGAGTTCTCCGTTATTTTATCTACTATATACTCAGAAAACACCAAAGGCCATTCCCGTGCATTTATTGAACCTGTAAGTAAGAACTTAAACTCTGAGCGTGTCATATTAAATTTTACATTTTCATTTAACCTCTTTTTGTGTATAAGCTGAAGAAAAACCTGTTGGTTAGCGGATGTATTATGTTCAGCAGACATTCTACAAGAAAATAACAAAACAATATACAACTGAGTGTAACAGCACAAACACAACCGATCAGGACCACGTCTCAGAACAGAATGAGTTAACAGAACTGATGTTTACAGGTATATACGCTTAGTACCCATGTGATGGTTCCATTAGTTTTTGTTTTTTAAACCCGAAAGGCAAGGTGTCGTGATCATCATTAAATTTTCTCTTGGGCCCTGTAATTCTAAACTTTTTAACTTCACTTACTGTAACGACTTCTCGTGTCTTTGTTCTCCTGATTCTATTCTCTTCAATTTCTAGTATTTCAGCAGCTTCGTTTAGTACCATCTTTTTTAGAGCTTCAAAGTTTAAAGTTTCGGAGGTTTTCATGTTTAATGTTAGACCCTTGATTTTACAAACTGATTCTAACTTTTGTTTTTTGGTTGACCAGACAAGGTAAGCGTAAGTCTTTGGTCCCCCAGAAACAAACTCTACAATATAAGAGCCTGGGCCGTACTCATCTGCCAATTCATCTGTCATTTCCCCGAGGTAATCTCCCGTAGGAACCTTATACAACCCACCACGGTATAAATAAATACACGAATCTGTATCATAATACAAGACCTGCCCTCCAAGAGAATCTAGATGTTCATAAAGTTTAAGTCTCGCGTGAGCTGTAGTGTAGGCTGCAATTACAACATTTACAGTTTTTAGAGCCTCACTAGCTTCATCAACATTCTGCCAATTAACTAGCAAAACTTCTTGGTTTATTACTTCAGCATACTTTACATTTACTTCTGGTTGAGTTACCAACTTGAATAATTCTTTAGAGTCTCTGACGATTGAAGTTTTTGTCATGTTTTCTCTTTGACCAAACTTGCCCCAGAATGAATTTAACATTAATTTGGCTACTGATCTAAGTCCCCCGTTTTTACAAATTTTATCTTTCTCCATTTGAATACCCTCACGCTTAAAGAAATCATAAACATACTTTTCTTTATCCTCCTCTGTCATACACCAGGCGGGATAGCCTGAGGCTTCCTGCTTTACTTTCAAGAATTTATTAATGAAATCTGTAAACAAACCTCCATTTTCATAAGTGGCTACCTCGTACTCCCACAACTCATACATGTCCAAAATCACATAGCCCTTTTCTACAGCTTTCCTAATTTCATCCATAGTCCAAGTCCCAACTAACGCTCTTTCCTCACTCTCATGAAAACATTCCCCTTGGTTTAAAGTCTCCCCGCAAGTTCTACACAACACAAACATTAATTTATTATTCATTTTAGCGGGGAGTACGGGGTGATACAAGTTGTAAGGAGGTAGAATCTTACATTTCAATAATCCCTCTACTTCAAGACCTCTCTCTCGGCACTCATTTCCAATATAAATAGTAGGATGACCCACGGGATACTTACAATATTTATTCACAAACGGATAAAGGGAGCAAACATCAACATACTGTATCGTTTCTCCCTCTTCACATTTATGATATGTTTTAGTATTGCCTGTCCTGCCTCCAAAAAAGGAATCTCTAGGATTGAGTGGAAGTGTGTTTAGAATGGACAGTTGGTTCAAGTGATTTAATTTATTATCTTTCTTCAATTTATTAAATTTACATTCCCACATCTCTACAACCTCATAGTTATTAATTTTTGCCATTTTGGACTTGGTTCTCTCGTAACGGAGATGCAAGCTGTCTGAAGGATCCTCCGGCAGAGGTTCTTCTCTGCTGTATTGATAACATTTCGGGCAACCGTGCCAGTAACACCCGTGAAACTCGTAAATCCGTTCCCCGTCAAACCCATCAACTTTCATTCCATTAATTTTAACTTCTTTACCCCGGCCCGCGTGTTGAATCCTCAACCTTCGTTTCTCCTCCTCCCATGCTAACCATTGTAAAGCAACGGCTGACTGATTGTCAGTCAGTCTGTAACCGTTTTTAGGAATCAAACCTATTGTGTTTGGTTTTAGAAAGTTACGCCGAAAAGCTAAGTTACAGGCGCTAGCAATAGTTACGGCCTCGAGAAAAGGATCTACGTTACATTGTTCAAGAAGCAAGGCTCTAAATTTTATACACGCTTGGGCTAGGATTTCCACGTCAGAGATACAATACTCCAAGATTTCTTTTTTGAAATCAAACACGTAATCTTCAGCGACTCGTTCGTCGTACCAAATCTCGAAAGCTTCGTGAGGTTTCTCAAACATTGATTCCGGGCAGTAATACTTTTTGTCGGGTATCGGGCCTACATAATTTTGATTTGCCACAGTGTTAAAAAGATGCGGGAAATAACCTTTCTTTTTCTCGGGAGGCAGATCAAAAGCTTTAGGGAGTGCAGCGAGGGCCATGGGAAAATAACTAAGTGAGTCAACAAACCTTACGTTGGCTACTTCAATCAAAATAGCTTTAGTTCCCCGAGGAGTTATTTTTGGTGTAAATTTAGTTTCTTCCATGATGTACTGTAGAATGAATTGAAAATCAAAACCCTGCCCGTTGTGAGCAATCACACAAATATCTTTAAATTTCTTTCGAATTCCCATTACATAGTCCATGAATTGTTTTACTGGTTCTTTTTCAAAGACTCTTTGCCTCTCAGAACAGGTTTCACACTCACCCTCATTAACACATTTAAAACAGTATTGTTGCGAGACGCACAGGTTAACTTTATGCAATTTTTTATCAGGATCTGAGGGAAGAGACTCATCCTGCCTCGTTTCAAAGTCAAAAAATATGAAAAGAAAATCTCGGTCTTTCGGAATTTTCCTATCTACCTTTATGAAACACTGATGCGCGGGGTCTTTGAACGCTTCGCAGGGGTTACAGTAAACTTCTCCGCATACGTGAGCTGTCTTACGTTTTCTTGGATATATCATTTTGTTACATTCGCGGCAGAACTTTATAGATTTACATACTTGCCCTTGATGGGCTATTAAACACCGCTCATTTTTGAAGAAGCGGTTGCAAAGACGGCATGTGATGCCTCCGTGTTCAAGTTTACAGGGCGGAGAGATAGAATGGCAAGACGGGCAGATGTTAGAGCATCGATGCTCACCCTTGTTATTGTAGGGAATATGACAGGCTTCACAGAAATAATAACATACGAAAGCAGCAGTTAAGTTTGTAATTACATTGTAATGCCCGTTGTGAAAGAGCAAGTTAATTTTAAATTTAGCGTCTTCATTACCCCCCTCAAAGTAAATATCCCGGCCTTTTCTATCGTAACTGTAGACTGTTATTCTGTATTTTTTAAGATGTGACTGGAATTTTTCAAGCTCAGGGATGCCAGCGCCCTCCTCCGGCATTTCTACACGGGCCTTTGCTATGAGTTTATTAGCTCTGAATGTTTGTCTTTTCCCCTTGTCTTTTCGTATAGCGTAGATCTGAGGATCATTCTTTGCATAAGCCTTGCCTACCACCAGTGCTCTAGCCAAACATAAATTGTCTTTATTATTAATTACAACAATTCCCTTCCTAGCTTTACATTCCTCGTCAAACGTGTTGTACATCTCTGGACGTACTCTCCCTTTACCTACGGGGACATTTACCCTCGTAACGTCAATTCTAAAAGTGTCGCTAGAGGTTAAAGATTCAGAGTTACTTTGAATTATGCCTCCAAAAATATCCCAGAGAACATCACCGCTAACTTCAGAGACAGGTCTCAAAGCTACGTACCCCGGTTCAGCACTTTTTAAACTTATCGATTGCATTTTAAACCCAAGATAATCAGTGGGTACAGCGTTGGCTTTAGCCTTTTCAACAATTTGATTAAAACCTTTACGAATCCAATCAAACTCAGAGATACCTCTTGGCGGTTTAGTGAATTTGAAAACAGTTTCCAACCCGTACAACCTGAAGTGTCTAACATAGGTTTCAGAGGTACCAATTAAATTTACTGGGCTTTGAGAGCTCTTTTTAGTAACTTCCATCCTTTAACAGAGAATGAAATACTGAAAACAATCTGAACTGTAATACACAACACTCTAACGTTTAAAGAGATCAAATACACCAGCCAGAGTCAAGTTCACACCAATATAACTGAATTAATAGCGCAGAATCAACAAGACAATAATAATTTGTGCAAGAGAACACTTAACAATTACGCAGAAGCAGCATAAAACACGTCTGATCAGTGTGACGACTGAAGCAGAATGAGGTAGTAGAGTCTATGTTTAGAGGTATATAGTATGTAGGAGAGCACTGGACGTATGTATAACTACACAAGTCAAAAAACACTAACACCCAAACTACACAAGTCAAAGCAGAGCTACAAGTTATGATGAAAGTAATAGAGGTAGCAAACAATACTCTAACCAAGAACAAGACTAGAGAGTGAGATTAATGGTGTAAGGATATGTTAGCCTGGTAAAACAATTAAATACAGCACTATTCTAGCCAAGTTACTAAACACGCAAGATTACTACAATACATGAGAATTAAAACTACTACAATACAAGAAAACTAAAATCATTATAATCAAATGTAATAATTATATTTGCCAAGTGCAAAATCAACGGCCGGAGTAGCGCATGGACCTCTGACCAGTGCAAATGCAAGGGACAGAGTGAAGTTAACGCTTGAGAATAAAAAAGCGCTAAAAGTCTCGACCAATCAGGGCACAGAACGCTAATTACAACCAATAGAATGCATTTTTATTATAACCGATTACAGAGCAGTATTTTAACTAGTTACAACGAGTTTGCTGACAGGGACTTGTTGCGGATGTTGTGGTTAGATACGCAGAAGGAAGTGAAATTAGATTAGCAGAAGGGAGTGAAGGATGTGGAGGTTAGATGTATAGAAGGGCACGAGAGTCAAATATGTAGAAGTAAACGTAGGTCAAATAATTACCATAGAAGGCTAGATGGTTTACAACAGAAGGACACGAGGGATACATAATTACCATAGAAGGCTAGATGGTTTACAACAGAAGGACACGAGGGTAAAATAATTACCACAGAAGACTAGATGATTAACAACAGAAGGACAAGAGGGTTTAACCATAAAGGCATGCAAGAAATAGATAGTTGTCACAGAGGGTAGCAGAAGATAGATAGTTGCCAAAGAGGGTAGCAGAAGAGCCGCAGAGGGTAGCAATTACACCCCAATTCTATCCTCCATAAGAGTACATGTTATTCTATTCCCCCATAAGAGTCCATGTTAATCTATTCTCCATAAGACCCCATGTTATTCTATTCTCCATAAGACCAATGTTGGACCCAAGGTGCCCGCCCTAACTACTTTTAAAATTTTTAAGTAAAAAATGCAGAATACTAATTTTTGGAAAATTTAAAAACACCAGAAACCCTGCTTCCCATGTTCCGATTGTTGTGGTTTCAAAAGGCTACTGGACCGTATTTTATTTGCCGAAAACGTTGGCCACACCATTTTATCTGTGCTGAGCCCATAACCCAGATAACCGTGGATCGAAATTACGCTCTGATATCAATTCTGGGCCGTTTGGACCATTTACTAAAATTTGTTTGAACTTGTATTCTATTTCATGAGCTTGAGCCAGTACCTGCTTATCATAAAATACTACATTATTAAATCGTCATCGAAAAAAAGCTGCTTGCACGTCGAATGACACCGTCCCACCAAGAAGTTGATACCACAACAGGACAAAATACCAAATATGATGGCACGCTTTTTGAAGGTTATTTGACGTAAGAAGAATGTTTTAAAATGTGTAGAGTTTTATATAGATTAGGCCTACATCAATTAATTTTATATTTTGATCGTCTAAAACATATAATAAATTCTTTGCATAAAAGTATAAATTACAAAATGACTGAAAACTGTATTGAAAAGCACTAATTCAGGATTAAAATAGTCAGAATTTTGAGGCTAATGGTCTGAATTAAGAATTTTATTTTAACGTTACAGTGTCATCATATTTTATTTATAGGTTATTTATTATTATTTGCAGTAGTCAATGTGTAAGTGTAAGTGTAAAAATTATTGTTGATGAAGTATAAGGAGGGATTTTTAGGTCTTTGCTGAAGGATTTTCTTGTTATTAAAAGTATCACTGCTTTACTCCTTTTAACACCAACATTTGTCTCTAGGGTTGATTGTCATTGAGTATATTGAATATTGAACTGTCTTTAAGTGAATCAAGTCAATTATACTGTACATTATTTTACTGTTTTTTTTCAACTAGGAAATAACACAAATTTCTTAAAATTATTCATTTAATAAATTCGTAACTTCTTTAGATACTGTCACAAAGTAACCAACCAAGATATATAACATGTGGGTAAACCTGGGCGGCGAAAAGGACAAAGATTACAGGGGGGGGGGCAGATTTCCTAATAGCCCTTAGACTTAGGCGGCAATTGCTTAAATCCGCCACTGGGCGAGGTGCAGGCAGAGTGGTGCGAAGGTCACGTACCCATGGCAACGGGAGTTTGACCACGCATCCACTGTAGTGTCCACGTGATATTATTAGTCATCACACCCTTACACGGTGCATGAACGCTGTTCTGCCTTTTCTGTCTTAGTTCAGTTCACTTTAGTGTATGTAGGGCTTAACTTTTATTTGTAATAATTGATAAGTACTGTATTACAGTTATTATCCATAACAATAAAAATCTGGGGGGGGTATTCCACTACTAAGTTCGCCCCCCCCCTGACTCTAAAGCTGGATCCGCCACTGATTGGACGATAAGTCGGGTTAAAACCACAGGTTGGGGCTTTCAATTTTCTTAACATTTTCTAATCCTCTTCAGACTTTAGTGAATCTTTCAGCTATGTGCTGGTATTCTTCGAAAATTGTTAATGTCATTTTGTACGTTTCTTTCGGTGTCTCAATCAAATATCTAGTTTGGTTAGAGGGACTGTTAAAGTAGTCTGCTATCTCTTTCAAGCTGCTAGGCCAGTCTGGGCTTGTTTTAGTCAGAACTTTTTCAAAGGTTAGCATACTGAGTTGTGATATAAAGAGGAAAATTGATACATCGATTGATGAGAGCCAGGGACCTCATTCTCAGGTTGTGGACCAAACCCAGAGTTTCTGTCCCCAGCCGCTGCAAATCGAGGGACCAAAGGTGAAAGGGTCTTTTTGGACAACCAAAAAAGACTTACCATATGTAATGACAATTTAATTTGCTGTACCCAATGTATTGTAATGACAATTCAATTTGCTGTACCCAATGTATACCAGTTTTGAGAGTGAAATTGAGTACAGCAAATTAAATTGTCATTACATATGGTAAGTCTTTTTTGGCTGTCGATTATGACAAGCTTCCCTTTCACCTTTGGTCCCTCCATTTGCAGCGGCTGGGGACAGAAACTCCGGGTTTGGTCCTCAACCTCAGAATGTGGTCCCAGCTGTTGTACATGGATACCCTGTCAGTTGAGTTGGCCAGTTGGAGGGCAGAGCAGGTCCGCCTATTTGAGCTTGATCACAACTGTCACAGGAGCACAGGAGTTGGCCCTCTGAAAGGTAAATTTGGCTGCCTCTCCCATCCCACCCTTTCCTTTCCTGCTATATCCTTTCCTTTCGGTAACCTGCGCAAAATTCCCGCTTGTGGAAGACGTGCCTAGCAGCTAATGCTGGGTTTCCTAACCCAGCAATAACAACGAGATCAAGGAATCAGAAGATTTGAGCCCCCCCGTGTGTGTCTAGTTTGTGTAGTTAAGTGTGGTTGACGTAGTTGGACTGTCTTGTAGTTATTGTAAAGCGATCACAAGACAAGGTGGTGTTTGCTTCCTGTTTTTCATAAAATATTGTTATCACGACTTTTCCCATGAGTTCTAAAGGGGTCTCTGAAGGATCAAAAAAGGTGGAAGGTGCAAATGGAGGGACCAAAGGTGAAAGGGAAGCTTGTCATAATGGACAACCAAAAAAGACTTACCATATGTAATGACAATTTAATTTGCTGTACCCAATGTCACTCTCAAAACTGGTATACGTTGGGTACAGCAAATGAAGTCATTACATATGGATGGGGTATGACAGACCTTTTCTTTGTCTTCATGAGTCATAGGAAGCGTATCATCCATTGTGAGCACTTGCGTCTTTGTCGGGCTACGGGTTTGTCGGTTGTTTTTAGTAGGGTAGTGATTTATGCATTTATTTTATGTTCCTACCATCTTTGTTCCTCCATCAGGTAATTTATGCGTGCTAGGTCCGGTTGTGATCTTATCCATTTTTAGTGATTTTGTATGTGTCACTTAGATGTGTTATGTTTTTTTTATGTTTTGTATGTTTTTATTGTATGTTTTTCATTAAAACTGTGTGTGCCTCTATTATTGTTTTTGTGAACGATACTTGTCTGTCTCTTCCTGACGATGAGTTATGCAGATCGGTGAGGGAAATTTGTCAGTCTCTTCCTGTCAGTGAGTCGAGCAGTTTGTTGGGCGAAGTTGTTCTGTCTCTTCCTGTTGAGTTATGCAGTTCTGTGAGCAAAGTGTGTCTGTCTCTTCCTATCAGTGAATAGTGAAGTTTGTTGGGCAAAGTTTACTTGTCTCTTTCTGTCATTGTTTATAAGTTATGTAAGTCTATGTCTGTTTGAGCTGATGCAATTTTAGATATTACTTAACTTTTAATTTTAATAATTTTGTTAGGCCAGTCATCTGATGTATCAGTCCATTTTTCTTAGAGTGGGTTGTTGGCTTGCTCTTCTCTTAATTGAGTCGTCTGGTAACAAAATGGTCTACGTCACTATTTTGCCCATTTTTAGTTCTCAGCGGATTTTACAAGTCCAAGTCATCCTTTACAAGTGGGAAAACGTTTAAGGTTCAAAACAAGCTATTTCATGCTGTTTTCTTCATATAAAGTATGTGGTTGGTTTCAAAATGAACCAAGTCATTAACTTAGTTTCAAAACGCACTACGTCTAATAGGGTTAGTTTCAAAATGAACCAAGTCATGGAATGAGTTTCAAAACGGACTACATCTCCGACATGGCCTACTGCGCACTGGCCTTGCGCATCAGCTGTTTGCCATGATTCAGTGATTCATGGATATAGATCTGACTTTTGTAAATATAAAAGGATTTGCAAGGCTGGATTGAAATTCAAGAAAATGAACATGCCTGAGAAAATTCCTCCAGGAGTTCCTGTAACAAATGTTAAAGTAAAAGATGTAACAAAGCTGTTGGCGAAACACTTCGGCCCTGACTGGAGGTCTTTGCAATCGTTGCAGTTCTACAGAGATATTGAACAGAATAGCAATAAACCTGCTGAAAATGACGAACAACAAATGGACATCCCACTTTGTGGGCATGAATCTGAGGGCTCAGCGTTGGTGGTGTAAAAATATTTTAGCAGACTTTGATAAAGCATTGTTTATTAATATTAGTTTTTAGATTTTATAACTTTTGTAACATGTTTTATCACATTGACAAAGCTTTTCCTATTCAAATTTTATATTAAATATTACAATTTTTGTAATAATTAAAAACCAAATTTAAATACAATTTTTTGATTTATTTCAAAACCAGCTACATCCAAATGGTTATTTTCAAAACGGTCTACATCACTGACAAAATTTTTAAGTTGGTTGCAAAATGAAGTACGTCCAACAGGTTTGTTTCAAAACCAGCTATATCAAGATTTAAAATGCTTATAATTTAGAAAATAAAAATGCTATAGCATAGTCACTTTCAGGGGTTCTTTATATATCTCTGACAAAGTTAAAACCAAAATATAGAATTTTATTATCAATAAACTCTGAAGTTATTCAGTTTTTTGTGATTCCTGAAAAGTTGCATCGAAGTGACATAGACCATTTTTATACCAGACGACTCAATTACCTTGAAGCGGTCAGGATCAAAAGCCCTAACCATGTGAGAATCAATTACAGACTTTACTTCTGTTAGGGTCCACCCTCCCTGCATTCAATGCTTTTATGAATTAAATTATCAGTGTTATTCCTACGGAGTATTATGATTTTATTTGAATTTTCATGGTAAAAATATTTATTCAAACCTGGCCGCAACAACATCAATGGGAAACAAGGTGAATAAACGGAGATCACAAAATAACATGCGAACGAAGTGCAGATACCGGCTAGTCAACATATAAATAAAGATATTTATTCTTCAATAAATCATATTACATTAAAATATTTTTTCATTACTCTACGCACGAAAGTACACTTTCTAAACGTAAAATGAGCTAAGAAAATAGGTTATTCCCGCTACTGCACGGCAAAATTACATAACGTTAACTTTCTGTGCATTTGCGGTGCACGGAAAGTAACCGTTATGGGATTTTGCGGTGCAGACCGATCAGCTGTTGCATTGTTGTTCAAAACAAAGCGTTTCATCGCTTAGTAAATACTGACATTGTCAGTTAGCTTATAGTCGTTGTGACGGATTGTTTGTTTTTGTGACGGATGTATACTAATATTAATAATATTCCTGAAACTTTGATGAACAGAGCGGTAAGTGTAACTAACAAATTACTGCCTGATGTGTCGCGTTTAAGATACGAAAACGAATACGATAAGCTTTGTGTTTGGTGTCGAAAAGATAACATTAAACCTAGCCAGGTTAATGATGACGTACTCCTAGTCTACATGTCAGAACTGTCAAAAACATTAAAACCAAGTACTTTGTGGAGCAAGTATTCAATGGTTATAAATGTCTTAAAAGTGAAAAAAAATCTTGGACATTTAAAATTCCCAAAAACAATTGCATTTTTAAAGAAAAAATCTATTGGTTTCAAACCTAAAAAAGCTAATGTTTTTACATCTGATCAAGTTACTGAGTTTTTGGTCAAAGCTCCCGACAATGAATGGTTGTTGAGTAAAGTAGTTTTGACGTTTGGCATCTTTGGAGCCCTTAGGCGAGATGATCTGTTACGCCTAAGCATAAATGACGTAAAAGATTGTGGCAATTTCATTAAGGTTATGTTAAGAGATGGCAAAACACATGCTAGTAGAAGTTTCATCATAACAGACGATGAATGTACGTAACAACCCTGCCAGCTAGTACATAAATATTTATCATTAAGCCCATCAAAAATGACAAGCACAAAACGTTTTGTTGGCTTCAGGCAAGGTAAATGCGTAGCCCAACATGTCGGGACTCATACCATTTCTGGTGTTCCAAAAAAGGTCGCCCAGTACCTTAACCTAGAACAGCCAGAATCCTATACAGGTCATGCTATTCGACGCACATCCGCGTCAATGCTAGTCGAAGGAGGAGCTGACTAGCTCACACTTAAGAGACACGGAGGTTGGAGAAGTGCAAACGTTGCCAAAGGGTACATTGAGGAGTCCATAAATAGAAAAATTGATGTGTCAAAAAAACTTTTTCTAAACCAAGTACGTCAACCTCAAATCACAACAATTCCTCTTTGAATTCACTAGCACTCAAAGACATTACTAGCAATGATGAAGAGGGGAATCAGGTTTCCAAACACTATTTTACAATCGACGATGTTATTTCATCAGAAGAAGATATTGTGGAAAATAGCAATTTCATTCAAGTAAAAAACAAAGTTGATGGAATACACTCTGAAGTCAATGTTGCAGAAATGAAAAATAGTAGTTTTCATTACTAGTCTCGAAAGTGACTTATTGCGGGGAGAGATTGCATTTACGCGCGAGGCGAAGCCGAGCGTGGAAAAAGCTATCGAGCCCTGCAATGGCACTTTTGAGACGAGTATTGAACATTATTAGCGAATTTCCCCTATAGGGAAGAAGCTATTACCGTAGTCGGCATGGTAAGACCTAGGCCCAGGACCATGATAACTTTTCGTTTTGAGGTCCCCAGACCCCAAAAACACCATTCGTTCGAACTGTATCTATATATATATATATATATATGTGTCCGTGGGTGCGATAACTCTCGTAAAAATAATCCGATTTTGACTAAATTTGGTATAAGCTTGTAAAGCAGCATTTATGACTTTAAGTTCGAAAACCAGACAGATCGGACTATCCGAATAACCCCAAAAATGGGTTATTTGAGTTTTCTACAAATAATTTTTGAAAAAGTCAAATTTTAGTTTCCTCCATTGGAATCAACTTAAAAAGACGCACAATTTGGTGTTTTGACCACTGCTCTACGTCAAATGGTTACAGAGATATTGAAAGTGCTAAACACAGTACGTTGTCCAATGCTATTCTTATGGAGAATAAGAAAAAAATTATAGCTCGCTTATTTATGAACGTATTCTAACAAAACTTGGTATATGGTTTCATCTGGTTGTGGTCTATTGTTATTTTCACAAAAAACTTGATTTTTACCAATAATTCCCGTAGCAGCAAACCTGCGTCCTCAGCCCCCATGTTATTCTTATGGAGAATAAGTAAAATGTAATGTATCCCTTAATTATGAACATAAATTAATAAAACTTGGAATGTTGGTTCACCTAGTTGAGTTCTATTGATATTTGCATAAAAACCCATTTTTTGTGTTCCTTATTGCAGCAAACCTGCGTACTCATCTCCCATGTTATTCTTATGGAGAATAATCAAAATGGCATATATCGCTTATTTATGAACTTATATTGATGAAACTTGGTATGTGGCTTCACCTAGTTGAGTAATATTGATATTTACAAGAAACCCTATATTTGTTGTTTTTTGTAGCAGCAAACCTGCGTACTCATCCCCAATGTTATTGTTATTGAGAATAATTCAAATTTGATATATCGCTTATTTTTTAATATATTTTTATGAAACTTGGTATGCGGCTTTATGTGGTATTAAGACTTATATTTTGCATTGGAAATTCGCTGAGTACGCAGGTTTGCTGCGACGGGGGTATTTTTCATTACGATATCGAAAAACTTGTAAACAACATGAATATTTTTGTTTATTCAACTTAGTATCAAGAAAAAAACCGAACTCATAACGCTGAGTTTCCGTGCTTATGTTTTTGGATGTTTAACTTGAAGTTGTGCAGGAAACTGTTTTTATAAAGAAATAATTTGTGAGTGAGGCTCTGGGGCCCCTTAAATTTGAGTTTTACCCTATAAGCTTAACATTGGGAAATAACTATAAGTTTTAAGCAATCAGCTGGATAGAGTAAACACAGTTAATCAGCAGGCCATGTTGGCTTTGGAACGGTAAGACAATGTTTATACAGGAATGTCAGTATAATATTAAGTTGCGATCGCGAGTGAAGCCGCGACAGGCTACTAGTTGGGTTTATTAGGCTAAAACTTGAAAAAATTTAAAAATGTAAAATTATTTATTAATCACTTTTGTCTTTATTATAAAGCGCACAGTATATTATCCTACACACATGGCGTGATGCTTAAAAGATTCTGCATTGAATAGTGTACAGACATGTACATTGAAATCCAAAGACATGAAAATCGGTTCAGTAGTTTAGGAGTGATTGTCACAAAGAACCTGCTCGCCTATTAATAAGTATAGATTATAAAGGAACTAATTATGATATAAGTTATTATTTTCTTAAAGTAAATTTAATTACAAAATGATCGGAACAAGGATTAGCGCTCTACGTTAATTAGGTGTAATTGTATTACCAATGTACGAAAAGCTTACCTAAATCCAATATGGCGGAAGTTTTTTATTTTTCCAAAATGGCGGCTTTCCGCCACTCCAATTTTTGCCGCTTGTGTTGCAATAATTTATTTGGGGTTCACAATAAAATGATTCCACTATACCACTATTCCCACACAATCAGCTACAGTGCCTTTGCAACTGCCTCGATACTACTCGATTTGCTATTACCCGCCAGCACCCCATTTTACTGTACCACTACTGAACCAAAAATTATATCAGGGTTACCACCAAAGTTGCATTTCAAAATCCATGCATAATTCCAGGTTTTCCAGGTAAAAATTTCAAAATTCCAGGTAAACTCACGCAATATTTTTTATGTATTTGCGACATTTATAACGATTTAGAATATAAATAAAGGTACTATTTTAACAAACAATTACAGTATAATTTTTTACAAATAATATTATAATTTTTTATTATTTAATTTATATCTCATATTTTGTTATGCTTTCTACAAAAAATGAAATAACAGGCTGGGCCAATTATTTGTATTCATGAACTTGATTTTTCTCTCTATATAAAAACATTACAATATTTTAATTGATGTGAGGGCGAAATTATGTCAACAGATACACCTAATTATATACAGTTCCATTTAACTTTGGCAGTATACTACCTATAATAAGAATAAGAAAATAGTATATACAAATATTTTTTTGTGTGCCTATCGACAACAAAGGCATATTTTTCAAAGTTCTTATTAAAAATTTTCTTTGAAAGTAGGGATGATTCGATACCGATACCAGGAAAATCGATTCTCGATTCCGATACCATCGATGCCTACGATTTTTCAGTACCTATAGTTGTTAAAACTACTATTAAAAATTCTACAAATTTATTCAGTAGAATTGTGTAGATAATTATCAAACAAATATTTTAATAC
Organism: Allygus modestus; assembly: GCA_963675035.1. NCBI lineage: Eukaryota > Metazoa > Arthropoda > Insecta > Hemiptera > Cicadellidae > Allygus > Allygus modestus. The sequence continues at coordinate 225,457,456 of OY776111.1, forward strand.
AATTTGTTACTTAATTTAATATTAATTTCACTAGTTTGCTATAGTAATGTAGACAAACAAAAACTATATACTATAAATTCATAATGGGGAAAAACTTAGTTGTAAGATAATGACTCAAAGAAATAATTTTAGTCAGCCGATTTATTACTTTCAACCGGACCCCACCCCTCTTCCTTCCTTATCTCCAAGGTAAAATTGTTTGCCGCCGACCCAAACACTCCCCGTACCTTTTGTAGCGCGGGTAAACGGCGGGGGTATCGATGGTATCGGTATCGACATTGAACGAATGAATCTCGATACCGATACCAATGTCCAAGAATCGGTATCGAGAATCGACTCATCCCTATTTGAAAGCATTATTATCGTAGCTGGATCCAGTTTTGAACTTTCCAAACATCTTCAAGATTTTTGCTGGGAATCAATCTGACAACAAACCTACCCACAACCTAGCTAATTATGCTTTAACAAATTATCCAGCCTCCAAAGACTACAAATTAGAAACTAAGCTCCATATCAACGATTAACAATTTTGACCTGACCGCAATTAATTACAAATGAGTCATTTCTATTACCCACTGTTTGTAACAACATACAAATTAATTAATTTATCTTAATAAAAATGTTGCCGACAGTCAAGACTGCAGTTTCCTCATATAAAGACTCGCATGGCTAACGTCGCCGACCATCGGGAATGCATCGCTAACGTCGCCGACCACGGAGAACGCATCGCTAACATCACCGACCTTCAGGAACGTATCGCTAACGTCGCTGACCATTGAAAATGCATCACTAACGTCACTGACCATCGGGAACGTATCGCTAACGTCGCCAACCATCGAGAACGTATTGCTAACGTCACCGACCATCCGGAGCGTATCGCTAAAATCCCCGACCATCGGGAACGTATCTCTAACGTTGCTGACCATAGGGAACGCATCGGCAATGTCACCGATCATCGAGAACGCATCACTAATGACGCTGGCAATCGAGAACGTATCGCTAATGTCGCCGACCAACGGAAAACGCATCGCTAATATCACCGACCATCGAGATCGAATTGCTAACGTCGCCAATCATCGATCGCGACCTGAAATTCCCGCATAATCCATACATTTTTTCCCGCTCACCAAAATTCACGCATAATTCTCGCTTTTCCCGGTCGGTGGAAACCCTGTATATGTAATTCGAACGAAATTAATTATAGGATCAACACACGGGTCTATGTCATAGTGTCCAATTGCATAGTATCCAAAACTTGTTATTGTGTTGCATAGTATCCAAAAATTAAATATTATTATGTGTTGCATAGTGTCCAAAGAGCACAGTGTCCAAAGGTACACTCTGTTTAAGAAGTGGAATGCCGAGGAAGAATTAATATTTCTTATTTAGACTGTACTTTTGGATATTGTGCTCTTTGGATACTATGCAACAAGCCAAAATTTTATAATTATTATTATTTTAAATGCTGTTGAATAGTGTCCAAATGGCATAGTGTCCAAATCGGTTATTCTGTTGCACAGTATCCAAAAATTAAATAATATTTAGTGTTGCATAGTATCCAAATCAGTTTGGCTGTTGCATAGTGTCCAAAACTTAAATATTATTAAGTGTTGCATAGTGTCCAAATAGCATTGTATCCAAAGGTACAGTCTATTTCAAAAGTAGAATGATTAGAAAAAAAATCCTGAACGAGACTGTACTTTTGGATATTGTGCTCTTTGGATACTATGCAACAAGCCTAAATTTTATAATTATTATTATTTTAAATGCTGTTTAATAGTGTCCAAATCGGTTATTCTGTTGCACAGTATCCAAAAATTAAATAACATTTAGTGTTTCATAGTATCCAAATCAGTTAGGCTGTTGCATAGTGTCCAAAACTTAAATATTATTAAGTGTTGCATAGTATCCAACAATAGAATCATTGCATGTTGCTTGAGCGAACCTGAAGGCAAAAAATGATGTAATTTTTAGTTATTATAATACTCCAGTTACTAAATTTTTTTTCATGAGTCAAATTTAATGTAAATTCTTTACCAGACCCAACATATGATTTATATTTTATATACATATGACTAGCTGCTACCCGCGGCTTTGCTCGCGACAAATTAAGACATAAAAAATAATAACCTGACCAGCACTATCGAATCTTTGTTAATTTTTTTACCATCTGATTTCCTATGCCCTAACTGAGAATCAACTTCAGCTGGTAATTTTATAAATGATACAATTCTATAAGATTTGCATTGGAACTTATAGGACCTGAGGGGGTGGAGCCTTAATCTTGGATGTTGACATTATCAGGTCTATACAGGGTGTCACAAAAATGCGTAGCGCGCTATGCAGAACCATATTCTAAATACAAAAACAAGTTGAAACTGTAGAGTAAAATTTGTTCGATTTCGGCTTAGTTTAGGCGTAATCCGCCATTTTGTATTTTTTTGAAAATAATTAATAATTCAAAAACCCTTCAAGATATTTTTTGAAACTTGGTATAAACATTAAGTTTCTGGTTTTTAACATTTTCCAAAAATAATTTTTATTAAACTTATCAAATTTCAAAATGGCGGCCATTTAAATATTTCAAAGTCAAATTCCATGAAAACTAGCAACTGAAACAAAATTTTACAAGACATACAATTTAAAGCACTTTAAATAAATAAATAAATATTGCTATCTACAAACTCATAGAGTCTTGCCACATCCTACATTAGTACAACTACATTAGGTTGATGAAAGAGACGATACATACATGATTTTTGTAATAATCAAAATTAACTTCTTAAATTACTAGCCGACACGTTGCAGCTTTGACCGCGTAAACTAGGATAGTTGTGTGTGCTAAATCCTGTGGTTAGCCCGTGGAACTAATACGAATCAACATCAAATAGGGAAAATAGTCCATATGAAACTGAAAATAAACTTTTTTTTATAACCGAGAAATTTCTTTAAATCAAATTAATTAATCTAATCACATTCATCGTCTTGGTAATGTGTTACCTGTGTTGTTACCATTGTATTACGTCTGGAGAGTGACATAGAGGGGCGGGCAGGGGCGTGCGGGACTTATTTAGTCTCTGCGCTGGCACCCTGACGGCCGTTTACTACGCGTTGACAGTGGTACCAACATCACGTGGTTTCACTGCCCCGTCTTCTAAACTGTAGGTTTTAATAAATAATGATAACAACGGATGATTTCAATGAACAACAAGTTTAGACTTCCGCCATCAGAGAGCGCCACTGTTCCGAAAATTCAGCCCTTTACAGTAATGGGAAGACGACAGTTATTCCTTTCTTGAAGCTGCTATAACTTGTGTGAAAAAATTGATTAACTGGTTTTACAACGCAAAACACCTAGTAGGCCTAATAAATTATATGGGGGTACTTTAACTTGTTTATTTGAAAAGTTTTCAAATATATTTATGGAATTAACACACAAACTGTACACAACATGACAAATGTATATGTAATTAGGCCTACAAGTAATTATAACCTGCATAGGTAATACCTTTGCGTAGGCACAAGCCGATATAATGTCTAGTCTAGTTTATTTATTTAAATAAGCCTAGTAAAATATATGTAACAGTGAAAATAATGATTTGGTCAACTATAACGAAAATACAGTAATATCTTTAGTTTACTAACGACGAGTTTTTTATATTGTTTTACAAGTGACAATAAATAACTTAAGAATAGAAAAAAATGGAAATTTTATTATTCTGTAAATTATGTAAACGAGTTCTATGGTTCGCACGTAGCACGCTGCGGTGTGAGAGACGAACTTCCGAATGAAAAGCTTGAACAGATAAAAACTGTGTTAAGACATACTGTACTGTGTTAAAGTGATGCCCTTTCTTAAAATTCTGAGACGTATTGGCAAATCTACGTAAAAATAGCTTTAATTTGGCACCTCAAATGTTGACACTCCTGGTTTAATTTACTAGCAGAGCTGGGAATACAATTTTGCGCATTATAAGGTTAGGAGAAGATCCAGACAGGCTTGAAAGTAGGCGTGAGGTTGCTGGGGATAATACAAATACTCTAACAAAGGAATAACAGGCTTTTCTAGCGTAAAACCCCCATAAGACAACGTACTGTGTTCGGTCGATACACATTTTCTTTAATAACTCGGTAAATATTTATGCTAGAATGATGAGAGAGGGCTTAAAACTTTCGCCTCTCTAATTCCCATCTTTTTCGTGCATTAATTTTACACCTGGGGCTTTTCTGACCCTTTTTGGGCCCAAAAACTCAAAATTTGAAAGATTAATCACCAAAAAAGGGGTTTAGAGCTCTCCGATTGGTTTGCCCAACAAACTTGTCCAACTGATTACAGAAAGGAACGTCCCTAAAAAATTTTAAGTAAATCGGACAAAAAATGTGACTGCTAGAGTGCAAACATATATATATATATATATATATTTATTTATTTATATATATGTGAAATTTGTATTCGATTCACTGGTAAGGGCTACTATTATATTAAAAATTAATAACATCAAAACTGAGTACCCTTGTTTATGGGTTTTATATTTTAAACCAACATGTTTCGGCATCTAAGGCCATTTTCAAGGTTGATAAATTTCACATAGTTTGGTTTAAGTTATACAATAAAAGAAGTAATAGTAAAATGTAAACAAATAAAATCAGAGTAAAATTAAATTAAATTAAAAACATATGTATAATCATAGCATGGTTGGGAGTTTCTTTAATATCTATTCTATCTATTTATGTTCTTGTCTCATTTCCCATATTTTATTAAAAATTGGATTTGTAACGGGTATTTATGAATTTAGTATATTTTGAGAATTTTCTTTGTATTTCATGAGTATATGTAGTTCTTCTTTTGAATCCATTTTATTAGCTTTTTTCATATATTGTATGTAGTACCGTGATATTTATTGTGTCCATATTTTCATCGTTACGATTTGAATCCAATAGATGCTCCGCATACGTAGATTTCATGCTTATTTTGTTGTTATATATACAATTTTGAACGACCCCCCAAATATTGTTCAGGGGGTCACGTTAGGAACTTCTATGGTGGTCCCGGGCTTAAGTTTCACCGTGCGGGTCATGCTAATAGTTCACTTTCAAAAGGAAATTCACTATCAAATTATACTGTAGGCGATTGTTTGTAATTTTCAAATAAATAACTTTACCTACGAATTAGTAAATTCAGCTATAAGTACAGTATTTATTAATTATTGTTTTGAATGGCAAACTAATATTTAAACCCGTACATTAATTATTTTGTTTTTCGAAATAATTCCTTTGCAGGCTTGTTGTTTGCATACGACAAGCAATTCCACAACAAACAACTATAATCATCGATATATTAAAATAAGAAATGCAAAAGGTTTTAAGTTTATCCCTTTTAAATATTAATATAAAGTCTAGAGTATTTGAATTATATTAAATATTAATGTTTATTAAGTTACCTCTGCAATCTTATTACATGAATTCACAATAAGTTTCACTATTGAAATATGTAAACGACAACTAGAAGTGTTCTCTTGAAACGTAAAGAAACAAAGAAACAATTATTTGAATCCGAGGACGAGAGTGATGGGAATCGAAATGAAAGTAGAAGTATATGTTTTTATTTGGTAAGTCGAGAAGTAAAAATATAGTTACATTTGCATTAATATCTCTATCTAACAATGAACAAGAACAATATCCATCTAGCAACTGGCCCCCCGTGCCCCCCCCCTGAATTACGCCTATGGGTGTACTACAGTGTCCAGGAGTATTTTTCTGGACAAATAAAATGTCATATTTCGCTTATGTATGAATATGCTTTGCTAACAGTTGGCAAGTAGCTTTATGACTTATGGCTTCGCCTAGTTTAGTTATATTCATATTTGCATAAAATCCCATATTTTGTGTTCCTTGTTGCGTACTCAGCCCCCATGTTATTCTTATAGGATAATAATTGGAATGATAAAAATCGCTTATTTAAGAATGTACTAGAGGCTTCAAGGGGCCATAGCCCATAACTTTGCTTCAATTTTCTTCCTCATCTGATTTATTTTACTCTCTACAGTATATTATTTCAGTATGTAGTACATGTTGATTTACAGTATCTAATTTCTGCATAACATAACTATAACCACCCATAACACACACTGAGTATACAATAGTACAGTATAACAATAGTGTGACAATTTAATAACATATTGGGATTAACAATACATTAATAGAGTTCAAACAAAAATATAACCCAGATTAAACTTTTGTCTTTCACCCTTGTAATTAGGGTGAATAATAGGAATAGTTCATTTTGTAGACAATGTAAAAGTGATCTGAAAGCAGCAGTGATCGTTGCATGACGATGAAGTTACAAACATCACTATATTTTCGTTCACATATATAGGATTTCAACAAAAAATTGGCGTTATTCAACACATTTTTGGAAACAATTTCAAAAAGGGGAGATTTTTATTTTTCAAGGAAACTCCCCGGAGCAATATTTTTATCTTAAAACTCCGGGGAAATTCGGTGACTTGGCAACTCTAGCTTAACGATTACTTTCCAGTCCTGATTACAACTAATACAAGTACGTTTCTTTCCTGATACAAAAGTTTATGTCTTGGATATGTAGGCCTATCAATAATTATGAATGTAAGGGACACGCCAATGATGTCTTCAATTTTGTATACCGGTATCCGCGCTAGTCACGAACACAGTTTTTTTTTGGTATTCCCTAATGAGATATCCCCCCCTTGACAAAGGCCTATCTACGCCACTGGTGCAACCGCTAGTTCTCTCCATTTTGAAACAGTACACCGTAAACCCTTGTTTTCAAGGTTAGGCCGGACGGACAGCGTGAGCGGACAAATGTGCGGACATGATCAAGATATATTTTAACCCGTTATTCTGCACGTGTGTGGTTTTAAAGTGGGAACGGACACGCAGGACAAGTGGTTTCCCGCCATCTGTCTGGTGTGAATCCTCAGCGTGGTAAGCTCAACTTGGATCACCAATCAAAATCGGCGGCCCACTCAGAGCGGACCGCTGTGGACAACGTTAATTTCTTGTGTGCTAAATGACAATTTGTTGCATTCTCTTAAGTTTCGTAGGTAACGTTGGGTTTTGTAAAATTTACTTTTTCTAATGGAGTGTTTTTTGTTTTTAGTTTACAAAAGAATAACTAAATCAAAATCCTTAATAAACCCTCATCTTGCCTTTTTTCAAACACCATGTGAGAATCCTAAAAATCAAAAATAATAACATTCCTCATATAACAATGAATGTCATTTTCGTGCAAACCACTCTCACGCCAAGATTGAACAGACATCCGCCAGATGCCGGAAGGTTATTACAGTACCATCAACATGACTCAAGACAGCTCACGCTGGCTCCAGTGATCTTGGAAACCAAGGCTTTAAAGCCTTGTCATGACGCATACAATTAAATCAATGGCGCTTGCTGTACATTTATGCATTGCGGAGTTGTTTAGTTATATTCCTGTATGCGTCATTAGTATGTACTCTATGTTTGTGGAGCGTCTTAATCCACATTTTTCAAAACATGTGTGGAACAAATTGTGTTTAACTTTACTAGACATAACAACGCATGAATTTAAATACACAATAAAGCCGATAATGCTGCCTGAAAAAAGGATCAAACATTCATTTGCCTGTCATATTTTAATAAATGTTGTGGTATGCTAATCGAGTAAAGGCTAGTCGGTCAGTTTAGTTACAAATAGTAACATTGTTGTTGTTACATAACAGATTTCCCCCTTATTTTTAAAATCAATCTACCGTCCAAGGTTGCAAAATATGATGACAAATATAGGGTAAGCCATTTAAAATTATGACATTACAATATACCAAGACTATAATACAATAGGTACATGTTATTTATTTATCGTAGCCGATGGTCCTGCTCAGTTATTGATGAAGGCATGTCCTTTAATTATACATGATTACATTTTACCTATCCCAGTAAATTAGGCTACCTTGTACTTTGCTTACATTACAAATATTATATATTCCTGCCCGCGACATTTATTAGGATTCCAACAACAGTTTAGTACGGATATTGTTAAAATATTTGGCATTTTAAATCAAATAAACGGTTGGAGGCAACTTACACATACTTTCTTCCTTTTGTCTCAATTGTAACCAATAAATTTATTATTATTTACTAATAATTATATAATATAAGGTAAGTAATGGCAATCTTATAATGAACTTGTTTTCAGAAATACCCACCTAAATACCTTTTTGAAGAATCATTTGCTAAACACACAGTGGTTTTAAGAGAGGAAAGGCCCCGTCATCCCATCCGAATTAGAGGGAGGGGATAACTTGTTCCGAATATCCTCTGATAGACGATGCAAACTTGACATATACATAGCAAGTTTTAACGTAATTCATCAGTATATAAGAGAGAAAAGGTCGTATTTAATGGTTCAAAATACTAAATTATTTAGTACGTTTTTCTTCTTTTATTAGTGATAAGTAAATTATATTTAAAGTTTCGGTTTTATGAAAAAAATTGAATTTTGGAACATTTTTAGTCGTATAATTTCTGTACCCTAATTATCCCGGGAATGCGGGTGGTTTTATTTTTTTATCAATAAAGATTTACAAAGCTCTACATTTTAATCAATATTATTAGAGCCGTTTTTAGATGTTAGGATTTGTCATGTTTTTTACGGTTTTGGGGACCCTTCAAAATAAAATATTCTAAAACAATTTAAAATTACCTGGCGATACCGTGGATTACTTACATTCCTATTTCTTTCAAAATCGGCCCATTGGTGCGGGCTCTAAGTCTGTACACAGACATCACTTAGAAAAACGTTTTTGGATTTAGACGTCTAGATGTCTAGTGTTTTATTTCCACTATAAACTCATTTTCGAAAAGGTTTACGACAGTAACATATTTTAAACATACAGTAAAACACTTTTCATAAAATATTGCAGATTTTATCAACGCATAATTTAGGGAATGTTATCCTGGTTTAAGTAGAGACTGGCGGGGAACAGGCACGCATTCCGTCAGTAAAATTTAAGCCTTCAGATTTGCTCACGCAACATGCAGTGCTTCTATTGTTGGATACTATGCAACAGTATTACAAAAACTAATAATTAATTATTTTGGCATGTTGCATAGTATCCAAAGGTACAGTCTCGTTCAGGATTTTTTTTCTAATCATTCTACTTTTGAAATAGACTGTACCTTTGGATACAATGCTATTTGGACACTATGCAACACTTAATAATATTTAAGTTTTGGACACTATGCAACAGCCAAACTGATTTGGATACTATGCAACACTAAATATTATTTAATTTTTGGATACTGTGCAACAGAATAACTGATTTGGACACTATTCAACAGCATTTAAAATAATAATAATTATAAAATTTTGGCTTGTTGCATAGTATCCAAAGAGCACAATATCCAAAAGTACAGTCTAAATAAGAAATATTAATTCTTCCTCGGCATTCCACTTCTTAAACAGAGTGTACCTTTGGACACTGTGCTCTTTGGACACTATGCAACACATAATAATATTTAATTTTTGGATACTATGCAACACAATAACAAGTTTTGGATACTATGCAATTGGACACTATGCAACATCCCCCAACACACAATTCTTAGGGTTAACCAACACCTGAGATGGGACTTTCACATTGATAAGGTTTTATCAAAAGTAAGCTCTGCAATTTATTCACTATATAGAATGTCCTTTCTTTTACAATAAAAAAAACATTAAGAAATATTTATTTTGCAAATATTCATTATCATATTTCTTTTGGTCTATGTCTTTATGGTGCAACATCAAAAATTAACATGGATAGTATTCTAAAACAACAAAAAGGAGCACTTTAAAAATCTGTGAATTTTAACAACAGTATATAGCCAATGCATTTTTGATAAAATTCTCACAGTAAAAGAAAATGAAACAATCTTTGATTTAAATGAAAAATCACACTCTTACTATACATGACACAAAAAATATATGAATAAATCACGCCATAACTTAAAATTCTATGAGAAAAAGCCCAAGTATATGGGAATGAGATTTCTAAAAAATCTTCCAAACATTATTAAAAATATTACACAAACACAAATAAGTTTAAAAAAGTACTCAAAGATTTCTTCTTAAACTCTTTAGAAGAGTATTTTCCATCTAATCTGAATTTTGGCGTTTGAATTTACGTTTTTTCTCAGTAAAATTAAAAAAAAAATACTAATGTTTAGTATTTTATTTCTAGTACTTATTAGTTGTTCACTAAATTGTAAAGATTCTTAGCCTAAGTTATGAAAATTGTATTGACACTATTCAATTGTATACTATGTATACTCGCTTCGCTCGCTGGGGGCTCCGCCCCCAGACCCCTGTGGGGGGCTTCGCCCCCAGGTCATTGTTTGGCCTCATGTTGAGGTGTTGTTGTTTCAAATGGCCCAGAACCCCAATAAGACCACTACTTATACTAAGAAGACAGACAAATCAGCAGATATTTAGGTATAAGACCATCCGTTTGGCTGCTAGAACTGTTTAAACAACACTACATGCTGATTGTTTATAACCGTTATTATGAATTGTTTTGAGGTAGTTAAAACTAAAAAATAATGCTTGGGAATTTTTAGTGAGGTTAAAAGGTACAAAGCACATCCATGCCAAAGCTCACGTCTCTAGCTGAAGAATTATTGGTGTCACGTGCATGTCTAATAATATAAAATGGCACAGAACCCCCAATACATTACTACTTATACTAAGAAAACGGTCATATCTTAAGATATTTAGAGTTTTTCATTTTTTGACAAGTTTAATTCATTAAAACTGGTCAAATGACTGCTGCTATTTACTAAGTGTGATGTAGACATACTGCGTGCCCAATATTAGACCTCCATCCAATATATTTAACGTGATAGGAAATAAATAACTGCCAAAAAATATAGAAAATATGCCAAAATTTGAGAAATCTAGCGCTACCTAAGGGCGAAGGAGACGAGATACGACAAAAAGTCATAAGACCAAATTTTTAGATCGTCGAAAATCCGTGTGTCGAGGAGGTCTCCGTTTCTCGATAGGACAATCCGTTCGTCCGCTAGAGCTAAAATAAAAAAGCACTATTTTGGACATATTCAAATTTTCCTCCATTTTTTTTTATGTGGTTCAGATTATAAATTATTCCTTTTTGAAATTTTTCTGGAAGTTTTAATGGACAAACTACATGTAAGCCTAATCCCACGTTTATAGCTTGTCTAGAATTACCTGAGTATATCGATAATGCAGTTTGTCATTTATCGAACAATTAGGGTTTTTATTTTTTGAGGTGTTTACTTATTAAAAAATTTTAGTTTATCGACTAATTCGTGAAGGTTAATGTGTAAACATATTGAGTGCCAAATATCAAGCCTTTATATACTAAATTAAAGTGATAGGAAATTAAAAACCACGAAAATAACCGTCGAAATTGCCTAAAATTTGAAAAACCTAGCGCTACCTAAGGGTGAAGGGAGCGAGATACGACAAAATGTCAAAGGAACAAAGTTGTAGATCTTGCAAAATCCAGGGCACGTGGTTGTGTCTGTTTTTCGATAGGTCAATCCGTTCGGCCGCTAGAGCTCAAAAACTGTAATTTTAAAATAAGCCTTTTTTGGGGGGGTTTTAAATATTTTTTTGGGGACGTTAAGATACAAAACCGTCAGTTTTAGCGATTTTCCCGGGGGTTAAAAGCTATAAGCTACCTGCATGCAAAATTCCAGGTTTTTAGCTCGTCTAGAAGTGGTTTTTATTCTTTTTTATTCACAATTATTTATTTTTTGGAGTTAGTGCAAACTAAAAATAGTTGGATTTGGGAACAAAAGGTGCAAGGGACATGCATGCCAAATCTCACGTCTCTAGCTAAAGTATTATTGGTGTCACGTGTATGTCCAATAATGTAAATTGGCACAGAACCCCCAATACACCACTACTTATACTAAGAAAACGGTCATATCTAAAGATATTTAGAGTTTTTCATTTTTCGACAGGTTTAATTAATAAAAACTGGTCATATTTCTGCTGCTATTTACTAAGTGTGTTGTAGAAATACTGCGTGCCCAATATTAGGCCTCCATCAAGTATATTAATTTGATAGGAAATAAAAAACGGCCAAAATATTTCGAAAATATGCCGAAATTTTAAAAATCTAGCGCTACCTAAGGGTGAAGGAGACAGATACGACAAAAAGTCATAGGACCAAAGTTGTAGATCGTCTAAAATCCGTGTCTAAGGTCGTCGCCGTTTCTCGATAGGACCAACCGTTCGGCCGCTACAGCTCAAATAAAAAGGCACTATTTTGGACATGTTCAAAATTTCCTCCATTTTGAATTTTTTTGAGGAGGTTAAAATAAAAAATTGAAACTTTTTAGGATTTTCCCGGGGGTCACAAGGTACAAGCTACCTGCATGCAAAATTTCAGGTTTCTAGCTACTCTAGAAGTGGTCTAGAATTCGTATACCTCAGTGAGTGAGTGAGTCAGTTACACATGCGGCTGTATATATATTAGATTTAATGAATAAATATTATTGAATTTGCCCCCAACAACTTAACCCAACGCAGCCCTCGATATGCTTTAGGTAAAGGCATTGAGTGGTAAAGGTTTATGAAAGAACAAAGGAAAAGAAAAATCACATTTTAGTCACTTCTAGAATATTTATTCATACGATACAATACATATCTAGAACACAACGCCAAATATAAAATAAGGAATTACTTTTACACACAATACCTTCAAGTGAGGCAAATAGAAAAGTAAAACTCTTCTTAAGAACATGTCCAAGATTTCCACACTTCAATACCTTTAAAAAAAACTTTGGCAGACCGGAGTGTTTTCGAAAAAGCTCTTTTCCAAAATCTTCTCGAAAACACAACACAAATAATACAATAATCGCATAGCATTTGCAAGCAGGGGGCTCCTGCCTGGGTCTGCCAAACCTGGCTAAAATCTCCCCTATGCATTCGTCAAGAATCGTGCTCAAGCTAAAATGCACCAGCGGTAGGTAATATATACTAAGTCTTTAACATAACAAATTAATACAAATCATACTGAAAAGATACCGCATATTTTACAAACCGACTTAAAGCTATCATATGCCTGCAACAAAACAGTTACCTAAATCATAAAATAAAAGCTAAAACATTGAATAATGGTTTTGTTACACCTATATTTTGAATCAATTCATTTTATGACAAGTAAATTCAAAATGAGAAATGGAAAAAGTGCAATATGCATATCACAGAATAAGAAATATATTTGAGTGATTTTTACCTTGCGGTTATAATAAAACTTCAGGGAAATAATCAGTTTTGTATGACATTTATGGCTTGATAAAAGTATTTTTAATAATTAAATATACTGGAATTACTACACTTTAAAACTCATTGTTTTTCAAGTAGCAGTTTAATTACTGATAAGATTCACATTTGTTCGATTGCCAGTGCAGTGGCTAGAACAACCTCCAGTGCAAGTGAAATCAATTACTCAACAAGCTGCTTTGGCTGCTCCCATGGGAAGATGTCTCGTCCAAAGTGGCCATAGGTACTCGTTATCTGGTAAATAGGATTCCTCAGGTTGAGATCCCTGAAAAAAGTTAATATAATATTTCAGTTGGTTAAAATGAATTATTTTGGGCTTTTTTGAGATATTGTAGGAAAGAGATGGAGATATTGATAGCTTTCCCCCTCCAGCATTACTTGGAGGGAAAGGCAGCCAATCGCAGTCCTTGTATACTTGCCATTGGCTAGAGCAATTTTGTTTTGTTCTTTTTAATTAAAACTGTATCATTAAATGTGTTAATTAGGCCTATACATAATTTTGTTTGGTTTTGGTCACACCTCTCTTCAATTTTTCAAGGCTAGCTGACGTGGTGGCCAACAAATTTTCACGCAGAACACCTCAAAATATTTTAATTCTCTTTGAAAGGAAATAACTTTTAACTTTTACCCTGCCGCTTTGAACCATAATTTTTTTAAATCATATGTCTCGTTTTCTTTCTTATATATTAATTTGAGTACTATTGAAGTTTTTTTGGGTAAACCCCCACATTCTATTGTATATATTTTTTATATAATGGGGCACACAAAAACAAAACTTTTTTGTTAAATACAGAATCCAATTCATTACTCAATTAACTAGTTTCTCTGACTTTTCCTCCAGTGTTGCCTATCTCCCTGAGAATATTATTAATGGAGTGGACTTTCTATGCCAATTATGATGATGCATGGACCAGTCGTCTTTCACAGCGGAATCATGATGAACACGTACTATTTAGTGTGGTGCGATTGAAACCCAAACACCTAGAATTACCAATCAGTTCTCAGTTTGGGTTTTCTCAAAAATCAATAAAACCGTCAACCAACACATCCCAAAGAATACTATAGCTACTATATTGTACTCATAATGCCCCTACCTTAGAAAAAAATTTAAAAGTAAATAAACAAATGGAAGAAAACGATGACTTCCATTTTAAAGGTTTTTAAAATAAGCCTGTAATTTTTCATTTATTTTTAGCTAGCAGAGTCTTGTGGTACTTGTTAAATTGATAAGTTATTAAGAACTCTCTCTTAATATCAACTCTTACTTAATTACCTCACAATTTTTCCTGGCCTGAGATCAAAATTCTTCTTAACAATGGCTAGGAGTTCCTTCTGTGACTTAGTTGATGTGCCGTAGTCGAAAAGTGTTATAGAGATAGGTTCGGCAACTCCAATAGCATAGGACACCTAAAAAACAGCCAAGGATGATTAGAGTAATAGTCAATCAGAATATCAATCTATCTGATCAATTTTCCAAGAGAAGGGAAGTATCATAAATGTTGTATTTGATTGAAAACTCCTTATTTTTATAATGGAATTAATATTATTTTAGTGAAATTTATGATGATTCATTTCTTATTTCCAATAGGTACCCTACTACCTAACAAAAATAACTGACAGACTGATCCAATATTAACTGAATTTCTCAGCTTAAAAGTGGTATTTTATTGTCATCCATTCTGTCAAGAGTAGCAAATACAATAGCACATCACTGAAATTCAGATTTATGTTATTCTCTTTGTGTATTTGTGGAATCACTAGAAATTCAGAGTCCCATAAAAAATAGACTGGTTCTAGAAAACAAACCCTTTTAAAATTTTATAACCAAGCATCAACACTAATTTAGAAAATAATCTCATCCGCAAATGATTCCTAAGTAAATTAATTGCACCCTGAAATATGGGATTATGTTTTCCCTCAAAAATTTCTTAAGTTTCGGGTCTCGTCCATTTTAATTATACATTAGTTAGAAACAATGATTAGACTATTAAATTATATATGAGTGGTATCCAAATTAAATTACATTACACTATTTAAAACTACAGTAAAACCTCGATCAACCGTCACTCTCTGTTATCCATCGTCCGTCTATGAGAATATTACTATTTATTACTCAGGATTTGCGCCGTACGGCTTAGTCTGAGCGTCTGTATGAGCTATTATATTATTTAAAACAACATAAATATGTTTGTAGTGGAAAGTATTATCCTTTTATACAGTTTATTTTCATTTCTCTGCCAAACATTTTAAAATTTAGTTACTGAACACGTTCATAATATGATGTTTCTATTATCCGTCTATTCAGTTATCCGTCACAGTCCCGGTCCCAAATGTGACGGTTAATAGAGGTTCCACTGTACCTACAACAATATAATTTCATTGTGGAATAGCCTCTGGATCACTTAATATTATCTAAAAGGTTTAAATTACCTGGATTTCTGCAAAGTGATGCTGTTATTTGGTTAAACTACCAATGGTTTCGAGCCATAAAAGGGGGCTCATTATCAAGTTAAACACCAAGCTTGTAATCCTGTTCACGGTAGTGTGAAGCAGTCGTCATAGTTCGATAAAAAACACTGACACGAAAAACACATACATGAAAACATTAATTTTAAAAACTGGCCAGTTAGACAAAATCGAGTACGGCACATGCAAATCGTCGCCGGCGGGTGATGGTTCATGACCCATCACCCGCCGGCGACGATTTGCAAGTGCCGTACTCGATTTTGTCTAACTGGCCAGTTTTTAAAATCAATGTTTTCATGTATGTGTTTTTCGTGTCAGTGTTTTTTATCGAACTATGACGACTGCTTCACACTACCGTGAACAGGATTACACTTGGTGTTTAACTTGATAATGAGCCCTTTTGTGGCTCGAAACCATTGGTAGTTTAACCAAATAACAGGATCACTTGGCAGAAATCCAGGTAATTTAAAACTTTTAGATAACAATATAATGCGGATAGCAAATGCTCGAAACCAAGAAAAATTGGCAATACTTGGCCCAATCCAAAAAAAAAACTACTCACACACCCCTTATATGTCTTATATGTATTAACTACTAAGTAACAACTCAAAAATTCAAGGAAATATTTTTTAAGATGAGTGTTTAAATGGCTCTCAAAAATTTCAAATTCATGCAATGTTCTGTTGATTCATTATGAAGTTTAAGACTGTTGATGTAAGTTGGCGGCACATATTATTTTATGTAAAATATAATTATAATATACATTCATGTGCTGCTAGCTTACAATAGTCTCAACTTCATGATGGACCAACAGAATATCGTATGTATTTGACAACTTTTGAGAACTTTGAATACTTTAAATATTCTTTAACAAATATTATTCCTTAGCATTTTTGAGATTTTATTACTTACTAGTACATAGGCTATACAAATATACTAAGTTTAAATCTAATTTAAAATCTTAAGACAGTGGATAATTAATAATGAGGGCAACACTTGTCTAACTGAATTACACACACATCAATATATTCAGAAAGTTCTATTTATTGATAAAATAGGTAACGTTACAACTAACTTACGGGACGTAATAAACTAACTTACCAACAATATCAACTGTATATATTTTTTTAATTATCTCTCAGCTTTAAAACTATCTGTTAAGGCTTCCCCAATTGTTTCTCTAACACACTTCACCATATGTACCTGAACAAGGCAGCGTTTGCAGTGCCCAGCCTTGACAAGGGACTTGGCGACCCACCGAGCAGCATACGCAGCACTGCGGTCTACCTTGGTGAAGTCCTTGCCTGAGAACGCCCCACCACCGTGCGCGCCCCAGCCTCCATATGTGTCTACAATGATCTTGCGACCAGTCAAGCCAGCATCTCCCTGGTTCATCATTTGTTATTACTTAATGAATAAAAACATTAACAATACCTAATATACATTCCAGAAATTTTTTTGCATTCTACGGGGTTACCTCAGGGTGACAAAATATACATAAAAAATCCTTCATATTTATTGCTAGTCAAAACCAATAGCTCAACAAAAGGAACTGATGAAACCTAGGCATGAAAATCATCATAAAAACTGGCTAAAATTATAGCTAGGCTGTGTTGAACTAACTGGAAGACACATCTGAATCTAATTTTTTGACATCGCTGGTTAAACAAGGCCAAGTGACTACTAATCACACAGAACAACTCCTGACAATAATGAGATTATAAAATTGTTAAATAACCACAACTAAATATTTCAATTCACTAAAGGGGAACCTTCAAAAATGTTCCCAGCAATTGTGACTAATGTAGCTTAGTTTACGACCACTTGGCAATCACAGGCTAACCTTTGTTGTAGACACAACACAACTTGTTGAATACTGTAATAGGCTATCTCCTATGTTGCCCTACAGCCCCTCCGTCTTTATAGGGCATGAAACTAGTCTGAGGATTGTTTTGAATGCCGCTGCTCTTGTGTTGAATTAGGTTACAGATTTAATCAGGATAGCATGAGTAAGGTTGGTAACATGAGGAGTCATTGTTCAGAGTATGTAATCTGTATTTTAAGAAATATTGTTGGATAAATTTTGAAGGCTGGCTTTGCTTACAATTAGGGGTGTGCGAGTAGAGATTTTTTTAATCGAGTCGAGTAGTCCAAATTATTTTCGAGTTTTGAGTGTTTTTGAGCAAGTATTTGCCATCAGTTGGTAGTTTAAAATAGAGTAATGGGATTTGCATACCACCCAAGATTTGATAATCTAAACATGGTTTCTAACTAATACATGAGTAACAATACTAAGTTTTAGCCAGTACAATCAAACTGGAGTACATATTGACAAACAAAATGAGGTTTGACTTTCGTTTCTGCCCGATAAAACACGGTCCGGTAGTCATTAGGCCAATTTCACCTGGCCCATACATCTCCTATAATCAATATTAGATGACAAAATCGTTAGTTACAGCCAATATTAAGTGGCCCGGTCGCCACTTTTGCTGATACTATGATTTCCGTCGTCATTTACGGACAAAATTACGCGGTCCAATTGTCATCTTCGGCCGATTTAACGTGCTGCGATCGCCTTTTGCGGCCATTACTACGCGATTTGGCTGGTCACAATCGTTAGCGATCGTCATTTTCGGGCGACTTCACGTGATACGATCGCTTTTTCCGGCCGTTACTACGGGTTTTGGCCAGTCGCAATCGTTAATGATCATCCGAAAATCGGCGGGAAATACTCGCTTGAACTTTCGAGTATTTTTCTAAACCTCGAGTCGAGATGGAGTATTAAAATACTCGGCCGAAAACTCAAAGTTTTGAGTACTCGCACACCCCTACTTACAATGTCTTTCAAGTTGATAGTGAATTTCCTATGGAAAAGTGAACCATTAGCATGACCCGCACGGTGAGACTTAAGCCTGGGACCACCCGGGGACAATGAGGCCAAACTTTTAAAACCTCCCTTATCATTCTAGCACAAATATTTATTGAGTTATTAAAGAAAATGTATACTGACTAAATACAGTACCGGTATGTTGTCATATAGAGATTTTACATTAGAAAAGCCTGTTACTCATTTGTTGGTAAAGTTTTATCATCCCCAGTATCCCCACACCTACTGACTGGACCTTCTCCTAACCTTATCATGTTCAACATTGTTATCCCAGGATTGCAGGTAGAACCAGGAGCATCAGAACAGCCAAAAAATGTTTTTCATAAAAATTTGAATAAGTACCTTGTTTTAACACCGTTTTTTTTTCCATGTTTTAATACCGTTTTTGAATTTTTAAAGTTGTTTATGTGGAAATTCACTTCCATCACTTCAGCATGCTGCATGCAAACTCGTTTTAGGTTACTCCCACTCGTTCACTTTTTGGGGGACTGAAGGGGAAATCAAACCACTTGTTCTAGATTACGAGGACGTATTCTATGTATGGATACTTAAATAAACTCATTGTAATATGTTTGATGAACTAGTTTTGATTTAACATTTTGATTTTGAATTTAAATGGATTATAATTTTAGTAAGCCATGGTTTTTAAAGGTTGAATTGTTAATATTCTTTCCCTTCATATCCCGTAAGATTTTGAAAATATCTTATTTTACTTTCTATTATTAGTATTGTATCTTCTCAGTGGAACAAAAATGGTAACCTATACGTAATATTTTAGTTTTTTGTATTACAAAACTAGCTATGCAACATTATTTACAATATTAAAAACTAAAATGAGTTGTTTTAGTTCCTAATAAATTATTCGCCTCGACTAAATTTAAAAACCACTACTCGCACCCCCCTAGAACTATAGGTCTAGATGGGCTACCAAAATGTCACTTGTGTTGAAAAACAAAATAAGTACAACAAACAATATGAGTTAGTATCAGTAGGTAGTTGTTGGCCTTCCCACAACTCGGTGTTTGCTACTTGAAGAGGAAAGACCTTTGAAAAATCGTTAGATCACCAAAAGCGTTACTTTTTAAAAGCTTTTATTGCAGTTAACATTCAGTAAATATTTAATTTCAGCACTTTGTATCAGCCGAAAGATGGTGTATTGTAACATCATCATGTTTCACTCTGCAATGTACTACTTAATTATTACAATTTAATAGTGATGTGTCAAAACCAAAACTTGAATCTCAAAACCACCAAAACTTTTGGAAAAGTTTCGGTTTCGAGATTCGATCGGTGAGTTTCGAGAATCAAAACTCGAAACTGCTGAGATTTTTTGTGTCTTTATTGTTGTTTTTTTAACAGAAATCACGCCCGTGTTTCGATCAATAATGCAAAGGTCAAAAGCCTACTGTCATCGGTCGTCTACCTTCACCTTTTTTGGATTATTAATTTTTTATTTCTGAAAGAACAACTCTAACCAAAATATATAATTAGTTTTAATTAATTTTCTGGATTTATTTTTCATAACCATACCCAGGCAAGTAAATAGGGTTTCGAGATTCAAGATTCGATTTTGTAAGTTTCGGTTTCGAGATTCGAAATTTCTGGTTTTGACCATCACTACAATCTAATCACGGTTATTGTTTCAACCGACCTGAGGACCTCCGACGATGAAGTCTCCACAGGGATTGATGTGAACGATTGTGTCAGCATCCAGATATTTGGCTGGAATCACTTCTTTGACCACTCTTTCTGACACCTGCTTCCTCAATTCTTCAAGACTGACTTTCTCGGAATGTTGGACAGAGACGACGACAGTGTGAACACGCAGGGGTACGCATGCTCCTCGGGAGAAACAATACTCACACGTGACCTGTAGGCACAATCACAGCACTCAGCACTATTGGTCTACCAGTCAAGTTCAAGTTACATATAATATGACCGACATTCAGAAAGAATTCATCAGCATTTAACATCAGCCGAAAGATGGTATAAAATATAAACATCATAATGTCGGTTAAAAGCAAATAATAATTCACTTTTTAAAGCAATACATTTTTTAGCTTGGTTTTTTTGTCGATAGTAATTTAACACAGGCTATAGATATTTAAATATTTAGAAGAAATAAAATGACCAACATTCAGATAGAATTTATCAACATTTTACATCAGTCGAAAGATGGTGTATAGAAAAAACATCACAATGTTGGTCTACTTTTTATGGTGGATAATTAAAGAAATTACCATTTGTAAAGTAAAACTATTGTTTCTTCTAATCATTATTTCTAATGTCTGTATTATGTAACAAAAGACTAACAACCAACATTCAGTTAGAATTCATCAGCATTTGACATCAGCCGAAAGATGGTCTATAGATAAACATCATTATGTTGGCATTTCTGATATTAATAGTAATACAAATATATTTTGTAATTTTAAATTTAAATTGGATGAATTAATTGAAATTGTAAATAAAGAATTTTTAATGATTGATTTTAAAATCCTTCCAAGATCTTTTGGTTTTTTGCGCCAAATGCCTCCAGTATATTTCTTAAGAGAAAGTAAATTATTGTCTTAAACGAGGGGTCTTCTTTCCTCTCCCCGACAGTATTTAAGTTTTTACGTATTTTTAGATTAACTTAAATCATGTATGTGATAAAATTGCCTACAAATTGATAATTTATAAACAAATTGAGATAGAGTTATTAATTTAGTAACAGCCACATCTAACTGCATTCATGGCCATTGATGAGTTTACCTGGGGGCCGAGCTTTGCTCGGGGAAGGCCAGTCAGTTTTCTTAGATGACTTGGAGTATATTTCACCACTTCCCCCTACTGATAATCAGATTTGTATAACTCATTTGCCTCTTTTCTACATGTTTAAGGTCACTCCAGTTGTTATTTATAGCTCAATGTCCCTTTGATTTATTTTACTACTCTATGTAATCTTAACTCAAATCTTTTAATCTCTGCTCTCAGGAAACCACATGTTAATAATCATAAATAACATGAGTATTACTTTGACAGTTCCCTGGTTGATTATGAACAGCTGTTACAATTCTTTTGTTTTGATTTGAAACTCCATAAGCCCAATGTTAATTTTTTTAACTTTTCATTTCAGTTTTTTTACATTATTTGATTTTTCCTAGGGTTGAGGCCTGTCTAGAACTTATTTTTATCCCAGAAATTAGTTATTTCGAACATTTGAAGGAAATCGTTGGAGCCGTTTTTGAGATCCGTGTCGCAAGCAAGCAAGCAAACCTTACTCATATTAGAGTATAGGATTTTAATTTGGAACATTGATAATATGGCTACTATATTATTTTTTTAAATCAAGTCATTTCCCTTCGAAACCATTACAAAGTGAGATTAAGAGCGGAATGTTCAGAAGCAGAGGTGTAATTTAAATAGTTCCATCAATATATCTGGATCAGAACAAAATCTACAGATCTGTAAATGACAGGGTCAAGACATACTGATAGCATTTGAATGTTATGTCATCACTGATAACGCAAGTTCAGATCATAACAAACACACATGATAATTTCAAATGCATAATACGGTACAAAGTCAAGGCATAATTTAAGCTACTATAAAAGAAACGGTAGAACCTCACTATTTCAATCCCCAACTTCCTTAACATAGCTCACATTTTACTAACCTCTCCAGTTTGCCACAGATCCCAAAGCTCAGTGTACCTCTGCAGCTTGAGCACTTTGATTTTAAAATATTCAATAATACATATCTTTATCACCAAAGAGCAAACAAATATACTATTATAGTGTGCAATTTTATTAACATGAAGCTTGATAGGAAAGATTTAATTTGATTCAATGTCAAATAATATGAAATAAACATATATTTTATCACAACAAAGCCAAAGTAATATTCTATTATGTAGCTAGAGGAGGCCTACCGTTTTATTAAAATAACCTTGATAGTGAAAATTAATTTTGATCCAACATGAAATCAAATAATCAAAAATCTCTTCAGTGTGCTTGTACATGAGTAGTATGTGATCCAATATTACAACAAGCAATCCAAGAGCTAAAAAATTATTATGTTCAAAATATTCATTAAAAGAATAAAGTGCCACTTTTGGAACTTTTTAAGTTTTATATAAAAATAATTAAATATAATTTGTATGCAACCATAATTCAGAGAACAAATTATTGTCAACATGATTTTGATCTGTCATTTATTGTCATCATTATTTAAGTTGCTCTCAAAGACAAATATTGAACTTAAAATAAATTATCCAGGGAATAACACAAAACATATTATAAATAAGTACCAATATTACATACTAGGCTTTACCAATATTATCTTATCTCAATGGCCTTATGTGTTATGCAGAGTAACTTTCACACAAAGCACAACTACAGTTACAGTAATTAAAATTCATTAATTTACTGTAACTGGAAAACTAATCTACAAGAGATTAGTTTTAAAAAGGTATTGATGCTTTAAACCGCCGCAACTGCATGTTGTCTCACCTGGGTCTTGCTGTCGGGGCGGGCCCACGGGAACTCGCCACTGCGCCGCAGCTCTGCAATCCTCTGGTTCAGCTTGTGGGACAGCACCACGGTCAGCGGCATGCATTCCTCCGTCTCATCCGTCGCGTAACCAAACATCAGCCCCTACGAATTGTCTCATATTTATTTAACAGTTTTTTTTAACTCACATAAAATGTGGTAATAGACCCAGAAAATCGTTCAGCCCTAGGAAACTTTTAGCACTAAATCCTTCTAATTTTGATCTATTTGAAACCCTTCCTTTAGATGATGATTCGTTATTTGTTATTTCGTTGACATTAGACGTCACAACAAGACATGTAATAAACCGTGTATATCGCAGTTGTTACAGCGGTCAAATCGAAGTGCAACTAAGCGAAAGGGGGTACAGAAAGTATCAAAACCAAAGACACCCAAATTGGTACGGTGAGGCTTGTTACGTCTGCCGACATCAGTTCACCCTACCCACACTATCACATGAAGAAGTTTTGTATTGGGACCAGATAATATATTGTAGGCGCATGACATTTTTAACAACTGCATAATACTTTTGGCGTTGGCTCCTTAAAAATCACTTGTTAATAATTTTATTTCACCCTTCTTATAGTAACCTCAGTAGTAAATACAAATACAATAAATACGACAACATCATTATGCTCAAAAATACATTGATGCTATGGACAATAAATATTATGCCCAATAAATATATTGAAAATATTTGGTAACAGAAAAAAGCATAGTAAAGAATGTCACATCCTGATTGTTAAAAAACAATAAAACTAATATAGCGTTGGTTGGTATTAAGGGACCTTCCTCAGCAAAGCTTTCCAGATATAATCCTAGATTTTAGTCCCATAAGAGCAATGCTGACTTTCAGAAAACGTTACTACTTTAAAAATCAGAACTTTTTTTAAAAATATTTCAAAATTCCTTGCTTGGTTAATATATGGATTATTGTTTCACAAATAAATACGGTTTCCTCGGCTCTTAATGGAGCCATGTTCCCGTTCCAATTGTCCCAATAGGTTTTGAGATGATTCTGAATGTGACTGTACTTTATTCTGAATTCAACTCTTTTGCATGGGCGAAAACTGATCACCGTACCAATCAGGACATTTTCAATTAACCAATTAAAAAGACTTCATTTTGTTTTTCTTTAGATATTTCACTAATATATTTTCAGGTAACGATTTCTCCGAAAAACAATCTTCATTTTTAAAATTCAGATAAATATTATTTCATTGTTATTATAATACTTGTTTGCATAGTACACACATGGAAGTTCCAAGAGAGCGTTTATAATACCTCCGTATGGGTACAATGGATCAGCTGCAGTCTCACGCGCTATCTCTTGTTGAAGTGCAGAACTACATCCAACTGGCGAAACTGTTGACTGAATTTTTCCCTAAGGCCTGACCTTCTTAGTGTTTGTGTATTCAATAGTATTATATTGGGTTCTATGGGTGGGGGAAGGAGGGTTTAAATTACAACAAATATGTTTTATGCAATATAAGTATAGGCCCCGATGGAAAATCAAAATATTACAAATGGGAAAGAGCTTCTGATTGTCATTAGTTATGAAACCTATTAAGTGAATGCAGTATCAGACATATTATAAGACAGATCCAACAATAATCAGCCCTTTACTGTCAATGTGGATGCACAGGAAAGTTATACATCTCAGTATAAACAAATTATGTGAAAGGCTAGAATAAGTAATAATTACACTGACTGTCAACATGTGTTAGAAAAGAGTAAGAACTTTGTTCTATTTGTAATAGCTAATGGCTATTGTTAAATTATAACTCAAAATTCAGAACATATAACATCATACAAACGCATTTATTGGCTAATGTTTAGCCGTTGAAAACACACACATTTTACATAGAAATAAGTGGTTATCAAAAAAATTGGTTATACCCGTTAAGAAATCAACTTAGAGAGCCTTAGGCCCAGTTAAAATACTAAATTAAGCTTATGTAAAACTATTTTATATTACTATGAATGGGTGAGTCCCACCCCACACACACGGATGCACACCATTGTGGTATTGCCATTGTATTTTTTCATGATTATAGAAATAGTGAATCAATAATAGTAATAAGTATTTATTTAAAAGGATTTTACTCTATGTAAGTTAATTTAATCACTGATTGAAGAAAAGAATAAGTTGTACATACAGACAGGTTTTTTTTAACACAACCCAAATTACAAGTACACAAAGTCACTGTTTAAGACCAATACAAGTTCATTAGTTATCCTACTTCCTTATCTATCAGCCATTTTACATTGATTTTGAGATTATTGCAATCAAAAGTACAAAGTTTGTCTTTCGAATTTGTTTAAAAGAGTGAAAAATGTGTATTAACGTGGTCTATATAAGCACCATGATAAAATATATTTTTATGTTATGATGTTATAGAAATTAGTTGTAGCAAGTGCCAAAAGCAATAGAACAAATTTTAGACATGTAAAATATATATTTTTATGTACAAATCCTGGGTTGAAAGCCCCAGGGTGTTTTTTTTTAACGCATTCACTGCGTTAATTGTGCATATTCAGGATCATTGCATTTCTTTCCTTGTTAGGCAACCACCGGAAATCCGGCGCATCGCACTGAACGTGTTAAACACACTCAGAATTAGGAAGAAGACAAAACTACAAATAATTTGTATGTTTGTTGTATTTGTAATTTTATACAACTAATTCCTACAACTTTATCATCAAACAAATAATAATTCCTTTAGCATCATCACAAAATTATAATTTTTTAGGCTAGAAACTCAAACAGACCACATCAGCTATGTTCATACAAGTTTTTTTCATCGAGGCGACAGGTAGTCACTGTCGCTGGTGAGAGATTAATCCCAATAGTAGTTTTTATACAAAATTATCTGGTACTGTATGTTGGTATTTCTTCCTAAAATATCTTTTCAAACATACTCAGATAATACTTGGCCATTTTTTCGATTAAATTTATTTTTAAAGATCTTGACAAGAGCTCTTCTATGTAATCGACATTATGTAATTTAAGTTTTAAACTAAAAATTCACTGATTGTGA
Source organism: Allygus modestus (assembly GCA_963675035.1). Classification (NCBI taxonomy): domain Eukaryota; kingdom Metazoa; phylum Arthropoda; class Insecta; order Hemiptera; family Cicadellidae; genus Allygus; species Allygus modestus. The sequence continues at coordinate 225,483,715 of OY776111.1, forward strand.
TGGCAAGATTATATAACATCAATGCAATAACTACATTTAATTATACATATCACCTGAATACACTGTGGTTACAATTGGTGTAAAAGACGATTTTTAATAGGATGCCCTTCTTCAAAACATTTATGGAATTTAGGGCCAAAACCTCAGCTATGACGTTCTTCGAGGAATTTATTCCTATTTACCTGAAACTCGCTTTTTAGCGAATTTCCCCTATAGGGAAGAAGCTATTACCATAGGTCTCATGGTAAGACTTAAGCCCGAGACCATGATAACTTTTCATTTTGAGGTCCCCAGATGCCAAAAACACCATTCGGTCAAATTTGTAAATATAATATATTTGTAATATATATGTGTGTGTGTGTGTCCGTAAGCACGATAACTCCTGTAAAAAAGATCCGATCTTAATGAAATTTGGTACAAATGTGTAAAGTACCATTTATTTCATCTGGTTTTCGAACTCATTCAAATAAATGGTGCTTTACAACCATTTATTTGAATGAGTTCGAAAACCAGATGAATCGCACCATCAGAAGGGGGGGGTTTTTTACCCCAAAAATGGTTTTTTTTTGGGGTTTCCACATGTAATTTTTATTTAAATCAAATTTTAGTTTTTAACATTGAATTCAGCATTAAAAAACAAACAATTTGTTGGTTTGATCATTGCTTTACGTCAATTGGTTACCGAGATATTGAAAGTGCTAAACACAGTACGTTGTCTAATGTTATTCTTATGGAGAAAAATAAAAATTGTATATCTCGCTTATTTATAAACATAAACTGACGAAATTTGGTATATGGCTTCATCTGGTTATGGTTCATTGTTGTTTGCACAAAAAAATAATTTTCCCCCTATAGTTCCCGTAGCAGCAAACCTAGGTACTTGGTCCCTATGTTATTCTTATGGAAAATAATTAAAATGTTATATATCGCTTATTTATAAATGTTTATGGTTTAAACTTGGTATGTGACTTCACTAAGATGAGTTCTATTGATATTTGCATAAAACCCCATTACTTTGTGTTTCTTATTGCAGCTAACCTGCGTACTCATCCCCAATGTTATTCTTATAGAGAATAATTAATATTTTAAATATTGCTTGTTTGTGAATATATTTCTTATGAATCCTGTTAAGTGTTTTAATGTGTTATGTTATATATTCATTGGAAATTCGCCGAGTATGCAGGTTTGCTGCGACGGGGGTATTTCATATTTACTTATTATGTTCACACGAACAATACCAAATCAATCTTTAACATTAATTTCATTGTTATAGACTGAATCATTATTATTTTTAATTGTTCTTTGAAGTTTTATTGATAGATGCCACAGCCAGATCACAGGTAGTGACAGTCCATCCGAAACCAGTTCCTTGGGGGAAAGATGGTCACTAAATTGCATGACTAGTTTCCAAGGCTTACGGAAATAAGGTTACCATATGGGTGCCCATGCATCCTAGGAGGAATCACACAATTTTTGGTTTTGTCATGTTCATGTTCCTGATGACACATTGTAAGTAGGCCAGTATTTAGATGACAGCTGTATCGCTTAGTGCCCCTAGCAGCAAGTGGGGGCATCTGCCTCCTCCCTCTCCACAATCGCTGCCTAGTTTAGTGTATAGTGTGGCAGGGAGTGGACGTGTTTAGTGGCAGCCCAGCCTGGAGGCAGCGATGCAGAACGGGTAATGTATCTTCATTTTTTCAGTTTGGGTCTTGTTTATAAATGTGAAGGGTATGTTATTTACGAGTTCGTATTAATAACAATGTAAACAAAAATACCCCCGTCGCAGCAAACCTGCGTACTCAGTGAATTTCCAATGCATATATATGTGACTCACTACTACACAGAGCTACTTACAGTGGGGTCTCACAAACTCGACACAATGTGGACTAAGACCCTGTCGAGTTTGTGGAATGTCGAGTTATCCAGAATTACATTGGGAGGGGAGGAAAACACATTATTTAGCTGTAAATTGTATACTGTATTAGATTTTACTTAAACACATTATAGTATAAATGTATAATGATATTGTATTACAAACTTAAGAAAAATATAAACATTAGATAAATACTTAAAAATTGAGAATTAATAACTAATTGTCCTCGTTTCCAAAATATATAGTCTTGTAATACATGTACTGTATAGTAAATGAGGTGTCGAGTTTCCCAGAGTGTCGAGTTATCGGGAGTCGAGTTTGTGAGACTCTACTGTACCAAGTTTCACAAAAATACATCCATAAATAAGTGATATAAAGCATTTTATTTATTCTCTATAAGAATAACATTAGGGTTGAGGACGCAGGTTTGCTGCAACGAGGAAGATAAGAAATATTTTTTTGCAAATATCAATATAACTGAACCAGGTGAAGCTATATACCAAGTTTTTTTTTATTTAGGTTCATAATTAAGGGAGATATACAACTTTACTTATTCTCCATATGAATAACATGGGGGCCGAGTATTCAGGTTTGCTGCTACGGGGACTATCAACAGAAAACTTGTTTTTGTGCTAATATCAATATACCACAACTAGTTGAAGCCACATACCAAGTTTCATCAATATACAATCAAAAATAATCGAGATAGAATTTTATTTATTCTCCATAAGGATAACATTGGACAAAGTGTGTTTAGCACTTTGAATATCTCTGCAACGGACCTAGAACAACGATTAAAACACCAAAATGTTTGTTTTGTTGAGCTAACACTAAACAGAAATGTGAAGTTTTTAGTAAAATTATCTGAGAAAAATCTAGAAACCTTTTTCCCATAAGATTAACATAGGACACGTTTTTTGGATTTTCTCCGCAACCACTTAACCTAGGTTAATAATTCAAAATACTAAATTATTTGTTTTTTTAAGCTCTATAAAATGGCAATAACCAAAATTGAGTGTTTTTAACATTTTGGGGTCAAATTTGCAAAAAACCGATTTTTGGAAAATTGTAAACCCCCATAAAACCCCCTTCCCATAGTTCGATCGATCTGGTTTTCAAACTTAAAGCCATAAATGCTACTCTCAACATTTGTGCCAAATTTCATCAAAATCGGGTGTTTCTTTCAAAAGTTATCGCGGTAACGGACACACACACACACACACACACACACACACACACATATATACACACACATATATATATATATATATATATATACACACATATATATAAATTTGAACGAATAGCGTTTTTGGCATCTGGGGACCTCAAAACAAAAAGTTATCATGGTCTGGGGCTTAAGTCTTACCATGAGACCTACGGTAATAGCTTCTTCTTCCCTATAGGGGAAATTCGCTATAAAAGTAGGCTAGTTAGGTATAATTTGTTGATATTTAGATGTAAGTTCATAAGGGAGGAGTTTCCTTACTTCCTGAAACATCTTCCTGCCTAAGGAGGGCCCATTCATATTGCTCACTCTTCTTTCTTTTATTAGTAGAGAATTCGCTCGCTAATATGTTTTAGCGAATTTGCCCTATAGGGAAGAAGCTATTACCATAGTCGGCATGGTAAGACCTAGGCCCGGGACCATGATAACTTTTCGTTTTGAGGTCCCCAGACCCCAAAAACACCATTTGTTCGAAACTGTATATATATATATATATATATATATATGTGTCCGTAAGCACGATAACTCTCGTAAAAATTATCCGATTTTGATGAAATTTGGTATAAACGTGTAAAGCAACATTTATGACTTTAAGTTCGAAAACCAGCCAGATCGCTCCATCCAAAGGGGTATTTTGGGGGGGTTTTGTACCCCAAAAATGGGTTTTTTGAATTTTGTACATATAATTTTGGAAATAGTCAAATTTTACTTTTTACCATTGGATTCAGCTTTAAAAAACACTCAATTTGGTATTTTGATCATTCCTCTATGTCAATCGGTTACCGAGATATTGAAAGTGCTAAACACAGTACGTTGTCTAATGTTATTCTTATGGAGAATAAGAACAAAATTATATCTCGCTTATTTATGAACGTATACTGACGAAACTTGGTATACGGCTTCATCTGGTTGTGGACCATTGATATTTGCTCAAAAAAACAATTTTTTCCAAAGGCTCCCGTAGCAGCAAACCTGCGTACTCAGCCCCATGTTATTCTTATGGAGAATAAGTAACCCTCCCTTAATTATGAAAATAAATTAATGAAATTTGGTATGTGGCTTTACCTACATGAGTTATATTGATATTTGTATAAAACCCCATTTTTTGTGTTCCTTGCTTCAGCAAACCTGCATACTCAGTCGCCATGTTATTCTTATGGAGAATAATTAAAATGTCATAAATCGTTTGTTTATGAATGTATATTGATGAAACTTGGTATGTGGCTTTATGTGGTATTAAGATACATATATATGCATTGGAAATTCGCTGAGTACGCAGGTTTGCTGCTACGGGGGTATTTCGATTTATTATATACATGCATTCAAGACATACATAAAGTGCCTTAACTCATGTCTTCCAGTCAACCATTTTTCAAAGAGTTAAAAGTAAAAAAATTGTTCACTGGAGCCATTGCAGTGGTAATTCACACCAACAGTGGTTTTAAGGGTAAAAATCCCTCCTGCTCTCCCAGGGCTAGGTGGCAACACATGTATTTGGAAAACACTCAGACAATCAATGTTAGCTTGACATATATCACAACCCTTACTAAAAAAAGAGAGGTAAAGATGTGAAAATAATAGATAGTTGATGAATACAGTTTTTAAACTTGCTTTTGAAAGATTTTACAAGGTTGCCACTGAAGTTACATTTCAAAGTCATATATAATTCCAAGTTTTGAGGTAAAAATAAAATACCCCTGTCGAAGCAAACCTGCGTACTCAGCGAATTTCCAATTCATAATATATGACTTAATACCACATAAAGCCGCATACCAAGCTTCATAAAAATATATTCACAAATAAGTGATACATACAATTTTAATTATTCTCTATAAGAATAAAATTGGGGATGAGTACATAGGCTTGCTAAAACAAGGAACATAAACAATTGGTTTCTATGCAAATATCAATATAACTCAACTAGGTGAAGCTAGTTTCATCAATATTCATTCATAAATAAGCGATATATTGCATTTTGATTAATCTCCATAAGAATAACATGGGGGATGAGTACGCAGGTTTGCTACATCAAGGAACGAAAAAAATGGTTATTTAGGCCAATATCAATATAACTCAACTAGGTGAAGTCATATAAGAGGTTTTATTAATTTATGTTCATAATTGAGACATAGCATTTTAATTTTTCTCCATAAGAATAACATGGGGGCTGAGTACGCAGGTTTGCTGCTACGGGAACCTTTAGCAAAAAATTGTTTTTTGAGCAAATAACAATAGACCACAACCAGATAAAGCGGTATACCAAGTTTCGTCAGTATACGTTCATAAAAAGCGAGATATAATTTTGTTCTTATTCTCCATAATAATAACATTAGACAACGTACTGTGTTTAGCAATTCCAATATCTCGGTAACCGATTGACATAGAGGAATGATCAAAATACCAAATTCAGTGTTTTTTAAAGCTGAATCCAATGGTAAAAAGTAAAATTCGACTATTTCAAATATTACATATAAAAAGCTCAAAAAAACCATTTTATGGGGTACAAAACTCCCCCAAAATATCCCTTAAGGTAGAGCGATATGGCTGGTTTTCGAACTTAAGAGTCATAAATGTTGCTTTACACGTTTATCCAAAATTTCATCAAAATCGGACCTTATTTACGAGAGTTATCGCACCCATGTACATATATATATATATATATATATACAGTTTCGAACGAATGGTGTTTTTGGGGTCTGGGGACCTCGAAACGAAAAGTTACCATGGTCCCGGGCCTAGGTCTTACCATGCCGACTTCGGTAATAGCTTCTTCTCTATAGGGGAAATTCACTAAAAGGGCCTATATGCAAAATAATTCATCTAAAACTTTTAAAGTGCTACATTACGATTTAGTTTAGCTGGTGTCACGATGTAATACTTACTTAATTATATTTAAAATTATTCTGTATCTGGATTCATCCATATGATACACTTTTATAACACTGGAGCTTGGTGGAATTGAAGGGGGTGGTTATAGAAAACAAAAAATACACCAAAGATCCAAAGATATTTGTATATATTAATTTTTGCAGAAACAAATCATAAAAGTGTGTATAAATGAGTGTTATTTATTTTGTTTTTGGGTCTACCTACACCTGAAAGGCCTAACTAAATCCTGGACTTGTATATAGACCTAACCATACAGACTTTGAATAAAAACTATCTAAATGAACTGTTTTTAGAAACTTCTATAGGTAATCTTTTAAACCGTTTTTATAAACTACCGCTAAACATTTACTTCATTTACTTATTACATATTTTTACTTATATCCTTTATTTTAAACAGGTTTTAAAACAAATATCCAAATATTAATACTCAGAACACTGAAATAGTATTTATATATCAGTGTTACAATAATATCAAATAACCAAAATCAGTTTCATTTAAATTAATAATGGGGAAACAATTAGATTATAGGATAATATACATTTCCTCACTCAAAGAGAAAGATTTTTGACAGTGTCTGATAATATTGTGCTCAACAGGAAACGGGACGTGCCTTATCTTAAAAGTCAGATTTCGTCGCTGACCCAAACCCTGCGTCCCCTCACTCTGCTTATTTATCTGTTGACTTCATTCACGTACATAAAAAAATAAAATCCTGTAAATTTTCTTTTCGTGTTTGTTGAGAGTAGTTTTGGGAATGTAAAGGAAGTGATTAGTGTCGGGAGGAGTCCCACTTATTTGATTAAACGTTGTTTAGCTTATCTTTGTTTGTTTTTCCATGTTAAGTTATTTTTTGTTACCAACGGCCTGGAATCAAAATCAACTTTGGACCATCAATTCTCAATTCCGGTTCTAAGCCTGAGAATTGGTAGGATCGAGGAATCGAAGCATCCCTGATAAAAGAGCTATACCTAGATAACAATAATAATAGCGCAGATTGTCTGGGCAAAGTAATTTGAATTGATAATTCTGATGTGACACACTATCCTTTAAGAAAAAGAACTTTTAGGAGTGTTTGATGTTGGTTACAAAGGTGGTATTTACAATAGTTAAATAGCAAATTAAAACCGGTAACACTTTGATGTAGCACTCTTTCGACACCTGACCAGTAAACATACTTACCAGGTTCTAATGAGGTGCAAATTAATTTATATACAAATACAGGGCACTTTATTACTGCCTGATATCCAGAAACAATTGTTTTAAACACATAAGACAGTCAATTACATTACATACTCATTTACAATAATCCAAAGTTGAACCCCGCAGAATACAGATATTTGCTAAAACTAGAGATGTGCGAGTACAGGTTTTTTAAGTAGAGTCGAGTTTGAGTCGAATAAATGGCAAAAGATTTGAATCTCGAGTTCCAGTCGAGTATACAAACAAATTTGCATTTGCAAATTTGTATTTGAGTAAATGGATTCCTGCTTCATAGGAAAAAGCATACATTTATCTGAAAATAAATCATACCAAATAATTGCATAACATTTTGCCATGAAGATCAAATACTTTTAATCTGTTAGTATTAAGGTTGTTATAGCCTATATGGTATTAATTAACAGTTCCATTAAAAAATAATCTCAGTTTTTTTTTATTTCCTCCTTTTAGCGAACTTCCCTATAGGGAAGAAGCTATTACCGTAGGTCTCATGGTAAGACTTAAGCCCGAGACCATGATAACTTTTCATTTTGAGGTCCCCAGATGCCAAAAACACCATTCGTTCAAATTTATATATGTGTGTGTGTGTGTGTGTGTGTGTGTGTGTGTGTGTGTGTGTGTGTGTCCGTAAGCACGATAACTCTCGTAAAAAAGGTACGATCTTAATGAAATTTGGGACAAATGTGTAAAGTACCATTTATTTGAACGAGTTCGAAAACCAGACAAATCACACCATCCAAAGAGGGGGTTTTTTTTGGGGGGGGGTTTGTACCCCAAAAATGAGTTTTTTGGGGTTTTCACATGTAATTTTAATTTAAATCAAATTGTAATTCATACCATTGAATTCAGCTTAAAAAAACTAACAATTTGGTATTTTGATCATTGCTCTACGTCAATTGGTTGCCGAGATATTTAAAGTGCTAATCGTTGTATAATGTTATTTTTATGGTGAAAAAGAAAAATTGTATATATATCTCACTTATTTATGAACATAAACTGGCGAAATTTGGTATATGGCTTGATCTGGTTGTGGTTTATTGTTGTTTGCACAAAAAAACAATTCTTTGCCTATGGTTCCTGTAGCAGCAAACCTAGGTACTTGGTCCCCATGTTATTCTTATGGAAAATACTTAAAATGTTATATATCGCTTATTTATGAATGTATACGGATGAAACTTGGTATGTGACTTCACTAAGATGAGTTCTGTTGATATAAAAACCCATTATTTTATGGGTTGCATAAAAAACCATTACTTTGTGTGCCTTGCTGCAGCAAACCTGCGTAATCATCCCCAATGTTATTCTTATAGAGAATAATTAACATTTTAAACATCGCTTGTTTGTGAATATATTTCTTATGAATCCTGTTAAGTGTTTTAATGTGTTATGTCATATATTCATTGGAATTTCGCAGAGTATGCAGGTTTGCTGCTACGGGGGTATTTATTTATCCTATGTTTTGTATATTATGTTTAGGCCTAAGCTACATCTTTCTGCGAATAGAGAAAGTAAAATTACATTTAGGCCTATGAGTTAAAATAAACTTTATTTTAATATTAAAAAGGCCTATTACAGAGTAAAACATTAGCCTACTTACTTACCACACAAAATGTATTTACTAACATATCTTAGCATTAATTTTAACACTAATATTCCTAATAAGAACAATCGGTTTGTAACAACATGAAGATATGTTTAAAAATGCCTGGCAAATCAGTTGATGAAATTGAAGCCATGTCTTAAATAGAGTTTTAAAATAATACAAATTATTTAAAAAATCATTAATGAAACTTAAACAAGGCCAAAACAAATCACTTGTCTTAAAAACAGCTCAATGCCAAAGGACAGTTGAGCCTAAAATTAATGGATTGACTCAATTTCAATTATTATGGAACAAAAACAAGCACAAACTTCATATACCTATTAGATTTCATTACAGATATATTTTTGATATTTTACTTTAAAAAATTATAAGGTTAGGTTAACCTAAAAGTGGACTATACAGACAGTGTTCATACATCTCAATCTAAAGGGCCATTTTGGTGTAAAGAGTAATACAAATTTAAAAGCCATAACTTACTTATTTTTAATAAAACACTAAAATCCACGTCACAACTCTTAACACCTCAAATGCGTTCACACTCAAATTTGATTTGAATTTACAGACGACACGCGGCCGCAGACGACCCTTGGTAGCGTAGGTAAACGGAGGGAGTAAACTCGCTCGAAACTTTCGAGTTTTAGTAAAACCTCGAGTTTCTGTGCCGAACTCGGCTCGAACTCGAAATTTCTAGTACTCGCACATCCCTAGCTAAAACGTCAACCCTGAACTGTAACTTAATTTGAATATCGGAATCTAAAGGTCAGTCTCAAAAAATGTTAGAATTAAAGTCCTGCACAGTATATGAATGTAAACAGTTATTTTCAGTAAAATTTGGTTTATTTATTTATTTTAACACCTTTCACTCTATCCATTATTGTCTAACACCATAATTTATAATTATTACAATTATTAACACAAGTTATTAACAGAAAATACAATTCGGTAACTAACAATATAACACTTAAAAAAAAAAGAAAAAACACAAAACATGTAGTGAAATATACAATATTCATTGATTTAACAACTGAATATAGAACCTCGGCAAAATCACAGGCCTACAAAAGAAATCTTATTGGTTTTGAATTTTCTGCTATAATTTTTGCTTGACTCTAAACTGCTCTATATCTACAAAGTAGCAAACTCCACCAAAAATCGCAATCTGATTTGAATCGGGATGAGAAAGTCCGTGACCATCTCAAGTAGTTCATTATAGATTTTGGTGCTCATTTCATCGATTTTGAATTCTAATAAATAATATTCATGAGTGAACGTTTGTTTCTTATCATGAACAACTTGGTAGGTAACTTAACACTTTATTTTAAAAATTATATCAGTACACAAATTTTTTGAAAATACTATGATATTAGATAGTTGTAAACATAATCTCAATCTCTCAGGTTCCGGTTCCTCTATTTTCCCTTACTACGCTACGTTACGTTATCTAAAAGTCACCACTAGGTAACGTATTTATCAGTAACGTTACTGAGGATGAATTGAATTAAAATCAATAAAAATAAGTCAAATCTTATCACAAAAATTGTTATTTCGGATACCGGTATTAAGTCCATGGCCTTTATGATAAAATTATGTTCTTTTGGTAATAACTAATATTATTGCTTTCTTATTGATTAAACCAAAAACGTTAGATCATTTTATTAATTTAACAACTAAAATATGGGGGAAACTAAATAAATTAGAAATTGATCAAATTCAGCTCTGCTACATATTCCAAATTCCTCCTTACATTGTATATTTTCATTTTGACTAGGCTATTAATAGTATATTTTTCACCATAAACCAGTTTATTTCCTCTCACTTGTGAGATCCCAACTAAATCATTTAACAGGTTAAAAAAAAAAACTTTAGTTTCCTTTCCACTAGTGAAATTATCATTATTTTCATTATTACTCGTAATATAAAATATAAAATGGGAATTGTCATTAATATTTCCAACATAAAGTAAAATGAAATTTATGTTTATATTATTATATTTCCAATACAAAATCAAATGTAATTTAACATGGCAATACCACATTAGGAACTACGACAAAGGAGACACTGCACAGCTGTGTGTTTGTGTAATCCGTTAAGGATACAAACACACAGCTATCAACATGTAAAATGATATACCTGATCTCCAGCTCCCACAGAATCTTCGGAGCGATTGACGTGCACGCCAGCGGCTATGTTAGGCGATTGTTCGTCCAAAACAACCATGACAGCACACGTCTTGTAATCAAAACCTGCAGCCAAACCAGTAATTCCAGAGTTGCACGTGCTCTCAACTCTTGAAGCTCAAGAACCCCGTGCAACTCGACCAATCCTTAAAAGGATTATGTGATTTCCCTTTGACAATCCCAGTCAGGATTATTAGTAGGTACATGCAAATGTATTATTAGTAAAATAAATATATTAGAAAACCACTAATGAAACTGTTTTTATTTTTTATTTAATTAAATTTTTGTTGGAAATCGGGAATAAATCAAGGTCATGATCTTGATGAAGCCCTTGTTATGATAACAATGTTTTTATCTATTTACGGAGAATAATTAAACCTACTACATGAAATACCCACTGTTTTTGGTGTTTATAAAAGCTAATTTTCGAGAATCTACAATGTCGTCAAACTTACTGCCCCTGATCAAAATCTTTAAAAAAACTTGATACATGCCTATGAAATCATAATCAGAGAAAGCAAGATTATTTTAAAGCCCATATAGAACGAGACCAACGGTTAATAGGCACCTTTTGCCACGACACGATATTATACCATGCTCTTGTGTTCAATACCTGATCACCGGCCCCTATATCTTCTTCATCTTTGTCTTTGTGAACTCCTTTTGCAATGTTTGGAGACTGTTCTTCCAGGGCACACAGAACGTTGCACGTTCTGTAGTCAAACCCTAACCCAACCAAGTAAACGTATATTGAAGGATATGTATTTCATAACTCTCTGATTGTAATTAATTACCTGCAGTACAAACTAGAGACCAACATCATAGGAGTAACACATACTTTTTTAGTTGAGTGTCACATATACTTAAAATTGTTTAAAATTAATATCAGCCTAACTGCTAGGAGTAGAATCAGTTTAAAACATAAATCAGTTTAAACCAAAATATAATTATAATTTCTTCAAAAAGGCATTTACATTGTTTTAATGAGCTGTTTAATTCACATTTATTTTTCAATATCTTATTAGTAGCCAATTTAAGCTGAGTTTTTCAATAAAAAGAGTGAAAATTATTTATTTTTATTTTAATAAAATATAGCAGATAAAAGGTTTTGTTAAAAAATAAAATAAAAAATCTCTTTTACAGCTCAAAATGTTGAATGTTGGTTATGTTAGGCCTAAGTTACCTTTAGAGGAGTCATCATATCCAATATGCTTTACGGTATCCCTGACAACTTTTTGGTAGTCCACAACAGCTTTTGATGTAATTTCTCCACAAAGTAAAACCATTCCTGTTTTGGTGACAGTCTCTGAAATAAATTACATAATTTTAAAAATTGTTACTCGTATTACTAAGTTTAACAGCAGCTATAAAACTTAATACGGTAATTAAAAATTTACATTTTTATGACTTAGGCCCCCAAACAAAAAGAAATTGATTAGCCTAAAAAGATTAACTGGTCAACTAACAAACAAAATTTAAAATAATATAATTTGCTCTTTAAACAGGGTTCCCACTCAAACTTAATGATCAAATTCACGGGGTTTTCAAGGTCTAAAAATTGTCAATTTCACAGTCGAAATATTAAAAAATATAACCTATAACGGTCGCAAAACAACAACGCAGATGCAGCGCAGCGGTCAAATACTAGTTAAATCTTTCCAACATTCCAATTACGATGTCACATGGTTGACATAAAACTATACCATACATTCCAAGTGAACCTTTTAAAAAATAAGAACTATTTTAGAGTTTATTAGTGTTTTATTGCCATCGTGAGTCATGTCATCAGTCTATCGGTTATCGGTTGCTGGTGATTTCTACTTCGCTCAGTGTTGCCAATCACTTTTTCCCAAATTACCCTTGATCCTCGTCAAAATTACCCTCAAAATCTAAACTCCTGTATTTGAGTAAAGAGTGCTAATAAAATAAAGGAAATGTTCTTGAAATTTGATAGGTTTGAGGAGCCGCCTATGGATGTCACTGATGTATAATTAATTTTAAAGTTTAGAATAAAGAATGAAAATAGAAGTTGCACACGCCAGCGAGTTTTTGTCTCAATTTTTTAATGCGAGATATAACGGATTTTTCTCAGAATTTATTTTACTGCTTAAAAAATCACAGTATATAAATGATTAACAGCTGATGCAATTTTGTTTACAGCCATAAACGACAATTATAAAACAGCTAACGCTGTCTATCTTTCAGTCTATCAACTGCTAGGATTAGGTAGGCGGAGACAGGTGACAATAATCCCCATTTTCTATTTTCGTTATTTATTGTCTGGTTGACGTTAAAACTTGCGGTCATTACTGCAACTTAGCGGACTTCTTGTCGTCCTGGCACTAGTGCCTCTTCCATGTTTTTAACATGAGACGATCACTGTACATGTAATCCATACTCAAGCATAATTTCTGTCATGGATTTCATGAGTATTCGTCAGAGTAACGAAAATCGGAAGGGTCGATAAAATAGAGAAATGTAGTAGGCCTAATTTAATCATAAATAAAAATCAATGAATGTATAATAAGTATATGACAGAGTATAATATAAATTTGTATATTTTTAAAGGCTTTGGTAAAATTACCCCTTTTTACCCTCGGAATTCAAAATTATCACTAAGGGTAATTTCTCTCGAATTGGCAACGCTGACTACGCGCCGTGTAAATGGAATGGGCAAGTTACTGATACCACAGTTGACTAGTTACAGTAGCTGTCTACTGTCACCGACTAATACAAAACAATAGGCAAATGACATACAGTAAAGAAGACACAAACGGTCTTACATAAGTGTCAGTCAGCAGTCAGTTGACAGTGAAAAAAACACCAGCAACTTAACAACTGTCGCCCGAGTTCCTTTGCACCGTGGAAACCAGAACCAATCCTAAATCATCTGCACAGCTGCAATCTGCAAGTAGGCAGACGACGCGGTATTCACCATATTTATAACGTTCTAAATAATTCTGTTGTATATTTCCCTATCTGAAAACAAATGTGATATTTTCTGAAAAGATTTTTTTATTGTTTTTCAAGTTTGATATATTTTTAAGGTTTGATATAGAAATTCACAGCTTATTCCAGGTTTTTTCACGGTATACGAAATTCACGGCTTATTCAAGTTTCACGGTTTTCACGGTTGGGTGGGGACCCTGTTTAAAGTGACAACAAATCTGTTAAAAGTTATGTATAAATTGCGAGAACCATTAAATCTAAAGATTGAATATAAAGCAAACTGACTAACTTTAAAAAAAAGCTCGGTCCCACAGGTGCTTGAACAAATACTGGTAAGAAACTAGTACGAAATTTAGGTTTTGGCTATAAAAATCCCTGTAACTTATACAAATCAAAAAATTAAGGGGGAAAGGTCCCCCCTATTTAGGGAGTCTAAAGGGGGAAATCCCCCTTCTCCCCCTAGGATTACATGGCAAATAGGCTATTCCAAATATCTTCTATTGGTCAATGTTAGCCCAACCTATGAACCAAATTTTAATTAAATTAATCAGTAAAGAAAATTATAATAATAATTTACTGATTCTCCATAGTAATAACAATACTGAGTTTACCGCTATATGAAAATTTAATTTTCTTCGAAACCATTATTGGTTGCAGAATAATAATTGAACATAGTCTACTGATATAATGAAACATTATGATTTACTATATAAATCCAGATAAATCACCATTCCTAAATCTAAATCAGTAGAAAGCTATTTAAAAATGTATCATGCCAAGGCCAAATATTGATGATAGGTAATGTTTTGATTAAAAACTTATTAATTTTTGGTAATAAGGTAAACCTAGAATATTTAACTTAACTATGCTTATAATGTATTCAGAGGCTATAGAAGCAAAATGCACTTAAAAAGCAAATGTGTATGCACTTAAAATGAGTTAAAAGCAAACCATTTCACTTACCACAAGCAACTTTAGCATTTGGGTCTTGCTTTAAATGTGCATCCAAAATAGCATCACTTATCTGGTCGCACATTTTATCTGCAACAAAGTAGTCTGTGTTACATTTATTTGTTACAAAAATATGATATTAATACATAAATACCCTTGTAGCAGCAAACCTATATACTCAGCTAATTTCCAATGCAAATATAACTAAATATATCTCACAAATACCCTCGTAGCAGCAAACCTGCGTACTCAGAAAATTTCCAAAGCATATGTATGAATCTTAACACCACATAAAGCCACATACCAAGTTTCATCAATATACATTCATAAATAGACGATTTATGAAATTTTAATATCCTCTATAAGAATAACATGGCAGCTGAGTATGCAGGTTTGCTGAAGAAGGAGCAAAAAAATGGAGTTTTGTACAAATATCAATATAACTCAAATAGATAAAAGCCACATACCAAATTTTATTAATTTGTATTCATAATGAAGGGAGATAACACCCTACTTATTCTCTATAAGAATAACATGGGGGCTGAGTGCGCATGTTTGCTGCTACGGGAACTATTAGCCAAAAAATGTTTTTAGTGCAAATATCAATAGACCACAATGAAATGAAGCAATATACCAAGTTTTGTCAGGATAAGTTGATAAATAAGCAAGATATACAATTTGTCTTATCCTCCATAAGAATAACATCAGACAACGTACTGTGTTTAGCACTTTCAATATCTCTGTAACCATTTGACGTAGAGCAATGATCAAAACACCAAATTGTCCGTCTTTTTAAGGTGATTCCAATGGAAAAAACTAAAATTTGACTTTTTCAAAAATTATAATCACTTGACTGAGTGCGCGGTTTGGTTGTGGATGGACGTGAGATTCAAGTTTCCTGTGTTTGCCGTCAGCTTAGAGGCTACGATGCAGAATAGGTAATGTATTGTCAGTTTTCCATTTGTTCGTATATATAAATGTTGTGTTAGTGTATTGTATTCGATTTTAGCGAATTTCCCCTATAGGGAAGAAGCTATTACCGTAGGTCTCATGGTAAGATTTAAGCCCGAGACCATGACAAATTTTTTTTTAGGTCCCCAGATGACTAAAACAATATTCGTTCAAATTTATATATATATGTATATATATGTATATATATATATATATATATATATATATATATATGTGTGTCCGTGAATGCGATAACTTGAGTAAAAAACGTCCGATTTCGATGAAATTTGGCTCAAATGTGTAAAGTGACATTCATGACTTTAAGTTCGAAAACCAGAAAAATCGGGCCATGGGAAGGGGGGTTTATGGGGGTTTTAAATTTTCCAAAAATCATTTTTTTTCATTTTGTACCCTAAAATTTTTAAAACACTTAATTTTGGTTTAGACCATGTTATAGAGCTTAAAAAAACAAATAATATGGTATTTTGAATTATTAAGCTAGGTTAAGTGGTTGCGGAGAAAATCCAAAAAAACCTGCTCATAAAATCTCCTATGTTAATCTTATGGGAAAAAGGTTTTTGGCTTTTCCTAAGTTAATTTTGATGTAAACTTCACATTTGCTTTCACCAATCAATTCAGCTCCACAAAACAATCATTTTGGTGTTTAAATTGTGATTATACGTCCAACCATTGCAGAGATATTCAAAGTGTTAAACACAGTACGTTGTCCAATGTTATCCTTATGGAGAATAAATAAAATTTGATATCTCCATTGTTAATGAATGTATATTGATGAAACTTGGCACGTGGGGTCACGTAGTACTGGTATATTGATATTTACACAAAAAATTGATTTTTTTGTTGATTATTCCCGTAGCAGCGAACCTGCGTACTCAGCCCCCATGTTATTCTTATGGAGAATAAGTAAAATGTAATGAATCCCTTAATTATGAACATAAATTAATACAACTTGGTATGTGGCTTCACCTTGTTGAGTTATATTGATATTTGCATAAAAACCCATTTTTTTAGTTCCTTGTTGCAGCAAACCTGCTTACTCATCTCCCATGTTATTCTTATGGAGAATAATTAAAATGTTATATAGTGCTTACTTATGATTGAATATTGATTAAACTTGGTATGTGGCTTCACCTAGTTAAATTGCATTTATATTTGCATAAAAACCAATTGTTTGCGTTCCTTGTTTCAGCAAACCTATGTACTCATCACCAATGATATTCTTATGGAGAATAATTAAAATTGTATATATCGCTTATATATGAATATATTTTTATGAAACTTGGTATGCGGATTTATATGGCATTAAGACATATATTATGCATTGGAAATTCGCTGAGTACGCAGGTTTGCTGCGACGGGGGTATTTTGTATATATATTTGTTATCTTTGTGTTAGTGTAAATTAAAATGTAAAGGAAAATATTTTAAAAAATCCAAAAAAATTTAGGTTAGTTAGGTGTATATATAAATGTTGTGTTAGTGTAAATTAAAATGTAAAAGAAAAATAGGTACTTTGGTATTATACGGATGCCACTATTTTTGGAGGTTAATTTTTACCGGATACAAAGGATAACTACTTAATTCGAAAAAACGTACTTTTATTGACTTACTGTACAAATTTTACATCATTCTGATGAGCGGTCTTTGTGTTGTGCCTCCCAAAAGGCAGCGATGTCTGCTAGGATCGTGTTGAATGCGTCGCCGCCGCTAGCAGCCAGACCCGATCGCCACAGGTACGCCGCCAAATATACATCGCGCTGTGGCAGTTATGTTAGGATGGGTTATCATAAAAATGCGTACGGTTTCCTCTTCATTTCGAGGTAAATCCCACACGAAAAGAACGTCACTCATTATGAAAACAAATGAAGTGCACGGCAATTCATGACACTGACCCAGGACCCAGATTACAGGCGGTGACAGGTGATGCGCGCGCTCCGGTCAACGACCTGACCTTGGCCTATTTGGAGGGTGTTTGGCGGCCGGAAGTATGACTCATCAGGTATCATTCGATTCGTAACAAAACAAGGAAAGTCCTACAATCATTTTTATGATAACCCATCCTAACATAACTGCCGCAGCGCGCTGCATAAGGGTGGCATCCGTATAATACCAAAGTACCGAAAAATAATTAAAAAATCAAAAAAAATGTAGGTTAGTTAGGTGTAAGAGTTTGATATTTAGATGTAAGTAGGGTTCACTTGATAACGGGAGGAGTTTCCTTACCTCCCGAAACGTAGTGTAGTTTTAAACACTAGAAGCAATAGGTAAAGTCCAAATAAATCAAAAAATAAATTCGGATCCATCGCTATTATGAGTTTCAAAAATACATTGAAAGTTCTAAACACAATACGTTGTCTAATGTTATTCTTATGGAGAATAAGGAAAAAAACTATATCTCGCTTCTTTATAAGCGTAGACTGATGAAACCTGGTATACGGGTTTATCTGGTTGTGGTCTATTGATATTTGCTAAAAAAAACATTTTTGCTAAAGGTTCCCGAAGCAGCAAACCTGCGTACTTAACCACCATGTTATTCTTATGGAGAAAAATTAAAATGCTGTCTCCCTTAATTATGAACATAAATTAATAAAAACTTGTATATGACTTCACCTAGTTGAGTTATGTTGATATTTGCCTTAACACCTATTTTTTTTGTTCCTTGTTGCAGGAAACCTGCGTACTCATCCCCCATGTTATTCTTATATGGAGATTAATCAAAATGGGATATATCGCTTATTTATGAATGTGTATTGATGAAACTAGGTAGGCTAATATGTGGCTGAACCTAGTTGAGTTAAATTGATATTTGCTTAGAGATCAATTGTTTATGCTCCTTGTTTCAGTAAACCTATGTCTCATCTCATCCCAATGTTATTCTTATAGAGAATAATTCAAATTGTAAATATTGCTTATTTGTGAATATATTTTTATGAAACTTGGTATGCGGCTTTATGTGGTATTAAGACATATATTATGCATTGGAAATTCTCTGAGTACGCAGGTCTGCTGCAACGGGGGTATTTATTCCATAACATGTTCATCCACATCCAAAGAGTTTGTAGCCTAGTTCATAAAAGTTGATTGACAAAACACAAAGTGTTGTTTGACTACTTACAGCAAATAACATTTTCTTGCACTTTAAAACAAACTTATGAAACCTTAACACTAAAACTGTTGTCTTTGCAAAAATAAAGTTTCCAAACACTAAATCTATCTAGGGCCTAAGTTATATACATTTTTTCCGAGGCTTTAAGAGAAGTAAACTTGGGTTTACGCCTCAAAGACTCCTATGATTTTTTAGAAGACATATTTGTACCTGGTACCAGTGACGTCACGTATAACGGAACTTAGGTAGTTTTCCTAAAACATCAGAAGAAACAAACACATCATCTTCTTTTTTTATACAAGTTTTTCTTTGTCACAGGATTTACATTCCATGACTTCCAGTTCCCCGTCAGGTAGTGTTTTCAACACCGTAGCTACGTATCGGAAGGTCGTGGTTTGGCGACTACCACATTTACATTTTACCAATATCCAGTCACCTACTTTTAATTTGTCTGTATTTTCAAGTTCTTCATACCGTCGGTAATCTAAAACTGGGGGTTAAATTAGGTCTTCCACATTTTTGACTCCCAAACTGCCATCAGAAACCTCACTGTCACTATTGTCAATGCAAAATTTAAGTTAAGTCTTTTGAAGCCTTTTGTAAAAGAGGAAACAAATTTGAAAAAACTGAAAAGAGGAAGTAGTGGAAAGTGATTATTTACTGTAGATAATAACAAAGGCCCTAACAAAAAAATAATAAGTAGGAAACAGGATTTTATGTGAATATACTATCATAAATACTGTTCATATCAACTTATCCCCTGGTCACTGTTCATATTAGCCCCTCAACTTTGAAGGCTTGTAACTTTAGCTATTATCAGTATATTTTAACTTTAACCCTCTAAGTGTCAATCGACTGATTTCAGTCGACTTTTTTTGACGCTCGAGTGTTAATCGACTGATTTCAGTCAACTTTGCAGACATCCAGTTTAGCGTGTATATCTCGTTGACGATCGGTCGTTTCAAACCATCCATTATACTAAAGTGATCGGCAACATCTGGGCTTCATGACAATTAATAATGTTCGCCCTTTTGCGAACTAATAATTTTGCAGCCGTTTTTAATCAGCTGTTTAGTTATGTTTTCAATAGGAATGCTGTAATGTGAGGTTACGTTGTTGTGTATTATATATATATGTATATATATACATATATAATATATACATATATATATATGTATATTTTCTTTTTCCTTATTAAATTTTGAACAAAATGTATATCTTGGATTTTTGATTATGGCTGTCTAAATATATTCTACGGGTCTCGTAACATAAAAAATAAGTTTTTTTTTGGGGTTGTTTAGATTTGAACCCAAGCCGGACTGTTATAACTTACCATACATTTAGGCCAACAAATTTTATGTTAAAAGATAGCCCATTTTCTGCTCTCTAAGAAAATGTATACTTGTTTACCAATACATCAAAATTTTATTTTTTTATAGCATTTTAAGTTATATAAAATTCTGCAAAAGTTAAAAAAATGGCGTAACATTTCAGGTTTTTTGATGCGACACCTAGAGGGTTAAGAAAAGAATAATGGTAACCAATTCTTTCTTAACAAAATTTGGTTTTAATATTACTTTTATCTCCAATTTATATCAACAGTGTGACAGCAAAGTTTCAACTTTCCGCGGAAAAGTTTTTCGCCCAAAAAAAGGGTGGCTTAACAAAAGATTTTTTTATGGTAGGCCTAACTAACTAAAAATGCAAGTTTTTCAGTTTTCTCATTATGGTAGTGAAAAATGCATCAATTTTTCTTTCTCAGTGTATTGTTTTCATGGTTTTAACCCTCCGAGTGCCCATTAGAAAATTCCTTAACTTAATGTAGCCATTTTGCAGACTTTAATTAAAATATTAATAATATATAAATTATGACAAATAAGGATGAAGTTGAACATTTTCTTAAAGCTTATTAAATAGGCTTATGACTATGTAACTAAAAATGTAACTTTTGATGTTCATACCTAATGTTATAGTAATTTGGCATAAGTTCAAACCCAGAAATTAGGAAAATAAATTTTGTTTTGTTCAGTACCCACATAGGTATATAAAACCACTTGACTCTCACTAAATAAGAACATGAAGATATACATTCTGTACAAAATTTAATGAAGAATAAGAAAATAAATAGTTTTACACAGTTTTATCTTAACAAGTCTAAAAAGTCAACTAACCTAAAAACTGGAGGCATTAAAGCTAACGGTATATCACCACAACAACAACAAGAATCGCAGACGTTTGAAATTCCGTCACAGATAATAGTAAAAAAAGCACGAATAATGGTCATATATAGTCATCATGAAGCCTAGATAATGGCCTGAGGCTGATCACGTCGGTATGCTCAATGCCTGGGATCGCTCAATCGTACGCGGAAATATTACACAAAACTGGAGGCATGCAAAGTCGCCTGATTTCAGGCGACTGACACTCGGCGGTCAAAAATAACTTAGTCGCCCGAAAGCGGGCAAAGGTCACTCGGAGGGTTAAACAGAAAATAAACGACTTTTTAAAACATTGTTCACAATAGCCCCAACATTTTGCCCAGTTCATGATAGCCCCGACTGACCCTATAAGGTGACAAGAATTTAATGTACATTTAAGATTGTGAAATCCTCTTACTAACTTAGGTTATGCCTATCCCATTTTTATTTCCAACAATTGTTTAGGCCTATTTTAATTTAGCCTACTTTAAGAAATAATGTTGGATTAAAGCAGTGAATGTGAGTATGCGTCCTAAAACTATAGATTGGTAAAAAAAATAATATTTTCTACAATAACAATGATAATGGTCATAAAACAGCCATTTTAAGTCTGTGGTTCATATATAGGGATGAAAAATTAGTTTTCATTTATTAGTTATTCAACAAATTTCACTTTTTATTGGCCTACAAAACAAAACAGGTTTAAGTTAACCCATTCACTGCGGCTGGTCCGCCGGCGGACTACAGGAGTTGCCGCTTGGGTGCGGCTTGGTGCTGCCGGCGGGGCAGCGTGCCATGTCATGTTTGTGTACTCAATGTGGTTCAGCCACTCAAGAGGGGAATGTTGACCTGCTACCCCATTGTTCCTAGTGCGTGTGTCCATAGTACAGTGCTGTTCGTTCGCATTTTGCGGGTGCGGCTTGGTCGCCAGCGGGGCAGCGTGCTAATATGTATTTAAGTATCTAGTATGTGGTTCACGTATATAGTGTAAATAGTTCATTTTTAGTCAATAGGTTATAAAGAAAACTAAACTGTCATTTGCAACATCATGGGACTGCCTTGGTGTGAAGGTGTGTGATAGTTTTTGTGCTGTTTCTGGTGCGCAGTGCCAAGGGTCCGCCGGCCCTCCCCCCCCAACGAATAGTCACCACCTAAATTCTCCTCTTTTCCTCCCCCTTCCATAAGGAAACCCTACTAAAGTAGGCCTATTAGTATTTCCTTGTAGGCCTCCCGGTACCGACAATGTATTTTATATCACGATACAATAGGCTACCAGTATGCTTTTATAACTAGGATTTCATTAATAATACACATAGCCTACTCAAGTTTACATTAGAGGCCTAACCTAAAAAAATGAATAAGAGAAAATAGACTTGAGCTTTCGACTTGTTAGTTTTTAGTTGGTTAGGCTAAACCTTATTTGGCTAAGTTTTTAGTTTCATTTCTTATTCCTAATGGCATGTTTTCATGAGCTTGATTCCCCTTGGAAGTATTTTCAAAAACCTTTAGCAAAATTAACTCATCTAGTTCCCGTTGAATAGTTTATCTCCCACGAGGGGTGGTTAGGGTCTATGGAATTTTCTTAATAGCAATATCACCAAACTACGTTGTAATAATTTATAAACACATTAACCTAATAAAATAAATTTTAAATTAGGTCAGACAATGCCTACAGCCTAGCAAACAATTGGTCTTGAAATCAAGCTGAGTTCGACGAAACGTGCTTCATGATGGTTGATGCAACTTTAAGCCGCCAACCAGCAACGAGACCCGCCATCACACATAGCCTTTTCCGTATGAAATAGAAAAATATATTGTTTAGCTGATACTAACCTGGATGTCCTTCGCCTACAGATTCCGAAGTAAAGAGAAACGTTTCCTCATCTGGTGTTTCCTCCATATGACCGTTTTGGAAACCGTTGATATATTTGTGAGAGGATTCCGGCATTGCACTGAACTGAAAGGAATTTGGGAACGTACGATTCTCGACGAATGCAACTGTGGAAAAGAGATTGAGAGAGGGCAGAACTCTCCTATTTATAACCTCGGTAATGTCACGTGACAATGCCAGGCGCACTAGCCAGGGATCCCTCGCTAACCTGAAAATTAATGAAGGTCCCTTAAAAAAAACAAAGTTAACGTTCATTCGCGTATACACAGTTACAATAACTCAGTACAACATGCAATGAAGTTAATTGGGAATAGGACTATAGTTCAAATTCACAGCTATCTATCTCTCTAGTGATTGTGAAGAAGATAGATAAAATTAAACAAGATTATCCCCCACTCTTTCATTGATTTGCCCATTATGTTAGTTAGTAATTATAAGTGCTTCGCACCAAGAATTCAGGAATGAAGAAGAGCTGATTAAAATTTGTGGTGCAACTACATCTGTTGCTGATCTATTAAACATATTGCTCATAAGAATAACATGGAAACTTTAAAATCCAATGGGGCGAAGCACATTGAACTGAGGGAGACAAAAGTTATTCCATGGTGACTTCTACAGAGAAATCCCTTTAATTTGACACCTCAATCATCGAAATCATAAGTAAAGCCGGGTTTGCACTATGTATCAAAACATGCTATATCAAATTTGCTATATGTATAAAATGTTATATAACATTTTAATTCGGAACCTTTTACTCCTGCTAGATGTTACATGTAGCAAATAATAAATGTTACATATAGCAAATAAATGTTATATAACATTTAAAATCACTGATTTTTTTAATGATACATGCTACATAAGTAGCAAAACCTTTCTCCATTGGCGAAAATGTCGTGAAGCTCCGGAAACCAATTTTCTTCTTACAAGATCTTTGAAATTGTCCAATTAACCATCGTGTTTTCTTTTCAACCTCGGCTCTTTCCATCTGCATCTCCAACGCGATGCTTCCTCAGGCGTCATGTTTTTACTTTCTCCCCCTTATACATGTATATGGAGAAAGTATTGTTTTCGTCAACATTTTTGAATTTGAGTTGTTAGCCTAAACGCATTGCTAGAACTTTTTTTATATCATTATATTCTACATTTATGACTGAAACAGAAAATATACATATATATGTACTTATATTCACAAATAACTGTTCTATGGCGAAATATATATGGTACCACTACAAAAGGGCACCAAACGGCTCGCCACTATGATGGGTCAAATGACCGCCAGATATAGGGTTAGTGGAAATATTCGTTTTGGTGCTCCCTGAACCCAAAAAAGTGATTTTACGTGATGTCTGTGTGTCTGTCTGTCTGTCTATCTGTCTGTCAGTCTGTCTGTCTGTCTGTATGGATGTGTACAGAGCTAGAGCCATAACCAATGGTCCGATTTTTATGAAATTTGGTATGTAGCTACAGGCGATTTTTCGATTTTTTGAATTTTTGATTTTTAAGGGTAATTATTCCCCAGAAACCGCCAAAAAACATGAAAAATCAAGATTTCTCAAAAACGGCTCTAACGATTTTGATTAAACTTTAGACGTTTGTAGAAATTTAGTTTTCCAACAAAATGACACCACTCGTATTTCTGTAAAAATTCGGATTCAGAAATTACAAGACTTAAAATATCAAAAATTCATTTTTTGTATTTTTATAAAAATATATATACAAAATATTGCTATTCACCATAAAAAAACTCAAAATACCCCCGTAGCAGCAAACCTGCGTACTCAGCGAATTTCCAATACATATATATGTATCTTAATACCAAATAAAGCCACATACCAAGTTTCATCAATATACATTCATAAATAAACGATTTATGACATTTTAATTATTCTCCATAAGAATAACATGGCAGCTGAGTATGCAGGTTTGCTGAATTAAGGAACACAAAAAATGGGGTTTTATACAAATATCAATATAACTCATGTAGGTAAAGCCACATACCAAATTTTATTAATTTATTTTCATAATGAAGGCAGATAACACGTTACTTATTCTCCATAAGAATAACATGGAGTACGCAGGTTTGCTGCTACGGGAGCCTTGGGTAAGAAATTGTTTTTTTGAGCAAATATCAATGGTCCACAACCAGATGAAGCCGTATACCAAGTTTTGTCAGTATACGTTCATAAATAAGCGAGATATAAAATTTTTATTTTCCTCCATAAGAATAACATTAGACAACGTACTGTGTTTAGCACTTTCAATATTTCAGTAACCAATTGACGTAGAGAAATGATCAAAATACCAAATTGTGTGTTTTTTTAAGCTGAATCCAATTGGAAAAAATAAAATTTGACTATTTCCAAAACTATATGTAACAAATTCGAAAAACCCATTTTTGGGGTACAAAACCCCCCCAAAATACCCCTTTGGATAGAGCGATCTGGCCGGTTTTCGAACTTAAAGTCATAAATGTTGCTTTACACGTTTATACCAAATTTCATCAAAATCGGATAATTTTTACGAGAGTTATCGTGCTCACGGACACATAAATATATATATATATATATATATACAGTTTCGAACGAATGGTGTTTTTGGGGTCTGGGGACCTCAAAACGAAAAGTTATCATGGTCTCGGGCTTAAGTCTTACCATGCCGACTACGGTAATAGCTTCTTCCCTAAAGGGGAAATTCGCTAAAACTAAATAATTTAGTATTTTGAATTACTATTCTACGATTACTAGTTGCAGAGAAAATTTCATTTTCATTTTTCAGTAAACGCAGTATGTTGTCCAATGTTATTCTTATGGGGAGTACAAACATTACTATTTCTCTCTTATTTATTGATCAATTCGTTCAAACTTTACATGCTTGTCAAATTAGCATTGACCAACAGAGGAAATTCGAAATATGTTGCCCCTTAATAACTCTGAGGGGGGGGAATAGGTGGCATTTCCCCTCTTAAAACCACGTGTGTAGTGATGGATTCTGTAGTGCCTCCTAAACAGGGATTTGGGTAGATATTTTTGAAAACAACTTATTTACAAGATTTTCTGTACATTCGACCGTGCTTTGTATTCTATATTTAGTAAATAAAAAGTAATTTATTCATTAAAGTTGGGCTGAAAGGGAGATAGTCCGTGTCAGTTTCCTGATACCGTTTATTTATTACGGATTTTATAATACGGGCACTTTGGGTCCCATAATGCCGGCTGTTTGCGAAAAAGCTCTATTAAATTTGTAATTTTACCTCTATCCCACACACCATTACAATCTTCCATTACGAAACAATTAACCAAAACAACAAATCACAAACTAAGTCCTCCGCACTCGACTACCACACCACGTGCCTTCCACTCAACTGACAAACTGTCAGTTGAAAATGCTACATGTAGCAGATGCTAGATGAAAAATCAAATCAAATCAAATCTAATCAAATCATTTTATTGTCATACAAATCACAGATCATTGACAAAGTCACATCACAGCTCCATTGACAGCTCCAATATCAGGTAAAAATTACAATATATTTTTAGAAAGCTTATCTCTTATATAATTTGGACATTACACTAAAACTACTATAATAATAACATTTCCAAGTGGTAAGATGAATTGGTGATACGAAAAATGTATAGTATATTGGTTTGTATGGGTATTGTACAATAATAGAAAAATCAAAACGCTACAGACCTCATACGGAAAAATGCATCCAGTAAATAAAAGGGGTTATCCAATAGCCATTGATAATACTTATTAAGAAACATTCTATTGTTATACCTTTGTACCAGATGTACCAAGTGATTGTAGACCCTCAGTGCAATCACAGAATGACTATTATGAGTATTGCTTAGTCTATTAAAATTTATACTTGTGGAGTTCTTATTTCTGGTATTGTGGGAGTGGTTTTAGTACTTTGGTATTATACGGATGCCACCCTTATACAGCGCGCTGCGACAGTTATGTTAGGATGGGTTATCATAAAAATGATTGTAGGACTTTCCTTGTTTCGTTACAAATCGAATGATACCTGATGAGTCATACTTCCGGCCGCCAAACCCCCTCCAAATAGGCCAAGGTCAGGTCGTTGACCGGAGCGCGCGCATCACCTGTCACTGCCTGTATCTGGGTCAGTGTCATGAGTGATTTATTGCCGTGCACTACGTTACATTTGTTTTCATAATGAGTGACGTTCTTTTGGTGTGGGATTTACCTCGAAATGAAGAGGAAACCGTACGTATTTTTATAATAACCCATCCTAACATAACTGCCGCAGCGCGCTGTATATTTGGCGGAGTACATGTGGCGATCGGGTGTGGCTGCTAGCGGCGGCGACGCATTCAACACGATCCTAGCGGACATCGCTGCCTTTTGGGAGGCACAACACAAAGACCGCTCATCAGAATGATGTAAAATTTTTACAGTAAGTCAATAAAAGTACGTTTTTTCGAATTATGTAGTTATCCTTTGTATCCGGTAAAAATTAACCTCCAAAAATAGTGGCATCCGTATAATACCAAAGTACTGTGGTTTTTACTGCTAGGCATTATTAAATGTGGATTTTGAAAAATATACTTGATAAGATCATACAGATACAGATTTATTATTGTTTGGATTTTTAAACTAATAAAAAGAGGTTTGCAGTGTTCTAGTGGTTGTGAATTAGTAATTACTCTTATGTTTTTTTTTTGGAGGGTTAGAATATTGTTAATTTTACTGGCATTGCCCCATACAATAAGCCCATATCTCATTATGGATTGAAAAAAGGCAAAATAAGCAGATTTTACATAACTTTGATTGACACAGGAAATGAAACGTCTGAGAAGATACATCACTCTTGATAATCTAGTAGAAACGTAGTTTATATGGTCATCCCAATTTAAATGTTTGTCGATGAACACTCCTAAAAATTGTGCACTATTTACTGAGTTGCACTGAGCATCATGATTTTCAAATGATCTTAAGGTGAAAAGAATATTTTGAGTTTTAGACTCATTTAAGAGGAAGCCATTGCTTTTAAACCAATTAGACGCTTCCACCAAAGTATTTTGTGTAACAATGTTGAATTCGTCTAGATTTTTACTCGTATTTAAAAAAGTTGAGTCATCTGCATACAGAATTGTTGTGGATGGATCTGAAGATGGCAAGTCATTAATACAGATTAAGAAAGAGCAATGGGCCTAGTATGGATCCCTGCGGGACACCATACTTTACAGTAGTCTCCACATACCAGTCCGAGTATAACATTGCTAGATATAGCAAATTCTATATCTAGCACGGTTTTCTTTGATCTTTACCGACTCCGAATGGATAGCATGATTTTTGCTAAATGTAGCAGAATATGCTAGATATCTAGCAGTTTTAAAACTGAAATTTTCTACTCATAGCAAATGTTATATAAATTTGCTAAATGTTAGATGTAGCAGATTCTGCTATAAGTATTTTTCAAACTTTTCGAAAATGTTATATAACTTTTGCTATATGTATAACATATAGCGTGTTTTGCTACATAGTGTAAACCCGGCTTAAAAGAGTTTTGCTGTACACAAGAAATTCCTTAGGGAATTAGTTGGTATAATAGATTAGAAGGTTTTATATTATTTACACACCATGTGTTCTTTTAATCTCCAACTAGAGATGCTCTGCAGCATCAGTCAATGTTGAATTTAAAAGTGACGTAGTTGATGAGTATTGTCAAATCAAGTTAAAATATTATAGCAGTTTAATACATATCTTCCCATGGATTGTATTTACGTAAATTGTTCCACTCCACATCAAGTTAACAGTTAAAATATCACATAATTTCAAAATTATAAAAACATAATAACATAATTGTAAATTATATAAACTCTGTAAGGCAACATATACAAAGCAAAATTATTGAAGAAATAGCTTTTAAATAAAAATTTATTTTAAAATTAAAGAAGATAACTTTAGATTTATAATATGTTTATTTGCAAAATAAAAAGTAACAACGTTTCGTTTAACGACAATTCTTTCAAAAGTTTCATGAAAATGATGTGTAATGATTTTGCAACCTTTGCCTTAAAACATTAACTAGAGAGTGTTTATAAATAAAGATAATGTTCTCTTTAACCTTGAAGTCGTTAGTACTAATATTTTCTCCGCTAGAGTGCTGCAAAGGGTTTTAAATGTAATGTATCAGCTGTTTTTTTTTATTACCGGTTTATCTGCTTAAAACAGTTATGCGGAGATAACATATGACCATCTTTATTTTTGTAAGGAAAAGTGCATAACATATTTTTTATATGTATAAACTTAGGTTAACACTAATATTTTCAGGCCTTTCTTTCCCGGGGCTGGTTGATTATGCATTTATTTTCCCATCGAAGTTGTGTCCTGTAGTAAGAAGACACCATTTCCTCATAGTGTGGTTTGTCAGCTCATCCCATTACACGATAATAGATTAAACCTTTAATGACAATCAATTTATTGTTTTCCCTTCATGACATCTAATGGTAAAGCATCCTGTAGGGTTCCTGATTTGTTTTTATTACAGCGCATAGCAATGCTGACAAACTTGATAAAGAGTAACTACAGAAAAAAATCATCACACCGGGTATAACTTATAACATTTAAAACAAAACTTTTAAGAGTTACCTCGAATTAACCAATAAAGTCACTATGTTCTGTTTTGGCTTTGACACTTGTTTTGTGACGTCATGTCAAATAAGCCTTAGGTTTGGAGTCTACTTTATGCTAACTTCGGGAGTAAAAATTATACCATAGTGCTAAAACCACCTTTTAAGAGCACTAAAAACTGGAAAACTAAATTCAAAATTCAAAACAAACTTAGACTGAACCATATACAATTCTTACGTCAAGTTTAAAATCAATATTTCAACTGATTCCTAAGGTATACAACGCAAATTAAAAAAAGAACAAACAAACAGATGTGGAAGATTTTTCTAGAAATCTGTAGGTTTATGTCACTTTCCGGGGAGAGTTTGCCGATAAGAAACAGAAGCTCAATACAAAATGATTAGGAATTTGAAATTCGATGATCATGATTAGAAACAGAAGCTCAATACGAAACGATTAGGAATTCGATGATCATGCGTGAGTTTTTAAATTGCTCTAAAAATGTAAAGTTCTAATGGGACAAAGGTTTTTAAAAGGGCCCTAAGTTAACACCAAAACCTCACAAAATAAAACTTTCCCATCCAAACACAAATAGTTTACCTATTTCTCTTATGTAGCAGCTTTTTCTCAATCTATCATCGTGAAATAATAACTGGACATTGTGTATGTTATTGAATAAAGCAGCTATTTTCTCAATTTATGTTATTCATACAAAATTAACTAGATTACATGTAAATTGTAAAATATATAAACCCCTGTATAAAGGAGATAAAGAAAGGAGTTGTATTTTTTTCTGCATTATTCTTTGGCAAACCAAATGAACTCTCTTACTTAATGAACATATATGTTTTAAGTAATCATCTGATGTAAACAAACTTCCTCCATAAGATTAACATGGGAACTTTAGGAGCCACTGGGGCGAAGCCCATTGACGATATGTTAGTTTGGATGGGTGATGACATATCTAGGCATAATTATCTGTCATTTAAAAAAAGAATCATGCAAATCGACCCAGTAGAACGGTCAGGGTCGCTGTCTTTAGTTTTGACAAAAGTTTTAGCGAATTTCCCCTATAGGGAAGAAGCTATTACCATAGGTGGCATTGTAAGACTTAAGCCCGAGACCATGATAACTTTTCGTTTTGAGGCCCCCAGATGCCAAAAACACTATTCGTTCAAATTCATATATATGTGTGTGTCCGTTACCTTGATAACTTTTGAAAGAAACGCCCGATTTTGATGAAATTTGGCAAAAATGTGTAGAGAAACATTTATGAATTTAAGATCGAAAACCAGATCGATCGGACTATGGGAAGAGGGTTTTATGGGGGTTTTTAATATACCAAAAATCAGTTCCTCCACAACCAAACTTCCTCCATAAGATTAACATGGGAACTTTAGGAGCCACTGGGGCGAAGCTCATTGACGATTTGTTGGTTTGGATGGGTGATGACATATCTAGACATAACTACCTATCAGTTAACAAAATAATCATGAAAATCGGCACAGTAGAACGGTTTGATGGACTGGCCAAAGTTTTGGCAATTTTTTTAAATATATATGATAACTAACTGTATAGTAAATCTAGTCCAGGAGGGGTATCTAGAAATTTGTTCGTAGACTATATATTTTAGCATTTTCATGACAGTTTAAAGTTATTGTTATTAACTTATTTCATATGTATAATAATTTCCCTTGTAAATAGGAAATGCAAAAGACGCACGACCACTACTGCTGCTAAATCATTGTCATGGAACAAATAATAATAATAACTAGTAGCCTGTCACGGCTTCGCTCGCGATCACAACGTAATATTATATTATATTTATGTAAGCTCTTCTGTTATCATGTGTTTTACTATCAACAGCTGTTTTAGTATGCAATTAATACAAATTATTTGTCTGTTTAAGTAAACAAAATATTTTCTTTATAAGGAATACTCTATAACTTTGAAGGCCTGTGGGGAAAAGCCCGAGGACTTTTATTACAGGAATTGGTGAAATACGGCGTTTACATAAAAAACATTTAATTTTGACATATCGTTTGTAAAAATCTGTCCATTATTAACCGAGGAGTTGTGTTTCGTAGAAATCGCCTGTACGTATTATATATAAGGATTAACTTACATTTATTTTTACTTATTTTCAGATCATATTCATCTGATGACAATTTTTTTTTTTTCTATACATGTGGATAGGATACTATAATAATAGTGAATAAAAATACCCCTGTCGCAGCAAACCTGCGTAGGCCTACTACATATATATATGTCCGTTAAAATATACATATATATATTTATGAACACATTTATATAAATTTGAACGAATAGTGTTTTTGGCAATTGGGGACCTCAAAATGAAAAGTTATCAAGTTCCCGGACTTAGGTTTTACCATGCCGACTACGGTAATAGCTTCTTCCCTATAGGGGAAATTCGGTAAAAAGGAACATGAGTCATGGGGAACTAACTTACCACCCCCTCTCGCCCTCCCTGTCTGTCACCTACCCTTATCGGTCTTCAGGGGCGAACCAAGTATTTGTTTCGGGGGGGGGGGGGGAGATATATTACTATTTTATTCAGGGAACCATATTTTATTATTGTTTTTATATTTCAAACCAGAACATTCAGCAACTCGGAAAAATATGACAGCCAGACTTCTGTTAAGTGTAGTACAGTTATAAAATAAATACCCCCGTTGCAGCAAACCTGCATACTCAGCGAATTTCCAATGGAGATATAAATGTCTTAATACTACATCAAGCCACTTATCAAGTTTCATAAAAATATATTCACAAGTAAGCGATATATACAATTTTAATTATTCTCCATAAGAATAACATTGGGGCTGAGTACACAGGTTTGCTGCAACTAGGAACACAAAAAATGGGTTTTTATGCTAATATCAATGTAACTGAAGTAGGTGAAGTCATATACCAGTTTTTATTAATTTATGTTCATAATTAAGGGAGACATAGCATTTAATTATTATCCATAAGAATAACATGGGGATGAGTACGCAGGTTTGCTGCTACGGTATCCTTTGGCAAAAAAATTTTTTTTTGAGCAAATATAAATAGACCACAACCATATGAAGCCATATACCAAGTTTCGTCATTATACGTTCATAAATAAGCGAGATATAACATTTTTCTTTTCCTCCATAAGAATAACATTAGACAACGTACTGTGTTTAGCACTTTCAATATCTCGGTAACCAATTGACGTAGAGAAATGATCAAAATACCAAATTGTGTGTTTTTTTTAGCTGAATCCAATGGTGAAAACTAAAATTTGAATATTTCAAAAATTATATGTGAAAAATTCAAAAAACCCATTTTTGGGGTACAAAACCCCCCCAAAATACCCCTTCGGGTAAAGCGATCTGGCTGGTTTTCGAACTTAAAGTCATAAATGTTGCTTTACACGTTTATACTAAATTTCATCAAAATCGGATCATTTTTATGAGAGTTATCGTGCTCATGGACACACACACATATATATATATATATATATATATATATATATATATATATATATATATATATATACAGTTTCGAACGAATGGTGTTTTTGGGGTCTGGGGACCTCAAAACGAAAAGTTATCATGGTCCCGGGCCTAGGTCTTACCATGCCGACTACAGTAATAGCTTCTTCCCTATAGGGGAAATTCGCTAAAATCGGTACAAATTTTTGAATTGGAGGGTTACCTTCTCCTTAACTCCCCTCTATGCCATCCCTTTTTCACATACAGTAAGTCATTTTCAAATAGTTCTGCAGTATAATGTCAAAACTCTTCTGATGACCATAACGTCATATTTGAAGAGACAGTCGAGTACTTTGAACCTCAACACCACATGATAAAGAAGATATCTTTCAAAGGTTGCTCCCAAGGTCCCGCGATTGATTATTGTAATAGTATTAGATAACAGGTCATCAATTCATTAAATGATAAAACATATATTACCTGGGGTATGAGCTTTTCTTGGAAAATATTACAGTCGTTACTCTAGTCAATGGAATGGCACAGATTAACATAATATTATGTGTTTTACCAGGCAGGCAAAAAGGGACATAATGGGTGAGTTTACTTCACCCATGATCTTGATAAATTGATTAGGGGGCAAATTATCACTGTTTGGAAACTTATAAGATAATGACGAAGTCATAAACTGTCTGTTCGTCTGTTCTCTCTCATGTTTTGATCAACTTTATGCACCAAATCTTCAGTAATGACAGAGGGTCATTCACTTCATTCCTTGTCATGAACATTCATGTGGCCATCCTGAAATGTTTTAACCCATTTGCTTGCCATTATAATGCTTATTATGTTTTTGCCAAAAACTGGGCTAATCTTGCGATGAGTTTCAGCCCCTTTCACACCGTAAACATTTAGAAATTGAATCGCAATGCGACTTCACAGTCGGCGGAGTCCTCAATCGGCGGCATCATTTTGAGTGTTTATAGTCAAATGAAAACTCAGTCGATTTATGCCGTAATTGCGCCCCAGGCTTGTTATTCGTGTGTTTACTTTTAGTGAACTTCCCCTGCAGGGAAGAAGCTACTACCGTAGTTGGCATGGTAAGACCTAGACCTGGGACCCATGATAACTTTTCATTTTGAGGTCCCCAGATGCCAATAACACCATTTGTTCAAAACTGTTTATATATATATATATATATATATATATGTGTGTGTGTGTGTGTGTGTGTGTGTGTGTGTGTGTCCTTGGGTGCGATAACTCTTTTAAAAATTATCAGATTTTGATGAAATTTGGTACAAACATGTAAAGCAACATATATGACTTTAAGTTTGAAAACCAGCCTGATCGCTCTATCCAAAGGGGTATTTTGGGGGTTTTTATATCCCAAAAATGGGTTTTTTGAGTTTTTTATATATAACATTTTAGTAAATCCAATTTTAGTTTTCACCATTAAATTCAGCTTAAAAACAAACAATTTGGTGTTTTATCATTGCTCTACGTCAATTGGTTACTGAGATATTGAAAGTGCTATAAGCAGGACGTTGTCCAATGTAATCCTTATGGAGAATAAGAAAAATTGTATCCCATCCTATACTCTAATATGAGTAAGGTTTGCTTGCTTGCTTGCGACATGGATCTCAAAAATGGCTCCAACGATTTCCTTCAAATGTTCGAAATAACTATTTTCTGAGATAAAAATAAGTTTTAGACAGGCCTCATCCCCAGGGAAAATCAAATAATGTAAAAAAAACTAAAATCAAAAGTTAAAAAAATTAACATTTGGCTTATGGAGTTTCAAATCAAAACAAAAGAATTGTATCAGCTGTTCATAATCAACCAGGGAACTATCAAAGTAATACTCATGTTGTATATGATTATTAACATGTGGTTTCCTAAGAGCAGAGATTAAAAGATTTGATTGAAGATTACATAAATAGAGTAGTAAAATAAATCAAAGGGACATTGAGCTATAAATAACAACTGGAGTGAACTTAAAAATGTAGAAAAGAGGCAAATGAGTTATACAAATCTGATTATCAGTAGGGGGAAGTGGTGAAATATTACTCCAAGTCATCTAAACAAAGTGACTGGCCTTCCCCCAGGTACTATCTTGCTTATTTATCAACTTATCCTGACGAAACTTGGTATATTGCTTCATACTGTTGTGGTCTATTGATATTTGCACGAAAAATGATTTTTTTGCCGATAGTTCCCGTAGCAGCAAACGTGCGTACTCAGCCCCCATGTTATTCTTATGGAGACTAAGTCAAATGTTATCCTATACTCTAATATGAGTAAGGTTTGCTTGCTTGCTTGCTTGTTTGCTTGCTTGCGACACGGATCTCAAAAACGGCTCCAACGATTTCCTTCAAATGTTCGAAATAACTAATCTCTGAGATAAAAATAAGTTCTAGACAGGCCTCATCCCCACAGGGACGGATTAAGGTCTGTGTTTTGGGGGGGGGGGCGGTGGAGTAGTTTAAGAGGGGCACTTCCGGGGGGTCTGGGGGGTATTGAATACCCCCCAGATACAGGGGGGGTCCGGGGGGCCTCCCCCGGGAAAATTTTGAACAATTAAGAGTGAAAAACCGAAAATCTAGGCTCTAAAACTACAACGTTTTTCTTACATAAAATACTAAAATTATGTGATATTTTTATAAAATTATGTATTTTTCCAGTGTAAATCACAACAAAAATTCAAGTTAACATGTGATGAACAAATTTTAAAATGAAAACACGCACGCTAATGAAAAGAATGAAACAAAATGATCAGATGATTAACTATATGAATAGGTTGCAATGAACAAACAAAGTTATATTCATAAACTTGTTTAATTTTTGATATTTTAAATCATATTAAACCATACCTTCAACAATAGATATTGCTAATGCTAACTACCCATGATAAAATAAAACAAATACATTTTGTAATTTTAAATCAACCAAATTATTGTGCCTTTGACAACAAGGATTGTTAAGTACGATAAAACACATTAAAAGTAAAAAGTAAGAAGAATGAGAAGATGAACAAAAATAACTGAGAACTCATTAAACTTAGAACTCATTTAAGAACTCATTAATTTGTCACCACGCTATAGCACAACCTTATAACTTAAAGCCAACTGCCAACTTAAGCTTAACACTAGTAATGGCGGTACTAGTATTCGCACAATATTCTTGATCAGCGTGGCAGGTGGCGCTAGGCGCGACGCACCGGAGGAAATGAGAAGCTCGTGGGCTCCCTTGTAAGGTTACGTTGCGAGTTGCAGTGCCGCAGCAGTCAGCAGAAGGCGTACTCGGTAAAAGCGCGATGAGGTGTCCGACATTGAGCGGAAGCAATGCTTTCTACGTTCCTTTTTATAATATAACCAGTTTAATCCTCATTTTTATTACAAAATAATACTAATGTATCTCTACTCTAATAATAATAAAACTACTGAAACTATAATCCTATACATATTAGTTTTTGATAAGTAATTGGACAGCAAAATTTTCAATCTCTGTAGCGGAAGGGGGGGGGTGGTCGCCCCCCCTTTAATCCGCCCCTGCATCCCCAGGAAAAATCAAATAATGTAAATAAAACTAAAATGAAAAGTTTAAAAAATTAACATCGGGCTTATGGAGTTTCAAATCAAAACAAAAGAATTGTAACAGCTGTTCATAATAAACCATGGAACTCTCAAAGTAATACTCATGTTGTATATGAGTACCTGGGGGGCCGAGCTTTGCTCGGGGGAAGGCCGGTCACTTTGTTTAGATGACTTGGAGTAATATTTCACCACTTCCCCCTCTACTGATAATCAGATTTGTATTATTCATTTGCCTCTTTTCTACATTTTTAAGGTCCCTCCAGTTGTTATTTATAGCTCAATGTCCCTTTGATTTATTTTACTACTCTATATATGTAATCTTAACTCAAATCTTTTAATCTCTGCTCTCAGGAAACCACATGTTAATAATCATAAACAACATGAGTATTACTTTGACAGTTCCCTGGTTGATTATGAACAGCTGTTACAATTCTTTTGTTTTGATTTGAAACTCCATAAGCCCAATGTTAATTTTTTTAACTTTTCATTTTAGTTTTTTTACATTATTTGATTTTTCCTAGGGATGAGGCCTGTCTAGAACTAATTTTTATCCCAGAAATTAGTTATTTCGATCATTTGAAGGAAATCGTTGGAGCCGTTTAAGAGATCCGTGTCGCAAGCAAGCACGCACGCAAGCAAGCAAGCAAGCAAGCAAACCTTACTCATATTAGAGTATAGGATAGGATTATTAACATGTGGTTTCCTGAGAGCAGAGATTAAAATATTTGAGTGTAGATTACATAAATAGAGTAGTAAAATAAATCAAAGGGTCATTGAGCTATAAATAACAACTGGAGTGACCTTAAAAATGTAGAAAATAGGCAAATGAGTTATACAAATCTGATCATCAGTAGGGGGAAGTGGTGAAATATTACTCCAAGTCATCTGAACAAACTTACTGGCTTTCCCCCGGGCAAAGCTCGCCCCCTCCAGGTAATCTCCCTTAATTACGAACATGAATTAATAAAATTTGGTATGTGGCTTCACCTAGTTGAGTTATACAAAATTTTGCTTAAAAACCCATTTTGTGTGTACCTTGTTTCAGCAAACCTGCGTCCTCAGACGCCATGTTATTCTTATAGAGAATAATTAAAATGTCATAAATAATTTATTTATGAATGTATATTGATGAAACTTGGTATGTGGCTTTAAGTGAGTGGTATTAAGATACATATATATATACATTTGAAATTTGCTGAGTATACAGGTTTGCTGCTATGGGGGTATAATTTATATACAATATCAGAAGAAATACAAACTTTTACTGTAGCGGAAGTTACATCACTGTATAAATATATATCATGACCTTTCTTATCAATGAATTGTCAGTCTAAATTAAATAAAAACTGATTAACCTTTGTGAGTTTATATACAGAGTGATGAACGATATGAAACTCTGTGTGAAAAGTCATGTTGTTTGTGCTTAAAATGTTATATTAGACTTTCCCAGCACGCAACTTCTGTACAGCAGTAAATTAAGATTTGTCTTGTACAGGGGTGGCCCTTCAGTTTTTCAGCGCCTGTGCAAAGACCAAATTTGCCGCCCCCGCACCCGCCCCCCACCATCAACCAAAACCTCCCTACCCCATAGTTCTGAGATGAACCCCATAGTTCTGACTGAAACGTGCGTGCCTCGCTCCCTCGCTTGTTGTTGCGTTTTCGATGTTTCTGGTTCCGTGCCATGCTGATCACCTGAAATAACAAGCTATGGGATACATTCAGAATCTTGATTTCATATATTATTGTCCTGGAAATGTATCCCGTTTCCGTTCTTCCGCACCATAGCAAATCTCAAAACCTCAAATAATTAAAAAATCTAAATTTTTAAAAACAACAAATGTGCACACATGTAGTCAATGTATCACAATACACTGTTTATCATAAAACAATTATGTGTTTCTTTAAGAAAAATAATAATGAAAACAAACCTTTAAAACTGAGTAGGAACGGTGAAGTAGGCTACACTGATAACAGTACATCTGTTCAGAGCGTGGAAAAGATTTCGTCCAGGGGAACCAAAACAATAATCAAAACGCTGATCAAAACCGACCGCGATTCTGACGGTTCCTGGAATCTTTGAGGCTGAAGTTTGCGATGGATCCAGCAAAGTTTGTTGTTAGAGTTATTTTTGTTTCTGAAAAAAAAAACTATGGTAATGTTTTCTGAATATAATATTTGTTTATTGATTCTAATGTATAACACGTTTTTCAGTTATACAGACTCTTATCTTCGAGTATTTAATCTTTAAGGTTTTGCTTAGCTGTAAATATTATTTTAATTTTTTTTATTCTGTGATATATTAAATCTTATATTCTAAAAGTTGTTGGATCAATTAAGTTTAATACCAATGACTCTAAAAACTCAAGTTGGGTGCAAACATGTTTTTTTTCGTTAGTACTATACTGTGATATACTGTCGCAACTTATTTAAAGTATTGCCAATTTGTAAGAAATACAGATGATTAGTCAATTAACCACGACCAGAGCTCAAATAATCTTAATGTGTAATGAGCAGAAATATATGTTTAATTCTTAACATTTCACACTCCATCTCCCATACTCCGAAATTACTCATTTAATAAATAAGAACTTGGTTGAAATGTTTACTAAACAGACGGAACGATAAACTATATTTTTCAAAGTATGCTAAACGAGTGGACCTTACAATAAACTGTCTAAGGGGGAGCCAAAATCTGAGGAGGGTGCATCTTATTTCCCCCTTATTTCATGTAATACTAAACTCAAATAGATCAAATCCCTATCCAATACTCTTCTGTCTCCAAACAATATCTATCCTAATCTATAGGAACTAGTTTAAAACAATCGACGTGGGTGGATTAAAACAATTAGTTGCATTGTGTTACTTTATATTTTAACATTGCAAATTTCTTGCATCGTATTTATTCAAACTCTCAACCAGAATGCCCTGAAGTTGTTACAAACCGATAGAGGTCAAAACAACTTATAGTTTTGAAATAGAGGGGAGCAGAAGTTGTATTATCGTATATGTAAATTTAATGTTTAAGTATTATGAAGGTGCACCATGGTGAATATTCTTTGAAATAATGCCTTTGAACAACTTATAATACTAATATACAACAATTTATAAAATAAGTTTGGTTTTAGCGAATTTCCCCTATAGGGAAGAAGCTATTACCGTAGGTCTCATGGTAAGACTTAAGCCCGAGACCATGATAACTTTTCATTTTGAGGTCCCCAGATGCCAAAAACACCATTCGTTCAAATTTTTATATATGTATATATATATATATATATATATTTATATATATATATATATATATATATATATATATGTGTCCGTAAGCACGATAACTCTCGTAAAAAAGGTCCGATCTTAATGAAATTTGGTACAAATGTGTAAAGTACCATTTATTTGAACGAGTTCGAAAACCAGATGAATCGCACCATCCGAAGGGGGGTTTTTGGGGGGTTTTGTACCCCAAAAATGTGTTTTTTGGGGTTTTCACATGTAATTTTAATTTAAATCAAATTTTAATTTATACCATTAAATTCAGCTTAAAAAAACAAACAATTTGGTATTTTGATCATTGCTCTACGTCAATTGGTTACCGAGATATTGAAAGTGCTAAACACAGTACGTTGTCTAATGTTATTCTTATGGAGAAAAAGAAAAATTGTATATCTCGCTTATTTATGAACGTAAACTGGCAAAATTTGGTATATGGCTTTATTTGGTTGTGGTCTATTGATATTTGCACAAAAATCCATTTTTTGCCCGATAGTTCCCGTAGCAGCAAACCTGCATACTCAGCCCCATGTTATTCTTATGGAGAATAATTAACGTGTTATCTCCTTTAATTATGAACAGAAATTAATAGAACTTGGTATGTGGCTTTACCTAGTTGAGTTATAATGATATTTGTATAAAAGCCCATTTTTGGTGTTCCTTATTTCAGCAAACCTGCATACTCAGCAGCCATGTTATTCTTATGGAGAATAATTAAAATGTCATAAATCGTTTATTTATGAATGTATATTGATGAAACTTGGTATGTGGCTTTATGTGGTATTAAGATAAATTAATATGCACTGGAAATTCGCTGAGTATGCAGGTTTGCTGCTACAGGGGTATTTATATATATACAAATACTTTGTGTTAGCGCTACGGTCTATGCCCCCCACCCCACACCAGATGGCGTACCGACGGGGGGGGGGGGGGGGCAGTCTGCCGAGGCCCCACTTTGGCATAGGCCCCCAAATTTTGAAAAATGTTAATAAATCCGAGCGAGTATTTCCCGCCAATCTCCGGAGAATCGGTACCGATCTACTGTCGTATTTTTGGCCGTTATTACGTATTAAAGTCTTCATTTTTGGACAGTATTTTGTTTTCCGTCGACGTTTATAGCCGATATTACGCGGCAAGGACGTTAATTCCAGATTATATCATCTGTAACGTCTTCAATTATGGCCGATAATACGTGGTTCGGTCGCCATTTACACAGTTAGTTAGCTACTGCCCACATCCCACGACCCTATATATGAGCGCCTAGCGCCGCCCCCCAAAAGCGCTGCGCCCCGCGCGCCCCGTGCTGGAGCACGGCTCGCACTGCCTTAGAGCCGGTACTGGTCTTGAACCTAACACATTTTAGTCCTACTTATACCATATTTTAATACATATAGCCGATCTATCTATAATATGCTAAGGTAATTTTTGGAAACTTAATCAATGAATGGAAATTGATTATTGAATTATTATTAACTATTGATTTTAATAATAAAAGGTCATATCCTAGTGTTATTAAATTCAAAATTTCCTTTGAATGTTTCTTAGTTAATGAAATAACTGGCTTATGTCCCGTTCTCTGCATGGGAATCCCACCGTGTATAGTAAGGTGTTTTTAAATATTTACATTTTAATCAGCTGACTTCCAAAATAAAATGACTCCATGAGATTAATAATGGAACTTTTAAGCCCATGGGGCAAAGTCCTAAAGGTAAATGTTTTTCAAACCTACAAAAGGCACATCTAGAGAGTAAGAGCTTTTGATTAATACCAAACATGTATAACAAACAATTATTTAAGAGGCCGAAAATCGCCGAACAAAAATCAAGAAATTCTTTTAATAATATCGATAATGTTAGCCCAAATCATGAATGTAGTTGACATTTTTTAAATTATTAATTGTTTAACGAACAAATTGAGTGAATCTCTATAATGTGAAGATAGTCTAAATTGAAACCACTTCCACAATTCTGTGTTACTGTGAGATAAAAAATACTCACTAATTAAAGTAAAATTTGTGAAGAATGGTCTTTATTTTGATAACGAGGCTGTTATTGAAAATGAAGGTACAGCCTATCACTGCTTACACGATAAGGCATTTTATAATCCCCATATTTTCCTTTTGCACATTTTCCGTATTAGAGGTAAGTTCATGATCGCATTTAAAGATTCCCGTTGATCTTGTATAGTATTAATACCCCCGTCGCAGCAAACCTGCATACTCAGCGAAATTTCAATGCATAAATATGTGTCTCACTACCAGATAAAGCAACTTACCAAGATTCATAACAATACATTCATAAATAAGTGATAAATAACATTATATTTATTCTCCATAAGAAAAACATTAGGGCTGAGTACGCTGCATGGAAAATAAACAAAAAAATTATTTACTGTGCAAATATTAATAGACCACAACTGTGAAGCTACATACAAAGTTTCATCAATATAAATTTATTGATAATCGAGATCATAAGAATAACATTGGACAATGTACTGTGTTTAGCACTATGAATATCTCCACAACGGTTGGTAGTAGAACCAATATTTGAATACAAAAATTATTGTTTTTTGGGCTGAACTTATTGGGAAACACAAATGTGAAGTTTGCAATAAAATCAAC
The DNA here is from genome assembly GCA_963675035.1 of Allygus modestus. NCBI lineage: Eukaryota > Metazoa > Arthropoda > Insecta > Hemiptera > Cicadellidae > Allygus > Allygus modestus. Next base: position 225,526,326 of record OY776111.1, read on the forward strand.
TGAAGAAAATCTAAAATCCTTTTTCTCTTAAGATTATCAAAAAACTGACTCCTAAACCTTAGCCCCTTACTTACAGGACAACCTGTAAAATTATGATAAAGATATATTTTGTTACCATCAATTTATTAAAGCAATTAAGTATGTTTAACTATTAAAATTTTGTAAAACCACTTAAATAAAATGTAAGTTATGTAAAACTAATCAAAACATCTTTCCTCAACTTTTATTTGCAACAAATCAATAGTATCTTTCATTTTAGCGAATTTCCCCTATAGGGAAGAAGCTATTACCCTCATAGTAAGACTTAAGCCCGAGACCATGATAACTTTTTGTTTTGAGGTCCCCAGATGCCAAAAACACTATTCGTTCAAATTTATATATATGTATATATATATATATATATATATATATATATATATATATATATATATATATATGTGTCCGTTAACACGATAACTTGAGTAAAAAACGTCCGATTTTGATGAAATTTGGCTCAAATGTGTAAAATGACATTCATGACTTTAAGTTCGAAAACCAGAAAAATCGGACCATGGGAAGGGAAGAAGGGGGGTTTATGGGGGTTTTAAATTTTCCAAAAATCAGTTTTTTGCATTTTTCACCCTAAAATTTTTAAAAAACTTAATTTTAGTTTAGACCATGTTATAGAGCTTAAAAAAACAAATAATTTAGTATTTTGAATTATTAACCTAGGTTAAGTGGTTGCGGAGAAAATCCAAAAAAACCTGCTCATAAAATCTCCCATGTTAATCTTATGGGAAAAAGGTTTTTGGCTTTTCCTCACTTTATTTTAATGTAAACTTCACATTTGCTTTTACCAACCTGTTCAGTTCCACAAAACAATCATTTTGGTGTTTAAATTGTGATTCTACGCCTAACCGTTGCAGAGATATTCAAAGTGATAAACACAGTACGTTGTCCAATGTTATCCTTATGGAGAATAAATAAAATTTGATATCTCGATTATTTATGAATGTATGTTGATGAAACTTGGTATGTGGCTTCACGTAGTACTGGTATATTGATATTTGCACAAAAAATTGATTATTCCTGTAGCAGCAAACCTGCGTACTCAGCCCCATGTTATTCTTATGGAGAATAAGTAAAATGTAATGACTCCCATAATTAAGAATAAATTAATAAAACTTGGTATGTAGCTTCACTTGGTTGAGTTATATTGATAATTATATAAAACCCCATTTTTCTGTTCCTTGTTGCAGCAAACCTGCTTTCTCAACCCCCATGTTATTCTTATGGAGAATAACTAGAATGTTATATAGCGCTTATTTATGATTGAATATTGATGAAACTTAGTATGTGGCTTCGCCTAGTTAAATTCTATTTATATTTGCATAAAAACCAATTGTTTCTGTTCCTTGTTTCAGCAAACCTACGTACTCATTACCAATGTTATTCTTATGGAGAATAATTAAAATTGCTTATATGTAAATATATTTTTATGAAACTTGGTATGCGGCTTTATGTGGTATTAAGACATATATTATACATTGGAAATTCGCTGAGTACGCAGGTTTGCTGCGACGGGGGTATTTTAAAGTTGCCGAAATCAGAGTTTGAAATTGTGGATTGTTGAAATCAGCTCCTGGAGTTATTTTGAGAACAATGCCTTGAGGTGGTTCTAACCAGTGTCAAGTATGCTTACAAAATGTTTTGTAATGGCATTGCACAAAGCGAGTGTTACTTAACTCTAGAGGAAAGCAGACCTCATAAATATAGCCAAACACATTCACTTTCTGTTGACAAAAGTTTCCAATTCATTGAGTGGATGATATTCCAAGATACGTAGTCTTTGTTAAACAAAAAGTGGTACCGGTAATGCAAATTACTATCCTCAAATTCAGCACACAGTATATAGAATTCAAGAAGTTTAAAATACTTTACCTGAAATATTGTAACCATTGCTTAGAGTTCATATAAGAGATAATTGTAGAATAAAAGTATCAATGATAAAAGTATAAAGTTTTTTGCCTTTACTTGAATACTGTGAGTTTATTTTAAATTCCGGGAGGACCAAGCCTTGCTCAGAAAATGATTATTTTAGCTTGGATTGCAATTTTGCAAGTTTGTTTTAGTAATGTAAAAGGAATTATCAAGCCACTTATATACAAGATCATTTATTAAGACATTGTACCCAAAATCCAAAGTCTAAAGCAAACTTTAAACTGTGGTCCTCCATCTCCCCTTTCTGAAAATAAGGTACAACGTGACAAGCAAAAATAAGACTATCTTATGTAAATAATGTCCTTGTGCCTCCCGTGAATCTTTAGGTAGATAAGGTAAAATATAAGGAATAACTAAACCATTTAAACACAAGGACATTTATTAGGATATTGTACTCAAAATCTGAAAGAAACTGTAAATATTAATTTTAAATTAATGGACTTTAGCTGATTGGTATTCTAACAGCTGGCTGTTCAAATAATATTTTTACAGTTTTTTGACATGTCATGTTGTTTATATAAAAAAATCAAACTCTGACATTTGTGATATATACAATAGAACATAGCCTATACCAGGTCCATGGAAAAGTCATTGCCAATAAAACCAAATCTATTAGCGAAAACCAAATCTATTTCCCTTGTGGGGAGAAGTTATTACCATAGTCGGCATGGTAAGACCCAGGCCCGGTCCTACCATAACTTTTCATTTTCGTGGTCCCCTATGATGCCAAAAACACCACTCGTTCAAATCTGTATTTTTATATGGGCGTGATAACTTTTGTACAAATGGTTAGATTTTGATGAAATTTTGTATAAACAAGGTATAAAGAAACAATTATGACTTTGGATTTAAAAACCAGACAGATCACTCTACCCAAAGGGATATTTTGGGGGTGTTTTGTACCCTAAAATGGATTTTTTAAATGGTTTAATAGTTCAAATAATGAAAAAAAATTGTCACCATTGGATTCAGCTTAAAATAACAAACAAGCAATGAGGTGTTTTGATCATTGTTCTAAGTTAGAGTAAGAGGCCCGGAAGTTGGCACAAACAGAAATAAACAAACTATTAACTTTTTGCGAACTCAAGCATAAAATTCAGTCTTAAAAATATATTTTCCATATGTTTTGTTTCTTAATAGTGTTTTCAATGACCATCTTTTGCAGTTGCACCTTGAATGTAAATTTCGACAGTTATTAAGGCAATTAATTGCATTCAAACTTAGCAATTTTACTGCAGGTAAACAATTTGTATTGCAATTTATTTGTAAACAAACACCATCTGACAGTATGAGCAAATTGTAAACAAGCAGCACATGTGGTCCAACCATGTTTGTAATTTAAAAAGAGGTTTGAGGTTTGAGTGTACAAAAAGAGGTTGAAATGACTAGTACCATTAGGTTTATATCTAATAGAGGGGACACCTTATGGGAGCCAGAGTTAGTAAATGCAGTGCTGCAATCTAGCGTCATATAACCACATGACAAGTATGGTCATGTAGCGTAGATAACTACATGATCTGTGGCGTTGTTAGACCGAGTTAATTCCTCCGCCGTATCCAACCCATGTAAACAAAATATCACTTTTACGACCATCACAAAAAAGGTTTATTTAAACATTTTAAAATCTCTACGAAAACATTCCTATCAAAAATATGATGAACAAAACTGCAACGATCCCTGACAGCGTATGATGGAACTACATCGACAAATCTCTCACATTAATTTGCATTGCGCGTCCCCTCTAGTAGAAATAAACCCAATGCTAGTACACTCATGTGCCAACTAACATGCCTCTTACTCTAACTGGTTGCAGGGATATTGAAACTGCTAAACACAGTACGTCCATTGTTATTGTTGTGGAGAAAAAGAAACATTTTATATTGATGAAACCTTTCGAAACTCATTACTGTATGTTGCTTGATAAACATTATTTGAAAACAAATAAACTGTGTTAATAGGTTTTGATAGTCATAATCATAAGTAATTAAATTTTTGAACATGGGGTACAATAAATAGGTGTCACAGTTATTGAAATAAACAATAGAATATTATCATAAACATATATAAATCAACGTTAATTATAGCTTCAGAGACAGGTGGGAAATTCTTCAAAAGAATAAAAAGCTAAATAATGTTTGAACCATTTTTTTACTGTCACAGTTATAAACACACACAATAGAATACTATCATAAACATATAGAAATCAACGGTAATTATAACTTTAGGGAGAACTGGAAAGTTCTTCAATAGAATAAAAAGCTATGTTCATTAAATAATGTTTGAACCATTTTTTACTCTAAGACATTTTCAACTATTGCATAAAGAAAAATATATTTTTAAAGTGTATTATGCTTCCTATATATCAGTTTTGTTTGCATTTTCCTGGATAGCCTCATTCCTTCCTCTTGGTGATGTGAAGTAACCTGATTTTTAATTTTTCATTGCAAGCATGGTCAGTGGCGGATCCAGCCAGGGGGCGCGCGCCCCCCCTTGGACTCAGAAAGTGTGTAATTAATGGGTAATAGCATTGACTATATCTGTACTAGACTGAAAACCTTATGGGGCCGTCTGATAACAAAAGAGGCGGGATTCTCCACGTAGTTCTGACAGCACTGGATCGAAATCACCACCATCGCACACAATGGTGGACGTAACTCTACAGGTGTAATAGTGTCAATGGTAATAGTGTAACGCTGTCTGTTGCTGTACTAGTTTTTGTGATTAATATTTGCAAACACATTATTTGCACCAACACGTCTTACCTACTGGGCGATGCTCTACAAAACGGAGCCTCCCCTATAACGGGTCGCTACGAATAGTTTTAACAGTACAATGATCATGGAATGTGTAGGTCAAGATAGTGAACCCCGTTGGTAGGACGGTAATGAAGCAAGTCGCCATATAACGATACGTCCTTTATGTGTGTTAAGTAACTTACTGCATGCAAACATTAGTAAGATAAACAGTTGCCGATCGATACTTAAAATTAGGGAGTCACTGAGCTCCTTAAATCCGACAAACACAACTTACTATCTGTAAGATAAAGGCACCGGCCAGGGCTAAGCATCTCCTAGGGTAACGCACCACAGCACCGGCCTATTGCCCTTGGTTTCCCTAGGAGCACACACCGCAGCACCGGCCTAGGGGCTTGGGCCGAGCATTCCTAAGGTTTACGCACCTCAGCACCAAACTATTGCCTTCCTTTGGCTGCCCTAGGGCAACACACCGCAGCACCGGCCTAGGGGCTTGGGCCGAGCATCCCTAAGGTTACGCACCACAGCACCGGCCTATTGGTCTAGGAGCACACACCGCAGCACTGGCCTAGGGGCTAGGGCCGGGTATGCCTTAGGTAACGCACCACAGCACCGGCCTATTGCCTTTGGCCACCCTAGGGGAACACTCCGCAGCACCGGCCTAGGGACTTGGGCCAAGTATCCCTTAGGTAACACACCACAGCACCGGCCTATTGCCCTTGGCTGCCCTAGGGGCTTGGGACGAGCATTCCTAGGGTAACGCACCACAGCACCAGAATATTGCCTTTGGTTCCCCTAGTGGCACACACCGCAGCACCAACCCTGCAGTCTTCCTCAATCTTCTTCTTTTCTGAAACCTTTGCGTTCTACCTTGGCCATTTTGTGCGCGTTGGTTTAGCCTTTAGTAGTGCGTGTTACTAAATAAATCGGTATAAAATGTTTGTTTTTATAGATAGTAGTTGTATAACATGTGTATATTTTTGTACCTACTGTTTATTGTATCAGTGGAATACATCAATATTACACATTTCATTGCAAAATAAGTGTTACAATGTTGTGTTTTATTTGTTAGCATCATGACTGAATTGAATTTAGCGAGTACTAACAACTGCCTCCCGTTGCTGCGGGACGTTATCGTTTAGTGAGAAAAAAAATCTCAAGTGCGCCCCCCTCAACAAATTCCTAGATCCGCTCCTGAGCATGGTCTATATATTGGCTAAATACCCCCGTCGCAGCAAACCAATGAATTTCCAATGAATATATAACATAACACATTAAAACACTTAACAGGATTCATAAGAAATGTATTCACAAACAAGCGATATTTAAAATATTAATTATTCTCCATAAGAATAACATTGGGGATGAGTACGCAGGTTTGCTGCAACAAGGCAAACAAAATAATGGGTTTTTATGCAAATATCTATAGAACTCATCTTAGTGAAGTCACATACCAAGTTTCATCCATATACATTCATAAATAAGCGATATATAACATTTTAAGTATTTTTCCATAAGAATAACATGGGGACCAAGTACCTAGGTTTGCTGCTACAAGAACCATAGGCGAAAAATTGTTTTTTCGTGCAAACAACAATAAACCACAACCAGATCAAGCCATATTCCAAATTTCGCCAGTTTATGTTCATAAATAAGAGAGATATAAATTTTTCTTTTTCTCCATAAGAATAACATTAGACAACATACTGTGTTTAGTACTTTCAATATCTCGGTAACAATATTAATTCAAAAATAATATTAAATATTTCAATTAATTAAAACTGTCTTAGTGGGTATTGTTGTTATTCAAATAATTTTTGTCGAAGAAACTGTTAATCTATATTCCAGTCTATTCAAGAAAAACATTTTGTGAAAAGAAGTCAAATAAAACTACTAACTAACTACAAAAGTTTACATAAACAATATAATAATATGTTGTTTATGTAATCTTCTTTTTTTCAATATTAAAGTGTATAAAAATGTAATGTATAAATGTAAAAAAGTGCAACCGAGTGAGGTAGCGATTATTGCACCTCACATTCGGGAGGTCTTGGGTTTCATCCCAGGCCGGCCATTCTGAGAAGAGTTTGTACGGTTTCTCATCTCATTTAGGCAAATGCCGGAATGGTTCCCAGAAAAGGGCCGTACCCCGCCAGGACGGGAAAGATAGGACTCAGGCCTACCTTACCTGGTTTAAAGATTTCCCCATAAATTTAATATTTTGTTTTGTAAATTCCAACACATTGCTAAACATTGTCACGGAATAAATATTATTATTATTATTAACTGACGTAGAGCAATGATCAAAATTCAAAATTGTTTGTTTTTTAAGCTGAATTCAATGGTATAAATTAAAATTTGATTTAAATTAAAATTACATGTGAAAACCCCAAAAAACACATTTTTGGGGTACAAAACCCCCCAAAAACCCCCCTTTGGATGGTGCGATTCATCTGGTTTTCGAACTCGTTCAAATAAATAGTACTTTACACATTTGTACTAAATTTAATTAAGATCGGACCTTTTTTACGAGAGTTATCGTTCTTACGGACACACACACACACACACATATATATATATACATATATACAAATTTGAACAAATGGTGTTTTTGGCATCTGGGGACCTCAAAATGAAAAGTTATCATGGTCTCGGGCTTAAGTCTTACCATGAGACCTACGGTAATAGCTTCTTCCCTATAGGGGAAATTCGCTAAAACAGTAAAACTTGTTATATTGTTGTCCAGCTTAGCACAGTGGAGGATGCAGGTCACTCCCTTCTCTTGGAGTCCCTATGGTGTCTGGCAGGGGCGATTCTTTACCTATGTCTGGTGTAATAGTTTAGAGCTCTGGGTTCCATGAGAAGTCCATTTCAGTTAACAAAGAGTAACTATTTCTTTTTTAAATGTGTTTTGAGGAATAACTTACAACACTTTAATAATATTGTGTATTGTGGAGTTTTGAAATTTACAAAATTATTTTTTTTTAATATCCATGAATTGTTTTACTTCCTTCATCAACTGATTCAATGATTGAGTTGACGAATGATGCAGTGGTAACACTCATAATCGACCTTCCCAATCTAAAACTATGCTAGATTTTAATTGTCTAATTAATTACATTTATCTAAAGCTTCTGTAAACTGTAGTTGTACTGTTTTAATTTATTTTTGAGAACATATAATACTATATTATAGTATTAGAACTGTAATAAAAGTGACTGAAGTTATGCTAGAACTAGACAGGTGGTTTAGGACAAATGGAATGGCCCTAAATGATTCTAAAACAAGTATAATTCATTTCCGTTCCAAACATTCACGAATTGAACCTCTAGAATTGGATTTTAAAAATAAGAAAATTAACCGTCTCAACCATGCAAAAGTACTACCCGGTAGGTACCTATATTCGTTGATGAATATATAACATGTTCTGAGCACATTCATTTTTTGTAAAAAATACTAAACTCTATTTCTTTCAAAATGAGTTGTTTGACAAATATAATAATAAGCATGAAAACTAAATTAACACTATATCACGGTTATTTTAATTTTCTGGTTAGTTATGGAATCACAATTTGGGGAGGAGCATCCTCGATAAAAAAAGTCCTTGAGGTGAATAAATAGATTATTTTGAGGATAATGAATATGACTCCACCTAGAAAATCTTGCTAACCGATATTTAAAAATCTAATCATTTTAACTGCTCCTTCCCTATACATATATATACATTATCCTACAGCAAGTTTTTATGAATAAAGACAAATATTTTAAAAATAATTTTGAACGAAAAGTTATCATGGTCCCGGGACTAGGTCTTACCATTCCGACTACGGTAATAGCTTCTTCTCTATAGCGGGAATTCGTTAAAACGTATTCAATTAAATCTGCCGACAACGTCATTAGTCTTACAATGTAGACAATTGGGATGTCGGTGTTTTACGGTTTTTAAGATATTTACGTTTGAAATGTTTAGGCAGCCGCCATTTTGAAATTAATGATTGTAAAAAAATTATTTTTTTTCTGTAATTAGGTCTTTAGGGAATAAAGCTAAATACCAAATTTCATTTAATTATCACTAGCCGTTCTCGAATTAAAATTTCCTATGTGAAAAAAACAAAATGGCGGCTATACGAGTAACTTTTGAGTTTTAGAAATTTTGAATATGATATTTTGGCTTGTCTATGGTCCAGGAATAATACCTGAGAAGGTTGGTAGAGAGTTCAGGGACACCCTGTATATATATATATATATATATATATATATATATATATATACAGTTTCAAACAAATGGTGTTTTTGGGGTCTGGGGACCTCAAAACGAAAAGTTATCATGGTCCCGGGCCTAGGTCTTACCATGCCGACTACGGTAATAGCTTCTTCTCCATAGGGGAAATTCGCTAAAAGGTGAAGCTTTTAACATGATGTCTCGAGGAATACTCGCCTTCAGTCTCCTGTTGAGACTCTCTGACCTATGATTTTGAAGTGCTTCACTGCTCAAGTTGATAGGATTACATTTTATAAAATATTACAGTTTGTTTAACATTTTTGAATCCTGTTAATTTTAGATTCTGGATGAGAAGGACCCAAGTGTAAATTAAGAGAGGCCTGGAAATACCCTGATAAATAAGCAAGGCACATTTCGTTTTGAGGGGAGACTCAATATTCAAAATTGAATACACTTGAGTAAATCTTAAGTTTGCTTGGTTCTATGTTAAATTTATGTGTTGTTTGTAATAATTTTATTTTGTATCTAATAACACCCCTATATATTTAAAAATTAGAGCAGTATTCCATGATATGTTGTTTGATTTTGAACTTCAATATTCCTTGGCACCTTGTATTTCTCAGTAAAAAACCTATTTAGCGAATTTCCCCTATAGGGAAGAAGCTATTACCGTAGTCGGCATGGTAAGAACTAGGCCCGGGACTAAGTTAACTTTTCCTTTTGAGGTCCCCGGACCCCAAAAACGCCATTCGTTCAAAACTACATTAGAACCTCGCTAATTCGAACATCGATAATTCAAAAACCTCTATAATTAGTAATGTTTGTCTGATCCCCTCAGAAAACCTCTAAAATTTGAAAAATAATATACAGATAATTCAAAGTGATTTTTACGCTTAATGCAGCCTCTAAAATTTGAATTTGTATATACTCGAGCCTCTACAATTAAAATTTTGTTGCCGTAATTCGAACTGTTACCTCCAAAATTCGAAGTCAACCTCTACAATTCGAACTGCGTTACCGTTAGCCTCTGTAATTCGAATTCAGGACAAAAAACACGCCTGTTGAGTATTTTGTCCAAGAGATGTGTTTGAACTACACTATTCTGTCTAGCTTTTAAAAAATAAACTTGGACCTCTATAGTTTGAATTTTATTTTGACCTCTATAATTAAATCTCTCTACACTTAAAACAGGGACCTCCATAATTCAAATTTTATTTATTATGACCTCTATAATTCAAACCCTCTTTATTTCAAACTTCCCATGATTCAAAATATGTTGTCTTTCCCCTGAAATTCGAATTTGCGAGGTTCTACTGTATATATATATATATATATATATATATATATATATATATATATATATATATATATTATATTACAAAGGAATGAATGACAAATGAGCACGATAACTCTCGTATGAATTGTACGATTTTGATGAAATTTGGTATACATGTCTAAAGCAAACTTTATGACTTAAGTTCGAAAACCAGACAGATCAATCTATCCGAAGGGGTATTTTGGGGGGTTTTGGACCACTAAAATGGGTTTTTAGAAATTTGCACATTTAATTTTTTTAAAAGACAAATTTTAGTTTTCACCATTGGATTCAGCTTAAAAAACACATTATTTGGTCTTTTGATCATTGCCCTACGTCAATTGGTTACTGAGATATTGAAAGTGCTAAACACATTACGTTGTGTAATGTTATATATTAATTATTCTCCATAAAAATAACATTGGGGATTAGTACGCAGATTTGCTGCAACAAGGTACACAAAATAATGGGTTTTTATGCAAATATCGATAGAATTCATCTTAGCGAAGCCACATACCAAGTTTCATCCATATACATTCATAAATAAGCGATATATAACATTTGAATTATTTTCCATAATAATAACATGGGGACCAAGTACTTAGGTTTGCTGCTACAGGAACCATTGGTGAAAAATTGTTTTTTGTGGAATCAACAATAAACCACAACCAGATGAAGCCATATACCAAATTGTGTCAGTTTATGTTCATAAATAAGCGAGATATACAATTTTTCTTTTAGCGAATTTCCCCTATAGGGAAGAAGCTATTACCGTAGGTCTCATGGTAAGCCTTAAGCCCGAGACCATGATAACTTTTCATTTTGAGGTCCCCAGATGCCAAAAACACCACTCGTTCCAATTTATATATATAAGTGGCCGTAAGCACGATAACTCTCGTAAAAAAGGTCTGATCTTAATGAAATTTAGTACAAATGGGTAAAGCACCATTTATTTGAACGAGTTCGAAAACCATATGAATCGCACCATCCGAAGGGGGTTTTCGGGGGGTTTTGTACACCAAAAATGGGTTTTTTCGGGTTTCCACATCTCATTTTATTTAAATCAAATTATAATTTGTACCATTGAATTCAGCATACAAAACAGACAATTTGGTATTTTGATCATTGCTCTACGTCAATTGGTTACTGAGATATTGAAAGTGCTAAACACAGTACGTTGTCTAATATTATTCTTATGGAGAAAAATAAAAATTGTATATCTCGCTTACTTATGAACATAAACTGATGAAATTTGGTATATGGCTTCATCTGGTTGTGGTTCATTATTTTTTGCACAAAAAAAACAATTTACCTACTTGAGTTATATTGATATTTGTGTAAAACCCTATTGTTAGAGTTCCTTGCTTCAGCAAACCTGCACACTCAGCCGCCATGTTATTCTTATGGAGAATAATTAAAATGTCATACATTGTTTATTTATGAAAGTATATTGATGAAACTTGATATGTGGCTTTATGTGGCATTAAGATACATATATATGCATATTTATGCATTGGAAATTTGCTGAGTACGCAGGTTTGCTGCTACGGGGGTATTTATATATTAAGGTGTATACAAAATCTTGGACCTTGACACAATGACTCGTGGATTCTAAGAAGTGGGTCAAAGAGTTTTAATTTCTTCCTAGATTATATTTAACATAAGATACTACTTTTCTTTTCTTTTTAAAATGAGGCAATTTATTCTTCTTAAAAAAAAAATGGAATGATTTAAGCCTTATTGTTTTTTAAGTTCTGCATTTATAGGTTGCCTATGTATTTGAACAACCGTATCAAGCTACAATAACAATGGGAGGCCTGGGGGGCATAGCCCCCCTCCCCCCCAGTAAGGTTAATGTGTTACATTAAAACCTCTGGATTAGAGTTTAAAATATTTTGGCATTCAAAACCAATTGACTGATTTTAAAACGTATTGTTCATAAAGTTCTGTACTTATACTTCTGTACTTATACAGCAATATTAAGCTACAATAAAATAAATATCCTTATGGGTCCTCCAGTGGAACCAAAGTGTAAATAACTACTTTTAAACCACGTGCTCTCACTGATTGGGGACCTTTATTGCCGCCAACATATTATATTTTATCAAAATCTTCAGCTAATATTATTATGAGGGCCTAGATGATACAGCCCTCAGTGAGACTGAGGGGTGAGTAACTACTTCATATGCACTTTGTCTGACTGATTGACAGATTTCAGGCCTCATTGTTTGTCATGTTCTGGATTTGTGTGTCATTGTCAAGCTGCAGTTATAATGGAGGGCCCATGAGGTATATTGTCAATTGAAACATTTTTTTGGTATTTTACGCGATCACTCAATACTTATACGCGATATAAGAGCGTACTTCTAGTTACATTACATTTAATAAATTTTAATATTAATAATAATCATTTGTTGTTTAAAACAATGGAATGAAGAGGATACACCACATGTAGGTAGGCAATCAATCTACTAATCAATCTTGATTAATTTTATTTCTCCTTTTTACTCCACATTAACAGCTGATATGCATTTAATCAGCTGTTATAACAAATCCATTGTTGACCTTCCACACATTATTGCTGTTTTGTTCACATCCAATTGCTGCTTAGACGTTTACGTAACTAGCTCATAATGCCAGTAGAGTTTACAAACGCGGAAATAGCTGATATCCAATCTGACAGTCCATACATTAAGTGGATATCAGCTAGTTCCGCGTTTGTAAACTCTACTGGCATTATGAGCTAGTTACGTAAACGTCTAAGCAGCAATTTGATGTGAACTAAACAGCAGTAATGTGTGGCAGGTCAACAATGGATTTGTTATAACAGCTGATTAAATGCATATCAGCTGTTAATGTGGAGTAAAAAGGAGAAATAAAATTAATCAAGATTGATTAGTAGATTGATTGCCTACCTACATGTGGTGTATCCTCTTCATTCCATTGTTTTAAACAACAAATGATTATTATTAATATTAAAATTTATTAAATGTAATGTAATAATTTCTGTAATGTAATTAAGTAATTTCAGTCTAAATTAGTAAAACAAACACAGCTTCTTTATTTATGAACCGATTTTATTCATTTTTGTTTTTTTGGATTTGTTATAATAAATACAAAACATTTTGTGTCTTGAAAAATTTTGATTTAGGTACCGGTTTTCATGAAATTTGGCATAAACAAATTCAAATGGCCGCCATTTTGAAATTTGGAAAGGTAAAAAAATATTTTTTTTTTTACAAATGTTACTTACTTTAGTGTAAACACTTTTGCCAAGTTTCGTAAAAATATCACATTGGGTTTTTAAAATAATAAATATTTTCCCAAAAAAACAAAATGGCGGATTACGGCTAAACTAAGCCGAAATCCAAAAAATGTTATTCTTCATTTTTGACTTATTTTTGCATGTAGAATTAGGTCCTGTATAGCCCATCACACTTTTTTGTGACACCCTGTATATATATATATATATATATATATATATATATATATATATATATATGTGTCCGTGGGTGCGATAACTCTCGTAAAAAATGTCCAATTTTGATAAAATTTGGTACAAACGTGTAAAGCAGCATTTATGACTTTTCGTTTGAAAAACCAGACAGATCGACGTATCCGAAGGGGTATTTTGGGGGGGTTTTGTACCACAAAAATGGGTTTTTTGAGTTTTTTACATATAATTTTTAAAATATTCAAATTTTATTTTTTATCATTGGAATTAGCTTAAAAAGACGCACAATTTGGTGTTTTAATCATTGCTCTACGTCAATTGGTTACTGAGATATTGAAAGTGCTAAACACAGTACGTTGTCCAATGTTATTCTTATGGAGGATAAGAAAAATTCGATATCTCGCTTATTTATCAACTTATCCTGACCAAACTTGGTATATTGCTTCATTTCACTGTGGTCTATTGATATTTGCACAAAAAACCCATTTTTTGGCCGATAGTTCCCGTAGCAGCAAACCTGCATACTCAGCCCATGTTATTCTTATGGAGAATAAGTAACGTGTTATCTCCTTTAATTATGAAGATAAATTAATAGAACTTGGTATGTGGCTTTACCTAGTTGAGTTATATTGATATTTGTATAAAAACCCATTTTTAGTGTTCCTTATTTCAGCAAACCTGCATACTCATCCGCCATTTTATTCTTATGGGGAATAATTAAAATGTCATAAATCGTTTATTTATGAATGTATATTGATGGAAGTTGGTATGTGGCTTTGTGTGGTATTAATATCAATTAATATGCATTGGAAATTTGCTGAGTATGCAGGTTTGCTGCTACGGGGGTATTTTATATTTGTGTCGAATAAGAGCAATTTTCTATTTTTAGAACCAGTCCACTAGTTTTAGCGAATTTCCCCTATAGGGAAGAAGCTATTACCGTAGTCGGCATGGTAAGACCTAGGCCTGGGACCATGATAACTTTTCGTTTTGAGGTCCCCAGACCCCAAAAACACCATTCGTTCAAAACTGTATATATATATATATATATATATATATATATATATATATATATATATATGTGTCCGTGGGTGCGATAACTCTCGTAAAAAAGGTCCGATTTTGATAAAATTTGGTACAAACGTGTAAAGCAGCATTTATGACTTTAAGTTCGAAAAACCAGACAGATCGACCTATCCGAAGGGGTATTTTGGGGGGGTTTTGTACCCCAAAAATGGGTTTTTTGAGTTTTTTACATATAATTTCTGAAAAAGTACAATTTTATTTTTTTCCATTGGAATTAGCTTAAAAAGACGCACAATTTGGTGTTTTAATCATTGCTCTACGTCAATTGGTTACTGAGATATTGAAAGTGCTAAACACAGTACGTTGTCCAATGTTATTCTTATGGAGGATAAGAAAAATTCGATATCTCGCTTATTTATCAACTTATCCTGACTAAACTTGGTATATTGCTTCATTTCACTGTGGTCTATTGATATTTGCACAAAAACCCATTTTTTGGCTGATAGTTCCCGTAGTAGCAAACCTGCATACTCAGCCCCATGTTATTCTTATGGAGAATAAGTAACGTGTTATCTCCTTTAATTATGAAGATAAATTAATAGAACTTGGTATGTGGCTTTACCTAGTTGAGTTATATTTTTAGTGTTCCTAATTTCAGCAAACCTGCATACTTATCAGCCATGTTATTCTTATGGGGAATAATTAAAATGTCATAAATCGTTTATTTATGAATGTATATTTATGAAACTTGGTATGTGGCTTTGTGTGGTATTAAGATCAATTAATATGCATTGCAAATTCGCTGAGTATGCAGGTTTGCTGCTACGGGGGTATTTCTGTATCCTATACTCTAATATGAGTAAGGTTTGCTTGCTTGCTTGCGACACTGATCTCAAAAACGGCTCTAACGATTTCCTTCAAATGTTGGAAATAACTAATTTCTAGGATAAAAATAAGTTCTAGACAGGTCTCATCCCCAGGAAAATCAAATAATATAAAAAAACTAAAATAAAAAGTTAAACAAATTAACATTAGACTTATGGAGTTTCAAATCAAAACAAAAGAATTGTAACAGCTGTTCATAATCAACCAGGGAACTGTCAAAGTAATACTCATGTTGTATATGATGATTATTAACATGTGGTATCCTGAGAGCAGAGATTAAAAGATTTGAGTGAAGGTTACATATATAGAGTAGTAAAATAAATCAAAGAGACATCGAGCTATAAGTAACAAGTGGAGTGATCTTAAAAATGTAGAAAAGAGGCAAATGAGTCATACAGATCTGATTATCAGTAGGGTGAAATGGTGAAATATTACTCCGAGTCATCTAAACAAACTGACTGGCCTTCCCCCGAGCAAAGCTCGGCCCCCCAGGTACTCCTATACTCTAATATGAGTAAGGTTTGCTTGCTTGCTTGCAACACTAATCTCAAAAACGGCTCCAACGATTTCCTTCAAATGTTTGAAAAAACTAATTTCTGGGATAAAAATAAGTTCTAGACAGGCCTCATCCCCATGAAAAATCAAATAATGTAAAAATACCCCCGTCACAGCAAACCTGTGTACTCAGCGAATTTCAAATGCATAATATATGTCTTAATACCATATAAAGCCACATACTAAGTTTCATAAAAATACATTCACATATAAGCGATGTATACAATTTTAATTATTCTCCATAAGAGTAACATTGGTGATGAGTACGTAGGTTTGCTGAAACAAGGAACACAAACAATTGATTTTTATGCAAATATAAATAGTATTTAACTAGGTGAAGCCAAATACCAAATTTCACCAATATTCAATCATAAGAAACCACTATATACCATTTTAATTATTCTCTATAAGAATAACATGGGAGCTGAGTAAGCAGGTTTGCTGCAGCAAGAAACTAAAAAAAGGGGTTTTATGCAAATATCAATATAACTCAACAAGGTGAAGCCACATACCAAGTTTTATTAATTTATGTTCATAATTAATGGAGTCATTACATTTTAGTTTTTCTCCATAAGAATAACATGGGGGCTGAGTACGCAGGTTTGCTGCTATGGGGATTATCAACAAAAAATCAATTTTTTGTGCAAATATCAATATATCAGTACTACGTGACGCCACATGCCAAGTTTCATCAATATACATTCATTAATAATGGAGATATCAAATTGTATTTATTCTCCATAAGGATAACATTGGACAACTTACTGTGTTTAGCACTTTGAATATCTCTGCAATGGTTGGACGTAGAATCACAATTTAAACACCAAAATGATTGTTTTGTGGAGCTGAGTTGATTGGTAAAAGCAAATGTGAAGTTTACATTAAAATTAACTTAGGAAAAGCCAAAAACCTTTTTCCTATAAGATTAACAAAGGAGATTTTATGAGCAGGTTTTTTTTGATTTTCTCCGCAACCACTTAAACTAGCTTATAATTCAAAATACCATATTATTTGTTTTTTAAGCTCTATAACATGGTGCAAACCAAAATTAAGTGTTTTAAAAATGTTAGGGTAAAAAATGCAAAAAACTGATTTTTGGAAACTTTAAAATCCCCATAAACCCCTCTTCCCATAGTCCGATTTTTCTGGTTTTCGAACCTAAAGTCATAAATGTCACTTTACACATTTGAGCCAAATTTCATCAAAATCGGACATTTTTAGCGAATTTCCCCTATAGGGAAGAAGCTATTACCGTAGTCAGCATGGTAAGACCTAGGCCCGGGACCATGATAACTTTTCGTTTTGAGGTCCGCAGACCCCAAAAACACCATTCGTTCGAAACTGTATATATATATATATATATATATATATGTGTCCGTGAGCACGATAACTCTCGTAAAAATTATACGATTTTGATGAAATTTGGTATAAACATGTAAAGCAACATTTATGACTTTAAGCTCGAAAACCAGCCAGATCGCTTTATCTGAAGGGGTATTTTGGGGGGGTTTTGTACCCCAAAAATGGGTTTTTTGAATTTTTTACATATAATTTTGGAAACAGTCAAATTTTAGTTTTTACCATTGGATTCAGCTTAAAAAAACACACAATTTGGTATTTTGATCATTTCTCTACGTCAATTAGTTACCGAGATATTGAAAGTGCTCAACACAGTACGTTGTCTAATGTTATTCTTATGGAGGAAAAGAACAATTTTATATCTCGCTTATTTATGAACGTATACTGACAAAACTTGGTACACGGCTTCATCTGGTTGTGGACCATTGATATTTGCTCAAAAAAACAACTTTTTGCCAAAGGCTCCCGTAGCAGCAAACCTGCGTACTCAGCCCCATGTTATTCTTATGGAGAATAAGTAACGTGTTATCTCCCTTAATTATGAAAATAAATTAATGAAATTTGGTATGTGGCTTTACCAAAATGAGTTATATTGATATTTGTATAAAACCCCATTTTTTGTTTTCCTTCCTTCAGCAAACCTGCATACTCAGCCGCCATGTTATTCTTATGGAGAATAATTAAAATGTCATGAATCGTTTATTTATGAATGTATATTGATGAAACTTGGTATGTGGCTTTATGTGGTATTAAGATCCATATATATGCATTGGAAATTCGCTGAGTACACAGGTTTGCTGCTACGGGGGTATTTACTCAAGTTATCGCATTCATGGACACATATATAGAGATATATATACATATATAAATTTGAACGAATAGTGTTTTAGTCATCTGGGGACCTAAAAAAAAAGTTGTCATGGTCTTGGGCTTAAGTCTTACCATGAGACCTACGGTAATAGCTTCTTTCCTATAGGGGAAATTCGCTAAAACTAAAATGAAAAGTTAAAAAAATTAACATTGGGCTTATGGAGTTTAAAATCAAAACAAAAGAATTGTAACAGCTGTTCATAATCAACCAGGGAACTGTCAAAGTAATACTCATGTTGTTTATGTTTATTAACATGTGGTTTCCTGAGAGCAGAGATTAAAATATTTGAATAAAAGATTACATATATAGAATAGTAAAAAAATCAAAGGGACATTGAGCTATAAATAACAACTGGAGGGACCTTAAAAATGTAGAAAAGAGGCAAATGAGTTATACAAATCTGATTATCAGTAGGGGGAAGTGGTGAAATATTACTCCGAGTCATCTAAACAAACTGACTGGCCTTCCCCCGAGCTAAAAAAAAACTCGGCCCCCAGGTACTCAGTTTTAACGATACCAACTGTAGATTCAATGTTGTAATGTTGAGATATATCAAGGTCGTATCGTCAGCAAATGAAGGTAGAGGTGACTGAGTTTAATCAGGAAGTTATGCAATAATACAGGGCGTTTTTGAAATACTTAAAAAATTCGGGAGCTGATTCCTCATACAAAAATAAATAAAAAAGTTCATATGAAGGTATGTCCTAAAACACTTAATTTTCCATCTATCTGTATGTACCTATGTTTTTTAGCAAATTTCCCCTATAGGGAAGAAGCTATTACCGTAGGTCTCATGGTAAGACTTAAGCCTGAGACCATGATAAATTTTTGTTTTGAGGTTCCCAGATGCCAAAAACACTATTCGTTCAAATTTATATATATCCATATATATATATATATATATAATAATATATATATTATATATATATATATATATAATATATATATATGTCCGTGAATGCGATAACTTGAGTAAAAAACGTCCGATTTAGATGAAATTTGGCTCAAATATGTAAAGTGACATTCATGACTTTAAGTTCGAAAACAAAAAAAATCGGAATATATGGGAAGGGGGGTTTATGGGGTTTTAAATTTTCCAAAAATCAGTTTTTTGCATTTTTCACCATAAAATAAAAAAAAAATTAATTTTGGTTCTGACCATGTTATATAACTTAAAAAACAAATAATATAGTATTTTGAATTATTAACCTAGGTCAAGTGGTTGCGGATAAAATCCAAAAAAACCTGCTCATGAAATCTCCCGCATGTTAATCTTATGGGAAAAAGGTTTTTGGTTTTTCCTTTGTTCATTTCAATGTAAACTTCACATTTTCTTTTACCAATCAGTTAAGCTCCACAAAACAATCATTTTGGTGTTTAAATTGAGATTCTACACCCCACCATTGCAGAGATATTCAAAGTGCTAAACACAGTACGTTGTCCAATGTTATCCTTATGGAGAATAAATAAAATTTGATATCTCGATTATTTATGAATGTAAATTGATGAAACTTGGTATGTGGCTTCACGTAGTTCTGGTATATTGATATTTGTACAAAAAATAATTCTTTGTTGATTATCCCCGTAGCAGAAAACCTGCGTACTCAGCCCCCATGTTATTCTTATGGAGAATAAGTAAAATATAATGAATCCCTTAATTATGAACATAAATTAATAAAACTTGATATGTGGCTTCAACCTTTTGAGTTATATTGATTATGTGCATAAATTTTATTGTTCCTTGTTGCAGCAAACCTGCTTACTCAGCCCCCATGTTTTTCTTATGGAGAATAATTAAAATTTTATACAGCGCTTATTTATGATTGAATATTGATGAAACTTGGTATGTGGCTTCGCCTAGTTGAATTCTATTTATATTTGCATAAAAAACAATTGTTTGTGTTCCTTGTTTCAGCAAACCTAGGTACTTATCACCAATGTTATTCTTATGGAGAATAATTAAAATTGTATATATCGCTTATATGTGAATATATTTTTATGAAACTTGGTATACGGCTTTATGTGGTATTAAGACATTTATTATGCATTGGAAATTCGCTGAGTACACAGGTTTTCTGCGACAGGGGTATTATTTCTTAATACGTTTTATCTTAGTAACATCTGAAGATATCAAATTCAAATTTGTTACATGTGTTACATCTAATAAGACCCATTTTGCCATGGAATATAATACCATTTTAAAATGGCGGCCGTTTTTGTTTTTCAAAGCTAATATTTTAAAAACCATAATATTTAAGGAAGAACTGTAAGAAACAATAAAGTTCTGTCTTTTTGTCCAAAAATAATAATAAGATTATAACTATAGGATAAAACAGATAGACGGAAAACTAAGCATATTAGGACATACCTTCATATGAATTTATTAGGACATACCTTCATATGAATTTATTAGGACATACCTTCATATGAATTTATTAGGACATTCCTTCATATGAATTTATTAGGACATACCTTCATATGAATTTATTAGGACATACCTTCATATGAATTTATTAGGACATACCTTCATATTAATTTATTAGGACATACCTTCATATGAATTTATTAGGACATACCTTCATATGAATTTATTAGGACATTCCTTCATATGAATTTATTAGGACATACCTTCATATGAATTTATTAGGACATACCTTCATATGAATTTATTAGGACATTCCTTCATATGAATTTATTAGGACATACCTTCATATGAATTTATTAGGACATTCCTTCATATGAATTTATTAGGACATTCCTTTAATTAGGTATACGGATTTATGTGGTATTAAGACATTTATTATGCATTGGAAATTCGCTGAGTACACAGGTTTTCTGCGACAGGGGTATTATTTCTTAATACGTTTTATCTTAGTAACATCTGAAGATATCAAATTCAAATTTGTTACATGTGTTACATCTAATAAGACCCATTTTGCCATGGAATATAATACCATTTTAAAATGGCGGCCGTTTTTGTTTTTCAAAGCTAATATTTTAAAAACCATAATATTTAAGGAAGAACTGTAAGAAACAATAAAGTTCTGTCTTTTTGTCCAAAAATAATAATAAGATTATAACTATAGGATAAAACAGATAGACGGAAAACTAAGCATATTAGGACATACCTTCATATGAATTTATTAGGACATACCTTCATATGAATTTATTAGGACATACCTTCATATGAATTTATTAGGACATTCCTTCATATGAATTTATTAGGACATACCTTCATATGAATTTATTAGGACATACCTTCATATGAATTTATTAGGACATACCTTCATATTAATTTATTAGGACATACCTTCATATGAATTTATTAGGACATACCTTCATATGAATTTATTAGGACATTCCTTCATATGAATTTATTAGGACATACCTTCATATGAATTTATTAGGACATACCTTCATATGAATTTATTAGGGCATTCCTTCATATGAATTTATTAGGACATACCTTCATATGAATTTATTAGGACATACCTTCATATGAATTTATTAGGACATACCTCCATATGAATTTATTATGACATACCTTCATATGAATTTATTAGGACATTCCTTCATATGAATTTATTAGGACATACCTTCATATGAATTTATTAGGACATACCTTCATATGAATTTATTAGGACATACCTTCATATGAATTTATTATGACATACCTTCATATGAATTTATTAGGACATTCCTTCATATGAATTTATTAGGACATACCTTCATATGAATTTATTAGGACATACCTTCATATGAATTTATTAGGACATACCTTCATATGAATTTATTAGGACATACCTTCATATGAATTTATTAGGTCATACCTTCATATGAATTTATTAGGACATACCTTCATATGAATGTATTAGGACATACCTTCATATGAATTTATTAGGACATACCTTCATATGAATTTATTAGGACATTCCTTCATATGAATTTATTAGGACATACCTTCATATGAATTTATTAGGACATACCTTCATATGAATTAATTAGGACATTCCTTCATATGAATTTATTAGGACATACCTTCATATGAATTTATTAGGACATACCTTCATATGAATTTATTAGGTCATACCTTCATATTAATTTATTAGGACATACCTTCATATGAATTTATTAGGACATACCTTCATATGAATTTATTAGGACATACCTTCATATGAATTTATTAGGACATACCTTCATATGAATTTATTAGGACATTCCTTCATATGAATTTATTAGGACATACCTTCATATGAATTTATTAGGACATACCTTCATATGAATTAATTAGGACATTCCTTCATATGAATTTATTAGGACATACCTTCTTATGAATTTATTAGGACATACCTTCATATGAATTTATTAGGACATACCTTCATATGAATTTATTAGGACATTCCTTCATATGAATTTATTCGGACATACCTTCATATGAATTTATTAGGACATACCTTCATATGAATTTATTAGGACATACCTTCATATGAATTTATTAGGACATACCTTCATATGAATTTATTAGGACATACCTTCATATGAATTTATTAGGACATACCTTCATATGAATTTATTAGGACATACCTTCATATGAATTTATTTATTTATTTTTGTATGATGAATCAGCTTCTGTAGTTTTTTAACCATTTCAGAAACCCTGTAAATTAAAACGATAACAGACCCTAAAATTGAGCCTTGAGGCAACCTAGCTTGCATCTGTGTTCAGTTTTACTGAAAAGGTATGGTTTTCTAGAAAGGATTGACGTGCTTTCAAGTAATTTTGAATTCTTATATATTAAACAACATCTATAGAATTTCCTTTGCTAGAAGGGCCTTTAACTTTTAAGAATAAGGCAGCAAAGTGCATTTTGTTTCTGAATCCCTGCACTACCGTTTGTGATATTATATGCAGGGAGAGAAAACTACCAAATACCTATACACATATGAATTGCACTGCGTCCATTATAAACCATATGTATACAGTACATTGTCAGTTAATAGTGTATGTTTCTGCTCTACTTAACAGGAAGGATACTCTGATCTGGACTTTACTTCTTGAAAATTACATTGTTTAAAATGTTTGCTTATTAACAGACTGTATAAATTGATTGCTTATAAGATATACTAATATTATACTAGTAAACTAATTTTATTAGAATAGAGAGGACAAATTACAAAATAAATTATTCTATAGGCACATATATATTTTCTCCTAGAATAGAAGGCAAGTGGCTTTTAGAATATAAAGTTGTAATTATTTGCATGGTAAATTTTTAATTTATGCTGTCAGGATAAAAAGGTGCCAGTCACTCACATTATTTGAGCACTCAATTTGAATATTAATGAGTTACATATACATTTTAATTAAATTATTTTTACTTCATGAATATTTATAGGTTGTAAAGTAGTGCCTGTTAAGTACTTTAGCTTTTGTTCAAGGGTCATCTTTGGCATTGTAAACCACATAAGAGGCATTATTGTTGGTGGGACTCTGATCATAAGCGTAATTGGAGTATTTCAATATGAGGGCAAAATGCTCGTGTTTGTGGTTATTTTGTGACTTTTTATATATCCAACTTTTATATTAGCTTGGTATATGTTTTGTTAAGTATAGTTATGGGAAGTAAATAAATACGTCTTACAACACTACAAAATATATATTTACTCTTACACTTTAGTTACTCAGTAGGTCGGTTGATTTGTATTGAACGTTTCAGACCGATGATAAAACTTTTAAACATTTAATAGAGTTTTTTAAGAAAGGGAATTTGGCTTGAAGTGACAAAAATCTGGATCTAATTCAATATCTACAACTAAAATAACAACAATGTTTAAACTAAACCATTGAATCACGTTTTTTGGTTATTTGGCTTGGACGTAGACATAAAAAGTCTTCTGAAAAAAATCATTTTCTGAATTTTGACATATTTTAATGAGTACGAGCTGCTCCCCAGCAAAAATTTGCGGATATAATCCTTATATCACCTGTTTATTGAATTAAGAAAAAAACTTGTGACATAAACCAAATACAACTCTACTCCATATGAATAACATGGGAACTTGAAAGCCCCATGGGGCAGAGCCCTGAGACCTAAATCAAAATTCTGGCTTCACAGCGGCTTAGAACCGGTTAAGTATTAACTTCAGGAAGTGAGTGAACAAAAAGCAGGATTATTTTTAAATATGTAATTTTAATATGCTAAAGGCTGGTACTTTGTTACAATAACACCTTTAAATTTCGCACAGTAGTTTTCCCATGTGATTATATGCATTTAAAAATTAGCATTTGAAAAATCAATTTTTTAAGCTTAATTTTGAAGCCACTAAATCTATTTCATTACTAAAGAACAACATTGTATTAGTTTTATAATCGGTCATTTTTGACGGGCTAGTAACAGCTAGCTATAAATGTAGTAAAACTAACAGTGGCTGCAATTAGCTTCATTGCAATGCAAATCATGCCTTATGTGATGTGGTACCTACCAATCAACTCCCATGGGACGCTCTCTGACTCTGACGTGTTGGTAATTCTCAACCAAGCCCTGAAGGACACTTCAGGAGGGTCTGGCCATGCCTGCAGATTGGTGGTCGGGATGAATGCCCTGGGGGCCCCCACATCTGAGGTGGGGGCCTAATACGAAAAATGAAAAAAATTGAATTGAGTTTAATGAGAGTTTAAACAAATTTAACGCTCATATTCCTCCCCTCCCCTTTCCGACATTTAAACCAGGTATAGGTTGCATATACACTTTTGGCTTGATCTAGAATAAAATAAAAATCAATTTCAATTTCAATCTATATTTTTATAACAATCTAACAAAAATACCTGATTAAAATAATTTATGTTTTTAAAATGTTCCATGTGGTCTGGTTCACAAATGGAACAGTAATTTTTTTTAACATGCCTTAAAACTTCTCCAGATACTATTTTGATCGTCTGACAACTTCTTAACGAAGGTAATTTCTCTTAAGATTCACTTTTTTAGCGAATTTCCCCTAAAGGGAATAAGAAGCTATTACGGTAGTCGGCATGGTGAGACCTGGAGCCGGGACCATGATAACTTTTTGTCTTGAGGTCCTCAGAAGCCAAAAACATCTTTACTTCAAAACTGTAATTTATATATATATATATATATATATATATATATATATACATATATATATATATATATGTATGTATGTTATATATGTATGCATGATAACATTCGTAAAAATGGTCTGATTGTGATGAATTTGATACAAATGTGTAAAGAAACAGGTTTATTTCTTTATTGGTAAATATCTTAATTGTCATAATTAAATTATGGTTAAGACTAAATTAAATTGACAGAGTATGTAGTGCTAATAATAACTGATAGAATTTTGATTATTTAAATCCTTGAATCTTACAAAATAATCTTCATCCAATCTTGAAACCACAACATTTTGATTTAAAATTTATATTATATTTTCATTGTTGATTTCATTTAAAAAATCTTCAATTTTGTATGGACATTTAACGATAAGGTATTGCTTTAATTTATTTTTGAATTGTCTTATGTTATTTAAAGATTTTATTTCTGAAGGAATTTTGTTGTAAATTTTGATTGATATGTAGTCTGAGCATCTTTGTCGGATTGTTGAATTTGGATGTGGCAAGTCTATATGGTTGAAATTTCTCGTGTTATATTTATGAATTTGTCTTCTGAAGGAAAATTTATCAAGATTCAAATGTACAAAACTTGCTGCTTGTAATATAAAAATTGACGATAATGTTAGAATATTTAATTGTTTGAATAGTTGTTTGCACAATGTTCTTCTTGAGACTTGACAAAGTGTTCTTATAGCTTTTTTTTGCATTTTAAATACAATTTTGGCATTTGGGCTTGAACCCCATATAATTAGACCATAAACAATGTGAATGGATATAAGCATAATATAGGTACCATTTTATTTATGTCTAGAGTGCAGCATTTAGAAAAACGTTTTATCAAAAAGATTCCTGAACTGATTTTTTTGCAAATTTTATTAATGTGAGATAACCATGAAAGATTTGGTTGTAATGTTAATCCAAGAAATTTATACTCAGTTGCCAGTGGTATTGTAGAGTTGGCAAGTTGAATTGTTTCATTTATTACATTTTTTACTATATTGTAAATCTGAGGATTTCAAATCATTTACTATCAAACTGTTATCTGTAAACCATTGTTCCATTTTAGAAATTTGAACGAAAGAAGATATCTCTAATTGTTTGTTAGAACTTTCGGTAATATTGAGAGGTGTATCATCTGCAAAAAGTATTACTTCTCCTTTATCTACGACGGATGGTAGGTCATTCATGTAGATAATGAAAAATAATGGCCCTAAAGTAGAACCTTGTGGTACTCCATGAATTATATCAGATGATATTCTTGATTTTGTTGGATGGTTTTTATTCTTTAGTTCTGTGAAATGTTTTCGTCCTGTTAGAAATGATTTTATCCATCCAAGCGCTGACCTGTTAAATCCCATCAATCGAATTTTATCAAGCAGTCTGTTATGATTAACACAATCAAAAGTACGGGATAAATCAAGAAATATACTAAGAGATGGAAGATCTGTATCAATGTTTGCCATTACACTTGTTACTAGTTTGTATATCACATCAATTGTAGATTTGTTTCTTTGAAATCCAAATTGATTTGGGGTTATTATTGAGTTTTCTATAATATAGTTTGTCATTTGGTTGTGAAAAATTTTTTAAAATATTTTAGAAAAAATTGTGGTTAAAGCAATTGGACGTATATTATTAATTTTAAATCTTTCTTTTTTGTTTTTTTATTATTGGGACTATTTTAGAGAGCTTCAATTGTTCTGGAAAAATGAATTATTCAATATAAATGTTAGAGGGTGAACAAGGAACGGGGCACTATGTTTGATAACAAGAGAAGGAATATCGTCTGGGCCAGTGGTCAAGGAGTTGCTAAGGTTCCTTATAACAGATTCAACTTCAAAAACTGTAACCTCAAGGAAACATGACAAGGAGTGGTTAGGAGAGTTGTCACAAATATAAACAGGAGCAGGAGTCTTTAAACCTTTTTCCTTGAACATATTTGGAAATATATTGGCAGCCTAGTGGTGCAAATGGGTCTGCACTGGATGTTTCCTCTAGAACCAATAAGTCAAATGGTCCTAATAAGACCAGGAATATGAAGAAGAATGATACTGGTAAAACAATCAAGTGTTTTACATGCAATTAAATAGGTTATTTTGCTTCAAAATGTCCCATGAAAAGATCCGTTGCTGCAATGGCTGATTTAAGTTTGCTGTGTTACATGGCCAACAGTAATTTCCGTGATACTACGTGGCTTGCAGACAGTGGAGCTTCTCATCATATGACGTTCTGTAAGGACTGGTTCGAGACTTTTGAAGACTTTACGAAGCCACTTGAGGTAACAGTAGGTAAAAATGCTAATATTAAAGCTTATGGTGAGGGAACTGTTCACGTAGAAATTACTATAGGACATCGGAAGCGAGTCAGAACCATAGAAAAAGTATGGTATGTTCCTGAACTTGGGAAGAATTTATTGTCAGTCAGTCAAATTGTGAGTAAAGGCAATGACTACATATACAATAAGACGCGTAAGCGCCGTGTTAAAAATTCAGCGCCAAGCGGTAACTCTGCGACCCGCCGCTAGTAGCGCTGCATGTATCAAAACAGTCCGGCTAGTCGCTAGGACACGGCAAAACTGAGTAATCCCGAGCGGTGAACGCGTTGTCGTTTACACGCTCATGTACATTCTAATAATAATAAAACTACAATGAAACTTATGTATTCCTTTTCTGCATGAGTTTCCGCATCCAACAGTATAAATATATTTTAGTTTAAAATTATGTGTAATTTTTAATAATGAAAATATTAGAGAGTTGTAACAGGATGACATGAAAAAATCAGTAAACGATAACTTTTATTATTTTTGAGGTAGAAAAAAAATTCCACCGAGAAAGTTGTAGCTAATTAGATGGTGTTAAATTTTCATTAAAAACAATTTTCGATATAATTTATAGTTTGTTCAATAATCCGATGTAAATAACCGCTATGTTCAGTTCTACGCGCACGGCCGTCCTGGACCACATCCAGCATAGTTAAGTGCTCCTCATTTGATTTATATCTTCACCTATAAAATATTAATTATGTTCATTTTACTTATATGGTGTTGAGATTATTGTTTTTAACATAGCTTTCAATTTTGATAAAAAATTCGGCTTTCGGATCATGAGGAACCTTATAATTTAATATTTAAGGTAAATTAGGCAGTAAATAATAAGAAACTTATTTGTTAGAAAGAATGAAACATTACATGATAAGATAAACATATCTGATTACTGATTATATTTTACTCGTGAAGCAAAAACTTGTTTTAATCAGTAATGAAATAAAATACTTTAGTAAGAAAACATAACGTTCCCTTTTTATATAATCAAAACCTACTTTCTTTTAAAATCTTTGTTACTTAAACATTTTTCCCTCCAAATACGAAGGTTTCTTAGCCGTAAATGAATTTTTGTAGCTAAATATGTAATTAAAATAATGAATAAATATATGTTTTTATATCAAAACCCAAAACTGATCCTCTATATCAGCAATATAACCAATCCTATAAAAATATGTTTGACGTTAAAAGTAGAAATACTTATCAAGGAACATGAATACGAAGGATACTTAGTTGTTAATAAACATTTACACCAAAAATATAAATTAAATTAAATGGAATAAATGTTTTTATGTCAAAACTCAAAACCAAGCCTCTCCAAGAGCCTTACAATCGTTGTTTTATAGTTTGATTTCATGTCGAAAATTGAGGCATGTATCGATTTTGAACGGCAGTTTTATAAGCACATGTGTAGACCTAACTTATGAACTCGGTGTCTTTATCAAAATTATTCCGAATAAGATGTACAATTGACTTTAGCTATAGAACAGGCTTTCCACGACCTTTAATGGTTAAGGTACCGTATTTGAAATGACCACTTTACTCACACTATAAGCATATAATTGGACATTATAGAAAAAACTCCGAACAATGAAAGGGCCACCAAAAAGTACTTGCATTTTAAAGCAGACGGGAAATAACTGTTTTCTTCTACAATCCTGTCATCAGTTACAGGTTTAACGTACGTTGTAAAATTGATAAATTACAAATCCAAAAGAGTTACTGTATCATGATAAGCACTACATCATCATGGAGGCACTACAAAATCCATTGCTACACACGTGGTTTTAAGAGGGGAACTGCCCCCTATTCCCCCCCGGATTATTAAGGGGCAACATATTTCGAATTTCCTCTGTTGGTCAATGCTAACTTTTCAAGCATTTCAAGTTTAAACGAAATTTATCAATAAATAAGAGAGAAATAGTAGTTGTTGTATTCCCCATAAGGATAACATTGGACAACGTGCTGCATTTACTGAAAAATGAAAATTTAAATTTTCCCCGCAACCAGCAATCGTAGAATAGTAATTCAAAATCCTAAATTATTTAGTTTTTTGAGCTATTTTTAATGGTGAATAGTAATGTTTCTTTTATATTTATGTTTTTTATGAAAAATCCAAAACTGAATTTTTTATGTTTTACGTCCTGTAAGTTTTGAACCTGAATTTTACAGAAATGCGGGTGGTGTAATTTTGTTGGAAAACTAAAGATTTTCAAACGACTAAAGTTTAATTTAAATCGTTAGAGCCGTTTTTGAGAAATTTTGATTTTTTAATGTTTTTTGGCGGTTTTTGGGGGATAAATACCCTTAAAAATCAAAAATTCAAAAATGTAAAAAAACACCTGGAGATATCGTGGATTAGTACCTACATACCAAATTTCATAAAAATCGGACCATTGGTTAGAGCTCTGTACACATCCATACAGATAGACAGACAGACAGACAGACACACAGACATCACATAAAAATCACTTTTTTGGGTTCAGGGAGCATCAAAACGAATATTTCCACTAACAACTCAAATTCGAAAATTTTGACGAAAACAATTCTTTCTCCATATACTACGAAAAAGGGGAGAAATTAAAGATGTGAAATCATTTTTTTACTTAATATTTATTTCTTTGCAACCA
Source organism: Allygus modestus (assembly GCA_963675035.1). Taxonomy (NCBI): domain Eukaryota; kingdom Metazoa; phylum Arthropoda; class Insecta; order Hemiptera; family Cicadellidae; genus Allygus; species Allygus modestus. The sequence continues at coordinate 225,556,828 of OY776111.1, forward strand.
GTGAGATATAACTAAATACTGAATGCACTACGGCAACACTTTAGAATGACTTACTTTGGAATGACGAGGCCGTTGACTGTAATTATTGACTGTTGACCGTACGGGGCCTAAGATAATAAACTTTAAAATATATTTCTGCACCTCTACGACCTACAAACTAGGCTACTTATGTTTCAAATATTGTACTTGGTGTACTTCTGATTACTGAGAAAATATCATTCGGACATCGAACAATAAAAATAATGGTGATTATATAATTAGATACTACTTTAAAATAAATGTTAAGGCAGTCCCACACTTCTCAAGAACAGGCCTGAACATTCGGCCGAACATTCTCCCGAATGTTCACTGAACATTCCGTCCCGTATGTTCCCGTATGTATTCAAAAGTTCGTGCAGCTCCCACACTTCTCGCAAACACTCCGAACATTCGGGCGTGTTCGCGAGAAGTGTGGAGCCTCCTTTAGTGATTTTTATCAGCCGAAATATTGGTTATTTACCGTTGATTTTATATGTAGATATAGTTCTAACAGTTGTTATGATGAAGTTTCAGAAATGTGTGAATTCAAAATATTTTTCTAACATACTGCTTTGCCGTTGGGTTTTGCGTGAAAATATTTGTTCTGTTGATAGACATGGTACATTAAATAGCCAGATATGAATTGTGTTCATATGTTTATGCTCACCATTAGGATCTTGTAAAGCATAGTCATTACAAGCAAGGTTAAATGACCTTTCCTCTAAACTCGTTCGCCGCGCTCAAAACAAACATTTTGGACCAAAAAGAAAATTGATTATAACTCTTTTGTTTATAAAGATACAACAAATATCTCAGAACAAAGTTACGTAGAGTTAAAAAGTTAAGCTTAACATTACATTAAATAGGTACTCGGTTTCTGTTGTAAAATGGCCAAGTCCAAAATCTTTAATGCAAGTATAGTGTATTATTTATTTTTATTTTAAAGAAATGTTTTTCCTGATAAAATTAATACCTCATAACAGCCATTCCAAGTGCCGTATGGGACATTTTAACCTTGTTTTCATCATTATATAGGGTTTAAAACTTGGAGATTATCCTGGATTTGTAAATAACAATAAGCTCGATACCATGCCTACTACTTGAAACGAAAGGACCGTGCCGAGTCTAGATATTTGTTTTTTAGGAGATTTGAATGTTTATTTTAAATAAAAATTTAATTTAAAACAATATTCTTATTTTTTCCTTTCTAATTCAAATCAACATTCTGAGGATAAATAATTTACGCAACGTCATTGTTTGAGCTAATAAATTTTAAATGATGTATCTATAATTAGTCTTTATTCGTATTTAATTTAGGTACCTTTTGTTGTAACTAAAATAATTATGTTATATACATATACACTTCCACCCTGCCATCCTTATACTCTATAGGGATAGCCAGATTTGATAGCTTAGGCACAGAAGGTAAACATATTTATTATTTAAGAACTCATATTTATTGGAGGTTATCTGCCTGTTGACATACACCTGAATAATGCCTGTATCAATGGTAGTCATTGCCTGTATCCATTGCATGCATACACGCTTACTGCCCACTGCCATGCCGCTGGTACGGCGAAATAGAGAGAGAGAGGGTACTTGTACAGTCCGCGCCAGGAGATCAGTAGTACAGTCAACGCCCGCCGCCACTAGCGCCAACTGGCGGCGGGTCGCTGAAGCAGTCTCTCCGACTTGTCAACAGGCGTTGAGTTATTTCCATAAGGCTTGTCTGTCTTATTGTATATGTAGTCATTGGTAAAGGGTTCATCTTCAAGGCAAAGAGTGATAAATTTGTCTTTTTGCAGTCAGGTACGCTGATATTATTTGGTATACATAAAAATGGACTTTTTGAGTTAGCGCTGGATTTCATCAGACCCTGCGAAAAAGGTAAGGTACATGTGAGTACTAAATTAGACACCCTTCAACAGTGGCATGAACGGCTGGTACACCAGGGCAAAAGGCATGTGAAGCAAGTGCTACAGAATAGAGACATTCGTGTGCAAAATAACAATACGTTTTTTACTGGCTGTCCAATTGGAAAGCAGCACAGGAAGTCTTACAAGCTGAGGGTTATGTGAGCGACATCTCCTGGAGAAATTATCCTTGCTGATTTATGTGGTCCTATGGAAGAAAAATCAATTGGAGGATCCAAATACTGTCTTGTAATGAAGGACTACTACAGCCGTTTCAGACGTGTTTTCTTCCTGAAAGAGAAAACAGAGGTGCCTGGATGAATTGAGACGTTCCTAGCTGAAGCCACAACTGCAGGTAATATAGATAAAACGTTTATGAGCGACGGAGGATCTGAGTTAGTAAGTCACAAAATCACAGATATTCTCATTAAGAGAGGTATCACGCAAAGAACAGTCATGTCCTACACACCGGAGCAGAATGGGGGAAGTGAGCGTTGTCACGGTATAATGTGGGATCTATTCTATTTGTATTGTTTCTATGAACACATATTATATTATTGGTGAACGCTAACTCGCTGGCTAATGAGGGGTACTCTACAAATGAAACCAAAATATATCAAAGACTGTATTTAATATTATACAATAATTATTCTGATTCAAACGTTAAAGTCATTTCTTACACATGATTTCTAATCATCAAATTACAAAAAGGTTCTAAAAAAGGATTTAAATGAAAAGAGTAAAGATCTAAATATGATTCTCAACCCAAAAAAAGAATAATTAAGTATAATTAAATTATTGAAAATTTGTTATAATATTTTATTAAATGGACAAGAGAGTATAAATATAAATGTTTAAACTGTGTTTGTAGTATCGTAATCAAGTACTATAATAAATTTATCAATGTGCTTTAGTTAAATATCTGACTTCAAAACTCTAAGTTAGAAAATATAAAACGGCCTTACCTGGACCAGCAGGCGCTGGTGTCCTAGGGTCGAATGATTTTAGCGAATTTCCCCTATATAGGGAAGAAGCTATTACCGTAGTCGGCATTATAAGACCTAGGCCCGGGACCATGATAACTTTTCGTTTTGAGGTCCCCAGACCCCAAAAACACCATTCGTTCGAAACTGTATATATATATATATATGTGTGTGTCCGTGGGTGCGATAACTCTTGTAAAAAAGGTCCGATTTTGATTAAATTTGGTACAAACATGTAAAGCAGTATTTATGACTTTAAGTTCGAAAACCAGACAGATCGACCTATCCGAAGGGGTATTTTGGGGGGGTTTTGTACCCAAAAATGGGTTTTTTGAGTTTTTTACATAGAATTTTTGAAAAAGTAATATCTTATTTTTTTCATTGGAATCAACTTAAAAATACGCACAATTTGGTGTTTTAATCATTGCTTTACGTCAATTAGTTACTGAGATATTGAAAGTGCTAAACACAGTACGTTGTCCAATGTTATTCTTATGGAGGATAAGAAAAGTTTTATATCTCGATTATTTATCAACTTATCCTGACGAAACTTGGTATATTGCTTCATTTCATTGTGGTCTATTGATATTTGCACTAAAACCCATTTTTTAGCCGATAGTTCCCGTAGCAGCAAACCTGCATACTCAGCCCCATGTTATTCTTATGGAGAATAAGTAACGTGTTATCATCTTTAATTATGAACATAAATTAATAGAACTTGGTATGTGGCTTTACCTACTTGAGTTATATTGATATTTGTATAAAACCCCACTTTTAGTGTTCCTAATTTCAGCAAACCTGCATACTCAGCCGCCATGTTATTCTTATGGAGAATAATTAAAATGTCATAAATCCTTTATTTATGAATGTATATTGATGAAACTTGGTATGTGTCTTTATGTGGTATTAAGATAAATATATATGCATTGGAAATTCGCTGAGTATGCAGGTTTGCTGCTACGGGGGTATTTGATATCAAAAAGATGACCACCAGTGGTATTGAACTAGAATATCTGGGGTGGTGGTAAGGCCAGTGAACTGCAATTGTTTGCAATTAAACAGCTGACTGTCAGCAAGTAGCACAACAAACTGCTAACACTCTGCTAAGGCCGAGGAAGGAATCTTGGTTGGGTATTGCGGCAAACGAAATGGATATCGTATTTACAACGGGCGAATCGTGTTAACCTCAGCTGATGTAGTTTTTGCAAAGGACAAGAAGGAAGCTTTGAGTGAAACCAAGGAAAAACCTGTTGGTAGTATCAAAGAAAATCCTGTTCATTGGATTTTGCAATCTCCACAGGAATCTGATTCAGAGGGAGAAAATCCTGGATCTGAATTAGATGGTCCTGAAGCACAGAATGAGGGAGAAAATGACGACTCTGACGTAGACAGCGGTGATAATCTTGAAGATGATGTCCAAGAACCAGGAAATGGTGAAAATAGAAAAGAAACGGTCACTACAAGATCTGGACGAAACATTAATGCTCCAGAGTATTTGAAGCATTATGTATGCAGTGTCTCTGATAACATTGACTGGAGTCATGCTATGAAGGAAGAAATGCAAACTCTTTGTGAAAAAAATGTTTTTGAAGTTGTAGATCGTCCAGTGGGGAAGAAAATTATAGGTACAAAGTGGGTTCTAAAGGAAAAGCTACGATCAGATGGTACACTCGACCATCTGAAGGCTAGACTAGTAGCCAAAGGATTCTCACAGAGAGAAGGAGACTACGATGAAATTTTCAGTTCTGTTGCAAGGCTTGAAACTGTTCGCACAGTTCTAAGTGTTGCAGCTAACGAAAAACTTCACATGCGACAGTTTGATGTCAAAACAGCCTTCCTATATGGTAACCTTAAAGAAGAGGTGTACGTGAGTCAACCTAAAGGCTTTGAGGATGGTACCGATCGTGTATGGAAACTAAACAGAAGTCTCTATGGGTTGAAACAAAGCCCTAGGTGTTGGAACAAGAGAATCGTCGATTTCATTAAAAAGCAAGGATTACAGCAGAGTAAATCAGATCCCTGTTTGTACATACGAAATAAGAATGAAAACAAATTAATAGTAGTTTGTTATGTCGATGATGGACTTATCGCCGGGACAAACTTGAAGGATTTAATGGATTTTCTAAGGGACTTAGAAACCGAATTCAAGATCAAAGTTTCCGATCCAGACTGGCTTCAAAATAGAACAACAAGAAAACGGAAATGTAGTTCTCAGTCAATGAGCCTATGTTGAGAAATGCTATCAAAGTTTTGTGTGACTGATGCCAACCCTGTTAAAACTCCAATCAAAGTAATTGGTGTAAGTGATGTCCCTGAAAAGCCATTGGATAAGGAGGTGCCTTATCGTGAAGCAGTTGGAAGTTTAATCTACCTGTCTTCCGGTACCAGACCTGACACTGCATACGCAGTAAGCATGGCAGCACAGGATGTTGAGCATCCAACTGACCGTTCTTGGAGAAAAGTAAACAGGACCTTTCGATACCTGAAGGGTACCATGGACTTCAGTTTAACATACAGAAGTGGTCAGAAGAGGGAGCTTGTGAGATTCAGTGATGTAGATTATGCCGCCGACAAATCCAGACACTCTCGTACAGGTGTAATTTGTGCTTACGCTGGGTGTACGATTACGTGGCTAAGCCAAAAGTAGAAATGTATCTATGTCTCTACAATGGAAGCCAAATATGTGGCAGCGAGTGAAGCAGCCAAGCAACTTGTATGGCTGAAAAGACTATTGCAAGAGATATCGTTGGGTGTAGGTCAACCTAAACTGTATATCGATAATCTAAGTGCCGTACATCTTGCAAAAAACCCTGTATTTCACTTCAAGAGCAAGCACATCGATGTAAGACATCATTTTGTGAGGGAGAAAGTGAACCTAGGAGAACTTGAAGTAAAACATATTGAAGGGGAAAGGTAACTCACTGATATTCTCACGAAAAGTCTGCCCAATCCTCGGTTTGGGACTCTTGCTAGGATTGCTACCGATATTGCCCAAATTAACTTTGAGGGAGTATCAAAGAAAAGTTAATTTGTGAAATATGTTACAAATCAGCTGATATGTGATTTGTTTATTCTCACTTCCTTAAATGTTTGGTTTTGTCAGTTTTTGTATTATGCATTATTTATTTTTGTAATTAAATAATTTCATTGTAATGGTGAACATTTATTACTAGAAATATCAAACTCTAACTCCGAGTATGCAGGTTTGCTGCTACGGAGATAATCAACCAAATATTATTTTTTGTGTAAATATCAATATACGAAATCAGAAACCAGAAATCAGAAATCAGATCTTTATTGTCATTCGACTTTTACAAGCATTGACAAACGTCATTTACAAAAAAAATGTGACATAGAAAATATAACTAATTCATAGCTAAATGCTCAAAACATTACAAAATTATATATGTCAATGGTAAAAAAACAATAATTACTTCTTGTCGATAAAATACTCAGACACACTGTAGTATTCCTTAGCAACCAAAAAGGATCTCAGCCTCCTCCTAAACTTACCCACACCAGTTACTGCCATGATATCGGATGGGAGGGAATAGTATAATTTAATGCCTACATACAAAGTCTGGTTTTTGAATGTGACGGGGAATTGCCAGGGATCCAGCATTACGAAAATGAAACCTAGAAATGTGGCCCACCTGAAAAAGTGTTTGTTTTTAACCAAAAATGAAAGAGTTTCAAAAATACAAATACAGAGAAAAGTCAGTAAGTTATTTTCAGAAAAAACACCTCTGCACGACCCAAGCCTTGCCACTCCAAAAATCAGTCGTATTGCTTTCTTTTGTAACCAAAACAGCTTCTTTGTACGAGTTGATTCGGCACCCTAAATTGGAATGCCATACCTGATGTGTGGATACAAACAAGAAAATAAGCAGTTAGAAGAACCCTAGTATCAGTGAACTGAGCAAGTCTTCGAAGAGTAAAAATACCACTATTCAACCTATAGTAGTGAAATATACTATTTTATTTATTTTTATATGTAATCAAATGGGAAATCTACCATAACAACTACATATGTGGCATTGTGACAAAACACAATTATGTACTATATCAGATGATCATTATGACTCCTAAAAGTATCAAAATTAAGAAAATATTTGAAAGTCATGTAGGGCTTTTAGAGTCTCAATGTTTATCTATATTGCAGATGACAAAATTATTTGATCTTTCAATTTTAAACAGCATGAATACAATTTGTAGTATATTTGGAAAAGTTATACTTAGAAACCTTACCTGTCTCTCAACAAGTCATAATCCAAACCAGGCAAACTGTATTCAATACAACACAAAAAGGGATTATTAACACCATGCCTAGTAAAATGATGATATTACTGGTCGAACAGCATAACGCAGCAGTAGTGTTTGCACTGAAACATGCAGGAGTCTCCTTGAATTATTTATAATAGTACATTGATAGTTTTAACACCAAGGTAATGGTCAAATCAAATAAAGTATAACTGTTTTAGGAAGTTTGACTGTACTGCGATCGGCACTTGAGGATAGTCACCAAGACATTGTCAGTAGATTGCCATCAGCAGCAACATCTCGAGATAGTGTACAAGAGGGTATCAATGTCGAAGAAGAAAATGAGGAAGACAACACTGAAGTGCTAGCCATATTTCCCATAAATAAGATTGAGGAATTTCAGTCTTTTGAGGAAAAACTAAGAGAAGAGCCCTTTAGGAAACAAGTTGTGAGTGTTTTTTAATATTTAAAAGTTAGTTTACACACACCATTGACTGTGAAATTTGAAGGAATGCCTTACATATTTTGGTTAAAATGTTGTTTATATTAATAAACATTAACAACAATGGTAGGCTTGACAATAATCAACATAGCATAACTCAACCCATGAAATTTTGTTTGATCGTTCAGAGTTAACATTGTAAAAAAATTAATATTAAAGTAAAAATATAAAGTTGTATACCTTTACATATGTTTGAATCAGGTAATATACGTACAAATTCAGGTAATATTATTCTTGTATTTTTTAGTTATTATGTTTACTTTTGATAATCTTAAAGAGTCAATTATTGTATTGTGTTCAGTGGGACTTTATACCTATTTATGAAGCTTGTATTAAATTTATTTTACACGACACATCACTTATATCAAATAATACGAGGGTCGTCCAGACAGTAAAGAATTTTTGTGAACTGCGCCGAGCACAGCTCCGCCACCACTGCGAATATATGAGCAATAGTCTGCTCACCTTCCCGCCAAAGTGTGAACCAAGTCTAGTCGCTGAGCATTCACACGTCTTGTTTTTACAGTGATACAAAATTGTGGGTGTCAGTCAAAAACTTGATTCATTATCCTTTATTTATGATATTTACTTTTATAAGCACATTATAAATAACAACAGTGCTGTATAATCAAGTAATTATTGTAACATGCGGTTTTCAACCAACATTCAGATAATGTGCAGATAAATATTCAAAATAGTGAATTTTGTCATCAATGTTTATAAAATATAATTCTAAAAAACATTAAGTAAGGAAACCCCAAGTGCAGTCCTGTTGAGAGTATAGATAGTGATTTTGTTGCAAAAGCAATGAAAGACATCACATTAAATTTATCTTGACTACAAGTTTAAGTATTATTCGCTCAATTTGTGCTGAAATAAAGATTTTGATTAACCATATTCTTTCTGCCCTTTCTCTATGGAATCATAGAATTTCTGAATCCTCTTCTAATAGGCTAGGCCATTTAGACTTATACTTGGGCAAAATTAATAACAAGGCAAAACCAACTAGAATGTGTTAGGCATGTATCCCTTAACATTTTGTGAAAATTCCCAACTTTTCCCACTTTAGCAAAATCCGCCATCTTGGAAAATGGCGGACAATCTATAAAACTCTGCAAGGTTCCACTTAAAAACTTATTGTTCCCAAACCATTCCATCTAGAAAAGTCCAATTAGTTTTAAATTCTTCGCCATAATATTATCTACAAGGAAATACCATATTAAATTATGATAATATTATTTTAATAGTGAAAAAGTCAATTTTAATTTAAAATTTTGTTAAAAAATTATGACATGTACCCACTTTTTCTGATTTTCTGCCATTATTATTGAGAAAATGAAGTTTTAATCTCTTACCAAACTTGTAGAGCTTTAAATTTCGCTTCATTTCCATATATAGTATAACATGTGTGAGCAATATTGACGTAAACGACGGGTGTCAAATTACACTCTCATGTAACGAACTTGTTGGAACCAAAATGTATAGCCAGTGACGTATTTTCTATTGTTGCTAAGCAACATCTTTCAATGATTTTACTTATAAGATTAGGTTTAATTTATGTCTCTTAAAATTTTCTGAGAATTATTAACTTTTCCCACTTTAGCAAATCTGCCATCTTGGAAAATGGCCGACAAACTATAAAAGAGTGTAAGGTTCCACTTACAAATTATTTTGTCCCGATCCATTCCATACCTGTTGTTAAAGTAGCAGAGGTTTAAGTGGTGACTATTGATGATAAGATATATAACGTATTTGAGCAAAAATGACGCAAACTATGATTATCAACGTACACTTTTGTGTATATAGTATCACCGCAACTGTGGAACCAAAATATGTTAATCCAATTTTATTAATACTTCGATTATGTGTTACAATCGGCAGTGTTAACTACAACAATCGTCAATCATCTGTTTTATATTTTTGTTTGTTTACTTAGTTTTGATCAACAGGTTAAGTTTTATTAAGTGCACTGTGAGCAGAAAGTTATGTTCTAGAATTTATTTTTATTTTACGGAGTTAGATGTCTTGCAATTATGGATGTGTGTTTGATTTGTGGTGAATGTGAGAGTGATTAAAAAAAGTTTACAGAGGTGTTGATAAAATACGTAAGTACAGTGATATTTTAGAAGATGAAGTGAGTGTAAGAATTGCAAAGTGTAGTATTGTACAAGTCCATGAATCCTGCAGGAAACTTTACACACGACGCCCTCCAAAACCTAAACAGCAAAGGAAATCACCAGATACTTTTCCAACGCCTAAAAGGTCAGAAACATTCAATTTTAAACAGAATTGTTTGTTTTGTGGGAAACCTACTTTGGAACATACCAAAAATCCAAGATTAAATAATGTAACTGAAGTTCGTACGTTACGGGTAATTACCCAAATCAGGAAAAGTGCCAAACAGAGGGGTGATGAATGGGGTGAGGTAGTAAGCCTAAGGTTGACAGGTGTCATTGATTTGGTTGCAGTTAAGGGACGTTACCAACGCAACTCTTATCAGTACTTCTTGCGTCCAAATTCAGTCGTGCCAGTTGAGAAACAACGATCTTCTGGCCGACCTGAAAGTGAAAAAATTAATCAGGCTTTTAAAAAGCTTTGTCATCACATAGAAGAAAATGATGAATGCCAATTTAGTATTCCATACCAAGTTAAGCTTATGCAAGAGTTCAACCCCTTTGCTGAGCCTATAAGTAAGAGACATTTAAAAGGAAAGTTGAAGGAATACTACAAGGACTCAATCGTAATAAGTGAAAAAGCCGGACAGTACAGTTTAGTGTGTTTTTCGGGCTACAGAGATACTGTTTTGACAGATCAGTGATACAAAGAAAAGTTCAGTAGTGAATCTGAAGAAAGAAAAAGAATAGTTTCGATGGCTGCAAACATTATACGTGAAGATATTCGGTCTCGAGCTTACGTTTGCCGGTTTAACTAACTGTGTATTTGATGCTCAGCGTGGAAACACATCAGTAGTAGTTGGCGAAGACACTGACCTATTGGTACTCTTAATAGGCCTTTCGGACTGCAATACCTACATGATGATACCTAATAAGGGCAACCGTCCTACAAAAGTGTTTTGTATCAGGCGGCTACAAGAAGCTATGGGAAATATGAAAGACTATTTACTTATGATTCATGCCCTTACAGGATGTGATACCACGTCGGCCATACATGGTAAAGGCAAAGTACAGGCTTTTAATAAAATTAAAAAGGACGTAAAGCTTCAAGAAGACATGTCTGCTTTTAAAAATGCCTCTGCTACACCTCTAGACGTATCTAATACTGGAGAATCATTTATGTGTGTATTGTATGGAGGCAAACGCACAGATCATTTAGATAATCTCCGATACAGAATTTACTTGAGAATCATTGCAACTCGTAGAGTAAATCAGCCTTTCAGGTTGGAGTCTCTTCCACCAACTTCAGAGGCAGCCAAGCAACACTCCTTCCGAGCGCATTTCCAAATTCAGGTATGGAAAAATGTAACGCTTGATCCGCTAAAATGGGGATGGAGAACTATCAACGGACAGCTCAAACCGATCACAACAGAAAAACCTCCTGCACCACAGAAACTTCTATGTTTGGTTTCATGTATATGTGACAAAGGTTGTGATAAAAGAAGCTGCGAGTGTGTGAGAAATGGACTAAAATGCTCCACCATGTGTGGCCACTGCTCTGGCCACGGATGTTCAAACCGTTTTCTAGTAGAAAACAACGAATCTGATGGAGATGACGACCATGAATGCTGAGTGATAAACAGCCAGGCGTGATCATACAAATGTAAAATTCTATTGAATATTCTATTGTGTATTTGAACAATTATGACTAACATTAATTTATCATTATGGATAGTAACTGCGTAAAATGTACAATAAAGCAAATATTGTTAAAGTTTTTGGTTTTTTTTTACTTTCTTATTTGTTATGACGATTAATAGATATAAAACTTATACCCATTTTTAATTTGTCAATGTTCAATGTACAGAGATCTATCTCTGTACGAGCTGTGGTTCTAAAAAAAAAATTAAACTCAGAAATTCATAGATTTCCCCACGTTTGCTGATCTTGATTTCAAGGCCATGAGATGTGTCACCTATTCACATGAGTTTCAATAATTTAAAAACATTGCTAAGAACAACAGACAATACCCACTGGAATAACATATTTTGGTTCCACAGTTGCGTTGATACTATATACACAAAAGTGTACGTTGATAATCATAGTTTGCGTCATTATTGCTCAAATATGTTATATATCATATCATCTATAGTCACCACTTAAATCTCTGCTACTTTAACAACAGGTAAAAACTTCATTTTCTTAATATTAATGGCGCAAAATAAAAAAATGAGGTCATATTTTTTTAGTTTTAATTTTAAATTGAATTTCGAACTAGGCCTACTAAAAAAATATTATAATAAATTAATACGATATTTCCTTGTAGATAACTTTATAACGAAAAAGATAAAACTAATTGGACTTTTCCAGATGGAAAGGATCAGGAAAAAATAATTTTTAAGTGGAACCTTACACTATTTTATAGTTTGTCGGCCATTTTCCAAGATGGCAGACTTTGCTAAAGTGGGAAAAGTTAATAATTCTCAGAAAATTTTAAGAGACATAAATTAAACCTAATCTTATAAGTAAAATCATTTAAAGATGTTGCTTAGCAACAATAGAAAATACGTCATTGGCTATACATTTTGGTTCCACAAGTTCATTAAATAACAGTGTAATTTGACACTCGTCGTTTATGTCAATATTGCTTACACATGTTATATTATATATGGAAATGAAGCGAAATTTAAAGCTCTACAAGTTTGGTAAGAAGTTAAAACTTCATTTTCTCAATAATAATGGCAGAAAATCAGAAAAAGTGGGAACATGTCATAATTTTTTAACAAAATTTTAAAATAAAATTGACTTTTTCACTATTAAAATAATATTATCATAATTTAATGTGGTATTTCCTTGTAGATAACATTATGGCGAAGAATTTAAAACTAATTGGACTTTTCTAGATGGAATGGTTTGGGAACAATAAGTTTTTAAATGGAACCTTGCAGTGTTTTATAGATTGTCCGCCATTTTCCAAGATGGCGGATTTTGCTAAAGTGGGAAAAGTTGGGAATTTTCACAAAATGTTAAGGGATGCATGCCTAACGCATTCCAGTTGGTTTTGCTTTGTTATTAATTTTGCCCGAGTCAAGCCTGTTTTCATGCTACTGGTCTTAGACTATAAGTCTACAGAGTTGTTTCACATAAAACATTAAAACAAGTTAAATAAGGGCCATGGATGTATTCTTTTATAAATAGCTTTTGTAATTATCTTTGTTACCTGTTTCAGGCATCTGCTCTTATGTCAGTAGCGGCGAAGACAAGTTATTCGAGGGCCGTAACGAGCATATTAAGATTTGTTCTGCATGAGGAGGCTGTAAAACATTTTTCATGGAAGGGACAGAAAAGATGGAGTGAGAAGAAATTGGCATTCTCAGCTTCTAATTTCAGCAAAATGTTGGTTGGTAAGTACTTGCAAGTGTGTCAATGAAGGTTTGCAAAGTTCTTCAGTTCATTTATGGAGAGAATTTTGTAATGCAAGCCCCAAGGTCAAGTTTCCATCCTTCCCCTCTGTGTCCCTTGCATTCTGCGGTGGGGATGACTGTGGCAAAGGGGATGAGGGAGGAGTTTGGCCTCAGGGCTTGCAATGATATGGTGTGGATGGTTACTATTTTATTATATGATATCCATTCGAGAGTGCTATCAGATTTGCCACAACATAAGGCGACGCTCTCAATTAAACACAATTACTGTTAAGTCAAGCAAGCCCGTTTTAACGAATTTCCCCTATAGGGAAGAAGCTATTACCGTAGGTCTCATGGTAAGACTTAAGCCCGAGACCATGATAACTTTTCATTTTGAGGTCCCCAGATGCCAAAAACACCATTCGTTCAAATTTTTATATATGTATATATATATATATATATGTGTGTGTGTGTGTGTGTCCGTAAGCACGATAACTCTCGTAAAAAAGGTCCGATCTTAATTAAATTTGGTAAAAATGTGTAAAATACCATTTATTTGAACGAGTTTGAAAACCAGATGAATCGCACCATCCGAAGGGGGGTTTATGGGGGGTTTTGTACCCCAAAAATGTGTTTTTTGGGGTTTTCACATTTAGTTTTAATCAAATTTAAATTATACCATTGAATTCAGCTTAAAAAAACAAACAATTTGGTATTTTGATCATTGCTCTACGTCAATTGGTTACCGAGATATTGAAAGTGCTAAACACAGTACGTTGTCTAATGTTATTCTTATGGAGAAAAAGAAAAATTGTATATCTCGTTTATTTATGAACATAAACTGGCGAAATTTGGTATATGGCTTGACCTGGTTATGGTTTATTGTTGTTTGCACAAAAAAACAATTTTTCGCGTATGGCTCCTGTAGCAGCAAACCTAGGTACTTGGTCCCCATGTTATTCTTATGGAAAATACTTAAAATGTTATATATCGCTTATTTATGAATGTATATGGATGAAACTTGGTATGTGACTTCACTAAGATGAGTTCTATTGATATTTGCATAAAAACCCATTATTTTGTGTGCCTTGTTGCAGCAAACCTGCGTACTCTTCCCCAATGTTATTCTTATGGAGAATAATTAATATTTTAAATACCGCTTGTTTGTGAATACATTTCTTATGAATCCTGTTAAGTGTTATAATGTGTTATGTTATATATTCATTGGAAATTCGCTGAGTATGCAGGTTTGCTGCGACAGGGGTATTTCATATTACAGAGTTTTTTTGGAGTAAAGCTGTGTTTGTTCACCCTCTTTATGTCATAGCCATGGATGTTCCCGTCTTAAAAATGCTATGCAATGAAAACTATGTTAACCTACATAATGTTATGTTTTTGGTTGTTGCAGATGCAATCAAGAAAAAGTGGCCAGCTAAAGAGAGGAAAAAGATTGAACAGGCAGTCGCTTCTTGGTTGGCACAAACCCAGCTGAAGCACAAACAGAAAATCAAGTAAGTAATTTTTTACAAACCTGTTATACGATTACTTGATTGATAAGCAAAAGCAGTAAATATTATTTGTATGTATTACTCTATTACTGTCTGGCCTTAACAATGCTATTTTTGTATTATAATGATCCTAAAATTGATTTCAGATCTGAAGATCCATTATCGATCTGGGATCCAGGAACGACCAGTTTATTTAAAGTATTCACTTCGGGGATTTTGTTGATAGTGCATCTAAAAATACTTAGCACAAATTTAAAACATCCCCAAAATTCAAACTAAGGATTGTGTTGTAAATGTATGTTTTAAATTTGAATTAAGTTTTTTAAGTGTACATCAATTTTGTGTATCTGTACCATCAACGAAATCCCCTGGATGAATTTGACTTTTCCTTTATGTTTCAGTTTACTGGTGAGGAAGATAAATTCATTTAGTATATGTTAATATTTAAATAAACTTGGTCGTTCTTGGACCCCCGACTGATGATGGATCTTCGGATCCGAAATCGATTTTAGGATCATAATCATACAGGATTGCTAAGTTTAGACAGTAATATACATCCATATATATATATATATATATATATATATATATATATATAGGAAAGCAATACAGAGGCTAAGTGAAATAAGAATTCATGAATTTTTAAAAACTACCCTTTGAGAGTGCCAATATAGTATTAGTATAAACACATGCAGTTCAAGAATTTTTATCCAATATATACTAAAATCATTAGAAACTAAAATCATTTATCAATTACCATATATACAGAATTAACAAAAGTTTTTCTCCACTAAACTTCTACTGCTTTTTATCTGAAGAATCTTGAATTGTTTTCTGAAAACTGTTTTTTAAAGTCTAAAATTTACTTTCCTCTTCTTAAAATAAAATTAAAAACTGTTGTAAATTAACTTACATAAACGTATTTATTCTGTTTTTAGGTCTGGTGAAGAAGAGCCTGAAGATGCTAATTAGAATATTAAGTTATGTTTATTTTGTACATACCTACACTTTTAAAAATTAATAAAATTTGTTTATATTTCAGTTATTGTTTTTTATTCAGCCTGTTAATAAATTAACCAAGACTTATATCATTAATGGCATAATGTATTCCTTGCACTCTACAAAGGCTGGCCATTACATAATTTTCATTTAATTAATTTGTTATAGTTACAAATGTAAAACTATTTATGTTTCACATTCTCAAACATAAACTTTTGTTAGATTCAACGCCTTGTATTGAATAAATTAAATGTTTCACTGAGTTGGGTTTTAAGTTGTATATCAATCTGTTATTCAACCAACGTTGTATAGGCTATTTTTTATTGTTTCATGAAGTTTCTATAACTTAAATATTAAATAATAATTTAATTATTTATTATATTAAATAAAATGAGATAGCCTACTGCAGATAATTACGTGTTTTGGTTACTTCTAGATTATTACACCTATTACAAGTTGATTTTCCTGATCTACGTTAAAAAACATCATTGTCATGACTGATTGCTCTATGAATTCAGTGCCAAAAGTGATGGGCATAAATTTTTTTACTTGAGTCAAGTCTTTTGTTACAAATACTCTCATTAGATATTTTTTTAAGAATCATACTAACAAAACACTTAAATGATAGTTATTTACTCTCACAACATTGGCTTATATGAGAATGATGTGTTTAATTTATGCAAATATTATAATCAAGTTTGTATCAAATTAAGTTTGATAATAATTTCATATTATATTTGAGCTATTTAAAATTACTAGTAAACCTGTCGCGGCTTCGCTTGCGATCATCATTTATAAATATTTTGTTACCGTTCCAAAGCCAACATGGCCTGCTGATTAACTGTTTTTACTCTATCCACCTGATTGCTTAAAACTTATAGTTATTTCCCAATGTTAAGCTTATTAGAAAAACTCAACTTTAAGGGACCCCAGGGCCTGACAGACAAATATTTCTCTATAAAAAAAGTTTCCAGCACAACTTCACGTTAGGCTCTTTCCAATGACACCAAAAACATGTTAATTGGTTCAGTAGTTTAGGAGGAGTGATTGTCACAAAAAAACTGCTCGCCTATTAAATAAGTATAGATTTCAATGTAATATGTTTGAATTGTTTCAACATTCTTTAACACTGAAAAATGCCAGTTTTGACTTATGTTAACTACATTTTAATACAATTTTAAATTTTTTCATTATAACTTTTTAATTGTTTCAAACTTATATTAATATTGAAGAAATACCAAATTAGACTTGTATTAAAACCATTTTAAATTGTTTCAATGGCATTTTAAAATTGTTTTAATATTGACAAAATACCAGGTTTGACTTATATTAAAACAATTTTGAATTAATTTTAAATTGTTTCAATATTGTTTTAATATTGGGAAAATACCAGTTCGACATAAATTAAAACAGTTTTTAAATAATTTAAAATTGTTTAAAACTTGTTTTAATATTGAAAAAATCCCACTTTAGACTTATATTAAAACAATTTCACAACAATTTTGAAATATTTTAAAAACATTTCTTTATCATTTTAAAATTGTTTAAAACTTGTTTTAATATTGAAAAAAATACCAAGTTTGACTTATATTAAAACAATTTCAAAACAATTTTGAAATGATTTCTTTAACATTTAAAGTTATTTGAAACTTGTTTTAATATTGAAAAAATACCAAGTCTGACTTATATTAAAACAATTTCAAAACAATTTTTAAATATTTTAAAATAATATCTTTAACATTTTAAAGTTGTTTAAAACTTGTTTTAATATTGGAAAAAATACCAAGTTTGACTTGTATTGAAACAATTTCAAAACAATTTTGAAATGATTTCTTTAACATTTAAAGTTATTTGAAACTTGTTTTAATATTGAAAAAAATACCAAGTTTGACTTATATTAAAACAATTTCTCAACAACTTTGAAATATTTTAAAATAATATCTTTAACATTTTAAAGTTGTTTAAAACTTGTTTTAATAATGGAAAAAATACCAAGTTTGACTAGTATTAAAACAATTTTTAAACAATTTTAAAATATTTTAAAATTGTTTTTAAACAAGTTTTATGCTACTTGGGTACCGGAGACCTTGTTAATGTGTTTGAAATAATCAAGTCGAGAATCTATGGTAAGTCCTAAAAAATCATTTTTTCGCATGCTTCTATTTCAAAATCTCCTGCAATAATATTTGAACCATCAGAAATGCCATCAGAATTTCTTAATTTAAAATCAATAAACTTGGTTTTATCGGAATTTACAGAAAGTTTGATTACAGCCAACCACTGAAGAAGAAGACTACTCTGCAAGCATGTATTGATTTCAAGATTTTCTCGAGATATATCGTTGATACTGAGCAATGTATCGTCGGCAAACAGACACAGGTCACATCTAGGCACACTACCAGCAATGTCATTGATAAACATCAAGAAGAGTATCAGTCCAAAGACCGTACCTTGAGAACTCCAGAGTCAACTACTACTTCTTCAGATTTCTGTGAAGCAATACAGCCTTGTTGTTGTTATTGGCGGATTAGGAAACCCCAGCTTTGCTGCTAGTCACCTCTTCCACAAGCGGGAATATTGCGAAGGTTACCGGAAAGATAGGATATAGCAGGAAAGGAAAGGGTGGGAAGGGACGGCAGCCAAATCGACCCCTCAGAGGGCCAAATCCCGTGCCCCTGTTACAGCTGGGATGAGGCTCTCAACAGGGGACCCTCATTTTGCCCTCCAACAGGTCAACTCAACTGACAGGGTATCCATGTACAACAGCCAGGGACCATTCATTCTCAGGTTGGCAGGAGGGACCAAACCCGGAGACTCTATCCCTAGCCGCTGCAAACGGAGAGACCAAAGGTGAAAGGGAAATTAGTCATAATGGACAGCCAAAAGACTTACCATATATAATGACAACCTCATTTGCTGTACCCAATGTCAGCCTCAAAACTGGTATAGACCAGTCTTAAGGTAGTCCTGGGACGCAATACAGCCTTGTTGGTCGATATAATTGATTTGCACTGTCTGTGTTCTCCTTAGGATAAAAGCAGTAATCCAATCCAAAGCAACACCCATAATATCAAAATGTTCCAATTTCTTCAGAAAAAGGCTGTGGTTCACCATGTCAAAAGCCTTGCTCAGATCTAAGAACAATCCAAAAACATGTTTGTGGTCGTCAAGTGCATTAGAAATAGTAGAAATAAAATTGAACATTGCATCAACAGTGGAGGTGTTTTTGCGAAAGCCAAACTGTTTATCAAAAAGAACATGATTAAAAACCAAGAATGGGTAAAGCCTGTTGAGAAAACGTTTTTCTAAAATTTTAGAGAAGGTTATGTTATAGAGATAGGGTGATAGTTGTTTTTATCAATGACACTGCCCTTCTTGGGAAGAGGTTTGACCACAGCGGATTTGAGAGATTCAGGGAATACCCCGTGTTCAAAAGAAGAATTAGCAATGTGAGCAAGAGGACATACAAGAAGATCGGCAACCTGTCTGAGTAGTCTTGAAGACATGCCGTCTTTGCTAGCAGAGTCACTGATTTTTAAAGAGCTCATGGTGTCCATTACTTCGCTCTCACTTGTAGGATTTAGAAAAAGAGAAGAGGAAACACGTGGAACATTGACGGGAAGGTCCAGGGCCATAGGAGAGCCCTCATCATGCCTACCTCCAATACTGGAGAAGAACGTATTAAATTCATTTGCTACTTCTTCAGGAGAGTGTAAAAGATTTCCATTTTCATTCTCAATTTTGAGTTTTTTGAAGGACATTGATTTTTTGTTAGGGATAGTCTCGCTAATGACACCCCAGATAGCCGTAGATTTACATTCCACGGCATCAACGTGTTTAAAAACCTGTCTAGCCTTTGAGGACCTAATTTATTCCCTAAATTTATTTTTTAGCTCGAGGTATGACTGTCTCATGGAATGTGAGGAGCTAAAATCCTTAGTGAGAAAATACATTTCAATTAGGTTTTCACGCAGCTTGATTACTGAAGGATCTAGTTTCACTTTGGAGAGAAACTTTTTTGAACACACTCTTGCCTTCTTATAAGAAAATGCAAGTTCGAAACAATAGTTAACAGTTGACAAGAAGGCATCAGCTTTATCATTAACATCATATACCATATGTAGCATATGTAGAATAATTTAAAACATTGTAATAGCAAGGCAAATCGCAGCCAATCAGGTCGCAAGGATTCGCGGAGAATGTTGAATGTTCCAGATCTTTCGAACGCCGCCCCTGTATAAATACCGCTCCCACCTTGCACCGGCCTTCTTTACATTTCCGTCTGTTGTAGAGTGTGAAACAGTAATTTTAATTATATATTTTTTTTGTGAACCCCAGATCATTATTGTAGACTCTATATTGTAGAATCAAGAACAAAAAAGAAAGACTAAAGTGTAAACTTAAATGAATAATAAATGCAGAGTTTTAACTTGAAGAATTTCATTTTGGTTCGAGTTACCTTCTTCAGTAAATATTTTAAAATTATAAATTGTTCGCTCAGAATATATAATGTAAATTTGCTTGATTAAAATTAGAGATCGGTACAATCAGATGACAAATAAACATCACTCCAACTGTATTTTCCAGAAGATACCTAAATATTAGAATATTATCTGTTCTAAACGACCTGTTGAATTTAAATTGTGGTTGGTGATCAGAAACAGAATGTGTCATGTCAGCAACTTGTGAATGATGATCGGATATACCTGTAACAACTACCTCTGTATTTAGAATTGGAGGGCTGATATTACAAAAGAAGTTGTCAATGAGGGATTTTGAACCATTAAACTCTCTAGTATATGAAAGGACAATTATTTGAAGCCACATACCAAGTTCATCAATATACATTCATAAATAATCGTGATATACAATTTATTTATTCTCCATAAGGACAACATATTGGACAACGTACTGTGTTTAGCACTTTGAATATCTCTGCAATGGTTGGACGTAGAACAAAAATTAAAACACCAAAATGATTTTTTTGTAAAGCTAAACTTGTTGATAAAAAGAAATGTGAAGTTTTTAGTAAAATTATCTGAGGAAAGTACAAAAACATTTTTTCCATAACATTGGAAAATTGTATGGACACATTTTTTGAATTTTCTCCACAACCACTTAATCTAGGTTAATGATTCAAAATATTAAATTATTTTTTTTTTGTAAGCTCTATAAAATGGCTATAACCAAAATTGAGTATTTTTAAAGTTTTAGGGTAATTTTGGTATATTAAAAAAAACCATAAAACCCACTTCCCATAGTCCGATCGATCTGGTTTTCAAACTTAAATCCATAATGTTACTCTACACATTTGTGCCAAATTTCATCAAAATTGGGCGTTTCTTTCAACAGTTATCGAGGTAACGGACACATATATATATATATATATATATATATACATATACATGAATTTGAACGAATAGTGTTTTTGGCATCCGTAGCCTCAAAACTAAAAGTTATCATGGTCTCGGGCTTAAGTCTTACCATGCCACCTATGGAAATAGCTTCTTTCCTATAGGGGCAGTTCGTTAAAACTTTTGTCAAAACTAGAGACAGCAACCCTGACCGTTCTACTGATTCTTTTTTAAATGACAGGTAATTATGCCTAGATATGTCATCATCCATCCAAACAAACATATCGTCAATGGGCTTTGCCCCAGTGGCTCTTAAAGTTCCCATCCCATGTTAATTTATGGAACTTATATATTAAAAACTAAAGACAGTGACCCTGACCGTTCTACTGGGTCAATTTGCATGATTCATTTTTTAAATGACAGGCAATTATGCCTAGATATGTCATCACCCATCCAAACTAACATATCGACAATGGGCTTTGCCCCAGTGGCTCATAAAGTTCCTATGTTAATCTTATGGAGGAAGTTTGTTTACATAAGACGATTACTTAAAACATATGTTCATTAACTAAGAGGGTTCGGTTGGTTTGCCAAAGAATAATGCAGCAAAAAATAAAACCCCTTTCTTTTTCTTCTATCTACAGGTGTTTATATTTTTCTTAGTATATCATCTTTCTTATATATTAAATAAACGGTATCAGGAAACTGACACATACTTTCTCCCTTTTAGCCCAACTTTAATGAATAAATTACTTTTTATATACTAAATATAAAATACAAAGCACGGTCAAATGTACAGAAAACTCTTGTAAACGAGTTGTTTTCAAAAACACCTACTCAAATCCCTGTTTTGGAGGCACTACAGAATCCATTGCTTCACACATGGTTTTAAGAGGGGAAATGCTCCCTATTCACCCCCCAGGGTTATTAAGGGGCAATATATTTCAAATTTCCTTTGTTCGCCAATGCTAACTTGACAAGCATATACGTTTGAACGAAATTGATCAGTAAATAAGAGAGAAATAGTAATTTCTGTATTCCTCATAAGAATATCATATCATTGGACAACATACTGCGCTTACCGCAAAATGAACATTTAAATTTTCTCCGCAACCAGCAATCGTAGAATAGTAATTAAAAATACTAAATTATTTTGTTTTTTGAGCTCTTTTTAATGGTGAATAGTAATTTTTTTATGAAAAATCAAAAACCAAATTTTTGATATTTTATGTCCTGAAATTTCTGAACCCGAATTTTTACAGAAATGCGGGTGGTGTAATTTTGTAGGAAAATTAAAGCTCTACTAACGACTAAAGTTTAATTAAAATCGTTAGAGCCATTTTTGAGACATTTTGGGAAAAAAGGGGGGAAGTATGTATAAGGGGGGGAAGTAAAAACTCTTGCCAAAACTAAAGACAGCGACCCTGACCGTTCTACTAGACCGATTTACTTGATATATGTCTAATTTTTTTGTAACTACCTCTAGATGTGTCACCTGACATTGAAAAAGATTTTGTTCACTTGGCTTTTCGTTACGCTTATTTTATTGTATTTGCCAATTTTTTAGAAAGGGAACAAAAACAGTCATTCTGGCCGATTTACCCAATCGATTTTACTCTCACATGGCTCATTTTGTTCAGAAATGTGTAGATTCATTTTGAGGCAATTATGGGTAATTTCTTTGGGGTTGATTTAGAGACATACTTATTACATTCGACTAAGTAAACACGGGCCAAAAGTTTATGACAGCGAGCCTGACCATACTAATGGACCGATTTAGCTTATATACGTCTTATTTCATTTGTAACTACCTCTATATCTGTCATCAGTTATTGAAAAAAAATTGATATCTGATTTTCTGTTTTTCATTAAATTCTAAAACATTTGAATCATTACAATTTTTATTTTGTATAGTGTATTCAAATTATAGAATTTAACATAAGTGTTTTCATAAAATCATATTTAAACCGCCTGATAATGATTATCAGCTGATTATTATTTGTTTTGAAGGTTACTATGAAATACTTTTAAATATCAGCTGCTAATTTAGCCATAATACAATGGTATATTTCGCACCAAGGGCCGAAAGTGGGGTTTTGCTGGCCGGAGATCATGTTTTATGACGGAGACGAAGTCGAGGTCATAAATCGTTCAAGGGCTATTCAAAACCCTTTCGGCAGAGGTGTGAACGCTATTTTTCACCATACTACAATTATTAATAGGTTAAATGTGATCGGTCATAAAACACGAGCGGCCTCATGCAATCTCGTACTAAAATCAGTTAACCAATAAAAAAAATCATCAATAGTTTTATTGTCATTTGTTCCAGTGTTTCAACCAAAGAACACAAAATAATATGCACGTATTAACCAGGTAACGTCGTGTACGCTTGAAAACAAGTTGGCAACACTGGCTAAATAGAGCAGCTGACTTTCGGCCCTTGGGCGGAAAAACTCTACTTTCGGTATTCAAATGACGTTCCGAAAACAGGTGATTACAGCGTAGTATGGTGAAAAATATTTCATCTCCCTTCACTAATCTTTCATAATCTTCAGATTTATTAAAAACTAATAAATTCAATGTCAAGTCCTCCTTTATTATGAGCAAAGCAAGCAAGTGGCGCTTTGCGCTGCACGGAGGTGCTCTATAGCTGTTTATTAAAAATTACTATCTTCCTCCTATTAATTATCATACTAACTAATTAACTATCTGTAGAGCTATTTCATTACTAATTCCCAATTACATGACTGAAAAAAGGTTTAATGATATGTACTACACTAAATATCACCCTTTATAATTCAAACTATAATTTAGTATTATAGCTTCAATGATGCATACTACACTTAATAATACTCATTATAATATATTTCTCATAGAAAAATATATACTTTAAAATAGTGTTTTACACTATTAAATGACGATTAAGTACATTATCAGAAATGTACTATAACCTGGTGCAAATTGTATGGCTTTTAGGGGGGGGGAGGGGTTATGTGCACCTTAAATTTCTCCTAATTGTAAAATGCTATCATATAATCATAGTACAACAATACATATTTCACTCAATAATACTGTATGATTCAGTTTACTGGTAAACAATTTCCTATAGTACTTTCATGTTTATAATACCCAATAATATATACCTTCAATGATACATATTTCATTTAATAATACTGTGTAATACAGTTGACTGGTATCATACGATTCTCAAAAATACTAAATTTGTTATTATAGCCAATAGTACAGTACTATTACTTCTCGCAAGATAACCATTCAATAATCATTTCTGCATAAGGAAGTGAAGCTACATACCTTTATGTTAATAATTAAGGAAGATATAAAACTTTACTTCTTCTCCATAAGAATAACATTAGGTCTAAGTATGTAGATTTGCTGCTATGAGGACAATCAACAATACCTCGTTGCAGCAAACCTGCGAATTTCAAATGGTAATTTCAGCGTTTCTGAAACACCTGATGGAAAAAGTGGCAACTTGAATTTGTTTGACTTATTTTGGCATTTTAACCTCAAAATTATCGATTAAAATTGTATCATCGTGTGTAAGATGCCACAATTGGATCACGATGCCACAGTGTGGTTGTGTGCACGAACCTGATGCTACAATTGAGTAAATACACACACACACACACACACACACACACACACACACACACACACACACACACATATATATATATATATATGAATTTGAACGAATGGTGTTTTTGGCATCTGGCGGCCAATCAATATTAATATCAATCAATATTCCATAAACTAGAGGAAGCCACTCCGAGCCCCTTCTGGCCGCCTGCCCCCCGAACCTAACCTGAAAACGTACTACCATGAGCGCAGGATGGGGAAGAGCGCTCACAGACTTATGCTACAAGCAATGGTTAAAAAAAATTAACCGTGGAGACTATCAAAGATAAATTTAATTGAGAGAAAAAATTACAAGAAATGCAATGGTTGGGTTACACTCCAAGCTTTTGGCAAAAAGACAACAAGAAATAAACTCTGGAAAAAGATAACAAGAAAAGAAATTGGCAATAACAAGTTTGTACCAGATCCTGTGATAGATAAATAAATCCTGTTATCTGAGTTCTCCTGAATAGACAAACAGACATATAAATATAAAGAGTCAAAGTTAATTTCAAAATTAAATTTAGACTGCCATATTTTAGAAAATTGGACCAAATGACAACCTGAAAACCTTCAGCCAAGGGCAGGCTCCAAATCGGAATCCTGGAGAGAAAAAAGAAAAAAATAACCTTGAAACTAAGCAACAACTTAAAACTAATCAACAGTCATAAATAAATCCTCTGGAACAAAAATATCACAGCAATTTACAGCCACAGTATCCCAGGCATCACAGGCGCACGTGCGAAGTTAACCCTTCATGATTATTCCCTCATGTTGATGTATTCCCCGGTCCAAAGGTGTGTGATGACCGGGGGCATCTGCACAGCAGGATGTTACATAATGTAGTTGATGGGTAGGAAAACTCCTCACTCAGACCCCTCAGATGAGTGGGCTAAAGCTTAGCTCCTCATTTTGATATTAAATAGCCACAGAAAACATAATATGTAGGCAAAATTAAATGATGAAAATTCAATAAACAAAACAAGGTCATGACCTATTAACAGCCACTGTCCTTATGAGGAAACGAAGCTTATTAGCATTGACGTTTCCGACAAACAGAAACTGGAAAGGCAGTTGGCAGTTGGCAGTTAGTTCGCCGCTCCCGCGATCAACAAAATGTCAAAATAAATACTATACCTAGTGAGGCGTGACATTGTGATGGGTCAGTCACAGCTCACCACATACCAAGTTTCATCAATGTACACTCATAAAAAATCGGTACCTAATTTTATTCATCATCCATGAGGATAAAATTGGACAACATGTTTAGCACTTAGAATATCTCTGCAACAGTTGGACGTAGAATTATAATTCAAACACCAAAATTATTATTTTGTTGAGGTGAACTTATTGGAAAAAATTTGAAGTTTTTAATAAAATTAACTGAGGAAAAGCTAAACAACTTTTTCCCATATGATTAACATGGGAAATTTTATGAACATGTATTTTGGATTTTCTCCGCAGCCACTTAACCTAGGATAATGATTCAACATACCATACTATTTGTTTTTTTAAGCTCTATAAAAGGGTTAAAAATGCAAAAAACTGATTTTTGGAAACTTTTAACTTCCATAAAACCCCCTTCCCATTGTCTGATCGTTCTGGTTTTTTAATTTAAAATCATAAATGTTACTCTCAACATTTGTGTCAAATATCATCAAAATCGGGTGTTTCTTTTAAAAGTTATCGAGGTAACGGATATATATTAATACATATATATATAAATTTGGGACCAAACACATATTACGTAACACATTTTTCGTCATTTCAGACCCCCCCCTACCCCCATGTAATGGACCATAACGCTTGACAATACCCCCCCATCCCACTTATGTGTTATGTAACTCTAGCTTAGTAGGCTTATAAAACAGCTTTAACCTTTTAAGCATTGTTTTATTAGTAAATTTGGAATACGGATTTCAATGAATCATTAAACGTTAAATGACTTTTACTACACTAACTTTCAATGTTGTCATTTAATGACTTTATGTTGTTTAAATAACAAAATGTTGTAATAACTTTTTTCAAAGAAAATGTATACAAACAAACAAGACTGTTACTAATAATATAAACAACAAAATAAACTATCTCAATAGACAATGGAGTGCGCCAGCTCTTAGGGTTAATATATGTGTGAATTACTCCCCCCCCTCCCACACATAACGCAGGATATATCCATAGAAGGCCCCGGCGTGCGAACTGGCAACGCCGCCATCTCACTGAGCAAAGAAGTCATTGCCGGCACAAATGCCATAGCCGCCAGTCGAATAACACGTTTTAAAATAATTTTAGCTATATTATTTTGTTTTGTTGGATAGAACAAATAGAATGGCCGTCAGAGAAAGTTGGTAAAGTATACAATAACCGAAAAATAATATTAAACATACAAATTCCCATTAAACTAAAACAATAGGCCTACATGAAACATGTACTTCTGTTTGGTTTTAAAGATTATTGATTGAAAAAAAAAACATAGTCAGAATAACTTATCGTTTTAGATGTCCCTGTGAATACATTTTAAAATTAATATGTTGAATAAATGCCAATAATGAACTGCTTGAAGTAAAAACGAGTTTGCACGCAGCACGCTGACGTGAGGGAAGTGAATTTCCACATAAAAACTTTCAAAACTCAAAATCAGTGTAAAAACATGAAATCTGAAAACATAGATTTGTTGGCTGTTCTGATGCTCCTGGTTTCATTTGCTCCTGGTTTATATATATATATACAATTTTTAACGACCCCCAAAACATGTTCAGGGGGTCACGTTAGGAACTTCTATGGTGGTCCCGGGCTTAAGTTTCACCGTGCGAGTCATGCTAATAGTCCACTTTCCAAAGTAAATTCACTAATAAACAGTGGCAAATGCAATACAAGGCACACAATTATTTCTTTGGAAGACAGAAGTGCGGACAACATTTTCATACTTTTTTACAGACAAGTTGCTCATGAGTTTTATTTATATTTTTTGCTCTATTAAGTATGTCTTTAAATAAATGGTTTTATGTCTTTGTTTTCTATCTTGTGTAATATGTTGTATTTGAAAAATACTATACTTTATTAGTACTTAGTAAATGGTAAGCTGTCTTATCTATTGATATTTATAAAACAAAACTAATGATAAATGGTATTTGTTATTAATACTTAACTAAACTAATAAAAAACATAACTCACCTGTGCTATGTATTAACAACTTTAAAAAAGCCAAATTACTGCAAAAAGAAATGTATACAAATATTTAGTAAACAAATTATATAAATAACTTGATTTTAAATTCAGTAAGTGGATGGGTTTGTTGCTATGAAGACATTTTAAAAAGTGAATAAAATTATTAAATTCCTAGTACATTCTTGAACTAAAGGTACCAGACATTGCAGTTCTACTATTCCATGCTTAATTTTACTCTAAGTTTACATATGAATCTTGTTTGGGTCACAACAGGAGACACTCATTAGAAAAACGATAAACATCACTTAAACGGTATTTTCTATCTTGAATAGTAAAACATAAAGATTTTAGACTGTGGCGTCTCGTTTTCCCCATGCTAGTATACGGGCGGCGAGGCACGCGGTAACTCCTCTTGCGGCGTTGCCAATTCTACTAGGCGCGGCCTTCTTTATAGGCGGCTATGATATAACGCTATGCCATACCACCTCCCCCCCTTAAGTGCGTTACGTAATATGTGTATAGCCCCAATTAAATGAATATGGTTTTGGGCACCTGGGGGCCTCAAAACAAAAAGTTATCATGGTCTCGGGCATGCCACCTATGGTAATAGCTTCTTCCATATAGGGGAAATTCGCAAAAATGGTATAAAAAGCTTAATTATGAATATATATCGATGAAAATTTGGGCCATTTGCTTCATATCTAATGTAGTTATATTGATATTTGCATAAAAACCCATATTTTATGTTCCTTACTGCAGCAAACTTGCGTAATCAGCGGAAAAATTATTCCCCCTTATGGAGAAAAATGAAAATGTTATATATCACTTATTAGTGAATTACCTTTGGAAAGTGAACTATTAGCATGACCCACACGGTAAAACTTAAGCCCGGGACCACCATAGAAGTTCCTAACGTGACCCCCTGAACACGTTTTGGGGGGTCGTTCAAAATTGTATATATATATATATATATATATATAAATATTCGGTGAAGATACTGAAGAATCACCTATACAACACCAAATCCTAACATACCAAAATTGTTGTACAGTATTCTTTGTCAATTGGCACTTTACATTGGTAAAAAGATGTAAATTTTTAAATAAATTTTCCTTATATATATATATATATATATATATATACATTCATCTGCGCCCGGTAAGTCAGTCACCGCGCTGGTATTTTACACGGTGTGGCAGTCACCTGCCCGAAAGCCAGTCAGTTTTGAAAGGAGTTTTAAACAAAACCAACTTCACTGAAATTGGAAATCTATTAATCAAGTTATGACAGATTTTGTTGTTTCTATGGCAGCCTTCTTTAATGACCGCCATTTTGGTGTCCTGCACAGATTTTGAAGTGGCTCCCTATCTGAAAAGTTACCTTTTGGCATCAACTATGACCTCTATGGCATACCTCAATCAAAAGGTGCCGCTTTTTGGCTGTATGAGGCATAAACCGAAGGTAGGTAATACAAGAAAAAAACAATATTATTAGGCTTAAAACCTTGAATATTACATAAACTAATTTATTTTAGGCTTACTTATCTGAAATGTGTATAATGAACTTAATTGTAATGCAGTGATGTGTTTTTTCAGCATCAGCCCTTAAGTCCTGTCCGTAATCGTAATGTCCCGTCTGTAACATGTACTTGTTTTAAATAAATGTCTTTCACTATACTAACAGTTTGAACATATTTGAAAATTATGCACATACAGTTCTGATGAGTATGGTAACTGTTCTTAAGCATACTTAAATATTTATATTATTTTCCTTTATAATTCATGGGAAAATGCAAGTAAAGTTCAGTTAATTTCATATTGTTGCTTTTTTGTCCCGTCCGTAACACTATTTAAAAAGCATCCAGATATTTCTAAAATATATCTATTTCTTTAAAATTAAAATGCTGAATTATGAAAGAATCAAGCTACCGCAGTTACTTGTAAAATTGATTGCACAAATTATAATAAAAGCAATAATTCATTACAGTTTTTTCTGCCCAATTGTGCCAACCATAATAATGGAATGGTTTTTACGTAATTCAATGAGAATCAACAGTTAAATACTGTTTGTTAATTATTTTCGGTCGAAAGGCAGTTTTTGTATTGTGTTGTCTTAGTATCAAAGATAATATTTATTAATAAGTAATCAAATCCCCTAGATAAAAACTAAGAGTGTCCCTAACATTAAATTAAATTAATTATAATATCTCATCCTCAGCCCCTATTTTAATACCTCGTAGGCTTAATATCTCGTAGGTATGCATAATAAGGTTTAAAAAATACTGAAATACCACAAACTAGAACACTGTTCGTATGACCCCCTTATGCCGACTGGCATAACCATCACTGTTATGAGCTTATTGATATGCACGCCAAAAGATCTCACCTCGATCTAGAAAATAAGTTGTAGGAAACAGATGTTGGTAGCATTGGAGTTGGTCATCGTGGCCTAATACAAGAGCGGTTATTTCAGTAGAGTCCAGATAAACATTTTAAATGCTAATCTTGTCGACATCATGCAAGATTCAGCAGATGTGCGACGTAACACAACGGAGGAAATTTAGATGCGTGTGACACATCGGCTTATATTTCCATTTACCGGTAACACAACGGCTTATATTTCACTATATCACATACACCCATATATATAGATGTGGGTGTTTGAAAAGTCTGGGTACGGCTTAATATTTTACAAACCATAGCAGAAAGCATCTATAAACTTTGCACAGTGTCATATGGCAATGTAAACTATTTTTCCTTGCTATTGCCATGACATGACAAGCATGGGGGGACGGCCCACAGAGGAAGTCATAGGAATCTTAAATGTAAGCACGGGTCGAGTGATACCTCATTTCAAAGAGCTCAGTTAGTAGAGTTGAATGCCGCAAACCGCATCTCAAAAGATGTATCCAATCAGAAATGGAAGGTTATTTTAGGTACACATTGTGAAGTACATTATGCGCTGCCATTTCTGACTGGATCGTTGTATTCAGATGCGGGAGGCGGCGTTTCACTCTACTAACTAATGTTTTCACTGACTTTTGTAACTAGCAAATTATTTTATTAAATTTAATAACACAATAAATAAAACTAAAATGAATTTGTCGTCTTTATGTTTATGAATTAACTAGTTACACACTGGCAATGTTATTTGATTCACTATGTTAAAATACCATCTTAGAACAAAGTAATTACTTGTTAATAATTTGCAACTAACCTTTTTATTTACAATAAATGTTCAAATTGTTCTCCCATTGCAGTTTGACAGTGAGCTAGCCGGTTGAAGTAGCCATCCATAACATTGCGTAGTATTTCAGGAGGTATTTCTGCCGCTTCATGTAATATTCTTTGTGTTAAGTCATTTATGTCGTTAGGCTTGGTTTGAAAAACTTTATTTTTTAAATATCCCCAAAAGAAGTAATCTAAAGGTGACAGGTCTGGTGATCTAGCAGGCCATTCTATTCTTCCTCTCCGACCTATCCACCGTTCTCGAAATGTTTAGTCCAAAAGATCACGTACATTTACCGCATAATGAGGGGGCGCTCCATCTTGTTGGAACCAAACAGAATTAAAATTTAATCCTAAATTTCGGATAGCTGGAATGATTCTGTCAACCAACAAGTTGCGGTATGTATCACCATTTAGATTTCCATCCATAACAAAAGGACCGATTACATTGGTTCCTATCAGGCTTGCCCAAACATTCACTTTTTGTGGATGTTGGGTGTGGGCTTCTCTCTTCCAGTGAGGGTTGTTATCTGACCAGTACCGACAGTTATGTCGGTTGAGATTTCCATTTAACAAAAAACTTGCTTCGTCTGAAAAAACAATGTTCTTAACAAAATTCGGGTCTGTATCTAACTTTTGCATCATTGTATCACAGTATTCGATACGTCGGCCAAAATCGTCCTCGGATAGTTCATGTACAAGATGTACCTTGTAAGGGTGGTAATTGTTAGAATTTAAAATTTTCCATACAGAATATGAACTAATGTTAAACTCACTAGCAAGATTCCTAGTAGTCGAATGTGGCTCTTCCATGACTGTTACAAGCACGTCGGTAGCCATGTCTTCATTAGTCGCTGTTTGAGGTCTGCCAGTGCGAGGAAGATCTTTTACAGTTGCATGTTCTCCGAAACGGCGGACGGTGGTGACAACACCATTTTTTGAAATAGGTGGTCTGTTCGGAAATCGTTCATTAAATAAATCTGCTACGGCTTGATAAGAGCGCTTGAGGTCACCATATCCTCTCATAATGAGAATATTAATTCTGTCAATGTCTGATAATTCCATTCCTCTTTCGGTACTAACTTGAAATTAAACAATTTTAAACTATAAACAACTAACACTGTACGCGCACTCACATACAATCTGAAAGAACTGAGAACTAACAATGTGATTTCCCGTAACAGGAATTCATAGCTGTAGGACTTTGTCTGTTGTTGATAACAACCTGAAATGACAAGGAGGGAAAACCCAGGTCATTTTGTCTAGCATTAGAAAGTGACAGCATTCATGAATGGAAACATTTACAATAGTAAACATCCAAGTTCCTCTTAAATAAATTAGTTTAAACATTTGAAAATGGATAATATCAATAATTAAGTTCTACCATTGTTTTTGTTGGTGAGATTATTTAACTTACCACTTCATTTTAGAATTACATTTTTTTTAAATTTTTGAATCCAGTCAGAAATGGCAGCGCATAATGTACTTCACAATGTGTACCTAAAACAACCCGCCATTTCTGATTCGATACATCTTTTGAGATGCGGTTTGCGGCATTCAACTCTACTAACTGAGCTCTTTGAAAGGGGGATCACTCGACCCGTGCTTACATTTAAGATTCCTATGACTTCCTCTGTGGGCCGTCCCCCCATGCTTGTCATGTCATGGCAATAGCAAGGAAAAATAGTTTACATTGCCATATGACACTGTGCAAAGTTTATAGATGTTTTCTGCTATGGTTTGTAAAATATTAAGCCGTACCTAGACTTTTCAAACACCCTGTATATACATATGTATAAATTTGAACGAATAGTGTTTTTGTCATCTGGGGACCTCAAAACAAAAAATTATCATGGTCTCGGACTTAAGTCTTACCATGAGACCTACAATAATAGCTTCTTCCCTATAAGGGAAATTCGCTAAAAGTCAATCACGACATAATGCTTAGGAAATAAATCAGCCGAAGGTAGGGACAGATACAGAACACTATCCCGGTGGGAGCGGGGGTGTGCGATAAGCATTCTCACATTGTAATCAACAAAACAAAATTAAAGTTAGCAGGTTAGCTTCTAGGTTTGACAGATAAAAGCCCGGTTACATATTGCACGATTGCAGGACGCTACGCGGCGATGTCAGGTACTACCAATAACGAGAAGCACGGTGTATCACGAATCACTGTAAATCACTCAATCACTGTTCCTTTAGAAGTCGTGATCACAGGTATAAAATCTCAGTTCGTGATTTTGGGGCACATCACTAAGCACGGCAAATCACGAATCACTGTAAACCCCTCTTCCTTTAGAAGTTGTGATCGTAGGTCCAACCGTGATTTTAAATTCACCGTTATTAAATCACAGTTTGTGATTTTGGGGCACATCACTACCTGGCACCATTACATTTTTGAGCAGCATAACTCGAATTTAAAAAAAATCTTATATGGGCATGACATTTTAAAATCATATACCAACAAATATTAAAAATATACCTGAATCAGCCAAGTTTTTCAAACTTTTAAAAGAACATTTGATAAAAAAAATCCATTTTATTCTTTTTTGAAGGATTTTATGAATGTACAGGTCCATTTTTTAACCACGGGAATTGTGACAACATTTATAATTATTTATTTTACCCATCATTTGTTCAGCTTTAGTTTTTCTTGTTTGTACAAAAAAATGTATTTTTCTGCTTTTTAGTCTTTAAGTTTTTCTTTTTTGTATCTAACACTATTCTGTCTGTACATGTAAGAAGAAAATTAATAAAGATATAAGATATGAGATTCTGATTCTGATTCTGAGTTTAAAATCAATATCTCAACTGATTCCCAAGGTATACTATGAAAATTAAAATAAAGAATAAACAAGTACGAGTAGCTCCCCCGCAAAGATTTGCAGATATAATCCTTATAACAGCTGTTTATTGAATTATGAAAAAACACATGTGACAGAAACCAAATAAACTTTCCTCCATATGAATAACATGGGAACTTGGAAATCCCATGGGACAGAGCCCTGGGGCCTAAATCGAAATTCTGGCTCAACAGTGACTTAGAAATTGAAATTATCTTTTAAATAAAAAAAATAATTATCAAAATCGGTTAAGTATTAACTTCAGGAAGTGAGTGAACAAAGAGCAGGATTTTTTTAAATATGTATATATACAGAAAATTTGTCTAGAAAATCCATAGGTTTATGTCACATTTTTAACCAATAGGAAGAATTCTTGAAGTTTCCAGGGATGATTTGCCGATTTTGTTCTGAGGCTTATCATAAATGAGATTTTTGATAGCTCTAAATGTAAAGTTATGGGTCTAAGGTACAATTTGAAAGAGCTCTAAGTTAACACCAAAACCTCAAAAAATAAAACTTGCCCATCCAAACGCATACAGCTTCTCTCATGTATAATTCTCTCATGTATAGCAGCTTTTTCTCAATCTATCATTGTGGAATAATAACTGGATTTCATATTTATAAACCTGTAAAGAAGGCAGCTACTTTCTCAATTTTATTTTATTAATACATCAATAACTGGATTACGTGGAAATTGTGGAATACAAATATCTATAGAAAGGAAAAAGAGAAAAGAGTTGTATTTTGTGCTGCATTATTCTTTGGAAAACCAAATGAACTCTCTTACTTAATGAACATATGTTTTAACATGTGATATAAACAAGCTTTCTCCATAAGATTAACATGGTAACTTTGAGAGCAGCTGGGGCAGAGCCCATTGAAGGTATGTAATTTTGTATGAGTAGTAATATGGACATATCTAGGTATATTTACCTATCAGTTAAAAAAATAATCATTAAAATCTGCCTAGTAGAATGATCTGACCGACTAGACAAAGTTTTCCAATTTTTTAAATACATATGATCATGTATTTGCTTTCCTGTGTTTAAAGCCTAATCACGTGTCTGTAAGTTGAAAGTCTAAATTAAATTGAATTCATGATTCAAGATTTTCTTGAGCCATCAAGATTTCATAATAGGCCAAGTCACTAAAACTAAACTAACTAAAACATGCCAAGTCCCTCCTCATCTTGCCTCATAAAACAAGTCTTGCCTCATAAAACAAGTTCAATAAATAAGTTCACAATAGTCTGCCATTACCATGCATCATTAAGTCTTGATTACACATATGATGTCTAATATAGTTTGCAGGCTGAAAGTAATAACAATATTCCTAAACTGCAGATTGAAAGTTCTTTGTCTGCTAATATGAGATCAGAAGTCTTTGTTTATATGCCTGTGTGAGAGAGGCTGTGATGGAATAAACTATGTACAAGCAATCAGCACTGATTGGCACAGGACTCGCAGATATCCTACATTTCTCAAAGCCTTGTTCAGGAAATTAAATACACACATATTATAAATGAAAGGTCACATAATTCACTTTTTGGAAAACTTTAACTTAACTCTAATGTAGAGGAACATACTTGCTATCACTATTCTTGAGAACTTAGACACAGATTATGCTTTAATTTTGAGGTTTTAGATAAAAAATACCCTCGTCGTAGCAAACCTGCATACACAGCAAATTTCCAATGCATGTATATGTTTCTCACTACCACATAAAGCCACTTACCAAGTTTTTTAAAAATACATTAATAAATTAGTGATATATTGCATTTTATTTATTCTCTATAAGAATAACATTGAAGGCTGAGTACGCAGGTTTGCTGCAACAATAAAGATAAGAAATGTGTTTTTATTCAATTATCAATATAACTTAACCAGGTCAAGGTACATACCAAGTTGTATAAATTTATGTTCATTAATTTATGTTCATAATTAAGGGAGATATAAAACTTTACTTATTCTCTATAAGAATAACATTAGGACTAAGTATAAATGTCACTCTACACATCTGAGCAAAATTTCATCGAAATCAGATGCTTTTTACTCAAGTTATCGCATTCACGGAAATATATCTATAGATATTAATATTAAAATGATTGTAACAGAGTACCCTTTATATCTTTTTATTAAGAGTCTAAACTAGTTTGGCACTAAGGCCATCGTCATGAACATAGTTAACAAATATACATATATATATATATATATGTATATATATATATATATATATATATATATCTACATAAAAATTTGAACAAATAGTGTTTTTGGCATCTGGGGACCTCAAAACAAAAAGTTATCATGGTCTCAGGCTTAAGTCTTACCATGCCTCCTACGGTAATAACTTCTTCCCTAAAGTGGAAATTCGCTAAAAAGTTATCATGCATGGTCTCGGGATTAAGGCTTACCATGCCACCTACGGTAATAAGTACAGTAGAACTCCGATTATCCGAATTAATTGGGGATCGGGCCGATTCGGATATGCAGAAATTGGGATAATCAGGTATACCTCGGGAATTAAGCAAAAAACACACCATATATTAAAGAACGGTTAAAGAACAGTAGCGACTGATGATGAGCAGGGCGGAAAGGGGGTATGACTCATTGTTCTCTGCGAAAATATCGTGCTGGAAGGTAACAGCGCGGGCTTTTATTTTAGCGCTCACGAAGCCTCAGTCTCATTTGGTTTAAAAGGGATCGGTGATTCCGGCAACCGCGGAGCACGAAGCACGCAGCGTAACAGGCTTAATCGCGTCGCTAGGAAAACGCCGCTTAACGGAACGGCGCATTATCGCAACATGCGCTCCCGCGTATTTCTATTATTTCACTCAAAATCGATTCGGATAATTGGGGTTCGGATAATTGGATTTCTACTGTAATAGCTTCTTCCCTTTAGGGGAAATTTGCTAAAAAGATACAAAACACATTTGATCTATTGCAGGAACTTGGGATTGGATAAAAGAGTTAATGCAGTTATGGATAACAATTTCTGACAATATATTGCAAGTCCCATACAGAGAACCTGATTGGAGCTGATATGTATCTGGGAAACTTCTGTCAGTGGCGGATCCAAGGAGGGCGAGGGGGGCGATCGCCCCTCCCCCCTCAAGCTCAGAAATGTTTGTTATATAGGCCTACTGTATAAAAATAGTACAGTTATGTAATTCGCATATGGTTAAATGTGTTATGTAACAATAAAAATTGGGGGAGGGGGGTATTCCACCATTAAGTTCGCCCCCCCTGACTCTAAAGCTGGTCTAAAGCTGACCCCCCCTGACTCTCACCTTGTTTACGCTTTACCCATAAGGGCGTGTGAGAATAAGAGAACAATCTTTTTATTTTTCCTACAAAAGAGAGCAATCAGAGTAGTTTTCTCCATGGATAGGTTTCAGACATGCAAACCAGTTTTTCAGCCCTCAAATATTTTAACTTTTCCATATCTCTATATTTACAAAACATTATCATTTTTAAAATAAAACATTATAAAGTTCAAAATTCTTCAGAATCATCATTATAGTTTACATATCCCAATAATCTACAAGTTCCTGTTCACAACACTGCTTTCTTTCAAAAAAATATCCGCTACAATTCAATAAACTTCTAATACACCTCAAAGCAGAGTCAAACTATTTTAAATTCAGGAAAAATCTAAAATGTTTTCTTATTGATCACTGTTTTTACAGCATCCGTGACTTCCTGACTGATGGCTCTTAAGTTATTAGGTCTGCCTGGAGGAATATTGATTTATTTATTTTTCTTTTAATTAAATGAACAAGGAGGTTGATTTAATTTAATAATTTAATGCAGTGTATGCACATTTTCGCTTGTAAGCATCTTTATGTAAATTTGTTGAATTTCCTTTTTGTTTGACATTACCAATGCATGTACATATGTCTTTTGGTTAATAAATAAGTTAAATGTACCTGATCATGTCAACCAGGCTGATTCAGCAAGTAGAAGATTTTCTGCTAAATCAAAGAGGGATGAGGTGCCTGAATGGAGAATAAAGAAACCACTAATCTGAAATACAAAATACAAAAAATACAGCAAATGAAGAAATACCTCCGTCGTAGCAAACCTGCGTACTCAGCAAATTTCCAATCATATATATTCTTAATACCGTGTAAATCAGCTTACCAAGTTTCATAAAAATATGTTGACAAATAAACAATATATAACATTTTATTTATTCTCCAAAAGAATAACATATTAAGGATGAGTACGCAAGTTTGCTGAAACAAGGAACACAACAAATTGGTGTTTATGCAAATATTAATAGAATTCAACTAGATGAAGCCACTATACCAAGTTTCATCAATATATATCAATACTATAATTCATATTTGTCTGTGGCTCCGTGTGTCCCCGTCCGCGGCTGACTCTCAAGCTGTAATGGCTACCAAGCTACGAAAAGATTTTTTTTGGGGTAATCGAGGTCGGGGAAGCTGTACGTGTCATTTGTTTTTCTTGAAAAGCAACCTTATTTGAGTTACGGTAGCTTAAAGTTTTATGTTTTAGGCCATTTTAGCATATATTAGCAGAGCCGGGAGTATTCAGCTGTGGGTTTCTATTTCTACAAGCTTTGTTCCTGAAACAGCTGATTATTTCCTGCAGTCGCGATAGCGGCCACCATTACTAGTTAAAACGAGTTCGCACGCAGCACGCTGACGTGATGGAAGTGAATTTCCACATAAAAACTTTTAAAACTCAAAATCAGTGTAAAAACATACATTTGTCCAATTCTTATTAAAATCTGAAAACATTGATTTTTTGGCTGTTCTGATACTCCTGGTTTCATTTACTTGCAAAGCTGGGAATAAATTTTGCGCATTATAAGGTAAGAGAAGGTCCAGAAAGGCTTAAAAGTAGGCGTGAGGTTGCTGGGGATGATAAAAGTACTCTATCAAAGGAATAACAGGCTTTTCTAGTATAAAACCCCCGTAAGACAACGTACTGTGTTTAGTCGATACACATTTTCTTTAATAACTCGGTAAATATTTATGCTAGAATGATGAGAGAGGCTTAAAACTTTCGCCTTTTTAATTACCATCTTTTAACATGCATTGATTTTACATCTGGGGCCTTTCTGACCCTTTATGGGCCCAAAAACTCAAAATTTGAAAGATTAATCCCCAAAAAAAGGGTTTAGAGTTTTCTGATTGTTTTGCCCAACGAACTTGTCCAACTGATTACAGAAACGAACGTCCCTATCAAATTTGAAGTAAATCGGACAAAAAATGTGACCGCTAGAGTGCAAACACACACACACACACACACACACACACACACACACACACACACACACACATATATATATATATATATATATATATATATATATATATATATATACGGCTATGCCTGGAGAGCCAGTCACTGAAAATATACCCGGGGAATGCATTCAGTAACACCCCCACATATATTTGGAAAATACGCGATATATATATTTTTGTATTTGATAAAATATTTTCATTAGCCATTTCCGATTATATATATGCCGTATATATTTAAAAAATAAACACTTTTTACACGTAAAAATTCCTAAGCTAAGCCGGTCACCAGCGTTTTTGCTGGGAAGGCCAGTCACATAAAGTTTGTACTGCTAAGC
Source organism: Allygus modestus (assembly GCA_963675035.1). Taxonomy (NCBI): domain Eukaryota; kingdom Metazoa; phylum Arthropoda; class Insecta; order Hemiptera; family Cicadellidae; genus Allygus; species Allygus modestus. The sequence continues at coordinate 225,596,376 of OY776111.1, forward strand.
CAGTCACAATGTATTGAACGTAAGTGCCCGGGATGACAGTTACTGAAAATCTGCACTGGGAAATCTGCCAGTCAGTTACACACTCAAATATATCTTTGCTTATGTGTTGTTTAATTAAAGCGATAAAGCATTTTTCACTGATAATATGTGTGGCATTATATCAAGGGAGTCTTTGAAGCTTCCACGTATTCCATCAATATTATTTATAAGTTATACGTCTTATAAATCTTCAAAGATTACTCTGTAATTTTAAAGAACTCAAAAATGTAATTTTATTCATACAAAAAATAATACCCCCGTCGCAGCAAACCTGCATACTCAGCGAATTTCCAATGGAGATGTTCGCATTATATAATAATATCTAATATCATTATATCTAATATCATGTAATCATGTAGTATCATCTAATATAATGTCTTAATACTACATCAAGCCACTTATCAAGTTTCATAAAAATATATTCACAAATAAGCGATATATACAATTTTAATTATTCTCTATAAGAGTAACATTGGGGCTGAGTACGCAGGTTTGCTGCAACAAGGAACACAAAAAATGGGTTTTTATGCTAAAATCAATATAACTAAAGTAGGTGAAGTCATATACCAGTTTTTATTAATTTATGGTTATAATTAAGGGAGACATAGCATTTAATTATTTTCCATAAGAATAACATGGGGATGAGTACGCAGGTTTGCTGCTACGGGATCCTTTGGCAAAAAATTATTTTTTTGAGCAAATATCAATAGACCACAACCAGATGAAGTTTCGTCAGTATACGTTCATAAATGAGCGAGATATAAAATTTTTCTTTTCGTCCATAAGAATAACATTAGACAACGTACTGTGTTTAGCACTTTCAATATCTCGGTAACCAATTGACGTAGAGAAATGATCAAAATACCAAATTGTGTGTTTTTTTAAGCTGAATCCAATGGTGAAAACTAAAATTTGAATATTTCAAAAATTATATGTGTAAAAAATTCAAAAAACCCATTTTTGGGGTACAAAACCCCCCCAAAATACCCCTTCGGGTAGCGATCTAGCTGGTTTTCAAACTTAAAGTCATAAATGTTGCTTTACACGTTTATACCAAATTTCATCAAAATCGGATCATTTTTACGAGAGTTATCGTGCTCACGGACACATAGATATACAGGGTGAATCTCGTAAGTTGTCCAGTATTGATTTCAGACAAACCGTTGGTCCTACGATGATGAAATAAAATTATTTCCCACTAAACCAACCCCAAGGAATAACGTAAAAATATTTTTAACGATTTTTAAATACAGAGTGTACCAGAAACTGAGGGTCACTAGTCCGAATCTACGAAATATCAAATACAAACGTATATCATGATATACATCAAATTAAAGCTCTTTTCAATCCAAACCATTTGGCGGAATCGGATTTTGATTATTATTGATTCATTTCAAAATGGCGGCTGTTTTTGTGAAAAAATTAGTATTTTTTTGAATACCCTGTATTTTTCTTAAAAATGCAGATATCTTGATTCTGATTCAAATATCGCATTCCTTATGAGCTAAGCTTTATTTTGATATGCAACACTTCAATATTATCTCAAAAACAAAAAGTTTCAAAAATATCAGTTTTTGAAAATATGTACATAGCCAAAACTCAAAAATTTCAAATAGCACCATATGTCAAATAGCATATCATTTTAAAGGTATTGCAATTCTAAGAAACTTTCAAATTTAAACCTTATGCGTATCTATTTTGGTTTTCGAGTTATCAACAAAAAACATGTTTTCCCACATTAAAACACATGTTATTTGTTAAACATGGTGGTAAAGGCTGGACCATAGTTCTATTACCACCATTTTTAACAAATAACATGCGTTTTAATGTGGAAAAACATGTTTTTTGTTGATAACTCGAAAACCAAAATAGATACGCATAAGGTTTAAATTTGAAAGTTTCTTAGAATTGCAATACCTTTAAAATGATATGCTATTTGACATATGGTGCTATTTGAAATTTTTGAGTTTTGGCTATGTACATATTTTCAAAAACTGATATTTTTGAAACTTTTTGTTTTTGAGATAATATTGAAGTGTTGCATATCAAAATAAAGCTTAGCTCATAAGGAATGCGATATTTGAATCAGAATCAAGATATCTGCATTTTTAAGAAAAATACAGGGTATTCAAAAAAATACTAATTTTTTCACAAAAACAGCCGCCATTTTGAAATGAATCAATAATAATCAAAATCCGATTCCGCCAAATGGTTTGGATTGAAAAGAGCTTTAATTTGATGCATATCATGATATACGTTTGTATTTGATATTTCGTAGATTCGGACTAGTGACCCTCAGTTTCTGGTACACCCTGTATTTAAAAATCGTTAAAAATATTTTTACGTTATTCCTTGGGGTTGGTTTAGTGGGAAATAATTTTATTTCATCATCGTAGGACCAACGGTTTGTCTGAAATCAATACTGGACAACTTACGAGATTCACCCTGTATATATATATATATATATATATATATATATATATATATATATGTATACAGTTTCGAACGAATGGTGTTTTTGGGGTCTGGGGACCTCAAAACGAAAAGTTATCATGGTCCCGGGCCTAGGTCTTACCATGCCGACTACGGTAATAGCTTCTTCCCTAAAGGGGAAATTCGCTAAAAACAGAAATAATAACAATTAATAATGGCTGAGAAATATATGTTTCTTGAAATAGGTCATTAAAAGAGAACTTATAATAAAACAATTAACATTTTACATTCTACTAGCTGCTATCGTACCCGGTTTCACCCAGACATACAACAGTTGTGTGTGCTGCATTCTGTGATTTTCCTGTGGAACTACTACAAATCAAGATCACTTGTTTGTATTTTCATCAGCTTAAACTTAAAGTGAATGTCCATAAGAATAACACAGGATTGGAACTTTGAGTCCCCGTGGGGTGGAGCCCTGCTTTGGGGATTTCTTAAAATCTTTTCTTAGTGGTTACCTACTTTATAGAAAGAATACACGTGCCAAATTTCGTAGTTGTAGGTGTAGAGGTTTGGCCTGGGAAATTATCGGTTTTTTGTTTTTATAGATATAGATTTGTTACATTCGCATTCATATCAAATCAGGTGTCTTACAGATTAGTTTACGATCACCTTATTATGTAAAGGTGTTTGAATTTGTTTGGTATTTTAATTGTGAAAAATTAATTAAATAATTAGTGTTTTAGCTAAATAGATTTGTGGAGATTCTCCTAGGGTATTTAAAAGGTGTATTATGTTTGTTTTTTCGTCTGAAAAGGTTACAAGGCCATCGTCTTTTTGCAACAGGCACTCATAGCAATGGAAAGTATAGGTTAGCTTGTAACACTAATCATATGAATGGTAGCATAGGCATTATCTAATTTGAACGTTATCATTATATTAATAGGCAAGCACACATCTGTCCCCCTTTTTTCTCAGCGCGTGTGCATCGTAGGAGAAATTCAAGCATACCGTTAATAGAAAGGTATTGTTGTATAGATGTGCAGAAACACATTATAATTTACACCAGCCCTCAGGGCTATGCCCCACAGGTCTTCATAGTGTCAATGTTGATCTTTTTGAAGAACAGTAATTAATTGAATTGCTTTTTTAAAATTGATATAATAACAAAATGCTAGCACAACAGCAATAATAGATGTTTCATGACTAGCGTAAATCAAAAATGTCACTGACTACTGAAATAGTGACACTTCTCTTATGCGTTTAACACCACATACAAAAATACCCCCGTCACAGCAAACCTGCGTACTCAGCAAATTTCCAATGCAAAATATAAGTCTTAATGCCACATAAAGCCGCATACCAAGTTTCATAAAAATATATTCAAAAATAAGCGATATATCAAATTTGAATTATTCTCTATAACAATAACATTGGGGATGAGTACGCAGGTTTGCTGCTACAAAAAACAACAAATATAGGGTTTCTTGTAAATATCAATATTACTCAACTAGGTGAAGCCACATACCAAGTTTCATCAATATAAGTTCATAAATAAGCGATATATGCCATTTTGATTATTCTCCATAAGAATAACATGGGAGATGAGTACGCAGGTTTGCTACAATAAGGAACACAAAAAATGGGTTTTTATGAAAATATCAATAAAACTCAACTAGGTGAACCAACATTCCAAGTTTTATTAATTTATGTTCATAATTAAGGCACATTTTACTTAATCTCCATAAGAATAACATGGGGGCTGAGGACGCAGGTTTGCTGCTACGGGAATTATTGGTAAAAATCGGGTTTTTTGTGAAAATAACAATAGACCACAACCAGATGAAACCATATACCAAGTTTTGTTAGAATACGTTCATAAATAAGCGAGCTATAATTTTTTTCTTATTCTCCATAAGAATAGCATTGGACAATGTACTGTGTTTAGCACTTTCAATATCTCTGTAACCATTTGACGTAGAGCAATGGTCAAAACACCAAATTGTGCGACTTTTTAAGCTGATTCCAATGGAGGAAATTAAAATTTGACTTTTTCAAAAATTATATGTATAAAACTCAAAAAACCCATTTTTGGGGTACAAAACCCCCCCAAAATACCCCTTTGGTTAGTCCGATCTGTCTGGTTTTCGAACTTAAAGTCATAAATGCTGCTTTACACGCTTATACCAAATTTCGTCAAAATCGGATTATTTTTACGAGAGTTATCGCACCCACGGACACAAATATATATATATATGTATATATATATATATATACAGTTTCGAACGAATGGTGTTTTTAGGGTCTGGGGACCTCAAAACGAAAAGTTATCATGGTCCCGGGCCTAGGTCTTACCATGCCGACTACGGTAATAGCTTCTTCCCTATAGGGGAAATTCGCAAATAAACCTGGGTGTGAAGGGGAGTGGCCGATAAAGGGGTGAGGGAGAGAGAAAAATATAGGTTATTAGAGAAGTTCAGCATAAGGGCAATTGTTCAAACACATTTTAGCGAATTTCTCCTATAGGGAAGAAGCTATTACTGTAGTCGGCATGGTAAGACCTAGGCCCGGGACCATGATAACTTTTCGTTTTGAGGTCCCCAGACCCCAAAAACACCATTCGTTTGAAAATGTATATATATATATATATATATAATATGTGTCCGTGGGTGCGATAACTCTCGTAAAAGTAATCCGATTTTGACGAAATTTCGTATAAGCGTGTAAAGCAGCATTTATGACTTTAAGTTCGAAAACCAGATAGATCGGACTATCCAAAGGGGTATTTTGGGGGGGTTTGTACCCAAAAAATGGGTTTTTTGAGTTTTCTACATATAATTAAAAAAAAAGTCAAATTTTAGTTCCTTTCATTGGAATCAGCTTAAAAAGACGCACAGTTTGGTGTTTTGGACATTGCTCTACGTCAAATGGTCACAGAGATATTGAAAGTGCTAAACACAGTACGTTGTCCAATGCTATTCTTATGGAGAATAAGAAAAAAATTATAGCTCGCTTATTTATGAACGTATTCTAACAAAACTTGGTATATGGTTTCATCTGGTTGTGGTCTATTGTTATTTTCACAAAAAACCCGATTTTTACCAATAATTCCCGTAGCAGCAAACCTGCGTCCTCAGCCCCCATGTTATTCTTATGGAGATTAAGTAAAATGTAATGTATCCCTTAATTATGAAAATAAATTAATAAAACTTGGAATGTTGGTTCACCTAGTTGAGTTCTATTGATATTTGCATAAAAACTCATTTTTTGTTCCTCATTGCAGCAAACTTGCGTACTCATCTCCCATGTTATTCTTATGGAGAATAATCAAAATGGCATATATCGCTTATTTATGAATTTATATTGATGAAACTTGGTATGTGGCTTCACCTAGTTGAGTAATATTGATATTTACAAGAAACCCTATATTTTTTGTTTTTTGTAGCAGCAAACCTGCGTACTCATCCCCAATGTTATTGTTATGGAGAATAATTTAAATTTGATATATCGCTTATTTTTGAAAATATTTTTATGAAACTTAGTATGCGGCTTTATTTGGTATTAAGACTTATATTTTGCATTGGAAATTCGCTGAGTACGCAGGTTTGCTGCGACGGGGGTATTTATTTAACTGCTCACGCAGGATGAAGCAAAACATTCACGCAAACAACCATCATTAGTGTGCACCACTTTGGGTTTACGTAGAATTATTTTTGGTCGAATTTCAAACTCTTGGTTATTGCTAGTTTTTTACGGTTTACGTGTATTTTTCCAGTACAAGAATTAATTTATAATATATAAATGATGGCCATATTTTTGTAAGACAGATTATTTTATGAACATTTAAGCAGATGCAAACCCAAAAGGCAGCCCAATAGGACCGTTTCTGAATTTAGTGCACAGTTCAAAGACATAAAAAGAACTGCAATTATATCTGATGTATTTTTTTTATTATTTTGCAAGTACACATTGAAGTAACTATTCAGGTTGTAGTTTACGTTTAAATGTAATATTTGTAGTAAATAAAGTACTGATTTATTTCATCCATTTACGCCAGTTACAGTAATTTACGTTTGTAATACTTACCGGATCTGTTCCGGTAATAATAGGCTCATACTCAGTATTATGTGGAAATGTGCATCATTTATTGTCTTCGCCTAATTGAATGTTTTAAAAGGAGAACGTTTCTATGTATGACTGGAAGAATTAAATTATCTTTAGTACCATCAGTGCTTAACCATTTAAGTTGCAATTGGTGGTATAAGGGTCGTAATTTACATTATAATGTCCTTTGTATTATTGCTAATTCATAAAAAAAGACGCATATTATCTTTTTTATTTTAAAATTTTTATTTCTTAATTTGTTTTACCAACATACACACCTTAAAGTAATAGAGTATTGCATAATGTAGCAGCTTGGAGACAACGATGTGTATAATTTGCCATGTTAAGGTATTACTACCGCTACACAATACTTACCGTCAACATGGATTCGCTTAAGGATAATCTAAATTTTCTCACCAAATATGCACAAAACAACTGGTATAAATACATTATTAAATATATGATATTTGTCAAAGTATTCATAACTACCACAAAACCATAAAAAGTATCACTATTTATGAAAGTTAAAGTTAAAGGGTTATGATATACATTTCCCCAGAGAATGTGTGTTGTTTTTGTAACTAGATATAACAATAGGATACGGTGTAGTGATCGAAATACACTTGGCAACGATCTGTTTAATGGATATGCAAAAAGTAAGCAAGTACATAAGTCCTTTGTGTTTTATGAGATAACTTAACAAGAAAATATGTTACTAGGAAAAACAGGCATTTTATATAAATTATTGTAATACATAAAATCTCTGATGTTCAAAAATATGACACAAATTTGTTAGTAAGAATTACAATTGCAATTAAAATTATTTAAAACTACAGACATACAGAAATCTTTAAAGTTAAATACAGGAAAATAAAGTTTGAACTTAATTTCAATACATGGGAAAACTATTTTTTACTAGGAAAAGCAGCAAATTTTGCTGAAGTTACCGGCACTAGAAGAACTAATCTATTATGCAATACTTATATGAAATAAATAGGTATTGTATTGTTTCTTATTTACTCGTTTCTTCTTATTTTTGATACGTCCTCCTTATATTCAATCTTTATTTTTAATATTTATAGTTACACATAACCTAGTCCATGAACATATTTAAGCCATGTACATTAGTTCTTATCACCAATCTCCAAAAATCTAACTATTATACTTTTACCAAGTGAGTGTTACTTTAGGAAATTGTTGTTTTTGAACAGCTGTAGTTTAGTTGTTCCTTAAGCTCGTGATGAGGGATGGACGTTTCCCAAAATGTCAGGGAATGTCCTGGCAAAAAATTCCGTTTTTTGGGTGGTATACATTTGACCTAGAGATTATTTCGGGGCGAGATTATGTACTCAAAACAGTAATCTGTGGTGCGATCGTCTTTGACGACCATGATTACGCGGTGCAATCGTCATTTACGGCCATGATTACGCGGTGTGATCGTCATTTACGGCCGATATATCTTAGTGTGTGATCATCATTTGCGATCTGTATCACGTGGTACGATTGTCAGTTACGGCCGTGATTACGGTCATAGTTTACGGGCTATCACGTGGTCCAATCGTCTGTTTCGACGGATAGCGGTGCAATCATCATTATTGTTTTATAAAGTGCGGTGCGATCGTCATTTATGGCTGAGGGCACATGTTGTGATCATAAATTACGGCAACTATAACGTGGTGCGGTCATCTATTACTATAAGCGTAGTTCTGTATTTTTATTGGAGGGCAAACAAGGTCGTGATCATGATTATTGTGACTTTTAATATATTACAAGAATATTTTCACCAAATTATTGGAGGTCAACTGCCCCCTTGCCACCCATGAATTACGATTATATCTATTACGTTGTTGGTGCATGGTCCAGTCCTCTTTTACGGCCTATATTACGTTTTGCGATCGCCAATTACGGCCGATGTCATATGGTGCGATCGTCATTCATGGCCGATGTTACGCGATGCGGCCGTTAGATGTGCCTACTATAATACGTTATGACTTTTCTTTATGGTTGTAAATTAGAGGAGGTATGATAATTACAACTATTCCACAATAATCGAGCGTTTCAGAACGTCAAAACACGTGGTCCAGTTAATTTAACAAATACAAAGATATATTTTAAGCTACACTTAAAATTAATACTGATGGAAACAACAGTTAACACTCTGCAAAACGTGGTAGTCATTAAATCGGTAAAAGTTCGTAACCACCTTTGTTTGGTGATACAACGTTTAAGTAGCAATCGTGATAACAGAGCCGGTCCAAACAAACTAACCGGTTGGGCTATGTGTGTAAACATAACGCCAAGCATCCACTACTTTGTAAGATAAAGCTGAGTCATATACTTATATTGGTCAAGTTACTTGAATCAACTTTACTTGAATGTTTTTTAAACATTCAAGTAAAATGTACTGTTTGATTTCCCTGGTTGACTTCAATAAACACCACAGGTGGTGTTTCTTAAATGAAGGTTTGTTTTTATTTCATAAATTTACAGCTGTTTTAAAATATGAACTATTACAAAAGCATATGCTAACTAGGCTTTAGAGTGAAAATAAACAGTGAACTAAATATAGTCATTAATTTAAATAAACGGTATCAGGAAACTGACACACACTTTCTCCCTTTTAGCCCAACTTTAATGAATAAATTACTTTTTATTAACTAAATATAGAATACAAAGCACAGTCGAATGTACAAAAAATCTTGTAAACAAGTTGTTTTAAAAAACATCCACCCAAATCCCTGCTTTGGAGGCAGTACAGAATCCATTGCTAAACTTGTGGTTTTAAGAGGGGAAATGCCCCCTATTCCCCCCCCCCCAGGGTTATTAAGGGACAACATATTTCGAATTACCTCTGTTGGTCAATGCTAAATTGACAAGCATATCAAGTTTGAATGAAATTTATCGGTAAATAAGAGAGAAATAGTAATTTTTGTATTCCCCATAAGAATAACATTGGACAACGTACTGCGTTTACCGCTAAATGAAAATTTCATTTTTCTCCGAAACCAGCAATCGTAGAATAGTAATTCAAAATACTAAATTATTTAGTTTTCTAAGCTCTTTTTAATGATGAATAGTAATAATTTTTTATATTTATGTCTTTTTATGCAAAATCAAAAAACTTAATTTTTAATGTTTTAAGTCCTGTAATTTCTGAATCCGAATTTTTACAGGAATGCAGGTGGTGTCATTTTGTTGGAAAACTAAAGTTCTACAAACGACTAAAGTTTAATCAAAATCGTTAGAGCCGTTTTTGGGAAATCTTGATTTTTCATGTTTTTTGGCGGTTTTTGGGGGATAATTACCCTTAAAAATCAAAAATTCAAAAAATGAAAAAACCCTGGAGATATTGTGGATTAGTACCTACATACCAAATTTCATAAAAATCGGCCCATTGGTTAGGGCTCTAGCTCTGTACACATCCACACAGACACACACACACACACACACACACACACACACACACACACACGAACACACACACACACACACACACACACACGAACACACACACACACACACACACACACACAGACAGACAGACATCACGTAAAAACCACTTTTTTGGGTTCAGGGAGCACCAAAACGAATATTTCCACTAACAACTCTAATTCGAAAATTTTTACGAAAACAATACTTTCTCCATATACTATGTATAGAGGGAGAAAGTAAAAAAGTGTATACTTTATGAAAAAAGTCAAGTACCAACATTATATTAAATTCCGAATAACAAAATAGTTACTCCAAATATAATAAGTATTCTGAGAGTTAAAATTCCACAATACAACTTTAACTAATTTATCAATTTTATTCAGTACCAAGCACATTTTTTAGTTCTATTAGATGTATATGAATAGTCTATACTTAATTAAGGCGTTATTCTACTTTTGCCGCATTGTGCAATGCAAGTGTTGGGAGTGTTATGTTACTGTATGTGGATAACATAAACTCGCCATCACCAAAATAATTAATACTAAACAAAGAAGAGGAGAGTTATGTTATACATCATAAACCCTAGAATCTAACAAACTGGAGCAAGTGGTCTTCTCATACATAACTTATGAACTTATAATTCCATATCATTTATGATGCGTACTGCGTTGTCATTATGATTTTCATTGCTGCGTGTCTTTCCAGTACAATTTATAAGTAATAAATACAATTACAATTTACAATTTTTTCGTGTCTAGTATCTGTTCTTGTTGTTGTGCTGGTTTTGAGAGTTGTTAAAAAACTCTGCAAAATGAAAAACATTGCTAGGGCACCGAGCTATTTAACATAAATCAGGCCAGTGAAGTCCTAGGATTAATGTGTCAAAGGTGACAAATATAATTTAGTCTATTTAAATTGCTCCAAAATAATTAAAAACTACTAGGTGATGTACCGTTCTGCAAACAAGGGATCTAGGAGGCTAGTCATACATGTTAAAAGTTTATTTACATTATGATCAGACCAAACTAAATAAAATATAACTCAATAAGGTTAACCTTCAAAAGCCTGTGGGACAAAACTCTGAAAGTGGAGTCTTTTTAAACCCCCTAGAGGCACATCTACAGAGTAAGAGCTATTTATTGATACCAGACATGCATGCAAAATAATAGTTTTCGGTTCAAAAATAGTCGAACAAAAATATAGAAATCTTTTTAATGATATAGAATAGATAGATAGATATTGGATACTTTAGTTTGAATAACCAGCATAATGTGGTCATATGTTGACTCTCATTATCTCTATAAGCAGATAAACTGGCAGTAAAAAGGCGCAGCTGTTAAAGTAAATAAAAAACCCTTTGTAGCTGAACTGTAGAAATATTAGGTCTAACGGTTTCAAGGTTGAGGAAAACGTTGTCTTTATTAATAAAACACTGGTTAATGTTTCAATAAAAATATAGTCATTTTTATTTAAATTTTGTGAAACCTTTGAAACAACTGCCGCTAAATTGAAAGTATTCGTTTTATTTACCCATATAAAATATACATTGTATATATTTCAAGTTTTTTCCTTACATTTTTAACCAAAGTTTGATTTAAAAGATGCTTCTTCAAGAACAATATTGTTGTATTGTTACGTAATGGAGTTTATACATTTTGCTATGATTGTATATATAACTAAAACAACATTTATGAATTAATGTGTCCTATTTTTGAACTTTTGACATGTTGTGGACCTGAAAACATGTATGTAAATCTAATATGTGAGGAGAGATGTAAACCACAATAATATTTTAACTTGATTAGACAGTGCTCATAAATAATCAGGTTCTAATACAGACAGATGCTTCAGAGCAGCGCATGTTCCCTACTGTACTACTGAATTCGCTAGCTAATTTGTCCGACGACCGCGAGGGCAGCATTGTGTCTCCTCCGCCATACCCTCGAGAAGACCTCTCCGTCTTTGAAAGGGTTATGAATTCTAATATAATTCAGGTTAGAATGAAATAGAGAGCAGTACAAACTTATTATTATCTCCTGTATAATTTTAATAATAGTAATATCATTCAGAATTCTCCCTCGCCTAAAACTACTGTCCTAATCATGTATGAGTATTATCCTAATCTTGATGATTCAATCACTTTGTAATACGAAATATTAATATTTTAAATATGAAAAATTTTCTACAATTGACTGAAAGCTTCAAGTAGAATCAAACAAATTAAATTTTCATAAACTTTAAATCAGCAATGTTTGGAATAAGAAAATCTAGGTTTTCATTGGTCAAATTAAATTTGTTTTTTTACAGTTTTCAACTTTACCTGAGTAAACCCATAACTTTTCAAATAAAAGAAAAATCATTGTAATCATCTGAAACTTAATAAATAAACCAAACATTACTTGAAAGGAAGTTTATATGATCTGATATAGTATTTTTGTTACTAACATCTAAACTATTGACACTTTCAAAGAGAAGCGAATAAAACGCAGACAAGTCAGCCCAACGATGCATAAGATGTAGGGCAGAACGGAATGTTAAACAAGTATTATATTTTATAATATACTTATAATATGTCTTAGCATAACAGAAAATGTATCTATGCCATGTTAAATATTTTTTTAACTTTGCGTATAAAGAGGTTTCTTATAACCAAATTTATGTTGATGTTGTTGATTTTTTTCTCTCATAATTATCCTCCCTAATCGTATAATTGTCTTTGTTTACATTAAGAGCTTATTTGTTCTTGTCGGTATAAGTTATCATTTAAAGCTAATAAATATATATGATTTAATATTGGACCGATACTCATTCGTCACGGGCAATAATTTGTGAATCCGCAAGAGTTTAGCCGTGAAATCGTCACGAGTTCTTTACTGACTGCACGTTATATGCTGTTCCGATCAATCGTAACTAACATATTCAATACGTTAGTAATGCTAAATTTATTTAGTCATACAATAATAAAAAATTTCCCCCTAAACACTAAAATCACAGTTTAAAATTATTGACAGTTAATCAGTTTTAATATAAAACGAACGTCAACAAAAAATTGTTTAGCATTTCAAAAAGTACTAGTTGAATGACACTATAAAGAGTGGCTACAAAACTAATTAATTTAAAACAGCAAAATACTAGCAATTTGTATGTGGTGTAACAGAGAACAACTGTTTATGAAAATTTAGTTACGTACCTTTTTCGTCCACTGTTCATATACAGTTTCGTGAACTGTAGACGAAAAAGGTACGCAACCAAATTTTCATATGAGAAACAGTTCAGGGGCTAAATTGGATACTAATTATAACAATTGTTTATTTTTAGTTTAATTTTCTTTAAATTATATTCTACAAATGTATCTTCAAAATTTGGGTTTATTTAAGCAGTCGATAATTTAAATGTTAAGGACATTTTTTAGTATGTTTATTACTTTTAAGACGAGCTTCTTGGTCATTTAGTCATCTATTTAATATGGATTGTTTTCATTAACAACACTTATATGTTTACTCTTTTAAATCTTAAACATTTTACTTATTGGGTTCTTCACTAATAATAAAACATGATTTAGTGCTAAAGAACTCCTTAATAATAATCAACAAGTAGTCCCCCTGGTAATTGGGGGTTCATTAAATACACACAGGAAAACTGATTTATCGAAAGACTATGAAACCATTATGGAAAGCAACAAGAAACATGAAGAATTACAGAACATAATAATAATTTGTTATAAGGAAAAGTTATGATTTCTTTGATACATAAGAAATTATGAGAATAACAATTTTACAAATTAATATTAGGTAAAGTGCATAAATACAGTTTATGCAACCCTGCTAAAAGTTTCCTGTTGAGTCGCCCAGTACATAGTTACTGTAAATAAGACTTACATAGAAATTCTTATGGCCAATATTGCACCACCCCAAAGTATATTCTCGTATGTTTGCAGTGTACGAACAGATCTTACCACAATTATGCTGGGTATTTTTTTTAGAATACTAAAATCTATTTTGAGAGACTTCTACGTGAGTAAACTATTTTCTCAATTCTGTCAATAAGTACTCAAAACACAGTGCTTACTAGCGGGCATTAAAAGTATTGGGTATATCAAAGGATATTTTAATGATTTATCAATTTTGAATAGCCACAGAGAATAAGCATTTATTCCAAAATTATAAAATCAAACTTGGTAATACTCACCATCCACATTTAATGGGATTTAATACTCACCAACACCCACAACAACATGGGAACAACCTAATTTCGATCGGCCACGTCAGTCACAATTCAGTGGTTTCTTTTGAGACCATCAGCTTCTCTATCGTCGTTCATCCTCGCGGGTGGTTTATAGTGGCAAATACACCTAGACCATTTACATGGTCCGGGAATCGGAAATTTGCCTTTTCTCATTGCATTTACTTACAATTTGCAGCCGTAATATATATAACGCTACGGGGGTAATATTACGCTAGGGGAATTTTATTGACAGTCATAACTCCATAACGGGTGGACGGATTTTAACGTTTGAGGTGACCAATTAAAGGTATTTTTACGTAAATTTGCCAATAAGTCTCAGAACTTTAGGAAAGGGCATAACTTAAATACAGTAAAGGGCTAACAGTGGCGCTATCCGATGGCGGAAGTCTAAACTAAGTGTTGATTGAAAGTATGTTATCCGCATTATTCTCAGATGTTATCATCCATTTTATTATCCGACGATTTGTCATGTTTGTTTACATCTGGAGTAACCTTTCGTTGGCTACAAACTTGGTTGGATTTGAGCTACTGGATAACTAGTAATTATAAAATACAAAACATTGAATTATTTAAATCATTTAAAGTTTGTTCACTAAATATTATAATAAAAGTTATACTTTCATGAACATATTTACAACAACGAATCCCGTAGCAGCACATCATGAAAATTTGTTTCCACAATTAATATTAAGACTTCGTAAGCCCGTAAGCCTTAGGGGAAACCCTAGGGGGAAAAATAAACTCATTTAGAGTACAACTTTATAACATACCAGCTGACGTACCCGTTCTTCACACAGGGGTTTTCTTTACCCGTTCTTTAGTCAATGCAATTTGCATTTTAGTTACCTCGAAACAGCTGTTCTTGCTTCTCCTTAAAGAATTAGCTAACAAGCCAGGTCTAATGAAAGTTTCAGTGTTAACCAATATTACAAAGAGCTGCAATTCCTTAAAAATAGGCAAATACTACTGATTTGTGTGTGAACAATAAAAGAATAATCACAGTTCCTTCCAACAATATAATTATGTGTTTTAGTTTAAATAAAACAATTATAAGCAAAAATAAATTACGAATGTTGGCTAGGGGAACACTGTCAGCTACCGACACATCTATCTTATGCAAATATTTTTTTGTGGTTAGGGAAAAATATTACACAAATATTACATTTATTACACAAATGTAACATTTCTGTACATTCCAATGGATTTCCGAGGCCCAATAAACCCCTATATTTAAAGGTTAAGCAATGTTCCCACGTGGGTTTCCTTAGATTAATTTTCCATACGGACATTGCTTATTTATTGGTACCAGATCAATAACTCTGTTCATAAGGCATAATATACATGGGTGTCTCTGATACCATAAGAAATAATTATGTACACGAATAGTGAGGAACGGAATTCGACCCTTGAATGAGCCTCTAATAGCTGGGCACGGCTTGCTAAGTTATCAACACCAACATATGTTAAAGCCCGCCACTTTTTGTCTCTATATTTTGTGATCCATGTAGTTGTTCTAATTCTTACTCAGTTAGATGCGTAAGAGTCAATATATTTATGAGTTATAGTTTTCATCTAGCTATTTATAAAATAAACTTTTTCTTGAGTAACATTATTTATGGTATTACAATAAAACAATATACATTAAATTACGGTTCACTACATTAAAAATGTATATACACTTACAATGGACTCACATACAAGTCGGTAAATTATATATGTACAACGATGGTGTAAGACAACCTTTGAGATTCTTTGATTGGGCCTAATGGATGGTAACACCCTTCTCTTATCCATTTTAACTCCACAACAGCAAGAACAGCTAGTTCACGACTAATACAATAAAGAAAATACCACTGACTACTGAAATGGTAACTCCCTTCTCTTGTCCATTTTAACTCTACATTAAAAATAAATCTGTTTGTGAGGGGGGGAGGATGAAGGACAGGCAGACGATGAGGTTAAGAGGTTTCAGGTATAAATAAACAGGCTACTGATTACTGGAATGGTAGTGCCCTTCTGCCACCCGTTTTAACTCCAAATTAAAAAAAAAAAACCTTGGAGTGAGGGTGGGGGAGGGTGGGGGAGGGTGGGAAGGAGGAAGGGAGAGAAGAAGGGAGAGAGAAAGAGAGAGAGAGGTTTGATTTGATTTATTGTTTTGAGTTACATAAATAGGGCTATAAAGCACTCTCTTACCCTATGTAACTATTGTATATACATTAAATAATAACTGCAATTATTGGTGATCACTTTTCACTGCGTGATTGATTCGTGCAAAGCCACACAACTTCACGATCTTTCATTTGTCTTTGTGTATCGGTAACCGTTAAAAAAGGTGTACGCTCATACTTCCAAAGCTCTCAAATAATTTATTTAATTAGTCAAAGTATCAATTTAACAGGGTTAGTAGGTTTATTAAAAAGGGGTCATTAATGATGCATGGTTTATGATATATTTTAACGGACAACAATTATTGTATAATTTTTTTATGCAAAATTAGGTATGGGTTCCAGAAGAATTAGATGAAATCATTAGACACTGATGCTAAAAACGTAAAGGGAAATGTAGTTCTTTGCTTGAGTTCGATAAATAATTATGGTTAGAAGATCTACCAGTAATATAGAAAGGCGCCTTGAATACAAAATATCCTGACAATTTCTTTGGAAACCCATTATAATAGTACACATACGGCAGCAGATCTTAAAAAATTAAGGGATTCTGTCTTTCAAAGGATCAACCAAACTCTGAAATCATTACTTTTAGCCGTATAGTTTATATCTGCATTGCAACTATCCAAAAAAAGTAGGCTCAAATGTGTAATATGTCAAAATCTAATTTCACGTAAAGTAACAAGGATGATAAATCATATTTAATTCTACAAATAGTATGTACAAGCGATAAGTATTAATAAGTATATTTTCTCCGTTTACAAAGTCAATTGAAGCTATGTTTAGTAAATAAAATACATTATAATGTCCTCGGCCTGCACAACATGTTCGAAATTACGTTTTAACTAGTGCCTTGAAGGGGCCATGGCCCCTAACCTTGCTCCAAAACTCTGCCTCAATTGATTATTTTACTTTTAGCGAATTTCCCCTATAGGGAAGAAGCTATTACCGTAGTCGGTATGGTAAGACCTCGGCCCGGGACCATGATAACTTTTCGTTTTGAGGTCCCCAGATGCCAAAAACACCATAGTTCAAAACTGTATATGTATATATGTGTCCGTGAGCACGATAACCCTTGTAAAAATTACCCAATTTTTACGAAATTTGGTATAAACCTATAAAGCAGCATTTATGACTTTAAGTTCGAAAACCAGACAGATCGACTCGGGGGGTTTTGTACCCCAACAATTTTTTTAGTTTTTTACATATAATTTTTGAAAAAAAATCAATTTTTATTTTTTTTATTGGGATCAGCTTAAAAAGACGCAAAATTTGGTGTTTTGATCATTGCTCTACGTCAATTGGTTACAGAGATATTGAAAGTGCTAAACACAGTACGTTGTCCAATGTTATTCTTATGGATAATAAGAAAAATTGTATATCTCGCTTATTTATTAACTTATCCTGATGAAACTTAGTATATTACTTCATATCGTTGTGGTCTATTAATATTTGCACAAAAAAAACTTTTTTGGATGATAGTTCCCGTAGCAGCAAAACTTGCGTACTCAGCCCCCATGTTATTCTTATGGAGAATAATTAAAATGTCATTAATCGTTTATTTATGAATGTATGTTGATGAAACTTGGTATGTGGCTTTATGTGGTATTAAGGAACATACATATGCACTGGAAATTCGCTGAGTACGCAGGTTTGCTGCTACGGTGGAATTTAATATTATGTAGGGACACATGTCAGTTCGTAATTAAGGTAGCACTTAATTACATGTGTTTTAATGTAAACAAAGCAGAAGTTTTTAAACTCCCATGCTTTTCTTATGGGGGATATTTTACATTATTTATTGTTTGCTGGTAACTTTTTGAGAAATACTACTATTTTCCCAAGTCCCTGGGATTGATACCTTTAATTTGAGCCGTCTCCCATCATTCTGCGATTTTACAAAATCCCACAATTTTGACTTAAAACTTTCGCCTACAGAATTATATATAGAGATTGGACTAGCTTTTAAAGAAGCAATGTTTTAAAATCCCTTTAAATGTAGTTATGTAGTTAAATTCTAGGATAAATTACTCAAGTTACCAACTCATTGATACATTTAATTTGCAGTTTTATCAATGGTAAACTTCTCGGGGGTTAATCGAGTGACTTGTGGAAGTCTTAAATACTCTCGGTATGGATTGATTTATACCTAATTTTAACTATCGAATCTCTTGTACAGCATATTGCCGTAACTCCGATCTTGAACGAACGACTGAATCAACAATTAAACTGTATTAGAAAAATGTTGATATGAGTTTATATGTCAATAATAAATATGTCATACATATGCCCGATTCGTAGCTCTGTATACAATTCATTTCCTGTGATGTACAACATAACCCTTCAAGACATTATGTAAATACCTCCCTTAAGGGTCGACCATTATAATAAATTATGTTCATGTAAGTTATCTACAATCGTCAGGCGTTTCCAGATTTGTTGAATACCTGATATAGTCAAGTAATTAAACTTAAGCTATATATTTTAAATTAATAATAATGGTACATGACAGATTACAATAACCACATGTGGTGGCCAACATTTCAGTAAAGTTGAGTAACAATAATCATTGTTTCGTGAATAATCATTATTTCGTGACAGAATGTTTTTTGTGAAAATCATAAGGTATGAGATCTGGTCAGAACTGAACCAGCTAAACAGAAGTGGTCTGTTCGTAAACATTATTTACCATTATTTAATATTATTTATTTATTACTTCTACATAATGTAATGGTTTTTGAGCTGTGTTATGTCTCAAACAAATATTTGAAAGATCTCATATGTTGACAGTTTGTGCTTCGGTTATAAACTTCTA
Organism: Allygus modestus; assembly: GCA_963675035.1. Lineage (NCBI taxonomy): Eukaryota > Metazoa > Arthropoda > Insecta > Hemiptera > Cicadellidae > Allygus > Allygus modestus. Next base: position 225,615,609 of record OY776111.1, read on the forward strand.
AGATACTGATTCTTTCGGATGAACAACAATATTTAACAATCCCTGACTACGATACATAACATGTAGGGTAGAACGAAATGTTAAACAAAGATTATATTTGAAAATAGTCTTCTAAAGTTGTTCAGCATTAAATTAAATTAATGCAAGGCACAATTAAATTTGTTTATAATTTTTTAAGTTTGCTTTGTAAGAAAGTTATCCAGAACCAATAAAATGTTGAAATTCCTCCTGTGTAAACCTTCTATTATTTTTTTTTTTAATTTTAGCGAATTTCCCCTATAGGGAAGAAGCTATTACCGTAGGTCTCATGGTAAGACTTAAGCCCGAGACCATGATAACTTTTTGTTTTGAGGTCCCCAGATGCCAAAAACACTATTTGTTCAAATTTATATATATATATATATATATATATATATATATATATGTGTCCGTTAACACGATAACTTGAGTAAAAACGTCCGATTTTGATGAAATTTGGCTCAAATGTGTAAAATGACATTCATGACTTTAAATTCGAAAACCAGAAAAATCGAGCTATGGGAAGGGGGGTTTATGGGGGTTTTAAATTTTCCAAAAATCAGTTTTTTGCATTTTTCACCCTAAAATTTTTAAAAAACTTAATTTTGGTTTTAGCCATGTTATAGAGCTTAAAAAACAAATAATTTAGTATTCTGAATTATTAACCTAGGTTAAGTGGTTGCGCAGAAAATCCAAAAAAACTTGCTCATAAAATCTCCCATGTTAATCTTATGGGAAAAAGGTTTTTGGCTTTTCCTCAGTTTATTTTAATGTAAACTTCACATTTGCTTTTACCTATCATCAATCAAATTTGTCATTCTACGCCCAACCGTTGCAGAGATATTTGAAGGGCTAAACACAGTACGTTGTCCAATGTTATCCTTATAGAGAATAAATAAAATTTGATATCTCGATTATTTATGAATGTATGTTGATGAAACTTGGTATGTGGCTTCAAGTAGTACTGGCATATTGATATTTGCACAAAAAATTGATTTTTTGTTGATTATTCCCATAGCAGCAAACCTGCGTACTCAGCCCCCATGTTATTCTTATGGAGAATATGTAAAATGTAATGACTCCCTTAATTATGAAAATAAATTAATAAAACTTGGTATGTAGCTTCACTTGGTTGAGTTATATTGATAATTATATAAAAACCCATTTTTCTGTTCCTTGTTGCAGCAAACCTGCTTTCTCAGCCCCCATGTTATTCTTATGGAGAATAACTAGAATGTTATATATCGCTTATTTATGATTGAATATCGATGAAACTTAGTATGTGGCTTCGCCTAGTTAAATTCTATTTATATTTGCATAAAAACCCAATTGTTTCTGTTCCTTGTTTCAGCAAACCTACATACTCATTACCAAAGTTATTCTTATAGAGAATAATTAAAATCGCTTGTATGTGAATGTATGTTTATGAAACTTGGTTTGCGGCTTTATGTGGTATTAAGACATATATTATGCATTGGAAATTCGCTGAGTCCGCAGGTTTGCTGCGATGGGGGTATTTATTTTAGTTTGTTATGACTAACTTTTATGTTTTATTTATAGGATTTTTATTTATATGTAGTATGTTAAGATGTTGATCTCCATATTGTTGTTTTTATATTTCTCTCATGTATATATTACCTGTTGTAATAATCTTGTAAACTTGCTTATTGTTAAAATTTCCGTGTAATGGAAAGGAAATATGGAAATAAAGAATTTCAGTAGTAAAGGTTATCATTTAAAATCTATTAAACCTCTGTTATTTAGTGTGAATTGATAGTGCGTTGTTACTTATACTTGTTTAAAAACTAGACATCCCTCAACAAGTGATTTAGAGAGCACCCGGCCCACCGCCGTGCCGTAGGGTGACCGTGGATGCATTGTCATTCGTCACGGGCAATAATTTGTGATACCACCCGTGTGTTTGGTCTTTTTGTGTTTTTGAAAGGACGTTATAAAAGGGAAGGATAACTTTGTATATGAGATGAATGAAGACAACATGATTATCAAGATGAGAGAATGCAACCTTTGCCTACTCCAATAGAAGAATCTGCAGAAAAACTTCAAAAACAAGGTAAAAATTTGTAATTTTTGGCCGCGCCATACGTTTAATAGCACTCCAATCATTGATACTGAACGAAGTAAGACATAGCATACCTAACTACAACTGTGGTAGTCATGTGGAAAAGATTATGACTGGGCACGAAAACTGGAAATGCTATCACAATTTAATATGTACATATTATGCACTTCAAATCTTGCAGATGAAACCGAATTAAAAATTCTTGGCAAAGTTCTTTGTTGCATTTATTCTACTCAGGGTATTAATAAATTATCTCATAAATCAATCCATTTTTCGCTTCAATGAAAAACTATTGGAAGCCATGTCAGTGGTACTTCAGTCGTTCAAATTTAGCTAACATCTAGACCTATGCTTAAAAATCAATATGATAATAAGTATGTGGACTTTATCATACTGATATTGTACTAGATACAAACCCTGTTATGGTAACCGAGCAATAAGGTGTAAGGTTCAGGAAATCAAGTTTTAAAATTACCACTTTCATTTACAATAAAACAATAATACATATTAATTTTCTTTATTAGTTAAGACATGTTAAGAATTTCTGTTTTTTTATCAGGTTTTAGCCACATTTGACTAAGACAATAATAAGTAATCGATGTTTTAAAGTAATTTTTTACTAAACAGGAAAACAACAGCTTACAGATGAATAACACCTGCAAATATAGGACAATTGACCTTTCATTTTCCTTAATAGATGGAGCTGAGATATCTTCTCCACTGTTGCCTTCCTGCAGGAACGAAGAAAATAAGGGATTCCAGACATTTCAAGAAGGTGAGTTTTCTATAACATGTAAATAAGTAAATCATGGTTTGTCTCGCTAACCTAGCGGTTACTGTCTTGTACTTTAAAGATAAATATACAATATCTACAACTTAAACTCAGAAAAATAAGGTGCTCTAAAATACCGTGAGTAGTTATATTTAAAATCTTACCTGGCCTATTCCTGTTACTGGATTAGGGCAAATCTATCAAATCCACACACGGTATTCAAAGTAATAAACATTAGTGAATGACTTTCGGTTTGAGACTTAGTTTTAACGTACACCCTTACGAATTAAAATCATTCGTATTATTGCCAGTTGAGAAATAATAAACTTTTTCAGAACAAAATTAAAAACACTGTCTCGCGAGTTCCCCCTTAGTGGTCCGTGGGATCCACTTTCGTGCGCCCTTAGGAAAATACGGCCCTGGGTTCAAATGACGTTGTTTAACTGCTAATGCTGGATAATGTGGTAAAACATTCGCGCCAACTGTCATTGGTCGTAAAATAATATTTGTTTGAATTTCGACCATTGGGCTAGTTTAAATAATAGTGATTTATTTATATTTCAATCATCTGATCATCTGATCATACAAATCATATAAAATAATTTACGATAGAGGATGACATGCACGTCATCACATAGCAAATGTAATAAAATACATAAATAATAATATATAACGCTTGTATATTTATTACCTAAATGTGTAGTCATTAAGATAACACTACACCAAACAACCGAATTAAAACGCTAATTTATAAATAATGATCATTATCCTCAACAGAAATGGGCAGCCGGAAATCAGTTTCCTTGAAACGTAATACATCCAATATCAAGTTAGAGCTCAGTGTTTGCTTCCTATGTACTAACGATGAAAATATTACACATAAGAAAGTATTTAATCAAACGATTAAATTATTAGTTTTTTACCCAATCGTAGAATTAAATAACTCTTTGTCCTACTATTTTGCTGGTTGATCTATATGTGAAAACTCACATACACAGTAAATAGTAATTTAAAAAGTCGCCGATTATTGAGCATAGCCAAAAATAAAATTGTATGCGTTTTACCTCAATTGCTTGAGGATAAATAGATTACAGTTATTGAGTTGCGACTATTATATAAATAACTAAAACTACTTCTTGTGTTAACATTTATTTAAAATATCTTTAAACAGCAGTTCCAATCGTAAACTGTCATAAATAGTCTACTGTAATTGAAGCCGGTTCTTAAATACGCTTCAATATTACAGAATCATCATACAGCTTAATATTTAGTAAAATTTGAAATTACATACTGGCCATTAAAAAACTGAAAAACATATAGTTGATGTAAATTACTGTTATGAACTTTTCATTGCACAGATCAGCTGTTTCCTTTCAACGGAAAATATATTCGTTAATATAGATATACGTATTTATTAATTAATATATCAAGGAGGTTTATTGTATAACTGGAGGTAATACTGCTTCACTTATTTTGTCGAAAAAGCGAGCCGGTGATTTTGTCAGGTTGGTACACTGGTGAGGCAAATGTATCGTTCATTGAACTATCCTAATTGGTTGTTTTATTCTTATAAATGAATCTAGTCATGACAATCACTGGAATAAAAGTGATAAAAGATGTAACGAATTAATTTTTCTGCTTGATTTATGTATTTAATCTTGTCGTGAAATATGATTAATTATGAGCAAATAAACAAATAAAAGTTTATTAATTTTCAAATCATGAAAAGCTATTTGTTTGATTCACCTTGCCGACTCATTCGATTCCAGTGAGTAGTTCTTTGCCTCCCAAATTTTTCCCCAAAGAACGGCTCGCAACTTCGTTCATCAGGGTTGTCTCCAGTATTACCAATGGAACTCCTTGATTACTACCAACTAACGAAAGTGGCATTGACAAATATATGTTTCTTGTTATTCTTAATGGCGAAATTTAGAACTTTAATTATTATTATTTTACTGTAAGGGGCCTTAGATAATGGACTTTAAAATATATTCCTGCACCCCTACAACCTAAAAAGTATTTATGTTTCAATCTTGTAATTAGGGCACTGAGACATTTTCATCCGGACATCGGACAAAATAAAACATGGTGATTATATAATAAGACTCGCTTCGCTCGCTGAGGGCTCCACCTCCAGACCCCCGTTCGGGGTCGCTCCAGTATGTTATTACTCAATGTCCCTCTCAAGTATTTTTTATATAGTATACGATTTTGATTGATTTGGGATATATCCACTCCAAATGGCATTTTTATTCACTGGTCTTATCATTTATTTACACTCTACCATGTGAGAGTTACATTAATAGGTTATTGGATATACGTTTACAGCTGTTATAATTCTTTTGTTATGATTTGAAACTCCATAAGCCCAGTGTTAAAATTTCCAATTTTCAACATAAAAATTAGTGGTTTTAAAATTTAAAACTGTAACTTTTGGCAATTTTCCTTGGGGTTTCAAGGTACAACCGACGTGTATACTAAATTGCACGTTTCTACCTCATCTAGAATGAAGTGAGTGAGTTACACCTCGGGCTGTATAGTTATTTGGATTATAAACCCTATTCCCATTCAGCGTAGAATTTGTGTTCCTTATTGCCGGTAAATTTCAATCAAAAAACCTAAATTTAACTAAGAATAGTTGCCTGCTTTATTTACAAAAATAAAAATTAACTTTAATCCGCTGTTGTATTGAATTTGGTGCAAAGTTGGGAACAAATGGCTCAGTAAACAAAAACGTGTGTTACGAGTACTAAATATAATAGAATAATACTTAATAATTACTAAATTTACTGTTTTTATATAGAAAAATCGTTTTGATAATACAATGCCTACATTATACTTTAGTTTGAGCCGTTTGTCACCTATATTGAAGAGCGAGTGTACGGGCCGCGCCGGTGGCGGCGCGCCGCGGGACCTCGGGCCTTTGCCTATCCGACGATAGTAAACTCGATGGAAAAAATGTGTAGGAGCATTGTGAGGTTTTTAGATATTCCGATTGTACTTAAAATTAGCTCTGCGAAACACTGACTTCAAAGTCGATCTGACTACAACTGGGCGTTTTATACCAATAGTTCCAATATTAGCCTAATCCAAATATGTGACATTTATCTTGGCTTTATGCCATTTTCAAAGAACAGGATAGGGATAAAGTCTGATTGCAAAGCTGTGTTGATATGATTTTCTAAAATCTAGAAGGAAAAAACCAGCATTAATTTTATAGGCTTATCAAGGCTTAGCGACATAGTCAAGATCGGGAAACTATTTTATGTTAAGAAATATTAACACTTAAATAAAAATACTCTTTAAATTATACCAAAGAATATATAACTATATCTGGAAATTTACTGATGATAAACATTTGTTATTTGATTTTCGTAATCAGGCAGCAAAAGACAATGATATACGTGAGCGTCACAAGGAGAAGCCCCTTCAGTCTGGCAGACTCTATTTGGCAGAGTTTGTTTTTTAAATTTCAATTTATTTCACAATTCAGTGTTTTTAGGACATACCTTCATATGGAATTTTTTCTTTCTCTTTGTATGAGGAAAAGATTTACCCTTACCCTATTGCTCAACACCAAGTCAACACAAACATTTCTATAGTCGTACCCTCTAATAATATTCTTTCATGTTCTCACAAACTGTCTCGCAAACAAACAGAACACACGGCTTTTATGAATTAAGTAACATACTACTGACCAGAATACTCGAATTAAGCTATAATAACCCATCTAAACCTAAACTAATTAGGGGTAAAAAGCAAAATAAAAAACATTTTGGAGGTTAGTGGGTTTCATATGCGTACTTATTTTGTTAACTACCTTTAACTATGGAATATATGCATCCAAATTTCATAAAAGGGGGGGGGGGAGTTAATAAAAAGAGTGGAATCGTTATTTTAACCTGTATTTGGAGGAAAACAAATAGAACATTAGAGGGGAATAGCCCCCCTCAAAATAAAAAAGGAGGCTTTGGGGGGGGGGGGGGAATTTACCGCCTTTTGTAAATTCACTGTCAAAAATATGTGTATGCAAAATATAGTCCTGCAACAGGGGTGAAACAATGGGCAAGATTAGTTCTTTTAAATTCTGTTAAATTAAATTTGGCACAGACAAGTAAAGTAGCATTTATGGAGTTTGAAAACCAAATGGAAAACATTACCCAAAGCGGTGGGAAGTGGAAAGGGGGGGGGGGTGAAAACCCAAAAAAAGTGTTCATAATATTTCCAATCTTAACTTTTTGAGATATCAGTTTGTAGTTTTTCCTCAGTTAATTTTACTGAAAACTTTACAATTGTTTTTCTCGATAACCTCAGTTATAATAAAAACAGTAATATTGCCGTTTAAATTCCACTGTTGTAAACCGTTACTGAGATACCCAGAGTGCTAAACAATATACGTTGTCCAATGTTTTATTTTGTTTATTATGTAAATCCATAAGCTAGTTTAACATAAATACATTGTATTAACATGATAAACATTGCCGTATTTATTTTAAGTACCTGGGGGCCGAGCTTTGCTCGGGGAAAGGCAATCAGTTTGTTTGGATGACTCGGAGTAATATTTCACCACTTCCCCCTACTGATAATCAGATTTGTATCATTCATTTGCCTCTTTTCTACATGTTTAAGGTCACTCCAGTTTTTATTTATAGCTCAATGTCCCTTTGATTTATTTTACTACTATATATATGTAATCTTAACTCAAATATTTTAATCTCTGCTCTCAGGAAACCACATGTTAATAATCATAAACAACATGAGTATTACTTTGATAGTTCCCTGGTTGATTATGAACAGCTGTTACAATTCTTTTGTTTTGATTTGAAACTCCATAAGCCCAATGTTAATTTTTTTAACTTTTAATTTAGTTTTTTTACATTATTTGATTTTTCCTAGGGATGAGGCCTGTCTAGAACTTATTTTTATCCCAGAAATTAGTTATTTCGAACATTTGCAGGAAATCGTTGGAGCCGTTTTTGAGATCCGTGTCGCAAGCAAGCAAGCACGCAAGCAAGCAAGCAAGGAAGCAAGCAAGCACGCAAGCAAGCAAGCAAGGAAGCAAGCAAACCTTACTCATATTAGAGTATAGGATAAAATATATTTTTAGTTATTTTACTCCCTCTCTCTTAACTAACCTCATCACACCTCCATTTCATCTTCACACAGTGTCTGGGGTTGGCTCTATACATTTATGGTAAGCCTAAATTTAAAATATATAAATTCATAAAAACATTTAACCTGTTTGTTACTTTGAGACCAAACGTAAATAATGAAAAACTTGCTCGTAGTTTATAATTGAACGTTCATTTAAATAAATGAATAATCTATAACCTTTCTCCTCAATATTGAGAAAAACAAACTGTAATGTCAATAAGTCGATGACGAATAATCCAAAACACCCATGCATTCGAAGGCACAAGAGGTGTTGACCAGAATCACTGGCTTCCGGGAGACACAGCAGACTTAGTTCTTTGGTCAATTATACCTTCAGTTAATTATATCTCTTTCGCTTGGCACCTTTTAGATATCAGTATCTGACTTTAAACATATTGATTGCTTTCATTTAACACAACATATATATAATCACTCTTGGCTTATTATTACGAGTTGTAGAATATAATAAATTGCAAGTACCCCATCCACATGCACAATCACAATTATGAGATACATCTAAATTTATCCAACGTGTATTCCATAAATATTTAGTAAAGCCAAAATGTGTTGTTTACCTGGCATAGTGTTTCCAAACTCCTTATTGAATCTTTTGAAGTTTACATTTATGAAAAGTTACAAAGTGCAATTAATAGAGACAGTATTAATCACTTTATTTACAGGGTGTCCCTAGAGAGTATGGCATAAATGCAGGATTTGGTAAAATTCATCAAAATGAGCAAAAACTACATATAATTGGATTTCACTGTGGATAGCACAGTGGTTAGCGTGCTCGCTTCATAATCTGAAATTCGCAGGTTCCATCCCCGGCAAAATCCTGAGAAAATGTTGTGAGGTTTCGATACTGATTCCAACTGTCATTGGTCATTGGGCTATTAGTTAATGATCCTGGCTAAAGAATCAGTCGGTCCTAGTCAGTAACGAGGCTACACAAGGCGTTTCACCCTTTCTATACTCATCATTTATTCATATTTGCCTTAAAATACGCCCAGGTGCCTTAAATTTGCGTCGGTGTCTTAAAAATATAAAGATACAAATCACTTTTGAATTTCCGTCTGTATATCTCAGAAACAAATTAAGGTACTGCTCTACAACTTGGCATGTGTATTATACTGCTTTAGTATTAAATTTAGCTTATTAAATTAGCTTATTAAATTTACTTTGGTATTAATTTTGGCTTTTCTATATTTCGCCGTTTAAAAATAGTGATAATTTTAAGTTTTTAAAGCAGAATATCTTGAAAAGGGAAAATAATAAAGTATTTGATAAGCATATTTAACAAATGTGTAATTTTAAACCAAGAAGGATCGAATAAAGGTTATAAAGTTCGCTAGACCCTTAGCTGAGCAATTGAAGTTGTTATCATTAAAATCGTATTTATTATGGTAATATACATATTATTACCACGATTTTACTCATAACAACTAAAATTGCTCAGATATGGGTCGAGAGATCTTTATAATCTTTATGCCATCCTGTTCGGCTTGATATTGGACATTAATTTAATATCCATAACAAATGATAAATTATTTGCCGTTCTCAATATATAAGCTTTAAAGAATTTAAATGGCCGCTCTTTTGAAACAGTTAAATATAGAAAAGCCAAATTTAAAACTAAGTTAGCCCTATAAGGTATTAAAATACACAAGCTAAGTTTGAAGTCAGTACCTAATGCGGTTCCTAAGATATGCTGCATTAATTAATAATCATATACAGACAGACAGATTGAAATCGGAATGATTTAGAAAGAGGTTTATAAGAAGTGTTTTGCTCTTTTTGATGAGTTTTACCAAATTTTGCATCTGTGCCATACTTTATCAGGACACCCTGTATATAAATATTTCTTTCAAACTAAACTTTTTTAAAGGTTTCCATAAGTTAAGACACACTGACTCAAGAAATGTTATAACAAATACATGAGACCAATACAAGAAATGTAGTGTTACATATCCTCTACTACCGTACTTTTATAACAGTTATTAATTTGTTAAGTTTTAATAAATACAACTTGTTTCTGTTTCAGGAGCAAGGAAAAGGCATTTCTGCATTTTTTGCCATGCAACTGTAGTGAATATAACAAGACACCTGATATCAAAACATCAGAAGGAGGAGCGAGTGAGTAAGTTTAAAGATTTACCACCAAATGACCCTCGTAGGTCTAACCTACTAGCCCGGTTGAGAAGAGAAGGGAACGCGGAACTCAATGAATTGAAAATAGCAGAAGGAAAGGAACTAATTTCCTTTAAAAATCGTTTAAAAAAGGCGTTGAGGTTGAGGTTTGTCCTTGCCTTAACTGTGGAGCAGTTTTTGGTAAAAATACTCTGAATCGACATTACAAGAAATGTTCCGGTAAAAGCGTCACTTCAAGTAGCATCACTTCTCAGGCTCTTTCTAAAATTAGGTCTAGTAGTATGCCTACTCAAATGAGTGATGCTCTTGAAACATCAATTCTACCACCTGTGCATGTGGGTGAAGTTACAGAGGGAATAATGAATGATCCAGACATAATTTTTTTCGGAAATTCCCAGTGCTTGAGATACAGAACAGATTTGGATTGGCAAAAAAATACAATTCGAAGCCGTTTGAGGGCAGTGGCAAAACTCAAAATCAAACTGAAGAAGAAATACCCAGGAATATTTTGTTTGAGGGACATATTTGATTGTTCAAAATGGGATAACTTTCTCCATGCAGTTTCAGTTTGTGCTCACTTAAGTGAAGATAAGAAAAAACAGTCTCCTACAAATATTATTAGTCTTGGCCAGGTGGTGTCTAACATTGCTATGGACATTAAAGTGACAACAACAAGGGATGAAGCAGGAGAGAATATCCGGAGGGAAATTGAATGCTGGCTAGAGCTCTGTAAGAGAATGTATAGCAGCACAATTGGTAGGGTTGCCACTCAATTGACAGAAAAGGTTAAATTTGAAAACAAGAACTATGCGCCAGTTGCATCTGACATTGTTAAACTAACGACATACCTCAAGGAAAAAGTGAAGCAATCCTTAGATAGACTTGAATCGAGCTTTAGTCACACGTCATGGGAGCAGTTAAATAAGTCATGCATGCTCTCATTGCTAATTTTTAATAGACAGAGAAAAGCTGAAGTGCAAGATTTAACTCTTGAGGATTACAATCGAAAAGAAAAAGTCAAAGGAAATACTGACACAACTGGGAGGGATCTTTGCTTCGCTGTCTCCCTCTGAAAAGTTAATTTCACAGAGGTATTTTCATGTGATGGTGAGAGGGAAACTAGCTAGGGGTGTCCCTCTCCTTATAGAAGAAAAACAAGCCATTGCCATTGACAAAGTAGTTGAACTTAGAAATGCTGCTGATGTGTCCCCGTCGAACCCCTTTTTATTTGCAAAAAAAGAAAAAGGACGATTCAACACTTACACAGCATTTATTGATGCTGTCTACGCAATCGATGCAGAGGCTCCACAGCTGCTCAACTCAAGGAGACTTAGGAGCCATGACGCTTCTGTTGCGCAAGTCCTAGATTTGACCGAAACCGACCTCAGATCTCTGAGCAGCTTTTTGGGTCACACCACACAGATGCATTCGGAGCATTATAGAATGCCAAGTGACGCCCTTAACACTGCAAAGATCTCTCGCGTACTTGTAGCCTTGGATCAGGGAAATATTTCCAAATACAAGGGGAAAAAATTGAAGACATCGACGTAGATATTCCACTATCGGACATCATGGATGATGATGAGCCACAGCCACTCCAGAAGAAACAAAAGAAAGAACAACAAGCCGCTTCTTCAAAAAGAAAATGTGTTCAGCAGAGAGAACACTCTACCCCAACAAAGAAAAAGGCTAAGAAACCTAACTTGACGACCCCTCCCAAAAACCTTTCAAGCCCTACAGTTTTACATGTGTCTCCCTCCCCTAAACGCCGTGTCAGGTAGACCACTCCTGAAAAAGAGGCAATGCGGGAAGCATTTAAAGTTCACTAAAAAAGAAGATACACTTCCTTCATTCACTGAATGTAATGAAGTTAGGAAAATGATTGATATGTGTTGAGTAGCAGAAAACCCCAGATAATGAAGGCTTGGGTTTTCAAAGAACAAAGGAAATTAAAAAAGGTAAAACCAACCAAAAATCTGCTTTGAGTATTCAAAGAGCCGTATATGGGTAATATTAATTGTTATATTTCAATGAATTTCTTTGTAAATTATATTTATACCCTTTTACTTTTTGTTGTTGTTTGTACTCTATATAGTTATTTATGGTGGTACGGATTTTAAGGATGTTTTTATTTTATATTTTAAAGCTATAAATGATTTAATCGTGTACTTACTGGATTTTGTATACAATCTATCGTAATTAAATGTATACAACATAAAATGTCTTCATATAATTCTATATATTAAATTTGTGGACTCTAAGCATTGATCATATTTAAAGGGTTTGTTATTTACATTAAGATTTCCTTCATACTCGGTTTTTTACATTATAGTTTATAAACACTTTATATTGTCAACATATATCACTTACTACTGCCAAATATTAATATGTTTTTTTTTATTTATTTGTCCCTTTAATACAATTACCTGGAATACATAAACATAAATAATTATCTATAGTTTTACTGTATTTTTGACTTTTTTATATTTCTAAGCCTCCTAACGGTGTACAATTTTTAATTTTCACCATATTGGCTGTAAACTCCTGACTCATATGTGTAAATAACAATTTATTTCATAATGGAAAACAGGTATTGTTGTATATGGAGCGTGCCCAGCTTAAAGTATTCCAATAGCTAACTTTTATATTCGATGGCTGACAGCTGACTTCTTATGGGGGAACCCCCTTTACTTTTTATATGCGTTTTCAAGTGCAATTCGCTCTTAAAAATGGCCTACCCTTTTTCCATCATGTAGGCCAACTTAAGTTTTCTTTTATTTAACACCCCTAGTTTTACCAACTTATCGGCTAAAAACTATATTTTAAAAGGTTTTTATACTTGATTGAGTTTTTCTAAACCTAAGAATGAAGTTTCTAGACAAATTTAAAACCACCATTGAACAGAAGGCTACAAAGTAATATATTGGCATAACAGCTTTGTGAAGTAACTAAAATCCCTACTATTTTTACTTCACTTCTTATGGTTTACCCCCTATAATTTATAATTTGCGTTTTTTTTGTGCATTTTACTTACACACATTTCTTGCCATTTTTCCAATGTAGCAGCAAAATACTTTTTTTTTGTGGAACGCCCATAATTTGATTACATTATCTTATTCGGTATAAAATGTAATTCAAAAACTTGTTTATACTTGACGTTTCCTTTAACTATAACCGTTTAGACTTAATTACCTCACTCAGGTGTCATACCATAGTCTATGAATAGCTATGAAGTCATATTGCAACTTTGATTTTGGCTCTGAAGCATGAACATTTTGGTTTAGCAAAAATACACAATGAATAATATCGTTTTAAAATTGTATTTATACCTAACTAGATAATAGAATCAGTGGTGTTCATTATGTTTACCACCATGTTATTAAAATACAGCCAATTCAGAATTTATAATTTGTATAACCTTTTTACTGAAACTGTTTATTTGTTTTTTAAACTACGTTTTTGAAACAAATATACCCTAATTGTTATATACAATTTTATGTTTGATTTCTATACTTAATTAAGTTTATACGTTTAATAATTTTCATTCATGGCATTTGTAAAAACAATATTGTTATTAAGTATATTGTTTGTACTTGGTGTTAATGTAGTTTTAATTATTTTTTCAATATCAACAAATGTTCTGATGTATGTTTTCTGATGTAAATTGTATGTCTTCAGCGAATCATCTTAGTTTTTGATCAGTGGTAATAATTTTTATTGAATTCTGACCTCCTAACTTTGCAAATTTTGTTGTAATAATTTTTACACAATTAATGTGGAACAATAGACTCTTGTATACGTAATTGTAATTTGATATTCTTTCAAGTATTTTTTATCTTGTAGATATGTTTTTTATGTTCATATAGTATAAACAGTATATTTGGTATATATAATTATAATAATATGATAGCCATGTATGTGTAAGTGGCAATAGCAAAAATGTGTATCCATTTTCAAACTTACCATAATTATATTGATCAGTTTGGTTGTAATGAAAAGATTTGATTCTCTGTTATGTAAATAAAACTAGGTCGTGTGGATTACTTTGATATGAATTTTTTCATGTTCAGTTTCATATTTCAATATTATTTTGAAATTGTGTTTACATTAAAACATTATTATATTTTTTAAATAATTTCTTTGATTACAACAGGTGTTTAATCAATGAGCAAGTAATACTAATTCCTATCCTATGTATTAAAACACAACATTAAAAACTTTCCGGAAGAACGTGTGAGACTTCCACTGGACCGATATACACGCGGGTGGTGTTAAATTATATTTATATTAACATAAAAATCAATTATTTGTGTTCCTTGTTTCAGCAAACCTACGTACTCATTACCAATGTTATTCTTATGGAGAATAATTAAAATCGCTTATATGTGAATATATTTTTACAAAACATGGTATGCGGCTTTATGTGGAATTCAGACAAATATTATGCATTGGAAATTCACAGAGTATGAAGGTTTGCTGCAACGGGGGTATTTTATATTTTAAAATGCCAAAGCCTAAAAGAAGTCCTCTTTAGAGATTTTTCACTGTGACCTGTGAAATTTGTGTTTGCTTCACCTATTTAATAGTTTCAAAAATATATAGATTGAAAACTGTCATTTTTCCAAATTCAGCAAACTTAGTCCTCACCGACTTCCTACATCCAAGGCTACACATAATCCTGATTTTTTTTTTTTGGGCTTAAATAATATTCTTGGGGTTCCCTATTATTGTTGTAGCACCATATACGGTGATTCCATAGGAAATATTGGAATGGATAAGAGAAAAATAGACAACCCTCAGGACATGGGGACTACATACCTGGGATAAATGCCTTGAAGGATATAAACCAGAAGATACTTTGGACAAAATGGAGTTGACATGTTCATTCCAACTCAAGCAACTGTCAATGTTAAGTCCCAACAAAACACTACCACCAACACTGTTCAAAAACTCTTCATCCATTAAATTTGTTGGATCTAATAGTTTTATTGTTTTCTTATAGAAAATGTCATAAACTTTGTCTTTAGCAAAATTACTAAAAGATTCTTCCGGTCAAAAAATTCCTTTACCATGGAGAGATTTAAGAAAGATGAAATTTCTATTTGTTCTTTTGTTTTGCCTGAAAAAAAAATTACATCATCAGCATACATTTTAACTGAGCAATCAGCCATCTGAGGAATATCAGGAAGTCCTTTCCGTTAACACGGAAAAAGAAGTGATCCAAAATTAATCCCTGACGAACTACATAATGAAGTTTCTTCAGTGGTGACATCACATTGCAAACACAACCATCATTGGTTGTGTAAGAAAGTTCAATGTACTGCCTGGATGGAGTGGGATATACAAATTACCAATAGTCTACACCTACGCGATGCAGATAATGCTTTGGTTTAATTTTTCAAGTGAAATGAAAGTTGGAACAAATTCAGTTTGTTCATTTGATTTATGTATCCATTCTTGCCTTGTAATATGATGAACTGCGAGCAAATTAAATTAACATATATACCATATTTAATATAATTATAATCAAAAATATAAAGTTAATTTATATACACTTAAGAAATTAACAACATTTTGTTGCAATATTTCGAGGTATTCTCTTTATCGAGCACAAACAAATATATATATCAATGTATAATTAAGATAATTAATTTTAAAATAATTATAACTGTGTACCCTTTAAATATTTGTATTAAGATAATAATATTAATATAACCAACCTTGGTCCAACAATATTAATTGTATTAATAGACGATTGCACCACAGATTATCGTTTTGAGGACATAATCCTGTCCCAAAATAATCCCGAGGTAAAATAAATCTTGCCCAGAAAATAGGATAATTTTTCCTGAAAAATTCCCGAAATTTCCGAACCCGTCAAACCATAATCATGAGCTAAGGAACAACTAAACTAAATTTCTGTCAAACTGAGAATGAAGCAGGTGTGGCGACAGGAAAGGGCGCGCAGAAATAAAATTCCCTCTAACCAATTGATCACCGCACTTCTTAGATTATTAAAAAAAATTGAGTCCCTTGACTGACTGGCGCCCTAGGCTGCAGCCTATCAGCCTAATGGTTAATCAGGAATCAAGCTCTGGTTTTCAATTGTGCAACACGTTGTATTTCATTGTCATTAACTTATAAGTTTGATAGTAACACCCTTTTTATAAACAATTGTTTATTACCAGTAATAATTGCTGTCCTCCTCCTACTGACTAATTAAAATTTGTTTAGCTATTTCATTACTAATTCCCAATTACATGATTTCAAACAAGTTTAAATTATATTTTTTATATATAATTTTTTTGTTCAACATTTCATGCAGTGTTCTCACTTCATATCTTCCTTTCTAAGACATCCCCAAATTTGGCTCAGACATCCCCAGTTATGGCTTAGACATTCCCAGGTATAGTCCAGAAATTCCAAGTTCTGGCCCAGACATCCCCAGATCTGGCACAGAAATCCCCAGATCTGGCCCAGACATTCCCAGTTCTGGCCCAGACATCTCCAGATCTGGTCCAGATCCTGGCCCAGACATCCCCAGATCTGCCCCAGACATCTCCAGATCTGGCCCAGACATTCCCAGTTCTGGCCCAGACATCTTCAGATCTGGTCCAGATCTGGCCCAGACATCCCCAGATCTGCCCCAGACATCTCCAGATCTGGCCCAGACAGCCCCAGATCTGGCCCAGACAGCCCCAGATCTGGCCCAGACAGCCCCAGATCTGGCCCAGATATCTCCAGATCTGGTCAGAAAATATTTTTCACTAGGGGTGCACTGTACTAAAACCAATACAGAACCCTGCAGGACCCTTTACCATTAGCTGTCATGAAGGGAAAACCGTAATTGATGATAAAAGGTTTTATCTTTTATCGTGTAATGGGATGAGCTCATAAACAACATTATGAGGAAAATTTGGTTTCTTCTCATATTAGGACACAA
Source organism: Allygus modestus (assembly GCA_963675035.1). Taxonomy (NCBI): domain Eukaryota; kingdom Metazoa; phylum Arthropoda; class Insecta; order Hemiptera; family Cicadellidae; genus Allygus; species Allygus modestus. The sequence goes on from OY776111.1 coordinate 225,632,724, forward strand.
CATTGCTGGGAAAATATATGCATAATCAGCCAGCCATGGGAAAGAAGGCCAGAGAATATTAATATCAACACTTTCTGTGTGGTTTGAATGTTGCATAGTTGACCTAGGAGCTGACAATTTGTATTCTTATATGGTTTAAATCTGTACTGTCTAAGTGATCCTAGTATCCCAAAAGAGCTACTGCAATTTTGACTCTTCTAATGCAATTGAGTCTTCATCAGGCGAGGCATCAAGACTGATTCTTGTTCATGTGAACACATCAGTTTTTAAAAACCATTGAATGTGTCTTTCAATGGTTTTTAAAAACTGACTTGTTCACATGAACAAGAATCAGTCTTGATGCCTCGCCTGATGAAGACTCAATTACATTAGAAGAGTCGAAACTGCAGTAGCCCTTTTGGGATACTAGGATCACTTAGACAGTATAGGTATTTAAACCATTTAATTTACTAAAGTGATTCGGTGGCTTACAACATGAAATTTGTATTCACTAAAACATTGCTTATACAAGTAGAAACAATGTTTGAGTGTAACCAAAACTGTTGGATATTTTTTACATGTAATTATTGTCGATACATTTTTGGAGTTGATGAACTCTACCCGCAGTTTTGGATCGCCACAATGATAGTAGGCGCCTGCCGCAACGCAACGCGCACCACAATCCCACGGGACTGAAGCACACTATTCACTGGAAGGCACTATTTTTCCTCATAGAAACGTTAACAAACAAAAAACCGAGTGCTGATGAGAGCCAGAGTGTTGGTTAACAACTTGGAAGCGAGCGCAGAGGTAGCGCCCTACCCCCGCACGTCCGAGGGAGAGGGACCGGAAACTGACCATATTGCGGACATTCTATAGGCATAGATAAACTCCTGTCGAAGTTTCATTCATCCAGCTGCATTGGCTGAGGCACAGTATTCCTTTGGAAACAACATTAGACTATGGAGCTCATGAACCCCACACTATAAACTAGCAAGGCCAGCTTGGAGTTTATGTACTCTACCCGCATGGAATGTGTTAACCTACATTTATACATATAAAAAATATTGTTCGGTATTCAGTGATGTTGATTGTAATAATGTAATAATATTTAAATTTGAGATAATTACCGCCTCGATCCAGCTGACAGGTATGATGCGGAAAAGCCTGCGGATTTTTAGCAAAATGCTCTCTTCCCTCTCTCTCTCTAATATTTACGGGATGTAATAAAAGACGTCTTACAACACTTAAGATATATTTACACTTATACTGATTTACATACAGACGGTAAACATATATAAAAGATGGTACCATCTTTTATATATGTTTACCGTCTGTATGTAAATCAGTATAAGTGTAAATATATCTTAAGTGTTGTAAGGCGCCTTTTATTACATCCCGTAAGTAATAACAACACGTAATATGCTAATAAAAAAGGTTGCTCTCTAATATTGTCATGTTCCGTCGTAACACGGTACTCCTGTCAGCAGTGACCTTTAGAAATATCATGGCTCACCTGATAGTTTGTTTACATCTGACGCATCTTGACATAATTCACATCACTTGTTTTTATTTGTAGGGTTTTATTTATTTTATCTTTGAAATATTTTGCCATTAGTGTTTGATAATAATAATATTTTCACGACACACTATTCTTATCCATTTATTTTAATTAAGAATAATTATTGAATATTTAATTTGAATAAATAGCTTTTGAATATTGTACTCTCAAGATATTTTAATTGTAATATAGTACACATGTTTGAATGTCTCATTACCGTTACTGTTGAGGTTTCATTATTTATGATCTGTTAATTAATAATTCAGGGAAGTTACTGTCAGGCTGATCTACCTAATTAACTCTTTGTATCCCAAAATTCTTCTTATTTATGTACTTCTATTGATTACTGTATCATTTAAATAGCTAATCAACAGGGTTTCAAGCATTTTTCATTCCATATAATTAATATTTAATGTGTATTATTGCTCTTTATCACATTCCTTCAATTTTTAATATAAATTTATATATTAATGCCCTTTTGAGGAAATAATATTTTTTAATATAAGTCTAACTTCCTCTATAATTTCATGTTGTATTTTATATTTTTAAAATACTATTGTTACTCTTTAGACTAATTAATCACTCAATCTCTGCTCTACTCGATTTTTAAGGCTAATTAAGGTGTTTTTCTCAGTTTATTTTTAGAATTATGTTATTTTGTAGTGTTTTTGACAATTTTACCTCGCAACCATGGCTAAGTTTCTTAAGTGATCGACCTATACTTTCTGTGCTGATTTAACAAAAAGTTGTTTCAAAGAAATTAATGAAACTGTTGATGAAATCGTGGCCAAGAATGGCTCAGCTGCGTAATTTATCTGCTTTTGCTAAACAGCTCACTAAAAAACGGGCTGATTACGAAGGCAATTTTCACCGTGCTTTAGACAATATGGACATTCAGTCTGTATATCAGGACACAATAAATGACTTGTATGCCACAACTACGGGCAAAATCAAGGCTTTAACTCCAGCCGCTGACCCCCCATTCCCTCCCCCGTACACTCTCTGGAGCATGCTCCTCACCCTCTTATGCCTGAATGGCTACACAAGCTTGAATTGAAGCACTTCTCAGGGGATCCGTTATCTTGGAATTCGTTTATCAATCTGTTTCATTCGACTATACATAGCAATGCCTCTCTCAGCAATGTTGCTAAGTTTCAGTATTTACTGAGTGTACTCTTGGGTGAGCCTTTGAATTTAATAAGGTCAGTCACTCTCTCAGCAGCTAATTATATGGTTGCGTATAAACTGCTTCAACCCACACAGCACACAACGTCCCCAGGATATCCCATTTGTGTCCCACACATCCCATTGCAATCCCAGGATAAGCAGGATATCCCTAGGATATCCTGCTATGTCCCGGGATATTGTGGAAGTCCCAGGGATGTCCACGATCTCCCGGGATAACGTGGATATCTTTGGGACATCCCACGGACATCCTTTATATCCCAGAACAATTTTAAGTATAATTAATTGCAAGTTTTATTTATAGTTTTAGTATTTAAACCAAATTGAATAATAAGCATAATGATCAGATATCAACAATAAAACATGTATAAAGGAAGTATAAATTTACAGTTTATATATCGATGAAATACGCATAGAATACTGACAATTTATAAGAAAAGAAAATGCAAATTGCATTATTAGTTTATACCAGTACAATAGTAAAATTAACGGCCAATCCCATCTACAATAATCCCCTTTTAAAGAAAGGGAAAAAAATTTGGCGCGACGGCGCGGAGCGGGCGCCTGCACAGTACCCCAGCAGGCCAGCAACAGGTCAACAGACGACAGACCAGACAGTGGTTGTAACGTCTTTGGTCGGTGAGTTGTTCTCTACCTCGTTGCGTGGGTTGTACTCAAGGTTCGTAGAGCTTTCAGACAAGGTGTGCTGAGTCGATCTATTTAAGGTTTTCTACTTACTCAGAAGAGACCTCGTAAAAACAGCTGGAAGGTCACGTGATCACCAATCCAATCTGCAGTGTTGCTGGAAACACGATATTTATCGTACGAGTACCATATTTTCATCATCAGTGTAATTAGAATTAACATTGTTTGACTGCTTAAATTCTATGATAAGCTGTTATTTTATTAAACTAATTTATTGTTTTGATTTATTTGTATTATTAGATTAATGGATTAAGGGTTTAAATTTTCTTTCTGCATGTCCAGTGACAATTTAAAAATAGCTGTGCCATTATTATACCCTTAAGGTTGGCAACACTTTATGGTATGTTGTTGATTTATGAATCAGCTGGACGACCTCGTAAGACATCTTTGCTGCGAACATTGCTCTTATGTAAATAAGCACACCTGGTCTGAAAGCTCTACGAACCTTGGGTTGTACTGACTTTTAGACTAATTTACACTTAGACCTACCAAGTTTTACATTTTGCGCGTTTGTTAATTGAGAAAAATAACATTATCTTCATTCAAGAGTAACTGCAACTGTTTTGTATACAACAGTCCCAGGTAGAAAAAATAACTTGAGGCAAGCTTGCCCAAAACTTGCCATGACACACTTAAACACTTTCTACAAGTTTTCCGTGGCAAGCATCCAAACTTGTGAAAAGTTTGAGGCAAGCTTTCTAGTTCCCTCCTTCAAAACTTTCCAAAAGCTTTCCAATTAAGCTTTCAGAAAGCTTTCTTACAAACACATTGAGAAAGCCTTTCTGGTATGTTTGTGGTAAACTATCCTGGTAAGCTTTTAGAAAACTGTCCTGGTAAGCTTTTGGCAAATTTTCCTGGTAAGTTTATGTGTACCGGTAATACCTCAATAAAAACCTGGATACTATAATAATTAGTATTTTTGCACAACTAGTGCACGAAATTGTACTTCGCTGAATGTATATGCTAATATTAGTTGAAATAACTGAAAGAGTAGTTTGCATACTTTAAGAAAAAATAAACAATTTTCCCATTTTTTCTTAAAAAAAACTTGGTAATATTGTAATTACTGTGCATGAACCTACCTGGAATATCGCTCAAACACAACTTTGTGCTCTTACCAACAAATAAAACCTACCAATCAAAACAACTGCTATAAACTGTTAAATAAATCACTTATTTAATTACTAATGATTAATATAATGTTTCATAATCACACTCACTTCCTGTGAAATAATAATTGGTTTTGGACTTCTAATAAACAAATTGCTTGATTAATTATTAATTTTAAAAAATACTTAGGTCTATCGGCTAAACGTCTGTTAGTATTCAACAAAATTCTCAAAAACTTCATTGAAAACAAATAAAGTTGTCACCATAAATGTAGTTGCATAATATTGTTGTTACTATAAATGGTATTAATTTATACTACAAGCTTTCATTATTAAACAGATTAATAACGTTGTTTTCCTTTTTAATTCATTAGTAGACTGAAATACATTGGCCTTAGTATCCTTATCAAATTGCTACAAACTACATTGATATATAAAGGTGCCTGTCCAAAACCACTGCAATTATACCAAATTATATTTTTAAGCGAAGGTACAATTTAATGGAAAATATATCTATAATATTATAAAGAAGAGGTGGTTTCTGTCTGTCTGTCTGATGTTCCGGGTGAACGCAAAAACTACTGAACCGACTGGGCTGAAACTTTACACATTGGTAGATCTTGAACCCATGAAACACATAGGCCTATTCACTTCCTTAAAATCCCCTCGGGCTACGCCCCGTGAACGTCCTAAGTTTCAATGTTTACATTTCAGAACAATGTAAACATTCAGAAACTGTAGACACTTCCATTTACAGCTTAAAGAGCAGAAGCAAGAACAGCTGTTTCAAGCTAACTAAAATGGAAATTGTATTGACTAAAGAACGGGTAGAGAAAACCCCTGTGCGAAGAACGGGTACGTCAGCTAGTAATAATTAAAATAACTATACAATGTACGTTTAATTTTCTCCATTGATCTATTAGTCTTCACTAACAAGTTAATTTGTGAATCTTGCTGAACCAATGTTAAAATGGCTATTGGAATAATATAAGTACCGTACCAAAGATAGGAATAAACAACAATCTTTACATATTATGTTTTATATTATTTTAATTTAACTATTTACATCATGATCAAAATAAATTTAATTCCAAGCCGTCTTCTTCAATCTCCCTGGCTCCAATGGCTGCAGCCTCCTGTCATTTTTCCCTGAAAACAAAATAATATTCTTGAACCCAAAGGTTTTACGAAACCATCAAATTAATCATTCATAGATTCAATGTTTATAGTTTGGAAATAATTTTCTTCAACCTGAAAGGGGTTTCATGACAAACAAGCAACTAGTATTATTGTCAGAAAATGTTATTAAAACACAATGCATACCGTACAACCAATATTTTTAAATAACCGCAAATAATTATAAGACCTTTGTGTTAACACGCTCTTATTCAGTTTTTGGTACAGGGTTCATACAACAAATTAAAATACCCCCGACGCAGCAAACCTGCGTACTCAGCGAATTTCCTATGCTTGAATATATTTCTTATTACCACATAAAGCCACTTGCCAAGTTTCATAAAAATACTTAAATAAATAACTGATATATAGTATTTTATTTATTCTCCATAATAATACATTAGGGCTGAGAACGCAGGTTTGCTGCAATGAGAAAGATTAAAATATGTTTTTTTTGCAATTATCAATATAACTCAACCAGGTGAAGCTACATACCAAGTTTTAATGATTTATGTTCATAATTAAGGGAGATTACATAGGCGTAATTCGGGGGTGGCATGGGGGGGCAGGTGCCCCCCAATAATTTGGAGAACATGTTATTGTAATATGTATAAAGTCAAAATAATCACGATCACGACAACGTTTGCCCCTCCAATCAAAATACTGAAATTACGCTTATGGGGAGATATAAAGCTTTACGTATTCTCCATAAGAATAACATTAGGGATGAGTATGCAGGTTTGCTGCTAAGAGGATAATCAACAAAAAATCAATTTTTTGTACACATATACTAGGTGAAGCAACATACCAAGTTTCATCAGTATACGTTCATAAATAATCGAGATATCAAATTTTAAATATTCTCCATAAGGATAACATTGGATAACGTACTGTGTTTAGCACTTTGAATATCTCGGCAACGGTTGGATGTAGAATCACAATTTAAACACCAAAATGATTGTTTTGTAGAGTTAAACTAATTGGTAAAAGCAAATGTGAAGTTTACAGTAAAATTAATTAAGGAAAAACCATTTTCCCTTAAGATTAACATGGGAGATTTTATGAACACATTTTTTGGATTTTCTCCGCAACCACTTAACCTAGGTTCATGATTCAAAAGACTATATTATTTGTTTTTTTAAGCTCTATAAAATGATTAAAACCAAAATTGTGTGTTTTAAAAATGTCAGGGTGAAAAGTGCAAAAACTGATTTTTGGAAAATTTTGAAACCCCATAAACCCCCTTTTTCCCCATGGTCCGATTTTTCTGGTTTTCGAACTTAAAGTCACGAATGTCACTTTACACATTTGAGCCAAATTTCATAGAAATCGGACGTTTTTTACTCAAGTTATCGCATTCACGGACATATATATATACTCGCTTCGCTCGCTGGAGGCTCCGCCCCCATACCCCTGTGGGGGCTTCGCCCCCAGGTCGCTATCGGGTGGCCCGGGTACCTCGCTCAGGTGAAAGTGGTGTCATATTAAGTGGACCAGAACCGACATTATACTACTGCTTGTACAAAAAATCGACAAATCAGCAGTTATTTAAATATGGCACATCTAAGGAGAACCAAAAGAAATTTTTTAAATTACAAAAATTACAAAACGAGCAATAAGAATTATTATGCATACCAAACACGTTGAGCCAAGTCGGAAACTCTTTGAAAAGACACAAATTATAACAATTTTTGGACTTTAAATTATAGAAATTTTGAAATTATATGTAAATGAACTAAAGCGAAATGAAAAAATACAACATAATCATAATTATCACACTAGAAAACAATTCATCGTTCAACATAAAATCCACAGAACCACTACATATGAAAATTCACCCCAATACATGATGGGAAGAGTTATAAATCAAATTTTAAAAATTCACAAAATTGAAGTAATTTGAAGAACAGAATTAAGAAAATTAAAAGAAATTATAATGAACAATCCTTTATTTTCATTGGATGAATATTTTAAAGAAGAACCAACAAATTTAAAAAAAATAAGAACATGAAATAGTAGAAAATTTAATCTGCAGTAGGCCTATTTTTTAGACTTAAGATTTTTTTGTAAAAGCCTACACAATTTATAATTTTTTTCGGCAAATAAATATTATTATTAACAATATAAATAGTAGAGTTTGGGAATGTTTAAGGAGATTTGAGGGTTCAACGCACATGCATGCTATGTCTCATATACCCAGACAAATAATCTGCAACCCTCTCTCCTCCTAGACTTCCCTTACCACCCCACTTTCCCATCCCTAGACCCCTGTGGGAGGCTTCGCCCCTAGATCGATGGGTTTGAATCATTAAATCTGTTCATGTGATAAAAAATGCAAAACCACCAAAAAAACCCCCACACAGTTTTGAAATTCTAAAAATCTAGTGCTATCTAAGGGTGAAGGATACGAGATACGACAAAAAGTCAAAAGTCAAAGTTTTAGATCGTCTAAAATCCTTGGCAAGTGGAGGTATTCCGTTTATCAAAAGGACCATCCGTTCGTCCGCTAGAGCTAAAATAAAAAGGCACTATTTTTGACATATTCAAAATTTCCTCCATTTTTGATTTTTTGTATGTGGTTCTGATTAAAAATTATACCTTTTTGCAATTTTCCTGGGGACTTCCTGGGGGACGAGCTACATGTAGGCCTAATTCCACGTTTCTAGCTTATCTAGAATTACCTGAGTAAGTCGATAATACAGTTTGTCATTTATGGAACAATTAGTGTTTATAATTTTTTTGGGGTGTTTAATTATGAAAACATGTTAGTTTATCGACTATTTCATGAAGGGTAATGTATAAACATATTGAGTGCCAAATATCAAGCTTTTAAATACTAAATTAAAGTGATAGGAAATTAAAAACCACGAAAATAACCGTCGAAATTGCCTGAAATTTATAAAATCTAGCGCTATCTAAGGGTGAAGGGAGCGAGATACGACAAAAAGTCATAGGAACAAAGTTGTAGATCTTGGAAAATCTGTAGGTCATAGTGGTGTCCGTTTTTCGATAGGTTAATCCGTTCGGCCGCTAGAGCACAAAAACTGGAATTTTAAAATAAGCCTTTTTTGGGGGGTTTTAAATATTTTTTTAGGGGGGTGAAAATTAATGATGATACGTGCGGTAGTTAAAGATATACCAGTACCTTAGTTACAAAATTTCAACAAAATGTAGCAGGCTATGTTAAAGGATTCCACAAAATACTGTGAAACTCAGTTCAGAGTATATCTAATTTAAAACAATTTTAATTTTTAAATTTATATTTAAATTTAACAATATAAATTTCTCCAGACTTTGGACAATAGCGGTACTTTTAAATTTCAGACCGATTCTAGGTCTGTAATGTTTTACCAAAATTTACAGGTTTTAAATCCGGTAATATTCTTGAATTATTGCTTACGTACAACATGTTTTAAGTGCACATCCAATCCAAAAAGAGATTTAAACCATGAAATGCTTTAACAAGCTTCAGATTTCAAACTTTTAGAAAATAAAGGTGTAAGATTTAAAATGTATACATTTGTTTATATGTACCTAGACGTTTGTAAGAAACCACCTTTAAACTTGTTTTCTGAACACATCAACCTTTATGAGGGTGAATCATATGATATCATTTTAAATTAGTCCTAAACAATATTTTGATATAGAAACTGATGTTTTTTCCTGGGAAGATTCTGAGACAACATAAAATCCAATCTGTGATCTGTGTGAGGGAAATTTGTGTAGGCAGTTTTGAAAGTAATATAATTTTGTGTAGCAGATAATGTTACAGACTAAATTACAATTTAGGGGTTTTCATGTTTTAATAATTTTGGTTTTACCTTTCAAAAAGTCTAGCAGCCGACACAAACATTTTAAGTTACTTTTTAGATAACTTTAAAACCAAAAGGTATAAAACATCAGCTACGGAAAATGTGATCCATGGAGAAGTAGTAAAGTGTGGATAATTTGTAAACATAAGGATATAGGGTCAACATTGCATATTAATTAATCCTATGTTTTAGTTTAACGGGCGAGACAGTGACAATCATCTAGTTTAAATTAAAATCTTAGGCATAGGTACTTATTACTGTCCATGGGTGCAATAAATGTTTAGGTACCAACAAATCCCTCAAAAAGTTTACTTTGAGCCTGGAAATCTTGAATCTTGCCAAGCCCTAATCATTATATGGTTATTTTTTACTAAAAAAATACCAGTTGCTCGTTAAAGCTTCCATGGTCATGTCCCTGTGGTCCATAGTTTTTATGGCAAAGTTAGTTACCAATACTGGCAAAATTATATTATTAATAATTTTACCTTTTTTGAATTCTCGGAGTAGCTTGTTGCAGCCAACTTTTCATACTCCTTTTTCTCACATCATTTGTGACCTCCTTGTGACGTCTTCTTACAGCGTCTGTAGGGCAAAAAGCAGAAACATTGTCACTAACTGTTAAAACATGTTTGGAGGGAGAGTATGTGTATGTGGAGTAGGTAAGAATTGTGATTGTAAGTAGGTAGTCAGGAAATGTAACGTAGGTTAGTGTAGAGGAGGAAGGGCTGAGGTGACGGAAGCCCATAAGGGATTTAAGTTTTAAGGTGAGAATTTATGTAGGTAAGGTAGTTAGGGGTAATAAACGGTATTAGGAAACTGACACACACTTTCTCCATTCTAGCCCACCTTTAATGAAAAATTACTTTTATTTTCTAAATATAGAATACAAAGCACGGTCGAAACAAGTTGTTTTCAAAAATATCCTCCCAAATGCTGCATTCTATCAGCTCAAACCAAAGTGAATGTCCATAAGGAATACATGGACCAGCAGGGCGAAACAGGGGGGGGGAATTTAATAATACCGTTTCTCAGCAAGAACCTAGGGCCAAAGAGGAACCTATATATGTCAAATTTAATCTCTGTAGGCCTTTTAGTTGTAGAGATTTCGTGATAGGTCTGTCAGTCAGTGGTATTTCGAAGATTAACATTGTACCACATACTGTGTTTGGAACTTTCACTTCAGTAACCCATTGATGTAGATGATCGAAATACCAAATTGTTTGTTTTTCAGTTGAATTAAATGGTGCAAACTAACATTTGGGCTACAAAAATTATATGAACAAAGTAAAAAAAATTGTTGAGGTAGAAAACTCCACTTTTAAAATGGTGGGATTTGGCTGGTTTTCACACTCATGAAAATAGATGCTGCACGCAACAGGTTTATACCAAATTTCATCATGATCAGACTTTTTTTTGAAAGTTATGGTACACACACACACACACACACACACACACACACACACACACACACACACACACACACACACACACACAAACACACACACACACAAACTCACACACACACATATATATATATATATTACACAAAAAAAAAAAGTCATAACCACCACAACACACCCCTACAATGCTCAACACAAAACCAAAGAATACAAACCAATAATTATATGTTGATTGGTAATAGGCTAAAATCGTTATTGTATATATATATATAAAGAAAATGTATTACAAATAAATTAAACCTTCTTCACAATTGAAGCTGCTAAAACAAAGGATTTTGACACAGTACAATTTTGGCATAAACTAAAACATATATATTACATTGGTTATTAAAAGATTTGTTGTTAGCTCTACATCAATTTTGTCATTTATCACATCAATACACACATCATTAGATCAACCTTAATATTCAAATAACCAAACTGCTATATGTATCCAATACAGCGACATTTTGGATCACTCAAGAGTAATAAAGTAATATAATCTATTGATTAGTACACTTTGTGGGAAAACATCATTATTATTTTTTGTTTGATTTAAATCATTAACCATACAAAAAATAAAAACTCAAATGTACCGTATATAGCCTAAAAAATATAGCTAGGCTTTAGCTGCTGATTTTCAGCATTCGATAACGGCGAATATACGTGAAAGTTAACAATATTTCCCACCGAAATAAAGCCCAAGTTACAAATAATATAGGTTAGAGTTACAGAGAGACAGGATTTAAGTTAGCTTTTACAGTCGTTGCATGACGAGTTACAAACGTAAATAGCCTACATTTTTTTCACAGATGGGATTCCAATACAAAATTGCATTACTTAACAAATTTTTGGGAACAAATTTCAAAAAGAGGAATTTTAAATGTTTCTTGGAAAACCCTCGGATTTATATTTTTACCCTCAAAACCAGGTAATCTCTGGGGAAATCCGGTGTGATGGCAACCCCAACTTATACCAGTAGGCTAGCCTCATTTAATTCATAATGCCAGGAATACATTTTAAAAGTACCGGTACTTAGTTGACTAAGATTGAGTAGACGATAAGATGTGTAGGTACGGTATGTGTATCACTAAACAACTGGGTTAGGCCAATATAGACTTAACACAGTCTAGTTGTATAAGAAGTTAACTTAGCCTATAAGAGACATTGCCTAAGTTAGCTGAACAAAGTTGGGTTAAGTAAGGTAACCCCTTAATAAAGTAGATTCACAATAGTCTAGAATACAAACCACCAAAGTTAGTGATTCACATTTATTGTACTAGTACGCTTTATATTAATTCAATAAAGCATCATCTTGATTATCGATGACAAGCTCAATTCAGGTCCTACCTTAGACTGCTATTACCCAACCTAGGCCGAGGCTGTTGGAACTTGCCACTTTCTTTAGCCAAACAACTTCACACATGATTATTTTTCATGCAGAATATATGAGAGAAATATAATACAAACCCATTATCTACTTATTTTGATTTGCTTTGTTAGGATTGATACCATATGAGCTATGAGCGAGTACATCTATGCAATAAAATCGTACCGGTAGACTTTATTAACATTATTATACTAGAGTTGCATATAATTTACGTGACAACACAATCCTTACCTGATATTATGATGATATTATTCCCGCTTGCCGTTGAACAAAGAATCAAATTAACAAGTAAGTTAAACAGAGAACTTCTGCACTTTTCTTCCTTGGCTAACACAAATAAATATAAACAAAGGCGTAAGAGTAATGGCGGCCGGAATATCAGAGCGCACCCAGCAGATTATGCCGCTAGCGCTGCAAGCGGAGAATCGAGGAGTCTCTTATGTTCCGCGGAAAGTATTCTTCAAACTGTGGCCGGACAGCCAACGGCACACTTTCCCAGAACGCATTGCACAAGCGTTTCAAATGTTTTATTCGGAAAGTTTTTCCTGGCAATTCTAGGGCAAGGCTTGCCGTAAACTTACGTGTTACCTGGGGTACTGTTTCTTGGTAAGTAACATCCTTTTTTAAAACATATTTATGGTACGTACAGGTTAACCCTCTAGTTTATTTTTATTTTCCTTCATAAATGTAATAAAGAGTTATTCCCCTAGGATGGTTTGGTTATGGAGTGTTGCCGATTGTACAGAACTACTATATTTCAATTGTTTTGAATCACAGTTTATTGTAGTACTTGAATCACAATGAAACAGTACTGAATAAATTTAGTCAATCACTTATTCTACGAAGTATACAGTCTGTTTCACGATTGGAAAACCAGGCCTTCCTTACTGCCATAAGCCCAATGTTAAAATTGACACTAGTCTTATGGACAGCCAGCCACTTGTGCAACACACTGTACAATACACAGTCCTAGATGACAGGATACTGTCATGCGTATTATTGGGAAAGCGTAGGGATTAGACTATATTATTTGCATTGGGCTAGTTAAGTTTTTAATTTTTGTCTTATACCTGCTGATTTGTGAGAAAATTCTGTATTTAAAATCCTGACTCTAGGCCTGATGATAATGGCTTTAACCTAGGATTATATAAATTCTCTTTATTATAAGTACTAGGCCTATTTAATATCTAAATACTACCTTAAGGCAATATGGATATTTATATTTTAATAGCGGTCAAATAAATTGCCAGTTGAGGGCATGGTTTGCCTATCAACTAAGATCAGCCAATAGCAGATGTGCTGCATTGCCAAAACTCCACACCAGCTAATCGGAATAACATTCAAGTGATATTTTTCTGTGGATTTATTTGTCTGCTATTATAGTACTGTACATCACACTAAATTTGGTTTAAGAAAAAATAAAATTCATAAACTGCTTAAGCCTAACAGTAAACAACAAATTCTAAGCTTTCATAGAATATTTGACTTCAGGATTTCCAATCAACTTAGTTAACGGAATTATTCAGTTAGTTTTATATAACATACCTAGTCATTTAATTTTACATTTCAGGACACTATAATCACTTGAAATAGGCCTAAATCCTACATCAAATTATGTACAGTTAAAATGTTATATAGGGCCTCATAAATCCTACATATGGTAGGTTAATGTAATACTTTTTTCCTTATTAGCGCCTATTATTATTATTCGTGCCTATGCTAATTTTGAAGAGAATATCGAAGAACACATTGCATTTTATCCTTTGATTAACTTAAGTGTGGTAAATCAACCCTTTATTTTAATAAACTATAATCATGATGCTAGGTGCTAAGAAAAATCAGCTTCATTGTGTAGTTTAGAATGAATGAATACAAAGCGTACGACAAGGTAAAAATATAAAATCTTTTAAAACTGAACCTAAATTGCAATATGATCTTAAACTTAAAGGGTCTTATGAGGGAAGGGGGAGGCCTACATTAAAAGTAGGCATATGACGTTAAGATGTGCTTTCAGGAAATTATTAGGCCTAGTTTTCTTGCTAATCAATTATTTTAATTAGCATGTGTCTCTGTTTAGGAGCTGGTCAGAATCAGTTTGCTGAGGCCAAAGTAAAACACATTGGATTCATGTGATTCAGACCCTAAACGAATCAACTCCTTATGTGAAGAGAAATCCAGGTAAAATTATAGAAAACATTCTGTTTATTAAAGAAGGTAGGTTAAAATACCGGTACTATGATTAAGTACAGTAGGCTACTTCATTTGATTATGCAAGGTCTAAGATAGCCTTGAAACCTATCAAAATGATTACAATTTAGTTACTAACACAACTGCTTGAAGGTGTGTTAGTATATATGATTATATACTATATATATAATCATATATACTAACACACCTTCAAGCCTATTATATATGATTGTATATCATACATATATGATATACATATATTATATTATATATGATTGTATATTAATGAAACTTTGTATTTTGCTTTTAGTTGTGGTCTATTGATATTTACATAACAAGTTCTTTTACTGTCCGCATAGCCGCAAACTTGCTTACTTAGCCCTAATGTTATTCTAATCAAGAGAATTTGTAAAGTTTGACAGGTATCTCCCTTAATTATAAACTTAAATTAATAAAACTTGGTATATAGCTTTATCTGGTTGAGTTTTACTGATAATTGCATAGCAACACAGTTCTTATCCTCCTTGACGCAGGAAACCTGGGTAAGTTACTCAGGCCTAATGTTATCCTTATGGAGAGTAAATAAAATTTAATATCTCGATTATTTATGAATGTATATTGATGAAACTTGGTATGTGGCTTCACCTAGTACTGGTATATTATTTTTGCACAACAAATTTGTTTTTTTATCATCCCTATAGCAGCAAACCTGCATACTCAGCCATAATGTTATTTTCATGGAGAATAAGTAAAGTTTTATATATCTCTTAATTACAAACATAAATTATTAAAACTTGGTATGTAGCTTCACTTGGTTGTGTTATATTGATAACTGCTTAAACACACACTTCTTATCTTTCTTGTTGCTGCAAACCTGCGTTTCGTACTCAGTCCTAATGTTTTTTTATGGAGAATAAATAAAATGCTATATATCGCTTATTTATATATGTATTTTCATGAAACTTGGTAAGTTGCTTTATGTGGTAGTGAGAAACCTAGAGGGCTATATGCATTAGAAATTCGCTGAGTACGCAGGTTTGCTGCGACGGGGGTATTATTCTTATGAAGAATAAGTAAAGTTTGATAACTTATCTCTTTTAGTTATGAACCTAAATTAACATATTTGCTACTGAACGTCACGTGTGTGTGCCGCATGGGTGTTCGTAGCGTACCAACCGTAAATTATATACTTCCAGAATAGACCAATGCAAAAATATAAAAACATACCTTCAGACCAAATTTTTTATGCAAGTTTCAATTGTTATTATGGTTCAAAATACCAATGAACAACATCTGACTCATTTATAAATAACAATTGTACTCATTTTGTTTTTATTGCCCATAAACTGGTAGAACTATTATAGTGGTTTTAAATTACCTTTCCGTCACCAGTTCGAAGTTTTTTTAGATTCCTACAACCTCAGGTTTCGACACGGTTGCGTCATGTTCACGTAGTGCAGGTCAATTGTTTCAAGCTAAAACTGCATTCCGGTCTAGAAGATGTCGTCATCAAAGTTTTTTAAAAAACACGAAAAACATGAGATACACACATTGACACATTTAAACATGTAAATAAAACTACTGGTCGTATACGCACGACTCAAAACCCGCTATTTGATTCCGTCGCAGTAGGCAGTGGCGGCGCTAGGACACTGAGGTCGACGGCGACGTTGACCAGATGTTGTTATCAGGTGCCTTGATAATGGACTCATCCTTGGGGGGTGGGAGTTCGCAGTTATCAAGGTAGATGGACTCGCCTGCCGAATTTCACTTTAATAATTTGATTAAAAATTAAATGTGAGCTGTATTGGAGTTTTTCGTTTAATACTGACTCGCTATCTTGTCTGAAGGCTTTGTAAATGTGGAACTCTTCTAATGTAAAAATACTCTTTTATTGCCGATATGTAGATGATACATTGGTCCTATTTGATGGAAATGCCCGCCAACTACAGTTATTAAATAATTACATGAACAGCTTATCTCCAAAATTAAACTTCACTCTAGAAACTGAAACCAACAATAAAATCAATTTTTTAGACCTCACAATAGAGAAGCTCAATAATAAGTTAAAGTATAGTATTTACAGGAAACCAACCACAACTAATCAAACGATTCACGCCACCTCGTTATCACCCGTTTAGCCACAAGTTAGCTGCTTATAATAGTATGGTCAATATAATGCTCAATTTGCCCTTATCACCTGATGACTACTCCGCAGAATTAAATACCATTAAACATATCGCTCTTTCAAATGGCTATGACACGAAAATGATTGATTGGCTTGTAAACAAACATTTGAAAAAGAGAAAAAAATTAAATAATACAGACAACGATTCATCGCCAAAACAAAATGTGTTCCCGTAGAATACGACCATAGGTTACACTACTTACTTAAGAAGGAGCTGAAAAGGTTTAACATTATCCCAGCACCTAGGACCTCAAATAAAACTGAGCGGCTACTTAAATCAAAAATAGGACCTGACAAAAATAAATTAGAAAAACTGGAGTATACAAACTAAAATGCAATGATTGCGATAAATACTATCTTGGTCAAACAGGGCGCTCTTTTTTAAAACGCTTTAAGGAACACAAACCCAACCCAAAAATTAATCCCTAGAAGTCTAGTTATGCTCAACACGTCTTCGATGAAGAACACAGCGTTGAAATTATTGAGAACAATGTAGAACTATTAGAAATTTGTAAGAAAGGGCCCATATTAGACACATTAGAAGAGTTCCACATTTATAAAGCCTTCAGACAAGATAGCGAGTCAGTATTAAATGAAAAACTCCAATACAGCTCACATTTAATTTTTAATCAAATTATTAAAAGTGAAATTTGGCGGGCGAGTCCATCTACCTTGATAACCGCAAACTCCCACCCCCCAAGGATGAGTCCATTATCAAGGCACCTGATAACAACGTCGCCGTCGACCTCAGTGTCCTAGCGCCGCCACCTCCTACTGCGACGGAATCAAATAGCGGGTTTCGAGTCGTGCGTATACGACCAGTAGTTTTATTTACATGTTTAAATGTGTCAATGTGTGTGTCTCATGTTTTTCGTGTTTTTTCAAAACTTTGACGACGACATCTTCTAGACCGAAATGCAGTTTTAGCTTGAAACAATTGACCTGCACTACGTGAACATGACGCAACCGCGTCGAAACCTGAGGTTGTAGGAAACTACAAAAACTTTGAACTGGTGACGGAAAGGAAATTTAAAACCACTATAACAGTTGTACATTTTTATGGATTTTTATTATGCGTAACATATATGTGACGTCGGTCTATAGCATTGTTTTACTGATGAAAATATATATGAATTGTACTGCTGTATGATTGTCACACATGTGTGACTCAAAAATAAAATATATTTTATCAAATTGTATTGGTAAGAAAATAAAGAACACTGTTCAGCTAACCAACTTAGGTTTATTCAGAACTAAAATAAAGTCCCCTCACTAAAATCATCGTCTATCACACGATCAATTTCACATAAAGTCATGACATCTCTCCTCTTCCTTACTTTTCACGTTTTACCTTCTTCATTTATCACCCAACAGCACAGAAACAGCAATTTATTATAACATAGACAAACGAATAATACGAGGGTTAGAATCACGTGAATCTCAACCGTGGTTCAGCGTAATGTAAACAACAGGTTGGCTAACACACCCCTAGACTCAAAACGAAATATCCACGCTCGGACCAAGCGACCCTTATATGTGACAGACATTCCTATAGCCCGATATGCAGTTAAAAATATGATCACATACACTGACAGGCTGCCAAAGCATATTTAGTAACAATAGGCTCGAGTCACAAATACGTGACGTCGGGCTGTGGTTAGCGCTCCACGCGTCACACATATGTGACATGTGAAATCCCAGATAAAGGATGCTATAGATACAGTTCTCTGGTTTTGAGCAACATGTCCACGAGTCTTGCGAAAACCGGTCTTTATAGCGAAAACCGGAGCGTCACAAATACGTGACGTCGGTCTATTGAAAGTTTAAATTTGGAGTCGGTAGCGAACGTGTTAATAAAACTTGGTATGTAGATAGACTTGTAATTTGTAACTTGGTATCTGGTTGAGTTACATTGATTATCACATAAACCATATTTCTTATCTTCCTTGTGTCAGCAAACCTGCGTACTCAGCCATAATGTTATTCTTATAGAGAATAAATAAAATGCTATATACCACTTATTTATGAATACGTTCATGGAAAACTTGGTAGGAGGCTCTATGTAGTAGTGAGACTTATATATGTGCATTGGAAATTCGCTGAGTACGCAGGTTTGCTGCGACGGGGGTATTTTTGGATAAAATGTTACCCAAGGCTACATGGAGTATTAGCTTATTTTTTTTATTTTCGAACACGAGGCCATGATGAAGATGGAAACATAGAAGGAATTTAATCAACAACCACTACTTACTGTGTGTTTATATCCCCTGGTTTATATAACTTACATTTTGGTTTTATATAAACTTATTTTTACTGCAATTATACTGCCATTTTGTTTGAATTCATTACTGTATTATTTAAAAAAATCCTTAATTGTTTGTATCACATCACCGAACAATTATAATTTGGAATCCATTCTTCAATTTTTAAAATCTGGATTTAACTCAAGTTTTGTTCTGAGAAATGTTTAGGTCTACATATGCATATATTCATTTTATTATAAACTTGTTAAAACAACTAATTTGTTGAAAGATTTTGGGTAAATTTTAATAGAAAATTATAAGTTGTGTATATATTTTCAGTGTCAAACCATTTAAGTACCTATAATCAGGACATTTGTGACACTTTACAATTGAATCATGTCCTAGTAATGATAAAAATTTGCATAAAATGTGACAAAGGTAACAATATAAAGTTGTAAAACATGATTTTCAAGTATTCAGTTGAAGTATTATTCAGTTTCAAGTATTATTCAGTTGAAGTATGTGTCAATGAATACAGTCTTATAAGAAGAACACGTCTTATGGGCCAGAGTCTGTCAGTATTTGAAATTTGCCGTGCTAGTTTTGCGCTCGGCCACGAGGCAGTGCACGCTGTCTACCCAGTCACTCCTCCCCCAGACCGCCGCTACAACCAACTCCGCCCTACTACAAGAGCGAAGGGTCCTAGGCCATGGCAACACCTCGTGTTTTCGGTACCGGTCTGCAGTGCTAGAGGCGCTTCACAGCGGCGTGGCGCAAAACTACGGAGTTCCAGCGCGCCAACATCAAATAAGCGACAGAATTTTTAACACGGGACGTGTTCTTATAAGACTCTGTATTCATCGTATTTGTTCTTTTGAACTGTGATGACACAATTTAACGTTTTGTGGGTTTGAAGATGACAAAATTTCCTTTGACAAAAAGTGTCATCCATTAAAAAGATATCCTAGAATCACAAGGTAGATTACAGGTATTTAACGTTTATACACTAGTCAACCTGATTAAAAAAACATCAACATCAATATGAAGTCAAAACTTGTGTTTCTATGTGCAAGCTGGGCATGGGCAATTATAGTATTATTTATAAAAGGATAATTTAAAGTTGTCTTGTAATTTATTTTAGAACTCCAACTGTCTTCCTATCAGATTGTCTGACCATATTGAAAGGTGTCTCATTATTCTATCAGTATGAATCCCCTAATCCCATAGACATCCCTGCCTACCCATGATAATTCTGTGGTCATCCTTAGGAGGCCATATGGCTTTAGGATACACACTACCTATTACTAGGAGCCATAGGGCCTCCTAAGGATGACCGCAGAATTATCATGGGGTAGGCAGGGATATCTATGTGGGATTAGGGGATTCATACTGATAGAATAATGGGACACCTTTCAATGCATGTCAAAGGCATGTCTCCAGTAAATCCTGTGGGACATCCTGGGGATGTCCTAGGGCTTCAGAGTACAATATCCCTTTGAGGCCCGAGGGATGTCCCCAGTACATCCTGGGGATGTCCTAGGGCTTCAAAATACAATATCCTTTTGTGGTCCGAGGGACATCCCCAGATAATCCTGTGGGACATCCTGAGGATGTCCTAGGGCTTCAAAATAGATATCCTTTTATGGTCCGAGGGATATCCCATGGTTATCCTGAAGGATGTCCCAGGATGTCGTGGGGAAAGGACATTTTTGTGTCCTGAGGACATCCTGAGGGTATCTTGAGGATATCATGGGATGAGATAGGGATGATCCTGGGATATCCTGCATATCCCACTGTGATGTCCTTGGGATGTCCTGGGGCGAATCTTGTGCTGTGTGGGAAGACAGGTATCATTCTCCAAGGAGGCTAATTACATAACACCTCAATCAGGTATAGGACCTGCCAAACATCTCCGCTTCATCTCCTAAGAATATGAGAATGTTCGTGAATCTTTATCACAAAAATACCCAGACATTGAAGGCTCTTAACAGCGACATTTCTGCATAAACCCTCTCCTCTCAGTTCTAATTCTCAGTAAAATGGACAATGCGTTAAGGCAATGCTTAGAAGTTTACCGCTCTGCTCATGTCGAAGAATGGCACACTCCTCACACTCTCCTGGAAGTGGCCGATATTATGAAGTTCCTCAGTGAGGAATCTAATCATGTGGAGGATGCTAGCCTTCACAATATTTCGAATCCCTCTAAACCTAGGCAAAAATTATTATAGAGTATTATTGAAATAGAACCAAAAATAGTATTATAAAATATTATTTACAGTATTATTGAGTACCAATAATATTAAATGCGTAAATTTGACAATGATACTGGAAATTATTATAGGAAGTATCATTCAAAGTTGTATAATACTCAATAATACAATAATTAAAATTGTAATAATACTTATAGTACAAATATAAAATCTATAATAATTAACTATAACGTTTTTATTTAAATGGTTATTTTAATTTTAAATAACATGATTTTCTAATTAAATTGCTTAATAAACCAATAAAATAAATTAAAAAAAGGATTTTAATTGCAAAAACATCATGACCAGGTCAGGTCTCAAACCTACGATCTTTGGCTTACTGTCCACACGCCTTAATCCCCGCGGCCGTTCCAACTCATGAGAATTCTAGGATGGAGTGGGATATATAAATTACCAAGAGTCTACACCTACACTACTCGGACAATACTCAGTCTTATTTTTCTAAGCGAATCTGCTCGTGTACATCACTAAAAGTAATAAAAGTTGGAACAAATTAATTTGGTTCATTTTATTTATGTATCTATTCTTGTCATGTAATATTTTAAACTGGGAGCAAATTAATATACATTTAATACAATTATAATAATAATATAACTAAGATGATTATCATTAAAATAATTATAACTGTGTACCCTTTAAATATTTTTATTATGATAATAATATTAATATAATAATGATAATATAATTTATAAAACAGTTAACCAACCTTGGTCCAACAATATCAACAATGTTAAAAGACGATTGCACCACAGATTATGACCGTTTTGAGGATCTAATCTCGTCCCAAAATAATCCCGAGGTAAGATAAATCCCGCCCGAAAAACGGGATTAACTTTTTCCCGAAATTTCGGAACCCGTCCATCTTTAATCATGAGCTAAGGAACAACTAAACTAACTTTCTGTCAAACTAAGGGTGCGCGAAAATAAAATTCCCTCTAGCCAATTGATCACCGCACTCCTAAAATTATTTTAAAAAAATCGAGTCCCTTGGTCGACATCTCCAATTCTGGGCCAGATCCGGCCAGAAAATATGTTTTTACTAGGGTGTGTTACATTAAATAATACTCTGTATAATACAAACTATAATAAAGTATCATACTGTAGGTTTAATGATTTTTACTACACTAAATAGCACCCTGTATAATTCAAACTATCATTTAGTATTATAGCTTAGTAATGATGCATACTACTCTTAATAATACTCTTTATAACATCAACTATCATATAATAATAGTACAATAATACCAATTTCTCTTAATAATACTGTATAATTCAGTTTACTGGTATTATAAAAATTTGAATTCCTACAGTACCTTCATGTTTATAATACCCAATAATATATACCTTCAATGACACATATTTCATTTAATAATACTATATAATACAGTTGACTGGAATTATACAGCTGTCAATAATACTAAAATTGTATTATGTCCTATATTACAGTACTATTAGTTCTCACAGATATCATAGACCATATTATTGAATATTATTTACATATTCACATTACATTACATTTACATTACATTTACATTATTGAATAATATTATTTTTGCATAGGGAATAAACCAATCTCAAGCTCTAGCTCGGTTAAAAAAAAACCAAATCAGGGTAAGCGAGTGCATTTTGCCTCACATCCTGTCTCTATGGTGGCCTCGTCCACCCCTCGTTCTCAGCCATAATTTATGGCATTCTCATGATTTGTGTGCAACCAGGGACCCATAAAGTTTATGGTTGCCCTAAATACTCTTCTCTAAATCCCAACCAGCGTTACAAGCTGGTTAAGGAATCCAAGCGGTGCACTTCCTGTTTAGGAAATCATTCGTTGCAAGAAAGCAAATCTCAAGCATCATGCCAAACGTGTCATAAGCGACACCACTCATCTCTCCATTTTGAGAAGTCTCAAAACAAATCTCAAGATCCAAAAAATACTCGTCAGAATGACGCTCCTCTCTCTCGTCAAGCAAACAAGCAAACTCAACATGAGGATATAGTTTCCCTATCATCTGCTCAAGAATCTTCTCCCTCTCAATGTGTCAGCACTACTGTGATTCTGGGCACAACATTAATCAAATTGACGGCCCAGATGTGTGAATTTATTTCTGAAAGGGCGGCACAGCTCCTAAGCGCCCCTCGTATGCACTCGGACCTACAGCTGGTAGGACTCTTGCAGGTGACAGCCCACATTAAAGGATCTGTCTTTCTTAACATAGAAACTCTCTCAGGCAAAAATATTGCCTCTCAGCATCAGGTTTATGTATTGGATAAAATATCTGTTGACTTACCTCAAACTGCTATATATCAGGAGGTACTCAGGCGTGTGAAACCGTACACCCTCACATACCCAACTTTTCACATTCTTGGGCTTGTAGACTTTTTGACTGCCTGAAATTTTGACTAACCAATCTTACTCCTTGGGGAACAATATGCCTCACGTCATGGGCACTCTGTTTGGCTTCATTGTTATAACTTCAGCACCTTCTGTGCACTCTAGCCAGCAAATAAGTAACATCTCAGTATCTCTACTTGCTACCTCCGATGATCTACATGCCTCACTCCAAAGACTTTGGCAGCTGGAAGAACCTCCTTTGGCCAATAAAAGGTCCAACAAGGAGCAGCAATGCGACATTCATTTTGACTCCACTCATTCCCATCGTGATGACGGGCGGTACATTGTCCAACTTCCTTTTAAAGAAGGTCACCATGAACTAGGTGACTCATTTATTGCAGCAGAGCGGCGATTCAAATTGCTTGAAACTAAATTTTCTCAAGTTTAAGTCAGTGTACTCAAAATCAATCAAAGATCACAGAGACCAAGGTCGCATGGTCAAAGCGGCCAATTGTGACCTCTCTTCACCTCACTACGTTCTCTCTTACCAGGGGGTAGTCAAAGAAAATAGTAGCTCTACCAAGCTTCGCATAGTACATAACGCAAGTTGCAAAACAAGCTCTGGTAACTCTCTCAACTACTCTCTCATGACAGGTTGTAAGTTGCAAACAGATTCAAAAAGAAAAGTATTAGCAATATTAATGGATCTCACTAAGGCTTTCGACAGAAACTGTCATAAGAATCAACTACAAAGATATATCAACACTACCTCCCCCTTAGCCATAACCAAAAAGTATGTTACACAAGCCAACCCTCGAGCTTTGATTTTTAGTTCCTCAAAGAACATTGAGCTCCATGGCTTTTCAGATGCCTCAGAGAGTAGATATGCTGCGGTGGTGTATTTCCGCAGCCATATATTAAATGGTAATGTGATAGTTCGCCAAGTAATCAAGATGTATGAACACAGATTTTTTTATGGTCAGGGTTCGTAATTATTTTTTATTTTTAATAGATGAGTTGCAAAAATGTGTAATTCAGGGAGTATACGTGAATTGGTTTAAATCCTTCATCACAGGGAGGAAACAATATGTTGAAATAACCAGTGTAACTAATACTGCAGTTGTTAATTTTAAGTCTAGACTCTAAGAAATTAAGTACTCTGTGCTTCAAGGGTCAGTTCTAGGGCCCCTTCTTTTTATTTGCTATTATAGAGGGTTAGGTGAAAGACTTGTACAAATAAATATTAGTAATCAACTATGTATATATGCTGATGACTCGGCTTTTAAGGTTTCAGAGCAAAACCGCTTATCTCTTCAAAATTCGTCAGAAAAAATTTTGCAGTTAACTTCCAATTTTTTAAGAAATAAAAATTGTATACTGAATGAAAAAAAAACAAATTATTTAATGTTTGAATTAAAAAATAAATTTTCGGGTGAATTAAATAAACGTAATTTTGTTTTAAAAGTTGAAGAAAATTTCTTAGAGAGGAAAGAAAGCGCTTCCTTTCTGGGATTGATTATAGATTGTCAACTCACATGGAATCAGTACATAGATAATTTTTGTGGAAAATTAAGTTCTGGATTGTATGCAATTAAAAAGATGTCGTTTTATTGTGAGCTAAGTACTTTGATTTTATTGTACTATGCACATATATACTACCACATCCAGTTTGGTCTCATGTTGTATGGAGGCACATCCAAAGCTAACTTACTCAGAATTTTCAAACTGCAGAAGCGAGCAATGAGATTCATGTTAAAATTGGAGAATGGGGAGTCATGTAAAGATAAATTTAAAGAGCTACGAATTTTTATAATATTTAGCCTCTACATTTTTTAGACAATTATGCATGAAAAAACAACAATAATGAGCTTCAGAAATTAAAAGATATTTATTACCACAATACAAGAACTGGGGGGAAGTTTACTATTGAAAAACATAGAACTGAACTGTTTGCTAAACAACCAACTTATGCCGGTATTAAGTTTTTTAACAGTCTACCTTTGGAAATTAAAAACATTAATGATTTTAAAAGTTCTAGAAACAAATTAAATAAGTTTTTAATAGGTAACCCTTTATACTCCCTGGAAGAGTTTTAGATATTGTCAAAAATAACATGTTTAAATAGTCAACAAAGCAATGTATTAAGTTAAGTCTTTAGTATTTAGATTATATAATATAATGATATTATATTTCTTGACGCCATTCATGTACATCTCAGGTCTGTATATCTGAATAAAGTATTTTTGATTGATTGATTGATTGATTGAGATATCCGTGACATCCTCATGCATTTCTAATCACATCGTATTGTTTTTATATGCGATATTCGACAAATGTATTTACAAATCTTTGTAGAGGCCCCGTACCAGAACCTTCAACTCGTACTTTGGTGGGATACTCCCACTGAACCAATGTCAGTTTTTAAATTAAGTCGTGTTACTTTTGCGGTCAACAGCGCTCCATACTTCGCTATCCACATCCTTCAGCAGCTCGCTCACTTTGAAGAAATGCGTATCCAGAAGCTGCTAATGTTTTACGATCTCAGACTTATGTAGATGACATAATTTCCGTTGCAGATACTGTAGAGGAAGCTCTTGAGCTTCAGAACTAGTTGACATTACTCCTAGGAAAAGGAGGATTCGAGTTGCAAAAGTGGGTTTCAAATTCTCAAACAATTCTTCAGACACTCCCTCAAGACTAACTAGAGATCCCAGTGTTCTTATAAGAGGATCAATTACCTCATTTTTCTTTCCTAGGCCTTCATTGGTCCCCGGAGAATGACTATTTCACATATTGTATTAATGTCCCTAGTGGCACCCTCACTAAGCGCAATGTGCTGAGCGCCATTGCAAAGATTTATGACCCTTGCTGTTTCCTCGCTCCCTGTATCATGGCTGTAAAGTGCTTTTGCAGCTTTTATGGACCGCTGGCCTTGAATGGGATGAACCTCTACCCTCTGATCTAGCTGATAAGTGAAATACCTTCTCGTCTAGCGTGAGTCACATCTCTAAAATTAAGATTCCTCGAGCTTTGATGTTTAGTTCCTCAAAGAACATTGAGCTCCATGGCTTTTCAGATGCCTCAGATAGTAGCAGTGGTGTATTTCCGCAGCCATATATCAAATGGTGATGTGATAGTTCGCCAAGTAATTGCGAAAACAAGAGTTGCTCCTCTCAAGAAAGTGACCTTACCACGTCTTGATCTATGTGGGACTCATAGGCGTGCACAGGGTTCCATCTTTGGAGGTGCCAGTGGGAAAATGACGCCCCCTACTAAAATTACGTTTTTAGACGTTTTCAATACATTGAAATTGACTTGAAAAGTAGGTAACATGCAACTGTTTTTGTTTGTTTTTATTATAATTATAATAACTGGGATAGGAAACAGGCAGCACAAATGGCATTGACTCGAGTCAACGCAGTACAGACAATCTGCATCCGCATGCAACAACAGACGACAAGTCAAGCAGTGTTGCCAATATGCCAATATTAAATAGTTACATTTCACTTGATGTACGGGAACGAAACACTAGAACAAATTCTCCAACCTAAAACGATTGAGAGGGAGATTTAATAATTTAGTTGTAACTTCAAATTTAGTAATTTTTTCCGATCTCATTATTACTGCATATAACTCAATGTCTTTCAGTGTTGCCGTTCTTGGTGTAATTATGCCAAATTGGCGGATTTTTTGGCGGATTCTATCGATAAACATGGGGGATTTCATCTTTTTATGGTATTTCATAAATTTGTGATTTATACTGTGTTTTCAAGTATATCTGTCTAATTTGGTGCTCTGTGGTGGTATCTGTACTAAACAAATCAAACAAATATATATGTCTGAAATGCTAAATCTTATTTTTTTTAGACTCGGAGTACAATAAAATTTCACAAGAGTTACAAAAAAATGGTTATCCTCAACAAATAATTAACATATGCAAAAAGGAAAGGGGAACGAAGCCAAACACAATTCCAAATGTGGATAAATCAACAGCTTTCATAAGCATCCTATATCTCCCAAAACTGTTGGAAAAAATAAGGCGAGTTGCAGAAAATATAAGATCATAACAGCTTTTAATTTGTCAAACACTTTGAGACAGTATCTAACTAAATTAAAACAAAAAAATGAAGAACAAGCCTCAAAAAACTGTATCTACGGTATCAAATGTGAATGTGAGGGTGAATATATAGGAGAATCTAAAAGGCCGCTAAAAGTTCATATAAACGAACATAAAAGAAACATAAAAAATGGCGAAACAGTAAAATCTAAATTGGCGAAACACGCCTGGGAAAATGATCATAAATTTAGTTGGGAAGAGGCAAAAATTATACATCATGAGTCTCACTATTATAAAAGAAAGTTTGTTGAAGGGACATTAATTAAATTACATGAAAATCCAATACGTCAGAGTAGTATTGATGTCAGGCCACTACGGGTTCCCTTAATTAAAAACCATTTCTGTCAAAAATCACCCCACAAACACACGCCAGTTCCTTGTGTTCCAGTTGCTCCCGCATCTAGAGTCCATTCAATGCGGCTACGACACATGCGTCCGTGATCGCCCTTGGAGGAAACACAGCCACCTGATTGCATGACTAGTTCCCAACGCTCACCTTGGAGGCATGCGGTAATCTCTATGAGAATGTCGTACAAGAGCCCGTGTAGCATTCTGGGAGGAATCGTGCAGTTTTTGGTTTCCGTGTCATGTTCCCATCGACACAGACGGGTGGGTAGCCACAGCTGTGTCGTCACGTGCCCCTGGCGGTAGGTGGGGTAACGGCTCTCTCCCCTCCACTACCGCTAGCCACTAGTCAAGTGAGCGATCTGGTGGTGAGTTTTCGTGAGAGTGAGGTTTCCCGTTTTTGCCGTCAGCTTGGAGGCAACGATGCAGAACAGGTAATGTATTGTCAGTTTCCATTTGTTCATGTATATAAATGTTGAGTTAGTGTATTGTATTTGATTTTTTGTATATGTATTTGTTATTTTTGTGTAGGGTAAATTAAATTGTAAAAGAAAAAGATTAAGAAAATAAAAAATAAAAATGTAGCTTAGTTAGGTGTAAGAACTTGATATTTAGATGTAACTAGAGTTCACTTGATAACGGGAGGAGTTTCCTTGGCTCCCGAAACGTAGTGTAGTTTTAAACACTAGAAGCGATAGGTAAAG
The DNA here is from genome assembly GCA_963675035.1 of Allygus modestus. Taxonomy (NCBI): domain Eukaryota; kingdom Metazoa; phylum Arthropoda; class Insecta; order Hemiptera; family Cicadellidae; genus Allygus; species Allygus modestus. Next base: position 225,661,463 of record OY776111.1, read on the forward strand.
TCCAAATAAATCAAAAAATAAAAGCCTATTTTTGTATTACTATACACTATGTCCCTTGTATTACTGTATTTTCTTTTTTCTCCATGGCGATCTAATCCGTCCGCCACGTTGCTTGTTAGTTTGCTTTGTTCGTTAGTACAATAGTTAGCTTGTTTGTTGGTATTATGTGATCGCGTATTTAAAAATAGGACATGCTAAAAAACTAAATAATCATGTTCAGGGAAACAATAGTTGCAAAATTAGCACCATAATAAAAAATATTGCTTGGATTTTTGGAGGTTTTCCAACAAGGTTTAGATATCTTGGCTTGGAGAAAAAATTGAAGCCTACATGCTGACCTTAATTTTCCTCAGGTAACTAATCAAATACTCTCTTTACAAGTTATATATGTTAGTCAGCTGACAAACATATAACTAGTAAAGAGAAAATTTGATTGGTTACCATGGGAGCAGAGGGGCAAAGTGGTCGACCATGTAGGCTTTACTTTTTTATCCCGATCGAGAGCTCTATGTCAGTGTCTAAAGATTAACCTCGATGGTATCTTTCAGTTTTCACTTCATCACATGACTTACCATTTTATGTTCAGGTGTTTATACAGTAAATCATAGGGTTTAGGCAAACACGATTATTTACGCATTTATGATGGTAGAATTGCTAAAACCATTTTTAATAAATGATGACTCATAAAGTTTGAAAATCATATATATTTTGTCAGCTATAATAAATATATTTTGACTAACCAGCTCTCAGTGATGCTACAGGGTAAAATTGGTAATTTTAAATTAATCATGTTTGGAGGATTATTGGCAGATTTTCAGGATGGTAGGGGTTACATGGGGATTTTTTTTATAAATCAGCCTTGGTGGATTAGTGGCGGATTTTTGTGTCCGTTTGGGTGTAAAATGGGGGATTTTTAGTCCAGCGATGGAGTAATGATCAGAGTGGCAACACTTTTATTTAGTTGTAATAATTTGTTTGCTGGAGAGTCATGTAAATAAATAAAAATATTCACTTGATTAAACCTCTTGATTAATTTCTATCAGTGACAAATCATTATGAAAATCAAAAAAAGTGATCTTAAAATGTATTAATAATTGAAATTTACTTTCACTGAAAGATAAAAATGGCAGAAGTCCGCACTAAATCCTTCCTACAAACAATCTCATTTTTGAAATTAGATCGTCGTGGTCGCACTTCGCGTTTCCATAGAAGATGCGCCACGCGTTACGCCTACGATTGCGATCGATCTCGGCGCCACGGCTAGGCCTATACGCAATTCTGAAGTGCCCGCCACATAAACAGTCTTAATTCCTATGTTGCCTTAAATATTCTGCAACTTCAAAAATGGCAATACATTCACATTTCCACACAACAAATATCCTAATTTAAAAAAGGCAGTGGCTACGTACACGTCCGACGTGAGCCGCTACTGTTCACGTCCGTTCGAAATTATGCACCGTACGTTACTTTTCCTGTGATTTTTAAAACAAATTGAGAGCCAGAAAACCTCCTAACCTAACCTAACGTAACCTAAACTATCCTAACCTAACGTAACATAATGTAACGTAACCTAACCCAACCTAACCTAAGCGGTAGCGAAGTGAATTTGCCCTTACATTGGACGTGTACGCAGTCACTTCGTTTAAAAAAATTAACATCAATGTATGTTCTAGTGATTTTGTCAAATGTAAAATAAATAACGTGGCACCTCCAAAATCAGAAGAGGCGCTGCAGCGCCCCTCCTGAAATCTTTGCAGGTGCCACGGCACCTGTGGCACTCCCTGTGCGCACGCCTATGCTGGAGCTCATCTCTTAGCACAATTAGTGGCACATGTTTATAAAGTTGTTAAAGATCGCACCTCTGTCTTATCAACTCATCTGTGATGTGACTCCTCTGTAGTGTTAACGTGACTGCAAATTCCCCCATACCAACTCAAAACGTTTGTAGCCAACCGAGTCTCCCAAACTCAGGAGCTTATTCCTTTACAATGTTGGAGACATGTTCAAAGTGCACATAACCCGGCTGATTGTGCCTCTCGGGTCATCTTTGCCTCTGATCTAGCTGACCACCCACTCTGGTCGAATGGTCCCTCTTGGCTACACCTAAATAAAGAGGAGTGGCCAATCCCCAAATTCTCACCTCTAGACTTGAGTTCTACTGAAGAAATCAAACAAACCCCCTTGATGGTGCTAATTGCAGTACAAAATCAAGAATGGGATTTGCTTACCAAGTTTTCCTCATGGACTCGTTTACAAACAGTCGAGCGGTTCATTCACAACGTCCGCCATACCAAGAAACGCATCGGACCTCCCTCCTCTGATGAACTGCGGTCGGCTAATAATACCATTTTCAAGCTAGTTCAATTATCCAGTTTTCAAGAGGACATCACAGCCTTGGAGATGAACAAGGAAGTATCTTCACGTCTCAGATGTCTCACCCCTTGGTTGGACTCGAGTGGTCTTCTATGCGTCGGTGGGCGATTGACGGCTTCAAGTCTACAACATGACTCTCAGCATCCTGTGATTTTGTCAAAAGGACACTATTAATGGGTTGGGGGGGTCATTATTTTATCAAAGCATGGAATTAAATTCAAAGAAATAAATTTGCCAGAAATCCATGAGTATCTGACATGGTATTTGAATGTTGTTTGGTGGAATATTATAATATTTTACCAGGCAATAAATCAAGATTACATTTAATTGGCTTTTACCAAAACCTCATTTCAAAAAATGAATCCAAATTTATTGAAAATTTAAACATTTTATCAAGCAGGATAAACAAAATACATCTTACAACACTATAAACATTTTATTAGAAATATTAACTCTAAATACGGAAATATTGTAGGGATGGGTGACATAAATATTGATATGTTGGATTACAATCATGAAAAAAAGAAATAAGCTTAATAGCATAGTTATGGCAAATGGTTTAAGATCTAATGTAAATTTTCCAAATCGAATTACAGAAACAAGATAGAGTACAATAGATAACATTTTTACTAGCTTACATGAAGAAAATTATAAAGTAGTAAGTGTCAATACTCAGCTATCTGACCATGATGGGCAGATTTTTCTTATCTGTAGTAAAAATTCTTTCAACCCAAACCCTATCTATTTTGAATATTGTCAACAATTTCTGATGCCAATATCAAAACTTTTATTGAAGCTTTGGAACTGGAAACTTGGATGGAAATGTATATGGCTCCTGTAGAGTTTGAATATGATGATTTTTACCAAACTTTAGTATGGTATTCCAATCTCTGTTTCCATAAAAAAAAACTTGCTAGGCGTTACGCTGACAAAAAATGGTTTCCAGCAGAATTGAAATTTGAGAAAGAAAAACTTATCGAACTTAGTAAATTAGCTAGAGAAACAAAAAGTAAAAATCTGAACAAGCTAGTAAGAAAGGGCAATAAGGATTTCAAAAAGAAAATAAGTATTGTGAAAAAACAGTATTATAAGACTAAGACAGAAAAATCCTCAAATATTAAAAAAACTTCTTGGAATACAATTCATTCTGAAGCTGGGAAAAATAATGGGAAAATCCAAAACATTAATCTAAAAGTAAATTGCAACTTAGTTTCCTAACCAAATGTTGTTATTAATGTTCTCGACAATTACTTTACTAACTTAGTTGATGATTTTGTCATACCTCATCTAGATTTGTCAAAGGGGAATAGTGTTGAACATTTATAAAATAATAATGGCCATGTTTTTAATGTCAAACCTGTTGATGAGAAAGAAGTAAGCAGCATAGTTAGTAATCTGAAAAATTCCTATAGCACTAGTTATGATGAGATACCTGTGGTGCTCCTGAAAAAATCAAGTCTTTCATTATTAAAGCCCATGTGAATAATTCATGTTTTATATCCAGAATATTTCCTGAAAAACTTATGGTTCCAAAATTGAAACCGATATTCAAAAATGGAGATAAAATCCAAGTAAAAAACTACCGTCCATTATCCCTCCTTCTAACCATATCAAATATATTTGAAAAAGCAATTTATAATCAACTGGTAGAGTATTTCGAGAATCACTGCCTTTTAGAAGAATGCCAACATAGTTTTAGGCAGGGAAGATCAGTTATAACAGTAGCAACCGAATTCAATGGATCCATCATTGACTCATTGGACAGCAGGCAAAAAGCACTAGGTGTATTTATGGATATCACCAAAGCCTTTGACTCCCTCAATCATGAAATGCTTTTGTCAATTTTATATGATCTTGGTATTCGTAAAAACGTTCTTAATTGGTTAGAGTCATATTTATGTAATAGAAAACAATATGTAGAAATAGTTTACTACAACAAAAGCAAAATTAGAATTTCTCATCAATCCAAGATCAGATCAGTAAAATATGGAGTGCCACAGAGATCTATTCTGGGCCATCTGCTGTTTATTTGCTATGTAAGAGGTTTGCCTACACTGACCACCGGCAGCCAATTGTGTCTTTACGCAGATGATGCCACTCTAAAAATTTCAGGTTCTTCGGTAAAGAAACTGGTATTATCATCTACAGGTAATTTGAACCTATTAAAGCAATATTTTAATGATCTATTACTCAATCCTGAGAAAACCAATGTTGTTGTATTCAAGACAAGTCAGACACAAATGTCGATCCATCCGGTAATTGAAATGAGTGAAAAACAGTAATCAATGAAGTAGATCATGAAAAGTTTTTAGGATTAGAAATGGACAATAATCTCTCCTGGAATTTACATGCTGAAAAAGGGATTTCTAAAATATCATCTGGTATATCTCTTGCATTATCAAGATTTAAAAAATTCTTTGATACTGATTCTTTAAAAACAGTCTATTTTGCATATATTCCCTCGATAATTTCTTTTGGAATATCACTAAGACAAACTGATGGACACCATTCTTGTATATATGACATGAATAAAGAAAGTTTGACTTTAACATCACGTTGTCGACCTTCTGATCGACCACTACCATCTTAGACATCTCCATGCTGGGGCGCAACTTATATAGTCACTGCTAGCTCATATTGTTTGGATTCTCTCAGCCCGAAGTGCCATTCGCTCTCGGATTTTTAAATGCACGAGGTGTTTCCGGCTCAGGTCAAAAAACAGTGCCCCTCTGATGGGTTACCTGCCAAGTGATATTAAATCACTTTTAACTGTGAAAAAGAAAGAATTAAAAAAGGATCTTGTTGATGCTAAATGTGCATACTACCACAGCCTGATTACAAATTCACAAAATGTTAGTAAGACAGTATGGAACATTATTAATAAAGAGGTTGGAGTGAAAGCTAAAAGTAAAAATGTGAAAATAAAAGTATGCCATATATTGAGGGTTTAAGTTATGATAGCATAAGAAATGTATGCCAATCTTTTAATGACTACTGTACGAAAATGGTTGAAAATGTTATATTGCCGGAGTCTAATTTTGTTCCTCATTTGAGAAGCAACTTATTACCATCAGGAAAAAATCAATTAAAGTTTAACCCCAAAACAATTGATTATAATGGATTAGAACAAGTCATTATGTTGTTTGATAACAAGTTTTCAATTGGATGGGACGAAGTACCTATGCCACTTATCAAGCAAGCTCGAGCATATTTGTTGCTTCCATTGCTACATGTCATAAATTCGTCTCTTATTGCAGGAATTTTTCCAGATAAGTTAAAATTTCCAAAACTAAGCCCTGCTATAAAAATGGTCATTCAAAAGAATTTTCTAATTACAGACCAATATCCTTACTATCCTCATTTTCCAAAATTTATGAAAAAGTAATGCATATACAGCTATCACAATTACTTGAAGAAAATAATTTACTTGATGAGCAGCAGTTCGGTTTTAGAGAAGGAAAACCAGTTATCAACACTGGGGTTGATTTCTCTGAATCAATTTATTGATTCTGTTGATAAAAAGAGCAGGTTATTGGAATTTTTATGGACCTTACTAAAGCCTTCAACAGTGTATCTCATGATATGTTAATTAAAAGATTGTGCTGTCTTGGTCTTGAAGAAAGAGCTTTACACTGGTTTCAATCATACCTTATCGGCCGAAAACAATATGTTACAGTTGAACATGTTAACAGTTTTAACCAATTAACTAATTACTCCTCTACAACCAATATTGTTAAGTACAGAGTCCCACAAGGATCTATATTGGGACCATTACTTTTTTTAATATACCTGACTGGGTTACCTTCAATAATAAAAGAGCCCAATAATATTTTTTTATTTGCTGATGACATAAATATAATAAACGGTATCAGGAAACTGACACATACTTTCTCCCTTTTAGCCCAACTTTAATGAATAAATTACTTTTTATTTACTAAATAAATATAGAATACAAAGCACGGTCGAACGTACAAAAATCTTGTAAACAAGTTGTTTTAAAAAACATCCACCCAAATCCCTGCTTTGGAGGCACTACAGAATCCATTGCTACACTCATGGTTTTAAGAGGGGAAATGCCGCCTATTCCCCCCCAGGGTTATTAAGGGGCAACATATTTCGAATTAACTCTGTTGGTCAATGCTAAATTGACAAGCATATCAAGTTTGAATGAAATTGATCAGTAAATAAGAGAGAAATAGTAATTTTTGTATTCCCCATAAGAATAACATTGGACAACGTACTGCATTTTCCGCTAAATGAAAATTTCAATTTTCTCCGAAACCAGCAATCGTAGAATAGTAATTCAAAATACTAAATTATTTAGTTTTTTGAGCTATTTTTAATGGTGAATAGTAATATTTTTTTTACTTATGTCTTTTTATGAAAAATCAAAAAAACTGAATTTTGGATGTTTTAAGTCCTGTCATTTCTGAACCCGAATTTTTACAGGAATGCGGGTGGTGTCATTTTGTTGGAAAACTAAAGTTCTACAAACGACTAAAGTTTAATCAAAATCGTTAGAGCCGTTTTTGAGAAATTTTGATTTTACATGTTTTTTGGGGGATAATTACCCTTAAAAATCAAAAACTCAAAAAAATAAAAAAACGCCTGGAGATATCGTGGATTAGTACCTACATACCAAATTTCATCAAAATCAGCCCATTGGTTAAGGCTCTAGCTCTGTACACATCCACACAGACACAGACACACACACACACACACACACACACACACACACACACACACACGCACGCACGCACGCACGCACGCACGCACGCACGCACGCACGCACGGACGGACGGACGGACGGACGGACGGACAGGACAGACAGACAGACAGACAGACAGACAGACAGACAGACAGCATGTAAAAACCACTTTTTTGGGTTCAGGGAGCACCAAAACGAATATTTCCACTAACAACTCGAATTCAAAAATTTTGACTAAAACAATACTTTCTCCACATACTATGTATAGGGGGAGAAAGTAAAAATAGCAGGGTCTCCAGGGCCTGACATCGAAATTTCGTCTTTCATAAATCTTTCAAATACCATTCAATATTTACATAACATTAACTTGTTGCCTAACCCAGATAAAGCTAAATACATCCACTTTTCCACTTCAAAGAATGCCAATGGGAATAGCAGGAATATTTTTATGGATAAATACCAGCTAAATGAAGTGGAGACTATCAAATTTTTGGGGTTAAATATAGATAAACATTTAAGTTGGGATAGTCATATAAATTCAGTTTGCAAGAAGATATCTTCGGGTCTCTATGCATTGAGGCAGATGTCTAAATGCACTAATTTTGAAACTTTAAAAATAATATATCATGCCCTCATTGAATCACATATTGCTTTTGGTTTATGTCTTTATGGATGTACTTCAAGCAATAATTTGGACCGAATACTAGTACTGCAAAAAAAGCACTTTGAATCATGTTAAAATTGAAACCGAGGAAATCTGTAAAAGAACAATTCAAAAAGGCAAAAATCATGACAGTTTATAGCTTATTTGTTTTCAGTTAACCATCTATATTAAATCAAATTTGGATAAGCTGCCAAAATTAAATAATTATCATCAGTATAAAACGAGGAAAGGTAACCAACTGGCATACAATAGGCATAACACATCTATTTACACAAATGATACATCAATATTACAGATGAGAATATCTACACCTTTAAAAGAGAACATCACACATAAATTCTCCTACTTTCCATTTACTTAGAGAGTTGAAATTTTGTACACTAATTCTTTTGGCAGAATGTAAATGGTTTTCATCCTGATCTGATCTTAGTGCTCTGTCAGAGACCCCGACAAAGTTCCCAAATCCTTTTTCCTTATGGATTTAGTTTTGTTTGAGCTTATGAAAATAGAAACAGCAGCTGATCTTGATTTATACTAGTTCCACGGGCTAGCTAGAGAATGCAGCACACACCTGTCATCAGGTTTTATAAAGCATTTGCGAGGCGAAGCCTGCGGGTAACCGCTGGTCAAAAATAAAATGAAAAATCCAAACAAAGGCTAAAACAGTGCTCTGCGGGGTTAGGTTAGGTTAGTTTATGTTAATTTAAGCTAACTTTTCACTATTAACTTAGATTAAGTTAACTTATTGTAAAGTAAAACACTTTGTGATCGAGTATTAAAAACTATAACAATCGAATGGGAATATGGTTATCAGTGTATCAATCATAGTAAACGAATATTTTATAGTCGATTGTTTTGGACGCTTATCGTACTGTACCCTTTCAAATAAATGTATCAGAGTTTTAACTTCCTGTAACAAGTTTATCATATTTGTTCTTATTGACAATAAAATTAAATCAACATAATTTATCCGTTTTAATGATTGAATATAATATAATAATTATTATTATGCGTGTTATGCCTGACATATCTTCTTTTTATTTTTTTCATGTTATAATAGAAAATAACGTGATTTTTTAATAGTAAAAGTAGGTAGGTACTTACAACCACTTTTAGTAGGTTGTAGGTACCTACTTATAATGTTGAACCTAATAACTTCAGTTTTTTTTACGGTAAAATATAATGTGTTCTAGTTGAGATTCTTAAAATAAATAATATGTGAGATTTTAATTTAAGAAAACTAAATAACAACATTTTTAACAGTTGTTTATAAAATATTTATAATCTTATCTTTGATAGCAAGTAGGGCTTACTGAATTAGAATTCTTTATTCATTGCAATATCAGGGACCTATTGGTCATGACATTTTACAACCGATCGTGGAATTAAGGCTCTGGTCTACCCTACAGGAAAATCTGCATTGCTGCATGAAAATACATGGTTAAGAAAACATTTTAGGTACCGGTAACTATAGTGTCATGCATGAAAAGGCGTATAAAGAGAAATAATTAGAGTTAGTAGGATACCCCCCACTATAGCAAGCCAATCAGAAGCCAGCATTTTGTAGTGACGTCATTCCAAGATGGCGGCGCCCATGGCACTTTATTTCCCGCCAAATTTCCTAACCTCACTTTTTTAAATTTTAACTCATTTTGCTCAGTTCTGGCAACCTATGCTCTATGATAAATTATTTTACATATACACCATTATATATATATATATTATATACTGTAAATTATATGTATATATGTTCCATGGTTCGACTATTATATACTCTATGCGATTGATACTATCATATGGCAATGTATATACAATATTATACATATACTTTACAGCTACACCATTATATAAATATAATCTAGGATATATTAAAAAGTGACGTCACACGTCACTTGACCGCATGGGCTGAGTGAATATATACGTCATCTGAGGCTGAGCCAGTGACGTAGACGGTTTTGTGACGTAATGAGGGAAAGTTTAAAGTTCAGGGTCACGGGGAGGTTATTTAAAAAAAGTACTACCTCGCACGCGTAAAATTCGATTGTGATTCGATAGGTTAATCGATATAAAAAATTTAATGAAAACAATCGAGCTAAAGAGCTGATCAGACATCCATTCCATCACAGCTATCGCTTAGAAACCCGGTGTTCATAGCCGTTAACCCCGTATACTAAGTTTCTGTTTGCTTGGGTGGGGTTTGAGACCATCCCGTGCATATGCACCCAGGTTAAACATTATTCCATACGTAGGCCATCCAGATTACCTGGTTGATGCCCAGTACGAACTAATGTCCTCTCCCTTTTTAGCAAACAAAGGATAGAGTATTTTTAGAAAAAAAAGCCATAGCCCCTCCACCGCCATGACCCGTGGAGACCTTCCAAAAAAGCAAGCTAATTGTCTCCTCCGTTCATTTTTTACTTTTACAAGTCCCACCGTACGGATTCAAGGAATAACTTGAGTACACCATTCACTATAGGTCCTTCCAAGGAGTAGCCAAGGGCTTACCTAGACGCCTCAACGTACAAGACCCTTCAATTTACATTCAGGTTTACGGGGCTTTTCGTCCCCCACGCCATTGACCTTCATTCACACACACACGCTCTCACACACACACACACACACACACACACACACACACACACACACACACACACACACACACACACACACACACACACACACACACACACACACACACACAGAGAGACATACATACAGTGGGAACTTTTACAATGTCCAAGACATGCTCAACTATATTTACAATTGAACTGTTCATGAAGTTAAGTGAGCCATTTATTTTAAGTATTGTGCAGTAGTACAGATTAGAGCAATTTAGGGCAGGATCGGTGACCAAAGTGGCTGAGACAGAGCTGGAGGTTATATCATCCATGTTAAAACCTGAAATCAGGTCACGTGACCATGTTTTTTTTACAAAGGGGACGAATCGTTCCCAATACTACCAGTCGTGTTTACTCAAGTTTTTTGGATTTTATAACCATAGGGTAGTGTGTCGTGCTCACCCTCGAGCTTTCTTTTTGGTCCAGTAATTTTGAAAAGTTTTGATTCATTCACAGTTACAATATCGCGGTCTTTCGTCCTCCTGATTCTAGATTCCTTAATTTCTATGCTTTCAGCTGACTCGCTAAGAACCATTTCTTTTAGTTTTTCAAAGTTAAGTGTTTTGGAGGTCTTAGAATTAAGAGTGAGGCCCTTGATTTTGCAAACAGATTTTAGTTTTTGTTTGTTGGTTGACCAGACAAGATATGCGTACGTTTTAGGCCCCCCAGAAACGAATTCAACGATGAAAGATCCAGGTCCGTATTTAACCAGCTCGTCGGTCATTTCCCCGAGGTAATCCCCCGTAGGGACCCTGTACAAACCTCCCTTATAAATATAGAGGGTTGAGTCTGTATCGTAGTACAAGACTTGTGCACCCAGGGCCTCCAGATATTCATACAGTTTCAGTCTAGCTTGAGCAGTAGTATAGGCCGCTATGACTACATTCACGTTTCTTAAGGGCTCGCCGACTTCCTCCAGGTACTCCCAGCTTACTACCACTACCTCTTCGTTTACTATCTGTATTCTATTCACTATTATATAGGGTCTTGTCATCATCCCGAACAGTGTTTTGGGGTCTCTGACTATCGTGGCCTTTGTCTGGTTCTCCCGCTGTCCAAATTTACCCCAAAATGAATTTAGCATGAGTTTAGCCATTGATCTCAAACCTTCGTTTTCAGCAATCTTGGCGGGGTCCAGCCTGATTCCTTCATGAGTGAAGTAGTTCTGCACGTACCGGTCTTTATCAATCTGGGTCTTACACCATTCTGGGTAGCCGGACGCTTCTTGTTTCATTTTCAGGAATTTATTGATGAAATCTGTAAAGAGTCCCCCTTTCTCGTATGTCGCCATTTCATATTCCCATAATTCATACATATCGAGGATGACATAGCCTTTCTCTGCCGCTTTCCGCACCTCATCCATTGTCCAAGTTCCTACCAGGGCTCTTTCTTCGCTTTCGTGTTCACAGTCTTCTTGGTTTTGGTTTTCACCACATGTTTTACAGAGGGCAAACATTAATTTATTATTCATCCTTGCTGGGAGCACTGGGTGGTAGAGATCCCAAGGTGGTAGGACTTTGCATTTCAATAAACCATCTACTTGGAGACCTCTCTGCCTGCACTCTCTGTCTCCTACATGAATGGTGGGATGACCTAGGGGATACTTTCCGTACTTACACACATACGGGTAGAGCGAGCAAACGTCCACATATTGGATCGTTTCTCCTTCGACGCATTTGTGGCAAGTCTTAGAGTTACCCGTTCTGCCCCCAAAGAAAGCCTGTCTCGGGTCTAGTGGGAGTGTGTTCAATATTGGGAGAGAGTCCAAGTGTTTGAGTTTTTGTCCTTTCTTTAATTTCCTAAACTCACACTCCCACATCTCGACTACTTCGTAGTCATTAAACTTAGCGATTTTGGACTTAGTTCTCTCGTATCTTAAGTGAAGTGAGTCTGAGGGATCCTCCTTCAGAGGAGCCTCTCGATTGAATGGGAAGCAATTGGGGCATCCATGCCAGTAGCATCCGTGAAACTCGTAGATGTTTTCCCTGTCAAACCCATCTACTTTCAGTTTGTTAATCTTTACTTCTTTACCCCGCCCCGCATGCTCGATCCTCACTCCACGTTTCTCTTCTTCCCAGCTCAACCACTGAATGGCGATAGCTGACTGGTTATCCACTAAACGGTAGCCGTTCTTTGGGATGAGGCCGATCGTGTTTGGTTTCAAAAAGTTGCGGCGGAAGGCCAAGTTGCAAGCACTAGCGATCGTTACAGCCTCTAGGAAAGGATCAACATTACACTCTTGGAGGAATATCGATCTGAACTTAAGGCAAGCTTGGGCCAAGATCTCCACATCAGAGATGCAATACTCCAACATTTCCTTTTGAAAAACAAATACATAGTTTTCCGCTACTCTTTCATGGTACCAGATTTTAAAGGCCTTATTGGACTTTTTAAACATTGACTCTGGGCAATAGTACTGTTTATCGGGGATAGGGCCTACATAATTTTGGTTCGCCAGAGTGTTGAACAAGTGAGGAAAGTAACCCTTCTTTCTCTCCGGAGGCAGATCAAATGACTTAGGGAGTGCAGCGAGGGCCATAGGAAAATAGTTAAGTGAGTCCACAAATCTAACGTTGTCCATTTCCATGAGAATAATTTTGCAACCCTTCATGACCAGATCGGGTGTGAATTTAGTTTTTTCAAGAACATACTTTAACAAAAATTGAAAATCAAAGCCCTGACCGTTGTGGGCAATTACACAGACATCTTTAAAACCTTTTCGGACTTCCATGACGTATTCCATTAAATCTTTAACAGGGTCAGAGTTGAAGACTCTCGTACGGTTTTTACAAACCCTGCAAAATTCTGTTTCGATACACTGGTAGCAAAACTGCTGGGAAACACACAAGTTTACTTTATGTACTTTTTGTTCGGGATCAGAGGGGAGAAACTCGTCTTGGCGAGTCTCCAGATCAAAGAAAATGAAAAGGTAGTCCTTTGGTTTAGGCTTACCATCGTTCCGCTGTATGAAACATTTGTGATTTGGATCTTGGAAAGATCCGCAAGGTTTGCAATAGACTTCTCCACACTTGTGGGGCGTGGATCTGTCTCTAATCCAAACTAATTTACCGCAATCAAGACACTTTTTGACAACTTTACATTTATCGACTTGGTGAGCAGTGAAACACTGTTGATTTCTCAAAGTCATATTACATTTTGAACAAACTATTCCTCCATGCTCCTCTTTGCAGGGAGGCGAGATGGTCTGACACTGAGAACAGATGCTTGAACATCTGTGTTCACCTTTGTGATCATAGGGAACATGGCAAGCTTCACAAAAATATTTACAAACGAAAGCAGCAGTCAAACTAGTTATTACGTTATAGTGCCCGTTGTAAAACAACAGGTTGATCTTGAATTTAGCATTTTCAACACTGCCCTCAAAATAAACGTCCCGGCCTTTATTATCATAATTGAACACGGTTATTTTGAAATCTTTCAACAAGTCTTGAAACTTCTCAAGTTCTGGGATTCCCGCGCCATCCTCGGGCATCTCTACTCTAGCCCGACGAATAAGTTCCTGAGCCCTTACGGTTTGCCTTTTTTTATCATCTTGCCGAATTGACTTGTACTGAGGATCCTTTGTTGCATGAGCGATACCTACAACCAAGGCCTTGGGGAGACACAAGTTGTCTTTATTTTTAATAACTACGATACCCTTCCTTGCTTTGCACTCCTCGTCAAACGTGTTAAAGATGCCAGGTCGTACCCTCCCAGAACATACAGGGAGATTAACTCGAGTACATTCTACTTTAAAAGTGTCAGTGGACTTGACGGATTCAGAATTTGACTGTATGATCCCTCCAAAAATTTTCCAAAGGATGTCTTCATCAATTTCACCAGCGGGTCGAAATGCGACATACCCCGGATCTCTACTTTTTAGGTTAAGACTCTGCAAAGTGAACCCGAGCTGATCATTTTCGTGGGCTTGGCCTTTCATCTCATTCACAATCTTGGCAAAACCTTGTCTGAGCCAATCTATCTCACTAGTATCAGAAGGAGGGTTAGAACATTTGAAAATAGTTTTCGTTCCGTACAATCTAAACTTTTTAACATAAACCTACTCGTCACTGAGTACTTCAACGGGTTGAACAACTTTAGCCATTTTATTAGTTGAATCAAACTAAAAGTTAAATATAAATTAAAACAATAAAGTGAGGTTATGTTAAGCAAAAGTAAGGTTATGTGAACCCAAAGAGAAACTTGAGTAAATACAACGCTAGGCCTAGTAAAATAATAATTAAAAATATTAAAGTGAGGTTATGTCAGACTAAAAGAGTGAGACTATGAAATAGAAATATATGTTTGACTCTCAAAAGTGAGGTTAATATATAAAAGTAGGGTTATGTTATACAATAAAATTGAGGTTAGACCTGATACACCAAATATAATACGCGTTAAATACTAACGACAAATTATAATAGCACTTACTGTAATAATTGCACAATACTATCACAACTCACTTACCACAATAGCAGAGAATGAAGCAGCGCAAGGACCTCTGACCAACACAAAAGTCTGGAACAGAATGAATGAGGAAGGCTGTCTGCACCGGTATATATAGGCACCAACAACCAATCAGCGATCAGAACGCCTAATACGACCAATGGGGAGCGAGCTTATTCCGACCAATCACAGAGCTGTATTTTAACCTGTTACAACTGGATTTTTTTAGGTGACTAACAGTAATTCAGAAACGCTACAATAGAGCAAGAAGAAGAGGGTTTGGAGAAAACCCGTTATTGTTCTAGCATATATAATAGTGTAGACCATATAACGGTGAGATAGGCCAAGTTCAGGGTCATCCTGAGGATGTTTTAAAAAACTCTAACGGTTTTATTTGATAATTACATTCAATATAATGCGTATACTTACGCATATTACCAAATGAGCGCAGAAATCATACAGATTTATTATTAATCGCTAAAGATAGCTGCAGACCTTAAAATACCATCCAACTACGGATAGGCAATGAAATGAAAACATCTATCAGATCGAATAGTGTACTGTCTATTCGCTAGCTAGCGTTCTGGTATCAAATACAATGGTGGGGGGGGGGGGTAAAAGTGTAGGATGCGGGGCAGATGGAAGAGGCAGATAGTTACAAAGCAGCTGGCGTGGGGCAGATGGCGCGGGGCAGATGGCAGCTGGTGCGGGGGAATTCGAATAAAATATCCATTAGTTAAAACCCATCAAGGATAACGTAATTGCTTCTGCATCAGATGATATTGTGGTAGACGCTTCTTGTACTTGTATTTGATCAGTCGTTTCATTAGTGTCAGCTTGGTAAATATTAGAAGATGAAGATGTCTAAGAAACATTATTGTCTTGTATTTGTGAATCCATGTGTACCGCGCAAGAGCTGGGCGTATAGTGATATAGCGTCTGCGTGTAGGTTAGGTACTCGGCTCTTCTCCCACCACACCAGTCCCCCCCCCACCATACCAGTCCCCCCACCAAGTTTTACTTCGCACAATAACTAGTTTACATGTGTTAGTTAGGGTTTAGCTCTTAGACTGTCAAGACCTCAGCTCAGTAACTGAAAACTTCAATAATGTTTGCTCAACGCTGTATAATTATAACAGTTACTATGGTCTAAACCAGTGTAATCTGAGAACCCACTTGGCATATGTTAAACCAGAAATAAATAAATTATTTAGATTTCACCTTCAAAATAGTTGTTTTTGGCTATTCCTGCTATACCCTTGGTCGGATCTGAATTCTGTTTGCACCAACTTGTTCGTCTGATGAATCCGCGTAATTTAAGTACCCACTTAACATAGTTTAAACCAGATATAAAGAAATTATTTAGATTTGACCTTCAAAATAGTTGTTTTTGACTATTACTGCTATACCCTTGGTCAGATCTGAATTCTGTTAGCACCATCTTGTTAGTCTGATCAATCCGCCTAATTTGAGTCCCCACTTGGCATATATTAAACCAGAAATAAATAAATTATTTAGATTTGACCTTCAAAATAGTTGTTTTTGGCTATTACTGCTATACCCTTGGTCGGATCTGAATTATGTTTGCACCATCTTGTTCGTCTGATCAATCCGCCTAATTTGAGTCCCCACTTGGCATATGTTAAACAAGAAATAAAGAAATTATTTAGATTTGACCTTCAAAATAGTTGTTTTTGGCTATTACTGCTATACCCGTGGTCGAAACCAAAAATAAAAAAGTGCGATACCCTTGGTCGGATCTGAATTCTGATTGCACTTCTTCCAATTATAATCAATTAATATAATACCCGGCGTCAGGCTACTGCGAACCCAAGTTTTTACCAAGGTCAGTTTTAAAGCGTGAAAGAAAAGTTTATATTTCATTAGTAAATAAAACACTTCAAAAAACCAACATCAAACACAACAATCAGTTAAACTAACTACATTTACTAGCAACAAACTACAAGCGTTACTCTAACATGCTTAATAATAAACATACATGCCTTAAGCTAAGGTAGCATCTCTAAAATACAGTGGTACCAACTCTATACTAGAGATACTATTGCGGACAGTGCAGGCAACCAGCTAGCTAGGCTGTCGGCCTGCGACTGCGAGCCCTCTGCGGACAGCCCCTTGGTTTTATAGCCGCCAGCGTTGACGCTGCCAGACAGAGGAGAGCAGATGTCACAGCAGATGCCGCAGCGCGCCGGCGCGGCGGTGCACCGTCTGTGTTTGCAACTATGCTCAAAATGGTCTTCAATAAAGTCGAAACGCAGCACCTCTGGCGGGGACCTAACCGGTTCTTAAATCACGGCTATCCGGTTTTAAATATGCATATAAAAGGTGTTTATTATTCTTTTCACCATTTTTAAGGTAAAACTTCACTATACATTGTGTAACATGTCATAGATTTGTTTTTAAATGTCAATAACAATTTTAAAATAGGCCATTATAAATAAAATCTATTACATATTCGTTGTAAATGTGTTATCACTATAATTCACTTATAGACTAATAATAAATGTAAATTCTTTCATAAAAAGTGTATCACATATTTGACTTTTCATAAAATAAAGTGTTATGTTGCATTTATATTTATATAGACTTATGAGGAATCATATAATTTGATATGTAAAGCAAATTAGGCAGTAAATAATAAGATACTTATTTGTTACATCGATAAACATATCTGGTTAGTGATTATATTTTACTCGTGAAGCAAAAACTTGAAAATAATTTTTCACCAAAAAAATACACATAAAAACATTTTTGTCTTGATTACTAGAAAAATAAATTGATGAAGCGGTTTGAGCAATAACGGTTGAATCTTTAGAGATTTTTGATTGCCTTTTTGTTTCATTTTGGAAATGTATTAATATGAACCAACAACATAATTGCAAAAGTTATTAGTGATACTCAATACATGCAGAGTCAAACTGTATTCAAGAACTACGAGTAAAAATTCAGCCTAAACCTTCAATTCAGATTTATTCAATTCAGTTATAGTTGATTACTTAAAATGGATTGGAGTTATAATAGATAGATAGATTGATTGTAGTGATGTTGTGGGCATTTTACAGTTTTCTCAGTAAAACTACTGTGCAATGATTCTTTTATATTGAGAAGAAACAGATGTGACAACGCAATTGGTTGGTTTAACTTCTATAATGACCGAATAAAAATGAGAAATTTACATACAAAATATATTAGGGCTAAATTAACAAGTGTTTTACTACTAATCAAAACAACGTTTTCTTCTACAAAGTGTTGTGACGACCTTAGATTCATTCAACACGTGGACCACAAATCAAGGACAGACAGACATTCAGCCGGTTGGACAGCTGTACCCACACCTGCTCTTACAGCTATGTTCGTACGATTCGTACGGAATAGATACGAAAGTACGAGATACTAATAGCATTGACTATATAGTCAATGCTAATAGCCTACAATATTGTAATTATAAGGAAATACTAGAAAAATGGTTTTATTCTTGTTTTACGATTGAATAAATAAAGTACTCTCCTTTTTAATATGATTTAATTAAATTTATCTAAGGGGTTTAAAACTGTTATATAAAAAAACTAACACACGCTTAGGGTAAGAGAATGGTACTGCAATATATGTAAGAGGAATAACCACATGACGCAGGACTGCAGATTCAGGACATCTCAAGCCCAAAATTACTCTCAATCTCGAGGGAAATACTGTGACAATTGCAGAATGTCGAACCATAATAGAGAGGAATGTTTCAGGCTAAAAATAACTCAACAGCATTAAAAGAAAACTAATAAGGAGGCGACCTTTCTATACTAACTACACAGAGAGGACTCCCCACCCCTTCATTGTTACGCCAAGTCACAAAAACACTCGCAATCAATTTCAAATAAAGAATTATGACCAGGAGTTTCCTACTTTAACGGAATCTTTTCGATTTTCGACTTTTGACCTCCTAAATAGTATTTTTCCCCACTGTGCGCCGGTAGGTAATCTTTAGGCCTACAGTAATAAAGCCTTGGGTGATCAAAGTACAGTGTGTTCAGCTGTTAGCACTGTTGAGAGTTGTTTGTGAAAGAACCGGGTATTATTTAAGTAACAACCTAGCAAACCCTTGATTATTTCTTCTTTGTGAAACTGATTAAAATAAGTAAAAATCAGAGTTATCCTACTATGCGTCGTATAGTTGTCAAGTACGGTATCGAGCACTTACGAAGTCTCCTGACTTCTGATCCACTTTATTAAATCGGGCTCTGATCCAGTAAATGTTACTGGCCATACGATTAGCATGGGAGGTTTAGTGGATACAAGCTCCCACTAAATCCGAGAACGAATAAGCGATATAGGAATTTTAAAACGTTAATATACTACGGTACTAGGAATAAAAGAATATCACAGTTCAAAAAAAATATTTATTATTATAATAAAAATCCTAAAAGTTTGACAAATTTCACCCTAACATTATAAATTTGTAAACTTAATAAATGTGTGTAGTAGTGTTGTGTAGTGTGTAGTGTGTTTAAACTTAACAAATATTGAATTTTGTAGTTATTATTTACTTAAAGTTTTAGCTGTACAATTGACAAATATTGAATACAAGCTGTACAAGCTGTTTATTGAATACAGCCTGAATTGGAACACCTATGCATTTCATGCCGACTTATCTGAATAATACTTTTTAATTAGGGGGTTCATAATGGCGATTTAGTAAGGTCCTAATTTCAACTTAAAAGATAACTTTTGGCTAATCATGATATCCAGGAAACTCCAAAAATAATAATCTGAATATCATATTGAAGAATAACACAATTTTAAATCTCACCCCTCTCGAGGATAACTTTAAATGTGCAGTAACAGACATTTACAAGGCTTGCATACGTTTTTACACTTCACACACTTTTTACACTAACTTCACAGTCACTTTTTAACGTCTTGAAGCCGTCTTTAAACTCCGCTTTCGTCGGTGTCCATATTTTTTCTTCTTTGATCTTGCCCAAGTTTAGAAGCTGAGGAAGAGAAGAAGGAAGGCAGCCAAGTTTTATTTTTCTTCATTCACTGCAAAAGAAAATACCCCCGTCACAACAAACCTGCGTACTCAGCGAATTTCCAATGCATATATATGTGACTCACTACTACAAAGAGCTATTTACCAAGTTTCACAAAAATACATCCATAAATAAGTGATATATAGCATTTTATTTATTCTCCGTAAGAATAACATTTAGGGTTGAGGACGCAGGTTTGCTGCAACAAGGAAGATAAGTAATGTGTTTTTTTTGCAATTATCAATACAACTGAACCAGGTGAAGCTACATACCAAGTTCTCTTAATGTAGGTTCATAATTAAGGGAGATATACAACTTTACTTATTCTCCATATGAATAACATGGGAGCCGAGTATGCAGGTTTGCTGCTACGAGGACTATCAACAAAAAACTTGTTTTTTGTCTAATATCAATACACCACAACTAGTTGAAGCCACATAACAAGTTTCATCAATATAAATTCATAAATAATCGAGATATAGAATTTTATTTATTCTACATAAGGATAACATTGGACAACGTACTGTGTTTAGCACTTTGAATATCTTTGCAACGGTTGGACGTAGAACAACGATTAAAACACCAAAATGTTTGTTTTGTTGAGCTAAACACATTAATAAACAGAAATTTGAATTTTTTAGTAAAACTATCTGAGAAAAATCTAAAAACCTTTTTCCCATAAAATTAACATGGGACAAGTTTTTTTAGATTTTCTCCGCAACCACTTAACCTAGGTTTATGATTCAGAATACTAAATTATTTGTTTTTTTAAGCTCTATAAAATGGCTAGAACCAAAATTGAGTGTTTTTAACATTTTGGGCTCACATTTGCAAAAAAAAAAAAACGATTTTTGTAAAACTGTAAACCCCCATAAAACCCCCTTCCCATAGTGCGATTGATCTGGTTTTCGAGCTTAAAGTCATAAATGCTACCCTCCACATTTGTGCCAAATTTCATCAAAATCGGGTGTTTCTTTCAAAAGTTATCGCGGTAACGGACACACACACACATATATATACATATATACATATATATATATATATATATATATATATATATATATATATATATATATATATATATATATATATATATACCCCCCGTTGCAGCAAACCTGCGTATTCAGTGAATTTCCAATGCATATATATGTGTCTCACTACTACATAGAGCTACTTACCAAGGTTCACAAAAATCAATTTATAAATAAGTGATATATAGCATTTTATTTATTCTCCATAAGAATAACATTAGAGTTGAGTATGCAGGTTTGCTGCTACGAGGAAGATAAAAAAATGTGTATTTTTGCAATTATCAATTTAACTCAACCAGGTGAAGCTACATACCAAGTTTTATTAATTTAGGTTCATAACTAAGGGAGATATAAAACTTGACTTATTCTCCATATGAATAATATGGGGGTCGAGTATGCAGGTTTGCTGCAATCGGGATAATCAACAAAAAATCCATTTAGAGTGCAAATATCAATATACCAGTACTACGTATACCAAGTTTCATCAATATACATTCATAAATAATCGAGATATAAAATTTTATTTATTCTCCATAAGGATAACATTGCACAACGTACTGTGTTTAGCACTTTGAATATCTCTTCAACGGTTGGACTTAGAACAACACTTAAAACACCAAAATGATTGTTTTGTAGAGCTGAACTGATTGGTATCAGCAATTGCCAAGTTTTCAGTAAAATTATCTGAGGAAAATCCAAAAATCTTTTTCCCATAAGATTAACATGGACAATTTTATGGACACGTTTTTTGACTTTTCTCTACAACCACTAAACCTAGGTTAATGATTCAAAATACTAAATTATTTGTTTTTTAAGCTCTATAAAATGGTTAGAACCAAAATTGAGTGTTTTTAAAATTTTAGGGAGAAAAATTTAAAAAAAACTGATTTATGGAAAATTTAAAACCTTCATAAACCCCCCCTTCCCAGGGTTCAATTTTTCTGGTTTTCGAACTTAGTCATAAATGTTACTCTGCACATTTGTGCCAAGTTTCATCAAAATAGGGCGTTTCTTTCAAAAGTTATCGCGGTAACGGACACACACACACATATATATATATATATATATATATATATATATATATATACACATATATATATATATATATGTGTGTCTGTTACCGCGATAACGTTTGAAAGAAACGCCCTATTTTGATGAAATTTGGCACAAATGTGCAGAGTAAAATTTATGACTAAGTTCGAAAACCAGAAAAATCGAACCATGGGAAGGGGGGGGGGGTTTATGGGGGTTTTAAATTTTCCATAAATCAGTTTTTTTAATTTTTCTCCCTAAAATTTTAAAAACACTCAATTTTGGTTATAGCAATTTTATAGAGCTTAAAAAACAAATAATTTAGTATTTTGAATCATTAACCTAGGTTTAGTGGTTGTAGAGAAAATGCATTTGAAAACTGAATTACTTATAAAAATGTGATTACTATAAACAACTTTAATAAAATTTAGGTTTTTGATTCAAATTTAATGAGCGAATCCTGATGCTCGAATTTGAGTAGGCTAAATATTTTTACTTTCGGATAACCAGCTCATATGGGCCCTATTAGTTTATATAGTAATGCCATTCCATAAGTCAGCTTAAAACAATCATTCATGCTTCTGAACTGCATTTTTACTTAATAGCTGTTAAATGTGTAATGAAATTGACCTATTTTCTTCCATAAGATAAACCCTGGGGCAAAGCCTTAAAGGTGTTTTTTTCCCCAAAACCCCAAAAGGCACAAAAAGTTATATAAACATAGTGAACAACATTTAAGGTATGATCTTGAAACTTGATATGATGAAATGATAATTTGGTATTGAATTTGACGTTTCTAGGTTTTATCATTTTAAAATGGCAGCCATTAAAAAGTGTACATTTTTTGTATTAATCTAGACATTTAAAACTTGTAAAAATACGCCAAAAAAAGTTAGTATAGGCCTATGACGATAGTAGGGTTGGCGGCGCATGGGCCGTAACATGGGGCTTATGGGCCTAAAATCTGGCTTCTGATTGGTCTAATTAGGTCACGTGATTCAAGATGGTGGCGCCCATGGTGGCGTTCCCGCCAAATTTGCGCGCCAAAAAAAATTGGCGCCAAACCTAACCTCACTTTTCATCCCTCCAAAGTGTTACCAACTTAGCAGAGCTAATGTACCATACATAATTATATGTATTATATATAATTATATGTACCATATATAATACTACAGTGTATAATCATATATATACGTACCATAATAGTGTATAATATACCATCACCAGAAAGGTAAGTGAAATAATACTCACGAAATATGCTGTATAATGATATCTATATTTAAAAAGGCTATTAATATTCTTCTTCTTCTTCACCTCCTCCGACCCCACTCCCCATCTCTTCTTCTTCACTTCCTCCACCTTCACTCCCCATCTCTTCATCTTCACTTCCTCCGCCTTCACTCCCCAGCTCTCCAGGTTCCGCTCCTCTCTCCATCTCTCCAGGCTCCGCTCTTCCGTCTCCTCTCCACCTCTCCTCAGGTCCCGCTCCTCCGTCTCCTCTCCACCTCTCCTCAGGTCCCACCAGCCACAACCTTCCCCCGTCAACTGTAACAGAAAAAAATTACGGTTAGCCACTGCCTCTAGTTAACCTGACCATAATCTATCGTTAAATAAAATTTTGAACGCTCACGTTTCCCCACCACGGTAAGCCTTTAGGCTAGGCCGTAGGAGCGTCGGCGCGTTCTTTTTGGTTACCCAGAGCTTCCCCTGGAGGCCTAACCTCTGGGGTGAGAGGCCCCAACCATCGCCTCTCACAGTGGTAGCCACTCCATAACAAAATGCTACCTCCTTTTATTTTTTTTGTATTCTCTGTCAATCCGTTCATTGTGTATGAGGAAGGTAGTCATTTACTAAGACAAAGTCCGTTCATTTTAACACCTTTCAACTCTACATTTACTAAGATAAACAGAGAATCTTTTGTTTTTTTATATTTTTTTGTATTTTTATCTTTATATTTTTTTTGTTGCGCCTTTCCATCCGTTTTTCCCTGACAGTCGGAGGATTACGACAAACGGTTTCACGGTTTTTTAGGCCAACCTCCCCACACCCCTGGACTTACAAAGGGTTTAGCCCAGCCTGATGGGTGAGCGACTGCTGGGTCTTTTTTTTTATTAGACCCCACTCGAAAATATTTTTCGAGCGTAGTACTTCGCGGACATCAAGGCGCAGTTTTCATTTTTATTTCTATGTACAATACAATCTACAAGTTCATAACTATCGCTACTATTTACAATATTAATCTCTTTAACATTAGGGTGAAATTCCCGGAGGAATTGAGCCTTTTCATGACCCTTTGTACAAATAGTTTCAAAAGGTTTACAGAGTGAGCTTAAAAGCTCCTCACTATACTCTACTTCGCCATCGTCCCACTTAATGTGGTGATAATGACGGGTCAGCCAACGGGCTGTCCTTTGCATTTTACTATTTAAACAATCAAAGCTGTATGGAGGTCGGAACACAATCTGTGTTCTATACGACCTCCCAACTATAGCAAGTTCTTTAATAATAAATCTGTTATTATTGCTTTTGAAGCCGTGGAATTGAACTATAGCTTCCATAATGAAACCTCTTGATATAGACGGTCAGCTACGTGAGGCGGTAATTGATCCGTACACTGTTCAGCATCGGTTAATACTTGATTAATAAAAACTTTAATAATATCCTCTATATAAAATAATTCTAAAAGAGAGCGGCCGATTAAAGGAATATTTCTTACAAGTTGATCCCACTCATTAAAGTTTAGAGCCAAGGAGTGCTCACCGTCAGAGACACAAACGTACTGCTGACCAAAAATTGTAGTGACCCTTATAACCGCCCCGCCTTCTACCGATATACAACACTGATATTTACCCAAGAGTGCTAAAGTTATTTCATTGAACCTGTCAACTAGCTGACAGTAAGAATCGTAACTCCAAAATACAACGCCTTTTCTCCCTTTAATCAATACACCCAAACTATTATCCCGATTTTTAAAAATACCCGACACGATACATTTAGTTAATTCGGGGTCCAAGAAATGGACTGACTTTAAAAATACACCGGTCATTAAATTTATAGGCTCGACCGACCGAGGGAGCGGCACAGCGTCTGCCTCCGGTGAAGTCATCTCTGCTACTGATCGTCTTCAGAGTCTTCAGACTCTGTCTTACAATCGCTATTGTCAAACTCTGTACACCGTTTAACTATAACGCTATCGGCCCCCGGGGGTAATTGAAAGTTTTCTTCAGAGCTATCAAATGTATAACTGTCTAATATTTCCCTTCTAACTAAAACCCAGTTTTTGTAATATTCTACTTCAACCCAATCGTAACGACGCATGTTTACTCAACGACTACTAGCCAGAGACTGAACTAACGGACGTACGGATGTATTCTTTTTTACCCCCACCCCTTTGATTAAAATACGAGTCACGTGACTCTCTGGGCCCACAGTTTAGAAATTACACTGGAAATCTTTTCTTCCGTTAATTTTATACGTCTTAAAAACCTGGCTCTGTCCCGCGCCATTTGTTCCCATTCTGATTTCCTGTCTTCTTCAGGCAAACTGTATATTTTTGTAACTACCGGGTCGGAGAAACTAACTCGAGATTTTCCTGACATCTCCCGTGATTGGTGTGTATGTGTAGTGACAGTCGTGGATTATGAGACAGTATGCCCAAGTATTGGCTGGGATGGGAGTTTTAGCTTGAATCTCAAGCCTGACGTCCACTGGCCCTGTTTTAATAGTATCGTCCTGTTTTGAACAGTCAATTACGTTTAAAGGGCACTTGGTTTTAAAATCGTCAAAGTTTAATATAGGTGAACCAATTCTTCCGTAATACGAGTTTTGGAAGGTAGCAAACATGTCATAGAACAAGGTGGTGTTCCCACGAAGGTTATCGTACGGGTAAAAGTTTGAGTTTAAATAAAGTTTTACATCAGTTATGTCGCAAGCGTCAAATTGTGACATGTCCTTTGTTAAGTCGTTCTTTCTGCCTGTCTGGAAAGCCAGAACAACATACCGGGGTTTTTCCGTTTGGTTAGACGTTTTCAGTGTCCAAGATAATGTTTCAGTATTCGGAAGGTTCGGGTATTCAATCATTTCCCATTGACGGAATGGGAGATGGATCGCGGGATCTTTCTCAATAAATTTATACAATTTTAATTTTTGAGCGTCATTTACTGTTATATGAGGCATACGCCAGTAGATTTTTTTCAATTTTTAATTCTAAAGCCCCGGCCTCCGTAGTTTTTACAGCATTATTATCTGTAGCCGAGCGTAAAAATATTAATTCTTGTTTTACGTTCACCAACACCCGCCTGTAGTCTTCGGCGAAATCTAGCAAGAGTTTTAGAGGTATAGAATATATAAAATCGGTCACTTTTTCAGAGTTACCAGGGCCTAGCCAGCAGGCGTTCTTGAGAGTGTTTGTTTCTTCCGAGCGAATGGATAGGATATTTTTTAAAGTAGTAGTAATACCGACATTTTTTGTTCTATCAATCTCCTTGCCAAAAACCTCGTAGCGGATTTCTTCAAACATAAAGGCCACTGCGTTATTTACAAAGGATACGTCCAGAGCAGCCCCATCCGCCTTTTTAGCGCTGACTTTACCGTGAATCACAATAAAGCTCTCAAACAGAGCTGTAATTATGTCCTGTTGTAATATCGGTATTCTAATTTCATCATTATTATTGTAAGTTGTACTTGCATACGGCTGATGTGAGTGCAACTCCATCCCTGTTATCAAGTCATCGTACACAGCCTGGCTGTCTATCGCTAGTAGCGCCATTTTTTAATACTTTAAAACCGAGAGAACGAAGGAACGATACGTTTTTACAAGTTAACACTTTGACTTTCTGAACACTACTGACTTGCTGCCCCGCGGGCATTCCCCTAAATAGTAGCCCCATTACTGCGCCTGAGATGTAGTCTAACAGAAATTCTTTCTCCGCGAAAGTTAACAAGATTACCGTCCTGGTCTTTTAGAGACACTGTCAAGTTGTTGATCCTTTGACTGATGACCGGTAAATAAATGACATTCCTCGGTAATTCTATTATTTTATAGCCCGGTGGTTCGGCCGGGTAGAACTCGTGTATAACATGACCCTCGACTCCGTTCAAGTATGACCCGCGTGTGACATTACATTCGACCCGTATAGAATTAACTTTTATTATATCTACAGGTAGTTCCGAAACATGTTGTTTATTAGCCTTGTATATTTGTTTTTTGTACCCCAAGAGTGTCCCCAACGATTGCTCTTTAGTAAAGTCATTTTTTTTAGAACAATATATCGTAACCTTTAAAGTGTTGTTATTTGGTTTTAATGTAAACTGGATTTCTTTCGACAGTTGAGATTGTATATATTTTTCAATGTCCTCAATTTCGTAAGACCCTTCAGGGATTGTAATACTTTTATCATCACCGTAGTAAAACTTATCATTAATGTCTTTCTCAATGTTTGGTATAGAATTATAAGTGGTCAGTTCAATTAAACCAAGCTCCCATTCACCCTTGCTAACATCTATGGGAAACGCTAGCTCGTGCGATAAAACACTAGTAGCTCCCGTGAGACAAAACATTACTACAGAGAAACTTTAAGCACAAATGTCCGCAAACAACTGAGTCAAACTTCTGTTGCCTTTCATAATTATAGTACAGTTCACATCCACTCAGGTATCGTGAGATCTCCTGTGGTGGTCTTAAGTTTCCAAAACTGTCATAGTAATAGACTTCCTTATCAATCTTCTTGTAACAAACCCAGTGAGTACCCTGCCCAGTTGTACTGTCCAAGTTAACTATAGCAGATTGACATTTTCTCGGACGTTTCGGTAAACTGTCCCGCATGTATATCCCTCTAAAGTTTGGAATTTTTAACAACCTCGCGTATTTGATTAAATCATAATTTGTAAGTGGTTTTATCGGTATTGAGATGCTTTTTTTTTCGTTCTCCTTTTCTTTCTTCTACCTGCACCTTTCTTAGTACCCGCACCTTCCTTCCTATAGGGTCTTAGATACAATCCTCGGCCTCTGGTACGTTTAGTGGGGCGTTTCTTTTTACGGCCTCCTCCAAATTTTGTTTTTGCCTTCATAGCTGTGGTGACTGCCCAAGCAGCGGCTTTCTCACCAACACTGGCGTCACTAGACTTGAATCTCTGCCAAGCGCGTTCCGCCAACTCTTTATCAGCTTGCCTTCGCCTCTCACTATCGCAGTAACGCGAGTATGCTATGTCGTGGACCTTACAGGCTTCGTCTAGCCCGTTTATTCCTTTGTCTCCTCGTGCCAATCTCTCTTTTAACCTCGTGCCAGGTCCACAGTACTGATAACCGGGGATGTGTAATTCGACAGGTAGTAAATCTATAGCTTTGTTCAACACCGATGAAACAATACCTCCGCCTCGCACGACCGCTAGTTTACGTCTGAGAGGTTTCCTTCTAGCCTTAGCCATTTTATTGTAAATATTTAATCACCTCGTACAGTATTTTCAGCAGAGTCTCACGTATACACGGAATTTTTAAAACTTCAAAAATGTCAGGCACCGTACGAGACACAGCGTTTGTGAACTCGTTGTACTCCAAGACCCCACTGTCAGTT
This sequence comes from Allygus modestus, assembly GCA_963675035.1. Classification (NCBI taxonomy): domain Eukaryota; kingdom Metazoa; phylum Arthropoda; class Insecta; order Hemiptera; family Cicadellidae; genus Allygus; species Allygus modestus. The sequence continues at coordinate 225,689,949 of OY776111.1, forward strand.
ATAAAGTAAATCATCCCATTTATATATCTAAAGGCACCACGACTGTGGGCGGGGATACCGTACAGTGTAGACGAAACCATACCCATAAACACCCCAGTAAAGTCGCACTCGTTAATTTCAATCAGATACCAATCGTTAATAATCATGTAGCTCTTCCCCGTGTTAGTTGCAAAGGCCGCGTTAACTTTGTGTACCGTTCTACCGGCTATGTTATTGACATTATACATTGTAATGAAGGACAGTGAAGGGTATCTAAATAAAAATACTTCATTGCCCACAAACAACGCGATATCCCCGTTTAAGTGACTTTATATATTCAGCTTCCGTCCTGAGGAGATTGGGGAAAGGAACAGTATCATCAAATATGCCCGTTGGCTCAAGACGAAAATTCTCTTTAATTTGTTTCAAGAGAAGCTCCACTCAGTCCCTCTTCAGTCATAAAGAGATCATATGTATCAGGCGGAAGAGGTTTGACGTCTTCTACTTTAGGCTCTTCACCACCGTCAGCAAACAAAACTTCCCAGTTTAAGTCATAATTTTCACCCGGCGTGGCAGCCCTACCAGTTTGTTTTTTGTTAATATAATTAAAGAGCATTGTACCAAATTTGTTCAACCGTTTCTCGTGAAAATCTTTATTACTAGTTATTAGACCTTCGCATTTTGACAGTCTGGCCTTGAGACCGGTTAAGTCAAACTGTTGATTAGCGAGGTTAGTGGTTATAGGCAATATCTCTTTTTCCACGTATGCCTTTGTCACTGCATCGCTGGGGTCTGTTGGTAAAGCTAAATTAGTTATTTGTTTATTATTAGCGTCATATTTATCGTTGGAGATAGTCATACTCAGTTTTTTTAGTGTGCCCAAATTAACTGCGTCCAAGGAATCTACAGGGTTAGCTACACTCCATAGTCTTTTGTTTTGCATATTGAATCTCTGAACGTCAGAAGGTATAGATTTATGGTCAACATAATTCTTTGTAGCAGCGTCGAGTGGCTGTACCGGTGTAGCCAATTTACATAACCGTTTATTTTGCATATCATAGTCACCTTGTGGCGTTAAATTGAAACCCTCTCCCTTGGGACCTTTGACGGCCTCACCTCGGGATTTCCGGCTACTACGTCCAAACTTGTCAATGGTCATTTTAATAATGCTTTAAACCTACTGTTACCAGCCCCTTTTATATAGCCGGCCTCTCTCAGTTCCTCCACGATACTTAGTATTTCATTGCCATGGACTCTGTTTCCAGTCTCTGTTGACATGGCTATGTGTCTTAGTCTACTTACCAATTCATTGGCGTCGTCCCAGTGTATAATATCACGGGATCGTGCATTCTTCCACGCTAGACCTTTACCCACTCTGGCCGGGAATAGGTCTTTAATAATTCTTCTGTACTTTAGATTGTTGTCCCTTCTAATTTGATTTTGGAATTTGTATCCTTTCTTGTGAGCGTTGGTGGCAATAATAATACTCTTATAGGTATTAAGATCGTCTTTATAGTATATATCCTCGTCAGGGGTTCTCTTAAATATGAGCTCATACAAGCCTTCAGTAGGTCTATATCTTGTGTTGTTTATTAGAATAGTTCCATCGTTGTCAAAGTCTAACAGCTTATCTCCCATCATTAAAGTACTGCCTTCGTATCTAGGGCCGTAGTCATGATCAATAACTCGGACCTTACCGCTAGCATCTTTTAAAAGCAGTGTCATATATCTCACTGTCATGGGGTTACTAAACTGACTTTCCATATATTTGGACGCTGTTTCCAGTCCCGAAGGGGTCGATACAATTTGCTTTAACCCGCTGGTTTCAGGTGTAGATACACTCTGCGGAATAAATTCAGCTATTTCTCCTTCATCATCTGTAGTATCGTATTCCATTGGCTCTTCTTTAAAGGTTACGGGTTCAGTTTTTATGTCGGCTGTGTTTGTTGTCGTTTTTCTAAGTTCTTGAATAATTGGTTTATACTGCTTCTCAAGCAAAATATCACTTTCCTCGGATCCTTCCTTAAACATTTTATATTTCCGTTTAATAGCATTACGCAGCTCTATGAGCCGGTTTGTCAGTTGCTGTTTACTGCTTCGCTTCATAATCATAAATGATAACTTTCAACCAGCGCATCTAGATTTGAGGCATTCCGACTTGCCTGAAAAACAGGGGCTTTCTTACTGCAGTATTTTCCGCAAAATTTATTCTTGTCCTTGAAATAGAAAGAGCACAAGTTTGATTTAACATTATGAAGTTGACCGTTAAAACCTCTCAAGTCGTTGTACGTGTAGGTGCGTACTATTATAGTTCAGTTATAAAACTGTCCATTCCTACCCTGTACCTTCCCTTATAAGGGTCCAGTGTTTTGTCAATTACAAGGAATCCAAAGTTGTCTTGCCACGCTTGAGCGCATATTTCTTTAAATTTTTCAAATGACATGTCTGTAGTGACATGATCGGTGAATACATGTCTTAGGTTCTTTTCGTCTTGTTTAAATAAAATAATAAAGTTACAGTTATCCCTCACCAACTGTTTGGGTATAGCACTGTATGTCTGCCCTAAATAAAATGTATCTAAATTGTTGTGTCTTCCCATGGTAAAAAAGTTACGTATATTGTTATGTTTTTCGCAGGAAATATCGTCAAAGATCATTATAGAGTTTGGTTTAGCTTGATTTGGGTGTATAACTAAACTATTATCGTAAAATTCATTATACCCAACCTCCTTAGGCATAACCTGTTTAAGTAATTTGTATTTAGGTTGATAGAGGGACTTTGAAAAAACATAGATATTTTCAAATCTTAAACAGTTTGGGTCAAACAATAAATTGAATAAAACGTTGGTCTTCCCACAGGAACTCGGCCCCGCGATTATACTGCGTATTGAATCCGGCAGTAATACACCGTGTTTATTATTCTTAACCATGCCCGTTCCCGAGAAATAATCATCAAGATTCACTACAGGAAAACCGACTTCCTGTTTCTCAATCCGCATAATGACTGATTACATCACCATACTCGCAAACAGATTTATACATCCTGTGGCCTTCCACGGAAGTCGTGACTATCCTCTATCACACCAAGTCCTTGGCATCAATCCAACTGTCATGGCTGCTATCATACCCCCTCCATCGTACAAAGAGTCTGTCTCCTTTCCTTTTTAATACTTTGTCAACTAAATAAATGTCACCGGTTTTTGACTTGCTAATTTCTTCAGCATAAAACCCACCTTTAAGTATTTCCCCTCTGTTATCTTTTAATATGTATGTTATTGGTTTTGTTGGTTTAATCGCGTATACTGTAAACGTCTCATTTGTCCAATTAGGCAAATACCCTTTCTTAAACACTCTTTTTACTTTACTGATTCTAACACTGTCACCTAATTTTATTTTTTGTTTAATAATTTTATGTTTTGGTTTTTTAACTTTATTTATTCTCTTTAGAATGTCTTTGACATGTTTTTGTTTAACATCCTGGGGTTTCATACCTATAGTCCTGTGCTTTGTGTGATTGTAAGAATTTACAATTTCTGGCAATAAACTTACCCACTCATAACTACCTCTGGCAGTAAATAACTTGTACATTTTTGTCTTGAGAGTTCTGTTTAATCTTTCCACTATACTTGCTTTTAGTTCTGAATACGTAAAATAGTGATTGATTTTATACTTTTTCATTAGAGCGTTTACATGTTTATTAAAAAAGTCGGTATCTTGATCTGTTTGAAAATTTTTTATTTTATATTTAGCTAAGATGGGTTCTAAAGCTTTAGCGACTTGTGGCCCTGACTTGTCTTTTAACGGAACAGCAAAAGCTAGTTTTGACAAACAGTTAATTATCGTGAGAATATACTTGTAGCCTTTGTTAATCTTCGCATAAGGCTTCATTTCAACGAGATCAGCCTGGTAAAGGTCCGTTAGCCCCTTAAGGGTAACTTTACGCCTAGTATAGATTCTCCTGGCAGGACGATGTAGTTCATTAGCTATAGCGTCCATTGTCAAAATGGTAAGTTTATTCACATGTCACTAGTTTTATACTGAATGTTTGCTTGGACGGGGTTTGAGACCATCCGTGCATATGCACCCAGGTTAAACATTATTCCGTGCGTGAGCCAATCCAGATTACCTGGTTGATGCCCAGTACAGACTAATGTCCTCTCCCTTTGAGCAAACAAAGGATAGAGATTTTTTAAAGATAAACCATGGCCCCTCCACCGCCATGGCCCGTGGAGACCTTCCAAAAACAAACTAGCTGTCTCCCCCGTTTTTTTTTATTTTTACTTTTATACTTTTTTGTATTTTACTTTTATATATATTTTTTTGTTTCACCCACCGGACCGTTCCAAGGAGTAGCCTGGGTGTTGGCCAGGCGCCTCAATGTACAAGGTCCTTCTTTCACCCGAGGTCTTTTCGAAGGAGTAGCCGGGGTGTTAGCCCGGCGTCTCAATCTACTGGACCCCTCATTCACACATGGGTCGTTCGAAGGAGTAGCCGGGGTGTTAGCCCAGCGTCTCAATCTACTAGACCCCCTTTCAGGTTTACGGGGCTTTTCGTCACCCGCGCCATTGACCTTCATTCAGGTTTACGGGGCTTTTCGTCACCCGCGCCAGAGACCTCCATTCATACAGTGGGGATTTTTTTGCATTATTCAAGACTTGCTCAACTATATTTACAGAGGTGAGGATATTGTTATGGGCAGATTAAAAGTGATTACCATAACTCCTCATAACCTCTTTAGCTTTATTTAATATATATTACAATTCATTGTTATTACTTACAATATATTACTAAGGGGGAAGTCAGTGCAGTTCAGAGAGTATATTACTACACTTAACTTCCTCATCAATATTTACTGATACTATACAACACTGTACGGGCAGATCATTAAATATATAGGCGGTTATATGAGACATTTTAAACAAACAAATCGGATTATGTTACGCAAAGAGCAGTGCAGGGAGCGAATCGCTCATCCCGTAATTCCTGTCGGGTTACTCGAGTCTTTGTATCTTTTTATAGCCAAATGGTAAGGTGTCGTACTCACCCTCGAGCCTCCTTTTAGGTCCTGTGATTTTTAATTTTTTAATTTCACTTACTGTTACAATATCTCTGTCTTTAGTCCTCCTGATTCTATTCTCTTCAATTTCTAAAATTTCAGCAGTTTCACTAAGGACCATCTTTTTTAATTGCTCAAAATTTAATGTTTCGGAGGTTTTTAGGTTGAGGGTGAGGCCTTTTATTTTACACACAGATTCTATTTTTTGTTTGTTGGTTGACCAGACAAGGTATGCATAAGTTTTAGGCCCCCCAGAAACGAATTCAACAATATAAGAGCCGGGTCCGTACTCGCTTGCCAATTCATCGGTCATTTCCCCGAGGTAATCTCCCGTAGGGACCCTGTACAACCCTCCCCGGTAGAAATAAATACAACTATCTGTGTCATAGTAAAGGACTTGACCTCCAAGAGCCTCCAAGTGTTCATACAGTTTAAGTCTCGCCTGGGCAGTGGTGTAGGCCGCAATTACAACATTTACATTTCTCAAAGGTTCCCCAACTTCCTCAATATATTCCCAGTTTACAACAACAACCTCTTCGTTAACAAGCTGGATCCTGTTGACTTGTACTTCTGGACTTATTAACATGTTAAACAAAACTTTGGATTCCCTTACAATTGTTGCTTTAGTTTGGTTCTCCCTCTGTCCGAATTTTCCCCAAAATGAATTTAACATTAATTTTGCCAATTGTCTCAAACCCCCGTTCTTAACGATTCTGTCTTTGTCCAATTTAATACCCTCATGTTGGAAATAGTCTGAAATGTATTTATCTTTATCCTCTTCTGTCTTACACCAGCTAGGATAGCCTGAGGCTTCCTGCTTCATTTTCAAGAATTTATTAATAAAATCTGTAAACAATCCCCCTTTCTCGTATGTGGCGACCTCATACTCCCACAACTCATACATATCAAGCACAACGTATCCTTTCTCTACAGATTTCCTGATTTCATCCATAGTCCATGTCCCAACTAACGCCCTTTCACTACTCTCATGTTCACAATCCCCCTGATTTTGAATTTCCCCGCAAGTTTTACACAACACAAACATCAATTTATTATTCATTTTTGTTGGGAGAACCGGGTGGTAGAGATCCCGAGGTGGCAGAATTTTACATTTCAACAAACCATCTACATTTAGTCCTCGCTGCCTGCACTCCCTATCTCCCACATAGATTGTAGGGTGGCCCAAAGGATATTTGCCATACTTGCAAACATATGGATAGAGAGAACAAACATCAACGTATTGAATTGATTCTCCCCCTTCACATTTATAATAGGTTTTTGCATTGCCCGTTCTGCCTCCAAAGAACGCTTGTCTAGGGTCAAGGGGAAGGTTGTTGAGGATCGGCAAGCTGTTCAAGTGTTTAAGGTTTTTATCTTTCTTTAATTTACGGAACTCACACTCCCACATTACTACAACTTCGTAATCACTGATTTTTGACATCTTTTTCAAAGTTCTTTCATATCTTAAATTAAGTGAATCTGAAGGATCCTCCTTCAGAGGAGCCTCTCGATTGTAAGGGAAACATTTCGGACACCCGTGCCAATAACACCCGTGAAACTCATAAATTCTCTCACCATCAAACCCGTCTACTTTCATTCCTTTAATTTTAACTTCTTTACCCCGGCCAGCGTGCTCAATCCTCACTCCCCGTTCCTCCTCTTCCCAGCTTAGCCATTGAAGGGCTTTTGCAGATTGGTTGTCAGTCAGTCTGTACCCGTTTTTAGGAATCAAGCCAATTGTGTCTGGTTTTAGAAAATTGCGGCGGAAGGCCAGGTTACAGGCACTGGCAATAGTTACGGCCTCGAGGAAAGGATCTACGTTACATTCTTTCAAGAAAATACTTCTGAATTTAAGACAGGACTGAGCTAGGATTTCTACGTCCAAAATACAGTACTCCAGGATTTCTTTTTGAAAATCAAAAATATAGTTACTCGCTACTTGTTCTTCGTACCAAATCTCAAAGGCCTTGTGTGGTTTCTCATACATCGACTCTGGGCAATAGTATTTTTTATCGGGCATAGGGCCAATATAATTTTGGTTTGCCAATGTATTGAAAAGATGCGGGAAGTAGCCCTTCTTTTTCTCGGGAGGCAGGTCGAAGGCTTTAGGGAGCGCAGAGAGGGCCATGGGGAAATAGCTAAGTGAATCAATGAATCTGACGTTGTCCATTTACATCAAAATAATTTTAGTTCCCCTCATTACCAGCTCAGGCGTGAATTTTGTTTCTTCCATTATATGTTTTAGTAAAAACTGAAAATCAAAACCCTGCCCGTTGTGGGCAATTACACAGACATTTTTAAACTGTTTACGAGCTTGCATCACATACTCCATGAATTGGTGAACCGGGTCAGAGTTGAAGACTCTTGTACGGTTTCTACATGTCATGCAAAATTTACCATCGACACAATTAAAGCAAAATTGTTGTGAGACACACAAGTTAACTTGATGTACTTTTTGTTCAGGGTCAGAGGGAAGAGACTCGTCTTGGCGAGTCTCCAAGTCAAAGAAGATGAAAAGGTAGTCTTTAGTTTTAGGTTTTCCTTCATTGGGTTGCATGTAGCATTTATGATTTGGATCTTTGAATGCATTGCAGGGTTTACAAAAAACTTCCCCGCATCTGTGAGGTCCTGATCTCTCTTTTAAGTTAATCAATTTTTCACAGTCAAGACACTTTTTATAAGCTTTGCATCTATCAACCTTATGGGCAATAAAACAGCGCTGGTTTCTCATAGTCATGTTACAGTCTGGGCAAACTATTCCCCCATGCTCCTCTTTACAGGGAGGCGAGATGGTTTGGCATTGAGGGCAGATGTTTGAGCATCTGTGCCTAGCTTTGTGGTCGAAAGGGACATGGCAAGCTTCGCAAAAGTAAGTGCAGGCGAAAGCCGCGGTCAGACTAGTGATTACGTTATAATGCCGATTGTGAAAAAGCAAGTTAATTTTAAATTTAGGATTTTCAACAGCCCCTTCAAAGAAAACATCACGGCCTTTTCTGTCAAAGTTGTAGACGGTGATTTTGTAATCTTTTAGCAAATCCTGAAATTTTTCCAATTGGGGGATACCGGCGCCTTCCTCTGAGATCTCTACCCTAGCCCGCTGAACAAGTTCCCTGGCCCTAAACGTTTGTCTTTTACCCATATCCTGGCGTATTGCCTTATACTGAGGGTCTTTAGTTACGTTTGCTATGGCCACCACCAAAGCCCGAGGGAGACACAAATTATCTTTGTTATTTATTACAACTATTCCCCGTCTAGCTTTACATTCCTCTTCAAAAGTATTATACAAGCCAGGTCTTTTGCGAGCTCCAGAACCTACAGGGAGATTAACTCGGGTACATTCAACTTGAAACGTGTCTGTCGATTTAATTGATTCTGAATTACTTTGAACAATACCCCCGAAAATTTGCCAAAGGATATCTTCATTTACTTCGTTCGCGGGCCGGAAAGCTACAAAACCAGGTTCTTTTGATTTTAAGTTTAAACTATGTAAAGTAAAGCCAAGCTGATCGTTTTCATGGGCCCGCTCTTTCATGTCATTGACAATTTTGGCAAAACCTTGTCGTAGCCAATCAATTTCGGTAGTTTCAGGAGGAGGATTAGAAAATTTGAAAATTGTTCTTGTTCCGTAAAGTCTAAAGTGTTTTACATAAGTATCGTCAGAACTGAGTATCTCGACAGGATTTACAGCCATTTTGGAAGGATTACTATAGAACAAAGTAAGGTACACAGAATACAATAATACAAATCAAAAGTAAGGTTATGTAACTCTACAAATTATTAATATATTACAAATTAAAAAGTGAGGTTATGTTACACAGAATACAATAATACAAATTAAAAAGTGAGGTTATGTAACTCAAAAATATATAATACAAATCAAAAGTGAGGTTATGTTACACGTAAGATAGGGTCAGCAAACGCTCAAGTTTAATCTTTGCAAAAAGCAGCAAACGGAGCAACACAGGAACACGTCTGATCGCAATGAAAGCTGAGAGCAAAGTGAGAGGAAAATAGCGGTAATTGGGGGTGGTGGGGAGGTGGCTGATGCAATAGTGTTGTTTGTTGCGGGTGTATGGACCAATCAGAGGGCAGAACGCTTAATTACAACCAATGGGGTGCGAGCTTATTCCGGCCAATCACAGAACAGTATTTTAACAGGTAACGGAAGGTTTACTGACAAATAATGTTGCGGATGTTGCGGTTATGTAACGTAAAAGATGTACTTACTTGGACCTGTGATCTCACTAGACATACATGAGTGACATGTATACAAGATACGCCACTCATGTTTCAGCCAAGCGTGCAGCCTAGGATATATGCAGTAGTGGTACATGATCTCTATGATCGGGGTCGCTTGTACCAAGTGCCCCCGATCACAAGCATCATGCACCCACAAAGGCATGCGGCGGGAGGAAAGCACTGGGAAGTCAATGCAGAAGGGCTCCATAGCTACGACTGACGCTGAGCAGTGCCAAGAGCGTGAGCTAATCGCGACCACTTCCGCATGATAAAATACTGGCCTTGAGATATAAGGCTGCCGCCGAGCAGTGCCAGCAGCGTGAGCTAATCGCAACACCTTCCGCATGATAAAATACTGGCCTTGAGATATAAGGCTGCCGCTGAGCAGTGCCAAGAGCGTGAGCTAATCGCAACAACTTCCGCATGATAAAATAAACTTGACCGAGAAATTGTATTACCGGGGGGATTAGACATAAATGGCTTAAAACTTTGACAGGTTCCCGCCCAGCCCTAATTAATAGAAAGACCGAGGGTCATGAGAATATTACCGAAAATTTGGAGTATCTAGGTTAAAATGTTACTCTGCGTACTTACGAGTCGTCATGGTCGCAGAATTCTTGAGGAGGGTTCTGCGACCACTCCTCAGGGTCCAAGTAGATGCATACGCAGCAAAGGTCCCAGCCCCTGCCCTCACAAATAACCAGCATAGTGCAGTAGCAAATCTTGCCGCAAGCTTCGCACACACTGTAGTACAGTGGCATGGCGACTGACTGGCGCGAGCAGCGAGCAGCGCCAGATAATTGCAACCGCTTCCACGCGATAGCGCAGGGAGGGGGGACTTGACCGAGGAGTTTAAAACGCTACGGTCCAGTTAAATGTAACCCCGGTTAAGTATTTTTTACCTGACTCTAAAGTAAATAACCGAGAAGTAAACATAACTTACATTAACAGGAACATTCTCGGGTCATCGTGGATCCTTGGAACCCCCCGCACTCGGAGCAGTACCGGGGCTGAGAGCACGGCCAGTGCAAGTGGTAGCCTACGCTCACAATCCCCCAATACCAGCCGTCAGCGTCGGCCTGGAACCGGTGCGGCGCTCGTGCATATATCTGTAAAAACAAGAAACGAGTTAAACACAGTTACCCACACGGTAAAAAAACGTTAACCTTATTAATAATTGTACCCACCGAGTAACATCTACTGCAATAGCCCCGCCCAAAGATATAGAAACATGCTGAATAACATTTACTTTTGTGCTCTTCAATCAATAAATCTTTTATAAAATATGGAACGTTTAAATTTTGAATTTCCTCTAGGAATTTAAATTTCAAACAATATTGCTGAAGGCAAAGTTGAGTAAGGCTCGGAGGCGACATGACGAACGACTGAGAGAGGAGCAGAGTGATTGTGTGTGTGTGTGTGTGTGTGTGTGTGTGTGTGTGTGTGTGTGTGTGTGTGTGTGTGTGTGTGGGCGCGGCTAGCGAGACCTGCGGGTTGTGATTGGCTGGCCTACCGGGCTGAGTAATAGTAATTTTGTTTGTGATTGGTTGAGTGTGTAGGGCGGATGGATTGTTATTGGCTGGGTAGGCTGAGCTTATGGAGGGAATTTAGTATAAGTATACGGGTTTCAGGGTTTACATTTTATGTTGCTATGAACACAGTAGTTTTCATAATGACTGCCGTGTTTTTGCAGCTGTTTGTACTCATCTGTCTTCGCCTAGCAGCCGGAAACAGCGATGATGAAAATGTTTCTCCTCAAGCTGAACAGGTTAGTTGTTATTAGTTTATTTTTTAAACTCACCTTGATTTCTTTAGACTTTGTTTCAAACCCATTATTAGATAATATGTTTAGTAATAGATTTTTGTTTTCATTTTTAGGCCTCTAGCAGTAACCCTCCAGCAGCCCAAGCTCTTAGTCAGGATATGTTCTTCGCTGATGACCTGGATATCCTTTCTCTTCACGCCGTAAGTATTAAAGTTGTGTGTGTGTGTGTGTGTGTGTGTGTGTGTTGGGGTTTTATAGATTGTTTGCTGTTATTTGGGCTGAGGTTATATTTTTATAAATTTATTTGTTTGTTTTCAGAGTGGAACTGCAGTTTCCCTGAACAATATTTCGGACCTTCACCACCTTTCCCAGGTATTGTTTTTAATTGGTTTTGGGTTGACATTATTATTTAAGTATTTATTTTAATATTGATTGATTCGTATTCATACATTAATATATTTTATTTGTTTGATTTATAGGCCAGCAGCACTACAGCGAGTTTGACCGAGCTGCGACCTCTATCTCAGGTTAGTAGATTACAGTGTTTGCAAAACTTTTTAAGGCTGTTTTTTATAATAGGCATGTATTAGGTTTTATTTTTCTTTGATTTTAGGAGGAGTACAGTGGCCGCTTAACTCAAATGTTAAGACATTCTGGGCGTTCGAGTCAGGGGGAATTTGTTATTGAAACCAGCAGGAGATTCCTGCAGTCTGGTGCAGTGGTGACCAGGAATAGTTTCAGGGTTAGTAGTTTTTTATAGTGGGCTTGTTTTAACGGAAGTTAGGTCGACATATTTTACTTATTAATTATTTGTTGCAGGATGGTGCAGGGCAGAGGCTGAGCCAAGAGGATCGGGAGGCAATTCGGCATGAATTAGAAAATGTAAGTCTAATTTTACTTTAAAAGAAATGATAGACTGTAATTGTTTTACGCGTCTTGATTTTTTCCAATATTTTATTATTTTTACAGTGGCAACGTACTGCATCTCCAATTAGGCGTACACCAAGGAGGATCATATATATCGATAACAGGAATAGCCAGAGTGTGGAGAATGTAAGTTAAGTTTATTTACATTTTTAAATAAATTAAAATGGCTACTTTAACAAATATGTTAGTATATATGTATATATATATACATATATATAGTATAAACTATAGTATAGTATAGTGTATAGTATAGTGTATATATAGTTTATGTACCTTTTATTTTCAGGTTAGGGAGCGCTCTCCAGTTGCTCGCCCTAATACTCCAACCCCGGGGTCGCAGCCAATGGAGCTCCCATCATTCAGGGCGGCACAGCAAGAGGCTGCTACTCATGATCGGGTCAGGGTGCTTCCTGCCTGGATGACCGCTTGGCGGCAGCGCGGCTTTCGGCATGAAAATCATGTAAGTATAAAGTAAGGTTTAATTAAGATAGGATAACATTTGCATTTTTAGATTGAAAACTATTATTTTAATAATAATAATAATTATATAATTTTCAGGTGCCGAACGTAGCCAACAGCTCTGCAAGTGCTGGTGTAAGCCGAGTGGGGGATGTTAGCGAGTCTCCCCTGAGAAGAGGTCCCTTGTCTCCGAGGGTGGCGGCACTGGTGGAAAGGCTTGAGCAACCCTATGCTGGCGCGGATGGGCCAGCTGCTGCGGGCCCTGCAAGACGTATGGAGCCTCGACCTGTATTGGTAGGTTTAATATATTCTCACTTAATACTAATATGATAATTTAGGTTTGTTTATAAATTAACTAACTAACGGATCTGTCAATCGTTTCAGCGTAATGTTCGGGAGATGCAACACTTTTACAACGCCTTTGGGCAGATACTGTCATATTTCGGACCAGAGGGTGCCCATCCTACACCGCCCGCCTTTCATAGTCTCCCGCAAGTGAGTTGTAGTGTATTTTGTTAAAAACTAAGTAGGGTTTGATTTACTATAGTGCTTTTATATTTATAATTTTTTCAGAACGTTGCGGGGTACTACCTAGATCAGATGTTGAACGAAGCTGAACCGACTGAGGAGACTGGGACATACATTCACGTACGCCAACAATGCGGTAAACGGCTGTAATTGGCGTCTCGTTTCTACTATGGTTAGTATACATAGGTTTAAGTGAGCTATTTTTGTGTTAGGGATTGAATAACTGGTATTTACTAGTTTTTAAATGGTTTTAGAACGGTGGTGAAATATGGCACGAGGAAGGGTTCCCCTTCATCCTGAACAGCCGGAATGTCCGGTTTATCTTCGAGTGGGAGGCACGCACTACTGATATTGAGGTATTATTTCTATACAATTGTAATGGTTTTATTATTTTTATTTTAGCAAAAATACAAGAAACCTTGTTTATAATGATAATTAGTATTTTATATACTAACGGGTTTTTTAACTATTCAGAGATTGGTTAACGGAGCGGCGGCAGCAGCACCACCAGTGGGACCATCAAGAGCTGCACCTATAAACTTGGGATGTGAGGAGGAGATGCCTGCAGCCGAGGTCCTCCATGTGGACAGCCGTATCTGCGCCGACTGTAGTCGGGAGGATGCTATACTACAACTGCGAAGGCGAATATTTGAAGCGGTAGGTAATTAAATTAGCATGATTAAACTAAATACCCACACGCCAATTAGCACAGGATTTGAACATGTTTCTTTATACAACCAGGGGTTCAGTATAATATATATATATATACATAAAATTTAACTTCAGAAGACAAATTCATAATTATAACACGAGAAATATCAACCATATAGACTTGCCACATCCAAATTCAACATTCCGACAAAGATGCTCAGACTACATATCAATCAAAATTTACAACAAAATTCCTTCGGAAATAAAATATTTAAGTAACATAAGATGTTAAATGTCCATACAAAATTGAAGGTTTTTTTAAAATGAAAACAACAATGAAAATATAATATAAATTTAAAATCAAAATGTTGTGTTTCAAGATTGGACGAAGATTATTATTCAAGGATTTAAATAATCAAAATTCAATCAGTTATTATTAGCATTACATACTCTTTTAATGTAATTTAGTCTTAACCATGATTTAATTATGGCAATTTAGATACTTACCAATAAAGAAATAATTATACCTTATGGTTTCAGGAGCGACTGGGCAACGGGGCAGGGGCTGTTTCGTCCGAGACTGGAGTGATGTTCTCTCGCCTCACCTACGTGAGACACGAGTTGCGGGGTGTCCTAAGCCTCGCGTCAAATGTCTTGGAGGATACAACAACTACTCAGGATGTGGCGGCGGTGATCGCTCATGTCTGGGACGAGATTCGGCAGACCCTGGAGAACATACTTGGAACGAGCGGACCAGTAATGGATTCGTTAATTGAGAGGCAGCCTAATCAGGATATGGAGCCTGGTAGGCATATCGAGTGCCAAATATGTAATGATCTTGCCTTTTATTGTTCTCCAACCCTGTTTGCATACCTTATGCCCCAGGTGTTCTTTGCGTGTCTATAGTTGTCCCTTCTGTAGGGTTAGGATAATAAGTAGACTTCATATTTTTTTTGAAAGGTAATTATTTTGTGTTAACTGTTTTTAAAGCCACTGTTTTTTAGATAATATTTGAAACTGTCTTAACTGTAATTGTTTTTTCATCTATAAAGTAACTAACAGTTTTTAATGAATGTATTTTTTGAGTTAATAGCAGTTGGTTTATTTAAAATATTATATAAGAGTGTAGTTATTTTGTAAAGTAAATATTTTTAAAGTCAATGTTTTTTTTGAGATAATATGTGAAACTGTCTTAACTGTAATTGTTTTTTCATGTATAAAGTAACTAACAGTTTTTAATGAATGTATTTTTTGAGTTAATAGCAGTTGGTTTATTTAAAATATTATATAAGAGTGTAGTTATTTTGTAAAGTAAATATTTTTAAAGTCAATGTTTTTTTGAGATAATATGTGAAACTGTCTTAACTGTAATTGTTTTTTCATGTATAAAGTAACTAACAGTTTTTAATGAATGTATTTTTTGAGTTAATAGCAGTTGGTTTATTTAAAATATTATATAAGAGTGTAGTTATTTTGTAAAGTAAATATTTTTAAAGTCAATGTTTTTTTGAGATAATATGTGAAACTGTCTTAACTGTAATTGTTTTTTCATGTATAAAGTAACTAACAGTTTTTAATGAATGTATTTTTTGAGTTAATAGCAGTTGGTTTTTTTAAAATATTATATAAGAGTGTAGTTATTTTGTAAAGTAAATATTTTTAAAGTCAATGTTTTTTTGAGATAATATGTGAAACTGTCTTAACTGTAATTGTTTTTTCATGTATAAAGTAACTAACAGTTTTTAATGAATGTATTTTTTGAGTTAATAGCAGTTGGTTTATTTAAAATATTATATAAGAGTGTAGTTATTTTGTAAAGTAAATATTTTTAAAGTCAATGTTTTTTTGAGATAATATGTGAAACTGTCTTAACTGTAATTGTTTTTTCATGTATAAAGTAACTAACAGTTTTTAATGAATGTATTTTTTGAGTTAATAGCAGTTGGTTTATTTAAAATATTATATAAGAGTGTAGTTATTTTTAAAGTCAATGTTTTTTTTTGAATTAGTAATGTTTTGTATTTAATTGGTTTTAAATAAATAAATATAGTTTATTTGAAATGAATTTGATTTTTTTACTCACCCTGTGCATAGAAGCGGAGTGAGCACTGCACACATCACCGAACTTGAATGTAGACTATGAGTCCGACAGTCCGTAGCCTTGCGTACCGGACATCAGAGTATTTATTATGCATGTTTCACGGCCTCATTGGCTATTCAGGACGAGCGGTGTGTCACGGACTCAAAGACGCTCGTTGTACGTGCAGCGGTTACCGCTCGCAGTAGGTGTAACCGCTCAGGACGTGCCGTGGTTAGGCAATCTTGGCACGCGAGCGCGAACGGCCCAAGGTAATGTGTATTGAGTTTCTCTGTATTAACTAAACTGAGTTGTTAACAGAGTATTATTTCACTTACCTTTCTGGTGATGGTATATTATACACTATTATGGTACGTATATATATGATTATACACTGTAGTATTATATATGGTACATATAATTATATATAATACATATAATTATGTATGGTACATTAGCTCTGCTAAGTTGGTAACACTTTGGAGGGATGAAAAGTGAGGTTAGGTTTGGTGCCAATTTTTTTTGGCGCGCAAATTTGGCGGGAACGCCACCATGGGCGCCGCCATCTTGAATCACGTGACCTAATTAGACCAATCAGAAGCCAGATTTTAGGCCCATAAGCCCCATGTTACGGCCCATGCGCCGCCAACCCTACTGACGATATTAAAGATTGCCTAAACCATGCCTTAGTGACTTCAATGTTAATAGAAAAACCTGTTTAGTTAAGGAAAATGTTTATAAATTAAACTCAAAATAAAATTCAAATTTAATGCAAACAACAACATTTTATTGTAATACAAACTTATATTTATAATACTATTTATAATACTATTTACTGTACGTTATATTATTATTATATAAGTTTATATGACAGTAAAGTGTTGTTCTTGACGTAAAATGTGTTTATTACTTTGATTAATTATTAACAACACTTGACAAAATTATCTTTACAAATTTAACACCTCTGTTTTCGTTTTACAAGTTCTAAAAACAGGACAATATAGACTTGAAGTAAGTTGAACATGCCACTACCACCAGCAATTATTGTTTATCATAGTAGTTATATATTCGGTAGTAGTATAATTAATTAAAGTAATGCAAGGTAATGTAGCTACTTACAGATTACTGACCCTTATCCTTATCAAAGACAGGTTTGATAAAACCACATAAAATTCATCTTCAATAGGCCTACATTAACTTAAACTTTGAATTTATAACCTAAAACAGATTAAAGAATACGTACCTTCGGATGATGTATCATGTTCATTGATCTAGACCCCATTCATTTAAAATTTGTCTTACTTCTTCATATGGATCTGTTTCATACATATTTAGTGAACTTATAACTTGAACACAGTACGAAAATCTCACAAGCTTGCGCGGTTTAATGTACAGTGACCTGAGTTGTTTATTGTTTTAACTTATTGCACTGTACACACTGACACTCTGCAGACTGAAGAGACACCGTCACTGTAAACGCCAACCACGCACAGTTTGTTAAAACTAACCCATCACACAAATCAAGTTGTTTCGTAATTATAACCGAGTACATGGTAAGATTTCAACCAACGCTAAGGTTACTAACAAACAACCTACAAGGTTGGATGCAACCTAGATGACTTCTTAGTTATCACGTACAATGTTGCTAGGTCAAATTTAACAAACCTTGCATCGTAAAATCAAGACTTTGTAAGTATTACCAACTACTCAGTTACCGATAACCACCTCCATCATAACTATTTTTACATGGTTGGCAATAACTAAGCCAGATTCGTTCCAGTAAACTGAACTCAGTTAATAGTAACCCTGTGGCATTTAACCCGGACTTGGTTAACGAGTTGTATTTTCCGTGTAGACTTATGAGAAATTATATAATTTGATATGTAAAGCAAATTAGGCAGTAAATATTAAGAGACTTATTTGTTGGAAGGAATACCACATGATTAAGAAAATGGATAAACATATCTGATTAGTAATTATATTTTACTTGTGAAGCAAAAACTTGTTTTAATCAATAATGAAATAAAATACTTTAGTAAGAAAACATAATGTTGCCTTTTTATAACAACAAAATCTACTTTATTTTAAACTATCTGTTACTTAAACATTCCCCCTCCAAATACGAAGGCTTCTTAGTCGTAAATTAATTGATCTAGCTAAAAATGTAATCAAAACAATGAATAAATATATGTTTTTTATATAAAAACTCAAAACTAATCTTCTATACATATCAACAATATAACCTATCCTATAAAAGTATGTTTGACGTTAAAAGAGGAGGAACATTCAAGGAACTTGAATACGAAGGATACTTAGTTGTTAATCAACCTTCCTACAGAAAATATAAATTCCCCGTCACAGCAAACCTGCGTACTAAGCAAATTTCCAATGCATATATATGGGTATCACTACTACCTAGAGCCACTTACCAAGTTTTACAAAAAAATACATTCATTAATAAGTGGTATATAGCATTTTATTTATTCTCCATAAGAATAACATTATAATTGAGTACGCAGATTTGCTGCAACAAGGATGATAAGAAATGTGTTGATTTTTTTTGGAATTATCAATATGAGTCAACCAGGTAAAGCTACATAACAAATTTTATCAATTTAGGTTCATAACTAAGGGAGATATAAAACTTTACTTATTATCCATATGAATAACATCGGGCCCAAGTATGCAAGTTTGCTGCTACTGGGAAAAATTAAAAAAAACTTTTTTGTGCTAATATTAATATACCACAGCTAATTGAAGCCGCATACCAAGTTTCATCAATATAAATACATAAATAATCGAAATATAACACTTTATTTATTCTCCATAACATTGGACAACGTACTGTGTTTAGCATTTTGAATATCACTGCAACGGTTGGACGTAAAACAACAATTAAAACGCCAAAATGATTGTTTTGTAGAGCTAAACTGATTGGTGGAAAGAAATGTGGAGTTTTCAGTGAAATTATCTGAGGAAAATCTAAAAACCGTATTCCCATAAGATTAACATGGGACATTTTATGGACACATTTTTTTACTTTTCTCCACAACCACTAAACATAGCTTAATGATTCAAAATACTAAATTGTTTGTTTTTAAGCTATATAAAATGGCTTTAACCAAAATCTAGTGTTTTAAAAATTTTAGGATAAAAATAAAAATAAACTGATTTTTGTAAAATTTAAAACCCCCATAAAACCCCCTTCCCATAGACTGTTCGATCTGGTTTTCGAACTTAAAGTCATAAATGTTACTCTCCACATTTGTGCCAAATGTCATCAAAATCGGACGCTTCTTTCAAACGTTATCGCTGTGAAAACAATAATGTCAATGCAATATGGAGTAAAAATTACATAATTAATATTTTCTAGGTGAAGATCTAAGTAAAATGAGGAGCGTTTTAACTATGCAGAATGTGGTATAACAGCGTGGAGCCGTAGTCCGCGGCGTTGGGGCCGAGATATACACCAATAGACAAGGTTGCGGCTTATCACCAAGGCCACAGCACATCGGGGCGTCGCGCGTCGCGGCGTCGGCCGCACCGTAACAGACGTCAACAGCTGACTACTCGCTCCTGCTTGTGTTATTTCAGCTGATTATTTAGCCTACATTGTCAAATGACGTGCCGCTTCACCGTGATTACGTACATGCGAAATTTTTAATTGATTGTAGACAACTATTTTAGGGGAATAGTGGTGGGAGTTATAAACTAAACCCTCTGAATATTATAAAATTATAATAAAAGTGTACAAAATCTTTCCAAGATGCAATCCACTGTAAATAGACTTTCAAGTCACATTTAAATCTGCAATTTATGATAGTTTTTTATAAGTATTGTATTAGCCAATTTACTAATCAAGGAGAGGATTAAAATAATAGTGAAAACGAGTCTTAACGTTGTACAAGAAGTTTTGTTCATGTTACAGTAATAACTTTTGAACAGCCCCTCGGATGTTCGCTTTCAAATATTTAGCCTGACTAACTTACAGTATATTTCGTACCCATTAATATTATGATTTGAAATAAATTGTGGGTACTAAGAGTGTATGTTTATCTCACGAATAATAATCATGGCAATAAAACACCCTCAGTCACAACACTTTGTAAAAGTAAAAGTTGTTTTGATTAGAAGTAAAACACTTGTTAATTTAGCCCTAATATATTTTGTATGTAAATTTCTCATTTTATTCAGTCATTATAGAAGTTAAACCAACCAATTGCGTTGTCACATCTGTTTCTTTTCAATATAAAAGAATCATTGCGCAGTAGTTTTACTGAGAAAAAACATGCGTCACAACATGCCTCGGTTTTGCTGTTATTTTGCTAAAATGCCCACAACATCACTCCAATCTATCTATCTATCTATTATAACTCCAATCCATTTTAAGTAATCAACTATAACTGAATTGAATAAATCTGAATTGAAGGTTTAGGCTGAATTTTTACTCGTAGTTGTTGAATACAGTTTGACTCTGCATGTATTGAGTATCACTAATAACTTTTGCAATTATGTTGTTGGTTCATATTAATACATTTCCAAAATGAAACAAAAAGGCAATCAAAAATCTCTAAAGATTCAACCGTTATTGCTCAAACCGCTTCATCAATTTATTTTTCTAGTAATCAAGACAAAAATGTTTTTTATGTGTATTTTTTTGGTGAAAAATTATTTTCAAGTTTTTGCTTCACGAGTAAAATATAATCACTAACCAGATATGTTTATCGATGTAACAAATAAGTATCTTATTATTTACTGCCTAATTTGCTTTACATATCAAATTATATGATTCCTCATAAGTCTATATAAATATAAATGCAACATAACACTTTATTTTATGAAAAGTCAAATATGTGATACACTTTTTATGAAAGAATTTACATTTATTATTAGTCTATAAGTGTATTATAGTGATAAGACATTTACAACGAATATGTAATAGATTTTATTTATAATGGCCTATTTTAAAATTGTTATTGACATTTAAAAACAAATCTATGACATGTTACACAATGTATAGTGAAGTTTTACCTTAAAAATGGTGAAAAGAATAATAAACACCTTTTATATGCATATTTAAAACCGGATAGCCGTGATTTAAGAACCGGTTAGGTCCCCGCCAGAGGTGCTACGTTTCGACTTTATTGAAGACCATTTTGAGCATAGTTGCAAACACAGACGGTGCACCGCCGCGCCGGCGCGCTGCGGCATCTGCTGTGACATCTGCTCTCCTCTGTCTGGCAGCGTCAACGCTGGCGGCTATAAAACCAAGGGGCTGTCCGCAGAGGGCTCGCAGTCGCAGGCCGACAGCCTAGCTAGCTGGTTGCCTGCACTGTCCGCAATAGTATCTCTATAGAGTTGGTACCACTGTATATTAGAGATGCTACCTTAGCTTAAGGCATGTATGTTTATTATTAAGCATGTTAGAGTAACGCTTGTAGTTTGTTGCTAGTAAATGTAGTTAGTTTAACTGATTGTTGTGTTTGATGTTGGTTTTTTGAAGTGTTTTATTTACTAATGAAATATAAACTTTTCTTTCACGCTTTAAAACGGACCTTGGTAAAAAACTTGGGGTCGCAGTAGCCTGACGCCGGGTATTATATTAATTGATTATAATTGGAAGAAGTGCAATCAGAATTCAGATCCGACCAAGGGTATCGCACTTTTTTATTTTTGGTTTCGACCACGGGTATAGCAGTAATAGCCAAAAACAACTATTTTGAAGGTCAAATCTAAATAATTTCTTTATTTCTCGTTTAACATATGCCAAGTGGGGACTCAAATTAGGCGGATTGATCAGACGAACAAGATGGTGAAAACAGAATTCATATTTGACAAAGGGTATAGCAGTAATAGCCAAAAACAACTATTTTGAAGGTCAAATCTAAATAATTTCTTTATTTCTGGTTTATCATATGCCAAGTGGGTACTCAAATTAGGCGGATTGATCAGACGAACAAGATGGTGAAAATATAATTCAGATCTGACCAAGGGTATAGCAGTAATAGCCAAAAACAACTATTTTGAAGGTCAAATCTAAATAATTTCTTTATTTCTGGTTTATCATATGCCAAGTGGGTACTCAAATTACGCGTATTGATCAGACGAACAAGATGGTGCAAACAGAATTCGGATCCGACCCAGGGTATAGCATTAATATCCAAAAACAACTGTTTTAAATGTCAATTCTAAATAATTTTTTTATTTATGGTTTAAAATATGCCAAGTCGGTAGTCCAATTACGCGGGTTGATCAGACGAACACGTTGGTGTAAACAGAATTCAGATCCGACCAAGGGTATAGCAGTAAAATAGCCAAAAACAACTATTTTCAAGGACAAACCTATATAACTTCTTTATTTTTGGTTTTAAGTATAACATGTGGGCACTCTACTGACGTGGCTCAGCAAGAGGAACAATAAGGTGCAATTATAATTCAGATCCGACCAAGGGTATACCAGCAACAGTGAAAAAAAACTATTTTCAAGGACAAACCTAAATAACTTCTTTAATTTTGGTTCGAAGTATAACATGTGGGTACTTCAATTACGCGGCTTGACAAGACGAACAAGAAGGTGCAATCGGAATTTAAATCTAACCAACGGTATAGCAACCGTAGGTGTCTATCATACACGATAACGCTACATCATTATACTTCCAGCTCTTGACGGATGAACATCTACCTAGAGGGTCTGAAAGATGTCGCAGTTTTACAGGAACATGAGGAAGGTGACCTTCAGTAGTCCACTTGACACCACCTTCTACTTCTCTGACAATGAAGACAGAAGGTCTACGCTTTTAGTGGACAATGAGCGGTTTCGTAGAAGAATAATCGAGGTTGAAACACTTTTAGCCAGTTGTTTGCTACGCAAAAAGCACCATATGAATACATGCACTGGTTTAGATCATATTAACTGTTATCATTATACAGCGTTGAGCAAATATTATTGAAGTTTTCAGTTACGGAGCTGAGGTCTTGACAGTCTAAGAGCTAAACCCTAACTAACACATGTAAACTAGTTATTGTGCGATGTAAAACTTGGTGGGGGGACTGGTATGGTGGGGGGACTAGTGTGGTGGGGGAAGAGCCGAGTACCTAACCTACACGCAGACGCTATATCACTATACGCCCAGCTCTTGCGCGGTACACTTTGATTCACAAATACAAGACAATAATGTTTCTTACACATCTTCATCTTTTAATATTTACCAAGCTGACACTAATGAAACGACTGATCAAATACAAGTACAAGAAGTGTCTACCACAAAATCTTCT
The DNA here is from genome assembly GCA_963675035.1 of Allygus modestus. Classification (NCBI taxonomy): domain Eukaryota; kingdom Metazoa; phylum Arthropoda; class Insecta; order Hemiptera; family Cicadellidae; genus Allygus; species Allygus modestus. The sequence goes on from OY776111.1 coordinate 225,712,904, forward strand.
GATACAGAAGCAATTACGTTATCCTTGATGGGTTTTAACTAATGGATATTTTATTCAAAGTCTTCCTCCCCGCGCCAGATGCCATCTGCTGCACACTTGCCACCTGCCGCCTGCCATCTGCCGTCCACCATCTGCTCCGCCCCACCACACTTTTACCCCCACCATTTTGTTTGATACCAGAACGCTAGCTAGCGAATAGTCAGTTCACCTCCGGCTCTCGACCGGTGAACATCGAGCTCTCCGAGACGCTCTTCACAAAATAATAATATTATGTCACTCGAGATCTGATAGATGTTTCCACTTCATTGCCGTCAGGTAGTATTTCTACCTGACGGTAATGAAATGGAAACACCTATCAGAATAGATCGGTTTCAAAAAAACAACATGGACTCTGCACAGGAATCAAAGTATCTACCGTCTTTTATCAGGAAAAAACACGATGGCCGCGACTCGTCGAGATCAACAACTTCGATTATAACCAACAACGGCGGAAGCTTCGCATTGTAAATAAGGACAAACATTGTAAATAAAATAAAGTAATTTTTGTAATAGTACTACCTCGCACTCGTATCATTCGATTGTTTTCATTACATTTTTTATATCGATTAACCTATCGAATCACAATCGAATTTTACGCGTGCGAGGTAGTACTTTTTTTTAAATAACCTCCCCGTGACCCTGAACTTTAAACTTTCCCTCATTACGTCACAAAACCGTCTACGTCACTGGCTCAGCTTCAGATGACGTATATATTCACTCAGCCCATGCGGTCAAGTGACGTGTGACGTCACTTTTTAATATATCCTAGATTATATTTATATAATGGTGTAGCTGTAAAGTATATGTATAATATTGTATATACATTGCCATATGATAGTATCAATCGCATAGAGTATATAATAGTCGAACCATGGAACATATATACATATAATTTACTGTATATAATATATATATATATAATGGTGTATATGTAAAATAATTTATCATAGAGCATAGGTTGCCAGAACTGAGCAAAATGAGTTAAAATTTAAAAAAGTGAGGTTAGGAAATTTGGCGGGAAATAAAGTGCCATGGGCGCCGCCATCTTGGAATGACGTCACTACAAAATGCTGGCTTCTGATTGGCTTGCTATAGTGGGGGGTATCCTACTAGAGTTACCAGTAATTATATTTTGCTAACTAGAGTAGTCATCAAAATGGTCATAGCACCATTCATAATATATTATCTCAAAATACAATAAATGTTAAATTCTTGAATATTATCAAATTTGTACTAAATAATTAGGTACAATCAAAACATTGGCAATAAATTAAATACACAATTAATTCATTAATAATATGAAGAATGGATATGAAGTACCGGTAAGAAATTTGAGTTTTTTAAAGACTGTAAAATAAAGTACCAATGCACTCAGGAGTATAAAGTTGGAATGAAAATTGATAAAAAAATCACCTTTTTAACTTATATTGTTTTCAAATAGTCACTTTCCAGACATTTAAAATAAACTTTGTATTTGTATTTCTAGATCCAGTGATGAGGGTGATCCCAAAGGCAACTGAGGAGGCTACTAAAAAACACATGATGGGATTCCTCAATCAGGCCAAAACTAGAATTATACAAAAGTAAGTTTATATAAATGTTTGTACTAAGTTCAATTTTAATAATTTAGGGCGGGCTTTTGTTGTATTCGTACTACTTTGTCTTCGTTACACTGATTATTTTCCTACGAGGATTGAGGTAAGAATGTATTCCAGTGAATACCTAGGTCTTGTCTTGGAATTTTCTGCCACCGAGCCAGCTTGAAGCCTACTTGAAGGTAATGGAGATAATCTGTATATACACTCCCATTTTTGTATGATTACGTTGGAAAAACAAATAACTTTTGTATCTTTTGAGAGGTCTACATAAATGATTTAATTTCTTCCTTCTGTTTAAGTGCTAGAATAGCATAAAATCTGTTTTCCATTAGTAGGCTATAGTTTTTTTATGGAGGGATTCCCCTCCCCCACTTTACTTACTCGTGGGCTAGACCCCCACCTACTATCAATAAAATAAAATCCTGGCTTCGTCACTGTTCAGAATATTGTTAACTGACTCACTTTTAATGTTTAAGCTCTGTTCATATTGAAAAGCCTCCAAAGCTGATAAGACAATTAAAAAGTACAGGTTATTTTATCTCCGTCTTCAGCTTTAAGTTAATCCAAACTGGACTACCGCGGTTTCAGAAGCTTAATTTTGCTTCCATCTTCAGGTCTTGAAGTTCAATAAAATCTTACAGAATTTGCATGTCTGTCGTCAGAGGTTTAAAAAGCCACACAATACCGAACATAAACACACGACTACGGAAAACATTTAAAGTGCACTATTAACGCGTAATGGCCGGTAGGTGAACGCCGACTGAAGTGGACATGGCAGAGCGGAAAATGAAACGTCAGTTGGATTTTGGACTGCCTTATCGTAGTTCCTTGAACTTTAAGTCCTGGTTAACTTAAAGCTGAAGACGGGTATATTAAGGCTGTGCAGTCAAACAAATTTTAATTTTTTTTCTCAATGTTTTTTTGTTTATTACGATTATACAAACCGTAAACACACTTTTTTTGGAAAAATACTTCCGTTATGTTAGTTTTTTCACCCTTTGAAGTGCCGTTTTAGAGGTATTTTGAATTATACACCAGTTGAAAACGGCCAATCACAAATGTTTCAAAATTGGTTTATGTATTTACAAAAAATATACTTAAGGGTCACCTAAATGGATTTTAGTAAAATTTTTATTATTTCAGGAAATAAAGTTCGTATCTCGGTTGTTTTTTATTCGAGTGGTTTTTAAACTTCAGCTAACCCAAGCCAAGAGTGTAAAAAGACAGTTTTACACAAGAATATGTAAAAATTAGGTTTCATAAAAAAGTTGTGTACAATAAACTTTTTAATTTTAGGCCGCGCCAGACACCTATCCACCCCTGAGCCGCCCATATCGCCCCGACTCGCACGTGCAGGCACCCGCGCACCATATTTCTCTCTCACTCGCACATCCCTTTACTCTCTCACACATCTCCTCTCTCTCTCTCAATCTCTCTCTCTCTCTCTTTATCACTACCCCGCATCGGCCCGCCGCGCTGACTGCCGGCACCGTCACCCCGTGACAGAGGAGGTATCTTCCTTGCAAATAAAACAAAGGTCTAAAAGCCAGGTTGTGTTAAGTTTTATGTAGGCCTGAAGTCAGATTTCTTTATGCCCATCAAAGCTCTTTAATATATTTTTACAATTGTTAATTAGGCCCTACAAATTTATTCTTAAGACAAACGCCACATTTTATTTCTGTTAGTGAAAAGGGTTTTTCTTAGCTAATAATCAAGTTGTTTATACACAGTTTTCTTTGCTTTTTTCTATGTAAGTGAAACATAATTTATGACTCTTCAATTTCACATTAAATAGTTGCCAACCATATTTTAAAATACAAACGCACTTATAAAGAGCACGTTTGATTATAAAGAGCAATGAATTACAATTTGTTCAGCTGTGTGATTTGATTTGACTATAAAACATAACTCAGATGAACAATAGAAGCTGTTGGGCAAAACTAGTCTTATATCAGGGCCGTAATGGCGCACGGGGCGAGCGCCCAGGGCCCCGGGCCCGAGGGAGGCCCCCAGGCCACGAAAGTGGGACCCTTCAGACCACTGAGGAGGCAGTTTTTAAAATTTGTTCTGAAAAAGTTGATTATTTCTTAACTGAAAACAATACAAATAGTTTTAAGATGTAAAAGGTGTACGTTCAAACTAAGTATCAAATCAAAAGTCATTAAATAATTTGTATTATTTTAATACCATGTGCGGACTTGATAAACTTGCCCAAATCCAGTAACTAAAATTGGCCAGGTAAGATTTGAAACATAACTACTGATGGCATTGTAGAGCACTTATTTTGCTGAGCATAGATTATTGTATGTATTGTATTGTTTAATATAAATTATAACAGCCATGCTCTGCCGTACTTGGAAGTTGCATATTCCGTTCAAGCCGATTTAAGTTTTTTGTTATTGTTGCACAAAACTAATTTTGATATATTATAAATTATTAGGAACAAACAGCCAAATATAAAGTAATTAAATAATAGTATCAAAACTTACGAAAGTCAGTTAACGTAGGACAATGAGTAGTCATAAGTGTTTGAGGTTATCCTAAATATGATGATACAATTAATAATAAAGATGATAATAATAATGGTACGGTAGCTTTTAGCCTATTTCTTGTTGTTATTTTGTTTGTATCGTCTTTATATATAATTCTGTAAGCGAAATTTTTAAGTCAAAATTGTGGGAGTTTGGCTAATTGCAGAATAAGGTGAGAGGTCTTGATCCCAGGGACTCGGGAAAAATAACAGTATTTCTAAATATTTACCAGCAAACGAACAACAACGTAAAACATCCCCCATAAGAAAAGCATGGGGATTTTAAAAACGTCTGCTTTACTTTAACTATTACTCAATACGATCAGCACTGCCCCGGTATCAGTGAGTGTTACGGGATGTATGCTTATCATTGTTGCCAACACTGAATCCTGCGATTACCCCCCACATCAAGTTTAACGTAGGAAGAAACAAGGCCCAATGATAAAGATAATATTTCATTGTATCAATCACGTAAACTTATCTCGAAAATAATGTACAAACGTCTACAACTGACTTTTTACTACATTTCCAAATATTTAAATCTCTTTAAGAATATTGTTATGTGCGATAATATCAAATGCATCCGGAATAAGAACATGTTTTAAAGTTTAAACTTGTAAAAAGTTACCTTTGAATTAGCATTAAACCAGAGTTTAGAAAATCATATTTTGCGTTGGCGTTGCCTATGTTACTTGAACATATAATTTATGATTTTTCAGCCAAGAAATGCCGAGAAAGGAGTTTTTACCGTCTATACTGCATGAAATACTATTTAATAAAGTCTATCCAGCAGTATGTTGATCTACGACCTTTTAAAGAGTTCCAAATCAATGTGTATTGTATTCAAACATATAATATAACATTTATTATAACAAAACATAACATAACAAAACATTTCATATGTGCTATATTTTGATTGTTTTCATGTTAGTACGATGATTTTTGTGGTAAAGCAATTACACGAGATATTTCTTTTTAAATTTATAAGTTGTTGGTTTAACTAGTCATAATGTTTTTTATTGTATATTAACTTAATATATTAGTAACTTGTTGGATATATAGGCTTGAGAACTAAAACCAGACTAAATCCTGTAAAGAAAATTAAATACAACATTATTATTATGATCATTTTTAAAGTTTACACAACAAATTAAAATTTGTTAATTATTTATATATTTGGTGTATTTATTACAGACAAGACAATTAAAATTAATAAGGTTATATTAAGGAATAGAGAAATATCTATTGTATGTATACCTACATACATGCTTGTATTTATGTTAGGGGGGCCCCATTTTCGTATTCGCCCGGGGCCCCAGAGGTCCTAAATACGGCCCAGTCTTACATATTAAATCGCTAAGGAATTTCGTTTTCGGCCCGCTACGTCGTCATTTCTCAACCGATTTGGACAATCGATGTGTCATTTTAAAGTTTTTACACTTGCACATTAACAGAAAAAAATACTCTTACTCTCACAGCCTATTTTTGGGTAAAAACAGCCAGTCCTACTCTTAAACATATTGTGGTTTCTACGGACTGTCTCGGACCGTGTCTATTGGTTTTATGTTAACTGTCCGCATGAGTCTCTGAAGTTGCTGTAAAGGAATTCAAGCAGTACAAAATTCGGGACCTGACTGACATGGTTTACCAGGATATCTCTTGGTGGTAATGTATATTTTTGGAAACCATTTGCCCCCCTCCCTATCTGGGTACTAGCAAACTGCCACCCGTTTTTTGGGCACATCTGAAGTTTACAAACTTCACTATAGTAGAAAAATATTTAACCATTGCTCTACTAGGCCAATCATATATATAGTACATTAAAATCGCAAACAAACGGTTAGTTCTGATATTTTAATATGTTGTCAGGATTACTACCAGTAGTTTACTGATGCCTTAGACTTTGTTTCAAAGTTAATGCGTTTAATTGTTATCAGATATTTTATCCGTGATTCAATCGTATTTTATACTGGATCTTGTTCAAAACCGTTATCATAAGAACTGTATTAATTCGATTTTTGTAAACAAATATTTGATTAAAATTATCTGTTGTTTAATTCAAATAAAAATACTCTTCCCAGTTTCTTTAAAGTGATCATATTTTAGCGAAATTTTGGTATGTGAATTGACCTAGTTCTGGCCTATTTATATGGTTTGCATAAAAAAACAATTTTTTATTTTCCCCGAAGCAGCAAATCTTCATACTCAGCCCTAGTGTTATTCTTATGAAGAATAGTTGATGTTTGATATGGCCTACCTCCCTTAGTTATGAACCTAAATTAAATAAATAAAGGTGTGAAGCTTCACCTTCTTGAGTTATTTTGATAATTAATTGTATAAAAAAAGTTTCTTATCTTCCTTGTTTCAGCGAAAACCTGCGTACTCAGCCCTAAAATAAAATGATATACTATATTTTTGAAACTCATAATAGCGATGGATTTGAATTTTATAATTGATTTATTTTGTCTTTACCTATCGCTTCTAGGGTTTAAAAACTATTGTTTCTAGTGTTTTAAACACTAGAAGTGATAGGTAAAGTCCAAATAAATCGATGATAAAAATAGTATATATCACTTATTTACGTGTGTATTGTTATGTAACTTGGTAAGTGGCTTTATGTGGTAGCGAAGCACATTTTTATGCATCGGAAATTCGCTGAGCACGCAGGTTTGCTGCGACGGGGTTATTTGTATGTTAGTAGAGCGTTTCCAATTTGTTAAAATACGTTTTATAATTAATTTTATCTACGATATCATAGATTTGAGAGACTTGACTGAATTCATTAAATATGACATTTTTAAATGGTATATTAACCGCTGAAAATTGTATAACAAATAAATATGTTTATAACACATGCGGAGAGGCTGGTTGAGTTGAGTTCCCGCTGTGCTGCTTGCTATTTGCCATTTCAGAATCTTGGTGCCCGATGAAGGTTCAGGGCAGGGCGAGTAGCAAGCCCAGCTGAGTGAAAGTGGTTTGACCACTTGGGGAAGTTGGGGTTTGGGGGTAGTTGAGGGGAGGATTCTGCGTGTGTGTGAGTGAGCATCCGGGACTCTGCATGTGTGTGAGTGAGCAGCAGCGACTGGCCTGACCTCTAGGCGGAATAGCTTGTCAATAGAGTCGACTGCACCACCTTAAGCTCCAGTCACAAAACCTTTCAAGTTTCTACCTGTTTCCCCCATAAGGCAAATATTACTAACTTTAAAAGTCCGTCAAAATGGATAATCTGATATCGTTGATTTAAGACTCATGTTGAAGAGCAAAAAATACCTAGTAATTTCAGTGAGCAAAATTTCTATATCACAATCATTCAAACAAATTCTAAAATGTTTAATATTTCTGATATTTTATGGATGAACTAGGCCTATATGTAATTTTGTTGCTCTTTAAAATGAACAATTCATCATTGATTTAGGATAATCGGTTGAGGAGGGATGGGTTTTGAAAGTTAACATCAGTCTAATGGGAGAATAAGCAGGTAGAAGCAGAGGACTGTAGCCCCCTCAAGATTTTTTTAACAGAATGTAAATTTGTTTGAATAAGTTTTTTTAAATTTGTTTCAGTGAACAAGGTGTAAGGAAACAGCAGTCACATGGTGCGGACTTCATTAGGAAATAAAATGTTGTATAGCTTTCCTTTAGTTATCTATAACATATTTTAAATAAATAATAATTTTCAAAATATCAAATTATGTTTATTTTACCATTTCCTTTTTTTGATAAAGTTCCCTTACTTCGAATTTTTCTATTTTTCATTTGCCGGAAAAGGCAATTTAATTATTAAGATTAAATCATGTAAAGTTAAATAGGTGTGTGAATGCTTTAAATGTATTTTATTGACTTATTCTAGTTATAGAAAACACCACATCAATATTTTCAAATATTTTTGTAAATATAACAATCATATATGCTTACAAACAAATTGTGGATTATTTAAAAATGTATAGTAGGTGAAATTTCAGGGTTTTTAGGTTACAGGTAACTTTTGTTCTAAATCTATGATTCACAATAATTTTGTTTAATATGACAGTATGATAAACTATACTAACTGAATCTCAAATATATAATTTTGTTTGTATGTTGAATAACCATCAAAATTTAAACAGTCAGTTCCAATAGGCTAAGACAATTGTATGAGGCTGTTGCTATAGTTCTTTGTCATACAAAAATCAGTGTAAATTAATTTTACCTCAATCTTGCAGCACTATTATTGGTTGCAGCATCTTTAATAATTTTGTAGTTACAAAGGAAACTTGCAAACCATCATATAAACATGCAAGTTCAATGAAAACATCCACTGCAAAATTGCTAGAAGTGTGAACAGTGTAGACTTGCATATTTGCAGAAAAGATTTTGCAAGCAAACATGTTAGCAATGAATATTAGCTGCACATATTCCACTGCAAATGTGCCACAAACCTATTTTGCAAATCTGCAGCAAACTATCATGAACACATTCTGCAAACAGTTTTTGCATAGTTGCTGCAAATATTCAGTGAAACTTTTCTGCAAACATTCAGTGAAAACGTTTCGCAAACATTCCTTGCATATTTGCTACAAATATTCAATGCAAATTTTCCGCAAACATTCAGTGAAAACTTTCTGCAAATATGACAAGTGTAGACTTCCATACTTGCGGAAAGTTCTTCGCAAACAAACATGTTTGCAATGCATATTTTCTGCAAACATTTTGGTTTGTGGTTGAAAATGTTTTGCAAATGTTCTGCAAATTTTCCTTGCTATCTGGGAAGAAACCCTCATATAAGGGAATACAGTTTTTTTAATCATTTGCCAAAATATATAAAGGCAATAAAAGATCATGAAAGCTTCAAAAACCAAGTAAAAATGCTTCTCATAAATAACCCACTATATAAAATAGATGATTTTTTACATGTTTCAAATAAGTGGACCTACAACCTTGCACAAAGAGATGTATAACATTTAGTTAGGGCCTATTTAATTTCTAACCTATCTCAAACTTATTGTAATATTATGTATTATTTTATTTTATTTGTTGTAAATGACACCATTCTGTACAACCTATGTGCTTCATGAATAAAGTTATTTTGATTGATTGATTGATTGATCTTTCTCAGCTCAACGGGGCATCAAGTTCCACTTCAATCCTCCTGCCGCTCCTCACCAGGGAGGCCTGTGAGAGAGAGCAATAAAAAGTATCAAACATCACTTTCAAAGGGTAATGGGTGAACAGGACCTCACTCTCCCTGAATTCATAACCTTAGTAACTCAGGCCGAGGTCATGCTAAATTCCAACTCCACTTTCAAATGAACCGTCGGATCTAGCTGCACTAACTCCTGGACATTTTTTAATAGGAACCCCGCTCGTAGCAGTTCCCGAAACAGATCTTAGTGAAATTCCTGAAAATAAACTAAAGCACTGGCATCTTGTCCAGTCTCTGAACCAACGTATTTGGAGATGTTGGCACCGCGAGTATTTGCATACACTTCAATAAAGAATAAAGTGGAATTCATTAAAAAATGTGAAAATTGGAGATCTCATCCTGGTTCACCAACCGAATCCCCCTCTCGCACTTGGCCTCTAGCCTGTATCACAGGAGTGTCACCAGGAAAAGACAATGTGGTTCAACTACAGACTGCCCGTGGCCGCTGACTCGACCTGCCCACAAAGTGTTTCCACTTCCATGTAATATGAATTAAGGAGTTAAACGTAACCATTGTACATATCAGCTATAAGTTAATTTTAAGTGGTATTAGGTAAAAATTGCAGCTTTACTTTTGTATTTCTCATTTAATGTTTTTTATGTTGAATACCATAAGGATTCAAGGTCCCCGGAATGTTCAGTATTTAGTGACATTGATTGTAATAATGTAAAAATATTTAAATTTGAAATATTACCGCCTCGATCAGATGACAGGTATGACGCCTTCCCCTATTGGAGGACACTTGACCATGTGACAGTGTTTCCCTCTCCTCTCGGAAAAGCGTTATTTTTTATAAACAATTCTGTCTCTTGATAGCCGCCTTGGACATCGGACATTGCGTCCTTGTTCAGTATATTCTCTTAATTGTTCTCAACATTTTAACTCTCTAACTCTTTTTCCCAAATGGTTGGGTTGCCCTTCTTATTTAGTTTGTAAATTGTAAACACCTTTTTATTTACTGTTTTGTGACCTTATATTGTTAGAGTTGGTGTTTGTTCCTCAAGATTCCGGGCAACATACCGTGCAACTACGACTTCCGCGTACCTCCTAAAAAACTATCCTCTTAAACTGTGAATTGTGCATTGAACTGTGAACTGTAAAGTGCGAAACTTTGCGATCGCTAATCAGGCTTCCGCGCAAAGAATTTGTCTTCCGCTTGGGCAGTATGAGCAGCGAATCAAGCTTAAATAACTGCATGAATTCAGTTAATACGGATATGGTTTTAAAAAATCGATTGAAAATCTGCGAAGAGTTACTTGGTAGAAATTGGCTCTCAGATTACACCCTCCAACCTTATCTACAATTCCTAGATTAAAAATTCCTATATGATAAGGATTGCACTATATTAAATCCCTTGGTTGTTACTAGAATGAAAAATTGTGAGGCTTTTTATCTTTCTGCTTGAACCCTATGACATTATAAGAAACAAATATTAATTATGGTTGTAAATTATTCCAAAAAAGTCACTACGCTAGAAAATAGAACAGATATGGAGCCTTCTAGTGTACAACCAAAATCAAAATAAATACTACTATTTTGATTCAAGCAGGAATTACAATTTAATTTCTACCAAAAAAGTGGTTAGTAAAATCTCGGTCTTTTTGGGAGAGGAAGCTTTAGGCGATGAATTTGCTGAGCTGAATGGACCGCAAAAACCAAATTTCTATGATTGTGGAGTATGTGTCTGCTGGCTGATTGAGGCTATGGTATGTGACATTATTACAAAGGGTACCATCAACATGGAATTTCTCAAAAATGTTCAACTGAGTGAACCGGAGCTGGTGTGTAAAAGGTCACATCTGGCTTATGTATTGAGTAATCATTTTGATGTAGGTAAATAATTATTAATATATCTTATGTTAAACAAATCTACCAAATTACCCGCAAAGTCAGTTGCATCTCAACTTCAAAGTTACGAATAAACCTGCCAAAACCTGAAACGGATATTCTATCCAAAACTCAGGATAATTATACAAAACCTTTTCCTAAAACAGATGAAAATCCTTGGACGACAGTTCCTTTAAAACGGGGAAAAAATATACAACACAGGTAAATAATAAAAGCAACCCCCTCCTCAAAGTAACATCACAACAAGTAATCAGTTTGAAATCTTGAATAGCCAACCACCTTACACCAAACTTTCGTCATCATTAGACGAAATAACTCAATCTAGACTGAAGACTAACTCAACTTCTCACTCAAACAATAAATATATAAATAAAATAAACAAAACTCAATCTCTAACTGACAGCAACTTCAAAGCACTGCTGTGAAAAAACAACACAGATTGACAATCCTAGCTGATAGCCAGGGAAGAGATCTGACGAGTTCTATATCCAACTCACTCGATGAAGCTTATGAAGTCTTTGGTCAAATTATGCCAGGAGATACAATGGAAAATATTGTGCACACAGCCACAAATAGTTCTTGTGTAAAATCTTACACAGAATCTGATTGGATTTTCCTGATAGGTGGCTCCAATAACATTAAATTTCACCATACTCTCAAGGATCTAAAGGGAATACCAGGATCAATCAGTGATGTACTACAGAGAGTGGTTGTGAAGTTCAAAAATACAAATCTAGTTTTAGCCACTATTCCTTATCATTATGACTTACACAACGATCAAGAGCAACATAAAATCATCTCTGAAATAAACAATAAGATTAGACAATTTGTCTTTAATAATATTAATACACACCTCTTGGATTTGTATTAGTTGGAAAGGTTTTGTCATACTCGACAGGGGTTCCACATTAATAGAAGAGGATAAAAAATTGATTTCCCACACTTTACGCAGTATGGTTACAAACATCAAATTCTGTTCTGCCCCAAGTGAAGCACCTGATACAACTGACAGATGTATAACTATAGTAGACCAAGATGTGTCACATTTTGTTAATGGATTCTAATGTTTTGGTTGTTTGCTTATAATAATCAAAAGTAATTTAAACTTTATTGAAAGGCAAGATTTATGTATTTACTATGAGGATGGAACTTTTGAAGCCTCTTGTATTGAAATATTGACTTTGTATGAATTTAACCGCTTACCATTTGGTATGCATTGTGGATCCGGATTATTGAGCTCTTACTTAGATAGGGTTTTTAGAGACATAAAGTTTGATTGTATGTTAAATTTTGTATACAATTTGCTAGTGTGTTCAAAGACGAAAGAGGAACATATGAAACATTTGTCAGAAGTAATAGACAGGCTAAGCAAGAACAATTTGACTCAGTGGCGGATCCAAGGGGGGACGAGGGGGGCGATCGCTCCCCCCTCAAGCTCAGAAATGTTTGTTATATACTGTATAAAAATAGTGTAGTTGTGTAATTTGCATCTGGTTAAATGTGTTGCGATTAATTCTGTATCGCCAATCCAATTTATGCATTGTCTACCATAGGTTATTTTCTAAACGGTCTGTATGCGTACTAAAGTTGTGGAACTAAGCGTAAACAGTTAGTGGGAGTGATCATTTCGTTCTGATTACGCCTGACAGTTGGCTGCACTGACGCAACGACGCGACTGCCCTTTAAATCCGGTGAGCACTTTTTCGCCTACAAAATTTAGAGGTTGTTTGGTCGATATCGAAAAATTTTACCAACCGGTTGTTTTATCGATTGAATGTTGACTACGATAGTAGATAGATGTTTTCGAAGTTGGAAGGAAAATGGTGGTTGTTGGAATACAAAATGAGTAGCGCTAGTAGATTTTATGAAGCTGAAACGTTCGAAGATTTTATAGGAGTTCAAGAGTTACTTTAAATTATGGATATGGAAAGTTAATATAACTTATAATAACTGAGCCTTTCAAGTCCTTAGCTATAATTAAGCCTATTACTTGGGCAAGGAATGGGTTTAATTTCATACTAGTTTAATTTATGAACAATTTTTCTCTTATCACAAGTAATTTAGAGAGACCGATTAATTATCTTAACCCTACCTCGGGGTCTTTGTATTTATGATTGCAACCAATTTGTAAATTTAAAGGCATCTTATCTGTTTAAGACCTTGTATACATTACTTAATTGACTTAGCATTACAACGTTTATTTAAATTGGGTATATCTTTTGCCATATTAAGTGGATGTAAGGTATTTCAATTTCAAATTGTCCAATGGCCAAACTTATACTTAAACAGGCCCTAGTCGAGTCAGCTTAGAACTTCCACAGTGGTTTCCATTTCCAAGTTTAACTTCTCGGCAGTTGGTAATCTCAAATCATCCAGTAGAATGAACGAACAATCGGTTGATGAAAGGTTGCGGTATAGTCTGTTCGATATCGACCAAACAACCTCTAAATTTTGTAGGTGAAAAAGTGCTCACCTTTAAACCCTGCCTCTGTTTTACCCGCGAAACCACCGTCGCGTACTTGAGTGTGGGTGCCGGCAAACGTCAAGATTAACGTTGCGTAGTTATCAGAAGATCTCAGATACAACAGTGGTAGCTCGAGTGAGCGGGGCGGCGAGGTACAGGCAAAGTGGTGCGTACGTCATGTTACCATGGCAACGGGAGTTTGACCACGCATCCACTGTGTCTACGTGATATTATTAGTCATCACACCCTTACAGCGCATGAACACTGTTCTGCCTTTTCTATCTTAGTTCAGTTCACTTTAGTGCATGTTGGGGTTAACTGTTATTTTTAGTAATTGATTATTATTAAAATTATTATCCGAAAAAAAAACAAATCGGGGGGGTATTCCACCACTAAGTTGGCCCCCCCTGACTCTAAAGCTGGATCCGCCACTGATTTGACTGTTAATCCTAAGAAAGTAAAACTGTTCCACACAGAGGTTAGTTATTTAGGCAACATTATAAGTAAAAACCGCATTACCATAGATCCATCAAGAACTGAATCGATACGTAATTTTAGCACACCAAAGAATGCAAAGGAGGTATCTAGCTTTATTGGTATGTGTTCATACTTTAGTAATATATAAAAGACTATGCAATGTTAGCAGCACCACTTAACGATTTAAGGAAAAAGCGAACCAAGTTTTATGGAACGAGCAGTGTAACAATAGCTTCATAAAATTAAAGGAAATTGTAACGAATCCACCAGTATTAGGGATACCCAATTTTCAGAGGCCATTTTATCTATTAACAGATGCTTCTCAGATATCTGCTGGAAGTGTAGTCATGGAATGTAATGAACAGGGAGATAAGCTACCAATCTCTTATTATAGCAAAAGGTTTTCTGAGGCGGAGAGAAATTTGACGATTTATGAAAAGGAGGCAATTGTAATGGTATTAAGTATTAAACGATTTTATATGTATCTAGAGTTACAACCATTATAATTAATAACAGACAATAGTGCCCTCGTTTAGGTTCTCCAAAATCGTTACCCTTTGGGTAAGCGTGCACGTTTGGTCGAACAGATTTTAGCCTTACCATTTAAATTGTGAAGTGTAAAAAGCAAGGAAAACCCAGTAGCTGACTGTTTGTCCAGATTAAACATAAGTAAGGAGTAGGTGGAAGTTGTAAATGTAGAGGAAGGCCCAAGAGTTATGAATGTAATAAAGAGTAAAGCTTGTAGGAAATTCAGTTGTGTATCACGAAAATATATAAATCCAGTTTTAAATGTAGTTACTGATATTCCATTAGCCTTTGTACAAACATCTGAACCCCAGCGATCTAATAATGAGTGTTCAAAGATTTTTGAAAGCATTAAAAATAAGACAAACAAGAGTAACTTTTATGTAAAAAATCAGGTATTGATGTATAAGCGAACAACCCATTGTAAAGGTAAAATTTATGTACCAGAGAGCCTAGTTGATTTATTGTTTAATTATTACCACTGTAGTAACTTTGGCAGTCATCAAGGTCAAAACAGAACTGTGTCCCGAGTAATAGAACATTTTTACAGACCTAATCTTATTAAATTAATTAGAGACAAAGTTAAGAGATGTGAAATTTGTTTAAAATGTAAACCAGTAAGGAAACAGTATGAAGGTAAATTAATATCAGGTCAGTCTAATCGTGCTATGGAAAAAGTGTATGTAGATTTAGCAGGTCCATTAGTCACATTAAAAGGAGGTCATAAGCACATATTAATTGTAGAAGACAAGTATTTTAAGTATGTATGGTTAGTACCAATAAGAAGTGCAACATCACAGACTATTATAGATAAGTTACAGGAAGTAGTTTTTATTAATTTCAGCCCATTTCAAAAATTAGTTTCAGATAACGGACCATGTTTTACGAGTGTGTTATTTAAGAAATTTATGTTTGAAAATTCAATAAGTCATTATAAAATAGTACCATACAATCCTCAAAGTAAAAAGTCTGAGCGTTATTTACGTACAGTTAAAGAGCAACTTAGCATGTACCATCACAATAGTCAGACTAGCTGGCATACTTCTGTAAAACACATTCAAACCAGTATAAATTGTTGTAAAAATTAAAGCACAGGTTACACCAGTTTTGAGCTTATGTTTAAACACCAGCCCAATCACAATTTAAGCAATTTATGGAGGTTAGGGGATATTATTGATTCAAAAATGTCACAAAAACAAGTTAAGGAAGTATTCGACAGAGTTATTAAAAACTGTAAACGAGCTGTTAAGAGGAATAAAAATAGGCAGATACTAAGCACCCATTTGTTGTAGGTACCAAAGTTTTTATAAAATTGCAAAGCCAGAGTAACAAAGTAAAGCGTTACCAAGCTAAGATGTATGAGAAATTTGTGGGACCCTACACAATTAGGTATTTCCTTAGCCCTGTAAGTGTTATAGCACAACTAGATAGCGATCTGAGTGTAATAAAAAGGGCACGCACATCACAGTTAAAATTAAGTACTGTCACTTAAAATTGTACTAATTAAGAAGCCTCATGTTGTCATACTTGTAGACGTTTGAAAAATAACAATGCAGATTCCATGTAAATAGTTAAATATATTTACATTTAGTACGGGCCCGTGTATTTAAGTTGTAAATAAAATGTGCATAGAACAAAGTTACATAACGAAGCAAATAGTCTATTGTATTTAATATGCAAGAGATAAATACTAAAAATCGTATTTTAAAAACGTGTAAAACTAAGGAAGTTAAATTTTGAGAATGGATAATTAATAAGTTATTGAATAGTCCACAAAGTAGCAAAACAATGATGAGCAAAACCAAAGTGTTTTGAGCGAAGTAGAGATGTAATAAGTAGGAAAGTAAGAAGAGAGAAGTATAAAGACGTTGTAACATATGAGTTAAAGTATAAATGTAGTACTGCCATATAGTAATTGAAGAAAAATATAACTAGGAGTTTTAGGAGTTTTAGAATTAAATAATTATTGTAAAGCAAGAATCGTCGAGGGAGGCCGTCGTGAACGTGAAAGTGATTTGTTTGTGCAGGACGATAAGCTTATCGGGGAGTGAGTCATGGACAACCCTTGACTTGAAAGGTCTAATCGATCTAGTTAGCGATCGAGATTTATAACTACGGAAATATTAAAGGGAATAGTATTTGCATGAAGGAATTATTAGTTAAATAAAAAAAATGAAAATTATGATTTATGAGCGAAATATAATCTGAAAATGTTTAGTTAATTAAATATGTTTTAAAAAAATTTAAAAAGGTTTATTTCTGTTATGGTATGGAAACTACAAAAATTTATAGTGAAAATTGACGGACGCAACTAAGGGTTACTATTGTGTGTGTGGATAAATGTGACACGAATGTGAGAATAAATGTGGGAGGGGTAAACACTGGATTAGATGACACTTCACTAGACAGACGCCGGCATACTGGACACATCACTTTAAGAACTTCACAGAATTTCACTGTACACAAAAAAATATATAAATAGAATAAAGATATGATTTATGTTGTGATTATAGCAAAGAAAATTAAATGTAAAATGAATTTAACACTTGTCATATAAAGGATTTAGATTCAATTATAGTTATGAGAAACAAAGCTATGTAAAGAAAAGAAGGTTTATAATTTAGTTAAATGTTTGGTAACACTTATTAATACAGGAAATGAAATTTTTAAAACGTATTATTTTAAGAGCGAAAAACGACGTGCGTTCACAGTAAGAAAATGTATCGTAGACTGAGGGTCAGTAACCCAAAATACAGTTAAGCTAGGTTCACACGCATCGACTTTAGACCGTGCGTCGTGGACGGTGCGGCGCTGTGCATTCCTGAACTGTGCCGTTGACCACACGTCTTGTGCCGTGGACAACACGACTTGTGCCGTGGACAACACGACTTGCACCGTGCGTCGGATGACTTTATTGCCACATTGTTCATTCTGTTATGATGGATAACCTAACAAGTATGCTCTGATTATACTTGTTACACTGTCAAAGCAAAGGAAGGCGTAATAGGCTTAACCCTAGCAGTGGCCAATGGTGTAAGTGGGAAATGGCAGAGCAAATTTGGCGAATTTGCAGATCTTTTTCTGAGAAGTCCTATAAATTCAACCGTAGAAGTAAACCTAGCCAACCTCATATTCATTTTTATTGAAAAAACACCCAGGAGAACCTGAAAATAGTAACACAAAAGAGATCTAGAAAGGAAATGTTTCCAGTGAAAGTGAAAAGAATACAAAAAACTTGAATTGTTTTTGAAATTCCAAAAGCAGCCCCAGTAAAATATTTTCTACTGTTTTGTTATAGAATATTCATTATATAAATTCTGTACACAATTCATATCACTAGTACCTGGGGGACCGAGCTTTGCTCGGGGGAAGGCCAGTCAGTTTGTTTAGATGACTCGGAGTAATATTTCACCACTCCCCCCCTACTGATGATAATCAGATTTGTATAACTCATTTGCCTCATTTATACATTTTTTAAGGTTCCTCCAGTTGTTATTTAAAGCTCAATGTCCCTTTGATTTATTTTACTACTCTATATATGTAATTTTAACTCAAATCTTTTAATCTCTGCTTTCAGGAAACCACATAAATCATCATATACAACATGAGTATTACTTTGACAGTTCCCTGGTTGATTATGAACAGCTGTTACAATTCTTTTGTTTTGATTTGAAACTCCATAAGCCCAATGTTAATTTTTTTAACTTTTAATTTTAGTTTTTTTACATTATTTGATTTTTCCTGGGGATGAGGCCTGTCTAGAACTTATTTTTATTCTAGAAATTAGTTATTTTGAACATTTGAAGGAAATCGTTGGAGCCATTTTTGAGATCAGTGTCGCAAGCAAGCAAGCAAACCTTACTCATATTAGAGTATAGGATAGGATATAGAAATATGTAACATATTTGGGAAAGAATTTTCCTTTGAAAGTGTTAGGGGCAAAATATAATAACAAACGGAAAACCGAAAAAGTGTAAACTGTACAGTGTTAGTTTGTGTTGTAAATCCTATACTCTAATATGAGTAAGGTTTGCTTGCTTGCTTGCGACACTGATCTCAAAAACGGCTCCAACGATTTCCTTCAAATGTTCAAAATAACTAATTTCTGGAATAAAAATAAGTTCTAGACAGGCCTCATCCCCAGGAAAAATCAAATAATGTAAAAAAACTAAAATTAAAAGTTACAAAAATTAACATTGGGCTTATGGAGTTTCAAATCAAAACAAAAGAATTGTAACAGCTGTTCATAATCAACCAGGGAACTGTCAAAGTAATACTCATGTTGTATGATGATTTATGTGGTTTCCTGAAAGCAGAGATTAAAATATTTGAGTTAAGATTACATATATAGAGTAGTAAAATAAATCAAAGGGACATTGAGCTATAAATAAAAACTGGAGGGACCTTAAAAATGTAGAAATGAGGCAAATGAGTTATAAAAATCTGATTATCAGTAGGGGGAAGTGGTGAAATATTACTCTGAGTCATCTAAACAAAATGACTGGCCTTCCCCTGAGCAAAGCTCGGCCCCCCAGGTACTAAGTAATTATATATATATATATATTAATTGTAAGTAATTGTATATATATAGTCCGATGTGTAACTGACTCACCTCAACAAGAGATACAAATTCTAAGCCACTTCTAGATGAGCTAGGGACATGAAATTTGGCTTGCATGTAGTTTCTGCAATGAAACCCCCGGGAAGAGTGCTAAAAACTACAATTTTAAATTTTAACTGCCTCATAAAAAATAAAAAATGGCGGCAATTTTGGATTTCTCAAAAATAGTACTTTTTGATTTGGGCTCTAGCGGCAGAACGGGTACCTTTATTGAAAAACTGACACCACCACGACACACGGATTTTAGACGATCTACAATTTTGGACCGATGACATTTTGTCGTATCTCGTCTCCTTCGACCTTAGGTAGCGCTAGATTTGTCAAATTTCAGCATATTTTTGAGATTTGTAGCGGTTTTAAACTTGTAATCACGTTAATATAGTTGGTGGAGGCATACTATTGGGCATGCAGTATGTTTATATCACACTGAGAAAATAGCAGCAGTCATATGAACAGTTTTGATTACTTAAACCTGTCGGAAAATCAAAAACTTAAAATATCTTTAGATTTTACCGTTTTCATAGTATAAGTAGGTAGGAAATGCCGGTTCTGGTCTAATTGTTATCAATAATTAGAATGACTGTGACACCATTTATACTTGAGTAATGAACGTGATATTTGGCATGCATGTTATTTGCACATTTTAATCCCTGGGACAATTCCCAAATCCTATTATTTTTAGTTTTAACTATATAAAAAAAATTAATAATTGTGAATAAAAAACCAAAATGTAGTGTTTTTAGCGAATTTCCCCTATAGGGAAGAAGCTATTACCGTAGGTCTCATGGTAAGACTTAAGCCCGAAACCGTGACAAATGTTTTTGAGGTTTCCAGATCATTAAAACACTATTCATTCAAATTTATATAGATGTGTCCGTGAATGCGATAACTTAAGAAAAAAACGTCCGATTTTGATGAAATTTGGCTCAAATGTGTAAAGTGACATTTATGACTTTAAGTTCGAAAACCTGAAAAATCGGACTATGGGAAGGGGGGTTTATGGGGGTTTAAAATTTCTAAAAATCAGTTTCTTGAAATTTTTACCCTAAAAATTTTAAACTCTTAATTTTGGTTTAAACCATGTTAAAAAAAATAACATTTTGAATTATTAATCTAGGTCAAGTGGTTATGGAGAAAATAAAAACCCTGCTCATAAAATCTCCCAAGTTAATCTTATGGGAAAAAGGTTTTTGGCTTTTCCTAAGTTAATTTTAATGTAAACTTCACATTTGCTTTTACCAATCAACTCAGCTCCACAAAACAATAATTTTGGTGTTTAAATTGTGATTCTACGTCCAACCGTTGCAGAGATATTCAATGTGCTAAACACAGTACGTTGCCCAATGTTATCCTTACTGAGAATAAATAAAATTTGATATCTCCATTATTAATGAATGTATATTGATGAAACTTGGCATGTGGTGTCACGTAGTACTGGTATATTGATATTTGCACAAAAAATCTTTTTTGTTGATTATCCCCGTAGCAGCCAACCCGCATACTCAGCCCCCATGTTATTCTTATGGAGAATAAGTAAAATGTAATGACTCCCTTAATTATGAACATAAATTAATAAAACTTGGTACGTATGTGGCTTCACCTTGTTGAGTTATATTGATATATGCATAAAAACCCATTTTTTTGTTCCTTGTTGCAGCAAACCTGCTTACTCAGCTCCCATGTTATTCTTATGGAGGATAATTAAAATGTTATATAGTGCTTATTTATGATTGAATATTGATGAAACTTGGTATGTGGCTTCACCTAGTTAAATTATATTTATATTTGCATAAAAACCAATTGTTTGTGTTCCTTGTTTCAGCAAACCTACATACTCATCACCAATGTTATTCTTATGCAGAATAATTAAAATTGTATATATCGCTTATATGTGAATATATTTTTATGAAACTTGGTATGCGGCTTTATATGTTATTAAGACATATATTATGCATTGGAAATTCGCCGAGTACGCAGGTTTTTTCCGACGGGGGTATTTTATTTGAGCTCTAGCGGCCGAACGGATTATCCTATCGAAAAACAAAGGCCACCACGTGCTACGGATTTTAGACGAACTACAACTTTAGTCCTATGACCTTTTGCCATATCTCAACGTCTTCACCCTTAGGTAGCGCTAGGTCATTCAAATTTCAACTATTTTCCAAGATTTATTCGTGGTTTTTAATGGTCTATCGTTCTAAAATAAAACTTAAAGACCTAATATTTGGCACACAGTATTCTTAAATTACAATTAGTACCCAGCAACAGTCACACGCCCAGATTGAATATCTTAAACGCCCGAATAAAATCAAAGTCTTTTTAAGATTTTGTAGATTTATTGGTTTTTCGGGTATATTTTTTACGTTGCGCTCTGTCGAAGGTAAAATCCCTCATAAATCAAGCTGTATTTGTTGCAGAAGGATTGTAGTTACCCAAAGTCATAGCATTTTAGGTTGTTAATGGTGGTTGTATTCCTTATAATATTCAAAAGACGCCTTATAAAGGCTATATTAAAAATCAGGGAATGGTATTCTTTTTTCCCAAGCACTTAGGAAATACAAGGAGGCTTAAATTGTAACATACACTACGTATCCATGCCAAGTAGTATTATGACCAGCAACAGCCTTATGACCATATTTGATAAGTTAAATCCGTAAAAATAATCAAAGCCCTTGAATTGTTATAGAATTTAGGCCTTAAACAGAATGGAGACCAATTTACATTAAACTGTGGTAATACAGCGACCTGTTTTAGACGATCTACAACTTTGGTCTTATGACTTTTTGCCATATCTCACCCCTGCACCCTTAGGTAGCGCTAGATTTTTAAAATTTCAGCAACTTTTCAAGATTTTTTCGTAGATTTTAGTTTTCTGTCGCTCTAATATAGTACCTGGAGACTTAATATTTGTCACACAGTGTTTGTTAATCACATGTAGTATGTAGCTGCATAACCCTGTTTTGGCCTCATAAACCTCTAAAAAAATCAAAGTCTTTTAATTTGTTAGTGTTTTTTTGTAATTCTTTCATGTTGGGCTCCCACCAAGGGTAAAATACCTTAAAAATTAAATGATGTTATATTTGTTGAAGGAGGTTTGTAGGGATTTAAATAAATCTTAATTTTGGGTTTTAATGCTGGTTTAATCCCTATGTAAATTAAAATTTTGTATTTTTACAAATAATTAAAAAAAGTAATACGATTTGAATTATTTCCAAGCACTTAGATACTATCTGGTAGCCTATAAATTAACACACACCACTTCTCCATGTCAAATACTATTTAAAAGCAGGTATATGGCCAGTTATGACGCTTTAAACCCTTTAAAAGAAATCAAAGCCTCCGATTTTTTTTATTAATTAGGTATTAAATAGAATTTGGTCCAAGATAGATTCTCGAGGGACTCCATCTTTAATTTGTTGAAGATTAAATTACATTAATTTTGTAATAGAATTATCCACCGCTTTTAGTTTTTGGTATTCTTAGTATGAGTAGTAGTAATAATATCTTGGTTATGGACCACCTGATGTGAGACCTACTACTAGAGCTAGGAACATGATATTTAGCATGCATGTGAGTTTTACTCTCAAATCTACTTAAATATTCCCAAATCCTACTATTTCAATTGTTATTACTCTTAAACTAAAATATTTGCTGATCTGCCTGTATTCTTAGTATGAGTAGTCACGAGTAGGCACGACTTGTTTATATGTCGGTTCTGGGCCACTGAATTAACCACTCCTTCTACTTGAGCTAGGAACGTGAGGTTTGGCATTGTTAACCTAGGATAACAAGCAATTTGGGGGCAAAGCCCCCCACAGTGGTCTGGGGGCAGAGCCCCCAGCGAGTAAAGCGAGTAATGATATATACATATTTGTAAAGCTAATGAAATAAAAAATCTAAAAGTCATAAAGTTGATGTTAACAAATTATTATTATATAATTAAAATGATTATCACTACTATTACTAACGCACAGTTCACAAAACACTCCAAAAACAGTACAACATGTCTCAAATCCAGGAAAACACTGTAATAAATAACTTCTACGCATGCGATAGACCGAGTCGGGACGGCCCCGCATCGACCTATGTGAACGCGTCCATAAGCGACATGGTGTACGGCACGACGTCGCGTCGCCGCTTGAAGAAGGTTGTAATGTGGACGGCACGGCGCCGTGGCCGATACGTGTGAACAGATACATTTACAACAATGCTATTGAATAAACACGACGTCGTGCCGTACACGGCGTAAAGTCGATGCGTGTGAACCTAGCCTTAGGAGGGAAGGGGAAAACCAAAATATTCCTTTCATTTACTTACCCGTAGAGCCTTTTCGCTCGAAGATGGACGACTTCGCAGCCGGCTACTACACTCCATTGGGCGAGGGATTGACTTCTCGCAGTGACTGTCACTACTTAGCGGGTGGAAGACTTCTACTTCTTATAAATAAAATGTAATAGGGAAGAATGAAGACCTTTAGACATTGTAAATCTTTTATTTGAGAAGTTTTTTTATATACATGGCAAAAATTAAGACTATTGTCAACATTCGGGAGGGATGATGTACCATGATTAGGGAAATTTTAATTAAATATAAATTTTGGATGAATTAACATTATTGTAAACAGTTTTTAAGTAAGAAACCAGTAGGAAATTTTGAACAATAGTTTTCTCAAGGATGAGTCACCAGATTAGTATGAGGGACACGTTTAGACGGGATTATTGTTTCTACAGGGTTTAAGTAGACAAGTAAATATCATGTTTGCACGAGTAAGTTGGTAGAAGTAGAGAGGGGTCAGGAGTGAAGTAGAGCACTGCCTGTACGACAGCAGAGACCGAGGGCGGAGGTTCGCGGCGGGTGCCGCGCCGGGGGAGTCTGCCATGCTGTTCGAGTTGACTTCAAGAGGTATAGTGCAAATAAATATGCTATTTTCAGTAAGGGTTATTTTTATTTCAGAAGTTGTTTGTCTAAATTGAAGAGTTTTATGTAAAAGCAATAAAACAGTGAGCAAATTCTTAAAATTAAATAATACCCCCGTCGCAGCAAACCTGCGTACTCAGCGAATTTCCAATGCATAATAATATCTTAATACCACATAAAGCTGGATAGTAAGTTTCATAAACATATATTCACAAATAAGTGATATATACAATTTTAATTATTCTCCATAAGCATAACATTGGGGATGAGTACGTAGGTTTGCTGCAACAAGGAACACAAAATATGGGTTTTCATGCAAATACCAATATAAATCACCTAGGTGAAACCACATCCCAAGTTTCATCAATATCAAATCATAAATAAGCGATATACACCATTTTGATTTTTCCCCATAACAATAACATGGGGGATGAGTACACAGGTTTGCTGTAACAAGGAACACAAAAAATGGTTGTTTTTATAAATATTAATATAACTCAACAAGGTGAAGCCACATACTAAGTTTTATTAAATTATGTTCATAACTAAGGGAGACATTACATTATACTTATTCTCCATAAGAATAACATGGGGGCTGAGTACGCAGGTTTGCTGCTACGGGAATAATCGGTAAAAATTAATGTTTTGTGCAAATAACAATAGACCACAACCAGATGAAGCCGTATACCAAGTTTCATTAGTATCCGTTCATAAATAAGCGAGATATAAACTTGTTTTTATTCTCAATAAGAATAACGTTAGACAACGTACTGTGTTTAGCACTTTAAATATCTCTTTAACCATTTGACGTAGAGAAATGATCAAAATACCAAATTATGTGTTTTTTTAAGCTGAATTTAATGGTGACAACTAAAATTATACTTTTAAAAATGTTACATGTAAAAACTTCAAAAAACCCATTTTTGGGGTACAAAACCCCCCCAAAATACCACTTTGGAGGGGGGCGATCTGTCTGGTTTTCGAACTTAGTCATAAATGATGCTTTACACATTTGTACCATATTTCATCGAAATCGGACCATTTTTGCGAGAGTTATCGCACCCACGGACACACACACACACACACACACACACACACACACACACACACACACACACACACACACACATATATATATATATATATATATATATATATATATATACAGTTTTGAAATAATGGTGTTTTTTGGGGTCTGAGGACCTCAAAACGAAAATTTATCATGGTCCCGGGCCTAGGTCTTACCATGCCGACTACGGTAATAGCTTCTTCCCTATAGGGGAAATTCGCTAAAAACGAATTAAAGTAATTTTTAAAGTCCATCAAAAGCATCAGAGCAAGTTTATTAAGAAGTTTTGATTATTGAGTTGTTATAGGTAAAGTATTTTGAGTAAATTTGGAGATATTAACGTTGCATTTGAAATACACTGCGAAAGTTTATTAAGGTTAAAGACTTGAGATAGTAAATAATTTTTAAATATTTTTTGGAAATAAATGGTGGGAGAAGAAATGTTTTGAAATATATAAATACGTTTGTTGCAAGATTAAAGTAAAAGTTTACATGAAAACTAGTTGCTACAAAGTCGTGTTTCTGTTTTATTGTTACAGGGTTCTAGTAATACGGAGATTCTTAAATATTAAGAATCTATTAACCTATCCATCCATAAAATTAAATAAATTAAAGAGATATGGGGTAACTTATAAATATAATATCAGTAAAACTAAAATCAGTAACCTTTCAGTAAACTAATCAGTAAACTATCAGTAAACTAATATAATATCAGTAATATTATATTCTTGTGGTGTTCTGGGTTCAGATGAAATAAAGAACCATTATATTGCTCCTGAAGATTTAAACTACTTTTCTACAATGGGTTCCGGGAAGAATGTAACGACAGATAAGTTAAGATTTTTCAATAACAATAAGTGTGCAGGTATAAAACATCCTTTCACTTATGCTTCTGTTTGTGAAAGTAAGGTGAATCAGCATGAAGGCTGCAGTTTTTTACTCCAGGCGAGACCTCTATATATATTGTTTGGGTGGGACGGTGTCAAAATCTCCCATTTCAATAAATGAAAAACTGTGATATTCGGAGTCTTTAAATTAATATCTTGTCACATTTTTGGTGAATTATGATGTTAAACTTAACTTTATAATCTTGAGACATATTTTAGAAGTAATTTTATTGTTTATCTCGAAGCAAAGTTATGATTTGAGTATGAAAACACCCTTGTAATGTAGCTTTGGAAATAGTGTTGAAAACAAGTCCCTTCCCTGTCCCACCAACAAGTTGACACCACAAGAGGAGAAACTACCAAATATGACGGCACGCTTTTTGTAGGTTATTTGTCAGAGAGTAGTGACTACTGTAGGTATTATGTTTTAATTCATTGGATCTACAACACCATGGAGGCGAAAATAGAATAAGTGTTTGAAAATGTGTAGAATTTTATGAAGATTAGGCCTAAATCAATTAATTTTATATTTTGATCGTCTAAAACATATACAAAATTCCTTGTATAAAAGTATAATTTACAAAATGACTGAAAACTGTATTGAAAAACGCTAATTCAGTAGTAAAATAGTCAGAATCTTGAGGCAAATGGTCCGAATTACGAATTTTAAGGCTACAGTGTCATCATATCTTATTTATAGGTTATTTATTTTAATTTTCAGTAGTTAATGCGTTGGTGTAAAAATTAATGTTTGATGAATTATAAGAAGGGATTTGTAGGCCTTTGTTGAAGGATTTTATTGTTGTTAAAAGTAGCACTGCTTCACTGCTTTCAACACCAACATTTGTCATTTGTCTCTAGGGTTGATTGTCATTGAGTAGGCTATATTATATTCTACTGTGTTAATATGAATCAAGTCAATTATACATACTTTACTGGTTTTTTAAACTAAGAAATAACAGAAATGTCTTAAACTTATTAATTCAGGAAATTCGTAACTTTTTTATATACTGTCTCAAAATTACCAAACAAGATATATAACATGCGGGTAAACCTGGGCGGCGAAAAGGACAAAGATTATAGGTGGGGGGGCAGATTTTCTAATAGCCCTTAGGCGGCAATTGCTTAAATCCGTCACTGCCCTCAGTCCCACTGAGGGCTGTGTTCATCTAGGCCCTCATAATAATATTAGCTGAAGATTTTGATAAAATATAATATGTTGGCGACAATAAAGGTCCCCAATCAGTGAGAGCACGTGGTTTAAAAGTAGTTATTTACACTTTGGTCCCACTGGAGGACCCATCAGGATTGTTATTTTATTGTAGCTTAATATTGCTGTACAAATATATACGTATAAATACAGAACTTGATGAACAATACAATCAGTCAATTGGTTTTGAATGCCTAAATATTTTAAACTCTAATCCAGAGGTTTTAATGTAACACATTAGCCTTACTGGAGAGGGGGGGCTATGCCCCCAGACCTCCCATTGTTATTGTAGCTTGATACTGTTCAAATACATAGCCTATAAATGCAGAACTTAAAAAACGACGAGGCTTAAATCAGGCAATTTGTTTTTAAGAAGAATAAATTGCATTATTTCAAAAAGATAGGAAAAGTTGTATCTAATGTTAAATATAATCTAGTACCGTAATTAAAACTCTTTGACCCACTTCTTAGAACCCACCAGTCATTGTTTCAAGGTCCAACATTTTGCATACATGTTAATATATAAAAATGCATCCCTATTTCCCTTGGTCACGCCATTACTTGAGAATTAGTGGACCAAATTGAATAATTATTTTTTGTTGTGTTCGTTTATGTCAGGACAAGGTTCTTATAAAAGACAATTTTGAATCCGACCTAAGGGCTCTGCCCCACAGGCCTTCAAAGTTCCCATTGATTTGATCTAAGTTCAGTTAGTTACACCAAGCAGCTGTTAACATACTTGAAAGGCATAAAAATATGTTGATTATGGAAATAAAAACCTACTCGAATGGACTCTCATTTTGGAAATAAAAAAAGTACTTGAATGGCAACTCAAACTTTTTTCCGATATTCAAGTGAGCATAGCGAATGAGCCAATTGGCGAGTGAGATGCATGTAAAAAGATTGGAATTAGTGAGGCGAAAGTTTTAAGCCCTCTCTCCTCATTCTAGCATACATAATTACCGAGTTATTAAAGAAAATGTATATCAGCTAAACACAATACGTTGTCTTAAGGGGGTTTTACACTAGAAAAACCTGTTATTTCTTTGTTAGAGTACTTTTATCATCCCCGGCAACCTCACGCCTTCTTTCAAGCCTGTCTGGACCTTCTCATAACATTATAATACACAAAATTATAATTATTATAATATTACAATACAAAATTGTATTCCCAGCTTTGTAGGAAAATGAAACCAGAAGCATCAGAACAGCCCAAAAATCACTGTTTTCAGATTTTAATAAAAATTGGAATAAATGTATGTTTTTATATTGATTTTGAGTTTTAAAAGTTTTTATGTGCAAATTCACTTCCCTCGTGCTGCGTGCGAACTCGTTGTTTTTCCTCCAGACCTCAGGACTCTGCCCCAGTGGCATCAAAAGCCGCCATGTTATTCTTATTGAGAAAAGGTTTTGGTCTAAAGCCTCCTCAAACTTGCTCCCGGACCTTAACACATTGTTGGGGAACTAAAAGACTGGATATTTTTTTCAGTGCATAGTACCATTTCCATAAATTCCTTACAGTGGTTGTTCCCGGCAATACATGTTTATGTATTAGTGGAATCAACATTTTTGTTATCTGGACAAATTATAAGACAATATCTTTTGAGACCTAATATAACTGAAATCTAAATAACCGAAACCAGGGTAGACCTTCTTAAGTGGAACGATATAAAATACTCCCGTCGCAGCAAACCTGCGTACTCAGCGAATTTTCAATGCATGCATATGTTTCTAACTATCACATAAAGCCACTTACCAAGTTTCATAAAAATGCATAAATAAATAAGTGACCTATAGCATTTTATTTTTTTAGGGCTGAGTACGCAGGTTTGCTGCAACAAGGAAGATAAGAAATGTGTTTTTTGCAATTATCAATATAATTCAACCAGGTGAAGCTACATACTAAGTTTCATTAATAAACTGTAACATAAAATTCAACAAATCATGTATCAAGCACCACATTGTTCCAAAGTACGATCACGTTAAAATAAAGAATCGACCCTTTGCTGCTAAGAAAGCAAAACTTTCTGCCGAACAGTCGTGGATAAGAAATGAAATAAAATTCTTGTACAAGAAGAAAAGCATGCTTAACACCATCTTGTTTAAGAAACATTTAGAAATTTCCCATTCTCTACATCCATTACGATTAGAAAAACAGATGCAAATATTGATTCACGTGTTGGTAAAAAGGTTTTCAAAAAGAAAAGGCAGCAAACCCAAAAGATTAATAAACTAAATAAATGATCAGAAACCTCCTGAAGAAATTCTCTTATTTGATTTTGAATTTTATCCAAGGGTTATCCAAGGGTTATTCAAGGGTTATAACCTAAGTTACCTTTTAAAAAATTACATTCTTTAGAGTTAAACATATTTTTCTATGTGAAAAAGCGTATAGGTTTCCAGTATATTGGTATATCAGGCCAATACATTTGACATATTAGAAAATTTGTGAAACTTTTAAATGATGTATTGTAGCAGAGCATCAGCAATTTCAGAAAGTCAGGGGAGAATATAGCGTTTTAATTGCCATTAAAACACTATATAATTTAATATAATATTTGGGACATGTAAAAAGGAAATAATTTATATAATATAAAATAAGTTTTGTGAATAATTGCTGACAATTGCAAATAAGAATTGCTGGTGCTACTTGGTTTTGCAAGTCTGGACAAACTCGCGATTTTCATGTCCGGGGTTGTCGGTAAGAAGTTGGAGACAATGATTTGAATTGTTGCTTGGCCTGAGGGGACAGGAGCCGAGTCAAGTGACGGCCGACGTTCTCGGCTTCGAGAACTTTCGGTCCAAAGCTTATAAATTCACGCTCGCTGGGCGACTGGGGCATTTTACGTACATTTCTGGTGTCGGAAGTTTGTCGCTAGTCTACCCAACGAGACGTGAATTTCATCAGATTGGAAGGTACACAAATTTGTTTTTAAATTTAGAGTTTTAATTCAAATTATTGTTCCATTTCTCATTTTGTTGTTTTTCAAAAAAGTGGGGATCAGTCTGTAAAACAATTATTTCTTTTAGCGAATTTCCCCTATAGGGAAGAAGCTATTACCGTAGGTCTCATGGTAAGACTTAAGCCCGAGACCATGATAAATTTTTGTTTTGAGGTCCCCAGATGCCAAAAACACTATTCGTTCAAATTCATATGTATATATATATATATATATATATATATATATATATATGTCCGTTAACACGATAACTTGAGTAAAATACGTCCGATTTTGATGAAATTTGGCTTAAATGTGTAAAATGACATTCATGACTTTAAATTCGAAAACCAGAAAAATCGGACCATGGGAAGGAGGGTTTATGGGGTTTTAAATTTTCCAAAAATCAGTTTTTTGCATTTTTCACCCTAAAATTTTTAAAAAACTTAATTTTGGTTTTGACCATGTTATAGAGCTTAAAAAACAAATAATTTAGTATCTTGAATTATTAACCTAGGTTAAGTGGTTGCAGAGAAAATCCAAAAAAACCTGCTCATAAAATCTCCCATGTTAATCTTATGGGAAAAAGGTTTTTGGCTTTTCCTCAGTTTATTTGAATGTAAACTTCACATTTGCTTTTACCAATCTATTCAGTTCCACAAAACAATCATTTTGATGTTTAAATTGTAATTCTACGCCCAACCATTGCAGAGATATTCGAAGTGCTAAACACAGTACGTTGTCCAATGTTATCCTTATGGAGAATAAATAAAATTTGATATCTCGATTATTTATTAATGTATGTTGATGAAACTTGGTATGTGGCTTCAAGTAGTACTGGTATATTGATATTTGCACAACAAATTGATTTTTTGTTGATTATTCCCGTAGCAGCAAACCTCCGTACTCAGCCCCCATGTTATTCTTATGGAGAATAAGTAAAATGTACTGACTCCCTTAATTATGAAAATAAATTAATAAAACTTGGTATGTAGCTTCACTTGGTTGAGTTATATTGATAATTATATAAAAACCCATTTTTCTGTTCCTTGTTGCAGCAAACCTGCTTTCTCAGCCCCCATGTTATTCTTATGGAGAATAACTAGAATGTCATATATCGCTTATTTATGATTGAATATCAATGAAACTTAGTATGTGGCTTCGCCTAGTTAAATTCTATTTATATTTGCATAAAAAACAATTGTTTCTGTTACTTGTTTCAGCAAACCTACATACTCATTACCAATATTATTCTTATGGAGAATAATTAAAATCGCTTATATGTGAATATATTTTTATGAAACTTGGTTTGCGGCTTTATGTGGAATTCAGACAAATATTATGCATTGGAAATTCGCTGAGTCCGCAGGTTTGCTGCGACGGGGGTATTTCAGGGTTCGAAGCGTTTCTATTATTGGGTTGAAGATAGACTAAGACCAGACTGATAAAGTAGAGAAAGAAGACTTACATTAATAAAGTTCAGTAAAATAAAAGATTGAACACTTTGCTTTCATTTTGAAATATTGAAGTGATTAGCAAAACCAAGTTTTAATTGAATTTTGAATTTTAAATTATTTTATTTTACAACAAAGACTTTTAATTTTGTTAGTTTAAATAAATACAAGAAGATTTTATTTTATTAATTTTTATATTGAAAGACCACTTCTTAACCTCAAGAAATATTATAGCCTGCTAGTCAGCGCTATAATCTGTAGTGCATGAAATAATAAAACATTAATATCTGTTTAACATATTGTTTTATAATATTAAAAAGTGGAAAATATTTAACGCCATTAAACAATGTAACTACAATTAAGTTTCAACAGATGAAGTTTACAATTTATGATAATTAATGATTTAAACTGATGAGTGGCCTCATTAACATTTTTTAAATCTAATCTAAAACAAAAAAAATAATCCCAGTTCCAACAAGAAAATTAAATCGAAAAGCGACAATTGGTAATGGAGAATCATACTTTGAAATGTGTTTAGCGCAGTGAAAAGTCACAATGAGCTCGAGAGGATATGCTTTGTTACTGTCACTATTTGTCACTTTTCACAATTGGTTTCCGCCCTCCCTGCCACCCTCACGCCCTGCACAACCCTACACAACCCCTTTGACTCGGCGTCGACAGTAGCGCGCCAGCCTCACAACTAGAAGGCTGTGTTAGCTTTCACCGTCATCACGGGCGTGCGAGTCTGGTGTCGTATTTTCAATAAATATTTCTTGTAAATCTGATGTTAAGGATTTAAGCACGCAGGGTTCTTAAACACGGTAAGAAGGTTTATTTTTTAATATTTTAAAAATTAATACAGCTATTTCCAATAAAAACTGTTGTTTAAGTGACAGTTTTACGAAATACGACATTCTATATGCTAGTGTGTATACGATGGCTCAAGCCAATTATTTCCATTTGATTTTGTTGTACGTATGTGATTAGTTGAGTTGGCGAGCTTCACTACAATATTTAAAGCTATACTGAATTTCTTTCTGTATTACATTTCAAATTGTCTAACAGGTTTAACATGAATACCTACTTTTGAAATAGGAAACCACAGTACAAGTTTGTTATAATTAGCTAGGAAGTTTACCGAATTAAATAAAAAACATCCAGTTGTAGTTTTTGTTACTCAGATAGTCAGTGCTTTCATCGAGCTACTTCTCACGCCAAAGTAGCTCACCGCTTGACAGAGGGCTTTTCTCTCAGCTTTGCAGTTTTAATGATCAATTAAGATCATATTTGTATCCTAAATTATCGTTATTAAGATTTATGAGCAAGGGTTTTTACCCGTTAAAATGAATATTGGGTTTAATATAAACAAATATTCCCTACACCTTTATTTAGAAACTTTATACTTTTTAAAATAACCTTTGAATATATGTATCACAGTTTTCTTGAATATTTATTGAACTATAATGTGAATAGGCAACTCCGTTCATAAGGAATTTAAAGAACGGAACCATCCTCACCCCAGCCCCTCAATTTGTATTTTATTTATTACTTTCTAGCTGGCCCGACAGGCGTTGTCCTGTCCTAATGTCATTGAATTTGTTTTATGTCAAATACTCGTTAATTTTCAAGATGTGCTAGTTCGCTTCGCTTACTCGCCTCCCGGATGAGCTCGTTCACTACAAAAAAAGTGTTTGAGTTGCCATTCAAGTATATTTGTTATTTCCGTAACGAACATATGTTTATGCCTTTCAAGTATTTTTAGATATAATCCTTGTTAACAGCTGTTTGGTGTAACTAACTTAATTTAGATCAAATCAATGGGAACTTTGAAGGCCAGTGGAACAGAGCACTTAGGTCGAATTAAAACTTTCTTTTATAAAAACCTTGTCCTGACATTAATGAACACAACAAAAAATATTATTCAATTTGGTGCACTCATTCTCAAGTTATGGCGTAACACAGGGAAATAGGGATACATTTGTATATATTAATAGTTCAATAACAATGCGGGACACGCAATAATTTTAACAGGATTTTTAACAAGTTTAATTCTCAAAATAAAATATTGCCAATGAGTGGTAATGATAATTGGTAAATTGTTAATAAATTAGTCTAGATATCCACATGATAAAACTCACAATTTATATAGATCATTTAAAAAATGTAATATTGTACAAAATAGAACCTTGTTAAAGTGTCACTTATACACAGTTGCATGAATACAAAGTGGTTATCAGGTGTTGATTTTTCAGGCTGTTGTTTAAAAGCACACAACACCAGTATCATCGATATACACTAATATATGATAAAATGCTTCTTATTGAAATAAATTCGCATAACTCCTTAGTTAAGCCTTTATAACTCTATTACGTGTTGAGTTACTGGTTTACCAAAACAAATTATTACGCTACTTCGTTTAAAATATTATCAGATTTCACCGATGTGAGTGGCAAGTAAGTCGGGGGTTATATCCTGGTTCAGGTCAGTTTAGGGGGGAAATGGACGCGCATCCCAACGGTGCGTCCATATCACCCCCAGAAAATAATTTAAGACATTTTCTAGAAGCAGGTAATACGCACATTCATGTGTTAGATTCCATGGAAACATCAGTTGTTTACTCCTCCACCTCGAGTTTTACCATTCGGTTTGCTTATCGTCATGGCGCAATAAACTTGGGAAAAAACTGGTGCTTTTGATCTCAAATCGGTAGTCGTTGGGAATCAAAGGATTTAGGGGTTTAAACAGTGTTCCCAAAAACAGAGTTCATAAAGATGAATGTTTGAAATACGTTTATATATATGACCCCTCTATAGTCTGGCCCCGTCACAGAGTTTGGGAGGAGATGTCCAGTAGCACTTTAGAAGTACCAAAGTCACAGAAGATATACAAAGGGGACTATACGAGTGTATGCAACAACACCGTAGGCTATTGTAGAGATGACTATTTTAGTCCACAGACTGATACTTGACCTTATGTATCGGAAATCAATCACAAAATATAATAGTGCTTCCAGTCGTGTGGCTATTAGATGGTAGGACTGAAACCCTGACATGAAATATGTCAAATTACTTAGTTGTGTTGAAATATCTAGCAGATCATTGTTAGTATTGACGGAGAGTAAGAGTGCAGGGCACATGTTCTGGAAAATTTAAATTAGCCGAACAGCTTTGTTTCCCTTTCAAAGGAAAGGACAATTCAAATGCCGAAAAATATGTAGTTTCTTTAATAAGGAATATGTTACGTGTACTCAAAATATCAATGTTCTCTATTATTGCGACAAGTTATACTTATAGATCTGATATATTAAAAATGCCATATTCGTTTTGGAACTGTCGTACAAAAGGTTCTGCTTATTGAGGCAGAAACTTACTCAAGTAATTAACTAAGAGGGATATTGTCGAGGGAGTGAAGTTCTCAAACTTGACAATCATAGAGCGTTTGACTGACCAAGCGAAACATTCAGCCGGAGAGTCTTCACGTAACAATTTTGTACGATCATAATTTCTTTGTTAATCGAAAGTTTTTAATTCTTACTGGGCCTATGCTTCAGTAAAAACTATACTCCAGCAATTTATGTATTGTTAAGGAGTAAAACTTTACTACTAGCGTAGAACATGTTGATTTGTTTAGGAGGCAGCATTGGCTGATATTGCCTTCAACGGTCAATAGGTAATAAAAGGTATAGTATTGTTGAGAAAATAACTTACAGAGTAGAATGTAATTAAATTATAATACTGAATTCTAAGTATTTTTTAGGTGAAAATACGCTTTCATTTCATGGCAGATTTTGCCGATTGAGGTGTTAAATTTAACTTATTTTCCTCGAAAGGAATTCGTTTTTCCTTCAACCTCAGGGCTTCGCCCTACTTGGCCTTCAAAGTTTTCAAGTTATTCTTCCCGAAGAATGATTGTTTGCGGGCTTTTCTTAACTGTTCATTTAAATAAATATCTAAATAATAATATACAGGGTGTCACAAAAATGCGTAGCGTGCTATGCAGAACCGGATTCTACAAACATTTCAAAGTCAGATTCCACGGAAACTAGCAGCTAAAAAAAAATGTTGCAAGACATCAAATTTAATGCTCTTTTTAATAAAACTCCAATAACACTCTGATTGTAAAAATCGATTAATAATTAAAGAAGTTATGGTAATTTTTAATAATAAATTTCAAAATGGCAGCCATTAAACAATTTCTAAGTCGAATTCCCCAGTGTACTTGACCATCTAATTACATGTGTTTCAAATTTGATGTCATGTAAATTTTTGTTTTAGTTGCTAGTTTTCATGGAATTTGAATTTGAAATTTTTTAAATGGCCGCCATTTTTAACGTTATTTTTAAAAATTACCATAACTTCTTTATTTATCAATTGATTTTTACAATCAAAGTGTCATTGAATTTGGATTAAAAAGAGCTTTAAATTTGATGTGTTGTACAATTTTGTTTTAGCTGCTAGTTTTCATGAAATCTGACTTTGAAATATTTGAATGGCCGCCAATTTGAAATTTGAAAAGTTTGAAAATAAATATTTTTAGAAAATTTTAATAACATAAAACTTAAAGTTTATACCAAGTTTCGTACAAATATCGCCAAGGGTTTTTGAATTATTAATTATTTTCAAAAAAATACAAAATAGCGGATTACGGCTAAACTAAGCTAAAATAAAAAAATGTTACTCTACGTTTTCGACTTGTTTTTGTATGTAGAATCCGGTTCTGCAAAGCACGCTACGCATTTTTGTGACTCCCTGTATGTGTGAAAGTTTTGATGGATGTTTATAGACTTCCATCACCCAAAAACTACCGGACCTATTAAACTAAAATTTTGTTTGAATATAGTTTATATATCACATTAACTTATAGACCTGATAATGTCTCCATTAAACCTTAGGGCTTCGCCCCACGTTTGCCTATAGGACATTGGGACCTGAGAGTTCCAATGCAAATATTATGGGAGGATATCATTTATACAATTACCAGCTGTAGTTAAGATGTTCGCCAGTTACTGCAAAGGAAGTCGTATTGTAAAACGTAAACACAAATTTGATAGTGTGTGCCAGGTTAATATTTTAAATGTGTTTTAATTTTTTTTGTGAGCGAAGTCACGGGTAACATAGAGTACAATTAATAACTGTAACTATCGTTTACATTTTAAGTTTCTTCTGAATTGCATTGAGTGTTTGTTTGTTCTTCGCTAAAACTAGTTTTAGTCCATCGACTGTGTATATCAGGGGTCTCCAACCTGTTTGCCCCAAAGGCCAGATGATAAATCGTTGAAGATCAAGCGGGCCAATAACATCCGGGGGGTTTTGTGGGTATGGAATACCCCCCAATGAGTAGGTGTTCTCCCAGGATATTTTGTAAAACTTAGGTGTTAATTGGTGAGTTTTAATGCTATTGTAGCAGTTTTTTTCTAAATATGATGTTTCCTTTATTTTAACTTTGTTAAATTCATTTTTTGGTTCATTTTAAGTAATTTTGACAAACTGTACTGGACTGAACTAACTGGAAACCGCTTTTACTGATTTAAATGGGTTTATTAAGACTCAGTATGTTACAGTTGTCTAATAAAATCGTAGTTTCTAAATCAGCAATTTTTTTAACATTGTAAAAAAAGGCTTAAAGTTCTGTAACTAGTAATAATTGGCCAAGTTGAGTGCTTACCTCCCTTCTCTCCCCCCTACACGCAGCCATGACCTTTATTGCGTACGTAACTGTACATTTTCACATTTCTTCTGTCAACAGCCCCTTTATACTATCAAAGAA
Organism: Allygus modestus; assembly: GCA_963675035.1. Classification (NCBI taxonomy): domain Eukaryota; kingdom Metazoa; phylum Arthropoda; class Insecta; order Hemiptera; family Cicadellidae; genus Allygus; species Allygus modestus. Next base: position 225,750,430 of record OY776111.1, read on the forward strand.
AATATCTAAGTTTACACATAGGAGGGATCGGTGACAACTGAAATGAGATCTTTACCAGTGGTTGATGGTAGAACTGTGAATGTTGAATACAATTATATAAAACATTTTTACTCGATAAAATTATTGAATAAATTTGCAATAATTTATTCAATATTATAACATATTGGGCTTACCCGGGCCGGTTACAAACCGTTGGCGGGCCGGATGTGGCCCGCGGGCCGGTTACAAACCGTTGGCGGGCCGGATGTAGGCCGCGGACCGGTTACAAACCGTTGGCGGGCCGGTTACAAACCGTTGGCGGGCCGGATGTAGGCCGCGGACCGGTTACAAACCGTTGGCGGGCCGGATGTGGCCCACGGGCCGGTTACAAACCGTTGGCGGGCCGGATGTAGGCCGCGGACCGGTTACAAACCGTTGGCGGGCCGGATGTGGCCCGCGGGCCGGTTACAAACCGTTGGCGGGCCGGATGTAGGCCACGGACCGGTTACAAATCGTTGGCGGGCCGGATGTGGCCCGCAGGCCGGTTACAAACCGTTGGCGGGCCGGATGTGGCCCGCGGGCCGTACGTTGGAGACCCCTGGTGTATATTAACTGTCGGTGAAATAGTCTTAATAAACGAATTGATCACTAGTTATACCCATGCAGATTTGATGTTAATTCAACGATTTAATGCATTTTTAGCGAATTTCCCCTATAGGGAAGAAGCTATTACCGTAGTCGGCATGGTAAGACCTAGGCCCGGGACCATGATAACTTTTCGTTTTGAGGTCCCCAGACCCCAAAAACACCATTCGTTCGAAAAAGTATATATATATGTGTGTGTCCGTGAGCACGATAACTCTCGTAAAAATTATCCGATTTTGATGAAATTTGGTATAAACGTGTAAAGCAACATTTATGACTTCAAGTTCGAAAACCAGCTAGATCGCTTTATCCGAAGGGGTATTTTGGGGGGGTTTTGTACCCCAAAAATGTTTTTTTTAAATTTTTTACATATAATTTTGGAAATAGTCAAATTTTAGTTTTTTCCATTGGATTCAGCTTAAAAAAACACACAATTTGGTATTTTGATAATTTCTCTACGTCAATTGGTTACCGAGATATTGAAAGTGCTAAACACAGTACGTTGTCTAATGTTATTCTTATGGAGGAAAAGAAAAATGTTATATCTTGCTTATTTATGAACGTATACTGACGAAACTTGGTATACGGCTTCATCTGGTTATGGACCATTGATATTTGCTCAAAAAAATTTTTTGCCAAAGGCACCCGTAGCACCAAACCTGCGTACTTAGCTCCCATGTTATTCTCATGGAGAATAAGTAACGTGTTATCTCCCTTAATTATGAAAATAAATTAATGGAATTTGGTATATGGCTTTACCTACATGAGTTATATTAATATTTCTATAAAACAACATTTTTTGTGTTCCTTGCTTCAGCAAACCTGCATACTCAGCTGCCATGTTATTCTTATGGAGAATAATTAAAATGTCATAAATCGTTTATTTATGAATGTATAATGATGAAACTTGGTATGTGGCTTTATGTGGTATTAAGACACATATATATGCATTGGAAATTCGCTGAGTACGCAGGTTTGCTGCTACGGGGGTATTATTTCTATAGTAATATGAAACTAAGGTGTAAACTGATTTAAAAAAAAAAAAAAATGAATGTAAAAACATGTTCAACAAATTTCCAGTGTAATGATTTGGAACAAGGCTGTTAGTTGTTCTTATAAAAGGCTACAGTTTAATGATCGCTAGATAATTTTTTTGCACTGGAGGAGTTGGCATTGAGTGGTGTTTTTTTTTGGGTTTATTTGATTTTATTCGTCCAATGTTCGTTAAAGTAATGTTTATGATGACCACATTGGTACTTTCAAAGAGTAATACAATTCAGTATAATTCTAAAATATTTCCAGATGATTGGTAATCCAAGTATTATTATAATAACAATAGAAACAAATATTAAAATAACAGCAATAAATAAATACATAATACAACTTTTCGAAGCTTGAACACAATTCTAATAAGTACACTAATTTATGTAATACACTATATATATGCTGAGAAATATCACAAATACTATCCAATAATTATTAAAGATAGACCATATATTCTTAGAAAATATTCTGGGAAACTCCTTTATTGTACCCACTTATATTGCCTCAACTAAGCATAAATTTTATCTTAACTCGGCAAATTTATATATTCGATGGATTATAATCTTTGATTTTAAAATTATATTAACTTTTATACTTTTATTAGTTATTACTTTTGCTTATGCGCATAACATAAAACATACACTTAAGCACATATGCACAAACATAATATTTGTTTGGACATAAAAGCTCAAGTTTTGAATAACAAATTCAACGAAAATAAATGGTTACTTAACACAGTGAATTTTAACCTACATCATTAAAATGGTTGTTGAATAATTCAATACTAATGTTTATTTAAACGATTTCAAAACTAAAAAAAAAATTAAATTTTACAGAGCATTAATAATCAACAACCAAAGCTTTAAAATTAATAGTACATTTGTTTTAATTGAATATGCTGTGCAAAGTAGTTATACTTTACAACTATTATTAGAATTGTTTAAATTGCCGTATGATACAAAATGATCGATTTCGTAATCCTTCTGCACTTGCTCAAAATAATAGTAGCAGGCATGGTGTCCGGAGGTTAATCAGTGCGAGATGTAACATTTATCAGTGGGAGACAGAGACAGGGCCAATCATCAAGTCAGGCCAAGCCCACATATACACGGGGGTAGCATGGTAATTATGGGACGCTTAACCCTGATACTAGTGTGCCTTCTCTTCATTTGACTACATGTTTCTGAAAAAGAAGCCCCAGTCACGTAATGTTTTGAATTTATACATGATTCTGTCATACGATTAATGTATCTCTTCAACGGATTATCCAAGTTCTAAGATTTCACATAGTTGTCACAAAAAACAAACTAATATTGTAAATTTTGGGTCTTCTTTAATAAATAATAATATTTATGATTTAAACATTCTTCTCATTGGATTTATCTAAGTATTTTATTTATTTGCTCCTTAAATCGAGTAATACAGCAAGATTCTAATAATCTTTTGAAGACCTATAAAAGTCAACACTTAACACTGATAATATGGGAAAAGCAGGTAAGTAGGATACGCCCCACTATAGCAAGCCAATCAGAAGCCAGCATTTTGTAGTGACGTCATTCCAAGATGGCGGCGCCCATGGCACTTTATTTCCCGCCAAATTTCCTAACCTCACTTTTTAAATTTTAACTCATTTTGCTCAGTTCTGGCAACCTATGCTCTATGATACATTATTTTACATATACACCATTATATATATATATATTATATACTGTAAATTATATGTATATATGTTCCATGGTTCGACTATTATATACTCTATGCGATTAATACTATCATATGGCAATGTATATACAATATTATACATATACTTTACAGCTACACCATTATATAAATATAATCTAGGATATATTAAAAAGTGACGTCACACGTCACTTGACCGCATGGGCTGAGTGAATATATACGTCATCTGAGGCTGAGCCAGTGACGTAGGCGGTTTCGTGACGTAATGAGGGAAAGTTTAAAGTTCAGGGTCACGGGGAGGTTATTTAAAAAAAAGTACTACCTCACACGCGTAAAATTCGATTGTGATTCGATAGGTTAATCGATATAAAAAATTTAATGAAAACAATCGAATGATACGAGTGCGAGGTAGTACTATTTCAAAAATTACTTTATTTTATTTACAATGTTTGTTCTTAATTACAATACGAATCTTCAGCCGTTGTTGGTTATAATCGAAGTTGATGATCCCGGAGAGTTGCGGTCATCGTGTTTTTTCCTGTTGAAAGAAGGTAGATACTTTGATCCCTGCGCAGACTCCATGTTGTTTTTTTTTTGACACCGATCTGTTCTGATAGGTGTTTCCATTTCATTACCGTCAGGTAGAAATACTACCTGACGGTAATGAAGTAGAAACATCTATCAGATCTTGAGTGACATAATATTATTATTATTTTGTGAAGAGCGTCTCGGAGAGCTCGATGTTCACCGGTCGAGAGCCGGAGGTGAACTGACTATTCGCTAGCTAGCGTTTTGGTATCAAACAAAACGGTGGGGGTAAAAGTGAGGTGGGGCGGAGCAGATGGCGGACGGCAGATGGCAGGCGGCAGGTGGCAAGTTCGCGGCAGATGGAAGTCCCCCCACTACACCAGTCCCCCACTACACCAGTCTCCCCACCAAGTTTTACATCGCACAATAACTAGTTTACATGTGTTAGTTAGGGTTTAGCTCTTAGACTGTCAAGACCTTAGCTCCGTAACTGAAAACTTCAATAATGTTTGCTCAACGCTGTATAAGTATAACAGCTACTATGATCTAAACCGGTGCATGTATTCATATGGTGCTTTTTGCGTAGCAAACAACTGGCTAAAAGTGTTTCAACCTCGATTTTTCTTCGACGAAACCGCTCATTGTCCATTAAAAGCGTAGACCTTCTGTCTTCATTGTCAGGGAAGTAGAATGTAGTGTCAAGGGGACTACTGAAGGTCACCTTCCTCATGTTCCTGTAAAACTGCGACATTTTTCAGACCCTCTAGGTAGATGTTCATCCGTTAAGAGCTGGAAGAATAATGATGTAGCGTTATTGTGTATGATAGCCACCTACCCCCCACCACAACGTTACCTTGTCCTTCAAACCATTGTTTTTACGCTACGGATGCTATACTTTTGGTTAGATTTAAATTTAGATTGCATCTTCTTGTTCATTTTGTCAAGCCGTGTAATTGAAGTACTCACATGTTATACTTTGAACCAAAAACAAAGAAAATATTTAGGTTTGTCCTTGAAAATAGTTGTTTTTTCGCTGTTGCTGCTATACCCTTGGTCGGATCTGAATTCTGTTTGCACCAACTTGTTCCTCTGATCAATCTGCGTAATTTGAGTACCCACTTGGCATATGTTAAACTAGAAATAAAGAAATTATTTAGATTTGACCTTCAAAATAGTTATTTTTGGCTAATACTGCTATACCCTTGGTCGGATCTGAATTCTGTTTGCACCAACTTGTTCCTCTGATCAATCTGCGTAATTTGAGTACCCATATGGCATATGTTAAACTAGAAATAAAGAAATTATTTAGATTTGACCTTCAAAATAGTTATTTTTGGCTATTACTGCTATACCCTTGGTCGGATCTGAATTCTGTTTGCACCAACTTGTTCCTCTGATCAATCTGCGTAATTTGAGTACCCACATGGCATATGTTAAACTAGAAATAAAGAAATTATTTAGATTTGACCTTCAAAATAGTTATTTTTGGCTATTACTGCTATACCCTTGGTTGTATCTGAATTATGTTTGCACCAACTTGTTCCTCTGATCAATCTGCGTAATTTGAGTACCCACTTGGCATATGTTAAACTAGAAATAAAGAAATTATTTAGATTTGACCTTCAAAAATAGTTATTTTTGGCTATTACTGCTATACCCTTGGTCGTATCTGAATTATGTTTGCACCAACTTGTTCCTCTCATCAATCTGCGTAATTTGAGTACCCAATTGGCATATGTTAAACTAGAAATAAAGAAATTATTTAGATTTGACCTTCAAAATAGTTGTTTTTAACTATTACTGCTATACCCTTGGTCGGATCTGAATTCTGTAATAACTAAACATTAATCTCTCCCGAAAAATCAATACATATCTTCCATTATTTTAAGAAACGAGAATTTTCTGAATTTTCTAAGTCCCTAAGGTCATCTGAACATTTTGCCAAAGCGGGGAATAGAGCAGTAAGTGATTCTCACTTTGACCACAAACTGCTCTATTCCCCGCTCTGTATTAGGAGAAGAGGCCTAGTTTAATGCTCGCAATTATAGGCATAAACCTGATAACGGAACGCTATCCTCTCCCCCGAAAAGTTATCCCCTCCCCTCCCCCCAAAAAATAAATAAATAAATAAAAGCAAAATGGTCAGTTAACAACAGTCGCGCACTCTGAAACCGCAAGGACGTTCATCACTGTGTAGGTGTCAGAGTTTTACGAACCGAAGTACAATAATTACCTGACCAAGATCCCCTTAAATTTAACCAAAAATAAGCAAACTGATTGAATCTGTTTCTCGTGAGTAAGGGCTAAGATGGGCAATGTCAACCGGTTTGCGCGCCGTATTGACATAAGGTCGGTTTTCGCGCCATACCTTTTTTTTGTAAGGGGCTAGGAAAAGGATGAGAAACATACTGATTAGTTAAAGTTAATTTTACAAAGACCAACCAAGGACGGTTTTGCAAAGGTCAGCAGTATCACTGAAACCCGGTGGGACGTAGACCCAAACACCCGGCGTCAGGCTGCTGCGAACCCAAGTTTTGACCCAAGGCCAGTTTTAAAGCGTGAAAGAAAAGTACATATTTAATTAGTCAATAAAACACTTCAAAGACCAACACCACAAATAATTACAAACAGCAACACTAACTACATCTTATAGCAGCAAACTACAAGCTATAATCTAACAAATAAACTAACATGCATAACAAACTAACATGCTAAAGTAGAATCTTCAGTATACAGGGGTACCACCTCTATACTAAAGATGCTATTACAGACAGCTAAGGCGAACAGCTAGTTAGGCTGCCAGCCTAAAACTGTGAGACTACTGCAGCCAGACCCTCGCTTTTATAGCCGACAGAGGAGCAGGTGCAAAGGCAAATGTCCGTGGGGCAGATGCACTCTACTACATTCGCCGCGCCGCAAAAGTAATTTAATACGGTGTCGACGTAATACTCTTGTATTTTTATTTTGACGGTTCATTTGATATGTTTTACACTTAGATATGCAATAGCTGAAACACACGCACTTACGACAAGCTTTCTCGTCAACTTGATTTCCTGGTATTTTTATAATAACTAGAATGGGTTTCGTTAGGTGTCGCAAAAAAAAAGATCTAGAATAAAGAAACACAATAACTTATACTTTATGTCTGGTATATATGTTACAATTGTTCATAAAAAATAAAAAAACTAAAACAAACTTTAAAATGTTTTGAATTTCGGCCAGGTAAATTAATAAATTAATGAAAAAGTACATCACAAATACTGCTGTATAAGTTTGTGTGTTCAAATTAAATGTACATGGCATAAAAAATTATAAAGTATAAATCTTGCGTTATTTTACAAAATCCTTGATCTTAATAAGTATTAACGGTTGGCACGTTAAATGACAGAAACACTATATATAAATTTTCCAACACCTTAACAATACTTTGATTTCAATATTTTCCTTACCCCACAGTAATTTCCCAAGTTATACCGAACTTATATAAACGCTTTTAATATAACTTTCTATCACCAATGAATATAAGCTTGAAAATGACGTCAAGAAGAGTCTTTAGGAGAGAATAGTGACAAATGATATATTAATATATTTCTGGTGTTAAATTTACATGAATAATTAAGTTTAAATATATAGTGGTTATTGTTCGGGTTTAAATACAAATTTTGTGACATATTTATTTGAACTACGTTTTATAACACTTTGCAATGCTCAAACAACCGTCCAAAACACGGTTATAACTTCATAAAAAAAGCTCAATGTTAGTCTGATCTACCTCCGAGTCGGCGTATCGGATAGCTAATTTTGATTACAATATGAATATATAAAAACCTCACAACCCTCCGATACAATTTTTTAATCAGTGTACTGGGCTTCGGATAGCCAAAGGTGCTATGTCCCACGGCGCGCCGCGCCGCCGCGCCGGTGCCGCGCCTGGCATAGTTACTTTAAAAATATATTTCAAATAAAATAAAAAACTAGCCCGGAAGTATGCTTTTCTTCCCAGCCTCTGGAGTTAATTATTGACACAGTAGTAATATAGGGAAACTCTTTTCATGTCTATTTTTAACCATCCAATTTATTTGTTATTAAATTTATAGGTCGTTCAATAAAGACTGTCACTTTAAAATCAATGTAAAGCGCATTTTTTTGAGTTAACTTTTTATTACCTATATTTAAATGCATAAGGAACGGAAAGAGTCTAAGTCAAATCTAGCAAGACAGCCAGATATAGCATTTAATAAAACTGTAAGTAGAAAAATATTCGCTTCCCCGTATTCATTTGATAAAATGCAGTGTTAATTAATATATCATCATGTGGAAGAAACATATGTCAGTGAACTTAATTTTGAATAAAACTCCAGGATATACTAAATACCCCCGTAGCAGCAAACCTGCATACTCAGAGAATTTCAAATGCATATTAATTTATCTTAATACCACATAAAGCCACATACCAAGTTTCATCAATATACATTCATAAATAAACGATTTATGACATTTTAATTATTCTCCATAAGAATAACATGGCGGCTGAGTATGCAGGTTTGCTGAAATAAGGAACACTAAAAATGGGCTTTTATACAAATATCATTATAACTCAACTAGGTAAAGCCACATACCAAGTTCTATTAATTTATGTTCATAATTAAAGGAGATAACACGTTAATTATTCTCCATAAGAATAACATGGGGCTGAGTATGCAGGTTTGCTGCTACGGGAACTATCGGGCAAAAAATGGATTTTTGTGCAAATATCAATAGACCACAACCAAATAAAGCCATATACCAAATTTTGCCAGTTTACGTTCATAAATAAGCGAGATATACAATTTTTCTTTTTCTCCATAAGAATAACATTAGACAACGTACTGTGTTTAGCACTTTCAATATCTCGGTAATCAATTGACGTAGAGCAATGATCAAAATACCAAATTGTTTGTTTTTTTTTAAGCTGAATTAAATGGTGAAAATTAAAATTTGATTTAAATTATAATTACATGTGAAAACCCCAAAAAACACATTTTTGGGGTACAAAACCCCCCAAAAACCCCCCCCCCCTTCGGATGGTGCGATTCATCTGGTTTTCGAACTCGTTCAAATAAATGGTACTTTACACATTTGTACCAAATTTCATTAAGATCGGACCTTTTTTACGAGAGTTCTCGTGCTTACGGACACATATATATATATATAAATATATATATATATATATTTATATATATATATATATATATATATACATATATAAAAATTTGAACGAATGGTGTTTTTGGCATCTGGGGACCTCAAAATGAAAAGTTATCATGGTCTCGGGCTTAAGTCTTACCATGAGACCTACGGTAATAGCTTCTTCCCTATAGGGGAAATTCGCTAAAATTAAAGATGAAATCACAAGATAAACGACATTCATTTTAAACACTTCTTTGTAAACTCAACAATTAACAAGCAGTTAAGATGTATAACAATTTCCAGCCGTCATTTTCCAAGATTGTTGACAAAATATTATCAATTGATCTATGGCAACGTCTGAATACTTTAACAGTTCAATCAACCTTACTTTTAAATTGACAGGCATATATGTGATATTGATATACAAATATCCAAAAGTAAAATCATTTGTAGCATTTTATATTTCGGGACACTTCTTCGTATAAACGGTCAATAAAGCGTAAGAACATAATCGGTCCCGGCATCGGCCCCTGAGTTACTCCTACATTGTAGTCATGAACACAAAAAACACGTGGGCTAGGGGCTAGAGGTTACAGGCACTTTTTACGGCACTTGTCTTGTCGCGAAGAGCTAATTATCTTGTTCAACCGCCGGCGTCCTCCAGTTTCGATAAATAAGTCTCAATATCGCATCCGCTCTTGTTATGATGTAGTTTGCTTTATTAGCAGCTAAACTGCCCAATGGAACCAGTCCGGAGAATGCAAATTGCGCTGTCTGATTACTACTTAAGTGTAATTATGCGTCTAGGACCGCCCGAGGGTGTGGTCGCGTTTGCGCGTGTGAGAACACAGGCATGTGTGTGTGTGTGTGTGTGTGTGTGTGTGTGTGTGTGTGTGTGTGTGTGTGTGTGTGTGTGTGTGTGTGTTTTGACTTATCGCCCCGTCTGGCCTTGATACCAATATCATCTTAATTGTCGGATATTTTTTGTTGCAAGAGGGTTGACTAATAAATATAAATGCATTATATAGTTTTCCTGTAATTACGGTCAAACAAGTTTAAGGCTTCGCTTAAAGTATTTTGATTACGGTTAATTATTATCGATACAGTTTAGCGGTGCCCTCTTGCGTGTATTGGCTTGCAGTTACAACCTAGTTTTTATTATGAATTTTACTATTTTCTTTGTCGCGGAAATAACAAAATATGATTTGTCGCTTTGCAATTCATCTGAAAGGGTATCAATTTATAATAACTAATAATACGAGAATAATATGTGATTTTACTTGGTTTATATTGTGCGACCATTAAGAATCTATGATCGTCAAAATAGTTTTAATTACAAGTTATAATGAATCAACGAATTGATAAGTAATTAGATACAAATTTTATACCGATCTTATTAAAAAAATTGTTCTTCTACATCAATAACTTGAAATGTGAAGGAAGAACGTTAGTTATCTCCGTAAAAAGTCTGTAATTGATGTTTTCTCGAAGAAAGTTGCATGATCACCTTCGATCCTGATCAGCGCCGGAAGATGTATTTACGAATGACAGCCCCATCTAGCGGCGAGTGAGAAGCAGTACGAATCGCAACTGCTGAGTGGCATGCACCTGGCGGGGGACGGGGTAATTAAGTCGGACCGGAAGCGGAATACGTGAATGGTGGTAACGATCCTTCAAGTTTGGCAGGGCGAAATGAAAACGGGGTCAACCCGCGAGCCCTTTCCCCTAAACGAAAGTTCGATCCTCGTTGTGTGTGTTTTGACAACATCGGGTTGACCAAACACTGTCATTACAGGGGACGCGCATTTTGAAAGTGCACTCTATCGGAAATGATTGTAATCACTGATCGATGGCTTTCCCCGCTGCTAACCTCAACCTTGGGAACCTCGCAGTCGCGGTGCAGCGGGGGTCAAGGTAACTCGGGAACCGACCTAACCCACTTCTGGGAAATGGGATTCCCCTTGTCTTCCTTACTGCAACGAGGCCTCGTTAGCTAAACGGTTAATTGCAAGGTCGCCGCTTAATTAACTGTTTTTAACCCCGTGTCGTTTAATTAGACTATACTAGTAGTTTTGGGATTAGCTACTAACAATGGAAGTACTAAATGTTGTCCTTAATATAATTAACTAATTGAAACTGTTTAGAATAAATGGGAAACGTAAGAAAATTATTAATTTTATTGGCTTTCCCCGAAATCATTGCTTTTTCAGGTGATTTTACATTAATAGTCAAATCAAATTACACATCTGATGAAATACCAACACAAAATTTGTTTAACTTGGCACTTTTATTATCTAATGTATGGCCTTAAGAGAGGTTGTATACAAAAACTAATATTTTTCTCCAATTTTCTCACCAATACCTTGGACTTAAGCAAAGAAAGCTATTAATTTATAGTTTATATTATATTTTTCAACAAAAGCATAATTACATTATAGACCAGTCGGTGTCTCTTTCTCCACACGGGGATTTTGCAGTTTTAATTTCTGACGTTATCACATATACAATACAAAAATTACGTTTACAATAAATTACGTATATAATATTGAATACGTACAATATCGTGTGATATAGTGTGTAATAACTTGTTTTGTCTAAGACTGATCAGTAAAATAAACATATGAACGAATGCGTCTTAGTGTTCTTTTGGTTAAAATCGCAATCTTCCAATCAAATTTTAACTCGATCGATCCAGTATGCATAATTTATTTGTAACATATATCTAATTGAGAATGGTCTATTCTCAGTGGTAACGTTTAACAAAAATACATACAGGTTTATTATATATGTAGTAAAAAGTATTGTAAGTTGAAGTTAAAGCAATTTAATAATACAGAACAATTAGTACTTTCATTTATAACTGTGTGTAGGATTAGTAATTATATCGTATTAATTTAAGGATTAGTAAATAAAAAATAATTTGGGTAATAACAAGTTTTATTCACTTATTTATAGGTTTGTAATATCCTCGAAGTTTCACTCGCTAATAGAGAAGACAAGCAAGGGTATTAAATAACTTAGTCCAAATAGTTTTAAGACATTAGTTAATGTTCATTTACCCAAAGAAATTACAGTATTATTCAGTTTTTGTCTCACCTTATATGTATGCAGACCTTCATTAATAATATTACTGTAATGCCTGTTTGAAATTTGATATAATTGTAAGGTAATGTCTGAAGTTCAGTTTACATTGGGTGTGATATACGATTTCAGCAAACAAGGATTTTGCCCATATCAGAAGGATAATAATAAACAAAATATATATATATATATTTCGAACATATATTTAACATTAGAAACCACATTACAGTATAAAAAAGGTCTAACACTAAAATAAAATAAGTCGAACCACATCACAGCCACAGTAAAATTGTCCCAAGACCTGAACGTAAAAAAAAAACACTTAAATCTAAATATAAATAATAATGGAGGACATAAAAAGGCCAAACGAACTATCAAAATACTCAACATTTTGAGTAGTACATAATATTAAAATTTCACATGTTATAGACACTGACATATTCAGCTAGTCCTGTTGCTAAAAGATGTGTTTGCATGTTCTCATTTTAATTTCAGAAAGTTTGCTATCATGTTATTTAAGATATACGGTATTTCGACAAAAACGGTTTACGTACATATTAGATAGTGATAATAATTAAATAATTATGATTTTTTGTACACAGATTAAAAATGAGAAACTTTTTATAACTTACCTTATGTTCTAAACGTGTAAAAACATATACAATTAAATTGAATAAATAATGTAAGGCATAAACCTGCCGAACGACCTATCAAAATACTCAGCGTTTTGAGTAGGATCAATATATTATAACAAAATTGCATCGTGTCTTGACACCAAATTGATTGCCAAAAAACGTCAAAGACCTAGCTGAAAAAATTATGTATGTTATTGTATACATTTTAGTACTATGCTTATCATATTAGGTGTGATATGCAATATTACGGTAAAACAGCATACGTACACATCAAAAGGTTAATAATAAATTTAATTAAATTTTGTTGCATGCAAAGATTTTACATTAGGTTAACAGGATTATTGGTGTAAGAGATAAAGTGGCCAATCTGACCCAATATTCAGTCACCACAACAGTAAAATTGTCGAAGTCCTGAACGTTACGAAATTTTTAAAATGCAATATGATTATACCAGAAGCCATAAGAAGGTCGTTCGACTTATCAAAATAGTCAGCGTTTTATACCAAGTTTTATTAATTTATCTTCATAATTAACGGAGATAACGTTTTACTTATTCTGCATAAGAATAACATGGGACTGAGTACGCAAGTTTGCTGCTACAAAAACAATAAACCAATAAACTGTTTTTTTTTGTGCAATTGACCACAACGATATGAAGTAATATACCGTACCAAGTTTTGTCAGGCTAAGTTAATAAATGAGCGTGTGTTAGTTTCTTATTAAACAGTTTAAAAAAAAAACCTTAGATAAATTTAATTAAATCATATTAAAAAGGAGAGTACTTTATTTATTCAAACGTAAAACATGAATAAAACAATTTTTCTTGTATTTTCTTATAATTACAATATTGTAGGCTATTAGCGTTGACTATAGTCAATGCTATTAGTATCTCGTACTTTCGTATCTATTTCGTACGAATCTGTACGAGCAGGTGTGGGTACAGCTGTTCGACTGTCTGAATGTCTGTCTGTCCTTGATTTGTGGTCCACGTGTTGAATGAATCTAAGGTCGACACAACACTTTGTAGAAGTAAAAGTTGTTTTGATTAGTAGTAAAACACTTGTTAATTTAGCCTTAATATATTTTGTATGTAAATTTCTCATTTTATTCAGTCATTATAGAAATTAAACCAACCAATTGCGTTGTCACATCTGTTTCTTCTCAATATAAAAGAATCATTGCACAGTAACTGAGAAATCTGTAAAATTTCCGCAACACGACTCCAATCTATCTATCTCCAATCCATTTTAAGTAATCAACTATAACTGAATTGAATAAATCTGAATTGAAGGTTTTGGCTGAATTTTTTTACTCGTAGTTCTTGAATACAGTTTGACTCTGCATGTATTGAATATCACTAATCACTTTTGCAATTATGTTGTTGGTTCATATTAATACATTTCCAAAATGAAACAAAAAGGCAATCAAAAATCTCTAAAGATTCAACCGTTATTGCTCAAACCGCTTCATGAATTTATTTTTCTAGTAATCAAGACAAAAAAAATGTTTTTTACGTGTATTTTTGGTGAAAAATTATTTTCAACTTTTTGCTTCACGAGTAAAATATAATCACTAACCAGATATGTTTATCAATGTAACAAATAAGTCTCTTATTATTTACTGCCTAATTTGCTTTACATATCAAATTATATGATTCCTCATAAGTCTAAATGAATAGAAATGCAACATAACAATTTATTTTATGAAAAATCAAATATGTGATACACTTTTTATGAAAGGATATAAGTGTATTATAGTGAATAACACATTTACAACGAATATATAATAGATTTAATTTATAATGGTCCATTTTAAAATTGTTATTGACATTTAAAAAACAAATCTATGACATGTTACACAATGTATAGTGAAGTTTTACCTTACAAATTCTGAAAAGAATAATAAACACCTTTTATATGCATATTTAAAACCGGATAGCTGTGATTTAAGAACCGGTTAAGACTCCGGAACCTGGATAAGTCCCCGCCAGAGGTGCTACGTTTCGACTTTATTGAAGACCGTTTTGAGCATAGTTGAATACACAGACGGGGCAACGCCGCGCCGGCATCTACCGTGACATCTGCCGTGACATCTGCTCTCCTCTGTCTGACAGCGTCAACGCTGGCGGCTATAAAACCAAGGAGAGGCTCGCACAGGGCTCGCAGTCGCAGGTCGACAGCCTAGCTAGCTGTTTGCCTGCGCTGTCAGCAATAGTATCTCTAGTATAGAGTTGGTACCACTGTATATTAGAGATGCTACCTTAGCTTAAGGGATGTATGTTTATTATTAAACATGTTAGAGTAACGCTTGTAGTTTTCTGCTAGTAAATGTAGTTAGTTTAACTGATTGTGGTGTTTGATGTTGGTTTTTTTGAAGTGTTTTATTTACTAATGAAATATGTACTTTTATTTCACGCTTTAAAACTGACCTTGGTCAAAACTTGGGTTCGCAGTAGCCTGGCGCCGAGTGTTTGGATCTAAGTCCCACCGGGTTTCAGCGATACTGTTGACCTTTGTAAAACCGACCTTGGGTGTTCGTTGTAAATTTACTTAATCTTGGAATATAAACTCTCTTTGTAAACTACCTTGGTCAAAACTTGGGTTTGCAGTAGCCTGACGCCGGGTGTTTGGATCTAAGTCCCACACTGATTAACTTTAACTGATCAGTATGTTTCTTATCCTTTTCCTAACCCCTTACAAAAAGGTATGGCGCGAAAACCGACCTTAAGTCTTTACGGAACGAAAACCGGATGACTACCTATCTTAGCCCTCACTCACGAGAAACTTTTGGTGCAAACATAATTCAGATACGACCAAGGGTGTAGCAGTAATAGCCAAAAACAACGATTTTGAAGGTCAAATCTAAATAATTTCTTTATTTCTGGTTTACACTATGTTAAGTGGGTACTTAAATTACACGGATTGATCAGACGAACAAGTTGGTGCAAACAGAATTCAGATCTGACCAAGGGTATAGCAGTAATAGCC
This sequence comes from Allygus modestus, assembly GCA_963675035.1. Classification (NCBI taxonomy): domain Eukaryota; kingdom Metazoa; phylum Arthropoda; class Insecta; order Hemiptera; family Cicadellidae; genus Allygus; species Allygus modestus. The sequence continues at coordinate 225,766,178 of OY776111.1, forward strand.
AAAAACAACTATTTTGAAGGTTAAATCTAAATAATTTATTTATTTCTGGTTTAACATATGTCAAGTGGGTACTCAAATTACGTGGATTGATCAGACGAACAAGATGGTACAAACAGAATTCAGATCCGACCAAGGGTATAGCAGTAATAGCCAAGAACAACGATTTTTGAAGGTCAAATCTAAATTATTTTTTTATTTCTGGTTTTCACTATGTTAAGTTTTTCTTTCACGCTTTAAAACTGACCTTGGTCAAAACTTGGGTTCGCAGTAGCCTGGCGCCGAGTGTTTGAATCTAAGTCCCACCGGGTTTCAGCGATACTGTTGACCTTTGTAAAACCGACCTTGGGTGTTCGTTGTAAATTTACTTAATCTTGGAATATAAACTCTCTTTGTAAACTACCTTGGTCAAAACTTGGGTTTGCAGTAGCCTGACGCCGGGTGTTTGGATCTAAGTCCCACACTGATTAACTTTAACTGATCAGTATGTTTCTTATCCTTTTCCTAACCCCTTACAAAAAGGTATGGCGCGAAAACCGACCTTAAGTCTTTACGGAACGAAAACCGGATGACTACCTATCTTAGCCCTCACTCACGAGAAACTTTTGGTGCAAACATAATTCAGATACGACCAAGGGTGTAGCAGTAATAGCCAAAAACAACGATTTTGAAGGTCAAATCTAAATAATTTCTTTATTTCTGGTTTACACTATGTTAAGTGGGTACTTAAATTACACGGATTGATCAGACGAACAAGTTGGTGCAAACAGAATTCAGATCTGACCAAGGGTATAGCAGTAATAGCCAAAAACAACTATTTTGAAGGTTAAATCTAAATAATTTATTTATTTCTGGTTTAACATATGTCAAGTGGGTACTCAAATTACGTGGATTGATCAGACGAACAAGATGGTACAAACAGAATTCAGATCCGACCAAGGGTATAGCAGTAATAGCCAAGAACAACGATTTTTGAAGGTCAAATCTAAATTATTTTTTTATTTCTGGTTTTCACTATGTTAAGTGGGTACTTAAATTACGCGGATTAATCAGACGAACAAGTTGGTGCAAACAGAATTCAGATCTGACCAAGGGTATAGCAGTAAAAGCCAAAAAACAACTATTTTGAAGGTCAAATCTAAATGATTTCTTTATTTCTGGTTTAACATATGTCAGATGGGTACTCAAATTACGCGGATTGATCAGACGAACAAGTTGACGCAAACAGAATTCAGATTGACCAAGGGTATAGCAGTAATAGCCAAAAAAATAATTATTTTGAAGGTCAAATCTAAATAATTTCTTTATTTCTGGTTTAACATATGTCAAGTGGGTACTAAAATTACGCGGATTGATCAGACGAACAAGTCTGTGCAAACAGAATTCAGATCCGACCAAGGGTATAGCAGTAATAGCCAAAAACAACGATTTTTGAAGGTCAAATCTAAATAATTTCTTTATTTCTGGTTTAACATATGCCAAGTGGGTACTCAGAATACACTGGTTTAAATCATAGTAACTGTTATAATTATATAATTATTTAGTGGACAATGAGCGGTTTCGTAGAAGAATAATCGAGGTTGAAACACTTTTAGCCAGTTGTTTGCTACGCAAAAAGCACCATATGAATACATGCACTGGTTTAGATCATATTAACTGTTATCATTATACAGCGTTGAGCAAATATTATTGAAGTTTTCAGTTACGGAGCTGAGGTCTTGACAGTCTAAGAGCTAAACCCTAACTAACACATGTAAACTAGTTATTGTGCGATGTAGAACTTGGTGGGGGGACTGGTATGGTGGGGGGACTGGTGTGGTGGGGGAAGAGCCGAGTACCTAACCTACACGCAGACGCTATATCACTATGCGCCCAGCTCTTGCGCGGTACACATGGATTCACAAATACAAGACAATAATGTTTTTTACACATCTTCATCTTTTAATATTTACCAAGCTGGCACTAATGAAACGACTGATCAAATACAAGTACAAGAAGTGTCTACCACAACATCCTCTGATGCAGAAGCAATTACGTTATCCTTGGTGGGTTTTAACTAACGGATATTTTATTCGAATTCCCCCGCACCAGCTGCCATCTGCCCCTGCGCCATCTGCCCCGCGCCAGCTGCTTTGTAACCATCTGCCACGCTCCATCTGCCCCGCATCCTACACTTTTACCCCCACCATTGTATTTGATACCAGAACGCTAGCTATCGAATAGTCAGAACACCTCCGGATCTCGACCGGTGAACATCGAGCTCTCCGAGACGCTCTTCACAAAATAATAATATCATGTCACACGAGATCTGATAGATGTTTCCACTTCATTGCCTATCTGTAGTTGAGTGGTGTTTTGAGGTCTGCTGCTATCTTTAGCGATTAATAATAAATCTGTATGATTTCTGCGCTCATTTCGTAATATGCGTAAGTATACGCATTATATTGAATGTAATTATCAAATAAAACCTGTGAGAGTTTTTTAAAACATCCTCAGGATGACCCTGAACTTGGCCTATCTCACCGTTATATGGTCTACACTATTATATATGCTACAATAATAAGGGTTTTTCTCCAAACCCTCTTCTTCTTGCTCTATTGTAGCGTTTCTGAATTACTGTAAGTCACCTAAAAAATCCAGTTGTATCAGGTTAAAATACAGCTCTGTGATTGGTCGGAATAAGCTCGCTCCCCATTGGTCGTATTAGGCGTTCTGATCGCTGATTGGTTGTTGGTGCCTATATATACTGGTGCAGACAGCCTTCCACATTCATTCTGTTCCAGACTTTTGTGTTGGTCAGAGGTCCTTGCGCTGCTTCATTCTCTGCTATTGTGGTAAGTGAGTTGTGATAGTATTGTGCAGTTATTACAGTAAGTGCTACTATAATTTGTCGTTAGTATTTAACGCGTATTATATTTGGTGTATCAGGTCTAAACTCAGTTTTATTGTATAACATAACCCTACTTTTATATCTTAACCTCACTTTTGAGAGTCAAACATATAGTTCTATTTCATAGTCTCACTCTTTTAGTCAGACATAACCTCACTTTAATATTTTTAATTATTATTTTACCAGGCCTATCGTCGTATTTACTCAAGTTTCTCTTTGGGTTCACATAACCTTACTTTTGCTTAACATAACCTCACTTTATTGTTTTAATTTATATTTAACTTTTAGTTTGATTCAACTAGTAAAATGGCTAAAGTTGTTCAACCCGTTGAAGTACTTAGTGACGAGCAGGTTTATGTTAAAAAGTTTAGATTGTACGGAACGAAAACTATTTTCAAATTTTCTAACCCTCCTCCTGATACTAGTGAGATAGATTGGCTCAGACAAGGTTTTGCCAAGATTGTAAATGAGATGAAAGGACAAGCCCGCGAAAATGATCAGCTCGGGTTCACTTTGCAGAGTCTTAACCTAAAAAGTAGAGATCCGGGGTATGTCGCATTTCGACCCGCTGGTGAAATTGATGAAGACATCCTTTGGCAAATTTTTGGAGAGATCATACAGTCAAATTCTGAATCCGTCAAGTCCACTGACACTTTTAAAGTAGAATGTACTCGAGTTAATCTCCCTGTAGGTTCTGGGAGGGTACGACCTGGTATCTTTAACACGTTTGACGAGGAGTGCAAAGCAAGGAAGGGTATCGTAGTTATTAAAAATAAAGACAACTTGTGTCTCCCCAAGGCCTTGGTTGTAGGTATCGCTCATACAACAAAGGATCCTCAGTACAAGTCAATTAGGCAAGATGATAAAAAAAGGCAAACCGTGAGGGCTCAGGAACTTATTCGACGGGCTAGAGTAGAGATGCCCGAGGATGGTGCGGGAATCCCAGAACTTGAGAAGTTTCAAGACTTGTTGAAAGATTTCAAAATAACCGTGTTCAATTATGATAATAAAGGCCGGGACGTTTATTTCGAGGGCAGTGTTGAAAATGCTAAATTCAAGATCAACCTGTTGTTTTACAACGGGCACTATAACGTAATAACTAGTTTGACTGCTGCTTTCGTTTGTAAATATTTTTGTGAAGTTTGCCATGTTCCCTATGATCACAAAGGTGTGCACAGATGTTCAAACATCTGTTCTCAGTGTCAGACCATCTCGCCTCCCTGCAAAGAGGAGCATGGAGGAATAGTTTGTTCAAAATGTAATATGACTTTGAGAAATCAACAGTGTTTCACTGCTCACCAAGTCGATAAATGTAAAGTTGTCAAAAAGTGTCTTGATTGCGGTAAATTAGTTTGGATTAGAGACAGATCCACGCCCCACAAGTGTGGAGAAGTCTATTGTAAACCTTGCGGATCTTTCCAAGATCCAAATCACAAATGTTTCATACAGCGGAACGATGGTAAGCCTAAACCAAAAGACTACATTTTCATTTTCTTTGATCTGGAGACTCGCCAAGACGAGTTTCTCCCCTCTGATCCCGAACAAAAAGTACATAAAGTAAACTTGTGTGTTTCCCAGCAGTTTTGCTACCAGTGTATCGAAACAGAATTTTGCAGGGTTTGTAAAAACCGTACGAGAGTCTTCAACTCTGACCCTGTTAAAGATTTCATGGAATACGTCATGGAAGTCCGAAAAGGTTTTAAAGATGTCTGTGTAATTGCCCACAACGGTCAGGGCTTTGATTTCCAATTTTTGTTAAAGTATGTTCTTGAAAAAACTAAATTCACACCCGATCTGGTCATGAAGGGTTGCAAAATTATTCTCATGGAAATGGACAACGTTAGATTTGTGGACTCACTTAACTATTTCCCCATGGCCCTCGCTGCGCTCCCTAAGTCATTTGATCTGCCTCCGGAGAGAAAGAAGGGTTACTTTCCTCACTTGTTCAACACTCTGGCGAACCAAAATTATGTAGGCCCTATCCCCGATAAACAGTACTATTGCCCAGAGTCAATGTTTAAAAAGTCCAATAAGGCCTTTAAAATCTGGTACCATGAAAGAGTAGCGGAAAACTATGTATTTGATTTTCAAAAGGAAATGTTGGAGTATTGCATCTCTGATGTGGAGATCTTGGCCCAAGCTTGCCTTAAGTTCAGATCGATATTCCTCCAAGAGTGTAATGTTGATCCTTTCCTAGAGGCTATAACGATCGCTAGTGCTTGCAACTTGGCCTTCCGCCGCAACTTTTTGAAACCAAACACGATCGGCCTCATCCCAAAGAACGGCTACCGTTTAGTGGATAACCAGTCAGCTATTGCCATTCAGTGGTTGAGCTGGGAAGAAGAGAAACGTGGAGTGAGGATCGAGCATGCGGGGCGGGGTAAAGAAGTAAAGATTAACAAACTGAAAGTAGATGGGTTTGACAGGGAAAACATCTACGAGTTTCATGGATGCTACTGGCATGGATGCCCCAAATGCTTCCCGTTCAATCGAGAGGCTCCTCTGAAGGAGGATCCCTCAGACTCACTTCACTTAAGATACGAGAGAACTAAGGCCAAAATCGCTAAGTTTAGTGACTACGAAGTAGTCGAGATGTGGGAGTGTGAGTTTAGGAAATTAAAAAAAGAAAAAAAACTCAAACACTTGGACTCTCTCCCCATATTGAACACACTCCCACTAGACCCAAGACAGGCTTTCTTTGGGGGCAGAACGGGTAACTCTAAGACTTACCATAAATGCGTCGAAGGAGAAACGATCCAATATGTGGACGTTTGCTCGCTCTACCCGTATGTGTGTAAGTACGGAAAGTATCCCCTAGGTCATCCCACCATTCATGTAGGAGACAGAGAGTGCAGACAGAGAGGTCTCCAAGTAGATGGTTTATTGAAATGCAAAGTCCTACCACCAAGGGATCTCTACCACCCAGTACTCCCAGCAAGGATGAATAATAAATTAATGTTTGCCCTCTGTAAAACATGTGGTGAAAACCAAAACCAAGAAGACTGTGAACACGAAAGCGAAGAAAAAGCCCTGGTAGGAACTTGGACAATGGATGAGGTGCGGAAAGCGGTAGAGAAAGGCTATGTCATCCTCGATATGTATGAATTATGGGAATATGAAATGGCCACATACGAGAAAAGGGGACTCTTTACAGATTTCATCAATAAATTCCTGAAAATGAAACAAGAAGCGTCCGGCTACCCAGAATGGTGTAAGACTCAGAATGATAAAGACCGGTACGTGCGGAACTACTTCACGCATGAAGGAATCAGGCTGGACCCCGCCAAGATTGCTGAAAATGAAGGTTTGAGATCAATGGCTAAACTCATGCTAAATTCATTTTGGGGTAAATTTGGACAGCGGGAGAACCAGACAAAGGCCACGATAGTCAGAGACCCCAAAACACTGTTCGGGATGATGACAAGACCCTATATAATAGTGAATAGAATACAGATAGTAAACGAAGAGGTAGTGGTAGTGAGCTGGGAGTACCTGGAGGAAGTCGGTGAGCCCTTAAGAAACGTGAATGTAGTCATAGCGGCCTATACTACTGCTCAAGCTAGGCTGAAACTGTATGAATATCTGGAGGCCCTGGGTTCACAAGTCTTGTACTACGATACAGACTCAACCCTCTATATTTATAAGGGAGGTTTGTACAGGGTTCCTACGGGGGATTACCTCGGGGAAATGACCGACGAGCTGGTTAAATACGGACCTGGATCTTTCATCGTTGAATTCGTTTCTGGGGGGCCTAAAACGTACGCATATCTTGTCTGGTCAACCAACAAACAAAAACTAAAATCTGTTTGCAAAATCAAGGGCCTCACCCTCAATTCTAAGACCTCCAAAACACTTAACTTTGAAAAACTAAAAGAAATGGTTCTTAGTGAGTCAGCTGAAAGCATAGAAATTAAGGAATCTAGAATCAGGAGGACGAAAGACCGCGATATTGTAACTGTGAATGAATCCAAACTTTTCAAAATTACTGGACCAAAAAGAAAGCTCGAGGGTGAGTACGACACACTACCCTATGGTTATAAAATCCAAAAACTTGAGTAAACACTACTGGTAGTATTGGGAACGATTCGTCCCCTTTGTAAAAAAAAAACATGGTCACGTGGCCTGATTTCAGGTTTTAACTTGGATGATATAACCTCCAGCTCTGTCTCAGCCACTTTGGTCGCTGATCCTGCCCTAAATTGCTCTAATCTGTACTACTGCACAATACTTAAAATAAAATGGCTCACTTGACTTCATGAACAGTTCAATTGTAAATATAGTTGAGCATGTCTTGGACATTGTAAAAGTTCCCACTGTATGTATGTCTGTGTGGTTGTGTTTGTGTGTGTGTGTGAATGAAGGTCAATGGCGTGGGGGACGAAAAGCCCCGTAAACCTGAATGTAAATTGAAGGGTCTTGTACGTTGAGGCGTCTAGGTAAGTCCTTGGCTACTCCTTGGAAGGACCTAGAGTGAATGGTGTACTCAAGTTATTCCTTGAATCCATACGGTGGGACTTGTAAAAGTAAAAAATGAACGGAGGAGACAATTAGCTTGTTTTTTTTTGGAAGGTCTCCACGGGTCATGGCGGTGGAGGGGCTATGGCTTTTTTTTTCTAAAAATACTCTATCCTTTGTTTGCTAAAAAGGGAGAGGACATTAGTTCGTACTGGGCATCAACCAGGTAATCTGGATGGCTTACGTATGGAATAATGTTTAACCTGGGTGCATATGCACGGGATGGTCTCAAACCCCACCCAAGCAAACAGACACTTAGTATACGGGGTTAACGGCTATGAACACCGGGTTTCTAAGCGATAGCTATGATGGAATGGATGTCTGATAAGCTCTTTAGCGGACAAATTATTTTCTTTGCTATACTGGAACAGTGCGTTGTTCTTGTTTATTCCAGCAATAATAGCTGTTAACTGATGTATTTTATTATGTGTTTGAACAATAAAGACTGCTAACAAATGGAACAAGGGGTTTCGCACACCCTGTATAACGAAAATCCTAGTCTGTAAAAGGGCGCTGTCCCACCTTGTTTGCTGAAGTTAGCCCTAGTTGGCCTCGCTGCAACATAGTAACTGTTATAATTATACAACGTTGAGCAAACATTATTGAAGTTTTCAGTTACGGAGCTAAGGTCTTGACAGTCTAAGAGCTAAACTCTAACTAACACATGTAAACTATTATTATTGTGCGATGTAAAACTTGGTGGGGGACTGGTATGGTGGGGGGACTGGTGTGGTGGGGGAAGAGCCGAGTACCTAACCTACGCGCAAACGCTACACCACTATATGTCCAGCTCTTGCGCGGTACACATGGATTCACAAATACAAGACAATAATGTTTCTTCCACATCTGTCTCTTATAATGTTGAACACAATGACACTGATCAAAAATATATCTGGTGAAATATAAGTACATGAAGTTTCTACAACAACACCATCTGATACAGAAGCAATGATGTTATCCTTGATGGACGTTTTATTAAACAATAATGGAATAAGGTGGTAAATGAATTCAAGAATTACCATCTGCCTCGCACCATCTGCCTCGCGCCATCTGCCCCGCACCACCTGCCCCGCGCCATCTGCCTCGTATCCTACACTTTTACCCCCACCATTTTATTTGATATCAGAACGCTAGCTAGCGAATAGTCAGTACACCTCCGGCTCTCGACCGGTGAACATCGAGCTCTCCGAAACGCTCTTCACAAAATAACAATGTCATTTCATTCAAGATCTGATAGATGTTTCCATTTCATTGCCATCAGGTATTATTTCTACATGACGGTAATGAAATGGAAACACCTATCAGAACAGATTGGTGTCGAAAAAACAACAACATCGATGACAACGAACAACGGGGAACTATTGTAAACATGAATTATTGTAAATAAAATAAAGTAATATTTGTAATAGTAATACCTCGCACTCGTATCATTCGATTGTTTCATTCGATTGTTTTCATTTGATATTTTATATCGATTATACTATCGAATCACAATTCGAATTTTACGAGTGCGACGTAGATTTTTTAAAAACACCCTCCCCGTGACTTTGACCTTTAAACTTTCCCTCATTACGTCACGAAACCGCCTACGTCACTGGCTCAGCCTCAGATGACGTATATATTCACTCAGCCCATGCGGTCAAGTGACGTGTGACGTCACTTTTTAATATATCCTAGATTATATTTATATAATGGTGTAGCTGTAAAGTATATGTATAATATTGTATATACATTGCCATATGATAGTATCAATCACATAGAGTATATAATAGTCGAACCATGGAACATATATACATATAATTTACAGTATATAATATATATATATATATATATAATGGTGTATATGTAAAATAATGTATCATAGAGCATAGGTTGCCAGAACTGAGCAAAATGAGTTAAAATTTAAAAAGTGAGGTTAGGAAATTTGGCGGGAAATAAAGTGCCATGGGCGCCGCCATCTTGGAATGACGTCACTACAAAATGCTGGCTTCTGATTGGCTTGCTATAGTGGGGCGTATCCTACTCAGGTATAAATGCGAAACATTTCGTGAATTAAGTCTCCTGTTACGTTAAGCAGAAATTCAAATATTTAACACTATATCTAGTATTGGTAATGTGGAATTTTCTTAGCTGTGTAGCTATTATGATAGGACCAATAAATTCTTACTCTGTTAAACAACGTATTATACAGTCTGTATAAAATACAGAATACTTTGTCTACTGAATTTATTATAAATTATACAGAATTTAGGTAATATTAGGTACTTTAAAATCCAAAATACTAACCAAATTTATTTATTATTTCCGTCACCTGGTTGTAATTAAATGGAACCCCCTTTGTCATGTCCTCAGTTCTTGCCCTATGAGAGAAATAATTATTGGCAACTTAAATTAAGAACGCTGCTGGACATAGACTCTATGAGACCAGTTTAAGAAGGATGTGAGCAGGTAAGAGTAGTATTGTCCAACAAGTCTTTAAAGACAAAATTGACTGACGGATCTGAGAAGGGAGTAACTTAAAGCGTTTATTCCTCATCAAATTGGTAAATCAAATTGGATCAAAATACTAAGTTCAGACTTCATTCAAACCTGATTAGGATTTGGCCAAGTCTGAACAAATTCTGAAGACCCTGGTCGAACTTTGTTTCATACAGTTTTCTTCATAAAGAAAGATAAAAAAATAACAAATGTTAATTGTTGACGTGAATAGAAAACATGCATCAAAATTACCGACAACATTACGCCGCTATAAATTCAGTTTCGATCTCGAAAACATAATAATTTATCCCACCTTATCCTCCAAACTGAGGTGCCCCACACCTACCAGGCAAAACTAGATGATGAGGGCACTAATTTGGTTTCACTCAAAATAACTTAAATATTGAATATAATTTATAAAATTAGGTTGTAATAATTAATTCTAAATAACGTTGAAATATAATATCCTTTATATTTATAACGCCTTTCTTACGATGATAGTAATAAAAGTATCCTGGCCTCTCTATTACTCAAGTAATAATACACAGTTAGGTTATATTTCAAGATTATCAGATCATTTTCTAAGATGAAATATGAAAGAAAAGTCAAATTGCTGTGTTTAAAATATAAACGTTATATCAAATTATATAGTTGTTATATTTCATTAAACTATTTCTTGAAACTTTAAATGTAACCTCCGCTGTAAATAAACACTGTGCCATTTAGAAAATCAAGCACAACACTACAAGAATACGTTGTGGGAAAATTTTGGGAAAAATAATACTTGGAAATACCTCAAATCTGGTTGCTATCACTTGGTTATATTTTACAGCAAAAGCGTTGATGTTCATTGCAACCAAAACTAACGGTATCATAAAACTGTCAACTGTCATTCACTTTCTATCTTTAAACCCTTCTTTATCGATACATTATTTTTTAAATTTTCCATATATAGCATATAAAGTGCCGAAGCCTATATAGAAAATAGCCCAGTTAACTATTTCGTTAGAAATGCTGACCCAAGTTTCTTGATTGCAGGAATTATAGAGTAATTTGCGACAAACCGTGGTTTTCAATTTGAGGGGATCCATCCTGATCCCATTGGTTAGGTGGAAACATCTTATTTATTAATGCGCTAAGCCGATTTCTCTTAAGATAACTCCTCCTTTATTTCTGAATCGGTTTTAATGATTGAGGTACCAAAACGTTCGTCCTGATTCGTAGTTGTACATAACGGTTTTAATTTTTTCGATATTTTCAATCTGAAGGGCATGGGCCGTCCTCAGAGTTCGTTTGTTGTCCATAAGATTAACATGGGGAATAATTTGATATGAATTGCACCTATTAATACATTATGGACAGGTTATTAGCAATACCAGATGTTACAGTTAAGGAATGTGTTTATCTATATAAATAAAATAATTTGATTTTCTTTATGGCTTTGAGCAGTGAAATGTTGTAAAGCAGTGGAGATATTTAAATTGTTGATAGAATTTCTTTATCCGTACTGTCTGCTTATGAGTCCAATTTGTTCCGCATTTCAAAAAATTACTGCACTGAATGAAATAAAATATTTTGCCCATTTTCGTGTGGAGGAGGGAAGGTTTTGGCTGTTTTAAGTCATAGTACGTCTTAGGGTTATGCGTCTTTGTCCGGCGACACTGCTCAAAAGTCTGCTTTACAATTTAAAACACAGTTTAAGATATATCTGAAGGGTACAGGTTACTCACCGTATAAAATAACGGCACGGCAATGAACCATTAGGTACGGAAGCATAAGCCCTTGCAACATGGTATCTAATGCTCAGTTCGCCTAGGTGGTCATTGTAATTATAATACTGAATAGTTTATGTCTTTTTAAGTCCACCATTAATAAGTCCAACAAACTGCAGGAGTTATTGAGCAGATATTTAGAAGAAGATGGGTCCACCACAAAAACATTTACGGGCATATTCCCGTTCCAATGACGCTCGGCCCTAACGACCTTCAACAATTCCATGTTAATCATACAACTTACTAAACTGATTCAACAATAATGTAGAATGTACAGCAGGCAATGCACTGCCATCAGAAGCAGGCCTATACTTTCCATCCCGTATGTCCTTTGGAACTTATCTGCTCAGTTAGCATTTAAAATTTTAATTTAATCATCAGATAAGTGGACCGATTGAGCATACATTTGTAAGGAGGATAGTAAATACATCAGAATATAACCTTTGCCTACTCCTGCTCCAAAAATGCTTTAATTTAGGGATCTCCAAATGTTGAAACTGTCGAATCAATGGGAAAATAAATGTGTCTAATCAGGCCTCATCCCTGAAAAAATATAGTTTTGTATAGAAAATTATTCGAACAAAATTAAAATGGGGTTATGGTTAAGATTTGTAAATAAAAACAAAATAATTATAACAGCTGTTCAAAAGCAATCATTCAATTGTAAAAATAACACTCACTTGGTAATGTATCATGTAATATTTGTGAGAATCGTGATTAGAACTAATCTGTACATAATATTAAATATACATGATTATGCTATACATATATGTATAAATTGCTAGCCATTAAAACTGAACATTGAATATAAAGCGGACATTTCCAAAACGAAAAGAAACGAGCAAATAAGCAAAAGAGCATATGGAGAGGAACCGTAAATATAACTACCCTAGGAATTTTGAACAAACTGACTGGATTTTCGAGCAAAGCTTGGTCCCCCAGTTGCTTTAAAGATGTAACTAATTTTTCAAACATAACATTGTACTGTGATCGCGAGCGAAGCCGCGACGGGCTACTAGTATGTTTAAAATACAACAAACTATTCATTATCCTCTGTAAACCATATACTAAGTTTAAAAACAAATTACTAGTAAAAAGAGACAAATTTTAATTTATTAATTCTCCATAAGGATAACAATAGACAACGTACTGCGTCTATCGCTAGTTAAAATTTGCAAATTTCTCTGAAAAATTAGTTGTAGAATAATGTCATAAACTATTTCACTGATTAGTTTATATTCTGCTGACTCATCACATTAGATGTCACAAACATTCAGCCATAAAATCTTAATCAAAATTGTTAGAGTCGTTTTTAAAAATAAAATTTATTTTTATGTTTTTGCGTTTATTCGGAGGATAACATCACCTGGAAAACATAAAAAGCATATGAAGATGCCATGAATTAGTACTTCCATTCCAAATTTCATTAAAATCAGCCCATTGGTGTGGTTCCTAGGGCTCTCAAGGAATATATCTAGACTTGTTAGAGCAAAAACCTTTTTTGGGGTTTAGGAAGCATAGAAACAAATATTTCAACTATCAACACAAGTTCTAAAGTTTTGACATAACTTTACTGTTCATGACATCATAAAATGCTCATAAACATGATTATCATCCACCTTTTATAAGCAGAAGCTGACATCAAATAAGGACGGGAGCTCTTTGATATGTCCATATCGGAGAAAATAAGTCCCTTGTCATACATTTAAACGAGGTCGCACGCAGCACGCTGACGTGAGGAAAGTGAATTTCCACATAACAACTTTTAAAACTCAAAATCAGTGTAAAAACATACATTTGTCCAATTTTTATTGAAATCTTAAAACATTGATTTTTTGCTGTTCTGATACTCTTGGTTTCATTTACTTGCAAAGCTGGAAATACAATAATTTTGCTCATTATAAGGTTAGGAGAAGGTCCAGACAGGCTTGAAAGTAGGCGTGAGGTTGCTGGGTATAATAAAAGTACTCAAACAAAGGAATAACAGGCTTTTCTAGTGTAAACCCCCCATAAGACAACGTACTGTGTTTAGCAGATACACATTTTCTTTAATAACTTGGCAAATATTTATGCTAGAATGACGAGAGAGGGCTTAAAACTTTCGCCTCTCTAATTCCCATCTTTTTACATGCATTAACTTTACATCTGGGGATTTTCTGACCCTTTTTGGGCCCAAAAATTCGAAATTTGAAAGATTAATCCCCAAAAAATGGGTTTAGAGTTTTTCGATTGTTTTGCCCAACGAACTTGTCCAACAGATTATAGAAAGGAACGTCCCTACCAAATTTGAAGTAAATCGGACAAAAAATGCGACCGCTAGAGTGCATACACACACATATGTATATATATATAACATTTTGAACGACCCCCCAAAACGTGTTCAGGGGGTCACGTTAGGAACTTCTATGGTGGTCCCGGGCTTAAGTTTTCACCGTGCGGGTCATGCTAATAGTTTACTTTCCAAAGGAAATTCACTAATAAAGGGTCATAGGGTTAGGGGTATAGCCCTCATTCGACCTTTATCCACATACATCAAGGTTGATAAAACTAGGTGTACGCTCGTTCCTCACGTATAAGGATAATTGAAACACATGATCAAACTTAAATCGAGTCTCATAAAAAATTCAATATCTGATTTGAGTAACATCATCAGAATACATTCCGTTATCATTTAACTGCCGCCAGAATCCGGATTTTATGTCTATATACCTATAGTTTTAGTCATTCTCAAAGAATCAACTATCGCGGTAGCTGAGAGGTATCGCACTGGATCTTGGAGCGGAAGGTCGCAGGTTCGGATCCCGCCGCCGACCTAACATTTTATCCGCAGAAAAATATACATACGTTTATCACTTGTTTTTATCAAAGTAAATGTTGTATAAATACATGACTTTATTTATTTTTAAAATAAATTGAAGATTTCAGGCATGGTTTGTTGTTAGGATGGGTGCGTTATCTTAGAACAAACAGAGCATTTTGGGCTAAGCAGTGACTTTAGCAGTGTGATTAATTTAACTTTTAAGAGAACAGCGAGTTTCCTATATGAACTAATGTTAACAATTTCTATAGGCCAAGTCAAAATATCCTTAAGGATTAACAATAAATCGTCAGGCCCAGTTATTTATATGAAAAAATGAGATTTCAATATATTGTTTCAATAGCCTAGGCTAACATGAAATTAAATTCTATAAATATTGGTTGGTCCAAGACCGTACATGAAACTTCTAAAATGGGAAGTAGCCTAAGTGTATAGGCCTACATTTTATAGCCATAGGTCCAAGTTTATGATGAAAACAGCTCAGTGTAACCAAACCTAGGATATGTCAAATCATTTCAGATAACCTGTATAAAAGGCTTAGTTTGGTTAGAATAGTTTAAAGCTTTTGTTTTGGTTCGCTACAACATTCCTGGTAATGTTTAAAGTATTTTACAACAGTTGTATTTTACAAAATGATATTTCAATATATTGTTTCAATAGCCTAGGCTATCATGAAATTAAATTCTATAAACATGGGTTGGTCCAAGACCGTACATGAAACTTCTAAAATGGCAAGTAGCCTAAGTGTATAGACCTACATTTTATAACCATAGGTCCAAGTTTATGATGAAAACAGCTCAGTATAACCAGTTTAATGTCGGCTTACTCTTACTGTAATCCAACCCTAGGCTATGTCAAATCATTCAAGATAACCTTCCGAAAAAGGCTGTTTGGTTCGAATAATGTATAGCTTTTATTGTGGTTACCTACTACATTAATGGTAATGTATTTTAGGTAATGTAGACAATTTTTATTATTAATTTAGTGAAAATATAACCTAGCAAATAATTGACCTACAAAAATAAATTTTAAGGTTGTTCGCTTACTGTGACTAACTTCATCAACGCTTTCTAGACAAATTGAGGCTTTGTATACTTTTTACACATGGCAATCACAATATTACCAATTGTCTAAGAAAATGTAATAAAACAACCATTTTATAAGTTAAGTTAATATCTTAGTATCTAAAGTCATCAAAAAGTTATAAATGAGTTTTTCGATCTGCCACACGCGTCGTCTGTCGTCTGCCACTGATACAATCGTCGCCTTCAGTCGATATTTACACAGAGTAGGCGTACTAAGGGAATATTAACTGTATAAATATATTTTTTTAAAACGTACACTTAATAATTTATAAAATAATAAATATGCTCACAGCTTAAAAATATACTTCGATTTATCTCTCTTGTTTGTTTTTTGTTGGTAAAAAAACTGTTGTTATCCAGTATAACAAAGTATACTCTAGTAAACTAACTATTGTTACTCTTTTGTTGAAACATAGACGTCGGCTAAATTTTAACGATTCAAGTACCACTAAAATGGCTTCCAATGTTATTCTTATGGAGAAAAAAATAAATTTGGTTTTAAGATAATTTGATTAATACTGAACGAAATTATCTGAATAACGAACTTGACCGAGATTTTGACCTGTTAAGTTTTTCTGGAAAATTTTAAGTTTAACTGTGGAGGCATTCTCGAGTTATTGTGGTCACAGACACGGCAGTTGAGTTGATTCTCTTACCAGTCTAAGCAGTAAAGTTGTGTATAAGGATACTTTCACTTCGTTCAATTATCCAATTACTCTAATTTTTGAAATTATATTTAAGAAAAGGATATTTTAAGGTATTTAAAATCTTTGATCATGTTTAGAGAATTCCCCTATAGGGAAGACGCTATTACCATAGTCGGCATTGTAAGACCTAGGCCCGGGACCATGATAACTTTTCGTTTTAGGGTCCCCAGATGCCAAACACACCATTCGTTCAATACTGTATATATATATATATATATATATATATATATATATATATATATGTGTGTGTGTGTGTGTGTGTGTGTGTGTGTGTGTGTCTGTCCGTAGGCACGATAACTTTCGTAAAAATGGTCCAATTTTGATGAAATTCGGTAAAAACGTGTAAAGTAACATTTATGACTTTAAGTTCGAAAACCAGACAGATCGCTTTATCCGAAGGGATATTTGTTTTTACATGTAATATTTTAAGAAATCTAATTTTACTTTTCACCATTGAATTCGGTTGAAAGCAACGAACGATTTCGTGTTTTGATCATTTCTCTACTTCAATTGGTTACAGAGATATTCAAAGTGCTAAACACACTACGTTGTCCAATGTTATTCTTATGGAGAATAAGAAGAATTTTATATCTCGCTTATTTATAAACGTATCCGGACGAATCTTGGTACATGGCTTCATTTCGTTGTGGTCTATTGGTAATGGTAAAAAAATTTCCGTATATAATAACAACTATATCCTTGCCAATGGTTTCCGTAGCAGCAAACCTGGTACTTAGCGCCCATGTTATTCTTATGGAGAATAAGAAAAATGTTATGCATCACTTAATTATGAACATAAATTAATATAACTTGGTATGTAGCTTCACCTAGTTGAGTTACATTGATATTTGTATAAAAAGCCATCATTTGTGTTCTTTGTTGAAGCAAACCTGCGTACTCAGCCCTCCATGTTTTTCTTATGGAGAATAATTAAAATCATATAAATTGCTTATTTATCAATGTACAGTGTACGGATGAAACTTGGTACAGTATGTGGCTCAACTGGTTGTGGTCTGTTGATATTTGCATTAAAACCTAATATTTTATGTTCCTTGTTTCAGCAAACCTGAATACCTAATCCCCATGGTATTCTAATGGAGAAAAACTAAAATGCTATATACGGTTCATTTGTGAATATGTATCTATGAAACTTGGTAAGTGGCTGTATATGGTATATATGTTTGCATTGGAAATTCGCTGAGTATGCAGGTTTGCTGCAACGGGGTTATTTTAATCAGCAACACACGTCACGCAGTTGTAAATATATTAAAAAAAATTAAAAGCTGTTTAGTTTAGTTTTTTTGTCTTAAAACATTATCATAAATCTAGTTAATTCTAAAAAAAAGTTGATGTAAGAAACTGCTAATGAAACATGGCGGCTTGTGTCCTTTCTTGGACGAATAAAGTAAGTAATTCGCTACGTACCCAGTTTGCTGCGACAAGGACGTGAGGGTTTGTTAAATCAAATATAATCACCTTTAAACATCTCTTAAATGTTAGTTATTCACTATCCATTGTTGTTTTCTTTTAATTTGTACGTAGTGTAAAATAGCATGCAAAAGACCCTTTAAATAAGTTAGTGAATAAAAACAAATATATTACAATGCAATAAATACATAGTCATCATGCATGTTTATTAAAACATATATTATTAGTCCAAAACATAATTCTTTTACTTCAAGACATATAAAATTCGATAAAAATATATCAACGGTATGCCTTGGAACCTATTTTCATAAGTCATCGCAGTGCCAAGAGAGCATTTCCAGAATATGTGTTTGACTCTAGAGAGCTTTTCCGGAATGTGTCCACGTGAAAAGTTATGTTGATGAAGATAATCTCCAGAGAAACGTAAAACATTCCAGTTGCCTCCGTGGCAGCACTCACGTAGCGTCTAACGCGTCTTGTAGCGGTAGAAGAAAGTTTAGTTGAGTTAAGGAGAATAAATATAAAAAAACAAAGCTATTAGGAATTCATTTGAATTTTGTATAAAATGTAATACCAAACATTTAGCTCTGATAGCAGATTTTTCATTCAACCGAAATAAATAATTAACAGCCTTCAGGCTACTCTTCATCTGAGAAACTAATTACGATGGTTGAAGTTTACCAATTGATTTAATAACACATTTTACTCTCTACAACATTTAAACTGCAGTCTATCTATCGTTCATTAAACCTTTTTACATGTTTCCCGTATAACTCCAAAGCAACGTCATGCCGTGTAATATACAACGGCAATATTTTAAGGAAATAAAGTTAAACCAATGTTTAAGCTCATTCCAGTCTAACGTGTAAAGACTGGAAAGTCAGTTTCCCCTCGCTTGGCACCACTCCTGGAAATGAAGCCAAATATTTTCTTTAGTGGCTAATAATGCAAAAAGTTGAAGGGGTTAGGGGTGAACCAAGTGGTATTTTATGGTCTTAAAAGTAGGTGAAAACTGCATTAGTGCACTTTTAAACTACGCCATTCATTCAAGAGGCCGTTGAATGTGACTGAATATAAAATTGCGTATAGAATACTACTAATTAGTCAGCTGTCTCATTACAAATTCAAACAACAGATCCAATCAGCCTGTATATATCTTGTCAACATTGAATAAAATTATCTATTAGCTATATTGAAAGTGGTATGACAGAATAATGATTAAATATTACGGATCATATTCCTCAAATAAAAAATACAATCCATTGAGTGGAATACCAATTACGTTCGTTAAACATTTCTTAAATAATCTGGAGTATTCCCATTCCCATAATGACTACCGATAATGTGCAGCACAAATATATATGGTATAATCAAATTATTAAGAAATCGTTCGTTTTAGTTGTTTGATCTAAGCATATATATGTAATCAAATGTGTAATTGGAATATTTAACCGTACAACTATTACCACTTGTAATATGTTATACTTAGGTTCTCATTTTTCCAAGCGGCAGTTCTCGGGTTTTCAATGTCGACCAGAAATAAGGAAATGAATTAGTTAAAGTAATTTGTACTCCACCGCCCGCAGTAAAGTAAGCATACATGGGCCGATCATTTCCTCAGTTATGTGATACTTTATTTCCAATTGGATCAAATGCAACCAAAAGAAAACAAAAGAGACAACTGCATATATTTTCATCACCTTCTTTATTTTTTCAATGGCTTGACCATTAACTGCATAATAATTTTGCTTTAATATTTTAATTTTTAGTCTATTGTTTATACATAAAAGTTAGTTAACGCGTGATCCACAAACATTAAAAATTTACTCTGAAAACCTTAAATAGATTTAATTTAGTAAAATAAGCACTTCTAGTAACGAAATTTAAAGTATCCATGAAGCACAGGTTGAATATTATTACATCTCTGCGTTCAAAAGGATACGAAATAAATTATATAACGTTGAAGGACAGATCCTTAATATCCATTCCTTTTGAAAGGCTTTGTTCTTGTCTACATATGACATTGTTCAGTTTTTGGGAGCAAAGAAGACATTAATGCTTATTGTTTTCTAAGTTTTAGTGAAACATAAAGCCTATTTGTAACTCGTATATTTAAAAAATGGTCATATTCGAATACATTTTTGTAGTTTTATACTTGAGAGTTGGCAGTTAAATTTATAATGTAATCTTCGGAGTATTTTGGTATTATAATGAAAACACAATTAATTTTATTTTACTGCATGATTATTACTCTTTACAGAAATTATTGTACATCATTTTAAATTTATATTTTAATTTGTTTACAATACTTGTTCAGTTAACTTTGAGAAAAGAAGTTTTAATGGGCTTCAGCCGGTTTATACATCATCGAAAACGTGATATTTAGGGACTACTTTGTATGCCTTTTTGTGATTGAAAAGTGAATTTGTTTGGGAGAAAACAAACTGCATCATAAATTCCAACTCAAAAATACTTATCAAAGAGGGTTTTAAATTTGAACAAATGGGACTAAGGCATGTTCAAACCCTAAAAGAATCTCCATACGAAAATATTTGTCCATAAAGTAGACTCCGTATCCGGCTCCGTATCCAGCCTTCGGCTCTTTTGATCTAGTCCTCTTCCCGGTCTAGATAAGTAACGTTCTACGGAGGATTCCAAGGACATAAATATATTCCAGTATTAATTTTAATAATCATGCAATCAGTTTATAAATCAGTAAACAGTATATATATATATATATATATATATATATATATAAAACAGAATTGAATACTAAAATTCGACATTCCTTAAAAAAAACATGGTATAAAAATTAGCAGCATTAAACAATTGAAAACCAGGAATTTAATATTTACGACAAGCAGTGATGAACCCGCCCTCGTGAAAAGGTATTCCATGTTCATTGCAGCCACTTGACTGTAATCATTTTATAAAATTCCAGAACATTTATTCAAAACTTTTCCCAAGTATTCTTAATAGTAAAATATCCTCTATATGCTAGATAATCTTTGAATATAAAACACATTAACTTCATAATTTGGAAGATATTTAGCAGTTTTTAAAACTACAGATTTTAAAACTACAGTTTTTAAACTTCAAGGCTTTATCGGCTATGCTGGGTTTAATTCTTACCACAGCTCCTCTTTTCTGGAGGTATAGTATTACGATTCATAAATTTACACATCGATATGAACAAAAGGCTATTAAACTGGGATCTCGTTTTGTGGATAACAAATATATTGAAAATGAGCTCGATTACAATTGTCACTAGCTTTACCACGGTAAAGTGAAAGCCCTTTTAGCGAATT
Source organism: Allygus modestus (assembly GCA_963675035.1). Taxonomy (NCBI): domain Eukaryota; kingdom Metazoa; phylum Arthropoda; class Insecta; order Hemiptera; family Cicadellidae; genus Allygus; species Allygus modestus. Next base: position 225,787,176 of record OY776111.1, read on the forward strand.
TCCCCTATAGGGAAGAAACTATTACCGTACTCGGCATGGTAAGACCTAAGCCCGGGACCATGATAACTTTTCGTTTTGAGGTCCCCAGATGCCAAAAATACCATTCGTTCAAAACTACATATATATGTGTCCGTGAGCACGATAACTCTCGTAAAAATAGTCCGATTTTGACGAAATTTGGTATACACGTGTAAAGCAGCATTTACTACTTTAAATTCGAAAACCAGAATTTTTGGGGGGGTTTGTACCCCAAAAATGGGTTTTTTGAGTTATTTATAAATAATTTTTGAAAAAGCCAAATTTTAGTTTTTTCATTGGAATCAACTTAAAAAGACGCACAATTTGGTTTTTTGATAACTGCTCTACGTCAAATGGTTACAGAGATATTGAAAGTGCTAAACACAGTACGTTGTACAATGTTATTCTTATGGAGAATAAGAAAAATTGTATATCTCGCTTATTAACTTATCCTGATGAAACTTGGTATATAGCTTCATATCGTTGTGGTATATTGATATTTATACTAAAAACCATTTTTTGTCCGATAGTTCCCGTAGCAGCAAACCTGCGTACTCAGCTCCCATGTTATTCTTATGGAGAATAAGTAACGTATTATCTCCCTTAATTATGAACATAAATTAATAAAATTTGGTATGTGGCTTATCTTCTTGAGTTATATTAATATTTGTAAAAAACTCAATTTTTGTGTTCCTTGCTTCAGCAACCCTGCATACTCTGCCGCCATGTTATTCTTAGGGAGAATAATTAAAATGTCATGAATCGTTTATTCATTAATGCATATTGATGAAACTTGGTATGTGGCTTTATGTGGTATTAAGATACATATATATGCATTGGAAATTCGCTGAGTACGCAGGTTTTCTGCTACCAGGGTATTGTTGACTTATTCCTTCTCTCGCCATTCAATGGCCTGTGATGGGGGATGTGGTTGGTTTCAGTTCACCGTATGACATGTACGCTCTAAATACGAATCGTTCATGGGTCTGATCTTTCCCTTGTCTGTCTATGTGTGTGTATGAGACAAACAAATCTTATATTAGGAACAAGTTTCTTAATTATGAAACATACATGGCTCACTGAGTACTAATTTAATATTTTATTTAACATTTCACGTTTGACGCGTCTAGTATTTTAAAATTTGGCTATTCATGCTCTATATTTTTCAGGTAGGAAAGTTCGAAGTCCCCGCACAGGAGGAATGCCCGGTGGCAGAGTTGTGCGGTAGCCCCGGCGTGCCTGCCCGAAGGCCTGTAAATGTACGAATGGCGATGTACCTATTCGCCAGTCGGCTATCGTCGGCTGTGTGCACGCGGCGGTCCGCTGCCCCCCCTGCCACCCCCAGAGTGCCGCCCCCGCCGTGTGCGGACTGCTCCCGTCTGGCCTCCCCCACGTCGCCCGTGGCCACTACCTCGGCCGTCGTGGAGCCGCCCGAGCCCGAGAGCGCCCCGTTACAGCGCAGCTGCGCCACCCGCGCCTCCGTGGGCCCCTGCGACCGCAGCCACCGCTGCGACGCCAAAGTGCCTTCCGCCACCAAACACCGCGTCAGGTTTGCCAACACCTTTCCTCGCGTTAACCGTAGGAAGGTAAGAGCTCAGATTACATTACTATTATTGCTAAACAATAACAAAACAACATAAACTCATATAACAAATACAATTTTGAAACTGCAAATAAACTGCCCTGCCAGGGCATTTTTGAACTCTAGAGTTTGAATGATACAGAGACAGTGACTGCTTTCCCCAGTGAAGGCTAGTAAGAGAAACCTCGAGTCCTGATCCTCCCAGCGGGCTTTCTAATCACCCGGTAAAGTTGCGCTGTCCCCACGGTTGGTGAAATCAACGAACTCTCATTCTAGAGTACGGCAAGAACCCTTAAATAAAATAAAATACAAAAATCTTAAATAAATAAAAGGCACCGGGACCTTTCTCCGGCTACTATGACTGTAAACCGCCCTGGTGTCGTACTCGAGTGTGGAATTAATAATGCACGGTTAACTTTGAGCTATGATCAGATATGGTGCCGTTCTCGAGTGACGCCACCCCTATCAGTGAAGGCTGTCGGAAACATTAAGAAATATTTATATTATTTAAGTATTTAATAAAATTTAATTTAATTATCAAAACTAAAATGTGTCAGAACATTTTTCCTGCGAAATGTATCACATTTTCTGATTAAATGTTATTTTAAACGCGATTAGAGATGTTATAAGGCTATATACAACGAATAACGAACACTATGTATACCGTAGATCTCAAAAAACCTATCAAACTTTATTCTAGTTCTAGAATCAGCTTACGTGACACAATATAATTACTTTAAGTGAAGGATAAGCAGATTATTTTAACTAACTTCCCAGACAACATTAATCACCTGTCCAAATGTAAGAACCAGCTGAAACATTGTTTACTTCCAATGCATGTTTATTATTTTTAAACTGTAACTCATTATACTTTATATAATAATTTAACAGAATAAACTATTCGTTTTTTATTATTCCTCCTAACAAAATAAAATATAATAATAGTATTTTTCTGTCATCCCACTGTTAAACTAATTTAAAGTAAACTGTGTTACAACTTATAACGTAGTAGTATTTTGTTATTTCTCACTACACTATTGTATTTTAAAGATACATGTTAGTAGAACTCCCTAGAAAATACCACACTATACTAGAAGTATAAAGGGATTCAGTCCATTCTTTAGTTTCTTTCAGACGAGATAAATTCTCCAGGGAGCTTTAAAGTGGCAACGTTCCCATAAAACGAGCTGCAAATTGTCTGCAGGATACATACCCGTACATGTTTATCTGGACATGTATTTTTCTGGCCGCGATTAAAAACACCGTTTACTGTTGTTTATTGTATATACCAGTACGTTTTATTGCTAGGAGTTTTCATCGAGGGTTATATAGTAGATGCTTATATGTAATTTGGTTCCCATGCATTTTTTAACCTACATAATTATAAAATACCCCCATCGCAGCAAACCTGCGTACTCAGCGAATTTCCGATGCACATTTTTGTCTTAATCCTATACTCTGTTATGAGTAAGGTTTGCTTGCTCGCTTGCGACGCGGATCTCAAAAACGGCTCCAACGATTTACTTCAAATGTTCGAAATAACTAATTTCTGGGATAAAAATAAGTCCTAGACAGGCCTCATCCCCAGGAAAAATCAAATAATGTAAAAAAACTAAAATGAAAAGTTAAAAAAATTAACATTGGGCTTATGGAGTTGCAAATCAAAACAAAAGAATTGTAACAGTTGTCCATAATCAACCAGGGAACTGTCAAAGGGACTCATGTTGTTTATGATTATTAACATGTGGTTGCCTGAGAGCAGAGATAAAAGATTTGAGTGAAGATTACATATATACGGGTAGTAAAATAAATTAAAGGGACATTGACTTATAAATAACAACTGGAGTGACCTTAAAAATGCAGGAAAGAGGCAATTGAGCTATAAAAATATGGTTATCAGTTGGGGGAAGTGGTGATATATTACCCAGTCTTCTAAACAAACTGACTAAGCAAAGCTCGGCTCCCCAGGTACTACTACATAAAGCCGCTTACCAAGTTTCATAAAATATATTAACAAATAAGCGATATTTTAATTATTCTACATAAGAATAACATTGGGGTCACAATTTTGATGCAAATATCAATACAATTCAACTAGGTGAAGCCACATACCAAGTTTTATCAATATTAATTTTTCTTTTTTTACTTAACTTTTTGAATGTACAGTAATCCGGAGGATAAAATCCATCAATAAAACAATTCATTCATGAATAAGCGATATGTAATATTTGAATCAATCTCCATAAGAATAACATGGGGGCTGAGTAAGCAGGTTTGCTGCAAAAGGAACGCAAGATATGGGTTTTCATTCAAATATCAATATAACTCAACTAGGTGAAGCCACATACCAAGTTTCATCAATCTACATTCTTAAATAAGCGATGTAATAATAATTAAATACGATGTAATAAATAATTATTTTAATTATTCTCCATAAGAATAACATGGGGGATGAGTACGCAGGTTTGCTGCAACAAGGAGCACAACAAATAAATGGGTTTTTCTGCAAATATCAGTATAACTCAACAAGAGGTGAAACTACATACAACATTTTATTAATTTACGTCATAACTAAGGAAGTAATAAGATTTGACTTATTCTCCATAAGAATAACATGACGGCTGAGTAAGCAGGTTTGCTGCTACAGGAAGTATCGGTAAAAATTGTTTTTTGTGTAAATAAGAGTAGACCATAACCAGATAAAGCCATTTACCAAGTTTCATTAATATTTGTTCATTAATAAGCGATATATAAAATTGTACTTATTCTCCATAAGATTAACATTGGACAACGTACTTTGTTTAGCACTTTTAATATCTCCGTAACCAATTGACATAGAGCGATGATCAAAATACCAAATTGTTTGTTTTTTAAGCTAAATTTAATAGTCTAAACAAAAGTTTGGGTTTAAATAGAATTACATGTAAAAAGTTCAAAAAACCAATTTTTGGGGTACAAAACTCCCCCAAACCCCCCTTTAAAATAGAGCGTCCTGTCTGGTTCTCGAACTCTTGAAAATAGATTCTGCTTTACAAGTTTGTACCAAATTTCATTAAGATCGGACCATTTTTATGAAATTTATCGTGCCTACGGACGCATATATATATACCTATATATATAATAATATTAACATTTTAAAAACAAACACCTTTTTAAGGTCCTTAGTATTTTATTATTTTTTGACTGACATGTTTTGGCAATCATGCCATTTTCAAAGTCAAAATCACCTCACAAAATGTTGTATAAGTATGAAAATCATCTGTATAAAATAAATTAATCTAATCATATGATCCTAAATCATAATTAATTTGTTTAATATAAATGTATTTTATTACATTATATCAAATATATCTATTTCTGTTGTCCTCTTATTTGGTTGATTTTATCATATACGAAATGCTGTTGTTTTATTTCCATCCTATTTAGCATGTTTGGTGCATCTTTTTTGTAGTTAAAATAGGTAAGCATTTCCTCTTTAACGTTAAGTTTTTCTGATCTCCTTTCATATTCAAGAATGTTTAAATTTTCTTCAACAATTTTGTAGCTGTGACCTGAGTTTAGTAGATGATCAGTGAAATTAGATTTAATTTTTGTTGCATTCTTTGATCTCAGTGCTTGAATATGCTCTTTGAAACGAATTTTAAAATTTCTCTTAGTTTGCCCGATGTATTAGCTGTTGCAATCACTGTAATTTATTTTGTACACTCCAGGTTGGCTGTAGTCTTGAGTTTGAATTCGTGGACGATTTGAAATTTTATTATTTATCATTTTAAATATATTATTTTTAGTTTTATAGATAATTTAGAAGTTTGAGTTTTTAAATGTTCTTCTAATGGCTTTGTTCATGTATGCATTGTAGGGCACGCATATAAATTTAGGATTCTCGTTTGATGTTGAATCTTTTCTGGTCGTTCGTTTCTCAATTTTTCTTTTGATAAATTTATTTATCATATTAGGGTTATATCCATTAGTTTTAGATAAATACATAATTACTTCTTTTTCTTTTCTGAAATTTTCTTTACTTAGCGGTATATTAGCTCATCAGCTAAAAAAATTTACAAAAAATTTAAACATTCTTGAATATGAAAGGAGATCAGAAAAACTTAACGTTAAAGAGGAAATGCATATCTATTTTACCTACAAAAAAGATGCACCAAACATGCTAAATAGGATGCAAATAAAACAACAGCATTCCTTGTATGATAAAATCAACCAAATAAGAGGACAGAAGAAATAGATATATTTGATATAGTATATATACATTTATACTAAACAAATTAATTATGATTTAGGACCATATGATTAGATTAATTTATTTTATACAGATGTTTTTCATACTTATCATTTTGTGAGGTGATATTGACTTTGAAAATGGCATAATTGGCGAAACATGTCAGTCAAAAAATAATAAAATATTAAAGATCTTAAAAAAGGTGTTTGTTTTTAAAAATGTTAATATTACTATTATAATCAGCAGCCCTAATCAATCAGAAATATTCAATATATATATATATACATCTATATGAATTTGAACGAATGTTGTTTTTGGCACCTGGGGGCCTCAAAACGAAAAGTTATCATGGTCTCGGGCTTAAGTCTTACCATGAGACCTACAGTAATAGCTTCTTCCCTATAGGGAAATTCGCTAAAAATAATAAATATGGTGAAAATCTTCAAACAATCCCAAAATTATTTCTTTGATATACCTTCCTTTAAACGATGACCACATTAATTTACATTATCTGCAAGATTATAATGCACAATTTATAACAAAAGATTCAAATTTGCCATATTTATTTTCTAAAAACGCTATAATAATAATAATTATTAAATATTTATTAGTTGAGGTGGAATCACACTGTGAGTCATAAAAATTCTCATCGTCATAAAAGTAATCATGGTCAATCCTTATTCATCAATCGACATTCCAAACTTCCAACTCTATAGAAGGAAAAATGTGTTCTCTCGTACGTGACTATAGTTAGAATCAAATGCGAAATAATACAAACATGCATAAAGTCAAACACTGCGAAAACCTTTGAAGTAAAACGCATAAGTTGAAGAAAGTTGTAAATCTGACCAGTTAAAATGTCTATTTCTCTTAGGATCGACTAGCTATAATATTAGACTGTACAGATAAATAAACAAAAACTGATAGAGTTAAAAAGTGTCTGAATGTGGGATTCTGTGGTAAATTGTTTTGTTTTACCTTATTTTAGTCTATTACGCATTCAAGCTCCAACATTTTCTTTAAATTCTTTCCTTGAGATATTTATACCGTTCGTTGATTCCACACGTTTCAATGGTGATAGTATTGATACATCTTCAAGCTAAATCTATGTGAATTTATTAGCTTGGTATAAAAAACACATATCCAAGTTATGTAGATAAGGTAAAATAATATTCCATGATGTACAAATCTCTTTGAACTGTCTAACTTTTATACCGGACAAAAGCCATATTTCCCGGCTGCTGGGTCCACGATATGACAGCTGGCTTTCTTTATAAAATTTAAGGTTTTTACATTTAAAACGAATTAGTCACCCTTGAGAAACTGTTTTATAAGGATTATACTGTGTAATAGTTTATAGTTTATACACAAACAAAGTATACTCGACCATTCTTTACTATTAATATTAAATTAACACAACAATTGCTATGTATATTTTGTTGTTGGAACATAAATATTTGTTATTATTAACCTTTTGGAATATATTAGTTTACAGGTGGTAGGTAACAACTTTAGAGAACATTAAAACTTGAGAAGTAAATACTTATTTTACTCTAATTTGATTTTTAGCGAATTTTCCCTATAGGGAAGGAGCTACTATTACCATAGGTCTCATGGTAAGACTTAAGCCTGAGACCATGATAACTTTTCATTTTAAGATCCCCAGATGCCAAAAACACTATTTGTTCAAATTGTTATATATGTATATGTTATATATATGTGTGTGTCCGTAAGCACGATAACTCTCGTAAAAAAGGTCCGATCTTAATGAAATTTGGTACAATTGTGCAAAGTACCATTTATTTGAACAAGTTCGAAAACCAAGCGAATCACACCATCCGAAGGGAGGTTTTGGGGGTTTTGTACCCAAACCTTTTTTTTGGGGGGTTTCCACTTGTAATTTTAATTTTAATCAAATTTTAGTTTTCACCATTGAATTCAGCATAAAAAAAGATTTGGTACTTTGATCATTGCTCTACATCAACTGGTTACTGAGATTTATTTTTACTTGGAGCTTAGCTCTTTTCTCGGGAAAAACATGTTTTCATCACTCTGCATCGAAAACAGTTAATTTTGGTAACAGTTGAGAGCAACAAAAATGATCCTTTTCCAGTCTCAAATTTTGAAAAAGGGAAAACGATCTGCTGACTTTCCCTTGCTCTAATTTAGTTTCGTGTTTGCCCACAGAAGTACTAATGTTTTGTTCCAATGCGTTTGTATGTTTTAAATAACCTGATCTTAAATGGTTTCCAATAGATATGCCAAACAAATCGTCAAATGTTCCTGTTGTATTTATGTTTGAAGATTGCAGCAAATGGTTCTAACATAACAAACAAGTTATTGGAAAAGTAATGATTAATGAAAATTAGGCATATCTTTCGTAACTAGTTCCGAATCTTTGTTTGAATGTCTGTAAAAACGGTCACTCGCCGGAAAAAATCACTTTAGGTTCTTGAAATGAATTACACTATTGTGCTATAAGACAAAATCACAACGAATACACTTCCTGACTATGCAAACGAACCTATAATATTAAAGAAAACGTTACCGACAATTATTTTGTCCTGGTTCCCCAATATTTTTAAAGAAGCATATGGAATTAATCAAGCTTATGGTTAAAGACGGTAACGTGACCGGATATGACGTATTTACAACGAGAAGGAAATTTGATTAGAGATTTAAAATTATAAATGTAATTGAATGAAGCAAAGCAAAACTCTGGCAATTCTCTAAAAACACTTCAGTGTCCGTCTGTTTGCTTCCAAAATCCTGACGCTTTAATTTACCATGGTAAAATTAAGAAGAAAACAAACACTAGGGAGGTTTTAAAAATATTTTAAATTTTGTTTAGTTGTATTTACGCCGATTGAAAATTCAATAAATTTTTAATATATATCACAGCAACATAACTGATAAATGTAAGCCTTTAACGTATGTTTTATTTACTTTTCTCTCTAAGTGTTGTATTTGGGAAGTAGTGTTGTTCGAGTCTGTTGACACTTTCAATCTCTCCTCAACGTGCGGGAATGTTAAACAAACATCGAAATTATTAGATGGACTACCTCCTTATCCCTCAGCTGTATTTACATTTACTGATAAAACCTCAATATGAGTTTCAAGCTTACAATGGTATGTACAATAGATTCAGATTTTGATGTTTAACATTTGAATACCAAGGTCCTGAGAAATATTAGTGTTATATTCTGTGTAGATCGACAAATTCTTCATTAGAAATAGCGTTGATTCGTTTCCGATATAAGAAGAACACGTTGAGGAAGTGCAGAGTAATTCAATACGCTCCAGGCTTACATACTATTACAATAATACCTAGTAAATGAATAAAAAAATGTAAATATATTCTTAGCCATACATATGTTTTGCATGTTCACAACTCGCTTCGTGATCAACTGTCATGTTTTCGTGCTGTAGTGGGATGTATTTTGTCTCCTCCCTTTCATTTATATTTCTATAATTGAATATATATATATATATATTTTTTTTTTCATCACTCTGTATTCGAAAATAGCCCCTTACCATACAGCTGAGACCTTCGAAAATCGTCGATTTCTATAGACCAAACCAAATAATGATCAGCTGACTTTACCTGTCCTAAACATTACTTTACCTGTCCCAAACAATACTTTTCCGGTCCCAAATTAAAACTTTACCTGTCCTAAACAATTGAAGTTCCCGTTTTACTCTTCAGGAGCACCAGTGTGATTTCGTTATTTTTGACGATTCTGTTTTCAAACAGCTGACTTTATCACTAAAATGAATTTTAAAACCGTCTTGTGTTTACTTATACAAAATTACTAGACTATGAAATATGAGATCATTTTTGTTTAAGTTTATTGTGGTTATTTGCATCGTGATGAAAAGTATCGTTCACTACTCGTCACAAAAGTCTTATTTCGGGGCTCAATAACATTTTCCACGCTCGGCTTCGCCTCCCGCGTAATGCTATCTTGGCCCGAAATAGGCCACCTTCGTGACTAGTAGTGAAATATACTATTAATTAATATATTATTTCGAGTAATTTGCACAATGTTTGCGGTTAGTCTAGTATAGGTCAGTTAAACTCCCTTTTAGTTTAAGATAAATTTACTTTTAGTTTCAAATAAACTCACTTTTAGTTTCCGAAAGCACAATATAGCCGTAAGCATCCTAGCTTGATTCTGCATGTTAATTTATGTTCTCACTTATAATTATTGAAAACATACTTCTGCAGATCTAAGTATTTAAAGCTCTTATGCATGATCTATATCAAAGATTGTTTCCTTGTTCTTGCATCAATACTGTAAACAAAATGTTAAACCGTTAAACAAATAAATAAATAAAGACAGACTAATAACTGGATACTTGCTTAGATATACTATTGGAAAAATGTGTTTCTACGTAGCACCATAAGAACAGTAGGTCGTTGACAGAACATTAGTTAACCACAAAGTATTTGTTGTCGATATGTTGGTCCTGACAGACAAGTTGTCCGAATCAACAATAGCAACGTCAGTAGCCCTCTCACAACGCAGTGACCAGACACTGCACTTCCACCCTTTGAAGATTCTGTCTTTGTTAGAACCCCATAGGTTATAATCGTCAATATGAATATGAATAGTCGTCTAATAACAAAAGTCTCACTGACTGGACTGAAAACTAAACAATTATCTTGCCTTTAAGGCTTAAGTCGTATGTATATTTTACGTCAATATAGGGCAGGTGTTCCCACACCTTTGGTGATTGTGTACATTTTAAATTTTCAGACATTTTTGCAATCAAGGTCGCACTAGATTTACAACCAGTGCACTTAGGCTGCACTGGGTGTATCTAGTGCTGCCTTGCCTAAACTCAATACAATAGGGAGTCTCGCTAATCAAAAAAGATTGGAATTGGACCATACTTACTTCACAAAATAGTCGGATGAACCGGAAAACTACTTAACGTTTGCATTTAATTTTTTACTGTGAAATATCCAATTATCCTAGAACTATTACAAGTTACAGTACAGCAATGTTAACAAAATAATATGATTGTGATATTTTCCAACTACACGGTATTTCAATGTACAGTGTAAGTAATAAATATCTGCATTAAATTCTCTGATGCTCCAAAAATGCAGCATATACAAGTATTTTAGGTAATGCTACCATTTTAAGTGAGAAAAATGTCGATATCGCAAATAACAATCATTCAAACTAATTACAAAATATTTATGATTTTTTTATGGGTGAACTATTTGTGATTTTTTCGAAATTCAGATCCCTGATATCACCCGATTTTATTTTTATCTTTAACCATAAATCATTGATTTCAGATAATCCGTTGAAGAGGGACAGGCTTTGAAAGTTAACATTGGTCTTAAAGGAGAAGCAGGTAGACAGCAGGAGGACTGGAGCCCCTTCAAAAAATTCAAAAGACTAATTTCCGTTAATCTAATTAACGGATATTTAATAACAACGTTTTTTTTTAATTGACTGATCTTGGTCATGCATAATATAAGAAAAACATTTTGTTATTTTACCTGATGAGTTAATTTACCTGTAGTACGTTCTGGTGTGACAGATCTGTAAACTGCCAGATGTTTCCTTCCCATGCACGATATTATGCCTGACTTTTAATCTGTCCATATCCTCATTTTAATTTACAGTTTCATTAAAATTTCAGTTAATTTCAATTTAAGTAAACAGCTCTCAAGAATTTTATATCCGGGAAATTTATAATCTTGATTCTGCAAAAAAATTCAACAAAATTCTTCAATTTGTAAATATGCAAAAACATGTATAGTTACGTAAGCTTGAAATATAACCGTAATCACAATAACTTAATAGCTATGAAATTATATTTTTAGATGTAAGAAAATCTATTAAACTTTGGTTACAACGATGCACTCCAAGAACATTTTGTTTTAGAAATATTAAATGTACACATGCATATACTATGCATTTATAAATCACCTTTAGACTGTTTTAAACAAACATTTTAATCGAGAATGTTTAACAGGTACATTTAAGAGTTCATATTTTATGTCCCAAGTAAGTGGAATGATATCTTGCCGCAAAAGGTGGGACGTAGCTTTCTTGTCTTTGACGTATATCGGTAATGAATTATGTCTAACCCAGAAAGACAAATAAATAATACGACTAGTTTCTTTCTTATTTGCCTATTTATAGTGGTTACGTAGTGTTAACTTAGAAAACCTTGAACCAACCCTTTTGACTGACTACCCTTTGGGTAAGTTAAAAATGGCAGCGATCTAAAATGTTTAGTGCAAACTTTAGATAGCTGTCATCACGAACATATAATGTATAATATTTATTAATTCAGAAGAATATGCATTCTAAATTTTAATATTTAATACAGAAAAGTATATTGGTAGCTTCTTTTTACCTTACTTTGCCGAACCACATAGAATATAAGCCTGTGCGTGGAGCGGATCCAGCATAGTAAAGGGTGAGCCTTTACAGTACAAGGAAGGCACTGATAACCTTAAGTAACAGGTTACTTATCTTATACATTCTTAATCATGTACATTCAACAGATGACTAGTTTCGGGATTTCCTCCCATTTCAAATCTATGCACCGAATAAACATGGGACGACAGTCCCGAAACAATTCGTCTTCTAGTATTTACAGGAGGGACGACGGAGAGGGCGCGTCGATTCGATTTTCTATCTAGAAGAGAAAATGTGATCAAAGTACGGGTCAAATTGACTTGCAAATATTGTTCTGGGACTCGAACCCACGACTGGACTGTTGTCATGGTTTTGAAGAAGGGTGATGCCGTGACCACCACACTTTTCTTCTTATAATTGTATTTAACGGGTTTTAGGTTCATCCATTTTAGCGTGTTGGTTTTAAATGTACTAATTAGGGCACTTTGGTGAGCAAATTGTCTTAATTTAGTGTAGAAAAGTTGCGATTGTCTTAATTTTAAAAGTAAATAGTAGCAAAACAGCGAGCTACAGGCCCGAATTGATCCAGTTAAAAATGGCAGCGATCCAAAATTGTTAATGCAAACTTTAGATAGCTGTCATTACTTTCAGGTTTACCTGCATGAATCTTATGTGAGTGGGATTTTTCTATAATTAAAAGCCAAAAAGACCTTTAAAATACCAGGGAACGTAAATACATTTCAATAACATGTCTACATCTTTTAACACCGTATTTACTACTTTTAGTAATTGAAAAACTCAAGGTCTCTCCAGGTTTCTCTAAGACTTTCCATAGCACATACTCATTTTATAAATATCAATTTAATATATTTATAAGAATAAACGGTATCAGGAAACTGACACATTTCTCCCTTTTAACTGAAAACTTTAATGGAAAAAATAATTTTTATTTACTAAATATAGAATATGAAGTACAGATAAATGTACAGAAAATTGTCTAAAATAGTTGTTTTCAGAAATATCCACCCAAATCGCTTTTTGGGAGGCACTATAGAGTCCGTTGCCACACACAGTGGTTTTGAGAGGGGAAATGCCCCCTTGTCACCCCCAGGGTTAAATGGAAACATTTTGGAACATCCTCTGTTCTTCAATGCTAACTTAACCTGCATATCAAGTTTTATTGAAATTGATCAGTAAATAACAGATAAATAGTTATTTTTGTATTCCCCATAAGAATAACATTGGACAACTTACTGAGTTTACCGCTAAATGAAAATTTAAATTTTCTCCGCAACTAGCAATCGTAGAATAGTAATTCAAATACTAATGAATTTAGTTTTTTGAGCTTATTTTAATGCTTAGTAGTAATCTTTTTTAACAATTATTACTTTTATGAAAAATACAAAAAAACTGAATTTTGAATGTTTTAAATCCTGTAATTTCTGAACCCGAATTTTTCCAGAAATGCAAGTGGTGTCATTTTGTTGGAAACCTAAAGCTCTACAAACCACTAAAATTTAACAAAAACCGTAAGAGCCGTTTTTGATAAATTTTGATTTTACATGTCTTTTGGCGATTTTTGGGGAATAATTACCCTTAAAAATCAAAAATTCAAAAAAAATGAAAAAAACGCCTCGAGATATTGAGGATTAGTACCTACATACAAAATTTCATAAAAATCGGTCCATTGGTTAGGGCTCTAGCTCTGTACACATCCACACACACACACACACACACACACACACACACACACACACACACACACACACACACACACACACACACACAGACATCACGTAAAAACCACTTTTTTAGGTTCAGGGAGCAACAAAACGAATATTTCCACTAACAACTCAAATTCGAAAATTTTGACGAAAACAATACTTTCTCCGTATGTATAGGGGGAGAAAGTAAAACGGACCAACAGTCTTAAAAGGAAATAAACATAAAAGCACCAACAAATAAAACATATTACCTGTTAAAATTTAAATTATATAGGACATATTTATGATTTGAAAAATATACTTTAATTTAAGTGATTAAAATAAACGAATGGAGGTAATATACCTAAAAGTTTCTTCATTTGCCAATCCCTCTTCCACTATGATAAAGAAGGATGACAGCTATTCCTATAAACGTATTTTCAAATGTTTATTAACGTCCAAGGAAATTGTTTAATGCAACAAAACACTTTATTTAGAAGAGAGTTACAGTATTATTAACGAATTTGAGTTTCATGAACTGACAAGAAATCCCTCGAGTAAAAATTGTTCGGTATGGAGCAGATGTTGGTCTGAATGTACAAAACTGCAAACATGGGTGGTGATGTTGAGCGCAGTAATGTTGTGATGAACGATGCACTTTGTCGCAGGATCATGTTTGGAGGATACATGTGCACGGTTGGGAAATCCGTCATGTCGAGAATCCATCGCACTGTCGAGTCTATCCTAAAACGGAGCTATACTACATTTGATGAACATCAATTATAAGAAAACGCAAACCTCGATGCTACTGCTTAGTACAACTTTTATAAGTTTGACTACATTGTATGACTTAATCGTTGTGTCCGTTACAGTAAACATACTCGGCTCGTGTCCTTTAACTTGTTATAATTTGAAGCGATAGGTGATTGATATGGATTTTATAATACGAATAAACTTGCAAATAGCTGGCATTTAAACTATCCTGTTCAATTTTAAACGAGTTCGCACGCAGCACGCTGACGTGAGGGAAGTGAATTTTTACATAAAGACTTTAAAAAATCCAAATTAGGGTTACAACTTTTTTAGGGTTAAATTAATTCAAATATTTGTAGAAATTGAACAAAACAAAGTTTTTTGCTGTTCTGATTCACCTGGTTCTATTTATCTGTAATACTGGGAATACAATATTGCACATTATAAGGTTAGGAGAAGGTCCTGTCAGGATTGAAAGTAGACGCGAGGTTGCTGGGGGGAAAATACACCTATAAATGAATAACATGCTTTTCTAATGTGAAACCCCCATAAGACAACGTACTGTGTTTGTTCGATACATATTGTCTTTAATAATTTGGTAAATATTTATGCTAGAGGGGGCTTAAAACTTTCGCCTCTTCAATCTCCATCTTTTTACATACATTAATGTTACATCTGGGGCTTTTCTGACCCTTTTTTGGCTCAACAACTCGAAATTTGAAAGATAAATCCCCAAAAAAGGGGGTTAGAGTTTTCCGATTGATTTGCCCAACAAACTTGTCCAACTGATTATAGAAAGGAATGTACCTACCAAAATTGAAGTAAATCGGACAAAAAATGCGACCGTAAGAGTGTAAACACACACGCACACACACACACACACACACACACACACACACACACACACACACACATATATATATATATATATATATATATAAATATGTCTTCAGGAGGTCATGTTATGAACTTCTATGGTGGTCCCGGCACCGTGCTGGTCATGCTAATAGTTCACTTTTCCATAGGAAATTCACTAGCTATTAAACAATCAAACTTAAACACGTAAACAACACTGTAATTTAAACCATATACACAATATTACTTTAGAGCAATCCCAAGGTATAAGAACAACATCAAGCAACCATGAATAGTATATTTGTTATTAAAATCGTGCTGATGTAATTTGTTGTTTATGGCAAAATCTTACATGATTTTATGATTAAAACATATGCACCTGATTTGATAGTGTAGTAGAGGTTCACAGCATAATACATGTCAAATTAATTCGAGTATTTGGGGACCGAGATTTGCTCGGGGAAGGTCAGTCAGTTTGTTTTAGCGAATTTCCCCTATAGGAGGAAGCTATTGCCGTAGGTCTCATGGTAAGGCTTAAGCCCGAGACTATGATAACTTTTTGTTTTGAGGTCCCCAGATGCCAAAAACACTATTCGTTCAATTATATATAGATATGAATTTGAACCAATGGTGTTTTTGGCATCTGGGGGCCTGAAAACGAAAAGTTATCATGGTCCCGGGCCTAGCTCTTCCCATGCCACGTACGGTAATAGCTTCTTCCCTATAGGGGAAATTCGCTAAAAAGTTTATAAGAAGGTATGTCCTAAAACGCATAGATCTGTCTGCATGTGTTTTTTACTTATTACGTTATATCATAGGAACATCTGAAGATATCGACTTCAATCTTGGTGCTTGTTTTACACCTAATAAGAGTATGGAAATATATTTTGGTATGGAAATATATTAATCTAACTTTAGCTTTTATTTACAACATTGTGACACGTACATGTGGATATAGTGGACATGGTGATGAAAACTAAGAGACTTAGTGTAGCCACACTCCAGCCTAAATTAATATGGTTCCTCTTCATAGGCACGGACACTCACTTTAACCTTAACTTGTTAAACTTTCAGCATAAAACACTATGATTATTTATTTTAACTAGTTTTAAATAAGTATTTATTCAAACTTGATTTATTTCAGTCATATTATTTCTCAAAGAAAATTATTATTTAATCTATCTTATTATGAAGGACAATACATATACATATTTTGAATATATTCTATTCTGTTATAAATAATCAGCCAGTGCTTTATCATAGGTAAAAATTCTTGTCGACAAAAATAGAAAATAGTACAAGTAGTAATATAGCGTTTATATGCAATCACTCACCATTCACAGTTTACAACATCTACACATATATTCACGTTTGAACTTTGCAGTAACACACGATTCATTCGTTATATAAAAGAGATACCAATATTACGTTATTAATAGAACGTCACTTTAAGGTCATATATATCACTACACAGTTACAAATCGAACCTCAAATAGGCAATCGTAAAGAGTCTATTTTAAAGTTTGAAAACAGCACTTGAAGAAACAAATTTGACCGGCTGCCTTTTTGGTCTACTATAGTTCTCTAAACTAATGTCCAGATTGGATATGCTTTTTTGTACAGTTTCTTCTTGCTCCTTACGAGCCTTCAATAAATCCTATACTCTAATATGAGTAATATTTGCTTGCTTGCTTGGTTGTTTGCAACTCTCATCCTAAAAACTACTCCAAAGATTTCCTATAAGTTTGAAATAACAAATGTTTGATTTAAAAATAAGTTCTAGACAGGTCTCGTCCCCAGGAAAAATCGAATTTAATCAAAATGTAAAAAACTAACATTGTGCTTATAGAGTTTGAAATCATAACCAAAGAATCATAAAAGATGTTTATAATCAATCAGACAACTATAAAGTAATACTCATGTAGTTTAAATATTAACATGTGGTTTCCTGAGAACAGTGACTAAACTATTGAATGAATATTACATAGCCTATAGAGAGGATATATCCAAAACTTATGAGATGTGCATATAGTAAAAATCCTACCTGAACGGACATTGAACTATAGTATTAACTAGAGTTACCTTAAACATGCATAAAAGAGGCAAAAGAGAGCAAAACAACTCGTCAGTAGGGGACGTATTGAAAAATTACTCCAAGTCATTAATACCCCCGTCACAGCAAACCTGCATACTCAGCGAATTTCCAATAATATATGTCTTAGTACCACACAAAGCCGCATACCAAGTTTCATAAAAACATATTCACAAATAAGCTACATATACAATTTTAATTATTCTCCATAAGAATAACATTGTGGATGAGTACGTAGGTTTGCTGCAAAAAGGAAGATAAAAATGTGTTTTTTGGAATTATCAATATAAGTTAACCAAGTGAAGCTACATACCAAGTTTTAATAATTTATGTTCATAGTTAAGGGAGATATAAAACTTTATGTATTCTCCATAAGAATAACATTAGGGATGATTATGCAGGTTTGCTGCTAAGGGTATAATCGAAAAATACAAATTTTTTGTGCAAATATAAATATACCAGTACTAGGTGAAGCCACATACCAAGTTTCATCAATATACGTTCATAAATAATCGAGATATCAAATTTTAAATTTTAAATATTCTCCATAAGGATAACATTAGGCAAAGTACTGTGTTTAGCACTTTGAATATCTCGGCAACGGTTGGACGTAGAATCACAATTTAAACACCAAAATGATTGATTTGTAGAGCTAAACTGATTGGTAAAAGTAAATGTGAAGTTTACAGTAAAATTAACTGAGGAAAAGCTAAAACCCATTTTCCCATCACGTTTTTTGGATTTTCTCCGTAACCATTTAACCTAGCTTAATGATTCAACATACTATATTATTTGTTTTTTTAAGCTCTATAAAATGGTCAAAACAAAAATTGTGGCTTATACAAATTTCAGGGTGAAAAGTGCGAAAAACTGATTTTTGAAAAGTTTTGAAACCCCATAAACCCCCTTTTCCATGGTCCGATTTTTCTGGTTTTCGAACTTAAAGTCATGAATGTCACTTTACACATTTGAGCCAAATTTCATCGAAATCGGACTTTTTTACTCAAGTTATCGCATTCATGGACACACACACACACACACACACACACACACACATATATATATATATTTATAAGATATGTGTCCGTAGGCACGATAAATTTCGTAAAAATGGTCCGATCTTGATGAAATTGGGTATAAACGTGTAAGGCAGCATATATTTTCATGAGTTCGAGAACCAGACAGGTCGCTCTACTTTAAGGAGGGTTTTGTACTCCGAAAATGGGTTTTTTGAACTTTTTACATGTAATTTTGTTTAAACCCAAATTTTGGTTTAAACCATTGCATTCAGCTTAAAAAAAAAAAACAATTTGGTATTCAGATCATCGCTCTACGTCAATTGGTTACCGAAATATTGAGAGTGCTAAAAACATTACGTTGTACAATGTTAATCTTATGGGGAATAAGTAAAATTGAATATCTCGCTTATTACTTATGTAATCTATATAAATAAAATTAGAGTTTTGTCTGTACATTGCTTGGAATTATGAAAGTTTTGCATATTTTTACGTTTCACACCATAGGAAAGCAGAAACGCGTCTTATCTCAATTTCTGTTTAACTGTCGGTGACGCTCAAGGACGGGTTTTTGTTCGCTTTTCACGGGAAAACGGGTGAACTGACACTAATGAAACTTTGTTTCTTTGTTTTATACATGCGTTAAGAGGTTTTAGGCTACTTTAAACCGGCGTACGCCTTTTGGAAAAATAATGGCGGCCGCTCAAAAACGTGATTTCGTGCGATTTTGGATACGTTTTGTTCGCTTTTCACAAGGGTGCACCGATTTCGATGAAACTTTTTTCTCTTTTCTATATGTGCTTTAGAAGGTTTTAAGTTAATTGGATTTTTGGAACTAACATTAGGACTCTGCCCTACGGGGTTTTAAATATCCTATGTTATTCTTATGGACAAAGTATTTATTAAATTGAACCAGATTATGACTTAATAGTTATATCTATGACTTAAAATATTGTAAACAGCTGTTCATCATAATGGAAATAAAAAACATACTTGAATGGCAACTCAAAGTATTTTTTCGATAGGCGAGAATAGGGGGTATTGGGGAACTCTGCGCGCTCTCCCCACCCCCCGATCTTAATGACCCCCCCCATTTTATATGTTTGCTCCCCCCCAATTTTTATATTTGCCCCCCCCGATTTTATATTTTGATCCCCCCCTCTTCGAGTGTATATTTGTATATTTTACTTTTATGTCCCCCCATTTTATATTTTTGCTCCCCCCCCGATTTTATATTTTTGCTTCCCCCCAATTTTTATTTTTGCCCCCCCTGATTATATATTTTGCTCCCTGATTATATATTTTTTATATATTTGTTCTGTTTTATTTTGGGAGTATATGTTGTCCCATTTTATATTTATGCCCCCCTCCCCGATATTTTATTATTTATTTGGACTTGAGTTCTTTTATTTCTAAAAGCGAATCCAAAGTGTTACGTGTACCAATTTGGAGTCGCTAACCACACGCCGCACCGTTTCCTCCCCGACAGAGTTCCTCGACTTAGCAACAGTACCCGAACTATTTGCCAGTATATTTCGTTAACTTTGATTTAATTGTAAATTAAACGTATAAAATGTAATTTTAATATTGTAAACTCATGTAGATTGTTATTTGCTTGAGTTAATCTACCATTTATATACAACCCGTACGAAGGACGGTACACATCTAGTGAACATATATTAGTGAAACTTAGTATGTGGCTTTATATGGTTGGGTTTTAATGCTATTTGCATACAAAACTCATTTTTTGTGGTCCCCATGGCATCGAATCTGCGTACTCAGCAGCTACAATGTTATTCTTATGGAGAATAATAAACATGTGATATCTTGCTTGTTTATGGACATAAATTGATAAAACTTGGTATGTTGCTTCATCTGGAGGTGACCCATTGGTATTTCATAACAACTTATATTGTGGTCCTTGATGCAGCAAACCTGCATACTCAGGCCTAATTTTTTCTTATGGGGAATAAATAAAATGTCATATTTTGCTTATTTATTAATATGCTTTGACTAAAGTTAGTAATTGGCTTCATGACTTAGTGAAGTACCATTTGAAATTCGCTGAGTATGCAGGTTTGCTGCAACGGGGGTATTTTCTTTGTGTATGAGGTATCACTTCCCGAAATCCTGAAAGGTTTTTTAACACCCTGTATGTAAAGTCAACCATTGTTAAGAAGTAACTCGATATATATTACGAGATAAAAGTGTTAAAAAAGTTTAAATACTTTAGATTAAAGCTAGCATCATGTAAACGAAGTAAAATAAACCAATTTATGTTATAAAATGCTTAATGTTATGTTTCTAAGTGATGCAAATCAGTGGTGTGTTTTAACATTAACTTTAAACTAACAACTTTTTCTGTTATGATTACTCTCATCTTATAGCAAACATATTATTAGAATGTTGTATGTACGTGACACCGTTAGTTCTGGAATTTAGCCTCGTCAGTGGTAGTGTACACACATTTTAAACCTTTAAACCAATAATCCTATGGAAAAATTGCAAATTACGTTTTTGTAGGTAATTCAATTTGCTTAAACTATTGTATACACAGGGTGACCGTCCAGCATGTATAACGGGAGAACGGTTTGGTCTAAAGTCCTAAAAAAAATTCTTCCCGACTAAAACTAATATGGGCTATTAAAAATATTTTCGCATGTATTCGCTTAATTGTCTAAAATTGCCAAAAAAAGTCAAATGGTAGCGTATATCAAATACCCCTGTCGCAGCAAACCTGCGTACTCTAATTTACAATGCATGCATTTGTTTCTCACTACCACATAAAGCCACTTACGAAGTTCCATAAAAATACATGAATAAATAAGTAATCTATAGCATTTGATTTATTCGCCATAAGAATAACATTAGGCCTGAGTACGCAGGTTTGCTGCAAAAAAGGGAAGAAATATGTTTTTGTGTAATTATCAATATAACTCAACCATGTGAAGCTACATACTAAGTTTTATTAATTTATGTTCATAATTAAGGGAGATATAAAACTTTACTTATTCTCCTTAAGAATAACATTAGCATTAGGGCTGGGTATGCAGGTTTGATGTTACGGGGATATTCAACAAAAAAAGTAATTTTTGTGCAAATATCAATATACCAATACTACATGAAGTCACATACCAAGTTTCATCAATATGCATTCATAAATAATCGAGATATCAAAATTTATTTATTCTCCATAAGGATAACCATTGGACCAACGTACTGCGTTAAGCAATTTGAATATCTCTGCAACGGTTGGACGTAAAATCGCAATTTAAACACCAAAATTATTTTTTTGTGGATCTAAGTTGATTGGTAAAAGCAAATGTGAAGTTTACATTAAAATTAACTGAGGAAAAGCCAAAAACCTTTTTACCATAAGATTAACATCGGAGATTTTATGTGCAGGTTTTTTGGATTTAATCCGCAACCACTTAACCTAGGTTATTAATTTTTTTAAACAAATTATATTATTTGCTTTTTAAGCTCTATAACATGGTCCAACCCAAAAATAAGTGTTTTAAAAATTTTAAGGTGAAAAATGCTAAAAACTGATTTTTGTAAAATTTAAAACCCCATAAACCCTCTTCCCATTGTCCGATTTTTTTGGTTTTCGAACTTAAAGTCATAAATATATTTACACATTTGAGCCAAATTTAATCGAAATCGGAAACACACACACACACACACACACACACACACACACACACACACACACACACACACACACACACACACACACACACACACACATATAAAATGTAACACTGGAATGTATTCTGTGGCCACATTCGTTGTATGAGTTATGTAACATTAACATGCATTTCATATGGGAAAATAATATTTTTGCTGATTGCAGAAAAACGGAAAGAAATATAAGGTTGGTTTAAATTAGAAAGTTGCTAGGATTTACAAGACCTTTTTAATGGTGTGCGTTTTGACATCCGATACCATTTGACTTTTTTGAATCTTGGGCATATAGGCATTTTCAAAATAAATATATTTTTGAAATATAGATTTGCTCAAAAAGCCTGTCATGTAGGATATCCGAGTTAAGCTGAGTTTATCACGAGTACGAAATTTAAGTCGGAAAAAAGATACGAGTGGTGGGTTAGAAAATACAGGGTGTTGCATAAATGTCAATATTTTACATAACAATTGCCGCCATTTTGAAAGAATAAAGATAAGAGAATTCTGTTTTCGCCAAAATGTTTATTTTAACGAGGCCTTTAAAATTATGAATACTATTTCCTATGTTTACATAATACAGTTTTGACATTCGAACCCGTGGCCTTTAGTTTTGGAACATTCTGTACAAGAATAACATTGGAGATGAGTACGTAGGTTTGCTGCAAAAAGGAAGATAAAAATGTGTTTTTTGGAATTATCAATATAAGTTAACCAAGTGAAGCTACATACCAAGTTTTAATAATTTATGTTCATAGTTAAGGGAGATATAAAACTTTATGTATTCTCCATAAGAATAACATTAGGGATGATTATGCAGGTTTGCTGCTAAGGGGATAATCAAAAAATACAAATTTGTTGTGCAAATATCAATATACCAGTACTAGGTGAAGCCACATACCAAGTTTCATCAATATACGTTCATAAATAATCGAGATATCAAATTTTAAATTTTAAATATTCTCCATAAGGATAACATTAGGCAAAGTACTGTGTTTAGCACTTTGAATATCTCGGCAACGGTTGGACGTAGAATCACAATTTAAACACCAAAATGATTGATTTGTAGAGCTAAACTGATTGGTAAAAGTAAATGTGAAGTTTACAGTAAAATTAACTGAGGAAAAGCTAAAACCCATTTTCCCATCACGTTTTTTGGATTTTCTCCGTAACCATTTAACCTAGCTTAATGATTCAACATACTATATTATTTGTTTTTTTAAGCTCTATAAAATGGTCAAAACAAAAATTGTGGCTTATAAAAATTTAAGGGTGAAAAGTGCTAAAAACTGATTTTTGAAAAATATGAAAATATTTTTAATAGATAGTCCATATGCGTTTTAATAGGGAAGAATTTTGTTTGATGACTTCACCAAACCGTTCTCCCGTTATACATGCTGGACGGGTGGTCTGACTAACCCTGTATAGGCCAAAACTAATAAATAAGGAAATAATAACAAAAACATGGAATATCCACATTTCACAATGCAATTTCCCCATAAGAGGCTCCCGCACCGCCCGTTCACCACCCACGCTCGGGTTCTTTTAGTATAGGCCTATTGTAGAAGAAGAATGAGAATGAATATTTTGGATATCTCACCTCCATATTGTTTGTTCCACAATTATGTACTACATTGCCATTTAAATCTAACCTATAACAGTTTCCACGATCCCAATAGTGATTTTACGAAATTTACTTTACTATAATAACTGAACACTCTGTGTATTGTTGTGACTTCCGTTCTAAAAATGGGTTACTGACTCTAAATAATTGTATTTTTTAGACAAGCCAAACAACTTAAAATCAGTAATCCTTCCTACGATTCTACCCGGGTCCCCACCCAAGAGAGAAACGCCTTACCACACGTATAAGTATTACTAACCCATCCCGCAGCCGTCATTAGGGTTACTAACTTTAAATAATTACATTTTTTTACTAACCAAACTGCTAATAAGATATATTTATTCTTGAATATTTATTAAACAATATATGATGAGTCGCTGGCGTAATGGTTAAGGCAACGGACTCCGGAACTAAAGCAGCGGCCCTTTCGTGGGTTCGAATCCCGGTTCTTGCACGACCATTTTTCAGTAGGCCCACTGTGCACATGGTACTGGAACGACTCACCCCTTGCTTTGCTGGTTACGTCCCACGCACACATTTATTGTCTATGTGGACGGGCAAAGTAAGGCAAAAAGAGGCTGCCAACCTCTTATATATATCCTCTTATATATAACCTCTTATATATATATATATCCTCTATCTAACATATTGATAACAAATACTTTTTCACTTTTAGCCTCTAATACATTTTTTTAAGCAAAATGACCATTGTAAATTTTATACCGTGTGTTTTACCACTATAGCGGACGTCAGAGTCCCACGAGGATGGGGAGCTGGGGAGCAGGGACGATGAAGACGATCCCGACGCTCCCACTCTCAATGACAGAGCCAAGGTAAGGCATACAATCCCAACGGCTGTTTACATTTATTAGATTATCCCCTCAACAGTAAAGCATTTTATCAGCCTGCTTTATGCAAAATATGTTAGCTAAACATTTGATTGTGTCCGTCAATTATTATAAAATAGGCGGAAATTGTTGCTGTAAAAATGTGTTAGATGTATCATAATTAATAAATGAAATACATTATAAATCCTTAAGTATATGTTGAACGCATTTGAAAGTTATTGGGTTTTCTCTTTTAGGACAAGCTACAAACCTTCTAATTTATTTAAGGAACTTTAAAAAGGATACCACTTATGCATGATACTATGATTTATGAGTAATACTGCCGTTACTCGTCTGTAGGTTTAGAGGTCGATGGAGAGAGACGATGTCAGAGTAATTCCTCTTTACAAACAATGTGAAAACCGTACCCGATGGATGCATATCTTACTTAAATATCTCGATGCAAACTTCGTTATAATCTTGAGAAAAGTTCAGGTTTGCTTGGGATAAAATGTATTTTGTCTGGTAAGAAAATGTTGGCAATTATATGTATATGTATGTACAAAGTATATTTGTAACATTGAAAATACTAAGACGGAAACATCGAAGTACACTTCAACTGAAATTCATATATTAATGTGATTTATGATGGCATAATATTATCCGGAAGAGAAAGTAGATGAAAGGGGTTGATGAGGACCGATGGCAGGGCGATGAAGGGAGGCTTGGAAACCTGAGTGACAAATGAGACTTTTTGATCTCAGAGGAAAAATGGTATAAGTTTGCTCTTGGTCATTATTCTATTTGTCATGTTTGGGATTGCGTTCTATGCATTAATTTTCGTACTGGACTTAAGGCTATTAAAAACCGCGTAAGTATATTTTAAATTGCATTCTGAAAAATACACTGAATAAATTGTACCTCATAACAAGAAAATTTACTTTCGTCACGCAGTCGAAAAGATTGCGTTACTCGTCTAGACGCAGTTCTGAAAAGACTAAACAAAAGCTGGTATTGGTGATGAAGGTAAATATTTTTCATTAGGAAGTTGTCCCTTTAAAAAACAAACACAAGTCGTTGGATAGTCCACCTTGGGTTTTGAAGACCGTTCTCAAATCTTAGCAACACGTTAAACAGACCAATTAAATAAGTAAATATACTGAATAATGTTGGATGGTTAATTTAATATTATGTTGGACTGTATGAAATTAATATTATGTATACTAATAGTAAATGTTATATATTCAGCATAAAATTATACATATTCTATTATTTGTAGTTAAAACCCAACGTAGGTTCAGGCGGGCTGCCCATTGACCGCTTACCCTTTCCTCCTCCTACTCAAACACCTGTTCCTGTTATTTGCGTTCCAATAACTTCACTGAAAACAATTCAAAATCCCGCTATGATCATTGAATTCAATCTGAATTTTATTATTTTTGTTAACGTTTAACTTTGTTATTCTATATTTTTAATGATATACCTAAATAGTATATTATTGCAAATAATGTAATACCAACCTCAAGAAAGGATATATAGGCCCTATGTATATTCTTGATCCCTTACACGAAAAATGGGTCATTAATGAATCTAAGCCTGAGCCGACACAGGATGGTTTGCGTACACGTTTCAAATATCAGCCTTAAGGTTAATGAAATGTACACATAATGTTATTACAATTCAACATAGTCTATGATTAAGAAAAGAAGATAAACTATTCTTTCTCCAAAGAGATTTGTCAAATAAAGTTGATTACCAGCACAGGACTAGAGGTTTGTTATTTAACCTCATCTTTACATTAATGAGATGGGTGAAGTGAGTTAGCTACCATGTAAAAAATGTGTGCATTAATACCCAACAGAAAAAATAAACCTACCGTGAGCAAGTGTTTGTAGCAAGTAGACTTTTGAAATTTAACAAATTTGCTGGCAATTAACCCGGTAAAACTGTCAATAATTGCTTCAAATGGTGAGTGATCCGTATCTAACTACTGCAGGAGCTAGTATTCAGAGACGGCAACCTGGTGTCAGGCACCCTAGAGGCCCTGGTCCAGAGACTGGTGCCTACCCCCGACCACCGGCCCGACCGTGCCTTCCTGTTCGCGTTCCTCCTCAGCTCCCGGCTCTTCCTGCCACCCAACCAGCTGCTGGGGCAACTCGCCTTCCTCTCCGACATCTCCAAGGCGTCGACCAAGGTGATTTATATTGTTCTCTATTATAAGTTGTTTACATATAATCATATTTCCAAAGGATTATTCGTTCTGTTTTGTTTTTGTGTTTCCACCCCAGTTCTGAGTTGCTTGAAAATATTTGCGACACAGCAATATAAAGAACAAGTTATTAAACATAATCAGGGAGGAGGGATGTTACAGGACGTTCAAAACAATTTTACAATGCTGTTGTTTTTAGCTGGCACGAAGGTTAGTGTCTAGGACACCACTGCAAGGTAGTTAGACTTGCAGTATTAGGAGTTAGGCACAAGTATATTAGAACACAAGTGTGAGTTTGGACCTCTCTCCTTAATAGAGGTTTAGTTAAAAAATAGTGTTGGCAAAATTACTAAGTTAAATTTAAAAAAGTTACAAGTGAGCATTAACTTTTTGTCCATAAAAGATCAGTGCTTTGTATAACATAATACTATCAATTTATAAAAGAAAGATGATGTCTCTCTGACTCTCTGTCGACCTTTATGTTTCTTTTTAACGTAAAAACTACTGAACCAATCGAGCTGAAAATTTGCTTGTAGGTAGATCATTTATACATGCTACATATAGCTATATTCCCATCTTGGCAATCCCTTAGGGTTCCGCTCCAAGCCTTTATAGTTACAACAATGTGATTCTTATAGATGCAGATGTAACAAGAACTTTAATCAGCTGTGCGAAGTGTAAAATAATTAATTCTGTGAACCGAGCTTAAGAACTTAAGTACAGTAAGTTATATTTTTAGTGAGGTTTTAAGTTAACATACTCTAAGAGGTAAGTAAAATAATCATCGTAAACAGCTGGTATACAAATATTGGACTTATATATGAATGTTTATCAAATACTGTGATAGCAAAAGTTGAAAATTGTGAATTAATTTTGATTGAACCATCTTAGTTATTCATTACACCGTCGCCGCCGAGGATCAACATGATAAGGCAGGAGGTGTTTGTTCTAAATTACTTGAATACGTCAGTGTAAACTGACTTACATTGGAAATTTAATACAAGATTAAAACTTCTGGTTTTAATACTGAAAATTGTTAGCACTTTTAGATGAAAAATGTAGTTTTAGAGTTAAATACTGATTTGTTTAGTGTGATTTTACAAAACAATAGGAACACGAAATCTACCCATCTCTTAAAAAATATTATTAGGAGGTAAGCTAACCTCTAATTGCTTATGAGAAATTATTATCAACTATAATCACCCACCAGCTTTATATAGATTACTCAAAATCTTCGCTTGCTCACCTCAATTCCCAATTCAATAATCTTTATTTGGCATTTGGGAAATAGTCCCACATGGCTTCAATTTTACAGTCAAATCGAATCACACAGCTGGCTGATAAAGCTATAACCAGGTATTAAACTTTTTTTAACTTGACCCACATTTAATTTATGGACTTAGGAGATTATTAATCGAAAATCTAGTGCTATTCCTCCGACTTTCTTACTATGACCCTTCAAGTATTCAAGTAAAGGGTTCATAGTATTCGAGTTACAGGTCTCGGGCACAGCTTGTTTTTTATGTAGGTTATCAAACGCAGCTAAGGCAAGCAACCATGTTCAAGCTTTAACAGCTGATAAGATTTCTGAAGACAAAAAAACCTCGAAAATCATTGTTATTACAACAGTTTAAAGAAGCTTATTCATACGTTCCTCCTTTGATCAGGATGGAGCCATTCCGCGCCTGGTCCTGTTGCTGGCCGAGTGGATGGAGACCTTCCCTTACGACTTCCGAGACGACCGCGTGATGGCGCACGTGCGGGCCATCATCCGGAAGTGCGTCATCGGAAGTGGCACGGAGGAGGTGTCCGCCATCCTGCAGACTCTGCTGGATCGCCTCACCGCCCTGCAGCGTTACGAGGAGTTCTTGCAGAGGCTTCCCTCCGAACAGGCCGATCTGGGGGACAAGAAGGTGAGTCAGGGATAAGCAGCTTGGTTAACTTATCCTGTCAAATAACCCCTAAAAATAAGTCTTGACATAATCGAAAAGAACAAATAAAAATAAAAGTGGAAGATCAACGTATACAACATCCTATTGATCTTGCATGTACATTATATACAGTATTGATCTATACTAAGGTAATAGGGGCTGTTTAAAATCGTATTTTATTCATTTTTGGGTATTTTATTCTTTTAGGAATTACAGTAGAAACAAATTCAAAACCGTATGAATAGGGTGGCACAATCATCCACGACTAATGTATTGGAAGTGAAATGCAGCCTTAAAAACTGTTTAACTTAACTGCAAGACAGTATAACTTGGTTAGGCAGAAAATAATATTTGCGGTTTTGTTCCATGAAACTCTAATTCACGGAAAGAATAAGCATTTATTCCGACTAAGCGGATTTAAGTTTAGTCCATAAATAATGATTGCTCATTTAATGTTACAGAAGGAGCTGCTAGATCTCTGCTCCAATCCGAACGAGCTCGCCCAGCAGCTGACGGTGATCGAGTTGGAGCGTCTGTCCTACATCGGGCCCGAGGAGTTCCTGCAGGCCTTCGCCCGAGGGTGTCTCCCCGCCACCGCAGCCCCGCGCACGCGCAACCTGGAGGCCTACGTCGCCTGGGCCCACCGGCTATCCTACCTCGTTGCCACTGAGATACTCTCGGTATGATAATCCCAAACCTACCCAACGAACAAGAATTCATAGATTATGTTTAAACGCTGATTCATTACTAGGAATATACTGTAGCATGTTTACAATATATATATATATATATATATCATTCAAATCTTTAATAATTGTTTCCGTTTATTTAGCAGACGAAAAAAGCCAGACGAGTCAAGGTTCTAGAACTGTGGGTCTCGACCGCGCAATCCTGCCTGACCCTGGGCAACTTCAACTCGCTCATGTCCATCATCGCTGGGCTTAACCTCACCGCCGTCAAGCGACTTCGGAAGACGGTCTGTTCCCTCCCATAGCATCCTCATTCATAGCACGTCTTTTGTCGCTGTTTAGTTGCAATACAAATTTAATTTGGATTTGAACATACCTATTGCTTTTGTGGTATGGTCGTTATCCTCAGTAGTAGAACTGACTATAGATACTGAAGTAGACTTCTCATTGCCATTGTAAAAGCTGTCCCTACTTTTTTGTGAGCCAGGATTCAAAGAGGACGCAGTTAACACTAATCACCAACAGAGTATGCTTCTGTCTATTAATTATTCTCTAAGGAGGGGATAATGCAGTAGTTGATGTGTCAGGAAGCGAACACAAGTTGATTATCATTTGTTTTCTGGGGTGGAGACTTTTTACAAGTTAACGTAAATAACTAAATTAACAGCAGCACACTCTGTCGGTGACTAAAAAAAAACGTCCACTTAAAATTCTGGCTAACACTAAAATAGCGATAGCTGGGCCATATATATGGAATGTCTCCTTCAGTATCCATACTCAATGGTAGTAGTGTAGCAAAACTCCTCAAATCATACAAGTTTATTTGATTTCCAATTATGACTGGAAAACATTGTGAACGTTCGGTTACTTTTTAAGAGTTTTAAAAGTTAAATATTTCTTTATTTATTGAAATTTGTGGATATCATAGGTATTCCAGTGTGTCCCTAACACCACTTTGTGCTGGAGTATGGATTTATGGTAACCACTAAAAACGCAAGAAACCCTTCCGGTATTTACACACTGTACCTGTGTAAAAGGTATAGATCATCCAAGTCACCACACATCCAAGTCTCGCTTCCTCATCCAAACTAGAGCCGCCACACTGATATCATGCATGGAGACCTGCCAGTTCTGCATGTGATTGATCCTTCAAACAGCCCTTGATTTAGCTCAAGCTGCTTATAGAGAAAAAATACTTTCGAAAATGGAGTAGGTTTGTTGCAAGCGTGATTTCTGGATCCAAATGATTTGTCTTCGATTAGATCTACTGAATGATAATAAAGATTAAATTGGAGGTGGACATGATCAAAATATTTTTCTAAAACTAGACAATTTTACAATTTAACTCACAGAAATAAACACTACCCAGAGTATAATTCATTCTATTTATTTATTTTAAAATAATTGGTACTGGGTTACATGAAAATTTGTTACTCCTAATTTTAAGGTTTTAACATATTTGATTAGTCAAAGACAAAAATATCAGTTTAGTGGTTTAGTTTAATCAAATAATAAACAGTTTGGCTTGGTAAATATTGTTTGCAATTTAAGTATATTCGGGTTGCTCCCCCGCAATATTTTGCGAATAAATTCCTTATAACAGCTGTTTTTTCTAGTTAAGAAAATGCGATTTTAAAACTCGGAATGTAACCAAAATAAAAGTATAAATCAAATAATTAGCTTCCCAGTGACTTAGAACTTAAAATTATCCTTTAAATAAAAAAGAATCATCAAAATCAGTTAAGTATTAACTTTAGGAAGTGAGTGAATAAAAAGCAGAATTTATTTTAAATATATAGATGTTTGTTACAAGTGTAACATAGGATTCATATTTTTTAAATTTGTATCAATTTTTAATGTATATTTAAAGAGCTATTTAAAGGCTAAGAGATAACAGTTCGCTTTTTATAGTTGCGTATTTTTTATAAGAGGATAAACGTTTTGTCTCTGCAAAGCACGTTTCTAATTACGTTATTCTTTTGTCTTCACAAGCTCGTTGAAGCTAAACAGTTAATTGAATGAACCTAAACGTAAATTGAATTATTGATTTACATTGTTGGTAACATGGTTAATATATTTAACAATGTACTTAAGTTGAAGAAAACAACACTCCCCAAAATTACTACAATAATTATACGACATGATTGTTCATGCATAAATTAAAAAAGAACTAGTGGCTTAAAGGGGCCATAGCTCCCTTACCTTGCTTCAATACTCTGCCTCATCTGATTTTTTTACTTTATACAAGCTGAGGGAAATAAAACAATATAAGTAGGACTAAATGCCAGATAATAAACAAAGTAGACACTTAATCACATGTTTTTATTTTAGTCCAAGAAAATCATCAGATCCCACGCAAGATTGTAACGCAGGATTGTGTAACGTAGGATTGTTGCGTTAATTTATAAAGCAGACGTTTTAAAATCTCCCTGTTTTTTAATGGAGATGTTTTACGTTATTTCTCGTTTATTGGAACTACTGCTAATTTTCCTGAGTCCTTGGCATCAAGACCTTTAATTTGAGCCCCTTCTCATCTTTCTCAAATTTGCCAAACGCCCACAATTTTCAGTTAAAACTATCTCACACAGTGCACATTTACAACTGCATACTGTCGTCAATTTGCATTCTTTCAGTACTGATATCAGACATTTTATCTTTGTCGAGGCACTGGTCCATTAGTTGTTATCAAATTTATTTAAATTTACGTCATTGGGTGCGTAACCCAAAACCCAATAAAACCTTATCCTCTGTTTGTTGTTGTTGTTGTTGTTAAACTAACGTTTTTGTGATATTTAAATTGTTAGATTTTTAACGTCTGCTATTTAAAAATGAGTAAGGATATTCACTAGTTTACCAAGATCGTGTTACAATGCTAACAAGATAACATGCGTGCAGAGTCTATAATATTTTTGATAGTTCTGGGTTATTAAAATTAAAATTGAGAATTATACAAATACGGATAATTGGAAAACTAAACATTTTAGCACACAATTGTATCGGAACTTTTTATTCATTTTTGCATTATTTCATTATATTCATTATATATATTTTATTTTATTTGCATTTCTGAACACCCTATATATTAATCCTGTGTGTCTAACTGGATATTTATTGCGACAATTCTTCCAAAGTCTACGCAGCAACGAAGTGCTGTAGCTCCCCAGACCTAAAGTTGAAAGAAGCATAGAATTACAAATAAACATATTCACAAACGCATCACAGATTAGTCTTTAAAATTCTGTAAACATTACATTAGAACTCCAGAGCAAATTAAAAAAGAAGATAAATGAGGTGTTTTAAAATCTTTACTTAGTAAAACCTTTTGGAATTTAAAGCAAATGTTAAAAATGCTACCTTTTAACTTGCGGTAGAAATGATCGGTAATTGTAATTTTTAATTGCTAAATCTTTCAACAGGATACATTCATGCTTATGAGCTTGAAGTTTAAGGTAAAAACAAGGTTACTCTTGGCAGATCAATGAATTTAAGATCTTTTTGCAATGATTATGTTGTATAAAACTATTGAATTAATTCGAACTAACTAATTACAAGGAAGGGGAATAATAATCATTGAAATAAACAAACAATATAGGTCACGATAACTGGAATTGGATCGTGGTATATCTAAAGCTAGGAACAAGAATAAATTATGAGGTTTTAGAATGCAAATGTCACAATAATTTACTATTGTTTCGCAAAGTGGGGGCAAAACAATTGCACTAATGGATTCTTTAACTGCAGTTCAAAGAAACTTTGCCCTTAAATGTCTTCTTTTCAACTCCAGGAAATAGTTCTTAATGCGCAAACCAAAAGGAAGATGTTTTTTTGTTCAAGGTGGACAAAATCCCTCTATGATGTTTAAAACAAAACTTACAAAAAAGGTTTGTGTTCGTAATCATTTACTTCAACAAAATATACCAGCAGCTTTTCGCAGCTTTGTTCGCAATTGAAATGTATATTGTTTTAATATAAGTTATTTACATTAGTATAATTAATTAACAATTTGTATTATACAGAGATCAATTTAATTGTTTTATTATGATGCATAATACAACTTTCTGTCAAACTTCAGCTCAATTTGTCCTGCGAATACTTACCAACATTAGTCGTATTGATAGTCTATCATTAGATAGATTCTTTACTTGTAACACATGTGTGGCCAATAACCATAACGACCTTAATAATCTTATTGACAGCTACAGTTAAAACAACATTATTTCCCCAATTTAATACGATGGGCGCACACACACACGTCCATGCCCTTTAAAATTAAAATATAAAAAACCTTTAAACATAACTAGAAAATCAGGAAAACAATTGTTACGCCTCAATTGTCAAAATCGATTGAGAAATAACGGAAGAGTTCTTTAAAAAAAATCGCCTCAGCGTAATAATATATAACATTACTAGGGGTGTGAAAATTCTCGCAATAATGTTATATATTATTTGCACACCCTTAAACATTACATAACCTAGTTATTAGAATAAGCAAAGCATTTTAAGTTCAAATTCATTATTAATAGTCAATATTCCTAGTCTTTACCTGCTATTGACAGTTTCATGTAAAATGTAGGCTGGTCTAAAAATATGAGGGAGAGGAGAAAAGTAAGACTAAGGTAATATTCTAAATTCATGTATGATGAAAGGTTGTGTTCATTACAAAACAATATATTGTTTAATTTATTTGAATAAAATCTAGTTATTTGATTTTAATGGGTCTTTGTTTAGTGGACTAAAACGGCTCACCAGAAGTTCCAGTCCCTGGAGGGCCAGATGGACGCGTCGGGGGACTTCGCCCTCTACCGCGCCATCCTCAGGGGCGCCTCTCGCAGGGTCGCGGGCACCTCTCCCTCCCCCACCACTGACCTGCCAGGCACCGTGGACGGCGTCCCCACCACCATCATCCCATTCTTCTCACTCTTCCTCAAAGATGTATTCGTCCTTCAAGAATCCTGCCTGAAGAAGTACGTAGATTACTAACATCATAAAGTTAAAACAGTTGTGTATTTGGGCCACCGTAGTTATATAGTTTCATTGCTAATTTACGTTTGTAAACAATGAGTATGCTAGTAAATATGAATTATACCAATTACTGCCAAAATATAAGTGACGTACCAAATTGTTGATTCAAATTTGAAATTTTAAGTCCTGTATTATGTCTAAAAAGTAGGTTTTAGGGTAGATATTTGCTTTCAGGAAAAAACAAATAATGTTCATACACAATATATAAGACCGATTTATGTCTGCCCTGGTTATTTATTCTTTGTAAAGGTAAACACAATATTATTTCGTGTACATATCTAAACATACGTTTTAATTGTTATTTGTGTAAACTTTAAACCATTTTATATTTACCAATAGTAATTTTTTAAACATGGAATACTATATTATTACAAAATGTAATTTAAGTAATTGTTTCATCGCTTTTAAATGCACGGTTCAATATAAATAATATAACGTTAAAAATTGGGTAAAACATAAAATATTAGTGACTTATCAATTATATTCTAAAAAACCACGAAATGTGTCTTGGCAGATTGCCAAACGGGCACATCAACTTCGAGCGGTTCTGGCAGATGGCGAAACTGGTGACGGAGTTCATCACGTGGCAGCAGATCAGCAGTCCCCAGCCCAAGGACGCCGCCCTCTGCCACTACCTGCAGTCGCTCCGCCTCCACTCCGAGCCCGGTGAGAAAAATCCCGTACACCATGCGTACTGTTAGATATGAGAGCGACTAAGACAAACTGATTGTTTTACTACATAACTCAACATATCAAAATATCCTTAGTTAGAATAGTTTATTAATAGCTCAATGACTAATGGTGATCAAGTTTAGAAACTTCGCACATTTTTATAATTTTTCCCAGAATTTAACCCGGTAAATCTTATGAGGCAATCCCTTGACCTACTGTTGCTAAAATACAGCTGTATTTTAAGACGAAAAATACCAAGAGTCACAACCTTTCCTGCCTAATATTAATAATGACATGGTTGTTATCACACGAACAAACTCACGAAACCGGACTACAATTTAGGTGACAAATGTTAAAATTGTTTAAAATGTTAAAGTGGAAACTGTTATATATAATACATCTACTTAATTTGGGTTCGTAGAAAAAAAATACCAAAGCAGCCAAGGATGCTGTAAGAGGAAAAATTACTACAACGTTGATAGTAAAAAATAACGTTTTACCGTTTCCCTGAAATTAACGTATGTAACAGCCCTATTTATTGACTAAAATAAATGAAAATATTCTAACAAATAATATTGATGATTCAGTTTTATTAATGCACTTATGTACATACAGTATAAATAGTACACATATATTTCTTTGTTGCAGAACTAGCTAAAGCGTCTTTTATGTGCGAGTCACCCAATACACTTATGGAGCAAGAACAATGGAAGACGTTAAAGTAAGTTTCAAAACCACTGACCATTGTTCTACATTGGATATTCCCCCTAATACCAAATACCCCTAATACCTTGAATTCTTGGGTGAGAAAAAACATTATAAATTATTATTGGTTTAAACAAATTTTTATTAATTTAAAAGTTGGCTCCACTAAATTTTACATAACTTGTCGTGGGGACCAATATGTAGCAAAAAAGTACATTTTTTACATAATTAGTATAGAACTTATTAAACATTAAACTAATAGACTAAGGGCCGCTTTCCCCAAGTAAAGTTTAACTTAAACTCGAGTTTAAACTTAAGATTATGAGAAATTCTGCTTTCCCAATGTGTTGAGAGTAGTTTACACCCAGTTTATGTTAAACCTATAGAGAGAACACTGTTTATCGATTTGTGCTAACATAACCTTAAATCCTGTGAGATAAACTTTTATTTTCAGTGTAACTAAAGGGTAAACAAACATACAAAATCATATGAAAAATGTTGCCAGCTTGATATTTTGTGGATTAAACTAAACAGGCTGGATAAAATCTTGGGGAAAACGAATTGTGCCCTAATCTCAAGTTCAAAATAATCTCAGGTTTAGTTTAAACTTGAGTTGGGGAAAGCGGCCCTAAGTGTATTCTGGGCAGGCCATCAGGGCAGAACTCCTTATAAATAACATACTATTATAAGGCTATTGTGCAATTATTTTACCATGCTAAATTGGGGAAAGTAAATAAATATATATTTATAGCATCTATATAAACTCTAAAATTTATAATACATTTTACTTATATGATTTAACAAATCAGCAAGCAACAATAGTAACAGCTAGTGGCAAAAATGATAACAAGAGATAAAAACACATCATCAATCACCGTCATAATAAGCCCTTAGCATAATCTGAAAACATAAGTTTTCATACTCTTAAAACTCAAATAAGTTTTCTATATTACAAATAAAAAATAGTACTCCATTCATAAACTGTGTGTTGCTTGCAGCCTATATTTTGTAAAATTAACTGAAATGTATTTAGATTGGTATTTTGCAATTAATATTTTATGCTTCTAATTTATAGTAAAATGCTTTTAAGTTGTACTCAACAGCAGTTGGAGCTGCTATCAGCAGGGTAATCTGGTTCAGAGTGCTTTTTGAAATGTTTTAAGTTGTTGGAGTTGGCTGCAGGACAGAATCGCAATTTATGTGTTTGTATCAGATTTGAGTATTCTATTGTTGAATGTGCAAATTAGGAACAATATTTTATATATTTGAAATAAGGGAAAAACATTCTTTGGTTCACTTTACACTGTTCGTTTTACTAACCATAGCTTTTATATAAATCCCATTCAATAATTATAATTTCATAACCAACCCTATTTTTTTATATTTCTAGTAGTTATTTGTAATACAAATTGTACTAGGTTTTGCTTACCATATTTTTGCTTATTTTTTAATGCGTAAAAAATAATGACGGATTCGCAACATTTTATAATACAATATCAGATAGACATTCAGAAAGATTAATAACTTAACATTGTTCACCAACAAATGTTTATAGAACTGTATAAATGGTAAATATTGAGTAGGATAAATCAAAACCTATGTGAGATTATATTTAATTATTGCAACGAACTTTGTTTCAGGAGCCAGGACTGCTCAAAAGAAAAGAAATGAAAACGACGGGTGACGTTTAAACATTTGTCTAACAAACACTGGAACTTTGAATTCCTAATTATTTGGCGTTTTTTCAAGCTTTAAAATAACTTTATGAATATGTTTAAACTATATCGTATTGAAAAAATCTCTCCTATTAAAAAAAGGCGTCAGCGGAGGATGAGGTGATAGTGGAGGAAAAAAAAATTCCAGTGAACAACAATAGTTAGAGAAGCGTGTCATTGTCACCATCCTAAAAAATCATAAAATAATAAACATAATTGATAACAAATCGAACAAATAATAACAACTTATTTACTTCTAGAAAAAGTAGAAAGTTTCCCGTTATTACTTATTGAAAAATAATGGCGTTTGTTAAAAAGTATGATGGTTTATTAAATAAAAAGTATTACAATAAGTAAACAAAAGTAATAATGTACGAGTTTAATTATAGCAGACTGTTATAGAAATAGTAGCAAAGTCCTTGAACAATGTTTAAAAAATAACTTTGATATTAAGTATTGTTACGAACAATGTTTACTATACATGTTTTAGAATGTTGAGTGTACATAAGCTTACAAAGATTTACACCACAAGTTTTCATGCAAATTTTTCCAATTCAAATCAAAGATTATCTCACTGATTATGTCACCAAAATAAGGAATCTCCTCTATACATTCCAGTTGGACGACAATACTTTACGCTATCCGCGTTGAGCGGAATGCAAACAACATGTTAGTTTTCTGAATTTTAGCGTTTTTATATTCAAAAGTAATCCGTGAAGTCAATTACAATTTGCAACCATATTTTTTTTACTGGTAATGAGATAAATGAACCTCCAGCCGCATACTGGTCCTAACAAAACCTGCCCCTAACAGCCTCAAATAGTAAAATACAATAGTAAACAACAACTGCGAAACACACTCTTGCAAAACATAACAATATTTCACCCACACCCCTTTTTCCACCCCTTTTACACGCATGTGTAAAGGGAAAATTATGTAAAACTGTTTAAACTAGCTTACTTGTGGTTTTAATACATTAATAGCAAACCTTTTACAAAGGGCATACAGCATTTTATCAATGAACAAAATACCAGATTAAATAATAGAAATAGTAGAGATTGGTATATAGTTTGTAAAATTGAATTAATTAGACGACAAAACATAGTAGGTGTTATGAATATAAATTTATATTTTTATACTCTGGAAATAAAATCATTTTTACAAAGTTTTGGTGCGAAACTGTTTTACCCGTTGTATACCGCTGTATATTTAAATTAATCTTCAAGAGAAAGTAGATAATGAAGATCGAAGAGTGGACGCTTACTCGTGAAGGTATGTGTTTCAAATGGTGACATGTTATGACAAAAGCTTATTTCGGAGCTGTCTTATAAGATGCTTTGTAGTAAACAAATGTATACTTATTCTTTACTGTCCAACGATCATGATCACACAGTAATTTTTGTGTGAAAATATAACTGTATTAGGGTTATATTTTGTACCCTACATATACATAAAAATACGTTTTAAAGTGGTCGGACAGTCGTAATATTTCCCCACATATTATGAGCTAATATTTCGAAGCCAGTGAACTTTGATACAAAGTAAATGGTAGACAAATTTAGATAAATCATAATTTCTACGATAACTTAGGAATATTAATTTTAATTTCGAAACAATGTAGTCTGATATGTATATGTTAAAAGTTATAACAATTGTACCGTGTTAACTGATTACAATTATACACACAAAATGCCGCAGAAGAACCAGATTCGAGCAGTTTTGTTTCAACTCGCGGGACTCGGAGACCCAAAGGAAGAATTACAAGCGGTTTTGACGACCGAGCAACAGTCGTTAGCGTAAGCGAGCTTGTTGCCGCCATCTGCCGCGCTGTTTTACGTTTCCCCCGAGAACTCTCCCCATCATCGTAACTTCCCTTGTAAACACTTCGTTGTAAGAGTTATAAAACGTAGAAGTAGCTACTGACATGATTCTTTATGGTGCAAGAGAAGAACTGCGCGACCTCAGTATGTAGGTAGGCATTATGTTTTGCAAGTCAAAAAACAAAAGACGTTTCAACCTTAACTATGACATATGGCCAATGGCAACAATTATTTTAGAACATAAATCACTTTTATCATAAACCTGTATTATAAGTTTCCTTAAAGCTCCAGGCTTTTTAGAAGATAATCTTAAACAAAATTCAGTAGAAAATGTTGATTAATATTAGGACAACCGATGTTGAAAACTGGTCTCCCCACACAAGCCGGGATGGAGATATCAGTGCAGCGAGGCTAGTAGTTGATGTATTTTCCGTTGCAGATGTAAAGTTATAAAGCTATAGTTCAGATTCAATACATTAACCCCATAATGATGGCACTATCTGACCTTGTGAAGCCGCATTAACCATTAGCTGATTCAATAGGCAAAGTAAAACTCACTCGTTGATATAAATGAATATAGAATATAAAGAAATCAACACATTTGAAAGATAAAATGGTCGAAGTAAATTTATTAATTATGGATGGAACTCGGAAGTAGAGTACACAGTCCTGCTGTGATGGGGGTATTTTATTGTTCACAATGCTGTATCATATGGGTGTGTTTTATGCGAAAAATGTTGTTTTTGTCTGTTAGTAAAAAATATATTATAATTTATGATTATATGAATGAGAAATATATTGCGAGAACTGTTGCTGTTTCGGAACGTGAACCTCGTAAAATTTCGTTTGGTATAATGTCTAAATAACAATTTTACGTTTTTAAGCTACAATGGGAAATTGTTAAAAATGTGGTAAAATCAATTCCGAAATGTAAAATACGGTTTACAAGTAATAACGTTTACCCATATAAATCGAATTTCAGCTTTAATGGGTTATATTCGGTATACTTAAAACTAATTCAATTTAAAATGCTGACCTGTTATCAAATAGCACGTTGTATAATGTTTCAGGTTTTGGTTTTACAGCCATCTCATTATTGTTGAGTTAAACAACAGAAGACGCCCCAGTTCCAGCAGCGTTATGGTTATTCGGATTGGCCGAGACCAACCTTACTGACCCTCCTGTTGCATAAAAGAGCTTAATTCCTCTTTTTTGCATGCCTTGTAAGTTTTACACTAACAATTACTACTATTCCTATTATTCTAGAAAACGAAATCACAGTTCTAAGTACATGTTTAATATACAGTCCACACAATGAACGAAAACTACATCCTCGAGGTCTTAGTTTGAAAATAGTGAT
The DNA here is from genome assembly GCA_963675035.1 of Allygus modestus. Classification (NCBI taxonomy): domain Eukaryota; kingdom Metazoa; phylum Arthropoda; class Insecta; order Hemiptera; family Cicadellidae; genus Allygus; species Allygus modestus. Next base: position 225,828,073 of record OY776111.1, read on the forward strand.
TTAATCTGTCCATTATCCTAGTTAAATTTTTGTTCTTGAGAGACGAATTTGTTTTCTGATTTTTTCGTGCAAAATATCTTTTTTCAACCAGCTTTTTGTTTCTTTCTCCATAAAAACAACCCAATAATATTACTTTAAGAATTTTCATTTATTTCAAAATATTTCATCGTTACATGACGTGAATACAATGGAACAGAAATGTTAAGGTGATTTAGTTTGTCAGGTCGGATATTGCGTAACAGCCTTGAGCAGTTTGAACGATCTTTGGAGCGCCGGATATTAACATTAGGTGTGGGAGGGAGAGAGCGCATGTATTAGATATTGAAACAAAGGGAGTTACAGGTTATTAAATTCTTTATCATTAATTTTATATTTCATAATTTCATTTCATTTTATTCACTACGAAATTAAATGTACCATTTACTTGTATCTAGAACACGTATACTAGCATGTAAAAATCAAAAGTTTTGTCATTTATTTCTCATTCTATTATACGTGATTTATTGCAAGGAAATGGTACGTTTAATGTCGTAGTGAATAATTCCTATTTATAAACAGGAAAGTGAAAACAATGTGAGCAAATCATTGAAATATTATTATAAAAAACAAATACTTTAGTTTCCCAAGCTTTAAAACTTTTATAAAGCTTTAAACTGACCCAGAAATATATTGTACTGACGTAAGACTTAACACGTCAACCATATACAGTACTTAAATAAAATGACTCTCTGTCGATATCTGAGGGAAAATAATGTATTTCATGAAACCATAAATAACCACCATGAATAAAACAAAACTGTCAAATTAAATACGTTAATCAATTAAAAGTTATCAGCTGTGCTATTTAATTTTATTTCACATCCGAAATCAGTTTACCAAGTAAGTAATATAGGCCTATTGCTGTCCAGCAAGTTGATAACAAATCGAAATTATAGCAATTATGCAATGTTTTGCTTGATACAGGTTACCCGAAATTGGTATCATAAATATTTTTGCTACATTGATTTAGTTCATGATGTAAGAATGTAAGTATTCCGTGAAGTTAGTTCCATAAAGTGGAAATCGATACGGATTAGGGTTTAAAATAAACTAAAATAATGTAAAAAATAAATAATAAATCGTTTAATATTAACTTATTTAAACTTGAACTCCTTCTGTTTCATCATCTTTCATATTCCCTCTCCTCATCCAACGCATATGTTCATCCGGCGCTCCAATAATCGTTGAAACTGCTCAAGGCTGTTACGCAATATCCGACCTAATGTCAACGTTTCTGTTTAATTTTGTTACGTAATATGTTTAACAAACTCTTCAAAAATAGATACAAACTTCGTGAGTGTAGAGGTTGAAATAAGAAAATAATCACAACTAAGGTTTGAAAACAGCCAATAAGGTCATATAATAATCGCAAAGGGAATGTAAAACATATGTAATTACCAACGATGTAACGTAACATGTTTAAAAATGGAAAGTAATTCAATATAAATATAGCCTCCCGATAGTACCGACATGAGCCATCCGTCATCCTGCATCATTAGAGAGAGAGTGTGCGGCTTGCAAAAAATGTTAAATAAACAAGTGATTTCAGCTGTAATGTATGGATAGAATCGAATATTCAGATGAATTGAATTTCATGAACAGCACATAATCTGGGATAACTATCCTGGAATGTACAAGAATACGATAAGGCAAAACTAAAAACATCTTGAATCGTTTCAAATCGGTGTACATTACAAATTATAAACTGAAAATTACATAAACATTGCTTATCAAATAATACAAAATAAATTTGGATCGTGCATTTTTATCGTTTTAAATTATGATTTATTTAAGAAAAATGGGGTCAGGACATCGCTAGCCAGAACTGAAATTCAGTTATGTTGATTTTATGTGATATTTTAATATTGGTGACGATGCTACTCCGTTGTTTTAAACATTATTTCTTTAAATTACAAATCTAAAAAAGGGAGTCCACGCATTTCTTATCAAAATAAACCGTTATTATGTAATTTGAATTATCATATTTTTGAAGTCTGCTATTTAGAAACGAGTAAAGATTAAAATGGCATCATTACTTGTTTCAAAATATTTTAGCCAATAATATAATTACCCTCAGAAAGAAAAACACATATGGAAAGGTTCATCTCTGCAGTTTCAGTGGTTCTGGAAGAATACATTTTAAATTAAGATGTACATACAAAAAGATACCTGGAAAACTAAGCATTTTGAGACATTACTTTACAGAAAATTGATTCTCTGTTTTTTTTTTTCAGGAATAATGACATCCTAAGTTTTCCGGAGAAAAAAATTCCGTTTGAATTGGCCAGTATATTTTACGTCAATACAAAAGTTCAATCTATAGTAGTCTTCTTACATTCCGCAGAGTATGCAAGTGTATCACTTATACAAATTGTAATTAGTGCAAGTCAACATTAATACAAGAATTCTCGTCTAAGATGTTAGTGGTTATTGTAAGAAGCTTTTTCATTTATGCACATAATTACTGTAAAACACACTGACCACATTTTTATCCTAATATGTGTATTCATATATTTTTGCAAGTATAGTTGTGTTTTGTTTATAATAACTTACAGAACATACTTAAATTACAAAGCATCTTGTATACATCAAGAGCGCCGAAATAAACGTCCCAGTCCAGTCCAAATAAACTTCCTAACGTGACCCCCTGCACACGTTTTGGGGGGTTCAAAATTGTATATATATATATATATATATATCTACAGACATATATATATAAATATATATATGTATATATATATTTTATATATGTTTGCACTCTAGCGGTCGCATTTTTATCCGATTTACTTCAAATTTGGTAGCGACGTTCCTTTCAATAATCAGTTGGATAAGTTCGTTGGCCAAAACAATCGGAAAACTCTAAACCCTTTTTTGGGGATTAATCTTTAAAATGTTGAGTTTTTGGGCCCAAAAAGGGTCAGAAAAGCCCTGGACGTAAAATGAATGCATGGAAAAAGATGGAAATTAGTGAGGCGAAACTTTTAAGCCCTCTCCCGTCATTCTAGCATATCTATGTACCAAGTTATCGAATAAAAATTTTATTTAATGTGTATTGACCAAACACAGTACGTTGTTGTATGGGGGTATTACATTAGAAAAGCCTGTTAATTTGATGGTGTACTTTTATCATCCCTAGAAAAACGCCTACTTTCAAGCATGACTGGACCTTCTCCCAACCTTATAATTTGCAAAATTGTATTCACAGCATTGCAGGTAAATGAAACCAGGGGCATCAGAACAGCCAAAAAATCAATATGTTCAGATTTCAATCAAAATTGGAATAAATGTTTATTTTACACTGATTTTGAGTTTTAAACTTTTTTATATGGAAATTCATTTCCCTCACGTCAGCGTGCTGCGTGCGAACTTGTTTTAAAACAACCATATAGTTTTACTGTTCAGATTTGTGTTGCAAATTGTTGTTAACTTTTGTAAAACCCACACATTTCTTTAAATTCTTGTTAATTATCAAGTTGCTTTTAAAAAAATGCTAACTAGACGTCTAAAACATAATAACAGTCAAGTGTAACTAAATTGATTGAATCTTCTTTTGTAATTTAAAATTAACGATTTTTAAATTTTTAAATATGTTTCTAATTGATGATTACCGTTTTATCAAAGAATGTTATGGAAATATTTGTAGAAGTTTACATATTTCAGGTTTAGGCCTTCGATAACATGTTTTAACTATAAAGAAGATCACTTTTCCACGTGACATCGTCAAATTTTAAGTAATTCATAGGTGAACAATTAATATTTATATAAGATTAACTATGCTCAGCACTTAATATATTCTGATGATACATGTTTAAATATCAATCGGGTAAAATATGCATCACAATGTATAAGTAATCAATTAAAAAACTGTTAGTTTTTACACTTTGAGTGATGTGCTCCTGTTATGCATGTAACATGGATCATTTGCGGGTAAGAAGTATTATATATATATTTATTTTGGCCAGAAATTTAAACAACATTTTTTTTATTTAACCCTTTCAATATAATGCAAACTAAATAGTATGTAGAAGTTTGTCCCCAAAACAATTCGTTCTTGATATAACCTCAAAATATATAATACGGTAAAGATTATTATGGGAAGAAAAGGGAAACAAGATTGATGGTTTTTGATGAATGGTGATTATTTATCCTCCGCTTATCGTAGTTGAATATGTATCAAAACCGAACAGCCCCCTTCCCAATTGAACTGTGAATAATAATATTAACAATATTACATTTTGTTAACAAATTCAAAATTTATAGTAAAACACCTTACTGTAGTTAATAATTCAAAATTTAAAATTATTTTTTACTAAAATTAGTACATTAAATGTTTGGGGTCAAACGTGGAATTAATATAAAATATAAAAACGAAAATATTTTATTTATAAAAACAAATCAAATGTTTTTTGTAAGAATTAGCAAAACTAAAAAAATTATCGAAAAATGAATTAAAAATTCAGTTTTACATGTTTGCTGTTGTAAAGTTTTTATAATAAGAGTATTAAAAATATTCCATATCATATAGTGTGCATATATAGAGCATAGGATAAGATAATAGGCAAATAAGCTAAATAGAGGACTGTATAGCGGATAGGCTAATAAGTATTGCAGGCAAAATGAAATCATGTACGTAACCGGAAACCCTCGAATGTGTGATGAACGCTGTAATTCTGTCATGGTGTCATGTACGAAGGAAATTATATATGTTAGGCTAATGATTTGTTGATTAGCTATCCCCATAAATACAATGTTCTGGCTGTAAAAAATTTTAAAACTACTACCAATAACATTTCATCACCTGATCAACCCCTTAAACAATTTATAAATGCACGTAATTAAGCAACTTGTAACACGGCTAGTGTTATTTAAACATGTTATTTCAATAGATTTAGCGATTTCGATGCACTTTAAAACTCCTTAAAATTCCGTCTTACTGTAAATAACCACTGAAATACAATGTTTAAGAAATTATGAATGACTTCAAATCTAGAGAAGGATAGTGGCTTTTGTTTAGGGATTGGTTTCCCTAAACAATTTAATGCAATTCTGTTTTAAATTAATCAATAAAGCAGAGCTGGAATTTAGTCGATAGTGTGCTAAGATAAACACTAGTAGAGGTCCAGTAATACCGGCTGCTACCACTAACGGTAAGTACGTTTTCTTTCCTCTCTCAAAATAATAATAACAGGTTCCCTCTCTCTTGAAACAACATAAACGTCAGTTGTTTGTGTATATGTGTTCCGTTTTTCTGTGTTAATTTGTATAAGAAACTGACACGGATGGACTTTCAATTCAACATTTGTGGCTCCACACCAACGTAATAAACAAGTTAAATTTTACCCAAATATAAAATAGGAAATACTTTGTTCTTCAGTTAACATTAAAAATGTCTTTTAAAACTATAATTAATGTACGTGCTATTTATTTTTAACCAGTTGTTTTGTTTTTACAATGGAATTATACTATTGCTATTTATTATAAAATCTTAAAATTTAATACTTTTGACTTTTAATATTTTCCTGATGATTTTTGAAAGGAAATGCGAGGAGAAAACTTCTCAGAAGACCGTTATATGCGGCACCCATACGTCACGATAATGGAACCCTGTTTAACCGATAAAACGAAATCGGGAGTATATCAAATAAAATGCTGCAGTATTTACACTGTTGATACACTGTTCAACTAGATTTTACCTTCCAAACCGTGAAGTTAAACTTATTCACATCCCAGTCATACGAAATATCGTTTTAAAAACTAAACTTATATGTTGTAAAACTACACTGTTGTGTTTATGATTTATTTTATGTTTCATACTACGTTAATTAGAATGTTTGGTTTTGGGTTTGTAAAATAACATGTTTCAACACACATAACGCAATTTGTGGTACCTTTATCAGCTTTGTGGTATATTAGGTCTAATATATATATATATCTTTTAACCTTTTAGGAAACTGTTGGGGGAGTTAATTATGTGTATAGTATATATGTAAATGTCATAGCTTGAATAACACCCCTAGTAAATAATTATCTTTAGCAAAACACTACTTATTGGTTGACATTTAAAGCCAAGTTAGAATAAAATACTCTGGAATCCACGAGAACACGATTGTATTGGAGTACGATAATTTGTGTTGGATAAATGATGCCACACAAGACGTGTTGTGGAAGGAAGATCGTCCCACCAGTATTGAGAGCAGTGGGGGCCGCTTGGTCGATACAGAAATAAAAGGCTTTTTATTCAAGAGTATTATTTCAGTTGGTTAAACCGCTCTCTTACCAAAAGAGCCATAAAAGACATTTGTAAAAATCACAGTTTTGTGTAAATCACTCAATTGATATATGTGTAAATGAGTTGGAATAATAATGTAGTTTATTGTCTTGCTAATTGAACGTTTAAAACTAAAGCGTCTTTTAGCAATTCTCCACAAAAAGAAATGGTGTAGTTATATTTATTCTGAAATGAGGTTTACTTTTAAGTTATTTAAATCAGCAACATTTCCTATGTTTTCTTAGATTCTGTTAACGAGGTGATTAAATTCTGGTGCCTAATTTAATAATAACTATTATATAATATAAAATAATTATATACTAATTCAATACAAAAATATATTGCCTGTGCTACTCTCCATAACAAATTTTTGATATACAAAATAACATTAACGTACAATTGCCATCTAAAGTCATGCTTGAGATAATCACTGTGATCGGTCTTCAGGATTACAGGATAGAAAAGAAGAATTAGTCATCATTTAGGAAAAAAAGGAAGTACAGGAAAAATGGTGCTGCATCCAGCTCTAAATTGTTTGTAGAGGAAAATGAAACATTGAATGGGGATTATTTTAGCACCGAAAGTTCTAAAATTACCTCCAATATACATATGTTAGTATAGTTATAGTGTTCAGTCAGCCATTCATAACCGGCATTTGTCCCCCAAAGTCAATAGTTTAGTTGAATTTGCCTAGGCACCAAGTGATACTGTAATAATACGATATTGCGTATCAAATTGTATTTAAAGTTGACAAATTAATTCTGGTAAAACATTAGTTGTACCTAATATAGAAGTTTTTTTATGAAATCACTAATACATTAAACAATACAAATTACATTCACTATAACAATAATATTACAATCGTTCGTCTGCGTTATATTGATGTCAGTGTTTCGCTATTGTAAACGTGTTTAAAGGGATTTATAATTATTTTGATAACATGATGTAACGTATTACATCTTTGTAGTGATCCCTTTCTATGAAAGGCTGTGAAAAGGATGAGGAAATGTTTGGTCATTTGTCAAAAGTCCATTTCTCACTTTATATTCGTCAGCCTCTTTCAAAATATCCACAACCATATTTAAAGTCCCCCTGCTTTCCAAAATATATTCTTCAGATTCGCCTGTCTTGGTTGCACAATTTATTGTGATTGTCTTTTATAATAACCACTTTTTGAAGTTTTGAATAAACTAAATAATCTGCCGATTCAATTTAGTATTTTAATTGAATAATAAATTACGTTCGATGATTAAACAAAGAACAAATGTAACAAAAAATGTATGTATAAAAGCAAAAATTTACACATGTGCATGTGTTGAACACTAATATACATATATTAAAATAATGTTTGAAATAGTTGGGTAGCTTACTCTTGTAAAGGACTTCACCTTTCACGAGCTAAACTCATAAAACTACCAACGAGCAAAAAGCATTTGCATAACCTTTCATTCTACACAGTCTTGAGTTCCATATATACGTAGCAAATACGTTCCACTACTTGTATAAGGGTATGAAACTATGAATACTAATTTTTCTAAAAAAATAATTAATATTTAGTATCAATGAATATTATTTCTGTATACAACACATGTTTTCGTCATTTAACTTGTAAATACAGTTGTTTTTAGATCAATAAATATCAATTGTCGCCTCAAAAATTCATTTTGTTCATTTGTTAATACATTTAAAAGGATTTGGGTGAAGTAAATTCGTCAGGCCTCAGATCCAACAGGAGTTACACCCCCTCTGAGTTCAATACACAAAGGAGAAATTACAAGTGACTTTGACGACTGGGCTACGGTCGTTAGCGTAAGCGAGCTTGTTGCCGCCATCTGCCACGGTGTTTTACGTTTCTCGCAGCCAATGCAGTAACCTATGTTTAGAAAACTATGTTCTAAATCAGTAACCCGTAACCATCATCAGAATCATGACATCGTCACCATCTATCAATTTATGTACAAGAGAACTAACCATTTGTGGTAGACTAAGTTGACAATTTCTAATGGATTTTAAAAGGAAATTCAAGCACACACATACATTTCACTCTTAGTCACATACACTTTAATTTTAAAACATAGCAGTAGGTAGTTTACTTCGGAGATTTCATTTGATAATTGACTATAAGGTCTATCAAGTGTGTACACAAATTATTTTCATGAATAGTTTAAAAAAATGTTATGTACAGATGTGTTACAAAAGTTATCAAGAATAGATTTTAGAGTTTATAAGAATAATTTATGCCTATTTCGCATAGGTTTAACGCCTTTCTTACCTGTTTTCACAATAGATAAGTTCGGAATGTTAAATTAAATACAACGCACCTAAAATAATAGGTTTTGAAATAGTATAAATAGAGTAATGATGTGTTTTAGAAGATAAATAAAGTTGTATTAATAGTGGCTATTAAAACGGTTATAAATAAACACGTTGACAATAGGATGCAATAAACACATTATTGGTTATTTTAAGGTGATCAAATGGGTGCTATTACAGTATGAGAAGAAACGAAAACACCCCCGTCGCAGCAAACCTGCGTACTCAGCGAATTTACAATGCATAATATATGTCTTAATACCACATAAAGCCGCATACCAAGTTTCATAAACATATATTCACATATAAGCTATTTTAATTATTCACTATAAGAATAACATTAGTAATGAGTACGTAGGTTTGCTGAAACAAGGAACACAAACAATTGGTTTTTATGCAAATATAAATAGGATTTAACTAGGCAAAGCCACATACCAAGTTTCATCAATATTAAATCATAAATAAGCGCTATATAACATTTTAGTTATTCTCCATAAGAATAACATGGGGGCTGAGAAAGCAGGTTTGCTGCAACAAGGAACAAAAAAATGTGGTTTTATATAATTATCAATATAACTCAACCAAGTGAAGCTACATACCAACTTTTATTAATTTATGTTCATAATTAAGGGAAGTCATTACATTTTACTTATTCTCCATAAGAATAACATGGGGGCTGTGTACGCAGGTTTGCTGCTACGGGAATAATCAACAACAAATCAATTTTTTGTCCAAATATCAATATACCAGTACTACGTGAAGCCACATACCAAGTTTCATCAACATACATTCATAAATAATCGAGATATCAAATTTTATTTATTCTCCATAAGGATAACATTGGACAACGTACTGTGTTTAGCACTATGAATATCTCTGCAACGGTTAGGCGTAGAATCACAATTTAAACCCCAAAATGATTGTTTTGTGGACCTGAACAGATTGGTAAAAGCAAATGTGAAGTTTATATTAAAATAAACTGAGGAAAAGCCAAAAACCTTTTTCCCATAAGATTAACAAGGGAGATTTTATGAGTAGGTTTTTTGGATTTTCTCCGCAACCACTTAACATAGATTAATAATTCAAAATACCATATTATTTGTTTTTTAAGCTCTATAACATGGTCAAAACCAAAATTAAGTTTTAAAAAAATTGTAGGGTGAAAAATGCAAAAAACTGATTTTTGGAAAGTATAAAACCCCAATAAACCCCCCTTCCTAGAGTTAGATTTTTCTGGTTTTCGAACTTAAAGTCATGAATGTCATTTTACACATTTGAGCCAAATTTCATCAAAATCGGACGTTTTTTACTCAAGTTATCGTGTTAACGGACACACACACACACACACACACACATATATATATATATATACATATATATATAAATATATATATAAATTTGAACGAATAGTGTTTTTGGCATCTGGGGACCTTAAAACAAAAAGTTATCATGGTCTCGGGCTTAAGTCTTACCATGAGACCTACAGTAATAACTTCTTCCCTATAGGGGAAATTCGCTTAAAGTCTCAAATTACAATATTAAAAATTAGTGGGCCTGACAATCATAGTTACGGGTAAAAGAGTTTAAATGATCACCAGACAACATTTATTTATCGATTTTGAACTGGTAGACAGACATTTTCTAAATGATTCTTTAAATATTAATTGTATTAACTGGATAATTAAATGCAGAGGAGAATTAACTAATCTAAATTATAAACCGTTTCTGAAAGATCGACTATAATCATGTTCTCTGTGCAACCTTGCAGAAGTCGAAACAGTTTACCATTTTGTGGCTAGGTGTCCAATACTGAAAACATTAGGAACAATTATTTGGGAAAACCATTCTTGAATTATGAGGAGTACAACAATTTTCTAAATGGGAGGGATTGGGACGGAATTTGAAGTACGCGTGGGAATAGATGGGCATTTATTAGTGAATTCAATTTCGGGTAAAGCTGTGGGCAAAGTGAACTATGAAATTGTTAGTTTATATTTTTGCTTTTGTAGTAGTTGAGAAAAATTCAATTTTAATTATAAAATAAAAAAATGTTTCTGTCATAAATGATTCTATTTTTAGTACTTTTATCAAAATATAAAATCATTTCTCTGTGTGTTGTTTGATTTGTAGGTGTAGCCTAAGTATTTGTTTGTAATGTACTTTATCTATGCAGGGTCTATTAATTTTGTTTCTTTTAATTTTAATCATAGAATTTTTCACTAGAAGGAGGAATTAAAAATAAACGTTTAGAAATTGCTTTTGGTAAATATATTTTAGTTATGGGTGCAAGACTGTGTAAAATCTATGATAAGTTAGAATATGTATTATGCAAAATTGTAATGGACAAAAATGTGTATTACTGCCAACCAACAGACGGTCTTATGATCAATGTTTTTATGATGCTATTTTTAGTTTCCTTTTTTGTAAATATTTAATTATTTGTGAAAAATAAAGCACTGTTTCTTCTTCTTTTTCTTCTGATCACCAGACCAAATACATCGTTGTCTACAACATATAAACATTGAAACTTTAAATGATAACTGGGCGAAACCTTAAGGATTTTAAAATTTAAGGATTTAAGGATTTTTGTAAATTTTGACGTAAGTAGAATTTTGTACGTTGGGTTTGTCATTTGATTGCATGAATTCAACAATTTGGTTTTAAAGGGTGAAAAAATTTACTTTGTTAATATATTAATAGGCCTACTTGATTTTACCCGGAAGCTCCCTCTCACCCAATAATAATCTAAATTTTGGAATTTAAGTTGTGATCAGACAGTCACATTTTTGTAGTTCATATTATTAGTAATTTTGCAAAGTTTTATCATGCAAAATTGACTTACATTTACTTTAATAAATTGCGAGTATTGTAATTTTAATCAAACAATAAAACTTCGATTGTGAAAATTACCTGCAAAGTATGTGACATCCCGAGTTGTGCAATGAAGTTATTATAGAAGAGTATGAACAAACTTTTAGCAGACCCCATGTGCTCGAGCGCCACGTTGTTCACTGAAGTTTTTGTGGCCTTACTTAAAATACTTCAAGCTTAGGAGTATGCAACTAAAATTAAATTGTTACTACATTGCAAGCAAACTTTAAATAGGTTGATTTGATATATATTATTAAAATATTTTGAACCGTATTCTACAAATTATAACATAAACTTTATAGAACAAATTGAGAACTATTTAGTCATATTAATTTCATAAGTTGCAAAGAATTGTTATATAGGTTTTGTAGTTTGATAGGGCTTAAATATCTAAAACGATAGCTCAGAGTGCTAACTGGACATCACGGAATAATTCTATTTACTATTTTACACTCATAGTTGATGTAAGTCAATTCATAATGAGTACTTGGAGTCCAGAGATAAGAAATTGCAATTTAGTTAAGAATTTTTTATCGGAAGATAAACTGGTCATAACTCAACTAAGCACGTTTATAATTACACTGGTCTTTAAACCTCTAAATCCTTGATAATTGATACAATTGGAAGAAAGATGTTAAGATCTTTAAACTCAAGAGATAAGGTAAGATGCCTGGTACGGTCTTTCGTAATAATTTTGCATTATACCGGGTGTTTGAAAAAGAACTCCATATTTTCGAGAACAATTAAAATAGTGACACATACAAAATATTACATTAATGAATACATAGTGTAAAAGAGAATAACTTCAAGTTTTGGTTTTGTCCTGAAAAAAAACTTCGGCGTGCGCATTATTAGTTGCTCTACACAGATCAAGACGATTTTCAACTTATCGCCGTGTATTCGCCAACATTTCAGGTGTAACTGACAAACTGCTCCGATGATCCTTCGTCGTAAATGGTCAATGTCACTGACATTTTCAGCATATACCACATTCTTTACATGTCCCTAAAATAAAAAAATCAGTGAGGTTAAATCTGGGCTTCGAGGTGGCTAGGACAAAGGATCATCGGAGCAGTTGCGTCAGTCACACCTGTAATGTTGGAAAATACCTGGCGAGAAGTGGAAAATCGTATTAATCTGTGTAGAGGAACTAATGGTGCGCTCGTTGAAGTTTACTAGGTTAAACCCAAAACTTGAAGATATTCTCTTTCACACTATGTAAAGTGGTTTAAAACCTACGTTTCATAAATGTAAAATGATGTTTATTTCAGCATTATAATTGTTCTCGAAAATAGGGAGTTCTTTTCAAACATCCAGTACATACAATGTTGTGTTATTTATGTAATTAAAGTGGAACTAAGTAATTAAAGTCAACGGCACAAAACGGAGTCTGTAGTCTAGCTGTAACCATGCCTTAACTTACAACATTGTGATGGTAATACAAAATACTTTTATATTTTTTTATTCTCCCTACAAATTTAGTATTTCTTCAAAGAGAAGAAGTATTTATTATTTAGAATATAAGTTAAAATCTATTATTAACCATATACAGGATGATAAATCTTATTATAATCCGAAACTTAGAATAGAAAACTATTTTATATAGTTAATCCCACGATTCAAGTTTTGAAAAGTATTTACTAATCTACCAACCAATATAATATATTTTTGATATTTACAGAAAAGATCTGTAGATACCTGTTAAAATTCAGTTTTTGGTCTGAATTTGTTAACCTTATCTTTATAAATTTTACTATTGACTCACTAACGTTCCTCTAGCTAATAATTAAACAATCACCACTAAATTTAATTGCCAAACGAAAAGCATCATACATTACAAAGCTAGTTTTTAAAGCACTGTTTTTGTAGGCAGTAAATGAATTATTTCAGGGAAGAAGTGATTGATCAAGAGATAGGATATTAGTGATGTTATGAATTCCATGTTTTGCATCAATTAACATCTCATTTGTTTTAAACCATAACATTCCTTCGAACTTAATTAAACACGTATACATTATTCATAAAGTAATTGGAAATATGAGCTATATTGGTTTTAATTAATTATATTAGCTTTGTAAAAGCAGCTTCCTCCATCTAAAAGCTTTTTCAGTCCAGTTTCGTGTTGCCGAAAGCGAAAGTAATGAATAACTCGATCACATTAAATTTAGTGACTACCTAAAAGTATACCTAAAACCTTTCACTGATATTATATCTAATACCATAGTCAAACATTTTATAACAGACATAGTATATGTTTTCGTTTATGGTTAAATCATAAGTGGATTTAATACTTGAAACATTAAATACCAAAACACTATTTTTGTATAACAATTTTTTTAGTTTGAAAGATAAATTGTGGATGTTTGGTAAATTGCAGGATAACAGGAGATGGCTTGGACTAAATCTAAAGGTATTGTTAAGAAGGTTTCGGGAAAAATGGTACTGTAGGTTTTTATTGCATGTCATTCATAGTAAGGACCCAATTTCCACATAAGAAAAACATAGGGACATTAAAACGTATGCTTTGATTCCATTTGTATATTTTTTACAACATAAAAACATACAAATGCATACAAATACATGCAATAACATTTAAATTTGAGCATTTGTTGAACATTATCGTATTAATTCATTTTTCTCATCACTAAAAGAGTAAACCTTGCATTCAAATTAAACCAACTTGAACCCCCTGCAAACTACTTTTATAGTTGACCCTACTTATTAATAGTTTTAAGTTTTTTTTTAGTTTTACCTAGTTTGGTAGTTTAAAGAGCAAAGTTAAATTTTATTTATTTAAATATATTGATACTATTTATAGTGCTACCATATTTAAGTAGGCTATACAATACAATTATTTAACTGTACATATATCTGATGTTGAACTTAAATTGTATGTAGTTTAGAAAAAATGTGTACCTGGACCTAAAGTATAGGTTATATATACACCGGTTTTGATTAAACCTAACCTGATAATAACACGCACACCAATATCGCCTTTCACTTAATTAATTGCCGACAGCATCCATTACCCGTGAACGAAATTTCTCATTCTCTTCCTAATTTTTAAGTTGCTCGATTTCATTATCTCGATAAAATATGAAATTATAACGAGTTTTATAGTATGGTACAACTATTATATAATTATATCGAATAGTTGGGGAAAAATATCAAAGTGAAATAAATTGAATACTTCTTACGTAACAAGTTTTATCTTACTTTTATTATTATAGTAATTCAAAAAATTACCACATTATTACCCTTGTAATGACCTGTCGACCGAAAAAACTCTGTTATTTATTAACAAAGTGTTTTTTGTGAAAACTTAACTTATATTGACATTCTCTCTTATGGGAAAATCTGAATATTTAAAATCCATTTCAAATTAATTGTAATTCTTAGGATTTAATTTGGGTATACAATCCAGTTAGGAATATATTTTTCCGTTTGTTGAGTACTAAAAATACTAAAAGTATTTAATATAATGAATTATTAGTTTATGTACAATATTCAGTTAATATTTTAGCAGGCCTATATTAGATATGTTTATTTTCTTATTTTTAACACTCTTATCATTAGATACAGTTGAATACACTACCGCTTACCCCCCAAACTTGCCATTGGAAAGTATTCCTTGTATTCTATATAACATTTAAAACAAAACATGGTCATTATGACGTTTTACGTTTAAAGCCTTCAAAACCATACATTTTGGAGGCAAACTTTTTGGAATAATTTAGTTCTGATTTCAAATAAAATATTAATTGAGTCATTATACATTCACAAATACAGATTAAATGCATAATTAGAGGAAGAAAATCGACTTGAAAAATTCTAAGGAACATTAATTTTATAATAATTTGTTAATACATGACATAAATATTTTACTAGGTGAGCATAAATCAACCGTACATTGTTTCAACTATCTGAACAGAATAAAACATCTGATTACAATAGTAGACATTCACATTTCATTTATATGGATTTCAAAAATACTTATATACAACACACATTATGCATACATTATACTATTTATTGTAATGTCACAAATAAACTAAACCGAAAATGACAGTGAGGTAGTGAGAGGAACCGCGCTTACTCAAACTGCAGAGGTTTGCAGTGGTTGGCGCTCACTGAGGGACTGAGGGACATGCCAGGCACGAGGCACCAACCACCGCTAAACTAGATTACTGAACATGTTACGGCAGACACCACCGATGTCTTTGGTAATCTACAAGTTGATTTTGTAAAGTTTAAAACTAACCTACGTAATGTATTTTATTTCGAGGTTCATGAAAATTATAACATTATTGAGGACTGTATATTAGGTCTTAAAAATTATTGTAGACTATAGTGCCTGGTTGAGTATTTGCAAGCATATGAAGCATGGCACACGAAAGCTATTGGATTTTCGCTTACGTGACGAATTTTCTGTGAATATAAATGCTCACAGTGGGACGTATTCCAGAGACAATTATTCTAATCCCCACTTGCCGATGCTGAAAAATCTTAGGCATATTGAGAAAGCTAACAATAACTATTACACGCTTGATTTGCTCATTCATCGAACACTGGGGAGTAGATAAATATCAATAATTTTGTGTCAGAACAATACGAGGGAAAAATTACACGTTAGCATGTTCTCAACATAGTAAACCTATGCTAATAGTAAGATGAACACAACAAGAATAATTATTACAATAAGTATAAAACAAGCACAACATAAAATTACTTTATGTTCGTTGATATAGTAACAAAAATAGAAAATTATAAATTACATGAAATAAATAGATAAATTAAATTTTTGTAATAATAACGATTTTTGAACCAAAATATATCTTGGAAGCTTAAGAGAAAATAATCAGTGTTAAACAAAACACTTAGGATAGTGATTTTCACATCGTGATAAATGTTCTTCAGCGAAACAAGATTAATTTCTGCCGAGGGATCTTAAGAAAGAATGCATTTCTCCCTAAATCATAGTCTCTCGGGATGTCAGTTTTGTTTTTGTTACGGCTAACTCTTTTAAAAGCCAAATTTGTTTAAACAGGAAAAGGTTTAATAAAAGTATACTAGAAACTGTTTTGTATATTTCACGTGAAATCTATGGTAAACTATAGATATTAGGTTTTAGATGTACTTAGGTCTTAGGTTCGGGATATACTTGTTTGAAACTAATTAGTTATAAACTATATAATAAAATACTGACAAGAATCCGTAATAAAAGTCCAGTATTTATAAATTAGGAACGAATCCTTTATCCTTTCCTATTCCAGACTACTAGCTGGCCCGATAGACTTTGTCCTGTCCTAATGTCATTGAATTTGTTTTGTTTTATGTCAACAAATATGTTTTACACTCACTCGCCTATTTTTATATAGTCCTAACTTCGGCATCGAAAAAATAATTTGAGTGGCCACTCAAGTAGATTTGTTATTTCAATAATGAACATAATGTGTATGCCTTTCAAGTATGTTTAGATATAATCCTTGTTAACAGCTGTTTGGTGCAACTAACTGATTAAATGAATTTTGATAAAATCAATGGGAACTTTGAAGGCCAGTGGGACAGAGCCCTTAGGTCAGATTAAATATTTTCTTTTATAAAAACCTTGTCCTGTCATTAACGAACTCAACAAAAAAAAATATTCAATTTGGTGCTCCCATTCTCAAGTGATGGTTTGTCCAAGGAAAATAGGGATTCATTTTTATATATTAAGATAATTTAAGTGACTGAAACTCTTCTAGAAGCTCTTTGTAATCCCGTTCCAAAGAGTTCAAGAGTTCAACTTTAATGATCAATTCGAAAGTCTTTAGGGTAATTAATAAAAATAATACATAGGTAAAAGGTATAAGTTAATATATTTAATTTACAAATGGAAAACTTCAACTCTAAATCGTATTTAACAAATAACAGTTTCTGTATTATAAAAATATTACAGCTTTTTAAAGAATCGGGTACTGAACTTTCTTTACAAATATTCTACACGGACGACTAACGTCGTAGGGTTCGTAATTTATTTTTACTCTAATCATAATAGGTACAATGTTATGGAATCAGCTTTTAGTTTTTAATAAAGTAATTATTGTTAGTAACTAAACTTGCCGATATTTAACATTAATTTGATGTAGTAAGTCAGGAACGTTTTCTCTCAATTATAATAGGAAAAGTTCTCAGTCAAAAACTTTTAAACACACAGTTTTGGCTCCTGGATTATCGGAAAATTTACTTTTGAATATACGTTTTAACAAGTGTACATTTTAATACGTCGCCACAAGTTTAAAACAATTTTCTTTTTCACGAGTATCTGCCACAGCGTTAGTCAAATTTTTCTAAATATTTATTTATTCTGTAAACCGATAAAAGAAAAAACCAAAACAAACACAACAAACATGCCAAGGAAAACCAATTAGACTACTTAATAAAAGTCAAATTCACTTCGCACAGAATGAAGTAATTGGCATTACGGTGCACTTCGTAGTTCCCGTTGTATTAGGAAACTAGTGGCTTGAAGGGGCCATAGCCCCTTCCTTGCTCTAATACCCTATCCCTTCTAATTTTTTTACTATTTACATGCTGTGGAAAATAAAACGATATAAGTAGTTTACATGTCAGTTTCCAAACAAAGTAAACACCTAATCATATGTTTTAATGTAAACAAAGCAGACATTTTTAAATTTCCATGCTTTTCTTATGGGATGAGTTTTACGTTATTTATTTTTTACTGGTCAAGTTTTAGAAATACTGCAATTTTTGTGAGTCCCTTGGATTAAGACCTTTAATTTAAACCGTCATCATCCTGTGATTTTTCAAACTCCCACAATTTTGACTTATCAATTTTGCTGACAGAATTATGTGTAAAGATACCAATTCATTTCCATATATTTAATAAGAAATATAGATTACATAGACATTAATGTTATAGGTACATAAATTTGTATCGCGCAAAGTTTTGGTGTGATGCTTTTGTTAAAGGCGTTTCAGGTGCGTAACGCGCCTGGGCACATCGAGATATTCGGCAATATCGGTGTAAATTACTCAATGCGGCCAATCTACAAAGGACACTTGGTTACGTGCCCACGTCTCGATGGCAGTTACTACAATACGGGGTATTAGCTAACACAGTATTGTTGCAACGTATCGATCGGTTTATGTGCTCACCCAATATTGCAAAAATAAAATGACTACACAAATTCAGCGCCATCCTAAAAACAAGAAACTATTCTGGACATTATTCTGGTCCTCAGAAATTCAGCTACCTTCACAAATGTTTTATAGGGTACTCATTAAACGTGTGGGGATCCATTTGTAATGGAATTTATACTAAAAGGATATTAGAAATATTTTCCTGTAAAAAGTATAACATGCAATTAAAAATATTACGTAGGGCATAATTGACTTACGTTGGTTCATACAACGTATTTTTTTTGGCATTTTATTTTTTCGATAATAGGAAAGTCAAATTGTGAATGTTAGTAGTAATCATGGAATGATTGTGTTTATATAATTGGTAGCTGAATAGTTATATAATCATTTATCTATAATAATTGTCAAGTGAGTCCCATTTATGTCGACATAACAGAACAGCCTAACAGCCCAACAGGCTGGCCAGTTGAAAAAACAACCTCCTCGATCATTATTAGTATTATTAAATAAAAAAATAAAAAAGGACATTGGCATTGTATAATTCTTTCTACGACGGTGCCTCCAAGCTGAACAATGGAGAACAACAAATGTGCCCTCCAAGCTAACCAGCCGCACAACAATCTGTACAGCAATCCCACAACTACTCCGTACAAACACTCCGCACTAACATTTCCTAAAAACACTTCTTAAAACCACTTCGTAAAACACTCTGCCCTAAAATTCTGTACAACCACTCCACACTAAAAAACTGTACAACCACACACACTAAGACCTATCGAGATGGTTTAAAGTTTGTTTTTATTATTGGACAATAACGTTCTAACCAACGCTTGCTGCAGTTTTCCCTCCAGAACATTAGGCTAATTCCGGATTATTATATACAAACTTTGTAATTGTTTGTTTTAGCGAATTTCCCCTATAGGGAAGAAGCTATTACCGTAGTCGGCATGGTAAGACCTAGGCCCGGGACCATGATAACTTTTCGTTTTGAGGTCCCCAGACCCCAAAAACACCATTCGTTAAAAACTGTATATATATATATATATATATATATATATATATATATATATATGTGTGTGTGTGTGTGTGTGTGTGTGTGTGTGTGTGTCCGTGAGCACGATAACTCTCGTAAAAATTATCCGATTTTGATGAAATTTGGAATCAACGTGTAAAGCAACATTTATGACTTTAAGTTCGAAAACCAGCCAGATCGCTTTATCCAAAGGGGTATTTTGGGGGGATTTTGTACCCCAAAAATGGGTTTTTTGAATTTTTTACATATAATTTTGGAAATAGTCAAATTTTAGTTTTAACCATTGGATTCAGCTTAAAAAAACACACAATTTGGTATTTTGATCATTTCTCTACGTCAATTGGTTACCGAGATATTGAAAGTGCTAAACACACTACGTTGTCTAATGTTATTCTTATGGAGGAAAAGAAACATTTTATATCTCGCTTATTTATGAACGTATACTGACGAAACTTGGTATACGGCTTCATCTGGTTGTAGACCATTGATATTTCCTCAAAAAAACAATTTTTTGCCAAAGGCTCCCGTAGCAGCAAACCTGCGTACTCAGCCCCATGTTATTTTTATGGAGAATAAGTAACGTGTTATCTCCCTAAATTATGAAAATAAATTAATGAAATTTGGTATGTGGCTTTAGCTAAATGAGTTATATTGATATTTGTATAAAACACCATTTTTTGTTTTCCTTCCTTCAGCAAACCTGCATACTCAGCCGCCATGTTATTCTTATGGAGAATAATTAAAATGTCATAAATCGTTTATTTATGAATGTATATTGATGAAACTTGTTATGTGGCTTTATGTGGTATTAAGATACATATATATACATTGGAAATTCGCTGAGTACGCAGGTTTGCTGCTACGGGGTTATTTTATTGTTATTCTTGCGAAATAATAGCCACCAGTTGAGTTGAATTTTTAACAGCGGTTTATACATTTATAAAACGCAGACCCGTACAGATGTTTCAAGCGTGATAAATAAAACTGGCTGCCAGAATACCCGATTTCACCCGAGAATAAAACAGTTGTGTGTGTTGCTTGTTACTGTTATGTTGCACTCGTCGAAGGGAAAATATGATGAAAGGGTAAAAAATCAAAGTGATGATTCAAAACAAAGTGGGGAAATATCACAATAAACGAAATATAATTAATTAATAGGATTGTTGCAACAATAATGTAAATTTTAGTAAAAATATAACACATTTTAATAGAATCACAATCCAGTCCAAATTAGTTTGGATTAGTGGGGATAAATATAACAATGCAATTATCATACTGTAATATAAACCAGGTTTTATGATCCTGGATACATTAGGAATGTTATTGTTTATTTGTCTGTATTTTCTATTGGTTTGATTTTAATCAAAAATTCCATTCGATTAAATACATTTTAAAATTAAAGTTCTGTGCAAAGTAGTTCAGTGTATTGTGGTATTCTAAATGTATCCGAATGTATTAATGAGAAATGGACATTATTGTGCAGTAAACAAACATCAAGCGAAGTTTAATATAATTAGTGGTTGTGGGTTGTATCTAAACTAAGTCATCAGATTATTATTGCGTGCTAGTTACATACAAAGAATTACTTGGTCTGTGTATTAGTTCTGATTAAACCCTATTAGTAAAAATAACAAAGATTGCATACTTTTATCACTTGAACAGAGATAAATGATGATGATGAGAAATTAGCAAAACACACTGAATATCCAGAGCCAAGAATAGTTTAAAATATTGTTTAAAAAATATATGATTTCGAAAATTTACATTTAAAACAAGTCAAGTTGCAATATTTTATTTCATCATAAAAGTAGAAAATTAGTATTTAACTTGTCGGCAATCCACAGCTATCTTGAATAACTTTTTACTAAAATTTGAGTTGTGACCCGTAACCCGTTAACCCGTAATTTTATGTTTTTAATTTCACTGTGTAATAAAACCGTTGAACTCTTCAGCACAACCCAACTGTACAGTCTGTCAGTAATGTACGGTGATCGGTCACACGGCGTGGATTGGTGGTCGGAGTGCGGACATATTTCTTCTATTTAACTTCCCCTGCTATCGTTCTCTACTTCCGATTCCGTTTCTAACCACAAAAGCGTTACTCTAACACCTTATGGTCCAAAATGCATAGCTTCGGGAGGATTCCATCCGATAGGCAAAACTCCGACTCGTGTATCCGTAATGCATTTTGGAGCTATGACTTTCGAAACAATGTTCTTTCTTCTTTAATTATTGCTTATACTGTAGCTAACCAAAGCATACTAACCTTAATATTTACTCTTCCTAAAAGCTGTGTGAGCCATGAAACAGCACGAAACACATAACGTGATCACCATGTTACAGCGTTATCCTTAAGTAAAAATGAGCAGTTATTAAAACTATCCCTTAGTGTTATATATTTCAAAGCCCAAGCAGAAAATAGTGCTAAGTTAAATTCTTTTTGCTTTATGGTCCTACAGACCTTGAACAGGTTTATTCCACCAAAATAAACAAATATATGGGCTTACATGCACATTTTCAACAATATCAAATAAGCTAGGGTTATGATCCGGCAAGTATATTGTTATTTTATTATTAGGATTCAATTATCATCAAATTAAACTAAAAAATCTTGAGTTTTCTTCTTTAAAAAGGTTTTCCTTTATCACTAATTGACCTTGATCTAAAAAGGAGCGCTTATAACTGTTTAGAAATAACTTGTAATCACTAGTGTAAACAGCACGGCAAATGTATTGAATTTATATAACTTAAATTCACCAAGTATATTAGTTGACTTTCCTTTTAGAATTCTGAACCATATTGCTTAGATGTACAAAAGTTGCGTCCGCATCCAAGTTGACCACAGCTGGTCACCTAATTCTGCCCCCAGCCCCTCACACCAGCTGTCGAGAACGGTACCAATAAAACTCGGACAGGCCAAAAGTAATCTGCTAAGTAAACTCATAAAGATGAAATAGGTTTGGCAACATTTGGCTAATAGGAAAAAGTAGATCGTGTCAAAAGGGATTAGTTTCATTTATGACTTTTCGTTTTACTTTTGGGTGGGTTTGGCAGTTATGAGAGTTGTGGGTAGATAGCAATTCCGTTTACTTACTACTTAAAAGTACATACCAAAGGCATCCAAAAATATGTGTAGGTGTTTTATTTTGCTCTTGAACTTAATATTTTCATGTCCAGTATCTATAAGATTTATGATGGTATATTCGTATTTGTCAAACATACCATAGTGAGGAACGTTTTTAAAACAACTTTCAGTTATTTATACTTTTAAAATAATACCACCTCCTCTCGTGCATGTTGCAACTGAATCAGATGCAGTAGGACAGTATCTTAGGGTTTCCCACGAGACGTTGCGGAATGGTATGATGGTATGCAGCGGAGTGTGAAGGGTTGAGGCAGACCGATGACAGGTGGTTGAAGTGGGGGCTTGGAAATCGGAATGGCAAATAAGGCGTTCCGATCCCAGACGAAAACGTTCCTACACGTTGTCCTGGACATTATTTGTTCGTAAAACTACTGTATTATACCATGTATGATATTAATCTTAATAATATATTATTACAAATTAATTATATTATTACATAAATTAATATTACATTATTAATTATATATATTATTTACCGTGGGTTTAAAACCGATTTGATTTTTAACGGTTATGATCTTATGTGTTTTACCCCAAATTATTCACCCCAAATTATGTATCAATGAACATATTACGATCAGACTTTTAGAAAGAGAAAAAACATTAGATTGAATTGGACAGTCATTTTTTGCACTTGTTTACAGGTAATACAAGTTTAACAATGAAACTGTTAAGTTTAAATATAATTTTTTTAATGATTATGATTATGTTTAACCACTTGCTTGTCCATCACGTGTGAATGCCTAGTACTGAAGCATAACACCTGGTTGGTTTAAGAAAGACTGATCTAGAACCGATGTAAAATACTCTGACCATCATATACTTTTTCCTGACCGTAAAATACTATGTGCGTCGTCTTGGCTCCTGATTTTCTGGCACCTGAAACATAACTATTGGCCACCCACCACAAGGTTGTTGATCAATCGACTTAAGACACTGACTGCAAACTACTATCCCCTTCAACATAAATTATTCGTTTGAATAACATTTGATGCGCTGAAGTAGTTTTTTACAATGTTATATTATCTCTAATAACGGTTCTAGTTTTTAAATTTTCCAAAAGATTACTTTTCCTTGAAAAGTATTATCATATTATTGTAAGAATTTAGATATGTTTAACCACTAACCATCTCTGTGACCCCGTCCCCTAGTAGTACACTAGAGACACCTAAAGACCACCTTTTGTTACGTTTTAGCAACTTGGTAGTAGGAGTAAACTTACCTGACGATTTATATAAAACTATATCAACCGTGTTGTAGCTTAAATACTACAAAAAATAAAGCGATTGAAGAATTTTTTACACGAACCTGATAAATCGGGACAAACATTTCGGGAATAACTTTAAATTAAAGATGTATTTGTTAGTAATGTTTTTGTATTCGTAAAATATGTCTGCAAAGTACTATCTCTATTAATTAAGTAGTGTTAAGTGCTACTTTGGTAATTTAATTAACAAAGCCTTATACATAGTGAAGGTTTTGTAAAAATAGCATTATTGTTTAATTTCAAGGTATTATTAAAATTTGTGTATGTAGGATTGAAGTGTATGTGTGCGCCTCTGTTATATTTTGGTAACAGAACGTTCCAATCTGAATACTTATCAACTAATACCATTTCCAAATGATTATATATGAACAATTAACTAAACGGGGTATTTTATCATAGCAGCATAACATGTTTATGAGAGGTAAGTATGCGGAAATCTTTTACAGACCACACGTGCTCAAATCGCCGTGACGTCATGAAGATTTGTGGTCTAAGTTCAAAATTATTAAACATTTGTTTTCTTATGGTAAGTTAACTTGTTCACCATTCACAAAGATTAATTTTTTTAAACGTGTATGCTACTGACATTTGTATTGCAAATCATTATTAGTCACACAGTTATTGACCAACTGGGACATGCATTGAATAGATACAATATGACATAAAAATTCATCGAGGCATTAATTAAAATATTAGTAAACATTTGATCAGGATGTAATCACTACGTCATTCAACTCTATAAAATATGTTCTATATTACTTTCAATGCACTATTTAAACAAAAAATAAACACCACCACCACCATGCATTTATCATGCCAAGTTGTTCTGTTTTCTTTACAATTAGTTTACGTAGGCAGATCAATAAATTTAATAACAATAATCTCGCTTGAGATTGCATTATAAATAATCTGCTTCGCAAAGCTAAGTTCAATCTGCGTCTTTATTAACGACTAGCTGTGTACCCGTCCTTCGTACGGGTTGTATATAAAAGGTAGACTAAAAAAAACAAGTAACAATCCACACTATTTTACAATATTAAAATTACATTTTACACGTTTAATGTACAATTAAATCAAAGTTAACGAAATAGACTGGCAGATAGTTCGGGTCCTGTTGTTAAGTCGAGGAACTCTGCCGGGTGGTAAACGGCGTGTGGTTTGCGAATTCACATCGGTACACGTAACACTTTGGATTCGCTTTTAGAAATAAAAGAACTCAAGTAAAACAAAAATAAAGAATATTGGAAAGAAGGGTGGGGGACATGAATATAAAATCGGCGGGGGGGAGGAAAATATAAAATGGGGGTGGCTGCAAAAATGAAAACCAGGGGGGAGAGTAAAAATATGAAATCGGGGGGGGGGACAACATAAAATAAAAATATTAAATCGAAGATGGGGGGAGCAAAATATAAAATTGGAGGTGGAGCAAAAATAAAATGGGGAAGCAAATATATAAAATCGGGGTGGGGGCAGACAAATATAAAATCGGGGGGGCAAAAATAAAAAATCGGGGGCAAAAAATATAAAATTGGGAGGGGGGATGAAAAGTATAAATTGGGGGGACATAAAATAAAAATATAAAATCGAAGAGGGGGCAACAAAATATAAAACCGGGGGTGCATAAATCTAAATTGGGGGGACATGAAATAAAAATATAAAATCGAAGAGGGGGGTGGCAAAAATAAAAAATTGGGGGTGGGGAAAAAATAAGAATCTGGGGGGCTAAAAAATATAAAATGGGGGGGCAAAAATATGAAGATGAAATATATATATTTATATATCTTATATTTATATATAAGATAAGAATATGAATATGAAATATATAAAATCGAAGAGGGGGGGAAATATAAAATCGGGGGGGCAAAAATATAAAATGGGAGGAACATAAAATAAAAATATAAAATCAAAGAGCGGGGCATAAATATAAATAGGGGGGACATAAAATAAAATTATAAAATTGGATAGGGGGAGGAGCAAAATATAAAATCGGTGGTGGGGCAAAAATAAAAATCGGGGGGAGAGCAAAAATATAAAATCCGGGGGGGTATAGGAAGTATCGGTAAAAATTGTGTTTTGTTCAAATAAGAATAGACCACAACCAGATGAAGCCACATTAATATTTGTTCATTGATATTAATTAATAGCTAGCTGATGTACCCGATCTTCGCACAGGGGTTTTCTTTACCCGTTCTTTAGTCAATGCAATTTGCATTTTAGTTAGCTTGAAACAGTTGTTCTTTCTTCTGCTCTTTAAGCTGTCAAATGAAAGTATCTACAGCTGTTCGCATTACAGTTTCTGAATGTTTACTTTCTTCTGAAATGTAAACATTGAAACTTAGGACGTTCACGGGGCGTAGCCCGAGGGGATTTTAAGGAAGTGAATAGGCCTATGTGTTGCATGGGTTCAAGATCTACCTATTTGTAAAGTTTCAGCCCAGTCGGTTCAATAGTTTTTGCATTCACCCGGAACATCAGACAGACAGACAGACAGAAACCACCTCTTCTTTATAATATTATAGATTTATCGGTGATGGTTACAATCATATAAATAATGGTTCGCACATCTAAAACAGTACTTAGTTATGTGTATAGGTTTCAATTAGACTATGTAATTGTAATTTACCAATTAAGTATTTTAGTAGAATGTTTTATACCTTATTAAATCATCCCAGGGTAATCATGAATTACAATCAACCTTAGACGCATTTGCAATGCAGGAACAACATCCTTAGCTTTTCCTCTTAAAAGTACAGTTTTGGAATTTTAAAAGCGTTGTTGACAATTGGTTTTCAAACGGTCTTTTAGAAATTAGTTTTTTAAGAATAAACCTTCATGATCCTGGGATAATGCATTGAAATTTAGCTAAGTCTTGCTTGATGGAAAGATAAATGGTATTAACTTAGTGAGCACGTTTCTAATTACATTAATCTGCGGGTCCCCAAGCTCAAAGCAATTAAACATTTAATTTGTTTTACAAAATAAGGATTCCTGAGTAGTTCTTTTTACTAAGCCTTGTTTTACACCTTGGTTGGGGTTTATGAGCATCACAGGGGCTGGGTCGTCCCTCGTGTTATGAAAAGCAAATAATCATATTAGGTATTTATGATTATTTACAAATCATACACGGTAAATCTTTGCGTGGACTGACCTTAAAATATCTAAGAAACATTAAATTACGCATACTGCCTTGTTTTTATGGCAATAAACCCTCACCGGGCTCCATTGCATCTTAGAGCTCCAAACATATTTGATCAGATGATAAGTTTAACAAAAGTTCCGTGTCAGTCCCAAAGTTCATAGGTTCACTACAAAACTAGATGGCGTAATCTCTGTTAAATAACGCTATTTATGCAGACGCCGTAATCATTACCATGTTTTAACTCATTATTTATTTCTAAACATGTAATTAAAAAGCGCACATAAATATATGACTTTCATGAATTACAATCAACCTTAGACGCATTTGCAATGCAGGAACAACATCCTTAGCTTTCATTTGATGTATTACACCATTATCTATCTTAAGGAAAATATTTTATTTATAATAAAATCGAAAATATCCTACATTCAGTTAGGATAGGAAGTAAGTAAGTAAAAGTCTAGATGTATTATGATTTAACTTAATAAACGTTTAAATCAGTACATTTTCCCAGGGCGCTAGTCGGTGCCAATGAAAGCCGACCGAAAGTCATAAACGTCGACCCGTTGCCTCCATCTGCCACTACGATTTACGCCCCTCTTGAGAACTCGCCTTCCGATTACAAACAATTCTCTTTGAAATCAATCTTCCAGCATTGGTGAATCGAGAATGTTTTCAAGAATATATCTTTATAGTGATGTGATTCTTATAATTTATACTAAAAAAAGGTGCCCATTGAAGATTAAATCTAATCACTAAGTAAACTGTTATTCTAAATTGGAAGACTTCTGAGAACTGTTATGGGTCTGATTTTTACCTCTATGTTGGTGAAAAAACTTTGATATATTACACATTACTTACACATTTGGAATGGTTAACTCAGAATGCTCAGGCTTTTTAATTAAGATATTATTGACAAACGTCTAGACTGTCAACTCCGATATGGTTTTACTATATTAATTTATATTTATAATATAGCTTATTAGGCGTTTGAAATAGTATTTAATATATCGAAACATATTAAGAAAGTTAGGCTACATTTTTCTTATGAATATTGAGTGTTTTTTCATACGGAATAAGTTTTATAGGAATCAGTCTTAGAGATGTTTATGCATTTAAATTGTGTTTTTATATGTGGAATATACCGAAATACTGATATTGATTAAAGATCAATAAAACATACGGAAATACGCCCGAAAGCCGAGTATTATAATTATAAATTTGCTTAGTTTCCTCCTCACATAATTTGTATGTTCGTTTATTCTCTAATGGTGAGAATGAGCGTACGCTTAGTATAACTAACTGCCAAAATACGTTAATTATGAATTTTGAGTTTTATTTAGAGCAGGTCATTAAATGCCAAGGTCATGTATTTTTAAATGTATATTTAAACCCATGAGTATATAAATCCACTAGATGTTACCCGCAGGCTTCGCCCCGCAAATGATTAATAAATACCCCCGTCGCAGCAAACCTGCATACTCAGCGAATTTCCAATAGAGATATAAATGTCTTAATACTACATAAAGTCACTTACCAAGTTTCATAAAAATATATTCACAAATAAGCACTATATAAAATTTTAATTATTCCCCATAAGAATAACATTGGGGCTGAGTACGCAGGTTTGCTGCATCAAGGAACACAAAAAATGGATTTTTATGCTAATATCAATCTAACTCAACTAGGTGAAGTCATATACCAGTTTTTGTTAATTTATGTTCATAATTAAGGGAGACATAGCATTTAATTATTATCCATAAGAATAAAATGGGGCTGAGTACGCAGGTCCATAATAAGGAATACATGGGAACCTTTTGGGGGTCCCTGGCGAAGCCGTAAGATCAGATCAGGATGAAAACCATTAATTTTTCCTATTTTATGCCTGAAGAATCAGTGTACAACATTTCAATTCTCTAGGTAAATAGGAAGTGGGAGAATTCGTGATGAGTGAGTTAGTGAGCGAGTCAGTGAGTGAGTGAGGGCGTTTCCTTTTATAGGTATAAAAGTATCCTATACTCTAATATGAGTAAGGTTTGCTTCTTGCTTGCGTGCTTGCTTGCTTGCGACACGGATCTCAAAAACGGCTCCAACGATTTCCTTCAAATGTTCAAAATAACTAATTTCTGGGATAAAAATAAGTTCTAGACAGGCCTCATCCCTAGGAAAAATCAAATAATGTAAAAAAACTAAAATGAAAAGTTAAAAAAATTAACATTGGGCTTATGGAGTTTCAAATCAAAACAAAAGTATTGTAACAGCTGCTCATAATTAACCAGGGAACTGTCAAAGTAATACTCATGTTGTTTATGATTAATAACATGTGGTTTCCTGAGAGCAGAGATTAACAGATTTAAGTAAAGATTACATATATAGAGTAGTAAAATAAATCAAAGGGACATTGAGCTATAAATAACAACTGGAGGGACCTTAAAAATGTAGAAAAGAGGCTAATGAATAATAGAAATCTGATTATCAGTAGGGGGAAGTGGTGAAATATTACTCCGAGTCATCTAAACAAACTGACTGACCTTCCCCCGAGCAAAGCTCGGCCCCCAGGTACTAATCAATAATACACAAATAAATTATTGTAATGATTTTTAAATAAATATAACATATGTTCTAGTGCTGTTTCAAAATGTTTGACGTAATTTTAATGCGCAACTAAACTTTTCTTTACTGGCTGTTCAGTCAAAATATACTAGGAAATTTTTGCAAGAAACATCGTGCGTACCTTTATAACATTTCATAGAATAACCAGACATAACTTTTAAAGGTAGAAGTATGATGAACTGGGATATCAAATGTGATGAC
Source organism: Allygus modestus (assembly GCA_963675035.1). Classification (NCBI taxonomy): domain Eukaryota; kingdom Metazoa; phylum Arthropoda; class Insecta; order Hemiptera; family Cicadellidae; genus Allygus; species Allygus modestus. The sequence continues at coordinate 225,858,102 of OY776111.1, forward strand.
TTAAATCATTCTTGGAAAGAAAAGTCTTTCTGGTGTTTGTTCCTTGAAAATGATGTTATCAATCCTATATGTATACAGTAAACACATATCTTACAGTAAACACGTTTAAATAATAATAATAATTGTGTCAGAGTATGTTAAAAATATATGTAGAGTAAAAATTAACGCATACTAAATTTAGTCATTTTTTAACTAAAATATTCTCATCGCCAATAACGTAGAATATATATTTTAATAAATATTAATATATCTATATATTTAATTCCGTAAGCGAATCGGTCCCCACGAAATATCTAGAGCTGGGAAGAAGTTAAGTTAGTTTATGACGATTCATTTTGAAGATTGAGGGCCAAGGACGGTGGGTAAAATATCAGAAATGTAAAAAATTTCGTTGGCTACGCCCCACTGGACTAAGAAGATCCAATGATTTTCTTATGGAAATATCACTACAGTGTTTTTGTTAGTAAGCAAAATTAACTAATGATGAGCTATGATTATCCACTTACACAAAAACCATATGTTATGGGCCATAGCCCCTGTAAGCCAGTAGTAATATTTTATTATTATGTTAATGTTTTAATTAATACACAAACATTTATTTTGATAAAATTACCTTCCTGTAGACAAAACCGACACTGATAAATATCCGTCGTCAAATTAGTAGTTCGAGTTTATTTTGTAGTATAATTTAAATGTTTTATAACCTGAAATCTATTGCTAAAAATAAGCGAAATCAAATATTTGCAAGTTTTAAATATATTATTTGAATATCCTATTTTATGTTATGCTGAGGGTTATAGTCTTAAAAAAATACGTGAGGGTTTCAAACCTCCCCACCAACTTACTACTCTCTTAGTCTTAGTCTTAATCAACTGCACATCACTCCCGGTATTCGAGCCAATATTAATTACTATTATGGAGTTTTATTATTATTTTCTCCCTACTAGCAATAAGAAAAAGCGGAAATTAGGTATGTACGACCCGGATGTGTACGTTTGTTTGTTTGTTTGTTTGTTCTCATGAATGCACACAGAAATACTGCAATGCAAATACTGACTCTCACCTGATTTGAAGCAGCGAAATATGTCAGATAGTACCTTAACTAACACAACCCGGACAATGAGAGATGACACGGACAAATGGGATTCATTCGTTAATCAAGTTTATTTCTAAATTGACGACCAAAAGGAAACAGAGAAAAACAAAGAAATAATAACCAATAGTAAATATTTTAATGTAAATTCATTGACAATCCGAACTTTTGCATATAGTAGACAGGTACTACTTATAAGTATAACTTATTTATACTTATAACATAATTCAGTAAAAAGACAAGTAACTAGGCAAATTCCGTTTAAACTTTGAACAGGTTTATTGGTAATATCACTGAGATCAACAAACGCCCCATTGACTCAGTGGTGTTTAGTATTCCAAAAACATAATTAAAGTATCCCTGTTCTGAACGCTTTGGAATCAGAATTGCAGTAGTTGTCTTCCTTTAAAATTCAGCATACAAACCTAATGCATCATTACGATCAAAATGTTTTTCCTCTTTTCCTGCTCTACACCTGAAATAAACGATATCAAATTACAAAATGAAATCATAAAGTACTGTAATGTAATAAAGAAATTAAACAGATAAGCATAAAAAAAGGATTTTGGGAACAAGCAGACTATGTGATTATAAAATCAAAACGCAAACAACAAATAAACTATTTATAATTTTTTATTTTTGACAAACAAACTAGATTACCCAATATGTTTAACTATTTTTACTTAAAAGGCAATTGAAAATATTATTAAATATAAAATTTTGAAAATACACAGTTATATTGGACATATTATTTTTGTTTTGCCCAGATGATTGATTGTAAGTTAGGTATTCTGAAGTAAATTTGTTCCTTCACTGTATCATTTTGTATTTACCATCAAAATTAGCACACCAACACTGTAAGTTGAAATGCATTTTTTGGAGTGTCCTACCCAGCGTTGGGGATTTTGTAAATGTACAGTGACTTATAGTAGTTTCCTGCAAGTAGAATAAAATACCACAGGTCAATTATTGGACAACGATTGAGGTCGCTTCATTGAAAGACTAAGACAACAATTTTGGTCAAATTTACAATTAAAGTTGCTTACACTAAAAAAATCACTACAAAATCGCATTTACTTCCGCAAATTTGGATCGTAATCGACGCTTTTTAAACTGCGTACAACTTACCTTATTGTCCTTCTTCTTATGAATGCCTCTTTTAGTAATTATACTAATTAAGATACTAATTTCAAACATTATTTACATTTTAGTGTATTATAATAACTCTATAACGTGTGACAAAGTTCGTCTTGACTTTATTACCTTTGTATCACGAGCTTCCGTTAACGATAGTATGGAATATGAATATATAAGACGCCGACTAGGAATAAACGTATTTAAAATACAGGTAAAAGCTATATTTTAAATATTTTAAATATTTTTTTGGTTTCACTAAAAAAGCTACTTTACTCAATATTCTGAAGACTTGACCCAAACCTATTGAGCAATTTTGAGCATTTGAATGATTATTTTAAGCATTTCAATAGGAATTTTTGGTAAAACTTCGATATTTTGAGTATTATTATTGAATGTTGTCATGTTAAGATGGTATTTAGTTAATATTTAAACGCACTAGGTTTGTTTGTATAGCTTTTAAACATACTAGGGTATTTTTATAGTTTTTCATACATGACGTTTGATCGAGAAACTACGTAAATTATTGATTACTATTGAATACAGAGTCGAGTTAGGTATTTATCCAAAAGCAAGGTTTTAAGGTAAGTTTCCAGTACGACCTGACTGGAATAGTATATTTCACAACTAGTCACGAAAGTGGCCTATTTTGGGGCAAGATGATTGTTGGCCATAGTGATTCAACTATTTATTTCAAATGTAAAGGCAGGGTTGTGACCCATCATATAGAAGTACCTTTTTACGTTGAAAAGATTGCTGCAATCCGTTTTTGAAAATCATTACTCGTTGTCAAGATATTGGTGAATTAAAAAATGAATTTTGGACCGAGTTTTAAAGGACCCAACCTTAAAACATGCCCATATTTTCATCATTACATCAAATATCGACCATGAACTAACACCAATCATTGTTGAGTGGCATTCGCTTCAATTTGATAAAATCAAATTTTTGGCCGCCATCTTTGATCCGCCATTTTGGAATAAGATATTTTTTTCAAATGTAAAGGTAGGGTTGTTACCCATCATTTCCAAATTCTTTCCACGCTAAAATAAATGCCACAATCCGTTTTCAAATATAACCTTTAGTTTTCATGATATTGTCACTTTTTGAAATGTTAAACAGACATCATTCGATGTATAGATAGATTAAAGGTACCAGCATGATATATTACCTTAAGGAAACATGCCCCTAAAGAATAAACACTTTTCACAATCTCCACATGTTTGAAAAAATAATTAATTAGCATACTAAACGACATTTAAATTACCGATCTGTTATTAAATGTCAATATTCGACTTTATTATTAATTTTAGTTAATACATTATAAGATAACTTTTTGTTTTCTTATTAAACTAATATTTTATGTTATATTAAAGGGTATTCTTATGTTTTCGAGCACTTAGAGAGAGTGTATTTCAGTATTTTGGGAAATATTGAGTGAATTTCCCTGATTTTATGAATATAATTTCCAGTTTTTAGACAAGTATATATAACTTTGCTATTTATAAATGCATATTTTATTACTTTAATATTGTTAATATACGTTTATTCGTAGTTCAATAGGCAACAGCCAAAGCTTGTAAAATGTCAATAAAACCAGTCAGATACAGTAGACTCTGTGAAATCCGGATAACCCTTATCCGGACTCCCGGTTATCCGGATCGATGATCTTGAATTTTTTATGTTTTGTTGCTAATAAAAACTAAAATAACGGAACTTCTCAATTTAGTACCTTCAGTTTTCAAGCGATTATTCCCCATTGCAAAAATGTAATGTAGTTTGCATCATTTTCATGTAATAATTGTGATCCTCTGATATCCCGACCTTTTTTGTGTTCCGATCATGCTCTCGGTCCCGTGACGGATTAACGAGGTTATACTGTACTTTGGAGTGTTAATAACTTTCTTCTCTAAGCTCACGTTTGTATTAGAACATAAACATAAAAGCTTATTGGCATAATTGTTCACTATAAAGGGCGGAACTGCTGATTCATGCCCACCTCGGAGAAATCCAGATTTCTGAGAGTCTACTGTATTAAAATTTCACAACTGTCACGACAGATTTTATTTACATTTCGCTTATTTGGAAAATTCTATGAAATATTTGTTAGTACTAACCTTTAATATAACTAGCCTAGTCTAGAATACATTAAAACCATCTTGCGTAAGAACGTTTACAATACCAATTGCTTGGAGCGGTGGCCGAGGTAGGTATCATAGTGCCTAGGCAGGTGCCTAGGCACTATGATAAACATATTTATTGATCTTATTTCTTAGTTAGTAACTGTTAGTAGGAAATTTTATCTCTTTCGAGCAATTACAAATTAATCAAGTAAAATAAGTTTCGTTGACAAGTGTTCAATGTTGTGTAATCCAAACTGGACATGGTGTGGAAACGAGATATGGCTAGAGGCCAACGAGGGAAAGTTAGGAGAGTTTACATTGGCGTACAAATCTTTAATGCACGCGATTATTAACCCTCGTTGAAAATAAGCGTGGTATTTTTCTTAATTTCGTAGAAATTTTCTTATCGTACGCACACAGACTTATTTAGTAACTATTATTTAGACAGTTAAACTTAATTGATGTATGAGAGAAGTGTTTTAATTAATACTCCCAGACGAGCTATTAATTGTGCTGCTGTTCTTTTAAAACCTTTTAATGGCTAATGGATATATTTAATATGTTGTTTTTATTATGTCTGTTAAGATAAGAATAAATTATTGCTTCTGCTTTTGAAGCATGATTGAATTGAGGTTTATTTATAAGCCCAGTTTTTTTAATTAATAAATAAACTCTTCAAATAGTGTAATTTTCTTTACTTAATAAATAGGTTTGGGGATGTCTTTCGTGTAGGATATTGTTAAATCCTCCTGAATGAAAATTTGTTTGCCTTATGACATACACCAAGCACACATAATGTAGAAATAACAACGTGGTAGCAAAAGCTCTTTCATTAAGGCTATGGAAAATTGCCTTAAAATATATTTTGTTTAGACAACATTTAAATTGACTGCCCTTATAACAACTGTGACCACTTTCACGATGTTAATTATATTTACCTAAATATATTAGCAACAAAGAAGTATTGAGCCGAAACATAAATTTAAGTATAAAATATAGTTTATAGCCAACCATTAAAACAAAATGTTGAGACACCTGAGTTGTAGATTCCATACCAACATTTTGTATAGATACGAGAATTGACCAGATGGAGCGGTAAAAAAAATATTTAATTTAAGTACATTGTTTAAGTTTTTATCTATTATTTAATTACTTTTTGGTGAAATCCTAAGCTAAGTAAACCAATGGGTATTTCCTAACTCTAGAAACAAACTTAAAATTAAAACTTACTCTGTACTTGAATAGTGGGGAACCACTCCCAGTACACAATCAACCCAATACCCAAACACAAACAACCTTTGCAAGCAAAAACAGTGTAAAGTTTAAAACAAAGAAGGTCCATTAGAGTAAGTAGCGATCGTAATTTTGACGATCTTAAAAGTGTTGCTTTTGATGGGTATCCCATAAATATGTAACTTTAAGTGAAAGGGAGACATTTTACGTAAAAGATTATCGATCGAATCAAATGGGTTAACGGCAAGAGTTGGCTTAAGGAATAGTCGGCGAAGTTTCCAGCCCTTACACATTAGCTAAGTGACAAGTTTCTATTGACTTGTGTTCCACGGATTTGTCGATAACGGCAAGATCAACTCTGGTTACTTATTCAAATGTGACGATACATATTGCATTAATTTTTGTTTAACTTTTACCAACAAGTAAGCTCATGAAATGAATACAAAAGAAATGCTTACTCTTGTTAAATTTCTTTAAAATAATTCAAAACTTGTATCAATAACGATACATTAAAATACCAAAGTTAGAAACGAGACGAATAGAAAGTAGAGACAAAGAATATAAAAATAATAATTGTAATATTGTGAATTTAAATTAAATTCATATTGTTTTGTTTTCAAATTACCAGAGGTATAGCTTAATAAACACTTGTTAAACATATGGATGTGCAGATGTGACCATTTAGCTGATATTAAAAAAAATTATATTCAGCAGCTACTGAAAACACATTTGCAATTCAATGGCGAATTACTCTCATTATCACACTTACATTTGCTTTATTTCTGGTGTAACTATACAAAACCAAAAGTGATTAACATAGTTGATTCAATATTTTGTTCAGTAAGTAGATTAATGAATATCCTGTGATTTATATGAATTATAAAACCACAGGAAGTAGGAAACAAATGGGAACCAAAACATTAATTAAGCAATAGCTATAAAAAAAATCATCGATGCATTAATTTAAATCAATTACCAAAACACGAATATAATTGTATTAGATTTAAAATGGCAAGTCTATTTTTAAACTCACATTGAGTCCATCTGTGTTAAGGGTGAAAATAAATCCATGAAACCCCTAGTTATTCCTCTCTTTGACCAAAGAGGAAATGATGCCAGTTTTGCAATACGGGTGCTTTGGAATACCGTTAATTTTTATTTTTGACATTCACTTTTTGTGTTTTATTTAGTGAATTGATTTGTTTTTTGTTACATGTGTATAAATAAAACCTACTATTTCTTTGCAATTTAATGACGAAATAATGGTAACCTAACCTAACTCCGCAAAGAGTTTATTTATATATTTTATAAGTACAACCTACAAACTACCTTACACTTTTTTAAGTGTTTTAGAACTAAGTTATTTACTGATTGATGCGCCACAGTCCCGGCCAGATGGTACATTCGCTCACGCGACACTCAACAATGCCGCCGGGTTCATAAGATAAAGACACAAAACTAGGCAGCACGACTGACTTTACAAAACCAGGCATTATAAGAGAGGTATTTTTAATGTTATTAGACAGTATAAGTTTGTTGTTATAGAACAAAGGTTTAAGTTTTGTGGTCGTAGAATAGAAAAGAACCAAGTGGACCTTCTTCGCGCTAAAAATCTCCACAAATAATGCGAATCAAATAATGGTAAAATGTTTAAAAATAAGAAAATATTTTCAATTATTTATTCAACACTGAGATGTGATTGGTAGAAGTTAAAATATATTACAGTGATGACACTAATTGCGCTCAGTATAAATAACATCTCCCTTGTCCACCTGATCTCAGTTGTATGAATGTCCGATTACATTAAAATAATGTTTAATTGGTTTTAAATTAACCCACTAAATTGATTTATGGAGATCAGTTAAAAAACTGACAGTTTTCTTAAGATTTTAAATAAAATTCCGTTTCATAAAGTTGAAAAACTTTAAATTCCCGTGTTTTTCAACAGATCCTGGTACGTCTTGGCTTTACGATGGTACAGTTTAGCTTATATCACAAATTTCGCTTTGCCAGTTTCTACAACTACACGTTACCGCTGTTTACCGTTGCAAGTCCGCGCCCCATTACATCTCTGAGACATGGAGACAGACACAGCGTATCCGGGTCAGGGCGATCTACGGACTAGATTGGAAAACAACACGCTTTAGAAAATTAAGTCATAAGTATACATAAAGTATAATTTTCTTGACAGTGATTTTATCCAAGCTCTTTTATATTGCGACTACCATTATGAAGAATTAAGCACTTTTTGTAAATAAAAAAGTTGTCCTGTTAGTTTTCCTTGGTTAGTAATAAGAATTGTATAAGTGTAGTGATTGCAATTAATTTTCATAAATCATTTTTTGCATTATAATATTAACTCTATTCTTTTATATCATATTTTTTGATAAGAATTTAATTAATTCCTTCACTGTTGGTGACACTTACGGCCCTGGTATTTTTGTAGTGAATTTTCATAGAGTGAAATTGAAATAAAATGTATACACAAATCCAATACATGTCCCAAGGGATATTTAAAATAAGGGGAGCACTGCTAAATAAAGAAAAATACAATTTATTTTTATGTGAACGAAATGTAAAACATATTACGAAAATCCGTATCGATTTGTTTATGTACTCCGTTGTGATATTGATGTTCATGTTTCACTATTTTTAAATAATCATACTAAAAGTAACAATGCATTAGAATTGTGCAATAGCAGCATTGAAGCAATGTAACAATATCAAACGTTGGGAGACGTTGTATTTTGAAAACCCAACTCACTCTGACATCTCAAGCCGCATATCGCTCTTCAGATTTCTGAGATCTTGCAACCAATTTTCCGACCAGTCTCCCATATCTAGTTGGACAATGACTTTTTCGTACATAAAACATTTCTGCTGTAGAAATTTGCATAAAATGAATAACTTAAATGTTAAAACTGCAACAAAGTATCCTCGCATCAGCCTGTTTATTAATCAATCCAGGCTAACATATTGTATTGTGTCGTACATTGTTTGGACCTCTTCAGCAATACGTAAGGGATGAAATTGAAACAATTAGAATAAAGCAACTAACAGCTCTAATCACAGGAGAAACAATTAGTATTAGTGAAAATAATATAATTTTTTCCTATTTATATAAATAACAACAAACTGAAAGCCTAACAAACTTGATATTGAAGTTAAACTCGACAAATTAAAATTGAAAGATTAGGTGTTAAAAATATTATTTAAAGTAGTTTAAAGTTTATTGTGATTGATATGCCTGTACTTATGTATAATAATTGATTCTACGTATCCTGTTACTACCATCGTATTGAAGATAATAAATTCTACCACAAAATAGTATTAATTTGTATTCATAGATTAAAAAGATTGTTGATAATCTCTTCTGCTGTAATACGATCCTATGTGAGATCCAATACAAGTCTAATTTTTGGATGGTCAGAAAATAAACCTTGGTCATAAATCGCATTATTCAGCGATGGAAGTACTGTTTATTTTATAGATGAAATTTGTATGTTTATAGTTTCCAACAGCGTTCATGGTTGAATAGCCTCCAAAGCCGATACACAGTAAAATAAGATTACTTTACCTCCGTCTTCAGCTTTAAAACGATTCAAGTGGACGACCGCGGTTTCGGAAGTTAAACCTACCGCGGTTTCGGCGATCACCTACCGGCCGGTACGTGTCAGTGCACTTTGTTTAAATGTTTTTCGTTCGTATTGTAGTGTGTGTTTTGTGTACATTTTAACTTTTGACGATAGACATATTTGAACTTTTGTAAAATTTAATTCAACCTGATAATGGAAGTATTTTAATTTCCGAAACCGCGGTCGTCCATTTGGATTGTTTTAAAGCTGAAGACGGGGGAAACTAACCTTATTTTATTTCCTACAGTGCTTATAGAGCACTAATTTCTCTGAACTCAAAAGTGTCGAAATAATTTAGAGCCTGCAAGAGAAAATTTGAAAGATGATATACTAACGCTCTAATGCAAACTCGTCCAGTTGATCATTAAAGGACTCCTTTAACTCAAACAACGCTCAAACGTAAGTTTTAGCGTGTTGTCCTTTTATTTAATTTTTTATTTAATTTTTGTTTTGTTTAAACCTCAACTGTCCGTCACCATAGGCTATGCATCTGTGCGGTGAAGTAAAGACAGCGAGGTACCGTGACGGCATTTGTCATATGGGAAAGCCAGAGGTGACCGCCAATGATCTTACAGGTGTTGGCCGGGACCGGGATCGAACCGGCCACGTCTGACTTGCTACTCTGACTTGCTTTAACTCTGAGCTACCGAATTCTTAAATCTGAGATGGCCATGTATTTGGCCTATTTGGTTGCAATCCGTTATAAATAAGTAAACATGTGGTGTGGTGTTTTAAAGATAATTATTTCTTTATTAAACAAAATTATTAAGAATAAAAATGAGAGACACTATACGGTCATTGCAAAGACAAACAAAGGTTTAAAATCATAGTTGAAGGGAAATTTCAGACATAAAATAAAGTTACATGGATAGTACAGTTTCTGGAAAACATTATTGTCCCAGTCTTAAATCTTTTAACATGGAACTCAGACGAAATTATTTGTTTGTTGTTCCCAACTCTTACGGCTATTTCGTTTTGTATTGATGTAAAAAGTATCTTAAACTTGCATTTTTTGGTTAGTATAACTATTTTATAAGGTAGTTTCTGATAGGTAAGTTGTGTAGCCGTGCTGCCACTTTAATTATATGACGTTTATAAAGGTAGCCAGTGAATGTGTTAAAAGTAATAGCAAATAAGTCATACAATCGTAACACTTATATACTGGTAACACAATCGTTCTCGGCAGTATATGTTTAGTTACAATAATAATAAAGTAAACTAACTCCACAAGGAATATGATTCGGCTAAGAGTTAGTATTGAGGTATAATCATCATCATATTATAAAAAATAAGGTGATTCTTGTAACGGGCTACCCTCAAAACAATTAGGTTTAAAACCATGGTTGATGAGTTATTTGAAAGCCATTGGCGTCTAGATGTGCCTTTTGGGGGTTTGGAAGTCGTCCACCTTCAGGGCTCTGCCCCCTGGGCTTTCAAAGTATCAAAATATTCTACCTTATGGAAGAATATAAATTAATGTAATTGTACATATAACAGCAGCTGTTTATATATAGCGAGCAGCAAACTTGCAGCAAACCTGCATACTCAGTGAATTTAAAATGCTTCTTTATATGTCATGAAGTCACTTACCAACTTTCATCAAAGCAAGTTCATAAATAAGTGAGATATGACATTTTATTTATTCTCCATAAGAAAAAAAACATTAGGACTGTGTACACAGGTTTGTTGCATCAAGGAACACAAAAATCTGGATTTTATTTAAATGCCAATGGATCACACCAGATGAAGCAACGTACCAAGTTTTACCAATATATGTTCAAAAACCACGAGAGATATTACATGTTTATTATTCTCCATAATAGTAACATTATACCTGCTGAGTACGCAAGTTTGCTGCCATGGGTTCCACAAAAAATTGGGTTTGTATGCAGCTATCAGTAAACCCCAACAATAACATATATTACACAAACGGACACATAACATATATATAGATGTAAATGATGAAAACGAAGTTTTTTCGAATTTTCGTTCATAATACAAACGTTTTCAAGCAATAAAGGCTAAAGAATGGAATTTGAACAGTAAACAAATTAAAAATAAACAAATATTTTACATCGGACTTTTTAAAACTAAAAAATATGATTAAATACAGGTAAATAAATAAAATTGAACTTAAATTTAATTTGATTTAATTTAATTTGAATCATTTTAGTCTTAAGAAAAATTACCTGAGATTTAACCCAGAAGGAACCTTGGTCTTTAATACCAACTGATGTGTCAATTCAGAATTCCTTAATATCAGTTGGTTACAGTTGTTATTACTTTCTCCCCTTATACATAGTATATGGAGAAAGTATTGTTTTCGTAAAAATTTTCGAATTTGAGTTGTTAGTGGAAATATTCGTTTTGGTGCTCCCTGAACCCAAAAAAGTGATTTTTACGAGATGTCTGTGTGTCTGTCTGTATGGATGTGTACAGAGAGCTAGAGCCCTAACCATTGGTCCGATTTTTATGAAATTTGATAGGTAGGTACTAATCCACGATATCTCCAGGTGTGTTTTCATTTTTTGGAATTTTGGATTTTTAAGGGTAATTATCCCCCAAAAACAAAAAAAAACACGAAAAATCAAGATTTCCCAAAAACAGCTCTAACGATTTTGATTAAACATTAGTCGTTTGTAGAACTTTAGTTTTCCAACAAAATGACACCACTCGCATTTCTGTAAAAATTCGAGTTCAGAAATTACAAGACTTAAAATATCAAAAATTCAGTTTTTTGGAATTTTCATAAAAAAACATAAATATAAAAATTATTACTATTCACCATTAAAAATAGCTCAAAAAACTAATTAATTTTATATTCTGAATTACTATTCTACGATTACTGGTTGCGGAGAAAATTTAAATTTTCATTTCGCGGTAAACGCAGTACGTTTTCTAATGTTATTCTTATGGGGGAAAAAAATTGTATTTCTCTCTTATTTATTGATCAATTTCGTTCAAACTTGATATGCTTGTCAAGTTAGCATTGAAAAACAGAGGAAATTCGAAATATGTTGCCCCCTAATAACCTTGAGGGGGGAAAGGGGCATTTCCCCTTTTAACACCGCGTGTGTAGCGATGGATTCTGTAGTGCCTCCTAAACAGGGATATCGGTGGACATCTTTGAAAAAAACTTGTTTACAAGATTGTCTGTACATTCAACCGTGCTTTGTATTCTATATTTCCTAAATAACAAGTAATTTATTCATTAAAGTTGGGCTAAAAGGGAGAAAGTATGTGTCAGTTTCCTGATACCGTTTATTTTGATGTGGTTTAATTTTGTGAAGGGAGTTAAGATCATATATATATATACATATATATATATAATATATTACATTATTATATTATTATATATTATATATATATATATATCCTGGGCCTAGGTCTTACCAGGCCGACTATGGTAATAGCGGCTAATAAGGTCGTCTGCGGCAATGTTTCTACTGGCAAAGACCCTTTATTTGGTATTCAAGTAGTATAATCATAGATCTTGTTTAAGACGCTTTTGGAGACACCTTGCAGACTGTTTATTTGACTTCTGAGTTTGTAGGAGCAAAAGTCAGATATTAAAATTTTGATTTTATAATTTATGATATGTACATTAAGGTATGGAGACATGAAACAATCAATAAATATGTTTGTACACCATTGGTGTATTTTGGCATACATTTTTAGTATTTCTTAGTATTTTAGCCCTTCTAAAAACTGTTGACGCGATCGTGTAGAGCGGTACTGTTGTCGAGTGTTTGATGTGATCAAATTTAACTCCGAAACCACCAACGAGTTGAAAAAGGAGATCATCAATCGCCACGTTTTTAATTAAACCCAGATTTGCGAAACACCCACTAAATTGTGCAATAAATATTACAGGCTGGATTATTTCCATCCTGTGACTGTTAATACTGGTACTCTAGTGTCAATCTAATTTGGTTGATTCTGAAAAAGTCAATAACTTTTATTCACGATCTTTACTAACTCAACATGAAACATGTATATTTGTTAATTCTAAATAACGTTTTATTTCAATGTCAAAACTCATCTTTATTTGTTAGCAAGTGAGCTATTAGCATGACCCCCATGGTGAGACATAAACTTGTTTACGGTTCACTTTCATTGTTAACTGTGAATTAAAATAATACCATACCTGCACTCCAACTTAAGGCCAACAAAATTTAAAAAATAACTAGCTATTTGAGATGCATTGCTATAGGGATTTCGGGAAAGCCAAGCAAACATTGTTGTTAAATGCCTTTTACTACTGTGTCAGTAAGGAGATGTCAATAAATACATCTTGAAATTGTTAAGTTTTTAAACATCTTACAATGAAAGAAAGCTTTTATTAGCATTACACGTTTTTTACAACTACAGTCTTAACAACGACTCCAAACACTTTTTCATTTTGAGACTGATCCCAAAGTACATTTTTTAGCAACAGGTTTCTACGAGACTTCTCATTAAGATTCAGTAGGGAGTTATCTATACAGTTCTGGGTTCTGGGTTTCTTTTTAAAGTTCACGGACGAATTTTAATTTTAACATAAACGGTTTATTGAACGTATAAAGTTATTTACAGGTTGTATTATAATGTGTTTCCTTAACCAATCTAGTAAATTCTCGATATAAAATTTGTCTAGTATAAGCTAAGTCAAATGATAACCTTTTATTTATATTTAAATAAAAGGATAACTACGTGTTATAATTAGTTATTGCACTTTTATTTTAGAGACGTTACACAAGACATGCAGGATAGGGTAGATAGGGATGATGTGGACCGATGACGGGAGGATGAAGTGGAGGCTTGGAAACCGGAATGACAAATGGAACGTTTCAACCCTGGAGCAAAATATTTCTTCACCGTGTCCGTGATAATAATTTTATTCAGAAAAACTTCTTTGATTCTATATATCTGAGTATGATATCAAATAAAAGATTTCAATGTTAATAAAGGCATACCATCATTTTAATATTACTTTCCAGAGAAGTTTATTCCCGGAAAAACACTTTCTTAGGTGTAGTTATTTTTATCACATCTTATAATATGCAAAGAGTATTCGTATTTTGCTACACCGCAATATTTTCTCGCATGATACAGATTCCAGTCCTACGAATAAAAAATATAGGTAAAATAACAAATATGTTTTTAATTATTATTTGGAACCATTGACAACTTATCTCTTTGCCAATCCAAGTCTATTTATTTTCCCGACATATTTTTAATTTTTGTCCGCTAAACTTGTAGTTTTTCTGAGCGTTAAAAATGTATCTATTTTAAACGGCTAAAAACGGCCGTGTGTTTTTCATGATGTAAAGTTCCTCTGTGTTTATGGTTCAATTGATGAATTACTGTGTTTCAGAGGTAAATATTTTGTAAAGAAAATAAATATCGCCGCCATCTCCTATGCGAACCATCGCTTTCTATTGCATCGTTGTGTTTGAACGTTAAGTGAATTTAAACCTTGTACAATTGTTCATTTTGTTAAGAAACCTTTACAGTTTTCAGAATATATAATTGTTTATGTTTGTTTTTATTAACTAGACTAGTTTTTATTAACTATATATGTATGGAAAAATAATACAGGGCCTAAACTATTTAAAAACCCAGTATTTCTCCTGGGACTCAGTATTTTTTTTCTTGTTCATGATCTTTGTCTATAACCATTAAAAGGCGCAAAAACTGAAGACTTGATCTTAAATTTTGTATATAATAGAATAATTTATATTTCATATAACAGGAAATAATAAGTAAACGCTTTAATGTAGAAAGGCCGAAGCGAATTAGCCCCAAAAGAAGAAAGACGAACAAGCGAAGCACACTTACCATTCTTTTAAAAAATAAGTGAATATGTGATCGCTTTAGTAATTAGTTGTGATTTAAAGGGAGAAAATACATTTTAATTATCTGATAACATTTTCCAGAAGTCCAAGAAATTTATTTTACAATCTGCTTACTTCCGGTTGTTTTTATCGTAGCGAAGCTATTAATATTTTTATGGTTTTGCTTGTAAGGCCGCAGTTTTTTGACAAATCTGATTTGATTTATGTTCTCTTTTACTGCAAATGATACCGGAAATTTATGAGTGTTTTTAGACTAAGAGCACCAGCATAAATTACACTAATAGACTTTGACCCTTAGTTCAAGAAACAGTTGATAATACCTGATATTACCTTCGGAGATAGTTTTGAAAACATCAATAACCAGTACCTCAGTAAGTTATTTTTCAACACACTCCATAAAAAAAAAAACTATTCCCGACGAGTACATTGTACATACAATCTCGATGACAGCTGTTTCCATTATTTTTGAAATTGTTCGGCAAGTGTCTAGAAAGTTGTTTGTACACTTATCAGCTGATTTATGGAGGAAATTAAACTAGCAATAAACAAAATTAAACTAGCAATAAACATATAACACATGAATATAAAACATACACTAAACATATTTTTGGGTTCGTGTGTCATTTCGAAGTATGATGAAAAGAATCGTTCATAACTCGTCCCAAAAGTGATGAATGATCGGTGCTTGGTGAATTTATTCCCATGTTTGGCTCCACCTCACGCGTGAACTTTGATCATTCACTAGAAATGGCCGCCTTCGGTACTTGTAGTAGAATATCATATGTTATATTAGTTAATAAAAATAATTCAACATTAAAAATATTCACATTTATCTGTACAGTTTTTTAATGCAATATTATATAGTACACTCACCAACAATAAAACGAGATCGCACGCAGCACGCTGACGTGAGGGAAGTGAATTTCCGCATTAAAACCTCTAAAAAATCGAATAAAGGGTTTAAAGTAACACTGGTAACATTTTTTTGGAAAATTGAAAAATGTTGTTTTTTGGCTGTTCTGATGCTCCTGGTTATACTTAAAGTCACTATTAGGATGGAAATGTTGTACATAATAAGGTTAGGAGGAGGTATAGTCAGGATAACAAGTTAGTATAGGGGTATTGGGGGTGATAAAACTACATCAAGATAAGAAAAGCAGCCTTTTCCAGTTTAGAATCCCCATAATACACGTACTGTGTTAAAACAATTAACATTAACTCGGTAATAACTCGGTAAATAATTGGGCTGGAATGATGAAAGAGGGCTTAAAATTTTTGGCATTTTATGTACAATAATTTAATATGCAATAATGTTACGTTCGGGGCTTTTCAGACACTTTTTGGACCCAAACACTCAAAATAGTAAAAATTAAAATCCCACAAAAACGGGGTTAGAGTTGTCCGATTGTTTTGCATAACGAACTTATCCAACTGTTTACAGAAGGGAAGGTTCCTACCCAAATTTTAAGTAAATCGGAATTATGTTGCAACCGCTAGAGTGCGAACACTTATATATATATATATATATATATACTGTATAAAGTTTATAGCGACCCCCCACAACGTGTTCAGGGGGCCACGTTAGGAACTCTATGGTGGTACTGGGCTTAACTTTCACCGTGCTGGTCATGCTATTAGTTCACATTTCCTTAGGAAATTCACTAATAATGTTTAGTGTGGTAAAGATTCAAAAACCAAGAATCATCTACTGTATTTGCCATTGATAAGATAATATACGCATGTACTAGCAAAGGTATAGCATTGTACTAGCATTGTACTAGCATGTACTAGCATTGTAGACAACGGTTAAAACGTACAAACTGGAAAAGTTGAAAAAATTATAAAACAAATTATTTTAACTGGTACTCTGTGGATTTATAAGAACAAATAAGAATAATAAATAGACCTACATAAACACTCGGACTGCACAAAATTAAACATGTAGAATATAGACTTTATATAATAAACATGACAACAATTTAAATAGTTGAAAATTAACAAGAAAATAGCCTATAAAATTAACTACGGCCACAATACACAAATATTATTTGAGAAACAAGTTAAATTATTTGAGATTAAAAACAATATTCTTTACTATCGAAAAGTCAATAATGGAATAAAATGGGTTATTTAGCAATCAATCTTAAAATTTCCTTAAAAATCCAAACGTATAATTAAAGAAGTTTGAATAATTTACTGCAATGTAATAATCTTGAACATTCGTACAAGAGCAAGTTTTTTTTGGGAAATCTAAGGGGTACTTTTGAACAGATTTGTATACAATAGGAGCCAAGTTAAAGATCTAGCTGTAGCATACACGAATTCCCGTTTAATTTACAGTTGCTCTAGGGCTCTTCCCTACAGCCTTCAATGTAAATCTTATGTAAGAAAAGAAAACGATTGAATCGTATATTTAATAGCTGTTTACACATACAAAACACAGCAGAGTAGTAAAAACAGTTGTTACGGAAATTTGTATAAACAATTCTTTGTTTGAAATTCATTGTTGGTAATGGTGAGTTTATGTTATTTAAAATATTATTGTGGACATTTGCGAATACTTACTTTGAAATCAAAACGTTTTGGGATATGGAATCTGATCCCGCCTTCACATCAGAATAATAGCTATATGAATAAGCTATATAAATAGCGACTGTTGGAATGACAACGCAATATGTATAGTACTTTTATTTCTTGATTTATTTGGACTACCTATCGCTTCTAGTGTTTAAAACCACACTACGTTTCGGGAGGTAAGGAAACTCCTGCCGTTATCAAGTGAACCCTACTTACATCTAAATATCAAGTTCTTACACCTAACTAACCTACATTTTTTGGATTTTCTTATTTTTTTCTTTTACATTTTAAATACACTAACACAAAAAAAATCCTATACAAAAAATAAAATACAATACACTAACACATCATTTACATACAAAAACAAATGGAACAAAGGTTTGAGTATGGGCAGGAGAAGTCTAGATAGTTCTCTTAAAGTAGTAGTCTCTTAAAGTAACAATGGGTCTCAGAGGAACACCTTCTTTGTGTATTTTTGGTAGCCCATACATGTGTGGAGTTTTTTAATGGTGTGGTGTAAGTCGTTTGCACTGAGCGTCTGTAAAAAATTCTTTGTGTTTTATAAGAGTCTTTTCGATTTTAGTTTCATAACTTTTAGTTGTGTCCTTCTTTAGTAGTGTGTAATTTCCAGCTTTAAGAACATCCTGAATTTTAAGCGAATAATCAACTTTATTTATTAACACAGTTGCATTTCCTTTGTCGGCTGGTAAAATCTTCAGGTTTTCTTCCTTTTTTAAAGCTGGAAGATGCCTGCCCTGAGGATGTAGCTGATCAGTTCAGAAGTGAGGCCAGTGCAGCACTTAAAAATGTAAAACCAGTGAAACCGAACATAACAAGAAATGAAAAAGAGGCCTTAAATGCTTCCTTAAAATAAGGTGTTCCTCTGAGACCCATTGTTAGTTTAAGAGAGAAATAGAGAACTATGTAGATTTATCCTGCCCACACTCAAACCTTTGTCAGGAAATACTGATTCACATGTAACATACACAAAGCATTTTGTAGAAATCACAAAAGACATGCAAATTTCAGACAAGGATATGTTAGTTAGTTTTGATGTTGAAAGTCTTTTCACTAATATCCCCGTAAACCAAACACTAGAAATCATTTGAAAAACGGTTACACAATGACCAAAACTTGAACACAAGAACCAAAATCCCTGTAAACTTAATTATGGAATTGCTTAAATTATGTACCGAGTCAAATTATTTTGAATTGGAGGGCCAGATTTTCCGCCAGGATGAGGGAATGGCAATGGGTTCGCCTCAGTCACCAATATTTGCCAACATATTTATGGAAGAATTCGAGCAGAAAGCTATTGCGTCTGAGTAGTTAGGGCGGGCACCTTGGCCCCAACATGGAGTCTTATGGAGAATAGAATAACATGTACTCTTATGGAGAATAGATTAACATGTACTCTTATGGGGGAATAGAATAACATGTACTCTTACGGAGGATAGAATTGGGGTGTAATTGCTACCCTCTGCGACTCTTCTGCTACCCTCTTTGGCAACTATCTATCTTCTGCTACCCTCTTTGGCAACTATCTATTTCTTGCACGCCTTTATGGTTAAACCCTCGTGTCCTTCTGTTGTTAATCATCTAGTCTTCTGTGGTAATTATTTGACCTACGTTTCCGTTTACATATTTAACCCCCGTGTCCTTCTGTTGTAAACCATCTAGCCTTCCGTGGTAATTGTTTAACCCTCGTGTCATTCTGTTGTTAATCATCTAGTCTTCTGTGGTAATTATTTTACCCTCGTGTCCTTCTGTTGTTAATCATCTAGCCTTCTGTACATCTAACCTCCACATCCTTCACTCCCTTCTGTGTATCTAATCTCACTTCCTTCTGCGTATCTAACCACAACATTTGCAACAACTCTCTGTCAGCAAACTCGTTGTAACTAGTTAAAATACTGCTCTGTAATTGGTTATAATAAAAATGCATTCTATTGGTTGTAATTAGCGTTCTACGCCCTGATTGGTCGAGACTTTTAGAGCTTTTTATTCTCAAGAGTTAACTTCACTCTGCCCCTTGCATTTCCACTGGTCAGAGGTCCATGCGCTACTCCGGTCGTTGATTTTGCACTTGGCAAATATAATTATTACATTTGATTATAATGATTTTAGTTTTCTAGTATTGTAGTAGTTTTAATTCTCATGTATTGTAGTAATCTTGCGTGCTTAATGACATGGCTAGAGTAGTGTTGTATTTAATTGTTTTACCAGGCTAGACCTGACTAACATATCCTTACACCATTAATCTCACTCTCTAGTCTTGTTCTTTAATACAGTTTTGGTTAGAGTATTGTTTGCTACCTCTATTACCTTCATCATAACTTGTAGCTCTGCTTTGACTTGTGTAGTTTGTGTGTTAGTGTTTTTTGACTTGTGTAGTTATACATATGTACAGTGCTCTCCCACATACTATATACCTCTAAACATAGGCTCTATTACCTCAATCTGCTTCAGTCGTCACACTGATCAGACGTGTTTTATGCTGCTTCTGCGTAATTGTTAAGTGTTCTCTTGCACAAATTATTATTGTCTTGTTGATTCTGCGCTATTAATTCAGTTATATTGGTGTGAACTTGACTCTGGTTGGTGTATTTGATCTCTTTAAGCGTTAGCACAGTTTAGATTGTTTTCAGTATTTAATTATCTGTTAAAGGATGGAAGTTTCTAAAAAGAGCTCTCAAAACCCAGTAAATTTAATTGGTACCTCTGAAACCTATGTTAAACACTTCAGGCTGTACGGGTTGGAAACTGTTTTCAAATTCACTAAACCGCCAAGAGGTATCTCTGAGTTTGATTGGATTCGTAAAGGTTTTAATCAAATTGTTGAAAAGGCTAAAGCCAACGCTATACCCACTGATTATCTTGGGTTTAAAATGCAATCGATAAGTTTAAAAAGTGCTGAACCGGGGTACGTAGCTTTGAGACCTGTCTCTGAAGTTAGCGGTGATGTTCTCTGGGATATTTTTGGAGGCATAATTCAAAGTAACTCTGAATCTTTAACCTCTAGCGACACTTTTAGAATTGACGTTACGAGGGTAAATGTCCCCGTAGGTAAAGGGAGAGTACGTCCAGAGATGTACAACACGTTTGACGAGGAATGTAAAGCCAGGAAGGGGATTGTAGTAATTAATAATAAAGGCAATTTATGTCTGGCTAGAGCATTGGTAGTAGGCAAAGCACTTGCTAAACATGATCCTCAGTATAAAACAATACGTCAGGACAAGGGTAAAAGACAAACATTCAGAGCAAATAAACTCATAGCAAAGGCCCGTGTAGAAATGCCGGAGGAGGGTGCTGGCATCCCTGAGCTTGAAAAATTCCAGTCACATCTTAAAAAATACAGAATAACAGTCTACAGTTACGATAGAAAAGGTCGGGATATTTACTTTGAGGGAGGTAATGAAGACGCTAAATTTAAAATTAACTTGCTCTTTCACAACGGGCATTACAATGTAATTACAAACTTAACTGCTGCTTTCGTATGTTATTATTTCTGTGAAGCCTGTCATATTCCCTACAATAACAAGGGTGAGCATCGATGCTCTAACATCTGCCCGTCTTGCCATTCTATCTCTCCGCCCTGTAAACTTGAACACGGAGGCATCACATGCCGTCTTTGCAACCGCTTCTTCAAAAATGAGCGGTGTTTAATAGCCCATCAAGGGCAAGTATGTAAATCTATAAAGTTCTGCCGCGAATGTAACAAAATGATATATCCAAGAAAACGTAAGACAGCTCACGTATGCGGAGAAGTTTACTGTAACCCCTGCGAAGCGTTCAAAGACCCCGCGCATCAGTGTTTCATAAAGGTAGATAGGAGAACTCCGAAAGACCGAGATTTTCTTTTCATATTTTTTGACTTTGAAACAAGGCAGGATGAGTCTCTTCCCTCAGATCCTGATAAAAAATTGCATAAAGTTAACCTGTGCGTCTCGCAACAATACTGTTTTAAATGTGTTAATGGGGGTGAGTGTGAAACCTGTTCTGAGAGGCAAAGAGTCTTTGAAAAATAACCAGTAAAACAATTCATGGACTATGTAATGGGAATTCGAAAGAAATTTAAAGATGTTTGTGTGATTGCTCACAACGGGCAGGGTTTTGATTTCCAATTCATTCTACAGTACATCATGGAAGAAACTAAATTTACACCAAAAATAACTCCTCGGGGAACTAAAGCTATTTTGATTGAAGTAGCCAACGTAAGGTTTGTTGACTCACTTAGTTATTTCCCCATGGCCCTCGCTGCACTTCCTAAAGCTTTTGATCTACCTCCCGAGAAAAAGAAGGGTTATTTTCCACACCTTTTTAACACTGTGGCAAACCAAAATTATGTAGGCCCGATACCCGACAAAAAGTATTACTGCCTGGAATCAATGTTTGAGAAACCTCACGAAGCCTTCGAGATTTGGTACGACGAACGAGTCGCTGAAGATTACGTGTTTGATTTCAAAAAGGAAATCTTGGAGTACTGTATCTCAGACGTGGAGATTTTAACTCAAGCGTGTATAAAATTTAGAGCCTTGCTTCTTGAACAATGTAACGTAGATCCTTTTCTCGAGGCCGTAACTATTGCTAGCGCCTGTAACTTAGCTTTTCGGCGTAACTTTCTAAAACCAAACACAATAGGTTTGATTCCTAAAAACGGGTACAGACTGACTGACAATCAGTCAGCCGTTGCTTTACAATGGTTAACATGGGAAGAGGAGAAACGTGGATTAAGGATTCAACACGCGGGCCGGGGTAAAGAAGTAAAAATTAATGGAATGAAAGTAGATGGGTTTGACGGTGAGAGAATTTACGAGTTTCACGGGTGTTATTGGCACGGTTGCCCGAAATGTTATCAATACAGCAGAGAAGAACCTCTGCCGGAGGATCCTTCAGACAGCTTCTATCTCCGTTACGAGAGAACCAAGTCCAAAATGGCAAAATTTAATAACTATGAGGTTGTAGAGATGTGGGAATGTAAATTTAATAAATTGAAGAAAGATAATAAACTAAATCACTTGAACCAACTGTCCATTCTAAACACACTTCCACTCAATCCTAGAGATTCTTTTTTTGGAGGCAGGACAGGCAATACTAAAACATATCATAAATGTGAAGAGGGAGAAACGATACAGTATGTTGATGTTTGCTCCCTTTATCCCTTTGTGAATAAATTTTGTAAGTATCCCGTGGGTCATCCTACTATTTATGTTGGAAATGAGTGCCGAGAGAGAGGTCTTGAAGTAGAGGGATTATTGAAATGTAAGATTCTACCTCCTTACAACTTGTATCACCCCGTACTCCCCGCTAAAATGAATAATAAATTAATGTTTGTGTTGTGTAGAACTTGCGGGGAGACTTTAAACCAAGGGGAATGTTTTCATGAGAGTGAGGAAAGAGCGTTAGTTGGGACCTGGACCATGGATGAAATTAGAAAAGCTATAGAGAAAGGTTACGTTGTGCTGGACATGTACGAGTTGTGGGAGTACGAGGTAGCCACTTATGAAAATGGAGGTTTGTTTACAGATTTCATTAATAAATTCTTGAAAGTAAAGCAGGAAGCCTCAGGCTATCCCGCTTGGTGTATGACAGAGGAGGATAAAGAAAAGTATGTTTATGATTTATTTGAGCGTGAGGGTATTCAATTGGAGAAAGATAAAATTTGTAAAAACGGGGGACTTAGATCAGTAGCCAAATTAATGTTAAATTCATTCTGGGGCAAGTTTGGTCAAAGAGAAAACATGACACAAACTTCAATCGTCAGAAACTCTAAAGAATTATTCAAGTTGGTAACTCAACCAAAAGTAAATGTAAAGTATGCTGAAGTAATTAATCAAGAGGTTTTAATAGTTAATTGGCAGAATGTTGATGAAGCTAGTGAGGCTCTAAAAACTGTAAATGTTGTAATTGCGGCCTACACTACAGCTCACGCGAGACTTAAACTTTATGAACATCTAGATTCTCTTGGAGGACAGGTCTTGTATTATGATACAGATTCGTGTATTTATTTATACCGTGGTGGTTTGTATAAGGTTCCTACGGGAGACTATCTCGGGGAAATGACAGATGAATTGGCAGATGAGTACGGGCCCGGCTCTTATATTGTAGAGTTTGTTTCTGGGGGACCAAAGACTTACGCTTACCTTGTCTGGTCAACCAAAAAACAAAAGTTAGAATCTGTGTGTAAAATCAAGGGTCTAACATTAAACATGAAAACCTCCGAAACATTAAACTTTGAAGCTCTAAAAAAGATGGTACTAAACGAAGCTGCTGAAATACTAGAAATTGAAGAGAATAGAATCAGGAGAACAAAGACACGAGAAGTCGTTACAGTAAGCGAAATTAAAAAGTTTAGAATTACAGGGCCCAAGAGAAAATTTAATGATGATCACGACACGTTGCCTTTCGGCTTTAAAAAACAAAAACTAATGGAACCATCACACGGGTACTAAGCGTATATACCTCTAAACATCAGCTCTGTTACATCATTCTGTTCTGAGACACGGTACTGAACGGACGTGTCTGTGTCTTACCCTGTTTGTCTCTTCTTGTAGAATGTCTGCTGAACATAATACATCCGCTAACCAACAGGTTTTTCTTCAGCTTATACACAAAAAGAGGTTAAATGAAAATGTAAAATTTAATATTACACGCTCAGAGTTTAAGTTCTTACTTACAGGTTCAATAAACGCACGGGAATGGCCTTTGATGTTTTCGGAGTATATAGTAGATAAAATAACGGAGAACTCCTCATCAAACACCTACATCGGAGTATCAATAAAGCACACGGGTGCATCAGGAGACATACCTTACATGCCATTAGCTAATCTAACACCGACAGTTTTTGATGATCACTTTGAAGAAATGTTTTGTAACGTTGAGAAACTATCTGGGGTTTTAAATCTTGAAGTATCACTTGTCTATATTCCTAGTTGCTACCGTCGATAAAGACGACACTTTGCCCTACGGAGCAGTGTTACTTTTGTACATACTTCTTGTGACTAGTACAGTTACATCATTCTACTCTGAGTCACGGTACTGATCAGACGTGCTTCTGCGCTGTTTTTGTCTGTAAAAACGTAATTGTGACATGGCTGCTAAATACTATACATTTAATAACAAACCGGTATTGGTTCTGTTTGATAATGAAGGAAAGCCATGGTTTAAAGCTAAAGATGTAGCGTCTGCTCTTAAGCATGTTAATTGCTGTAGTGCAATTCAGAAACATGTAGATGACAAAGATAAATTAAGTGTTGGAAGTTTTTCTGAGGCCCAAAAACAGGGTGTTGGACCGATTGAGAAAACAACTGTTTTCATAAACGAAGCCGGATTATGTTCTTTAATGTTAAAGTCGGCTACACCCGAAGCAAGACTTCTAGTAAGAAGTCTGTTGCCGGAGAAGTTTTACCTTACATACACAAATATGAAAGATGAAAGTTCATTTTAAATGTTAGTTTTAAAATCACAAGTTCCCACTGTATGAGTGTATGTGTGAATTAAGGTCACTGGCGCGGGTGACGAAAAACCCCATAAACCTGAATGAGAAGACTTGGTAGATTGAGGAGTCTGGCTAACACCCAGACTGCTCTTTTGAACGGGTATGTGTGAATGTGTGATGAAGGATCTAGTAGATTGAGGCGTCTGGCTAACACCCAGACTACTCCTTCGAACGAGCCGGTGTGAATGTGTGATGAAGGATCTAGTAGATTGAGACGTCTGGCCAACACCCAGACTACTCCTTCGAACGAGCCGGTGTGAATGAAGGATTTTATACATTGAGAAGCCTTGCTAACGCACAGGCTACTCCTTGGAACAATCCGGTGGGACTTGTAAAAAAAAAGCAAATAAATATAAAGCAAATAAAAAAAACTCTATCCTTTCGTTTGCTAAAAGGGAGAGGACTTTTATTCTGTACTGGGCGTCAACCAGGTAATCTGGATTGGCTCACGCACGAAATAAAGGTTGAACCTGGGTGCTCACTGCACGAATGGTCTCAAACCCCATTCAAGCAAACATACACTTGCCGAGGGTTTATCAAAGAATTCCTGGAGATCTAGACGGTAGCTGTGGAGTCTCAACGGATCGAGGTTGGAACACTGACCGCAGGAGAACATCTGACTTGGAAACATTTGACCGGAGATAGATAGATATTTGTCCCTGGTGGACAGTTTTCAACGGACTTGGAGGTATTTTATAGCTTAAGGTTTCTATTAAAGAACAACATACCCCGGTAAACAGTTTTAGCGGACTCGGTATTGTTTGGCCGAGAAATTTAAAAGGTTTGGGCAAAGTTAAATGTAACCCCGGTAGAGTATTTTCAGTGAGTTTTGACGATAAATTAGACCGTCAGAGTACCTTACGGTCCCCGGCAGACAATTTTAACGAACCAGAACATATTCAACCGAGAAATTATACAATCAATCTGCAGAAATACTCGGACTCAGACAAAAATAACCAACTCAGAGCGAAATACTGTATAATTTCTGTCCTTCTAATGAATGCATTTTATGTTTGTTGTCTTTTAATATGTACCCATGGTGTATCATTTGTGGTCAACTCCCCAATGTTGGTGTTGGTTACAATATTTGACTAGTGAATGCAGTAAAATTATTTATTGATTCTGTTTGTTGGTATATCGTAACAGAGTTTTCAAGCAACTAACTACAACAAAAAAAAGACAACTTTGTATTTGTTTAACTTTACAAAATACCATACCATCACCAACCTCTTCTGCATTAGTTTAAATTCATAAACAGAGGACTTGGCGTGTAGCTGAATCCAACACTTAGAATCATGATAATTGAGTTGGGACCCAAGATGGGTCCCAGCTACTAACTACTTCAACTATAATGTTATCAAAGGGAGGCGTCTCGCCTCTCTTGGGTGTCGGTATAGCTTTTCTTTTCTGTTAGTGTTTACAAGTATTTTATAGCTACTGTAACAGAGGTTTCTAAACAGTTAAATGCATACAACAAATTAGTCATGCTAACAAAAGCATAAAGTTCAAAATTTTCCTTGACTTTACAGACCCTAACCATACTAAACAGCTAAAAAACTCCAAGTGTTGTTCGTTCATACAGCTGAATACCAAACCAGAAACTTGACATTTTAATTCAGAACCTTATTATACACCACCTGACATTCTAATGTAGAATTGCAATATTTGATTAGTGAATGCAGTAAAATTATTTATTGATTCTGTTTGCTGGTATATTGTAACATTGTTTTTCAAGCAACTAACTACCACAAAAACACACATATGAACTCTAAAGTGTTTGATCTCTTTATTTGTTTTAACTTAACAAAATACAATACCATCACCAGCCTCTTCTGCATTAGTTTAAATTAAAAAACTGTGGACCCTCAAGGTCCAACACTTAGAATCATTGTAGGACAGGTCTAACCCACTTCAGGGTAGACCTACTTCCTGTGTAATGTTATGAGCGTTTCGCGGCCCTTGAAGCTAGGGTATAGCTTTTCTGTTAGTGTTTACAAGTATCTTCTAGCTACTGTGTCTAGAGATTTCTAAACAGTTCAATGCATACTACAAATTAGTCCTGCTAAAATAAGCATACAGTTCAAAATATGCCTTAATGTATTAATTTACAGTAAAAGGTGACAAGAGTTGTTCGTTCATACAGCTGAACACAAAGCAAAAACTTGACATTTTAATTCAGAACCTACACAATAGCAAAAATTATCCACTCATAATGTTAAAACCTCAGTTACAATGTACTAATAATCTAATAAAAGGCAGATACATGCCCCTAAATAACAACTAAAGATCAGATTGATGAACCCAACTGATATAAGACTAAACTACAACAACACCTGAACAATAATTACTTTAATTGTAATAGCTACAACTCTGTAAAAATAGCCAGAGAGTCATTTTAGCGAAGTTCCAGTACTTTCAACACCTTCATTGGTTTATATTCTCGTTGAAGACTCAGTCAAAGTATCATTTATTTTGTGTGACTTGTGTTTTCACTAGTTTGTCACTCATACAACGTTTCTTGTATGTTTGTTTCAATCACAAGTATTTGGCAACTGTAGCTAAACTAAAGAGATTGCTCAAATCCTGGGTAAACAAGATACAAATTATGAAACCAGAGGTAATGTTAGAGAAAAACACCGCAAAAGTACGCCTGAAATACTAGGCAAACCCCTCTTCCCCACCCCGCCGCAAGGGGGCTCCAAATCGGAGCCCCCTTTGAATTATCAATCTCATACGGTATACATCAATGAGCCAGGATTATATTAATTAATATTAACACAAAGCTAGTTTTCTTGTGTGTGTTTGTTTAATATGTTCAAGCATGACATCGGTATGATTTAAGAGTATCTGAGGTCTTGGATGATGTAATGGAAACAGGACCTGAAGTACTAGGCGAACCCCCTTCCCCACCCCGCCCCAAGGGAGGTCCGTGCAGGACCCCCCTTTGAACTATCAATCAAACACAGTTTACATCAATGAATCTGGTTTGTATTCTCTTATTTCAACATTAAAAACAGAAGTTAAAACTTACAACTTCCAATGCTCGCATGCTAGCCTCTACAGACCCAGGACTTATACCCAGTTAATGATCCAATAAAAATATAGAGCCTGATGAACCCAACTGCTTCTAAACAACAGCTACACACAGTCAACACACCTAATAATAATTACTTTAATTGTAACAGCTACAACTCTGTAAAAATAGCCAGAGAGTCATTTTAGCGAAGTTCCAGTACTTTCAACACCTTCATTGGTTTATATTCACGTTGAAGAATCAGTCAAAGTATCATTTATTTTGTGCTGGTTTGTAACCAGTTTTCTTGTATGTTTAATATTTTTCAATCACAAGTATTTGACAGTGATATTAATGGTAAAGGTGTAGATAAGGAAGATAAGTGTAAGGCTGTAAATATACTCTCTGAAGGGGGATGCCTTGAGGCATCCCCCTTTAACTTTCAATCAAACACAGTTTCCTCAATTAATCTGGATTGTACTCTTTTAATTTAACATAACAAATAGAAGCTAAAACTTGTAAATATTCTGGAAAGCTAGTAAAACAGAGCTACTCCTCTCTAGTTTTCTTGTATGTGAGTGTTTTTTAAAATATGTTGAAGCATGTCAGTGGCATGATTTAAGAGTATCTGAGGCCTTGGATGATGTAGAGAAAACAACATAACAAATAGATGCTAAAACTTGCAAATATTCTGAAAAGCTAGTAAAACAGAACTATTCCTCTCTAGTTTTCTTGTATGATTTAAGAGTATCTGAGGTCTTGGATGATGTAGAGAAAACAACATAACAGATAGGAGCAAACACCCTGGAGACTAACAAATAAGTAGCTCAGAAGTTAAAACTTTCAAACACCCTGAAAAACTAGTAAGACAGAGCTTGCAGTCTGTCCAGTTTTGTAATGTTTCTTCTTTACAGAGTTAGCGTGGGTTAAACCAAACTGCATTTCAACTGCCCCAAAAACTCTCAAGATATTGATTTTTAAAATATAGCTCCTTCAATTGTCTTGATACTTACCCACCGTACAGGGTTTAAGTATTTTTTTAATCGTAAAGGATGTCAACAAGTACCTATATACAAAGTTTCAATTATATCGGCCCAGCCGTTCTTAAGATATTGATTTTTAAAATATAGTTCCTTCAATTGTTTTGATAATACTTGCAGTACAGAGTTTAGGCTTGTGTAAGATGTAGCGGAGGTAAACAGGTACCTGTATGCCAAGTTTCATTCAAATCGGCCAAGCCGTTCTCAAGATATATAATTTTGAAAATTTGCCCCTTCATTTTTCGAGATGCAACCCGCAACATTTTAGTTAAGATTTTTCATATAGGTAGCCACCCCTCTAAAGTGCCTACATTACATAGTAGGCAGTTTTCTGGGGTCAAAATGATCCTAGGACCCACCGTTTTTGAGATATAAGCAATTTTAAGATAATCAGACTCAATAAAGAGCAGAAGAAGCAGAAGAAAGAGAGAAGCAGCGACGCGGAGTGGTGAAGGTGAGAGGGGAAGGTGAGGGGAGTAACATAACATGCAGAATAATACACAAGAGAGAAGAAGAAGAAGAAATAAAACAGTGGATGGGTGAGAGGGAGAGGGGAGGGGAAGGTGAGGGCGAGAAGAAGAAGAACACTCAAGTGGTAACAGAAGTGAGCAGTAGGGGCGGCAGTCGTTTGCCGCTAACATGTAGTTATATGGGGAACAGCTGATGTGGTGGCTTCACTCAGAGGGTCAACCACGTGACCAAAAAAAGGTGGCCATGACCTCAAAAAAATTACCAGTGGTACCAACTTAGTTGCTAACTTAGAAAAAAATTACCTGTGGCCAACCACAACTTAAATTATGTCACGCTAACGTGACCAAGTTCATGTATATATAATAGGCAAAGGTTCAGTGTTGACAACCCAACACTTCCCGACAAAATTTAAGATCATGGACAAAGGTTCAGTGTTGCCAACCCAACACTTCCCGAAAAGGCCATGGACACTTACATTACATGGACATTTAAATTACATCAAAAAATATTCCCATGTTAGCACCCACTCCTGGCACCCCTACTGCTCACTTCTGTTACCACTTGCGTGTTCTTCTTCTTCTCGCCCTCACCTTCCCCTCCCCTCTCCCCCTCACCCATCCACTGTTTTATTTCTTCTTCTTCTTCTCTCTTGTGTATTATTCTGCATGTTATGTTACTCCCCTCACCTTCCCCTCTCACCTTCACCACTCAGCGTTCCTGCTTCTCTCTTTCTTCTGCTTCTTCTTCTCTTTATTGAGTCTGATTATCTTAAAATTGCTTATATCTCAAAAACGGTGGGTCCTAGGATCATTTTGACCCCAGAAAACTGCCTACCACGTGGTGTAGGCACTTTAGAGGGGTAGCTACCTATATGAAAAATCTTAACTAAAATGTTGCGGGTTGCATCTCGAAAAATGAAGGGGCAAATTTTCAAAATTATATATCTTGAGAACGGCTTGGCCGATTTGAATGAAACTTGGCATACAGGTACCTGTTTACCTCCGCTACATCTTACACAAGCCTAAACTCTGTACTGCAAGTATTATCAAAACAATTGAAGGAACTATATTTTAAAAATCAATATCTTAAGAACGGCTGGGCCGATATAATTGAAACTTTGTATATAGGTACTTGTTGACATCCTTTACGATTAAAAAAATACTTAAACCCTGTACGGTGGGTAAGTATCAAGACAATTGAAGGAGCTATATTTTAAAAATCAATATCTTGAGAGTTTTTGGGGCAGTTGAAATGCAGTTTGGTTTAACCCACGCTAACTCTGTAAAGAAGAAACATTACAAAACTGGACAGACTGCAAGCTCTGTCTTACTAGTTTTTCAGGGTGTTTGAAAGTTTTAACTTCTGAGCTACTTATTTGTTAGTCTCCAGGGTGTTTGCTCCTATCTGTTATGTTGTTTTCTCTACATCATCCAAGACCTCAGATACTCTTAAATCATACAAGAAAACTAGAGAGGAATAGTTCTGTTTTACTAGCTTTTCAGAATATTTGCAAGTTTTAGCATCTATTTGTTATGTTGTTTTCTCTACATCATCCAAGGCCTCAGATACTCTTAAATCATGCCACTGACATGCTTCAACATATTTTAAAAAACACTCACATACAAGAAAACTAGAGAGGAGTAGCTCTGTTTTACTAGCTTTCCAGAATATTTACAAGTTTTAGCTTCTATTTGTTATGTTAAATTAAAAGAGTACAATCCAGATTAATTGAGGAAACTGTGTTTGATTGAAAGTTAAAGGGGGATGCCTCAAGGCATCCCCCTTCAGAGAGTATATTTACAGCCTTACACTTATCTTCCTTATCTACACCTTTACCATTAATATCACTGTCAAATACTTGTGATTGAAAAATATTAAACATACAAGAAAACTGGTTACAAACCAGCACAAAATAAATGATACTTTGACTGATTCTTCAACGTGAATATAAACCAATGAAGGTGTTGAAAGTACTGGAACTTCGCTAAAATGACTCTCTGGCTATTTTTACAGAGTTGTAGCTGTTACAATTAAAGTAATTATTATTAGGTGTGTTGACTGTGTGTAGCTGTTGTTTAGAAGCAGTTGGGTTCATCAGGCTCTATATTTTTATTGGATCATTAACTGGGTATAAGTCCTGGGTCTGTAGAGGCTAGCATGCGAGCATTGGAAGTTGTAAGTTTTAACTTCTGTTTTTAATGTTGAAATAAGAGAATACAAACCAGATTCATTGATGTAAACTGTGTTTGATTGATAGTTCAAAGGGGGGTCCTGCACGGACCTCCCTTGGGGCGGGGTGGGGAAGGGGGTTCGCCTAGTACTTCAGGTCCTGTTTCCATTACATCATCCAAGACCTCAGATACTCTTAAATCATACCGATGTCATGCTTGAACATATTAAACAAACACACACAAGAAAACTAGCTTTGTGTTAATATTAATTAATATAATCCTGGCTCATTGATGTATACCGTATGAGATTGATAATTCAAAGGGGGCTCCGATTTGGAGCCCCCTTGCGGCGGGGTGGGGAAGAGGGGTTTGCCTAGTATTTCAGGCGTACTTTTGCGGTGTTTTTCTCTAACATTACCTCTGGTTTCATAATTTGTATCTTGTTTACCCAGGATTTGAGCAATCTCTTTAGTTTAGCTACAGTTGCCAAATACTTGTGATTGAAACAAACATACAAGAAACGTTGTATGAGTGACAAACTAGTGAAAACACAAGTCACACAAAATAAATGATACTTTGACTGAGTCTTCAACGAGAATATAAACCAATGAAGGTGTTGAAAGTACTGGAACTTCGCTAAAATGACTCTCTGGCTATTTTTACAGAGTTGTAGCTATTACAATTAAAGTAATTATTGTTCAGGTGTTGTTGTAGTTTAGTCTTATATCAGTTGGGTTCATCAATCTGATCTTTAGTTGTTATTTAGGGGCATGTATCTGCCTTTTATTAGATTATTAGTACATTGTAACTGAGGTTTTAACATTATGAGTGGATAATTTTTGCTATTGTGTAGGTTCTGAATTAAAATGTCAAGTTTTTGCTTTGTGTTCAGCTGTATGAACGAACAACTCTTGTCACCTTTTACTGTAAATTAATACATTAAGGCATATTTTGAACTGTATGCTTATTTTAGCAGGACTAATTTGTAGTATGCATTGAACTGTTTAGAAATCTCTAGACACAGTAGCTAGAAGATACTTGTAAACACTAACAGAAAAGCTATACCCTAGCTTCAAGGGCCGCGAAACGCTCATAACATTACACAGGAAGTAGGTCTACCCTCAGGAAGTAGACCAGACGCCTCAATCTACTAGATCCTTCATCACACATTCACACATACCCGTTCAAAAGAGCAGTCTGGGTGTTAGCCAGACTCCTCAATCTACTAAGTCTTCTCATTCAGGTTTACGGGGTTTTTCGTCACCCGCGCCAGTGACCTTAATTCACACATACACTCATACAGTGGGAACTTGTGATTTTAAAACTAACATTTAAAATGAACTTTCATCTTTCATATTTGTGTAAGTAAGGTAAAACTTCTCCGGCAACAGACTTCTTACTAGCAGTCTTGCTTCGGGTGTAGCCGACTTTAACATTAAAGAACATAATCCGGCTTCGTTTATGAAAACAGTTGTTTTCTCAATCGGTCCAACACCCTGTTTTTGGGCCTCAGAAAAACTTCCAACACTTAATTTATCTTTGTCATCTACATGTTTCTGAATTGCACTACAGCAATTAACATGCTTAAGAGCAGACGCTACATCTTTAGCTTTAAACCATGGCTTTCCTTCATTATCAAACAGAACCAATACCGGTTTGTTATTAAATGTATAGTATTTAGCAGCCATGTCACAATTACGTTTTTACAGACAAAAACAGCGCAGAAGCACGTCTGATCAGTACCGTGACTCAGAGTAGAATGATGTAACTGTACTAGTCACAAGAAGTATGTACAAAAGTAACACTGCTCCGTAGGGCAAAGTGTCGTCTTTATCGACGGTAGCAACTAGGAATATAGACAAGTGATACTTCAAGATTTAAAACCCCAGATAGTTTCTCAACGTTACAAAACATTTCTTCAAAGTGATCATCAAAATCTGTCGGTGTTAGATTAGCTAATGGCATGTAAGGTCTGTCTCCTGATGCACCCGTGTGCTTTATTGATACTCCGATGTAGGTGTTTGATGAGGAGTTCTCCGTTATTTTATCTACTATATACTCCGAAAACACCAAAGGCCATTCCCGTGCATTTATTGAACCTGTAAGTAAGAACTTAAACTCTGAGCGTGTAATATTAAATTTTACATTTTCATTTAACCTCTTTTTGTGTATAAGCTGAAGAAAAACCTGTTGGTTAGCGGATGTATTATGTTCAGCAGACATTCTACAAGAAGAGACAAACAGGGTAAGACACAGACACGTCCGTTCAGTACCGCATCTCAGAACAGAATGATGTAACAGAGCTGATGTTTAGAGGTATATACGCTTAGTACCCGTGTGATGGTTCCATTAGTTTTTGTTTTTCAAAGCCGAAAGGCAACGTGTCGTGATCATCATTAAATTTTCTCTTGGGCCCTGTAATTCTAAACTTGTTAATTTCGCTTACTGTAACGACTTCTCGTGTCTTTGTTCTCCTGATTCTATTCTCTTCAATTTCTAGTATTTCATCAGCTTCGTTTAGTACCATCTTTTTTAGAGCTTCAAAGTTTATTGTTTCGGAGGTTTTCATGTTTAATGTTAGACCCTTGATTTTACACACAGATTCTAACTTTTGTTTTTTGGTTGACCAGACAAGGTAAGCGTAAGTCTTTGGTCCCCCAGAAACAAACTCTACAATATAAGAGCCGGGCCCGTACTCATCTGCCAATTCATCTGTCATTTCCCCGAGATAGTCTCCCGTAGGAACCTTATACAAACCACCACGGTATAAATAAATACACGAATCTGTATCATAATACAAGACCTGTCCTCCAAGAGAATCTAGATGTTCATAAAGTTTAAGTCTCGCGTGAGCTGTAGTGTAGGCCGCAATTACAACATTTACAGTTTTTAGAGCCTCACTAGCTTCATCAACATTCTGCCAATTAACTATTAAAACCTCTTGATTAATTACTTCAGCATACTTTACATTTACTTTTGGTTGAGTTACCAACTTGAATAATTCTTTAGAGTTTCTGACGATTGAAGTTTGTGTCATGTTTTCTCTTTGACCAAATTTGCCCCAGAATGAATTTAACATTAATTTGGCTACTGATCTAAGTCCCCCGTTTTTACAAATTTTATCTTTCTCCAATTGAATACCCTCACGCTCAAAGAAATCATAAACATACTTTTCTTTATCCTCCTCTGTCATACACCAAGCGGGATAGCCTGAGGCTTCCTGCTTTACTTTCAAGAATTTATTAATGAAATCTGTAAACAAACCTCCATTTTCATAAGTGGCTACCTCGTACTCCCACAACTCGTACATGTCCAGCACAACGTAACCTTTCTCTATAGCTTTTCTAATTTCATCCATGGTCCAGGTCCCAACTAACGCTCTTTCCTCACTCTCATGAAAACATTCCCCTTGGTTTAAAGTCTCCCCGCAAGTTCTACACAACACAAACATTAATTTATTATTCATTTTAGCGGGGAGTACGGGGTGATACAAGTTGTAAGGAGGTAGAATTTTACATTTCAATAATCCCTCTACTTCAAGACCTCTCTCTCGGCACTCATTTCCAACATAAATAGTAGGATGACCCACGGGATACTTACAATATTTATTCACAAAGGGATAAAGGGAGCAAACATCAACATACTGTATCGTTTCTCCCTCTTCACATTTATGATATGTTTTAGTATTGCCTGTCCTGCCTCCAAATAAGGAATCTCTAGGATTGAGTGGAAGTGTGTTTAGAATGGACAGTTGGTTCAAGTGATTTAGTTTATTATCTTTCTTCAATTTATTAAATTATTCTTTCCCACATCTCTACAACCTCATAGTTATTAAATTTTGCCATTTTGGACTTGGTTCTCTCGTAACGGAGATGCAAGCTGTCTGAAGGATCCTCCGGCAGAGGTTCTTCTCTGCTGTATTGATAACATTTCGGGCAACCGTGCCAATAACACCCGTGAAACTCGTAAATTCTCTCACCGTCAAACCCATCTACTTTCATTCCATTAATTTTTACTTCTTTACCCCGGCCCGCGTGTTGAATCCTTAATCCACGTTTCTCCTCTTCCCATGTTAACCATTGTAAAGCAACGGCTGACTGATTGTCAGTCAGTCTGTACCCGTTTTTAGGAATCAAACCTATTGTGTTTGGTTTTAGAAAGTTACGCCGAAAAGCTAAGTTACAGGCGCTAGCAATAGTTACGGCCTCGAGAAAAGGATCTACGTTACATTGTTCAAGAAGCAAGGCTCTAAATTTTATACACGCTTGAGCTAAAATCTCCACGTCTGAGATACAGTACTCCAAGATTTCCTTTTTGAAATCAAACACGTAATCTTCAGCGACTCGTTCGTCGTACCAAATCTCGAAGGCTTCGTGAGGTTTCTCAAACATTGATTCCGGGCAGTAATACTTTTTGTCGGGTATCGGGCCTACATAATTTTGGTTTGCCACAGTGTTAAAAAGGTGTGGAAAATAACCCTTCTTTTTCTCGGGAGGTAGATCAAAAGCTTTAGGAAGTGCAGCGAGGGCCATGGGGAAATAACTAAGTGAGTCAACAAACCTTACGTTGGCTACTTCAATCAAAATAGCTTTAGTTCCCCGAGGAGTTATTTTTGGTGTAAATTTAGTTTCTTCCATGATGTACTGTAGAATGAATTGGAAATCAAAACCCTGCCCGTTGTGAGCAATCACACAAACATCTTTAAATTTCTTTCGAATTCCCATTACATAGTCCATGAATTGTTTTACTGGTTCTTTTTCAAAGACTCTTTGCCTCTCAGAACAGGTTTCACACTCACCCCCATTAACACATTTAAAACAGTATTGTTGCGAGACGCACAGGTTAACTTTATGCAATTTTTTATCAGGATCTGAGGGAAGAGACTCATACTGCCTTGTTTTAAAGTCAAAAAATATGAAAAGAAAATCTCGGTCTTTCGGAGTTCTCCTATCTACCTTTATGAAACACTGATGCGCGGGGTCTTTGAACGCTTCGCAGGGGTTACAGTAAACTTCTCCGCATACGTGAGCTGTCTTACGTTTTCTTGGATATATCATTTTGTTACATTCGCGGCAGAACTTTATAGATTTACATACTTGCCCTTGATGGGCTATTAAACACCGCTCATTTTTGAAGAAGCGGTTGCAAAGACGGCATGTGATGCCTCCGTGTTCAAGTTTACAGGGCGGAGAGATAGAATGGCAAGACGGGCAGATGTTAGAGCATCGATGCTCACCCTTGTTATTGTAGGGAATATGACAGGCTTCACAGAAATAATAACATACGAAAGCAGCAGTTAAGTTTGTAATTACATTGTAATGCCCGTTGTGAAAGAGCAAGTTAATTTTAAATTTAGCGTCTTCATTACCTCCCTCAAAGTAAATATCCCGACCTTTTCTATCGTAACTGTAGACTGTTATTCTGTATTTTTTAAGATGTGACTGGAATTTTTCAAGCTCAGGAATGCCAGCACCCTCCTCCGGCATTTCTACACGGGCCTTTGCTATGAGTTTATTTGCTCTGAATGTTTGTCTTTTACCCTTGTCCTGACGTATTGCTTTATACTGAGGATCATGTGCTTTAGCAAGTGCTTTGCCTACTACCAATGCTCTAGCCAGACATAAATTGTCTTTATTATTAATTACTACAATCCCCTTCCTGGCTTTACATTCCTCGTCAAACGTGTTGTACATCTCTGGACGTACTCTCCCTTTACCTACGGGGACATTTACCCTCGTAACGTCAATTCTAAAAGTGTCGCTAGAGGTTAAAGATTCAGAGTTACTTTGAATTATGCCTCCAAAAATATCCCAGAGAACATCACCGCTAACTTCAGAGACAGGTCTCAAAGCTACGTACCCCGGTTCAGCACTTTTTAAACTTATCGATTGCATTTTAAACCCAAGATAATCAGTGGGTACAGCGTTGGCTTTAGCCTTTTCAACAATTTGATTAAAACCTTTACGAATCCAATCAAACTCAGAGATACCTCTTGGCGGTTTAGTGAATTTGAAAACAGTTTCCAACCCGTACAGCCTGAAGTGTTTAACATAGGTTTCAGAGGTACCAATTAAATTTACTGGGTTTTGAGAGCTCTTTTTAGAAACTTCCATCCTTTAACAGATAATTAAATACTGAAAACAATCTAAACTGTGCTAACGCTTAAAGAGATCAAATACACCAACCAGAGTCAAGTTCACACCAATATAACTGAATTAATAGCGCAGAATCAACAAGACAATAATAATTTGTGCAAGAGAACACTTAACAATTACGCAGAAGCAGCATAAAACACGTCTGATCAGTGTGACGACTGAAGCAGATTGAGGTAATAGAGCCTATGTTTAGAGGTATATAGTATGTGGGAGAGCACTGTACATATGTATAACTACACAAGTCAAAAAACACTAACACACAAACTACACAAGTCAAAGCAGAGCTACAAGTTATGATGAAGGTAATAGAGGTAGCAAACAATACTCTAACCAAAACTGTATTAAAGAACAAGATTAGAGAGTGAGATTAATGGTGTAAGGATATGTTAGTCAGGTCTAGCCTGGTAAAACAATTAAATACAACACTACTCTAGCCATGTCATTAAGCACGCAAGATTACTACAATACATGATAATTAAAACTACTACAATACTAGAAAACTAAAATCATTATAATCAAATGTAATAATTATATTTGCCAAGTGCAAAATCAACGGCCGGAGTAGCGCATGGACCTCTGACCAGTGGAAATGCAAGGGGCAGAGGGAAGTTAACTCTTGAGAATAAAAAGCTCTAAAAGTCTCGACCAATCAGGGCGTAGAACGCTAATTACAACCAATAGAATGCATTTTTATTATAACCAATTACAGAGCAGTATTTTAACTAGTTACAACGAGTTTGCTGACAGAGAGTTGTTGCAAATGTTGTGGTTAGATACGCAGAAGGAAGTGAGATTAGATACACAGAAGGGAGTGAAGGATGTGGAGGTTAGATGTACAGAAGACTAGATGATTAACAACAGAAGGACACGAGGGTAAAATAATTACCACAGAAGACTAGATGATTAACAACAGAATGACACGAGGGTTAAACAATTACCACGGAAGGCTAGATGGTTTACAACAGAAGGACACGGGGGTTAAATATGTAAACAGAAACGTAGGTCAAATAATTACCACAGAAGACTAGATGATTAACAACAGAAGGACACGAGGGTTTAACCATAAAGGCGTGCAAGAAATAGATAGTTGCCAAAGAGGGTAGCAGAAGATAGATAGTTGCCAAAGAGGGTATCAGAAGAGTCGCAGAGGGTAGCAATTACACCCCAATTCTATCCTCCGTAAGAGTACATGTTATTCTATTCCCCCATAAGAGTACATGTTAATCTATTCTCCATAAGAGTACATGTTATTCTATTCTCCATAAGACTCCATGTTGGGGCCAAGGTGCCCGCCCTAACTACTCGTCTGCTTGTTTTCAACCAAAAGTGTGGCTGAGGTACGTTGACAATATCCTTGCAGTCTGGAATCATGGCGATAAAAAGTTAGACAAGTTTACTGAGCATTTAAATAAAGTTTCACCAACAATTAAACTCACAACAGAAAAAGAACAAGACAAAAACTAGCATTTTTGGATGTTAATGTAGTTAAAGATGGAAACGCCCTTAAAACAGAAATGTTTAGAAAGAAAACACACACAGGTCGACACCTCAATTACAAATCAAACCACTGTGAATCAGTCAAAGAATCAGTAGCTTATTCTCTTTTCGTCAGGGCCAAATCAGTTTGTTGTGAAAAGAAAACTTGAGACGCGGAGCACAATAAAATTTCACAAGAGTTACAAAACAATGGTTATCCTCAAAAAAAATTAACAGATGCAAAAAGGAAAAGGGGACGTAGCCAAACACTATTCCAAATGTGGATAAACCAACAGCTTTCATAAACATCCCATATGTCCCAAAACTGTCGGAAAAAATAAGGTGAGTTGCCAGAAAATATAAGATCATAACAGCTTTTAAATCGTCAAACACTTTGAGACAGCAACTAACTAAAGTAAAGCCAAAAAATGAAGAACAAGCCTAAAAAAACTGTATCTACAGTATCAAATGTGAATGTGAGGGTGAATATATAGGAGAAACTAAAAGGCCGCTAAAAGTTCGTATAAACGAGCATAAAAGAAACACAACAAAATGGCGAAACAGTAAAATCTAAATTGGCGAAACACGCCTAGGAAATTGATCATAAATTTAGTTGGGAAGAGGCAAAAATTATACATCATGAGTCTCACTATTATAAAAGAAAGTTTGTTGAAGGGTCATTAATTAAATTACAAGAAAATCCGATAAGTCAGAGTAGTATTGATGTCAGGCCACTATGGGTTCCCTTAATTAAAAACCATTTCAGTCGAAAATCACCCCACAAACACACGCCAGTTCCTTGTGTTTCAGTTGCTCCCGCGTCTAGAGTCCATCCAATTCGGCTACGACACATGCGTCCGTGATCGCCCTTGGAGGAAACACGGCCACCTGATTGCATGACTAGTTCCCAATGCTCACCTTGGAGGCATGCGGTAATCTCTATGAGAATATCGTACGAGTGCCCGTGTAGCATTCTGGGAGGAATCGTGCATTTTTTTGTTTCCGTCTCATGTTCCCGTCGACACAGACGGGTGGGTAGCCACAGCTATGTCGTCACGTGCCCCTGGCCGTAGGTGGGGGTAACGGCTCTCTCACCTTGACTACCGCTAGCCACTAGTCGAGTGCGCTATCTGATGGTGAGCGGACGTGAGAGTGAGGTTGCCCGTATTTGCCGTCAGCTTGGAGGCAACGATGCAGAACAGGTAATGTATAGTCAGTTTTCCATTTGTTCGTGTATGTAAATGATGTGTTAGTGTATTGTATTTTATTTTTTGTATAGGATTTGTTATTTTTGTGATAGTGTAATTAAAATGTAAAAGAAAAAATTAAGAAAATCCAAAAAATTTAGGTTAGTTAGGTGTAAGAAGTTGATATTTAGCTGTAAGTAGGGTTCACTTGATAACGGGAGGAGTTTCCTTACCTCCCAAAATGTAGTGTAGCTTTAAACACTAGAAGCGATAGGTAAAGTCCAAATAAATCAAGAAATAAACTCTAATCCATCGCTATTATGAGTTTCAAAAATACAGATGTATAGTACGTTGTGAGGGTGATGCTAATACAGAATAATGAAAAGTACTTTTGCTTGAGTTCGAGCAGTAGGAATGTAATAGCTATTGTTATACTCTTTTTTGATAGTACATAGCTCTAATAATAGTTTCCTTATAAAACTTATGATAGCAAGTCCAAAATTTCACTCTATGAAATTAAACTTTACTAGACTTTACTAGCTGTGTAGTTTATTAAAAGTAATTAATATAAACGTGATTTAACTTTGACAGTAACAGTCTTTTAGGCACTGACAGACTACATCAACGTTATTAAAACGAACCCTTTACGATTACCACGCTCCAAAGTAAATTTGCATGGAGCCATGAGCCTTGAACGTCGTTTTGTTCTAACTTGTTTCAAAGTTTCTAGCTGGGTTTAAACTTTTCTTATTAAACTTTATAGTATTTTGTATAAAGTTATCGATTCAAATTCAAAATCATGTGTTGATTTTTACAAAGCCTTGTCTCGCAGTTCCTGTTCTTCTAATGAATTGTTTAAAATTAACATATGAAAATCAATGCAGTACTTAAACTACTTATGTTAGGTGATATAAGATTGGATATTTATTAATATATTTATTTTAAAAGCAATTTTAATTCTATTTAACTGCAAAATACTTCGTTCATTTTTGGTTCAGTTCAGTTAAGTTTAATTATTAATGCATAAAATCAGTAGTGCATGGTAAAATACGTTTTTAAGTAGTGAAATATGTAAGCATTCAAGCGGCTTTCCAAAAATTCCTTAAATACTGAAATGTTCTGTGAATACTAATTCTTAAAACCAGGAGAGAGATAAAATCTTTAAATTAAGGTCTTAAATTAGAATGAATGAGTTTCTTATCTAAATTAACCGTCTTAATTTCATTTAAATGTTTATCTACTGGAAAGCTTCAGTGTTTCACTGTTAGATTCATGGAAGTAGCTCTCAGTTTTGATCATAAAGATTCCTGTTGTATAATTAATACTGTAGTTTAAAACATGTCTGATGAGGAACAACAGTTTTTCAAAACCAAAGGCACCACAATTGCAAGATGTAAAACATAAGTAATTCTGATGTCTTACCGGTGCAGGTATTCAAGATAAAAATAAAAAGCCCCATAGAGAAAAGATACTTGAAGTCATGAAATTTTGTATAAAGAATGTAAGGGAAACATGTGTAGGTTTCTAATGCAGCTTTAAATAGTTGGTTGCAAAACACGCTGTGTTTTCCACCGATAATCAGTATCCGATTAAAATTATTCCTATGTAGGCCTATAATGATGATTATGTTGTATTTTTAACTTTTGCAAGTCAAACTTAATATTCTTCCTTGTTAGTTTGCATAAATGAAAACATTAAAATGGTACGGGTATGCCTAATGAAAAATAAGGGACTGTTGAAAAATTCTAAAATCAAACATAATGTGAAACAAAACAAAAACAGTCGCACAAATTGTTAACACATTTACATTGAAAAAGGAAAACTGTTTGTGCTTGTTAAAACATTTCTTTAGGAATATTATCACTGTTTGTATTTGTTTTATGATTCCTAGAAGTTCTAAAAACTCTTAGAGAAAGCAATGCTCATAAATGAGGAGTTGTAAACAGATTTAAGGGAGTAAGTACGTGTAAAATATAAAGTAATTGTATATAGTGGTAGCAGGGTATGTAGTGGTAGCAGTTTCATCACTAGGGGCAAAAGCCACTTTTGGCTCGTGAAATGAACTATATTTTTCGTCATCCAGCTCAATATACTAAGCAAAATACTTCATAAAATTAAAATTGTACAACTTTTTCACCTTTAAAAGTTTGCTTCCAAAATGGCTTTCATCTTGTTCTTGCTATGTAAAACAAACAGCTGTTACAGATGTAATCAACTATTGTTTGTTTAGTTTGTGATGGTGTTAGGTTAAACTAACTATTACGATTGATATATCGAACGCTGTGGACTATCATTAAACCAAACCGACAACAATGCAACAATGAATCGATAAAATACATCGACGGGACGTACATAAGTTTGCGGTTTTACTACAAATGATATAAACGACAAAAACGAACAGCTGATGACCTCGACACCAGCTGATTCTTTTTTGCCCTAGGGGTAAAAATAACTACTTTAGCCCCGCAACGAATGTATTAAAACCGGCCGTTCTCGAAGCAGTATGATGAAAACACTTTTTCATGACTAATTTTGATTAGCAAGGGCGATCAAATGCAAAAAAATATGCTGAGAAAAAGCATTTCTACTGGTGATTTTGAATGTCGAACTTTTTTCTTGAGTTCGCCGAATTTCTTTCCATCTCAAAAAAAAACTTGCACTCTTTGATATTCCTTTCAGGAATAATTATCTTGAGCTGTATAGTTAATTACTCGCTTCGCTCGCTGGGGGCTCCGCCCCCAGACCCCTGTGGGGGGCTTCGCCCCCAGATCCCTGTCGTAGTACCTATGGCACATGGTTTAATTACGCTAATATCCCGAGGTCATATGTATACTCAAAATATAAAGTAGACTTATTAGTAAAAAATTTAGGCCT
The DNA here is from genome assembly GCA_963675035.1 of Allygus modestus. Classification (NCBI taxonomy): domain Eukaryota; kingdom Metazoa; phylum Arthropoda; class Insecta; order Hemiptera; family Cicadellidae; genus Allygus; species Allygus modestus. The sequence goes on from OY776111.1 coordinate 225,901,619, forward strand.
AGCAGTACAATATTAGAGTATATAACAATTTAAAAACTGATGCATAATGTAGCCTTTAAAAGGCGTATTTTGAACCTTATAAGGGATATGACCATCGTTAACAACCTGAAATACTATGACTTTGTGTAACTAAAAGCCTTCTGCAACAAATATGACATGATTTATAAGGGATTTTACCCTCGACAGTGCGCAACACAGAAAATGTACCCGGAAAACACAAAAAGTCTACAAGAGCTCAAAAGCCCTGGGTGTTTTGGGTGTTTAAGATACTTAATCTGGGCGTTGGAGTATTTCTTAGTACTAATTGTAATGTAGGAATACTGTGTGATAAGTATTAGGCCTCTAAGTTCTATATTAGAGCGACAAACCATTGAAAACCACAAAAAATTTGTGAAAAAAGTTAACATTTAAAAAATTTAGCGCTATCTAAGGGTGAAAGGGGTGAGATACGGCAAAATGTCATAGGACTAAAGTTGTAGTTCGTCTGAAATCCGTGGCACGTGGTGGTCTTCATTTTTCGATAGGACAACCCGTTCGGCCGCTAGAGCTTGAATAAAAAAAAATACTACATTTTGATTTTTGTATTCACAATTAATTATTTTGTTGAGATAGTTCAAACTAAATATAGTAGTATTTGTGAAGAAAAGGAGCAAGGCACATCCATGCCAAATCTCACGTCTCTGGCTCAAGTATTATTGGTGTCACGTGTATGTCCAATAATATAAATTGATAACAAATTAGGTTCTGATTAAAAATTATACCTTTTTGCAATTTTTCTGGAGGTTTTAATTGACAAGCTACATGTAGGCCTAATTCCACGTTTATAGATTGTCTAGAATTACCTAAGTAAGTCGATAATGCAGTTTGTCATTTACGGAACAATTAGGGTTTTTAATTTTTTTGAGGTGTTTACTTATTAAAACATGTTATTAACATGTTAGTTTATAGACTAATTCATGAAGGGTAATGTGTAAACATATTGAGTGCCAAATATCAAGCCTTTATATACTAAATTAATGTGATAGGAAATTAAAAACCACGAAAATAACCGTCGAAATTGCCTGAAATTTGAAAAATCTAGAGCTACCTAAGGGTGAAGGAAGCGAGATACGACAAAATGTCATAGAAACAAAGTTGTAGATCTTGCAAAATCCGTGGCACGTGGTGGTGTCTGTTTTTCGATAGGTCAATCCGTTCGGCCGCTAGAGCTCAAAAACTGTAATTTTAAAATAAGCCTTTTTTGGGGGGGTTTTAAATATTTTTTTGGGGGGGTTATGATATAAAACTGTCAGTTTTGGCGATTTTCCTGGGGGTTACAAGCTATAAGCTACCTGCATGCAAAATTTCAGGTTTCTAGCTCGTCTAGAAGTGGTCTAGAATTCGTATACCTCAGTGAGTGAGTGAGTGAGTGAGTCAGTTACACATGCGGCTGTATATATATTAGATAAAGAACCCTTGAAAAATTAAGCATACAATCATGGAACAACAGTAGTTAAACAATATAAGAGTTGAAATTTTAATGGTAACTAAGTAGGATGAAGTTCATAAATTCTATAGTTTATTCAAATAATTAATTGTCGTTTAAAAAAGTTAACATTTAATGTCAGGATATCGGATGGAATCGTTGTTTTAGTTTCTCTGACACGAAGGGTTCCATTTGAATTTTAGGATTCTACTTGCTTATTGACATAAGCTGATCTTGATTATAGTTCAAACATAGAAGAAAATAATGGACTATTAGTTGAGGTACAATTATACTCTGTTTAATCAGTTTGATTTGTTTCGAATTGATGCCATTCCTTGCAAAAAACCTACAGTACAAATTAAATTACATTACCATCTTTTACTTCACAAGTTTAAATTTTTTTAAACATCCGTGGTAAACTTTTTTGGCCTTTTTGTAGAGGATGTTGCATTTTTTTATATAACAGCTAACTAATGTGTTTTATTAGATAATGTGATATAGTCCCGTCCTAACACAAGAAAGAAATACGAAACCCATTTGTGCTGAGTTTGCAGGCTTTCTGCAAGGAGGAAAAATGGGGCTTCTATACAGATATCAAAAAACTACAACGAGGTAATACCAGTACCAGGTTTGATCAATATATCTGAATGTTCATATAACAAGATCCTGGTAGTGTATGTATTTATTCTCCATAATAATAACATTGGACAGCGTACGTTGTTAATTATAAAATATCTTAGTGGGCAACCGAAGTAGAGGAGGAATTAACATTATCAAATCTGTTTCAGATAAACTGAGTGGCGCAAAATATTTTTTAACATTAAATGTAACCCAGCCCGTCCCAGCTCAGCTTTCAGGGACGGGCCCACCAAAAACGTTGGATAGTGAAATCGTTCTGATTTAGTAAATTTGTTCCGAAATATAATATTTTATTATATGATTTTCATCAATTTAATCAAGGTCAGACCATTTTTACAAATGTTATCGCTTCGCCACGGCATCATACACACAAATTCGCGCACGCCGACTGGGCACATACTCCGGGTCTTACCTTACCGACTATGTTGATTGCTGCTTGCTAATAGGTGAATTTAACATTATTCTCTACAGGGTAATTTAACAAATACCCCCGTCGTGGCAAACCTACATACTCAGCGAATTTCCAATGGAGATATAAATGTCTTAATACTACATAAAGCCACTTACCAAGTTTCATAAAACTACTCGTATATTCACAAATAAGCAATATATACAATTTTAATTATTCTCCATAAGAATAACGTTGGGGCTGAGTGCGCAGGTTTGAAGTAACAAGGAACACATAAAATGGGTTTTTATGCTAATATCAATATAACTTAACTAGGTTACGTATACCAGTTTTTATTCGTTTATGTTCATAATTAAGGGAGACAGAGCATTTAATTATTCTCAATAAGAATAAATGGGGGCTGAGTACGTAGGTTTGCTGCTACGGGAGCCTTTGGCAAAAAATGTTTTTGACCAAATATCAATAAACCACAATGAGATGAAGCTGTATATCAAGTTTCGTCAGTATACGTTCATAAATAAGCGAGATATAACAATTTTCTTTTCCTCCATAAGAATAACATTAGACAACGTACTGGGTTTAGCACTTTCAATATCTCGGTAACCAATTGACGTAGAGGAATGATAAAAACACCAAATTGTGTGTTTTTTTAAGCTGAATCCAATGGTGAAAACTAAAATTTGACTATTTCAAAAATTATACGTAAAAAATTCAAAAAAACTATTGTTGTGGTTCAAAACCCCCCAAAATACCCCTTAGGATAGAGCAATATGGCTGGTTTTCGAACTTAAAGTCATAAATGTTGCTTTACACGTTTATACCAAGTTTAACCAACATCGGATAATTTTTACGAGAGTTATAGTGCTCACGGACACACATATATAATATATGTTATCAGTTTCGAACGAATGGTGTTTTTGGGATCTGGGGACCTCAAAACGAAAAGTTATCATGGTCCCGGGCCTAGGTATTACCATGCCGACTACGGTAATAGCTTCTTCCCTATAGGGGAAATTCGCTAAAAATGATTACTGTATTGTGTTTTTGAATTGCACCCTTTTAATGTCTCTTTTTGAAGCTGCTTATCTAACGAAAAAAATAAAATAAAATAAAGGATTTCAAAAACACAACAAAATCGGTAACTGTAAAACTATTGTCTCATCCATATACATTCAGCGGATCGCCATTCCAGAAAACCTGCGATGGAAATGCGATATGGCCTAAAGCCAGGATTCCAAAGCGTAGCTCGAAGAGTTTATTTTGACATAAAGCTTAACACTCACTCGATTATTAAAAACTGAAAGGTGATTTAACTATAAGCGCAATACCATTTTGGGCTTTGTATTCATACACATTTTTTTAAATAACATGTTTGATATAACTAATCTATATAACTGACCCTGAACTTGATAAGGATTTCTGATGTAACGTTATTGTGAGACTTGGTAAGTTGTTATAAACATTTCTTCATAAAAGTTTAAATGATCAACCAAATCTTTCTGTAAATTATCTATTCTTAATTTTGAATAACATTTGTATGGAAGCATAACAGCATAAATTAGCTCTTAAGTTTAATTTATTATTTATATGTTAATTTTAAATGATTAAAATAAAATTATCGTTATTGACGTTCAACAACATATGCAGCATTGACAGGCGGCAGTGTTAGCAAAAGTATACTCGTGTTTCGTGGTCCTCTTAACAATATAAATCAAAACAACGTATTTTACTGGTTGGGAAAATTGTACACACTGTTACGTGCACTTTTAGTGAGAAACTCATTTAGATTTGTTCCAAACCTTTTCAAGGGAAACACTTAAGACCTGCAAGTAAGGAATTAAAAAGCTTAACTCAGTTAAAAGCGATGTTGATTTGAAACAAAGTTGTGCTATGTTTTGGAATTGGGATGTGGGCGGGGTAACCATTCGAAATATAACATACTGATGAAAATTGCAAATGAATTATTTTGTAGAACTGTAGGGTCTAACATATACACAGACGAGCGAGGAAGAATAAGAATCTTCTTCTGCAAAACAATTCGTTTACAGGATTCATTTTGAGTGAAGAAATAATCTGAAGGGCTTTTTTAATAGGCCAAAAATTGATTTAGTTCTCAGATTCTTAACACTCCAAACAGAGACATCTTAGCTGAGATTTGGATTAAATCAGATTTGGAAAAATAAACAACCTTTCGGAGACCAAACAAACAAGAACCATAACTAGTTTTAACTGTTACCTTATTAATATGGTTATACAATTTTAAGTGAGCATAAAACTTCAGTCCAAGAAAACTTACAGAATCTGCAGAAATTACTTCTGATTCATCTACTAGAAGCTGCATGATATACGTACTGTATTGTTATAACTAAAATAAACTTTAGCTGAGTTTTCCCCGTGTTAACAACATGACCATTTGCTTGTAACCATTGTAAAAGGTAATTTGATTTTATAAAACTATAATCTCCATGCTCCATACCCACTGAATTTGGAGCCCGAAAAAGAAGTGATGTATCATCTTCAATTAGGCAGATATCAGCCTTACTTACACAATCTTGAATGTAGGAAAACCAGGAATAAAATTGCTTACAACTGGTGTAAATAGTGTAGTATCATTTAGTAAGTTATATAAAATTAAAATTAGGTGTATCTTGACTTTTAGTTCTAATATATTTGCATCCTTATTAACTAAATAACAAGTGCTGAGATAAGTTTTTGATCAAACACGGATTTGCAAGATACTCACTTCAGTTTATCGGTCAAATTCTTTTTCTGTCAATGGCCTGTTATTCAATACCAGTTGAAACTGTGATATGATAAGAACAAAACATAATGTAATACATATATTTTGTACTTATTTGTAACTTTGTCTACACAAATTATTTTGATTAGAAAATTCCTATTGAGAAGCATGTACACAGTCAGGTTAGAAAGTAGTAGATTTACTATCCCCAGAACACCCATACCTGTTTACACACCTGATTGAAACTCCTCCTAACCACCCTAATTGGTTAATCCTGTCATTTTAGACTTGCGATATAAACAATGCTATATGGAACCATATTGAACCTATATGGTGCTATAAGGAACCAGGTATAAAACAGACAAAATGTCAGATTGTATCAAATTGTTAAAAATAATTGGCTAAAATGTTTGTTTAACACAATACAATTTTGTATTTAGTATTTTTATATAGAAATTCACTTCCCTCTTGTCAGCGTGTGGCATGCAAACTTTTAAAATAAAAAATAGCTTTACTTTTTATTTCATTGAATTTTTAAATGTAGTTTTAGACTTACCAATTAGTTACACATCCAGTAACTAAACGACTTTAAAATATTAAAAGTTTCCCTGCAAACATTAGTTGTAGAATAATAATTTCTAGGTTATTGTATAATAATTTAATTGGTTTTTGATAATAACTACATTTTAGGAATGGAAACGTTCTCGGCCTCGAATAAAATATAAAAATTAGTCAAATTAAATATTAGAAACAAAATTAAAAATGTCGGAAGATTTGTTGAACTGCACCTGGCATACCAATTTAATCAAAATCGGACAATTTGTGTGGGGCCACTGCCTGTATACATCCATACAGAGACACAGATATATATCATCGCAAAAACCACTAATTGGTTCAAGGATCATCAAAACAATACAAATTTGAGGACCATACTTCCTCCATTTACTACGTATAGGAGAAATAATTAAATAAACGATACCAGAAAACTGTCTCATAGTTCCCCCTACTTAAACCCTCTACTAATCAGTAGACCTACGTCTGGCTGAAATTTTGTTAAAGTGCTGTAAACTTGATTCGGAGGACAAACTTAACACATTTTACGTTGGCTCTGTACTATCTAATTGCGTAACCTGAGGTTTAAGGTGAGAATCTTTTCCCTCTTCCAGGAGTATCATTGGTAGCATATTTATTTTTTCAGCTGATTAGCATAACCTACTTACCGAATATTGCTGAAAATGGTGAATAAATAAGGCAGCTAAGTCAATTTATTGTTTTCTCCATAATCACTGCTTTAGACAAAGTACTGTGTTTACCAACAAATCGAAATTTAAATTTTATCTGCAACAAAACGTCATAAAATGATAATTATATGTACTTATTCATGTATGATTTATATTTAATGGTGATGAATACATTTTAGCCAGTGATCCATTTAGACAGACAGGTAGACATCACCTCAAAAAACACTTTTTGGGTTCAAGGATCACCAAAACAAACAATCCACCAATAACTTAAATTTTAAAATCTGGACGAAAAGAATACTTTCTACATAAATTATCTATAGAGGGAGAAAGTAAAAAATAATATATATTTGAATAAATATAGGATAACAAATTGTAATTTAGCTTTTACTGTTTTACTTTGAATGCGTTTAATTTGTATAGTCTACTGTAAGTCTCACAAGGAAGAGATAGGAGGGGACAACCAGTGATGACCGTGAGTCCTACTTCGTATTGAGTGCCTGTTTGGCCACCATTAGCCAAAGTGTCGAGTTGCTGCTCCTGTATTTTAGCAATATCGTAATATTGTTCCTATATCTGAAATGAAAACACGTCATAATTCCGCAGTAAATTATATGATGAAACCGCAAAGCTTTGCTGACAGCAGTTTCGAATGAATTACCTTCCTAAAGTATATAGGAAATGTCTGTATCAATTAAACATACAGTTTATCCAGTCTTTCTTGTAAATATGTTATGCAAATATAAAGGAACAATATTTTATAGAGATCATTGGTTGATCATTTAGACGTATGAAGCAATATTTTTCTAATCTTATCAAGTCTTATAACACTGTTAAAGAAAAAAATATTTAGTAAATATGGGCTAGTTGTACTAAACATTCAATCTAAAGGTAATAACTATTATAACTAATATAACTATTATAACTAAAGGTTTAACTAAAGATAATAATATTATAATTCATAAAATAATAGATGAATAAATTCAAACGTACTATGGTTCTGATAAGCTAGTCACCTTTCAATTACCAATACTCTAGTAGGGGTAGGTTTTATGAATAAATACACTCTCCAAGCTCCCCGTTTTTTATAATAACGATCCGTTGAATGTATACTGATGAGACTATAGCTTTTCAGTTATAGTGTTTTTGCGTTTGTACATACTTTTATTTGATTTGGTATTTTTTGTAATTTTTTCGTTAATTGGCTTTAATGAAAAGGAGGTGCAATTCAAACAATTAGTTTTGTATAGATTTATTGTAAATACGTTAATGTTGTGAAAAGTAGATCCCACAAGAAAGTGAGGTAGAGCGGTAATGGCCGTGATCCCCTACTTCGTATTGAGTGCCTGCTTGGCCACCATTAGCTAAAGTGTAAAGTTGCTGCTCCTGTCTTTTAGCAAACTTAGTAATCTTTTTCCTATATTTAATAGAACGGGAGGCCTTCAATTTTGTAACGTTTCAAAGTGGTTCCATTTCATATAGGTAACGCTTCGTGGAGATAAGAAATTGAAATTCTTCAAATACGAAGACTGGAATCCAACCCCTAGCCGCATGAGTTTTTTGTATTTCAACGCCAACGGAATTTTTGTTAAGAGTTTTTTTTAGGAAAACGGTTCAAATACCTCAAATCCTTGTGGACACTCTGGGATTTGAACCCGTGACCTCTTGAACCCGTTCAAGATGCTAACCGTTATATTTGCGAGACGTCTTTTGTGCAAAAGGCGTGGAATCCCGGGAAAGAACAGTAATTTCTTGCCTGTACTATTGGGAAGTATCGCCGTATGGTTGGAATTATACAAAATCGTATCCAAAATTGTGTTCAACAATGGAAATCGGGTAAAATTCGCGAAAAGTCACAAAATATCGAAAATACTAAAGAATAGCGTGATATTTTGCCAGGGGTGGCGCCCTAAGGTTGTGGGAACGTATTATATACGGTTGGGGCATCTTAAAACAGCGTCGGCTTAAAGAAAGTCCAACGAACAACATTGGACGTCGGGAAGTGGTTTACGGACATACCGTTTATTTCAATAGATGATAGCATTAAGGGATTTTACTCATTTGAAATAGTGTATAAGGTTAACCACACAATGCAGCACACTTAACTCGTTATATTCCCAAGTGAAGCCGGGTACAATGACGGCTCGTTAAATATTTGATGTAAAATAGTGTGAATACTGTAGGCAAGTAAATATTTTAACAAAAGATGTATATTAATGTAACTGAAGATTTTACAGTCGGTATCAAAATCTATTCGGTTCATATAAAAAAAAGGGTTTTTGGGATTGAGGTTCGTTATTCAAGATTTACTGAGGTCTGTGTGGCTGTAGGACCGCCATTTTCGTGTTTATTCGCGTAGTGTCACTATAAACGAGTTCTAAATCATGCATGATGTTTTTGGGAGACAATTTTAAAGCAGAATTATGACCTGGACAAACATTTATTCCTGTTCCTATTTAGTGTTTTAGTTAACATTTTGAGAGGTATATTTTTCCTTGTTGTTAGTAATATTCTTTTAAAATTTGAATACTGTAACGTTTGTAATAAACTGAATAAATGTTAAAATAATTGATTTAGAAGGTAATTTATTTAGTGAACTAAAAAGAGAAAACCGACCCTCTAGAGCCAAAATAACACCAAGTTTTAATTTTCAAACCTCCGAAAAAGGGGGTTAGTTGTTTCCGATTGTTATGCCCAGCAAACTTGTCCAACTGATTATGGAAAGGAATGCCTCTACTAAATTAGAAGAAAACCGGACAATAAATGCGATTGCAAACACATAAATACAGATGCGTTTCTCAACAGACTGAGAACGAACTTATTGTCCTAGAGGGTTGAAAAGATTATTCCCCACTAAATGAATAACGCAAAAATATGTCTAACATTGCATAAATAAAGGGTGATCAACAACCCAGGGATAACTAGTGAAAATCTCAACATTTTCAAAAGTAAACATATGTCATGTTGTGAATCATTTCAATAGGCAGCGAAAACAAAATTCTCATATCTCTACCCTTTTCAAATGGCGGTCATTTTGGTGATACATATTGGCATTTACACAACACCCTGTATTTTCTAAATCACTAGAAATACCTTCCTTCCAATTCCAATTTCTTACTTGTTTCAAACTCAGCTTTACTCTCATATGCAACATTATTGTAATAAAATAAGAATTAAACATTTTATAAACAAAATTATAAAAGGTCAAATAGTACAATGTGTCAAAATGTATACCATTTGAGAAGTCTTATAAATCCTAGCAGTTTTCTAATTGATGTCTATTTTGGTTTTTGCAATCAGAAAAATCATAGTTTTCTTATATGACAGGGCCCATGCATGTTAATAGTATAACACATATTTAATGAAAGAGACCACCGAATGCATGGAAGTGTAAAGTGTAAACAACATGCGTTTCATATGGGAAAATCCATGTCATGTGCTGAGTGAAAAAAGATATACTAGATTGATGTAAATTGAAACGTTGCCTGGATTTACATTTTTAGCAACACCCATAACTTGTTCAGGAGTCTAGGTTTTTTGTTGTCCCGGGTTTAGGTTTTTCATGCGAGTTATGCACACTCTTCCATTGGCAATTTTCTCATTAGCACTTTATGGTATCCTTAAAAAGAAAAGAACCTCCAGCAAAACAAACAGTCAACTAAGGTTAAGAGACGTCGCTGTAAAGTGATTCCATCAACCCAGGAAGTCTACGGGGGGCAATACCTCAATCAGGATATGGGGTTCTTTACTTGTAGGCTATTTCTCCCAAACAAATAAAAACAGAAGAAAGTTACTGCATTGGTGGTAGTATTTTACCAGATGGCCCATTACAATCTGGGGCAATACAATTGCATATAATGTTTTCACTTTCATAAGTCTTGCTTTCCACTATCCTACTCAAATACCTCGCAACATCTATTCCTTAAAATACCCTTCACAATATTATTGTCCCGGGTTTTGAGATATTTGAACTTGTAACTGTAACATCAGCAGGTTGAAAAAAGTGAGAATCATTAATGAAAATTTAATTTATTATGGTAGATAATTTTTAAAATAAAATTCGTTAATAGTGGAGAAGCTAAAGCTTTAAAACTGTACCTTATTTATCGTGGGTTACGTATGAACGGTGAAAGTGGTACAGTAAAAAGTATTTATAAATAATATCTCTACTTTGTTAAAGGTACCTTATCAATGAGAATTAAAATGTGTTCACTATAACAAGATCCACTTTAACACTGTAAGCATTACACCAGAGCATAATATCACTTCAATAAATCGCAGGGTGTTGGTTGGCTATAGTTAATATTTAGTTGTAAACAAATGTAAGCATTTTTTATTCAAATTAAACAATTAGTTGTGGTTTCAGCTGTTATTATATAAAACCTTTTTTTTGGAAATGTTTGAAAATATATAACCACGTAAACATTCTATAATACACGTTATTGAGATTTAGAAGGCGTTCAAACCGAATCTTACTATCTTACGCTTTTGTTGTAAATATTTTGCTCTCTTTAAGGGGAAAAGCGAATAATTTAAGATATTATTCTGAGGGAAGTAGTTGTTTTTGTGAGAACTTCCATGATTGAACGACTTGAAAATGTCGGTTTCTTGAGATTAAACCCAGGATAAAACAAGGTAGAATTTTCTCCTCAGGATTTAAACCTTTACAAGTCTGCTATTAGTAGGAGCTCGTTCCTGTTTTTCCATCGTATGCAGTAGAAAGCAGCTTATTTGCAGTAAAATGTTTTATGATATCCAATTAGTGTTAATTAAAAAAACAAAATAAAATACAAATTATTTACAATTGTTTTTGAAGGGCTGGCATCTCAACATCACAGCTCTCGATTATAAATTGTTACTTTGTTTCAAATGTTGTCAAACTATTTTTTAAAGTAACTTAAATTTAACAGCCTTATTCAACCTGCAGCGACCAGTACTTGTTTTTTAATATTTTCCTTCAACTGATTTATGTGCATTCTCGTTTGTACATTGTAGACAAACTGCGGTGGTCTCATTCCCTTCGACTCGATGCTCTATACCCCCCCCCCCCCCCCAAGAGACCTGGCCACTTTCGCAAGGCGATGGACCTGGCGGTCTCTATGGCAAAAGTTTGTGTACTAATGTGTTTAAAAGACCATCCTTTTAAACCTTTAAATAAAATAAGGTAACTTCATGTGAACTAATTGTTATGAACGAAGGACACGTTTATTTCAATGGTAATACCACTCGAGGATGGTATTGATTATATCAATGATGCGTTAAATTTTATAATATATCTTATATTACAAATTCAAAAGGAATTAGTCTTTATATGCAATACTTTTTAAATTTATAGAATATTTTAATGGGTAATTTTACTAAAGGTCACTAACACTAACTAATATAATCATGTTAAATCATGTAAAAATGTCGTAATAATTGCATTATATTACTGAAGAATTAGGAATTTATATCACAATTCTTATTGTCTAAGGACAAGTTAAAACCATTGCCACCTTTTAATATTTTTTATAGAAAACACCTAATAACAAAATGTACTTTATGAACAGCATCCAATCATTTTTTTACTTTTAGAAGTATAACTAGAAGTACTTCAAGTTAACTAAGTTATTTAACTGTTCTCAAAAGCGTTTCAACCGACAAGACAGCATTTACTAAAGGCTAAGTTTGCTACAAAACCATTATTTTTCAACGTGGCCGTAGAGACTTTACTTTCGTTTACATATTTTCATCATGCTAAAACTAATTTTTTCGTAGTTTATTACACTCAGTTTTATGCTTATTAAAAATTTAATAATTACTTATGGATTCTGTGAAACGAGACTATGATTGCCCAATCTAAATTAGAGCTCATACATTTGAAAAACGTTATCTAAATAAAAATGTGTGAACTTATTTTCACATCATCCCATTGTTATTAGAATTTCCTTTGTTATATATTTTTCTAAACATTGAAGAATACCGTACATTCAACCCTAAGGTGAATAAAATTCAACCTTAGTCATGTGTTTCTGATGTGAATGCTTCAATTTAATACCGCAAAAAAGGTAACCAACTGTACTTCACACTAATTTCAAACTACGCATTACTTGATGAGTACGCGTAGCCAGGTATAGGAATAATTACATCTCTTTTAATGGCACGATCAATGTCATTAGGCTAAATCCAAGTTTAATTGCATCACATTTGGAACGAACCGCCTAATGATCAAATCTCTATATACTTAATTTACGCTTAGTTTAGCAGTTGCATCATATAAAAAATAAAGCTTGACATGTCTCTGGGGTGTATAAAGTATGTCTAATTTGCTTTTAATGAATATTAATAATTTATAGTCTATAGATTATGTTTGAATTTATGAATGGTAGTAAACTATCTGTTTTTTGTTTATAATGAGGTATTTATTTATAGCATGCATCTTTTTCTAATATATTGATTTGTATCTGCAATGATACGGGACTAGGAGAGTTACGGGTCAATATACTTGGTACTAAGAGCCAGCCCACGGTTATTTCCGGGTAGCGTCACACTTCCTCTCAGTACAATAGATAGAAGTAAAATATAGTTCATGACCATGAGAATAACATCATTTAAATAAGCAAAATCAAGAAAACTTATTTATACAAAAAAACAATAATAATGTTTAAGATTATTGTATAACAATTGTAATATGTATGTAAAATACTCTCAAGTATTTTCTCTCAAATAGCTTTAAGTAGATTGATACTCACGCACTGCAGTGTATGAATTAAATGTGCATGCAAGAAAATAGAGAATTTGAATTATTGGATGATCGGAACGAAGTGGAGTGAATCCTCATACTAGACTTCACTCTCTATAGACTGGTCTGGGGAAATGACTCACGTTGATTGAACGGGAGACGATAACTTTCGAACGCATTCACTGATCGACTCCAAACTTTTACAGTAGATTTTTAGCGTAATTTGTAGATCGAAGTTCGATTTTGGAAGAATTATGTTCAGTAATTAACGAAATATCTTAAAATAAAATTTAGTTTTTTCCCCATAAGAAATACATTGGAAGCAGTTTTAGTAGTGCTTGAGTAGTTATATTTTAACCAACGTCTTTGCGTCAGTCATAGAGTAAGCGAGTCTGAAAACTACTCTTAACCTTCTTTAATACTACCAAAAACACATTTGGTATTATTGGAAACAAAGGTATCATGATGTTGAATTTAGAGTAATGTTGTAGGATAAAAATATAATAAGAATAATAAGACGTTAAAAAATATTCTTATTTTCTTTTGTAATTTTCAATCCAAACGGAATGTTTAGTGCTATTTACGGATCGTATTTGGATTCGCTCCTTAGTGGTACTTGAGTCTTGATATTTAGCCAACGGCTATGTTTCAACTATAGAGTAACGTAAGTATCACGTTGATAATATATTCGTGTTCACTGGGTGAAAAACACATTTTAATATCTGAAAACACAAGAAGTAAGGAAGTATTATTAGCTTTTAAAAGTAGTTTGTATGTTTTATTTTATATTAATTAAAATATGCGTTATTATTTTATAATTAATCACTTAACTGGTACCTTCACATAATGAAGAATAAGATCTGACTGGTCTCATGCCATAAATATGGTCTGCAAGACGACGAGGGAGTAAGTAATTAAGTACCATACTATATGTTAAAACTTACAGGTTATACTTCCACCAAGAACAGGACATTCCGAGATTCACGCGAGGGCTGACTGCGGGAACGGAGAGGAACGAGTGAACGCGATTATCAGTCCAGTGTCCAGTAGGCGTAGAGCAAAGGCAGACGAAAAAGTGTTTATTGAAATTAAAGTTATCAACAAGAAATGTTCTTAAATGATTAAGTTCTAAATGTTAACATTATAATGTCCACTCATTAAAAGTAGGATGTCTTAATTTGTTATAAACAATCATGACCTAGCTAAAACCGTAAGTTTCCAAATCAAATTAAAACTTAATTTTTATAGCAAATTTGTTTTCCTCAAATGTAACCGTAGCTTAACTTTTTGTAAAATTGCTAACAATTTGATATAAATGTGTTTTGATACATGAATTAATGAAAATGCATTACCATACATAATTGATATGCAGACCACTACATAAGCTGCTATTCTAACTCAATACCAAGTCCTTTTAGGAGGTTAATTTATGTAAGGTGTCCCAATAGACTTCAATTGTCCAAACAAATTATAATGTCCAGACACCACTGTTTTAATAAAATGTTGGTCTTAGTCAGTTTATTTTGATATAAAATAAACACTTTCCGTAATGGTAAGTTTTATCCGGAAACTCATATGTAGCCTCTTGGTTATTGTTTTGGCGCAAGTGAATCATGCTAGTCAGAATTTTCAATTTCTTTAAACTATATGTTTAAGAATTTACCTCTGGATTTTGGATTAGTTTCTGCTTGAAGTAAGGGTAAAGTGGTTAAGAGATTAAAACCAAAGTATGACTTTTGTTTGCCTTTCATAGGTCCTAACTGACCATGCCAAATCCAATGTTTAGATCTTAATAGGCTCCTCACATGGAGATAGTTTGAGATAAACAAGTGATTCAGAAAGCTGCCAGCATGGTGCCATTGTGTGGGCCTAGGCCTATTTCCTTCTTTCTCCGTGAGAAGTGCTTTCTATGATTGAGATAAAAGTCATTGACTATATATATATGCTAGTAACCTATTTAGGCTAATACAGTATTACGTTCTTTGAAAAACATGATTTAGGTGGTGTTTTATTTATTCAAATTAGGTTTTTTGAATGATACGGTATTGAAAAGCTAATGCTAAATTATTTGATCGGAAATAGTTGCGATATACAACAGTTGGGATGTCCCCCTTGTAAGGAGTTAAAAGCCTCTGAATTCTGAGCGCCAATGATAGCCTGGCTATAATTTCCATTTGAAAAACCCCACCAAAGGCAAAACCCAACTTAAATTGTCTTTGGAATTTTTCAAAAATAAAATGGCTAAAACGTATTGGTCAGTAACAAATCGTAAATATTAAATTATAAAAAAATAAACAGGAGAGCAATAGACGGCTATATGACAAGTGGAGTCCAATTAATTTTGTTATTTTACCTATTGTAAAAAGTGCACACATTTCTAGTCGAGGGTCAGGGAAATGAACTTTTCAATAAGGTAAAGTAAGGGAAAATTGACTTTTTAGTCATTAACTAAGCTAAATAAAAGTTTGAACCATGAAATTACCTTTTAAACTTCCCCATCAGCACAAATCGTTGGGCCAACTTTGGAAAATGGTCGGCGGATATGGTAGGCCAACGGTGGGCATGTCGTGAGGCGCGAGGTTAGCCCATTGATGGATTAACCAACCATTATCCAACAATGCCAACCAATACCCAACAAAATGCTAACAGTTTATAATATTTTATTTAAATGGTTATTTTAATTTTTAAAATACTGTTTTCCCTAAATGAATTGTTTAATAAACCAATTATAGAAATTTAAAAAAAGAAATTTAGTTACAAAAATATCGAGTCACAGTCGGGTCTCGAACCTACAACCTTTAAGTTACTGATCACTTACCTTAACCCCCAATCCCCCCCTTAACGGCCAATCTGACTTATACGAGAATCAAGGATGGACTGAAATATAGTAATTACCAAAAGTCTATACCTGCACGACTTGTACTAGCCTATATACTATTAAAAACTTATGTCTTATTCTTCTAAGATTGGACAGTACTCGTTTTATTCTTCTACGTGAATCTACTTGAGCAAAAATCACTGTAATAAAAGTAGGGCCAAGTTAATTTGATTTATGTATCTATGAAATTTGTAAAACTACGAGCAAATTAATATATATTTAATATAATTATAATAATAAAAATATAATATTAATTTATACCCCATCAGCACAAATCGTTGGGCCAACGTAGGGAAGTAGTAGGCCAACGGCTTGCGCGAGGTTGGCTCATCAGCTCAAATCGTTGGGCCAACGGTTGGTGCGAGTTTGATTAACCAACTATTATCCAACAATGCCAAACTATACCCAACAAAATGCCAACAGTTTATAATTTTTATTTTAACGCTTATTTTAATTTTAACAATCATGATTTCCCCAATTTTAACTGTACGGTAAACCAATAACAAATATATATATATATATATATAAATATATATATAAATAAATATATATATATATGTATGAATATATAATTAATAATAATATTATGGTATGATTTTCCAACAATAGCGTTTGATGGCCCATCATCGGCTTTGGTTGGATGTTTTTGCTTTACATTATGCAATTTTCAAACTCCAGAATTAAATTGTAGGCCTATCAAAAATCCTTTTGAATTTCTTCATTATTATTGTTTTCTACAAATACACACTAAACACATAATTCTCTTAAACACAGATGCACGGACAGTACATCACGAAAATACAACTAACACTCATTCGATAGGCCTATCATGGTTTAGCGATATAGCCGCGGTCAGAAGCAGGAGCAGGCTGCTGGACAGTTCAAGTTGATATTATCATGTCCTATTGTCAGCGTTATCAATTTCCTGGCAATCAGCTGATATAGGTATGTTCCTTCGTTGAAAAAGGGCGGTAAAAAAATTATAGGATAGATATGATAATCTCGACTTGAACAGTCTGGTAGTCTGTTCCTGCTTGTGACCACACCCAAAGCTGTGAGTGGAGGCTCGCGAGTCTTCGGAGCGGTATATTGCTAAACCGTGATAAGTTAGGCGTATCAAATTAATGTTAGTTGTTTTTTTTGTACTGGCTATGTTTTATGTGAATTATGAGTTTAGTATAGGCTTTAGAAAACAATATTAACAAAGTAATGAAAGCAAATTTTTCCCCTGTCCTGGTGATTGAAAATGGCATAAAAGCCAAAACATATGTAACACATTTGAATTCATATCGGAACTGCTGACGGAGGTATTTAACTTACATACTCTAAAAAAGCTATTTTATGATGTCACCTGTTGCTCCTTAATTTCATCCGTCTGCCCAACCTGGTATATCTAATATGATGGACTGTTATGTATTTGCTTTAAACTACGCTTTCCCGTTTTTGGGTCTTTAACTGACTTGACATCTGCCTGACCACTGATTTCATCAATGTGATAAAAGTTATAACACTTTTTATGCTGGCTTCTATTAGTTTGAATGTCCAGCTATTGTGTGTTGTTGTTTAAAGATTAAAAAGATACTTTACAGCTGTTTCAACAACATATTAAAACACTCAACAGTCCTGTTAATGATTATTAGGGCCAACTATTGTTTTACATGTTTTACTAAAATTTATAGATTTTAAATATTATTGGCCAGAGCCGAAGCAAATAAATTGGTAATGGGGTTGCAATATAAGGATATAACTCGGAGGCCTGGTGGAATTCTGGGATTTATAGATGAATCGCTGGTATAGTAGTCAAGGTGTTGGATGTCAGAATCAAGGCAGTGGCTTTAGCGTGGGTTTGAATCCCAGTCTTGGATAGTAAAGGGAGAAATAGGCTGCCAACGTTTTTTATTTAAAAAAAGAATGAAAGGCAGGGTTATGTATAGGCAGATAAAGGGAAGTTTAATTGTTTTTCTTAATGCAATGGAATTCATGCGCCCTTAGGCGTCAAATAGGCCTAAATGAAACAATAACCATACTGTCATTGCTGCTATGAATTCGGAGCCTTTTAACATGATCGCCACTGCAATTACCTATATGGAATTTGTCATTTTTATAGACCATCAACGCAAATCTCCCGATAGACTTCAAAGGCATATTTGTGTCAGTGGCCCATTGTTATTCAAAAACAAATTTTTTAGCTATGGCCTATTTTAAAGCCCTGATTTCTTTGTATCGGTCTAGAGAGATATCTGATGCACATTTGAATTGCTTGGTCTGTGTGTATGACGAATGGTGACATCACACCGCACGGCAATTGGCAAAATGGTGATTGACATAGTAATTTCTGCTTCATAACTGTGTAACTACTCACTTGGCTAACCTTAGAGTTTTTGCACGTTCTTTAGGGTAGTTTGCTTTTTGTGCAGACTATTAACAGTGAAACACGGCATAGGCCACAAGGCCTAAAAGGCGTTATTGTGTACCAACAGTATAATCGATCGCGGGACCAGTAACAAAAATTATTGTGATTATGAACTAAATTCTTTATTTTCTCAGATAGAGGCAGTGAAACTAGCCTAAATGAGCAAATTTAAAACGACATAACTGCGTCACTTGGCCTATCTTATCGAAACAAAATACAATCTTTTTTAATATTTTCCATTAGCCTAGATAGACTGGCCGACGCCGGATGTGAATTAGTCCGGGAGCGACTGAGGGAAGAAACGTTGGTGAGAATATTTGTTTAGATCACCTCTAGAATGCACTTTTCAGTTGTTCATTGCTTATCCACTTGTAACTCTTAGCCGTCAGTGTATGCCGTGATAGCTCTGGATATGGGTTCAAACTTCTGATCATGAGGTCCTGGGTTCGAAACTAATTATGTTTATGTACTTTTTTATGTTTGAAAAATATTTTGTAAATAATGTTACTTTGATATTTTGTATTCAAACCCATAACCCTAATTAGGATAGCTTTGTTTGGGTTATCGTAGCTAAATATGACTTCCGGTCAGGTATTTATTTCGTCTTAATTCATAGAAACCCACCAATTTTGTTTATGTTGGCGCTATATTAGTGCTTTCTGGCGGTGATTTAAGAAACTACTCTCGTCCATCATTTCTCCCCTAAGTCGCACGCAATTAGTCCTTTTAAACCAAATTTCTCTCATGATCTTTTGCTTATGTTATTCTGATAGCTCCATTAACATGGTCTGTGTGCAACATTAGTATTATTTCTTTTGTCCTATGTAAGTTACCAGACCAGCACAAGTATGAATCAGTCGGTAGTGGACATTTTAAGTCGCTTTAAAGAGGAAATTTCAAAGGCTCCAAATTTGGAGGGCAATGATAGCGTGGCTATAGTTTTCATCCAAAAAAAAACATGATGCTGTAGACGGCGGTTTGTCACTACCTTAAACTGTGGTACTTGTACACTTAAATTTCCCTGGTTTTCCCTCTTTCACACGAGCAACTTATTTCTGCAGCTGTTTTTTTCTCATACGGTTTTTCTCCGCACGGGTAGATTTGGTGCTTTGTTCACACAAGTGGTTCATCTCGCAGTGTCTAGGGGGCAGAACTCATCAGATGTCAGAGTGTATCTAAAGTTTAGTAGGCGCAACACGGCAAGTGGCATTACTAGCGTGATAGTTTCGTACCTCCTGTACAGTAAAATTAAGGACAGGAAGGGAAAAGGAAATATTGGGTTCACCCAGTTATAGCCTAGTGCGTACTGGGTTGGGACGGCACGGACAGACGGTACTTACAGGATTAAAAAAAAATGGTTAGCATTGATTTGCCTATTTATGCGCACTAAGCCGTCAGTAGGGATAAATGGAGTGTTCTGGACCAGGAGGAGCCAGGAGGAGCGCCCCCCCCCGAGGAGCCCCCCCCCCTAATTAGTATGCAAAATTTTTTTTTAATTACCCTAATTTATATGCAAATTTTTAATTACCCTAATTAATATGCAAATTTTTAATTACCCTAATTAATATGCAATTGTTTTGTTAATTACCCCAATTAATATGCAAATTTTTTTTTCATTTCAGGAGGAGCCCCCCCCCGAGGTCTCGTCTGTGACACTTTACCCCCCCCCCCCGAGGATCAGGAGGAGCCCCCCCCGAGGTATCGTCTGTGACACTTTTGTCTAGAGGCCCGCACCAACACTTAGAAGAAAATCTCCTTTAAGATTTCCTTCTAATCCCTAACATGAAAAGCTTTTGTGGCCTTGAAAAAGGCCGATTATGATGGTGGGATCAGGTGGAGACTAAGGTGTTGGGAAACATTTATTTTTTATTAATGAAAAACTTTGTTATTTCATCTGTGTGGAGTTCATCCGTTCGCCGATTCCACCACATTTCGACAAGCATCAAGTACTTCTGCTCAAGTTCAATGGCGTAGATGTGCTCCTCTTCAATAGGGTAGAAATTCATCTTGTAGGCCATGTCCCGCTGCCAATATTCCCATTCCAAGTCGTCCAGCGGGCAATGGTTCCACATGCTGTTGATTCCCCGTTGTTTAGAGTACAGAGCGTCGTCAAGATCTTGGGTAGTTGAATACATTTTTGGCTGATGAACGTGCTTGAACTTTTTGTCATTGCGCCATAGCCTCTTCTTATGGAAATGCTTCAAGGTGCAATCATCGTCGTCTTTTCGGTTGTAGAATTCATCACCTTCAAAGTAATCATCTTCATCGTCAAACGGCCTCTTCTTATTATTGCTATTCATTGACGTTTCCGCCGCAACACATACATCCTCCAACTCGACGTCTGTGATGTCACATTCCCACTCGATGTTGGCCATGATCTCTTCGTAGCTGTTGACGCTTCAAAACTCAAGACTAAACTAAACTTTGCTGCTAGGGCCGCGCCGTGCGTGGTGGGCTGTTGATCGCAGGTGTTCAAACAAAAAACCCGGCAAGTCGAGACCGGTCTGGGATGCAGCTGCGCCCGTCCCTTCCAGGAACCCATTATAGTCCGCCCGTATCGAATTACATTAGAGGAGGGTTGCTTTTACCCCTGACAGTGGATGTGATTTATTGCCGAGGCGGCAAACGTCAACAAAGGACCCAGCACCCTGAAAGCTTTTAACGGAAATTCCCCGAGGCCTGTCTGGGAAGCAGCTGCACCCGACCCTTCTAGGAACCCATAATTATAGACCACCCGTGTCGAACTCCGAGCAATAAATCACCAGTTGTCAAACACCCCTGCTCTCATTCTTGTTCTAGTCTTCAACAATTCCTGAAGTATGGGGGAGCGAAAATCTCCCCCTAGTAATTAAATAAACAGAACACCAGGCGGACGAGAAATTGGAGCGCGTATTGAGCGGTGGTGGTTATAAGAAGCGGGTCGCGACATGCCACAGTCTCTCGATAGACTTCTTCGAAGACGGACGTCTACCGGACGTATGCAAAGACAAAGGAGAACTATAAAGAGGGCAAGTAGGTGGAAAGTTTAAACGAAGAGCCATTACAAAGAGGATAAGGACCAACAGAAGGATAACATCGTTAGACAAACGTCGTAGATCTGTAACGAAACGACGCAGGAGAACAAGGGATATTTTCATTTAATTCGATAACAATGTCGTTTATTCATCAGAAATCGTGTGAATGTGTGAAGACTGAACTGGACTTGTTTTCGTTACCGCCTACGCAGACCAGCATCGAGAGCGGTAAATGGGTTCAATACAAACCGGTCTCATCGCTAACGGACGATTCGCCAATAGAGTTTGTAATACCCGGTCACGGTGACGAGTACACGGACCTGACACAAACGTTATTACACGTGAAAGCCGCTAATGTGAAACAGGACGACACTAAAGCGGACGGTGGGCAACCTGCTAAAGAGGTGGGCCCAGTGAACAATTGGCTCCACTCGATATTCAGTCAAGTGGATCTCTATCTCAATCATAAACTGGTGTCCCCACAAACTAACACGTACGCTTACCGTGCCTACTTGGAAAACCTATTGAACTACGGATGTAGTGCGAAGAATTCGCACCTGACTAGCGAGCTGTTTTTTGAAGATTCGGCCGGACTAATGGAGGATTGTGACGAATTGAATGAGGGATTGAAAAAGCGTCGCGATCACACGAAAGAAAGCGATGTTTGCGATATGGTCGGTCGATTGCACATCGATCTGTGCAATCAGAACAAATTCATGTTGAACGGTGTTGAGATGCGATTGCAACTTAACAGATCCAGAAACTCGTTTTGTATAATGTCCAAAACGCTAACTACCTACAAGGTGACAATTAAAGAGATTAGTCTTTTCGTACGTCGATGTAAGATCAATCCGAGCGTATTGTTGGCGCACAGTAAAACTCTCGAGACCGGCACGGACAAGTATCCGATCACGCGTGTAGAAGTGAAATCGTTCACACTACCCTCCGGCATAATGAGTAAGGCTTTAGACAGTGCATTTCTCGGCCAGTTACCGAAACGTGTGATAATTGGACTGGTCAGTAATCTTGCGTTCAACGGAGATTTCAAGAAGAATCCTTACAACTTTCAACACTACGATATGAATTATCTCGCATTGTACGTGGACGGTGAACAAGTACCGGCCAAACCGTTACAGCCCGTTTACACATTGAATAGTGAGACATATATACTCTCTTATTACACATTGGTCACCGGCACCGGAATCCAGTTCTCCGACGCAGGTAATGAGATCAAGAGAGGTGACTATCCGTACGGTAATTGTCTTATGGCGTTCGACTTGACACCGGACATGTCCGCGGCTGAGTCGAGTCACTGGAATCTCCTGCGCAACGGTAATCTACGTATCGAAATTGGATTCTCCAAAGCGTTGCCCGAGACCGTCAACTGTATAGTGTACGCCGAACTGGACAACGTCATCGAGATCGATCGTCACCGTAACGTAACAGTTGACTTCAGCGGGTGAATAAAAGCGATCGCCAAACAGAAATATTGTCTGACAGCGAGTGCGTACAGTTTACTTCAAGGGTGAGCAGACGCACCGCCAGTCAGTAGTACGGTTGAAGTCACACGGTAAGGACGTGAACATGGACGCTTACGCTTCTGCGGACGACTATATCAAATCGTTTATTCAGGAGATAGAGGTTATGAACAATAATGCTAGTGATCAGACATTGGCATCACCTCAGACGTCATTTGTAAAACCGACCACTGCCTGCAAGAGACGAAGGAGGGCAACTCCCATCGAAGTGGAAACCAAGAAACCAGGATGGGTGCCGAAACCAACAGATGACTGTCCCATAGTGTCATGGATGGACGATGGGAATACTTTTGCTGTTCAAAACCCGGGAAACAAAGGACAAATGTTATTGAAAATGGAAATGTATGATGGTACAGATATGGTGTTCATGTGTGGTTTATTTTTGGACAAAGATGGTGAAATGCACCAAAGTGTTAAACAAGTAGTTGATAAAGTGGAAAACATGTGGATCGATAAATCAACAGGAGTACCGAAAATTACAGGCTTAACTCAAACTGTTACACAACGCAGTGCAGTTTCGCAGCCAACGTCGAAGAAGCGAGCTGTGAGGAAGAAACAACGAGTGGCGCAAGCATTCAATTAGAGCAGCTGCATCCCAGACCGGTCTCGACGCGTCGGTTTTTGTGTGAACACCTGCGCCCGACCCTTCGGACCCCCCACTTAGAAGAAAATGGCGGCGAGGGTTTATAAGGCAGAGCCCCGCCCGATTGACTATCATTCGCCACCAGACCGCCACCTCACATAGACCTACTCCAACTACTACTAGAGATGTCGAACAGCAGCAGCACTTTCAAGCTAGAGTTTCCGAGCGTGAACGGCACTGCAACAACCGCGGACCTGAGAGCTACCCTCAACAACTGCAAGTCCGACTCTCCGCTCTACACCAGGATAGCCGATCTCCAAGAGGAATGTGGCTATCTCATCACTGCGATGTGGAGCGGGCCACCACACCCTTTGGCGAGACGATCATCGTGATCCTGGAGGGGCAGGTCGGGGACGACTTCTTTCTGCGAGTCTACCTCCCTAGGCGCTTCAACGAGGCCCTGAGCAACACCGACATCGAGCGCTACAACGGCGGATTTGGAGAACGCCTTCGCTTGGTGAAGCGCAGCCCGAGGGGTTCCAATAGCAGATTCACACCGTTGGAGTTTATGTAAAGCAAGACTTGAAGATTACGTTAATACCTTTGTAAATTAGTTTTCGTAGTCAATACTTATAGTCACGTTCAGAACATAACCACTGTGTTATTTATTTCACTTAACCCCAAAAATGTCCTTTAGTAGTAAGTTTAAGAGTGTGAGTATGGTAACTGTGAGGTGTTTAGCTCAGCAGTAATCATGGGCTTTATGTGGAAACATCCGTTCTCAGCCATTGTGGCGGGACCTTCGGGTTGTGGCAAGTCACAGTTTGTGTCAAAGTTTATAAAGCACATTACAGAAATGTGTGACACACCATTTACCAGTATAAACTGGCATTATGGTAGTGGTGGTGGTGGCAGTGGTAACTCGAAAAATGTCACCATTAACCACATAGAAGGTCTACCAAACTTGGAGGATTTTTCTGGTAACGAGCCGATACTTGTGATTATAGACGATATGATGCGTGAGGCCGACAACCGTGTGGTGGATCTTTTCACAAAAGGTTGCCATCATCGCAACATTAGTGTGTTTTTCATTACACAAAATTTGTTTCATCAAGGACGCGGGCAGAGGGACATCTCATTGAATGCGCATTACATTGTGTGTTTTAAGAATCCTAGAGATAGAGTTCAGATTAGGTACTTGGCCAGACAAATATATCCAGACAGCCCGAAATTCATCAAAGAGGCGTACGCTGACGCTACGAGGAATCCACACGGCTACCTACTGATAGACTTGAAACAATCAACAGACGAGAATATGCGAATACGAAGTTGCATATTTCCAGACGATTCTACCAACTATGTGTACTTGCCAAAGAAAAGGTAATTTCGCCATCAGTAGTAATCATGTCGTGCTTGCGGAAGGACGCAGCTCTGCTTACGGCTTTCATACACGCAACACCCAAGGAGCGGAAGGCACTGTTAAAGGTGTGTGACAAGAGCCGCATTCGCTCAGTGTGTGAGTGCGCATACAACGTGTTGCGCGGTAACGTTCCTCTGGCGAAGAAGAGTAAAAGTCAGTTAAGCAAACACAAGGCGACGCTACGTCGATTGGTGAAACGCGGCGAAGGCTGGTCAAAGAAACGAAAGTATCTCATACAAAAAGGCGGTGGAATCTTTATACCATTACTTTTGAGCGCAGTACTACAAGCAGCATTGCGTAGATAAAAATGACTGGCATCAACAATCAGTTCTATTTGACGCTGCCCAGCAACAGTTCGATGCAGTATTATCCGAAAAATACAGTTACAAATTACATAACACATTTGCCGAGAGCTATTCAACTGGACGCTGGCGACTGGGAAATTGCACTTGTGGAAGCGCACTATCCAATGACATTTCTATCAGTTGGTAATGACGAAACAATTGACATTTGCATACAACCGCAAGAGGAAGCAAAAGTGAACATAGAAGCGTTGGCGCGGGTTATGGACAGCACTGCCGATGTAACGCCAGTAGTGTCGGCTACTCCAAAACAAAACCACAGAATTAAATTGAAGACTGGTGATTACGCAAATATTCAAGAATTGTGTGATCATATCAATTCGCAAGAACTAGCGATAACTTTTGGTGTAAAGTTCACCGTTGAAAACTCATACAACAAATTCATTGAAGTATCGATGGGAACTGATGTTGTAAAAATTACATTAAGTCCAACGTTAGCGCTTCAATTGGGGTTCGATCCGAATGAATTGACGCTGGAAGGTGATGCAGTTAACAAAAGCATCCGTTCGCCCAACATTCGTCTTGGCTTACCGTCACACATGTACGTGTATTGTGATTTAGTCGAGCCACAGATGGTCGGCGATACAGTCGCACCGTTATTGAAAATTGTCAATATATCCACGTCTACTTATGTATACGGTTTGCATAAATCAACATCATTCATCGATCCGCACTATGTGCCTGTTATGAATAGATCTTTTGACAGTGTGGAAATTGACTTAAGAGATAACATTGGTAATCATTTGCCATTCCACTTTGGAACGTCGTGCGTGAAGTTACACTTTAGAAAAGTAGCTAGTCATTAGTGCAAAAATGGAACATGCAAAGAAGATGGTAGTTGTGCCACAAGAGTTGATTGATCGACTGCAATCAAATGCTACGGATAACAGACCGACTAATCTATCCAGTGAAAACAGCCTCGACGCGGAGATGCAACAAATATTGAATAACAAACGCATGGACGATAGTGAAAAGTGGAAATTGTACAAACAAGCGTTACATCGCTTCTTGCATATTGCAGAGAATAGACGTCAACCGATTAGCATACCAATCGTGGAGTCGGGTGGGAATGAACATAGTCGACGATCGCACCCGCTGCGGAAGGCGGTCCAGTGGAAGAGATTGTGGAAACGTTTTCCAAAACTTACAGATCTGATGCCCGCAATCTTTTACGTTTCATGAAACGTGATGGCAGCTTAATCAGTTGGGACAGTGGCTATTCAGTGTACATCAACGGTGTAAAAATCCCAGACTCAAATCTAGTGGATATCTTAAATTGCATAGTAAAGGTGCGTATGCGTGATTACACACTGCTAGGATGGCGGGAAGTGCTCAACGCATTGAAAGCGATGAACGTGCCAAAGGACTATATGAATAATCTAAGAGCGCTTAAGGAAATAAATGCCGAATATCGATCATCATTCACAGGAGGAGAAGGATCAGACGATGAAGTGGACACATCAACTGAATCAATACTGAGAACACCGCTAATAAATCGGCTTCGATCGGCAAGAGGAAAACGTGTAACATCTACACCGGTGCGAGCGACAGAGCAGTTTGATTTTTCAAATAGAAACAAGCCGTCGTCAAATTTGGACAATTGGGAACCGTACACAGGATAGGTTTTCAGTATTATGGTGCGTTTTTATTACAATCCCATCGAACCTTCGTCGTATGGCGGTGTAGCTCCTTTAACGCGAGCTGCAAAACCAGTTTCAAAACGCAAAGTGATTGAATGGTTACAAACACAGGACACTTACACATTACACAAACCGGCACGCAAGCGTTTCCCGCGCAATCCTTACATAGTGTATGGTCCATTTGAATTGTGGCAAGCGGACTTGAACGATATGCGTGGTCTTAGTAAACACAACGACGGCGTCAACTACCTACTGACTGTAATAGACGTGTTTAGCAAACACCTGTATGTGCGAACGTTGAGGCGGAAAGAAGGAGCTGAAGTGGCCAACGCTTTCGAGGAGATATTTGCCGAAGCGACCGACACACCTCGCTGTTTACAAACTGACAAAGGTACTGAATTCACCGGTGCCAAGACGAAAAAATTATTCAAACAATACGGAATCATCTATGTCACTACACAAAACCCAGATGTTAAAGCGGCCGTAGTGGAACGCGTGAATCGCACTTTGAAAACACGCATGTGGCGATATTTGACTTACAAAAACACATATCGTTATGTAGATGCGTTGGACAAACTGGTTAGTGCATACAACAAAAGCGCTCACAGGAGTCTAGGCAATAGAATACGACCAGTCGATGTGACTGTCGACAATAAGCGAATATTGAATCAGGTATGGCGTCACATGTTTGGTAAGATACCGCGTCGTGTTAAGCCAAAACTGAAAGTTGGCACCACAGTGCGCATATCTAAGGAGAAGGGCACATTCGCAAAAGGTTACGAGACTAATTGGAGTAAAGAAGTGTTTGTGGTGCGTCGTGTAAACACATTGATGCCTCTACCAATGTACACTTTGTCGGATCTAAAAGGTGAACAAGTGACTGGTCAGTTTTACGAATACGAATTACAAAAAGTGACAATATACAACGACCATCTGTTCAAGATTGCTGAAATATTAGACGCTAAGGGTCGCGGTCGCAGTAAGCGTTATTTCGTCAAGTGGGAAGGTTACGGAGACGAGTTCAATTCTTGGGTAAGAGCGCAAGATTTGCAAAATGCCTAATAGCAACCAGTTCTATTTGACATGCCCAGCAACAGCTCAAAGGATTATTTTCCAAAAAACACAGTGTCCAAGTACACTACACATCTGCCGAGACAAATTCGATTAGAAGGCGATGGCGAGTGGGAGATGGCTTTGGTCGAAGCGCATTATCCATGTTCCTTTATGACTGTGGACGAGGAATCGTGTATTTGGCTCGAGTATAAACTCGTTCTGCCGAGTATACCCGTCACACTCAGCGTCGAGCACATTATGCTAAAGATGAATCCCGGCTATTACAAGAACATAACCGATTTATTGAAAATGATCAATAAAGCAAAGGATGTCACCCAGTACTTGTACTTTGAGTATGACAAAGAGCAGGACAGAGTCAAGTTTACGACAATGGTGGACGGTATAAGCAAAGTACATTTCACCGAAGCGCTGTCTCTCCAGTTGGGTTTCGATCCGTACGAGAACGTTTTGTCAAATGACCTCACAGCGATATGGCCGCCTAATCTGACTATGGGACTGCCGACACACTTGTACGTGTATTGTGATCTGATTGAACCGCAGCTGATTGGTGACACTACAGCGCCGCTTTTGAAAATTGTCAACATTGACAGAGAGAACTACACACATGGCGCGCATAAGACTGTGCATTTCATCAGTCCTCATTATGCGCCAGTTATGAAAGGAACATTTGAAACGATCGATATAGACCTAAGGGATCACGCTAGTAAAAAAGCGTCATTCCTCTTTGGGACGTCGTACGTGAAGCTTCATTTCAAAAGAGGAGCTCAGCAATGATGAATACAAACGATCCCAACTTGGCGTACTATCGCCGCCAACAATTGCAGCAGACCGGAGGCAGTATCGAGAGGGTATTTCGCGGTGCACCCTACCAGCGAGGACATGGAATTGGCAGTTTCCTAGGCGGTATGTTCCGCACCATCACACCGCTACTCAAGTCGGGAGCCTCTGCTGTGGCCAAAGAGGCGTTGAAATCCGGTGTTGGATTCTTGGGCGACATGGCCATGCACCAGCGGGATCCCAAAGAAGCCGCTAGAGATCATTTCAGCCAGTTTACAGACTCGCTAAAACGCAGGGTGGACGGCAAACTTCAACGTGTGCTAAGTGGTGGCGGCGGCGGTGGCTCTCGCGCGAAACACCGTCGCGTAACGCGAAAGAATACCGCGAAACACCGGCGCGCTACTCCTGCGCGAAAGACTAACGCGATACTCTCGCGTAAGAAAAACGCGAAGCGCGCCATGTCCGGCGGCCGTCGTGTCACACCTCAGTCTTTGGCGAAACTCCTTCGAGGAAGGTCGTCGTCATCCAAGAAGGGCAAGAAGAGAAGGACAGTTAGAAAGAATAAGAAGACGAGGAAGACAAAGACGAGGAAAGCAGTGAGGAGAACGTCTATACGCGATATATTCAATTAACACACACACGCTAGCAATGTCGTTTCTACATCAAAAGTCGTGTGAATGCGTCAAGACGGAATTGGACTTATTCTCCCTACCATCGACGCAGACCAGTATCGAGAGCGGCAAATGGATTCAGTACAAACCAATCTCCACACTGACTGATGATTCGCCCATCGAGTTTGTTGTGCCCGGCAACGGCGAAGAATACACCGATCTTTCGCAAACAATGTTGGAAGTTACAGCGTCTATTGTCAAGTCGACAGGAGCGGCAATCGCAGATGTCGAAGAATCAAATAAAATTGGCCCAGTCAACAATTGGCTGCACACGTTATTCAGTCAAGTCGATATGAGTATGAATCAGAAACTGGTCACACCACAAAACAACACTTATGCATATCGAGCGTATATTGAAACATTGATGAATTACGGCTATGATGCTAGGAAATCACATTTAACATGTGGACTGTGGAGCGCGGACGACGCCGGCTATATGGACAATACTCTGGACGATAACGATGGACTAAAGGCGAGACGAAAAATGACAAATAAAAGTCGTGAAATCGATATGCTCGGTCGCCTACATGTGGACATGTGTAATCAGAACAAGTTCCTGTTGAACGGTGTGGAACTGCGTTTTAAACTGATCCGGTCAAAAGATTCCTTCTCCATTATGGCGGATGATGGTGACTACAAGGTGCACATTGTTGATGCGAATCTCTGGATACGAAGGTGTAAAGTTAGCCCCACGGTACTGTTGGCGCACAGCAAGACGCTTCAGACCGGCACAGCTAAATACCCAATCACCAGAGTGGAATTGAAAACATTCACACTGCCGTTTGGAGTGAGGAGCAAAACTTTGGACAATGTCTTTCTAGGTCAAGTGCCGAAAAGAATTATTGTCGGACTGGTCACCAACGCCGCTTTAATGGCGATTTAAAAAAGAATCCATTTAACTTTCAAAATTTCAAAACCAACTACTTCTCGCTGTACGTGGACGGTGAACAAGTGCCGTCCTAACCGCTACAACCACACTACGAAACCGGCAAGGGAAAATACGTGATGGCGTATCACAGTCTGTTTTCAGGCTCCGGCATACACTTTAGCGATGCTGGTAATCTCATAAATAGAGACGATTACGACGATGGATACTGTCTGATGGCATTCGATCTAACACCTGATATGTCAGCAAGCGACACAACTCATTGGAACCTAGTGCGCAACGGCAGTGTGCGTATGGAGATTGCTTTCGACACTGGGCTCACAGAGACTGTCAACTGTCTGGTATACGCAGAGTTTGACAACGTCATAGAAATCGATCGTCATCGCAACGTGTCTGCGGACTTTGGCGGTTAGATCGTCGGCGGCGGCGTCATCGTCCTCCTCAGTCATCAACCAACACTCGCACAAGATGGATCGTTTATGCAGAGCACAGCGTACAAATTTAGCATCTCCGATTATTGTGGATTTTCAATGTTTCAAGGACAACTCAAATGACTACATTCTGAAGGAAGTGTGCGTCTTGGAATTGGCCAGTGGAACACTGCTAATGCATCATATCGCCAAATCACCATTCAGCCGAGATTTCCTATCACAAGAGAAACTGCGTGAAAGCTATTGGCTCACAAAACACTGTCACGGATTGGAATGGGACCAAGGTGATATCTGGTATCATGTGCTAGAGGAAAAGTTACGTGCATGTATCGCCAAACGACCGATTGTCTATGTCAAAGGTGCTGAGAAAAAAGAGTTTGTACGATACAATTTCATCACGGATCACTGTACTACTAATGTCATCGATATTAACGATATTGGCTGCGGATCACTATCGTCAATCAACAGTCTACTATCAACAAACGCAGTGCGATGTCGCCACCACAGAACAGCTCACACACGATGCGCTCTAACCAATTGTATCACATTGCGCGGTTGGCTACATCTAAGTACAAATATCGATGACGCTGATGATAACGCTGACGATGGTGAGAGTGATACCAGTTCCTGCTTTTGTTTTGCTACTAGTACTACTCCTACTACTGACTGTGGCGTCGACACAGTAGAATGAATACCTTAGAGATACAAAAGTGTATGGCTAAACTGCCCGTACAGAATGTTGGTGTCTACGCTGCGGATCAATTGCCCCATTATATTTCACCATCTACTGCTATGATTGTGAACACTGATCCACACAATGAAGACGGCACTCACTGGGTCGCTTTCTACCTTAACAAAGGAGGAGAAATAATTGAATTCTTTGACAGCTACGGTCAACCGCCACATCTTCAATTCTACCAAGGATTCCTGAGACGCAACGCTCGTCGCTACCTGTACAACGAGCATCGCATTCAAAGTGACAACACTCTGGTCTGCGGTCAATACTGCCTTGTGT
Organism: Allygus modestus; assembly: GCA_963675035.1. Taxonomy (NCBI): domain Eukaryota; kingdom Metazoa; phylum Arthropoda; class Insecta; order Hemiptera; family Cicadellidae; genus Allygus; species Allygus modestus. The sequence goes on from OY776111.1 coordinate 225,933,536, forward strand.
TCCTGTACTGCCGCACCCACTACGGTATAAAGATGACGGACTTTGTGCAGCTCTTTGAACACTCATCTACTGACCACAACGACGCACTGATCAGAAGACTCTTTGCACAAATGTATACCAATTGAATTTTGAAATTTTGCATTTTTTTTCTCAATAAACTAGTTGTGTACTCAGAATAAAAAGAAATATTCTTATTATTTCCCATCCTCTCCTCCTTTACCCCAAAGTGGGGCAGATCTATCATACAATAGCATTAGCAGGTGCATTCTAGTCCTCAACAATTCCTGTAGTATGGGGGAGCGAAAATCTCCCCCTAACCCATTGTGTGTTAGGGGGAGCGAAAATCTCCCCCCCCTGGTAATTAAACCAATTGAACAACAGTTGTCAACCACCTGAGGTCTCATAGGTCTATCCCACTTTTGGGGTAGACCTAACGTACAATTATAGGTCTGCTCCAAATTGGGACAGACCTATCATACAATGATTGTAAAGTAACATTCATATCTGAACCTGGTTTATATGAATTAACATATTCCTGAATTTTTTTTTTTTTTTTTTTTTACTTTTGTATCTTAAGACTATGTGAGGGGAGAAAAAAATACGAATGTATATACAAACAATTTGGCTATTTATTTACACACTTTAAATATATTTTACATCGAGTATGTACTCTTGAACATTTGAGATTGACTAGCAAAAACGAGACTCGACACAAACTAATGACTAGAAAAAAAAGGAGCACATTTATAAGTTTTACGAGACTCGATACAAACTAATGCCTAGATTTTTCAAAATAATATACAAGTCAGGGTCTTTGGTAATATGTCACAACCACTCAACGCTACTCATCCGCCACCTCTTCATCGTCTTGAGGGATGTCTTCGGGCTGAGGTGGTACGTCAATATGTCCCCAAGGCAGTGTATTTACACCGTCCTGAAGGATGTAACGCTTGTCATCATTATAGCTCAAGGATAGCTTGTCGACTTGAACTGTGAAGACGCGGTGATTTCGGGACTGGAACCTGGTGTTGATGGTTCTCTTCAACACGCCGTTGAAAAGGCATTCCCGATAGTCGTCAGAGGTTAGATTGTGTTTTACAACACCTCTAGCGACTCCCTTGGCGCGCTTCACTGTCATGACCTGCAACTCGTCATCTTCGGTCCTCTCCTCGAACTCGACAATATCCATGAAATAATGTTTCGAGCGAAGACCGAGGTACTCGAGCAGCGGAAGTCCGTTCGCTTCATCCTTAAACTTTCCGATGACTTTTGCGTTGATGGGGCTGTAGCAGGGATGGTTTCGGGGGTACGCACTGGTGTCAAAATCATCCAGATGCTCCAACATGTCCTCATAAACATCTTCAGTCTGGACGTCGAACACGAAGCTGTCAGTGTCCATGTAGTCAACCTTCAGACGATCACCGTAGCCGTTCTTCATCTTCCGAAGGAAGTCGTACATGAGCCACTTGCTCAGATCGAGGACACACATTCCGACGTACAGTGGTTTGTCCAGGACTATATTGACTTTCGACATGTGGACAATGGCGACGTCATCGTTGAAGTAGGTTCGGTCCAGGAAGTTTGACTTGGCCACGTACTTCCTGAACATCTCCGGCGTACACACCAGTTTAGCGTTCATTCGGTTGCGAACATTCTCGATCGTCTTGCCGAAGACCGCGTTGTTCATAAGCTTGAAAAAGTCTTGCTCAAACTTGGTCTTGGCCTTCTTCCTCAGTTCGGTGTTCATTAGGATGTAGCTCTCTAACCACCGAGACTGACGGAACGAGATGACGCGATGCACGTTCACAAGCTCCAGTCCGTTTTCCAGCGCCTGTTGCAGGATTCTGTAATGACAGATGTAGTTCTTCTTGTCATCCAGAGTCGTAACGAGCTTCTTGAATTTCCCTCCTGGCGGACGTTTGGTCTCGCAGCAGTAAGGGAGATCCTTGTGAAGGTCGTGCAGGTGGGCGGGATAGCGAAGGTCAACTTCCAAGACGTAGCCCGTGGGTCCTTCGGGGTCCAACGCTGCAATGTCCAGGGACGCGATCTCCTCGCGGCTAAGCCATTGGAAGTGTCCCTGTGGAAGACACTGGGACATGGCCCAACCGTAAAGGTTGTTGGCGTCCAAGTATAGCAGGTGATGCGTAGGCTCTTCAGGTCGTCGATCTTCAGGGCGACATCCATCATGGTTGGCCTTGGCGTGTCTGGTGATCGCCTGGGAAATACCTCCTCTGATGCCTTGCTCGAAGAAGAGGTACATGTCAAAGTCCTGTATCGTATCAAGCTCCACTCCACAGGTCCTTAACATGACATCCCAGGCGTATGACGGTAGGGTGCAGTAGTGCGCAGGGTCTAGTTCGTATTCAGCCATCGACGTGTCCCTGAAGCGTTCAAAGACGTCAGTCAACAGCGCAATGTCACAGCGCAGGTACTTCTCGGCGTAGTCCTTGAGGTTCCTACAACCGAAGGTTTCCCACACGTTGCGAGCATGCTCGTAGTCTGCATCCGTGATGTCCTCCAGGGTCAGGTCGTTGTGGAAATCTCGCTGCAGAGGCAGTTCCGTAGTATCTTCCAAAACGGCGTTCGACGTTACAAAGTTGTACGGGAACACGCCTTTCCTACGGACTAGATCGAAGAGGTGGTCTTCGGGGAATCTCTTCCTCGTCTCCAAGAGTTGAGCTGGTGGAAGTGCGGCTGCGAGGCTGGCGAGGCTCAAAGCCAGGAACCTGTAGGTGTCGAGGAACCTGACTCTGAATCCTGGCTGTCTTTTTCCACGCCCTGGCATCCCAACCGGTGCCGCTGCTCGGTCGAACAGGAACCGCTTCGTGAAAGCGATGTACCGCTCTTCCGTGTGAGCCAACACCTCAACATCACCAGGGTCGACCGCCAACTCAGTCTGTCGTTAGCCACGAGCCAGTCCCGTAAGACGATACAGTTATGAAGGGCGCAACGGTTGTGGGAGCTCTTATGGTGGTGATAGCGTAGGGTCTGGTAGGTGGGCGGACCGTTGATCGACCCGCAGCCCAGATCCTCCATGTCCTGAGCGGTGGTGGCGGCGGGCTCGGTTATGAGGTGGCGTTGTACAAAGTCCCTCTTCTGCGATCCTTTGACGTAGACTAAGGGGCGGTGGATGAGTTAGGAGCGCAGCTTGTCCAGCAGGGCGACGTACGCGATGTCTCCCTGGTCCCACTCCAAGCCGTGGCAGTGACGAGTGACCCAGACGCTCTCGCGCTGTTTCTCGGGAGTCAGGAGGTCCTTACTGAAGGGTGGGCGGGCGATGTGATGTAGGAGCAGCGTGCCGGTAGTCACGTCCACCACGCAAACCTCTTTCAGTAGAAAGTCATTATCACTGTCTTTAAAACACAGCATATCCATCACCACGCTTCCGTGATGACAGCGCGCTGGCGGTGGCTCGTTGTAGATTGGTGGCGGCACGTCCATCCCGTACGGCTGACAGAACTCGACTGAGCGCTGGCGGGAGCGCGCCTAGCGGGATAACCTCGGGTGCGCGCGCCGCCTAGCGGTGGTGGAGCGGAGTCACCCACCAAAGTCGACTGTGACGTTGCGATGACGGTCCACCTCCACGACGTTGTCCAACTCGGCTTCATTATGCAGTTGAACGCCTCCGCCAAGGCTTCGGAGAATCCAATCTCTATGCGCAGGTTACCGTTGCGCACCAGGTTCCAGTGGCTGGATTGAGAGGACGCCATATCGGGTGTCAGATCAAACGCCATCAGGCAGTATCCGTAGGCGTATTCGTTGCGACTGACTTCGTTACCACAGTCTGAGAAATTGATGCCGGTGCCGGTGTACAGCGTGTGGTAGGCGAGCACGCACAACTCCCGACCGAACGTGTAATCCAGTTGAAGCGGCTTACATGGCACTTGCTCACCGTCTATGTACAGCGCGAAGAAGTTCACGTGGCTGTGGGTGAAGTTGAACGGGTTCTTCTTGTAGGCCCCGTTGAACGCCTGATTGCTGACCAGGCCAACTATAACGCGTTTCGGCAGTTGACCCAGAAACACGCTGTCCAGAGTCTTGTTACTGATACCGGCAGGTAGCGTGAAGGATTTCACTTCCACGCGCGTAATGGGATATTTGGCTGTGCCCGACTCCAGCGTCCTGCTGTGAGCGAACAGCACGCTCGGGTTGATCTTACAGCGGCGCATAAACAGGTTGACTTCGGCGATGTCCACTTTGTAGTCTGTCACGGTTTTGGACATGATGGAGAATGAGTTCTTTGACCTGATCAGACGAAAGCGCATCTCCACGCCGTTTAACATGAACTTCTCCTGGTTGCACAGGTCAACATGCAGATGTACGACCATGTTCGCGTACCGACTGCCCTTGATAAACTCCCTCCTATTCTTGAGCCCGGAATTAACCTCCTCAGTATCGTCCATGTACCCGGCATAGTCCTCATAGAACAACTCCGCGGTGAGGTGTGATGTCTTGGCATCACCTCCATAGGACAACAGGTTCTCCAGGTAGGCGCGATAGGCGTACGTGTTGTTATGAGGAGACACCAGTTTGTTGTTCAGGTACAGGTCCACTTGACTGAACAGCGAGTGCAGCCAGTTGTTAATCGGACCCACCTCTTTTATCGCTTGATCGCCCGTTACAGCGTCTCCGTTAGCCGGTCTAATGGTAGCCTTCACATTCAGTAGCGTCTGTGACAGATCCGTGTACTCATCCCCATGACCCGGAACTATGAACTCCACGGGCGAGTCGTCTGTCAGGGAGGAGATGGGCTTGTACTGCACCCATTTACCGCTCTCTATACTGGTCTACGTGGGCGGTAGCGAGAACAGGTCCAACTCGGTCTTGACACACTCGCACGACTTTTGATGTATGAACGACATTATCCAAAAATGTCCTTCACGGTACTCTTGCTCTTCTTACGTCGTACAACGGTCTTGCTTCTCCTCTTCTTAGCGACAAGTTTTGCGGGCTTCCTTTTCCTCTTGGGCGCAGCGCTCTTCTTCCTCGCTCCGAGGAGTTTCGCCAGAGACTGAGGAGTGACCTGCTGTACACGCCTCCTCTTATAGGTGCCACCACCGCTCAGCACGCGATCCAGTTTTTCATCAGCCCTGCGTTTCAGCGACCCGGTAAACTCTCTGAGCTGGGTGTTGGCCGCGATTCGGGGATCGGCTGTACCCGCCGCCACGTCTCCCAAGAAGCCCACACCGGACCTCAGCGCCTCCTTGCCCAGCGCCGATGTGCCAGATCTGATCAACGGGACCACTGTACGCATCAGCCCACCTAGGAAACTGCCGATGCCGTGACCGCGTTGGAAAGCAGCTCCTCTGAATACCGTGGACACTACGTGCCCAGACTGCTGTTGACGGTAGTACGCCAGATAGGGATCGTTCGGGTTCATTGCTGCTGCTGCTCTCTGCGCAGGTGAAGCTTCATGCACGTAGTCCCGAAGTGGAATGCCAGGTGGCGCCCGCCGCTGTCCCTTAAATCGATTTCCACACTATCGAAAGAGCTCTTCATCAGCGGCACATAGTGAGGGTTGGTGAAGTGTACGGTGGTACTCGCACGGTAGATGTAGTTTTTTGCGTCGATGTTCACAATCTTTAACAAGGGCACAACAGTGTCGCCTACTAGCTGGGGTTCCACCATGTCGCAGTTCACGTACATGTGCGAAGGGATCCCGGCCAGTAAATTGGACGGTCTTATAGCTTTTCTATGTTTGATCAAATCCACGTTGTGCACGTCGTATCACAACTGTAACGCTAGGGTGGGGCTAAATTCCAGTTGCACCACAGTCTGGTCTATCGAGATCAATTCCGCCTTCCCAGTCTCCTTGTCGTACTCAAACTGGCATTGGTACAAGTCCAATTTTGGAATGGCGTTGATGGCGTTGACCAGTTCATCGATGTCTTTATAGTTTCCGGCTTCCACCTTTACAGCGGTCAGTGCAGGCTTGTCGGTGGTGTCATCCTTAGTGTAGAGATACACGCGCGCGTCCTCCCCCACTGTGACAAACGAGCACGGGTAATGGGCCTCGACTAAAGCGACTTCCCATTCACCATCGCCACCCAATCGCACGACTGACGGTAGATGGGTGATGTAATTAGCCACGGTGTTGTTTGGATAATAGTCCATTGAGCTGTTGCTGGGCAACGTCAGGTATAGCTGTCTGCGCTTTGTCGTCATAGCAGCTGTTGCACTTCGGATGCGGGTACCCACGAGTTGAAGTCCTCTCCGTAACCGACCCACTTGACCAAGTAGCGCTTACTGCGGCCTCGCCCTTTGGTGTCCAGTATTTTATCTATTTGGTACAGGCGGTCCGGGGCGATCGTCACCTTTTGCATCTCGTGCTCGTAGAAGCGCCCTTCCAGCGGCGTCCCGTTCAGGTCGCGCAGCACGTACAATGGCAGAGGATGCGACCCGTATACGTGGTCCACCACGAACAGCTCCTTACTCCAGTTAGTCTCATAACCTTTGGCGAACGTGCCCTTCTCCTTGGCTATGCGCACCGTGTCGCCCGGCTCAAACCTGGGCTTGCGTCGCCGGATCGCCTTTCCATACATGTGACGCCACACCTTGTACACCGTTTGACCATCGCCGCTGTCCGCGTCCACGGGTCGCAGGCTACCACCCAGGCTCCTGTGCGGACTGCGGTTGTAGGCGTCCACAAGCCTATCCAACACGTCGATGTAGCGATACGTGTTTTTGTAGGTTAGGTAGTGCCACATGCGGTTCTTGAGCGTGCGGTTGACTCGCTCCACCACCGCCGCCTTCACGTCGGGGTTCTGCGTGGTGACGTAAGTGACACCGTGACTCTTGAACACTCGCTTGGTCGCGGCCCCAGTGAACTCCGTCCCCTTGTCGGTCTATAGGCAGCGAGGAGTCGCCTCAGCGAATATTCCCTCGAACGCAGCAGCCACCTCAGGCTCGCTTTTCCTCTTCAGTGGTACCGCGAACAGCCGCTTGCTGAACACGTCTATCACAGTCAGCAGGTAGTTGACCCCGTCGTTGTGCTGGCTGAGACCGCGCATGTCGTTCAGGTCCGCCTGCCACAGCTCCCGAGGCCCGAACACGACGTAGCGGTTGCGAGGAAACCGCTTGCGCGCCGGCTTGTGCAACGTGTAGGTGTCCTGGGCGCGCAGCCAGTCGGCTACCCGACGTTTCGGTAGGCGCGCGCCTCTGGCCAGGGCGGCCACCCCGCCGAGGGAACCGGGCTGGCTCGGGTCGTAGTACAACTTCTCCATTACGGTGATAACGGCTCCCAGTTGTCCAATGACGATTCCCGGTCGGGTTCCTCGGTTATTATCCTTCTTCGGGCCGCTGGAGGTCGCGGTCTCAGGCGGTCCAGTATCGGCGTCAACCTCGGTGACAGGGGTGTCGACGAGGCTGTCGTCATGTCTCCCCAGGGGCTCGATGCCGAGTCCAGCCCCACGCCTAAGTAACGCAATGCCGTGGGATTGCTCACGTATTCTTTGGACACGTTCATGTCCTTCAAGGTGGCCATCACTTTATGCCAGCCGGTAGGCAATCGATACGCCCTTCGCGCTATCACTATGCTGTGCGCGATGTCCACTATATTGGAATCGGGGATCTTCACCTTGTCCACGTACACCGCCCCACTGGCGTCCCAGGCGATGGGGCTGCCTTGCCGGGTCATGAATCGCAACAAGTTGCGTGCCACCGACCTGTAGATTTTTGAGAACGATTCCACAATGTCCTCCTCCGCCGAGGCGCTAGACTCGCGCTTCATCTGACTCGGACCCCCCGCCGCTTCCTCCTCCATCTCCTCACCCTCGATGATTGACAGACCTATGGGTTGACGTTTAGCCGCGGAAAAGTGCAGGAACCGCTGTAACACCTGCTGATGTTGTTTCCATTTCTCCGTATCGTCCAGCTGCTTGTCACTCAATATGCGATGCATCTCAGCGTCCAGGCTGGCTAGCTTATTGGCGCTACCTGCTCCTCCTCTTGGTCCTGGTCCCGGTCCTGGTCCCGGTCCTTCTCGCAATCTCTCGATGAGCTCCTGCGGTACAACCACCATTTTCCTAGCGTACTCCATGTCCGATTAGCTTCTGCGTTAGAACGGGCAGAACAGCGTTCAACAGCAGAGGTAGGAGGATCCCTCCGCCCCGTTGGACGAGGTAGTGTCGCTTCTTGGCCCAACCCTCACCGCGTTTCACCAGCCGTCTGAGCGCCTGTTTGTGTTTGCTCAATTTGCGTTTGAGGCAGGGAGAAAGCGGTACGTTTCCGCGTAGCACGTTATACGCGCACTCGCACAATGACTTGATGCGACTCTTGTCACACGCTTTTAACAGGGCCTTGCGTTCTTCGGGCGTAGCGTGTATTAGGGCCCTCAGCAGCGCTGCGTCTTTCTTCACGCGGTGTGACATGATGACTGACACTGGCGTGCGCTCGGCCTATTTATCACTTCTTCTTGGGCAGGTACACGTAGTTCACCGGGTCGTCTGGGAAAATGGCCGAACGTACGCGCATCTCTTCGGGCGTGGACTGTTTCAAGTCTATGAGCAGGTAGGCGTGCGGATCACGCGTGGCGTCCGCGTAAGCCTCCTCCACGAATTTGGGGTGTTCCGGATATACTTGACGGTCCAGGTGTTTGATCTGAGCGCGGTCCCTGGGATTCTTAAAACACACTATGTAATGAGCGTTCAGCGATATATCGCGCTGACCCCTGCCCTGGTGAAACAGGTTTTGCGTGATGAAGAACACGTTCATGTTGCGGTGGTGTGAGCCCTTGGTGAACAGGTCCACCACGCTGGGACCAGCCTCGCGCATCATGTCATCGACGATGACCAGGGCGGGCTCGCTACCGTCGTAGTCGTCCAGGTCTGGCAGGCCGGCTACGTAGCACACGGCAGTGTCCGCACGGCTCTTACCACCGCCACCACCACTGCCATAGTGCCAAGTGATACGGGCGAACCGCGTATCGCACATGTGGTTGGCGTGCTCTTTGAAGCGAGCCACGAAGTGCGACTTGCTGCTGCCCGAGGGCCCGGCCACGATGGCGGTGAACGGGTGTTTCCACCTCAAGTCCATGGTGTCTACTGACTGCCATGCACTGCCACCTCGGCTCTTAAAACTAAATTCTTTTCTTGCTTTTTTTTATTTGATTTCTTTTTAATTTTTTTAATATTGAAGGGAAATAAGGGAATAAGGAATACCATTTATTTATACAAATTCGAGGAGAGGACTTTTACTGCTTGGAGAGCTGCTCCTCTTCACAAGGCTCATCCTCGGCCTCACGCCAACGTTATACTGCGTGATGGTGTTATCGTCCAGGACTGCAAGGTATCGCCGAGGCATGTAAATGCGAATCGGATCATCGCCGACAAGACCCTCCAAGGTGGCCATCACCGCCTCGCCGTACGGTGTGTCCACTCGCTCAAACGAGCGAATGGGATACACCACGTTCTCCTGTAGGTCTACGATGCGGGTGTAACCCGCGGCCTTGCAGCTGTTGAGAGCTGTCCTGAGGCCCATCTTCTGGTCCGTGTTGAGCATGGCGCAGCGGCTGGATGCAGAATGACCGGCTCTCGCCACTGAGTCGCCTTTTATTGGCGGTGTCTACGTGCCGACTCGCGCGTATCAACAACATGATGACATAGTTACTCGCTCAATTCCAGGAAGGGTGATGTAATGGAAAGCTTTACTGCGTAAACAAGTGGATTGTTCTAGAAGCGTCTCGGTTATCAACTTTTTAGTGGAAGTTTCCACGCTCAATTCCAGGAAGGGTGACGTAATGGAAAGCTTTACTGCGTAAACAAGTGGATTGTTCTAGAAGCATCTCGGTTATCAACTGCTTAGTGGAAGTTTCCACGCTCTCTCGTTTACTGGGTAGCGCGCCTGGAGTGTGCGCTCCTCTTGGTTTTCCCTGAGATGACGCAATCGGTCTTTCGCCAGGTGGGTAGAGGAGTAGCGGTCCTAGTGATCCCGTCGTATCTTGACTCTCCCGTCTCGCTATTTGCCAGCCATAGGTTTTGCAATCTGGATAGCAGGTCCTCTAGACATATGCAGATTTCATCGTTTCGCTCCTCGTCCAAGTACAAGCCGCAACTGAACGTGGGGCGACCTCCTTTGAACACATTCATCTTCAACAGTACATTACCGCTGTTGGTAGGGTTCTTCACAGTGTACTGATATCCGCCAGCGGACCAGCACAGTGTCGGGGAATCGATAGGCACTTCCTTCCTCTTTACAGTCCACCCATCGAGCTTTTTCTTCTTTGACGCACATCCCTGCTGTACTGGCGGTGCGTTGGCGTTCTCATCGTTCATTGCGTTCAGCTCCTCTAGGAAGGAGCGGATCGTTTGGTCCACTTCAGCTGCACTGACTCCGTTTCTGTTCATGGTGACGTCTCAAACAACACTGAGGTCGCGCGCGCGGCTCTGCCTCGGTTTTATACCCAGGTTGCACGCTTCAGCAAACCTTCTAGAAGCTTCCAGAAACGTGAGAGGTGGTCTATCGCTGACGGGGGGGGGTCCTCATGCCAGGCGGATCCTCATGTTCAAGTTTATAAGTAAACTTTTTATTTTTATTTCTTTTTAAGGAATGAGTTTAAGGGTAAAAGAAGTCTTTATTACCGGAAAAAACATGTAGTGGGTTAAAGGTAATCGGTTATTGTCCAGGTCCTCTGACATTCTCCTGGACATCCAGCACTGCCATTGCCGAGATCCCATGAGGAAAACGCGTTTAAAAATTAATAGCGGGCCCGTTTAACGGTGGATTCTCAATTTTCTTTAAGGGATGGTTTACTTAGGCTGCCGCCTGACATGTGGTGAAGTTTCATCAAAATCGGTCGGTAAACAGCTGAAATCCCATAAGGAAAACGCGTTTAAAAATTAATAGCGGGCCCGTTTAACGGTTGATTTTCAATTTTCTTTAAGGGATGGTTTACTTAGGCCGCCGCCCGACATGTGGTGAGGTTTCGTCAAAATCGGTAGGTAAACAGCTGAGATCCCATAAGGAAAATGCGGTTATAAATTAATAGCGGCCTTGTTTAATGGTGGATCTATGGGGTTCTTACGTCATTCGCTTCCTCTGGGATAGGCCTACACTCTGGAAAAAGTCCCGTGGGAATCGGTGGGTAAATAGGCTAGTTATTAATTTTCGAAAGTTTTTTCCTCATGTTCAAGGTCATCACGAAAAGTGCCGCAGACGACCGGGGGGGGGGGGCTCCTCACTTGCATGCTGATTTTGGTCGGGGGGGCTCCTCACTTGCATGCTGATGTTGGGGGGGGGGCTCCTCACTTGCATGCTGATGTTGGTCGGGGGGGATGACGTCACGGGGGGGGATGACGTCACGGGGGGGATGACGTCATTGGGGGGGTGACCTTGCATCCTCGCATCCTCACTGCGCCTTTGCTGATTTTGAATCATCTAATTCCCCCTACTTTTACATCAAATAAAATCATCTTTATTCATTGCAATACAAATAGTACAGAATGGCGCCAATCATAGCGTATTACTTATTAATTTGTTGCCAAAAGTGGTAAGAGTGACCTTCGATGGTGAAATGGTATTGTTTGTTTTTTACAACCCATCTTGTACAGTATGCTGCGGCTGTTAGGTTAGGTTATGTTACGTTATTTTTAAATAGCAAATCCTATCTCATCCAACGAGGTATATATCTATAGGGGTCCCGCCTGGGGTCAAAATCTGTGCTTACATACGGACTGCCATTTTGACCCTCCATACCATCCGGTCCCCATCATGGCAACAAATATATTAACCAATCAAATCCCCTCTTCACAACTTATGTTAGTCTTTATTACTTGATTTTGAAACGATACATTTCTCTATAAAATAACATTTCTCCATAATATAACATTTCTCTATAATTGTAACACACGATACAATTTAGGAGGTTTAGGAGGTTATTCTTCCTACATCACTAAAATAACATTTAAACTATTGAAAAATCCAAATTTATCCTTCGCGGCCAAGTAAGCTGCAATTTCCCGCCACAGCGAGCGCGGGCACCTCCATGCCTCTTGCATAAACGCAAATGATGTTTATACTCAAGTACAAAGTATTCGCGTACTAAATTACAGTACTCAAAGAAATGCCTGCACTTGTACTCACTGCATCTAAAAAGTGTTTGATATACATGAAGTCCTTAAATGAAACTTTGTGAGTGACTCGGAGTTAGAAACTGCCATGAGCACTAAAGTAATAATTTCTTTCCTGTTAAGGGTGCGCCGTACCTCCCTTCCGCACGCTCAAGTAAGGGGTTTGCATCTCCCTCATTGTAGGCTAAATTGTTAACCAATTAAAAATATTTTGATGTTATTTAATTCAATAAATGTTCATCTAGAGATCATACGATTTAAAAATCGTGATTTTAATTCAAAATAAGTGGTAGGCCATTAGTAATGTTCTCAAATTAAGCGGTTTTCTAAAGATTCCTAACGTATGGAGAACAATTGTTTTGGAGAAAAGGAACCGTATGATCCCTAGATTGGAATCTGAAAAGTGTGAAACTGCAAATAGTTTGGTAGAAATCTGTAAAATAACAGTGCGATCAAGGAGAACAAAATGGTCTTCAAGCGTAAATATGCATGGCCCTGCTTGTTGGCGGCGCCGGCGCGGCGCTAAACAACAATGAATTCAATCTGGGTAGGGCGCACCCTTAAGAGAATTCGTTGTATTGTCGGAAAGATATTGCGTGACAAGTTTCTCATCATTTCTACACAATACATTAAACTTTGGGATTACTAAAGGTCCGATCATCCTCATACGTGAAGAATGAGCGTATTCCTAGTTATTATTGTTATTGACATGAAATTTTCACTTCACAATTAACTGTAGACTGATCTATGAATTATCAATGTTTTTTATGCATTAGAAAGTTTGGTTATTCTTTCAAAACTTTATTGGTAATTTGTGTGCATGTTATTTCCACTATCACCAATAATAAAATTTAAAAAAATAATTTGTGTGTATGTTGGTATAAATAAAAAGTATATACGAATTAGGAGTTTTATTTTTACTTTGTATCTGTCCTCTTTATTGTTCTTCTGGGTTTTATCGCTTGGGTGGAATGTGGGTATAAGCAATATCAGTCCCACCTGTTAAAAATCTTGCAATCGTTTTAGGCTGATCAATAAAACAAATAGCATAACAGTCCTCTTCTGTTCGTACTGACAATCTTAATTTGTCTATATAACAAATCTTTCCAAGCAACTACATAAGAAGTTGGTGACTGATATAACTGTCCACTGATATAAAATTTATGTATTAAAATCACTTGACCTCGTAGGGATATTTATAATTGACCAAAACTGATAGTTTTATAGTCAGCAGTGTATTTAATGCTGTAGTTAAAAGTATTATTATGTCTAGCTCAATACATAGTATAATTCTGAGTGTCGGGTCTGTTTTATTTTATCCAACTGGAATACCAGTAATGGAAAAGATTTATTATTTTCAACGTCATCTACGGATTTTAATCTGGTCTTTGTTTATTCTAAAAATTACCCTTAAATAGTAATAGTTTCGTCTACCTTTTACAAGCCGTTCATGTCGGTGTTATTCACTGTTCATCTCTCTCATAATATTGTTGGTGTGTACATGGCATTGCGTAAGGAAAATCGTATTTTGAAGTAAGTTCTGGCAGGAGTGTACGTAACTTCAACAATCATCACCCTGTCTCCTTTTCCCGTTAACTAGTGGATAAGTTATCAAAATAAACTTACATTGTCAATGAACACTAAAGAGAGTTTCTTTACTGAAAATTTAATGTTGAGAAATAGTTTATTCCAGCTTGTCCAGTCAACAGGCGACGGCGAAGGTTACCATCAAGTTCCTGTGGCGCTGTTATTTACAAATTATTTATTATTGTGCGTGCATGTAGATACTTGAATTTTGAAATTCACCACATTTGTTCTAGGCTAGAATCAAATGTAAACTATCTGGATAAGGTAATATAAGATTTAACTTATATTTTACGAGTACATCAGAAGCTAACGTTGTTTGGTGTTTGTTGTTTAGTGACATCGATTATTATTACCATTTGTAATTCAAACAAAGCCGGCTTTGTAAAATCACAAGGATTTTACTCTGAGGATGGAGGGAGTTGTAAAGAAAATCCAAATAAGTATCTATTTGGTAGACTATTGCTGTTTTATCATTAACATATGCATGTGCTTTTTAACATGATATATTTGCAATATGACATCTAATTAATTTATAATTTATAAATATTTTCACCATATATGTTGATGTATATGCTGTTCTCATTAGATATATTTGGTAGAAAAATTGTTAAAAATTGTCACTGTGAAGTATTTTTACGATTGCAAGAGATTAGAAGGTGGGTTTGAAATAGGAAATAACTCTCAATGAGTTTTGCTAACCAAGACAATTGAGCATAGAAATCCAGGATAGCACATAGTGCAAAAAGTCGTTTCTTTTTATCCTTACTCGAAAATTGATAAGAATGCATTTTGTTCATTAATTTTTGTAGATCTGATTATTTACTTTCAATATTAAGTTAGACTGTATATATTTAGATACATTTATATATTATCAGACCGTCTCAAGATATAGTTACCTTTATCTAAAGGTAACTAAAGCTTTAGGAAATACAATTAAAATGTTAATGAGACGATGGATCAGTGTACATAAAAAGGTTTCAAACATTGCCCAAAGCCGGCCAACAAAACGATTAAAATCAGAAATCAGTATCTCAATTGGTTTTCGTTGTATGCTGTTTCACTGTTTTAGGATGTTTATCGAATCCATCAGCTGCTAAAAAATGTATTAGTTTATCGGAAATAAACACACGAAACGTATATCATAGTGAATACCACTAGTTATTAGTTTGATGGCGGGACGCCACAGCGTAGGTGAGAAATCCAATAAGTATCGGAAAATCCAGAGAGAGAGACTAAGTAAGTTTTAACATTAAACATAATGTCAACGCTATTGACGTAGTATTTCATTTAAAAATTATTTTTGTCATTATTTCTTTTAAAATAGCTGTTTTTGCTTCGGTGCTATGTTTTTTAAATGTCCAGTTAAATGTATATATATTATTCCTTAAGGTTAACATTGAAACTTGAAAAGTTTGAATAATCCTGAAGGTGGATGTTTCCCAAACCCCAAAAGGCACATTTATACGTTAACAATTATTTAAGACCAAATATTTTTACCGGTAGTCTGCTCACAAAAATCACCTTATTTTCAATAGAATGACAATACAAGTCTAAATCATTTATTAGTTTTGCTTACTCTGCAAATGAACATTTGCAGTTTATTGCAATGAAAATTTCCACGGATGAATTTGGGAGTATACTGGGAGTGACACTGAATAAACGAAAGAGGTTGCATAACTATTTAAATTCTTATAACTATCAATAAATATGTTACCAGTCCGCAGCGACTAAAGTCGTTAAAACCTACATTACACCTGATTATAGTTTTCAATTGTAGTGACAAGAGTTTGAATTACATAAAACGTCCATTACTGTAAAAGCAAAAGTATGTAGAGCTGAAGCCTCGATCTTATTTTACACGTTGGTGTTTCTGCTCGATCTATCTGGCGTAGCTATACGGCACAGTGACGTCGTGTAGCCCTGCTATTGGCTAGAGCCCAATTGTTTTCTTCCTGCTCCCAAGAGGAAAGTGATCATTGTTTTAATTATTTTTTTATTGTTTAACTAATAAAACAGTTACTGTTTCGTAAAAAAGTGTTTATACCTTGGAAAAGTGTTTGATTACTAATATAATATTCATCCGGATCACACTTGTATCATCAAACTGTGTGAAATATGTGGGATTCATATCAGAAATCTGCATTCAAATAGAAAGGAAGAAACTCAAAAAGTGACGAAACATATGCCAAGAAATTGTTATTATATATTTATATTAATTCATTTTCATATTATTGGATATAGTGAAAATATATGAGGAAATTTAAGCATGCTTTAACTGCTCCTACATGATTGTATGAATAATTAACAAACCAAAATATTTGTATTGGGTAATTATTGGTTCAATGTAATTGGACGTTAGCTATTTTAAATAAATTTCAAATCAAATAAATAACAAAAATACAAAAATTAAAAGCAAACATAATAGTTACTTGCAATCGTATGACTAAAGCTACATCTTGGGTAGTTGTAATACATAGTTATTAATCTAAGTTTAATTTAGAAAGTAATTGAAACCAAATTGTTGTTAAATAAATAAAGAGGTGTAAAAATTAAACTAACTTACCTGGAAATGAGATTATGTGAGGTAAATAAATATATTTGAGTTTTTTTTTGTATAAAAATAAACAGGTTATTTTATAAACAAAGCTGATTTTATAAACTTCACTCTGAAGATATAAAATATTTTTTACCAGAGTGCAACTTTAAATTGTTCTTAATTTACCTTTTACCGCTGTGTTTGTATTTGCTTACAGCTGTATTTAAAATATATAACCTAGAGGATTAATTAATATGCTCAAAATATTCTTATTCTCAAATATTTTTTAAAACAGGACGAACTAAAAACAAGACAAGATAAACCAAAATACCTGAAAACGATAGAATTCAACCAACAGAAGTTGACAACGGAGTTCGGTATCAGTGCTCAGTCATGCATTAGTACTCACTGCTCAGTCTTACTGTACCTACAGAATATACATATTTGTCCGTAATGGTGTTCCATGAACCATTCAAGTTTCAAAATAAAAATCATGCCCTGTAAGTTGTAATGTTTTCAGTAGTTATCTGAAATATGCAACACCTTATACCAATGACAAATTACATCTTAATCATATATGACAAAAATGTAATCATGGGATATAGCACTCCTATTATACATCAATCGTGTTAGAGAAATTATTAAATATCAGGTGTCAGGTTTAAATTTGACAGTGGCCTCAGTGTTCACAATATGCCAGAGCAGTATAAATTCAAAATATTGTTCATAAAAAGGGTATTTTTTTAAATATTATGTATATCTACTGATATAAAGCTAGACGGGTTCACTGATTGACTGACATATATTATGAGGCTCATCCAGTAATCAGACTACCCATACTTGAATTAAAGCTCTTGACGAGTAACTGTCTGGAAAATTGCCAAAAGTTGACAATTTTAGATTTGAAGACACTTTTTGAGCGGGAAAAAATCCTATTTTAGCGAATTTCCCCTATAGGGAAGAAGCTATTACCGTAGGTGGCATGGTGAGCCTTAAGCCCGAGACCATGATAACTTTTTGTTTTGAGGTCCCCAGATGCCAAAAACACTATTCGTTCAAATTTATATATATATATGTGTATATATATATATATACATGTATATATACGTGTATACATGTATATATACATGTACATATATATATATATATATATATATATATATGTGTCCGTTACCGCGATAACTTTTGAAAGAAGCGCCCGATTTTAATGAAATTTAGCACAAATGTGGAGAGTAACATTTATGACTAAGTTCGAAAACCAGATCGATCGGTCTATGGGAAGGGGATTTTATGGGGGTTTAAAATTGTCCAAAAATCAGTTTTTTTAACTTTTTACCCTAAAATTTTAAAAACCCTAGATTTTGGTTATAGCCATTTTATAGAGCTTAAAAAAACAAACAATTTAGTCTTTTGAATCATTAAGCTAGGTTTAGTGGTCGTGGAGAAAAGTAAAAAAATGTGTCCATAAAATTTCCCATGTTAATCTTATGGGAATACGATTTTTGGATTTTTCTCGGATAATTTCACTAAAAACACAACATTTATTTCTATCAATCAGTTTAGCTCTACAAAACAATCATTTTGGCGTTTTAATTGTTGTTTTACGTCCAACCGTTGCAGTGATATTCAAAGTGCTAAACATAGTACGTTGTCCAATGTTATCCTTATGGAGAATAAATAAAATGTTATATTTTGATTATTTATGTATGTACATTAATGAAACTTGGTGTGTGGCTTCAACTAGTTATGGTATATTGATATTAGCACAACAACAGTTTTTTGTTGATTTTTCCCGGTAGCAGCAAACCTGCATACTCGGCCCCCATGTTATTCATATGGAGAATAAGTCAAGTAGTATACCTCCCTTAGTTATGAACCTAAATTAATAAAACCTGGTATGTAGCTTCACCTGGTTGAGTTATATTGATAATTGCAAAAAAACACATTTATTATATTCCTTGTTGCAGCAAACATGCGTACTCAATTATAATATTATTCTTATGGAGAAAAAATAAAATGCTATATATCACTTATTATTGAATGTATTTTTGTGAAACTTGGTAAGTGACTCTAGGTAGTAGTGATACCCATATATATGCTTTGGAAATTCGCTGAGTACGCAGTTTTGCTGCGACGGGGGTATTTCTATTTTTCTACTTTGAGCGCGTTTTGTAAGAAAACGGTAACAGATGCCAAACATGTTAAATACAAAAGTATTGAAAATTTAATTTCAAACGGACAATTTTGCATCAGATTTAAGATCCGATCATCCGTTTATCCACTATTCATCCGAGAAGGAGTAATGTTTAGCGTTTTTTGTATAAGTTTTAGATGTTTTATGTAGGCACACTACCTTTGGTTAATACCACATGTTTGTAAAAACTGATTTGCATAAAGGTTATTGTTTTGTTTTTCTTTGTTTATCAAACTACAATATCTGAGTTTGATTTAAACTAGTGACAACTGAAGAATGCAAGGGAATCAGAATCAGAAATCATTTATTTCGTGAATAACAAATTGTTATGTGAAACAAGTCAGATTTGAAACTAATACTTAATACTAAATTGACAATTTTAAAATTTGTTCTCTAGCAAAAAATGCACATTTCCTTCACATATTTGTGCAGTCTGACAGGAATTCATCCATCGAGTACGGACACCTTTCAATCAGAATATTTTTTACCTTTTTAAGAAAAATTCTTGCACTGGCTATGTTTTTCAGGTGCCGGGGCAAGCATTGTATAGTCGTAGAGCAGAGTAGTCAAGCATAGGGAGCGAAGCATAGGGTAATACATACATAATATTTGTATTCGATATTTTTCATTATAGTCTACTAATGCAACTGGAATCGGTCGACTTTGGTTTACCGCTGGTCACGTTCTATTAAAATGCGATAAAACAGGTTTTAAATACTTAAAGATGAATATAGTTCAAGAACTTGCAACCCCTTCGTTGTAATATTTATGAAGCGTTAAACATATTGCAACATACTGTAAGTTCGGCAATGATACAGATTTAATTTGAATTAAATTTGGTTCCAATATTACACTAAACTTAAGGACAACTGCTGTGGAAAAAATCCGACTTCCGCGCGCTAATGGCGGCGGCCAGTAGAGCTGGCCGCGCGACCGCTGAGGAATAGCGGCAAATATGCATTCCGATCGCAAAGGGTTAAAAATACATCAACAACTAGATAATTTCGTGTTGCATTGTCCCAACATGGACATCTACTTATTAGTTTCAGGTTGCTATTATGTTTGCTCTGTCTTTTCATATTTACATGCAGATTTTTGCTGCATTTATAAAACAAATTTAACCATTACAAATTAGACAAAGTAGATGAAACATTTAATTTTTTATGGATACAAATGTCTACGAAATTTATAGACGGGATCGTGAACAGGCACAGAATAAATTTGAATTTGAATATGGAACTTGTTTACAAAATTAAATTCCGAATTTAGAGTATTTACCCCTACAAATAATTGAACGTTGTAAATATCGACAAGTTTGATACAGAGAACTAGACACCCATATCATTAAGTGAATTCTTTCAAGTTAAGCATGAGACCATGTTATGCCGTGTTAACATGGTATGATATTTCTTACACATTGATACGTCACCCTCAGAATCTTTTAGTCCAAAATATAGTTGATATAAGAAAGGTTATTGAATGACAACTAAATTTTTAAGTTAATTTACAAAACTAAATGCTGACGAATATCTACTATAACACAATAGCAAACTCGTTAATATAAAAAGTGGTAAATTTGAATAATACAGAGCTTTAAAATACAACTATGATTAGACAAGAACAGAAGATAATTCAATAAAATACACTATTAAATGAGTACAATAGTTATAAATTAATCATTGACTTGGAAAATATATGTCATCTTATCAGGTACATAATAAAAACTAATTATACGAAGCCCAATATTTATTTCTGATAATCATGTGAAGTTCTTGTAGCGCATGTCCTTGATATTCTTGTAGCATGAAATTCACAAATGGTATTAATGTGAATAATTCCCAGAATTGTTCATATTATTTTAAGTTATTTAAGTTATTTAAGTTTAAGTATTGTAATATAGAGACTTACATATTTATTTGTCCCATAAATTTCTTGATAGTAAAATAAACTAAAGAATCAAATACTTCGTTATAAATAATTATTTAGAAGAATGTTATACGTCTTCTGTTTAAGCTTTATTGTCATATTTTAATTTCCATTAGCTGAAAATTATTGTTTTCGATACTAAAACTATTTTCTCACACAAGTAGAGTTTTCATGAAAGTTTCATTATCCATGTTTATACAAGAAACCAAATCGTACATTAATCTAAATCGCTGAAAATGTTTGTAATGGTTTTTATCAAGTACACTAAAATGATTTAGTGCAATATCAAAGAAACGAGAGGAAACGAGGGGAACGAGGGGAAGTGCTCGAATCCAAGAGAAATACAGGTTTGAAAAAGTAATTGATTGCACAAGAAAAGTTCTATTTTAATATTAATATTAATAACAAATGTGTTTATATATTTTTCATATACATAAAATAATCCCTTTATAATAATCCGAATGAGTATTTCTGCTGTATGGTAATACGTCACGTAGTATATGAGATATGGACATGCACACTCATCAGTGGTATAAGTAGAAGACATAAAAACTATTCTAATTTTCTTACTTAAAAGTTCCTATTCTTATCCTTAAATAAAATTAATATTACCCGCTCTAAAATAAACTTAAGATATAACTTAGTTCAGGAAAACCTGTAAATGACTGAAATTATAAATAGCATATTTACTCAAACAACTTTTGACCGTTTTATTAATGTAGTCTTCATACAATATTCCGTTAAGATTCTACAACATTATTCCTTACATTTATTTATAAAATATGTAAGGGATATTATTACATTGATTTAAAGTCATAATTTCTATATATTTGCGGGACAAGAAATTTCTTACAAGGTATTTTAAAAGCTTTGATAACCCAATTGTTATTATCTTAACAAGATTGATAACGTAAAAAAATCTCATTAATATTTATATGACAATATTTGCTAACAATATTTAGTTCTAGTCAACATTCAGGTAAACAAGAAGAATATAAGAATTGAGTTTATATTTTAGGATAAAGTAAAATAACTCTTTTCGGAAAGGTTAAGAAGAATATCCAAAATTATTAAGTGCAATATCCAAGAAACGAGGGGAACTGTATAGAAAAAGGAGTCAATCAATAGTCGAGAAGAATCTGTAGATTAATACAAGAAAGCACTTTAGGGCCAAAAATGTTTCTAATTTATGTATTAATAAGCTACCTAAATTAAATATATATACAAAATTTGTATTTATTTGCAGATGATACTGTCATTCTATGTTAGGGTAGTGTCAGTAGGATTGTTTATACATAAGGATCGATATTCTTAGGACTACAAACATTATTCGTAAAAAATATTAATTCTTCTTTGAATTTTTAAAAATAAACTGTATTTGGATGTAAGGACGGGGTTAGATGTATGTTACTTTTTATTAAGAAGCTCACTTATTTAGGTTTAGTTGTCACGTGAGAATGATGATATTATTAGGTTTACAAATGTTCTCTTGAATGTTAAGTGAAAATGTATAAATTTATCAAACAGTCCTTGATGTCAAATTTTGTGACTTGGTGAAAAATAAACTAAAGCTGACCTTCTTTGCCAAATTTCATATAAAGCTAACTTTAAGCTCAAATTCGTTATGCTGTAACGAATATATATATATATATATATATATATATATATATATATGTAGGCCTACATAGATCAAGATTTGAGCGTAAGGATGTTTTTTACATCAAGAGGCATCGTAACAAAACCGTATTATTGTCTCGAGCCTGGGTCTCACCAAGACACCGACGTATTGCGTATCACTACAACCTAAATTATAAAAGGCTCAAGCATGTACAGTTGTCAAAATAATAGCTGATCATGTTTTTAAAATGCAATTTGTTAATTTATTATAGTTAGGTTAAAATAAATTTCCTCCCAAAAGCCCTTGCCATTTTTTATTATTTTCCAGAGTCGTAATCAATTGTTTTATTACAGTCTTTTCTTGAACTAAGAGTATGATGTTCAGTACCTTGTTAGAACTTTGAGAGTTTTATTAGAATACCTTGAACAATGTAAACTTATATCTTGTGTAATATATTACATTCACTATGATATGGTACTGCACCCCAAACTTAATATTTGTACTGTGAGTTATCTCCAACAAAGATTAATTGAAAACGTGACCAATATTGTTTGCCATCATTCAATATTAGAATAAAACTCTTCATTCATGTAACACATTTTAGACTTGATTATTTTATAGTATTTTTAATATTATTTTTAAAGACTCATATATATAAGTCTTTGGTGTACTGTTGGATTCATAATTTTTAACGATTGTTATACAAATTAAATAATATTTTCAGTATTCTATAGCTAAAACGTCAGTGGAGCAATGTTTTGTAGTCAGTCACAGGATATATATTTTTCCATTCGACGAATTTTATGTTAGCTCCAAACCGATGTAATTAACGAAAAAAATACCTTTTAACGTTGTGTATTGTAAATAAGACATATATATATATATATATATTAGTGTTGGGGTAAGATTAATGTTTTGGCAATGTGTACATTTTATACTGAAATATTGTTTTGTATATAGGTACAACAGGATATATGCAGAGTTAAATTATGAAATATAAAACCTGACTGTACTTATGTAGATTGTGATGTTAAAACCTGGAGAAACTCGAACAAAACATCAACAGGGCTGCATTTGCATTACAGAGTTTGTAATTTAAATGTTATCCGACTGTCAAGGGTTTATAAAAATATATTGAAATTGCTGTTCAGTTGCATAAATGACAATCTGTTCCTATAATATTGCACGTATTAAAGAAAACCTATTGCAACAATAATTTTTATGAAACAATTATTTTTGAACAGCGGTTTTTTACCTAGGATAAATCTAGGATATTCTGTTCTCATATTTGGTGTAATCATGAGGCATTTTTATTTTCTGTAATCTCCACCCTGTAACAGTAATTCATATTTGTTTCAATATGTGAAGCACGTAAAATTAAATTATCAAAAATCGATGTTAACTCTGTTTACTGGTGATAATAATAACTGTTCATTAAATTGGATTGCATTGGAGGTGTTAAAAATATAAAATCATATTTAACAAAACAAATTGTTAACAATAGTTCTTTGCCAACTCCAAGAAACTTTATACATACTAGACGCTGTATAAATAGAACATGGAACATATTCAGAGCGTGCATTTTTACCTTCCGCATCCAATTTAGTTAGGTAAAGATTTATTCAACTACAATAGTTTATCTCTTCAAAATGGATTGGTGTGTGTTGAAACTGCAAACTGTAGAACTGGTGTTAGGGACAATTAAACCTCCATAAACATATCTTTCTGATTATGAACAGTTTCGCGAAATCCAAAAATTTACCTGACGTTTATGGCGTTTACCGATTAAATATACTGGGTGTTAATAACTTGTTTATACCAAATATTTTGTTTAATTATTTGTAATTTTACTGTCTTTAGCTTTATTAGGGGTCTAGATAATATAATATGCAAAGATTTATTATATAAAGTCTATTTACTTGCTGTAAAGTCGCGTTACCATATGGTAACGCCAGGACAATACACTACCGTTAAGAGGGGGGGATTACGGTCTATATAACTAATGAGTGAAATTAAAAAAAGAATCTTGCAAAATGCTTAGTGATAATTTAATTACAAAATAAAGTCAAAGATTATAAGATTAAGTCAGTGTAATAGAAAACATTTAAAAAAGATCTTAGTTCATTGAATTCTCAAAATTTAATTGAGTGAAAGATGGAAAAATAGTCGATGCACAGTTCAACATGAGTGAAAGATGGCAAACAGTCGATGCACAGTCCAACATGAGTGAAAGATGGCAAACAGTCGATGCACAGTTCAACATGAGTGAAAGATGGCAAACAGTCGATGCACAGTCCAACATGAGTGAAAGATGGCAAAACAGTCGATGCACCGTCCAACATGAATAAAAGATGGCCAAACAGTCGATGCACAGTCCAACATGAGTGAAAGATGGCACACAGTCGATGCACAGTTCAACATGAGTGAAAGATGGCAAACAGTCGATGCACAGTCCAACATGAGTGAAAGATGGCAAACAGTCGATGCACAGTTCAACATGAGTGAAAGATGGCAAACAGTCGATGCACAGTTCAACATGAGTGAAAGATGGCAAACAGTCGATGCACAGTCCAACATGAGTGAAAGATGGCAAAACAGTCGATGCACCGTCCAACATGAATAAAAGATGGCCAAACAGTCGATGCGCAGTCCAACATGAGTGAAAGATGGCACACAGTCGATGCACAGTCCAACATGAGTGAAAGATGGCAAAACAGTCGATGCACAGTCCAACATGAGTGAAAGATGGCAGAAAAGTCGATGCACAGTCCAACATGAGAGGAACAGTTGATGCACAGTCCAACATGAGTAAAAGATGGCAAAACAGTTGATGCAGAGTCCAACATGAGTAAAAGATGGCAAAACAGTCGATGCGCAGTCCAACATGAGTGAAAGATGGCAAACAGTCGATACACAGTCCAACATGAGTAAAAGATGGCAAAACAGTCGATGCAAAGTCCAACATGAGTGAAAGATGGCAAACAGTTGATGCACAGTACAACATGAGTGAAATATGGAAAAATAGTCGATGCACAGTCCAACATGAGTAGAAGATGGCCAAACAGTCAATGCACAGTCCAACATTGCATTTTTTGCACATTTTGCAAACACTACCACTGCACCCCTCTCCTGCACACATTCTTCGCTTCTTCTCGGGGGTACTGACTACGTAGTGGTGCAAACCATCATATCTGATTTCATCCGAAACTCTATTTCCCAATAGAGATTGCTTGGAAATCATTGGCCTTCCAGGTCCTTTGGAAGCCTCTCCATATCTTGTTATATATGTTTGTACAATCTCCCTTCTGAAGTCTAGCTGTGGCTGCAATGCCCCAGAGCTTCTTCTGAGAAGCCAGGAATTTTGAATTGGGACATCAATAAGGCATTTAAATATTGGCCAGTACCATTTTTTCACGAAAACTAATTCTGTAATTGGATACGTTCTGATCCATCCTGTCGGTACCGCTCATATTTTCATTGTATTTAGCAACGAAATAAGGCCTATCAACAATTACAGTTTTTATCTCATTTCGAGAATACTTTTTTGCTTTCCCGATTGGGTGTACACCATGCGAGGTTGATGGAAGACTCACTACTGCTTTGATGTGCCACTTGCACGCGGGGATTCCGTTATCCTTACTCAAAACCGCTTCACTATAACCTCTTGAAGTTTCATTTTGCATGTCTTTTTTAGCCTGTAAGGGACAACATGATGACAAGCGATCTTCTCTCATAGTACCAAGTCCCCCATCTAAGGTGGAAAGGAACTTTAGAAGGGGAAAGCTTGTGAAAAAATTGTCAAAAACACAAACATACGGCATATTTTGTATTGCCTGAGGAAATTGACTTATCATATGTACAAGTGGAGTTGAAGATTTTCCAATGATTATTTCGTAGTCAGAGGGCATGTCCAATGATTTTCCTTGATTGTGAAATTGATCAAGTAGCCCAAGCATTGGAGCATTTACACACAACACCTTGTACCCAAAGTGAATGGGTTTTGCCTTGATGAATTGTTTACAACCATAGCGACCATAATACTCTATCATACTTACGTCGTATGATAAATATTGCACAGGAACAAAATATTCCAAAGTTTTTTGCAGCTTAGAGATAGCTGGTCTTAGCTTGTATAGTTTGTCTGCAGCATTTATATTGTTTTTATTAGCACAATGGATGTAACTCATTATTTGATCAATCCTATTACGCCTCATGACCACATGAACTGTGTATGGCTGCTGTATACATGCATGTCTGGCTGCAAATCCAAATAGTATCTTTTTCCAGGTAATGCATGGTAACCACTAAATACTAAAATTACAATGAAACATTTAATATTCTATTTTGTAATATTTGGATTCTGGTGATTTTTAAAAAGCAGCAGTTTCTCTTACTAGCATATCAAAGATGTCCTCATCAAAAATAACTCGAACAGTTCACAGGCTGAAAAGTCCTTGTACTTAGAAAAGTCCGCTCTCGGGAACTGCAAGTCCGAAGCTTCAAGGTTCCCTTTTATACAGTTTTTTATACGTTTCTTCCTATTCGTTGCTGCTCTTTCTGCGATTACTTCGGATTTCAAATCTTTTATTATTGTTTCTATATTTGTTCTGCTGTTAAGTGATTCATTTTGGGTCGCCTGTAATAATTTTCATGTGAAACTGTGTTTATTGTACTTTTATTTTTGGTGATTGTGAAATTTTGTCTAGTATGGTCTCGCTGTGTGTGACTTCGGTCTGGTATTTTTTTGTTCTCTTGATCGATTTGCATTGACTCTGGCGTAACCGCAACAACATCATCTGCAGGATCATTTACAGGAAAATTTTCAGGATCGTCAGAAACTGGTCCTTCATCACAATTATGGGAAAGTCTAATCTCCGCATCGGCCAATAGCTGTCTTCCAGAAAGATTGTCAACTAATCCGCCTCCATCTTCTTCATCCGAGTCTTCATCAGTAAGGGTAGTTGCCTCAGGAGGGGTGATATATAGGGCCTCAACGATTCCTAGGATGTCATCATCTGCCCCAGTCAGAATGTCGATAGCTTCTTTGACTGTTAAGCCTCGCCTGTAAAGAAAACCATAATAGATGACCAACTATTAGTTGTGGTTGTGTAATGTCCTAGCGTTACCATATGGTAACACACAAAAATAACAACCCTCATTATGCTGTATTTAGATGTAACCAAATATATAGTTTGTATGCAATAATAGGCTATCCTAGTTAACATTAAATGCAATAGAAACATTAAGAAATATAACTAAGTGTTTTAAAATACTTACTAAAAACGAGTAGTCATGGTTTTCACGGCTCACAAATGAAATATAAACTTGTGATGCATCCTGGCCACAACAAAACATAACCTCAAAGTAAAATGTGTTGTCAGTGGTTATAGCCAAGTAAGTGTCTAGAATTCCCCGGCCAGGTTACCCCACACAAATGTCTTTCACCCTAATTCCCAGCCCATTTAAAAAAGCATGTAATCTGTTACCATATGGTAACGCTAGTCTAAAATGGGTTTTAAGTCAAGGGCTGCCTTAATATGCCTTATCATGTTGTAAATAAGAAATGTAAACTCATTATTTACGTTACATGAATGTTTTTTTTTAATACAAATGACAGTTTAGCCCTAATTTATATAATATTAGTACCATGAAGAAAATCATAACAAGGGTAACTTGTGCTGTTTTCAGCAATGATTTTAAGGATTTTTTAAGGTAAGATTTTCCAAAGCTTGAAGCCCTTAGCGTTTTAAGATGTACATAAAGCGAATATTACATAATTTAGAACCCTCCAATGACGATTGCCGCAACCCTCCCGTCTTTCAAAGGTTTAACCAGTATTTTTTTTAAAGAGGGCGAGGAAGGTTTGAGAACACAGTCAATGAGTGGCTAGCTACGGACATTGGCAGGTGAGCTACCGAATGACTTTGGAACCGGCCTTAAGAGAGGCTCCTGGCCGCTTCTACCTGTTTCTCTCATAAGACCAATGTTAAAGGTTCAAAGCCAACCCTCCTCAAACGGAGACTGTCTCAACGAAGCAGCATGTGAGTCCGTGTCTTGTGGCTAAAGTTCGGTGACGAGGTTTGAGTGTTAACGTTGGGTTGCTTTAAACTATTTGGTGGGGGCAGTTTTTAATTACTAGAATAGGGCAATTTTAAGATACAATCATAATAATATTCATGATACAGCAAGCAAAGCATAGTTGTATATCAGCAGGTAATAAATACAAAATAAAACCTGTGATTTTCAAAGATGAAAGTTTCTTGGTTTGTCTAGTAAGGGGCCTATGATTTGTTTTTGTCCCCTTGTTGCATGGTTGTGGATGTGCCTGTTCAAAACCAAAGTATAAAAATTCTTCTTAATGTGTATTATACAGACTAATATGTACAGATTAATTACAGTTTGTATTTTCTCCTGTACGAAAATGGGCTTGTAATGAGTTCTAGCTTCAGCATTAGTCATCACTTTAAAACTTTCTTTTGAGCAACTAGGACCTGTCCTTTGCTGATATCATTACCCCAAAGCATCAGGCCTAAAGCTATCCAATTCTGAAATAGAGCAAAATAAACCATTTTTAAACATTCAAAAGAAGCACATGTCTTAACTCCTAGCCGTTTTCATGAGGTGATAAAAGATGGGAATAAATGTTCAAATTTAGAAATACATTTGTTAATACTGAGCGGCCTTTTGAGGCTTTATATATGGTGGTAAAATAAGTATTAGGCTGGTTTGAAACTCAATATTTATTCTGTATATTACGTAGAATATGTTACTAATATCCTATAAATAATAATCCTGCGTATTGACAGTAGTAACTAGTGTTGGTTCGAGGGTTTGTCTTAGAGCTAGTCAAACAGTGGACTGGGCTGAACAATAAACATTGAATCGAAACTAATCCTTTTTAGCAGTAAAGCTAAATTCCTTGCTCTTAGAATTGTACTTGCCTTTTGGAAAATAGTTATGACAAAATTTCAATTTTTGTAACCCTATCCACCCAAAAGCATTACTTTGTTCATGTGTGGCATTTTGCTTAGTATTGGGACCGCACTTAGGTCAGACAGCGTCAAATCAGGATACATTTTTAGTCCGGTTTTGTCGTTGTCCGACTTTGACGCATTTTTTACGAAAATAAAAGTTAGGCCAAACAGCCAAACATCCAAACAATGACCCTCCTGTAAATCCCATTGGGGTTTTTGATGCTGCCCCCACCTCCTTCCCAGGAAGCTCTCTAAAATCGTATATAGTTTTTTACTGATGGTCTTAAATGAGAAACGTTTGGTGCTTAAATGTTAGTACAGAAATCTAAACGTATTTAGTATAAAGACATTTAAGTTTTGTGACATTCCAAACCTCAGATGAATTTAAGGCAGTCAGTGGTAATGACCACTCAGGTATACGGGGGGCTCGACGATAGGGTTCCTAACAATATTTATATTTTATATAAAGGTGTTCATCGTCCTTCCAACATCTCTCTCTATGTTCGGGACTATCTTTTTTACCGGGTTATCGGAGCTCAGTACCGATGATGACTGATGGGGGAGGCGGGCAGCCAATGACAACAAACGGGAGAAGATTGGGCCCTCGGTGGACGTCTGATTAAAGTGCCTGTGCAGTCCGGAGCAAAAGTAATACCCCCGTTGCAGCAAACCTGCATACTCAGTGAATTTACAATGCATATATATATATACTATATAAAGCCACTTCCCAAGTTTCAAAGATACTTATTCACAAATGAGCCGTGTATAAAATTTTAATTTTTCTCCATAAGAATAACATGGGTATTGAGTACTTAAGTTTGCTGCAACAAGGAACAGAAAATATTAGGTTTTAATGCAAATATTAACAGACCACAACCAGGTGGAGCCACATACAAAGTTTCATCCGTATCCATTAATAAATAAGCAATTTATATAATTTTATTTATTCTCCATAAGAATGACATGGGGGGCTGAGTACACAGGTTTGCTGCAAAAAGGAACACAAATTATGGCCTTTTTATGCAAATATCAATACAACTCAACTAGGTGAAGCTACAAACTAAGTTATATTAGTTTCTGTTCATAATTAAGTGAGGCATAACATTTTCTTATTCTCCATAAGAATAACATAGGGGCTGCGTACACAGGCTTGCTGCTAGGGGAACCATCGGAAAATGTTTTTTTGGACTACTATCAATAGACCATAACGGATGAAGTTCATAAATAAACGAGATTTAAAATGTTTCTTATTCTCCATAAAGAATAACGTTGGGCAACGAATTGTGTTTAGCACTTTCAATATCTATGTAATCAATTGACGTAGAGAAATGATCAAAACACCAAATTGTTCGTCTTTTAAGCCAAATCCAATGGTGAAAAGTAAAACTAGATTTTAGTCAAATATTATATATAGAAAACTAAATTTTTTGGGGTACATACCCTCCCCCCCCCAAAATATCACTTTGGATGGGTTCATCTGTCTGGTTTTCGAACTTAAAGTCATAAATGCTGCTTTACAGGTTTGTACCAAATTTCATCGAAATCCGATCTTTTTGACGAGAGTTATCGTGCTCACGGACACAAATATATTTTTGTATATAATTCTGTAAACGAAATTTTTAAGTCAAAATTGTGGGAATTTGGCAAATCTAAGGGTGATGGGAGAAGCCTCAAATTAAAGGTCTTGATCCCAGGGACTCGGGAAAAATAGCAGTATTTCTAAAACGTTACCAGCAAACGAGAAATATCGTAAAACATCCCCCATAAGAAAATCATGAGGATTTAAAAACGTCTGCTTTGTTTACATTAAAACATGTGATTAAGTGTATATTTTGTGTTCGAATCAGATTAGTCGGAGTATTGGAGCCAGGTTAGGGGCTTTAGCCACTAGTATATTACTAGCTGCCATCGTTCCCGGTTTCACCCGGGAATACAGCAGTTGTGTGTGCTGCATTCTGCGGTTGAGCGTGGAACTACTACGAATCATAATCAGCTGATAGAATTTTCATCAGCTCAAACCAAAGTAAATGTCCATAAGAATAACACGGGTTGGAACTTTGAAGCCCCGTGGTTCCCCTATGTGAATTTATTAAAATCCCTTCTTAATGGGTGCCTATGCTATAAGAGGAGTGTACATGCAAAATTTCGTTCTTCTAGGTGCAATGGTTTGGCCTGGGTGTTGATCGGAATTTCGTATTTATAGATAAGATATATATATATATATATATATATATATATATATATATACGAAATTCCGATCAACGGACCTTAAAACGAAAAGTTATCATGGTCCTGGGTCTAGATCTTACCATGCCGACTACGGTTATAGCCTCTTCCCTATAGGGGAAATTCGCTAAAAGAGTTTGGGTTTGACTCTTTTCGACTTTGACGTATCTGTTCAGAAATAAAAGTCTCCGGATTTGACACCTTGCGCATTCAACAAACCTAGACAGTTTTTAAACTGTCCGGTTTTGACGCTTTCTAACTTTGTCGCCTTCCGACTAAATTGATTCTTTTGTAGAGATTAACCTATTGGTAAACAAATCATGTTTTCAGTCAAATTAACTAAGGAAAAGCTAAAAACATTTTTCTCATAGGATCACCATGGGAAATTTTATGAACACGTTTTTGTATATTCTCCGCAACCACTTAATCTAGGTGAACGATTCAAAATACTAAATTGTCTGTTGTTGTAAGCTATAATAAATGGTCAGAACAAATTTTAGAGTGCTAGAGTGCTAGAGTCATGAATGTTACTTTACTCATTTTTTTGTGCCAAAATTCTTCGAAATTGGACTTTATTTCAAAAGTTTTATTGCATTCACGGACACATACATACAAATTTGAACGAATAGTGATTTTGGCATCTGAGGACCTCAAAACAAAAAGTTGTTAAGATCTTAGGCTATTCGCTAAAATATATTTAACATTATATATATATAATAATATATAATACATATATATATATAGGGTGATCAACTCAAGGAGGCCACCATTGGGATCTCAGAAAGTATTAATTTTACAGCAAACTTTTAATTGGGAACTTTACCTTATTTTTAATGCTCATTAGAATTACGCAGTTAAAATTTTAAAATTTGGTCGCCATTTTCCAATATGGCGGCCAACTTTGAAATTTCTTATGAAAATACCTATTTTTTATGACTGATATGGATTTTAAATGCAATTTTAAGACCTTTTTATTCCTGTTGTTATTTTGATAAACTTGACCGTTTAGCCGCTAGAAGCGCTGAAAGTTTCAGAAACTCTTATTTCAACACTTATTAAATAGGCATGTTTTACTATTTGCAAACAATAAAATTTAACTCAGAGTGCAATATTATTGTACAATGGAATGTAAAAAGCTGTTGCAATTTCACAAATACTTTATTATGCACAAAAACATACTTAAATTACTGTTACAAGTAATTATCTATGATGACTTAAAGCAGGTGTTCAATGTGTCCTCCATCTTCATAAATGCATGCGTGAGCCCTTCTGTGCAAGTCATTTACGGCTCGTGATAATGTGTTATGGTGAATGTTATGAAAAATGTCCATCACTTTGTTGCGCATTTCTTCCACCGAAGCATACCTATCGGTGTACAGTTCATCCTTCAAGTGTCCCCATAGGAAGAAATCTAGTGGGGTTAGAACCACAGAATATAGTGGGGTTAGTTAGTGGGGTTATGAACTACATTGAAACAAAAGTAATATTTTTTCTATTCAAAACTACAACAGACGCTGGTTAACAGTAATAATACCAGCAACAAAACAATTACTAGGTTAGACGAGCTAAAAGCAACTGTGAAAATTTGCAACAATGAAACAGCTGATTATTGCCTAGCAACACGATCATGTGTTACTGTTGTTCAATTGTAGCGAGCTGTACTTGGACTTGCCCAATACACAGAGGTTGCATTAGTGATGTTTTTAAATAATTTAAGTACTTTTGTTGTATAAAATAAAGTATTTGTGAAATTGCAACAGCTTTTTACATTCCATTGTACAATAATATTGCACTCTGAGTTAAATTTTATTGTCTGCAAATAGTAAAACATGCCTATTTAATAAGTGTTGAAATAAGAGTTTCTGAAACTTTCAGCGCACCTAGCAGCTAAACGGTCAAGTTTATCAAAATAACAACAGGAATAAAAAGGTCTTAAAATTGCATTTAAAACCCATATCAGTCATAAAAAATAGGTGTTTTCATAAGAAATTTCAAAGTTGGCCGCCATATTGGAAAATGGCGACCAAATTTTAAAATTTTAACTACGTAATTCTAATGAGCATAACAAATAAGGTAAAGTTCCCAATTAAAAGTTTGCTGTAAAATTAATACTTTCTGAGATCCCAATGGTGGCCTCCTTGAGTTGATCACCCTGTATATATATTATATATACAGGGTGTCACAAAAATGCGTAGCGCGCTATGCAGAACCGGATTCTACATACAAAAACAAGTCGAAAATGTACAGTAACATTTTTGTGATTTCGGATTAGTTTAGTCGTAATCCGCCATTTTGTATTTTTTTGAAAATAATTAATAATTCAAAAACCCTTCGAGATATTTTTTTGAAACTTGGTATAAACTTTAAGTTTCTGGTTTTTTACATTTTCCAAAAACAAATTTTGATTTAACTTATCAAATTTAAAAATGGCGGCCATTTAAATATTTCAAAGTCAAATTCCATGAAAAATAGCAACTAAAACAAAATTGTACAAGACATAAAATTTAAAGCACTCTGTAATCCAAATCTAATGACATTTTTACTGTAAAAATCGGTTAATAAATAAAAAAGTTATGGTAATTTTTTTATAATAAATTTCAAAATGGCGACCATATACAAATTTCAAAGTCAAATTCCTGGAAAACTAGCAACTAAAACAAAATTTTACAAGACATAAAATTTAAAGGACTTGGTCAAATGCACTAAGGAATTTGACTTTGAAAATTTTATATAGCCGCCATTTTGAAATTTATTATAAAAAATTGCCATAACTTTTTTGTTTATTAACCGATTTTTACAGTAAAAATGTCATTGGATTTGGATTACAAAGTGCTTTAAATTGTATGTCTTGTAAAATTTTGTTTCAGTTGCTCGTTTTCATGGAATTTGACTTTGAAATATTTAAATGGCCGTCATTTTGAAATTTGATAAGTTTAATACAAATTATTTTTGGAAAATGTTAAAAACCAGAAACTTAATGTTTATAGCAAGTTTCAAAAAAATATCTCGAAGGATTTTTGAATTATTAATTATTTTCAAAAAAATACAAAATGGCGGATTACGCCTAAACTAAGCCGAAATCGAACAAATTTTACTCTACATTTTCAACTTGTTTTTGTATTTAGAATATGGTTCTGCATAGCGCGCTACGCATTTTTGTGACACCCTGTATTATATATGTATAATACATATATAATAATAACAAAAAAAAAACTGTATCACTCTGTTCTAGGTTTGAGTCTTAAGTCATATTGTAATTTTTCTGATTTCCTGTAGGATTTGTATCTTTAATTAATGAATTCACTACGAGATTTAAGGGATAGAAAGTTTTACAAAACTTATCTGTATACTGTATTAAGTTTAACAAACACTAAAGATCAACAAAGAGTTTTTTTTTTCAAAGAAAATCAATAATACGTTTTTAATCAAAATACATGTCCCAACAATCCCACAAACTGTGAAGATAATTGATATCTGACATCGAGTTATTTTCACTGATACAAATCTGGTTAAAATGTCACTATAGATTATGTTTGGATTAACCACAATTTGTTTACGATTTAACTCGTACTGTT
The DNA here is from genome assembly GCA_963675035.1 of Allygus modestus. Taxonomy (NCBI): domain Eukaryota; kingdom Metazoa; phylum Arthropoda; class Insecta; order Hemiptera; family Cicadellidae; genus Allygus; species Allygus modestus. The sequence goes on from OY776111.1 coordinate 225,968,237, forward strand.
GTAATTATGATTCAGGACCCACGCGCGATTTCTTAATCTTTCTCTCTCCTAATCTTAATCTTTCTCTCTTAATCTTAATCTTTCTGGAAGACTCTGACTATGGCGTACTTTAAGGTGAATATAAATGAATGATGTGTGTAGAATGGGTGGGATGCATTTTTCTATATATGGTGACATACCAGTTAAAGGGCAATGTCAGGTCATATTCTAAAAAATATATTATGAATTTTAAATGAGTTAATATTTTACAAAATATTCACATAAACCATGATACGATATATAATAGACGCAACTTTTAAGGAACCAACTGTGAGAATTTTAAAACGGCTTCAAGTACTTACAAACACATTAACAAACACTTTTCTATACTTACATTGTTTACCATATAAGCCGTATTAAAGTGTTTTGTTTTATTTCGATACAGTTTTAATAGAATTTCCAAACTATTTAGATAAATTTTCATAGGGGGTCTAAGGAATATCAAGCTATTTGAAAACCTTGTGCGTACTCAAAACGAACCTAAGTAGAAGACTTATTTATAAGCAGTTTCCTAACAAAACTGAATGACTAAACTAGTGCGGCTTTTAATATTTACTTCTACACAGTTCAGTACAAACTAAGTATATCCCGGCTTGTGCGGTGGTTCTTGTTCTTCCAGATGTCGCAGTTGTTAGATTTTGATGTGACAAGATTTGCAAATAACGATCAACTGTTTACATTATGCTGGATACTAACCAATTAAAATATTGTATGATATAACATATTTAAAATGTTTTCCCAGAAATATGTCTGACATTATTACATTAATAAATTGTAAACTTTCTGATTAGCATGGAACGTGTTGGAACTACAGGATGTCGAGTAATAATAAATATCTTACTACACTTCCCAATATATTTGCACTTATACTATAAAAGAAGTTTAAAAAAAATGTGGTACAAGTCAACCGATATCGAAATTTCATCCTGTAACTAATAATTGCTAATTAAAACCCCTTTTTTCTCGAAGGACTTACAGTAAAATGATCACTCTTGAAGATAAATATAAATTTAAGACTCTTTTTAGTTTCTCCCTCTATATATAGTATATGGAGAAAGTATTGTTTTCGTCAAAATTTTCGAATTTGAGTTGTTAGTGGAAATATTCGTTTTGGTGCTCCCTGAACCCAAAAAAGTGGTTTTTACGTGATGTCTGTCTGTGTCTGTGTGTGTGTGTGTGTGTGTGTGTGTGTGTGTGTGTGTGTGTGTGTGTGTGTGTGTGTGTGTGTGTGTGTGTGTGTGTGTGTGTGGATGTGTACAGAGCTAGAGCCTTAACCAATGGGCCGATTTTTATGAAATATGGTATGTAGGTACTAATTCACGATATCTCCGGGCTTTTTTTAATTTTTTTGAATTTTTTTATTTTTAAGGGTAATTATCCCCCAAAAACCGCCAAAAAACATGACAAATCCAAATTTCTCAAAAACGGCTCTAACGATTTTGATTAAACTTTAGTCGTTTGTAGAACTTTAGTTTTCCAACAAAATGAAACCACCTTCATTCCTGTAAAAATTCGGGTTCAGAAATTACAGGACTTAAAACATCTAAAATTCAGTTTTTTGGATTTTTCATAAAAATACATAAATATAAAAAAATTACTATTCACCATTAAAAAGAGCTCAAAAAACTAAATAATTTAGTATTTTGAATTACTATTCTACGATTGCTGGTTTCGGAGAAAATTGAAATTTTCATTTAGCGGTAAACGCAGTACGTTGTCCAATGTTATTCTTATGGGGAATAAAAAAATACTATTTCTCTCTTATTTACTGATCAATTTCATTCAATCTTGATATGCTTGTCAAGTTAGCATTGAAAAACAGAGGAAATTCGAAATATGTTGCCCCTTAATAACCCTGGGGGGATAGGGGGCATTTCCCCTCTTAAAACCACGAGTGTAGCAATGGATTCTGTAGTGCCTCCAAAGCAGGGATTTGGGTGGATGTTTTTTAAAACAACTTGTTTACAAGATTTTCTGTACATTCGACCGTGCTTTGTATTCTATATTTAGTAAATAAAAAGTAATTTATTCATTAAAATTGGGCTAAAAGGGAGAAAGTGTGTGTCAGTTTCCTGATACCGTTTATTTACGTATAGTTATGACTATAAATATATATTAAGTTTTAAGAGAATTTGCACAGCGTAGTCTTATCTGCCTTTATATTTTTAGCAAGGAAAACACTCAATAAACTCATCCACTACAAAATATGTAATTAGATACTAATCTTAATAAATATCAATTTGAATAAACTTCACACCCTACAAATACAAGGTTAGTTTTACTGATTGCAGTATTTGTCTTGTTGAGGTGATTGTGAAATGGTACGATATTAAGAGGCTATTATATTTTACCATCAACACTACGAAGGTGATATCCGTCTGTAACTTCTTCACAGGGACCTCAACCGAGGTAGGCCTGATCTAATTTTAAAGGGCCAATCTTGTAATTTCATGCTTAAAGGATTTTGGCAGGATACGTCAGTTGCATGGCTCCTATGAACACATTTCGCCCCTCCGTACACAACACATAAGATCTAGTATACGAGTGTGGCATTCTGTTGAGAAATGGGTCGTTCTTATATAATATCACCTAATCAAATTACGAAGACCTTTCTTGAAAAAAGAAACCTTAAATGGAAAAAACCTTTTTGGTATGTTTCGCATGGATCTCATAATAAAAAACTCAATATAAAGTAAATGCCGATTCAGAATGTAAAATAGGTCCCTCATTGTTAGCTTTATCAATTGAATTAAACAGCTGTTGTATTCTTTAGGAATATTGTATAATATATAATTAGCGACTATTATAGTTATATTTTAGGTAAATAAACGTAAATTGTTAATGATAAAAATGAATTTCATATATTCGCCCAAAAAAATATTAGTTTTATTTTTGTTACACATTATGTAACACACTTTCAACTCGAGTAAAGTTCTCACGTGTATGAAATATGAATGAAAACAATTTAAAAATATCACTTTCTAACTATAGTTATTAGGACTTGAAGTTACATTGTGGTACCGTAGAATAAGATTAAATATACTAGTATATTTTATTGCTTTTCTATATTTAAATTTCCTTGAAAAATCTCCTTTTTACGATAATCTGCTGGTAATATTGTTTAGTATAATCAAATCTTAATATTTTACATTTCACAACAAAATGACATTATAATACTACATAAAACTTACAAACTATAGTGTGTTAAGGATGAAGATGTATAGTGTGTATTTTTTGGATGAGTTTATAATCTGAAATCCAAATTTGTGAAAAAAAAATTAAGTTTCAAACAAAGCAGGCTTTCTACAGTTCAAAGACTAAGGTAGATTAGTGGTATACAAATTAATAACACTCAATAATTTATCAAAATGATCTGTCCCTTTTACAGACGCCTTTCGGCTAGACGTATTTGTTTATAAATCTCGAACATTGATGGTGGAAACACGTCTGTATTGTGTACCATGTCAATGAGTGTCAATTAAGGTTTTTCAAAATGAAACATTTACCTACGATCTCCTTTGTGTAAAAACTACGTGAATATAACCATTTTGGCAGCCAGGAATAAACCAGCTGTGAGCACTAAATATCGGCATGAACCTAACAAACTCGCTCGGTTGATGATAGTAACTGTCTGATAAAATGAGAATAAAATCTGTCGGCTAAAATAAAAAAAAATGATTTTTTTATGGCCCCAAATAAAACTGTCTTAATTTACTCATGACGACGTTGATCTAACAGCTGTTTGTATCTAAAGGTTAATTCAAAAGTCACCGTACTCAGAACATTATTTATTAACACAATACCATATAGCTAAATCAATTATAGATTCTATTTCTTTATGATATATACGTCTTAAAAGTAACTTAATTTTTCTAATGTGCGTAAAACTACCACCGTCCATAGTGCGACGACGTCAAGTAAAATAATACCAATGTTTTGTGATTTATATTTAAACACGAATAATATCAAGCGGAATTTGGCCTTCACGCTCTCCAGACTTTTCCCCTTGGGATTATTTTTTATCGTGGTACTTGAAAGGAAAGTGTACCGAAACCATCCTAGAAGTCTTTATATTTTTTGAAACAACGTTCGGAGGACCATAGCCAGTGGTCAGACGAGTGTCCGCCAGCTTTTGCAAACGAGTAAATTAGTGCATACAGATGGGCGGTGGTCAGTTAGAGTACTGCTATAAATAATACTTGGTTTTAAGACGCATATAAGTAAGATAATAAAATATGAAATTTATTTAGTTATTAAGAACTGAGGACGGTAAGTATTGTTCTAAGAGTAAGGCGACATTTAAAGAGCGATAAACAGCTTCAGCAAAACGGTTGCGTATGGTGACCAGTCATTCGGTTAAATAATTGTTTAACACTTATGATTTTGGCAAAAGCAAGTTGAAAATGCCCAGTAATTTTTTAGTGATCTCATCTCATGTCTATTGGTCTTATCTTCTTTCCATAATAATTTAATAAATCACTGCAGTGGAAACCCCTATGTTGGCAGGAACAATGCTTTAAATTCGTGGTCCTCTGTATTCAGCTCCCAGCCTCCGTAATGTCTTGCAATACTTCTAGCCAACCTCCCGGAAAATTATTCTGACTCCGAAAGCCCGATCCAATTGTATGTAGTTCTCTTGAACTCACGACAAAATATGTTGACGTATTCCTTTTATTATTAGTATTCTTGATAATGTTTATAGCGTAGAACTTGATAATAAAATCTAATATTGCGTAATTTGATGGGTTTGATGGATTTAATGCTATTCCTAGAAGTTTTCTGTGACGGACTAAGACAATGATAACACACTATAATAATTAAGTTTATCATTACAGATACATTACTAAAAAGATAGATTTTATTCAAAAGCTTAAGCTTACAGAACAGACTAGAAACATTTGTCTTTTTACTATTTATTTGAACTTAATTTATGTTTGTTCAAATTTACTTCCCAAGCTCTTTATGGGAGCTTATTGAATTAAAACCCATTGTTTAGCCCCTGAACTGTGAATTTGAGACAAATATAGGTTACATACCTTGCATCATCCAGCTTATTGAATAGTTTAATGTTCATTCCTAAGTGACTAGATTTGTTTAAGCCTAACTGAACCCATCTATAGCGCATATTTGTTTCTTGTGATATGCTTATGAATATTATGTCTAGTCGTATACTTGAATATGTACATTTACTTTCAAATTTAACAAACAATGGAATATAAACACACAAGGTAGAGTCATGCTCTGGAGTTCTTTAAACAGGTCCATAAAATGTTATCTATCATCATATATGCCTCTAATTATTTTGAATCCCCCTAGTCTATGTGCCTGAAATTTTAATATTTTTTTAATGAATTAGTAGTCAAAATAATAATCATAGTAAAAGTGAAATCCAGGTTAATATCCGACTAAAAAACATTTCCCGGGAAGGTGATTTTACTAAATTATTTTTGTAACAACTGGAGTTATCTTAGTTGCAAATAATCCTTGTTACGACGTGGTTTTGTGTTATGGGAGAGTTGCCAAAATAGTTTGTTTGGGTTTATTGGTTGATTTCCAATTATACAAGAGGGGATTAATGAGAAAAGAAACACATACAGTGATGGAGGAAGGAGGTCTAATTTATTGGTTTATCAATTTGGTGATACCAGATAATGCCCGAGTATTTTTAAACAGTGAGTTAAACTTTATTAACACACACAAATGTGTCTTGATCAACCATTATATTTTGTCTGCTTCATAATTTTACATCTTAAAAGTTGGCACTGCTCACTATTAAATTAAGCCCATGTATGTAAACAAAGTAGCAGAGTGAATGCTATCATTGTCTACTAATTATGTGATATGTCACGTCGAAATAAATAATCAATGTGGATATTTTTAAATCATAGTAATAAGAGAGCCACAAAATTAATATTTCACTCAATACATTATACTCAGTGGTCGAAAATATCCCTCTAAATAAACGTTATTCGAGCGTGCCTGGGTACTCATTATTTGACATATTTGCATTTTGCTAGACCATTGTTCTGTGTATAAAATTAAAGGAGGTTTGATTTGCTTTTCTTTGAAAAATATGAATGTACTATGAAAATAACTAAATAGTTTTATAGAATACTACGATTTACTAATACAACACCAAAATAATCTATTTTATTAGTAATAAACAACAAATGGTTCATAAACAATTTACAAGATCTTTAAGAACAATTGGAAAAATGTAATTACTTTCTATTATTGAACGCAAGCAATATTTAACAGAAACGCTTACTCACAAAAAATTATACATTTGAAAAACCGGGGAGGTCATTTTAAGAATATTTATGTTTTTTTTTTGTGAATTTTTTATATACTTTTGCTTCCATTACCATTTTTTCTGTTGTTATCAGGTATGACATAATAAAATTTGGAAAGAATTCCCCTTTTTTGCATAATTAAGACTACATGATTTACATATTAATTTCTTAATACTATCTAAAAGAATTTTCTTGTCAATTAATGTCTCATTTTGAATGTTTTAAAAGGGAACACAATAGTATTACTAATCAGATCCTATATATTATAATGTATAAGGTAAGGCGTTAGCATAGATTTGAGTATAAAATATGTATGGAAACAATTTAGCAGTATCACATTGTAACTTTAGTTTTAGGACTTAAAGTCGCATTGTGGTATCGGAGAATAGAATTAAATATATGTTTTTATTGATTTTTATTTTTAGATTTCCATGGAAAACTTTGGCTGTTGGAGATATTGATCAGTATAATCGAATTTAAATGGTTTACATTTTAAATCAGAGGACATTGACATCTTAAATTAATGAGACAATACAATTTATGGTGATGAAATTAATGTGATGAGTGCACTGACCGCTAATAAACTCGGCCTCCCCCCCATGCCTGTCATTAGTAAACATACACAGGTCCGTTTATTAAACATTTTTACTGTAAATGACAGTTAGAATTAATAAATGTTAAAGCTATCAGCGCACAAAACATGTGCAATACAAAATAAATTCGTCATTTCAACTGACCTAATTAATTTAAAAGGAATGTTATCGATATTTTGGGAGAAACATAAATAACATGTATGTGTTACAGATAAAAAAAACATTGTAATTGAAAGAAATGTAATAAAAATTAACTGTTTCTGAATATACCACTTGCTTTGAAAAAATCAAAAGTGCAGTACTTTTATAGAGTTATTAAATCCAATTTTAAAACTTTGTTGGTAGAATATGTATATGCTGAAGCATCGTTTGCATATCAGTGCAGACTAAAGAAATGCATAATATTATGCATAATTTAATTTTTTGTATCACGAACTTTACTTAGTTGTTTAAAAGCAATTCGAGTCATTTTCTAAAAAAAAAAACACTATTTGCTTCATTTCTATGTAGAAAAAAACAACGCATAAAAATATGAGATGAAACTTGACCTACAGCTTCACGAAACAGTTTTTATTGAATGGAAACCGAAAGTGTGAAGTTTTGAGTATTGTGAAAGAATTATTTGAGAAAGAAACTGATACATTCAACGATTGAATTTTCTTATCTAAAATGTGTCCAACTGTTGGGTAGTAAGTTGTTGGGTATTAACTCAATTATTGTCAGGTAGTTTTTACTGAGTTAAAGCTTTTGGCACCAATACTGGAATCAGACAACTAAAATATTTTGAATGCTCCCAACCCACTTTTAAGAGCCCTTTTACCTACATTATTTATTATAAACATAATTTAAACCCTTTTTTGCCTGTTACATAAGTTGATATCTAAATAAAATATGGAGGTCAAAATTCGCTTTGTTATTTCTTCAACTTGTCCGATGTTACCGCCTACATCTATAAATGAAACATTTGACAAACATAGTGTCTATGTTTTGTTAATACAAAATAAAAAAAAATTCTGTAGTAAACTGCGAAAAGCCACTTATTAATCTTGTTTCATATCTTACTCGGCTATTTATTTAGTATCCAGTTTTCAATGAATCCACCAACAGATTCTCGATTTTATTTACGCAGAGGGTAATTCATCACTTTCAGGAGGGGTGAGTTAGTATAAAAAAAATTATTGTGACCAGACTTTGGAAGCTTTACGTATTGAGATTAGAGATGATGTAAAAAAGAATATTACCATTTATATCAAATAATTGTATTGATTAGTAAACAGGTATGTTGCTCAATATCGAGAAAAGATTCGTATTTAGTGTAAAATTTAGCCAAACTCACAAGTTTACAAAGGCTAGGCACACTGCTAGTCACTGGGGCTTTCAGGAGCAGCCCGTCAGCAACTCTCGAAGTTGCTCTTGGGTTACTGCCTCCGGATGTCTTCATCAAGGCCCGCAAATCAGCTTATCGTTTGCAGGTCGCAAACCAATGGAAGGAAGATCTGTCTGGAACAGGCCATTGCACCATCACCAGAGCTGTTGCTCACAGCACTGTGCTTGAAATGATTTCAGATGTCATAGTACAGAGATAGTTTTCATTAAACCTTTTTCTGTTGAATTCTGCTCCAGGGAAGGGTAGAAATCTGAGAAAGGGTCCTAATTCAGGAAAGGCACCCTTGTCTGGTACGCGGAAGGCTCTCTCATTGAAGGTAAATCTCTAAATCTTTGGATCTCTGAATCCGTCCTTTCAACAACACATAAACATAAACAGAGAGTAACATTTCGAGGTTCCACTCTTTATAAAGCACAAACGTAATGATAAAGAAAATAGAACATATGTTATTTACATATTTTGTTAAAATATACACAAACATATATACATATATAGAGAGAGAGAGAGAGAGATGGTTGGTTGAGGAAACGCTTATTATAACATACAAATTATTATTAAGACGTTTTGGTTTCACAATAAACGCTCAGGCCCGCCTTGTACGTGAATTACTCGTATATTCTTCGTTTTCTTGATGTTCCTTTGTTCTGTTTGCCAAATGAAACGCAATATTTAATTAAAAGTGCATTAAAATTATGCAGAGAAGATGGTATTTGGCAAGTTAAGTAGAAAGGATCGAAACAGTTTTATACTCAAAATCTTAGAAATTATTACTGTAAGGTCACGTGACTCTATAGCTAAAAATCTATACTAAAAAAATTGTATTATTTTTAATAGTGTAATTATTGGTGGGATAGATGTTTTCTGGTATGCAACCCTACATGTATTTGAAGTGAGTCGCTGAGTACAGAGACTAGCAAACAATCAGGTGGAATTGGGGGTTATGTTAGGTAAATTAACCCGCAAAATAGAGTAAATAGTTCACGAGAGAGACAGATCAATTACAAATAAGTAAATATTTTTGTTACCACTGGCCACTTCCAGTTTGATCAAAGTTCATATACCAATACGCCAAATATTCATTACATTTCATCTGCATAACATTAATATATTATATGTTAACTCATTTAAATACAGACATTCCTTTCACAGACGTTTTAAAATAATTTTGATAATTCAACATTTCATAAGTATTTGATTATAAGTTGTAATATATGCGTTACAATTGTATTCCTTTTTCCAAATTATTCGAGTTTTAATGTAAGTTAGTTTAAATTTAAACTTAAATCATCAGTGGAATGTTATAATTTTTGTACATTTTAAAGATCTGCTAATAATACATAGCTTATATGACAGATGAGTCTACTTTTGTAATTACATAAGCCTAATTATGAATTAACTGGTAAACCCTTCTAAAACACTGAATTGGATCAATAATTATAAATACATACTCTCATTTTAAGTTTCTACTACGAATTCATATAAAGAAACATAGTTTAAAAACAAAACTTAAAGTTTACAGAGCAAGCATACAAATATCTCTTATGATAAATCTAGTTCAAAATATGATTAGTATTTTTTATGTATGCTACAAATGTAGCCAAATAAAAAACAATTTGATATTGAAAAATGTGTAAATCTCTAATTTTCTCTTAAAACTACTTTGTAAGTCGATTTTATTGCCTCTTGCGATGAAGGATATAAATAGCGAAATATGTTCATGGTGCGTAGGGTTCAAGTTTAATGCTGTGTTCACCATGCCAAAGTTGCCCAGTAATTTTCACTGTAGCCCTCTATCAAACTTACGTCTGTGTATCATTATGTTATCCATATCTATGTATAGCAAATGTATATAAAGTAAGGTACAACTTACCTTGATCTTGAAATAAGTTTAGTGTAATAGGAATTGATTTATTTTAATATAACAACATTCTTCCTAAACAGAAATAAAATAAACACATTTTTATATTTGGCGAAGGATCAAATAGATTTGGAAATTTCTGAAAAAACACCATTTAAAAAACATTACAAATTATTTTATTTCCTTATATTGATTACAAAATAGTTTGGTTACAAAATAAACACCTATTATTTATTTTTTCAGTATAAAAAACATGATAATTATAATTTTATGCATTTTGTAAACCCGATGGTATGGTACAAATGACTCAATTTTAAGGATAATATCTTCTGTGTATAGTGTCTTATTATTTTTTACGGTGAATAACTAACAACTTATGGTGAAATATGATCTTTCGTACTCAGATTGTTCTCTTTGATTTTTTTAAATTTTATCTTATATGCATTGCCATTACAATTCTGATTACTCATTGACGTATGTAATTGACGAATAACATTAAGTATTTATATATTGTGTATTATGTTTATAAAAATTATTATAAATATCTTGGAGTCATTTCCAGGCTGATAACAGATATTAACTTCGGCTATCAGCGTCAATCGATACTAATGAAATAAAGCATTTAGATTGTTTTATTCTTTACACAGAATTTTGCGTGTAAAAATATACTATTTTAACATTAGTTTTTATTAGTGCTCTATACAGCACTCATGCGATGATTAAACTTAGATTTTTATCAAAGTATCTTTCACATATATACATATATTTTATTTAAAAAAAATCTTAGTCTTTGATATTATTTAAGGTAATAGTTAAAATACAAAATAATGATGAACTTAAAATAATTAATATAACATCATACAACGTTTCTCTTAAATATTTTAAGCAGCTATTTATGATCCTGTTAATTTGTTGGTTAATCACGTTGCGTGGATGTATTAAATGGTAAACTAGGATTTAATTGATTTAATCAGTGAATTAAAATACATAGTATATTAATTTAATAAAAACATGGTTTTCAAAATAAATAGCGACATATAAAATGTAATTTTTCAGGCTGCTAACTTATGTTAACAGTGTTGATCGATAATAATGCAAATAAAGTTTAATTTCTTTCTGCAGAATTTACAACTTAATATGGAGAATACCACCCCAACAACTCCTTTTCTTGTTGGCTTGGAGGTTTTCACAATCCCGTCACGTCTGGTGGTATCCTGGGCCTCAGGAATAATTGAGTTAGGGATAACAAAGAAAACTGATAACCTTATTTTATATCTTCGATTTTCTAACAATAAAACTAAAAATAGTGCAAACTTCTAATAATTCTTACTTGGTTTAAGTAATAATACACGAAGCACAGTCACTGTTCTTGACATTAAGAACAAACAGCCCAATTTGTTTGTTTTTTGTATTGTTATACAGAGTGTCTCACGTAAGGTGTCTCAAACCAATTGCATACAAACAAATTGACCTAGAAGGATGAATTATAATTATTTGCCACTAAATTTACCTCAAGAAATAACGAAAAAATATCTTTATTTTGTTCAAAATACAGGGTGTTCCAAAAACTGAGGGCCTCTAGTTCGAATCTCGGAATGTTCAAATATGGCAAATTATACACAATTTTAAAGCTCTACAACACACTAACATTTTGATGAAAACATAACTCACTTATCTTTATCCGTTTCAAAATGGAGGCCATTCAAAGACAACAAACTGACATTTACGAAATACCTTTATCTGCTAAACCACAAGACATAGCATTGTTCTGATTTAAAATTCTTTCTCGTATTAAACTCAGCGTTACCTGTTATGCTCGCTAGATGACGGTATTTAAAACAAAATTCAAAGATACAAAACATACTATTTTTTTCATTTGTATATTCCCAAAACTCCAAAAAGTCAGATATTAACGTATGTAAAAAAATATATGATATTAAGGGTCTTAAAAATCCTAGCAACTTTCTAATTTACTCCAACATCGTATGTCTTTTAGCGAATTTCCCTTATAGGGAAGAAGCTATTACCGTAGGTGGCACGGTAAGACTTAAGCCCAAGACCATGATAACTTTTTGATTTGAGGTCCCCAGATGCCAAAAACACCATTCGTTCAAATTTATATATATGTATATATATAAATATCTCTCTCTCTCTCTCTCTCTATATATATATATATATATATATATATATATATATATATATATATATATATATATATATATATATATATATGTGTGTGTGTGTATGTGTGTGTCCGTTACCGCGATAACTTTTAAAAGAAACGCCCGATTTTGATGAAATTTGACACAAATGTGTAGAGTAACATTTATGACTTTAAGTTCGAAAACCAGATTGATCGGACTATGTTAAGGGGGTTTTATGGGGGTTTTAAATTTTTCAAAAATCAGTTTTTTGAATTTTTCCCCCTACAATTTTAAAAACACTCAATTTTAGTTTCAACCATTTTATAGAGCTTAAAAAACAAATAATTTGGTATTTTGAATCATTAACCTAGGTTAAGTGGTTGCGGAGAAAATCCAAAAAACGTGTTCATAAAATCTCCCATGTTAATCTTATGGGAAAATGGTTTTTTACTTTTCCTCAATTAATTTTACTGTAAACTTCACATTTACTTTTACCAACCAGTTTAGCTCTACAAAACAATTATTTTGGTGTTTAAATTGTGATTCTACGTCCAACCGTTGCCCAGTAATTCAAAGTGCTAAACACAGTACGTTGTCCAATGTTATCCTTATGGAGAATATTTAAAATTTTATATCTCTATTATTAATGAATGAATATTGATGAAACTTGGCATGTGGCTTCACCTGGTACTGGTATATTGATATTTGCACAAAAAATTGATTTTTTGTTGATTATCCTCTTAGCAGCAAACCTGCATCCTGATCCCTAATGTTATTCTTATGGAGAATACGTAAAGCTTTATATCTCCCTTAATTATGAACATAAATCATTAAAACTTGGTATGTAGCTTCACCTGGTTGAGTTATATTGATAATTGCAAAAAAAACATATTTTCATCTTCCTCGTTGCAGCAAACCTGCGTTCTCAGCCCTAATGTTATTCTTATGGAGAATAAATAAAATGCTATATATCACTTAGTTATTTATGTATTTTTATGAAACTTGGTAAGTGGCTTTATGTGGTAGTAAGAAATATATTTATGCATAGGAAATTTGCTGAGTACGCAGGATTGCTGCAACGGGGGTATTTTTCTTTTAGCAATCAACAAAAATCATCATTTCTCCATATAAAATGCATGTAAGCTATTCATAATCGATTTATAAAAGAGACCACAGAGTACTTGTAAGTGTTACATACAAATAACATGCATTTTATAAGGGGAAATCATGATTTTTGTTTAATGATTAAAAACTAAAAGAGACACGAGGTTGGTGTAGGTTATAAAGTTGCTAGGATTTTTAAGACCATTAATATTATATATTTCACTTTTTCGAGGTTTGGGCATATAAAATTTTCAAAATAGTATGTTTTGGATTCTTGCTTTTTGTTTTAATTACTGTCATGTTGCATATCAGGGTAACGCTGAGTTTAATACGAGTAAGAATTTCAAATCAGAATAAAGCTGTCTTGGGGTTTAGCAGATACAGAGTGTTCCGTAAATGTCAGTATATTTCGAAAAAATGGCCACCATTTTGAAACGGATAGAGATAAGTTAGTTCGGTTTCACCAAAATTTTAGTCTGCTGTAGAGCTTTAATATGGTGTATAACTTGATATGTATGATTCGAACTAGTGACCCTCAGTTTTTGGAACACCCTGTATTTTCAACAAACTAAATATAGCTTTACGTTATTCCTTGGGGTCGATTTAGAGGGAAATAATTTTATTTCAGCCTTCTAGATCAATTGGTGTGTCTGCAATTGGTTTGAGACACCTTACGAGAGACACTGTATATAACTCGAATGAATAGGCCTATTAATATCAAGTTTAACACAACTGGATTGATTGCTGTTTCGTCGTGCTGTGGTGTTAGTTTCGGTTTGGATTGTTAGTAGTGGTAAACTAGGGGGGAGGGGGCGTAATCGGCACTTTTTTCCCATGTTATTCTTATGGGGATCAGTTTTTGAACACTTGCCCGATCCTACCCTACACAAATTTCCTTTTTGGCCTATACTAGTACCTAACCCTTGCCTATATTAAATACATTTTCCCCATCCCCTGTATTTTTAAAATTTGCTCTAAATTCATTTTAATACATCCTTTGCAGAAATCCACGAGTTCTGGCTACTTGGGAACCCGAGCCATTTGACATATAATAAATCACCCTTCCTCCTAATTACCTTCTCTACCAAATACATGTCTTTATATTTAGTCTTTAACAATTCTTCTGTATAAAATCCTCCTTTGATTATATCACCATTTTCATCTTTCAAAATATAAGTCACAGGCTTTGTTTTCTTAACTTCTGCTATTGTAAAAAGCTCTCCCGTCCAGTTAGGGGTATATCCTTTACTAAATACATGTTTATATTTAGATATCCTTACACTATCCCCCACCTTATATCTTGGCTTTTTAACTTGTACTTTAGATGCTAACCTTTCATGTACATCTTTAGAGTTCTTAGCACTTACTTGGTTAGGCTTCATCCCTATGGATCTATGTACTTTATTATTATATATCCTTATTAACTTTGGAAGTAAATCCAACCACTTGTAACTCCCTTGAGCACTAAACTCTCTATACAACCAATTCTTTAAAGTTCTCTGGAACCTTTCCACAATAGCCGCCTTAGTTGTAGAGTAAGTGTGGTAGTGATTAATATTTAGAATTTTCATTAGTTTGGTAAAATGTTCATTAAAAAATTCTTTTCCGTTATCAGATTGAATATTTTTAACTCCCTTTGGGAGAATAGTTTTTATAGCTTCTGTGACTACTAATCCAGTTTTATTCTTTAGTGGAGCAGCATAAGCTTTTTTAGAAAATGTGTCTATTAAAGTTAAAATATATTTATTCCCAGAATTCTCTCTAGCATAATTCCGCATATCTATTAAATCTATTTGAACAGTTTCGTTTATACCCAACACCTTAAAAGACCTTCTAACAAAATTCTTTCTCGCGGGCTTATGCAATTCGTAAGCAATTTCTTCCATTTTTTATTCTTTATTTTTAATGTTAACGTATCTGCCAGTCTCTGTCGTTTCAAAAACACCTCCATTGCTACCAACTAACATACCATCACTCATTCTTTGATATACATAGTTTTTTGGCAAATATGCCTCTCCATCTAAAGTCTTAAATCCGCTTAAAGATGTAGGGTCTGCAACCAACAATTTAGGATTGTACATCATCAAATCGATTTGATTATTGTCTTGCATAAATTTATTAGTTTTATTGTTAAACCTTAATGCATGTGATTTTAAACAAATATCAAATTTAATATTGTCTTGTCTAAAAGTTTTAATATTATCGTCATACCTCAAAACCTGTGACATTAAACAAATATCACTCCTATCTTTGCCTTCAGGTACATTCTTTATTAATTTGTCCTCTGCATCCCACATATCGCTGTCTAATGTTAATACATTATAATTTTTATCCCCCTGTTTTATTATGCTTTTCTCACCTTTTGTTAATATTTGATTAACAACCGCCACATCATTTGGCAATGTTCCAGGTAAAATGTTTGTTAATTGCTTATTTTTACCATCAAATTTAAGACCGTCTAAAGTCACAGTCTGATGTTTTGTAACACAATCGTTCTCATCAATAGCGGGTTTAACACAAACTAGCCTTTTATTATTAAAATCCCAAAAGTTTAGATCCATTTTTGGTACTTGAGAGACGTTTACAACATCATCGCTTTCTTTACCAGCCAACAAATTACTAATTTTTCGCTTTTTGGCATTCCAAATACCATTCTCCGATTCCAAAAATTCATAATTATTTTTGTCTTGTACAAAGACAACATCTTTTCTTATTAAAGTTTGCTCTAATGTGGGTACATCGGTTGAGCTTTCACCTCGTTTAACATTAGTAATTTTGCGTTTATTAGCGTTCCAATTATTACTCTTGGATTCTAAAAACTCATATTTAGTATTACCTTGTACAAAAGCATCACCTTTTCTGGTTAACGTCTGCCCCAAAGTCGATACATCATCAGTAAACTCCCCACCTTTAACACTACTAAATTTATAATTTAAAGCATTCCAACCATCATCTTTTAGATTTAAAGTAGTTTCTTTAAAACTTCTAGCTTCTGGTTTACTATACGGGTTATATACACGATAAAATTTATCTATCATCTTTTTATTTAATAAACAATCCCACTTTCCCTCAATTCTTCTATGATAGAATCTATCTCATTATCCACTCCAGAATTTCCCGCCAATTAAGTTACCTGCCTTAAACCTTCACCAACAGTCTTAAACAGGGGTTTGATTATATTAAGATATTTAGTGTGTTTATTACTTGACATCGCCGCACCTGTTTTATAACCCTTTAAATGTGCATTTGTAGCTTCCAAAATCTCTTTATAATTTTGCAAATCAACCTGACTATAGTTTACGGGTTCTTTTAAAGTTAACAATTCCCACAATCCCTTTGTCCCTTTATAAATTTTTCTCCAACTGTAACATCATCATTGGCAATTTGAACTTCCTGATTCCTAATAAAAATTTTTTTTCCTTCTCGCCTAATACCATATGTGGTGTCTGTCATACTACTTCTACTAAGGTAATTTCCTAAATAGTCTGATGCTAAAAGACCAAAATCTAATTTGTGCGGTATTATCTGGGTTATTCTTGGTATTCTAGACGGGGTCTTTTCTAAAATCATTGGGAGAACTGGCCTCTCTGTTTTGGTGGCTAAATTTTTTAATTCTTGCAAAGGCTCTATTAACGGTTGGAATGTTTGGAACCTCTCTTCAGCCTCTAGACATTTACCACGTTTTAATGCCCTATATTTTTCTCTTATTTGTTTTGCAGAGTCTACCAATTCTTGTTGAATATTTGTTTTCATTTTATTTACATTTTATTTATCTCATTTGTCAAAGGATTATACTCAAACACTTTATCGTGTATTATTAGGCAATATGCAGATGTGTTTGAAGGGACATTTTGTGCAGTTTCAATTTCTAATTTAATATCTACGACCCCCTCTTTTACTGATTCATTCTGCCTAGAACAATCTATTACAATTAGAGGACATTTCTTTATAAAGTCAGCTCTGTTAAACATAGGATCGGGGACGGTGTTGTAGTAACTCTCCCTAAACCTCACAAACATCTCATAAGCTTTAGAGGCATCTCCATTTTCAAAGTCGAGATTTAAATCACTATAAGGATAATATTCAGAGTTTAAAAACACTTTGAGATTTTTCAATTTACAGTGATCAAATTCATCAGTTCTTATTCGTGCACTGTTGTCCCTACCAGTTTGGAAACCAAATATAATATACCTGGGCTTCTCCAAACTCTAAGACGTCTTAACTGACCATGTATGTCTCTTGGTTTCGGGGTATGGTGGGAGTTCGTGTAGCTCCAAACTTCTAAATGCAATTTGCAAATTTCTATTTTGCAATAACATCTTTTGTAATTGAAGCTTCTCCCCATCAGATGGCACCACATGCGGCATCACCCACTGGATCGATTTAAGTGTAATTTTAGGAATAGGATCGACCCCAGTTGGAGCATTAGATGTTGTTAATATACAATTTAAGTCGTTTTTGTATCTTTTCAACACCAATTCTTGTTTAACATTTACTAAAACCTTATTAAAATCCTCAAACACACCCATTAACAGCTCTAACGGGACACAAGTACTAAACTTGCCGCTTTTATGGAACTCCTTTAAATTTGCATCAGAATCAAATGCTACATTTGACAATTTCGTTGTTTTATTGTAAGAGCACAATATTTTCATAAGACTGGAAATTCCCGGATTTCTTACAATATCTATTTCTTTACCAGCAACTTCATATCTAATTTCGTCAAATAAGAATGCAAATGCATTATTTATAAAATGTCCTTTATCATGATTCTCTATTTCTCCTTTAATATACAGATAACTCCTACATGGGAGTGTTAGTAAATCTTGATTATTTATGCATATTCGAATTTCATCGGAATTATTTATTGCTAAAGTGTTGTGTGGAACATAGGAGTGATTTGTAATTTTAACCACGCTATCGTCGTATTGGAATTTTCCTGTAACGTCTAGAAAATCTTCCATTTTTATTAATAGAAAATTTTAACTTCAGCCCAATTGATCGCAGAAACCTGGTATTTTGCACGCTCAGTCCGTTCTTGTAAATTCTCATATATTTTTTATATGACAAGTAATTGTAGTTTCTTCTTTATTAAAGTCAATTGGCTTGTCGTGTTGATCTGCAAATGTAATGCTAACAACATCTAAACTTCTCTTATTTACAGGGAAGTATATAATATTTCTGGGGACCTCAATAATTTTGTAGCCGGGAGGAGCTTCTGGGTAAAAACTGTGTATGGTGTGTGATTTGTCACCATTTAAATAAGACCCATTCGCAATATTACATTTTACTCTAATCACATTTACATTATTTATGTTGATTTTATTTACGGATTTAAACGCAATATCTGGAGTAGAAAATCCTTTAAATCCCAATAATTCAGACCCTAAACACGGTTTTGTAAAATCAAACACATGGCCAGAATGTAATGTGGCTTTCATAGTTTTATTATCGGCTATAAGTACACAATCTGGGAGTTGCTTTTGAATTTCCTTCGCAAGCTAAAACACTTCGTATGTACCTTCAGCAATTTCAATTACATTTGGAGCTTTTTTATCGTAATAATACACATCCTCACCCTCGTATATAGTTAATTTTGTGTCTTTAAGTTTATTTAATTTTGGAACTAGCCCTTTGTAAAATATAAGTTTGACTTTTGTATTAATTAATGCTACTTTATTTTGTATAATAACTTCAACTTTACCATCTAATGCCCGGTTCAATTCGTCAATTGTGACCTCCCCTTTTGGGGTTGTAATTTTGTGCATTTTGTAATATGTCAAAGTATTTAGAGGTTTTTTAACATTAAATATAGAATTATAACTTTGAAAATCTACCAGTCCAGTTACATAATCACCATTTAATTCTATAGGAGGAAAGAACACCGACTTCAATTCTGGCTCTGTACCCGTAAATGTTATAGTAAATGAATCCATTTTTATAAACTAAAATTTTTCAGAAATGATAATCATAAAATTCCACAAATGGAACTGTTTAAATCTTGTATTTGATCAGTTGTATAGTAAATTTTAGATGGTACAAAATATTCAATTACCTCTTTTGGAGGCTGTATTCCGAATGGGTCAAAATATATTACAATATCTTTATTTTTACGATATGCTGTCCAATGTGTGCCCCTGTCACTGTCTAAATTAATAATTCCACATTCTTTTACTTTTGGTCTCTGTTTTCTTAGCTCGTTTTTTAGGTACACTCCTCGAAAGTGGGGCACGTCTCTTGCGGCCTCTAACAGCTGAAAGTTGTCCATCTTTTTTATTAAATTTTAATCCCATTCCCATTTTTGCCTTGGCCTTCATCAAATTCGTCACTGCATAAGCTGCTGCTTTTTCGGCTAGATTGGCGTCCTTTGCCGAAACCCTAGTCCAAGCCTGGTCCGCTAATCTCATATCTGCCTTGTTCCGGGCGGCTGTATCAGGATTATTCATGTAGAATATGTCGTGCTCTTTACAATAAGAGTCTAGCTTATTTTTTGGAGGTACATTTCTGACTAAATTTTCACGTATCTTAGTTCCAGGACCACAATATGAATATGACGGTATGTGGAGGGAGAAAGGAAGGTTGTTTATAAGGGTATTTAACAAGCCACGGCCTCTATATGGCTTTAAGAATAATCCCTTACCTTGGACCTATTTACACTTTCTCTTTGCCATTTTTATTATATAAAAAATGTCATTTATTCAACAAAAGAACAAATTTAAAATAGCACATAAAGAAAATACACCAAAGAAGTTGGGTCTATTTCCTTATAATATTCGCTGTCTTATAATAGGGCCTAGCGGTTCGGGGAAGACCGTTGTAATTTATAACTTAATTGTAAAAAAGCAAGGATAAAGTTTACAAATTTATATATAATATCCAAATCTTTAGAACAAGAAAAATATAAAAAAAATTGAAATATTCCGTCTGTGTGATGAAGTTAAATTACACACATATTCAAACTGTGAAATCACACCAAATGATGTAGAATCACACTCAATAGTTGTATTTGACGACATAAATAGTCCAAATATCACACAATTTTTCTCATTGGGCAGACACAAAAATATTAACAGTTTTTACTTGTGTCAGTCTTACAGTAAAGTAAACAAACATTTACGTGACAATGTTAATTTTCTAATATTATTTAAACAAGACGATTTAAATTTAAAACATGTGTATAACAATCATGTGGGAAATGGTTTTTCATTTAACCAATTTAGAAATCTCTGCCATCAATGCTGGGACAGGTCTAAATATGTTTTTTTTGTAATAGACAAGTAAAGGCCAAAGAATAAAGGCAAATACAGATTTATGTTTGACCAATTTTATAATGACCAAGGGCAAGAGTGTTAATGCCATCCAGAATAAACCTCTTGTCGTCATCAAAAGAGAGTACCTTTTTGTTCATCGTTAATGTTTGAAGATGGTGGTTTGTGGATTTAATTCTGGTAACATTCTCATAGTAATCTTCCCCGGTTGCAAGACAGTTTAAGTAATGTTGGTGTCTTAAGAGATGTTTAACTGTAGCATTGTCAGCCCCCTTTGCCTTTTTAACCTCTAGCTCATTTTGCTTTTCTTTTTCGTATAACTATTGTAAAGGAATGAAAGAGTATAATTTTGGTCTTAAACCACAATATTTATACATAATTTGACCATTTAATTCGTCTTTAAACTTGCCCGTAACTTTTTTATTTTTATCAGAGTATAAGAAATGGTCTTTACTATATGCAGAGGTGTCAAAACAGTCCAAATCACATTGTATTTCCTTGTAAAAGTCCTCTGTTACTATAGAATAAATAAGACTGTCTGTGTCTGTCATTAGGAACTTTTTATTCTTAAATTTTGACATATAATTATAGTGGAAATCATACATTATTACTTTACTGATATCCAAAATGGTCATTCCTAAATATATTGGTTTATCAAACTTTACAATTAATTAATTTAAATGTACAGCATGCAAATTGTTATCGAACATTTTGCTACAGTCAAACCTTGGCTTTGCAACGTACTTTGTTAAGTTAGACTAGTAGTGTGGGTTTGCGGGTTTTGCGCCGGAAGTGACGTCATCCGGTCACGTGACCGGAAGTGCTGAGTCATGAAAGATGTTATCTGGGGCTGAGCCAGTGACGTAGGCGGTTTTGTGACGAAATGAGTTAAAGTTCAAAGTTCAAGGTCACGGGGAGGTAATTTTAAAAAAGTACTACCTCGCACGCGTAAAATCCGATTGTGATTCGATAGTTTTAATTCGATAAAATATCGAATGAAAATTATCGAATGAAGCAATCGAATGATACGAGTGCGAGGTAGTACTAATACAAATATTACTTTATTTTATTTACAATAATTCATATTACAAATATTACTTTATTTACAATAATTCATGTTTACAATAGTTCCCCGTTGTTGGTTGTCATCGATGTTGTTGATCCGGACGAGTTGCGGCCATCACTTCGCTTTCTGAAGAAAGACGGTATATACTTCGATTCCTGCGCAGAGTCCATGTTGTTTTTTGATGCGTAAAGTTCCAAAGATAAATCGTAACCGGACGCAATGAGAAGTCTTAACTCTTCATTAAAAACCTCGAGGTCTTGGAAAGTCGCCAGATGAATAGAGTCATAATGAATACACCTAATTTTAATAGACATTTTAATACAATGTTTTACGTTTGTGAAGAGCACTCGATGTTCACCAGTCGAGAGCCGGAGGTGTACTGACTATTCGCTAGCTAGCGTTCTGGTATCAAACAAAATGGTGGGGCGGAGAAGATGGCGGACAGCAGATGGCAGGCGGCAGGTGGCAGCTGGTTGCTACTACATTCGCCGCCACAGTAATGCAATCCTTCGGCGTAATTCTTGTAGTTTATCTTGTCGGTTCATTTGATACGTTTTACATCTACATATGCAATAGCTGAAACACTTGCACTTACGACAAGCTTTCCCGTCAACTTGATCGCCTGGTATTTTAAAACATTGTAACTCGCAACAATATGTCTTCAAATTGTTATCGAAAAATAAATTTTTCATAGGTGACACCGACATGTTAGCTGCAGCGTGTGTTAGACAAGACTGAGACTAACTTCACTGCTCCCTCTCTTTTATACCTCTTCATAAGTTAACCCTGAATGAAAGTTCAAGGTCATCCATTTGAATTTTAAAAAAAGCAACACAGCAGTATATAAAATAATATACTGCTGTGTTGCTGTTTTTATTTATTTTTATTTTATTTTATTTTATTTTTTTTTTATTTTCTTTATTAAACAAACATCTTACAATACAATAAACTTAAGTTTAACATTGATAACTAGAAATACAAACAGAGACATTATGTACAAGGATGAGTGATGTGCAGAGTGAGTTCCGTCGAGTTGTTGCCGCTTACACCGTGTGATACCAAATACAACGTCCCCGGTTGAATATCTCGCAAATCTTCATTTTGTAGCAGTTGAACAAATCGTTTTGGAAGAAATACTTGAAACTTCGGCTCATCTCCTGGAGAGAAAGGTCCTTCGCTCAATGAAACTAGAATTGCTTCTCCATGTGTGGTTTCCACTTTCTTGATGTTATGAATAATGTAGTGTTTTTGTTCTTTTAGTTCTGAACACTTTTTAGTTAGCAGAAGGTCGGATTTTGAATGAGTGTTGAATTGATCAACCAGTGTTTGTAGAAACTGTTGTGATGTCATCTTCGTCAGTGGTGGTTGTGGTGTCTTCTGTGATGTTGCCTCTTCGGAGTCTCGAATAATACTCGTGCCGGAGCGGTGTTGGCTCCTCGTATTTATAGGCCCCGCTACCCCCACCTCATTCCGGTTCTTTGCTACCCCCACCACATTTCTGCGTTTGTTCCAAGTAAGCAGCCAAACGATATGCGTTGTGCAATGCGCAGTTTAATTGTCCGTGTTTAGGATCTTTTGCAGCAACACAAATATTACCGAGATTAATGTTAAAGTCCTTACCGATGGTTATATCGAAAACATCACCGTGCGTGTACTTTTGTATCCAGTTCCTTTTTTCTAATCCTCTTGTGTATATATGTGAATATTGTTTGCAAAAGTTAAACATAATACTGTGCAGATTACTGTAGCTTATAAATCCTTCATACCAATGTATGTGATGAAAGTAGTTTGTTATCCATTTGTTTGTACTTTTTGCTTTGGCGTTAAGGTTGTTAAAAGAAAAAGGAGCTTCAAACGTGAATGGGTAAACTACAAATGTAAGCAAGTCTAAAATTACTAATTCCTTGATAATAAACCTATCATCATTATTTCGAAATGCTTGAAATTCTATTACACAAGGCTTTACACTCACTTCTTCATCCCCTCCGCTCATCATGGCACCTAGCAATCAACTAAACTGTTTTCCACACCACGGTAGGTTAAATACCAGGCCGTACAGTTGCAGGCGCGTTGGTGTATATTTAACGTGGGCACCGTCCCCAATAGGCCTACCCCACGTGTGTTCTTCTTTACTAAGTCAAACTTTAGTCTTTTTTAACTTCTTCTTCTTGTGTTTCGTTTTCTTCTTCTTCTTGTTTCTCCGTTTTTTCTTCCTGTGTTGTTTCTTCTGTAGCTTCTGTAGCGATTTCTACAAGTGGTTCAAAATCCTTTAACTTTCTCCACATGCAAACTTCATGAGGTATTCTATTAAAAATAGATGTATCCACAGGTCCGTACACGATGGTGCTATCAGGTTGTTTTTCCAAAGTATCGACCAAATATTCTTTAATAATAGCGCTTGCAAATACCAACTGTCTCATGTACCTTGTAATAGGTTCTGTTGCGTAGTTTAAAACGTAGAATTCTTCACGTGACAGTAGAATCTTATTTTCATGTTGAGTCAAGTCTCTAATTCGCACTTGTAGTTGTCCACGATGTTTAACAATATCGATTTCATTGTCACAATCCAAAAGTCGAATATGTGTTTTCCTTCCACACAAACTGTTAGTTAAATAACATTCTATTAAATGTACATGTTTCAAAAATGACTCCCAAGCATTTTGCGAAAATAAAACCTTTTTTGTTCCATGGTGTAGTATTACTGTAGGGGAATAATTCAATGACTTCATCAATCCAACTGATACACTTTTACTGATGCATGCTGAGATGGGGTAAAAGATTCGCAAAAAAACTTCAGTTAAAATGTGAGGAGGAATATTTTCTTCAACTTTCTTCTTCCTCTTTGGTACTACCTTTGATGGGTCTGCATTACTTTCCTCCTCTCTATCTCTTTTACCAAACTTTAAAAATGCAGTTATTTCCTTGATGATTTCTTCTTCACTAGTATTATCACGTTTCAATAACGGTGCTACCTCTGCATCACCTTGTACAACAGATGGAGAACTCATTTTGTAGAAGATGATGCCCATGCGACGATAGACGATCAACTGAAGACCTGCATTGTTGCTCCGCTATTTATAGGTTAGCGACAGTGGCGGTGCCGGTGGTGGTACAACGTTTTACAATACCGTCTTTACGATACCAGTCAACGGTGTGTATGTAACAATTTTATCGTGCAAAATTAAACAATACGCAGATGTATTTGCAGGTACGTTTTCTTGAAATTCCATTTCTATTTTTATATCAACACTAGACGATTTTACAGATTCGTTTTGTTTGGAGCAATCAATTACAACAATTGGAGCTTTCGATTCAAACTGTACGGGAGATAGTAGAGGTGTGTTTGTTTTGCCGTAATATGAATTTTGGAACCTAGCGTACATATCGTATAAAACACTGTACCTTTTTTTATCAAAAGAGATATTAAAGTTGTCGTAGGGAAAGAATTGTGAATTCAGGAACACTTTACAGTTTGTTAATTTACAATGGTCAAATTCACCAGCATTTTCAGTTAATATACTTTTTTTCTTTGTTTGTAATCCAAATATTACATATCTCGCTTTTTCCAAATGAGTAGAAGTTTTTACAGTCCATGTATGCCGTTGTGTTGAAGGTAAAACGGGGTATTCATGAAACTCCCAGCTTCTGAATGGTATTACAATGTCTCGATCTGATTTTAACTTTCTTAATAATGTAATCCTGTGTTCATCATTTAGTCGCACATGTGGTACTCTCCAAACAATCTTGTCTAATGTTAGTTTCCAGTCTAAATTGGCTTCAGTTGTTCCAGCAGATGCTTTAATAATATCATTATCGTTTGATGACCTTAATAAAACTAGTTCTTGTTTTACATTTATTATTATTCTTCTGTAATCTTCAGCAAATCCTAAAAGTAATCTTAAAGGTACGTAAAAATCAAAGTTTCCCGAAGCGTCAGGAGTAATTATACTTTTGTCTGGTGCAACCCATCCTGCAACAGCTAACAGATTCTTCTCATTTGGTGTTAAAGACGCTAATCCTTTTAATGTACTGGAAATTCCAACCTTTTTTGTTGAATCGACTGTAACTCCTGAAATTTCATATCTAATCTCGTCAAACAAAAATGCCATAGGATTATTTATGAACGGAACAGTGGTTCCAACAGTACCGTCAGCTTTTGTTACTTTTCCTTCAATATATAAATAACTTTCGCATGGAAGAGTATAAATGTCTTGTTGTTGTATAGGAATCCTAATTTCATCGTTATTGTTTAATTTGGACGAAGCGTAAGGGTTGTGCGTGTGATATTCCTTTTCCCATAAGGTCTCGTCGAATGTTGGGCCCTGCGCTATATCCAGTATATCCATTGTTAATGACCTTTAATCCAATTTCTTCTAGAAAACGAATGTTGTCACTTGTTAATCCTTCTACAGCTGATGAGCTACTGACCTCTTTGCTGGTTGGCTCTCTCTTTTTAAATGATAACCCCATTATCTAAGCGGATGATTTTATATGTATTCTTACAGTAATAGCTTCTCCTCGAAAGTCAATAAGGTTTCCGTCTTGATCCACTATGTTCAGCACGATGTCTGAAATGAAACTGGTGTTTAACGGTAGGTACACAAGGTTTTGAGGCTTTTCTACTATCTTGAAACCCGGTGCGACTGATGGGTAGAATGTGTGTAATATATGCCGATTTTCTCCATCTCTGTAGGATCCTTGTATAATGTTACATGTAATGTCTATGCTGTTTACTTTGATGATCGTCACAGTTCTATTCCCAGAATGAGTTGTATTAGGTTCTAATACCTTTGTTTCCTTATAAAACCCCAATAAACTACCAATTGAACGTTCTTGGCCAAAATCAATATAATACTTAGAAGTAATTTCGGCTTTCATTGTATTGTTATTGCCTTTTATCGTTATATTTTCTTTTCCCATATGTTTTTGTATAACTTCATTTATATTATCAATTTCATAAGCTCCTGTTGGTAAACTGAATTCTTCCAAAGCTGAATATTTTCCTTTATTATCTTTTGTCTTGTAATAATGTATTTTGTTATTAATTCCTTCACTAACGTTTGGAATAGAGTTATATGTTGTTAAATCCAATAATGCGGCTTCCCATAGTCTTCCTTTTTGCAAACGTAGCGCTGGAAACAGAATACTGCGCAAAGTACATGAGTTACCGGTTAATGACACTGTATACGAAGACATCTTAAAGTTGACTAACACTTTTAGCTAAAAAGTCTAAACATAAATGACCGCAAATGGATGTATCATCAGGTTGTTTTCTTGTATAATTGTAAAAAACATTTTCTGCCGCACGAAAGTATTGTTGAAGTTCTTTCGGTGGTGGAAGGTTTCCAAAACTGTCGAAATAATAAATCGTTTCACCAAGTTTCTTGTAACACACCCAATGAGTGCCTAATCCTTCACTATTATCCAAATTTACTATACCAGTCTCATTTTTCCACATTTTAACCGGTAATTCATCTTTCATAAATACTCCTCTAAAAAATGGGATTTTCAAACAAGAAGCATATGTAATCAGTTCTTCATTGGTTAATTCTTTGTTTTTAATTATTAATTGCTCTTTCTTATTTAATACACACGATACGGTCTTAGGTATAGTCCTCCTCCCTTTTTTATCATTGACCATATTGTTGGTTTCTTTTTACCTTTACCACTAGTAGATCGACGTTTTCTTCTGATATTACCTCCTTGATTCTTAGCGGGTCTTTTCCCACGCCTTCTTCTCTTTCCTCCTCCAAACGTAGTTTTTGCTTTCATTGCTGCTGTTACTGCTAAAGACGATGCTTTTTCACCAATACTCGCGTCACTAGATTTTACTCTTTGCCAAGCTTTCTCAGAAAGTGCTCTATCTGCTATTGATCTATTTTTTGTATCACCAAATTTGGAATACGCTATATCGTGCTGTTTACAAGCCTGATCAAGCTTATTTATTCCAGGATCTCCTCTAGCAAGCCGTTTCTCTAATTTGGTTCCAGGACCACAATATTGATATCCTCCAGGTAAATGTAATTCCACAGGTAATAAATCAATCGCCTTGTTAACTATAGCTCCAACCGGTTTACTTAATAGAGAAAATGCTGTTGATGCTATTCCCCTTCCTCTCTGTAATCTCTCTCGATTATGACTGATGCGTTTAGCCCTCGGCATGACTATTTATAGCCAAACTTACAGTCAGTAGGTGCACTCTATAAATGTTTTACAATGAATGTAATATTAGTCTTGGCTTCTTGTATTATATATACTGTTTAAAATCCATTTATTATATAGAAATGGATTAATTAATTAAATGTAGACATAATAAATAAAAGTAGTAAAAATAGAAATAAGGTGTAATTGAAGATGTTTCAAATGTTTCTCCGCTGGTGATGGTATCGTTGTTTTCGGTAAAATGAATAAAATCTAAATAGTTGTCATGTTCCCTTAGAAACTTGCCACTCAATCGTTGGTAATTAAATAACACATTCCAGTCTAGTTTATCTTTAAAATTGTCAATGTAATTTTCAGAGAGATTTTGATATTTACTTATTACTTCCCAACAGTTATTAAAATTTGATGTCATCTCTACAAGGAAGTTTTCTGAAAACTGTTGTCTTTGTAAAATATGAATCCAGTTAACTCTGTGAAAATAAATTCTTAACATAGTCATTGTGAAGAGGTAGTGTATGGAAAGTTGTTCCCAATCCATATATCTATCAAACCGTTGAACAAAACCATCTGTCAGCACTCCTTGGGGAAATCTCGGCTCTTGAGATATTAAACTCCACGCAGTAATATTGGATTCCATCATCCTCTCTGTATCATCTCTCGAATATAACTGATGCTTTATCCCTTATCATGGGTATTTAAATTCTTTTTTCTCTTATATAATCTTCATCGTTTTCTGTTGGTTCATTAATCACATTCACTTTATCCCCCTTTCCTAATGTCTTGACTTTAGAAGGCTCAGACGGTTTATCTAATTGATTAGGTTTTTCTGGATTGTGTATCTTTTTCCAGTCTAAATAATTGTGGCTGTCAACATCTGAAGCTACAGCTCTTCCTGAAGCCCGATGGATATAATTAAATAAAGCTGCACCAAACCTTTCCATATGTTTTTCATATTCTGTAGTCCATTTCTTGTGTACTATATCAAATATTTTCTTATTTACAGCGTCTCCATCCTGCTCACAATCACCTACATTTGACAATTTTAATTTTTTTACATCATAGCTTGTATCAGTTTCATTCTTTTTGTAAATCGTTAACAATTTTAAAGTCGCTAAATTTACTGCTTCACCATCATAAATGGGATGTTTTATATTGCTTAACCTTTTACCGGAAAATCCCCAATGGTCTTCGTGTACAATCGGGGTTCTTTTATCCATGTATTGTACCGTAACCGCATCAGAAGACAAAAGCGGATCACCAACATTTTGAATTACTTTTCCTTCAAAATTATAATTACCATCAGGTGTTAACGGAAACCCAGCTCTTTTTTCACTATATCCAGATTTTACTCCAAACTCGGAATACCGTCCAAACTTGTCCACACTCATGATGTAACTGAATCGCTATCGTTTAGGTTCTTACTATATATATATATATATATATACGTCTACTGAACAATTATTTCTCGTTTTCGCAGTTCATCAACCAAAGCTACCCATTCGTTTTCTAAACCAGTGTGCCCGGCTTCCATAGCTTCATGTAATAACCTCATTCGATCAACTAACTTATTTATATCGTTGTAATATATTATATTGGTTTTATACAAATTTTTTAATAATCCCCTTCCAGATGTAGTAGGATCAGTTGTTTTTCTTTTTTTATGCAAAACATTTAATTCAGCAGAAGATAAAGCTCTTCTTTTAATTGGAGCTTTATTTGATTTCGAGGGGAAAAGACTAGATATAATGTTTGTGTATTTTATTGACCTGTTTCTATGAATAGGTAGTTCTTTGGAATATTTTTTTCTATGTGCATTTGTATACTCTAGTATATTTTTAAACAATTGTAAATCCTTTTTAGTATATTTACCAGGATTATTTTTAAAGATGAGTTCAAACAAACCTGTTGTACCTTTATATTTCTTATCACCAATAACTATATCATCATTTTCGTTTATATCTAACTTTCTATCTCCAATCATTAATCCTTTATCCTCTATTCTAGCTCCATATGTATGATAATTTCGATTAGCATGTGTGCCATGTAACATTTTTAATGTATATTTTCTTCCAAGTGTTCCTTTAAACATAATATCTGTGCCTAATTTGCTTAAGTTGGATGGGTTGATATCCTCTTCTTCTGCTCTTGTATCTTCCGCACTTGTATCTTCTGTACTTGTATCTCCTGCAATGTTCTTTTCCCTTAAATCTCCTATATCTCCGCTTTCTTCATACTCGTCGCTTTCTTCAGATGTTTGTAACTGGTCAGAACTTTCATCATTCTGAAATTCTTCTTCATATTTGGAAATTGGTAGCATTTTGTCTCCTTCGAAGCGAATTGAAGGTCTTTCCATATTTTGTGCTAATCGCTTTAAAGGTTCAGTAACAGGTTTGAATGTTGTTTCTAAAAATTGCTCTCTTTCATTTATACCTGATTTTAAAGCTCGGTTTTTTTGTCTAATAGAATCACTAAGTGATTTTATTTCCTTTAATAGCTTTTCCTGGTTAACCATCTTCACACCTTGACGACTTGTACAGTAATACCGCTAATCAGTGTATTAAAACGAATTTATCAAAACCTATTCTATAACGACCATCTTTTATAGCTTGATCTTTCATAATAACCAAAAATCCATACTTTTCCGCCCATGCTTTTCCGCAAAGCTCTTTAAACTTTTCAAATGGCATATCCGCATTCACATGATCGTTATATATATGTTTTAGGTTAGTATCATCTTGTTTGAATACAATTAGAATATTTGCATTATCTCTGATAAGTTGTTTTGGGATTTTGCTATAAGTTTGTCCTATATATATGCTGTCGATGTTATTATGTCTTCCCATGGCAAAGTAGTTTCTAATAGTATCCTGATTTTCACAAGATACATCGTCAAATATAAATACAGAATACGGTTTCGCTTCGTTTGGTTGCATAATGCTATCACTAGCGTTAAATTTTTAAAAATTAACATCAGACACATCAGATAGGATTTTATCCAGCAATTGATACTTTGGTTGATGTAGAGACTTTGAAAAAATATAAAGGTTACTAAACCTTAATCCCTGCGGATTAGTGATCAAATTAAAGACAACATTGGTCTTTCCACAGTTTGAGGGGCCATTTACTATACATCGAACAGTGTTTGGAAGTAAACTACCGTGTTTACCATTGTTGATTTTAACGTTATCCACAGTTAAATCATCTATGTTATTAATATTGAATCGATCTTTATGGTGAATAATCTCCATCCTGCTCAAAGGTTAACGATGAAATGAGTTGCTTGTATTAAACCAAGTCCTTTATAGGTATCCATGAATCCTCAGTTTTGTTAAACCCTAACCACCGCACTTTAACTGCGTCCTTTTTTCTTTGTAACACTTTTTCAACAAGATATACATCACCTACTGTTGACTTTAACATTTCATGTCCATAAAATGCACCTTGCAACAAATCTCCTTTGTTATCTTTTAGGATATACGTTTCAGGTACAGTCGGTTGCACTTTATACACTGTAAAAACTTCATTCGTCCAATTGGGAAGGTATTTTTTGGTAAACACTCCCTTATATTTACTAATCCGTACTTTATCACTTACATTAAATTTTCTTGGCTGCATTTTTTCTACTTTAGGCTTTGTATTTTTCTTTATGCGTTTTAATACATCTTTTGCATTTCTTCTATTTACTTTGTTAGGTTTCATACCAATAGTTCTATGAAACCTGTTGTTATAATCATTTATTAATTGTGGTAAAACATCATACCATACGTAAGAACCTCTTTTTGAAAATTGTTTATACAGTGCTCCTTTCAAGGTTCTATTGAATCTTTCTACAATAGCTGCTTTTTTCTCTGAATTTGTAGAATAATGATTTATTTTATATTTATTCATTAACTGTGCAAAGTTTGTATTAAAGTATTCTGTTCCATCATCAGTTTGTAAATGTTTAATTTTGTTTTTATCTCTTTTTATGGCTATTTCCATGGCTTCTGTTACGCTTTTACCAGTCATGTCCTTTAGAGGCAAAGCGTCTGCAACTTTTGTAAAACAATTAATAATTGTGAGTATATATTTAAATCCTTTGTTTATTCTGCTATGCGGTCGCATTTCAATTAGATCCGCTTGATATAGATCATTTATCCCTTTTATAACAGTATTTCTTCTTGGAAACTTTATTCTTGCAGGTTTGTGTAGTTCATTAATAATCTTCTCCTTCAGGTCTGACATGATGGTTTCACGAAGGCAGCTGATATGGTATTAAATATTCTTTGGTATAAATCTGCTTATATATATATATATATATATATATATATATATATATATATACATATAGTTCAAGGTCATTTAAAACTTGTGTAAAAAAAGGGGAAACACAGCTTAACATTGCTGTGTTTCCCCTTTTTTTACGGAAAGGAAAAGGATAAAGGATCTAGGACGATGAAAAGGTTACTCGTCAATAGGGTTGAGGGAGTAGTGGCCGAATGGTAATGTGTTGATTTTGTCTGGAAGTGTTTGTCTTTTGTCGTCATTACAGGATAGCGCCTTTTTAACTTCAGTCACGCTGTACAGCTGATGGTTAAAACTTCTGATGGTGTTGAATTTAGCTGTAATGATGTTATCCTCAAATAAGCATTGCTTGTAGTGTTCAAAATGCACTTTCTTCTTTAAATATAAACTCTTTACACCTTTAGCTTTCTTAATATAGCTATTCTTCTTTTCTTCTTCTTCTTCTTTTTCATTATAGAGTTTCAAAGAATATAGTTTAGACATCAATGCAACAATCTCTTCAAGCAGAACACCATTAGCCTCATCCTTGAATTTGCCTAGTACTTTTTTGTGTCTGTCATTGTCGTAGTTTGGATGATCTTTTGGATAATCGGAGAAATCAAAGTCGTTCTTGTAAATAAATGTACGCAAATCTTTATACATGTCCAATGTTACTATGCGATATATGAAAGCGTCAGTGTCCATATATGTAATAGATATATTTTCTCTTCCGTAGAACGCCACCATTTTGGTGTAGTGAAAATCGTACATGTGTGTTTTTGAGATGTCCAAGATTGACATGCCTATATACAAAGGACGATCCATCTTCACACTCGTCTTCTTCATGGACACTGCTACAAGTTTTTCATTAATAATTATAGATGTTCCAAAATTTGGCTGCTGTACTAGTTTCTGTAATTTTTTTGCGTCGGTAACAAGTTTAACATTTTTGTGTCTTCTTTTGTTTTCCAATGTTTTTCCAAATATCGCATTATTCATTAATTTAAAGAAATCTTTTTGAAAGTCTGATGTAGCTGCTGCTCTTCTGATGGTATTTGAATCAATGTAGGGTTTCAACCAGCATGATTGAGAAAATTCCAAAACTCTATTAATTTTTGTTAGACGTAGTCCTAATTCGATAGCTTGTTGAACCACCCAAAAGTGAGCCACGTAGCGTTGTTTATTATTTAATGTCATCATTAATTTGGGGTGTTTTCCAATTGGTGAAATTTCTGTTTTAGCAAGAAGTGGAAGGTCATAATGAAGATCATGTAAATTTTCTGGGTATTCAAAATCGCAATCCAAAATATATCCAGTGTCACCATGTTTCGGAATTTGTAAAATATCGCCAATAGAGTCGGGATTAATCCATTTAAAGTTATCAAAAGGAAGTGGGTTTGACATTGCCCATCCGTACAGGTTATTTGCATCGAAATATCCTAAATAGGTTGACGGTTTGGTTTCATCGTAATCGGGTAGGTATTTGTTGTTGGCTTTGACATGTCTGGTAACACTTTGGGTCAATCCGCCTCTTACTCCAGCTTCAACCATTAAAACCATGTCAATGTCTGTTAAAAGTTGGAGTTTGCATTTTGTTTCTTTTAACATGGCTTGCCAAGCTAATCCTGGTGAAGTATACGAATGTAGAGGGTCCAAACCGTATGCAGCAAAACAGGTGTTTCGGAATTCTTCCATTACATCACAAAGAAGAGTTACATCTAGTTTGACATAAAAGTCCGAGTAATCTCCTAAGGTCTTCATATCTAACTCGTTCCATACTCGACGTGCGTGTTGATAGTCCTCAAGTGATATTTCCGAATCATTAAGTTTGTTTTTGAAGTGTTCTGGTGAAGGTAGTGATGTTTCATCAAATCTATGCAGTCCATCGATGTAATCATAGGGGAAGACTCCTTTTCGAAGAACCAAATCCATTTTACTATTGGGTACAATTTTGCTTGTTTCTATCAAATCTGTTCTTCTTAGATTTTCAGATAATTTCATGAGGCTTGAAGGCATAAATCTAAATGAATCAACAAACCTTAATTTAATTTTACCCACCTTTTTTGAAAAGCTTATAAATTTTTCCATTGTAGTAGCCAAAACGTCTATTGCTCCATTATCTCTTCCTAGTTCGGGGATTATGAAGTGCGAATCATAACCACTCAGATTGTGCAGAACTACGGGGATAAAATATGGTAGTTTGTAGTTCAAGTTGCAAGCGTTACAGGCTGCACCTCTGTACGCTCCCGTAAGATGATCATGGTCACGAACTTTAACGTTATCCAGTGTAAAGGTGTTATTACACAAATAACACGTTGTTGTTGAATCATAATGTTGAAGTTCTTCTTCTTCCATAGGTGACATGGGTACCTTTGTTCCATACAGTTCTTCTACCTTTGCAGCTATGTCATACAAATCATCGACAAAGTATTTGGCTGCTTCTTCACCGCGATAAATCTTTGGAGAAGATGATAGTCCATATTTTTGAAGATGGTCTTCAGTCAACGTGGATTTAATTAGTATGCAATAACTGTTTGGTGAATGAAGTTGGTATTTGCTTCTTCTTGTAACGTCCTCTTCTTGTTGTTCAAGCGGATGTAAAGAAGACTCGAAATCAGCGTAAACAACAACAGGTACACGGTATTGTTGTATTACTTTGTCAAATTTTATCTGCGCTCTGCTAGGATGCGGCAATTTAATTCTTACTTCATAGTTTCCATTACATAACCGCTGGTGTTCTACTAACCAATCAGACCCTCCCCTTCTTAGTTCTTTGTTCACGTGACAAAAACATCTTTTGCAAATTGTCATCTTTCTTTTATGCTTAGATAATTGATTAGAAACAAGACTTTCAAATTTTTTGATATACACAAAGTGTGAAATATCACCTTTAGTAATTAATAACAAATCGGTATGATCTCTGCGCTCATTTGGTGTTATACGCAAGGGGTACAAATTGTTTGTCGAATCCAATCCGAAGAGGTTGACAGAAGCTGAAGGATTTTGTTTTTCAAATTTTGAAACGTCTGTTATAGCAACAGGGTAAGTCATCCCTTGGAAATTATATCTATGTTGTACTTCTTCATAATAGTGACTTGGTCTTTCCGGATGAATTGTTACATATTTGGCCAACATAGCATATTTAAAACACTCAGTATCTTGATTTTGTACGTTGACGCAGGATAAGGTATTTCTAATCTTTGTTGGTAGAGGAATGTAGCTACTTCCTCGAATTCCATAGCCGTGTTTGTGTACTCTTAAGTCTAGCCCTGTGATGCTTAACAAATTCCATCCAGAGCCTCTTCCTTCATGTTCTTGTATTTTAGTCATTAGCTCTTCAAAACATTCAGATACGATTGAATCAATATCTGACGAAAACATAATAGTTCGGTTTTTTGTTAAAAACCCTCTCGGTGAAGTTTCATTTTGAATGTTTGTAAATAAAGCATCCATTAATAGTCCAAATTTAATAAAATTTAATCTTTTTAATTCATTTTGCAAAGTGTTGCTTACCAATCCTTTTGCGTTATTTAAAAACTCTTCGAGTTGTAATTTTGCATTGTCAATTTTGAAGTGGGTTACTACATTACCCGGAAGTGCTCGGGCATGTAGTTTTACATTTACTGCTGTTGATGCTGAAGGACGGTGAAGTGTAGACAGAGCATGCGTAGAAGTCGATGCAGCTGATGATGTTGAAGGATGATGAAGTGTAGACAGAACAGGCGTAGAAGTCGATGCAGATGATGATGATGTTGAAGGACGGTGAAGTGTAGACATAGCAGAGGTAGAAGGCGATGTTGATGGTGCATATTGAATAACACTAGGTCTGGAATTTTGGTGTTGAGCTAACATTTGATCTATTTCTTTCAATTCTTCTTCTTCATATTCTTCATTTTGGTTTTTGTTATGTTTCAGTTCTTTATGTATCATTAAAATAAATTCATCCTTAAATGAAGACTTGCAAATATCGCAGCGATGCATAATGTAGGTGCGATCTCCACAAGGGGCAAGGCAATAATGAACAACACTGCAAATACCCCTCTATTTATACCCTAGCAAAAGTAATGGGGGTACGTATTACGTTAAGTTTACTATTTTTTTTTTTTTTTTTTTTTTTTTTTTTTTTTTTGCATTTTATATTTACTATTGTAGCTGGAGGCTACAAATTTCTGTATTTAGGTCAAGGTCATTGAACAAATGTACCAAAACGGGGAATAGAGCAGTAAATGATTTTATATTAAACCATAAACTGATCTATTCCCCGCTCTGTATTTAACTAAGACAATTTTCTCCAACAGAAACATTTGATAAATTTTAAACTCGGATGTGAAGTTGGATTGTACACATTGCATCTTGATCAACTAAAAATTTCATAAAACAATAGGGATCTTCAGTTGTAGATTCATCTTTAACATATTCAATAGTCAACATTGCCGAACGAAGATCTTGTGGAATTACGTCGACTTTTATGAGTCGCCTTTCGAGTTCGAACCGTTTTGTTATTGATGTAAGTTTTATCACATCATCGATATCGATGAGGGGAAAGCTGTAGCAAACGGAGTTTCCTGGTGGGTTCATCATGTCTATATGATAAATATACACTGTTGCATCGTCTTTAAATAGACGTTCCCCCACCATTAAATGTATAAGTTACCCCACTTTTTTAATCATGTAAATGGGTCAAGGTCATACAACGATATTACCAAAACGGGGAATAGAGCAGTAAGTGATTCTCACTATAACCACAAACTGATCTATTCCCCGCTTTGTATTTAAAGTAAACTATTTGAAGACAACAAAAACTTATTCAGATTCTTCCGATGATAATGATGATGATGAGCTCATATCACTAAATAAGCGACGACGAACACAAAAGTTCCCTGTGACTGGATCTAGAACTACATCATCGATATTAATACTGCTTGGAGGGGTTTCACTATCAACAAGGTCCATTTCCTCCAAGCAAAGCAACTGATGATGAAATTCCGGTTCATTATTATCGACATCTTCGTCGTCAGTCAACAGCTCCAACAGCTCCATCTCTCCAAGATATGGTTCACTGCTAGCAAACTCACTCAGTAGTTCAAAGCCACTAAATAGTTCAAGATCACTAAATAGTTCACCTTCCATCTCTGAATCATCATCGTCTTCATCTTCGTTTAAATTTAATGGAATATTTTCAATCAATTCTAGTATAGTCTTCTTAGAAGGGAAAATGTTATCTCTGGGCGACATGATTCCAAGTAGCAGACTGATTTACCACTAATACGAAACCACCTTTTATACATGATTTCGGTGGTGGTGGGGGTAAGTGTTGAAAGTGCAAGTGGTAGGGAAAAGTGATAGGGAAGAGGTATTATTGTAACACAAATGATTAAGTCCTGTAAGTGGGTCAAGGTCACCTTATCCTATTACCAGAACGGGGAATAGAGCAGTAAGAGATTCTTATTCAAACCTCAAACTGATCTATTCCCCGTTCTGTATCCCCCCCCCTTTGGCGTTTTATTTAGTTTATGAGGTTGTGTAATAAAGGCACAGTGTGTAGCCTTCTTGTAATAATTGGACAATTTTTTTCTTCAAAGGGATTGGTTTTACATCTTTTTTTACTTCTTCTGTTCCACGAATACCCAATCCTTTGACCTGAACATGTTGGTACTCCGTTAACAGTTGGTAAACACGCTGGATAAAAGTATCCGCTTTAGCAGTAGAGTCAATATAGTGGAGGTATACCATGGTAGGTGCTCTCTTGACGCAATTCAGAACCAAAGTGATAATTGTCTCTGTAACATCGGGCTTATATACCCATCGTTTTTTTTTTTTTTTGTTTTTTTTTTTTTGCTTTAATTACAGGTTTGGAACAATATAAAATGTTATATTAATGTTCCATCCTTTATCGACTAACCTTACCATATTACCAAAGATTTTATATAACTTTCTACTGTAGTTTGTTTCAAATGCTTCATTTTCACTACTATAAACTTCACCTGTTGGTCTCCACATGTACAATTGACAACTAACCTCTATATCAAGATACCGTAGCAGTAATCTCCTTACAGCAAGCACCTGATCAATGTTTTCGACCCGTCTGCTAACTATTATAGTTGCTGCAGAGATAGAAGTAGTGGATGCATTCATTTTCAGCAGAGTACTAATTTTTACCAGCGATGTAGAACCTCCTTTATACTTAGTTTAGGTAGTGGTGGGGGTTAGGAAAAGATATTGTTGTGAGAAATAAGAAGATCTTTCATTATTTTTTATCAAACTAATATTTTCTAAGTCCCAAGGTCATTTACACCAGTTGCCAGAACGGGGAATAGAGCAGTAAGTGGTTCCCACTTGGACCGCAAACTGATCTATTCCCCGCTCTGTATTTTAAAGTAAACAATAACTCTTCTCACTATTGAGCAGCCTTTGTTCTTTGAAGCTCAAGTTCTAAGTCTGCAACCAGGCGAAAGTCTGCATCATGCTCCTCCCATTGTTCAGGAGAACGCGGTTGACCACACCACTTAGTAAAGGCGTACCTCATCGCCTCATTGTACTCCTCCAGGATAACATGATAGGGTCTTGGTTGTTGCGTTGTTGACTGCATCGGTGATGTAGTTTGTTGCGGTTGAGACTGAGCACCATTTTCTGCAACCTTATTAATTTTATAAACCTCAGTCATTTCAGCAGCCTCAACAATCGCGTACAACTCCTCTTCGCTAATTTCCTTTCCCCATGTGTTGCTGTTGACGCTTATGACGATACAACTAATAATTATATTCCGAATCTCTCGCTTAAATACCCGCTTACCCCCTCCCCTCTTTACTGTTGAATAATGTCTTTAATATAATATTTCTCCTTTTTCCATTTAAGTTTTATCTTTGACTTAGTACAATATATCTAAGTCCGTTATTTAGGTCAAGGTCGTTGTAGCATTGTAAAAAAAAAGGTGTGGACAACCTATTTACACTCTGCAGCATATGCTACAAATTGTAAATAGGTTGTCCACACTTTTTTTTTTTAATTTGGAAAAGACTATTTTTAATTTGGAATACACTTTTTAATCTTTTTTTATTTTAAATGTTTTCCACACACTGAAACCTGTATCATTTCGAATTAAATAGTTCTGTTTGGTAAGTTCTTTGACGTGGAGGTCCATGCCTCTAGGCAACTCTACATAGTACAATTTACCTTCACATTGAACCACCACCTTTGCAAAGCCCTTTGATTTAACAAAAAAGTATCGTTTATTTCTACAAAGCCTATTAATTCGAATTTTGGTTGGTCTCACTGCTGGATGGGGTGTAGAAAGAGAAACGGTGCCCTTGTGATTTTGTTTTAAATGTGATCTGCATACTTCTTCATTTAAAACACAAGACTTAGCACAACGTTCCCCTTTCCTTGCACCTTTTTTAAAACTGTAGCTGCATCTTGGTGCAGGAAGTATAGACTGCCTTCTCAAGGTTTTTAATTGTTGAAATTTCTCTGAAGGAGATTCGTTGTTAATACAGATCACTGAAGGACGGGAAAGGACACTTACAGAAGGTGTAGAAGGTTTGGTAGGAGAAGAAGAATGTAGACTTGCAGATGGTGTTGAAGAGCCTGGTGTAGAAGGTGGAAGAATGCTTGCCAGCGCCTGCTGAAGAAGCGAAGGAGCTGGTGAAGCCAAAGATGGTGCAGTTGTTTGCTCATCCTTCCTCGGTGATGGAGAAGGTGAGCGAGAAGTAGCCGAAGAAGATGAAGACGACGAAGACGATGAAGAAGATGAAGAAGATGAAGAAGCGGACGGGGGAGCAACGAGGTTTTCTTGAAGTGGTTGCGGTCGTGGTGCAGGCTCCTCAGGAACAATGCATGATAATATTAACGCCTGCCGAAGGATGGAAGGAGCTGGCGGAGCAGATGACGGAGCAGGTGAAGAGTGCTCAACCTTCCTCGGCAAAAGTTGCTTCCTACGGTCAGACATCTCGGGAACTGAACTGTACTCGTGATGTGTAAGCAGCAGAATGATTTTACCACTGGTGAAAACCCTCCTTTTATAACCAGTTGTAGAGGGGGGGGGGGGCTTTAGAGGTTAGGGAAGGAATATTGTTGTAATGTTTTACTAAACGAAAATTTTCTAAGTCCCGAAGTGGGTCAAGGTCATCTGAACATGTTGCCAAAACGGGGAATAGAGCAGTAAGTGATTCTCACTTGGACCACAAACTGCTCTATTCCCCGCTCTGTATTAGGAGAAGAGGACTAGCTTAAAGCTCGCAATTATAGGCAAATAAACCTGATAACGGAACACTAACCTCTCCCCCGAAAAAATTATTCACCCAACACACAAACGATATAGTCAGTTAACAACAGTCGCGCACTCTGAAACCGCAAGGACGTTCATCACTGTGTAGGCGTCAGAATACTACGAACCGAAGTACAATAATACCTGACCAAGGTCCCCTTAAGTTTATTTCCCCGATGATGCATCCTCCAAGATAAGCAAAATGGTCAGTTAACAACAGTCGCGCACTCTGAAACCGCAAGGACGTTCATCACTGTGTAGGCGTCAGAGTTTTACGAACCGAAGTACAATAATTACCTGACCAAGGTCCCCTTAAATTTAACCAAAAATAAGCAAACTGACTGAATCTGTTTCTCGTGAGTAAGGGTTAAGATAGGTAAAGTCATCCGGTTTGCGCGCCGTAATGACTTAAGGTCGGTTTTCGTGCCATACCTTTTTGTAAGGGGTTAGGAAAGGTGTTTATTTGAGAAACATAATCCCCCCTGAGATATTTAAAGACATAAGGTCGATTTCGTGCCATACCTTTTTGAATGGGAGCGTGAAAGAAAAGTACATATTTCATTAGTAAATAAAAAACACTTCAAAAACACTTTAAAACCAACACCAAACTAACTACAGTTAAACTAACTACATTTACTAGCAGCAAACTACAAGCGTTATTCTAACATGCTTAATAATACACAGACATGCCTTAAGCTAAGGTAGCATCTCTAATATATAGTGGTACCAACTCTATACTAGAGATACTATTGCGGACAGCGCGGGCAAACAGCTAGCTAGGCTGTCGGCCTGCGACTGCGAACCCTCTGCGGGCTGCTCCCGCTTTTATAGGAATATATCGGGGGAGGGGGGGGGGCTTCGACAGTAGTTTGTTCTAACGCTGTATAGCACACTTTGAATTGCTCCAAGTCCGGTAACTGGGTCAAGGACACGTTAAAATATTTTGTAAAATAGCAAAGGTGTTACCTTTGCTATTTTACTTTGGAAGAAATCTGTACTACGTTTAAACAAGGGAGACTGTTATCCGTTTTACGCAAAACTCCTTGCACGATCTTTTGATAAAATGGAAAAGATTAATGCCGGAGGGCGATTCCCATTCCACCAAAATACAATGCATATCATTTCTATGCAACGGTCTCAGCTCTATTTTTACTTTTAATTTAATGCCTCGAAACACATAAGTAAGGATGGACAGAAAGGCTTCTGAAATAGCAAGCTCGGAAGGAACAAGCCAAGTGTTTACACCTACAGCTTCCATAGCGATATGATGATTTTTACCACGCTGTTGCAGTATATATTAAATTTCCCCTTCCATAAATTTTGTGCTAAAACGTGGTTGTGTACATTGAATGTTTCTTGAATATTTTCTAAGTCCTAATCTAGGTCAAGGACACGTTGAAGATAAAAGCATTAAGTGTTAAGCAAACTACAAAACATTAAATGTTAAGGAAACACATTCCATATACAATGTTATTATAAAGCATCAAAATATGGTCAGTTTACAACAGTCGTGCACTCTGAAACCGCAAGGACGTTCATCACTGTGTAGGCTTCAGAATACTACGAACCGAAGTACAATAATCCCCTGACCAAGATCCCCTTAAATATATTTAACTAGCAGCAAACTACAAGCGTTATCTAACATGCTTAAACAAACTAACTAAACATGCAAGGGCGCGGATCTCTTAATTGCGCGTCGGGCCCAACGCACACTTAACAGACCTACGCTGCAGCAGGCACTGCAACCCAGTGGGACGTTCATCGCAACGGGCGGCAGGCTACTGCGAAGAGACGCTCGAAATCTCGGGTTATATAGACGGAGAATGGGAAATCGGGATATTAAGGGGAAAGCGGGATAAGGGATAACCCTGCTTCGTTGCGGGATTTTATCCCGCACTTCCAAGAACATTTTTCCCTCGACCTTGACCTTGACCTTGAACATGACCCAAAAGGGGGGGGGGTCCGTCAGGGGGGGGGGGTCCGTCGCGGGGGGGGGGGGGGGCGGTTCTAAACCAGTCCTCAGCTTTCTACCCATATATGGATAGGGCAAGGTTTCACTTTACGACCTGCTTCACTCTGCCAGCCGCCTCATTCCGGCTTTGGATTGCAACCAGTACACACGTGCTCTATCCAACTCTATCTTATCCATTTTCTTTTCCATCCTATTTACACCATGTCTTCTCCTCTGACTCCTGAAAAACTCCAGCGCTTAAAGGAATCTTTGAAGAGGTCGACGGAAAGAAGGAGCGGGTTTAAGAGACCTTCAACTTTGAAGTCTCTCAAACGGAATCTCCATGGTCATCCACTGTATTTTGAACAACGACCCTCGACTCAGCCTCGACCTTCTACATCGGCTCAGCCTCGGCCTTCTACATCGGCGGCTCAACCTTCGTCTCCAACACCGACTGTCGATGAGGTGATGCAACGGACAAGGGTGATGGGGCTGAACGACTTGGTGACGCCGTTTGAAGTCTCCAAGGTCGAGTTTCGAAATCTGAAGCGGATGACGGAGTATAAATATGTGGCAACCAACGGGGACCACGTGTTCCTGTTTCAACACACCATCCACTACATCGAGGTGCGTCTGCCGCAGTCTCTCCCACCGCCACCTCCTCTGATACCTGATACACAGGAGTTATTCTTAACCAGAAAAGATGGGAGGGTAAAGTGGGTTTTGAAGAATAAAGTTTGAACTGATCCTTATCCCGACCAACCTTCAGCACGCAAACGGTCCTTTTCAGGACCACCCTAAGCATTTCAAGTTAGGGACTTGGCCTGTACATAGGCAGGAGAGTTTGTTTGTGCAGCCCACTTTGTGAAATTTTCTAAGTCCCAAAGTCCTTGAACTTGACCTTGACCTTGAACATGACCCATGTTGGGAGGGGGGGGGTACAAAGTTTTTCCAAAGTATGTCATGTGGGTACTCAAATTACGCGAATTGATCAGACGAACAAGATGGTGCAAACAGAATTCAGATCCGACCAACGGTATAGCAGAAATAGCGAAAAAACCAATGTTTTCAAGGTTACATACTAATAGCTTCTTTAATATTGGGTTAAAGTATAGCGAGTGGGTACTCAAATTACGCGGGTTAA
Organism: Allygus modestus; assembly: GCA_963675035.1. Lineage (NCBI taxonomy): Eukaryota > Metazoa > Arthropoda > Insecta > Hemiptera > Cicadellidae > Allygus > Allygus modestus. The sequence continues at coordinate 226,011,772 of OY776111.1, forward strand.
TCAGACGAACAAGATGGTGCAAACAGAATTAAGATCCCAACGGTATAGCAGAAATAGCGAAAAAACCAATGTTTTCAAGGTTACATACTAATAACTTCTTTATTATTGGGTTAAAGTATAGCGAGTGGGTACTCAAATTACGCGGGTTAATCAGACGAACAAGATGGTGCGAATATAATTCAGATCCGACTGAGATTAGGGAAGAAACAGCGCGAAAACAACACTTTCAAGGCCTGACATTAATAAATACTTTGTTTATGGATTAAACTACGACAAGTTATTTATAGTTTAAAGTATAACGAGGTAACGTTGTTGTGCGGGTAGGTCGGGTGGGTATCATACACGCTAGCGCTATATCATTATACTTTTAGCTCTTGCAGGATTAACATCTACCTATAGAGTTTGTGTTATTCTAAAGATGTCACAGTTTTACAGAAATATGACGAAGGTGTCCTTCAACAGTCCGCCTGCCACCACCTTCTACTTCTCCGACTGTGAAGATAGAAGGTCTACGCTGTTAGTGGATTGTGAGCGATTTCGCCGTAGAATACTCCAGGCTGAAACATTCTTAGCAAGTTGTCTGCTACGCAAGATGCATCATATGAGTACATGCAATAAATTAGATCACAGTGACTGTTATGATTGCGTAAAAACAGTGTCGAGCAAGAATTGTTAATGTTTTCAGTTACGGAGCTCCGATCCTCACAGAGTCAGAGCTAGACCCTAACTAATGCATGTCCCGTAGTTATTGTGCGATGTGAAAACTTGGTGGGGGAAACTGGTGTGGTGGGGGGTAAAGGCGAGTGTCTATCCTACATGCTTGTATCACTTCAGTATACCTGCGGCTCTTGCATAGTTCACATGGATTCGCAAATACAAGGCACTACTGTTTCTTCCACATGTTCTTCTTTTAATATTGAGCAAGCTGACAATACAAATGATGAAATACAAGTACATGAAGTTTCTAGCACAATATCTACTGATGCAGAAGCAATAATGTCATCCCTAATAGGGTTTGACTAATGATGGTGGATGTAGTAGCAACCATCTGCCGCGCACTTGCCACCTACCGCCTACCATCTGTCGCCTGCCATCTGCCGTCCGCCATCTGCTCCGCCCCACCACACTTTTACCCCCACCATTTTGTTTGATACCAAAACGCTAGCTAGCGAGTAGTCAGTACACCTCCGGCTCTCGACCGGTGTACATCGAGCTCTCTGTTGAAATGTCCATCAAAATTAGGTGTATTCATTATGACTCTATTCATCTGGCGAGGCCGCAACTCGTCCGGATCAACAACATCGATGACAACCAACAACGGGGAACTATTGTAAACATGAATTATTGTAAATAAAGTAATATTTGTAATATGAATTATTGTAAATAAAATAAAGTAATATTTGTATTAGTACTACCTCGCACTCGTATCATTCGATTGCTTCATTCGATAATTTTCATTCGATATTTTATCGAATTAAAACTATCGAATCACAATCTGATTTTACGCGTGCGAGGTAGTACTTTTTTAAAATTACCTCCCCGTGACCCTGAACTTTGAACTTTAACTCATTTCGTCACAAAACCGCCTACGTCACTGGCTCAGCCCCAGATAACATCTTTCATGACTCAGCACTTCCGGTCACGTGACCGGATGACGTCACTTCCGGCGCAAAACCCGCAAACCCACACTACTTAGACTCGTCTACAAGATGTATATCACGAAACTTACGTTGGTTCATAATTTTTCGACCAAAGAGACTGTTATTTAACAGTTTGTAAAAGTCTTTTTCAAAATCGTGTTTAGCTTTTTGTCGCTTTTCAATATTAAAATTAATATAGGGTGCAAGCCATTTCGACTGTCTAAATTTTAAAATTCTGTGGTATTTTGTAACTACCAAACCCAGTTCTTCGTATTTTTTTAGTGCTTTATAATGTAAAATATATTTAGTTTTGTCATTTAAATTTGGTATTAATTTTCCATTCATTTTTTCTGGTGCGAGCGGGTAGTCATTATGCAAATCGTGTAAACTTTTATCGTATTTTAAATCAACTTCCAAAATAAATCCAAAGTTTTCATTTTGATTGTATTTATAATCTTTCTCATTTGTCCATCTGCCATCGATGGGCAACGACTCGCACAATGCTGTAGAGTATAGCGAGTTACAGTCTAAGTATACAAGATAGGTGCTTTCTTGATTTGGGTCATAATATTTGCCCATGTACTTATTATTGGCTTTAGCATAGCGCGTGGAAATCATACTTGCACCGCCTCTAATGGCATGTTCTATAAACAAATGCATGTCAATGTCACGAAATAATTGTAATTTTATGCCGGTCATTCTAAGACATGCCTCCCATGTTAGTCCAGGCAGTGAGTACATATGGACAGGGTCAAGTTTATAATCCTTTAAACATAAGTCCCTAAATGTCTCAAACACATCAGCCAATAACAACACATCTGTTTTAAGGTATAAATTGTGATATTCTTTTAAATTCTTTATATTAAAATGATTCCATACGTTTTTAGCATGTTCATATTGTGCAAGAGATATACATTCTTTAGTTAGACTACTGTAAAATGCCTCTATGGGTGGGAGAGGCTCTAAAAACTTTTCTGGTCCTGTCATGTATTCGTACGGAAATTCGCCCTTACGTTGTAGTAGTGGATTGCCTATAAATCTAAATGTATTTAAATTGGAAGCTAATTTGCTTAAGGGAAGGGACAGAAAGTTGTAGGAATCCAAAAATACTAAATCATCAACAGAGAATGAAATATACTTTTCCATATCTTTGGCTATGCAATTCAATTTGCGATTAAATTTTCCTAAGTGTTGCATTATTAAATGACCATCATAGTTTTTAAGATTGTGGAAGAATACTGGAATTTTCTTAGTTACTTTATAGTTTAAATTACAAGAATTATGGGCGGGCCCTCTGAACTCGCCTGTTAAGTGACAATGGTCGCGCACTTTATCACACAGTAAAGGCTGGCGGCATATGTGGCAGCGTGTAGAGTCTTGGAATAACGTCTCTTGCTCTGGAGTCATTACAAGGGGAACATATACTCCCATCTGACTTTTAATAAAGTCATAAGTTTTAAATAACTTTTTGAAAAACACATCCATTACATTTTTACCGCTGTACAACTCTTCGTAAATAATTTTAGAATCTCTCACTACAACATAAGCAAATCCAGAAGGAGTGTGTTTGCCAGAGTTTATAAAGCATTCGAAATCTGCATAAATCACAAAGGGAGCTTTAAAGTTGATATTTGTAATTCGTAAATTGTAATGTATCTTTTTTAGACATTTGTACTCTTTGGGCATCAAAGTTTTTACAATATGTTATGTGACGTTCCAATATATCTTTAGTGTAAAACTGTTGCACACAGAACTTGCAAAAATATTTCTTACTATTGTATTTTGTAGAATTAAACATTAACTTATCAAAATCACGAATTAAACAGTAATGTGATTTGCGACCTTGTTGTAAAAGCAACAGGTTTGCGTGAGTATTACTATTTAGTTTAGTTATTCTCAATGGATATATTTATTGTCCTTCAATTCCATATACATTAACACTTATATTATTTTGTTTTTCAAATTTATCAATGTCGGATATTTTTACGGGATATTTTATATTTGTCATATTTAACTGACCTACTTGAGGTTCGCAGTAAAATACTCGATTTGCATTTTCTCCATGATTCCTTGGATTTAAGCTTGCTAAAATACTCCACAAAAAACATTTATTATCACTATTTTCAATATTTAAAACAGCGTGTTTTGATTTTATATTTTCTGGTGTGGGTATGTATGACTTGGGAGTTAGGGGTTTATACTTGTAAATATGCAGCTGCCAGTATTTAGTATGGTCATATATCCATCCACTGCCTTGGGCTTGATACTTGTGCATGGAGGTATCGATCTTAAAAAGTGCTTCTTTAATTTCAGTTTTTACATCTTTGTTCTCAATCGTTAACATCGTCAAACTTCGAAAATCAGCAATACATTCTTTGTCAATGATTAAATCACCATTATTGTTCTCCGAGTGTTTGATGAACTTTACCCTCCTAATAAGAATCCATTTGATAGGTAGCGGACAAGATTGAAGAGTGTCTAATACTTCCACAGATTCACCGTTAAAAATATACAACTTGTAAGGTCGTTTGTCACAGCTTTGTAGTGGCGTTTCTTATTACAGTTAACAACATTTTTACAAACTTTGCATGTATCATGTTTTTCTAGCATATGCGCTTTAAAATGATTGTTATTATCAAATATTTTATGGCATTTTTTACAAATTTTAGGAATAACTTTGTGAACAAGTCGATAATGGCGTAATAAATTGCTTCTGTTGGAGTAAGACATAAAACAGACTGCACAGGTCAACATGTTGTGTTGAAATGACTGTAGAGATGTCTTGCTCTGCTTTTTATAAACAAAAATTACCATTTTAAAAATTTAAATACGATCAAAATTCAAAATATGAAGATTTTAGACAAAAACACAAATTCAAAATTTTGATAAAAACTAAGCCCTTTATCAAAAATCTGGGAGACTACTTTTTTAGATAATTGTATAAAGTACCTCCAAACCAAATTTGAACCTTATATCTCAATAAACAAAAAAGTTATGAGGGTTTTTTGGAAAATCAAAATTTGTAATTATAAAAGAAACAAAAATTATTTCTAAAAATCCGTACACGCTATCAAGTGGGGGTGTATGTTCTACATGTACAATCCAATTTATATCAAATTTGGATGATAAACAACCACATGGGAGCTAACTTTTGAATTTAAAATTATCGCCTGTAGCGCGCAGGTGTGTCCCCTAAATTGATAATTTTCTTTACCAAACAATGTTTCACATCTATATGTACCTATATACCAAATTTCAACCCAATAGCTCTATAAATAACGGAGATATAATTAAAGGCCAAAGGTCAAAAAAATTTTGGACCAAAAGGGGTCAAAAAAATTTTTGAAACCTGGAATGGGTGAGGAACCCCCGAAACCTATTTCAAAGGTATTTTTAAAAATTTCGTTATTTTTTCGATATCTCTTACCGTTTTCGAGATATATGCAATTTTCGAAAATTGCATTTTTTGCATCCTGTACCGCTCTGCTTCCCCGGTGCTTCCGCTCCCCGCGGGGTTTTTGAAGATACTAAAAAACACCCAAGTCAAAGAGCATGTAATAACAATTCCAAAAGTCCAATATAAAAAGTAGTTAAAGTAAAATATAAAAAATAAATAACAAAAGTAATTATCAAAAGTTAAGCTATTTTAATCAAAAATGAAAATGTTTTCAAAAATAACGATTCCCTTTCATCTTCAAAGTTCTTAAGTCATAAATTATTATTTAAGTCATTAGTGATAAGAACCACTCTGAATTTTTCTAAGTCCAGAGTATAAAAAGTATATTTTAGCCGAAATTATTTTAAGTATTGGACCACTGAATTTTAAGTTAAAATCTGCAACACTGAAGGTCTTGTTGGTGCTGTGGCTGTAGGGTATGAAGTGAGGACCCTAGCCTGCAGCAGCTCTTTATATAGCCAACAATTCACAAAATTAATTTGTAAAATTACCCATCGGTTACTATGCATCGGTCGCTGTGTCCTTGGTGCCGATCTTGCAGAATCTCTTTCAAGGTTGATTGTCGCGCTAGTGGCGATAACCGAGTGCACTTCTAAGTTGTTTACATGTGTTGTTTATTTAGTGTGGAGTTATTTTTGAACTCATGGATTTTCACAAAGGATGTAAAGTAGGGGAAAGCGTAGGGCCGGGTTTGGGCCACTACCCTAGAACAATAACATCAATTTAAACAAAGTTAGTTTTTTAGATTTTAAAAATATAGGGGATGGGGAAAATGTATTTAATATAGGCAAGGGTTAGGTACTAGTATAGGCCAAAAAGGAAATTTGTGTAGGGTAGGATCGGACAAGTGTTCAAAAACTGATACCCATAAGAATAACATGGGGAAAAAGTGCCGATTACGCCCCCTCCCCCCTAGTTTACCACTACTATTGTTACTTTTGGAATATTGCTTTACTTTTTATTACAATTATTTGTTATTTTTTTTGTAAAAAAGCTTTTAGAACAAAATTTAAATTGAAAACCGTTACGTCAGTTTAAATTTATTGTTATAAAAACACATTCTTTAATACTATCTTCAAAATATATTTTTACAATAGTTTGTAAAAATACAAGTCAAAGTATTACAATGACTTCGGTAACGTCGGCTTCCGTCGAATTGCACTCACTGACACTGATGGTCGCAGGACCATGCTTTCCCCACATCGGCATCAGTCAGCTGAAAATGCCGATGTGGCGAAAGCATGCTCCTGCGACCATCATTGTCAGTGAGTGCAGTTCGACGGAAGACGACGTTAGCGAAGTCATTGTCTCTATTGCACGTCCCAACATAAGAATAGAAAATTTAACACAAACTCTAAAATGAGACAGTAAAACAAATGAGCTATATTGTAACAATTAGTAAACCAATGCTATAGTGAAACGAAATATTTTTTCTTGTTGAAAGTTATGATCTTATATGTTAGATTCGATCATATCAGCTTACACGCTGAAGTTATTGTTTTAGCAGTATGTATTTCATTAATTAAACCAATAGTTGAAAAGATATTTGCCCTAAATCGTAATAATGATTAAACTCCATTCTGGCCCCTGGACTATATAATCAAGACTTAACAGATACTTTACCTCCGTCAGTAATCCAATGAAGAAAATAAATCCTTACGCTGACATGTTTCGTTGTAACTACAACATTGTCAAAGCAGTTAAAACGTAAAATAAATAAACAAACACAAATACACTACACTGAGACGAGACACGAAAAACATTTAAAACCGATAGGCCTATCATGGTGTGCGACGTGGACAGTCCCGGCGCGGGTAGCAGACTGCAGCTTCAGGTTACTTCCCCTTCGCTGGCGTTATCAGTAGGGCATAGGTTAACAGGTGGTGTTTTCCTCGGATGTATGAGTACCTTGAAGATTGAATGTTATTTGAACTGCAGTTTTTAATTAAGGATATAATCATGTCCCTGCTCTTCCTGATACATTTGGTATATTTCCAATTATTCTAGGGTGTTAAGTTTGCTACCTTTTTTGCATGTATGCAGGACAAAGTGCAATATGTAGGGCATACTGGACGGGGGTTTGTAATTGTAATCCGTTATAAAGAACACAGACCAAATCAAAGACTTATTAAACAAAATTCTGTATTCGACCAACATATTTTGAACCAAAAACATTATATGATTGCTATTGACGAGGTCCTGCAAATATGCAAAATAGATAGAAAACTTAACACTCTTTTAAACAAAGGACTCTTGAGGAATTGGCAATATACAAAGTGTATCAGGAAGAGCGGGGGAATGATTATATCTTTAATTAAAAACTGCAGTTCAAATCACATTCAATCTTCAATGTACTCATACATCCAAGGAAAACGCCAACCTATGCCCTACTGATAACGCCGGCGAAGGGGAAGTAACCTGAAGCTGCAGTCTGCTACCCGCGCCGGGACTGTCCGCGTTGCACACCATGATAGGCCCATCGGTTTTAAATGATTTTCGTGTCTCGTCTCAGTGTAGTGTATGTGTGTTTGTTTATTTATTTTACATTTTAACTGCCTTGACAATTTTGTAGGTGCAACGAAACATGTCAGCATAAGGATTTTTTTTTTCATTGGATTATTGATGGAGGTAAAGTACCTGTTGTCGTAATAATAAGTTTAAATCTCAATATTGTTGTAATATTTTCACAAACACTATGCTCAACAAACCATAAAATCCATATTTACAATGGATTGCTTGTTTCACCTTTTTAAGAAATAAACTGTTTTGAAGAAAGATACATTTGAAATTATACTAAACAAGTTTCTTATGCTTATTTGTTTATCGGAGTTGATATTTGATTATCTTAACGTTAATTTAATGTGGTTTAACCAAAATGATATACAATATTTGTTTTAGCTAAATGCTTTTGTGTTTTTTTTAATGCTTTGGTCTCCACGTACGCTATTGTGTCAGTTTCAGTATTTTTGTAATATGTTACGTTTTGTAGTAGTTTTTATATTTCAACTTTTATTTTACATTTAATCTTATAAAACCCGAATTCTAAAGTGAAGAATGTTACGTACAATAGTCAGAGAGAATGCTGTTGATAATTGTCGTGCACAACAGTATCTGAGTTGTACAGAGCCTTGACAGAAGGTTGTCCCGTGGTTACAGGGTACATTGATAATAGAAGATATCGGATTTAACTGATGGACAAATTTCAGAAAAAAATAAAGTTAACAGACATATTATTTTTTAAATAGTACTTTCATTTACATAAGAATACTAAAATAAAGAATATTAAAAGGGTCTCTTGCCTGAGAAACAGAGAGTTGATTGATGGAGTCGCGCTTCACTGGGCTTGATGACGCTGTTACGACAAATTACAAGACTCCAAATAGCCTAAAATATCTTCCTATAATTCAGTGCAATAAAACTCCATTGAATCACCTTAAAATACTTTACGTGTTAGATTTTAAATAAATTAAAATAATACATTAAAAACAAATTAAAAAATTAAAAAATTAAAAATATACATTTGTCATTTGTGTAATTATAAACAAACAATGTATAATACTAATTTATAAATTAACCTGGTTATTTTATATTGAGGGTTGGGAAGATTATATAATACAAAATGATACTAGAACAAAAAAATTGGCAAGGTTGCATTGAGCCATGTCTGACCAACCATAACGTTACGCCTCATTCATGTTTCTTGTATTTTGTTTGTTTGTTTTATTAATTGAAATGGCTGGGATTTTTTCGAGCCATAAACCCCGTAGCGATAGCGTTCTCATAAGGACACGACATTTTGTTTGGTTAGGTCGCTTTATAACTTCTACTGTGGCAAATATTCCAATATCCAATGCTTCAAAACTTTCTGTTTAGTTTAAAATGTCAGCTATGCTACCTTAGGTTTCCTCTACCCTCTATATATCTCACGGATATTCACTGCAGCTCCTGTTAGCTAGCTCACTTTTCATCTATAAAATTATTATTAATCTGTTCATCGCTGTTTCCTCATGTTCCCAAAATGCTCAATTTTGATAAAAGGTATTTTCTAGATTTAACTTTGCTACCCAGTTTGCTACCCAGTTGTTTTTCTTTTCGAATGATCAAATTTGTTTGGTTGATTGATGAGATATCCAGGAAATAGATAGAATATGCCCGTTCTAAAATCTAGCCTCAAATTGAGTCATAGGCCTAAACTAGTTCCTGGAAAGGTTTACCGGCCAGTTGTCTCTTTGTTTCAATCTTCCGTGTCCCTATCCTACTCCCACGACTCCTGATGCTAAATTGTTTTTACAATTTAAATTCATGTTTTATTTATAGGAATGTGTCGGTCACAAGTAACCTTTGATCACACTAGCACTAGCTTTTAGCTTTCTGAACCTAATTTGTAAGCAATACTTAATTAGTAAAGTCTATGTTGCTGTTTATAATTGTTGTACAGCTGTAATCCTATTTGCAAATTTATCTGCGATTATTAAGCACTCTTTAATATAACATATTGCCAGGTTCAACTAAATTAGTGAAAGGTTCAGCAAACTTTACATAATTGCCATATTGTTAACCTATTCAAATCTAAGTATATTGTAAATAATTACTGATATGTTAAAACTATTTGCCAACAAAGGCCTTACTTCAAAATTGATATTAAAAATTGCTTATAATAATGATTTGGATTATTAGTGTCAGTAATGATATTGTTTCCTATAACAGATATATGCTTGTTTATGATGCAAATCTCCAGATCAGGAGCTGAGTTTACATGTAGGATATAACATAAATCACACGGTTATCAAGCTAAAGCGCCTAGTGGCCTGCCGCTCACTGATCGCGCACAGACAACAATCCAGCGATTTACGATGTTTAGTTACAATATATATAATAAATAATATAACAACATGTGACCATTATTATGACTGAATTAATCCATAATATAAACATGTTATTATTTATAGTTAATGCAATAAATATTATTCTCTTATCACACAATCAAGTTGAGTTGTATAATATTTATCACATTATGTGTTACAATAAGATATTACATTTAATAATTGATAATAGGTTTACCACACGAGATTGTTTACTACCTGTCGGTGTATCAGCTGTATTACAAATTTCTCTGTAAATATATTTCCAGTTGACAAATATATACAAACTTACATTGGTAATAAATAATTGTAAATCCTATAATGTCTGATCCTATTTTATGACATTATAAGGTTGTTTAAGTGCATCACATAATTTATTATAAGTAACAGAACCATCATCATAATTATGTATATGAAAGACATCAATCCTGCCAACAAAATATATGAATCAAACCAAGTGCTGCTTGTTAACGGAAAAGTAGGATGAAGTCCTTCATCAAATGAAAAACCCTTATTAAATTGAAGTTTTGAATCTCCATTCAAAATAATCCATCCATATACATGAAATATATATGTTTTAATGACCTCTATTGGTACTTAACAAAATATACTTAAAAAAACCTTTTATCTGGTTTCGATATTATCATGCTCGTAAAGCACAATTGACAATTCAGCTGGTGTACAGTTTTACAGATTTCCTAATAAACAAGCTAAGTCATACGTACAAATTTAAAACCTTCACACCTCAGATGATTATAATTATTATTTATTTATGAATTTGAACTGGTTCCTAATGTCTAATAAACAAAGTTTCATGCTGTATTGAAATAATAAATTAAAACAAATACAGCTCTATTCGGGAACATTAATACATAAATGGTGAAAGTTACGGGATATTATAAGCCCATAAAAATAAATAACATAAAATTTCGCATGTACAGAAAATAACAATCATGCGGAGCTTTTTTTGTGGTTTACTGGGCTTAAAATGAAATACCACAGTTATCTTTTAAGTACAGATGAAAAATATCACCAAAAAGCCAACGGTCTAAAAAAGTTTAAATGTTAATTAACTTCAACACACCAAAGGTAATCCCATCTGCATACATAATTATACGTTTTTCCTAAAGCAGACCATGTTCGAAATAATTAAAAGCCTGAAAAAGCAGAACGGTCAACTTTTTATTGTTCTTCTTTTAACAATAGACTTTAATACTCAAATTTACAATGCATTTTAACATTTATACACATTTCTTTCACTATAAAATTTAAAATAAAACGGAATTTAATATTTGCTTGGATGTATATTTGATCTCTAGACTTAATTTCAAAAAAACTTAAACCGTAAATCGTATGCAAAAACTGTTTTACATCAGTTTACGTTTAAATATATGTATATTTATCATAACATATACATTTATGTATTTAAGACCCTGTATAACACGTAAGGGGCCATACACGTAACGCACTTAAGGGGGTAGGGGGTATGGCGTAGCATTATGCTGCGTCATGTGGGTAAGGGGGGGGGTTGGATCAACGTTACGTAACTCACACATATTAACACTAAGATCTGGCACACTCCCGTATCTATTGATACTGTTATAAATCTTTCAAAATTAAAAATAATCAAATTGATATCTTAATCAAGGTTACAGTTAGTTATCTTCCGTCATACTATTTTAATATCAGTTAAACTACTAATAAATACATTAGTGTTTTGAGTAAGTTCTACATTGATTTTCACCTATGTTTTGTGTTATTTTAGAGTGTAAAGTTACAGTACTTGGTGTACCTGTTACCTGTTGGTGTAGTGTACTTGTTACAGTATCGCGCAATGCCACCCACTTTTTAGTTTTTTTTGTAATGTTGTTTTGTATTTTAATTAGTTATAAATTAAATTTGTTACGTTTTAGCTGAGACATTTTATTTTGTTTTTTATATTATTAGTAACAGTCTTGTTTGTTTTTATACATTTTGCTTTGAAATAAATTATTACAAATTGTTGTTAAAATAAAGTAATTTAAAGTTTGATGATTCATTGAAATCCAAATTCCAAATTGCTAGTAAAAATATGTTTAAAAGTCTACTACGATTGAGTTACGCAACACATTCGGGGGTGGTGTGGGGTGGGGGGGTATGGTCAAGCGTTATGGTGCGTTATACGGGGGAGGAGGGTCTGAAATGACGAAACATGCGTTGCGTAATATGTGTATAGCCCGTAACCACTAACGCTGCTTCTTAAAACACTCTGATCTATAAAACGTAAACTTTCCGTCATAAAAATGGGTTTAAATGAAATTACTCTCCATTTTACTTCTTGAGACTTTTTAAAGTCACTTGGGGACAAGAATTTTCAACAGTTTTGTATAAAATTACACTGAAGTTGAATGGTTCAGTAATAAGAATTAAGGGATGTTAAACTATTTTAAAAATTTGAATCCAGGATGGTGGCCTAAAATATAAGCTAAGATAAAATGAAGTATAAGTTGATCAATAATGACCGGCAGTGGTTCGGAGTGGATATCTCAAGATATGTAGAAACAAGTAGGGGGACTCGTCCTGAAAAAAATTCACCCTGTTTATTCAATTACACAACCAATGTTAGGTACCTCTAAATATAACATCAAACATATATGAAACCGCATGTGTATATTATATAACATCACATACAAATATGAATACGGAAAATGGAGCTAAAGAAACTTAATTTGAATCCGGTTTTAAACAAAATATTTTACCTTGAATTCAAATCGCACTTATATAAAACTGCACATTTTACTGCTCAAAAACATGTTTGCAGGAAAACATAAACTGAATTTGGCCACCAGGAAAAGCGTCATACGCAAGAATACAAAGAATTTTTTGCATGTAGGGATGGAAGCAGAGCAGGGGAAGTGTTCACTCACCACACCGTAGTCCACTCCTAAACCTTGCCCCATCAGAAGCTGCTACGTTAGTTACACCAGCAACATTTTAAACTATTTATCTAAATGTCTTATTTGAATATATAAAAAGAACAGTGTTTGAGTTTTCTTGGTTATGTTGAGAATTTGTTTAGACATTATCCTGAGACACTTATATACTAAAGGCTGCATTAAAGTATCTCTGAAACAATTAAAGTAACCTTAGCTATTATTGTTTAACTGTGCTATGTTTTAAAACGCGAACGTAATTTCTAACTATTTTTAGTGGGCATCGATATTATTGTATATTAAACTGATGACTACTTAAATATCCGTGCTTTACTGTATCAACAATTGATTTATAATTAGATTCAACTAAAATTATCAGTGTGTACTTACTACGTTATCTTGTGGAATACTAACAAACTAAAATAAAAAAGAAATTGTTTCAACCACACGGAAACATTACTTGAGACAGTGAATGTCAGGTAGGTGGGGTCAGTAATAGCATTTCTCACTCCCAAAATTCATTCCATCTCTCTCGCTCAAGTTGTTTCAAAAGATCGCTGATTCAACGGCCCAACTTAAGTTATGTTTTAAAGTCAGGTGTTTTTGTTTACATTAATTGTAATTATCAGCATAGTTACATGTAAGAAATTTCAAACATTTACAGTATTTTTAAAAGCTTTTCCCTATTTGTAAAAGTTTACATGCGAGATATTAAAGCGAATATTATAGCTAATAATATATTATAGCTAATGTGTTTTAAAAGCAACAGTAAAAAATAAGCGGTATTAATAATATGGATTTTTAATGTAAACATGTTACCTATATAATTACAGAGTAAAGAGTAGAAGCTTGAGTAAATAAGGTTGAAATGTTGTTAAATAAAGTTCCCATAATATTGCAGTTTGGAAAACTAATACCCCCGTCACAGAAAACCTGCGTACTCAGCGAATTTCCAATGTATATATATGGGTATCACTACTACCTAGAGCCACTTACCAAGTTTCATAAAAATACATTCATTAATAAGTGATATATAGCATTTTATTTATTATCCATAAGAATAAAATTATAATTGAGTACGCAGGTCTGCTGTAACAAGGAAGATAAGAAATTGTTTGCTATTATCAATATAACTCAACCAGGTGAAGCTACATACCAAGTTTAATTAATTTAGGTTCACAACTAAGGGAGATATACAACTTTACTTATTCTACATATGAATAACATGGGGGCCGAGTATGCAGGTTTGCTGCTACCGGGAAAAATAAAAAAAATTTGTTGTGCTAATATCAATATACCACAACTAGATGAAGCCACATACCACGTTTCATATATATACATAAATAAAAAATCGAAATATAACATTTTATTTATTCTCCATAAGGATAACATTGTACAACGTACTGTGTTTAGCACTTTGAATATCACTGCAACGGTTGAACGTAAACAACAATTAAAACGCCAAAATGATTGTTTTGTAGAGCTAAACTGATTGGTAGAAAGAAATGTGGAGTTTTTAGTGAAATCGTCCGAGGAAAATCTAAAAACCGTATTCCCATAAGATTAACATGGAAAATTTTAAGGACACATTTTTTGACTTTTCTCCACAACCACTAAAAATATCTTAATGATTCAAAATACTAAATTGTTTGTTTTTTAAAGCTCTGTAAAATGGCTACAACCAAAATCTAGTGTTTTTTAAATTTTAGGATAAAAAGTTCAAAAAAACAGATTTTTGGAAAATTGTAAACCCCCATAAAACCCCCTTCCCATAAACCGATCGATCTGAATTTCGAACTTAAAGTCATAAATGTTACCCTCCACATATGTGCCAAATTTCATCAAAATCGGGCGCTTCTTTCAAAAGTTATCGCGGTAACGGACACACACACACACACACACACACACATATATATATATAGACCCCGTGTATATGTATCTATATGTATATATATAGATATATACATATACATATTATAAATTTGAACGAATAGTGTTTTTGGCATCTAGGGACCTCAAAACAAAAAGTTATCATGGTCTCGGGCTTAAGTCTTACCATGCTACCTACGGTAATAGCTTCTTCCCTATGGGGGAAATTCGCTAAAATCTATGAAATAATAATCATTTATCTAAAACTTCACACACAATTATGATTTGTATTATAGATCTGAAAAATAACATTAAAACGAAAGATGTTGAAATATTAGATAGTCGTCTCAGAGAACAGTGACGAGGCAAACAAGAACATTCAATATTAGACGTATCAGATGTCAGGAGAATGTCTCCGGAGGAAGGAGATCATATTACAGTCCCATAGCACACTATCATTTATCATTAACAACAAAATAAATCACACATATAATAGGTGTAGTACTTAAGGAATTCTTTTCTAAGATGATATTCATTCATAGCAGAAATGCCTCAAACACCACATAGTGTATTCAGTTTGAAAAATAGTCGAAAAATATAATTTTAAAATTATCATTTTTTTAAATTAATTTCTACACACACACAAACACACACACACACACACACACACACACCACACACACACGTATCAGCCTTCAATTTCTCTGAAGCGGTGTTTGCATTCATAATTAATGTAAGAATCATAGTTACTACATAAAAGTGACTTGTGAAATTTCAGATACATTTATTTTTTTAAAGGTTCATTTACGGATGGTTTAAATATAACTTAATGACGACGATAATTAAGTACGTAATATAAAATAAAATTAGTATGAACAAAATATGACGTTTCAACATAAAAGTAACGTGATGCAAGGAAAAATTAGCATAATACGTGTTGTTATGATTAGGGGGTGTAAATAAAAAACGTCTTACAACAATTCCAAATATCTTTACATTTATTACATAATTACATTAGCCCTCTTACTTTTACTTTTTACTATCTTGTATTTATATTTACCGTCTGGAATATGAATACAGTATAAGAGTAATCATATTTTGAATTGGTATAAGAAATTTGTCATTTACACCCCGTAATCATATCAACACGTATCAAGCTAATAAATTAGTTATAGATACAAGTTATTATGTCCGTTCACATCGTCACATTTAAAAAACATATTTAATTCATACTATTGGAATTCTTTGCTTACAAAAAGTGTTTTACCACATACATCTCTTTTACCAAATCTCTTAAGCACCAAGGCGAAACTCGTTCAAATTACATTAAATAAATATTCCGATACAAAGAAACAGTATTTGTTGGGTTAACTGTCAGCAACAACAACTGTTGTCGAGCAAGTCGTGTCTCCGGGGAAATCGCGGTCCTCAGCAGCTTTGTACCTCCTTCATATTTCTCCTGTGAATTACAGATAAGTACAACATAAGCAGGAGCTTTTATCCAAGTAAACATTATAAATCAAAACTGTTGTAAACTACAAACAATTTATTCACACATGAAAATAATATAATAATGTAAAGACACAGCATAAAATATAGTGTAAAAATATATTATTGAAAAATTCATACAAATTGGACAGTAAGCCAAACCAATTGAACACTTTTTAATAAACCACCAGTTTTTCCCAAGAGTTAACAAAATGAGTACAGACATTGTTTTTACTGATTACGAAATAAAAGTTCTCAACAAAGGATTAAAACATAACATTCTAAATGGAAACTGGAATAATAACCTTGTTTCTGAAATACTAAATGCTAAAATTGCTATTAATTAGATTGAAGATGGTAATTCCAGAAACTATGTTAGGCATGTAATTGACAAGAAAATCAAATCAGTCTTAACAAGTAATAAACATAAGGAATAATCTTAATAAGGAATAAACATAGCTCTGTTAGGAGTGACATTCAAATCGTGAAAGCTATTTAAGAAAAATTAATGACTCATGAATGCAGTCCACTAAAGCGGACAAAGGTCAGTCCGTTGTAACTTTGAAAATAAGTGAGTAGAACGAAAAGGTATTATATTTTTTAAACAACAATAACATTAAAGGCATTTGTAAAGATCCAACTGACGATTCCTGACATACATGCTTGAAAAATGTTTTAAATAAGACTCAACACATTTTGGATGGAAATAATGTGAATCATCTCAAAATGATAAAACCTAAAGCACCAGTACTAAGGGGGTTGCCGAAAATTAACAAAGGACTCATGCCTATCAGACCATAGTAAATTTTACCTCAACCCTAACATATATATAAATCAGCTAAAAAACTGGCCAAGATACTTCGCACCAATATAAAGTTAAACAACAACCATAGCTTAAAAATCAGCTTAGAACTGATTATTTCACTAAGAATATAAAAATAGAAAATAGACATATAATATCATGGCTTTACTTGATATTGTTAATTTTTACTCTAATGTCCCAGTCCAAAAAACCCTAGATATTACTAAGGACAATTTGGTTGCTAATTCTGAGCTTAGTATTGAGTCTATTTTCGGGTTAATTAACCTGATCAGAATAACTTTAGAACGGAACTACTTCACTTTTAACGGAAAATTATACTTACAATAGAATGGCTTAGCTATGGATTCCCCTCTGTCGAGCACACAGCAGTTGTCCTCAACAATTTTGAAAATGAATATATTTTTTTCTGAAAATAACAGATTCGCTAAAAAATTCATATTTTACATGAGGTATGTGGATGACACAATCTTAATTTGTAATGGTGACTCAAGATAGTTACTCATATTCAATAATTATTTGAATAATATTTCACAACATTTAAAGTTTGTGTTGGAGATTGAACAGAGTGATTATTGAATTTCTTATTCTTGACGCTGAGTAAATCCAATAATGAAATTAGCTGTAGAATCTATAGGAAACCTACAACTACGGACCACACAATATATGCTGTTCCAGCCATCCCCAATCTCATAAGATGGCTGCGCCCAATAGTTTTGTAAATAGGCTATTAAAAGTTCCAATGTCCCAGGATGACTACAACAATGAATACACAATACTAAAATACATTGCAACCAACAATGTTTACCATAGCTGCATCATAGATACCATCATTAATAAACAGAAAAATAAAAAATCTACAGAGAAATCCAACAACGATTTTGTGTCTGTAGAGTTCGGAAATAATTTGCACTTTACATTGAAAAATGGATTAAGAAAACAAAACATCACTTTGGCGTGCAAAACTTCCAATAAGTTAGAACGCCACTTGAACAAAACTGACTCTAATGAAGATAACAACAGCTCAGATGGTACAGGAGTATACAAATTATCCTGCAGCGAATGTCAAAAAATTTACATAGGACAATCGGGTCGTTCATTTCGCAAAAGGTTTTGTGAACATCTTCCTAAGCCAAAATTGGTAACACAGCGCTCCAAGTTTGTGGAACACCTCGTCAAAGAGAATCACAATGGTAAAAATTGCAGTAAGAGTTTATAAGTACTTCATAAATGTAACAAAGGCCCTATCATGAACGTTCTCGAGAGCTATGAAATTTATAAAGCTTTAAAAAAATCGCCAATGACGTTTTGAATGAGAAATTACATTTTGGTTCAAAAATTCTGTTCGATCGTGTAGAAACTCCTAATTAATAATAGAAGACGAGATAATCAGCTGACTGCCCCCTTAGTAGGGGGCTATGGCCGGTTCTGGACCACCTTCGCAGACTGAGGAGCCGAGGAGCCCCCCCCGTGACGTCATCCCCCCCCGCTCCACAGCGTCACGTGTCGAGGCGCGTGCTAGGGCCTACGTGACCGCCCGGGGCTGTTTACTCCTAACTTTCCTTATTGTCACTGCTTTTTTCCCATTACGTGATGTTTACTGGAAGCCTCTTCGCTTTCACCTCGATGCTCCTCAGAAGACAACGCTCATTCTAGAGACAGACATTAAGGTACGACCATGTCAACCACCACTTACACCTTAGCAGCACAAGAGGTTGTCAGCGACCTCATTGACTCATGTAGAGCCATGGTAGCCACACAACTAGTTATACTCCGGTGGGGCTACCTTTTACCAGATGGGCGGCACCACGTAATGCGACGTCGCTACGTCGCTAATCAACCCACACATCTGGAGGAGGTGGAGCAGCGGCTCCGCAACATTATACATAATGGAGAGATTGCTGTCCTCATCAAAATATGCATTCCCTTAGATTAAGTTTTATTAAAAATAAATAAAGAAAGAAATTATCAAAAAAGATATTTCCTTTATTCAAAAAACTATATAAAAAATAAACAATATTCCTTTATCAAAAAACTATATGGTTATGAACTTATCCAATGAGCCCCCTCCCCGTTCATGCTTCCTCTATCCTAACCTAAGCCCCCCCCGTTCATGCTTCCTCTATCCTAACCTAAGCAACCCCCCCCCCGTTTACCACACGCGCCTTTATGTTAACCTTGTTTACTCCTCTCTTGTCTTCAGTTAACGGTCGAGAGTCGCGGCACCATGTCCTCTGACAGCAGCAGCAGCGATACCGAGCGAGTTGAAGTGAGTGTTGGTGAGGAGGGAAAGACTGTGAAAGTTAGGCGAGTGAGATACCAGTCTGCGTGGAGACCAGTGGAACCTCGGTACGAGTGGAGGAAGCGCGTTCGACGTATTGACAAGAAGTTTACGGCAGAGTGCGTTCCGAGGATACATTACGACTTGGAACAGTACGAGAGCGACCTGCTGTGGAGAGCGGAGCGGTACAAGAACATCCATACCTTTCCGCGTGATGATTATGAGATGTGGGTGGTAGAGGAGGGCAGAAGGTACCTCGCGGAGGACTTTCCATTCGAGAAGGAGTACTGGGAATGGATCCGGTATGAACAGCAGTATTTGCTATTGGTGAACGATTGGAACAGATAAGGGGAAGAGTTTGCGGTAAATCCTTTTTTGTAAAATTTATAAGAACTAAAATAAATATTAATTGAAGTAAATAGTTACACAAAGCCCTCCTCCACATGATGTCACCATCCCCGTTATACCTCGAGGCAAGCGCTTGTTTACTTGTGGTTTTCCTATACGCAGACTAATGCTATTTAATGAGCGGTGCCTAATGATCCTCCTCAGTTGATCTGTGAATGTACTCGAGTGCTTATTTGTGTGCTCCTAACCAGTGACTTCTTCCTGCTTCGATTACCTTCATTAATTAAACGTAAGTAGAAATATTTTATTAACTAAACCATTTTAAATTTTCTTTTATTTCGGACGTACTCTCAACACTTTATTTACTAATGAAATTTAATTAAACCCTGTTTTAAAACAGCTCTTTATTAAATGTATTAGGCCTTTCCAACGAATGATAATTTCCAGTTAACTGATTTCGAACCTGACATTACAATGCACTTTGAGACATACATAAATCAGTGGAGCTATTCTGAGCGTATCATGGTTGTTTCTTTTTAATATTTTTATTTTTCATTCCTCTAGAAAGTTATTAAGTATCATTTGTTGTTGTAGATGAACAACCAACATTTGTGTGAGGTCTGTGGTCGCACCTTCAGCCTTTTCAAAAACCTGAGGAGGCATGCAGAGTCTGCCCACAACGACAGACGCCATGACTGCAACGTTTGTGGTAGACGATTAACAAGAAGGGACAACCTCAATCGACACATTACTACTGCCCACCAACAGCCTGTGGAGGAGCTCCAAGGTTAGTAACTAATCTATAGGCTATCTTTTTATAAAATGCTTCTCGTAATTAATATTTTAAGAAATTTAAATTTTTTTAATTTTAAATTGGAATTTAAAAATTTGCATAATAAATTGTTTTAATTTTAAATTGGAATTTAAAAATTTGCATAATAAATTGTGATAAGTGTTCATGCCCCCCCCCTCGCTTCCTCTATCCTAACCTAGACAACCTAAGCAACCCCCCCCCCGTCGTTTTATAAGCGTAGTAACTCTCGTTATATGTTGTAGACGAAGGAGCAGAGTTGGAGGCTCGGGCAGCCAGGTTCCGCTGCGCCTTCTGCGACAGGGACTTCATGCGCCACCACAACCGGGACCGCCACCAGACGCGCGGCTGCCCCGTCGTGTTGAACCTCGTCCGAGACCACTTCGAGCCACCACCATCACCCATCGCGGAGCCGCGGGAGCCTCAACCCGGACCGAGCGGGGAGCCTCAACCGGGGCCCAGCAGGGAGCCGCAACCGGGGCCCAGCAGAGAGCCACAACTGGGGTCTAGTGAGGAGGAGCCGATGGAGGGTGCTGGTCTCCCAGCGTTCCAGCTCGTGCATCGAGCCTTCCGCAGACGCCTCCTCGCCTTTCGACTATCTCAACCGATGGACGCCCTGCTGACAGTCGAGGAGGCGCTCGTCTTCCTGTTCCAGGAGGTCTTTGATCTTTTGACCGACGTGAGGAGCAGACATCCCAGCATCAAGGTGAACATGGTCCTGGAATGTGAGTTCACCAACATCCACGGGGCCACTTGCCTGCGCTCCTTCAACACGAAGAACGTCCCGCTGACCGAGGCCTCTGACTTGGGGGATTTCCTCTCCGCGACGTTCGACACAATCAAGAACAAGAAGGAGCAGTGCGAGTTGGTGGGCAGTGGTTTGACCTACCTGCGCATACGCGACCTGGAGATCCGCGTGAACGAGTACACGCCGCTCAGAGGCAGAGCGTTTATTCCGCTGCCAAAGGACATTGACGCTACGCACGCAGTCATCAATGTCCAAAACAACGATGAAATGTGCTTCATGTACGCGATCCTGGCCGCGTTTGTCCCGGAGCATCAGCAGAGACCCGCAAGGTACACCTTGGACATCATCGCCCGGTACGACTGGACCGACCTGCGCTTCCCCGTCACACTGAAGGACATCAAGGCTTTTGAGCGCAAGAACGCCATCAGCGTGAACGTGTATGGGATAGAGCGCGCGATGGTGAGGAGACGGCCTGGTGGAACACCTCAGTTCAAGGACAGGGTATACCCGTTGAAGATATGTAGGCGGGAGCTCCAGGACCATCGCGACCTGCTGTACGTGACAACTGAGGGTAACAGCCATTACGCGTTCATCAGGAACTTGAGCCGACTGGTCCGCCCTCAGCTCACCACCCACGACCACAGGATCTACATCTGCAAGAGGTGTTTCGCCTACTTCGACAACCGGCCCAACAAGCTCGGGTTGACGGGCGCTCAGCGCTTGGAGGAGCATAGGCGTTACTGTTACGCTAAGGCTCCTCTCCGCTTGGACATGTCGAAAAAGGAGAAGATCCGGTTCGCGCATCCCGAGTACACCCGGCGAGAGAGGTTCTGCATCTACGCGGACTTTGAGTGCTCCCTTCAGCCCGTCGCCGACGACCCCGCGGAACCGCCACCCGGGACCAGACCTATGCGCATGCACGTCCCGTACGCCTTTGCCTACCAGATCGTGGACTCGCTGGGGCTGGAGGAGTTTGAACCCCGGGTCTACTTCGGGGTCGACGCGTCCAAGGTGTTTATGGAGAGGCTCAAGATGGACGTGTTGATGCTGTGGGAGTTCCTGTTCAGCATGAGAGCTCTGCACCCTTCTCTGACCCGGCAGGAGATGGACGAGTACCTGGCGGCGACTCGCTGCTACCTCTGCGGTGAGGAGTTCACCGAGCAGGACGTCAAGGTGCGGGACCACAACCACGCCCCACCTTACGAGTTCCGAGGAGCGGCGCACCGCTCGTGCAACCTACGGTACAGGGAGCAGCGGGTCATCAACTGCTATTTCCACAACCTGTCCAACTATGACGCTCACTTCATAGTGCGGGAGTTGGCCATTGACCCCGGCGATGTCGACGTGCTGGCGCACACGGAGGAGCGCTACATCGCTTTCACCAAGCGGTTCCACTTTGGCCAGCCCGGGGACAACCAACGACAGTCATCTTTCGCGGTGCGGTTCCTGGACACCTACAGGTTCTTGTCCATGAGCCTGGCCAACCTGGCGGCGGGGCTTCCCACGGATAAGATGCGTGAGACCAGGAAGCGGTTCCCCAACAACCGGCTCTTCGACCTGGTGCGCAGGAAGGGCGTGTTCCCCTACGACTTTGTCACGTCGTACGACACGTGGTACTCCACCAGACAGCTTCCTCCTCGGGCCGCGTTCAAGAACAGCATGACCCTGGAGGATATCAAGGAGGAGGAGTACGAGCACGCCCTCAACGTGTGGCGAGCCTTTGACTGCAACCACCTCAAGGACTATGCCGACAAGTACCTGCGCTGTGACATCGCCCTCCTCATCGATGTGTTCGAGCAGTTCCGCGACACCTCTTTGGCTGAGTATGGACTGGACCCTGCCCACTACTACACCCTGCCCTCTTACGCCTGGGACGTCATGCTCAAGACTTGCGGCGTGGAGCTGGACACGCTGCGGGACTTTGACATGTACCTCTTCGTGGAGCAAGGCATCAGAGGAGGTATCTCCCAGGCCATCACCCGCTACGCCAAGGCCAACCACGAGCGATACCGCCCCGAGGACCGACGCCCCGACGAGCCGACACGCCACCTCCTGTACCTGGATGCCAATAACTTGTACGGCTGGGCCATGTCCCAGTACCTGCCCACTGGAGACTTCCAGTGGCTCAGCCGTGAGGAGATTGACGCCTTGGACATCGCCTCGTTGGACGTGGAAGCCGACCGGGGCTACATACTAGAGGTGGACCTCAACTACCCCGCCCGTCTCCACGACCTGCACAGGGACCTCCCCTACTGCTGTGAGACCAAGCGGCCTCCAATAGGCAAGTTCCCTAAGCTGATGACCACCCTGGACAACAAGGAGCACTACATCTGCCACTACAGGATCCTGCAGCAGGTGCTGAACAACGGACTGGAGCTTGTGGCTGTGCACAGGGCCGTCTCGTTCCGCCAGTCTCGATGGCTCGAGCCCTACATCCTGATGAACACCGAGCTGAGGAAGAAGGCCAAGACCAAGTTTGAGCAGGACTTTTTCAAGCTCATGAACAATGCGGTCTTCGGCAAGACCATCGAGAACGTGCGCAAGTGCCTGAACGTCAAGCTGGTCTGCACTCCGGAGAGGTTCAGCAAATACGTGGCCAAGTCCAATTTCCTGGACCGCACTTACTACACAGAGGACGTAGCCCTCATCTATCTAGCCAGGGTGAACATCGTTCTGGACAAACCCATCTACATCGGCATGTCTGTCCTGGAGCTGAGCAAGTGGCTCATGTACGAGTTCTTGCGCAAGATGAAGGACCGCTACGGTGACCACCTGACCGTAGACTACATGGACACGGACAGCTTCGTGTTTGACATCATCTCTCAGGACATCTACAGGGAGATGATGGAACACCTGGAGGATTTTGACACCAGCGCCTACCCCAAGTCCCACCCCTGCTACAGCCCCATCAACGCTAAAGTCATCGGCAAGTTTAAGGACGAGTGCGCTGGCAGATCCCTGTTTGAGTACCTCGGGCTTCGTTCCAAGCTCTACTTCATGGACATTGAGGACCCGAGCGAGGAGACGGGATCCAAGGCTCTCAAGCGCGAGTAGTAGGGAAAGGGGACTTCTGGGCCAAGTGATTGACAGCTTCCGGTCACGTGACCGGAAGCGCTGCGTCATGAAAGACGTCATCTGAGGCTGAGCCAGTGACGTAGGCGGTTTTGTGACGAAATGAGTAAAAGTTCAAAGTTCAAGGTCACGGTGAAGTTTTTTTAAAAAAATCTACCTCGCACTCGTAAAACGATTGTGATTCGATAGTTAATCGATAATAAATATCGAATGAAAATTATCGAATGAAACAATCGAATGATACGAGTGCGAGGTAGAACAATTACAAATATTACTTTATTTTATTAACAATAATTCATATTACAAATATTACTTTATTTTATTTACAATAATTCATGTTTACAATAGTTCCCCGTTGTTCGTTGTCATCGATGTTGTTGATCCGGACGAGTTGCGGCCATCACTTCGCTTTCTGATGAAAGACGGTAGATACTTCGATTCCTGCGCAGAGTCCATGTTGTGTTTTTAACACCTATCTGTTCTGTTAGGTGTTTGCATTTTATTGCTGTCAGGTGGAAAATAATACCTGACGGCAATGAAATAGAAACATCTATCAGATCTTGAGTGAAATAATATTGTTAGTTTGTGAAGAGCGTCTTGGAGAGCTCGATGTTCACCGGTCGAGAGCCGGAGGTGTACTGACTATTCGCTAGCTAGCGTTCTGGTATCAAAAAAATGGTGGGGGTAAAAGTGTAGTAGAACGAAGCAGATGGCGGACGGCAGATGGCGGACGGCAGATGGCTGGCGGCAGGTGGCAGGCGGCAGGTGGCAAGTGTGCGGCAGATGGTAGTCCCCCCACTAAACCAGTCCCCCCACTACACCAGTCCCCCCACTACACCAGTCTCCCCACCAAGTTTTACATCGCACAATAACTAGTTTACATGTGTTAGTTAGGGTTTAGCTCTTAGACTGTCAAGACCTTACCTCCGTAACAAAACTTCAATAATGTTTGCGCTTCAACGCTGTATAAGTATAACAGCTACTATGATCTAAACCGGTGCATGTATTCATATGGTTCTTTTTGCGTAGCAAACAACTGGCTAAAAGTGTTTCAACCTCGATTATTCTTCGACGAAACCGCTCATTGTCCACTAAAAGTGTAGACCTTCTGTCTTCATTGTCAGGGAAGTAGAAAGTAGTGTCAAGGGGACTACTGAAGGTCACCTTCCTCATGTTCCTGTAAAACTGCGACATTTTTCAGACCCTCTAGGTAGATGTTCATCCGTCAAGAGCTGGAAGAATAATGATGTAGCGTTATTGTGTATGATAGGCACCTAACCCCCACCACAACGTTACCTTGTCCTTCAAACCATCGTTTTTACGCTACGGATGCTATACTGTTGGTTAGATTTAAATTTAGATTGCACCTTCTTGTTTGTTTTGTCAAGCCGCGTAATTGAAGTACCCACATGTTATACTTTGAACCAAAAACAAAGAAGTTATTTAGGTTTGTCCTTGAAAATAGTTGTTTTTTCGCTGTTGCTGCTATACCCTTTGTCGGATCTGAATTCTGTTTGCACCAACTTGTTCGTCTGATCAATCCGCGTAATGTGAGTACCCACTTAATATATTTTAAACCGTAAATAAAGAAGTTATTTAGGTGAGTCCCTCGAAATAGTTGTTTTTAGCTATTACCGCTATACCCTTGGTCCGATCTGAATTCTGTTTGCACCAAATTGTTCGTCTGATCAATCCGCGTAATTTGAGTACCCACATGACATACTTTGCACAAACTTTATAACCCCCCCCCCTTTTTTGGGTCATGTTCAAGGTCAAGGTCAAGGTCAAGGACCTTGGGACTTAGAAATTTTCACAAAGTGGGCTGCACACAAACATAAGACTAACAGTCTCCTGCCTATGTACAGGCCAAGTCCCTAACTTGATATGTTTAGGCGGTCCTTTTGTTAAAAAGGACCTTTTGTGGGAGGGGGTGGGACAAGGGCTTTATTGGACAATCCACTTTACTTTGCCTTCTTCTTTGACCAAAGTTAAAGTCTGACGGTAGCCTACTTCTGGTGGTGCCGGAATCGATTGCGCTAAATCGACCTCGAATAGGACGTCGCCGGATGATAAATAATATGTTGATTTGCTCTTTTGAAACACCACTGTGTAGGAGAAGTTTGTCCTTAAAAATTTAAATTTTGTTTTAATAATGTCAATTGGGGTGATTAGTTCGTCTTCCTTCAAGGTCTTCATTTTTTCTATCTTCCTCATTACTGACTTGTGTGATATTTTTGGTGATGGTGATGGTGAAATTGGTCTTGAAGAACCTTGGACTGGAGGATGTTGTGCAGTTGATGAATGTGAAGATGGCGTTGAAGAACCTTGGACGGGCGGATGTCTTGCAGCTGATGAAACTTGTTTGAAATAAAGCGGGTGATTTTGAAAACTTTTCTGTATTCTTGACTTGAACGACGACGGTCTTTTAAATCCACTTGTCTTTGGAGGCGACTTCTTCATAGAATCCTTAATCCTTCTAAGTTTTTCAGCAGTCAATGGAGAAGACATATTAAAACAGAGAGCGAGTTGACCGTTCCAGGTAAAGGTTGAAGCTGGAATGAGGTACCAGACGGAGCAAAGCGGGTCACCAAGTGTAACCGTGACATTTAAGGACCGGTCTACATCCGGTTCCCCTTCCCCCCATGACGACACAACTCCCCCCTGACGTCATGGGGCGGAGCCCCCCCCCCCTTTTTTGGGTCATGTTAAAGGTCACCCCCCCCCTTTTTGGGTCATGTTCAAGGTCACCCCCCCCCGTGACGTAACATCCCCCCCGTGACGTAACATCCCCCCTTCCGCTTCGGTGACGTCACTTTGCCTTTATAAGCGGGAGCAGTCCGCGGTCTCTTCGCAGTAGCTTGCCGCCCTTTACGGACCAACGTCCGACTGGGTTGCATTCTGCTGCAGCGTAGGTCTGTTAAGTGTGCGTTGGGCCCGACGCGCAATTAACAGATTCGCGCCCTTGCATGTGTTTGTTAGTTTGTTATGCATGGTAGATTGTTAGATTAACGCTTGTAGTTTGCTAGTAAATGTAGTTAGTGTTTGTAATTAATGTTTTGGTGTTGGTTTTTGAAGTGTTTTATTTACTAATATGTACCTTCCCTACAGCTCCCTTTTCTTATGGACATTGATCCAAACTGGGTAAAGTGTCCCTATTTTTATCCGTGGGGTTTAACTTGTAAATATAAAATCGGTCCTTGTAATTCTACCTTGGTCAAAACTTGGGTTCGCAGTAGATTGGCGCCCGTTACTGACCCACGTCCGACTGGGTTCCAGTATGCTGTTGACCTTTGTACAACCGACCTTGGTTGATCTTTGAAAAAATAACTTGTAAATATAAAATCGGTCCTTGTAATTCTACCTTGGTCAAAACTTGGGTTCGCAGTAGATTGGCGCCCGTTACTGACCCACGTCCGACTGGGTTCCAGTTTGCTGTTGACCTTTGTACAACCGACCTTGGTTGATCTTTGAAAAATTAACTTTAACTTTAACTGTTCAATTTGTTTAAATATTTGTGGGTAAAGTCTTTATTTTTTCAAAGTAATGTAATATGTTTCTCATCCCTTTCCTAACCCCTCTAAGGTATGGCGCGCAAACCGACCTTGTGTCAATACGGCGCGTAAACCGGTTGACATTACCTTTCTTAGCCTGAGAAACTGTTGTGATTCTTTCTCTTTTTTTGGGTTTTTTTCTTTATTTTTCGTTATTAAAATCATTGCTTGTAATTCCCTGTCCCCTAATACAGAGCGGGGAATAGAGCACCAATTTGTGCTCTATTCCCCGCTTTGGCAACAAGTTCAGATGACCTTGACCTACTGACAGGACTTATAAAACTTTCGTCTGGTCACATATAGGAAGATGAATATTTTAAACCATAGCCTATCCCCAATTAAATGCCCCCCCCCTTTCTTTTCCCTTTCCCTTACTACAACTGGGTATAAAAGGAGGGTTTCCACCAGTGATAAAATCATTCTGCTGCTTACACATCACGAGTGCAATTCTGTTCCCGAGATGTCTGACCGCAGGAAGCAACTTTTGCCAAGGAAGGTGGAGCACTCTTCACCTGCTCCGTCATCTGCTCCGCCAGCTCCTTCCATCCTTCGGCAGGCGTTGATTTTATCGTGTATTGTTTCTGAGGAGCCTGCACCACGACCGCAACCACTTCAAGAAAACCTCGTTGCTCCCCCGTCAGCTTCTTCATCTTCTTCATCGTCTTCATCTTCTTCATCGTCTTCATCTTCGGCTACTTCTTGCTCACCTTCTCCATCACCGAGGAAGGATGAGCAAACACCTGCACCATCTTTGGCTTCACCAGCTCCTTCGCTTCTTCAGCAGGCGCTGGCAAGCATTCTTCCGCCTTCTACACCAGGCTCTTCAACACCATCTGCAAGTCTACTTCCTTCTTCTCCCACCAAACCTTCTACATCTTCTTCAAGTGTTCCTTCCCGTCCTTCAGTAATCTGCATTAACAACGAACCTCCTTCAGAGAAATTTAAACAATTAAAAGCCTTGAGACGGCAGTCTATACTTCCTGCACCAAGATGCAGCTACAGTTTTAAAAAAGGTGCAAGGAAAGGGGAACGTTGTGCTAAGTCTTGTGTTTTAAATGAAAAAGAATGCAGATTACATTTAAAACAAAACCACAAGGGTACCGTTTCTCTTTCTACACCGCATCCAACAGTGAGACCGACCAAAATTCGAATTAATAGGCTTTGTAGAAATAAACGATACATTTTTGTTAAATCAAAGGGCTTTGCAAAGGTGGTGGTTCAATGTGAAGGTAAATTGTACTATGTAGAGTTGCCTAGAGCCATGGACCTCCACGTCAAAGAACTTACCAAACAGGACTATTTAATTCGAAATGATTCAGGTTTCACTGTGTGGAAAACATTAAAATAAAAAAGATCAAAAAAGTGTATTCCAAATTAAAATAGTTTTTTCCAAATTAAAAAAAAGTGTGGACAACCTATTTACAATCTGTAGCATATGCTGCAGAGTGTAAATAGGTTGTCCACACTTTTTTTACAATGTTACAACGACCTTGACCTAGATAACGGACTTAGATATTGTACACTAAGTCAAAGATAAAACTTAAAAGGAAAAAGGAGAAATATTATACTAAAAACATTATTCAACAGTAAAGAGGGGAGGGGGTAAGCGGGTATTTAAGCGAGCGATTCGGAATATAACTATTAGTTGTATCGTCATGAGCGTCAACAGCAACACATGGGGAAAGCAAATTAGCGAAGAGGAGTTGTACGCGATTGCTGAGGCTGCTGAAATGACTGAGGTTTATAAGATTGATAAGGTTGCGGAGAATGGTGCTCAGTCTCAACCGCAACAAACTACATCATCGATGCAGTCTACAACGCAACAACCAAGACCCTATCATGTTATCCTGGAGGAGTATAATGAGGCGATGAGGTACGCCTTTACAAAGTGGTGTGGTCAACCGCGTTCTCCTGAACAATGGGAGGAGCACGATGCAGACTTTCGCCTGGTTGCAGACTTAGAACTTGAGCTTCAAAGAACAAAGGCTGCTCAAAAGTGAGAAGAGTTATTGTTTACTTTAAAATACAGAGCGGGGAATAGATCAGTTTGCGGTCCAAGTGAGAACCACTTACTGCTCTATTCCCCGTTTTGGCAACTTGTTTAGATGACCTTGGGACTTAGACAATTTTCGTTTGGTAAAAAACAACATTGAAATATATGTTGTTTTTCAACATATATTCCCCCCCCCACTTCCATTGGGTATAAAAGAGACACCTTACCGATGGTAAAATTAGTCTGCTGCTTGTATTCGCCCACCTCAGACACCATGGAGCACATCACTGTTTCATCTTCTGCTGCCCCATCGATACTTGTCCAGGCTATGATTCTATCTAACATTTTTCCAGAGACTAGTAATACTTCGCCAAACTTAAACTCGAGATCTTTCAAAACCGAGAGAAACAATGCTAGTTCTCGGAAAATGAGAACAAAGATCGCTGACCGTTATAAAGTATTAAGAAGCATATTACCATCCTCCAATCCGTATGATTCTAAATTAACCACTATACAAAAGACAATAAAATACATTGCAAACCTACAATCGCAGCTTCAAGAACCGTCCTCAATTCACAAAGAAGTTTTACACAACCCTCCACCTTTTGAATCCGTTTTTCTTAAAGAGGATGAGTTAGCGGACCAACATTTTTTCGCTGAAGAACCTTCAGCTTACAAACAAATCTTCCTTATGGATGAAGATCAGGACGAGTAACTATCTTAAAACTAAAGTCCTTTGAAATACAAAGCGGGGAATAGATCAGTTTGAGGTCAAAGTGAGAATCTCTTACTGCTCTATTCCCCGTTTTGGCAATATGTTCAGACGACCTTGACCCACTCACAGACTTAGAAAATCTGCGGATAGGATAGAAAAATAAAACTGTTAAATAAAACTTTCCTTCTCTACTACCTACCCCCACTCTACTACCTACCCCCCACTCTACTACCTACCCCCACTCTAATGGTATAGGTAAGCGGGGTATTTAAGCGGCCGCTCCAGAACTTAGTAATTAGTCAGCTATGGACAGTCAAGCTGGATCATCCAACTTACATAGAGAGCCTAGAAATGTTCGAGAGCAGAAAAGGGTGCTAAAAGTAAATAAAGCATACAAGATACTACAATCAAAATTACCATTTGCTAGTCCAAAAATGTCAAGATTATCAATTATACAACACGCGACAAAATACATTAAAACTTTACAAATGGAGTTGGAAAAACCATTGACTTCGCCTCAACTGCCTGATCAACCAATCTCCAACTCAACTCTTAAAGAAGTTTTTCTTGATGATGGTGATGTTGCAATAGAAAAAATTCTTAATGAAATTGTAACATTCGAAATTGATCAATTTGTTTCAACTGACTAAAGATGGTTTGGAAATACTGAACGGAAGAATACAGAACGGGGAATAGATCAGTTTGCGGTCAAAGTAAGAACCACTTACTGCTCTATTCCCCGTTCTGGCAACTGGTGTAAATGACCTTGGGACTTAGAAAATATTCGTTTGATAAAAAATAATGAAAGATCTTCTTATTTCTTACAACAACAACAATATCCTTTCCTAACCCCCACCACCACCTAAACTAAGTATAAAGGAGGTTCTCCATCGTTGGTAAAAATTAGTACTCTGCTGAAAATGAGTGCATCCACTCCTTCTATCTCTGCAGCAACTATAATAGTTAGCAGACGGGTCGAAAACATTGATCAGTTGCTTGCTGTAAGGAGATTACTGCTACGGTATCTTGATATAGAGGTTAGTTGTCAATTGTACATGTGGAGACCAACAAGTGAAGTTTACAGTAGCGAAAATGAAGCATTTGAAACAAACTATAGTAGAAAGTTATATAAAATCTTTGGCAATATGGTAAGGTTAGTCGATAATGGATGGAAGATTAACATAACATTTTATATTGTTCCAAACCTGTAACTAAAGCAAAAAAAAAAAAAAAAAAAAAAAAAAACGATGGGTATATAAGCCCGATGTTGCAGAGACAATTATCACTTTGGTTCTGAATTGCATCAAGAGAGCATCTACCATGGTATACCTCCACTATATTGACTCTACTGCTAAAGCGGATACTTTTATCCAGCGTGTTTACCAACTGTTAACGGAGTACCAACATGTTCAGGTCAAAGGATTGGGTATTCGTGGAACAGAAGAAGTAAAAATAGATGTAAAACCAATCCCTTTGAAGAAAAAAATTGACCAATTATTACGAGAAGGCTACATCCTGTGCCTTTATTACACAACCTCATAAACTACATAAAAGGCCAAAGGGGGGGGGGAATACAGAACGGGGAATAGATCAGTTTGAGGTTTGAATAAGAATCTCTTACTGCTCTATTCCCCGTTCTGGTAATAGGATAAGGTGACCTTGACCCACTTACAGGACTTAATCATTTGTGTTACAATAATACCTCTTCCCTATCACTTTTCCCTACCACTTGCACTTTCAACACTTACCCCCACCACCACCAAAATCAGGTATAAAAGGTGGTTTCGTATTAGTGGTAAAACCAGTCTGCTACTTGGAATCATGTCGCCCAGAGATAACATTTTCCCTTCTAAGAAGACTATACTGGAATTGATTCAAAATATTCCAGTAAATATAAACGAAGATGAAGACGAAGACGATTCAGAGATGGAAGATGAACTATTTAGTGATCTTGAACTACTGAGTGAGTTTGCTAGCAGTGAACCATATCTTGGAGAGATGGAGCTGTTGGAGCTGTTGACTGACGACGACGACGACGATGATAATGAACCAGAATGTCATCATCAGTTGCTCTGTTTGGAGGAAATGGACCTTGTTGATAGTGAAACCCCTCCAAGCAGTATTAATATCGATGATGTAGTTCTAGATCCAATCACAGGGAACTTTTGTGTTCGTCGTCGCTTATTTAGTGATATGAGCTCATCATCATCATCATTATCATCGGAAGAATCTGAATAAGTCTTTGTTGTCTTCAAATAGTTTACTTTAAATACAAAGCGGGGAATAGATCAGTTTGTGGTTATAGTGAGAATCACTTACTGCTCTATTCCCCGTTTTGGTAATATCGTTGTATGACCTTGACCCATTTACAAGATTGAAAAAGTGGGGTAACTTATACATTTAATGGTGGGGGAACGTCTATTTAAAGACGATGCAACAGTGTATATTTATCATATCGGCATGATGAACCCACCAGGAAACTCCGTTTGCTACAGCTTTCCCCTCATCGATATCGATGATGTGATAAAACTTACATCAATAACAAAACGGTTTGAACTCGAAAGGCGACTCATAAAAGTCGACGTAATTCCACAAGATCTTCGTTCGGCAATGTTGACCATCGAATATGTTAAAGATGAATCTACAACTGAAGATCCCTATTGTTTTATGAAATTTTTAGTTGATCGAGATGCAATGTGTACAATCCGACTTCACATCCGAGTTTAAAATCTATCAAATGTTCCTGTTGGAGAAAATTGTCTTAGTTAAATACAGAGCGGGGAATAGATCAGTTTATGGTTTGATATGAAATCATTTACTGCTCTATTCCCCGTTTTGGCAAATATGTTCAATGACCTTGACCTAAATACAGAACTTTGTACCCTTTAGCTACAATAGTAAATATAAAATGCAAAAAAATAGTAAACTTAACGTAATACGTACCCCCACCACTTTTGCTAGGGTATAAATAGAGGGGTATTTGCAGTGTTTTTCATTATTGCTTTGACCCTTGCGGAGATCGCACTTACATTATGCATCGCTGCGATATTTGCAAGTCTTCATTTAAGGATGAATTTCTTTTAATGATTCATAATGAACTAAAACATAACAACAACCAAGATGAAAAATATGAAGAAGAAGAATTGAAAGAAATAGATCAAATGTTAGCTCAACACCAACATTCCAGACCAACTGTAATTCAATATGCACCATCAACATCGACTTCTACCTCTGCTCTGTCTACACTTCACCGTCCTTCAACATCATCAGCTGCATCGACTTCTACGCCTGCTCTGTCTACACTTCATCGTCCTTCAACATCATCAGCTGCATCGAGTTCTACGCATGCTCTGTCTACACTTCACCGTCCTTCAGCATCAACAGCAGTAAATGTAGAACTACATGCCCGAGCACTTCCGGGTAATGTAGTAACCCACTTTAAAATTGACAATGCAAAATTACAACTTGAAGAATTTTTAAATAACGCAAAAGGATTGGTAAGTAAAACTCTGCAAAATGAATTAAAAAGATTAAATTTTATCAAATTTGGCCTATTACTAGATGGTTTATTTACAAACATTCAGAATGAAACTTCACCGAGAGGTTTCTTAACAAAAAACCGAACTATTATGTCTTCCTCAGATATTGATTCAATCGTATCTGAATGTTTTGAAGAGCTAATGACAAAAATACAAGAACACGAAGAAAGAGGATCTGGATGGAGTTTGTTAAGCATCACAGGGCTAGACTTAAGAGTGCACAAACACGGTTATGGAATTCGTGGCAGTAGCTATATCCCTTTACCAACAAAGATTAGAAATACCTTCTCCTGTATTAATGTGCAAAATGAAAATAATGAATGTTTTAAATACGTTATGTTGGCTAAATATGTAAAAAACCATCCTGAAAGACCAAGTCAAAAATATGAAGAAATACAACATAAGTATAATTTCCAGGGAATGAATTACCCTGTTGCAATTACTGATATATCAAAATTTGAAAAGCAAAATCCTTCAGCTTCTGTCAACATTTTCGGCTTAGATTCGTCAAACAATGCGTACCCCTTGCGCATAACACCTATTGAGCGCAGAGATCATACGGATTTGCTATTGATCACTAAAGGGGACATATCCCACTATGTCTACATAAAAAACTTTGCAGCTCTTGTATCTAAACAAATATCAAAAAAACACGGAGAGAAAACCATTTGTAAAAGATGTTTTTGTCATGTAGGCAAACCATTAAGAAGGGGAGGTTCAGAATGGTTAGTAGAACATCAAAGGTTATGTAATGGAAACTATGAGGTTAGAATTAAATTGCCACATTCCAGCAGAGCGCAGATAAAATTTGACAAAATAATACAACAATACCGTGTACCTGTTGCTGTTTACGCTGATTTCGAGTCTTCTTTACATCCACTTGAACAACAAGAAGAGGACGTTACAAGAAGAAGCAAATACCAACTTCATTCACCAAACAGTTATTGCATACTAATTAAATCCACGTTGACTGAAGACCATCTTCAAAAATATGGACTATCATCTTCTCCAAAGATTTATCGCGGTGAAGAAGCAGCCAAATACTTTGTCGATGATCTGTATGAAATAGCTGCAAAGGTAGAAGAACTGTATGGAACAAAGGTACCCATGTCACCTATGGAAGAAGAAGAGCTTCAACATTATTATTCAACAACAACGTGTTATTTGTGTAATAACACCTTTACACTGGATAACGTTAAAGTTCGTGACCACGATCATCTTACGGGAGCGTATAGAGGTGCAGCCTGTAACGCTTGCAACTTGAACTACAAACTACCATATTTCATCCCCGTAGTTCTGCACAATCTGAGTGGTTATGATTCGCACTTCATAATCCCCAAACTAGGAAGAGATAATGGAGCAATAGACGTTTTGGCTACTACAATGGAAAAATTTATAAGCTTTTCAAAAAAGGTGGGTAAAATTAAATTAAGGTTTGTTGATTCATTTAGATTTATGCCTTCAAGCCTCATGAAATTATCTGAAAATCTAAGAAGAACAGATTTGATAGAAACAAGCAAAAGTGTACCCAATAGTAAAATGGATTTGGTTCTTCGAAAAGGAGTCTTCCCCTATGATTACATCGATGGACTGCATAGATTTGATGAAACATCACTACCTCCACCAGAACACTTTAAAAACAAACTTAATGATTCGGAAATATCACTTGAGGATTATCAACACGCACGTCGAGTATGGAACGAGTTAGATATGAAGACCTTAGGAGATTACTCGGACTTTTATGTCAAACTAGATGTAACTCTTCTTTGTGATGTAATGGAAGAATTCCGAAACACTTGTTTTGCTGCCTACGGTTTGGACCCTCTACATTCGTATACTTCACCAGGATTAGCTTGGCAAGCCATGTTAAAAGAAACAAAATGCAAACTCCAACTTTTAACAGACATTGACATGGTTTTAATGGTTGAAGCTGGAGTAAGAGGCGGATTGACCCAAAGTGTTACCAGACATGTCAAAGCCAACAACAAATACCTACCCGATTATGATGAAACCAAACCGTCAACCTATTTAGGATATTTCGATGCAAATAACCTGTACGGTTGGGCAATGTCAAACCCACTTCCTTTTGATAACTTTAAATGGATTAATCCCGACTCTATTGGCGATATTTTACAAATTCCGAAACATGGTGACACTGGATATATTTTGGATTGCGATTTTGAATACCCAGAAAATTTACATGATCTTCACTATGACCTTCCACTTCTTGCTAAAAAACAGAAATTTCACCAATTGGAAAACACCCCAAATTAATGATGACATTAAATAATAAACAACGCTACGTGGCTCACTTTTGGGTGGTTCAACAAGCTATCGAATTAGGACTACGTCTAACAAAAATTAATAGAGTTTTGGAATTTTCTCAATCATGCTGGTTGAAACCCTACATTGATTCAAATACCATCAGAAGAGCAGCAGCTACATCAGACTTTCAAAAAGATTTTTTTAAATTAATGAATAATGCGATATTTGGAAAAACATTGGAAAACAAAAGAAGACACAAAAATGTTAAACTTGTTACCGACGCAAAAAAATTACAGAAACTAGTACAGCAGCCAAATTTTGGAACATCTATAATTATTAATGAAAAACTTGTAGCAGTGTCCATGAAGAAGACGAGTGTGAAGATGGATCGTCCTTTGTATATAGGCATGTCAATCTTGGACATCTCAAAAACACACATGTACGATTTTCACTACAACAAAATGGTGGCGTTCTACGGAAGAGAAAATATATCTATTACATATATGGACACTGACGCTTTTATATATCGCATAGTAACATTGGACATGTATAAAGATTTACGTACATTTATTTACAAGAACGATTTTGATTTCTCCGATTATCCAAAAGATCATCCAAACTACGACAATGACAGACACAAAAAAGTACTAGGCAAATTCAAGGATGAGGCTAATGGTGTTCTGCTTGAAGAGATTGTTGCACTGATGTCTAAACTATATTCTTTGAAACTCTATAATGAAAAAGAAGAAGAAAAGAAGAATAGCTATATTAAGAAAGCTAAAGGTGTAAAGAGTTTATATTTAAAAAAGAAAGTGCATTTTGAACACTACAAGCAATGCTTATTTGAAGATAACATCATTACAGCTAAATTCAACACCATCAGAAGTTTTAACCATCAGCTGTACAGCGTGACTGAAGTTAAAAAGGCGCTATCCTGTAATGACGACAAAAGACAAACCCTTCCAGACAAAATCAACACATTGCCATTTGGCCACTACTCCCTCAACCCTATTGACGAGTAACCTTTTCATCGTCCTAGATCCTTGATCCTTTTCCTTTCCGTAAAAAAAGGGGAAACACAGCAATGTTAAGCTGTGTTTCCCCTTTTTTTACACAAGTTTTGAATGACCTTGAACTATATGTATATATAAGCAGATTTATACCAAAGAATATTTAATACCATATCAGCTGCCTTCGTGAAACCATCATGTCAGACCTGAAGGAGAAGATTATTAATGAACTACACAAACCTGCAAGAATAAAGTTTCCAAGAAGAAATACTGTTATAAAAGGGATAAATGATCTATATCAAGCGGATCTAATTGAAATGCGACCGCATAGCAGAATAAACAAAGGATTTAAATATATACTCACAATTATTAATTGTTTTACAAAAGTTGCAGACGCTTTGCCTCTAAAGGACAAGACTGGTAAAAGCGTAACAGAAGCCATGGAAATAGCCATAAAAAAAGATAAAAACAAAATTAAACATTTACAAACTGATGATGGAACAGAATACTTTAATACAAACTTTGCACAGTTAATGAATAAATATAAAATAAATCATTATTCTACAAATTCAGAGAAAAAAGCTGCTATTGTAGAAAGATTTAATAGAACCTTAAAAGGAGCACTGTATAAACAATTTTCAAAAAGAGGTTCTTACGTATGGTATGATGTTTTACCACAATTAATAAATGATTATAACAACAGGTTTCATAGAACTATTGGTATGAAACCTAACAAAGTAAATAGAAGAAATGCAAAAGATGTATTAAAACGCATAAAGAAAAATACAAAGCCTAAAGTAGAAAAAATGCAGCCAAGAAAATTTAATGTAAGTGATAAAGTACGGATTAGTAAATATAAGGGAGTGTTTACCAAAAAATACCTTCCCAATTGGACGAATGAAGTTTTTACAGTGTATAAAGTGCAACCGACTGTACCTGAAACGTATATCCTAAAAGATAACAAAGGAGATTTGTTGCAAGGTGCATTTTATGGACATGAAATGTTAAAGTCAACAGTAGGTGATGTATATCTTGTTGAAAAAGTGTTACAAAGAAAAAAGGACGCAGTTAAAGTGCGGTGGTTAGGGTTTAACAAAACTGAGGATTCATGGATACCTATAAAGGACTTGGTTTAATACAAGCAACTCATTTCATCGTTAACCTTTGAGCAGGATGGAGATTATTCACCATAAAGATCGATTCAATATTAATAACATAGATGATTTAACTGTGGATAACGTTAAAATCAACAATGGTAAACACGGTAGTTTACTTCCAAACACTGTTCGATGTATAGTAAGTGGCCCCTCAAACTGTGGAAAGACCAATGTTGTCTTTAATTTGATCACTAATCCGCAGGGATTAAGGTTTAGTAACCTATATATTTTTTCAAAGTCTCTACATCAACCAAAGTATCAATTGCTGGATAAAATCCTATCTGATGTGTCTGATGTTAATTTTTACAAATTTAACGCTAGTGATAGTATTATGCAACCAAACGAAGCGAAACCGTATTCTGTATTTATATTTGACGATGTATCTTATGAAAATCAGGATACTATTAGAAACTACTTTGCCATGGGAAGACATAATAACATCGACAGCATATATATAGGACAAACTTATAGCAAAATCCCAAAACAACTTATCAGAGATAATGCAAATATTCTAATTGTATTCAAACAAGATGATACTAACCTAAAACATATATATAACGATCATGTGAATGCGGATATGCCATTTGAAAAGTTTAAAGAGCTTTGCGGAAAAGCATGGGCGGAAAAGTATGGATTTTTGGTTATTATGAAAGATCAAGCTATAAAAGATGGTCGTTATAGAATAGGTTTTGATAAATTCGTTTTAATACACTGATTAGCGGTATTACTGTACAAGTCGTCAAGGTGTGAAGATGGTTAACCAGGAAAAGCTATTAAAGGAAATAAAATCACTTAGTGATTCTATTAGACAAAAAAACCGAGCTTTAAAATCAGGTATAAATGAAAGAGAGCAATTTTTAGAAACAACATTCAAACCTGTTACTGAACCTTTAAAGCGATTAGCACAAAATATGGAAAAACCTTCAATTCGCTTCGAAGGAGACAAAATGCTACCAATTTCCAAATATGAAGAAGAATTTCAGAATGATGAAAGTTCTGACCAGTTACAAACATCTGAAGAAAGCGACGAGTATGAAGAAAGCGGAGATATAGGAGATTTAAGGGAAAAGAACATTGCAGGAGATACAAGTACAGAAGATACAAGTGCGGAAGATACAAGAGCAGAAGAAGAGGATATCAACCCATCCAACTTAAGCAAATTAGGCACCGATATTATGTTTAAAGGAACACTTGGAAGAAAATATACATTAAAAATGTTACATGGCACACATGCTAATCGAAATTATCATACATATGGAGCTAGAATAGAGGATAAAGGATTAATGATTGGAGATAGAAAGTTAGATATAAACGAAAATGATGATATAGTTATTGGTGATAAGAAATATAAAGGTACAACAGGTTTGTTTGAACTCATCTTTAAAAATAATCCTGGTAAATATACTAAAAAGGATTTACAATTGTTTAAAAATATACTAGAGTATACAAATGCACATAGAAAAAAATATTCCAAAGACCTACCTATTCATAGAAACAGGTCAATAAAATACACAAACATTATATCTAGTCTTTTCCCCTCGAAATCAAATAAAGCTCCAATTAAAAGAAGAGCTTTATCTTCTGCTGAATTAAATGTTTTGCATAAAAAAAGAAAAACAACTGATCCTACTACATCTGGAAGGGGATTATTAAAAAATTTGTATAAAACCAATATAATATATTACAACGATATAAATAAGTTAGTTGATCGAATGAGGTTATTACATGAAGCTATGGAAGCCGGGCACACTGGTTTAGAAAACGAATGGGTAGCTTTGGTTGATGAACTGCGAAAACGAGAAATAATTGTTCAGTAGACGTATATATATATAGTAAGAACCTAAACGATAGCGATTCAGTTACATCATGAGTGTGGACAAGTTTGGACGGTATTCCGAGTTTGGAGTAAAATCTGGATATAGTGAAAAAAGAGCTGGGTTTCCGTTAACACCTGATGGTAATTATAATTTTGAAGGAAAAGTAATTCAAAATGTTGGTGATCCGCTTTTGTCTTCTGATGCGGTTACGGTACAATATATGGATAAAAGAACCCCGATTGTACACGAAGACCATTGGGGATTTTCCGGTAAAAGGTTAAGCAATATAAAACATCCTATTTATGATGGTGAAGCAGTAAATTTAGCGACTTTAAAATTGTTAACGATTTACAAAAAGAATGAAACTGATACAAGCTATGATGTAAAAAAATTAAAATTGTCAAATGTAGGTGATTGTGAGCAGGATGGAGACGCTGTAAATAAGAAAATATTTGATATAGTACACAAGAAATGGACTACAGAATATGAAAAACATATGGAAAGGTTTGGTGCAGCTTTATTTAATTATATCCATCGGGCTTCAGGAAGAGCTGTAGCTTCAGATGTTGACAGCCACAATTATTTAGACTGGAAAAAGATACACAATCCAGAAAAACCTAATCAATTAGATAAACCGTCTGAGCCTTCTAAAGTCAAGACATTAGGAAAGGGGGATAAAGTGAATGTGATTAATGAACCAACAGAAAACGATGAAGATTATATAAGAGAAAAAAGAATTTAAATACCCATGATAAGGGATAAAGCATCAGTCATATTCGAGAGATAATACAGAGAGGATGATGGAATCCAATATTACTGCGTGGAGTTTAATATCCCAAGAGCCGAGATTTCCCCAAGGAGTGCTGACAGATGGTTTTGTTCAACGGTTTGATAGATATATGGATTGGGAACAACTTTCCATACACTACCTCTTCACAATGACTATGTTAAGAATTTATTTTCACAGAGTTAACTGGATTCATATTTTACAAAGACAACAGTTTTCAGAAGACTTCCTTGTAGAGATGACATCAAATTTTAATAACTGTTGGGAAGTAATAAGTAAATATCAAAATCTCTCTGAAAATTACATTGACAATTTTAAAGATAAACTAGACTGGAATGTGTTATTTAATTACCAACGATTAAGTGGCAAGTTTCTAAGGGAACATGACAACTATTTAGATTTTATTCATTTTACCGAAAACAACGATACCATCACCAGCGGAGAAACATTTGAAACATCTTCAATTACACCTTATTTCTATTTTTACTACTTTTATTTATTATGTCTACATTTAATTAATTAATCCATTTCTATATAATAAATGGATTTTAAACAGTATATATAATACAAGAAGCCAAGACTAATATTACATTCATTGTAAAACATTTATAGAGTGCACCTACTGATTGTAAGTTTGGCTATAAATAGTTATGCCGAGGGCTAAACGCATCAGTCATAATCGAGAGAGATTACAGAGAGGAAGGGGAATAGCATCAACAGCATTTTCTCTATTAAGTAAACCGGTTAGAGCTATAGTTAACAAGGCGATTGATTTATTACCTGTGGAATTACATTTACCTGGAGGATATCAATATTGTGGTCCTGGAACCAAATTAGAGAAACGGCTTGCTAGAGGAGATCCTGGAATAAATAAGCTTGATCAGGCTTGTAAACAGCACGATATAGCGTATTCCAAATTTGGTGATACAAAAAATAGATCAATAGCGGATAGAGCACTTTCTGAGAAAGCTTGGCAAAGAGTAAAATCTAGTGACGCGAGTATTGGTGAAAAAGCAGCGTCTTTAGCAGTAACAGCAGCAATGAAAGCAAAAACTACGTTTGGAGGAGGAAAGAGAAGAAGGCGTGGGAAAAGACCCGCTAAGAAACAAGGAGGTAATATCAGAAGAAAACGTCGATCTACTAGTGGTAAAGGTAAAAAGAAACCAACAATACGATGTCTTCGTATACAGTGTCATTAACCGGTAACTCATGTACTTTGCGCAGTATTCTGTTTCCAGCGCTACGTTTGCAAAAAGGAAGACTATGGGAAGCCGCATTATTGGATTTAACAACATATAACTCTATTCCAAACGTTAGTGAAGGAATTAATAACAAAATACATTATTACAAGACAAAAGATAATAAAGGAAAATATTCAGCTTTGGAAGAATTCAGTTTACCAACAGGAGCTTATGAAATTGATAATATAAATGAAGTTATACAAAAACATATGGGAAAAGAAAATATAACGATAAAAGGCAATAACAATACAATGAAAGCCGAAATTACTTCTAAGTATTATATTGATTTTGGCCAAGAACGTTCAATTGGTAGTTTATTGGGGTTTTCTAAGGAAACAAAGGTATTAGAACCTAATACAACTCATTCTGGGAATAGAACTGTGACGATCATCAAAGTAAACAGCATAGACATTACATGTAACATTATACAAGGATCCTACAGAGATGGAGAAAATCGGCATATATTACACACATTCTACCCATCAGTCGCACCGGGTTTCAAGATAGTAGAAAAGCCTCAAAACCTTGTGTACCTACCGTTAAACACCAGTTTCATTTCAGACATCGTGCTGAACATAGTGGATCAAGACGGAAACCTTATTGACTTTCGAGGAGAAGTTATTACTGTAAGAATACATATAAAATCATCCGCTTAGATAATGGGGTTATCATTTAAAAAGAGAGAGCCAACCAGCAAAGAGGTCAGTAGCTCATCAGCTGTAGAAGGATTAACAAGTGACAACATTCGTTTTCTAGAAGAAATTGGATTAAAGGTCATTAACAATGGATATACTGGATATAGCGCAGGGCCCAACATTCGACGAGACCTTATGGGAAAAGGAATATCACACGCACAACCCTTACGCTTCGTCCAAATTAAACAATAACGATGAAATTAGGATTCCTATACAACAACAAGACATTTATACTCTTCCATGCGAAAGTTATTTATATATTGAAGGAAAAGTAACAAAAGCTGACGGTACTGTTGGAACCACTGTTCCGTTCATAAATAATCCTATGGCATTTTTGTTTGACGAGATTAGATATGAAATTTCAGGAGTTACAGTCGATTCAACAAAAAAGGTTGGAATTTCCAGTACATTAAAAGGATTAGCGTCTTTAACACCAAATGAGAAGAATTTGTTAGCTGTTGCAGGATGGGTTGCACCAGACAAAAGTATAATTACTCCTGACGCTTCGGGAAACTTTGATTTTTACGTACCTTTAAGATTACTTTTAGGATTTGCTGAAGATTACAGAAGAATAATAATAAATGTAAAACAAGAACTAGTTTTATTAAGGTCATCAAACGATAATGATATTATTAAAGCATCTGCTGGAACAACTGAAGCCAATTTAGACTGGAAACTAACATTAGACAAGATTGTTTGGAGAGTACCACATGTGCGACTAAATGATGAACACAGGATTACATTATTAAGAAAGTTAAAATCAGATCGAGACATTGTAATGCCATTCAGAAGCTGGGAGTTTCATGAATACCCCGTTTTACCTTCAACACAACGGCATACATGGACTGTAAAAACTTCTACTCATTTGGAAAAAGCGAGATATGTAATCTTTGGATTACAAACAAAGAAAAAAAGTATATTAACTGAAAATGCTGGTGAATTTGACCATTGTAAATTAACAAACTGTAAAGTGTTCCTGAATTCACAATTCTTTCCCTACGACAACTTTAATATCTCTTTTGATAAAAAAAGGTACAGTGTTTTATACGATATGTACGCTAGGTTCCAAAATTCATATTACGGCAAAACAAACACACCTCTACTATCTCCCGTACAGTTTGAATCGAAAGCTCCGATTGTTGTAATTGATTGCTCCAAACAAAACGAATCTGTAAAATCGTCTAGTGTTGATATAAAGATAGAAATGGAATTTCAAGAAAACGTACCTGCAAATACATCTGCGTATTGTTTAATTTTGCACGATAAAATTGTTACATACACACCGTTGACTGGTATCGTAAAGACGGTATTGTAAAACGTTGTACCACCACCGGCACCGCCACTGTCGCTAACCTATAAATAGCGGAGCAACAATGCAGGTCTTCAGTTGATCGTCTATCGTCGCATGGGCAACATCTTCTACAAAATGAGTTCTCCATCTGTTGTACAAGGTGATGCAGAAATAGCACCGTTATTGGAACGTGATAATACCAGCGAAGCAGAAATTATCAAGGAAATAACTGCATTTTTAAAGTTTGG
Organism: Allygus modestus; assembly: GCA_963675035.1. Taxonomy (NCBI): domain Eukaryota; kingdom Metazoa; phylum Arthropoda; class Insecta; order Hemiptera; family Cicadellidae; genus Allygus; species Allygus modestus. Next base: position 226,056,389 of record OY776111.1, read on the forward strand.
TAAAAGAGATAGAGAGGAGGAAAGTAATGCAGACCCATCAAAGGTAGTACCAAAAAGGAAGAAGAAAGTTGAAGAAAATATTCCTCCTCACATTTTAACTGAAGTGTTTTTGCGAATCTTTTACCCCATCTCAGCATGCATCAGTAAAAGTGTATCAGTTGGATTGATAAAGTCATTGGATTATTCCCCTACAGTAATTCTACACCATGGAACAAAAAAGGTTTTATTTTCGCAAAATGCTTGGGAGTCATTTTTGAAACATGTACATTTAATAGAATGTTATTTAACTAACAGTTTGTGTGGAAGAAAAACACATATTCGACTTTTGGATTGTGACAATGAAATCGATATTGTTAAACATCGCGGACAACTACAAGTGCGAATTAGAGACTTGACTCAACATGAAAATAAGATTCTACTGTCACGTGAAGAATTCTACGTTTTAAACTACGCAACAGAACCTATTACAAGGTACATGAGACAGTTGGTATTTGCAAGCGCTATTATTAAAGAATATTTGGTCGATACTTTGGAAAAACAACCTGATAGCACCATCGTGTACGGACCTGTGGATACATCTATTTTTAATAGAATACCTCATGAAGTTTGCACGTGGAGAAAGTTAAAGGATTTTGAACCACTTGTAGAAATTGCTACAGAAGCTACAGAAGAAACAACAGAGGAAGAAGAAACGGAAAAAAAGAAGATGAAGAAAACGAAACACGAGAAGAGGAAGTTAAAAAAGACTAAAGTTTAACTTAGTAAAGAAGAACACACGTGGGGTAGGCCTATTGGGGACGGTGCCCACGTTAAATATACACCAACGCGCCTGCAACTGTACGGCCTGGTATTTAACCTACCGTGGTGTGGAAAACAGTTTAGTTGATCGTTAGGTGTCATGATGAGCGGAGGGGATGAAGAAGTGAGTGTAAAGCCTTGTGTAATAGAATTTCAAGCATTTCGAAATAATGATGATAGGTTTATTATCAAGGAATTAGTAATTTTAGACTTGCTTACATTTGTAGTTTACCCATTCACGTTTGAAGCTCCTTTTTCTTTTAACAACCTTAACGCCAAAGCAAAAAGTACAAACAAATGGATAACAAACTACTTTCATCACATACATTGGTATGAAGGATTTATAAGCTACAGTAATCTGCACAGTATTATGTTTAACTTTTGCAAACAATATTCACATATATACACAAGAGGATTAGAAAAAAGGAACTGGATACAAAAGTACACGCACGGTGATGTTTTCGATATAACTATCGGTAAGGACTTTAACATTAATCTCGGTAATATTTGTGTTGCTGCAAAAGATCCTAAACACGGACAATCAAACTGCGCATTGCACAACGCATATCGTTTGGCTGCTTACTTGGAACAAACGCAGAAATGTGGTGGGGGTAGCAAAGAACCGGAATGTGGTGGGGGTAGCGGGGCCTATAAATACGAGGATCCAACACCGCTCCGGCACGAGTATTATTCGAGACTCCGAAGAGGCAACATCACAGAAGACATCGCAACCACCACTGACGAAGATGGCATCACAACAGTTTCTACAAACACTGGTTGATCAATTCAACACTCATTCAAAATCCGACCTTCTGCTAACTAAAAAGTGTTCAGAATTAAAAGAACAAAACACTACATTATTCATAACATCAAGAAAGTGGAAACCACACATGGAGAAGCAATTCTAGTTTCATTGAGCGAAGCACCTTTAACTTCAGGAGATGAGCCGAAGTTTCAAGTATTTCTTCCAAAACGATTTGTTCAACTGCTACAGAATGAAGATTTGCGAGATATTCAACCGGGGACGTTGTATTTGGTATCACACGGTGTAAGCGGCAACAACTCAACGGAACTCACTCTGCACATCATGCATCCTTGTACATAATGTCTCTGTTTGTATTTCTCTGTTTGTATTTTATTGTTTGTATTTCTAGTCATCAATGTTAAACTTAAGTTTATTGTATTGTAAAATGTTTGTTTAATAAAGAAAAGAAAAATAAAAAAAAATATGAAAAAAAATAAAGAAAACAGCAACACAGCAGTATATTATTTTATATACTGCTGTGTTGCTTTTTTTTAAAATTCGAATGGGTGACCTTGAACTTTCATTCAGGGTTAACTTATGAAGAGGTATAAAAGAGAGGGAGCAGTGAAGTTAGTCTCAGTCTTGTCTAACACACGCTGCAGCTAACTTGTCGGTGCCACCTATGAACAATTTATTTTTCGATAACAATTTGAAGACATATTGTTGCGAGTTACAATGTTTTAAAATACCAGGCGATCAAGTTGACGGGAAAGCTTGTCGTAAGTGCAAGTGTTTTAGCTATTGCATATGTAGATGTAAAACGTATCAAATGAACCGACAAGATAAAATACAAGAATTACGCCGAAGGATTGCATTACTGTGGCGGCGAATGTAGTAGCAACCATCTGCCTCGCACCAGCTGCCACCTGCCGCCTGCCATCTGCCACCCGCCATCTGCTCCGCCCCACCACACTTTTACCCCCACCATTTTGTTTGATACCAAAACGCTAGCTAGCGAATAGTCAGTACACCTCCGGCTCTCGACTGGTGAACATCGAGTGCTCTTCACAAACGTAAAACATTATATTAAAATGTCCATTAAAATTAGGTGTATTCATTATGACTCTATTCATCTTGCGACTTACCAAGACCTCGAGGTGTTTAGTGAAGAGTTAAGACTTCTTATTGCGTCCGGTTACGATTTATCTTTGGAACTTTACGCATCAAAAAACAACATGGACTCTGCGCAGGGATCGAAGTATCTACCGTCTTTCTTCAGAAAGCGAAGTGATGGCCGCAACTCGTCCGGATCAACAACATCGATGACAACGAACAACGGGGAACTATTGTAAACATGAATTATTGTAAATAAAATAAAGTAATATTTGTAATATGAATTATTGTTAATAAAATAAAGTAATATTTGTAATTGTTCTACCTCGCACTCGTATCATTCGATTGTTTCATTCGATAATTTTCATTCGATATTTATTATCGATTAACTATCGAATCACAATCGTTTTACGAGTGCGAGGTAGATTTTTTTTAAAAAACTTCACCGTGACCTTGAACTTTGAACTTTTACTCATTTCGTCACAAAACCGCCTACGTCACTGGCTCAGCCTCAGATGACGTCTTTCATGACGCAGCGCTTCCGGTCACGTGACCGGAAGCTGTCAATCACTTGGCCCAGAAGTCCCCTTTCCCTACTACTTTATATTTATGTTTTATGTTTTACTTTTTGTGTTTTACGTTTTTATGTTTTACTTTATGTTTTATGTTTATGTTATGGCCAAGGGAGTCGCCAAGGGGGTCGTCAAGAACATCCTTACCCCCGACGACTACAGGGAATGCCTGTTCAACGAGGTGTTGAAGACCACCATCAACACCCGGTTCCAGTCCCACCTGCACCGCGTCTTCACAGTCCAGGTGGAGAAACTTTCCCTGAGCCCGAAAGATGACAAGCGCTACGTCCTGGCGGATGGGATCCACACCTTGCCTTGGGGACACAAGGACATCCCACCACTGGCTGAAGGAGGACGAGACCACCTCGTCAATTAACAACAGCCAATGGATGAGGAGGAGGATGACGTTGATGAAGAGTTCCCTGTGTAGGCTTATGTTTATATGTAAATAGTATTTTTAATTTATTTGTAAATAGTATTTGTAAGCAATTATATTGTAAAAGTTTTAGTTCACAGCAGATATCTGTGTTGTTATTACCTCACCCGTATTTCCTCATTATATTTTCAAAATCATCAACATGTCCAAGTAATAACTTTTTCCAAATTAAAATAATAAAAAAAAATTTTAAATAAAAAAATATTGAGATATTGGACATGTACTTTTCTTAAATATTGAAGTAAGGACAAATGAACAACAAGTGATTGCAATATATCGTATTTATTTCAAAACATAATAAGAATATACAAACACGCAATAGAAAAGAATAAAATAAAGTATCAGTAACGTAGTGGTGAGAAGATGGAGTGGAAGAGCCTGTGGACCAGAGCGTCGTTGACCGTGGGGGACGCCAGATCGAAGAGCTGCACGTAGTCACCGAGCGCCATACCGAGGACCGCCCGGCAGTACAGGTAGGTGAGGCAGTAGTGGCCACAAACGGAAGTACCATAGCCCTGGAGTCGATACCTGTTGTAGACGTAGCGGCGGCGCGAGTTGCGCCTCAGGAACCTCTGGTAGTCCGCCTGGTATGGATACCTGCCGTAGCTGTCGAAGTATTCCAGCCGGTCCTCAGAGCAGTAGAATGCCACCCAGTGGTCTCCTCTCTCAGTGTGTGACATGGTGTTGGCCACTATGGCGGTCTGGGGTTGAACGGGTGAGTGAGGTAGACGGTCAGAGGCGCAGACCAGAACGCTCCTCAGTCCGGGGACTTGCGCCAGGCTCCTCTCGATCTGGGTGGTGTTCATCGTGGGCGGAAGCAGCAGCAACACTCGAGGGCCGATGAGTCCGACCTGTCGTTGGCCATCCCATATAGCACAAGTACATCAATTTGACGTAAAATTGACGTAAAAAATGTCAATGTCATTGATATTGTTGATGTCATATTGACATCAAATGTCGTCAAAATGACGTCAATTTGACGTCAATTGGAAGTAAAAAGGGCACTCAATTTTACGTAAAAATGACGTAAAAAACAGATCAAACATGACATCATATTGCCATCAAATTGATATCAAACAAGCAGTATAGAAAAGAAAAAATTGATGAAAAATGTACGTCAATATGATGTCAAATGTACGTCAATATGATGTTAAATGTACGTCAATATGATGTCAAATGTATATCAATAGGATGTAAAAATTTCTTAATATTGTGCTGTAAGTTATTTAAATAAAATGTTGTTTTCTACCAGGATATGCACAGAATGGTTTTGTTTCTCAAAATAGGTTGTTTTGAGAATTTCGTTCTGTCTTAAATATCAATATGTTTTGCGTTTAAGATCAAAATTAAAATTATCAGACATGTGAAGCCGACCTCAAAGAGACCAAATTTATTTTTATAAAAACTTCAGTATTAAAAATGGCAGTGTATCAAGGTGCCAATATCTGTGAATGTATACAAAGCATTTTGATTTATATAATTTAGTGACTCTCAATTTTAACTAATTACCAAAACAATAAATCATACCTATTTAAATTTCATATAATATTTAAACAAGTGTTTGCCATTCATGAGATAAATACTTTACAATAGGTTGCATATTTTTTGCTCCTTAGTTTTGTAATAGTTTTTTTAAATTAGGCCTAAAGCATAAGTAGGAAAATAAATAGGCCTACAAAAATGTTTTTTCAGCAATTTTTATATTAGTACTTAATTACACTTTTTTAAACTTAATTTGAATCTTCTTGTTTTCCTCCTTGTGCTGCTTGCAATCTGCAACACACAATAAACAAGAATAACTTATAGGTAATAATGCCCACTTTAGTATTTTGGGCGCAAACATATTTAAGGCCTTTAGCCCAGACTTAGCTTTTGATCTGGAAAACCTCGTTTATAAGTAGGCTAATTTTATATTCTTTTTAAAAAAGCTATTGTCTAATATGTACCGGTAGAGGATTATTTAAAATTATGGGAGCGCAGGATTGGAACAGTCAGGACATAGCGCAGTAAAAATGTTTGGCGGGGAACTGGCACTGCCCCCACCCCGCAGCCGCGAGTACTACACCAGGAAGCCATGCCCTTGTCCCCAGTCCATACATAAAAACAGCAGTTCTGCCAACTGACATAAACATTAGAATTGTTGTATACTCCTAAAATACAAAAATTTCAAACCACGAATCCTGTAATTTCCTGAATCTTATATATTAATACGCCAAAAAAGACGCTTTTATGGTTAGGAAAACTTCTCCGTTGTTTCTTGACCAATTTTAATGTTTGAAGTGTCAAAGAATTCGACTCAGTTCGTAGTTTTGCAATTAGGTTTTTAATTTTCAATATCTTTATTCTCAAGGGTACGGGCTGCCCTCAAAGTTGGTTTTTTGCTCATAAGATTAATATGGGGAATACATTTATTTGAATTGCAGCTGTTAACACATTATGGACAGGTTATTAGCAATACCAGATGTTCCAGGTAAGGAATGTCTATCTATATAAATAAAATAGGTTTGATCTCACATCTCTTTGAGCAGTAAAATGTTGTATGCAGCGGAGATATTTAAATATGTGTTAACATTTGTTTTTCTGTCTATCTGTTTATAAGCCATATTTGTTCTGCGTTTCACAAAAAAAGACTGAATGAAATAAAAAATTTTCGTGTGGAGGAGGAAACGTTTTGGCTAAAAACTTAAACAGCGCGCTGCGGCGGTTAGGTTAGGTAACTATAATCTCCATACATAACACAGTTGTTTCTGAGGGTCCCATAATTTTACGCTGGATGCTGGAAGTTGACAGAACTGCTGATTTTATGTAAGGAGTGGGAACGAGGGCATGGCTCCCTGTTGTAGTACTCGCGGCTGGGAGGTGGGGGGACAGCGCCAGTTCCCAGCCACACATTATTACTATGCGAGGACGGCGCTGCGGGAGGTCCTGACTGTTCCATTTCTATCGTCTCAAAATTACTTGTTACCGGTATCTAAAGGTTAAAAGTCAGCCACACAATAAGTTGATAAGATACCGGTAATATTATTCAGATTAACTACGGTATATAAAGCGAGCTTAGATTTGTGACCATTATCTTATATTAACCCATCCCACCAAATAAATTTAATATAGTTTAAGGTTTACCAAATTATATAGGCTACTTGCAGTCAATTTTCAAAAATAAAACGATTACAGCAGTTTTTCACTTTTGATTTATTGTTCCTTCAGTATTGTTGGGTAAAACAACCTAGAAAATCAAAAAACCACTAGCAAGTGAATTATTGCTCGTTGCAGGATTTTAAACCAGCCTATGTTCAAAATTGCTTTGCCATTTAAAATTTAGCCCCAAACTTCAGTTATAATTCTGCTTGCGGCCTCGGCATGTTCCATGTATAGCTTAAAATGTTATTCACTCACAATGTTAAATAAAAAATAAGTTACAAACCACACACAAAAGCCGGTCCAAAATAGTGATTTGAAAGTATAACTAAACAAATCCAGCAGTGACAAACCCTGATGTTCTTATATTAACATTGGTCTCAAGTCTTAATTAGGCTAATTTTACTTTAAATTTCATCAAGGACATGATTTGCGTACTGTTGGGATACAGCTTGGTATATTTATTGGAGCAAGTGAATTTGGTCCATGAGTCGAATCCCACTGATCAACAATGGCATTTATTTAACTGAAAATACCCCAGTGGTAATACAATCCAGAACCCGTGTTTTAAGCTGGTCCAACTTTCTAGAAAACAAAAATGGATAGGTCTCTGAAATGAGGGCGAGGACAATCACTGCAACTGAGATATCATTCCACTAAAAGTCATGCGATTTTTATAATATATTTACATAACTTAAGCTAACTTTATAAAAAACGGTCTTATTGGTTACAGGGCCTAAAAAATAAACCAGTAACGATATTTTATTAACCACGGAGCACACAGTGTGAAAAGCCCAGTCAGGAAGCTAGGAAATTGCCACTAAACTACGGTAACATACATAAACTAACATATTCTTGTTAATGGCGGATTTCAAAAAAATCTTAGGTCGAATATGTTAAGTAGGCCCTAAATAACTTGTTCTTTGGTGGACCAGGAAGTTACTATTATTTAAAGTAACTATTATTTTAACCCTAGAACTGGCGCATGTTATTCCCCATGGTGGCGGCTTTTCTTTTCTACTTTTGAAGAGTTTTACTTTATATTATGAAAAATATACATAAACATGCCAAACTACCCATATGTTTTTTACTTTGTATATCAAATTAATTCCAATGAAGTTGCCTTTGGAGTTAAAAGTTAATTCTTTGACTGAAAGTTGCAATATAAAAAATCTTGTATTAAAGCCATTTACAGCCATTTTTTGTTGCAATTTGTATTAGGGCCTAAGTTACCTACCTAAGTTAGTATACCGGTAATAGAAAATGTCGTATATAGTTATTGACTTATGTCTTACTATAATAACTCTACAGGATGTTTAATTTAGTTTTGCAAATCTGCTGACTAAAATAACTTAGTCCTAAATTTAAAAATTGGTTTAACTTATGTAAATACATATCAACAATCACAAGTTCCATGAATATGGTAGGCTATCAAATTAAAGCTCTAAAATCTCTAGTTCATTCTGGTAAGTTATCAATTTAACTTAAGTGATTATACTAAATTTTTGCTAGACGTAGAAAAGACTACGCTACCACAACAGACACATCACACCGGAACGTAACTTAGTTTGAACTAAGTTACGATACGCTGCAACAGTTATAGGGTTAAGGCTGCCTGCAGATGCTAGAACTGGGTCATAATTTGGCAGGTGTGCCACATTTATTTCTCAATTTGCCCTAATTTGTATTACACATTTAGGTTAATGACACTTTCACATCCAATGGTAATCCTAAGCCAAATCGATATCGAAACAATTATCCACACCATTGAAATGTTGGATTGTATGAGACAGTGAGACTTAGCCAAATACCTAATTTTACATCCATGTAGGCTTAATTGTGTTGAAGCTAATATTGAACTAGTCCTAGGCCTGAACACACCAAATTTCAATAATCTATTGGTATATCAATTCACCTGTTTAGGCATTATACCAACATAGTTTGTTGGGTTTTGATTACAACATTTTTCATCATTTGCTACCCAGCAATAAGCTTAATTGAAATTATTTTAGTTGAAGGAAGCTAGGTGACTTCAAGTATTATAGGTTAGGTCTAACTGAAAAACATTGTCAAAATAATGCTAATATGTTTTGATTTTACTTACCCTGTTGCACTTCCTGTACTAAGCAGTGTGATGCTAAGACTAGATGAACTTATTAACTTTCGTCTCTTCTACTTTACCAAACTAAAGTCTAATATAAACATGATTTTGATAACCCCTCTAAGACCGATATGACAGAAAAACAATGCGCGGCGCGCCGCGCCAGCCAAGGAGAAGGAATAACCTCTTAACCAAATGCAAACATATATTTAATTGTAATTGTAAGGTTAATTTGTAATACCTATTTTGAGAACTCTAATTAAGTTTTAAAATCATAATTGTAAATAAATAGTTATCCGTTAAATTGTAAACTGCTTTTCGGAACATACAAAATGCTTGATTTGACTTTCTGTGCCAAATTGGATTGTGTCAATGGATATATGTTTAAATTATTTAGAAAAAAACCGTACTTATTCGTGAGTGAGTGTGATAATAAATTTAACTATAATTAATTAAATTTACATTCAAGCCATATTATTAATAACTAAACATTTAACTTTGTATTTTTTTGTGAACATGCGTTAATACTGTGCTGATCAAAAATTGCATGTCAATTTTACTTCAAATGATGTAAAACTTTTGATGGGGGTGGTTAAAAAAATAATTATTGTTAAATAAAACTGATTGAAACAAAAATAATACAGTTTTGGTATTATAATATTTTTATATCAAAAGATATATATGTAAAAAATGTTACATCATTTTGACATCAAAAATTTTACATCATTTTGACATCAAACATTTTACACCATTTTGACATAAAAAATTTTACATCATTTTGACGTCAATATTTCATCAAATATTTTATTTTACATCAATTTGACGTCTTTGATCACTTTTTTACGTCAAATTGACATCCTGTGCTATATGGGGATCAGCCAGTCGCGCAGGACGATACAGTTGTGCAGAGCGCAACGGTTGAGGGCGCTCTTATGGTGGCCGCAGCGCAGGGTCCGGCAGGAGGGTGGTCCGTTGAGGGACCCGCAACCCAGGTTGTCCATGTCCTGCACGGTGGTGGCAGCAGGCTCGACGATCAGGTGCCGCTGAACGGAAGTCCTCTTCTGCGACCCCTTGACGTAGACGATGGGGCGGTGGATGAAGCAGGCCCGCAGCTTGTCCAGCAGGGCGACGTAGGCGATATCGCCCTGGTCCCACTCGAGCCCGTGACAGTGACGCGTGAGCCAGCCGCTCTCGCGCAGTTTCTCGCTGGTCAGGAGGTCTCGATTGAGGGGCGGACGAGCGATGTGATGCATGATTAGCGTGCCGGTAGTCACGTCCACCACGCAGACCTCCTTCAGCAAATAGTCGTTGTCGCTGTCCTTGAAGCACTGCATGTCCATCACCACGCTTCCGTGATGGCAGCGCACTAGGCCGGTGGCGGCGGTGGCGGTAGGCTCGTTGTAGATTGGCGGCGGCACGTCCATCTCGCGAGGTCGGCTGAACTGAGAGCGAGCGCGCGCTGCCTCGGCCTTAAGTAGGAGGGCGGGCGGCGGCGGCGGCGGCGGCGGAGGAGATAACCTGTTTTACCCTCCAAAGTCCACAGTCACGTTGCGGTGACGGTCCACCTCCACGACGTTGTCCAACTCGGCATACACTATGCAGTTGAACGCCTCCGCCAAGGCTTCGGAGAACCCAATCTCTATGCGCAGGTTACCGTTGCACACCAGGTTCCAGTGGCTGGATTGAGAGGCCGCCATATCGGGTGTCAGATCAAACGCCATCAGGCAGTATCCGTAGGGGTATTCGTTGCGACTGACTTCATTACCACAGTCTGAGAAATTGATGCCGGTGCCAGTGTACAGCGTGTGGTAGGCGAGCACGCACAACTCATGACCGAACGTGTAATCCGGTTGAAGCGGCTTACATGGCACTTGCTCACCATCTATGTACAGCGCGAAGAAGTTCACGTGGCTGTGGGTGAAGTTGAACGGGCTCTTCTTGTAGTCCCCGTTGAACGCCTGATTGCTGACCAGGCCAACTATAACGCGTTTCGGCAGTTGACCCAGAAACACACTGTCCAGAGTCTTGCTGCTGATACCGGAGGGTAGCGTGAAGGATTTGACTTCCACGCGCGTAATGGGATATTTGGCTGTGCCCGACTCCAGCGTCCTGCTGTGAGCCAACAGCACGCTCGGGTTGATCTTACAGCGGCGCATAAACAGGTTGACTTCGGCGATGTCCACTTTGTAGTCTGTCACGGTTTTGGACATGATGGAGAATGAGTTCTTTGACCTGATTAGACGAAAGCGCATCTCCACACCGTTTAACATGAACTTCTCCTGGTTGCACAGGTCGACGTGCAGATGTCCGACCATGTCCACGTACCGGCTTCCCTTGATAAACTCTCTCCTTTTCTTGAGCCCGGTATAATTATCCTCCTCAGTATTGTCCATGTACCCGGCATAGTCCTCGTAGAACAACTCCGCGGTGAGGTGCGATGTCTTGGCATCACCGCCATAGGACAACAGGTTCTCCAGGTAGGCGCGATAGGCGTACGTGTTGTTCTGAGGAGACACCAGTTTGTTGTTCAGGTACAGGTCCACTTGACTGAACAGCGAGTGCAGCCAGTTGTTAATCGGACCCACCTCTTTTATCGCTTGATCACCCGTTACAGCGCCTCCATTAGCCGATCTAATGGTAGCCTTCACATGCAGTAGCGTCTGTGACAGATCCGTGTACTCGTCCCCATGACCCGGAACTATGAACTCAATGGGTGAGTCGTCTGTCAGGGAGGAGATGGGTTTGTACTGCACCCATTTACCACTCTCTATACTGGTCTGCGTGGGCGGTAGCGAGAACAGGTCCAACTCGGTCTTGACACACTCGCACGACTTCTGATGTAGAAACGCCATTATCCAAAAATGTCCCTCACGGTACTCCTGTTCTTCTTACGTCGTACAACGGTCTTGCTTCTCCTCTTCTTAGCGACGCGTTTTGCAGGCTTCCTTTTCCTCTTGGGCGCAGCGCGCTTCTTCTTCCTAACTCCGAGGAGTTTAGCCAGAGACTGAGGGGTCACTCGCTGTACGCGCCTCCTCTTATAGGCGCCACCACCGCTCAGCACGCGATCCAGTTTTTCATCAGCTTTACGTTTCAGCGATCCGGTAAACTGCCTGAGTCGGGCGTTGGCTGCGACTCGGGGGTCGGCTGTGCCCGCCACCACGTCGCCCAAGAAGCCCACACTGGACCTCAGCGCCTCCTTGCCCAGCGCCGATGCGCCGGATCTGATCAACGGGACCACTGTACGCATCAGCCCGCCTAGGAAACTGCCGATGCCGTGACCGCGTTGGAAAGCGGCTCCTCTGAATACCGTGGACACTCCGTGCCCAGACTGCTGTTGGTGGTAGTACACCAGATAGGGGTCGTTCGGGTTCATTGCTGCTGCTACTCTCTGCGCAGGTGAAGCTTCATGCACGTAGTCCCGAAGTGGAATGGCAGGTGGCGTCCGACGCTGTCCCTTAAATCGATTTCCACACTATCGAAGGAGCTCTTCATCAGCGGCACGTAGTGAGGGTCAGTGAAGTGCACGGTGATACTCGCGCCGTAGATGTAGTTTTTTGCGTCGATGTTCACAATCTTTAACAAGGGCGCAACAGTGTCGCCTACTAGCTGAGGTTCCACCAGGTCACAATACACGTACATGTGCGAAGGGATCCCAGCCAGTAAGTTGGGAGGTCTTATAGCTTTTCTATGTTTGATCAAATCCACATTGTGCACATCGTATCCCAACTGTAACGCTAGGGTGGGGCTAAATTCCAGTTGCACCACAGTCTGGTCTATCGAGATCAATTCCACCTTCCCAATCTCTTTGTCGTACTCAAACTGGCATTGGTATAAGTCCAATTTTGGAATGGCGTTGATGGCATTGACCAGTTCATCGATGTCTTTATAGTTTCCAGCTTCCACCTTTACAGCGGTCAGTTCAGGCTTGTCGGTGTCATCTTTAGTGTAGAGATATACGCGAGCGTCCTCCCCCACTGTGACAAACGAGCATGGGTAATGGACCTCGACTAAAGCGACTTCCCATTCACCATCACCACCCAATCGCACGACTGAGGGTAGATGGGTGATGTAGTTAGCCACGGTGTTGTTTGGATAATAGTCCATTGAGCTGTTGCTGGGCAACGTCAGGTACAGCTGTCTGCGCTTTGTCGTCATAGCAGCTGTTGCACTTCAGATGCGGGTACCCACGAGTTGAAGTCCTCTCCGTAAACGACCCACTTGACCAAGTAGCGCTTACTGCGGCCTCGCCCTTTGGTGTCCAGTATTTTATCTATTTGGTACATACGGTCCGGGGCGACCGTTACCTTTTGCATCTCATGCTCGTAGAAGCGCCCTTCCAGCGGCGTCCCGTTCAAGTCGCGCAGCACGTACAATGGCAGAGGATGCGACCCGTATACGTGGTCCACCACAAACAGCTCCTTACTCCAGTTGGTCTCGTAACCTTTGGCGAACGTGCCCTTCTCCTTGGCTATGCGCACCGTGTCACCAGGCTCGAACCTGGGCTTGCGTCGCCGGATCGCCTTTCCGTACATGTGACGCCACACCTTATACACCGTTTTTCCATCGCCGCTGTCCGCGTCCACGGGTCGCAGACCACCACCCAGGCTCTTGTGCGGGCTGCGGTTGTAGGCATCCACAAGCCTGTCCAACACGTCGATGTAGCGATACGTGTTTTTGTAGGTTAGGTAGCGCCACATGCGGTTCTTGAGCGTGCGGTTGACTCGCTCCACCACCGCCGCCTTCACATCGGGGTTCTGCGTGGTGACGTATGTGACACCGTGACTCTTGAACACTCGCTTGGTAGCGGCCCCGGTGAACTCCGTCCCCTTGTCAGTCTGTAGACAGCGAGGAGTCGCCTCGGAGAATATCCTCTCGAACGCTGCCGCCACCTCTTGCCCGCTTTTCCTCCTCAGTGGTACCGCAAACAACCGCTTACTGAATACATCGATCACAGTCAGCAGGTAGTTGACCCCGTCGTTGTGCTGGCTGAGACCGCGCATGTCGTTCAGGTCCGCCTGCCACAGCTCCTGAGGCCCAAAAACGGCGTAGCGGTTGCGGGGAAACCGCTTGCGCGCAGGCTTGTGCAGCGTGTAGGTGTCCTGGGCACGCAGCCATTCCACCGCTCTGCGTTTCGGGAGGCGCGCGGCTCTGGCCAGAGCAGCCACCCCGCCGAGGGAACCGGGCTGGCTCGGGTCATAGTACAGCTTCTTCATTACGGTGAGAACGGCTCCCAGTTGTCCAATGATGATTCCTGGTCAGGTTCCTCGGTTATTATCCTTCTCCTGGCTGCCGGAAGTCGCGGTCTCAGGCGGTCTAGCATTGGTGTCATCCTCGGTGACAGGGGTGATGAGGAGGCCGTCGTGTCTCCCCAGGGGCTCGATGCAGTGTCCAGCCCCCCGCTTAGGTAACGCAACGCCGTGGGATTGCTCATGTATTCTTTAGGCACGTTCATGTTTTTCAAGGCGGTCATCACTTGTTGCCAACCGGTAGGCAATCGGTCCGCCCTTCGCGCTCTCACTATGCTATGCGCGATGTCCACTATATTGGAATTGGGGACCTTCTCGTTGTTCATATACACCACCCCACTGGCGTCCCAGGCGATGGGGCTGCCTTGCTGGGTCATGAACCGCAACAAGTTGCGCGCCACCGACTTGTAGATTTTTGGGAACGATGCCAACACCCCCTCCTCCTCCGAGGTGCTAGACTCACGTTTCACGTGACTCGGACCCGCCTCTCCCTCCTCCTCCTCCCCCTCGATGATTGACAGGCCTATGGGTTGACGTTTAGCCGCGGAAAAGTGCAGGAACCGCTGTAACACCTGTTGATATTGTTTCCATTTTTCCGTATCGTTCAGCCGCTTGTCACTCAGTATGCGATGCATCTCAGCGTCCAGGCCGGCTGGCTTATTGGTACTGCCTGCTCCTCCTCCTCCTGGTCCTGGTCCTTCTCGCAATCTCTCGATGAGCTCCTGCGGTACAACTACCATTTTTCTAGCGTGCTCCATTTTTTCAAATTACTTTCTGCATCAACACAGGCAACACCGCACTCAACAGCAAGGGCAGGAGGATCCCACCGCCCCGTTGTACAAGGTAGCGTCGCTTCTTGACCCAACCCTCACCGCGTTTCACCAGCCGTCTGAGCGCCTGTTTGTGCTTTCTCAACTTTCGTTTATGACAGGTGGTGAGCGGCACGTTCCCGCGTAACACGTTGTACGCACACTCACACACTGACCTGATACGGCTGTTCTCGCACGATTTTAACAGGGCCTTGCGTTCCTTGGGTGTAGCGTGCACCAGAGCAGTCAGCAGGGCTGTGTCTTTCTTCACGCGGTGTGACATGATGACTGACACTGGCGCGCGCTCAGCCTATTTATCACTTTTTCTTGGGTAGGTACACGTAGTTAACTGGATCGTCTGGGAAAACGGCTGAACGTATCCGCATCTCCTCGGGTGTAGACTGTTTCAAGTCTATCAGCAGATAGGCGTGAGGATCGCGCGTGGCGTCCGCATAAGCCTCCTCCACAAATTTGGGGTTCTCTGGGTATACTTGGCGAGCCAAGTGTTTGATCTGAGCGCGGTCCCGGGGATTCTTGAAACACACTATGTAATGAGCGTTCAGCGATATGTCGCGCTGGCCCCTGCCCTGATGAAACAGGTTTTGCGTGATGAAGAACACGCTCATGTTGCGGTGATGGAAGCCCTTGGTGAACAGGTCCGCCACGCCGGGGCCAGCCTCACGCATCATGTCATCGACGATAACCAGGGAGGGCTCGCTACCATCGTAGTCGTCCAGGTCGGGCAGGCCGGCTACGTAGCGCACAGTAGGGTCATCGGCTCCTCCTCCTCCACCGCCGCTACCGCAGTGCCAGGTGATACGGGCGAAGCGCGTATCGCACATGCGGTCGGCGTGCCCTATGAAGCGAGCCACAAAGTGCGACTTGCCGCTGCCCGAAGGTCCAGCCACGATGGCGGTGAACGGGTGTTTCCACCTCAAGTCCATGGTGGCTACTAACACAGCCACGCACCGCCTCGACTCTTATAATTAATTGAGTTTTTATATTTATTTTTTATTTTATTTTTATATTTATTTTTTATTTTAAATTAATAAGGATAAAGGAATAAGGTTTTTTTTTATTTATTCAAACAAATTCCAGAAGAGCTCCTTTGCTGCCGGGGGGACCGCTCCTCTTGACCAGACTCATCCTCGACCCCACACCCACGTTGTACTGGCCGATGACATGGTCTCCCAAGACGGCCAAGTATCTACGAGGCATGTAGATCCTCAGCGGGTCGTCACCAGTCAGCCCCTCCAAAGTGGCCATTATCGCCTCGCCATAAGGAGTATCCACCCGCTCAAATGACCGGATGGGGTAAGTTATGTTGTCCCGCAGATCGGCTATGCGGGTATAACCCCCCGCCTTGCAGCTGTTGAGGGCTGACTTGAGGTCTCCTGTTTGGTCCATGCTGCTCGTTGAGTGTCTGGATGTGGAATGGTTGTGGCTCACCACCGAGTCGTATTATATAGGCTCACTGCGTCAACAAGTTGTTTACGTCATTGTGTGTGTTTTTCCGGGTCGTTGTGGTGTTTACTTCTTGCGCTTTGGGATGACGCAATCGCCTCCAGCCTTACGTTTTCCCTCGCAAACTGTTGCGCAATCGCGGGTCTTACGCCAGGCGGGTAGTGGAGTCACGGTCCTACTAACTCCGTTAATTTTAGGCACTCCGGTATCGCTATTAATCCACATATTTTCTAGTCTCGTTAACAGGTCCGTGAGGCATATGCAAATTTCATCGTCTCTATCCTCGTCCAAGTATAGGCCGCAACTGTGCGTAGGGCGTCCGCCTTTGAATACCGACATCTTCAATAAAACTTTTCCTAAGTTGGCAGGGTTCTTTACTGTATATTGACATTCGGCATCGCTCCAACTGCATGATGGAGAATCGGTAGGCGTATTCCTGTCCACTGTCCATCCAACAACGGGCTTCTTGCTCCTCTTCTTAGTTATGGTAGGCGGTCTAGCATTCTCATCCATGGCGTCAAGCTCCTCCATCAGAGAGCGGATGGTTCGATCCACCTCGGTTGCGCTGTTGCTGCTGCTCATGGCGTCTCGGGCAAAACTGAGGCCGCGGTAGCGGACCTCAGGTTTATATACCGGCAGCGCGCGCAACCGGGTATGTCCCCGCCGAGCGGTGGTGGCCAAAGAGGGCGCGCCACGACAGCAAGCCGCTGAGCAATTCAAGGGTGCAACCTTGAGCGTCAGCAAACCGCTGAGTAATTCCTTCCTGGGCAACTCCTTCAGGACCGTCCCCCGACACGCGCCGCCAACCGCTCCCGGTCGGCGGGGGCTTTTTAAGCCGCACGTAGACCACAACACGGGGGGGGATGACGTCAGCTAGCTCTGTGAATAAGTCCACAACGGGGGGGGGGGACGTCAGCTAGCTCTGTGAATAAGTCCACAACCATATAGTTTTTGATAAAGGAATATCGTTTATTTTTATAGTTTTTTTTTTTGTATAAAGGAAATTTTGTTTATTTATTTATTTTTTGCTTTAATCTTTATTTACAATTTTTTTATTATAACCTTTACTTAACCCCCGTTTACAATAACCTTTGCAAAGACCTGGTCGGATTCTAAAAGAAGTAAATTAATCACGCGTTGACAGGCAACATGCGGTTTATTGATGCCATCCAAAGCAGCTTGAACTTGTAGGCGTTTTTGTTCAGGCAACCGCTTCTTAATCCACATCCTGATGGACAATTCGGCAAAGTGACCCGTTGTGTAATACTTCACCGTCTGTAGGAATATCTCCGCATCGATTGAATCAATGTCTTCAATTACAGATCTAACTGTAAATGGTTTTGTATGATAATATTCACCTTCCAGTGACACATCAATTCCAACATTAAACATTTTGTTAGGTCTAGTCAGTGTAGGAGCTTGTGAGCAAATGATTCTAACATAAATAACTTGAGAACTCTCACTAATGAGATAACCTCAGGCAGTCACGTAGTCCTTACCAAAACATGTAATACTAGAAAATGATGGGGAAGGGAGTATTTTATTTATGGTTTTTTTTTCTTTTTTTTTTTCTTTTTTTTTTTTTTTTCTTTATTGAAAGAAGAAAAAGAATTTAGAGTGACTAGAGCCCTCCCAAACTGTTTTTATGGTCATTGACTTTAAAATCACCAAAGTAGATAGGTAATCATTGTTTTGTGGCCAATCCGCTTCCCAAGCACTCTTACCACAGCAAAAACAAGTGTGCTGCAAATTATTAGAGTCTGAAAAGCGATACACTTTAACAATTCTTGCAGGATACAGAACTCTATTACAATAATGCTCAGTGTACTGACAGTAGCGGCATTGATAGACTCTCTTGCCATTGTATCTATTATACAAGTCTAACACCTGAGGATCCGTTTCGGGGTTGTTAAGCACTAACACATGTTCCCGAACATACCCCTTGAGGCAAGATGCAACGTATTGCTGTATAGGCACTGGCAATTGTGCAATCCCCTGACACAGAATGTATTTATTCTTTCTTATTACAATACACGATTGCTGAGCTAGTGACAGTGGGTTGTATGCTTCCATGACTAACTCAAGATTCAGACTGGTCAGGCACTTAGCTTGAGGAGTCTAGTAAGTAAACAAGTTATATAATGAGGGATTTTCCTCCGTGAACATCAAGTCCACTAATGAGTAAACAAATTATTTAATGAAGGATTTTTCCTCCGTGAACAACAAGTCCACTAATGAGTAAACAGATTGAGTTTCTCTAAGTTTCAGTTTAAGTCAGAGAGTCAAACTATTGCCATCAATATGAACACTGATAATGTATGGGAGAGCAGTATTCCTGATGAGGACCTCATCAAGATCGTTGAGGGAATCGAAGAAAAGTATGCTAATAGCGTATGGGAAGGTAATATCCCTGATAAAGAACTCCTCGCTACCGTTGAGGTGATAGAAGAGGAATATGCTCTCCAACTGCGAAGGGAATATGCACAAATGTGGGAACGGATAACTACGTGTTGGTGCTCCCAACCTACATGTAATGAAGAATGGGAACAATATAATGCAGACTGGGAGAGTCTTCGTGCTCTTGAGATTGCAATGGAGGAGTTTCAAGCGAAAGAGAGGGCTGAGACTTCTTCACAAAAGTAGTTTTAAGTTTTTAATTTATAATAAAGATGAAGAAAATAAAATTATAATTCATACAAAAATAATAAAATAACATGAATAAATAATGGAATAATGGAATGAGCGGGGGGGTCTGAGCTTGGCTATGGGGAAAGTCGGGGGGGTCTGAGCTTGGCTATGGGGAAAGTCGGGGGGGAGGTCTGAGCTTGGCTATGGGGAAAGTCGGGGGGGGTTCGACACAGGGCTGATCCTCCCAATCCTCAGCTAAACTTTTTCACTTTGTTTTTGTTTGTTTTGTAATTCTTTTCTTTATTTATTTCTTTGAGATAAGGAAAAAGGAAATAGGTTTTTTTTTTATTTAATCAGAATCCGAGGAGTTAATATATACGACGTGGGGCCTCGGTTCCCCACTCGGCCCCGCCTCTGGCTCTGGCTCTGGCTCGGGCCTCGGTTCCCCATTCGACCCCGCCTCTGGCTCTGGCTCTGGCTCGGGCCTCGGTTCCCCACTCGGCCCCGCCTCTGGTTTGGGTTGTTGAGACGGCTGCTGCTGCGGCTGCTGTGGTCCGCGCCGGAGCTGGGGTCTTGGGCAAGACCGCCACTGCCGGAGGATCAACCCCCGGCGAATCTCGCGGTGAACCCTGTTGGCCTCCGCCTCCTCTCGCCGCCGCTGTTGCTCGGCGTACTCTGGGGTCCACCATCTCTGCGGTACGGCTGTCGGCTTGACGATAGCTGTAAATAACGAACCAACATTAATATTCATTTTTTTTAATGAGATTTATTGATATTATAATAATGAGATTTATTGATATTATAACAATGAGAAACTGAGGATTGCTACTCACCAACTGGTTTTCCCTCCTGTCTCCTGAGGGTAGGCATCTGGGTGGGCGTCTGGGTGGAGACGTCACCACAACGCCTCGGGCCAGGAGCAGCCAGGGTGCACGTCTGGGTGGAGGCGCACCTCGTGGCAGGAGCAGCGCAAGCAACTGGAGCAGCAGGAGCAGCTGGAGCAGCAGGAGCAGCGGCCGGGGCATCAGCGGGAGCAGCTGGAGCAGCGGCCGGGGCATACCGGTGGGTGGCAAGGTGCCGGGCCACCTTGTCTTTTCTGCCGAATTGTTTCCCACAGATTCGGCATGGGAAAAGAGGTGCATCTACATGCGTCAGCATGTGCTGGCGCAAATGGTCGCTACGCGAGTAACGCTTGTCGCAATACATACAAGTGTACTCCATCGCGGCTGCAGTAAGAATGATTAAGACCTGGAGAAACCGGCGGGTGAAAGCGGAGGCGCGCGTGCGGTAAACATCACGTAGGCGATACACAAGGAAAGCAAACGGCATGTAGTGGAAAAATCCGGGGAGGGGGTCCGAGCTTGGCTATGGGGAAAGTCGGGGGGGGTCCAAATATGTTTAATAGGGAAGTTCCCCAACAATAACAAGTCCGATTAATCTCCTATACAAACAGGCTCTCGCTCAGTCGTTAAGCATGGCTGCTCCGTGGGAGGATGATATGACGGACTACGACTACTAGTTTGCGCTTGAAAATGCAAATTTCGTAGATGAGTTGGAGCAAGAGGCTCTATTAGAACAAACGTTTGCGCAGCAAATACGGGATCTGGAGGAAATGGAGCGCCTGGAGCCGGCGTCGAGCGGACTGCAGCGGCCTCCTCCATCGCCTCAGCCTGGGCCCAGCGGGCTGCAGCGGCCTCCTCCTCCTCCATCACCTCAGCCCACACCGTCTCCATCACCGCCTCCATCGCCTCAGTCTGACTCGTCTGAGGACCCTCAACCACCGAGGACTGCGAGACAAGTGTACCTGGAGCGACAGGCGCTTCAGGACGACGTCGACCAAGTGTGGGTGGTTGAGCCGCAGCACGAAACACATTGGCGATGGTACATGGCCGACATGGCCAGGCTGCGTGAACTAGATGAGGAATTGGACCGCTTGGAAGAACAAGAGGAGGCGGCCGATAACGAGGAATAGTTATAAGTTTTTTGTTGATAAATAAATGATTCCTTTGTCAAAAAAAAACAAAAAAACAAAAAACAAAAATACAATGAAATAAACAAAAGAATAAAACCGGGATGATGTCGAGGGTGTTTTGGGTGTGTGGGGGGGGGGTTGAGGGGGGTTGTGGGGGGGGGGGTTGAGGGGGGTTGGGGGGTTGGGGGGGGGTCGACGTCGACACAGGGCTGGTCCTCCCAATCATCAGCTTGCTAAACTTGTCACTTTGTTTTTGTTGTTTGTTTTTTTTGTTTTGTTTTTTTTGTTTTTTTGTTTTTATAATTTTTATTTCATTAATACATTACAATACATGTGATACTTAAATCTAAGATGATACATGAATGTTTATACAAAATATGAAGAATGAAAACTTATAAATAAATGATACTTAAACTAAAAGAGGGGGATAATCCTCTTGTGAAGGAGGGCGACCTCTCCATTATTCACGAGGTTGAGGAGCCGCAGCTCTACCTCCTCCAGGTGACCCGGCTGGTTGGCCACATACCTCCGGGGGAGAAAGTGGTGGCGGCCGTCCGGGCAGAGTATGCCCCACCGAATTATTACAAGGCGGGTAACCACCTCGTCTCTGATATGGTTTATCTGGTTTAGGACGCTCTCTGCATCCCAAAGTGTGTAAGATGATGTTGCAGAGGCCATTTTTTCTTGTGGAATGAGCGTTAGCGTGTGGAGGAGCAGTAAACATCCCGTAATAGGGAAAAAACCGGTGACAAACAAGGAAAGTAAACAACACGTGAACCGGGGGGGGATGACGTCACGGGGGGGGATGACGTCACGGGGGGGGGATGACGTCACGGGGGGGGGGTGACGTCACGGGGGGGATGACGTCACGGGGGGGGCTCCTCGGCTCCTCAGTCTGCGAAGGTGGTCCAGAACCGGCCATAGCCCCCTACTCCCCTTCTTTAAAGGTCAACGTCATCAAGCAGGGATAGGTTAATCGTATCACTCAGCACGCGTGTTCGGTTAACGCTTGAACATTGTCAAGCGTTAACTTCATTGAACTGTAATGTTACCGGTAATAATCCATTGCTTACTACAGTACTGTTACGTAAAATGGACGGTGGATTAGGTAAAATACTTGAAGTTTTCTGAACTACTGATCAATCAACCATACACACTTTACCAGAAGTTAATGACATTATCAGGTTCTTAAGCTCGGAATGTATTCATACTGAAGATGCTGCCATTCATGATGTTAATCGATCCCCTGTCCCTAGTGGTTCCCAAGGTCGTAACAAAACCTTTTTTCCTAAAAGATCTTTTGATCAAAAACGAGAAGTCACTATGATTTCTACACAAACTGCACCAGTACAATCTTTTATACCGCATCAAGAAACCCCTATCAATGTTTCATGTTTTGCATGCAAGCAACCTGGTCATGCGGTATACTCATGCTCACTATTTCAAAATAAAACACCCCAAGAGCGCTACGAAGTTGTCAAACAGAGTAAACATTGCGTTGTTTGTTTAGATAGTCATGGTTTTAAACAATGTAAATCACTAGTTACATGTTCAAAATGTAACAAACGACACCGTTCATTGCTACATTTTTCTAGTCCATCAGCCACATAATAATAATGTTAAATATTCATCTCAACTTAAAGGTAACGAATGTTCGGATCAAGCTGTCGAGTCTGATATGTCGGTTACACTAACATCTCAAGACAAACGTTTATCAGATTCATCCAAAATTACTATCCTTTTGGGGACTTTGTTAGTGAAACTTACGACATCAGATGGAAACACACAAGTATTTCGTGCTATACTTGACTCAGGAAGTATGTGTGATTTAATTAGTGAACGAGCAGCTAATCTGTTAAAGGTGCCTAGACATAAATCAGATATCCAACTTACAGGTATTAATCAAAAGGTTACTCAAAATAAAGGTCAGATTTATCTTGATATTAAAACCCTGGCTGGTGTTCAAATTTCGTCACGGCATCCAATGTTAATACTGGATCATTTAATAGTTGATCTTCCTCGAATTCCATTGCCTTCGAAGTTTTTTAACGTACACAACGATTTGTTTTGGCTGATCCCACATTTAATGTACCTGGACGTGTTGATGTTGTCCTAGGTTGTTCTTTGTTCCCTCAACTCAAAGTATTTTCTTTGGGACCAGAAATGCCTTATATAATGGGCACTCGTTTTGGATATGTTGTAATGGGTTCTTCCCCTTGTATTTCTAATCCTCCAGAACATTGAAAATCACTTCCGTACTCAAATTTAAATGTATTTTTACATGCTGTTTCTGATGTTGATTTACATTCCTCACTTCAACCCTTTTGGCAACAAGAGGAACCTCCAGTTTGCCAACTTAAAATCGAAGAGGAAGCTTTGTGGTGAGCATTTTGTGCAAACACATACGAGGGATGAAACTGGGCGATATGTTTTTCGCCTTCCGTTTAAAGATGCGCAGCCTGTACTTGGTTCCTCGAAATCTTCTTCTTCGTTTATTTTCAATGGAACGTAAGTTCAATACAGATTCCCATTTTTCTAAGTTATACCATGATTTTGTAAATGAATATGTTGCATTAGGCCATATGTCAGAATGTAGTGATGTAGATTTGTCGTCTCCGCACTATTTTCTTCCTCACCATGGGGTTTTGAAAGAAAACAGCACTACGACCAAACTTAGAACTGTTTTTGATTCAAGCTGCAAAAGTAGTAATGAAGTTTCCCTTAATGATTTTTTATTCACGGGGCCTAAACTACAAACAAACTTCTGTGATGTACTCATGCAATTTAGACGCCACAATTTTGTGTTTTGTTGTGACACAAGACAAATGTAGCACCAAATTTTGGTACACCAGGACGATCGCAATTTCCAATTAGTATTGAGGCGTGACAATCCTAACCAAGAAGTTTCCATTTTTCGACTAAATACGGTTACATATGGGATGAACTGTTCTCCTTATTTGGCGATTCGCACTCTTCACCAGCTGGCTGATGATGAAGGTATAAATTATCCTTCAACTGCTCAAGTTTTAAAGACACAGACATATGTGGATGATATCATAACAGGTGCAGATATTGAAGAAGATGCATTAACCTTAAAACATCAGTTGGTTGATTCATTGCATTGTGGAGGTTTTGAATTGCGCAAATGGTTATCGAATTTTAAACTTATACTTAATTCTTTACCAGAAGAGTATTTGGAAACCCCGGTATTCCTTCAAGAATCATCATGTTAACAATTCGCTGTGCTAGGACTTCACTGGTCTCCTGAAACTGATGCGTTTTCTTACAACATAAAACCATCATCTAGTATTATTAATCTTACCAAACGATCAGTTTTAAGCATAATAGCTAAAGTTTATGATCCATGTGGGTTTTTAACACCCTACATTATGTTGCTAAAATGTTTGATGCAGTTGATATGGACAAAATGGATCAGACACCAAGACAATCTAGAAGTTGGACAGTTAGTAGTAGTGGGGGGTTGCGGCTTTTGCGCCGGAAGTGACGTCACATCCGGTCAGTAACCGGATGCGCTGAGTGAATAAATACGTCATCTGAGGCTGAGCCAGTGACGTAGGTGGTTTTGTGACGTAATGATTGAAAGTTTAAAGTTCAAGGTCACGGGGAGGGTGTTTTAAAAAAGTACTACCTCGCACGCGTAAAATCCGATTGTGATTCGATAGTTTAATCGATATAAAATATTGATTAAACTATCGAATCACAATCGAATGATACGAGTGCGAGGTAGTACTATTACAAATATTACTTTATTTACAATAATTCATGTGTACAATAGTTCCCCATTGTTCGTTGTCATCGATGTTGTTGATCCGGACGAGTTGCGGCCATCACTTCGCTTTCTGATGAAAGACGGTAGATACTTCGATCCCTGCGCAGAGTCCATGTTGTTTTTTGATACGTAAAGTTCCAAAGATAAATCGTAACCGGACGCAATGAGAAGTCTTAACTCTTCATTAAAAACCTCGAGGTCTTGGAAAGTCGCCAGATGAATAGAGTCATAATGAATACACCTAATTTTGATGGACATTTGAACAGAGAGCTCGATGTCCACTGGTCAAGAGCCGGAGGTGTACTGACTATTCGCTAGCTAGCGTTTTGGTATCAAACAAAATGGTGGGCGCGGAGCAGATGGCGGACGGCAGATGGCAGGTGCCAAGTGCGCGGCAGATGTCAGGCCCCCCACTACACCAGTCTTCCCACCAAGTCTTACATCGCACAATAACTAGTTTACATGTGTTAGTTAGGGTTTAGCTCTTCGACTGTCAAGACTTTAGCTCCGTAACTAAAAACTTCAATAATGTTTGCTTAACGCTGTATAATTATAACAGCTACTATGATCTAAACCGGTGCATGTATTTATGTATCATGTATTTATGATGCTTTTTGCGTAGCAAACAACTGGCTAAAAGTGTTTCAACCTCGATTATTCTTCGACGAAACCGCTCATTGTCCACTAAAAGCGTAGACCTTCTGTCTTCATAGTCAGAGAAGTAGAAGGTAGTGTGAAGTGGACTACTGAAGGTCACCTTCCTCATGTTTCTGTAAAACTGTGACATGATCAGACTTTGCGTAAACTCTATAAGTAGATGTTTAGTAGTCAAGAGCTAAAAGTAAAGTGATGTACCGCTAGCGTGTAAAATAAACACCTACCCTCACCACAACGTTACCATGTGCTTCTAACAATTGTTTTTATATTTAAATCTCGATTGCACCTTCTTGTTTGTCTTGTCAAGCCGCGTAATTTGAGTACACACTTAACATAGTTTAAACCATAAACAAAAAAGCTATTTATGTCTATCCTTGAAAATAGTTGTTTGTGCGCTATTGCTTCTATACCCTTGGTTGGATCTAAATTTTGATTGTACCGTCTTGTTCGCCTTGTTAATCCGCGTATTGCGAATACCCACTTGACATAGTTTAAATAATAAACAAAAAAGTTATTTATGTTTACCCTTGAAAATAGTTGTGTTATTTGTTCTACTGTTTTTAAAACTGTTTCGACCTATTTTGGGTCTCATCAGATGAAGGTAGGCGTACTAAAAGCCACTTCATGACAGTTTTTTTTGTGTTTTTATTTTTTATAAATTTTTTGTTTAGTTTTTATATTGGATTTTTATATTTTTAGCTTCCAAATAATCCAACTACTCCTTCCTCCTGACCTCCCACTGGATCAAACTATCCCTCCTCACAAAAAAAAGATCCTCCTTCCACCCATTGTGTACAGGTCGTGGTGGTGTACATGATGGTACCTGTACCATCATGTGTACACCACCACTTTCGAACAAGTAGACGTTCTTCCTGTCCTCTGCTACAAATTTATACATGCCATTCCGCTTTAAGCATTTGAATTTCTCGTTGCACTGTTCAATTGTTTCAACCAACTTTCTTAGCCTCATAATATTCAATATATTCCAAACAGTTTCGTCTTCATTCTCCCTCTTCTCATTATCTTCCTTCATTCGCCTGTTCTTATCTCCCTTCTTCTTTCCTTTCTCCTCTTCCTTCTTCTCTTTCTTCTTATGTCCCTTCTTGAAATACAATTCGTGATTTATAAAATTCTTCTGCACCATTCTTTTTAACGAGCAGGATCTACGAAAAACCTTCTTCTCCTGCGTCGGCTTTAAACTTGCCTTTATCCTCTGAAGCTTCTCTTTCAATACTGGAGAGGACATGTTTCTAGACTAAACACTATCTGCAGAATGAAGCCTCCATAAGCTGTTAAACAGCGTGAAAGTGTAATCAAGCGGTTGAGTAACAACGCCAGCTGCTTGCAGTGAAAGGCAAATCAGTCTGGGAATGCGCGGTTGACCTACACCGCCAGTTGCATGTGGTGAAAGGTTACCTGTGTAAAACAGTTTTAGCAACGCTTAACTTGTTGGGCCTAATAAGAAAATTTATGTTATATATATTTTTTATTAATTATCTCAATACATATTTTATTAATTATCTTAATATATAATTTATAAATTTATAAGCTAAAAATTAATGAAGGGATAACTTTTTGTAAAAACAGGGATAAATCCCAGACAAAATCCCGTTTTAGGGAAAAAATCCCGCAACAGGGCAGGGTTATCCCTTATCCCGTTTTCCCCTTTATATCCCTTTTTCCCACTTTTCGTCTATATAACCCGAGATTTCGAGCGTTTCTCCGCAGTTGATGCCAGTTCCGTCCAAAGGCTGACTTGGTGCAACTCGCCACAGTGTGGGTTCGATAACTGTGCGTTAGGGCCCAACTCGCAATTATCGAACCTCGCTAATTTTGCATGTGTAGTCTGTTCTTGTGCATGAGTAGTAGTATAAACTAATGCCTGCAGAATTGATGCTTTATAGTAATCCCGTATATTGACTGCTTGTTTAACGCTTTATACTAACTTTGTAGATTGTTTGTTTGCTTAACGCTTAACGCTTTACTTATTAATGTGACCTTGACCTAGTTTAGAACTTAGAAATACTCCATCTAGACATGTTAAACACAAACGTTGTAGTAAAGACCATGGTGGGGGAAATGTTATATACTGCACCAGAGGGGTAAATATAATCATACCGCTATGGAAGCTGTAGGCGAAAACACTTGGCTTGCTCCTGTTGAGCTTGCTTTTTCAGAAGCCTTTCTGGCTATTCTTAGTTATGAATATCGAGGGTTTAAACTAAAAGTAAAGATGTAACTTAGACCATTACAAAGAAATGACGTGTATTGCGTCTTGATTGAATGGAAATCGCCTTCTAGCATTAGGCTTTTCTATTTGATCCAAAGAGGACGCAATCAATTCTGTGTGAAACGTATAACTGTGACATTGGACAATTGTGAGCTAAACCCCCTTGTTTGAACCTAGAGCTTCCTTTTAAAAAGTAAAATAGCAAAGGCGAAACCCTTACTTACTAAAGGTTTTACCTTTGCTATTTTACGCATCACTTAACTTGACCTTGACCCAATTATCGAACTTGGAATCATATAGTATGCGCGTTGTAGCGTTACAATGTACCCTACCCCCACCACTGGTTGTCGGGTATAAAAGCAAGACCAGTCCGCAGAGGGTTTACAGTCTCAGGCCAACAGCCTAGCTAGCTGTTTGCCTGCGCTGTCCGCAATAGTATCTTTAGTATAGAGTTGGTACCACTGTACACTAAAGATGCTACCTGAGTTTAAGGCATGTTGGTTTATTAAGCATGATAGATTAACGCTTGTAGTTTGCTACTAGTAAATGTAGTTAATGTATTAAATGTTACCTTTTGGTGTTGGTTTGAAGTGATTTATTAATGAAATATGTACTTTTCTTACACGCTTTAAAATTCAATATATTCCTTATTTAAACTTTTTAAATGTAAAATGTTTATAAGTAATTTAATATGTTTCTCAAACAAACCCTTTCCTAACCCCTTACAAAAAAGGTATGGCACGAAAACCGACCTTCTGTCAATATGGCACGAAAACCGATTGACATTACCCATCGTTACACCTCACGTATGAGAAACGTTTGTGAATACTAAGTTGGTCAAACCTTTGGTTTGCAGTAGCCTGACGCCCGTTCTGTCCAAAGTCCGACTGGGTTTCAGTATCCGACTGGGTGACCATTGTAAAACCGACTTTGTTATGTCTTTGTAAACCACCTTAGTCAATACGGCCTGCAAACCGGTTGATTATTATGGTTAATATTTGTTTTAAATTAATCTCAGTTATCAGGTTTACTGTACGTAACTTTAAAATTTCTTCAAAATGATTGTCCCCTAATACAGAACGGGGAATAGAGCAGTCTGTGATCCTTGCTCTATTCCTTGTTTTGGCAACATATTTAGATGACCTTGACCTACTGACGGGAGTTAGAAAATTGTCGTATGGCAAAACATTGGAAGATATATTTATTTCTTACAACAAATATCCCCTCCCTAACTCTCGCACTCCCACCACTTCTAGTGGGTATAAAAGAGGTTCCCTATCACTGGTAAATCCATTCTGCTGCTTGTGCTTGCTCACCCCAGAACCATGGCGCACATCAGAAAGCAAACTCTTCCGCTAAAATTTAAACCGCCATCAGTACGAACCTTTGCTACCTCAACCTCTTCTGTCTCAACTTATATGATACCAACCTCTGGTGCCTCAACTTCTGTTTCTTCAATTTTTGCTGCCTCAACTTCTTCTGTCTCAACATATAAAATGCCAACTTCTGGTGCCTCAACTTCTTCTGTCTCAACATATAAAATACCAACTTCTAGTGCCTCGACTTCTGCTGCTTCAACCTCTGCTGCCTCAACGTCCGCTGTCTCATCGATACTTCGTCAGGCTTATTAAAAATAAACAATACTACTTTGTTAAAACAATGGGCTTTGCAAAAGTACTTTTAAAGTGTGGAGATCAACGCTACATTTTAAAATTACCTAGAGGCATGTTTCATCCTCCACGCCCAACCAAAAAAGACTATTTAATCCGAGTTGATTCGGGGACCACTGTTTGGAAAACATTACAGTAAAAAACGTTCAAACAGTCTTTCTAAATTTAAATTTAAATTTTTTCCAAATTAAAAAAAAGTGTGAACAACCTATTTACATTTTGTAGCATATGTTGCAGAGTGTAAATAGGTTGTCCACACTTTTTTTACAATGATACAACGACCTTGACCTAGATAACAGACTTAAAAATATTACACTAAGTCAAAGATAAAACTTAAAAGGAAAAAGGAGAAATATTATACTAAAGACATTATTCAACAGTAAAGAGGAGAGGGGGTAAGTGGGTATTTAAGCGAGCGATTCGGAATATAATTATTAGTTGTATCATCATGAGCATCAACAGCAACACATGGGGAAAGGAAATTAGCGAAGAGGAGTTGTACGCGATTGCTGAGGCTGCTGAAATGACTGAGGTTTCTAAGATTGATAAAATTGCGGAGAATGATGCTCAGTCACAACCGCAACAAACTACACCATCGATGCAGTCTACAACGCGTCAACCAAGACCCTATCATGTTATACTGGAGGAGTATAATGAGGCGATGGGGTACGCCTGCACAATGTGGTGTGGACAGCCGCGTTCTCCTGAACAATGGGAGGAGCACGATGCAGACTTTCGCCTGGTTGCAGAGTTAGAACTTGAGCTCGAAAGAGCAAAGGCTGCTCAATAGTGACAAGATTTAATGTGTACTTTTAAAATACAGAGCGGGGAATAGATCAGTTTGTGGTCAAAGTGAGAACCACTTACTGCTCTATTCCCCGTTTTGGCAACTTGTTCAGATGACCTTGGGACTTAAAAAATTCTTGTTTAGCAAAAACATATTGAAATATATATCTATGTATTTCTTAAAAAAAAATATCCCCTCCTTAAAACTCGCACTCCCACCACTTCCATTAGGTATAAAAGAGGCACCTCATCGTTGGTAAAATCAGTCTGCTGCTTGTGTTTGCTCACCTCGGACACCATGAAGCACAACAGAAAACCAACTTCTGCCGCCTCTCCTTGTACTGTTTCATCTTCTGCTGTCCCATCGATACTTGTCCAGGCTATGATTCTATCCCACATTCTTCCACCAGAGTCAGGTAGTAGTACTTCACCAAACTTAATCTCGAGATCTCTCAAAACCGAGAGAAACACTGCTAATTCTCGGAAACTGAGAGCGAGAATTGCTGACCGTTATAAAGTATTAAAAAGCATATTACCATCCTCCAATCCGTATGATTCTAAATCAACCACTATACAAAAGACAATAAAGTACATTGCAAACCTTCAATCCCAGCTCCAAGAACCGTCCTTAATTCACAAAGAAATCTTGAACATCCCTCCACCGTTTGAAGCCGTTTTTCTGAAAGAGGATGAGTTGGCGGATCAACATTTTTTCGCTGAAGAGCCTTCAGCCTACAAGCAAATTTTCCTCATGGATGAAGATCAAGACGAATAACTAACTTTACAAATTAAAGACTTATGAAATACAAAGCGGGGAATAGATCAGTTTGCGGTCAAAGTAAGAACCACTTACTGCTCTATTCCCCGTTTTGGCAACAGGTTTAAATGACCTTGGGACTTAGAAAATATTCGTTTGATAAAAAAATATGAAAGATCTTCTTATTTCTTCCAACAATAACCCTTCACTACCCCCACCACCACCACAACCACCACCACCACCACCACCTAAATTGAGTATAAAGGAGGTCTCCATCGTTGGTAAAACTTATTACTTTGCTGAAAATGAGTGAATCCACTTCATCTACCTCTGCAGCAACTATAATATTCAGCAGACGGGTCGAAAACATTGATCAGTTGCTTGCTGTAAGGAAATTACTGCTACGGTATCTTGATATAGAGGTTGGTTGTGAATTATGCATGTGGAGACCAACAGGTGAAGTCTATAGTAATGAAGATGAAGCATTCAAAACAAAAGACAGTAGAAAGTTATATAGAATATTTAGTAATATGGTAAGGTTAATCAATAAGGGTTGGATCATTAACATAACATTCTATATTAAACCAAACCTTTAACTGAAGCAATAAAAAGACGGGCGGAAGAGGGGGGATACTTTGACTTTAATGGTGGGGGTAGACAGGTATAAGACGGACGGCTTCAGTGTTTAGTCATTATTCAGCTATGGATAGCCCAACAGAACCGATGCAGCTTTCAACATCGATGCAGCCTACGTCTAACTTAAATGAAAAAGACAAGGAGAAGAATGATAGCCAAAGAAGAAGGAATGCTAGAGAGAGAAGAAGGGTTAGGAAATTAAATCAAACATATAATTTATTACGATCAAAATTACCTTTTGTTGATCCAAAAAGTTCAAAGAATTCAATTGTAACACATGCTATAAATTATATAAATATGTTAGAAATGCTATTAGAAGGTACATCATTTCAACTGCCTGAAGAACTTCTAACAATGGACATTAATCAACTTCCTTTGTCTAACTAAAGATTTGTAGAATTACTGAACAAGGGGGGAATACAGAACGGGGAATAGATCACTTTGTGGTTTGAATAAAAATCACTTGCTGCTCTATTCCCCGTTCTGGTAATAGGTTAAGGTGACCTTGACCCACTTACAGTTGCTTGCTGTAAGGAGATTACTGCTACGGTATCTTGATTTAGAGGTCAGTTGTGAATTGTACATGTGGAGACCAACAGGTGAAGTTTATAGTGGTGAAGATGAAGCATTTAAAACAAACTATAGTAGTAAGTTATATAAAATCTTTGGCAATATGGTAAGGTTAATCGATAAGGGATGGAACATTAACATAACATTCTATATTAATCCAAACCTTTAACTAAAGCAAAAAAAAAGACGGGTATATAAGCGCGACGTTGCAGAGACAATTATCACTTTGGTTGTGAATTGCATCAAGATAGCATCTATTATGGTATAGCTCCACTATATTGACTCTACTGCTAAAGCGGATACTTTTATCCAGCGTGTGTACCAACTGTTAACGGAGTACGAACATGTTCAGGTCAAAGGATTGGGTATTCGTGGAACAGAAGAAGTAAAAATAGATGTAAAACCAATCCCTTTGAAGAACAAAATTGACCAATTATTACGAGAAGGCTACATCCTGTGTCTTTATTACACAACCTCATAAACTACATACAAGGCCGAAGGGGGGGGGAATACAGAACGGGGAATAGATCAGTTTGTGGTTTGAATAAGAATCACTTACTGCTCTATTCCCCGTTCTGGTAATAGATTAAGGTAACCTTGACCCACTTACAGGACTTACCTGTGTTACAATAATATCTCTTCCCTATCACTTTTCCCTACCACTTGCACTTTCAACACTTACCCCCACCACCACCGGAATCGAGTATAAAAGGTGGTTTCGTATTACTGGTAAAATCAGTCTGCTACTTGGAATCATGTCGCCCAGAGATAACATTTTCCCTTCTAAGAAGACTATACTGGAAATGATTCAAAATATTCCAGTAAATATAAACGAAGATGAAGACGACTCAGAGATGGAAGATGAACTATTAAGTGATCTTGAACTACTGAGTGAGTTTGCTAGCAGTGAACCATATCTTGGAGAGATGGAGCTGTTGACTGACGACGACGACGACGACGACGATGATAATGAACCAGAATTTCATCATCAGTTACTCTGTTTGGAGGAAATGGACCTTGTAGATAGTGAAACCCCTCCAAGCAGTATTAATATCGATGACGTAGTTCTAGATCCAGTCACAGGGAACCTTAGTGTTTGTCGTCGCTTATTTAGTGATATGAGCTCATCATCATTATCATCGGAAGAATCTGAATAATTTTTTATTGTCTTCAAATAGTTTACTTTAAATACAAAGCGGGGAATAGATCAGTTTGTGGTTATAGTGAGAATCACTTACTGCTCTATTCCCCGTTTTGGTAATATTGTTGTATGACCTTGACCTATTTACATCACTGAAAAAGTGGGGGTAACTTATACATTTAATGGTGGGGGAACGTCTATTTAATGACGATGCAACAGTGTATATTTATCATATCGGCATGATGAAACCACCAGGAAACTCCGTTTGTTACAGCTTTCCCCCCCTCGATATCGATGATGTGATAAAACTTACAACAATAACAAAACGGTTTGAACTCGAAAGGCGACTCATAAAAGTCGACGTAATTCCACAAGATCTTCGTTCGGCAATGTTGACTATCGAATATGTTAAAGATGAATCTACAACTGAAGATCCTTATTGTTTTATGAAATTTTTAGTTGATCGAGATGCACTGTGTACAATCCAATTTCACATCCGAGTTTAAAATCTATTAAATGTTCCTGTTGGAGAAAATTGTCCTTGATAAATACAGAGCGGGGAATAGATCAGTTTATGGTTTAAAATGAAATCATTTACTGCCCTATTCCCCGTTTTGGCAAATATGTTCAATGACCTTGACCCAAAATATAGAACTTTGTAACCTCCAGCTACAATAGTAAATAGAAAATGTAAAAAAATAGTAAACTTAACCTGATACTTACCCCCACCACCTTTGCTATCGTATAAATATAGAGGCATTTGCAGTGTTTTTCATTATTGTGTTGACCCTTGTGGAGATCACACCTAAATTATGCATCGCTGCGATATCTGCAAGTCTTCATTTAAGGATGAATTTCTTTTAATGATTCATAAGGAACTAAAACATAACAACAACCAAAATGAAGAATATAAAGAAGAAGAATTGAAAGAAATAGATCGAATGTTAGCTCAACCCCAACATTCCAGACCAAGTGTTATTCAATATGCACCATCAACATCGACTTATACCTCTGCTCTGTTTACACTTCACCGTCCTTCATCATCATCAGCTGCATCGACTTCTACACCTGCTCTGTCTACACTTCATCGTCCTTCAACATCATCAGCTGCATCGACTTCTACGCATGCTCTATCTACACTTCACCGTCATTCAGCATCAACAGCAGTAAATGTTGAACTAAATGCCCGAGCACTTCCGGGTAATGTAGTAACCCACTTCAAAATCGTCAATGCAAAATTACAACTCGAAGAATTTTTAAATAACTCAAAAGGTTTGGTAATTAAAACTTTGCAAAATGAATTAAAAAGATTAAATTTTATCAAATTTGGTCTATTACTAGATGGTTTATTTACAAACATTCAAAATGAAACTTCACCGAGAGGGTTTTTAACAAAAAACCGAACTATTATGTTTTCGTCAGATATTGATTTAATCGTGTCTGAATGTTTTGAAGAGCTAATGACAAAAATACAAGAACATGAAGGAAGAGGCTCTGGATGGAGTTTGTTAAGCATCACAGGGCTAGACTTAAGAGTACACAAACATGGCTATGGAATTCGAGGAAGTAGCTACATCCCTTTACCAACAAAGATTAGAAATACCTTATCCTGCGTCAACGTACAAAACCAAGATACTGAGTGTTTTAAATATGCTATGTTGGCCAAATATGTAACAATTCATCCGGAAAGACCAAGTCACTATTATGAAGAAGTACAACATAGATATAATTTTCAACGGATGACTTACCCTGTTGCTATAACAGACGTTTCAAAATTTGAAAAACAAAATCCTTCAGCTTCTGTCAACCTATTCGGATTGGATTCGTCAAACAATGTGTACCCCTTGCGTATAACACCAAATGAGCGAAGAGATCATACCGATTTGTTATTGATTACTAAAGGCGATATTTCACACTTTGTGTATATCAAAAAATTTGAAAGTCTTGTTTCTAAACAATTATCTAAGCATAAAAAAAGATGACAATTTGCAAAAGATGTTTTTGTCACGTGAACAAAGAACTAAGAAGGGGAGGGTCAGATTGGCTAGTAGAACACCAACGGTTATGTAATGGAAACTATGAAGTAAGAACTAAATTGCCACATCCTAGCAGAGCGCAGATAAAATTCGACAAAGTAATCCAACAATACCGTTTACCCGTTGTTGTGTATGCTGATTTTGAGGCGTCTTTACATCCGCTCGATCATCAAGAAGAAAACGTAACAAGAAGAAGCAAATACCAGCAGCACACACCAAACAGCTATTGTTTAATGATAAAATCAACACTATCTGAAGAACATTTGCGAAGATATGAATTAACAACAACACCGAAGATATACCGCGGTGAAGAAGCAGCTCGAAACTTTGTCGATGACTTATATAACATAGCTGGGAAAGTTGAAGAAATGTACAGAAATGTGGTGCCGATGATTACTATGACTGAAGATGAAATTCAACGACACGATTCAGCAACAACATGTTATTTGTGTATTAACACTTTTACACTGGATAACAGTAAAGTGCGAGACCATGACCATCTAACAGGAGCTTACAGAGGTGCAGCCTGTAACTCTTGCAATCTAAACTACAAACTTCCAAATTTTATCCCCGTTGTTTTACATAATCTTAGTGGATACGACTCCCACTTTATAATCCCAGAATTAGGCAGAGATAATGGAGAAATAGATGTCTTGGCAACAACCATGGAGAAATTTATAAGCTTCTCTAAAAAAGTTGGTAAAATAAAACTAAGATTTGTTGATTAATTCAGATTTATGCCTTTTAGCCTTGCAAAATTAACTAAAAATTTAAGAAGACAAGATTTGATTGAAACAAGCAAAATTGTGCCTAATGATAAAATGGATTTAGCTCTTCGAAAAGGAGTCTTCCCCTATGATTACATCGACGGACTGCATAGATTTGATGACAAATCACTTCCTACACCAGATAAATTCAAAAACAAACTTAATGATGAAGAAATAAAACCTGAAGATTATCAACATGCACTTCGAGTATGGAACGAGATGAATATGGAGACCTTAGGGGATTACTCAGACTTTTATGTCAAACTAGATGTGACTCTTCTTTGTGATGTGATTGAAGAATTTCGAAACACCTGTTTTGCCGCATATGGATTAGACCCTTTACATTCGTATACTTCTCCAGGATTAGCTTGGCAAGCCATGTTAAAAGAAACAAAATGCAAACTCCAACTTTTAACAGATATTGACATGGTTTTAATGATTGAAGCGGGTGTAAGAGGTGGATTGGTTCAAAGTGTTACCAGACATGTTAAAGCCAACAACAAATACCTTCCTAATTACGACAAAACTAAACCAACAACCTATTTGGGATATTTCGACGCAAATAACTTATATGGATGGGCTATGTCAAACCCACTTCCATACGATAATTTCAAATGGATTAATCCCGATTCTATTGGCGATATTTCACAAATTCCAAAACATGGTGACACTGGATATATTTTAGATTGCGATTTTGAATACCCGGAACATTTACACGATCTCCATTACGACCTCCCACTTCTCGCTAAAACAGAAGTTTCTCCAACTGGAAAACACCCTAAATTAATGATGACCCTAAATAATAAACAGCGCTACGTGGCTCACTTTTGGGTAGTCCAACAAGCCATCGAATTAGGACTACGTATAACAAAAATTAATAGAGTTTTGGAATTTTCTCAGTCATGTTGGTTAAAACCTTACATTAATTCAAACACCACCAGAAGAGCAGCCGCTACATCAGAATTTCAAAAAGACTTTTTTAAATTAATGAATAATGCGATATTTGGAAAAACTTTGGAAAACAAAAGAAGACACAAAAATGTTAAACTTGTTACCGACGAAAAAAAGCTACAGAAACTCGTACAACAGCCAAACTTTAGGACATCTATAATTATTAATGAAAAACTTGTAGCAGTGTCCATGAAGAAGACGAGTGTGAAGATGGATCGTCCTTTATATATAGGCATGTCAATCTTAGACATCTCAAAAACACACATGTACGATTTTCACTACAACAAAATGGTGGCGTTCTACGGAAGAGAAAATATATCTATTACATATATGGACACTGACGCTTTCATATATCGCATAGTAACATTGGACATGTATAAAGATTTACGTACATTTATTTACAAGAACGACTTTGATTTCTCCGATTATCCAAAAGATCATCCAAACTACGACAATGGTAGACACAAAAAAGTACTAGGCAAATTCAAGGATGAGGCTAATGGTGTTCTACTTGAAGAAATTGTTGCACTGATGTCTAAACTATATTCTTTGAAACTCTATAATGAAAAAGAAGAAGAAGAAGAAAAGAAGAATAGCTATATTAAGAAAGCTAAAGGTGTAAAGAGTTTATATTTAAAGAAGAAAGTGCATTTTGAACACTACAAGCAATGCTTATTTGAGGATAACATCATTACAGCTAAATTCAACACCATCAGAAGTTTTAACCATCAGCTGTACAGCGTGACTGAAGTTAAAAAGGCGCTATCCTGTAATGACGACAAAAGACAAACCCTTCCAGACAAAATCAACACATTGTCATTTGGTCACTACTCCCTCAACCCTATTGACGAGTAACCTTTTCATCGTCCTAGATCCTTTATCCTTTTCCTTTTCGTAAAAAAAGGGGAAACACAGCAATGTTAAGCTGTGTTTCCCCTTTTTTTACACAAGTTTTGAATGACCTTGAACTATATGTATATATAAGCAGATTTATACCGAAGAATATTTAATACTATATCAGCTGCCTTCGTGAAACCATCATGTCAGACCTGAAGGAGAAGATTATTAATGAACTACACAAACCTGCAAGAATAAAGTTTCCAAGAAGAAATACTGTTATAAAAGGGATAAATGATCTATATCAAGCGGATTTAATTGAAATGCGACCGCATAGCAGACTAAACAAAGGATTTAAATATATACTCACAATTATTAATTGTTTTACAAAAGTTGCAGACGCTTTGCCTCTAAAGGACAAGACTGGTAAAAGCGTAACAGAAGCCATGGAAATAGCCATAAAAAGAGATAAAAACAAAATTAAACATTTACAAACTGATGATGGAACAGAATACTTTAATACAAACTTTGCACAGTTAATGAATAAATATAAAATAAATCATTATTCTACAAATTCAGAGAAAAAAGCAGCTATTGTAGAAAGATTCAATAGAACCTTAAAAGGAGCACTGTATAAACAATTTCCAAAAAGAGGTTCTTACGTATGGTATGATGTTTTACCACAATTAATAAATGATTATAACAACAGGTTTCATAGAACTATTGGTATGAAACTGAACAAAGTAAATAGAAGAAATGCAAAAGATGTATTAAAACGCATAAAAAAAATACAAAGCCTAAAGTAGAAAAAATGCAGCCAAGAAAATTTAATGTAAGTGATAAAGTACGGATTAGTAAATATAAGGGAGTGTTTACCAAGAAATACCTTCCCAATTGGACGAATGAAGTTTTTACAGTGTATAAAGTGCAACCGACTGTACCTGAAACGTATATACTAAAAGATAACAAAGGAGATTTGTTGCAAGGTGCATTTTATGGACATGAAATGTTAAAGTCAACAGTAGGTGATGTATATCTTGTTGAAAAAGTGTTACAAAGAAAAAAGGACGCAGTTAAAGTGCGGTGGTTAGGGTTTAACAAAACTGAGGATTCATGGATACCTATAAAGGACTTGGTTTAATGCAAGCAACCCATTTCATCGTTAACCTTTGAGCAGGATGGAGATTATTCACCATAAAGATCGATTCAATATTAATAACATAGATGATTTAACTGTGGATAACGTTAAAATCAACAATGGTAAACACGGTAGTTTACTTCCAAACACTGTTCGATGTATAGTAAGTGGCCCCTCAAACTGTGGAAAGACCAATGTTGTCTTTAATTTGATCACTAATCCGCAGGGATTAAGGTTTAATAACCTATATATTTTTTCAAAGTCTCTACATCAACCAAAGTATCAATTGCTGGATAAAATCCTATCTTATGTGTTTGATGTTAATTTTTACAAATTTAACGCTAGTGATAGCATTATGCAACCAAACGAAGCAAAACCATATTCTGTATTTATATTTGACGATGTATCTTGTGAAAATCAGGATACTATTAGAAACTACTTTGCCATGGGAAGACATAATAACATCGACAGCATATATATAGGACAAACTTATAGCAAAATCCCAAAACAACTTATCAGAGATAATGCAAATATTCTAATTGTATTCAAACAAGATGATACTAACCTAAAACATATATATAACGATCATGTGAATGCGGATATGCCATTTGAAAAGTTTAAAGAGCTTTGCGGAAAAGCATGGGCGGAAAAGTATGGATTTTTGGTTATTATGAAAGATCAAGCTATAAAAGATGGTCGTTATAGAATTAATTTTTGATAAATTTGTTTTAATACACTGATTAGCGGTATTACTGTACAAGTCGTCAAGGTGTGAAGATGGTTAACCAGGAAAAGCTATTAAAGGAAATAAAATCCCTTAGTGATTCTATTAGACAAAAAAACCGAGCTTTAAAATCAGGTATAAATGAAAGAGAGCAATTTTTAGAAACAACATTCTAACCTGTTACTGAACCTTTAAAGCAATTAGCACAAAATATGGAAAAACCTTCAATTCGCTTTGAAGGAGACAAAATGCTACCAATTTCCAAATATGAAGAAGAATTTCAGAATGATGAAAGTTTTGGCCAGTTACGAACATCTGAAGAAAGCGACGAGTATGAAGAAAGCGGAGATATAGAGGATTTAAAGGAAAATGACATTGCATAAGATACAAGTACAGAAGATACAAGTGTAGAAGATACAAGAGCAGAAGAAGAGTATATTAACCCATCCAACTTAAGCAAACTAGGCACGGATATTATGTTTAAAGGAACACTTGGAAGAACATATACGTTAAAAATGTTACACGCCGCACATGCTAATCGAAATTATCATACCTAGGGAGCTAGAATAGAGGATAAAGGATTAATGATTGGAGATAGCAAGTTAGATATAAACGAAAATGATGATATAGTTATTTGAGATAAGAAATATAAAGGTACAAAAGGTTTGTTTGAACTCATCTTTAAAAATAATCCTGGTAAATATACTAAAAGGGATTTACAATTGTTTAAAAATATATTAGAGTATACAAATGCACATAGAAAAAAGTATTCCAAAGACCTACCTATTCATAGAAATCGGTCAATAAAATATACAAGTATTATTTCTAGTCTTTTCCCCTCGAAATCAAAAAAAGCTCAAATTAAAAGAAGAGCTTTATCTTCTGCTGAATTAAATGTTTTGCATAAAAAGAGAAAAACAACTGATCCTACCACATCTGGAAGGGGATTATTGAAAAATTTGTATAAAACTAATATAATATATTACAACGATATAAATAAGTTAGTTGATCGAATGAGGTTATTACATGAAGCTATGGAAGCCGGGCACACTGGTTTAGAAAACGAATGGGTAGTTTTGGTTGATGAACTGCGAAAACAAGGAACAATTGTTCAGTAGACGTATATATATATATATATATATAAGAACCTAAACGATAGCGATTCAGTTACATCATGAGTGTGGACAAGTTTGGACGGTATTCCGAGTTTGGAGTAAAATCTGGATATAGTGAAAAAAGAGCTGGGTTTCCGTTAACACCTGACGGCAACTATAATTTTGAAGGAAAAGTAATTCAAAATGTTGGTGATCCGCTTATGTCGTCTGATGCGGTTACGGTACAGTACATGGAAAAAAGAACCCCAACTGTACACGAAGATCATTGGGGGTTTTCCGGTAAAAGGTTAAGCGATATACAATATCCCGTTTATGATGGTGAAGCAGTAAATTTAGCTACTCTAAAATTGTTAACGATTTACAAAAGGAATGAAACTGACACAAGCTATGATGTAAAAAAATTAAAATTATCAAATGTAGGTGATTGTGAGCAGGATGGAGACGCTGTAAATAAGAAAATGTTTGATATTGTACACAAGAAATGGACTACGGAATATGAAAAACATTTGGAAAGGTTTGGTGCAGCTCTATTCCATTATATCCATCGGGCTTCAGGAAGAGATGCAGCTTCAGATGTTGACAGTCACAATTATTTAGACTGGAAAAATATACACAATCCAGAGAAACCTAATCAACGAGATAAACCGTCTGAGCCTTCTAAAGTCAAGACATTAGGAAAGGGGGATAAAGTGAATGTGATTAATGAACCAACAGAAAACAATGAAGATTACATAAGAGAAAAAAGAATTTAAAATACCCCCATGATAAGGGATAAAGCATCAGTCATATTCGAGAGACGATACAGAGAGGATGATGGAATCCAATATTACTGCGTGGAGTTTAATATCTCAAGAGCCGAGATTTCCCCAAGGAGTGTTGACAGATGGTTTTGTTCAACGGTTTGATAGATATATGGATTGGGAACAACTTTCCATACATTACCTCTTTACAATGACTATGTTAAGAATTTATTTTCACAAAGTTAACTGGATCCATATTTTACAAAGACAACAGTTTTCAGAAGACTTCCTCGTAGAGATGACATCAAATTTTAATAACTGTTGGGAAGTAATAAGTAAATATCAAAATCTCTCTGAGAATTACATTGACAATTTTAAAGATAAACTAGACTGGGATGTGTTATTCAATTACCAACGATTAAGTGGCAAGTTTCTAAGGAAACATGACAACTATTTAAAGTTTATTCATTTTACCGAAGACAACGATACCATT
Source organism: Allygus modestus (assembly GCA_963675035.1). Lineage (NCBI taxonomy): Eukaryota > Metazoa > Arthropoda > Insecta > Hemiptera > Cicadellidae > Allygus > Allygus modestus. The sequence continues at coordinate 226,098,449 of OY776111.1, forward strand.
ACCAGCTGAGAAACATCTGGAACATCTTCAATTACAACTTATTTCAATTTTTACTACTTCTATTTAATATGTCTTCATTTAATTCATAAATCCATTTCTATATAATAAATGGATTTTAAACTGTATATAATACAAGAAACCAAAACTGATATTACATTCATTGTAAAACATTTATAGAGTGCACCTACTGATTGTAGGTTTTGCTATAAATAGTCATGTCGAGGGTTAAACGCATCAGTCATAATCGAGAGGGATTACAGAGAGGAAGGGGAATAGCATCAACAGCATTTTCTCTATTGAGTAAACCCGTTGGAGCTATAGTTAACAAGACGATTGATTTATTACCTGTGGAATTACATTTACCTGGAGGATATCAATATTGTGGTCCTGGAACCAAATTAGAGAAACGTCTTGCTAGAGGAGATCCTGGAATAAATAAGCTCGATCAGGCTTGTAAACAGCACGATATAGCGTATTCCAAATTTGGTGATACTAAAAATAGATCAATAGCAGATAGAGCACTTGCTGAGAAAGCTTGGCAAAGAGTAAAATCTAGTGACGCGAGTATTGGTGAAAAAGCAGCGTCTTTAGCAGTAACAGCAGCAATGAAAGCAAAAACTACGTTTGGAGGAGGAAAGAGAAGAAGGCGTGGGAAAAAACCCGCTAAGAAACAAGGAGGTAATATCAGAAGAAAACGTCGATCTACCAGTGGTAAAGCTAAAAAGAAACCAACAATATGGTCAATGATAAAAAAGGGAGGAGGATTATACCTGAGACCGTATCGTGTGTATTAAATAAGAAAGAGCAATTAATAATTAAAAACAAAGAATTAACCAATGAAGAACTGATTACATATGCTTCTTGTTTGAAAATCCCATTTTTTAGAGGAGTATTTATGAAAGATGAATTACCGGTTAAAATGTGGAAAAATGAGACTGGTATTGTAAATTTGGATAATAGTGAAGGATTAGGCACTCATTGGGTGTGTTACAAGAAACTTGGTAAAACCATTTATTATTTCGACAGTTTTGGAGAACCTCCACCACCGAAAGAACTTCAACGATACTTTCGTGCGGCTGAAAATGTTTTTTACAATCATACAAGAAAACAACCTGATGATACATCCATTTGCGGTCATTTATGTTTAGACTTTTTAGCTAAAGGTGTTAGTCAACTTTAAGATGTCCTCGTATACAGTGTCATTAACCGGTAACTCATGTACTTTGCGCAGTATTCTGTTTCCAGCGCTACGTTTGCAAAAAGGAAGACTATGGGAAGCCGCATTATTGGATTTAACAACATATAACTCTATTCCAAACGTTAGTGAAGGAATTAATAACAAAATATATTATTACAAGACAAAAGATGATAAAGGAAAGTATTCAGCTTTGGAAGAATTCAGTTTACCAACAGGAGCTTATGAAATTGATAATATAAATGAAGTTATACAAAAACATATGGGAAAAGAAAATATAACGATAAAAGGCAATAACAATACAATGAAAGCCGAAATTACTTCTAAGTATTATATTGATTTTAGTCAAGAACATTCAATTGGTAGTTTATTGGGGTTTTCTAAGGAAACAAAAGTATTAGAACATAATAAAACTCATTCTGGAAATAAAACTGTGACGATCATCAAAGTTAATAGCATAGACATTACATGTAACATTATACAAGGATCCTACAGAGATGGAGAAAATCGACATATATTACACACATTCTACCCATCAGTTGCACCAGGTTTCAAGATAGTAGAAAAGCCTCAAAACCTTGTGTACCTACCGTTAAACACCAGTTTCATTTCAGACATCGTGCTGAACATAGTGGATCAAGACGGAAACCTTATTGACTTTAGAGGAGAAGCTATTACTGTAAGAATACATATAAAATCATCCGCTTAGACAATGGGGTTATCATTTAAAAAGAGAGAGCCAACCAGCAAAGAGGTCAGTAGCTCATCAGCTGTAGAAGGATTAACAAGTGAAAAGATTCGTTTTCTAGAAGAAATTGGATTAAAGGTCATTAACAATGGATATACTGGATATAGCGCAGGGTCCAACATTCGACGAGACCTTATGGGAAAAGGAATATCACACGCACAACCCTTACGCTTCGTCCAAATTAAACAATAACGATGAAATTAGGATTCCTATACAACAACAAGACATTTATACTCTTCCACGCGAAAGTTATTTATATATTGAAGGAAAAGTAACAAAAAGTGATGGTACTGCTGGAACCACTGTTCCGTTCATATATAATCCTATGGAATTTTTGTTTGACGAGATTAGATATGAAATTTCAGGAGTTACAGTCGATTCAACAAAAAAGGTTGGAATTTCCAGTACATTGAAAGGATTAGCGTCTTTAACACCAAATGAGAAGAATCTGTTAGCTGTTGCAGGATGAGTTGCACCAGACAAAAGTACAATTGCTCCTGACTCTTCGGGAAACTTTGATTTCTACGTACCTTTAAGATTACTCCTAGGATTTGCTGAAGACTACAGAAGAATAATAATAAATGAAAAACAAGAACTAGTTTTATTAAGATCATCAAACGATAATGATATTATTAAAGCAGCTGCTGGAACAACTGATGCCAATTTAGACTGGAAATTAACATTAGACAAGATTGTTTGGAGAGTACCACATGTGCGACTAAATGATGAACACAGGATTACATTATTAAGAAAGTTAAAATCAGATCGAGACATTGTAATGCCATTCAGAAGCTGGGAGTTTCATGAATACCCCGTTTTACCTACAACACAACGGCATACATGGACTGTAAAAACTTCTACTCATTTGGAAAAAGCGAGATATGTAATCTTTGGATTACAAACGAAGAAGAAAAGTATAATAACTGAAAATGCTGGTGAATTTGACCATTGTAAATTAACAAACTGTAAAGTGTTCCCGAATTCACAATTCTTTCCCTACGACAACTTTAATATCTCTTTTGATAAAAAAAGGTACAGTGTTTTATACGATATGTACGCTAGGTTCCAAAATTCATATTACGGCAAAACAAATACACCTCTACTATCTCCCGTACAGTTTGAATCGAAAGCTCCGATTGTTGTAATTGATTGTTCCAAACAAAATGAATCTGTAAAATCGTCTAGTGTTGATATAAAAATAGAAATGGAATTTCAAGAAAACGTACCTGCAAATACATCTGCGTATTGTTTAATTTTGCACGGTAAAATTGTTACATACACACCGTTGACCGGTATTGTAAAGACAGTATTGTAAAACGTTGTACCACCACCGGCACCGCCACTGTCGCTAACCTATAAATAGCGGAGCAACAATGCAGGTCTTCAGTTGATCGTCTATCGTCGCATGGGTAACATCTTCTACAAAATGAGTTCTCCATCTGTTGTACAAGGTGATGCAGAGGTAGCACCGTTATTGGAACGTGATAATACTAGTGAAGCAGAAATCATCAAGGAAATAACTGAATTTTTAAAGTTTGGTAAAAGAGATATAGAGGAGGAAAGTAATGCAGACCCATTAAAGGTAGTACCAAAGAGGAAGAAGAAAGTTGAAGAAAATATTCCTCCTCACATTTTAACTGAAGTTTTTTTGCGAATCTTTTACCCCATCTCAGCATGCATCAGTAAAAGTGTATCAGTTGGATTGATGAAGTCATTGGATTATTCCCCTACAGTAATACTACACCATGGAACAAAAAAGGTTATATTTTCGTAAAATGCTTGGGAGTCATTTTTGAAACATGTACATTTAATAGAATGTTATTTAACTAACAGTTTGTGTGGAAGGAAAACACATATTCGACTTTTGGATTGTGCCAATGAAATCGATATTGTTAAACATCGCGGACAACTACAAGTGCGAATTAGAGACTTGACTCAACATGAAAATAAGATTCTACTGTCACGTGAAGAATTCTACGTTTTAAACTACGCAACAGAACCTATTACAAGGTACATGAGACAGTTGGTATTTGCAAGCGCTATTATTAAAGAATATTTGGTCGATACTTTGGAAAAACAACCTGATAGCACCATCGTGTACAGACCTGTGGATACATCTATTTTTAATAGAATACCTCATGAAGTTTGCATGTGGAGAAAGTTAAAGGATTTTGAACCACTTGTAGAAATCGCTACAGAAGCTACAGAAGAAACAACACAGGAAGAAGAAACGGAGAAACAAGAAGAAGAAGAAAACGAAACACAAGAAGAAGAAGTTAAAAAAGACTAAAGTTTGACTTAGTAAAGAAGAACACACGTGGGGTAGGCCTATTGGGGACGGTGCCCACGTTAAATATACACCAACGTGCCTGCAACTGTACGGCCTGGTATTTAACCTACCGTGGTGTGGAAAACAGTTTAGTTGATCGCTAGATGTCATGATGAGCGGAGGGGACGAAGAAGTGAGTGTAAAGCCTTGTGTAATAGAATTTCAAGCATTTCGAAATAATGATGATAGGTTTATTATCAAGGAATTAGTAATTTTAGACTTGCTTACATTTGTAGCCTACCCATTCACGTTTGAAGCTCCTTTTTCTTTTAACAAACTTAACACCAAAGCAAAGAGTACAAACAAATGGATAACAAACTACTTTCATCACATACATTGGTATGAAGGATTTATAAGCTACAGTAATCTGCACAGTATCATGTTTAACTTTTGCAAACAATATTCACATATATACACAAGAGGATTAGAAAAAAAGAACTGGATACAAAAGTACACGCACGGTGATGTTTTCGATATAACTATCAGTAAGGGCTTTAACATTAATCTCGGTAATATTTGTGTCGCTGCAAAAGATCTTAAACACGGCCAAACAAACTGTGCATTGTACAACACATATCATTTGGCTGCTTACTTGAAACAAACGCAGGAATGTGGTGGGGGTAGCGGAGAACAGAAATGTGGTGGGGGTAGCGGGGCCTATAAATACGAGGAGACAGCACCGCTCCAGCACGAGTATTATTCGAGACTCCGAAGAGGCAACATCACAGAAGACACCACAACCACCACTGACGAAGATGGCATCACAACAGTTTCTACAAACACTTGTTGATCAATTCAACACTCATTCAAAATCCGTCCTTCTGCTAACTAAAAAGTGTTCAGAACTAAAAGAACAAAAACACTACATTACTCATAACATCAAGAAAGTGGAAACCACACATGGAGAAGCAATTCTAGTTTCATTGAGCGAAGGACCTTTCACTCCAGGAGATAAGCCGAAGTTTCAAGTATTTCTTCCAAAACGATTTGTTCAACTGCTACAAAATGAAGATTTGCGAGATATTCAACCGGGGACGTTGTATTTGGTATCACACGGTGTAAGCGGCAACAACTCGACGGAACTCACTCTGCACATCACGCATCCTTGTACATAATGTCTTTGTTTGTATTTCTCTGTTTGTATTTCTAGTCATCAATGATAGACTTAAGCTTATTGTATTGTAAGATGTTTGTTTAATAAAGAAAATATAAAAAAATAAAAAGAAAAAAGGAAAACAGCAACACAGCAGTATATTATTTTATTTACTGCTGTGTTGATTTTTTTTAAATTCAAACGGTTGACCTTGAACTTTCATTTAGGGTTAACCTATTAAGAGGTATAAAAGAGAGGGAGCAGTGAAGTTAGTCTCAGTCTTGTCTAACACACGCTGCAGCTAACATGTCGGTGCCACCGATGAACAATTTATCATTCGATAACAATTTGAATACATATTGTTGCGAGTTACAATGTTTTAAAATACCAGGCGATCAAGTTGACGGGAAAGCTTGTCGTAAGTGCAAGTGTTTCAGCTATTGCATATGTAGATGTAAAACGTATCAAATGAACCGACAAGATAAAATACAAGAATTACGCCGAAGGATTGCATTACTGTGGTGGCGAATGTAGTAGCAACCATCTGCCTCGCACCAGCTGCCACCTGCCATCTACCGTCCGCCATCTGCTCCGCCCCACCACACTTTTACCCCCACCATTTTGTTTGATACCAAAACGCTAGCTAGCGAATAGTCAGTACACCTCCGGCTCTTGACCAGTGGACATCGAGCTCTCTGTTCAAATGTCCATCAAAATTAGGTGTATTCATTATGACTCTACTCATCTGGCGACTTTCCAGGACCTCGAGGTTTTTAATGAAGAGTTAAGACTTCTCATTGCGTCCGGTTACGATTTATCTTTGGAACTTTACGCATCAAAAACAACATGGACTCTGCGCAGGGATCGAAGTATCTACCGTCTTTCATCAGAAAGCGAAGTGATGGCAGCAACTCGTCCGGATCAACAACATCAATGACAACGAACAATGGGGAACTATTGTAAACATGAATTATTGTAAATAAAGTAATATTTGTAATAGTACTACCTCGCACTCGTATCATTCGATTGTGATTCGATAGTTTAATCAATATTTTATATCGATTAAACTATCGAATCACAATCGGATTTTACGCGTGCGAGGTAGTACTTTTTTAAAACACCCTCCCCGTGACCTTGAACTTTAAACTTTCAATCATTACGTCACAAAACCACCTACGTCACTGGCTCAGCCTCAGATGACGTATTTATTCACTCAGCGCATCCGGTCACTGACCGGATGTGACGTCACTTCCGGCGCAAAAGCCGCAACCCCCCACTACTGTTAGTTATACTGCATTCTCCATCAAGTCCTCGTGAATGGCCATTAGCAAGGATAACTGAAGTTTATCCTGGTTCAGGTGGAGTTGATCGTGTCGTAAAAGTCAGAACAAAATCTGGTGTATTCACACGATCAGCTGTGAAAGTGTTCCCTCTACCATTAGACCGACTACTCTGTGTTCTTGTTGAAGTATATTTCTTCAAGGTGGCCGGTATTGTCAATATTTATGATGAACAATTTATTTATTATTATAAATAGACAATCAAATGAAACTTAGCTGTAAAAATACTTGCAGCTGATTTTAATAACATATGATTTATGTATGTTGTTATTTTATTTATTCTCAATGTTTTTATTCTATCTTGTTGTTTTTTAGCGAATTTCCCTATAATAGGGAAGAAGCTATTACCGTAGGTCTCATGGTAAGACTTAAGCCCGAGACCATGATAACTTTTTGTTTTGAGGTCCCCAGATGCCAAAAACACAATTCGTTCAAATTTATACATTTATATATATATATGTATATATATATATATATATATATATATATATATCTAATATATATACAGCCGCATGTGTAACACACCCAGACATAGGAATTCTAGACCACTTCCAGACGAACTAGAAACGTGATATTTGGCATGCAGGTAGCTTATACCTTGAAACCCCCGGTAAAATTGCCAAAATATACAATTTTTAATTTTAAAACCACTAATTTTGATCTTGAAAATTGGATATTTTAACATTGGGCTTATGGAGTTTCAAATAAAAACAAAAGAAATCGTAACAGCTGTAAACAAATATCCAGTAAACTGTCAAAGCAACTTTCACATGGTAGATTATAAACAAATTATAGAACTATTTAAAAATGAAAACATCTAGAGTGGATTTAACCATAATTAATCTAAAAAGTATACTATATAAAAAATACTTGAAAGGACCAATAATAACAACTGGAGCCACCCCAAGTGGGGGTCTGGGGGCGGAGCCCCCAGCGAGCAAAGCGAGTATATATATATATATATGTCCGTGAATGCGATAACTTGAGTAAAAAACGTCAGACTTCGATGAAATATGGCTCAAATGTGTAAAATAAAATTCATGACTTTAAGTTCGAAAACCAGAAAAATCGGACCATGGGAAGGGGGGTTTATGGATGTTTTAAATTGTCCAAAAATCAGTTTTTTGCATTTTTCACCCTAAAAATTTTAAAAAAACTTAATTTTGGTTTTGACCATGTTATAGAACTTAAAAAAACAAATAATATAGAATTTTGAATTATTAACCTAGGTTAAGTGGTTGTGGAGAAAATCAAAAAAACCTACTCATAAAATCTCCCATGTTAATCTTATGGGAAAAAGGTTTTTTGCTTTTCCTCAGTTTATTTTAATGTAAACTTCACATTTGCTTTTACCAATCTGTTCAGTTCAACAAAACAATCATTTTGGTATTTAAATTGTTATTCTACGCCCAACCGTTGCAGAGATATTCAAAGTGCTAAATACAGTACGTTGTCCAATGTTATCCTTATGGAGAATAAATAAAATTTGATATCTCGATTATTTATGAATGTATGTTGATGAAACTTGGTATGTGGCTTCTCATAGTTCTGGTATATTGATATTTGCACAAAAAATTGATTTTTTGTTGATTATTCCCGTAGCAGCAAACCTGCGTACTCAGCCCCATGTTATTCTTATGGAGAGTAAGTAAAATGTAATGACTCCCTTTATTATGAACCTAAATTAATAAAACTTGGTATGTAGCTTCACTTAGTTAAGTTATATTGATAATTGCATAAAAACACATGTTTTTTGGTTCCTTGTTGCAGCAAACCTGCTTACTCAGCCCCCATGATATTCTTATGGAGAATACCTAAAATGTTATATAGCGCTTATTCATGATTGAATATTGATGAAACTTGGTATGTGACATCGCCTAGTTAAATTCTATTTATATTTGCATAATAACCAATCGTTTGTGTTCCTTGTTTAAGCAAACCTACGAACTCATTACCAGTGTTATTCTTATAGAGAATAATTAAAATCGCTTACATTTGAATATATTTGTATGAAACTTGGTATGTGGCTTTATGTGGTATTAAGACATACATTATGCATTGGAAATTCGCTGAGTACGCAGGTTTGCTGTGACGGGGGTATTGTCATGTACTTACAATTTCTTTTTGCAACTCTATAAATTATGTTTTATAACTTTCATGAAAATTTGCGAAAATATAACTTGTAATCATTGTAATAAACTAGTGTTTTTTTATATATTTCATTATAGCACATATATGAATGATGGTGAGTTGTAAACATAGATTTTTATATCTTAAAATCATTCTTGATTTGAACAATATACGGTCCTTCATCTAAATGAATTTTATAATTAATGAATTCACCTTAACCCTCCGTTTAGTGGTCCCTCGAGCTGGATTATGGACTCAGACTATGGATACTATTTATTATCTATTGAACTTTTGTGTAAATGATGCACGATTTATATATTTAATAGTTAATAGTTAATATAAGTTGCTTATAGTAGTTAAATATATAAGTTGCTTATGTATTTAATTAACGAAAATTACATGGTACCAACTTATTTAAAACAATACCAAATGAGGATAATCCTAGTCCCGTTACTGAAATTTCATAATGGCGTAGGCCTACGGGTAATTTCTAGTAGGTTGAGGGATTTTTGTTGGCTAGGTTGTAGTAGAAAGATGTTGCGGTAACAAAAAATTACTTTCCTTGGATTCCACGTCTATTTCTCAAAAGGAAGAAGTGGTCCTTCTGGGGCGTATGCGGGTAACATGGCGGTCTTCGTTAACGATTTTAATTATTTGATTTTTTTCTTATTTGCGCAAGGATAAGGCGAGAGGACCTATACGAAATGGGACCAGTTTGAAACGTTACCAAACTGAAGGCCTCCCGGATGAAATACATTACCAGTTCTGCCTGCAGTACTCGACTGCAACCCGCTTTGGATGTGATGTTTCCTTTGTACTCATATCACAAAGAATTATTTTCCTAATAGCACTTCCATTTTATTTTGAGGAAATCAACGCAAACAGTTATTGGCAAATTTGATATACCCTTGATAATTAACTAGGCCCTTTGATTTCAAGTTAAACATGCACTAATTTATGGCTAAATAAAAAACTGTTTTACAGCGCATGCTATCATGCGTGTTTTACAGCGCGTGCTACCATGCGTGTTTTACAGCGCATGCTATCATGCGTGTTTTACAGCGCATGCTATCATGCGTGTTTTACAGCGCGTGCTACCATGCGTGTTTTACAGCGCATGCTATCATGCGTGTTTTACAGCGCATGCTATCATGCGTGTTTTACAGCGCGTGCTACCATGCGTGTTTTACAGCGCATGCTATCATGCGTGTTTTACAGCGCATGCTATCATGCGTGTTTTACAGCGCGTGCTACCATGCGTGTTTTACAGCGTATGCTACCATGCGTGTTTTATAGCGCGTGCTACCATGCGTGTTTTACAGCGCATGCTATCATGCGTGTTTTACAGCGCGTGCTACCATGCGTGCTATCTTGCTGAATAACGATTATTAGAATTTTCGAGTGCTAATCCCAGCCTTGGAGGAAATTAACTGTGATTGAAAGTCTTTTCAATAACATTTATATGAAAACTCATACTGTTTACTACTAATTTTAAAGTAACTCCCCATAAATTTGGTAGCACTGACAGAATTCACTTAACACATGCAATTCGTACACCTGCTGCTATTTTAATGTCTGTGCCTCCTTGTATGTATATACAATCAAGGAATAAACAAAAGATAAAAATCAGTTGGTCGACCCTATTTCTTTTCATTATTTCCTCTGAGTTGATTTCATTATTAAAAGCTATTGAGAAAACACGTGGTCAAATAGGCAATAAACAACTGTTAGAACGACTTCCTTTACGGATGTTCCTATCCTATCAATATATTTTTTAAGTCTTCCTTGTATAGGAGAAAGATATTGGAAATGAACCAATAAACCAAAACAAACTATTCTGGCAACTCTCCCAACAATACTACCTCGCAACAAGGTTTATTTGCAAATAATAAAACATTCTTCCTGCAAAATGACCGCCCGCGTCCGTCGGAAATCCACCTATACAGCAATTTTAGTATGGTTATTATTTTAACCAACAATATTTTAATAAAACATTTAAAGAATACAATACAAAGTGTTAAATTGCAGTTATACGGTACCACGGTCCTTTGCCTCACACGTTCGAATTTCTCCTTATTGCGGAATAAATAGCCATTTCAGTTCTCTTTCTGGTAGTCATTGATGTAATAAGCTCATAAGCCTTATTATCGTTTTTATATGATACTGCAACCTTAACATGTTTTCGCGGAAACAACGGAGCTTCTCTAGCATTTTCCGCATTGGAAAAAACAACTTTGTTATTTGTGTATTTCCTTACTGTATCAACGAAAGTGAAATATGGCGTTCGGTTATAACAAAACATACATTCTTTCAATAAATTATGGTTATTTGTTTTATACCTGTAAAGGAAAAGATTCATGAAATATTTTTCGTCCCTAATGTTGATCAGTGGAAAACAATTAGACGAGGGTAGACAAATGAGTCATATGCGCAATTCTGTAATTCTTTCTAACGATCTGTTTTGTACGCCAGCATGAAAAATGGTCTATCAATGACTTTGTATCTGACACCACAAAAGCTACAGTAAAAATAATGTTACAGCAGTATCCTATACTCTAATATGAGTAAGGTTTGCTTGCTTGCGACACTGATCTCAAAAACGGCTCCAACGATTTCCTTCAAATTTTGGAAATAACTAATTTCTGGGATAAAAATAAGTTCTAGACAGGCCTCATCCCCAGGAAAAATAAAATAATGAAAAAAACTAAAATGAAAAGCTAAACAAATTAACATTGGGCTTATGGAGTTTCAAATCAAAACAAAAGAATTGTAACAGCTGTTCATAATCAACCAGGGAACTGTCAAAGTAATACTCATGTTGTTTATGATTATTAACACGTGGTTTCCTGAGAGCAGAGATTAAAATATTTGAGAGAAGATTACATATATAGAGTAGTAAAATAAATCAAAGGGACATTGAGCAATAAATAACAACTGGAGTGACCTTAAAAATGTATAAAAGAGGCAAATGAGTTATACAAATCTGATTATCAGTAGGGGGAAGTGGTGAAATATACTCCAAGTCATCTAAACAAACCGAATGGCCTGCCCCCGAGCAAAGCTCGGCCCCCCAGGTACTATTGTGTAAAATGAGTTATTTGTCAATTGCTACTTTGTATAAGGTGGTTATAAAAGGTAGTGTTTCACTCGTGTTATAACTTGACGTAATCAAATGCACTGCAACTACTTCCCAGTTATATTCTTAATAACACTTATCACCATTATATTTGTTTACTAATTTTTGTATTGTTAAAAACATTAAAGGACTAGAAGGTTCAAAATATAATTAGAAAGTATCAGTAAACCATGTCTATAAATACTTTTTTTCATTCCTAAACCTATTTAAATGGCTTCTGTGTTAGTATAAAGCTGTATTTCTTATTGGCTGTTCTTTTACTAAGGTATTTAGCTGGAGGACATATGAGTTGAACGTAAATAAACATTTAAAAATGTACAAACAATGATACACAACCGAACTTAATTTTGTTTCCACTCATTTAAACAAACATGGGAAAAGTCATAATTTATGTCGTGGAAACAAATCTGACGTTGCTTCTATATTTTATTTTGTTAAATAATAGTGAGAAAATGCCATTGCTTACTTCTGTGAAAAGGGAGTATAAATACGGCTCTATTTTCATTCAACTATAGTGTCAGTTTGTCGAAGGCAAATTAAGAGCTTTGTGAGATGTACTGTGTTGTTGTATCTGCGAATGGGGTTCAGCCTATTCCTGAGACTTTGTTCACTATTATGATAGATCAAGTTAAAGAAACAATAGAAGGTATCGATCGTGGAGCGAGTTTAGATTATCAGTCGAATCTGTTATCACAAGCCTCGAGGTGTTGGCGGAGCCGCGCACGTGACGAGGCTGAGAACTCTCGAGAAAACCGAAAACCTAAAACCCGGCTTCAATTCAAAATGTACCCATTGAAAGACATCCGTTGACCTGTGCTCAGTGGCTTTAGGTGATGACCTGTACTTTTTATTTTCTATATTGCAATTTAAGATGCTGAAACTCATTAATGCTTATTTAATTAATCGTGAGTGTGAAAAGAGTGAGGGGCCAAGTGTTGCTCAATGACGTACCCATACAATTGTTGTTATGATAATTACCTGGTAATATGTGATTCGTTGGCGTAGTGGTCAAGACGGAATACTAATTAAGACCCACGGCAGTGGCTTGGTTACAATCTCAATCATCTCAAGTAAATTTAATCAGTACTCGCTTACTTTAATTTTAACGGCTTACCCGTTGACTCGTAGATTCTTCCCAAGCATAGGCTATGTGGACGGGCAAAGTGTAGGGAAATAGGATAGGCCACTGACCTTTTAGTTATAAAATAAATTCTCATTTACCAAACAATAGATACAAAATGTATAAAGTTAATTTTCTTTGAATCATACTGTGACATCTGAATTTAGCGTTTACAATTGTTGACCATGCAGTCACTTCACTTCCTCTCTTCTTGTCGTTTACGAGTATATTTTTGATTTTAGTACAGGATTAATAGTAGACGAGTGTAGCAACTTGTTAATGCTGGAAAAAGCTTTATATCACTAAATGTTTTAAAATGATGTAACATTTAATCAGTGGATACGAAACAAAAGAGTGTGCTTATTTTTACAATGGAAATATTAAAAACTATTGTCCACAATTCCAAACGTTTTAAATTTACAATAGAGTGAAAGCAAGAGAAAAATCCCTTGAACCGATCCATAATCTAGCCCGGGAATTTCATTCTTCGTTTTCTTGGTATTCCTTTGTTAAATTTTCTAATTGAAACGCAAAATTTAATATAAATATAATACAAATCTAGTAGATGATAAACTAAAAAGCCATTTGACAAACTAAGTAGAATAGAAATAAATAAGGAAGTACCGAAGTTGTTTGTCCAAGAATCCTAGAAATAATTACTGTAAGGTTATGTGACTCTATCAACAAGAAACTGAAATAAGAACATGCTTGCAGTGCAGCTATAGTAGCTTTATATACTTCATATTTTCCGGCTGTTATGAAAACAGGAATTATTCCTTGAACTAAACCCTTATTTTACAAGAATTTCCGTGAGCAGAGAATGGTGAATAAGCATGTCCAATGAGAGTGGTGAAATGATATTTTAGTGATGTTAAACAGTCTAAGTCAAGTAAAAGTTAAAGTTAAGCAAGGGTAATCTTTAAAGTCGTTTTAATTAAACAATTTAATTGTAATTTATTTGTAGCAAACCTAAAACTCTGTATCCGTTATCAGTAACAATGTAATTAACTGTTTATATTACCGTAATTGGAGGAGATTAAGGTATTGTAATTTAACGGAAGAAGGTTTCCTCTATTATAAAAATGGTGTTTAATTAGTAAGAAAATACAAATTTTGTTGGACTTTTATAATATTATATTCCATTATTTGATACAACTACTGGATTTTAAATGAACTATGGCATGATATAGTAAATAACTCACTTTGCTCGTGCCCAAAATCCCTTCAGGGGGCCAAGAGGCCGACGCAACTAGGACGTATTTGAAGGTGAATATGAATGAGTAATGAGAGTAGAATGGGTGAGATGCATTGTGTAGCCTGGTTACTGACTAATACCGACTGATTCTTTAGCCCGGATCATTAATTAATATCCCAATGACCGATGGCAGCTGGATCGAACCTTCACAACATTTTCTCAAGATTTTTCTCAGGAACGATCTGACGAACTTCGTATTTTGTTATTATGAAATTAAATATGGAGTCCCTCAAAGATCTATCTTGGCTTTAATTTTTTGAGGGGGTTGAATAATAAAAACTGGTCATATGTATACTGCTGAAAATACTTGGAGACGTATTGTATATTTAACTATAGGTATCTAAATATTATCTAAGTGCTGGAAAAACATTAAAACGTGTAATATATACAAAACATGATATCAACTTAGTATAATAGACTTAGTAAATAACTTAATATTTGGTTGATTTACTCTCTTTTATCTACAGTGTTTTCTTCTTTTTAGTGAATTTCCTCTATAGGGAAGAAGCTATTACCGTAGGTGGAAAGGCAAGACTTCATCCATAAGCTCGAGATCATGATAACTTTAGGTTTTGAGACCCCATATGTTAAAAACACCATTCGTTCAAATTCATACACTTGTGTACATATATATATGTGTGTGTGTGTGTGTGTGTGTGTGTGTGTGTGTGTGTGTGTGTGTGTGTGTGTGTGTGTGTGTGTGTGTGTGTGTGTGTGTGTGTGTGTGTGTGTGTGTGTGTGTGTGTGTGTGTGTGTGTGTGTGTGTGTGTGTGTGTGTGTGTGTGTGTGTCAGAAGGCACGAAAACTTTCATAAAAAAGTCCACAATTATAAAGGGCGTTTGGGGGGATTTTGAACCCCAAAAATGGGTTTTTGCACGTTTTACATATAATTATTTTTTAAGACAAACTTTAATTTGCACTATTACATTCAGCTTGAAAACAAACAATTTGGTATTTTGATTATCGCTTTACATCAATTGTTTACCGAGATATTGAAAGTGCTAAACACAGTACGCTGTCTAGTGTTTATCTTATTGAGAATAATTAAATTATTGTTATATCTCCCTTATTAATAAACATACAGTAATGACAATCGGCATGTGGCTTCATATGGTTAGGGTTTACTGATATTTGCAGAAAAAACTATTTTTTTGTGGTCCCCAGCAGACCTGCGTACTCAGCATCTACAATGTTATTCTTATGGTGAATAATAAACCCGTGATACCTTACGTGTCTATGAAATTGGTAAAACTAAGTATGTTGCTTCATCTGGTGGTGATCCATTGGTATTTGCATAAAAACCCAACTTTTGGGGTTCTTGATGCAGAAAACCTGCGTACTCAGCCCCCATGTTATTCTTATGGAGAATAATGAAATGCTCTGTCTCCCTTAATTATGAACATAAATGAATAACAACTGGTATACGACTTCACCTAGTTGAGTTATATTGATATTAGTATAAATACCCATTATATGTGTTCCTTGTTGCAGCAAACCTGCGTACTTAGCCCCAATTTTATTCTTATGGAGAATAATTAAAATTGTATATATTGCTTATTTGTAAATTATTTTTATAAAACTTGGTATATGGCTTTAAGTAGTATTAAGACATTTACATCTCCATTGGAAATTCGCTGAGTATGCAGGTTTGCTGCGACAGGTTTTTTTTTATTTCAAGCCTTATTGCTACTTACATTATTTAATTTATTCAGATTACTTATTCCTGAGATACATATATATGCATCAACTAATATGAAGAATACAACCCTAACAACTCGTTTGTTTTTTTACGTAGAGGTTTTCCCTATGTTTGGTAAAAAATACGTTTTTAAATTTTGACGGAAATCTGTAATGAATTACGGACGTTTTTTATGTCCGAAAGATGAAATTCTAGATTCCGAAACATGTCGTCATCAATTTTTGAACTGGTTGGACGGAAAAGGTATGTAAACCTGGTTTTTAATTTTTACCAGTAAACTGACTGTCTTGAAACCACCCTACAGAACTGTATTCATTTGTTGAATTTTAAATCAAACATAATTATAAATGACAAACAAATTGTATTCATAAAATAATAAAAAACTTATATTTTTAACTTGTAATTATAAGTTATGATAAATTAAAACGTGTCATTTTGCACTATCTTCATGTATCAGGAATTTGAGAAAATTCTTAACAAACCGTTTATGATATCTGTAATGTTTATTCTAGTACAGTAACAATACATGCGATTTCAATACACCAATATTATTAAAACTATGCGGTCTTCAGTTGTACCCAGTTTCACCCGAGAATACAATGGTTGTATGTGCTGCAATCTGTGGTTAACCTTATAAGCAATTCTGAATAAATAACATCTGTTAATAATAATCAGTGAACCAAATTTTACTCCTCAAGAAAACCGGGAAGTTGGAGAATTAGTGATGAATGAGCCAGGGCGGGTTTTGCCTTTTTATAGGTATGTTTAAAAGATAGTGTAGTTTTTACGCAATTTTATACAATTTTTGTACAGGCTTAAAAACACTGCAATACTGCGCTTAACCAAGCTAAATAAATTTCTTAGATTATATTTTGATGTCATATATTTATGGGATTTTGTGTATGATTAATGTATGAAGAATTGGGAAAATTATGAAACAAAAAGATGGCGTTATCCGTAATGTCTATCTGACAAATATATACACATATGTGACTTGGATTAAAAAATTTATATTTACATTTTGTAGTTTACAATTCATGTGTACTTTCCTATATTTTTATTTACACTTTGAATTCGAATGGATGCTTTGAGTGGTTCAATCGTATATTAAGAAGCACAATTTTTTCATTATTTGTGGGTATGGATCTCTTTTAATGCCTGACTGAACTTAGGATTCATGATTTTTACAACAGATAAAACTTGTTTGCATTTATTATTTGTATGGGTCCGCTTATTACGTACTTGAAGAATGTTATTATCTCAGTCCGTCGGACCCGAAAAATTAATAAATGCGATTTCTCTTTTTGAAAGTATTGTTGCTTGATAAGAGAATAAATAAAAACAATTATTTACATTTAAACAAGATCAGCTAAATTATTTAAACGGCCGTCAATTTGCGTTAAATCATTTTTTTGATTAATAATTTGTGTGTCGTTATTTATTAACTTCGTTAAACACTATGCCGAGTTTCATTAAAATAACTATTTATTGGCTCATATAACTGATAACTATTTTTCGGCTCATATAACCGATTCCTAAAGTTTGACCACTTAGAAAACACCCTGTATAGACAGAAAGACGGAAAACTGTAGATTTTAGGACATATCTTAATATGAACTTTTTTGCTTATAGTTACAGACTATATATTTGGTAGACTTTTCTGAACCCCCTGTATACAAATTTTGTATGCAAAAAAATTGACTTATGAAATAAATTGTATATCATATTAAAAGTAATCAATTAAAACCAAATACAACTCAGTTCCAACTTATTCAAAAATAAATGGAAAAACCACGGCATTTCATTGGGTTTTAATTGTTAATATACATTATAGTGTAAATAATAACTTAACTGTCATGTGTAAGAGCAGATAGCACAGTAAAAAAAGACTAATATTATCCTTGGAAAGGCCAACATCCTAAAAAAGTATAAAGGTTAATCAACTTCAACACACCAAAGGCAATGACAATCCCATTTGCATACAGAACTATATGTTTTTACTATAGTAAACCATGTTTGAAATAATTAAAAGTCTGAAGAAAGAGAGCAAACAACTTTGTAGTGTCTGTTTTTATGAATAGTATTGGACGATACAATTTCATAATCAAATTATAGCGCTTTATACTCCGAATTACCAACATCGAACAACAAAATGGTTTCTTTCTGTTACTAGATGGAGCTCAATATTAGTTTCACAATAATTTTGAACCTCTTTTATTATAACTTGTAAGTACTCAAAAGAAAATCAGTCGGTAAGCTAAATTATTGCCTCACATAAAATTGTAATAATAGCGTAGCTATGAAAATAAAAATCTTATACGGAGAAAATTAAATAATCCTCCAGATAAGTCAATTAAAACTGTTATTTATTAAGATATTAATATATTTCAAACGAAATTCTGGATAAAAAGGTTAGAAAACTTAAGGAATATAATTGGTATTCGGGAACAAATTTGAGAAGTTGGTCACAATGCCTCAAATTGATGTGTCCGAATTTTCGGCCGAATGTAGAATTTTCGGCGTGTAGTATTGGAGCTTCACGAACACGGAATGCCGAACATTCACACTGTTGACTAACAATGACAAATATTAAGTGAACCTTTGGCCGAATATTCGGCCGAACATTCAAGCGCATTCGCGAGTAGTATGAAACAGGCTTAAGATTAACGTTATTTTACTTATGAATTGGTTTAAAAGTGAAATTATTTTACTTTCTTGTATATAAAATAATTTTTTTTGTGTTATAAGGTTTTTAAATTGTATAAGTCTAAGTATGTCTTGAAAAAATAATTGTATAAATAGTATAATGCAGTTGAATTAGTTTTTGAGAATTATTATACATTTAAAGAAATTGTATAGACTTTAAAACAGAAGAAATTGTTGTAAATCGTTCAGCCCCAAAATTCATGTTTAATTTATTTACTTTGGGCTTGGATTTCCCTATAATTTCTTGAATCTCAGAAAGGTTATTCAAATAAAATATTTGTCTAAAAGATTAACATAACTAAGAAACTTGTTCAGAAGCCACATAGGATATTGTCCAAGCAGGATTTGCTGGCCTAAGCCAACTTTTACGACTACAGTGGTCTCTCGAACGAGGATACTGTGGTTGAGAGTACATAAGTATATAGGTACGACCTAGCAGAGGGTAAGGCACGTTTATGTGGTTAGTAAGTAAGAGCTGTACTGAGATGTAAAAATATATTTGTCTGTTTTTAAAACGGGCTTTAATATAATTACAAAGTCATTTGGGGCATGCGCTTTACAATTTCTGGACCGTCTCTTAGGGTACCACATTTTGTACAACAGATTGGTGCCATGTAAGTACTGCATTGAAGTATATTGTTTTAAGCTTTTTAGTAATAAACCCATAATCAAATCATGCATTTGAAAAATTAAAACAATTATCTTTAGTATTTCTTAAACATGACTTATTCGTTTTATGTAACAATCAAATACAAATGTACATAAAAAGTGCTGAGAGATAGAAATTATTTGTATCTTATGTTAGTTATAATGTTCATCAGGTATTTAAACTGCATTTATCAATAACTACACATTTTACTGTCGAGAACATTGCTTTTTGGAAAAATGGTTATTTTTTAGTTTTAGTCCGTACAAATAATTTACCCACAGCAATTATCATCATCTGGGAACACATTATATTTATTTTTGTCTTATATTAGCGAATTTCCCCTATAGGGAAGAAGCTATTACCGTAGTCGGCATGGTAAGACCTAGGCCCGGGACCATGATAACTTTTCGTTTTGAGGTCCCCAGACCCCAAAAAC
The DNA here is from genome assembly GCA_963675035.1 of Allygus modestus. NCBI lineage: Eukaryota > Metazoa > Arthropoda > Insecta > Hemiptera > Cicadellidae > Allygus > Allygus modestus. The sequence goes on from OY776111.1 coordinate 226,118,285, forward strand.
ACCATTCGTTCGAAACTGTATATATATACTGTATATATATATGTATTAGCGAATTTCCCCTATAGGGAAGAAGCTATTACCGTAGTCGGCATGGTAAGACCTAGGCCCGGGACCATGATAACTTTTCGTTTTGAGGTCCCCAGACCCCAAAAACACCTTTCGTTCGATACTGTATATATATATATATATATATATATATATATATATATATATATATGTGTGTCCGTGAGCACGATAACTCTCGTAAAAATGATCCGATTTTGACGAAATTTGGTATAAACATGTAAAGCAGCATTTATGACTAAGTTCGAAAACCAGACCTATCAGAAGGGGTATTTTTGGGGGGTTTTGTACCCCAAAAATGGGTTTTTTAAATTTTTTACATATAATTTTTGAAAAAGTCAAATTTTAGTTTTAACCATTCGATTCAGCTTAAAAAGTCACACAATTTGGTATTTCGATCATTCCTCTACGTCAATTGGTTACCGAGATATTGAAAGTGCTAAACACAGTACGTTGTCTAATGTTATTCTTATGGAGGAAAAGAAAATTTTTTTATCTTACTTATTTATGAACGTATACTGACAAAACTTGGTATACAGCTTCATCTCGTTGAGGTCCATTGATATTTGCTCCAAAAAATCTTTTTTGCATAATTCTCACGTAGCAGCAAACCTGCGTACTCAGCCCCCATGTTATTCTTAGGGATAATAATTAAATGCTCTGTCTCCCTTAATTATGAACATAAATGAATAAAAACTGGTATACGACTTCACCTAGTTGATTTATATTGATATTAGCATAAAAACCCATTTTTTGTGTTCCTTGTTGCAGCAAACCTGCGTACTCAGCCCCAATGTTATTCTTAAGGAGAATAATTAAAATTATATATATCGCTTATTTGTGAATATATTTTTATGAAACTTGGTAAGTGGCTTTATGTAGTATTAAGAAATTTATATCTCCATTGGAAATTCGCTGAGTATGCAGGTTTGCTGCGACGGGGGTATATATATATATACAGTGATATACAGTGATATATATATATATATATATATATGTGTCCGTGAGCACGATAACTCTCGTAAAAATTATCCGATTTTGATTAAATTTGGTATAAACGTGTAAAGCAACATTTATGACTTTAAGATCGAAAACCAGCCAGATCGCTCCATCCGAAGGGGTATTTTGGGGGGGTTTTGTACCCCAAAAATGGGTTTTTCGAATTTTTACATATAATTTTGGAAATAGTCAAATGTTAGTTTTTACCATTGGATTCAGCTTTAAAAAACACACAATTTGGTATTTTGATCATTTCTCTATGTCAATTGGTTACCGAGATATTGAAAGTGCTAATTACAGTACGTTGTCTGATGTTATACTTATTGAGGAAAATAAAAATGTTATATCTTGCTTATTTATGAACGTATACTGACAAAACTTGGTATACGACTTCATCTGGTTGTGGACCATTGATATTTGCTCAAAAAAATATTTTTTTACCAATGGCTCCCGTAGCAGCAAACCTGCGTACTCAGCCCCATATTATTGTTATGGAGAATAAGTAAGTGTTATCTCCCTTTATTATGAAAATAAATTAATGAAATTTGGTATTTGGCTTTACCTACATGAGTTATATTGATATTTGTATAAAACCCCATTTGTTGTGCTCCTTGCTTCAGCAAACCTGCATACTCAGCCGCCATGTTATTCTTATGGAGAATAATTAAAATGTCATAAATCGTTTATTTATGAATGTATATTGATGAAACTTGGTATGTGGCTTTATGTGGTATTAATATACATATATATGCATTGGAAATTTGCTGAGTACGCAAGTTTGCTGCTACGGGGGTATTATGGTTTGATAGCCGAACAAATATTAGTCATTACATTTGAGTTATGTTCCCAGTGTGTAAAACACATTACTTTTAATCTCTTTTAATTACTTTTAAATTAATAAAACCACATTTTACTTATCATAAAGAATATTAAGAGAACAAAATACAAGAACAAATAATATATAATGTAGACTATAACGGTAAAATAATAGTACATTAAAATATAACTCTCTAATACAATATTATTCCTAATATAACTACCACAGAGAATACGGGTTTTCTTCTAAGTGGACTCGGTTCAAAATTTTGTAACAGATAATGTCATGTTTAAAAACCGTTTACATTGTCTACAAATCAAAAAGAACACGTTTTTAAAACATCACACAGACTTAATGGGTTGACATTGTTTGTACTATAATTATTTAACTTTGATACATTACATTTAAGTGTTACAGGAAAAATAAACAACATATAAGAAAGGGAAGATGTTGAAATATTAGATAGTCGTCTCAGAGAGCAGATTTTCGTGACAGTGACGAGGCAAACAAGAAGAGTTGTCAATATTAGACGTATCAGATGTCAGTAGAATGTCTCCAGAGAAAGGAGATCACATTACAGTCATGCTGTTTAATAAACCGTTAGCAAGGATTAACTCACATACACGCTCTCAGAGGGTAAACTAGTGTTAGTGAAATTCATAAATTATATTTTGGTAAGTATTATAGTTCTTAGTTTAACAGTATATATTTCATGTTAGAAGTACATAAATGAGTTTTATTACGTTTGTGTACCAATTTTATAACCTTATTACCCTAACCTTTTACGGCGTTTTTGTATTTTAGACGTAATTATAATAATTATTTTCTCCGGTATTTTGGCCTAAGGTTGACGAGAAATGAGATATCAAGAATTTGTTTTCGTCATAAAGGCTGCGTAAATCAATGTTTTCACCTTTAGAAATGTATTTAGATAAACTATGAGGGGCATTATTATAAAAACTGTTGGGCTAAATAAAAAAAAAAACAACAATGGAAATTTATCAACATGATGATATATTTTCGTATCATTCAAGAGCACAAGTGAGCGTTTCCTATCACTCAATAACCCACCATGTGTCTTTAAAAAATGCAAGCATGTTTCTTAAACCATACAAATTTTTCGAGATTACATTACGTTATTATTGTAACGTGAATAAAAGGTTATTATGAGAAATTTTTTTCTTGGTTATTAAGGTGGTAGGAGAAAACTTATTTTGGAATTTAGGAGCGATTAAAACACGATTTTATTTATTCACGCTGTATTTTAATTTAAACGTTAAACTTAATTTAATCCCATGATACTTTAAACAGAAAATCATCTTTTTAAACATAAAAAAGAAAATAATTGTTCTTATATTTTTCATTTTTCCTTTAATTGGAGAAAAAATACACCTTCTAGTAACGTGCTAACATAGAAACCCTGTAACTATTTCGTCCGGTTTAGTGCTGTGTGTACTAAAATGTATCTCGTTACATTATAAATTTACAATGCTAAAATTATACGAACGCGAGCCTAAATCGGTCTAAATGCATTAAGTAAATATTCCGATACAAAGAAACAGTATTTGTTGGGTTAACTGTCAGCAACAACAACTGTTGTCGAGCAAGTCGCGTCTCCGGGGAAATCGCGGTCCTCAGCAGCTTTGTACCTCCTTCATATTCCTCCTGTGAATTACAGATAGTGAATACACATAGTGAATAGTGAATTACACATAGAAAGCAGGGGCTTTTATGAAAATAAGTATCACACAACATAAACATAAACTGTTATAAACTACAAAACAATGTGAAATATATACAACAGTAAAAACCAGTTCGCACGCAGCGCGCTAACGTGAGGGAAGTGAATTTCCACATAAAACACTTTATCAAATAAATAACGATGTTAAAACATAGACTTATTCCAATTTGCAAATCTGAAAACATTGAATTTTGTTGCTGTTCTGATGCTCTTGGTTCTATTTACATGAAATGCTGGGGTAACAATGTTGCACATTTTTGTTAGGAGAAGGTCCAGTCAGGATTGTAAGTAGGCATGGGGAAACTGGGGATGATAAAACTAGACCAACATGTGAATAACCGGATTTTCAAACGTCAAATTCTCTTAAGACGACGACGTGTATTTAGCCAATATACATTTTATTTCATAACTCGGTAAATATGTGTGCTAAAATGATGAGAGAGGGCTTCACAGTTTCGTATCATTAATCTCTTTTTACATTCATTCATGTTACATCTGGGGCTTTTCTAAACTCCTTTTGGGCCCAAAAACTCAAAATTTGAAACTTAATATCCCCATAAAAGGGGGTTAGATGGTTCCGATTTTTTTCCCAACGAACTTGTCCAACTGATTATAAAAAGGAATGTCCCTACCAAATTTGAAGTAAATCGGACAAAAATTCGACCGCTAGAGTATAAACACTCACTTACAAACACACACACACACACACACACACATACACACACACACATTGTTTTACATATATATATATATAATTTATAATATATATTTATAAATATATATACAATTTTTTAACGACCCCCAAAATATGTTCATGGGTTTACGTTAGGAACTTCTATGGTGGTCCCGGGCTTAAGTTTCACCGTGCGAGTCATACTAATGGTTCACTAATATGTCACTAATGGTCATTGGAAATTCACTAATAATGTAAAGGGGCACAACTTAAAAGGAGAAAATGTATATGTTATGAAAATAAATTAATAACAAATTTGGTCTGGTGTCGCATAACTGCATAACAAAGTTTTGTGGTTTTGACACTTAGCCAAACAACCCAACAACCATCGCACTATTTTTCCATCACTTACTTTTGTTCAATGAGAATAAAGTATTTTTAATCTTTCTAGAAGGTTTTCAGTAATTTTTGGTTAAGAGTTGTTTCTACTTCAAATATTTGTATTCTTAGCTTATACATGATTTATTTTATGTGCGTAGGTCTTCAATCCTTCCGTTTTTGCATTCATAAAATCATTGAACTCATTTTCCTTGATTCAAATATTTTTGACTAGTCAAACGTTCTACACTTGATCAATCATAAGACCATTTAGTCATATTTTCTTAGGAGGAATGTTAATTTTGATTTGTCTTATGATGAAACTGACGGTAGACTAATAAAACCTATTCCTATTTAAGATTTGTATATTATTGCAATCGCGAGTTTTAGCCTATGCAGACATCTAGGTAAATTGTACTTTAACGATTTTACACTCTGCACAACGTCATTTGGTGTAATAAAATAAGACTACATCATTTAGAATAGATTTTAAAAACTTTTAGTTGCTTAATTAGATCGCTTTGCATTTTATAAGTAACTCTAAACAACATCTGTGGTCCGTTGATTACGAATAGAAGTGTTGCAAACAATTTGTAGACATGGTTCATTCACCCACCAGACAAACATATAAGACACACCACCAAGCAACAATCACAATAGTGCCTATATGTCGGCCAACGCATTCCGACATTCGATAGACACTCGAGCACAGCCCTCAAACATAAAGGACGCACAAATACACACTCGCAATTTTGGAATTGCCTTTACCAATCCTTTACTCCAAGTTATTGCATACAAAACTGTATATGTTACAAGTTTCAACTGCACAAGAACACACCTGTGGTGTTCTGCTAACTAAACAGGTTGAAGCACTCTAACTCCCTAAAGGAACTTAAAGTTTGTGTAACATAAAAGTTTATCTTTTTTAAATTATGTTATATGTGTAGATAGATGTCTGTCGCATTAAATTTCGTCTAATGAATCTGAATGTAACTAAAATTTTAAAACTAATACTTAGTTACAGAGCAAATTAAAAGGACCCTATTTATTCAATATTTATTTATTTATTATATTTCTTTTATAATCCACCATTGGAGACTGTAAGATGGACTTATCATGATCCCGAGAAAGAGGATATAAGCTTAAGAATATAAACGAAGAATAAGGCCATATGAACGAAGAATATACTTAAGAAACTCGTTTGCCCGTTTGCATTTGTTTTTGTTAAATGAACAGAATATAATTTCGCCTTAATAGTATAATTGAACTCGCTAAAATAAACTGATAGAATTAAACGTACCCACTTTGCTAAAGCTAAAAACCCGCTTTGTATATTTATGAAGACATCGTTTAACTAAATGATTACAAGTTAATGGGTATATTTGGGTGTATGTTCGGAGATGACTTCTGACATGACCAGTCAGGAGAACAGAGGGAGCGGAGACACACACTTCCACTACTAATCAGGCACTACTACCATCGTCGATAAGGCTAAATATTAAAATGTCATTGTTGTTTCAAAGGGCTATCAAGTTGTTACAGTGGATCAGCTGTAACAGAATCCTGATTATAAAATACTTTGTTCAGTGGTAAAGGAAGAAAGGTAATGGGACAAATTCCCCTAATTTTCTTTTTCTTGTGAGTATTGTCCATACTCGTTGTGCATATAAAATCTGTACAACAAGTCATTTCCATATCGTTTAAAAAAGGGAAATGAGGTGAGGTATTTATGTTTGTACTGTTATAACATTAGCACGACTTGTCTGTTTCTCAGTGAGGACAAGACTAATAAATAGAGTTGTGGTTTAATTATTGGATACTGTATACTGATATGTTGTTTTATACTAAATATTTAATTACGTATAGTTATATTAGGGGTGCTAACAACCTAATGAGTAAATTTTATTTTAGTATAGTGGTATGGTGGCAACACTGTCATTTCAAACTAGACGGTTAGAATAGAATAGAGTTGGTGTGGCCGTATAACTGGAATGACGTAGATATAAGTAAGTTAAAGTTAGTATAAGTTAAGTAAGATATATGTAAGTTGTATTTAGTTATTATTTAAACATTGATACCTTGAATTTGTATAAATTTTGACTGTTAAAAATGTAAAAAAACTAATATTGTTTCACCTCAGAGTAAAGAGAAATGTTGAAGAGTTCCATAAAATAGGAAATAGTCTAATTAAATCAAACTTGCATTTTTCAACAGGAAACCCTCATATTGTAACGTAATATTCATATGCATTTTATTTCATTTCATTTCAATTTGTATTAAATAATTTAGCCTTACATGATTGTAATTCCATTGTTTTACTTTCTGTACAGACGTAGACCATTCCATCCCAGTTGGCCAGATACACCAAAGTAAAGTAAGACCAAACTATTTATATCTTATAGACAGTAGCTGATATAGCTAAGGGTCATTTTTATTTATAACTTGTACATTTTGAAGTGCACCGCCAGTAAACCCTAAGTTACAACGATGTCAGATTGTCCTTATTTAATCCTGGAGTAAACTATCTCAGTTGGTTGGTTATGTAAAACCCAAAATTTAAACCATGTTTATACCAAATTGGCACCCTCGGTATAACTGAGAGCTTCAGATTCGATGTAGCTTCCGTCAAGCAAATTGCAAGAGAAACAGAAACTATGTAGATTTTGTTCTCATTCGAATGAAGGAGTAACTGTTTTTTATTTATGATTATACATTACAATCGCCGCTAATTCATGATTTTGACAATGCTGACGCATGCGACTATGACGTGGTGACCAGGGTTCCATTTCGTGTGAGAGTGATTGGTAGTAGTCAAACTATATAATAGTACAACAGAAATTGCTTGAGAAGTTACGTGTCTGATGTACGATCTCGCTGTTATACTTAAAAATGTTACTTTGGTCACGTTTCGTTCATAAATATTTGATCACGAGAATATATTGGTTTATAGCTTTACATATTGGTTTCGAAAATTTGTAGTTAAAATATATAAAATATGAGAATTTGATTGTATGAAAATTGGCTTTAAACACATATATATTCCAGGAGTTATCCTCACCGCCAGTAAACCCTAAGAAAAAAATGAAAACAAGACTGAGATTAATGAATCTGTAAAGACATTCAAAATGACTTATATCTTATAGACAGTAGCTGATATAGCTAAGGGTCATTTTTATTTATAATTTGTACATTTTGAAGTGCACCGCCAGTAAACCCTAAGTTACAATGATGTCAGATTGTCCTTATTTAATCCATTATTATATAAATCCATGGATTGGTGTTTTAATGAACAGAAATAAACATTTGATGATTTAAATTAAATGTGTTTTTAAACTATTGTGTTTATAATTTTTAGTACCGGAGTTACTTTAGAAAATAATTATGTTTCTTAGATCATAAAATGTGTCTAAGATTTTTTGTTTGGATGTAATCAAAGTAAGTTTTATTATTTTTTTGAGTTATAGAACAAAATAAGTGATCTCTCTTGGAGGCATTTGTGTTATTCGTTTTACTGAGATGTATTTTAACAAATAAACTTTGAATTAATTCTATTTTATTTGTGTTTTACATTAACAAAAAATTAAAATTATATGTGGTGTTAGAGTTGATACAAAGCTACACATTTCCAATTAAATAGCATTTATTTTCTTCCTCGAGGTTTGAAAGTATCTTTTCGAAATAATAGCGATTTTGCAACAGTACAACAGCGTCCGTTAGCGCAAACCTCTCGCGTCAGTAACTTCATTCCCTTCCAATAGCGTGACCCATCCGACAGGACTGTCAATGTTTTCTACACATTTTGGAACAAATTTAATTGTAGAAGAGGATAACTAGTCATAGAGGGAATGCAGTACACTCCTTGTGATTACTTCGTATTCGTCGATAGATAGTATTTCTTGCCTATGAGTAACACCGGATGAGTAAAGAAAAAGTTAATTTTTATTTTCGAATGTTGGTTGCTTTCTTTGAACTGTTATCATTTTAACTTAATTGTTTATACTACAGACGAAATTAGCTTGGAAGTTCTTTTCTAAAGCTATTAAAGCTAAAAGTCGTAAAACCAAAAGTAATAAATTAAAGTTAATAAATGATTACCTTTTAAAGTGTTATCGGTCGTCGTGAAAACGCATTTTAAAATCGTCGTATTATATCAATTAAAATTTGTATTTATAAACAAACTAAGGCTTTCTGTTGAACGATACATAAATATGTTTTTACTAGCTATATATATATATATATATATATATATATATATATATATATATGAATCAGATTTTGAATTATGAGCTACGTATCGTCACAAAATTTCCCATGTGTTAGAGACATTGCAGACTTGGTGACATAGCCAAGGTTGACAGATGGACAGACGGACAGTAACTTGACACTTTAGCTAATGGCAGCTCTCAGAGTACTGTCCCTTAGGATCTGGATACAATACAACCAAACCCATCTTCGTATGGAATGAGCTGGTTTTTAAATGTGTTGATTTGTTGCTGAAAATGTACTATACTAAAATGTAATATTCCTCTCCTGAATTTGATCATGATTACGAGGTAACTAGAACTTTAACTTTGGAAGAACTATTAGAATTCACTAAAATATGTTTTCAAAAGTTACAAAATATAAAAATTAATCCAAACAAGTTTTTTAACAAAAGTGTAATTTCAAACCACTAATGTTTTTCTAAAATAAATCGTTAATGAACAGAAATAAACATTTGATGATTTAAATTAAATCTGTTTTAAAACTATTGTGAAGCTCTTTAGTTCTTAATACTGTATTAGCAGTGGTTAATATTTTATTATTATTAAACCTGTCACTTCTGACGGGGTAACAGCCAATACAGTTTATGAAATAGCCTTCCTAATAAGCCAATATTTGTATCTATTTGTAAAAAACATTAGTTCAATTCAATTATAATTGTGAGTTTTCCAAGTTTTCCGAGTAAAGTATTTTCTATGTTACGTAATTTTGTATTTAAACTTAGCTCAAACAAGATGTTAACTAGATTAGGCTGTTAATCTCGTAATATTTTAATTTACATTTTTGTAAATCTTTTCTTGTTGTTGAATGTGTTATGAATGTGATCAATGACAGTTACATATGCAGTTACATACTCAATTATTGGTAACACTGAAGCATCAAAGGACCATGCATTTGTGCAAGTCGATTCCTTGATGCATTTTATTTTTCGTTTCAAGCGCAACGTTAGATTACTCTTCCTTACGTGTTACTTTGGTCATTTCCTTAGATATCCTTTGGAAAATAAACAAATATTATGTTTATTAAAACCAGAACATATTTCTGTATTCTTGAAAGGTTTGTATGGAACAAACTATTTAAATACATCTCAAATCTCCAAAAATCCCTCATGTAATGTTTTTTCCGTAGTACTATTAAAAAAATAAAACAATAATCTGCAAACAATTAATTTACATGGTATACAACTAAATAAAAAAAAATGTTTTAGTTACATTACTTATTGAACCAGATGGAAATGAAGACTTTTACTAATAACTTTTATTTCAACAGTCGATTTGTCTTAGCTGCATGTCTATGGTTTCAAAGCTTCTTTAGCCCTAGCGGGGAACATTATCATAGTAAGTGGCATATTAAGGCCATACGATCTGGAACTTTGGTGTGTTGACAGAGAATAATATATCATTTGGTTTATTCTGCCTCGGACCGGTATGGTCCATTTGTGTTTTATGACACATATCGGCATATCCACAAATCATTTGATTCACCGTTTTCACTGGAATTGGATACATGGCTGATAGAGACTCCCACAGCGCATAATAGAAGTATGTATGAAAAGTAGTACCGGATAACCAACCGTAATCAAATCCAACTGCAACCGTGTTCAGTACAATCGTTATGAAATAAAAATAGTATATTTATATTTGAATACTAACATAATATTCGTATTCCGGCACTTTTCCTCTATTACATTTAATCAAGTCAAAACAGGGCTGGAACCCCGTATTCATGGAATTATATCTACATATAAAAATCACTTTTTTGTCTGTTTATCCTTTATGTGCTCCTATACCACTGATTCGATTGCGATGAAACTTTGCGTGGTCATTCAGATTAAGCCTAGGACGTTTTTAGCCTAGGTATTTAGGAATCTGCTTCAAATTCCTAGGATTGAAGGGCTTTATCCCACTGGACTTCGAAATTATCAATGTTAACCTTATGGAGTACTGATTTCATTTAAGTTTCCATGGTAACAGTATTTTTAACAAAGAGAAAAGAAACGGGAATTAATGGTAGATAAGAGAAATCACGCGACTGAAGTCGTGCCGGATACCAGCTAGTAGATAATAACAGGCTTTTCAAACGTCAAGCCAATATACATTTTTTTTCATAACTCAGTAAATATGTGTGCTAAAATGATGAGAGAGGGCTTCAAAGTTTCGTATCATTAATCTCAATCTTTTTACATGCATTCATGTTACATCTGTGGCTTTTCTAAACCCCTTTTGGGCCCAAAAACTCAAAATTTGAAACTTAATATCCCCATAAAAGGGGGTTAGAGTTGTCCGATTGTTTTTCCCAACGAACTTAACAGTTACAAAATAACTAATTATATCGTCACTAGGTTACTAGTATTAACAGAGTCTTGCTATCTGTGATAACAATGTGTTTTGTAATAAGCTTTTCGTTATTAAAAACCCACCCCATACCAACCCCAACCACCCCTTGATGATTTATCGTGGTTTTTTTCAGTACGCCAATATTTCACTTACAATATTTCACCCTTACCAATGATTAAGATTACCTTCACAGCAAAAATAACAACAATCAAAACCATAATAATCCTTATATATAATACGTGAAGCAATTTTTTGTAAACGCAGCTCCTCCCTTGTTTCTTGACCAATTTTAATGTTTGAAGTGTCAAACGATTCGTCTCAGTTCGTAGTTTTGCAATAAGGTTTTTAATTTTCGATATTTCTATTCTCTAGGGCACAAGCTTCCCTCAAAGTTCGTTTCTTACCCATAAGATTAACATGAGGAATAATTTAATTTGATTTCAGATGTTAACACATTATGGACAGGATATTAGCAATACCATAAAAGTATTTATTTAAAGAAATAAAATAATTTTTTTTCTACATAGCTTTGAGCAGTGAAATTTTGTATCCAGCGGATATATTTAAATTTTTTTTATCTGTCTGTTTATGAACCAGGTTTGTTCCGTGTTTCACAAAAAAAGACTGAAATGAATTAAATAAACCATTTTGCCCATTTTTGTGTGGGGCAGGTAACTTTTAGGCTTCTGAAAATCATTACGCACGTCATTAGGGCTATGCTCATTGGTCCGTCACTGCTCCAAAGAAGATCTTTTGGGGATAGGTTACTCAGGTTATTTCACTGTAGAATGCACCATATTTATTCTAATTAGCATTTAGTTAGCTAATTTATCATTTACTACAGAATGGAGGGAACACGTATTTTACTAACTACTCCACAACGGTATACTGGACAATGTAAAATAACGAAACATTTGGTAGGAAGCATATAAGCCCTTGCAAAATGGTATTTAAAACACAGTTTGTATGAGCCATTGTGTATTTCGGGAGTCATTGTGATAATAATGCTGAATCTGTTATATGTTTTTAATCATGCGCAAACTACATGAGTTATTGAGCAGATATTTGAAAGAAGATAGGTCCATCCCGAAAATCAGCTATGGGCTTATTCCCATTTTCAATGAGGCTCGGCCCTATTAATGACCTTCAAAATGTCCATGTTAATAATATACTTACTAGACCGATTGAACAAATAATTTGTAGAATGACAGCAGACAATGGGAATGTACCATAAGCAGAAATAGGCCTACACTTTCCGTCTCTTCCGTTGCCATTTAACATGTTAATTTAAACAACACAGTTACTAGTTACCTGGACCGATTTAACATGCATTTGTTAGGAAGATAGTTAATACATCACAATACAAAATTATGACCTTTGCCTACCTCTGTTCCAAAACTGCTTTAGGTACCTCCAAATGTTGAAGCTATCAAATTTGTGGGTAAAGAAATAAGTTCTAAGTAGGACTGATCCCCGGAAAAATATAGTTATGTATACAAATTTGTTCGAAAAAAAACATTGGGATTAGGGTTAAGATTTGTAAATACAAACAACATAATCACAACAGCTGTTCAAAAACAACCGGTCAGTTGTAAAAATAACACTCTCTTAGTAGAGTATCAGCATCTTATTTTTGTAAAAATAGTGATTAGAACCAATGTGTAAATAAATTTAATGTATAGACTATTAGGCTATCTATACATTTCTTGAACTATTACAAATAAAGATAAAATAATTTAATATAAAGAGGACTTGTCCAAAATAAAATTAAACGAGCAAATATACAAATTAAATATGCTCGCCTTGGAGAGAAACCGTGCAAATAGGCATTTTGAAAAAAACTGACTGGCTTTTAAAGCTAAGATCGGTCCCCCAGGTGATGAAGTGTTTTAAAAATGTATCCAACTTTTCAAATAATATAATATTGAACTACGATCGCGAGCGATGCCGTGACGGGCTAGTAATTACAATCTAATGGTTGTTCCCATTAATTTGTCAACATACTATTGACACTATCTAATGTATACCTGTTGAAATGTTGTTAAATAAGAACATTATTAGGCCTATAGTAAGCAGCATATTAAGGCCACACTCCTGAAATTTGGTGTGTAAACAGGGAATGAACAACTAATATGTAATTATTTATTTGCATTCAAAACAATATTATGTTACCATAAGATTGACATTTCTTTACAATACAAACTTCAACTGACACTAGGCAAAACCTCAATATAAAAATCCGGTTCACAGTACATATTTAAAAAAAATGGATTGTGTAATGGGGTAATTTTATATAATAAACTTTCTTTACATTATAAAGAAGAGAGAAATTTCAACAAATTTTATAAGATCGGGAATAGAACCCCGCAAACTGTAGGATATTATAACATTGATGATTTCCGAGAAGAAAAATAGAATTCAGTTAACCAGTATAGAATTTAGGCTAGAATTATTCTTTTAAATTTATTTTTGTTATGACAATGCAACACAACCGTATTGTTTATAGTTAATTAACTATAATTATTATTAATATATTATAGCGGCAAGTTCAACTATTTCAAAACGGATGTTCCAAATCACAAGCTGCGAATGAACAGTTGTATTAAATATAATTAAACGATCCCTTTATAATGAAATATGAGAAACATATACTGTTGTCTAGCGCTGTTTCCCTCAGACTTCCGTGGCTAGATTGAAAACCTTAAAACAATGTTACCAATGATGTATCGTTTTACCAAAATGATTTTATATATACGTCGTTGTGTAACTCGAAGGTTTACTTGCTAATGAACATGGTAAGCAGCGGTGAACTATATTATGTAAATAAAGAATTTTAAAATTAAAATGTTTACTTTGAAATACCAAATTACTATGAAAGCACTAGATATTTGCTTAAGGCTTGGTTTACACCAAAACCGAACTTTAATGACTGAGACTACTTGGCAGAGAGACTATGTTGTAGTATTCCTACATAAAATATATTTCTAAATCTCTTTACACTAATATTGTATATTTCAATGAATTGTTTTAATATTTATTGACGCTTAGAACGAATTAACTTTTAATATGTTCAGAAGGATTACTTATGCTTCAAAAATCAACCGCCTGGCCAAAAAAATTTAACAAATAATCCATTTTAGTTAGCAAATTCGATCTTTAAATAAAACAATAACTGTTCAATAGTAATACTTAAGCATCGACATCGAACAACATGAACAATTAATATGTAATTCTTTATTTGCACTCAAAACAATTAAATGTTACCATAAGATTGACATAGTTAGAAAGTGTCCTTATAGCGAATAGATGTATTTAATCAGTTGGGGCGTGCAGTATTAGTTGGCAGGCCCGGGGCTCGGTACCGGACCACTTGTGCGGTCAGCTGATATCGGCAACTCGTTAGCAAATGCCCGGTAGCGGTCACCACTGCAGATATTCTCCATATACAACTGGTCAACTCCCCCAGTTGAGTGACCACCTTAAAACGCCGAAGTTGTTACTAAATAAACAATGCAACAGTTTGTGTTTTAAATTAATTTTAATAAAATATTTATTTCCATACTACACTGCTAAGTTAATAATCAAAAATTCCTTAATAACAGACCGCAAAAAACACTACAGTCAAATACTTAATAATAGGAAACTTTAATGCTCTATTCCAAATAATAAATTATTCGGCAAAGATTCCATAAACCAATGTTATTACTCATACGAGACTGAATTCCGAAAATCTTGTTTTAAAGACAACGAGGTTGATTGTGTGCAAACCAGCGTTCTAACAGTTTCCGTACATCACTACCAATGTGGTTGTTTTTCTAAACATTTCATTACTGTTTTATTTTTTAGCGTAACGTACATGTTCCATCGGCTTTGTTAGCAATAGGCCGGTCTTCTGCTCTTCTCCCCTCGCATTTGGTTTGTCTCGGTGTTTAAATGGTTAATGGAAACCAAATCTTACTAATATTATAAATGTGAAAGTTTTAATGTATATATAGATATTTGGAGTTCCATCACGCATAAACTACTGGACCTACGACCTACTGGACGTACTGGACCTATGTATATAATAAATTTGTTGTAGATCCATTGAGTATTTTTTTACACCTAAATGGAACTTACTTTCTGAACAACCCTCGTATTAAGCTCAAATTTGCATGATCATAGCTTATATGTTATGTGATTACATATCACATTAACATATAGACCTAATAATGTCCACATCTAACTTTAGGGCTCCACCCCACGGATCCTATGAATTACAATGCAAATCTTATGGGAAGAAATCATTTATAAAATTACCAGCTGTAGTTGTTTTTCAGTTAGCAAAGGAAAATCATATGGTAAAACTAACAACGATTTGATTGTGCTGGTCAGATTAATATTATTTTTAATGTTAACTTTTTATTTTAATTTTATCGCGAACGAAGCTGCAGGTAACAGCTAGTATAACATAAAACATTATACACTGTATAAAAAAGTAACACATACTTCACCAATTTAAACACGATTTTAATAAATACGTTGGCTTAGGGCATTTTTCCTTTAAGTGTATTATTGACTCACAGGATAGCACACCGCCGCCCTCTAATTTTTATTTGTATTAAACAAATACGGTGGATTCATATTTCTCACTTGCATTTCTATGAATACGATTGAATTCGTTTTATTTATTCACCTTCCTATTTATCATTCACTGTAGTTGGTATTCAGTTCTTCGCACGGGGATATGTCAGCCACAAAAACCCGAAGTTTGTGAAAGTGTTACCTACTATTACCATGAAACCAGTATCCATTAGAATAATATTGGAACTTTGCAGACCCGTGAAGTGTAGTTCTAAGCGATTTTTCGTAAGCAAATAGGCTTATCCGGAGGCAATATATTCGTTCACAAATTCAGCTCATTTGCTTCATAGTTGTTGCGTTTTAAAGGACTGTACATGACGTCAGGCAGACATCCCCTTGCCTTTACAATAGTACTCGGATTCCCCCGGGCACACACCAGTTGTTATTGCTGCATTCTGGGGTCAAGCTTGTAAACTATTTCGAATAAATAACGTAATATGTGTATACCACTTATCTGGTCAAATAAATTTGATGACCTTAAGAAAAACATTGGATCATTAAGGACTCTTTGGTCGAAGCTCTTAAGACATAACAATATCAGAACCTCTAATTTTAAAATTTTTTAGATATGGCAGAAAAATAAATAAACCGTTACCTTTTTCCCAAACGTATACTTACAATTCAGTTAAAACATATCTAACACATGTATTTATGTCCAGGTTACATAAATGAGAACATATGCGATAACATTATAAAAATAAGTAAATGAAAATTGCAGCTATATTTTGTCATGTCGGTAATAATGATTTGAACGAGACTAATATCCAAAAAAGCGGTGTAAACACACAGCCCTTTCTGCCATCCTAGATGTCTCGTACCCTAAAACCTACATACGAATTCATTTATAGGAAACGAATCCGCAAGTAATGTTTACTCATATACGTTCAATATATATATATATATTGCAAGGTTAACGCTATGGGACTGAGCTTTGCTCGAAGAAGGCCAGCGAGAATTGTCTTCAGTAAATCCTGGAGTAAATTTTCACCGCGCCCCACTTCATGACGAACAGATTTGCTTCGCTTACTTGGCTATTTTCTGCATGTAAGGGTTACTGTAGTTACTACAGCTTGAATTCCTTTCAGCGCTAGTATCTTTATTATTTGCAAATTTGAATCTATTTGGAATTATCCACTTTAAATGCAGTCTTCATTAAATGGTTATAGTCGCTGTTTTCCAGAAATCACTTGTTGATACTATACTATGTGTTAGTGTTACTTAACAAACTGAACTGTACTGACTGTGGTTCTTTCTTAGTTTTTCTCATTAGCCTACGATTTATTATGCACGATGAACGAATCCGCATCGTCCATTTATCTTTTCCTATCCACACTATTGATTATATATATATATATAACAAACACAAAAAACACATATATATATATATATATATATATATATATATATATATATATATATTGGAAAACACCTAAAAATAAAACCATTGATAGTCAATGATAAAACAAAAACAAATATTAGATCAAATATTTTATAAGTAAAAATAAAAAATAGAAAACAGTACACAAGTTTTTATCGATAAAGAAATCTTCCAAAAGCTGTTTTTTTAATCAACTTAATAATGTATACATTTGTTTGGAATCTCTTCATTTTCACGTCGAACGTTACTATGAGTTTAAAGTTTCAAAAAAGTTAATTTGTATTAATTTAAGTTAACAAATGCTAATTAACTTAGCACAAGTTTGGAACTCGCTGAGTTACACTGTTAAAAGCTGTATAACACACTCCTAAAGTTCAAATATTAGGTTTAGATTGTCATGGATTTGTTCTGAGAAACAAATACTGGCTTAAACAAATGGTGGCAAGTTTGCAATGTCACATGCAAACACTCCGACTTGCGGTATTACAGGCAGCTGTGTGTACAGTGCGATTTTATTACATGCATCGTGAAATCTCATGAAATATGCTTTATATTCTCTGCTACCTGTGTTGTCTCAATACTGTTTGCAACCCAAAAATGTAATTTTTATGATAATCTAACGTTAAAAGTGTTTAATGTTTGAATTGCCTATATTTATCGAAAAAATGTTCCTTCATTCCAGTATTAAGTATGTCCGTTAACATTTTCTAAATACCAGTGGAGGTCCCAAGGTATTTTTGGTGCATGATTAACACAACAAATTTAAATTTAGGTGTCTCTTCCAACTAAATTTCAGCTGCACCGGTTTGGTAGGTGGTACGTGAAGGTTAACATGGGAATAATAAAAGCCAACTGAGCAGAGATAGAGCATTTTTCGCATTTATTTGTTTCTGTGTTTTCTATACTCATTGAGCTGATTGTTAATTGAATAAATATTACCTTGGGGATCGAGCTTTGCTTGGAGAAGGATAGTCAGTTTGTTTAATAGGCCCAAAGTAATTTTCCATAGTGGCCCCTCATGTCGAGAATATTTTCTTGGCTCATTTGCCTGTTTTGTACATGTTTAATACTACTCCAGTTGTTATTATTACTCAGTACCCCTGTTATAATTATTTTGTTTTTACTTTAAACTCCTTAAGCCCATTGTTAATTTTCTTATTTTCAAACTAGTTTTTTACAAAAGTAGAAATTTTCTGGGGATAATACCTGTCTATACATTTTTTGTAATCTAGAAATTAGTTATCTCCAGCATTTAAAGAAAATTATTCGACCCGTTTTTGAGATCAGAGCTGCAACCAACCAACCAAGCATGTAAGCAAACCTTAGGCTACTATATTAGAATATAGGAGCACCTGAGGGACCGATATTTTCTGGGGGAAGGTCAGTCAAATAGTTGGTTGGTTGGTTGGTTGGTCTTGGAATTTCAGGAAAAATGGATCAAATCAAGCTAATAACGACTATGAAGCATATATATCATGTAAAAGAAGGTATAGGTCTGATCTTAAAATGCCAAAAGGCAAACTTGTGAACAGTTCATTGAGACAGCATCTAACAAGTGCAAAGCAGCTTGGGAGGTTATTGCTCAAGATCACTTGTCTGGTAGTACACGGGAAGTAACACTTGATCCTGAACAATTGAACAGTTTTTTTTTCTGGATACAGTCATTACACTTTCCAACAGCATTAATACTACTAACAATTCTTTCCTTGAGCTTTTAGGTAATAAACCTGTACCAGCAGAATCAATTCATTGGCATGACGCCCATCCTGAGGATATAACCAATGTTGTCTCTAAATTCTCAAACTCTAGAAGTATGGACTTCTACTGGTTGTCCAATTACATCATAAAGAAGACAATACATATCATCAATGAACCGCTGGCCCTCATTATGAGCAAATTTATGCAGTATGGTTATTTTTCGGATTTTCTTAAAATACCAAAAGTAATCCCTGTGTGCAAAAAAGGTGACAAGTATCAGCTTGAGAGTAATCATCCTATTTAGATCGTTCCAATATTTTCAAAGATCTTTAGAGTCCTTGATGCATAAGAGTAGAGGCAATATGGGGAGTCTGGGACAGCTGAAAAATAATTGTTTTTTAATCAGAAGTGACGTTTGAGTGACGTGGTGATGACGTATGTGTGACGAGAGGGTGTGATGACGTCACGGCGATGACGTATTGGTGTGACGATACACATACGTCATTGGATGTGAGGTAATGTGAAAACGGGTGGATTTATATTCGTTAAGAAACTGTTTAGTTACGTCGGTTTGCGACTTGAAATGGCCAACCGTCCATTTAAGTCGGTTTGTGTTATCTTATCTTATCTTATCTTATCTTTTCTTATCTTAGATCTAGATCTTAGATAAGAGAAAGATTTTTCCCCAGACCCCGCAATTGCTTCGCTCCCCGTCCCACGCCCTAGAATCCCCCTCCACTAATCACCCCCGCCACATTTACAGCTTAACACAGAATCGCGCGTTACAATCCATTCACACTCCAGATCTTAGCCGCAACGCAACCATGGCTCGCAACTTACAACCGATGAAACGCCCTGCTGACTCTTCTGACGAGGACTATTCGGACGAAGAGGATCACAGACGTCGCAGGAAAGAGTTCAAGTTCTGCCAACCTAGACCGACGGCTGCAACTACTCCTGTGGGGAGAGCGACGATTCAAATAAAGCGAGACATCTTCACTTCCCGACAGATCAACCAACTCATGGACATCTTGGACCGCTACCGACACCTTGCCGATCAGATGATCATCGAAGTTAGTAGCGGAGATGACTTCCACCTCATCATCCAACATCAACACTTGGACACAGTCGACGCTAGCCTACGCCGACAACTACAACTAAGACAAATTCTTCGGGTCGTCGCTACCACCCCACACTAAATCCAGGACTCCACTCCTTCTACAAACGGCCTTTATCAAGGCCACCACTTATATCATTCGTTGTGAATCAGCCTAGCAATCATACAACATACTAAACCTACATTGCGTACATTTCAATCCAGATTCTCAGGACTTAGTCATTTAACATCAATCATTTTGGTGGCCTTTACAAAGGCCATTTTTACAAGTCTCAATTATTTTAACTTTCACAGTCTTAGACGATTCCTTTACAAGTCTCAGCCTCACATCTTGTTACTTGTTTTACAGGAGGAGTATTCAACATTTTCTGGACTTCGTCATTTATCCAACTTCAGTTTAGTGGCCTTTATAAAGGCCGTTTTAATAAGTCTCAATTTTCCAACTTTCGCGGTAACAAAGAATAGTTATTCAGTTGTCGCTATGAATGCTTTATGGGACTTTAAATAATTATAATTTATATTCTCCAAACATGTTCAAACGTGTTCAAGGTCATTTTAATACTTAAAAAAAGGATCTTGACTGTGGCGGATTGCCCTGCCGACCAGTCAAGAAGGGTCAGTTCATTCGTGGCGGTTTGCCCATGCCGACCGATTGAACTGCTTAGGGTATGGGTGGACCGCAGAACTCCACACTGCGCGAACCACCCGGGTTTGTTTTTGGGGTTGTGATGGGAATAGGGTAAGGGACAGAGTTTAACTTGTACAAATCAACAAATTGTGTTAGTGTTAGTGGGAAACCAGCGAAGCCATGCAAGACAGAAAAGGATAGTACAGACAAGAATAAGAGATCGGCGCTGAGTTTAACGAATGCCACGGGCCAGATCCATTGCCCACCGCACTGTTCACCCAACGCCCGGAGCAGTGCTGACCACACAGGGGGACTTGTCTCAGGCCTTGTGCGACGCAGAAGGTGTTGACTTCGCCTCGGGACCCGGCGGAGATCAGCGTAGAGATGCCGGCCGATAGCAAGTGAGACCTACATATGTGGTGCTCGCTATATCACAGAAGTTCCAAGCCCGGGGTACCACTGTAGGGATTGCGGTACTAGGAGACCTCCGTGTATGTTCAGCTTCTCTCCGATGATCTCCGCTGTGCCCCGCTTCTCTGGAGCTGCTCTGGACTGGTCCCGTGTCTGCATGCCGAATGATTCGAGTGGAACGAGTGTCCCGGTTTTATGAACCTTTCCGCTGAGTCAGCAGAAAATAACCTCACCTCATTGGTTGAACTGTTTGACCAATGAGAAGCCGGCTTGTGCTAGTGAGTATACCGCTGTTCTTAAGCGAATCACTTTTGCTCACCCTTTCGTTACGGACGCAACTGAATCATGTTCAGGAAGGAGACCCGGCCTAAGATGGTTGACATGCCTCGTCGGGAACCATCGTTCCAGCTTTCCAGCTCCAGGCCCCACAGTGTCACACCTCGGTCATCACTCCGGCAGCCTCGTCAACGTCCAGCTCCAATCCCAGCCCCAAAGAGCGAGTCCGTGACAGGGCAGCCTCGTCAACGCCCGGCTCCAACACCAGCGTCAAAGAGTAGACCCGTCGATGTAATGCCTCGACGGGTAAACATATCGACTTGTGCCCGGGAACCGTTCTCTTTACTTAGAGAAATTATCTCGACAAGACGAGGGATCTGGAACCTGAGAAGAACTATACGGCCCAGATCCCTGTTATCGATGAGGCAAGGGAGATTCGTCGGCCGAGCTTCGAACCGGCATTCCCTGGGTTCAAGCTCCACCGCCTGTGGAAACTGCAGCCGGGACTTTATTGTCTGCTCGGATGGGACAAGCCTTCGCGGGAGCTTTTGTTGCGCCACCGCAACTTTGTCTTTAGAAGTTACCTGCCGAATGGAGTGATTGAGCCACCGTACGAGACATTAAAGACCTACTTGGAGGTCAGGAAGCCGGAAGATGGGCAACGACGTCGGCGTGTCACCGTCCAATGGGTGTCAATGTAAACAATGACACTGATAAAAACGGCCTTTTTAAAGGCCACCAAAAATTTCAATCGTTTTGACACTCAGTAGCGTAAAACATATATTTTGTTTTACCCCCAGTCTTACTCCTGCTGTAATGAAGTTTTATTATAAGTCCCATGAGGTTTCAATAATGTTTGTTGGTATTTTGTACGGTACGGTACTTAGTTACCGACTTCAACAAATATGGTTTGACCGAGAATTTTAATCGTTCCTCTGTCAACATAGTTTGTTCAAAGGGGTAAGCGCTTGGACTGGGACATTAAATAATTAAAATGGCCTTTCTCAAGGCCACTAAATAAAACGCTGAGTCAGTGTTATTAGTGCGCACCAACAGGAGACCTGCAGCGTATCCTATACGGTACGTAGCGTCGCACCTTAGAGACCAATGATTAGTGGGGCTCAGGACATCCTGCTTAGGCTGAGGAGAGAATATGGAAACTACGGTGGAAGAAATCTTCGCTGAGATGATTGAACGACGGGCTCCACTAGCACCGATATCCTCACTCCGGCCGCCTCGTCAACGTCCAGGAGCCTCACAGAGGTGTGTTCGCTTCGATTTGGACTGTCCAGCTCCGAGACCAGTGCCAAGGAGCAATCCTGTCACTGTAATGGATTGTGTTGCGGCTACTTCACGGCGAAAGCTTCAGAGGCTGGGGCGGCGCTTCTACACTCCACTTGGGCAACTACGCCATGGCGAGCAGAATCGACGGTTGTGGCGGATGAAACCCGGCCTGTACGAATTGCTATTTTTCGTACGCCAGGATGGTGAGGCTACTCTGCGGGAGGTTGGTTCCTTGGAGCTGACGAGAGTTCGCCTGCCAAGGAGAATGGAGTGGCCGTGGAAGTCAACGCATCTGAAGATTCACGGGCCGGGGGAGGACCCTTCGTATCCCAGAGGGAAGGCCGAATGGGTCCGTCGCTAGATCATCTCAAAAACGGCCTTTTTAAAGGCCACCACATTTTTCAATCTTTTTTGAACTCATGCATTTGCAAAGTTTTATTATAAGTCCCATGACATACTGGGTGTTGGTAATCTGTACGGTACGTAGTTGCCGACTGTAAATAATATATTTTGACCGAGAACTTTGTTCATTATTCGGTCAACACAGTTTATTTAATGCGCTTTAAATAAATGTTATGGGGCTTAACAGCCATAGCTTGGAGTAAAGAATAAAATGAGTTGTTTTTGCAAACACAAACAATTCCACGTTTCTAACATAGAGTTACAGTCGGGCTAAGATTTGAGGTTTAGAGTTGCCGACTCTAATAATATATTTTGACCGAGAATTTTGTTCGTTATTCAGTCAACACAGTTTGTTTAATGTACCTAAAAACAAATGTTATGGTGCTTAAGAGTCATAGCTTTGAGTAAAGCATAACATTGCTTTCAAACACAAACATTTGCAAGTTTCTAACATAGAGGCACAGTCGGTCTAAGATTGGAACATAAAAACGGCCTTTATCAAGGCCACCATTTTTAGTACTTAAATTCAACTGACCAATAGGAGAAGAGTGCTGTGTCAGCAACACCTATATAATGAGAGAGTAGTGCGATGTTTCCTCATTCCTCCACTGAGCTGATTGCTGATCTGATCACCAAGTCATGGACTCTTCTGAGACTTCTGCAGCTGAGAACAAGGTGAAGTCTATCTTCGATCCGCCGGACGCACCTTCTACATCCACAAGCGTGGTTTCGCCGCCAAGTCCCCTGCACTTTGGAGCACCGACAGCAGAGTCATCGGATGAAGATACCAGGAAATTCATTTCAAAACATGACCCCTTCGTGCCGAAGGCAACTTCATCCTCCAGCACACCAAGAATATCATTGACGAAGACACCACGGGTAAGAAATGCGCCCAAGTGTACCCACCAATTTAAGAGAGGGCCGAAGAAGGGTGAAGTGTGTGCAGTCTTCTGCAAAATAGGAGAAAGGTTCTGCGCTAAACACAAACCTGCAGAGAAAAAGCCGCCAGCATCTAGTTTTGACTTTGAAACTATGGCTCAGGAGGGAAAATTCCGAAGATTGAAAGTTTCCAAAAAATATAAACTCCTACAAATTAAAGAGCGCAAAGTAATTTTGGAAAACAGCGGAAGAATCCTAAAGGTAAGACTGCCTGGATATTTGCAACCAATACCCAAGACTGGGTCATACTTAATATTTCAAAGGGCGGGCAAAGGCGAACTGGCAAAGGCGATGTGGGAGTGCATCTAGATTAGATCAGCAGCTCAGAAACGGCCTTTTTCAAGGCCACCAACTGTATCACTCGTTATAGTACTCACAGTGTGCTAACTCTGTTGTCTTTCACAAACAAAGTATATTATGTACAATCCTACAACATAATTAACCTACATTGCGTAGCTTTCCTTCCAGTCAACAATGGTCGAGACCAGTGTAAACCTTGGTGGAGAATTCAAAAACGGCCTTTTTAAAGGCCAAAAATTGATTCACTCGTTATAGTACTCACAGTGTGCTAACTCTGTTGTATTTCACAAACATAGTATATTATGTTTGTGTTTGTGTATATTATCCTACAACATAATTAACCTACATTGCGTAGCTTTCCTTACAGTCAACAACGGTCGAGACCAGTCGTAAACCTTGGTGGAGAATTCAAAAACGGCCTTTTTAAAGGCCAGCAATTGATTCACTCGTTATAGTACTCACGGTGTGCTAACTCTGTTGTCTTTCACAAACAAAGTATATTATGAGATGAAATAAACTGATAATGCAAGCTGAAGACTGAATTAATATTTACATCTCTTGTTTTAGTACTCAAATTGAGCTAACTATGTTGCCTTTCACAAACGAATTATATTATAAGATGAAATAAACCGATAATACAAGCTGCAGCCTGAATTAATATTTACAACTCTAGTTTCATAGATTCTTTGCATTCAAAAAAAGATTTTGTTTGTTTGTTTGTTAGGTTGACCTTGAAAATAATAAAAGCATTGTCAGCAGTTAAGATAAGAGACTGCTGAAAAGCATTGTCAGCAGTTAAGATAAGAGACTGCTGAAAAGCATTGTCAGCAGTTAAGATAAGATACTGCTGAATATGCAGTAGTTATTACTATAAATAGAAGCGTTCTGTAGAGTTGATCACATCCATCTGCGACGTTTACCTGGCAACATGGTCTACGAGATTGTTCACCACCAAACAGCGAGAAGGGTTAAACGCTCTCCTCTGTGGCTGAAAACATTCTACCTCCGTGTTCCGATTTATTGGACGACAGAGATTACTCAAGAATGCGACTTGTGGAGAGTTTCTGAGGCTCTAGACAGTATCAGGGCCGACTGCCGAGCGACTACTATTAAATTTACACCGTCTGACGTAGGGTTCTGGATGGCGCCTACTCCTCTGGAAGATGACTTACCCTTCAAGACCAACGTCATCAAAGACCTGAAGCGTTTGCTGCGGCTTGGCCAAAGGGTGACTCTCACCGTCATCGTTTCTTGAGGACGTATCCTGCAGAACCACAACGCCATCTCAAACTCCAACTTCTGAGGGCAACTACAAACGGCCTTTTTCAAGGCCACCATGAATTTCACTCGTTTTAACTAAGCTAAGCGTCTTATTTAAACCATACCAATTATTTATCTTTTCGATTATTAATGTTTCAACTAATAATGAAATTAATAATTACCAACACATGGTTTTTAAAATGTTTAGTTGTACAAAACACATGGTGGTTTCTTAATTTTACCTCAAGTAACAGTTGCAATTTATTATATTAAGTATGCACAAGTGTATCTCTCTCTCTCTCTCTCTCTCTCTCTCTCTCTATATATATATATATATATATATATATATATATATATATATATATATATATATATATATTTATTTTTTTTTTTTTTTTGAGATCAAAACCAATGTTTACGGTTTTTCTACCATAACTTAGCACTTTTTTACTGACTAAAACCTAATGCTCTTATTCGTTGTTTATTTTTGCTTACTCATCACAAAATTCCCCTATAAATAAAGGTAAATAATAGTCATTGGTCATTCATATCCTATCTACCACCATGGCACCACTAGACATCCCTCACCACTGGAAGCAAATTGGAGAAATAATTGAAAATGTCTTACAGGAAGATGTGGAGGAGAATGAAGATACTAGCGACTCCGAAGACCTGACCAACTCCGATGACAACACATCATCACTAGATGTCTCTGACATAGAAGATGTAATAGCATTTGTTCTTCACGAGGATTATCCGGAGTCAGTCGCCGACAGTATTGAATTTTATCTCCTGTCCGAAGATGAGGGTGACAACAGGACTCCTGTCCTACGTGATGTTCCCGATGCAAGGCGGAGACTATTCGATAGTTCCAGTGGTGAGGAAGACGATGATGGCGTTGCATACCTGAGCGACTAATTAGAGAAGTCTGTTTCAAACGGCCTTTTTCAAGGCCACCAATTGTTTCAATTGTTTTAAAACTCAGCCGAATTCGCAATGTTTTTTTACTTAAACTAAAAAAGCCACAAGAAGAGTATAATAAACGAATGAAAAAATGGTAGCCGTTAAAACGGCTGTTTGGATGTGTTTTAAAACTGTATAAAGGGTTTATTGTTCAACAATGATGTCATCATCTGATAGATAATCTGCCCCTACTAATCTTTCTAATGCAGCCATTACTTCTCTGGATTGGATAGTTGTTCTGCTTGATACAACGTTAACCTGTACTGGTTGATCATCACTTTCTTGTCTTTCCGTGGGTGTAAATGATAATTGAAAAGGTGGTGTTGTGGAGGATATATCTGGGACCTGTATAGGCTGCTCCATAATTATGTTGTGGTTAGTAAGCTTATAGCAATACTAATTTATAATTTAATTTATGTTTACTTTTTAAATGAATGAACCAATGGCAATGAAAGTGATGATGTTAGCAAAAATATAAACCAATAGTAATTCAATGCTGAGGTCAGCATTTGCTATAAAACTAGAACATGCGGAAAATGGCTCTCAATACTACTTTTGGAGCAGTCTATAACACACTGAGAAATTTATTCAATCACAATGTACTATTGTCAACGTTGTAATGAAGATTTCATAAATGAGGATTTATATATATATCACTGTGAAATTTACCATAATGCTACTAATAATGCATTATCCGATTGTGAAGACCATCCCGATTTCTTACACTTCCTTGCTGACACTGAACACTCTACACGGCAGAGCAGACCAAGCGTCATTGCATATGCACCTCCTAGCAAACAAAACTCAGTGGATCCTGAAGATGATTCCTCACCCTCTACTTCTAGAGGAACTGCGAACAAAGATGCAACGTTGAGAGTCAACATTTTAGTGGAGGCGTTTGACAGATCTGTCCTTCGACATTATAGAGTAAATAACATCAATACACTTGAACTACAAATATTTCTGACCCTCGTTAAAGATGTTATAATTGCAAAATTAAATTATGAACTTAACCGTTTGAATTTCATTAAATTTGGATTACTATTGGACGCAACATTTAATAATGTAGAAGGAGAAATGTCCAACAGAGGGTTTCTTTCTAGAAACCGAACTATCATGGAGACGTCAAATTTAGATGAAATAGTTGATGAATGTTTACAAGAATTGGTGCTTAAAATAACTGAACATGAAGCTCGTGGATCCGGATGGTCCTTGCTCAATGTAAACAACCTGGATTTACGAGTTCATAAACGTGGATACGGTGATCGTGGCAGCAGTTTTATTCCATTGCCAGCAATGATTTAAGATAATAAATCATGTATTAATGTTCAAAACAATGACAATGAAATGTTTCAGATATTCCATGTTGGCGAAATTTCTTGTTCATGAAGGTGTCCAACATCCTGAACGACCGAATAGAAGATATCAAGAACTAAATGGTAGATATAAATTTAATGGATTAAACTACCCAGTGTCATTGTCTGATATAGGAAGCTTTGAAAAACGTAATGCAGGTGTATCTGTTAACGTGTTTGGACTAGACAGAAGAAACAATGTGTACCCGTTAAAAGTGGTACCACGTGGATTGACTGACCATACTGATTTACTGTTACTAAAAGATGAAACTGTTTCACATTATGTGTACGTAAAATATTTCACTAAGCTCATTCACTATCAGCTGACCAAAAGAAAGTCACCAATAACAGTGTGTAAAAGATGTTTCTGTTTTAAAAATATCTCTATAAATAGAGTAGGTCGTAGTTGGCTGACGGAACACTCTAAACTTTGTGGAGATCATGCAGCATCAAAAGTTATCCTTCCAACTCTGAATAGTTCTATTCTAAAGTTTAGGAATATCCATCACCAGTATCGCATCCCAATTGTAATTTACGCAGATTTTGAATCGTCATTGATACCAGTGGAAAATGTGGATCCTGACGCAGCAGACAGTAGGAAATACCAAAAACACGAGCCAAACAGCTATTGTCTTTTGGTAAAATCGACACTTTCATACGAGCATCTTCGGCACTACGATATGATGAAGGAAACTAAATGCGAACTCCAACTTTTAACTGATATTGACATGGTTCTTATGATTGAAGCTGGTGTTAGAGGAGGGCTCACACAATCGGTCACACGATATGTCAAAGCCAATAACAAACATCTTCAAAATTATAACTCCACTAAAGAATCAGTCTACCTAGGCTACTTTGACGCCAATAACCTTTATGGATACGCCATGTCAATGCCATTACCTTTTGGCGGATTTTGCTGGGTTGATTCTAATGTTTTAGGAGACATCATGAGCATCCCGAAGTTCAGCGAGATCGGATACATATTGGACTTTGACTTCGAGTATCCTCAGCACCTTCACGACCATCATTATGACCTTCCTCTATTACCAAGGTCCGAGGTTCCTCCAGGAGGCAAATATCCAAAGTTGATGACAACACTTGAAAATAAATCTAATTACATTGCACATTATTGGATTGTACAGCAAGCAATTGAACTAGGAATGAAAATTGTTAAAATCAACCGAGTGCTTCAATTTACACAAAGGACCTGGCTAAAACCGTATATAGAATCGAATACTTCAAGAAGAGCAGCTTCCACATCAAGCTTTCACAAAGAATTTTACAAACTGATGAATAACGCCGTCTATAGGAAATGTCTTGAAAACAAAAGGAATCACATGAATTTGAAACTTGTTTCTGATGAAAAGAAAATGTTAAAATTAGTTCAAAAGCCTAACTTCAAAACATCTATCATAATAAACGAAAATCTTGTAGCTGTATGCATGAACAAAACAAATGTTGTCATGGATCGACCTCTTTATGTAGGAATGTGTATACTTGATATTTCAAAGACCCATATGTACGACTTCCACTACAACAAGATGGTTGCCTTTTATGGACGAGATCGAATTGGAATTAGCTACATGGACACTGACGGGATCGTATATTGGATCAAGACACTTGACATGTATGATGACCTTAGAGTGTTTCCTCACAGGAATGATTTTGACTTCTCCGATTACCCAGTCAACCATCCGACATACGACAACTCTGTTAACAAGAAGGTTTTAGGAAAGTTCAAGGATGAAACTTTCGGAGTACCACTTGAAGAAATTGTCGCCCTCATGTCGAAGATGTACGCGTTAAAATTAATGACAGATAGAACAGCGAATGTCACATCAAATGTCACAGTGGATGAGGATGAAGCAGGGATTATCAAGAAGGCAAAAGGAATAAAAAAGATGTACAAAATGAAAAAAAAATGAAATTTGAACATTACTACAACTGTTTATTCAGAAGAGTTGGGTACAGTGCATCTTTTAACACAATCCGGAGCTTCAATCATAATTTATATAGTATAACTGTGAAAAAGAAGTCATTGGCAGACAAAGACGACAAACGTGTGATCCTTCAAAACAACATCCACACACTTCCTTATAGACATTATTCATTAACATAAATTGATTGAGTGCATCATCATCCTGAGAAGTAAACTGGTGGAAGATCTATAAAATGCTAATTAATTAAGTATATGTTAAATAAAGTTTTTAAATAGCCACTTCAGTGGCCTTGACCCAGTTTTCGTGTGTTCAGAATAAGCAATTTTTTAAATTAGCAAAAACTACATTACTTATTTAACATTTAGCCTTTTTTAATAAATGAAACAGTTTTATAGTTCAGTTACTAAACGATTGGAGGATAAAGCGAACCGATGGACGAGAGAAAATCCATCGTTGAAGAACTTCACAAACCAGTTCGAAGAAATTTTCCTAGAAGATCAACGGTCGTGAAGGGCATTCATGACCTATATCAAGCGGACCTTGTAGAAATGAAACCGTACAGTAGGATTAATAAAGGTTTTAGGTACATTTTAACGGTTATTGATTGTTTTACAAAAGTAGCCAGTGCAATTCCACTGAAAAACAAAAGTGGATCGTCTATTACAGAAGCAATGAAAGAAGTACTTCAGGCGGTAGGGAAACGTATAAAAAACCTGCAGACAGACGATGGTACGGAATTTTTTAACAAAGATTTTTCTGATCTAATGAAGAAAAATAAAATAAATCATTATTCAACTTATAGTGAAAAGAAAGCCGCTATTGTAGAACGTTTCAATCGCACTTTGAAAACTTCAATGTACAAGACATTTTCAGAAAGAGGCACCTATGTATGGTATGATATTCTTCCTACTTTAATAAAAGATTACAATGATAAAAAACATCGTACAATAGGTATGAAACCAAATCAGGTGAATAAAGCAAATGAATCTAAAGTTTTGAAACGCATAAAGAAAAGTACCAAACCAATATTAGATAAGAAACCACCCAAAAAATTTGCAATAGGAGACAATGTGAGGATATGTAAATATAAACAGATCTTTACCAAAGGTTACCTTCCGAATTGGACAAACGAGGTTTTCACAGTGCATCGAGTACAGCCTACTATTCCTGAAACTTATATTTTAAAGGATGTTAAAGGAGAGATACTGCAGGGAGGGTTTTATGGACATGAGTTGTTAAAATCCAAGACTGGCAATGTTTATTTGGTTGAAAAGATATTAAGAAAAAGAGGTAATAAACTTTTAGTGAGATGGTTGGGATTTGACAAGAGCGAAGATACTTGGATAGACAAAAAGGACCTACTTTGAAATAAAAAATCAGTAACGGGACAGCATTTCAGAAGACTGTTTATGCAGTAAATAAATTATGGAAATTATCTGCCAGAATGAAAGACTTGATATTAACAATATTGATTGTTTGACACCGGATATTTTTGATAATGAGGTAAGTAAACATGGCTGTTTATTGCCTAACACAATGAGGTGTATTATTAGTGGGCCTTCAAACTGTGGAAAAACCAACGTTGTTTTTAATTTAATAACAAAACCAAACGGCTTAAGCTTCAATAATGTTTATATTTTTTCCAAATCTCTGAATCAACCAAAATATTTATTATTGGAAAAGATTTTGCATGATGTACCCGATGTTTCATTGCATAAATTTGACGCAAGTAGTGAGATTATAGAGCCTAACAATGCCGAACCGTATTCAGTTTTTATTTTTGACGATGTTTCCTCTGAAAATCACGATAGGATAAGAACATACTTCTCTATGGGTAGACATAATCATATTGACTCTATTTACATAGGTCAAACATATAGTAAAATCCCGAAACAATTAATTAGAGACAACGTAAACTTTTTAATTGTTTTCAAGCAGGATGAAAAAAATCTCAAACATATATACAACGATCATGTTGGTGCAGATATGTCATTTGAAAAATTTCGAGATGTGTGTGGGAAAGCTTGGAAAGCAAAATATGGGTTTTTAGTTATAGATAAAGAAAGATCTATGACAAATGGTCGTTACAGAATAGGGTTCGATGGATTTGTTTTATTACATTGACTTCTGCCTATAACAAATTCAGTATTTGTGGTGAAGGCGTTGAGAACAGTCGGAACTAATAATGTCGAACCTGGAGGAGTTGCTTAGTGAAATAAAAGTCCTAAGTGACTCAATACGGAAGAAAAACCTGCTACTAAAAGAAGGATTGATGGCTAGAAATAAATATTTGGAGGAAACCTTCAAGCCCATTGTCGAACCCCTGAATAAAATAAATGATAAAATGACCAAATCGACTCTACTAGATCAAGAATTAAAAGAACGAGATAAAAAGATCGTTAAACAAGACGAAACATCAGGAACATACGGATCAGAATCTGGGTCAGAATCATTTAGTAGAACGAGTCGTTCAGGAGAAGAAGAAGAAGAAGAAGAAGAAGAAGAAGAAGAAGAAGAAGAAGAAGATAAAGAAGATGAAGAAGAAAGTAAATCCGACATTGAAGGTGAAACAGATCCTTTAGAACCAACAGAATCCCCCACAAAAATTAGTATTTTAAGTAAAGAAATTGGCAAAAAAGGACCTCTTTCACGAAATTATATATTAAAAATGCTACATGGTGCACATAAATCGAGTAAATACCACGTGTATGGAGCACGCTTGGAAAAGACGGTCTTCGTATGGGGGATAGTATGCTAGAGATAGATGACAAAGATAATTTAACAGTTAAAGACCAAACTTTAAGGGTACCGCTGGACTGTTTGAATTGATCTTTAAACCCTCTCCAAAAAAATATACTAAGAAGGATTTGAATGATTTTAAAAACATATGTATTTTAACCAACTCCCATAGAAAAGGTTATTCACATAATACACCTATTCATAGATATAGATCGGAGAAGTATAGAGAAGTTATTTCAAAGCTGTTTTCTAGTATTAGAGGAAAACGTCCGAAGGCTAAGGGTAAAGGAATGTCGATGAAATCGGTGTATGATACAAATATTATATACTATAATAATGTGAATAAGCTGGTTGACAGAATGCGGTTAATATATGAATCTATACAGGCTGGGCATAACGGATTGGATAACGAAATGATTGCTTTAACGGAAGAGTTAAAAGGTCGGGGATACATAGCTTAAGTATTCAGTCTAAAGATGAGTGTTGATAAGTTCGGTCGTCATGAGAGCTCTTTGGTTCGAGAGGTTTTGAGAGGTCCACCTGGAGAAGGTTTTCAGTTGACTCGAGACGGAAACTATGATCTAAGAAAGAAACGTTTGTGCAATATTGCAGATCCTATTAACAAAGATGAAGCAGTAAACCTTGGAACAATTCGTACATTTACATTAAATTGCGAGACAAATGAGACCATGTTTGATGCTAAATATAAAAGAATTATACATGTGGCAATTGCAGAAAAAGATACAGATGCTGTGAATAGGCGATTTGTTTTGGAAGAAATAAAGCAA
Source organism: Allygus modestus (assembly GCA_963675035.1). Taxonomy (NCBI): domain Eukaryota; kingdom Metazoa; phylum Arthropoda; class Insecta; order Hemiptera; family Cicadellidae; genus Allygus; species Allygus modestus. The sequence goes on from OY776111.1 coordinate 226,151,656, forward strand.
TTAAAACAAGATATTTACCAAAAAATCGACAAATTACAGTCTATGGTGATTCTTTTCACCTCTTCGAAGAAGGAAAGTCGGGGAACACCTTCAAGCAGTGTAAACGCAATATATGATACAAACAGTGATGCAGAAGAGTCATTATCACTGCCAGATATCAGAGTAATCTAACGAAGTAAGGTGTTAAAACAAAAATAAATTATCATACATGGAAGGAAGACGTTCAGTAGTGAACTATCACTCATGAAAAGAGGACGAGGACTCACTAGTAGCGCAGTGTCTCTTTTTTAAAAAGCATTTTCCACTTTACCTACAGGTGCTGTTAACACAGCACATAAACACAGCTGTTGACGCACTTCCAATTGAGCTACATTTGCCTGGAGGTTATCAATATTGTGGTCCAGGTACGAAATTGCGAAAGCGTTTGGTACGAGGAGATCCTGGAATAAACAAATTGGACGAAGCTTGCAGAGCACACGATATTGCATATTCAAATTACTCAGATTCGGAAAGAAGATCAATTGCAGATAGAGCTCTTGCTGAAAAAGCTTGGCAGAGAGTAAAATCAAGTGACGCAAGTGTTGGTGAACGAGCAGCTGCATTAGCAGTAACTGCAGCCATGAAAGCCGAAACAGCAGCTGGAGGAGGATCGAGGAGAAGAAAAACAAACACACGTCGCAGAAGAAATATTTCCGGTGGGGGCACTAGTAAAAGAAGGAATACTAATAAGAGAGTTAATCGTAAGCGAAAAAAGTGTTCAAAATGTAAAAAAATGGTAAACGGAAGAGGATTATACCTAAGACCATACCATGCATATTAAATAAAAACAAATTAATTTTGCCGAATAAACCTTTGAACAACGAGGAACTTGAACGGTATGCATCATGTTTAAAAATCCCTTTTTTCAGAGGGGTGTTCATGCGAAACGGATTGCCAAGACAAATTTGGAAAAATGAAGCCGCAATTGTAAACCTTGATTATGCTAATGGTGCTGGGACACATTGGGTTTGTTATAAGAAAATATTTGATTCTGTTTTTTATTTCGACAGTTTTGGGAATCTTCCACCTCCTAAAGAGTTACAAGTGTATTTCGGTGCAGTACCTAACGTAGTTTTCAATTATGATAGAAAACAAAGAGAAGACACGTCAGTATGTGGACATTTATGTTTGGAATTTCTAGCCACAAGTGTCAGTCAACTGTAAGATGTCGTCTTGTACTGTAACAGTTAGTGGTTCAACATCTACTTTACGAAGTACATTATTTCCACCATTACACCTGAGAGATGATAGACAGTGGGAAATTGCACTTTTGGATTTTACTACTTACAACTCAATCCCAAACATAATAGAAGGTGTTAATAATAAATTTGACTACGTGAGAAAGAAAAATACTGAAGGTCTGGCTGATGTACGTGAATTTGTTGAGATTAAAACTGGTGCTTATGAAATAGCTGACATAAACAGAGAACTTCAAAATAAGTTAGGAAAGGCTGTAATTGAACTAAGAGCGAATAATAACAATTTAAGAAGTGAAATAAAATGCAAGTTTTATATGGATTTCACTCTACCAGTATCGATTGGTCCTTTACTTGGTTTCCCATTATACAAGTCGGTTCTTGAACCAAATATCTACCATACAAGTCCAAAAACTGTGAACATAATTAAAGTTAATACTATAAATATCACGTGTAACATAGTTCAAGGGGCTTATAAAGATGGATCGAACCAACATATTTTACATTCGTTTTATCCAACCGTTCCACCTGGATTTAAGATAATTGAAAAACCTCATAATCTGATATATCTTCCATTAAACTCCACTCATATTTCAGACATCGTATTGAACGTACTAGATCAAGACGGTGACATCGTGGATTTCAGAGGAGAAATTATTACTGTACGTTTACACATTAGACAGGCACCGTAAAAGAACGATGGGACTTGAATTTACATATAACACTAAACAAACATCAGACAATTATAGTATATCTCCTAACGTAGAGAGGTTAACTAGAGAGAACATTAAATTTTTAGAAGGACTTGGTTTCAGAGTCAATGATAATGGACATACTGGATATAAAACATGGACCGGTTTTCGACGAAACGTTGTGGGAGAAGGAGCTTCACACTCACAACCCTTACGCTTCATCGAAATTAGGAAATAATGATGAGATCCGAATTCCAATACAACATCAAGATGCATATACTTTACCGTCTGAAAGCTATATTTATATTGAAGGAAGGGTTTTGGAAAAAGATGAAAATACAACATCAAAAGTACCATTCATAAATAATCCAATGGCCTTTTTGTTTGAAGAAATCCGGTACGAAATATCTGGCATTGTAGTAGATTCGACTAAAAAAGTCGGTATAAGCAGTACGCTTAAAGGGTTGGTTTCTTTATCACCTAATGAAACGAACGCTTTAAAAACAGCCGGATGGATATTACCAACTACGACCAAAATAGTACCTAATTCAAGTGGTTATTTCGACTTTTGCGTTCCGTTGCGGCTCTTACTAGGATTCGCTGAAGACTACAGAAGAATAATAATTAATGTCAAACAAGAATTTGTTTTACTGCGATCATCCTCTGATGTGGATATTATACAATCTGATAGCGGAACAACTCCCACAACACTTGAATGGAAATTGAAGTTAGATAAAATAGTTTGGAGAGTACCTCATGTACGGTTGGCCGATGAACGACGAGTAAGTCTATTACGGATTCTGGACTCTGATAGGGATATTGTGGTTCCTTTTAGAAGCTGGGAAATGCATGAATGGCCTGTCTTGCCTAAAACTCAACGTCAAACGTGGGCTGTGAAGACTTCGAGTAATTTAGAAAAGCCTAGATATGTTATTTTTGCTCTGCAAACAAATAAAAGATCTAATATTACTGCTAATGCCAGTAGCTTTGATCATTGTAAACTTTCAAATATTAAGTTGTTTTTAAACTCACAATTCTTTCCCTATGACAGTCTTAATGTAATGTTTTCTAAGGACAGATATGGTATTTTATACGATATGTATGCTAGGTTTCAATCGTCATACTATGGAAGGACGACCTCGCCTCTCCTCAACCCTGAAACATTCAAGAGTCTCGCACCAATTGCAGTCATAGACTGTTCAAAACAAAACGAATCAATTAAATCATCAACAGTAGATATTCGCATCGAGTTTGAGTTGGAAGAGAATATTCCAGACCAAACAACAGGGTATTGTTTGATACTACATGATACAATCGTAACGTACACCCCTCTAACAGGCGTGGTTAGAAGAATAATATAGATGTTTTTACCACATTATTCAGCACCTACAAATATTTACCCCCGCCACAAGTTTATAAAAGGGAGATTCTTCTGCGAGAGGACATCAGTATACCACCTGCAGACAGCAAGACAACATTGATAGTTAAAATGGACAGTATGCCATCTAATTTTCTTGAAGATGTAACGCTCGAGTCTGCATCAACAGAGGTGACAGCTGCATCTAAAACGTCAAATCAAGACTTACCTGAAAACACAAAACCTAGTGAGGACTCTGCAAAAACAACGGAAACTACTTCTTTTCCAATTGACAAAGACACAATTCCACCTGGTAATCCTAGTGAGGACTCTTTAAAAACAACGGAAACCACTTCTTTTCCAATTGTCAAAGACACAATTCCACCTTATAATAATAATAATGATGATGATGTTAAAACTAATACAACACCAGCTGAAAATGTAGAAGAGTCCGCAGAAAAGAACACAACAACTACTGAGGAGATTAAGGCTGAACTCTCAGGATTTCTAACTTTCGAAGGAAATGATCAGAGGAAAAGGAAAAGATGTGAAAATGAATATGATGAACAAAATATGTATGTGATATTTGATGTATTTTTACGCGCAAAGTATCCATTGAATTTAAACATGGATAAAACTGTTACTGTTGGTGTTTTCAAATCTTTGAACTTTAATCCTGCTGTGCTAATTAACAATTGCGGGAAAGCCTCATTGCTGCTTACGATAGACATGTGGGATAAATTTACTAAACACGTATCTATCATTGAAACCTACTTATACAACAACTTGACAGGACGAAAAACTGCAATTGGATTTAACGAATCCGATTTAGAAATCGACAACATCAGACTTCGAGGTACTCAATTTGTGAGATTTAGAGATCTTTCTAAACACTATAAGAAAATCCTTTTAACTTTGGAAGAATTTCAAGTCCTGTCGAATCTAACACCAGTAATAATCAGATACATTCAGCAACTCGTCACATATGCTCCACTTATTTTTGATTACCTCAACAGTTCGGTGAACACACATCCAGTTTTACCACTGATCTATGGCCCGATAGATCATTCTATATACAACAAATTGCCTCAAGAGGTGTCGTTCTACAGAAGGACCGGATTATTTTTTAATAAACTTTGAAGTGAAGGAACCAAAATTAAAGTTTCTCCAACAAAGGAATTGCCAGAGAATATTTCAAATAAACAAAAAGTGTAAAATTATTTGAATGATTGCGTCAAGCAAGTGCTCATTATGGGAGCACTAAAACTTTTTAAAAAAAGATTTACGTGACCTTGAAACAGTTCAGGTTTGCATATTTTATTCTTCTTTTCGCTGACTATATACATATGAAAATACTCACGCTGTGTGAGTGCAGTTGATTCCAAGCTTCCAAACAGTACCTATCCTAATCAGTCTTGTTTATTATATGCTTAAGTAAACTTCATAAAATGGAAAGATACTGTTGTGAAAACAAGTGTTTTGTGCGAACGAAACTAGAGGTAGGCGGATTAGCCTGTGAAATATGTGAAAGTTATGGTATTTGTAAATGTCGATGTAAAACATATAAACTTCCAACTCCAACACGAGAAACGTTCACATTGTACAAATCCCAACACTGTTATACATGTTGTCCTAAAATGTGTGTGAAATTTGGACTGTATAGCGATATAATAAAATATTGTAACAAATGTCGCAAAGGTCTTTGTGAATGTCTACTACAATATTGTGCAAATAGGAAGAGTTGGGATGTGGATATAGAAGTAGAGTCAAAAGTAATAACAAGACGGAATAGCATGTAAAATATGTGAATGCTATGGTTACTGCAATAGAGTGTTAATTTTTAGGAAATGAAGGTTTGCATTAGTATAAATAGCTGTCACACCACCCACCCCATCTCAGAACAACTCCAGCACTTGCCCAGTGAAAACCAACTTCATGCGCTCTCGTAGATTCAACACAAAATGGAGGAGTATAACCTGTGGAAACAAGCGTTACTCAAAGAATATCAGGATACGAATGATTTAAAAAAAATTGTAAGCCACCTACCAAAAAGTATCGCTGAAGAAATTATGAATGAACATTATAAAAATTGTGCGACGGCTTTAATATGTTTCTATGAAAAAGATAGTCTTAGGATTTGTCGAAAGTGTTACGAGGATAACAAAAATGAATTTGCGGACTACGAACAAAAAGTTCTACATGAATCTTTTCAAGTCAACACGTCAACGCTACAATTTAAATATCAATGTATGAAATGTAACGGTATATGTGTAGAAGAGAGATACACTAAATGCGAATGAATGTTAGCAAACTCTGACTGTTTATACGGTAGATTGCATCAACAAAGTGCTCATGCTGGGAGCACTTAAACATTTTTAAAAACTAATTTACGTGACCTTGAAACAATTCAGGTTTCCACATGTTATTCTTATTTTCACCGTATATATGACAATATTGGGGCTATATGAGTGCAGTTGATTGCAAGCTTCCCATCAGTTAACAGTTGCAAAAATAAATACATACTGCTGCAGTGAGAAATGTTTCATAGAACCAAAATTACATTGATACGGAATGGACAAACCAATTTGTTTTAATTATAATATTAGAATGTCCAAAAAGTGCGTAGTAGAATTTCAAGCTTTCAGGAACAACCAAGACAAATATATCATAAAAGAACTAGCTTTTTTTGACATATCTACTAATGTCATTAACTATTTTCTTTTTAAGCCGCCTTTTCCTTTTAAGAAGTTAAATAGCAAAAGCTCTAGAACCAATAAATGGTTAATGAAGTATCTTCATCACATCACCTGGGACGAAGGATTTACACAATACAAAGAGCTGGATAGCATAATGTACCATTATTGTCAACAGTATGACGAAATCTACACTACTGGGGATGAAAAATCAAAGTGGATCAGAATGTACAGTACTTCAAATGTGACGGATATTGTGTTGGATAAGGAATTTGCAACGGAATTAAATGGTCTTTGCATCGGAGTAAAAAGCCCTCAGCATAAAACTACAAATTGTGCATTGTCACGAGCATACAGAGTAGGCCGATTTATATCCGGTGGAGGGGGAAATCCACATATACCCATGCACGTACCTCTGTAATATCAGTTGGACACAAGATCTCTTACAGAATACAACACCTAGCAAAAGAATCATATCAGCTTCTCCACAATGGCATCACCTTCTCCACTACAATCTCTTGCAGAAAAATTCAACCAACATTCAAAATCCAATCTCCTAGCAACAAAAAGATGTAGCGAACTTCAAGAGAAAAAACATTATGCTGTGCATTCGATGAAAAAGTTGGATACATCAGTTGGTGAAGCAGTTATAGCTGTTCTTGGAGATTCACCCTACAAAGAAGAAGATAAACCTAAATTCCAAGTTTACCTCCCGAAAAGATTTGTTAATGTTCTTATGAACGAAGATTTGGATTCTGTCAAGCCCGGCGTATTGTATTTAGTTTCCCATGGACCTTCTGGAAACAACTCTACAGAAATAACAATCCATGTTAACAATACTTTGTAAAATAGTTTTGTACATAGCGTAAAATTCCATTGTAATCTCTGATTATTTTACCTTTTTAATTATGTATTATTTTTACTTAGGTATTATGTAATTATATTTTTAAAAAACTCATCACTGTGACCTTGACACAGTTTTGAAAGTGTCGGACTTACCCCCACCATTTTATTCTGACATAAATAGAACCCGTACTAGTGATCAGCTATCATTTCTCCATCAGCTCTCGTACCGTCAAGAACGAACTTAACCCATCAACATAATGAAGTTTCATCTGGTGATGCAAGACGAAGTGGATTTGGGAATACTTCACGAAACACTCCTGCATTTCATGACGGAACATCCTCCGATGGTAATGAAGATTACGGTTGAATTCGACAGCATAACCTTCTGCGATTCGGAGACGACTGAATCACCCACTGAATGGTCTCCGAATGCCACATCCGAAAATACAGAAGAAACCAAACCACAAGAACCTCCAAAGTACGAAGAAGAAAGCCAACCACAAGAACCTCCAAAGTACAAAGAAGGAAATAGTGTTTAATATAATATACCTAGTTTCCTGTAAAGATAAGTTATGTAAACCTTGATTAAATCTTTGTAATTTTTGACAAATAAATTATCAAATCTTTTTTTAAAAACCACTTTCGATGACCTTGAACTTGTTTCTACATGTCCGTAACCACCCACCCACTTGGGAGTAACAATAACTCTAGGTTTTTTTTCTATAAAATGGTTACATTTAATTGGATAATTTTTTAGCCAATTACTTGTCAGTGTTTCGTGATGACTAAGCATAAACAAGTAATAAAATAATGTCTGTCTGATCCTCGCTACCATCCTCTCGTCTGACACCGATCCGCCAACATGTCTGCATCTACTCTGTGGTCCAAAGACATCGGCGACGAAGAGTTGGTGGAGATCACCCTGATTGCGGAGCATGGGGAGAGAATGAGAGCAATTTCAACTATGTCTGAGGACGAACTACAAGAAAATCACTTCAATGAGATAAAGGCGATCATGTCATACATTGCCCAACCGACGATGCTTCCACAGCAGTGGCCGGCGATATCTCGGCGGATGGAATATCTCGCTGCGCTGAAGGCTGAGATCAACAGAAGAGGTCTATCAACTGAGATTTATGCAATATTTGTGTAAATTACAGATTTTAAGGACATGTGACAAACGGCCTTTTTCAAGGCCACCAGATGTTTCATTCGTTTGACACTCAGCAACCACCAAATTCATTTTCAAACCACTCCCACGACTTCTATCAGTTTCGGAACAAATATTAATCCATCCGTTTTCACTTTACCCCACATCCAATAACGTACGTCGTTCGTCACACCAAAAGATTTTAAATACATGTAACAAACGGCATTTTTAAAGGCCACCAGTTTGTTCAATCGTTTGACACTCAGCAACCATCGAATTCATTTTCAAACCTCTCTCTCGACTTTAAACAGTTTCTTAACGAATATAAATCCACCCGTTTTCACATTACCTCACATCCAATTACGTATGTGTATCGTCACACCAATACGTCGTCGCCGTGACGTCATCACACCCTCTCGTCACACATACGTCATCACCACGTCACTCAAACGTCACTTCTGATTAAAAAACAATTATTTTTCAGCTGTCCCAGACTCCCCATATTGCCTCTACTCATAAGCAATTTTCTTCATATTTGGACAGATTTAATCTTCTTTCTGACTCACAATTTGGATTACTAATCTCGTCTTACTTGACCAGCAGAAAGCAGTATGTTTATTTTGAAGGAGGGGTTTCTTCAGTGAGAAATATCGTAATGAGTGTACCACAAGGGTCAGTACTGGGCCCTTTATTTTTTACAGTTGTCATAAATGATCTGCCAAATAATCTTAATATTAGATCTGTAGCCCTACGCTGATGACACTTACCTTTTCTCTAGTGACAAAAACTTAGATGATCTTCAAAAATAGTTAGATTAGCCCAGGACGATGCACATAATTGGTTTTCTTCCAATAAACTCCGCTTCAACCAAGATAAAACAAAGAATATTATTCTCAGCCAAACTCAAAAGTAAGAAGTTCAATCCGTTAAACTCTTGGGTATCTGTATAGACTCAAAATTGACATGGTCTGATCATGTCAGCAATCTTTGCAAAAGACTTTCTCGAATTAGCTATATTTTCTGGAAATTAAGGGATATGATCTCTTTAGAATATCTTTGAGTGTCGTACTTTGGCTTGTTTCAATCACATATATGGCTTGATTTTGTGGGGACATTCTGCTTCTGTATCAGATATATTATTGATTCAGAAAAAGGAATCTCGAACTATGTGTACTGTGTAGAGCATATCGTTTGGATCAATGTAGAGATCCAAACTGTTTGCCTTTGGTTGTACAGATGAAATTATTACAGTTATTAATCTTATCTTACACATTTTAGCATATACAAAAACAAACCCACATCTTTTTCCCACCAGGCAAAGATTCCACACACATAACACCAGAAATAGATTGAAACTTGACATTCCTCAACATAGATTAGCAAAATTTGGAACTTCACACGAGGTAAATTGTTTAAAATGTTTCAACAAACTGAATCAATCCACACGAGACACCGCATCCAACAACTTCAAAAATAAGAAAACCTTCTGGCTTTTCGATAACCCGTTTTATACCATTTCTGAGTACTTGAATTTTAATGTAGATATAGTGTTTTAAGATTAATATGTGTTACACTTTGGAAGGAATTTTGTTAAATATATATTGTAATTATGTGATAATACCCATTTCATTTATTGATCAATGGTAAATAAATTGTTTGATTTCATTTTATTTGGTTGGATTACGTTGAGTAATTTGTCACCACGTCCCACTACTGTTGAGCAGACTTGCTGAGCTCATTTGCCCCTTTTTTGCATGTTTAAGTCACTCCAGTTATTACTGTAGCTCAATGTCCCAATAGGTAGTATTTTGATTTTATGTACTTTTGATATTTTAGGTACGACCACTCTATATGTAATCTTCATTCAATGGATTTAGTCCCTGATCCCAGGAAACCACATGTTAAAAGGTACTTAAACTACATCAGTATTACTTTGCAGTTCGCTTACTGATTTTAAACAGCTTTTATGATTATTTTGTTTTGATTTTAAACTCCATAAGCCCAATGTTATTTTTAAATTCCTTTTTCTACAAAATTTGATTTTTCCTGGGAATTGGACCTGTCTATAACACGTTTTAAATTCGGGAATAAGTTATTTTAAGCATTTGGAAGAAATTGTTGAAAAAATATCAAGCAAGCAAGCAAGCAAACCTCACTCATATTAGAGTATAGGCTTATAGTTTGACTATCCTGATTACACAGGGAGAACCCCTCACCTGGTCTGCCAGAGAAACATTTACAATACATCCTATAGTGAAACTAATGAGCTTTTATGGGTAGTAAACATATCTATAAATAATTAATCTTAAAAAACTCAAATTCTTATATAAGTTTTATTAACATTTCTACCTAAAACCGAGATAAATATGGTAAATAAATAAACGTCTAAAATTTTAAGGCTAACGGTGCGCAGCCCAAAGGAATTTCCTAATAATTTCAGCGTGATAATTCTTTTCATATCATAACGAACGTATCGATATGTTACATTACAAAGTTTTATCACAATATCACCTTCAAACATAGTGCTGTGAGTTTCTCATTTGAAAAAATGTATTCCAAAATTAGCCTTTTAAATAAATATACCGATGTTCAAATTGGCTTTACATCATTAACTACAACATACTAAATAACATCCAATAATACATTATTTGATGATAGAATATAGCCTATAAAAAACCCAATGAAATTATTATTAAAAAATTAGTGACTTGGCTTGAGTACGGTTGCACTAGGTTCAAAAGTGGTATTGCGAATTCGAACAACACGGCCTTCTTACTACAGACGGCAATGCACAAACGCATACACACTGCTTTATTTGTTTCAATGGATGTATCGAATTTTTATAATCACTAAATTTATTATAAATAACTTAACTTCATTCATTCATTGAATTCCTGAATTAGTTGTTGAAATGCTTGAATTAATTCTCCTTACAATTTAGCAAAAACGACTGTTTTCAAAATCACCCTACAACAAAAGTTGTAACACTATAAGCAATTCGTTGAGTATATAGGTCTGCTGTGACTTGGGTATTTCTTATTTACACCAAATATTTACTTGAACCTGCAATAAAATGCCAAGGTATTAAGGCAAGTAGCGTACACCTATAAACGTTGCTTTGTTAAATACAGCCCTTTTAAAAACTATAATGCAGATTTTACTTGAAAAAAATGTTAATTAGTCTTGCAGGGTGTCTGACTTGTTGGATTAGTTTGAGAGATGAACCAGATCTCTGAAGTATGAGGTCGATTGACGATTAACCCGATAAATTGAAACAAAAAATAAACAAGTTTTTAACGAGTGAAATTTGCTCTATGGTAACTTACTTAGGATGAATTATTTGTTGTTAAAAAGCAAATACCGGTATCTTCATTTTTTGTGTGTAGTACAATGTAAATGTTTCTGTGCTATTAAAACAACTATATGTTCTGCAATTTCATTGATTTATTAATTATTATCATATTTAGATATATTAAAAATCTGGGTTGGTTATTAATGTTGCAAAGACCTCCTCACCACATTTTTTATTAACAACAACCCTTATATTTGTCATTTTTATTTCAACCGTCATTACCAAAACTATTTTGGTAATTTAAATATTGTATGAAAGTCTTTACGAGAGTTGAAGATGACAAACCACAAAAACCATTATCCTATGACGTTATAACAGTGAAAGGGTTGTGTACAGAATGTTTTAAAATTTTGTTTTATGGAGAATGAATACTACTTTATATCTTGCTTATTTTGTTTATTCTTGTCCATCTTCTTCGATTATTATTTAATGAAACTTGGTATATGGCTTTATACAATTATAGTGGCCAATGGCTTGAAGGGGCCGTAGCCCCTAACCTTACTCCGATACTCTGCCTCATCTGATATTTTTACACTTTACATGCTAAAGAAATTAAAAGAACTAGTTGGAGCCCGTTGAAATTCGACGGATACAATATTAAGGTTGAGTTTTCGATGGTATCCTACGATAAATGTCACCAAAAATGAAATATTTGTATTGTTTTTTTAATTGTTACAATGTGATTTACGACTTCTTTCCGTAAATCTGTAATATTTTACATTTTTTTAATTAAATAAGAAACAGAATGGAAGAAATAATGTACATAACCTAAAAAAGCATCTTCTGACATTGGTTTAAATAATCGTTTTATTTAAAAAATTAGGCGATTTTTGTAAACGGCCTACCGGCGAAACTATTAGGCTGACGTGTGACATTTGAAACCCATTGGCGACTAGATGTGCCTTTTGGGTGATTGGAAGACGCCCGCCTTCAGGGCTCTGCCCCCTGGAATTTCAAAGTTCCAATGTAAATCTTATGGAAGAATAGAAATAAATGTAATAATTGAACAATCTAACAGCAGCTGTTGATACTAACAAACAGTACTGAAGCAATATCAGCTGTTTGCTAACTTCTGGTGGCCTCATCTTATTAAAATAATAAGGCGATTTTTGTAAACGCGCTCCCGGCGAGACTATTAGGTTTAAAATCATGGATGATGTGTTATTTAAAATCCCTTGGCGTCTACTTGTGACTTTTGTGGGTTTGGATGACGTCCACAAAGGGGCAACAGGGTTTTGCCTTATGGGCTTTCAAAGTTCCCATGTTAACCTAATGGAAGAATAGAAATAAATGTAATTTAACACGTAACAGCAGCTGTTGATACTAACAAACAGTACAGAAAGAAGCAAGAGCTGTTTTAAGAAAACTTCTGGAATGACATCTCAATGTATACTAATAAGATACACCATCTTATTAGTATACATTGAGATGCCATTCCAAAAGTTTTCTTAAAACAGCTCTTGCTGGGAATAAGAACTGATATTCCCAAAATAAAAAATATATATTTTCTCAAATTCAAGGTGCTAGATTTGCCAGTTGTCAATTAATTGAATGGAGCTACTCATTTAATCAGCTGATTACTTAATTAAATACTTGTTTACAAATAAATTACTACGGTATTTCTTGATTATCCTCACAAATTACATCATTGACTTATAAAATATATTTAATGTCATCACGCTTATTGGAGCGTTTTATAGCAATTACGGACATATTAAATCCAGTCGGCTGGTCTGATACTTTTGCCAATTGTAGGATTTTGCTTTCATTATGGGTGACAGTACCAAGGAGGTTTAAAAGTATTACTGGAGGTAACACTGCTTAACGATTTTTTTCGAAAAATTGAGCCAGTGATTTTGCTAGGTTGGTACACTGGTGAGGCAAATTTCTCGTTCTTTGAACTATAAGTTCGTTATTTCATGTTGGCTAGTTCGTTGTTTAATTCCTATAAGTGAATCTATTTATGCAAATCGCTGGAATAAAAGTAATAAAAGTTGGAACAAATTCATATTTTCGTTTGATTTATGTACCTAATACTGCCATGAAATATGATTAATTATGAGCAAATAAACAAATAAAAGTATTTTAATTTTTAAATCATGAATAGCTATTTGTTTGATTCACTTTGGCGACTCGTTCGTTTCCAGCGAGTAGTTATTTGCCTCATCTAAATTTGGCAAAGAACGGCTCGAAGTTTTGTTCATCAGAGTTGCCTCCAGTATTACCAATATAACTTCTTGGACAGTACATAACATGTTCACTGTGCAAAACGAACTTTGTTTTGACATTTGATGGGTTGAATGAAGCGCCCCTTGTGGGGCCAAGGAGAAATAATACGAACATCAGTGCTATTTTTCACTCTGAGCTCAAGGGGCGAAAATACAATGAATAACAGGAGATGTCACTACTTAAAGGGTTATGTATACATTGTATATTGTGTCAATTAGTATCGCAATTGCAACATATGAGAAAAATATTATATTCTTTGGTCAGTCTGAATTGACTTAGGTAATTACAATGTAAGCGATGCATCGTTATAAAATACTGGCTACAAATGATTTTCTACAGCCAGCTGATTCCTTTTGCTACAATTTTCTGTTCCTAGATACACAATCTCGTGTTTTAATGATCAGATGGTTAGGAAAACTTAAAATAGTTATAAAATAGGTTTTAAAAAGTTACTTTTTTACATTCCAAATGAAATTGTTTTACAAATATAAGTAACATGTGCAAATATAAGGGCTATTTCCTTTCATTTGACACCACCCGCGTGTAAATCGGTCCAGTGGAAGTCTCACACGTTCTTCCGGAAATTTTTTAATTTTATGTTTCAATATATTGGATCTTCATAAGAAAAAATGGGAAATTTAAATGGATTATATTTGTCCTGATACTCGAATCCAAGCAAGTTTGTACCCAACGAAAGGTTACTTCAGTTTTAGCATTGGGTTATGTAGATATAAACCCAATGGTTGTAGACAAACATAACAAAACATCTGATATCAAAACGGATAATAACATTTTAGAATAATGCTGATAACGTACTTTTAATCAACACGTAGTTTAGACTTTCGCCGTCGGATAGCGCAACTGTTCCAAAAATTTAGCCCTTTACTGTATTTAGTGATGCCCTTTCTTAAAAATCGGGGACGTATTGGTGAATCTACGTAAAAATATATTTAATTTGACACCTCAAACGTTAAAATTCGTCCAGCCGTTATCGAGTTATGACTGTAAAGAAAACCCCCCTCACGCATTAACATATAGGATAAGTAAGAACCCATGGCAGTCCACAATATCATCTATCTATCTATAATATTATAAAGAAGAGGTGGTGTCTGTCTGTCTGTCTGTCTGTCTATCTGATGTTCCGGGTAAACACAAAAACTACTGAAGCGACTGGGCTGAAACTTTACACATAGGTAGATCTTGAACCCATGCAACACATAGGCCTATTCACTTCCTTAAAATCCCCTCGGGCTACGCCCCATGAACGTCCTAAGTTTCAATGTTTACATTTCAGAAGAAAGTAAACATTCAGAAACTGTAATGCGAACAGCTGAGGGCACTTACATTTGACAGCTTAAAGAGCAGAAGCAAGAACAACAGCTGTTTCAAGCTAACTAAAATGAAATCTGCATTGACTATAGAACGGGTAAGGAAAACCCCTGTGCGAAGAACGTGTTCATCAAGTTTATATATATTTATTTCAATATACCGTATAATTAATCTATATAAATAAAATTAGAGTTTTGTCTTTGCATTGCTTGGAATTATGAAATTGTTGCATATTTTCACGTTTTACACCCTAGGGAAACCAAAACAAATCTTATCTCAATTTATGTCTGTCTGCCTGTCTGTCTAACTGCCGGTAACGCTCAAGGACGGGTTTTTGTTCGCTTTTCACTGGAAAACGGGTGCAGTGACATTAATGAAACTTTGTTTCTTTGTTCTATATATGCGTGAGAAGGTTTTAGGGCACTATAAACTGGCATACGCCTTTTTAAAAAATAATGGCGGCCGCTCAAAAAACGTGATTTTGTACGGTTTTGCGCGATGTTTTGTTCGCTTTTCACAGAAAAACGGGTGCACCGATTTTTATGCAACTTTTTTCTATGTTCTATATGTGCGTTAGAAGGTTTTAGGCTAATTGGATTGTTTTAAATTACCTTAGGACACTGCCCCATAGGGTTTTTAAGATCCTATGCTATTCTTATGGACAAATCATTTACTTATATTGAACCAGATGATGGCATAGTTATTCTATAAATAGGTTTTTTAGTTCTTTTTTAAAACGTTGAGTGAAGATTGGTAATAAATAACATAAGTGGATATATGATCTAAATCTATATTTGTCATGCACTCACTGACATAGTGATCACTTTATCTAAGAAACGACAATGTCTATTGAAGATAAAATGTTGGATGGTGGTTCCCCTTATGCTGCAGATTCACAATAAGAATACGTTTAAAAAAGTCCTATAGGGTTCTTCGCTAATTTAATTTTATGGCAATTGCATGAGTATTAGTACTTTCTGGACCTTTGTAATTTACATTTCGGTAGGAACATAACTAATTCTTCAGAAAAAACGCAGCCTATTCCTGTTACGAAAATGTTTATGTGCTTCGCCCCCCGGAATTTCAAAATACAATATTTTAACAATCTTGCACATACTCTTGGACTGATCGATCTGAAATTTGGTAGGAATGTAGCTGATAGGTCAGTGTAGACATTTACCTACTCCAGACACAAATATACTCAAGGACTCTGGCCCAATGACCTTTAATATAAGCGTGTTAGTCATAACACAAAAACTACTCAACCAGTAGAGCTGAAATTTGATGCCTTAAAGGAAATAAGAAACAACATCATGGGGAGTTACGGTGTTGTTCTCTGGAGATCTCACACAGACCCTTTGTCATAAGTGAGACTTGAGTGGACGAGTCTACGCCTCTCTAAAAATATATTTTATGTAGCCGACCACTGAGCGTCTGAACTTAACAGTAAATATGAAAATGTATTTTTGAGAAGATTAAGGGGTTGATCAGTTTTCTTATGCGCTTTTAAAAGTTGAGATAGGGACATTGAAAAACAAATTAAGGTCTCAGAAACATCTATCCTTCACTCGGCACTATCGATGAATCACAGGATTTTAACAGTTTGTCACACCGAGGTTCATAAACAGTTTAATCTGAAAAGTGCCTGGCTCTGTGATTGTGCCATCCTCACGTCCACCAATGAACAAGAAACGGAGATCAACACAAATGTAGGTCTATTCCAAAGGGAGGAACGAACATATACAATATTTAATACCGTTCATTTAACCATGACCACTGTTAGAACAGTTCGTATATATTGATTTACATTTATTTAAATAAAATCAAGTAGTCATATGTTTTTAAAACATATGATTTTTCCAAGTTTAAATTGTTTATTTACAATTATATTGAAAACATGACCTGGCAAGAATGGTGATTTTAAAAGTCGTTTGTCAATGTTTTTAAAGTTTAATGTTTCGTTACATTACTATTAATTTATTGGAATGTAAAGATTAATGTATCAAAGTATTTAAAATGTTAAATTAAAACAGGGTTAATATTTTGTTGTACTTGAGTTCTTTTATTTCTAAAATCGAATCCAAAGTGTTACGTGTACCGATTTGGAGTAGCAAAAAACACACCGTTCACTACCCGACAGAGTTCCTCTACTTGGCAACAGTACCCGAACTATCTGCCATAGTAAATTTCGTTTAACTTTAATTTAATTCTACTTTAAAAGTGTAAAATGTAATTTTAATATTGTAAAATTATGTGAGTTGTTAATATTTTTAGTTAATCTGCCATTTATATACAACCCGTACGAAGGACGGGTACATCAGCTAGTAATATTATAAAGAAGAGGTGGTTTCTGTCTGTCTGTCTGTCTGTCTGATGTTCCGGGTGAACGCAAAAACTACTTAACCGACTGGGCTGAAACTTTACACAAAGGTAGATCTTGTACCCATGCAACATATAGGCCTATTCACTTCCTTAAAATCCCCTCGGGCTACGCCCCGTGAACGTTCTAAGTTTCAATGTTTACATTTCATAAGAAAGTAAACATTCAGAAACTGTAATGCCAACAGCTGAGGGCAGTTACATTTGACAGCTTAAAGAGCAGAAGCAAGAACAACAGCTGTTTCAAGCTAACTAAAATGCAATTTGCATTGACTATAGAACGGGTAAGGAAAACCCCTGTGTGAAAAACGTGTACATCAAGTATATATATATTTATTTCAATATACCGTATAATTAATCTATATAAATAAAATTAGAGTTTTGTCTGTACATTGTTGGAATTATGAAATTTTTGCATATTTTCACGTTTTACACACTAGGGAAACCAAAACAAATCTTATCTCAATTTATGTCTGTCTGTCTGTCTGCCGGTAACGCTCAAGGACGGGTTTTTGTTCGCTTTTCACTGGAAAACGGGTGCACTGACATTAATGAAACTTTGTTTCTTTGTTCTATATATGCGTGAGAAGGTTTTAGAGCACTATAAACTGGCATACGCCTTTAAACAAAATGATGGCGGCCGCTCAAAACCGTGATTTTGTGCGGTTTTGGTCATGTTTTGTTCGCTTTTCACAGGAAAACGGGTGCACCGATTTTTATGCAACTTTTTTTCTATGTTCTATATGTGCGTTATAAGGTTTTAGGCTAACTGGATTGTTTTAAATTACCTGAGGACACTGCCCCATAGGGGTTTAAAGATCCTATGCTATTCTTATGGACAAAGCGTTTATTTATATTGAACCAGATGATGGCATAGTTATTCTATAAATAGGTTTTTTAGTTCTTTTTTAAAACGTTGAGTGAAGATTGGTAATAAATAACATAAGTGGATATATGATCTAAATCTATATTTGTCAGACTCATGCACTCACTGACATAGTGATCACTTTATCTAAGAAACGACAATGTCTATTGAAGATAACCTTTTGGATGGTAGTTCCCCTTATGCTGCAGATTCACAATAAGAATACGTTTAAAAAAGTCCTATAGGGTTCTTCGCTAATTTACTTTTATGACAATTTTATGAGTATTAGTACTGGACCTTTGTAAGTTACATTTTGGTAGGAACATAACTAATTCTTCAGAAAAAAACGCAAGCCTATTCCTGTTACGAAAATGTTTAAGGGCTTCGCCCCCCCGAATTTCAAAATTTA
This sequence comes from Allygus modestus, assembly GCA_963675035.1. Classification (NCBI taxonomy): domain Eukaryota; kingdom Metazoa; phylum Arthropoda; class Insecta; order Hemiptera; family Cicadellidae; genus Allygus; species Allygus modestus. The sequence goes on from OY776111.1 coordinate 226,170,192, forward strand.
ATATTTTAACAATCTTGCACATACTCTTAGACTGATCGATCTGAAATTCTGTAGGAATGTAGCTGATAGCTCAGTGCCGACATTTACCTACTCCAGACACAAATATACTCAAGGACTCTGGCCCAATGACCTTTAATAATGTCATAACACACCAACTACTCAACCAGTAGAGCTGAAATTTGATGCCTTAAAGTAAATAAGAAACAACATCATGGGGAGTAACGGTATTGTTCTCTGGAGATTTCACACAGACCCTTTGTCGTAAGTGAGACATGAGTGGACGAGTCTACGCCTCTCTATAAATATATTTTATGTAGCCGACCACTGAGCGTCTGAACTTAACAGTAAATATGAAAATGTATTTTTGAGAAGATTAAGGGGTTGAGCAGTTTTCTTATGCACTTTTAAAAGTTGAGATTGGGACATTGAAAAACAAATTAAGTCTCAGAAACATCTATCCTTCACTCGGCACTATCGATGAATCACAGGATTTATTGATTGACAGTTTGTTACACCGAGGTTCATAAACAGTTTAATCTGGAAAGTGCCTGGCTCTGTGATTGTGCCATCCTCACGTCCACCAATGAACAAGCAACGGAGATCAACACAAATGTAGGTCTATTCTAAAGGGAGGAACGAACATATATACAATATTTAATATCGTTCATTTAACCATGAACCCTGTTAGAACAGTTCGTATATATTGATTTACATTTATTTAAATAAAATCAGGTAGTCATATGTTTTTAAAACACATTATTTTTCCAAGTTTAAATTGTTTATTTACAATTAATTATAATGAAAACAAGACCTGGCAAGAATGGTGATTTTAAAAGTGGTTTGTCAATTTTTTAAAGTTTAATGTTTCGTTATTACTATTAATTTATTGGAATGTAAAGATTAATGTATCAAAGTATTTAAAATGTTGAATTAATCAGGGTTAATATTTTGTTGTACTTGAGTTCTTTTATTTCTAAAATCGAATCCAAAGTGTTACGTGTACCGATTTGGAGTCGCAAAAACCACACCGTTCACTACCCGACAGAGTTCTCAACTTGGCAACGGTACCCGAACTATCTGCCATAGTATATTTCGTTAACTTTAATTTAATTCTACTTTAAAAGTGTAAAATGTAATTTTAATATTGTAAAATTATGTGGGTTGTTAATTTTTTTTAGTTAATCTACCATTTACATGCAACCCGTACGAAGGACGGGTACACAGCTAGTATTTTAATAAACAAAGTAGATACTTAATCACATGTTTTAATGCAAACAAAGCGCGCGTTTTGAAATCCCCATTCTATTTAAATGGGAATTATTTTACTCCGGAACAAATTTTCGGTGTTTAATTAAGAAAAATGAATAGCTTTATACGACCTCCTCTTTGCTCACAACTTCATCGTATAATTTGGGCTTACGGAATTAGAAATAAAGACTCGCTTCTCTTGCTGAGTGCTCCGCCCCCAGACCCTCAATTGAGGGCGCTCCAGTTGTTATTATAACTCGATGTCCCTTCAAGTATTCTTAATATCTATAATCTATCGATATAAATAAAATTAGAGTTTTGCCTATACATTGCTTCGAATTATGCATTAGGGAAGCCAAAACAAGTCTTATCTAAATTTTTGTCTGTCTGTCTGCCAGTCTGACGGTAACGCTCTAGGACGGGTTTTTGTTCGCTTTTCTCGGGAAAACGGGTACACTGACATTGATGAAACTTTGTTTATTTGTTATATACATGTGTGAGAAGGTTTTAGGCTACTTTAAACTGTCATACGCCTTTTGGGAAAAGAATGGCGGCCGCTCAAAAACGTGATTTATTGTAGTTTTAGTCGTGTTGTGTTCGTTTTTCACAGGGAAACGGGTACAATGATTTCAATGAAATATTTCTATGTTCTATTTGTGCGTTAGAAGGTTTTAGGCTTATTGGATTTTGTAAAATCCCCTTAGAACTCTACCCCACGGGGTTTAACCCATTGGCGTAGACATACGAGCAGGTCTCGTTCCTTACTTGTAATTTTATTAACGTGTGAATTGGAGTATAAAATTGGTGTTTTTAAATGGATTAATGGCATATTTTAATTAAAATATTGTTTTCTTTCAGTTTAGAGAGTCGCATTGGCACACACACAGTAGACATAAGTAAAAATTAGCAAAATCAGTGTTGACCATGTGCAAGTCTCAAAGAATTAACCGATCCCGTCAACTTCCAAGCAAGCCTGCCACCGTTAATTTTACTTGGGCCCTCCCACCAACGTTGCCACAGACCGGTTAACTCATTGAGAGTTGCACAACTGGTCAGTTTTGGTCGTGTGCGGGAATCGAACCCACGAACATTGTATCGCCACCTGGCCAAGGTGTTTCCACGACGTAGCCAACTCAGCTAACACGACCAAAGGCCTGGCGGCGATATTAAGGGTTTTCAGTCAGTCCGCGCCCCTAGCGGATAGAACCGTAGACGCCCGCGGTCATTAGTTACATATTTTGCTACTAGAGTGCAGCACCAATCAATTCCCGTTATAGGCTACTACAAATAGAATAAAATTACTACCTCAATGGGTTAAAGATGTTATCCTACACTCTAATATGAGTAAGGTTTGCTTGTATGTTTGCTTGCTTGCTTGCGACACTGATCTCAAAAACGGCTCCAACAGTAGTAGGGAAATGGGACTTCTGGCCCATTTGATTGACAGCTTCCGGTCACGTGACTTTCGTGACGTAGCTGTGACGTAGTTGGCGACGTATTAGTGACGTCATGTTAGTACGGTTAGTTCAAGGTCGTCCTGAGGATGTTTTAAAAAAGAAATCCTGCACAGGTTTGACTCGATAGTTTTCATTCGATAAATACATCGAATGAAAACTATCGAATGAAACCCGTGCAAGATATTGTCTTTAACTTTTACTTAGTTTCCTCCAATGACGTATGCGCAGAGTCCTTGGTGTGTGCAGGGTCTTGTGTATAACTTATAAGATAGTGCACAACATCTGGATCTGGTGTTTCCAATTTTACTGCCCAATTTGTGAAACAGTAGACATTAAAGCAAATTCCACTTCACCTGTAATGCTTCCTTCCATGTTTGTTAAATAAAATATCCATTAGTCAAAACCTACCAAGGATAACATATTGATTCCGCATAAGAAGACGCTATGGTAGATACTTCATCAACTTGTATTTGATCAGTTGTATTTACATTATTGGCAGCCTGTTCAAAATTACAAGAAGAAGATGTGGAGGAAACAGTAGTGTCTTGGATTGGCGAGTCCATGTCTACATGTACACTGATGTGCCACAAGCATGTTGGATAGGTACCCGCTCTTACCCCTACAACAACGTTCCCCCCGCCCCACCCTTACCCCCACCACACCAGTCCCCTCACCACAACGTTCCCCCCACCAACCTTTTACTCGCATAATAACCACGGGGCAGTTTTTAGTTAAGGTTTAGTTCTTACACTGTGAGGATCGTAGCTCCGTAACTGAAAACTTCAATGATTAGTTCTAAACATTGTGTGTATAGTTATAACAGTCACTATGATCTAACCCTGTGCATGTCTTCATGTATTGCTCCTTGCGTAGCAGACAACTGGCTAAGAGTGTTTCAGTCTTGATTATTCTACGACGGAACCACTCACAGTCCACTAAAAGCGTAGACATTCCATCTTCACTGTCGGAGAAGTAGAAGGTTGTGGCAAGCGGACTACTGAAGGATACCTCTGTCATGTTCCTGTAAAACTGTGACATGTTCAGACTTTACGCAAACTTTATAGCTAGATGTTCATTTGTAGAGCTGGAAGTAAAGTGATGTACCGCTAACGTGTAGGATAGATATCTACCCCCATTACAACGTTACCTTGTCCTTGAAATAGTTGTTTTTCATTTTTTGCTATACCCTTAGTCATATCTGAATTCTGCTTACACCTTCTTATTCGTTTTGTCAATCCGCATAATTTGAGTGCCCACACGTTATACTTTAAACCCAAAAATAAAGAAGTTATTTAGGTTTAACCTTCAAAATAATGTTTTTTCACTATTGCTGCTATACCCTTAGTCGGATCTGAATTCTGACTGCACCATCCTGTTTGTCTTGCTGAGCCGCGTCTGTAGAGTACCCACATGCCATACTTTGGATGAAGTTTAGCCGACCCTCCCGAAACATATCTTTGGGGGGGTCTGGAACAGTGGTGGGGGTCACCTTCAAGGTCATCTGGAGACTAAAAAAAGTCTCCAGCCTATTTAAAGAGGTCCCTAACTTTATATTCTTAGGGTGGTCCTAAAAAGAACCGTATGTGTTGTCCTGGAAGAGTTGTGTCGGTGGAGAAACGGTGGAGGAACATAGTTTTTTTAATAAACCAATCCGCTGTAAACTCTTGCCGAATGAAATACAATCCTTTGTCATTTGGTATTAAAGGAGGTGGTGGTGGATGTGTCCGTGGCAAATGTGTTTCTACGTGGCAGTCATTGTAATACCAAATGTATTTGTTAGTACTTATCCTTGCCAAAAACTTATACTCAACATTTAGTTTCAGTTGACGAAACCTAACTGTTGTAAAGTTCAAGGGCGTGACCAATTCATCTTCTTGCAGCACCGTTGTCAGCTCCATTACTTCAACGACGGTAGGAGATGGAGTTAAAGGTCGAGACTCAGTTGCTTTTGGAGTTGACGGTCGAGGCTCAGTTGCTGTTGAAGTTAAAGGACGAGGCTCAAAGTACAACGGATGGTTTAGGAAATGTCTCCTTATTATTGACTTGAAAGAACTCGGCTTCTTGAATCCACTCCTCTTCTCCACTCTTTTCTTCAAGGACTCCTTCAGGCGACGCAGCTTCTCAGGGGCTACTGGCGATCTTCAAAATTATCTTCCCGAATAAAGAACGGGGAATAGAGCACCAATTGCTGCTCTATTCTCTGTTTTGGCAACATGTTTAGATGACCTTGACTTACTGACGGGACTTATTAAATTCATTGATTATTGTCTTCCTTTAATACAGAGCGGGGAACAGAGTAGTTTATAATTCAAATGAGAATTACTTACTGCTCTGTTCCCCGTTTTGGCAATTGTTTAGATGACCTTGGGGACTTATAAAATTTTCGTTTGGTAAAATATTAGAAGATATATTTAACTCTCACAACAATATCCTCTCTCTAACACTTGCACTCCCCATCACTTACATTGGGTATAAAAGAGGTTCCCCATCACTGGTAAAATCATTCTGCTGCTAGAGCTTGCTTAAGCTCAGACCTATGAATCCACACGTCCACATTAGGAAACAAACCAGACCGATGAAGATGAAAGCTACCTTGAAAGCTACCATTTCTTTGTGTTCTGATTTTTTACCATCACCCTTCACTTCTGCATCACCCCTGACTTCTGCATCACCCCCAACTTCTACTTGTTACTTGTTACTTGTTGTACTTGTATTCGTCACCAGGCTCTTGAATCGCCCTCGACTTATGCATCACCCTCGACTTCTGCTGCTGGTTCTATTCTTCGTCAGACTCTTGCAATGGCCCTGACCATCCCTTAGAAGGCGACTGAGATGACTCCACCACCCGTCGTAAATCTTGATGAATGTCCTTCCGCTACATCTCACTCACGTCCATCTTCTCCATCAGCATCATCCTCGAGATCTACCTCATCATTGGCCTCGAGTAAGAGCTCCGACTCATCGTCATCGTGTCGGAATCGATCTCTGAAATAATTACTACTCTGTCAACTAAAACTCAACCTTCTACAAGTCCAAAGAGACCATCAGTAATTTTCACAAATAGTCAATCTCCTTCAGATAAATTAAAAAATTAAAGTCATTGAAAAAGGATGTGCATATTTCATGCACAACAATGCAATTATATTTTCAAAATACCCCGTCGCAGCAAACCTGCGTACTCAGCGAATTTCCAATGCATTTATATGTTTCTCACTAGTACATAAAGCCACTCACCAAGTTTGACAAAAATACATTCATAAATAAGTGATTTATATAATTTTATTTATTCCCCATAAGAATAACATTAGGACTGAGTACGCAGGTTTGCTGCAACGAGGAAGATAAGAAATGAGTTTGTATGCAATTATTAATATAACTGAACCAGGTGAAGCTACTTACCATGTTTTATTCATTTATGTTCATAATTAAGGGAGATATAAAAAACTTTACTTATTCTCCATAAGGATAACATTAGGGCTGAGTATGCAGGTTAGCTGCTACGGGGAAAACCAACAAAACATTTATTTTTTGTGCAAATATCAATATACCAGTACAACATGAAGCCTCATACCAAATTTCATCAATATACATTCATAAATAATCAAGATATGAAATTTTATTTATTCTCCATAAGGATATCATTGGACAACGTACTGTGTTTAGCACTTTGAATATCTCTGCAACGGTTTGACGTAGAATCATAATTTAAACACCAAAATGATTGTTTTGTGGAGCTGAAGTGATTGGTAAAAGAAAATGTGAAGTTTAAAGTAAAATTAACTGAGGAAAAGCCAAAAACCTTTTTCCCATAAGATTAACATGGAAGATTTTATGAGCATGTCTTTTGGATTTTTTCCGCAACCACTTAACCTAGGTTAATAATTCAAAATACCATATTATTTGTTTTTTTAAGCTCTATAACATGGTCAAAACCAAAATTAAGTCTTTTAAAAATGTTTTGGTGAAAAATGCAAAAAACTGATTTTTGGAAAATTTAAAACCCCCATAAACCCCCCTTCCCATAAACCGATTTTTATGGTTTTCGAACTTAAAGTCATAAATGTTAGTTCACACATTTGAGCCAAATTTCATCGAAATCGGACGTTTTTTACTCAAGTTATTGCATTCACGGACACATATATATATATATATATATATATATATATATATATATATATATATATATATATAGATATATATATACATATATATAAATTTGAACGAATAGTGTTTTGGACATCTGGGGACCTCAAAACAAAAAGTTATCATGGTCTCGGGCTTAAGTCTTACCATGAGACCTACGGTAATAGCTTCTTCCCTATAGGGGAAATTCGCTAAAAGGTCCAAAGAAAGGTGAACGCTGTGCAAAGTGTTGTATTTTAAATGAACAATTGTGCAGTTTTCATTTAAAAGAAAAACAAAAGGGCAGCGTTTCTCTTTCTACAACACATCCAACAGTGAAACCAACCAAAACTCGGATTAATAGGCTTTCCAAAAAGAAAGGATAATTATTTTTCAAATTAATGGGGTTTTTAAATGTGATGTTAAAATTTGGAGATCAACTCTACATTTTAAGATTGCCTAAAGGCATAGACCATCCTGAAAAACCAACAAAAAGCGCTGCTCAATCCGAAAGAATAAAGGAAAAACTAAGAGGAGAAAATTTTAATAAAAAAAGTTCTTTCCAAATTATATAAAGTTTCTTCCAAATTAATGAAAGTGTAGACAACCTAATTAAACTTTGTAGCACATGCTGAATTATTAAACAGAGGTTTAATTGAACGATGAAGGTGTATATAATGGGTGACAAAGTATAGAAAAGATCATTTTTTGTTAATCCGTCACCTGAAAAAGGTATAAATATCGATGGGGAAAAGTAGCAATGTTAGTTATCATCGAGATTCGATAATGAAAGGAGGCGGTGTTTTCTTTTCAAAACTAATCTTGCTAGGAAAACCAATTTCATATTTAGTTAATAAATCCATAGATTTGTTACCTATTGAACTTCATCTACCTGGCGGTTATCAATATTGTGGTCCTGGAACTAAATTGAAAAATGATTGACAAGAGGAATTCCGGTAATCAATAAATTAGATCAGGCTTGTAAAGAGAACGATATAGCCTATTCAAAAGTTTAGTGATTCTGCTCACAGATCAGTGGCCGATAAAATACTTGCAAACAAATCTTGGGAAAGAGTTAAAGCGAGTGACGTTAGCCTTGGCGGAAGAGCGGCAGCATTAGCAGTGACAGCAGCAATGAAAACAAAAACAGCAATCGGTGGTGGAAGGAAAAAGGGAAGAGGGGGAAGGAGAAACACAACTCGAAAACTAGGAGGAAGAATTAAAAGAAGGACTAGACATTCTACTAAATATGTCAAACCATCAATATGGTCAATGATAAAAAAGGACAAGGACTTTACCTGAGACCGTATCGTGCCTATTAAATACGAGAACACAGTTAATCGTTCCTAATCGTGCATTAAGTAACCAAGATATTTTTAGATATGATTCTTGTTTAAGGATCCCATTCGGTACTTTGGTATTATACGGATGCCACCCTTATACAGTGCGCTGCGGCAGTTATGTTAGGATGGGTTATCATAGAAATGATTGTAGGACTTTCCTTGTTTCGTTACGAATCGAACGATACCTGATGAGTCATACTTCCGGCCGCCAAACCCCCTCCAAATAGGCCAAGGTAAGGTCGTTGACCGTAGAGCGTGCATCACCTGTCACCGCCTGTATCTGGGTCAGTGTCATGAGTGATTTATTGCCGTGCACTACGTTACATTTGTTTTCATAATGAGTGACGTTCTTTTGGTGTGGGTCTTACCTCGAAATGAAGAGGAAACCGTACGTTTTCTTCAAGAAAGACATTTATTGCTTTCAACTAAAGTGTGTGCTATTAACGGGTGTGGCTGCTAGCGGCGGCGACGCATTCAACACGATCCTAGCGGACATCGCTGCCTTTTGGGAGGCACAACACAAAGACCGCTCATCAGAATGATGTAAAATTTGTACAGTAAGTCAATAAAAGTACGTTTTTTTCGAACTATTTAGTTATTCTTAATATCCTGTAAAAATTTAACCTCCAAAAATAGTGGCATCCGTATAATACCAAAGTACCTACCATTCTTCAGAGGAGTGTTTATGAAAGATAATTTACCATCAGCAATGTGAAAAAATTAGAGCGGTACAGTAAATCTAGATAATAGTGAGGGACCGGGTACACATTGGGTATATTATAAAAACCTCGGTCAACAGTTTACTATTTTGACAGTTTTGGTAATTTACCACCTCCAAAAGAACTTCAAAAGTATTTTCATTCTGCCAAACAAGTTTTATACATTTATGAGAGGGTGCAACCTGACGATACATATATCTGTGGACATTCATGTTTGGAGTTTTTAGCAAAAAGTGTCAGTCAGCTTTAAGATGTCTTCATATACGGTCTCTTTGACTGGTACAACATCAACCTTGCGGAGCGCTTTATTCCCCGCTTAAAGTTTACATAAAGAAAAACAATGGGAAGCAGCATTACTAGATTTTACAACTTATAATTCTATACCAAATATTACTGAATGTGTGAATAATGAACTTCACTACTATAAAGCAAAGGATGCAAAGTGACAGTTCCTCAAACTTAACGAAGTTGCTCTAGTCACGGGTTCTTATGAAACAGATGATATATGCAAGGTAATACAAAAAAGCTAGGAGAAGATAATATTACTATAGAAGGAAATAATAATACTTTAAAAACAGAAATTAAATTAAAGAATTATATAGATTTTAGCAAAACACATTCCGTTGGATGATTATTAGGATTTCCTTCAACAACACCGATATTAGAGATAAATGTGAAACATAAAAGTACAAATACTGTAAGCATACTTACATTGTACACAATTGATATAACTTGTAACATTATACAAGGATCCTAGAGACAGGGTGAAAATTGACACATATTGCATACATTTTGCCCATCTGTGCCTCCAGCATTTAAAATAATCCAAAGGCCACAAAACCTAGTGTATTTACCTTTAAACACCAGTTACAACTCAGCCATAGTTCTGAACGTATTAGATCAAGACAGTAACATAGTTGACTTAGATGTGAAACTGTCACTATAAGAATACTTATAAGATCGATTTTATAAATAATGGGATTGACGTTTAAAAAGGATCGAGTGAGTGATAAAAAGCTCAGTAGCGTATCAGCGTCAGAAGAGTTAACAAGTGAAAATATTCTATTTTCAAAAGAGATTGGTTTTAAAGTTATTAACAATGGATATTCTGGATATAGCGCACGGACCAACGTTCGACGAGACCTTGAGGGAAAGGGAGTATCACACCCACAACCCTTACGCTTCATCGAAATTAAACCATAACGATGAAATCGGGATTCCTATTCAACAACAAGATATCTACACTTTACCTTCCGAAAGTTATTTATACATCGAAAGAAGAGTTACAAAAACAGTTGGAGCTGAAGGAACAACTATGCCGTTTATTAATAACCCAATGGCTTTTCTTTTTGATGGAATAAGGTATGACATTTCAGGTGTTACTGTGGTCTCTACAAAAAAGGTTGGAATAGCCAGTACATTAAAAGGATTATGCTCCATAACACCAAACGAGAAAAATCTGCTAGCAGTCGCAGGATAGGTTACACCAGATTCATCCACTATAAAACCCGAAAACAAGGGTTATTTCGACTTTTACGTGCCTTTAAAATTATTATTAGGTTTTGCAGAAGATTACAATAAAATATTAATTAATGTAAAATAATAATTAGTTCTTTTAAGATCTTCAAATGATAAAGATATAATATTAGCTCCAGGAACCAAAACTGAAACGACTCTGGACTGGAAGTTGGGTTTAAAGAAGATCATTTGGAAGGTACCACAACTAAAACTTGCAGATGAACACAGGATTACTTTGTTGAGACATTAAAGAGGGACCGCGATATAGTTTTAGCATTTAGGAGCTGGGAGTTAGACGAATATCCTATTCTACCCGAAACGGAGCGACATACATGGACTATAAAGACTTCAACACACTTGGAAAAACCTAGATATGTTGTAGTTGGATTACAAACAGGTAGAAAAAGTAAAATAATAGCTGATCCAACATCGTTTGATAATTGTAAACTTAAAAATTGTAAACTATACCTCAACTAACAATTATTTCCATAAGACAACTTAAACGTATCATTCGATAAAAACCGATATAACATTCTATACGATATGTACGCTAGATTTAAAACATCTTACTACTGTAAAACAAACACACCGATACTATCACTAACGCAGTTCAATTCAAAAGCTCCTATCGTGGTTATTGATTGTTCTAAACAAAATGAATCTATAAAGTCATCAAGTGTAGATATTAAGATTGAAATGGAGTTTAAATCTAACATACCCGCTAATACATCTGCATATTGCTTGATTCTTCACGATAAAATTGTAACGTACACACCTCTAACAGGTATTGTAAAAGTGGTTCTGTAGGTCTATGGAGGGGGAAGGGTATAAATAGCGCGCAGTACAAGAGAGGTTCAGTTGATCAGCGTTTGCGGTTGAAACAATATATATTACAGTTGCGATGACCTCTGTAGTACAGGGGCATAACAAGGCAGAAGTGGAAGGTTTGGCGCAAAACGAAGACTCTTACATCAAAGAGTATAAAGAAGAATTGGACGAGTTTCTCAAGTTTCGCAATGAAGAAGTAAAGTCAGACAACGCTTCAACATCGAAGTCGGCTTTAAAGAGAAGAGAAAACCTGAAAACGACATCCTTTTAAACATACTGACAGATATTTTTCTTCTCATACTATATCAAATCTTAAGATGTATGACCAAAGGCAACGCACTCGGTTTGGTAAAGGACTTGGGTTATACACCTAATGCAATTTTAAACCAAGGACCTAAAATGCTATTTTTTCAGATGCCACATGGGTTTTTTTTCTTAAACATTTAAACCTCATCAAATGCTACTTGGCAATGAACATTTTTGGAATAAAGACAGCTATTCGTCCATTAGAATGTGACATTGAAATAGACATTTTAAAATGTCCCGGAGAACAGCAAGTACGGTTTAGAGACCTGACAAAACATGATGACGAAATTCAACTGACGCCGAAAGAATTCTACGTTTTGTGTTGTGCAGCTTCACCTATAACCAAGTATAAAAAACAACTTGTATTTTCAAATACTGTGGCAAAAGACTATTTGGTAGATGCGATGGAACACCATCCCGATGCTCAAATTCCTTACGGTCCAATAGATACATATATTTTTATCCGAATACCTTATGAGGTTGAGATGTGGAGATGTCTAAAGGAACATGAACAACAGATTAATGAACAAAAGATTCAAAGAGAAGAAGAAAAACCGATTAAAGAATAAATGGTTAAAGAAGAAGAGGAAATTGTGCAAATGTACAAAATTAAGAAACATAAAACGTTTTAACTGAAACAGTTTAAAAACCAAAGAAAGTTCGTGGGGTAGGCCAACTGGGGATGGTGCCCACGTTAAATATACACCAACGCACTGAGACCTATACGGCCTGAGCTATAAAAGCTCTTCCGTGGTGTGGAAACAGTTTAGTCTTCATCCGAGACATGGAGAAGTCTGGTATAATTGAATTTCAAGCTTTTCATGGAAACAAAGACAGATACACTGTTAAAGAACTAATCATCTTAGACCTGCAAACATACGTAATTTATGATATTTTATTCAAACCTGCATTTCCTTTTAACAACTTAAACTCCAAATCTAAAAGAACAAATAAATGGTTAACGAGAAACTTTCATCACATAAGTTGGAATGAAGGTTTTACAGGTTTTGAAGAAGTGGAAAGCATTATGAATCACTACTACAGTAAATTTTCAAGACTTTATACAAAAGGAATAGAAAAACGCAACTGGATACAGCTTTATACCACAAAAGATGTAATATATGTTAAAATGGATAAGTGTTTCGAATTTGTAATGGATAGGATTTGTAATTTAACAAAGAATGATAAACACGCACAATTTCATTGCGCTGTAAAGAACGCTTATCGTCTAGCTGCTTTTCTACATCCTTGTACAATGGAGAGTGGAGGGGGGACTGGAGGGTATAAAAGCGGGGAGAGTGAGGAGACCCACCATCGGTATTACTCCAGACTCCAACAAGAGAACACGTATCAAGGTAGCATCGCAGAAATTTCTGCAAGCATTGGTGGATCAGTTTAACACACAATCAAAATCAAGTATTTTACCAACAAGAAAAACTTCAGAAATCAAAGAAAACAAACATTACATCGTGCACGACATGAGGAAGATCGAAACATCAGTGGGAGACGCTATTCTTGTATCTTTAAGCGATGCTCCATACACAGTAGAAGATGAAGCAAAATTCCAAATTTTCCTGCCCAAGAGATTTTTTCAACTGCTTCAAAATGAATATCTGCTAAATATCGAACCTGGAACCTTGTATATAGTATTAACTCCAAGTACTGATATTTTATCTTTTTTCAACATTTTTTGGTGACCTTGACCTAGATTCAGAACTTATAAAATGCGCTGAATTGGTTAAAAGATTATCACTTTTATACAGACTGACAATGAGTTGGTCGGGGAACGCGTTGGTGGGGTAGGGTGGGTACCTGTCCTACACGCTTACGCCGCATCAGTATACCTCCAACATTTGCCTTGGTACAACCTACAAAAAAATTGAACATATAGTACTAAAGAGGAGAATGAGATTTCCTAAATATTCACAGTAACTATCGAGATCGGAAACATTTCATGCAGCATTAAAAGACTCGTTTCTATACAAGTCTAAAATTGAGTTTGCAGATGCTGGTTTCTTTAACATGGGGCAAGATGATAAGACCGTTTGTTAAAATTGCGGAGGAGGATTGCAGGATTGGCACGCGACAGATAACACATGGGAAGAACACGCACGATTGTTTAACAGGTGTGCTTATCTGTTAGTTCAAAAAGGAAGTGAGTTTGTACAAACCATCGGAGAGTATATAAACGTCATCCTGTTAAAACTTCAGAAACACCAACCAAAGAAAATAAGTGCGAAGGAAATGAATGTGTAGTATGTTTATCCTCTGAGAAGAATTTACTATTTTTACCTTGTAGACCCTGGTTACAAGCACTGATTGTGGACTGATGTATAACCATTGCATTATATGCAGAACTCCAATAGGTTACGTGATGAAAATATTCATACCGTAGATTTGAAAAAAGTGGTGGGGGTGCTTATAAAAGGAAGGTGAGGAGGTGGGAAGCTCCCTCCGCGAGTAGCCGTACACGATGTAACATCATGGCTCTCAAAATTAAATGTGTCCACTACAATACTGTTCATATTTCTACAGTTCATGATTTGCAACTTCTTTCGGATGATGTACAAGTTTTGATTGTAAACGGTTACAAACTAACATTGGATATTCCTGCAACTAACTCTTTAGCTCAAGAAAACTGAGAACATCCGCAACTACACTTCCCCCGACCCAAGGGAATAGATATAATTTTGGAGAGTATGAACCTCTCGCCTCGTTCAATGTAAGCAGCTCTACGGAATCGGAGTCGTCATCGTGGCAACCATCATCACTTCCACCCGCGCCTAGAATGAAGTATTATTGTGGAGAATGTGAACCCTACCTATCTACAGAAGCAACGACCACCGCAGAATCGACGGTTCTCTGACAATAATTGCCTATGTGTACATTACTGTAAATAAATAAATAGTTATAATTAAGTCTACTATCTTGCACATGTTTTTTATATTCGGTGTGTATTATTGTAAATAAATAAATAAAAATAAAAGTTAGAAATCTTGCAAGGGTTTCGTTCGATAGTTTTCATTCCTTTCCTGTGCAGGATTTCTTTTTTAAACATCCTCAGGATGACCTTTATCTGACCTTACTCACATTACGTCACTAATACGTCGCCAACTACGTCACAGCTACGTCACAAAGGTCACGTGACCGGAAGCTGTCAATGAAATGGGCCAGAAGTCTCATTTCCCCACTACTTCCAGCGATTTCCTTCAAATGTTCGAAATAACTAATTTCCGGGATAAAAATAAGTTATAGACAGGCCTCATCCCCAGGAAAAATCAAATAATGTAAACAAACTAAAATGAAAAGTTGAAAGAATTAACATTGGGCTTATGGAGTTTCAAATCAAAACAAAACAATTGTAACAGCTTTTCATAACCAACCAGGGAACTGTCAAAGTAATACTCATGATGTTTATGATTATTAACATGTGGTTTCCTGGGAGCAGAGATTAAAATATTTGAGTGAAGATTACATATATAGAGTAGTAAAATAAATCATAGACATTGAGCTATAAATAAAACTAGAAGGACCTTAAAAATGTAGAAAAAGATGTAAATGAGTTATACAAATCTGATTATCAGTAGGGGGAAGTGGTGAAATATTACTCCGAGTCATCTAAACAAACTGACTGGCCTAGCTCGGCCTCCCATGTACTGTTATTCTTATGGACACACCATTTTTTTATATGGAACCAGATGATGACTTTAGTGATGTACGCTTGTCCTATCTGGGGATTATCAATTCCAAAAAGTAAATTAAATAAGATTCAAGTGTCCCAAAACAAAATCCTTAGGATCTGTACAAACTCTCCATGGTTTATTCTAAACAAGCAAATTCATGAAGATTCGATTTACACTTTCATAAAGAAAAGCGCAACCAAGTTTCTCAACAATATCGGACTTGTTCCTGGTGCACAATTTTTTAACATTGGTGAGCCAACTGCCAACCGGCAGTTAAAATTAAGACTTGTCCAAGATCTCCTTTTGTATTAGATGATGAACTTTGGTTTCAGAGTGTCTTCGAATAGAGCGATCCCAATAATGCTCCACTATGTTATTTTATGAAAATACTAGTTATTACGTTCTGTGTATAATACTTGTTTTGTATTTTACCGGAAAAATAAGGAATTAAAAAAAATAACAATTATAAAAAATTAAGATGATGACTTAAGAATATTAATTCTACAAATAGATGTTTTAGTTCTTATTTAAAACGTTGAGTGCAGATTGGTAATAAATAACATAAATATACAGTGTGTATATACTTAAGAACTATATCTATTCCATAAATAGTTGTTGCAGTTCTTATTTAAAACGTTGAGTGAGGTTTGGTAATAAATAACATAAGGATACAGAGTGGATATATGATCTAAAACTAAATTTGTCAGACTCATGCACTCACTGACATAGTGATCACTTTATCTAAAAAACTACAATGTCTATGAATAGAAATATTGCATGGTGGTTTCCCTTGTGCTGCAGATGTACAATAAGAATACGTTTAAAAATCATATAGGGCTCTGCCCTAATTTACTTTTATGACAATCTTATGAGTATTAGTATTTGCTGGACTTTGTCAGTTGAAATTCGCTAGGGACATAACTAATATATGAGAAATAAATGCAAGCCTCTTCCTGTTACAAAAATGTTTAAGGGCTTCACCCCCCTGGAATTTAAAAATAAATCCTTTAAAAATCTTGCACCTGACTGGAATGATGGAGCTGAAATTCGGTAGGAATATAGCTGATAGTTCAATGCAGACATATAGCCTACCTTCTCCAGATACATACTCAAGGTTTCTGGCCCACTTAATCATCACACACCAACTGCTCAACCAATAGAGCTGAAATTTGGTACCTTAAAGGACATCCGAAACAACATAATGACTATAATAGGGAGTCACGGTGTTGACCTCTGGAGATTTCACAAAGACCCTTTGTCGTGAGATGGGTGGACGAAATCTACGCCTCCCTAAAAAGATATTTTATGGAGCGGACCACTGAGCGTCTGAACTTAACAGTAAATATGAAAATGTATTTTGGAGAATAATCAGGGGTTGAGGAGTTTTCTTATGTCCTTTTAAATGTTGAGAACAGACTGGTGAGAAAGTGCCTGGCTCTGTCATTGTGCCATCCTCACGTCCACCAATGAAAAAGCAACGTAGATCAACTCAAAATTAGGTCTTTTCCAAAGCGAGGATCTAACATATAAATTTTCCCTTAAAGATTTGTGCCCTTAAAAAAATACTCCTCAGATTATCAGACCAAGACATCTAGTTTGTTGGTGACAGGTGCCTGACGTATGGTTTTATATAAGGTTCATGTACTATATAGCGTTATTTACATACATCATATATCTAATCATGTTCTCGTATCGAACTTTGACCTATCGCTAACCTCACTATAAGGAAGGTTTAATGTGGGGTACATTTGAGGCCTTAAATCAAAATTTAGATATATAACTACTATATATTTAAACAGTTTCATTTTACTTACAGTTACTATGTTTGTCATAAATTAAATTAATTTACATTAGATTAATATTGGAGATATGACCGACTACGGTGAAGATTCCTAATGACGTTCGATGATTTTAAAAATTCCCAAACGGTTCTCACAGAAAACCAGCACGATATGAAAAGGTTTGAACAATTCAGTTAACACCTTTTACCGTGAAAACTGAACAAAATCTGGTTTGAGTGCAACAAACACACAGAAATATTTTAAACGCCGGTTTTGACTTCTCTGATACATCGTTTTCCATGGAAAGTCATATGCTGGCCGTATGTTATGGAATATTTCCTAGATATTAGACTAAGTAATCATCCCTTTTTGTTGAAATAATAATAGAACTTTGCTGATTAATTAACTTTGTTATGGCAGGGGTATTTCTTAGATGATTTTTAAGCTCCATTTATGTTACCTGCACGATCACCGTAAACCAGATTCTGAGAGACATCCTGCTAGCCAAACGATTTGTGTTTCAAACATAACTATTATTGAAGTACTGTAAATAATATTAGACAAATAAATATAACGTATAATCAATCGTTTTCACAATTAGGCGGCAAAATTATAATTTACTTCATAAGGACTTAAGAGTAAGATTAAGAATGAGAATATTTCTCCTTCTAAAGTACAGCACTAACTGAAAATTAAAGTGGTGAACGTAGCATATTTAATGATCGTTAAGTGGGACGGAGAGGAGTAAATAAAATTTAATCGACAAACGAAAGTGGCTATGAACGTTAAGCGAATGAGCGTAGCAAACCAGCCTATCACTCTCAGAAAGCAAGTAGGGTTACCGCAGTCACCCACCTGTGAACGAAATTCGCTCACTTTGGTGTGGGCTTGATTGAATACAATAGGATTAAGTTTATTAATTTTAAACTCTTATAAAATTTAGGCCCTGTTATTATATTTATCAAAATATATGAAGTTGTCGATCATATTTTTTTAATGCCAGCTTTGTCTATGACATGATCAAAGAGCTTTCCCTTTTCCCTTATTATCTTGTCACCTTTAGTATCTTGCCTTAAAAATGTAAATCAGTCAGTAATAATTAAGGTGGTCCCACACTTATCGCGAACACGTCCGAACATTCCGCCGAACTCCGAATGTTTGGAGTATTCGCGAGAAGTATGGGAGCTGCACGAACTTTTGAATACATTCTAGAACATACGGGACGGAATTTTCAGTGAACACTCGTGAGAATGTTCGGCCGAATGTTCATGCCTGTTCGCGAGAAGTGTGGGACCGCCTTTAGGCCTATTAGCAAGTCGCCAAGCCTTTTAAAAAGTAAATATACCATATTTTTGGGTTTAGCATATTTAAGGTTATAACACTCAAAGGCTAAGCAATTAAACTCAGTGAAACGCAAAATATGCAGTTAAATAGTGAAAATTTCTTTTAACAAACAACCTAATACATAATTTTATCTTAACTTACGATTTTTATTTTTATTTTTTCCCAGCTCAAAATTTATTTTTTGGTGTTTCTTCAAACTGTGGTCCATTTCTCTTCCAAATGTGCAGAATAACTGTATAGTACTATTGCAAAGTACAAAACATACATTACATATATAAATTTCACACATTGAATAACCAGAGTTAGCTTATACTCCCACCATGTCGACCCGAGAATAACAAATACTGATATTAAATAAATCATGTCAATAATCCAGAGGATAAAGGCCAGAATTGCAGCAAACTTTGCCACTATAGCATCTGTCACTAGTGTATATGGGTTATCATGGGAGATAATTGGAGGACCAAGAGATAAATACAAAATAAAACTTTCACCTGATGTACAAAAAACATGATATATTTATTTTAGGACAAAAAATGTAAACAAAATAAAATAAACATTAAAATTGACACTCAGCTGGTAATAATATAATATTAAATGAAATTTGATTTTAAGACAGTGAGAAACAAAATTGATATATTTAAAATAAAAGTATAGCAAAACGCCAGAGTTTTCTGAACATTCCGGCCACCTTGAAGCAATGCAACTTCAATCAATGTTCATGTCAACGGCAGTGGGAAAACTTTCACTGCGGGTCTTTTGAAAATGACAGTGGATGTTTTTACTGTCACAACTCGTACGATTCTATCATTTCCAGGGCGAGGGTTGATAACTCGGGCGAGTGGCCAATTGAGTGGGCTTGAAGGTGAATGGATCAACACAAGATCGCCAATTTGAAGATTTGGTGTGGATTTATTCCATTTGTTGCGCTGTTGGAGCGTATGCAGATATTCTAGACTCCAGCGATGCCAAATGCGTTGATTGAATTGTTGTAGCAAATGCCAGTGTTTAAGGCGATTCTGTGGTGAATGTGTGTGATCAGGTTCAGCCAATGAAACCAAAGGTCCACCCACCGAAAAGTGACCAGGAGTTAGAGCCAATAGATCGGATGGGTCGTTGGATAATGGCGTCAAAGGACGTGAGTTCAGCATTGCTTCCACACGAACAGTCAAAGTGATGAATTCAGGGAGTGTTAGAGTGTTATTCCCAATGACTCGATTAAGATGGTATTTGGTACTTTTTATGGCGCTTTCCCACAGGCCTCCTTAATGTGGAGCAGCAGCAGAATTGAAATGGAAACGTAGTCCATTGGTGGATGTAAACCGCTGAATTACATCTTTTGCAGAGCAGTCGTGGATAGTGGATTGAATAATCTTGCGTAATGCAGCATTTGCTCCAACAAAATTTGTTGCACAGTCGCAGTATATGTCGGTGCATACTCCACGTCGAGACAGAAATCGTTGAAGAGCTGCTATGAAAGCATCAGTTGTCAGATCAGTAACGAACTCAATATGTACAGCTTTAGTAACCATACATATGAATACACAAATATACACTTTTGTATATTCAACAAAGCGGAAGTTGAGCATCTTTATAGTATAAGGTCCACCGTAATCGACTCCAGTTGAGGTGAATGGCTTAGCAGGAAATAATACTAAAGGACGGGAGATCACCCATCAAAGGTGGTACATTGGTTGGTCTCTGTTTAAAGCATGTAATGCATTTGTGTATGCGTGAATGGATCGTGTTTCGGGCACACAATATCCAAACTTGATGTGTTAACAATGATTGAAGTAATTGTGGTCCAGCGTGTAAATGGTACCGATGAAAGTAATCAATGAACAAGTCGATGACGTGATGGTGCTTCGGCAACAGAATAGGATGTCTGGCATCGAAGGATAAGGAGGAGTTCGTCAATCGCCTACCTACTCGGATCAAACCATGGCCATCTACGTAGTCGTTGAATACGTGTAGTGCAATTGCTTTGATTATTTAAGAGAGAGAGTTCGTCTGAGAATGCAACACGTTGTACCATCTTGAAGATAAGCAAACGTTCAGTGCGTAGTTCACTGATGGTGAGATGACCAGGTCGACAATCCATAGATTGACAGTTATGACAGAATCGTAGTATTCATGCTACAGTTCGAAGTAAAGTCTCCCAAGATGAAAATCGAGATAGGAAGGACAAATCTTCATGTTTTGTGGTAGACAAAACTGTCAAAGGAGTTGGTTTGATTTCGTGGGATGAGCTTAACTGTAGAGGAGTGAATGTTGGGACAGACCAATTAGCAGGAGGGAGCTGAAGCCACGGTGGGCCATTCCACCACAACGGATGATTTATCAGTTGGGATACTGATATTCCGCGTGACGCGCAATCAGCAGAGTTTTGAGATGAAGAAACATGTCCCCAAGATTCTGTTGGTCCTAGTTCTTGAGCCTGCGACACACGGTTGGCAAAATATGTTTTAAGTCGATAAGACAGAGTGCGTTGCCATGGTAGACGGGCGTTCTGCTGCAGTTTGTGAATGTCCTAGTTGAGGTTCGGCGTTTTTGAATGGAAGGTGGACAATATGCAGACCATGATCATCTCTCATGTGAGTTGAAACAAAGTAACTGTTACATAAATTATCCTCTCCAGCCTTCTTTGTGCAAGTCGGTGGCTCTCCTTGTTGCCAAATTCTTTGCAAAGAATAATGCAAGTAGCTATCACTAACTGCATGTAGGCACACATTGAGATTTAAGTAAGGAGAAGAAGTAGATGATGTAAATGAACCTATAACAGGCTTTACTGGAGCAGAACCCATTACAACGTATCCAAAGCGAGTTCCGAGTACGTACGGCATATGTGGACCAAGCGAATGTTGTTCTTGAGTTAACAGTTGTGAGAACAGCGTTTCTCCAAGTACAACGTCGATACGTCCGGGGATATGAAAGCTTGGATCAGCGAGTGTATAATGTTGCGTCTTTTTAAGTACCTCAGCAGAAATCGGCACTCGAGGAAGGTCTACAGTAAGTTTATCAAGTATTAGCAATGAATCTGTTGTCCGGACAATGTCCCAATGTCTGCAAAAATTTGTCCTCGATTACGAGTTACACTGTGACTTATACCTGTTAACTGATCTGTGTCGGTGAGTATTGAGGATATTAACTGCATGTTCCAATATAAGGTCGCACATACTCCCCGAGTCAAGGAGAGCTCGAAAAACATGCGAAGTTCCATCGGATGATCTAAGTTGGATTAAAAAGGTTCCAAGAAGAACAGTGACACTTGAAGCAGAAGTCAAAGATGAATCATGGGATATCAAGGTGATGGATACTTTCTCGTTAGCAGTTGAATTGGCCTTACTAAATGTATTAGATTTTGACCGGTATAGGTTATTTGGCAAGCGGGACTTGACTTATATGGCAGTTTTTGCCACTGAAATGCAAAAGCGTTTGATGCCGCCTATGGCAAGTACGACACATGGACTTCGATTGAAAGTGTTTTAGATCATGAGTCTCTAAGCATGAAATGCAGTATCTTTTGGATTTCACGAGTTGATAACGCTCATGAGGAGTCTTCTTACTAAACACTCTGCATGAATATATTTTGTGCGAGGTTTGGTCACATGCAAAACACGGAAGAAGTGAACAATATGATTGAGTGAGTGATTACGAGGCGTCAGTAGCAATCATGGTTACGGTTTTACGATGAGAATGTACATTTTGATTAGCAAATCTTCCGTTACGAACACATATGGTGTTAGTCTCAGTGGCTTGGGATATGGAATGCAGTGTGGCGTCTTCAGTTTGATTACACTCTGCAGTTAAGAAATCAATGATTTCACTTACCTCAGGCATTGTATGCTTAGTTGAATGTACGTTAGAGCGGAAGTTTTCAAGATGTTTACGCAATTCAGCATCCATCTTGCGTAATAATACAGTTGCGAGTAGAGAGTTAGACTCATGAACAGAGCATTTGAGGGCAGAGAGAGCTTGGGTGTTTTCAGTGAATGAATTGACAAACTGTCGGAAGGATTGAATATTTGAAGCATTAATTGCTGGTAGATCCAAAAGTTGACTTAGGTGCAGGGATTGCCACCTCCGTATGTTATGGTAGCAATCATGAAGAAGATTATATGCGATAATGTAATTTTCTGCTGTTAAATTTAGATGTTTTATTAGAATGAAAGTTTCCCCGCGAAGTACACTTAAAAGATACTGGAATTTCATAACATCGGGAATGGTATCATTATGATGAATCGTAGTATTGAATAAATTAATGAATGAGGTCCAAGATGTAAGTTCCCCGTGGAAGGTGAGAAGGTCAAGTTTAGGTAGACGCAATTGTGATGTTATGGTGGAAGTAGCCTACAGTTGCCACTGCCTGTTTCAGTGGGAGGTGACACATTACGTGGGTTTAGAAGCACTTCAATAAGACTCGAAATATCAATGAAAATTTGGCAAATTTCATCTTGATCGCGCATGAGTACTTCATCAGGCAAGTTTTCATCGTCATTCAGCATGGTGGCACGCTGCAATAATGATTCAAATTCGGTTTTTTTATTCTGTATCTCACTCAAATACGCGTCGAGCTTCTTATGTTCAATAACCGACAGAGATTCGGACTGCAAATATAATTTATCAACTGCAGATTTTATACTCTTTAGGCGGGTTTTTATGATTGGCATCATGCGTTTGTACATGTTAGCTTTAAACTGGGTAATTCGAGGCGGTGCCATGTTTAAAGATGCGAAAGAATAAATACTGAACACTTTGAGTGATTTTACTTTAGATTAATAAACACTAATTAACCTAATAGTCTTGAGAATGTAGTCTAAGTTAAACTCATTAATGGGTTCACAACAGCCACGTGTAATGAGATAGTAGACATATCTTCTAGTTGAATGACAATAGAGTACATAAATCTTCTAGTAGAATGACGAGAGTACACATACCTTCTAGTAGAGTGACGAGAGAGCGGGTAATATTATGAATTAGATACAGTTGGATGAAGCGGTAAAGTTGTTGATAGAAAGGGTAAAGGTTATTGAATTATTGATAAATTGAACATTAAAATACATAGCGATGATTCCTATTCGGTTCGGGATGACCAAAAATGTATATGGGTTATCATGGGAGATAATCGGAGGACCAAGAGATAAATACAAAATAAAACTTTCACCTTGATATGTACAAAAAAATGATATATTTATTTTAGGACAAAAATGTAAACAAAAGAAAATAAACATTAAAATTGACATTCAACAATTTAATAGCATTATTATGTAATAATAGAATATTAAATGAAAGTTGATTTTAAGACTGTGAGAAACAAAATTGATATATTTAAAATAAAAGTTTAGCAAAACACCAGAGTCCCAAAAAATAGCACTGCTATCACTAAAGCCACGGTTTTTTCAACTGTCGTGGCGTGTGGATTTTCACCTTTGGCTTCTCCACTTCAGATAAAACATCGAACCGCTCCCAAACACAGCAGCTACGATCATGAACACTCCAATTATAATGCTCCCAACTCCTAAGACTATGACAGCAACAGCATTTATTTACTCTGGAGATGATAAAATTCAATTTAAAAACCCATATGCTTTGAAAATATTTTAAATATACTTCACATTATATTCCACTGAGCTTGGATTTATAAGGAATGTTGACGTCTTATCTATCTATAATATAATTGATGAACGAAGTGAATCACTGTATTGATGAAGAAGTTTCAGTGGCCGTGTGTGGGTGTGTGTGTGTGTGTGTGTGTGTGTGTGTGTGGGTGTGTTATCGAAATACTAAATAACTGTAAAACATTTCTTAGTGAAATTTTGAAGGAGTCATTTGGGATACCAAAGGGATGTTTTAACACAGCATTCGTATTTTATTTTGGATTATTAATAATTATTAAAACTAATTTTAATGTTTGATATTCAGTAGTTGATTTGGTTTTCGTAGTAAGCTATTGACTATGGTTGTCTTTAAAATGTCAGCTGGGATTTGTCTGTGAGGGATTTTTATCCCCTATATGGGATATTTTGACTGCTTGTGGGATAAAATGGGATTGTGGGATAAAGTGGGATTTTTTTGAAATCGGCATTACGTCTGCTAGTTTGCTTACAACTTACGACCAGAGCACCTTAGCAGTAGCACTTCTAGTGGATTTTCTCGCCGTACTGGAAGTTGCGGGGTTTCCCATTTTTAACCTCGCTGTCCGCACCTATTATGATTTTATAAACGTCACAGAATGAACATTGAATCATGTCAATTTCGCTGGCCGAGCCATGTTGGAATTAACAAGCAAACTATTTGCCATTTTTTAGTACCTGCTTCGTACTCTTTAGTACTACCATTAAAAATATTAGTACCTCTCACGTAAATAAATTATTTAATTTAGTTAATTCACCGTATCATTTAACCTATGTCGCATTGCTCAAAATCCTTTGAGGTACTAAATGTAAAATACCTATAGGTAATTAGTAGATCTAAATAAGCTCTATCTAACGGTATAAATATTGTACTAATACATTATTCAATAATCATATAATATTTAACATTAATTGTGTTGCAATGTTTAACAAATCAGTGGGAAAGTGTGGGATATGACGAGGGATACTATAAGGGAGAGTCTGGGATAAAGTGGGATTTTTTGTATCAGTGCGTGGCATATTTTTACCGTAGAGTGGAAACACTGCATATTTGTTTATAAATTACTCAAATGTAAACATAACCAAAACTATGGATTTGGTTATGTTTTGTTCCATCAATTTTTACTTTCTCCCCCTATACATAGTATATGGAGAAAGTATTGTTTTCGTAAAAATTTTCGAATTTGAGTTGTTAGTGGAAATATTCGTTTTGGTGCTCCCTGAACCCAAAAAAGTGGTTTTTACGTGATGTCTGTCTGTGTGTGTGTGTGTGTGTGTGTCCGTGTGTGTGTGTGTGTGTGTGTGTGTGTGTGTGTGTGTGTGTGTGTGTCTGTGTGGATGTGTACAGAGCTAGAGCCCTAACCTATGGGCCGATTTTTATGAAATTTGGTATGTAGGTACTAATCCACGATATCTCCAGGCGTTTTTTTCATTTTTTTGAATTTTTGATTTTTAAGGGTAACTATCCCCCAAACACCGCCAAAAAACATGAAAAATCCAAATTTCTCAAAAACGGCTCTAACGATTTTGATTAAACTTTCGTGGTTTGTAGAACTTTAGGTTTCCAACAAAATGACACTACCCGCATTTCTGCAAAAATGCGGGTTCAGAAATTACAGGACTTAAAAAATCAAAAATTCAGTTTTTTGGATTTTTCATAAAAAATCATAAATGTTAAAAAATATTACTATTCACCATTAAAAAGAGCTCAAAAAACTAAATAAATCAGTATTTTAAATTACTATTCTACGATTGCTAGTTGCGGAGAAAATTGAAATTTTCATTTAGCGGTAAACACAGTACGTTGTCCAATGTTATTCTTATGGGGAATACAAAAATAACTATTTCTCTCTTATTTACTGATCAATTTCATTAAAATTTGATATGCAGGTCAAGTTAGCATTGACCAACAGATGATGTTCAAAATGTGTTGCTATTTAACCATGGGGGGGCAAGGGGGCATTTCCCCTCTCAAAACCACTGTGTGTAGCAACGGACTCTATAGTGCCTCCCAAAAAGGGATTTGGGTGGATATTTCTGAAAACAACTATTTTAGACAATTTTCTGTACATTTATCTATACTTCATATTCTATATTTAGTAAATAACAAATATTTTTGTCATTAAAGTTTGGCTAAAAGGGAGAAAGTATGTGTCAGTTTCCTGATACCGTTTATTTACTTTCTCCCCCTATACATAGTATATGGAGAAAGTATTGTTTTCGTAAAAATTTTCGAATTTGAGTTGTTAGTGGAAATATTCGTTTTGGTGCTCCCTGAACCCAAAAAAGTGGTTTTTACGTGATGTCTGTCTGTGTGTGTGTGTGTGTGTGTCCGTGTGTGTGTGTGTGTGTGTGTGTGTGTGTGTGTGTCTGTGTGGATGTGTACAGAGCTAGAGCCCTAACCAATGGGCCGATTTTTATGAAATTTGGTATGTAGGTACTAATCCACGATATCTCCAGGCGTTTTTTTCATTTTTTGGAATTTTTGATTTTTAAGGGTAATTATCCCCCAAAAACCACCAAAAATCATGAAAAATCCAAATTTCTCAAAAACGGCTCTAACGATTTTGATTAAACTTTGGTCGTTTGTAGAACTTTAGTTTTCCAATAAAATGACACCACCCGCATGTCTGTAAAAATGCGGGTTCAGAAGTTACAGGACTTAAAACATTAAAAATTAAGTTTTTTGGATTTTTCTTAAAAATACATAAGTATAAAAAAGTATTACTATTCACCATTAAAAAGAGCTTAAAAAACTAAATAATTTAGTATTTTGAATTACTATTCTACGATTGCTGGTTGCGGAGAAAATTGGAATTTTAATTTTGCGGTAAACGCAGTACGTTGTCCAATGTTATTCTTATGGGGAATACAAAAATTACTATTTCTCTCTTATATACTGATAAATTGCATTCAAACTTGATATGCTTGTCAAGTTAGCATTGGCCAACAGTGGAAATTTGAAATATGTTGCCCCTTAATATCCCTGGGGGGGAATAGGGGCATTTCCCCTCTTAAAACCACGAGTGTAGCAATGGATTATGTAGTGCCTCCAAAGCAGGGATTTGGGTGGATGTTTTTTAAAACAACTTGTTTACAAGATTTTCTGTACATTCGACCGTGCTTTGTATTCTATATTTGGTAAATAAAAAGTAATTTATTCATTAAAGTTGGACTAAAAGGGAGAAAGTATGTGTCAGTTTCCTGATACCGTTTATTTTATTTCGAAATAGTTTAAAATGTGAGTGTTATGTGAATTAATAGTGTTTTGTCGTGTTTAAAACAATGCTTGTATCTATTTAGATTTATTATTATCAGTTTATTTTTTACTGGAAAACTTCGATGTAAAAGCTAAGTGTTTGGACTAGTGATGATAAATTAATACAATAGGTTTTGGAATTTTTGAATTACTGGGACAGTATAACTCTGTAACACGACTGACTGTGATTGATAATCAAGCGTGTTGTAGACCTATAGTAGTTTCTTTACATTGTGAACAACTTACTTGATGGCAGACTTACTAAACTATCATACGTGCAAACTATCTTTATTACATGTAATGTACCAAATAAGCCTCACTGTCACCTAATGACATGGGATTAAAGTTTTGTAATCTACCGGTCAGTAAAATAGTCTGGTTACAGTTTATATTTGTTTGCATTTTCTGTGGTTAATATTGATTTTCATAAAAAATCAAGATGTCCAAAACTCCGTAATCCCAACCGTCTACATTGTTTAACTAATTACGATGTAGACAGATTGCCCTCCTGAAAAATTGTCATTAATGTAGATGTTGGATTTTGCTATTAAATCTCTCGTGCTGCGATTTCAGTAGCTTGTGTATTTAAATTCAAACTAACATATATTAATGATGTAAACATTTTAAAATTTAAGGTATGAATTTTATAAGATACTGTTATATAAATAAATCATTGAATACCTTTTTTTACATTAAATGGGTTTAAAACAAGTATATTTCTGTATGTTTAACCCCCTGATTTTGGAGCTGGAAATTAATAGGTCTAATAATTATTGGCAACTTTTCTCTCAGGTTATATATTTAAAACTCGTCGAAAACCATCCGGTACCAAAAATATATTAGTCATTGGCCGAGTCTTAAAAAAGCGTGAACAGGAGCTAGGACATGTGACCAAATAAACGCAATCAGTTTAATCTAATTGCTAGGTACACACAGTGGTTTTAAGAGGTTAATTGCTCCACCTCACCCTCCAGGGTTAGATGGAAACGTATTCCGCATATTCTCTATTCATTGTTGCTAGATTAAGAAACCCCAGCATAGCTGCTATAGGCACGTTTTCCATAAGCGGGAATTTTGCGCAGGTTACCAGAAGGTTAGGATATAGCAGGAAAGGAAAGGGTGGGATGGGACAGGCAGCCAAATTGGCCTTTCAGAGTACCAACTCCCGTGCCTTGTGACAGCTGTGATCAGGCTCAATGTGGACCCGCTCTGCCCTCCAACTGGCCAACTCAACGGATGGGGTATCCATGTACAACAGCCAGGGACCATACATTCTCAGGTTGGGGACCAACCCCTGAGTTTCCGCCCCGAGCCGCTGCAAGTGGAGGGACCAAAGGTGAAAGGGAAGTTTGTCATAATGGACATCCAAAAAACTTCATATGTAATGACAATTTAATTTGCTGTACCCAATGTCAGCATCCAAACTGGTATAGACCAGTTTTAAGGTTGTCCTGGGACGAATATTCTCTATTGGTCAATGCTAACACACCAAGTTTTAATAAAATTAATAAGTATACAAGAGATATATGTTTTTTATTTCTTATAAGAATAACATCGGACAATATACTTAGTTTACTGCTGAATGGAAATTGAAATATTCTCAACAACCATTAGCCGAATAGCCTACTAACGAAATACTAATTTAACCGTGTGTGGATTGGAGTACTAATGTTTCATCTTTTAGAGCTTTTCATGGCAATAAGATAAAACTGTTGAAACCTGCTAAAAATATTTAAAGTTTATGGTGCTAAGAAAGGTAAAAAACTGAAGTTTGGGATCTCTTAAGCCCTGTAATTTCTGAACCCAAATTTTTCTAAAAAATCAGGTGGTATATTTTATTAGAAACCTAATATAAACCACCAAATAAAAAATCCAAAGATTTCGAAAGCGGCTCCTCAAAACTGCTCCAGACCTATATACTACGTTGTTGGGTACCAAAATATTATGGATACCTCTTTGTTCTTCCCTCAGGGCTCTGCCTTTACTATCACTCCCAACTTTTAATTTTAACGTATGATTCGTTGGATTTATTTTGTTAAAGCAGCATCTCCTGAAAGATGTCCCCACGTTTGATACGCCGCCCTACTCAACCATAGACCTCCACCGCACAGGAAAATTGTCTTTGTTATTATTTACACCTTTTTTAGTAATTTTAGAAAATTTTCAATTATACAAAAAATTTTTGTTATTTTCTTTTAACCACGACCTTAGAGCTCCGCCTCGCTGGCTTTAAAAGTTGCCTTGTTAAATTTATGGAGGAAAGATGATCCTTGGGTAAGCGTTCGGGAGTTCGGGTCAGCATTCGGGTTGAGTACTACTAGCTGGTCAGACAGACATTATTCTATCCTAATGTCACTGAATTTGTTTTATGTCAAAGATTCTCGTTCTTTTTCAAGATGAGCTCGTTAGCTACGCTCACTTGCCTATGTTTATATAGAGCTTGCTTCGGTATTGAAAATGAGTTGCTATTCAAATAGATTTATTATGTCTATAATAAACATATGTTTATATGCTTTTCAAGTATGTTTAGATATCATCCTTATAACAGCTGTTTGATGAAACTAAATAACTAACATACAATCCCGACTTTGTTTTATGTATTTAGATAATGAAAATCACTTAATAATATCTTGCCATGGCAACGTTAATATACACTAGGCAGCAATACGGATTTTAGCAATTTGAAATTTAAGTAACTGCACAACGCCATCTGTAGAGCCTGATATAAGCGTAGGTTATATTATATAAATCAAACAGGAAAGTTGGCCGGGCTGGTAAGGGCCCGCACTTGCATTTAGGGTGTAGACCAGAGCCTGTACAGACCTAAATTCAGCCCTGGCCGTCTGTATGCAGAACTTCAAACATGCTAGAATCCAGAATCATTGTCCCTGTCTCGTGTACATTCTATGTGCCTAAGAGTAAAAATACGTTATAGTCAATCAATACAAATGCTGAATTATTTTGACTCAATCCTATCCTACACTATAATATGAGTAAGGTTTGCATGCTCGCTTGCTTGGTTGATTGCTTGCAACTCTTATCTCAAAAACGGCTCCAACGATTTTCTTAAAAAATAACTAATGTGTCCTTCCAACTACTTGTGTTGTAAAACCTGATATCTGGGTTAAAAATAAGTTCTAGACATGTCCCATCCCCCAAAAAAATCAAATAATGTAAAAAGCCGCTATGGAAAATTGAAAAAAATCACATTGGGCTTTTGGAGATTAAAATAAAAGCAAAAGAGTCATAACAGCTGTTCAAAATCTTTCAGCGAACTCTCAAAGTTATACTCATATAGTTTAAGTACTACCTGGGACTGAGCTTTGCTAGGGAAAGGTCAATCTTGTTTATGACTTGGAGTTGTTTTTCACCATGTACCCTACTAACTAGCATTTTTGAGGTCACAACAGTTGTTATTATAATGCACCTTTGAGTCATTCTGGATATGACCACTCTACATGTAATCTTCATTCAAAGGATTTATTATCTGATTTTATGGAACTCATGTTGTTTATGATTATTAACATGTGGTTTCCTGAGAGCAGAGATTAAAAGATTTGAGAGAAGATTACATACATAGAGTAGTAAAATAAATCAACGGGATATTGAGCTATAAATAACAACTGGAGTGACCTTAAAAATGTAGAAAAGAGGCAAATGAGTTATACAAATCTGATTATCAGTAGGGGGAAGTGGTGAAATAAGCTCCAAGTTATCTAAACAAACTGACTAGCCTTCCCCCGAGCAAAGTTCGGCCCCCAGGTATCATATACTCTAATATGAGTAAGGTTTGCTTGTATGTTTGCTTGCTTGCGACACTAATCTCAAAAACGGCTTCAACGATTTCCTTCAAATGTTCAAAATTACTAATTTCTGGGATAAAAATAAGTTCTAGACAGGTCTCATCCCCAGGAAAAATCAAATAATGTAAAAAAAATAAAATGAAAAGTTAAAAAAATTAACATTGGGCTTATGGAGTTTTAAATCAACACAAAAGAATTTTATCAGCTGTTCATAATCAACCAGGGAACTGTCAAAGTAATACTCATGTTTGTTATGATTATTAACATGTGGTTTCCTGAGAACAGAGATTAAAAGATTTGAGTGAAGATTATATATATAGAGTAGTAAAATAAATGAAAAGGACATTGAGCTATAAATAGCAACTGGAGGAACCTTAAAAATGTAGAAAAGAGGCAAATGAGTTACACAAATCTGATTATCAGTAGGGGAAAGTGATGAAATATTACTCCAAGTCATCTAAACTGACTGATTGGCCCTCCCCCGAGCAAAGCTGGGCCCCCCAGGTACTGTCGTGTTAAAACGGATATGAGAAGGGTGTTACCACTCCAGTAGTCAGTAGTATTTTTTATTTACATTAGTCCTAAATTATCTGTTCTTGCCGTTGTGGAGTTAAAACGGATATGGGAATGGTGTTACCATTCCATTAGTAAAATGTTTGGTTTATTAATTATCTGTTCTTGCTGTTGTGGAGTTAAAACGGATAACAGAAGAGTGTTACCAATCCAGTACCTGCCTACATATCTTTAAAAATTCAGTCTTCGTTCATCCTCTTATGGGAAGAATGAGCGTACACCTAGTATTATAAAGAAGAGGTGGTTTCTGTCTGTCTGATGTTCCGGGTAAACGCAAAAACTACTGAACCGACTGGGCTGAAACTTACACAATGGTAGATCTTGAACCCATGCAACACATAGACCTATTTACTTCCTTAAAATCCCCCTGGGCTACGCCCCGTGAACGTCCTAAGTTTCAATGTTTACATTTCAGAAAAAAGTAAACATTCAGAAACTGTAATGCGAACAGGCTGTGGACACTTCCACTTGACAGCTTAAAGAGCAGAAGCAAGAACAGCTGTTTCAAGTTAAATAAAATGCAAATTGCATTGACTAAGACAGGTAAAGAAAACCCCTGTGCGAAGAACGGGTAAATCAGCTAGTCTTTCATAATGAAATTAATAAAGTTATGTTAAAACATGATGTAGATAGAATCATTTGATTGATTTTTTTTATATATAGACTAACACTTCACGGTTGGAACCACAGACTTGAAAATCTATTTACACAAATTATTTATATCAGGAGTTGTAGCTTGGGAAGGCTGTTTTGGCCAGGTCCGCTATATTCATGAAATCAGGGTTAACAATATAGATTTGTTAGATATTTTGTTGCAGTTTGTTAGTTTAAGTTTCTGAAATCCATAAGCTCTGCATCAATTTGTAAATCCATGATTTTGTTAATAAAAATACAAGTTTTCAGTCCACAAGTAGTCCACAATTGTAATCAGAACAACAATGGACACGAAATGGCCATAGACAATGGTCATGGCTTTTTTGTTGTTGTGTTGTTTGTAATTATTGTTGTCATTGTTCTTGTTTGTATTGTTTTTGACAGTCAGAAATAGTGGCTTTAAAGTAGGCTCTTTGGTCTCACTAGGGGCTACGCTCGTCATTGCTATTGTAGCATGAAAATGTTGTTTACAAACATATAAGGAAAACCCTTAATGAGGTATGAAATCGGTCAATCAGTCAGACAAAGCGGATTTAAAATTATTTAGTTTCACCAGGGGGATACGCCCCATAGGTAACCCATTACTAACCCAGTTTGAAAATTGCGTTTGGATCAAAATATAACAAATTAAGGGACAATAAGGTCAAAAACCAGCCAATTAGTCAAGTCCAGTTGTTTTAAACTAGTTATTTACCCATTCTTCTCACTTTTTAGTTTAGTTGATCAGGGCCAGATTTAGGAGCTGTAGGCCCCCAATTGTTTGATTACCATGTTGGGAGTAGAATTGACAAATGGTGGTCGTCCATGTAGGCTACACTTTTTTAAATGAGGCAAGACCAAATGAATTACCTCAAAAATAAATCATAGGGACATTGAGCTATGCATAACAACTGGAGGGACCTTAAAAATGTAGAAAAAGAGGCAAATGAGTTATACTAATCTGATTATCAGTAGGGAGAAGTGGTGAAATATTACTCGGAGTCATCTAAACAAACTGACTGGCTTAGCTCGGCCTCCCAGGTACTGTTATTCTTATGGACACACCATTTTGAAAAAACTACACCAGACTGGTGATATGATGGTGATTGTGTGTGTGTGTGTGTGTGTGTGTGTTGTTTTTTTAACGGGTTGTGATATTAACCTCGTTGAATGCAACATCTGCATTTGTCCTATTATTTACCGCATCCGTTATTTACACTGAACTATATTGAAGTGTTTTCCAATTAGGTGAAAATACAATCTAATGAGAATGGATGTACATGGATCAATTATAATTAGATAAAGATGTTCTTGAGGGGTAGATGCCGGGTCTATTTTCCTCTCACTTTTTCATGGTCACCGGTTGTTGAAGAATTTTAACAAATCAAAAGGACAAAATAAACTAATAAAGATGATTATGTCTTTAATCAAAATGTGTTTCAAAACAACTTTGTAACAATTTTAGGCTAGTAATATTTTTGTAGTGTGCGAGTATTCGAAAATTAGATTATTTCGGCAGAGTTCTATTTCATTACGTTGACTTGAAGTTTTAACAATTACTTGAAAGATCGAGTTAGTGCTTCCCACCGATCGCCGGGCGATTGCGACCTGCCAAATCGCCTAGTAACAGCCACAAAAGACAATCGCACCACGTAAAATCGACCATAAAAAACAAACGAACGCATATAAATGACGACCGGACCGTGTAATATCGGAATTAATTGAAGAAGCTACAATCTTAATCTTCAATGCAGGGTCGCGCGCGCGTATGAGCCCGCACCACTCAGTACTACATTCAAAAGGCTCATCCAAGACAAAATAGGTCCCCAACTTGGACCTGAATGGGAACAATGGCCCGCACCACTGGTTGAGCCTAGGGGCCCCCAGTTCCTAAATCCGGCCCTGCTTCAATGTAGACCGTCGCGTCGTCGGCGCCACTGTTCGTGGTATCGTCGGGACGCAGAACCATGGTTTCGGCGGTTTGCCATCATCAACTGCTGCGAAACTCATCGGAATACGCTAAACACGATATTATCCGGAATAATGACTTTACCACAGACAATCGGCTGTAAATGACGACGGAAAACATAATATATGCCAAAAACTACTAGTACAGATTATAAACGATGTCTGGACGAAGTTATATTAAGCAAGTAGCAACTGGACCGTATTATATCGGCCAAAAATGACGGTCAAAACTGTATTGATTTTACTGGCCAAAATATGCATTGATACTCATATATTAGTTAGAAACCATGTTTAGACTATCAAATCTGGAATGTTATCCAAATCCCATTACACTATTTTTAATTGCCAACAATATATTGATGACGGCAAAATCGCTCGAAAAAACTCGAAACTCGAGAATAATCTTGGCACTACTCGACATGATCCACACCATTAGGTATTTTTTATGAAATATCATATGTTTTAAATATGCAATAATTAACAGATAACAATGGAACTAGCGTTAGTTTTGCATTGGTGAAATCCAATTTTCTTTAACTGATGCTAAAACAGAGTTCAGTTTTAACAAAACTCCGTTAGTTGAACTAGCGTAAATTTATTTTTGGAATCCGCCTTAATAACGTTAAATCAGTTCATCACATCTAATTAAATGCAGATGTATTCATAAATATCTATTTATGTATTTATAAATATATATATATAGATGTATTCTATATATTTATAGATGTATATGTTATTTGATCGACTATTCAAGGCCTAATATACATTGCCTAATATATATAATATGTGCCTTATATACAGTGGCTCGCCATTATTAGCATAGAAAAATAAACCATTTTTCTATGTTATTAGACTTCCGCCAACGAGCTTGAAATATCTAGAGGGTTTCGTCTGGGGTAAAAAGGTGAAGCATATACGGGGGCCGTCATTTTCCCCTCTGCATAAGAAAAACATACGGTCAAAGAAAGGAGTTTGAATTGGACCATGGACACGGTGGGGTTTGTATTGTATACGGGTTTGCTTCTGAAAACAATAAAATAAAATAGCAGCCACCATCTGGTTCACTTGTGTATCAGAACTCTTAATCACTTAACTACTGTATAAGACGCCGACTCAACTAGGGCACATTTGAAAGCGAATATTAATTAATTATGAGTTTAGAGTGGGTGAGTTGCCTTGTGTAGCCTTGTTAGGAAGACCGGCAGATTATTTATTTTGCCCAATGACCAATGGCAGCTGGATCCAGCATCAAAATTTGGGCTCAGGATTTTGCTGAGCATCTACCTGGCACACTTTAGATTATGAAGTGCACGCTAACCACTGTGCTACCCAGCCAATATATTACCTTATATATCGTTGGCTGCCACGGTGTGCCATACTCTTTGCTTTGTTCCCCGCTAGCCTTAGCGTAACCATCTTGAACAGATGTAATCCAAAGCTAGTAAAAAAAAACTCTTTTTTCCTAGCCTTGGACTTAATCCAATGTTGAAAAGAAATCAGTATGTTTAGCTAACATTTAAAGAGAACCAATATTCTAACCAAGTTAACGATATATAAGATGTATACCAGTATCTATCCGATAATTATAACAAAGACAATAGCTATTTTGTATGTCTACAGACAATATGTCTCGTGTGTAAGTATGGCATTAGGGAATTACAAGTAAGATCCAGTTACTGTTGATTATAGCTTGAGTATTTTGACGAATCAACAAAAATAGTAAATACACTGAGTATAAAAATAATAACTAAGCTGGATAAACTTGTCAGCTGTTAGAGGTGCTTAACCTAACCTATGTTAGCTAAATAAGTTTTATTTTAGAATGTAAACAGTTAATCTCTCTCCATCTACAAAAGTAAATATTTAATCTACAACAGTTTTTAACAGTTTTTGCTTAGTATGTTTTATTATATATTTCCTGTGTTGTTTTTAGTTGACCTCTTATTTGAAAAATGGATTTTTCCGTAAAAGTGAGGTATTGTTGCTGTGACTTGGATCTTCGAAAGGGAGGCATCCTGATTGGGTTAATTGTCATTATTTGTGGCGTCTTAAACTTCCTCTGGGGGCTGGAAGTCCTCGGTAATGAACACAATCAGTCGCATTTCGAGAGGGTTGCAGTAATGTCAGTAGGCATAGTATATATTATATGTGGAGGTTTTATACTTTTTGGAATTTTAGCAAAATACATCATGTTTGTAAGAATTCCATCTCTTATTACTTTGGTAAACTGGATTATAAATTTAGTAATGGCACTTATAATTTTCACTTCTTATCGATATTTTATCACTTTGTTATCTGGCGTATTAGCATTCGGGTTGATATGCTATTTTGTGATTGTGCTTTGGAACAACGTATTGGATGATGAACTAGAATATGTCGAGAGAATAGGATCATATGTAGAAGAAGACTCAGTCGCGAAGACAGTTAACAGTGAATCGGTAGAAACAGAGCGACAACCTGCCATTTTAAAAGAAGTTCGACAAAATCACACCAGAAAAACTGTTCATTGGAGTGACCAGGAACCTTCAGATAATACCGAAACAACACAAGATCCAAACCCCGAGGACAATCCAGCCACAGGATCAACGAACAGGTTTTGGTGGGGGTAACTTGTCTGAAAAAAACTTAGCCCAAATAAAAGGTTTTGTCTGTGATAGGCCTGCAGCTAAAACCTTAATCTGCTTTATGTTGTTTTATAAAGAGGGATAAAATAAAATATATTCATTGAACGTATAGCCAGAACAGGTTTAACTTATTCTCGTCAAATTCAATTTTGCAATATAACGATTTTTTAATAAGATATGCTAAAAATTGCTCTGCCACGAAGTAAAATTGGAAAACCCTCAAATATTTTATAATGTAGATGTATTAGTTCGTTTTCGTAGTGTAAAACAGTCGTTTCTAAGCAAAATGATGAACTATTCATTAATTTTTAGTCTCAGTTCCCACATTTTTATCACTTTGTTAAATAAAAACACTTTCGTAAAATGTAAGTTTGATTCCATATAATAATACTACCCTCATAGCTGGTGATAGATATTTAACAAAACATAATAGAAAATTGATCTTAATATGTTTAAGAACATAAT
Organism: Allygus modestus; assembly: GCA_963675035.1. NCBI lineage: Eukaryota > Metazoa > Arthropoda > Insecta > Hemiptera > Cicadellidae > Allygus > Allygus modestus. Next base: position 226,207,499 of record OY776111.1, read on the forward strand.
AAATAACTGAACGGCTCTCTTACGCAACGTTTGTATATGACCTACGGATGAATTATGTCTGCAACTAGCATAATTCTTATACCTAAATAATAGTTTTGATTATAAACAACTAAAATAATATTCTGTAAATGTCAATTGACAAGTTAATAGGCATAGCATGGAAATAAACTAAACCATTTATCTGGCAAAGCCTAAGTTTATGTAAACTTGCTTGTTTCCAAGTAATTTAACCTTTTAACTTTATTACAATATTCCATCATAAAGACTTATAAAACATGTTTAATCATTTTATGGTTATGACCGTGACATTAATATACGTAAAATTGTGCAATGTAAACCAAACTCTAAGTTGGAAAATGAAAGACCTAACACAAACTAGGTCCTACGAAGCGAAGTAGCCCACTATTTATTAGGTTTTCTTTGTCAGATTAAGTTAATTTGTATCCATGTTCAGTGAAATCATTTGTCAATCTTGTAGCCAAAGGAATCCTATGGTTGTTTCTTGTAGGCACAATCCTTTCACATGCACTGCCCACTTCCAACAAGAAATTATATTTGTCTTCCTTCGCCTCCTTACACAATCTTCCCCATTCTTTTTTGTATCACTGACTCTATAGTAAGCATGTTATAAAAGGGTATTGTGTTGACAGTCGTTTTATAAAATCGTATACTTATCTTCTTTTAATATTTTCCAACAATCACTCATTGGAAAAATTAATCCATACTGATTTTTGTCCTCGGTCTTCCTTTCCCAAAAAACTAAATTTAGTATATTATATTAGTTTTGTCCTTATAAGTTGAATACGTTAATAGTTTTTAATTATTTTGTTATTACATTTTGTGGAATGTTTATGTTACTGGTATAGGTATAGCTAAAAATATCTAACTCTGATATTGATCACCTGTTTAGCTACTACCAATTTTATAAAAACATTATATAAACAAATTAACCAGAAGATTGTTTTTTGTTTTTTGTTTAACCATTTTATTAAACCATTCAGCATTAATACAATTGCTACACAGGCTAAAGTTTAATAAGATACGTGTGGATAACATAAGAAATTACAAAGACTGAGGTCAGCCGATCATCCCCTCTGGCACAGAGTTCATAATGTTCAGAGACACAGGGTATTGCCACATAACTTCGTTGGGTAATAATCTAACAAACAATATAACAAGTAACATAATATTCGGGTAATCTTGGTAGGCACAGACTTTTTTCACATTAATTTAACAAAACATCTTAAGGTAACCTTGGTTTGAGATGAAGCCTTCTGAAATCGGACGGGAGCCCTGTGTTGAAATATTGAATCTCTCTTACAGATACAAGTTTTGTAAACAACTTTAGAGCTTAATTTTTTTTAAATTCTTTGATTTGGGAAATTCCAAGTTCGTGGTGAATTTGGGCATTACGTACATACCGAGGGCATTCGAGTATTTTTCTCAAAGTTTTGTTTTGGAAAGTTTGTAGTTTATTAATTGCACTGGTCGAAGCAATGCCCCATACTGGGCATGCATACAACAGTAATGGTCGGAGGATAGTTTTGTAGAGAACACCATTTTTCACTGATAGAGACGATTTATCTATATAAATAAATCACAATCCCTTTTTTTGACGTGACTCCATAACTCGAGAACGAGTGCACCAAATTGGACGATTCTTTTTTTGTTGTGTTCCTTAATACCAGGGGAAGGTTTGTATGAAAGAAAATTTTTAATCCACCCAACCATTATTTAGTAATTTGACTTTAAAAATTTTAAAAAAATGCCTTTAAATTAACATTGGTGGAAAATGCTGTTATTAAACTGTGAGATATAAAATAGATATTTCCAATTACAAAGAAACTATCATGATTAAATATCAATCAAGTACATTTCATGAAACATAACGTACTTAGTATATAGTGAAAGGTTTTCCCCAAATGAGAAAAAGGGTTTATATTTATAATTCGTGAACAAATAAATCATTAATATAAGAATTTGAGGGACAACGTTCTCCTGTAGACTTATCCAAAACCATTAACAATTTATCCCCTAGATGGCAGCCCCTGATATTTGAAAATTTCCAATGCCATTTGGTTTGATCATATGTAATCAATACTAAGATTTGAATGAGTTAAAAAACATGTGTTTATTTGTTTACATTTTGGTTTTAGCGAATTTCCCCTATAGGGAAGAAGCTATTACCGTAGGTCTCATGGTGAGACTTAAGCCCGAGACCATGATAACTTTTTGTTTTGAGGTCCCCAGAAGCCAAAAACACTATTCGTTCAAATTTATATATATGTATATATATATATATATATATATATATATATATACATATATATATATATGTGTGTGTCCGTGAATGCAATAACTTGAGTACAAAACGTCCGATTTCGATGAAATTTGGCTCAAATGTGTAAAGTGACATTTATGACTTTAAGTTCGAAAACCAGAAAAATCGGACCATGGGAAGGGGGGTTTATGGGGGTTTTAAATTTTCCAAAATCAGTTTTTTGCATTTTTCACCCTAAAATTTTTAAAAAACTTAATTTTGGTTTTGACCATGTTATAGAGCTTAAAAAACAAATAATATAGTATCTTGAATTATTAACCTAGGTTAAGTGGTTGCGGAAAAAATCCAAAAAACCTGCTCATAAAATCTCCCATGTTAATCTTATGGGAAAAAGGTTTTTGGTTTTTCCTCAGTTAATTTTACTTTAATCTTAACATTTGCTTTTACCAATCACTTCAGCTCCACAAAACAATCATTTTGGTGTTTAAATTGTGATTCTACGTCCAACCGTTGCAGAGATATTCAAAGTGCTAAACACAGTACGTTGTCCAATGTTATCCTTATGGAGAATAAATAAAATTTGATATCTCGATTATTTATGAATGTATATTGATGAAACTTGGTGTGTGGTTTCATGGTGTACTGGTATATTGATATTTACACAACAAATAAATTTGTTGTTGATTGTCCCCGTAGCAGCTAACCTGCATACTCAGCCCTAATGTTATTCTTATGGAGAATATGTAAAGTTTTATATCTCCCTTAATTATGAACATAAATTAATAAAACTTGTAATGTAGCTTCACCTGGTACAGTTATATTGATAATTGCATAAAAACTCATTTCTTTCTTCCTCGTTGCAGCAAACCTGCGTACTCAGTCCTAATGTTATTCTTATGGAGAATAAATAAAATGTTATAAATCACTTATTTATAAATCTATTTTTGTGAAACTTTGTAAGTGGCTTTATGCAGGAGTGAGAAACATATAAATGCATTGGAAATTCGCTGAGTACGCAGGTTTGCTGCGACGGGGGTATTTATTTTGTCAAGGATTTAGAAATTGTACTTAGTTTAAAGCTTTTTTAATAACCAAGGTAAAAAGTGTTATAATTCGAGCTGGAATCTTTTCATTTAACTGTGCTATAATGTGAACCAGAATCTTTATATAACTTTCAAGTCAACTCTATGTCGCCTGTTCCCGTGTCGGAAACCCATCAAACTTATTTATTTATGCGCCAGAAAACAAGACTAATAATGTTGTATACCAAAAAGCATTACAATAAACGAGTTTTTTATATATATTTATTGTTATTTATTCCATTTCACATTTAATATTCACATTAAAGACAAGACAACGTCTGTCGGGTCATCTAGTTGTATAATAATGGGAACAGTTTTGATAATCTTCCATATGCTAAGTTAAGCTTTTTGTTTATATAAAATTTCCAATTTAGTTTTTGGTAAAAAACTCCTAAATATTTTATTGCCTGATCTGGAGGGTTCCATGGTATTTTCTCGTCTAATATTTCAAGATTTTGAGGTTCTTCAGGTCTGCGAAGAGTAAAGATTTTTGCCTCAGTTTTGTTGGGATTGATTGCTATTCTCCATCTCGTAAACCAATGAATTAAATTGTCCAGGGATTCTTGAACGTTTGTTGTAGCAATATGAATGTCATGGTGTGTGGAATAAATAAGGGTATCATCAGCAAAAACAGCGGTTTTAACATTAGTTGACAGAGGCATGTCTGAAGTGTATATGTTGTACAAAAATGCGACAAAATTGCACCTTGTGGCACTCCGGCTTGTATGGGCCAGGTTGTAGATAAAACTCCAGCAATTTTCACTGCAAATGGCCTATCTTCAAGAAATCTTTTTATAATATTTTGTAAATAAACAGGGATACCGAATTCTCTCAATTTAAATAATAAGCCATCATGCCAAACACGATCAAAAGCTTGACCTACATCTGTAATACAGCAGTAGTATGACATTTTCTTTTAAATCCCTTTATTATATCTTCTGATACTCTTAATAGTTGGTGACTTGTAGAGTGATGAGAACGGAAGCCAAATTGTTGTGGGGATATAAGAGATATACTTTTCACATAAGTGTCTAAACGTTTGTTGATAATTTTTTCGAATAACTTTGACAAATTTGTGAGAAGGCTGATAGGACGATAACTATTTACTTGAGATAAAGGTTTTCCAGGTTTATGGATTACTGTGATTAAGGAATGTTTCCACGTTGTTGGGAAGTATGAGATACTGAGGCAAGCATTGAAAAGAGATGCGAGGAAAGCAAGTCTTTTTTTAGGTAAATTTTGGAGTACAATGTTAGGTATCCCATCATGACCAGGAGATTTTTTTTTTTTAATGTCTTTATGTGGTGAGATATTTCTGATGGGGAAGTATATTTTACAGGTCTCTCGACGGTGTACCATAGTGATAAAATGACTGAGGTGACGTGATATGAAAATTCAGCAACTTGAATGTCGTCGTTAGGATGAAACGTCGACTGATAGTAATCAGCCAACACATTTGCTTTTTCTGCCTTACTTTCATAAACATTGCCATTATTTAATAAGCTAGGGAATATAGAGTTTTCCTTTAGAATACGTTTTGTTGCCAGCCACAAAGAGTTATTATCATTGGGTGACAAATTTGATAGATATTTGTTATACGATTCGTATCGAAAGCGGTCTAGTTCCCATTTAACTCGTCTATTCAATTGATTACACCTTCTACGTAAACAAGGGGTTCTGTACCGTTGCCATTACCTTCTCTGTTTGTTCTTCAGTTTAATAAGGGACATAAAATACTGCGGAGTTGAAGGAGGTTTTCTTGTAGGTTGAAATGGATGAGTCGTAGTTTGTTCTATTGAAGAAATAATTGCATTTATAAACTTATTGCCTCGTCAATTTTAGGTTCACTTGAAAGACGACATATGGGAACGGAATGTTCTTGAAATGTTTATTTAAATTTGTTCCAGTCTACAACTCCTTTAATTAGTTTGTCTTGTAAGGGTTCAAATTATAACTGGCAAATGATCAGAATCGAGGTCAACATGGGTGTCATGGGTGTAGGGTGTGTCACATTTTTAAATATACCAATATCTAAAATATCTGGTCTAACGTTAGGGTTGTAAGAATAATGTGTAGAGAGGTTCATTGGGTGCTACTATCGTGGCATTACAATCAGTAGCAGCTGCTAAGAGTCTTCTACCGTTAGGATTAGTTTTATTACAGCCCCAAGCTTCGTGTTTACAATTTAAGTCCCCCAGCAATATTGTTGGAACATTATAACAAAATAGGTTTTCAATGTAGGTTTTTGAGAACTTATATTGTGGAGCGTGATAGGCAGAATACAAAATTAATTCGTCATTGTTGATTTGTATTTTGATAGCCACAATCTCTAGGTTGTTCATGTTAGGTAAGTACAACGAATGGTGTCAATCCCAACAAAAGTGAGGCAATAATCTTTACTCTTCGCAGACCTAAAGATATATTTATTTTAATTATTAAGGCTACGCCACCCGATGTCCTCGGGGCATCTCTGTCAAATCTGTCCACAAAATAACCTGGTATTGTAAAATTTTCAGTTGATACTAAATGTGTCTCTGTAACACAGGCAATATCTACTTAGTTTTGAGCAAGAAACACAATAAATGCAGAGCGTTTTTCTTTCAAACCGTTAGCATTCCAATTGAGTATGTTTAAATTATGCACTGGTAGTAGATTCAAATCCATTTTTAAAAAGAGATGACACAAGTTCAGAGATAAATGATTTTATTTGAGGAATAAAAGGCTTAATCAGGGATAGTATTGAATTCAACAGTGGATGAAGTGAATCGTTTTCTGATTGTTCGTGGCTTGAGTCTGTTATATTTGTAGTAGGACGTTTGGGCTTAGCTCCATTGGCAGCGCCAGCGTAACTAACATGAGGCAAAAGGAGATTGTCATTGTAAATTCTTGCAGAGATTTCGCGTTCGTTAGTTTTTAAGGCTGGGAAATGATTGGACTTCACATCAAATGTATTATGACTCTTGAGTGTTGTCTGATGGATGGACGTTTTTGTTCTGATTTGATCGTGATTTCAGATATAGGTAGTAGGGGCAACCCCGATAGCCCTATGTGATTCACCAAGTTTACACATTGAACGGGGTCTTCTCTCTTTTTGGGACATTCCGAGAATAGGTGGTTACCCGAGCATTTAACACATCGCGGTTCAAGTCTACAATAATTTTTAGCATGCCCAAAGCGTTGGCAACGAGTGCACTGCGGGATCGACTTAGCTTTCCGCTTCATCTCAATTTGAATTGAACATTGTGATGGTCTGTTTTGTTTCTAGCATTTATTAGCTACTTCACAAAAAAATCAAGCCTATCGCTGGGATATGGCATGTGAATAAGATAAGAGCTGAAATAGATTTTTCGTCATACTACGCGGGAACATATGACTTTCAATACTAAAATGCGGCTGGAAACTTGCTGTTTTCATTTAAAATAACATATGTTCCTTTGTTAGCGAATTTCCCCTATAGGGAAGAAGCTATTACCGTAGGTCTCATGGTAAGACTTAAGCCCGAGACCATGATAACTTTTCATTTTGAGGTCCCCAGATGCCAAAAACACCATTCGTTCAAATTTTTATATATGTATATATATATATATATATATATATTTATATATATATATATATATATGTGTCCGTAAGCACGATAACTCTCGTAAAAAAGGTCCGATCTTAATGAAATTTGGTACAAATGTGTAAAGTACCATTTATTTGAACGAGTTCGAAAACCAGATGAATCGCACCATCCGAAGGGGGATTTTTGGGGGGTTTTGTACCCCAAAAATGTGTTTTTTGGGGTTTTCACATGTAATTTTAATTTAAATCAAATTTTAATTTATACCATTAAATTCAGCTTAAAAAAACAAACAATTTGGTATTTTGATCATTGCTCTACGTCAATTGGTTACCGAGATATTGAAAGTGCTAAACACAGTACGTTGTCTAATGTTATTCTTATGGAGAAAAAGAAAAATTGTATATCTCGCTTATTTATGAACGTAAACTGGCAAAATTTGGTATATGGCTTTATTTGGTTGTGGTCTATTGATATTTGCACAAAAATCCATTTTTTGCCCGATAGTTCCCGTAGCAGCAAACCTGCATACTCAGCCCCATGTTATTCTTATGGAGAATAATTAACGTGTTATCTCCTTTAATTATGAACATAAATTAATAGAACTTGGTATGTGGCTTTACCTAGTTGAGTTATAATGATATTTGTATAAAAGCCCATTTTTAGTGTTCCTTATTTCAGCAAACCTGCATACTCAGCCGCCATGTTATTCTTATGGAGAATAATTAAAATGTCATAAATCGTTTATTTATGAATGTATATTGATGAAACTTGGTATGTGGCTTTATGTGGTATTAAGATAAATTAATATGCACTGGAAATTCGCTGAGTATGCAGGTTTGCTGCTACGGGGGTATTGTATTTTCCGATCACTTCTTTTCCGATCACTAAAATTAGCTACATGTTAATCTTATGGTGAAAGTTTATTTTTGCCGGACAGTTCTTTTCCGATCAGTTTTAGAAGTTACAAACGCGACGCAACAGCTGACTTTCATTATTGTCAAATCATTGGCCAAAGTTAACCTCTCATTGATGTTACACGTGTGAAACATATTATGGCATTGTGTTTTTGTAATCATATGACTTTTTGTAGTATGACGAAAAGTATCGTTCAATACTCGTCCGAAAAGCTCTTTGCCAGTGCTTGATCTAAATTCCGTGCTCTACTTCGTCTCACACGTAAACACGATCTCGCACTGGCAAAGAGCGCTTTTCCGGACTATTAATGAAATATACTATTTCCTTGTTTTACTAAACTTGAATGTTTTAGAATTGTTTAGTTCTTTAGCATTTCGGGGCAACAAATACAATTTTTAAAGTAATTTTATGTCTTGTGATGTTGTTTAAGAACTGACTACTTTTAAACAGACCTGTGCCTCTTTGCTCAGTAAGACACACAATATCGAAAATGAGATAGTAGATCACAAACAATATTTAAAATAACAAATGGTACTTTTATATGATTTCTATGTTGTAGAACCTTTTACTTTTATCATATACTAGCTGGCCCGACAGACTTTGCCCTGTCCTAATGCCATTGAATTTGTTTTATGTAAAATACTCGTTCATTTTCAAGATGAGCTAGTTCACTTCGCTCACTCGCCTCCCGGATGAGCTCGTTCGCTACGCTCACTCACCTATTTTTATGTATTGCTAACTTCGGCACAAAAAATTGAGTTTAAATTTTCATCAGCTCAAACCAAAGTGAATGTCCATAAGAATAACACAGGGTTGGAACTTTGAAGCCCCGTGGGTATGTCTTAAAATCCCTTCTTAGTGGGTGCCGGTGCTATAAGAGGAGTCTACATGCAAAATTCCGTGCTTCATTGTGCAATGGTTTGGTTTGGGCGTTGATCGGAATTTCGTATTTATAGATATAGATAGACTAGCTGGAATCGTTCCCGGTTTCACTCGAAAATACGACAGCTGTGTGTGCTGCATTCTGTGGTTGACCCGTGGAACTACTAAGAATCATAATCAGCTGATAAAATTTTCATCAGCTCAAACCAAAGTGAATGTCCATAAGAATAACATAGGGTTGGAACTTTGAAGCCCCGTAGGGCATAGCCCTATGGGAATTTCTTAAAATCCCTTCTTAGTGGGTGCCTATGCTATAAGAGGAGTCTACATGCAAAATTTCGTGCTTATGTTTTAGGTGCAATGGTTACGCCTGGGCGTTGATCGGAATTTCGTATTCATAGATATAGATAGATATATCTACTAGTGGATTGAAGGGGCCATAGCTCCTAACCTTGCTCTAATACTCTGCCTCATATGATTTTTTACTCTTTACATGGTGAGTGGTCGTAGGTCCCGGCACGGCAAAGCAGCTTGTTCGGTGACACCACCAATTCCTTTAACTTAACTATCACTCCACTTGCCCTTCCAGCCAATAACAAATAACAGTTTCAATTACATTAATATTTATTACTAGTGGCTTAAATGGGCCACAGCCCCTAACCTTGCTCCAATTCTCTTCCTCGTCTTATTTATTTTACTCTTTACGGTATAAGAAGGAACACATGTCAGTTCGTAAACAGAATACTAATCACATGTTTTAATGCAAACAAAGCAGACGTTTTTAAATCCCCATGCTTTTCTTATAGGGGATGTTTTACGTTATTTCTCGTTTGCTTGTAATTTGTTACAAATACTGCTATTTTCCCCGAGTCCCTGGGATTAAGACCTTTTATTTGAGCCGTCTCCCATTATCCGATTTGCCAAACTCCCATAATTTTGACTAAAAAATTTCGCTTACAGAATTATATATAAAGATTCTGTTCATAGCAAGCTTGCAAATGTTTATATAATTTGGTATTATCTAGTTAAAAATATGGTTAAGTTCTGATTTATATTAAGCAACTCATTCCCACACAAAAGCAATTTGCTCAAGTGGGGATTATTATTTCATATGTGGCCTAATCTTTATGTCAATTATGTATTCATGTGAAATAAAAATGATTTTGATTTTATTTGAGGAAAATAAAACTATATACGTAGATACATGTCAGTTCGTAAAAAAACAGACGTTTTAAAATCCCCATGCTTTTCTTATGGGAGATGTTTTACGTTGTTGCTCGTTTGCTGGTAACTTTTTAGAAATACTTCTATTTTCTCGAGTCCCTGGGATTTGACGATTAATTTGAGCCCTCCTCCATCATCCTGCGATTTGCCAAACTCCCATAATTTTGACTAAAAATTTCACTTCCAGAATTATATATAAATTTATCATTTAAATATATATATTTTGTAATTGGTGTGTTAGGTATAATTATCATTAAATGAATACATAGAGTACTTGTGAAACATTACAAAGGCAAAAATAAAATTTCATTTAAATTAAAAACAAAAATATATATATATGTAGTAGCCGTTTAAATGGCCACACAATTATCCTGACTGACCTTAACCTAGAAATTCAATCCACTGCTCATCAAACAAATCTTGGTCTTCTGATTCCAGACACGATTCATCCGTTAGTGTGCCGTCGTCTGAGCTTTCTTCGTCAGAATCGTCACATAACTGGACTACCAATTGTTCAGTGTAGTTGTCTAATAGTCCCTCTTTGATCATAAACTTCAATATTTTCGACATGTTTGCAGATTGTTTTCCATTCCTCAATTCCTAAAACAATAACCAAAATTATAATTAATAAATATGATATAAAAGAAAAAGCAATTAGTATTCACATAAATCACTTTATTGTTATGAACAATAAAGGATTTAGGTAAACAACAAATAATAACATTGAACATATGATTTTTAGCACACATGTCCTTTGAAAAGGACAATTTCACAGGTTTCAGAGTTCTCTGACGTGATATAGTGAAAACATTGATAGGCGTGTATCTTTGGCTATACTGTGTGTTATTTTCTTAGTAAAGTTTCGTTATTTCAATCTCTAGCCAAGGACCATAAACAAACCATGTTCATTTGTATACTATCCGACCCTGAGAGCAAATTGTAAACAAGTAGTAAATTTGTCAACAATATTTGTAATGCAACTAGTATACAAAAAGTAGTTAAAATTAATAGTACCCTCGTCTGCCACCTTACGTGCCTCTTACAATTGATTACATAAACGTAATCACTGCTCTTACTCTACTCGATAAATTTGTTAGATGTAATAGTTAGTAATTTTAAAAATTGTCAGTATTTTAAATATTACAGTAATTATTTTAATATTTAATTATGGATTTCCAACCCTTGTCGGTTTTAAAAAGGTCGCTATTAATTTACGATCGCTCATTCTCTTATATAAATAGCTTTCTTGTAATTATGAATTGCCATCCAATGATACACATAATTTAATTCACTTTTTAGGATGCTTTTTATTTATTGAATCAATCTCATAATCATCTAAGGGTTTTATGTATAGGTTTTTAATAGCTAGGTTTTTATTTGGCCGATTTTGACGATTTGAGGTGTAAAATTAAAGGTATTTTCCTGTAAACGTTTTTAAAGCAATTGACTTTTCATTTAGGCCTCAGGGATCTCGTAACAAGATAACTGGTAATAGTAACTGGTATGACCTTTTTATTGTTTGTGAATTCATTGCTAACGATATCTTTTATTTGAGTGGAGAACTTCGTTTACAACGCTCCAAGAGTCAAAAAGTGACTGCATTTTTAACATCAGACCCGACCTAGTGTTCGTGTATTCATCGTTAATTTACCAAGAGAGATCATTTGGTTCACCAAAGAATAATGCAGTACACGATGCAACTTCTTCCTTTACGGGTATTTGTATATTCAAGAATTTACATACAATCCAGTTATTATTGTACGATAATAGATTGAGAAATTAGCTGCTACATGGACGGAACGGGAATACTATGTAACTTTCAATAGGAAATGTTAATATTTTTGAGTTTTTCTATTCAATTTAATCTTTCGAAAACTTCTGACCCATGGACCTTTAGATTTTTCTCATATACGATGCACATGCACACATGCGATCATCGAATTCATCATCGTTTCGTAATGAGACTCTGTTAAAAATGGCCTTGTTAGTTATGTACACAATGTGTTAACAATTTATGTCCGGAAACTTCATGATTTTTAACACGTTTTTCACGCTTGGAGCGTTGTAGACGATATTTAGAATTTAAACAAAAATAGCGTCAGCGTGCGTGGATGAATCTGCTGCTGATTCTCGTATATTATGTTTAAATGTAGAACTACGTAATCCTGGTGAATGCTGGTAACCTCGGTGTTAATTCTGACCACACAACGTGACATTCTCAAGTCTGTCCCTCACTACTCGCTAAAACACCCAAATATTTGGTCGAACATTTTATAAAAGTTCACTGAACATTCATCTTTAGTTATGAACAATATAAATTATTCGGTAGCTCCCACACGATTTTCGAATGTGCTGAACATCCGGAGTACAACGGAATATTTGTGATTAGTGTGGAAATAGTATATTACTAGTAGCCCGTCGCGGCTTCGCTCGCTATCTGAGTACAATGTTATGCTTTAGAATTCAGTTACATTTGTTAAAGCTCCGGGGGGACCGAGCTTTGCTCGAAAACTAGTCAGTTTGTTAAAAATTCTCACGGTTCCTTTCCAAGGCGAGCGTATTTTCTTTGCTTAATTCCTCGTGTCTTTTTATTTTGGGTATGTCCGTTTTATATTCAATTTTCAGTTTGAATGATTCTCCTAATTAATACATAACCTAATCATGTATATTTAAAGTTATGTACACATTGGTCCTAATCACCGTTCTCACAAAAATCCCAAGTGAATGTTATTTTTACAATTGAATGGTTGCTTTTTAACAGCTGTTATGATTCTTTTGTTTTTATTTACAAATCTTAATCATAACCCCAATGTTAGTTTTTTTCAAATATATTTCTATACAATTCTATATTTTTCCATGGATAAGGCCTGATTAGAACACATTTATTAACCCATAAATTCGATGGTTCCAAAATTTTGTAAAGCATAATTGGAGCAGGAGTAGGTAACGGTTTTATTCTGATGTATTAACTATCCTCCTAACAAATGTATGCTCAATCAATTCAGGTAACTACTAACGTTAGTGACGAATAAATTAAAATTTAAAGGCAGACAGAGCAGATAAATCCAAAAGGGCATACAGGATGGAAGGTATAAGCCAGTTATTGACTACAGTGCATTTCCTGCTGCCTTTCTACAAAATACTTAATCAATCTCTCTATAGAACAGTCAAGTTAGACATTAACAAGGGTCCTCGCATGCAAAATTTAATGTAGTTCAATTATTTTAGTATATTATTAGTAAATATACCACAATAAGTAAGAAACCAAGTTTTGCAGCTTCGAAAGACCTGTGCTACTGACGTAGTAGTAATAAACGGTATCAGGAAACTGGCACATACTTTCTCCCTTTTATCCTAACTTTAATTAATAAATTACTTTTTATTTACTAAATATATAGAATACAAAGCACGGTCGAATGTACAGAAAATCTTCTAAACAAGTTGTTAACAAAAACATCCACCCAAATCCTTGTTTTGGAGGCACTCCAGAATCCATTGGTACACACTTGGTTTTAAGAGGGGAAACGCCAACTATTCCCCCCCAAGGGTTATTAAGGGGCAACATATTTAGAATTTTCTCTGTTGGTTAATGCTAACTTGATAATTATATCAAGTTTGAACGAAATTGATCAGTAAATAAGAGAGAAATAGTAATTTTTGTATTCCCCATAAGAATAAAATTGGACAACGTACTGCGTTTACCACCAAATGAAAATTTAAATTTTCTCCGCAACCAGCAATCGTAGAATAGCAATCCAAAATACCAAATTATTTATTTTGTTAGCTGTTTTAATGGTGAATGGTAATATTTTTTTATATTTATGGTTTTTATGAAAAATCCAAACAACTGAATTTTTTATTTTTTAAATCCTGTAATTTCTGAACCCGTATTTTTAAAGTAATGCGGGTGGTGTCATTTTGTTGGAAATGGAATGCTCTACAAACGAATAAAGTTTAATTAAAATCGTTAGAGCCGTTTTTGAGAAATTTTGAATTTTCATGTTTTTGGCGGTTTTGGGGGGAATTTACCCTTAAAAATCAAAAATTCAATAAATGAAAAAAAACGCCTGGAGATATCGTGGATTAGTACATACATAGCAAATTTCATCAACATCGGTCCACTGGTGTCGTCTCTAGCTCTGTACAAATCCATACAGACAGACAGACAGACAGACAGACACACAGACAACAAAAAAGAAACCCGGGAGATTCTTCTTGTTACGAGATAAACGTGAGGGCCCCAGTTTAGAGTCAAATCAAGAGTTATCCCCAAGTACTTCACAATTACTGTTTTTTTATGAATACCAGGAGGCAGTTTTTAACCCTTTGCGATCGGAATGCATATTTTCCGCTATTCCTCAGCGGTCGCGCGGCCAGCTCTACTGGCCGCCGCCATTAGCGCGCGGAAGTCGGATTTTTTTCCACAGCAGTTGTCGTTTGCGATCGGACGGCCAGCGGTGCTGGCCAACATGAAATCCAACGAACGCTCGGGCGTCCAGCAGGACTGGCCGACAACAATGATTTCGTTTGTAATATTCCAACTGTGGTATAATGCCTGTAGAGTGCTGCAACCTAGTGAGGAATTGTTAAACTAAACGATCAGCAGGCTTGCAACATTATATCGTCAGAATTGTGGTGTAAACAACTAAAATAAACACCTGTTTTTCTGGCCCAAGTGCTGTCATAATCATCATTGTTTTGGTTCAGTTTTATTTGATTTTAACTGTGTTTTGGTGATTTTCTCGAGAGAGTTGTGTTTATTTGTATTTTTAATTAAGTTTCAAGTTTTAATGTACATGATTATAAGAACACTTGTACGTTTACGTATAGGCCTACACTTATATTATAATTAGGCCTAAAATAAAATTGTTTTATCCCGTATAAACATTTATTAGTAAGAATGGGGTTATGTTTTTTTTCCCCCCCGTATATTTAACTAAGTAATAATGAACAATCGTTAAAGATAAGACGAATTGAGAGATGTTTTATTAAAATTTAAATCCCCTATGCTAACATTGAAGGTTTTCAGTGAAAATAATTCCGAGCTGTGGGGAGCGAGCCGCCATGATAAATGCCGAGGTGACGCGTAGTGGGACGTGGCCAGTACAGCTGGCCGCCCGACCGTCGGAACCAAGTTAGTACGGAAAGAATTCCGACTGGCTGCCGACTGCGTTGTGGCCACTCGTGCTGGCCTTCCGATCGCAAAGGGTTAAAAGTAAAAATGACTGGTTGTGTTTTTGTATCGTTTAAAAATAAATTATTTGCATGGAACCAATTGGCTGCTTCTTCCAGAGTGGATTCGGCTACCTTTTTGAGCTCAAAAACATCTGAATTCCAAGAAAACTGTCATCTGCGTACATATATGTAAAGGCATTTAGGTTTGCAGGTAAATCGTTAATAGAAATAAGAAAAAGTAAGGGACCAAGAATCGACCCCTGAGGGATGCCACACGTAATCTCTGTACAGTAGAAATCCAATTATCCGAACCCCAATTATCCGAATATCCAATTATCCGAATCGATTTTGAGTGAAATAATAGAAATATAAAAATCAAGAAAATAACAGCGGGAGCGCGTGTAGCGATAATGCGCCGTGAACGCTAAAATAAAAGCCTGCGCTGTTACCTTCCGGACGATATTTTCGCAGGGAACAATGAGTCTTACCCCCTTCCTGCCCTGCTCATCATCAGTCGCTACTGTTCTTTCACCAAGATTATCGTTCAAAATGAGTACAAAACGTAAACGTGTTGTCCGTTCGCTAAGTGATAAACTCACTTTGCTCGAGATGTTCAAGTGAAATAACCAACATTGAACAGTGAAATACGTACAGTATGTAGGCCTATTGAAAAGAGCAACTGTATATACTGTATTCAATTTAACTCGTGTAATTTAATTTTTATGACGTATATTCTTGATACAGTTTGCTCACTTTCTGTTCACTACATTTATAATAACTTTGTCGATAAAATTCTGATTTTTTATGTATGGTGATGTTTTTTGCTTAATTCCCGAGGTATACCTGATTATCCGAATTTCTGCATATCCGAATTGGCCCGATCCCCAATTAATTTGGATAATTGGAGTTCTACTGTAGTTCTGGACCAATCACCATTAACATAAACAGACTGACTTCGGTTTTGAAGATAGCTCACAAACAAATTCAGCTCACTCCCGCCAATCCCGTAAAACTTTAATTTTTCAAAAAGAATTCTATGAGATACACATTCAGATGCCTTGCTTAGGTCAAAAAATGTGGCCCAAGCAAAGGAGTTATTTTCAAAACTGGATAAAATTTGATTTACTATTGTATCAACTGCATCTATTGTAGATTTGCCTTTGCGGAACCCAAATTGGAAGTTACTAAACAATTTATTTTTTTCAAAATACTCATATACTTGGTGGAAGATGATGTATTCAAAAATCTTTGCAAGAACAGGGATTAACGAGATTGGGCGATAACTACTAGGATCCGAGCTATCCCCACTCTTATAAACAGGAATGACTTTACTCAGTTTTAGTTCATCAGGAAAGTAGCCCTGCTGCAAACACATTGAAAAACAAAAAGTTAGAGGTTCTAAATAAGTAAAAATAGTTGTCTTTGCAAAGCTATTTGACAAGTCATATATATCAAAACTTTTGGAATTTTTCATGTTTTTATAATTGAAACACTTCCTCTGAAGAAATATTTCTCCACACAAAATTCATACATGTTTTGTTTTGATTTTGAATTAACTGAGCTGAATTATTTGAAGGTTTTGGTATACTGGAAAAAGTTTGTTTGATGGAATCCATGAAATAGTTATTTAAACATTGCAGTGAAATAGGACAGGAATTATTTTTTGATTCAATCTGACTTGAGTTTTTAATAAGATTCCATGCTGCCACACATTTATTAGAGGATTGTTCAATTTTTAGTGCATTGTGATTAAGTTTAGCATTTTTTAATTCTTTTTACTTTCTCCCCTTATACATAGTACATGGAGAAAGTATTGTTTTCGTAAAAATTTTCGAATTTGAGTTGTTAGTGGAAATATTCGTTTTGGTGCTCCCTGAACCCAAAAAAGTTGTTTTTACGAGATGTCTGTCTGTGTGTGTGTGTGTGTGTGTGTGTGTGTGTGTGTGTGTGTGTGTGTGTGTGTGTGTGTGTGTGTGTGTGTGTGTCCGTGTGTCCGTGTGTGTGTGTGTGTGTGTGTGTGTGTGTGTGTGTCTGTGTGGATGTGTACAGAGCTAGAGCCCTAACCAATGGGCCGATTTTGATGAAATTTGGTATGTAGGTACTAATCCACGATATCTCCAGGTGTTTTTTTCATTTTTTTGAATTTTTGATTTTTAAGGGTAATTATCCCCCAAAAACCACCAAAAAACATGAAAAATCAAAATTTCTCAAAAACGGCTCTAACGATTTTGATTAAACTTTAGTCGTTTGTAGAACTTATGTTTTCAAACAAAATGACACCAACCGCATTCCTGTAAAAATTCAGGTTCAGAAATTACAGGACTTAAAACATCAAAAATTCAGTTTTTTGGATTTTTCATAAAAAGAAATAAATATAAATAAATATTACTATTCACCATTAAAAAGGGCTCAAAAAACTTAATAATTTAGTATTTTGAATTACTATTCTACGATTGCTGGTTTCGGAGAAAATTGAAATTTTCATTTTGCGGTAAACGCAGTACGTTGTCCAATGTTATTCTTATGGGGAATACAAAAATTATTATTTCTCCCTTATTTACTGATAAATTTAATTCAAACTTGATATGCTTGTCAAGTTAGCATTGACCAACAGAGGAAATTCGAAATATGGTGCCCCTTAATAACCCTGGGGGGGAATAGGGGGCATTTCCCCTCTTAAAACCACGAGTGTAGCAATGGATTCTGTCGTGCCTCCAAAGCAGGGATTTGGGTGAATGTTTTTAAAACAACTTGTTAACAAGATTTTCTGTACATTCGACCGTGCTTTGTATTCTATATTTAGTAAATAAAAAGTAATTTATTCATTAAAGTTGGGCTAAAAGGGAGAAAGTATGTGTCAGTTTCCTGATACCGTTTATTTATATTTTGATCGTAAAACAGGTAGTAATTTTTTGGCTGCATCAGACATACATTACTAATAGCTAATACATTCTGCACTTGGCCGGTTTTGGCCAAAAATATTTTTCATTTGGAGTTTCCTCAAACAAATTTATTTGTGAAGGTGGATTTTTGACTGGTACAATTGTATTTTCATGTATTGATTAACTGCTGTGAACATTAATTTCAATTTTGGAAAGGTGGCAGGGACAGATTGTTTAGTGTGGACTATGACTAGCGGGTTTCTGGGTTGTGTTAATCCAGGGTCCCGGAGGAGAAGGATTATCTTACAATACTGGTTTTGGGCGATTCATTTGCCGTCCGATTCAACAATTTTTTCTACTGCAACCCAGGATTATCTGGGAGTTTAAGTAATTAAATATTTCTGACTTGCAGCAGCACATCCCACTATGCAAGCCATACGATACGGCAGTACGTATTTAATCGATACGATATTTAAAGAGAATCGGGATATTCATAGTTCAACTACTATGCAATGCATCGCTCGGATATATCATATGATCGTGCGGCTCCAATCAGTGACGTTACATTGTCTGTTTTTGATTCTACCAACCATCCAATTGAGCCGTCTTTTGCTTGGTTTGTTTAGAAATATTATATAAAAAAATTAAAAACCCTATTACGCGATGCATCACCAGGCATTGTCTGTTAAATGCAAGTCTGCTACGAGCAAAATTATTGGAATAGTATATTTCGTTACTCGCTTCGCTCGCTGGGGGCTCCGCCCCCAGACCCCTGTGGGGGGCTTCGCCCCTAGGTCGCTGTTTGGCCACAGTTTAATGTAAATTCTGTTTCTGAATACTACTTGTCACGGAGACGTAGTATGTTAAATGGTAAGCCTCCATGTATTACCTAAGTGCTTAAAACAAATTAATACCCTTAACTGATGTATAATGTAGCCTTTATAAGGCGTCGTTTGAACCAGATAAGGAATACGACTACCGTTAACAACCTGAAATGCTATGACTTTGGGTAACTAGAAGCCTTCTGCAACAAATATGGCAAGATTTATAAGGGATTTTACCCTCAACAGAGCCAACATAAAAAATACACCCGAAAAACACGAAAGTCTACAAGAGCTCATAAAACTTTGATATTTTTGTGTGTTTAAGTTACTTGATCTGGGCGTGGGATTATTGCTTGGTACTAATTGTAATGTAGGAATACTGTTTGATAAGTATTAGGCCTCTAAGTTCTATATTAGAGCGACAAACCATTAAAAACCACGAACAAATCTATGAAAAAAGTTTAAATTTAAAAACATCCAGCGCTATCAAAGGGTGAAGGGGGTGAGATACGGCAAAATGTCATAGGACGAAAGTTGTAGTTCGTCTAAAATCCGTGGCACGTAGTGGTCTTTGTTTTCAATAGGACAACCCGTTCGGCCGCTAGAGCTCAAATAAAAAATACTACATTTTGATTTTTGTATTCACAATTATTTATTTTGTTGAGATAGTTCAAACTAAAAATAGTAGGATTTGGGAAGAAAAGGTGCAAGGCACATGCGTGCCAAATCTCACGTCTCTAGCTCAAGTATTCTTGGTGTCACGTGTATGTCCAATAATATAAATTGGCAGAACCCCCAATACACCACTACTTATACTAAGAAAACGGTCATATCTAAAGATATTTAGAGTTTTTCATTTTTCGGCAGGTTTAATTAATAAAAACTGGTAATATTTCTGCTTCTATTTACTAAGTGTAATGTAGACATACTGCGTGCCTAATATTAGGCCTCCATCAAGTATATTAACGTGATAGGTAATAAAAAACGGCTAAAATATTTCGAAAATATGCCGAAATTTGAAAAATCTAGCGCTACCTAAGGGTGAAGGAGAAAAGATACGACAAAAAGTCATAGGACCAAAGTTGTAGATCGTCTAAAATCCGTGCGTCGTGGTGGTCTCCGTTTCTCGATAGGACCAACCGTTCGGCCGCTACAGCCACAAAAAATGCACTATTTTGGAGATGTTCAAAATTTCCTCAATTTTGAATTTTTTTGAGGAGGTTAAAATAAAAATTATACCTTTTTGCAATTTTTCTGGGGGTTTCAATGGACAAGCTACATGGAGGCCTAATTCCATGTTTCTAGCTTATCTAGAATTATCTGAGTAAGTCGATAATGCAGTTTGACAATTATGGAATAATTAGGGGTTTTAATTTTTTTAGGGTGTTTAATTATTAAAACATGTTAGTTTATCGAGTGTTTCGTGAAGGGTAATGTGTCAACATATTAAGTGCAAAATATCAAGTCCTTATATACTAAGTTAAAGTGATAGGAAATTAAAAACCACGAAAATAACCGTCAAAATTGCCTAAAATTTGAAAAATCTAGCGCTACCTAAGGGTGAAGGGAGCGAGATACGACAAAATGTCATAGGAACAAAGTTGTAGATCTTGCAAAATCCGTAGCACGTGGTGTTGTCCGTTTTTCGATAGGTCAATCCGTTCGTCCGCTAGAGCTCAAAAACTGTAATTTTAAAATAAACTTTTTTGGGGGGGTTTTAAATATTTTTTTGGGGGGGTTAAGATACAAAACCGTCAGTTTTGGCGATTTTCCTTGGGGTTGCAAGCTATAAGCTACCTGCATGCAAAATCTCAGGTTTCTAGCTCGTCTAGAAGTGGTCTAGAATTCGTATACCTCAGTGAGTGAGTGAGTGAGTGAGTGAGTGAGTGAGTTACACATGCGGGTGTATATATTTTAGACTAGTCTGGAAAAGAGCGCTCTTTGCCAGTGCGAGATCGTGTCAACGTGCGAGACGAAGTCGAGCACGGAATTTAGATCAAGCACTGGCAAAGAGCTTTTTGGACGAGTATTGAACGATACTTTTCGTCATACTACAAAAAAGTCATTTAATTACAAACCAAGAAATAATTTTACTCTAGAATCAAGGTTTATTTTACTCAAAAAACACATAGGCCTGATTATTATTTTACTATAGGCTATTTACATATTTTATGAAACAAAAACCATAAGCCTAGGCTACTTAGCTTTAAAAAGATTTCTTCGAAGCTATTTTTTATCAAAATTCAAATTGATATTTATGGTGCAATTTTCATTGTTACATTATTTTATAAATGACAAAAACACAATGCCATAATGTGCTTCACACGTGTAACATCAATAAGAGGTTAACTGTGGCCAATGATTTGACAACAATGAAAGTCAGCTGTTGCGTCGCGTTTGTAACTTCTAAAACTGATCGGAAAAGAACTGTACGGCAAAACTAGGCTTTCACCATAAGATTAACATGTAGCTAATTTTAGTGATCGGAAAAGAAGTGATTGGAAAAGACAACAAAGGAACATATGTTATTTTAAATGAAAACAGCAAGTTTCCAGCCGCATTTTAGTATCGAAAGTCATGTGTTCCCGCATAGTATGACGAAAAATTATTTCCAATGCAGGGTCCTTGACGAAAATACCTAACATAGATGAAAGTACTTAAGTACTAAATAAATATTAATTATTTGGTTGTAAGGGACTCCAAGTTGACTAACTGTGTTTCCAAATATGTTATTAAAAAAAATGTTTGTTTTAATACAACAAATTATGCCTACAGACCTTGAATCTCAGTCTATAAATTAATTTAGAAGTAAGTGCGTATTTTAGACATTGGTTGATTATACTGTACTAGCTGATTAATATTATTGTTATTATTATAGATATTAGTTGAATATGTTCAAGCTAATCAGGCTATTGTTGTAATTTTTGCTATTAAATTACTTTTCTTTTGGATTGCCAAAATTTGGAGTTTTCCAATAAGATGATTTATTTAAATAATTTTCGTACTTATTAGTTTTTTACAAGGGGCTTTATAATATGATTCCAATGGTTGCGGTAGGCGCATGAAAAATCGCTTTAGGCTTGCAGAAAGTTTTGGGATTTTACATATTCCGTTACAGAAAGAATGAAAACATTCTGTCTTGGGGCCTGGGGGTCCGCAGACCACCTTTCGGGAAGCACTGCTATTTTAGGCTGGTAATATGTGTCTCGGGGGTGTCCCTTAAAATCGTTTAAAATCGCCGTATCTCGGCCGATCAAATTTGTTTCGATCTTAGTTTAGGTAAAATCTTTGTTTTCAACGATAACATACTTTGAGACTTCCGCTGGCATGTTGGCCTTTAAATTGCGTTTTGGATATAAACTGTTGCGGTTTTTTTGGCCGATAAACTATGTTCACTTGTCGTTTACGGTTTAAAAGTTACAGCGAACATGAAATGTGGTAAAATTGCCATTTTTAATCCGAAAAACAGGTCAAATAGCTGATTTTGGTCCATGAATTCAATACAGTCGTCTTTTTAGGCCGATAACTCACACTTTGGTCTATAAAACGCGTTCGGCTATTTTGTCAGCTGATAAAATTATTGATATGAAGTTTTTAACAAATTTCCGGGGGTGGACTCCCAGACCCCCTACCCCGGGGGGGGGGATTCCATAACCCCCCTAACCCCTGGCATTCCCCCCCCCCCACCAGTGTGACTCCCTGGATCCGCCCCTCGTTCTGACAAGTCAGTGGGAACTACGTATAGGGAATATTGAACTCTCGTGCTAAAAGTTTCCTTTAGCTCGACCACACCCCAATGGCAAATGTACTTGCATGAAAATAAAATAGGTAACCAATTCAGTTATTCTTAATGAAATTATGGATAAGTTACTTAGTTATCTGGAATACGACTTCTGAGCATTTAAGAGGTTTCGGAAGCTTTTGGTCACGCCCAGAATGCAATGATGCATGAAAATATTTAACTATATATAGATTAATTTAAATATAGGCTAATTCCCATTTCATCCATGCGTGTAGCACGGTTTACCGAATGTACAGTGTGATAGTTATTAACTTGTAAAGAAATAATTGAATTTGAATACTTGCTTACAGATTTGTTAATATGAAGAATTGTTTGCGATGGTGCCTCGTACTAGAGACACATATACCTGTCGCCTAAAGCAAGTGTATTAATTTTGCTTGTTATGTTGCATTAAATCTATTTAACATAAGTTTTAACATCTGTTTTGGTTTTTGATTTTAGTGGCAGTGCATAAGAAGTTTCCTGGATGAACTGGAGGGCGCTTTGAAAATAATAAAGTTAGCAATTTATGACATAAAATTTAATCAATTAAAACAACAGTAGAATGCAGTGTTTTTTTTATATTACTTTTCTATTCATATAAGGTATTCAATAAAATTTGTAATTTTATCAATAATTTGAGTTTTATTTAAGCTACTTCCTTTGCTAGTAAGTAAAGTAATACAATTTCATTAACTTGCTATACAAAATCACGTGAAAATGTTATAAAGTAGGCCTGATCACTTTAGTATTAATTTTTTATCAGGCAAATGAATTTAAACTTTATTACCTCTAAGAGACTGAATATTTCAATAGCAATTAATATTTCTAAAACAAGTGGGATGATCAGCGTTGGAGGGGAAGTTAACAATACTATCTGTCATAATAATATCCCTGCGGAAAACATTTGGCTACTCGGTATATTAAATATATTTTACTGGGTGAACGTATGGTAATAAGTTTTTATGGTAGTCTTTATAAACACGAGGATGGTATTCTAACCAAAATTGACAATATATCATTTATGTTTTTGAGTATTGTATTTTAAATTATGTCTTAACAAATAGGTACTAAATTATTACATTAGGTTTCTTGGTTTTTTTCTAATGGAATGGTCAACACAAGCCTTTGAACTGTGTCACTATTGTAAGCAGTATATTTGGAACATTTGTTCTTGTAGACTTAGCTATTTTTTACTCTTAAAAAAGTTTATTTTCTTTTGCTGATTTAAAATTTATTTGCTGTTATTTAAATATTTGTTTGCCTATAAAACTAATGTTTAAACATATGGGTGCAGCAAACTCGTTAGGTTGAAGGTAAATTAAAATAATTTGTGTTAGGCCTAATCAATAAAGGCTGTCCCACACTTCTCGCAAATATGCTTGATCATTTGGCCTAACTACAAATGTTCGGTAGTCGCAAGAAGTGTGGGAGCTGCACGAAATATTTTGTATCAGTACACTATCGCCGAATGATTCTCTCGATGTTTGGAACGAGTCTTGCACCAAATCAACCAAATGTGTACAACAAACTAATCAAGTACACGCTCGCCCAATACCAATGCAATACCATGCTCGCCCATTCACTTCCGCTCGTCTCCTTTGATTTGTGCCAAAACCCGACAAAAACAGCACAGGTGAACACGAATTATGGTGAGGCGAACTATCCCGAACATTTGAGAACATTTAATCATTTGAGATGATTTAAGTTTTATTTAAGAAACAACAAATTAATGAGTGCTAAACTCTGTTAATTTTTTTTGACCAAACTATATTTGAAATTAACCTTCGCACTGTAAAAAATAATCGTGTTAATTCGACCCAAATTTAATACCAAGATGTCCCAGTAAGACCTCACACACTCTTGTGTCGAAATAACACTCAGCTGCTTGTGTTGAAGTTCACCCACTTACCTGAGTTGGAAACCATCACAATTCCTTGTGTCACTCGGTAACACATATTTCGTCCGTGTTAAATGTTTAACACATTTTTGTGTGTGAAAAAAATTACTCTATGATTAAGCAACACAGAAATACTGTGTTAAAATACTTACCCAAATTTGTATTAATATAACCATTTTATTGTAAATAACACGCAGCATAATAAGTCAACACATAACATTTGTGTTATATTTGTTACACAAATTTGAGTGAAATATTAACCAAAATACCTGTCAGGTAAGTTTGTATTTTTTCTGTGTAAAGAAAAACAGTGAACAGCTTATTTCTTGTGCAAAATTAAATGTCTGTAATGGTATACATCACTTGAGAAAGGTTAAATCACCGGGAAATATTGCACAGACAAATTCAACTCGACATCACCTGTCCACCAACAATTTTATACACCAAGTTTCAGTAAAAATTTATATATCACATTAAGATGGGTCCAAATTTAAAACTTTATACTAATAAAGGTAACCCACCGTAAAGTTGCTTTTGAAACACTTATACTCTACATAGTTTAAAATTACACCAGATATTCGTCTTCACATTACAGGTTTGATCTTGAGTGACCAAAACAGTAAAAAAATATTTTTAAACTGTTAAACATAATCTTTAAACTGGACAAATTTTGAGGGGTTATTCAAATTTTATAGTTTGTTCATATATTTAATATATAATATTGCAAAAAATATTTCATCTGTAAATAAATTAAGCATTCCTATTAAGTTACGTTAAAAACGGTTAATTGAAAAAATTAACCTGGATTAAAAGTTATCACTTTTCACAACCGTACCAAAAGATACAATGAAATTTTCAAGATTCTAAATCACTGGATCTTCCAACTTTATATGTAAATAGGTATATTCAAAAATACTAAACATTTAAAGATAAAACACTTTATTGCACACATTGTTTAATGCAATGATTTTATCGTGAAGGCTTCAACGGCCCTTTAAATCTAACTCTAACAGGTACGGGGAGACACTTCTTCTGTTGCACAGGTCAAAAGATTTGGCTGGGGATCACTTGAACTCTGTCTTTTGTTGGTCCACGGCTGAAAGATATGGCTGAAGATCACTTGAACTGCTTACTAGCTCTTCCAGAATGGCCATTCTGAAAAATATTTTTCAATACTATATATCTGGTCAGCAATGATATACCAATAGTTATTGGGTACTTCATCAAGAGAAGCCCATAAAACTTTTGAGGGCAGTACATATACAAAGCAAGGACAACTAAAGGCATCCAGTGGCTGTGTCTCTTTTGGTTCAAGAGCCAGTGGCGTAACTGCTGGGCCCGCGAGCCGAGGTAAGCGCTCTGGCAGGCCCGCATTTTGGGATGAAATAGTTCAACTTAATTTTGATAAATGTTAATAACTTTAGCCATTCTGAATTAGTTATGCTGCTTTTCACTGTATAAGTCGTCTAAAAAAAAAAAAAAAAACAGCAATGTTCATTTTGCCGCCCACACTTTAAACTTTTTTTTAGGTTACCGGTATACTTTTTCAAATATTCCAAAAAACATAATTGTTTTGGTGTAGTTCTTTTAGTCAAAGTATTACAAGGTATGACGTTTTAAGTTAAAATACTTACACTTAAAAATAAAAAAAAAGTTGCCCAACACGCTGGTCATCTCGAATTGATTCTTTGAAACTGTGCGATTATGCTACATGGGGGCTAAAAATAAGTTTGCGGGGGGGGCCCAAAAAATCAGTTACGCCACTGTCAAGAGCCAATGAAACTTTATTGCACACCATTAAAATAGCTAACAATTTAGCATTTTGATTATGTCAATCGGTAACTGACATATTGAAAGTTCTAAATACAGTATGTGAATCTTATGGAGAACTAGCTGATGTACCCGTTCTTCGCACAGGTGTTTTCTTTACCCAATATATAGTCAATGCAATCTGCAATTAAGTTAGCATGAAACAGCTGTTCTTGCTTCTGCTCTTTAAAGCTGTCAAATGGAAGTATCCACAGCTGTTCGCATTACAGTTTCTGAATGTTTACTTTCTTCTGAAATGTAAACATTGAAACTTAGGACGTTCACGGGGCTTAGCCCCGAGGGGATTTTAAGGAAGTGAATAGGCCTATATGTTGCATGGGTTCAAGATCTACCTTTATGTAAAATTTCAGCCCAGTCAGTTCAGTAGTTTTTGTGTTCACCCAGAACATCAGACAGACAGACAAAAACCATCTCTTCTTTATAATATTATAACAAACTAGCAAATCCAGCTGCTCACAAATTCAAGCAAATACGGTTGTGACTTTAAATTGTGTTGCCATTCCAAAAGTTAGCCTGAAGCAGCTGATCTTTCTTCTGTACTGTGTTTTGTTACCTTCAACAGCTATCAAATTCTCAATTTCAATGATTACTGTTCTTCCATAAGATCAGTGTCTCCAGTTGTACGATTATTATCGTTTTGTACGATAATTCAGCCCGTTGTACCATGTACGATAGGTCACGTACGATACGGTAAATTGTATAATAATTTGGGATCAGCCTAAACTATACATGATTATGACCTACTAATTAATTGAATGATTACTAATGATGAACTAATTACTGACTACTTCATGAATTAAATTCTAAAAATACATAAATAGGCTCTCAGAACATATTTTAAAAGTACTAAATACAATTTTTGTTGGATTCTTTGCCATTTATTTTTATAAATACCCTACATAGGCTTTGTAAAATATCGTGAGTTTTGTTAAGCATTTGTTTATTTATTCGAACCTTTATTTCGTTTGGAAATTTACAGCTGTTCTACTTAAAAAAATTGAATGTTTGTCTATTTTAACGTTTGAGTGTAAGTTTTAGGTGTCTTTGCAAACGTGCAATAATTTTACCTACAATACAATAATATTTAACTACTTGTATGGTATTTGTCCCTGGCCGAACTGGAGACACTGCATAAGATTAACATTGCAACTTTGAAGGCCTTTGGGGCCTGAGGGCCGATGTAGATTTTAATGATTTTCTGCAGACCTACGCATTGAGACATTTCCGCATAGATACTTCAATCATAACAATCGGTACAGTGGATCCTGATATCTCAGCGTGACACAAAATCTGCTTGTGTATTAAATATTAGGTTTGCTGCAGCAAGGGTATTTTTGTTTGGCTACTTAGCTTGCCGGCAAACTAAATATCCCCTGACACTGTAATAGGCCTGGAAAAAGGGTTTATAATTTAAATCTTAAGATAGGAGGGAGGCACCTCACTGTCGGTAGGGTATGTTAGATGGGGTTAGATGGGGACTGTAACTTTCTTTTTTTTTATTCGGATTGTTATATTGGATTTTACCTTGTAGAACTGCCACTCCCACTCTCACTCTGTCCAGTTTTCTTTCTACTTGCTGTTGGAGGTAAGTAGGTGAACCGTTGAAATCATTGAATTTCTCGTCTGGTTCCATTCTATAAATAAAAGTTACAAATTACCTTTTCTGAACTAAAATACCTAAACGTTTAAACGGGTGCAGTTCCGGATCTGGGCTACCATACTATCGAATGAAAATATCAAAAGTTTTAACAGTTGATATATCGATTACTCTTATTCTTCAAATTTTCTGTCGATGTAGCTCTCTACAAAACGACATCCAATCAGCGATAGTTTTCCTGCTGGTTTTAGATGTTGATGTGCTTGTTTTTCTTATTAAAAAATCATAATTTACAACATGTATACAAAAAATTAAACTAAAGTTAGAATGTTAATCAATCCAAACTTGGCATTTTCGAAAAAAGTGTTTTATAAAGCGTTCTTTCTTACATCGTGTTCGTCATTGACCTTTTTTTTGCATCAAAATTTGACCGAATTTTCACCACGTATTAGTGTTTTTTGTTTTGCCTCCACACACATCACAATTTGGATTATTAGGTACCTATTAGTTCTTTGTCTTGAAGAAAACTAACACATTTTTCTATTGGATTAAACACATGTTTACAGAAACATGTAAAATTCACAAACTCACAATCACTTTCTACTTCTATTTTTATTTACTTTATTTTAAAATGTAAATAAACAATTTTAATTAAAAATGTTTAAAAACATCTGATTATTAAAAATAGAATACAGTTTAATTATTCGATATATATATCGATTGTTAAAACTTCGATATTTTCATGCGATATTTGAATGTCACAAAATTAATGTTCTCCTGTAAGTTAATTTGAAAGTTTCCACCACCCTACGTATGTAAAAGAATTCTCCTACCTTTATGCTGTGTGTATTCCGTAATGGGTAATGTTAACAGTTTGACTAACATCAATATTTTCTCTATCTTATGTTAAGCAAATATTCGTTTGCTAGCGATATCGCAATATGGCGATAAGTCTTGCCATCAACAATTTTACTCACTGTCATTGTGTATTGCGAGTTGCAAGTTGCGTATCAGCAAGTATACTTTCTGGCATGGTTGGTTGGTCAGGTTGACAAGGGGCTTAATAGGTTAAGGAGCTACGGAGGTACGGTAGGCCTACTCAGAACAGTACAGTCGGCACGACTCTTATTCGATAAATTGAGGTTAGGTGAGATGTAAACTACTCTCAAAGCGAGGTGTTAATATGACAGAAGTTTAGTTATGTTATGTTATTGTTGATAATAAAAAGTTGGCATCACTCACGTCTTCATATATGTGGAGGCGGACCGGAAACTACTTTATTTAAGCCCTGAATTGTTTACTTGAGCTAACAATAAAATTAAGTAGGTATTTGATTACAGGGTTCTTATGGAGTATACATGACCCCAACTATATTGAGTTAAATTTGCATTTTTCTTAAAGATATTTACCTCTAGAATCCAGAAATAACATTTATTTTGCACGGGAACCATTATTAATTATAGAAAATATTACTTAAAATTATTATTTTCGATGCAAGCAGACAATACTTACAAACCACAGATTAGAACACAACTTTCAATGTTTCTAGTTTCTACAGACTATCAGGAAAACGTCCATAGAGTATATAATATATATAAATGAAATGTCGTAGATAATATGTATCTAATAAAAAGTTATGTTTTGTGCTTTATTTACCCCTTACCCATTATAAGTGACTAAGTGTTGAGAGGTGAGTGAGCAAAGTGAACAAGCTCATTCTGAAAGTAAATGAGCGTAGCGAACTAAGTCACCATGGAGGCAAGTGAGCGCGATGGTTAGTAAAAAACACTACATCTTCGTAGGGTACGTGACAGCAAACGAGGTCACCATGGAGGCAAGTGAGCGCGGAGCGCGTAAGCTCATCCTGTAGGAAGTGAGCTGGCGAAGAAGCTTGATCCGAAAATGAATGGTTAATAAAAAACGCTACATCTTCGTACGGTATGTGACATTAAAGCGTACACTTAGTACTGGCATGGTTTGTTGGTGGGCTTGCCACGGGTGCTTATTAGGTTAACTAGCTTGGGTTAGGTTAAGTGCCACCGTACCTGGATGGCAAAACGAACAAAAACAAACCACACCTAACCTAACCCAACGCTAGTTAACCTAATAAGTACCCGTGGCAAGCCCACCAACCAACAATCCGAATATAAGTATACTTTGGTACCTATTATACTCCTAATTAGGTTAGGTTAGGTAATACAGGTGCAGTCGAGCAATATTCAAGGGTTCGAGTTGGCAAACCTGCTCCAAGTAGAAAAATCAGCTCCGAAGCAGAAAAAATAACAAAATGGACGTTAACACCGTTTATTTAATTTCGTACCGTTAATTTTCATCTTAAAAGTTGTTATTTACTGACGTATAGTTATTTTAAGAACATATTATGATTATCTCTAGTGGATGATGATTGATCAAACGGTATTTATGTGTTTTCTTTATTAACAAGTTCATAGATTGGAAATCTCTTGCAGACAGTTCCATGTTGCAATTTGAACGTTCCTCCCCTCAAACCACTAGTCAGCAGAAGAAATTGGAACCGTCCAAGTTTTTTTTACTATTTTCACCATTAAAACGGTCTTTCCGCAGAAAAAGAATACTTTTATCGTGTTTTTCAGGTCAAAATCTATAAGAAAAGTGTAAATCTACCTCGATTTTGTTGGGGTCATGTATACTCCATAATTACCTACAGGTTCTTATCCTCTTATCAATAGATTGCCAAGCATACATAGCGTAATCCATCTTACGTTTAAGAAAGGTTATCTGAATTTCAAAGTAGGTACGCCTAGCTCACAAACTTAACTTGTCTATAGTAGACTCACTAAAGCTGGAGCAGTCAAAATACTAGAGGAGTTATAACATGTTTGTATAAAATTAGCAAATTAAGTTCTCAGACCCCTTCAAAGTTTTAATGTAAGGAGTACAAAAGTGAGATTTAACCTCGAGTCGTACAGGCTTTGGAGAGTAGGCTAGGCCTGTAATCGGTAATTATGGAGTATACATGACCCCAACAAAATCGAGCCAAGTTAAGTTTGTGAGCTAGGCATACCTACTTTGAAATTCAGATAACCTTACTTGAACGTAAGATGGATTACACTATGTATGCATGGCAATCTATTGAGTAGAGGATAAGTAGGCAAAATTGACAAGGCCTAAGTTATTTTGTCAAACAAAATTGTTTTTCCTAGGATGTCCTTCTAACATCAATCACCCTAATAACTCAAGCACGCCGCTTCCTTCACGGAGTTGTAGGGGTTACTTACAGCCTACAATAACACTGATCACTACCTTTACAGCTAAATCTTCACTTACCTTATCACCCATCTTGACGACATGTAGTAACAGTAGTATTTGGCTACTGCATTGCAGTTCCACATTCGCAATTTAAAACTCAAAGAACGTAAACTGACAAACTAACAAAAATAATGCTGCCGGGTGTCGTCTGTCGCTGTCAAGGAGTTCTATTGGTATTACTGGAGGTAACACTGATGAACAAAACTACGAGCCGTTCTTTCCAAATTTTGGTGAGGCAAAGAACTACTCGCTGAAATCGAACTAGTTGGCAAAGTAACTCAAACAAATACCTACTAATGATTTTAACATTAATAAACTTGTATTCGTTTGTTTGCTCATGATTTATCATATTTCACGGCAAGATTAGATGCATAAATAGAGTGAAAAAATGAATTTGCTCCAACTTGTATTACTTTTACTCCAGTGATTTTCACGAGTAGAATCACTTATAGGAGTAAACAACGAATCATGATAGTTCAAAGAACGATAAATTTGCCTCACCAGTGTACCAACAGTAGGATTTATTCATAATTATTCTCAGTAATAAGTTGATAATTTCATTCATCTGCAACTGCAACTACATTAAAAAATGTACTTCTACTTCTACTTTTTAGGTGGAAATATTTGTTCATGGATCCTTTTTGAAAGAGTTTTTCTGCCAATTTAAATACATATCATAGTGTTAAAAACCTAATCTTGAGTTGCTTTATTAGTTTATTACATACCCTAAGCCCTACCCAAACTTAGACTAAATGTAATAGTACTAATAGTGTAATACAGATTTTTATCTTTCACCGTTGATCATTTGTGCTATTTAAATAATTGTTTTGTATTTTTAATAAACAAAATTGTATTCATTTACTATAACTACCGTCAACATATACAAAATTACACTTAATCGCATATTTTTCCTGGCTTTTTGTGAATTACGGCCAATCCCGGGTGCAACGCACATTAATTACCCACAATTCCACACAAAATTACCGTGTTTAAAATATATTTTAGAAGACCAACACGCTTTCGTGTCACAAATGCCAAATTGACACAGCATAGTTTTACCACGAATGCGAATTGGTTACTCAAGCCTCTAGTAAACCAATTTCAGTGTCTATTTTCACACAATCAGTTTAACCAACATCTTTGTGTTTAAAATACCCCAGCATTTTTTTACAGTGCAATATGTTTTGCAAATAACAATGTTCAAAGCAAACAATGAAATTAGTTGTCCATACACAAATTAGATTGTTTAGTTTATTATATTTTTGGTAGTTTCAACAATTATTCATTTTTCTCTGTGAACCGTACGTGTCACCTTGACACTGCTCACTGCTCTCTAAATGTTTTAAGCCAAGTACGCAGTTAATATTTGGGTAGTATCAACCCAATGCTGGTTTAAAACTGTATAACTGTGATATACACTGCTGTATCAAGAAAATTTAAGTTTTATAAAGATGGCGGTTTGACAGTTTCCCCAGTATCTACTTGAAGAGAGACATTTAGAAGTATCATCTAAATATGGGATTTCTTAAATGTATTATACGATTAAACATGGCGGATCTCTGGGGTTTTCTATATCAGCTTGATGTGGTAACCTGTAAGAGTATCAGCTTTTCTTTAAAATCTGTTATAAGTGAAAAAATACTAGTGTATACAACTATATATCAATCTGAAATTTTATAAAACACATTAATAAATCATTTTCAGTGACTTAGTCTTTGAACTGAACGAATATATACAGTAACAAGTTGGACCACAAGGGATGGACTACTCATAAAACCAACTGTAAGAGTGATTTTATGTATATATATATATATATATATATATATATATATACATATATAGTATCGAACGAATGGTGTTTTTGGGGTCTGGGGACCTCAAAACGAAAAGTTATCACGGTCCCGGGCCTAGGTCTTACCATGCCGACTACGGTAATAGCTTCTTCCCTATAGGGGAAATTCGCTAAAACTTGGTATGTAACTTCACCAGGTTGAGTTATATTGATAATTGCAAAAAAGACACATATCTTATCTTCCTTGTTGCAGCAAACCTGCGTACTCAATTATAATGTTATTCTCATAGAGAATAAATCAAATGCTATATATCACTTATTAATGAATGTATTTTTGTGAAACTTGGTAAGTGGCTCTAGGTAGTAGTGATACCCATATATATGCATTGGAAATTTGCTGAGTACGCAGGTTTGCTGCGACGGGGGTGGATTGGCGGATTAGGAAACCCCAGCTTTGCTGCTAGTCACCTCTTCCACAAACGGGAATATTGCGAAGGTTACCGGAAAGATAGGATATAGCAGGAAAGGAAAGGGTGGGAAGGGACGACAGCCATATCGACCCCTCAGAGGGCCAATTCCCGTGCCCCTGTGACAGCTGGGATGAGGCTCTCAACAGGGGACCCTCATTTTGCCCTCCAACAGGTCAACTCAACTGACAGGGTATCCATGTACAACAGCCAGGGACCATTCATTCTCAGGTTGGCAGGAGGGACCAAACCCGGAGACTGTCCCTAGCCGCTGCAAATGGAGGGACCAAAGGTGAAAGGGAAGTTAGTCATTATGGACAGCCAAAAGACTTACCATATGTAATTCCAACCTCATTTGCTGTACCCAATGTCAGCCTCAAAACTGGTATAGACCAGTCTTAAGGTAGTCCTGGGACTGCGACGGGGTTATTGTTATTCATAGTAACCGGTGTTATGATTTTAAACTCCATCAGCCCAACGTTAAAATTTTCAATTTTCAAATGAGTTGTTTAGAAAAATACGTGTTTTCCTGAGGTAGTGGTTTTCACCAATCGATTGTTTAGCCCCTAATTCCAAACTTTCAGCAAAATCCTTTTACTGGATCTCGAGATAAATTTCGCAAACAAACAAACAAACAGGCATAGCTCGTATTAGAATATAGGATTCATCCTCCAGTTCTTAGGTTTACTTCATCTTAGCTCTTTAATATTGGTGGTTTTAGCACTCTGGTATAACTTCTACTTCTATTGCTAGTACATTAGGCATAAATCTAAAGCCATTTTGACAGGACGTCATGAAACGAGGGTTAAAGCCAAAAGAAATCGTATTAACATTAATTGCTTCATTTGTTGAAAGGTTTTGTACATTTCTGAGCTCATTCACATGTAAAACCTACAAAATTCTAGTGAACATTGTGCTACTGTTTTTCATGATAGCACATTTTACTATGTGAATTTCCAGATCAGCTGTTTTCAAGTGTTGACACAAATGTTTACATATTCAAACACAAAATAACTGTTATATCGTTATGTAAATCTAATCGTAATCTGAAACTAAATTTGCCATGAAAATATCAAAAGTGAGTAATTGCTGCTGCGGCTTTAACCTTCGAATAGGAAGCGTCTTAATTGGGTTGATCATCATCCTAGTTGGTGTCTTAAACACTCTCTGGGGTTTTGAAGTACTCGGAAATGAAGGGAAACAGACAAAGCTGCAGAATATCGTGACAGTGTGTTGTGGAATTTCTTATTTGATGTGTGGAATCTGTATAATTTGCGGAGTGCTCACCAAACAGTATATTTTAGTAAATATTCCGTCTCTTATAACGCTGGCGACTTGGGTGGCTAACCTGGTTATGGCCGCCGTATTGTTTGAATCGTATCGAATGTTCTTTACCTTATTATCCGGTGCTCTAGCCTTTGGCCTACTGTGCTATTTTGTGATGGTATTGTGGAGTTTCGCTCCGAGTCCAAGTGAAGATGATAATACAACAGAGGCCACCGACCAACAAGAAACAAATGAAATTGAGATAGTAGATAAGTTAAAAAACATCGCGCATTAGACTTGATAGGTTACACAACTTTCCAGGTTACAATTAATTATACATTTATGTCCACGCAAATATGGTGTTTTTACTATCTTATTATATAATCATTATTATATTATAGGTCGTAAATATGTGGGAATTTGTTTTAAAATTCAAAATCAAAGGCCCCGCACAATAAATAGTTGATTTAAGTTAGTATTTTCGCCAGGTATCATGTTTTTTAAATTCTATTTAGGTAGTTGGTTGCTTACGGAAAAACTTACGGGGGCAACTGACTGGGGCATTTAAACTTCCACAACGGTAATTCATACATTTCAACTATGTGGTTTTCAGTTAATAACGGAAAGTAGCAAAACACGATTATGCATATGTTTTATGTATTGTAATGTATCTATTGTATTTTAATTGTTAATTTATTTTTTTTAACATTTGCTTAGGTGGAATATTTTCAGCGTTGGTAGATAGGTTGCAAACATTGACTTCAAACTAAATATTGGAGGCAATACGTCTCAGGGAAACTGCGTGCCGACCGCCATTTTCTGGTGAGGTTAATGGGCATGTTGGTAAAATCAAACGAGTCACCAAAGTCAAACTATTGAACTAAATCATTATTTAAACATAACATTCATTGTACGCCTGGATTGTATTATATTGTTCAGTATTAATAAATACACAAACGAATAAAATAAATCAGTTAGATTTTTAGTTCTTTTAGTGCTATAAATTCAATTAGATTTGATAAGTGTATTTCTGTAACATAAAGAGAAATAATCATCACTGGAGTACCAGCCGAACAGTCAATGGCTCGGCATTCCAACATATTCTGAAGTTTTGCCGTATTGAATTCAGTATTTAGTTATATTTCAGTGGTTGCAAAGAAATACATATTAAGTAAACAAATGATTTCACATTTTTTATAGAATATATCAGCTGATCGAAGCAATAACAAGAGAATTAATCAACCAGTGTTACTTGAGCACATTGTGCGTGGCGGGTACTTTTATAGTTGGGAATCATTCACTATGGCCGTTGGTATCTTATGGAGTTTAATACTGTTTTCATCGCTGAGAACTGTATATTTTCAGCGCTGGTAATATAGCCAAGGATATAGATTCTTTGAGTTTAATCGTTATTTTGAGTATTTTGAGTAAACCTAATACTTTGTACTCATACTGTTTGGGTTCGTACAGTACCTATCCCACTTTTGAAATTCATCTCAAACGAAATACCAATATTAATATCGGTAGTTAAATTGAATATTTACTTCATTTAGATTACTATTTATACTTAATTGTTGTTATTAAAATCATGATTAAATCAACAATAATCTTACCTTTTGCTGACATTTTGAGTACAGTGATTCCTATCTTGATAGTTTGGCTCGAAAGAGAATATTTTCCGATTCCAAGCTTTCTGCTCTTTCAGCTAACAATTCGTTTTTCTACCATAATTGTACATTTTCTTCTTTTAATTTCCTCTGGATTTCCTCTCGATTGTCCTCATTCATGGATATTGATTCATTATTTCCATTAGTATTACTTTCCTTGCAGCTACTGTTTTCTACGGTTAAATCAAACTCGTTGACAAGTGTGCGCGCATTTACTTCGTCCATTTCATCACTTTTAATTGCAATAATTGTTCTGAGGGTTACAGCTTGGGACGGAATTTACCCGCGCAGCTTGGGAAGAGCATACCCGCACATTATCAATAATTAATTCATCTTTTATTTATGTCACACGCAGCTTTCCATTTTTGTCTCATATCTAAATTTGTTGGGAAACGGGTGAAATGAAATGCCATTGTTTTTTTAATTTCTCTCATTATAATTACAACTTAAAACGCAACAACCGGGCATATTTAAATATCAAAATAACCTATTATAAAGATTAATACGACCAATTTGTTTGTTTACATTTACTTAAATCAAAACAAAAAATAACGACAACGGAGCACTATGGCCAGCTGTTTGGCGCGCAATTTGTTAATGACCCTTACCTTTTTTTGTTCTAGGTTCCTTGGGTATTGCGATCTATAATATCGTTCTTTGTATTTTTGATGTTGTTTCGAAAGAACTAAGAGATTGCGTTGCTTAAATCATGATACAGTAACTCTTTTGGATTTGTAATTTGTCAATTTTATAACGTACTTTAAACCTATCCTGGTGACAAGTTTGTAGAAGAAAACAGCTATTCCCCGTCTGCATTAAATTAATGCACTTTTTGGTGGTCTTTCATTGTTCGGAGTTTTTTTATATAATGTCCAATTAAATGCTTATAGTGTGAGTAAAGTGGTCATTTAAAATACGTTACCTTAACCATTAAAGGTCGTGGAAAGCCTGTTCTATAGCTAAAGTCAATTGTACATCTTATTCGGGATAATTTGGATGAAGACACTGATTTCATAAGTTAGGTCTGCACATGTACTTATAAAAATGCCGTTCAAAATCGGGGCTGTATCTGAGAGAAAGAGTATTTTAAAATTCTACGATTTCTGGCTCTACCATATAAACCATTCTGCCAAATCGAGGGTTCTTTTGGACCTATTAACCTATTTTTAAAACTTGCATTGATTTTCTGTTTTAGAATGGACATAATTGTAATTTCAATGAGTGTATATGATATTTGTTATTTATAGTTTATTGTTTTACAAGGGGAAAAAATAACACCACGCTTTTAAACTTAAATGCCTGATTATTACAGAAGGCAACAAATTAACCCTTAAGTTGTACTCACGTGGGATTTCAACATTTTAAAAACGGAATTCTTTACATTTGTTTTGATAATTTTAAACTGGAAATTAACAGTCACGGCTAAATTTAAAAAGAATATTCATATTTTTACATAGGCAACACCCATTATCATTTTTCAAAACGATCAGTAGTCACAATAATTGCCGTTGATTTTTCAACGGGTGTTACGCTAGTAGTATAGTAACCGTACAAAACATTAGGCTACGTAAAAGTGTTTATTTTTAATGATTTGCCCAATTGAAAGAACC
Source organism: Allygus modestus (assembly GCA_963675035.1). Classification (NCBI taxonomy): domain Eukaryota; kingdom Metazoa; phylum Arthropoda; class Insecta; order Hemiptera; family Cicadellidae; genus Allygus; species Allygus modestus. The sequence goes on from OY776111.1 coordinate 226,245,527, forward strand.
TGTATTTTACAATTGAGACAACAAAAAACTAGTACCAGTCACACACAGATACAAGATGCTTATTTTACTCAGGCCCCCATTGGTACAGAATCCACAATACTTACAGAAAGCTCACCAACATTTTAGTGTCCAATGAAATTAGTAATTCAGAGCTTCAAAATTTGGCAGTCATTTTTAATATGACGGCTCACTTAAACTTGTCTAATGCAAATCCCTACATTTATGGCTGTATATTAAATTTTATAAGTCATTTTAAGGCAGTTGTGTTCTTTGGCATTTTTTTATTTCTCCCCTTATGTATCACAGGAGAAAATATTGTTTTCATCAAGGTTTTTGAATTTGAGTAATTGGTGGATATATTTGTTTTAGTGCTCCCTGAATCTGAAAATGGTTTTGAACTGATGTATGTCTGCCTGTCTGTCTATGTACAGACCTAGAGACCTATTCAGTGGGCCGATTTTTATAAAGTTTGGTATGTACGTACTAGCTCCCGGTATCTCCAGGTTTTTTCATTTTTTTAATTGTTTTATTTTGAAGGGTAATTATCTCCCCAAAACCGCAAAACAAATCTAAATTTCTCTAAAACGGCTCTAACGATGTTGAATAAAATGTATTGGTTTTTAGAGGTTTAGATTTCCAGCAAAATTACACAATCCAAATTATTTCAGGGAAAATTTGGGTTAAGAAATAAAATTCCAAACTGCGAATATTTTACTTTTTGAATAACCTTGTTCCATTGTAAACAGCTAGACAACTTTATTTTTCGATGGTACATAGTAGATAGAATATTCCATTATCTACTAGGGAGCTGTCTCTTTCTCTCTCTCCAACCCCCTCCCCTACCCTCACACACAGGTAGTTTTTTAACGTGGAGTTAAATCGGATAGCAGAAGGGCGTTACCATTCCAGTAATCAGTAGCTTTTTTTATTATTACTGAATCCTCTCCACCTCATCCTCTCCCAATCCCTCATCCTCCCTCCCCCTCACAACCAGGTTTATTTTTTTATGTAGAGTTAAAAAGTATAAGAGATGAGTGTTACCCTTCCGGTAGTCAGTAATTTTTTTTAATTATGAATCATCGGTTCTTGCTGTTGTGCTACATATTTATTTGAATAAAGCAGCTGTTTATTAAATTAAAAGCAGAACGCATGTTCCCATATGGATAACATGTAAACTTTGAAAGCCGAAAGGGCATAGCCCTACACACCCAAGCACAACATTATTTACATTTGACATATCTCATAATAGTAATAAATAAGTGTGCCAAATTTCATTATTCTACGATACCGCATATCCGAAAAATCGGTACCACAAACATTTCCTTAGCCTATTAATACATAACCTAGTGGCTTGAAGGGGCGACAGCCCCAACCTACCTTTCTCCAAGTAGGAACACATGTCAGTTCGTAAAAAAAGACACTTAATCACATGTTTTAATGTAAACAAAGCAGATTTTTTGAATTCCCATGCTTTTCTTATGGGGGAATTTATGTTATTTATCGTTTGCTGGTAACTTTTGAGAAATACTGCTATTTTTCCCGAGTCGCTGGGATAGAAACTGGAATTTGAGCCGTCTCCCATCATCCTGTGATTTTCCAAACTTTTACCACAATTTTTACTTAAAAATTTTGCTTAGAGAATTATATATAAAGATTTCTTTTTTTTCAACTTAACCAAACAATGTGAAATTTATCATCTTGAAATTGGCCTTAGGAGCCGAAACATGTTGGTTGAAAAATTAACCTTATAAACAAGGTTTTTATTTTGTATATCTTAAATACAAAATCTGTATAATAGTAGCCCTTACCAGTGAATCTAATAACGATATACATATGTATATTCAGGATGAGTCAGACCACTCGTCCATCATGTATAACGGGAGAACAGTTTGGTCTAAAGTCATCAAACGAAATTCTTGCACACTAAAATGTATTTGGGCAATCTATTAATAATATGTTCATAAAATCTATGCACAGAATGTTCCAAAACTGATGGTCACAGGTTTGAAAATCAAAATTCTTTTACGTAGACAAATTATACATCATTCTGAAGGTTGCTAGGATTTACAAGACCTTTTTAATGGTATGCTTTTTGACGTACGCTACGATTTGATTTTTTTAATACTGGGCATATAGGCATTTTCATAATAAATATTTTATTGAAATTTAGATTTTCTAAAAAGCTTGTTATTTATCGTACCAGAGTAGAGCTTAGTTTATCAAGAGTACAAAATTTGAGTCGAAAAAAATATACGAGTATAGGTTTAGAAAATACAGATTATTCCGTATAAATGTCAATATTTTACAAAAAATGCCCTCCATTTTAAAACGGATGTATATATATATATATATATATATATACACACATTTGTTTACATAAGCGAATTTTGAGATTCGAACCTGTGACCTTCAGTTTTTGAAGATCCTGTACACAGATTTTGATGAAAATATTTGTAATAAATTGCCCATGTGCATTTTAGTGGGGAAGTATTTTGTTTGATGACTTTAGACCAAACCGTTCTCCCATTATACATGCTGGACTGAGTGGTCTGAGTCACTCTGTATATATATATATATATACATTTTCGTATCATTATAATGAAAACAAAGTATTAGCGAATTTCCCCTATAGGGAAGAAGCTATTACCGTAGGTCTCATGGTAAGACTTAAGCCCGAGACCATGATAACTTTTCATTTTGAGGTCCCCAGATGCCAAAAATACCATTTGTTCAAATTTTTATATATGTATATATATATATATATTTATTTATATATATATATTTATATATATATTTATATATATATTTATATATATATTTATATATATATATGTGTCCGTAAGCACGATAACTCTCGTAAAAAAGGTCCGATCTTAATGAAATTTAGTACAAATGTGTAAAGTACCATTTATTTGAACAAGTTCGAAAACCAGATGAATCGCACCATCCGAAGGGGGGTTTTTGGGGGGTTTTGTACCCCAAAAATGTGTTTTTTGGGGTTTTCACATGTAATTTTAATTTAAATCAAATTTTAATTTACACCATTGAATTCAGCTTAAAAAAACAAACAATTTGGTATTTTGATCATTGCTCTACGTCAATTGGTTACCGAGATATTGAAAGTGCTAAACACAGTACGTTGTCTAATGTTATTCTTATGGAGAAAAAGAAAAATTGTATATCTCGCTTATTTATGAACATAAACTGGCAAAATTTGGTATATGGCTTGATCTGGTTATGGTTTATTGTTGTTTGCACAAAAAAACAATTTTTCGCCTATGGTTCCTGTAGCAGCAAACCTAGGTACTTGGTCTCCATGTTATTCTTATGGAAAATACTTAAAATGTTATATATCGCTTATTTATGAATGTATATGGATGAAACTTGGTATGTGACTTCACTAAGATGAGTTCTATTGATATTTGCATAAAAACCCATTATTTTGTGTGCCTTGTTGCAGCAAACCTGCGTACTCATCCCCAATGTTATTCTTATGGTGAATAATTAATATTTTAAATATCGCTTGTTTGTGAATACATTTCTTATGAATCCTGTTAAGTGTTATGTTATATACTCATTGGAAATTCGCTGAGTATGCAGGTTTGCTGCGACGGGTGTATCGTTTTTAATTTTTCATAATTCATATTTTTATGACTATTTTCGGTCTATTAAACAATTTTCGAGTCAAAATATCAACTTATAATTATTAAAAACTAAAACAAAACAAGTAAATTAAAACTATCATATATGTATCCATTCTTATCGAAATAAGTCATTTTCGACATAAAATTTCATATTGGCCTATAAAGAGCTAATATACTTTACTTTAAATTATTAATTGTGATGCAACGGAGGGTCGTAAAAGGGTGATTTAAAATCTTGTCTTGGGTAACATTTTGCGAGGAATCCGATGGTTTAAAACGATTTTCAATGGAATCCATCGTCAACTTTCAAGCAAGCCCACCCCCGTTTATTTTACTTGGGCCCTCCCACCAGCGCAGCGTTGCCACAGACCGGTTATGTTTGTTGTTTTTGTTGTTTTTGGGGGGATTAGGAGGCCCAGGCGTAGGCGGCTAGGCACGCCTCCCTTGGGATACTGTGCAGCCACCGGAAAGAGGGAAAAGAGGGATGGGAAAGGTGGTTAACAGACCGGTTAACTCATTGAGGGTTCAACGACTGGTCAATTTTGGTCGTATGCGGAAATCGAACCCACGAACTTTGTATTAACACCCGGCCAAGGTGTTTCCACGACTTAGCCTTAGGTGCTACCACGACCAGTGACCAGTAGCCTAGTGCGAGTGGCGTTATATAGGTTTATAGTCATTCCGCACCCCTAGCGGAGAGAACCGTAGTTGCCCGCAGTCAATCATTAGTTACAGATTTTGTTACTAGAGTGCAGCACCAATCAAATGAGCCAAAGAATTGGTAATATGAAGACGGATTTAAACCTACTTAATCTTAATTATTTATTAAACATCATTACTCATTTACACTTTATTTAAAGTAATAGGCTAACTTTATGACAAATTCATAAAGGTAAAAATATGAATTAACCTCACTATTTTGTCAGTAACCTATATATTTTCCAAAACTGCATTGTAAATCAAATTAAACTAAATTTTGATACCCTTTATTTCACAAAGTGCAGGTGAACAAGTTAAAAAACCTAAGCAAGGTACAACAATAACAATAATTGACACTTCAGTGGCAGCTGATTCTAAATCGCCAAGAGACGGAGAACGGGGGAAACGGCACGGTGACTGGATCACTGGGTGACTGTTCGTATCGCACAGTACAGGCCCCAGTAACAGTGTGACCTTGGACTAGCTGTCACCGATATTTCAGTCACCGATATTTTTCCCCGATATTTCCTTGTCACTGGAACGAAGTCACCGATATTTTAAAATCACGGTATCGAACATCCCTAGCAGGAGGTAACAGGTAACTGTTTTTATTTGAATGGGTAATTGTGTATAAGTGTATAACATAACAAAACTAAATGTTAAGTGCAAAATCAAATTTATCATGTAAATGTTATTTTAAAACAAAGGATACTGTTTTAAATATTATAACTGTTAGGGGGTAGTTGTTAGAATGCAGTTGTTGTTTCTTGAAATTAATATCTCCTTGAGAAGCAGGTTGCATCACTGTGGGCTCGCCCGTATGATAAGACGTCAGCATAGTCTGCAGTGTGCTGATAGTGATGTGAGGTCAGTCAGTGAAGTTAAGTTGGGTAAAGGGGTCAAAGGTTTACTTTAGTAGCGACACACCCATGATATGAAGCTGCCATTACTGCAATATTCAAAATGCAGTTTACAGAGTTTAGTAGGTATAGGGAGGATAGTTCAAACACAGCCAAATCTGTATTTGTATCGAGTTGATGAAGTTGTAGTAACATTTAATCATATAAAATGGGTTTATATTACTTCTAGCACAAAGTAACTTAATTATTTTTCAAAAATAAAAGAAAATACTTGACGTGAAGTATTAGAAAAATTAAACTTTTACTAATTCAAATGTAAGAAATTGTATTCCTTAAAGCACTATTAGCATAATAGTTCATAAATTGGCTGATATCCTTTACGGAACTATATGCGAAAGCAAGGAACACGACATATGGTCGCATTTCATGTTACTTTACATTCAGATTAGACCAAGTAAAACTTATTTCTATCGTCATTCGGTTACGTAGTTTGCGACAAACTTATCAAACTTCTTTTAATTAATTCGGTATATCAATAATTCGATCTCGCCATTTAATACTATAGCATTATTTATTTTTAACCAAATTAGCTAAGTGTACGGAATTTAAAGTGTATTTTTCATTGGTTTAACACTCATGGTAGTTTTTCTGTTACTTTCATAAGAATATTTTGCAATCGGTAGTGATTACAACTCATCATCACAAAACCATAAAAATATTATGCCTCTGAAGTCCTAGTACACAAATCTATCATAAATATAAAATATCAAACATAATACTTCTTAACAATATATTAGGCAACGATTAAAATTAAACAAATAAAAACAAACATTACAAAAATTCGGCCCGCAGATTCGACCGATATTTAAGTTTTGTTCAAAATAAAGATTTACAGTTTGTTGTGATTCCCTTTGCAACAAACGAGCGTTCTCCGCAATTAGTTTTACGTTTTGCACTCCCTAGACACCATCACATACACACTGTACGTCAGATACGTGGGTGAGCCGTGCGACTATAAAAAACCTACAATATCCTGTTTGCCAAATTTACTTTGGCCTATCTTAGAGCTATAAATAGCGCAGCATGATTTGATTCAAATCCCGTTGTAGGCCATTGCGAATAGAATATAACTAGGCTCTTCGCCGTTGGAGGCTTCGCCTTTTGGGGTTCGCTTCACTCACTTGCATTCCTCTGTTAACACAGGTTTAGATCATACTCAACTTTTGTAGTACGTTAACCAAAGAAAAACTACACAACAATGACTTTGATGAGTACTTTTTAGCCTACACAGGCGGTCCAATATCGGTCCGATATCGAAACATTTTACCATCCAGCTGCTTGTTTGTTTTATCGAATGAACTCCCGAGTACGATATAGGTATTTTGTGGTGTCAAAGCAAAATACAAAGTGCTGACCTTAATTAAATGTCAGGCAGATGTAAGTTAAATAAAAGTTGGTTGATACAATGTTAAATAGGAGTTCTACAAAAGGATTATCGTGCAAAAAGTACCAACAAATTAGGCTGCAGTTGACGACAAAACTATAGTAACCTAACGTAACCTAACTCTGCAGAGCACTGTATGGTAACTGGTCATTGTGCAACATAATTAAAAATAAGTGGATTTATATAAATAAAATTAAGTTAATTTAAACAGACATTTCAGACTTGAAAAAGTTAACGTAAAAAGTAGGATTTAAACCCAATACCACATGATTGTGACTTTGACATCATGTCCACTAGGCTACCGGTTTTCGTGTCCACCGAGATCGTCATGTCCGAGTTCGTCACATCTACGAAAATCAATGAGCCGTACTAATTAGGGTCGGCTGTCTACCTGCCCCGCCGGGTATGTCATGCCTCCTCCGCCCGAACGGGAACAACTTATCCTAGTCACAGATCACAAGAGAACGGTCAAATACCGTTCTGAATCTTTACGCTCAGAGTTTACTGATGTTGGTTCTTCATGTAGCTGAAAATTACAACTAGCCTGTACATTTCGCCGAGCAATATTAAGTGTTAAATATAAGTTCAATTAAACTTTTATCCATGATAGGATTTGGTTGTTATATTTATTAAATTCTTAAATTGAAAGAATGTATTTAACATATTTTTAAGTAAGTAATTGAGAAAATATCATATCAAAACTACTACAACTTTGGTAAATTTAAACTGACAGTTGTACTATTGTATTTATTTTATCCGTACGAATACCAAGCCCTTGGCTTAAAAATACGAATAAGTTTCTTAAAATAATCTTGTTATCCTAGTATAATATAATGAATGCACCCCTTTCAGTGCGATATCCTTTTGTATGACACTTTTCACTTTTGTACTAAGGCTGTTTTTCGGACTCACGAACAAACATCAATCGGCCTAATTCATCCTTTCAGTGCGATATGTAGTCGTATGACTTCAATTTTGTCATCAACTTTGTCACGAGTTAGTTTGTATAATTTTTAGCTACATTAAGAACCAACATCAGTAAACTTTGAGCGTAAAGATTCAGAACTGTATTTGACCGTTCTCTTGAGATCTGTGACTAGGATAAGTTGTTCCTGTTCGGGCGGAGGAGGCATGACATACCCGGCGGGGCAGGTAGACAGCCGACCCTAATTAGTACGGCTCACTGATTTTCATAGATGTGACGAACTCGGACATGACGATCTCGGTGGTGACCCCGGTTTTGGGTTTATCTCAGAAATAACTAGATGATTATCATTTTTTCGGGCCTTACCCATGTAGCACACACCGTTGGGCTACCGTTGGACAACGGTGGAACCGTTGGCTAATGGTGTGTTGATGTTTCCACAACAAGCCAACCGTTGCCCAACTGTTTTTCATGCGATTGGGCCAACCTAAATTAATATTGTTGGACCAACGTTGGTTAATTGTTGTATAAATACAATAATTTTGAGTTGGAGTCTCCACAACAAGCCAACCGTTGCCTAACCGCTCTTTGCACGGTTCGGCCAACCGAGATTAACATAGTCGGATTATCGTTTGTCAATGATGGGTTTGAGTTTCCACATCAAGCCAACCGCTGCCCAACTGTTTTTCGTGCGGTTTGGCCAACTGAAATTGCCATCGTTGGTTCTTTATTTTCCAAATACTTGTTACGTTCTATGACTCAAGAATCAAGAAGTTAAATAATACCATTAATAATACTACTTGGGATTGTAACATATATAAACATGTTATATTTAACATGTTCGATATAAATACATTTTAATAAAAACATTTAATAAATTTTACCTCTAAAATAAGGAAGGAAGATCCCTATAGATACCACCATAAAACCAATGAATAAGTTTAAAGAATTAAAGGACATTTACGGAATAATATATACTTAAAATAACTAATGTTTCAATACCATTATTTAATAAATATCTGAAATCATGGATAAGCATGCAACATGAGAGTTGTCGGTCGTGTAGGTCGTAGTCTATTGGTTCCTTATACATCCTAGTCCATCTTCCAATTCATATGAATCAGAATTGCTGAGAGGGTTAAGGCGTAAGTTCAGTAAGTTGAAGATTGTATGTTCAAGACCCAAATAGGTCACAATATTTTTGAAACAAAAATCCTTTTAAAAACATATATTATTGGTTTATTAAGTAATTCAGTTGGACAAATCTTGATTTTTAACACAGAAACATTTATTTAAAGTTATTTTGTTACCGTTGGGCCATTGTTTGATAATGGTTGGTTGGTTTACGGTTTAAAGAGGTGACATTTCTACTGTTGGCCAACTGTGGGACTCCACAATTTGCCAACGTTGGCCCAACCGTTTGTGCTACATGGGTAGTTATTTAAACACCTTACTCACCTCAGTCTGTCTGACTCATCACTAGTGTACATCATCCTATCATCGCCCTATTAAAAAAAAACAAGGACGAGAGCTAGTTTCAAACTGTTGGCATGGTTGGACTTAAAATTAAGATACTACCCTGTATTAGTAGGTTTACTATAAACGGTGGTTGCAAGCTTTCTATTATTCTTACTAATCAAAACATCTAAAAACGGCAATCTCCCTTCTTTTCCAATTTCTGTGGTGAATTTGATAGAAGGTCTCAGATTATTTAAGGGAATCAAAATTTCTTCAGCTACTCCTACCATGCCATCCCATATACGTCATCGAGATATCGACATCAACATTTTGGCTTTTTGTCCAATGTGTCCATTGCCATCAACTCAAAGACGTCCATGTAAATTTTACTTAATATGGGACTAAGAACTCCCCCCTTTGGTAAACCCACAACTTGATTAAAAAATGTATTTCCTGATGTCTGGAAATAATGGTTTTCTACAAGGTAATGGATATCATATTCCCGTTTTAAATAAGGCTTTACCTAAGGCCCGAAAAAATTATAATCATCTAGTTATTTCTGAGATAAACCCAAAACCGATAACAACTGTGTTTGTAACATATGCGAAAGGATTATCAGAGAAAGTTTGTAGGATAAATGATAAATTTGGCATAAGCACGTTTTAAACAGCTTTAAAACACGAGAGATCTATGGAGTATAATAACTAGAGTAAAGCCTAAAGATAAAATACAAAAAAACGAAAAACGTGGTTTACAAAGTCCCTTGCAGTTGTGGGAATAACTATTACGGATCAGCAGAAGTTAGGATTGGGAAACACAAAAAATTGGTTTCAAAAGCTGATCCGAAAAATTCTAAAATGTTTGAACATATCATGTCGACGGAACACAATGTTAATTGGTCGTTGGCAGGTATTGTGGTTAAAGAGGGTAAGTGGAAGCAGCGTAATATCTTAGAGGCCGTATACAAAGACTGTATTTCCCAACCTAGTGCTTGCAACGTTCTTCCCAGGGGAATTATGCAAATGTCCGGTTTTACTCAGTGGAGAAGGGGTGGTTCTTGACAGAAAACCGTGGTGGCATAGGATAACCTAAGAGTTGTACTTCTTTGTCTTCTTTAAGTTTGCTTGGTGAGGTACGGGGCGCCACCTTGTTGTAGGTCAGCAGATAAGGCAGGGCTCCATCAAGGAACAGGACTCCTGCTCCAAAAGAAAGTACCAACCAGGCTCCCTACTACCACACTCTAAGTCTATTGGGTAAACCAGGCCTTTGGATTGAAATGGTAAACCTGCTATAATATTCTAACTGTTGTTATTCTTAACTGTGTGTTGAGCAAGATATAACTACTAATATTTATGTTACTCAATCTAGTTACTAGGACTGAACAAAAGAGACGAAATGTCAACTTCAAGCTTTTAAACTTATTATTTAATGTACAGAAAATTGTATGAAATTACCAAGAGTAATCAACTTTTACAGTAATTAAATCGCTTGGACAGAAAATAATTGCATATAAATTTAAGGTGTACGCTCATTCCTCGCGTATAAGGATAATTGAAACACATGATCAAACTTAAATCGAGTCTCATAAAAAATTCAATATCTGATTTGAGTAACATCATCAGAATACATTCCGTTATCATTTAACTGCCGCCAGAATCCGGATTTTATGTCTATATAGCTATACTTTTAGTCACTTCTCTAAGAATCAATTATCGCGGTAGCTCAGTGGTATCGCACTGGCTCTTGGAGCGCAAGGTCGCAGGTTCGGATCCCGCCGCCAACCTAACATTTTATCCGTAGAAAAACATACATACATTTATCACTTGTTTTTATCAAAGTAAATGTTGTATAAATACGTAAATTTATTTATTTTTAAAAGATTTCAGGCATGGTTTGTTGTTAGGATTGGCATGGGTGCGTTATCTTAGAACAAACAGAGCATTTTAGGCTAAGCAGTGACTTTAGCAGTGTGGTTAAATTAACATTAAAATTAACATTTAAGAGAACAGCGAGTTTCCTATATGAACTAATGTTAACAATTTCTATAGGCCAAGTCAAAATATCCTTAAGGATTAACAATAAATCGTCAGGCCCAGTTATTTAGATGAAAAAATGAGATTTCAATATATTGTTTCAATAGCCTAGGCAATTATGAAATTAAATGCTATAAACATGGGTTGGCCCAAGTCCGTACATGAAACTTCTAAAATGACAAGTAGCCTACGTGTATATGCCTACATTTTATAGTCATAGGTCCAAGTTTATGATCAAAACAGCTCAATATAATCCAAACCTAGGAGATGTCAAATCTTTTCAGATAACCTGTACAAAAGGCTTAGTTTGGTTAGAATAGTTTAAAGCTTTTGTTTTGGTTCGCTACAACATTCCTGGTAATGTGCTAAAAGTATTTTACAACAGTTGTATTTTACAAAATGATATTTCAATATATTGTTTCAATAGCCTAGGCTATCATGAAATTAAATTCTATAAACATGGGTTGGTCCAAGACCGTACATGAAACTTCTAAAATGGCAAGTAGCCTAAGTGTATAGGCCTACATTTTATAGCCATAGGTCCAAGTTTATGATGAAAATGGCTCAGTATAATCCAAACCTAGGATATGTCAAATCATTTCAGATAACCTGTATAAAAGGCTTAGTTTGGTTAGAATAGTGTAAAGCTTTTGTTTTGGTTCGCTACAACATTCCTGGTAATGTTTAAAGTATTTAACAACAGTTGTATTTTACAAAATGATATTTAGATATATTGTTGCAATAGCCTGGACTATCAGGAAATTAAATTCTATTAACATGGGTTGGTCCAAGACCGTACATGAAACTTCTAAAATGGCAAATAGCCTAAGTGTATATGCCTACATTTTATAGTCATAGGTCCAAGTTTATGATGAAAACAGCTCACTGTAATCCAAACCTAGGATGTGTCAAATCATTTCAGATAACCTGTATAAAAGGCTTAGTTTGGTTAGAGTAGTTTAAAGCTTTTATTTTGGTTCGCTACAAAATTCCTGGTAATGTGTTTAAAGTATTTTACAAAAGTTGTATTACCAGTTTAATGTTGGCTTACTCTTACTGTAATCCAACCCTAGGATATGTCAAATCATTCAAGATAACCATCCGAAAAAGGCTGTTTGGTTAGAATAATCTATAGCTTTTATTGTGGTTACCTACTACATTACTGGTAATGTATTTTAGGTAATGTAGACAATTTCTATTATTAATTTAGTGAAAATATAACCTATCAAATAATTGTCCTACAAAATAAATTTTAAGGTTGTTTGCTTACTGTGACTAACTTCATCAACGCTTTCAAGACAAATTGAGGCTTTGTATACTTTATCCTCAAGAACCTCAAATCCTGCACCAGCAGTGGCGAGTTCTCGCCCGAAGTTCAGGAACGCTGGCGAATACTGCGTAGTCTCATGGTAAGCTGTCCTAAGTGCGAAGCCAATCTTATTTATGTACTTGTCCCATTCTCTATGGTTGTCTTTCACGTATGCCCTCAACACTGTCACAATGTCTCGATTTACCCTCTCTGCCGGATTGGCTTGGGGACGACTGGCATTTAGAAGAATCTTGATGTTATACTGTCTTGCAAGATTAGTCATCGGCCCTCCAATAAATTCAGATCCGTTGTCACATATAATGTAGGCTGGCACACCATACACCATAAATATGTCATCCTCTAAGTGTTCGGAGACTAACTTCGCCGTAGCAGCTCGCAAGGGACGCAGAACGGAATAATTAGTGAATGTATCGGTGATGACTAACAAATACTTAAATCCCTTCATGGACCGAGGCAAGGGTCCTATTAAGTCCGCAGCAATCATTTGCCAAGGAGCGTTCACGCCACGTCAGGTTCCCATCACGCCAGCAGGAAGTTTTGGTCATACTTAACACGCTGACAGACATCACATCTAGAAACGTATGTAGCCACATCCTTACGCATCTTAGGCCAGTAATATCGGTGCTGCATGCGTTTGTAGGTTTTCAGGACCCCTTGGTGACCGGCGGTTGGTTCATCGTGGCACTCTGCCAGAGTTTGAGGACGAAGATCTTTCGGAATGACCAGTCTCCAGGTATCATCTTGTAGCGAAGGATCCAATGTAGCTACACTCTTCCAAAGCTTTCCATCTTCAATTCGCCACTGGCTGTACTGTTCTGGATTGGCTAACACCTTTTGAAGCATGGTGGTGTACCAACGGTCCTTAAGTTCCGAGGGAAACTGGATAGCATCACACTGCATAGTCTCTTCAGTGGGGAGTTCAGGTGGAGTAGTCCTAGATAAAAGATCTGGCACTACGTTGTCCTGGCCCTTCCTGTGGACCAAGCGGAAGTCGTAAGGTTGAAGCCTGAGAGCCCAACGTGCCAGCCGTCCAGTAGGATCCTTCAGATTGTTTAGCCAGAGAAGGCTGTAGTGGTCAGTGACCACGGTGAATCTAGTACCTTCCACGTACGGCCTAAACTTCTCGTCAGCCCAGATCACTGCCAGACACTCCCTCTCTGTGGCTGAATACTTTTGTTCTTGGCGGGTCAAGGTACGGCTAGCGTAGGCCACGACTCCTTCACCTTGTTCGTACTCATGGCTAAGTACTGCACCTATCCCAACACCAGAGGCATCACAGGAAATCGTGAAGGACTTAGTAAAATCGGGACAAGACAATATAGGGGCTGTTATCAGGCAGGACTTTATGTCATGGAATGCCTTTGCTGCTTCTTCGGTCCATTCAAACTTAGTACGCCTCCTAAGAAGTGATGTTAATGGATGCATTCGAGGAGCGAAATTTTGTATAAAACGGCGATACCAAGACGCCATGCCCGTAAATTGTCTCACTTCCTTTTGATTCCGTGGGATGGGAATGTCCACAATCGCTTTGATCTTATCGGGGTCAACACGTAGTCCATCACCGCTGACGAGGTAGCCCAAGTATTTGAGTTCTTTTCGGCAGAACTTGCATTTCTCCCGATTGAGAGTGAGTTTGGCTGCTCGAATCCTCTTGAATATATCCGCCAATATCTTAAGATGTGCCTCAAAAGTAGACGTCACTACTACAATGTCGTCTAGGTAGACAAAGAGATTTGGCTCGAGGTCTGGTCCCAAGACGGTGTCCACAAAGCGTTGCCAAGTTGCGGGAGCTCCACACAGTCCAAACGGCATCGTCACAAACTGATAGAGGCCACGACCCGGGATCGCAAAAGCCGTCTTCTCCTTGCTAGCTTCTTCCAGCTCTATCTGCCGATATGCGCTCTTAATGTCGAGGTTTGATAAGAATCTAGCATCCCTGAGTCGGTCCAGAATTGTAGTTACTTGTGGCAAAGGATAAGCATCCTTTCTGCTCACGGCGTTGACTGCTCTAAAATCTACCACGAATCTCTTGCTACCATCAGGCTTGTCCAACAGCATTATAGGCGATGACCAAGCGCTTTGAGAAGGTTCGACAACCCCTAGCTGTAACATTCGGTCTAGCTCCTCATTTATAAGTTTTTGGCGGGCTGGGGATACATTATAATAACGTTGCTTAATGGGTGTTGCGTCTCCGGTGTCTATGACGTGCTTGACATGATCAGTACTTCCCAGGGTTAATGGTTCACCCTTAAAGTGCTCTTCTATGAGATCTTGAAGTCTTCCTTGTTCTTCACGGGTCAAGTTGTCTTCAGATGTAATCCCTTCAATTGCGCTACACAGGAACGGCGACTTTCTTGGAGCAAAATCCCATCTTCGATTACACATATCGGCTACTATGTGCATGCGTTCCCAAAGGTCGATCCCTAATATCAAAGACTGGTGTAATGATGGAACAACACAAACACTTAGGTCCTCGGTTCTACCCTTTATAGAGATGGGCAAATCTACAAATCCCTTGACTTCGTCTCGGTTAGAGTCAGCAGTCTCCACAAAACGTCCAGAAGCAGTCTTAAGGCGAATAGGGATCTGTTCCAAAATCCACAACCCTTTTTCTCCTAGAAAGGTTTGAGAGGCACCGGAGTCTAGGAGCGCTGTAATTTCTTGACCAAATACCCTAACTTTTAAATACGGTCTAGGATCTGACTGAAAGGTATGCAAAATATAGTTGACGGTGGGGGAAATCTCGCTGTCTTGGGAGGCAGGCATACCTACTGAGTTCCTGACTCCCATCCCTGCCCGTTTTTTGGAGTACAGTTAGGGCAATCTCGTTTCAAAACATTGTCCTTGCCACATCCAAAGCAGAACTTCTTCTTAGTCTTGCGACAGAATCGGAAACGATGGCCCTTCTCTCCACAGTTCCAACAAGATCTCTGCGATCTGGTTTTGAAGATGCCTTGATGTCAGCTACTCGGCCTTGGGTCAATCCTCTGCAACGACTTGGATCTTGATAGGCGAGGTCCGGTTCAAGCGCTGCCTCATTTCGTTGAGATCTGATTCTAGTCATGCTAAGCCGACCAGCTTCAGCCCGACGTCCCATGGATCGAAGTTGATCTAAAGTTTGGATGCTAAATAGAGCCAATCTGTCTTGTAACTGCGGATGGAGGTTGTGGTAGATCTGGGCCAGACGAGTACTCTCAGGAACGGTGACAGCAAGTCTACCGTACAGGCCTTTCATAGCCGCGATATAGAGATCCAAGGGCTCATTGTCTCCTTGTGCTCTATTAAATATCTCCTGGTGAAGTCGTAGATCGTAGTCAGCAGGTTGGAAGACGTCACGCAGTTCCTTTGTTAGTTGATGCCATGACTGGACCCTGTTAGCAGCTGCACGATACCAGACAAGCGCGGGACCAGAAAAGAGGTCGACAGCCGACTCATAAAGTTCTTGGTGAGTTACTCCTCGAGCGCGACGCAGCTCCTCGACCCTTTCCAAAAAGGCTGTGATGCTAGCACCAGAGTTGTCAAATTTCAGGCCCCACTTATAGACCGGTACATATCTTGGGCGTGAGCCTTCTCTCTTGTCTTCTAAATATCGCAGATCGTCTTGCAGTGGGCAGTCTTGAACAACTCTTCTTATCGGAGAATGAGTTTCCTGCTTCTTCAGGTCTTCTTGAAGCCTCCATTCTTCCTTTTGCCACCTATCCTCTTGATGTTGTCTCTCTTCTTGTAGTCTTCTTTCTTCTTGATTCCACTTCTCCTCCTGTTTTCTTCGTTCCTCCTGAAGCTTCTTCTCTTCTTGTCGAATCCAGTCCTCTTGCTTTCTTCTCCCCTCTTGTAGCTGCATCTCTTCTTGACGTTGCCTTTCTTCTCTAAGTCTTCTCTCCTCTTCATGGGTTCTTTCCTTTTCATGTGAAAAGATTGTGCCAGGCAGTTCCAGAGACTTCGTAGAGGCAAAGGGAGGATCCGTCTTCTTATCTGACTCTGGCTGGGTTTGTGGATTGACAGCCGATAAAGTCTTGTCATCAGGAGAATCCACCTTAGCAGTAGCCTCAGAATCCTTGAAGGAGTCCAACAATTCCTTGCATTTACCAACTAAGCTCTCCTTGGCCTGCTCAAGATCATGGTCTGCAGTCGCACCTACTGGGATCCTACCAGCTCGGAGGTATAAGTGCCATAGGCGTGCAACAATACGATGATACTCATTATCGTTGTAATTCCCCTCATAGTCACTCACAAATACTGGTAAATCCTGGTACTTTACCTCACACACCTCTAGCTCAGTATCTGTATCCAAAGAATTAACTACAGCATCATCGATTGACGTATTTGAAGCTAAACTCTGAGAAAGTCGTTTTCTCAAATCTCCAGCCGTACCTTAAGTGGGAAGATTCCTAACCTTCAGCTCGTAGATAACTTCTGTTTTACGCAGGTGGTATGCACTCATATTTAAGAAAGATACCAAATTCAAAAGTGGGCAGAAATACTCATAAGTATCCCAACTCCAATATGTATAAACACTATTAAAAGGCAAAATATTAACACTGAGCGTATAAACACTTAAAAATCCAGAAATAGTACGCTCACTAAATGTTTCACAACGACAATAACCGATAAAGATGATATGTCCTCCAAACAAAATTTAACAATTACTAAAACACTGTCTTCAAGGCAAATGTCAGAATTATCCCTTATCTAACAAAGAGAAAGGCAGTTTTTTTTGCTATTTAGTTTTAGTACTTTTGTTCGTTTAAAAAAATCGGCATAAGCAAATGTTTTTTTTTTGTCAATATATTTTTTTCCAAGCAACACTAATAAGAACCGACAATATAAGCAGCAACAGTTCAAGTTCACAGACAAATTAAATATTTACAAAACACAACTATGAAAGACAAACACAAAAATTTAGAATTGCAACTTCATATTACTCCAAATAATCCGGGCCCCACGTTGGGCGCCATTTTGCAACGTTCTTCCCAGGGGAATTATGCAAATGTCCGGTTTTACTCAGTGGAGAAGGGGTGGTTCTTGACAGAAAGCCGTGGTGGCATAGGATAACCTAAGAGTTGTACTTCTTTGTCTTCTTTAAGTTTGCTTGGTGAGGTACGGGGCGCCACCTTGTTGTAGGTCAGCAGATAAGGCAGGGCTCCATCAAGGAACAGGACTCCTGCTCCAAAAGAAAGTACCAACCAGGCTCCCTACTACCACACTCTAAGTCTATTGGGTAAACCAGGCCTTTGGATTGAAATGGTAAACCTGCTATAATATTCTAACTGTTGTTATTCTTAACTGTGTGTTGAGCAAGATATAACTACTAATATTTATGTTACTCAATCTAGTTACTAGGACTGAACAAAAGAGACGAAATGTCAACTTCAAGCTTTTAAACTTATTATTTAATGTACAGAAAATTGTATGAAATTACCAAGAGTAATCAACTTTTACAGTAATTAAATCGCTTGGACAGAAAATAATTACATATAAATATTAAAAATTGAAAGAGTTACAGGTCACTCGAGTACGTTCAGATAGCTTAATCAAATTTATTTTATGCTGCGGAGCGCTCCAATTATTGCTCCAAATAAATCCAATAAACAAACAAATTCAATTCCACCAATATACCAAAATAACTACATCTACATATACAATTAAATACAAAACTACTAATATTGAGGTGCGAGTGTACATATGTATAATGTACAGTCTGAAGGACCAGTTGTCTCCATCCGCAGTACAGTAGCAAGGTTGCTGGGCCTCACTGAAAATCAGTCCGCGCGTCCAGGTTTCACTAGTCCGTGAGAGCACAATGAAATAATCCAAATTTGTACTCACAAGCTGGGAGCCACAACACACATATGCATATGTCCGGTCCAGACCGGGACGAAGGATAGTCGTGGCGTGGCACGACGCGAGCGGATCCGCGGTGCGGTAGCGGTAGGCGCAGGGCGGCACGGCTCCAGTACTTGGACACGTGGTCACGTTGGCGTGGCAGTGCAGGCTGAAGTACCCACTAGCGGCTCGTCAATAAGTCCACAAGGCTCCGTGAGCAGTCCAGGTGGGGTTCAAGAAAAGTCCAAAAAGCCCTTAAACACGTTCACTCCAAAATAGTATGGTCCCAGCAAAATTATTATAGATAGATTACCTAATTAGTTCATTTTATATTATGAACTTATAAAACATTAAATCAGAGATAATATCCAAGTTGACAAGTTTAGTGTCACATAAACAATTACATTCAATTCAGCTTTCTTACAATTTATTACTTTGTTAATAATTCCAACAAAATAGGGATTAACAACGTTTATCTCAAAATAACCTCAAGTTTCCTTGGTTAAAAGACTAGAGTGAGATTATATTAGTTTATACGAAACTTAATTGTGGCATTTATATTTAACAGTACAAATGGAATTCTGTCACAATCAGTAATTTAATTCAGCCATATTTTTGCTCAGTAGCAATTAGAATGGACATTTAAATAGAAATAAAAAAATGAACAACATATAAATATTGGAGACAAACACTTTAGACTTTTGTTTGATTGGAAACAACGAAATCATAATGTGTGAATTTATAATCAGCTGATTAGGCAACAATACTCCTATTAGATAACTGATAAGGAGTGTTCTTGTATTTATACAATTACTGGACGACCCATAATTATTGGCACAATGGCTATTCAGATTAAATACACTAAGCACTTTCTACAACAATAAACATAAATTAACAGGTTTTTTTTAGTTAGTATTTTTAAATTAATATAAATGTTATAAGAACTGAAAGGAAAATATGTGGTAGTAGTTCACCTTGGTCTATTTATGAGTCGGCTCCCAAAAATCCAGCGAAGCTGAAGGGCTTCCAGGCACACAGCGGCGACGAAATCCAGTGAGTCACAAGCAGCTCCGTAACTGATAACTCCCATCAGCTGTTCGTTATCAGTGAACATGCCACAGCATGCAGTTCGATGGGTGAGGTGAACAGTTCACCGGAGTTCAAAGGTTTCAACAATGGACTACTCTTATCATGCAGGAAAGGCAACCGTGACGTATGGGTATTGGTATATTTGGTACAATGTCGGCGCGCTTCGACCTTGATAATCTTAAACTTTATAATGTAGAGTGATCAGTTCTACATTACCGATACCATAGCTCACCATAAAATTGCACACGTCACATGCTTCACTTTACCCGATGTTTGAGCCGCTAATAGAGAGGGAGCTACAAGACAAAATAAACAAAGCAAAGAACATCTACTCTCCCCCCAACCTACATCTGATAACACTGATATCACCGATAACGCACCGGTCAAGTCAGTCGTGCCAAGGCGTTCAGAGCGACTCTGTGGCCGCCCTACATCTTCCGGCCGGTCTTGAGAAAGCGAATGCGTTTTTTTTTTATTCGCGAAACTTCGACCAAATAATGGACAGTGCGTTTTATCCAGTAATTCTGTCGTGTTTTTGTGTGTGTTTTTTATCTCCTGACGACTGGATCCAACACTGATAACTGTAGTGAGTTCCAAAACATAACCCTGGAATAATATTACCTCACTAATAAAATCATGTCATTCAGAATGAATAAAATAAATGCTCAAAACATGTTTAACGAATGTAACTGAAGTGGTTTACACCGATAATTTAGTTTTTTAAACAACCATAATGTTGGGTCTAAAAAGCTAGATAACAAGGCCGGAGTACTCTTGTGATGACGCAGCACTAGTAGGCAATGATGGCGTCATATATTACCAGAGTGTAAAAATCATATGTAGATGTTTGTTTACATTATTGGTAAATCGTCTGCCTCCACTTTGGTTATGTTTAGTGTTTACTTTAAAGATAACCCCGAATTTGAGCCAAACCACAATTTTTCGCTAACCCCCCCCAGAGCGGGGGGGGGGGGGTTAAACTCATTGAGGGTTCAACGACTGGTCAATTTTGGTCGTATGCGGAAATCGAACCCACTATCTTCGTATTAACACCCGGCCAAGGTGTTTCCACGACTTAGCCTTAGGTGCTACCACACGACCAGTGACCAGTAGCCTATTTTTATCATGAACGCCCGAGTACAATATAGTTATTTTGTGGTGTCAAAGCAAAAGATAAAGTGCTGACCTTAATTAAATATCAGGCAGGTATAATTTAAATAAACGTTGGTGGATACAATGTTAAATAGGAGTTCTACAAAAGGATAATCATGTATTTTTTGGAAAATTACATGATAATTTTTGGAAAATTTTTAAAAATAATTGTTAACAACTAACTTTGGTGTTTATGGATTTGTATTTGTATATGATCAATCTAGTGTGTACAATCAAGTATTTAACAACTATTTATGTAAGACAAAGCCAATCAATGTCAGTCAAAGTCACAAATTTTCAGCTTTAAAATTATCACCACTAACTTAATACTACCGAATTACTATTTCATGATTAATATTAGTTCCATAAGCAAATAAAGTATCTTTATGTTTTAATAACTTTGTTACTTCGTTTATATTAATGTTTGATTTACTTCTATATCTCTCTGTGGGTTCAGAACAGTTTGTAATTTCTCTAAGTTATAGCTTCAAATAAAGTTTCATATACATAAAGTGAAAATTTGGGTAGTTTTTCTCAAAGAAGGCAAGTTAGCTTGTTAAATATGCTGGGAGTAATTATTCTTCAAGGTCCGTAGAGAGCCGCAGCACACTTTGAATCTCATATCTCCTCGATTCCAAAATACCACTGTTCGCACGTACACGATGTCGTCCGAAGTAATTTAGCTCGCGTATGAATGTATTTGTCTTGTCATACACCATGCATGTTGCCACTATTAGAGAGAACAATGATGGGGCCATTTTTATTGTTGTTTTACCTATAGGGAATAAGCTATTATCGGAGGTGGCATGGTAAGACTTAAGCCGAAGACCATGATAACTTTTCGTTTTGAGGCTCCCAGATGTCAAAAAACCATTCGTTCAAATTCATATATACAGAGTGAATCAGTCTATCCGTTCAGCATGTATAACGGGAGGAAGGTTTGGTCTAAAGTCATCAAATAATATTTTTCCCCAATAAAACGCATATGGGCAATCTTTCAAAATAATTGTCATCAAAATCCTCCAAAACTAAAGGTACGAATTTGAATACAATTTTCTGACATAAACATAGTGCGAAATGTTATGCTATACATCAATTTAAAGACCTCGTTTAAAGAAACATGTTGGCAAAACAGAATTCACTTAAACCTATCTACTTAAAATGGTGGAAATTTGTGTATAAAATATTAACATTTACGAAACACCCTGTACTTTCTTAACCATTAGACGTATCTATTTTCTAATTCGAATTTTATACTCATGAAAACTCAGCTTTACTCTGATATGCTACATGACTGGCTTTAAAAAAATCAATATTTCAATTAAATTGTTTTTGGAAAATTCTTATATGCCCAATATTAAAAAAAGGTCAAAGGGTTGCATATGAAAAGAGCATACCATTTAAAAGGTATTGTGATTCCTAGAAACTTTCTATTTTACACCAACCGTGTGTCTGTTAATGTGCTTAACACTTGTGTGAACTCTGTAGCCACTTTGATTAAATGTGTTATGTACAATTGATAATTATAGAAAAATAATATTTTTTGCTTATTACAAAAATTATTAAGAACCTATTTTTACAGCCAAAGATTCTTGTTTGTAGTTTCCATGTAATTAACTGACTTTTGAAGCTCTAAACAACTATTTACTAATAATACTTTTATAAAACTTAAACTGGCAGGTAGAGTAGAAAATTCTGAAGATGTATCATTGGTTTTAAAAGCAAAGATGTTGACTGACTTTCGGAGATATTAGTAGTGGCAAACTACGGGATGACACATGATTCGGCACTTTTTCCAATGTTATTCTTATGGGGATCAGTTTTTGAACACTTGCCCGATCCTACCCTACACAGATTTCCTTGTTGGCTTATACTAATGTCCGACCCTTGCCTATATTAAATATAATTTTCCAAACCCAATCCGTCCCCTATATTTTTTTAAAATTAATTGTCAACAACTAACTTTGGTGTTTATGGATTTGTATTTGTATATGACCTAGGCTAGTGTGTACACACTACATTTCCCAAATTCAGCGGTCAAATATTTAACGTTTTTCTCAGAATTACATGGGGTTTTTGAACACCCAAACTTTGCCCGGCCCTACGCTTTCCCGTACCCTACTTTACGGAAAAGAACCCCTTCAAGGTCCGTAGAGGGGTCAACCTACCCCTTTGCGGAAATCCACGAGTTCAAAAATAACTCCACACCAGATAAAGAACACATGTAAACAACTAAGAAGTGCACTCGGTTATTGCCACTAGCGTGACGCCACGATCACCCTTGAAGGTGATTCTGCAAGATCGGCACCAAGGACACAGCGACCGATGCATGACACCCACGAGATGACATCTAGCCAGGCAATACCCGTGGAAGAGTTTCAAGTGCTTTCTGGTACTTTCCTCAGGGAATCCACGTGGAAGTTTCGTGTGCTATCTGATACTCCACCCGGGGATTCCCCGCGTAATTTTACAAATTAATTTTGTGAATTGTCGGCTATATAAAGAGTTGCTGCAGGCTAGGGTCCTTACTTTACGTCTAACAGCCCCAGCACCAGCAAGAAAACCTTCGGAGATGCAGGTACTATTTTTAACTTAAAATTTGTTGGAAAATTACTTTGAGGTAATAATAATTTCAGGCAAAAAATATTAATTTTCTTAATCTGGACTTATACTTTGACAGTTTCAGAATGGTTATTAACACGTAAATAATGTCTTATCAACTTAACTAATAACTTTTGACTAAATAAATTACTCTGAAGATGAAAGGGAATCGTTATTTTGGAAAACAAACATTTTCTAGATCGATACCTCCATGCATAAGTATCAAGCCCAAGGAAGTGGATGTAGATATGACCATACTAAATACTGACATCCGCACGATTACAAGTATAAACCCCAACTCCAAAATCACACCTCCCCACGCCACAATATATTAAATCGAAACGAGCATTTTAATCATTAAATTGCCATAATAAACGCTTTTTGTGGTGTATATGAGCCCTACACCCAAGGAATTATAAATAGAATGCAAATAAAGTATTTTACTACGAACTCTACGTAGGTCAGTTAAATATGACAAATATAAAGTATCCCGTAAAAATATCCAACATTGATAAATTTGAAAGATAAAATAATATAAGTGTTAATGTTTTTGCAATGGAAGGACAATTAATATCTCCATTGAGAATTAAAAAACAAAATAGAAACACTCACATAAAACTATTACTATTACAGCAAGGTCGCATAAAATATTATTGATTATTTCCTGATTTTGATAAGTTAATGTTTAATTCTACAAAAAATTACCATAAGAAATATTATTGCAAGTTCTGTTTGCAACATTTTAACACTAAAGACATATTGGAACGTCACATAACATATTGTAAAAACTTTGATGCCCAAAGAATCCAAATGTATAAAAAAATACGTTACCATTTATAAATGACAAATATCAACTTAAAGCTCCCTTTGGCATTTATGCAGATTTTGAATGTTTTATAAACTCTAACAATCACGGATTTGCATTCGTATTAGCGAGAGATTCTAAAATAATTTTCGAAGAGTTGGACAGTGGTTAAAATGTAATGGACGTGTTTTTTTAAAGATATTTAAAACTTATTACTTTATTAAAAGTCAATTGGTAGTATATATTCTTCTTGTAATGACTCCAGAGCAAGAGACATTACAATACTCTACACATTGCCACATCTGCCGCCAGCTGTTACTGTGTGATAAAGTCCGTGACCATTGTCACTTAACTGGTAAGTTTAGAGATGTCACCCATAATTAATGTAATTTAAACTATAAAGTAACTAAGAAAATTCCAGTATTCCTCCACAATCTTAAATATTATGATGGTCATTTAATAATGCAACACTAAGGAAAATTTAATCGTTAATTGTATGCATAGCCAAAGATATGGAAAAGTATACTTCATTCTCGGTGGACGACTTAGTTTTTTAGATTCCTGCAATTTTTATCCCTTCCATTAAACAAATTAGCTCCAAATTTAAATACATTTAGATTTATAGTCCATCCAATACTACAATGTTAAGGCAAATTTCCTTATGGATACATCTCAGGACCAGAGAAATTCTCAGAGCCTCTCCCACCCATAGAGGCATTTTACAGTAGTCTAACTAAAGAATGTATATCCGCCAAAGATTATGAACATGCTAAAAACGGATGGACTCATTTTAATGTAAAGAATTTAAAAAAATACAACGATACCTTAAAACAGATGTGTTGCTAATGGCTGATGTGTTTGAGACATCCAGGGATTTATTTTTAAAGGATGATAAGCTTGACCCTGTCCATATGTACTCACCCCCTGGACTGACATGGGAGACAAGTCTTAGAGTGACCGGCATAAAATTCAATTGCGGAAACCAATCTGGCTGACAAAGCACACTTGATAGCATATTGTATGTCTGACAAGGGCACACATTGGACAACATATTGTAAAAATAAAGACATAGTAGTTTATTTTGACCCATTCGGAATACAACGTCCAAAATAAGTAATTAAATATTTTGTACCGTCTACAATTTTCCATACAACTGACCAAATACAGTACAAGAATTAAATAGTTCCAATTGTGGAATTTTATGTTTATCATTTCTGAAAATTTAAGTTTATAAAAATGGATTAATTTACGATAGAATTTTCGGGTATATAGCCTGAATTAAAGTCGGTGTTCTTTCCTCCTATATAATTAAATGGTGATTATGTAATTGGATTGGCAGTTTTTCAAAGTTATAATTATATTTTAATTAAAAAAAAAAACTCTAAATACTTTGACATAGTAAAAAATGCAACAAATTACAACACCAAAAGAGGAGGTCACAATTCATTAATTAAACCGGACATTAGATGTTAAAGTTGAAGTTAAAATACAAAATAAACAAGCATTAATTAATACTAAAGCCAAACTTATATTTTATAAGGGGCTGTTTCCAAAATTAAATAAACTAAAAGACACTGAATTAACTATAGTCGAGGGAGAGGATATGTTTTATTACGACCACAAAGCTCCAAATACAATATAAATGACAGAAGGGACTTACGAAGTGTTTGAGCTTGCAAAGGAAATTCAAAAGCAACTCCCAGACTTTTTACTTATAGCCGACAGTATAACTGAAAGCACATTACATGCTAGCCATGTATTTGATTTTACAAAACCATGTTTAGGGTCTGTATTATTGGGATTTAAAGTTGTTTCAACTCCCGATGTTCCGTCTAAATCCGTAAATAAAATTAACATAAATAATGTAAATGTGATTAGAGTTAAATGTACTATTGGGAATGGGTCTTATTTATTTAAATGTGATAAATCACACACCATACACAGTTTTTATCCAGAAGCTCCTCCCGGTTACAAAATTATTGAGGTCCCCAAAAATATTATATACTTCCCTGTAAATAAGAGAAGTTTAGATGTTCTTAGCATTACATTTGCAGATCAAAACTACAGGCCAATTGACATTAATGGAGAAGAAACTACAATTAATTGTCATGTAAATAAGATGTGAGAATTTTCAAGAACGGACTGAGTGTGCAAAATGTCAGGTTTCTGCGATCTATTGGTCTGAAGTTAAAATTTTCTATTAATAAAAATGGAAGATTTTTTAGACGTTACAGGGAAATTCCAATTCGACGATAGTGTGGTTCAAATTAAAAATCACTCCTATGTTCCCTCAACACTATGGCAATAAATCTTTCCGATGAAATTCGAATATATATAAATAATCAAGACTAACACTACTAACACTACTAACACTCCCATATAGGAGTTATCCGTATATTAAATGAGAAATAGAGAATCAGGATAAAGGACATTTTATAAATAATTCATTTACATTGTTATTTGACGAACTTAGATATGAAGTCGCTGGTAAATAAATATGCATTGTAAGAAATCCAGGAATATCCAGTCTTATGAAAATATTGTGCTCTTACAATAAAACAACTAAATTGTCAAATGTAACATTTTATTCTGACACAAATTTAAAGGGGTTCCATCAAAATTGCAAGTTTAGTACTCGTGTCCCATTAGAGCTGTTAATGGTATTTTAATAAGGTTTTAGTAAATGTTAAACAAGAATTGGTGTTGAAAAGATCAAAAAGCTTCTTCAATTGCTTATTAACAACAGCTAATTCTCCAACTAGTGGGGTCGATCCTGTTCCCAAAATTACAGTTAAATCTATCTAGTGGGTGATGCCACATGTGATGACATCTGATGGGGAGAAGTTGCAATTACAAACTATGTTATTGCATTTGGAGCTACACAAACTCCCATCATACCCTGAAACCAAGAGATATACCTGGTCAGTTAATACGTCTTCAAGTTTGGAGAAGCCTAAGTATATTATATTTGGTTTCCAAACAGGTAGGGACAATAGTGTGCGAAAAAGAACTGACAAATTTGAACACTGTAAATTGAAAAATCTTAAAGTTTTTTTAAACTCTGAGTATTACCTTTAGAGTAATTTAAAACTCGACTTTGAAAACGGAGATGCCTTTAAAGCTTATGAGATGTTTGTGAGGTTTAGAGAGAGTTACTACAACACCTTCCCCGATCCTATGTTTAACAGAGCTGACTTTATAAAGAAGTATCCCCTAATTTTAATAGACTGTTCTAGGCAGAATGAATCCGTCAAAAAGAGGGTTGTAGATATTAAATTATAAATTGAGACTGCAGAAAATGTCTCTTCAAACATATCTTCATATTGCTTAATAATACATGACAAATTATTTGAGTATAATCCTTTGACAAATGAGATAAATAAAATGTAAATAAAATTAAAACAAATATTCAACAGGAATTGGTTGATTCTGCAAAAATAATAAGAGAAAATATAGGACATTAAAACGTGGTAAATTTCTAGAGAATGAAGAGAGGTTCCAAACATTTCAACCATTAATAGAGCCTTTGCAAGAGATAAAATATTTAACTACCAAAAGTACAAAGAGGCCAGTTCTCCCAATGATTTTAGAAAATACACCGTCTAGAATACCAATAATAACCCAGATTACTCCGCACAAATTAGATTTTGGTCTTTTAGCATCAAACTATTTAGGAAATTACCTTAGTAGAAGAAGTATGACAGACACCACAAATGGTATTAGGCGAGAAGCAAATAAATCTTGTATTGGGAATCAGGAAGTGCAAATTGCCAATGATGATGTTACAGTTGGAGATAAAATTTATAAAGGGACAAAAGGTCTATGGGAATTGTTAACTTTAAAAGAACCCGTAAACTATAGGCAGGCTGATTTTCAAAATTACAAAGAAATGTTGGAAGTTACAAATGCACATTTAAAGGGTTATAAAGCGGGTTTGGTGATTTCAAGTAATAAACACAATAAATATCTTAAAATAATTAAACCTCTGTTTAAGACTACCGGTGAAGATGTGAGGCAGGTAACTGGTAATAAAATAGACTTCGTTTATTGGGACGATCCTAATGAACTTGTAGATAGGTTAAGACCGCTTTTGCTAAGCCGCTTGGCTAGGAATTCTGGAGTGGTAATGAGACAGATCATATTATAGAAGAATTTAGAGAATGTGGAATTGTTTATTAAATAAAACAATGTTCATGGATGCATTTTATCGTGATTATAATCCATATAGTAAACCTCCTAATGCTAGAAGTTATAAAGAAACTACTTTAAATCTAAAAGATGATAGTTGGAATGCTTTAAATTATAAAATTGATAGTGTTAAAGATGGTGAGTTTATTGATGATGCATCGACTTTGGGCCAGACATTAACCAGAAAAGATGGTGCCTTTGTACAAGGTAATACTAAATATGAGTTTTTAGAACGCCCAGAGTAATAAATGGAACGCTAATAAGCGCAAAATTACTAATGTGTAAAGGGGTGAAAGTTTTGACGATGTACCCACATTAGAGCAGACTTTAATAATAAAAGATGGTGCCTTTGTACAGGGTGATAGTAAATAACAATTTTTAGAATCGGAGAAAAATATTTGGAACGCCAAAAAGCAAAAGATTGGGAATGTTAAGAATTCCGAAAATTTAGATGAAGTCCCAAATTTACAACAGATTTTAATAAGAAAAGATGGTGCCTTTGTACAAGATGATAATAAATATCAATTTTTAGAACTTAAAGAAAACAAATGAAATGCTAATCACCATACAATAAGTAACCTGGGGGAAGGCGAAGAAAGCGGTGATGCTGTAAATGTTTCTCAAATACCACCCAAGAGTAAAGTATTTTGGGATTTTGGAAATAAAAGACTAGTTCGTGTTAAACCCGCTGCCGATGATAATGATTTTGTAACAAAACATCAGAGTATAACTTTGGATGGTTTTAAGTTTGATGGTAAAAATAAGCAATTAACAAACATTTTACCAGGAACACTGCCAAATGATGTGGCTGTTGTCAATCAAATATTAACAAAATGTGAGAAAAGCATAATAAAACAGGGGGATAAAAATTATCATGTATTAACATTAGATAACAATGAGTGGGATGCCGAAGAAAAATTAATAAAGAATGTACCCAAAGGCAAAGATAGGAGTGATATTTGTTTAATGTCACAGGCTTTGAGGTAACACAATACAAGTACAAAGTTTAGACAGTAAAATTATATATTTTATATTTGTTTAACACCACAGGCTCTGAGGTTTGACAATAAAAGTAAGAAATTTAGACAAGTCAATAATTAAATCGATTTGATGATGTACAATCCTAAATGGTTAGTTGCAGACCCTACATCATTAAGCGGATTTAAGACTTTAGATGGAGAGGCATATTTACCAAAAAACTATATATATTAAAGAATGAGTGATGGTATGATAGTTGGTAGCAATAGAGGTCTTTTTGAAACGACGGAGACTGGTAGATACGTTAACATTAAAAATAATAAAAATGAAAAAATTCCTTACGAATTGCATAAGCCCGCGAGAAAGGATTTAGTTAGAAGGTCTTTTAAGGTATTGGGTATAAACGAAAGTGTTCAAATAGATTTAATAGATCTGCAGAATTATGCTAGAGAGAATTCTGGGAATAAATATATTTTAACTTTAATAGACACATTTTCTAAAAATGTTTATGCCACTCCACTAAAGAATAAAACTGGATTAGTAGTCACAGAAGCTATAAAACCTATTCTCCCAAAGGGAGTTAAAAATATTCAATCTGATAACGGAAAATAATTTTGTAATGCATATTTCACTACATTAATGGATAAGTTAAATATTAATCACTACCACACTTACTCTACAACCAAAGCGGCTATTACGTAGAGGTTCCAGAGAACTTTAAAGAATTGATTATATAGAGAGTTTAGTGCAAAGGAGAGTTATAAACGGTTGGATTTAATTCCAAAGTTAATCAGAAAATATAATAATAAAGTACATAGGTTCATAGGGATGAAGCCTAACCAAGTAAGTGCCAATAATTCTAAAAATGTACACGAAAGATTGACATCTAAAGTACAAGTTAAAAAGCCAAGATATAAGGTGGGGGATAGTGTGAGGATTTTCAAATATAAACATGTATTTAGTAAAGGTTATACCCCTAACTGGACAGGGGAGTTTTTTACAATAACAGAAGTTAAGAAAACAAAGCCTGTGACTTATATTTTGAAAGATGAGAATGACAATATAATCAAAGGAGGATTTTATGAGAAAGAATTGTTAAAGACTAAATATTAAGACATATATTTAGTTGAGAAGGTAATTAGGAGAAAGGGTGATTTATTATATGTCAAATGGCTCGGGTTCCCAAGTAGCCAGAACTCATGGATTCCCGCAAAGGATGTATTAAAGTAGGGTGCGGGAAAGCGTAGGGGCGGAATCGGGCCACTAGCCTACAACAGTAACATATCCAAATTGCAGACAAATCCATAAACAACAAAGTTTTTGACAATTATTTTTTTTAATATAGTGGACGGGTTTGGAAAAATGTATTTAATATAGGCAAGGGGCGGACAGTAGTATAGGCCAACAAGGAAATCTGTGTAGGGTAGGATCGGGCAAGTGTCCAAAAACTGATCCCCATAAGAATAACTCGGGAAAAAGTGCCAAATCATATGTCATCCCGGTAGTTTGCCACTACTGATATTACTTCAAATATTCAAGTTTTCTTACAAAAAATGGTGACCGAAAAATATTTTTCACTTTCAACAGCTAGCCACGAAAAAACTGACCGATTTTGTATGGTGATGAGACCTGTCTGATTCACATTTTTTACCCATAAATTAGTTAATTTAATAATTTGAAGAAAATCATTTTAGCTGATTTGACATAAGGGTTGAAAGCAAGCAAATAAAAAACCTATCTTACTAGTATTAAGTATAGATTATAGATATACTTAATACTACTTTTATTGCATTTATTGGGTACTTTTATTGCGACTTTTATTGCGTTATAGGGCAGAATGTAGCACGTATATCAGTCTCTCCATGAAAAGTGTAGATAATGAATATAATAACTGGTATAGAATTGCCTCGGCTCAATCAAGATAAACAAGCCTTGTACTGTAATAATATTGATAAAACAAAACTACCCTGTTTGTGCTTCCTCATTGTAATATTTTTGAATTATTTTATTTCTGTTTGATGCACTTTTCTTACTGGAGTTAAGTTTCTTTAATTAATCCGATCATTTGAAGATACTCTATCGTCACTCAAGGGTTTGCTCATTTTAAGTTTAAGTAATTAAATGTAAACGACTTAGAAAGAAGGCGTCTTTTTAATGAGCATTTATAAATTACTTGTCGGAGATTGATTGTACAGCTCCTAAGCATTTCGTTTAAACCCCAAACGTTTTTCACGTTTTTCGCAAGATTGTATTTTGGTTAACGAAAAACCTTAATCAGTATTTTTCGGTGTTGGAATTTTCAAATTTATTGCAAATTATATATAAATATAAG
Organism: Allygus modestus; assembly: GCA_963675035.1. NCBI lineage: Eukaryota > Metazoa > Arthropoda > Insecta > Hemiptera > Cicadellidae > Allygus > Allygus modestus. Next base: position 226,276,888 of record OY776111.1, read on the forward strand.
TTGTGTGCATGGATATCAAAATAAATTTCGGTTTTAATTCTAAACAAAGGTCAAATATGATGAAGCATTAGATGTAAGAATGCATTTGAATCATGACAATGGTCTTTTAATGTTTTTAAACGCAATAACGTTTGCGAAGTTAGTTAATACTAATTTTCCTAACAGCTTCATTTGTTCAACTAATTTCAGTTTTATAGTCGAATCAAATCACACAGCTTAAAGAATTTCAATATTTAAAAATGTGTTTTAATCTGACCCCATTATTTAAATTTTAGCCTTTGGACAGGTTATAACAAAAGATCAATGTTATTCGTTCAACATTCTCATTGAGACCTTTCATTAAAGTAATTGGTTCGGGGGTCCAACCTTTTTCTCAAATTTTCCAAGTACTGTTTGGGTTTATATATGGTTAAAACAGATATTCCAGTCAAACTGGTATTTCCTATTATTAGTACTGTTGTACCAGACTGTGGACACATGATATTTTTGGTTGTTCACTAGTTAAGACTCACAATTTAATAATGTTCACTCACATTTTTCACTAGTTGAAGTGCCTCCAGGACAGGCTCCAAGAACATAAATCATTCATTTGACAGTATTGGGGTTGTGGCATGCAACTACTATTTTAAATTAGATAAATATTACGGTTGTGTAGAGAAATTGGAAGTACAAGAGACAAACCTGGACCATCTGTAGCCAACAATATCCTTGACATAATCTTAATGGCACAGGTAAAGTAAAGTCTGCTATTACAGTCATTAAATGTATTAAAATGTTATGATCGACTACTAGTTTGATAAATACAATCAAATGATAGTGGAATTGCCGATTCTGGTAAAATCGGTAGCAAAGGGTATTATAATTTTAAAGCTCAATAAACCCCTGACGGCTGTTTTGCGTTCTGTTTTCGTTTGTCGTGGTTGTTGGCAACGTTGCTCTTAAAACCACAGTGAAGAAGTTTTGTAAAGCACCTCATCCAACTTTGTTCATTTAATTTCAGTTCTTGGAGATATAAAGCAAGCGCTAGTAACCCGTAACCAGAACACTTAATACAGCATATTACTTTTTATGATTTACTAAGCAAAATGTTGTGTTGTGAAATAACCTTTTAACCGGCAACCATCGTTCACCAACATAAGAAGTCGTCCTTTACCTTTATAACCAAACTGTAAGTAAAGAAACGTTTTTCTATAGGTGTTCATTAATATTACAAGTCTAAGTGGTAATTTGTTCAAGAGCACAATAACAAAGTTTAATCTCTTATGTAGTAAATGAATTACATCTACAGCACCAATTATCTACACTGGCTGGGCAGCGTAGCAGTTAACATGCTCGCTTACAATCCTAAATTCGCCAGATCAATTCTAAGTAAAATCTGAAAATTTGGTTAAGCTTCGAAACTGGACCCAGATCCCATCTATTTGCCAGTGGGCTATTAATTAATTATGCTTTCTAAGAAAAGGTCGAACTTAGATTTTAATAAGCCAGGGCTTAGAAAGTTCCTATTCAAAGCGTAAGAAATTACCTCTAGCATAGATTCACAAAGAACACACTTAACCTAACCTAACTTAACCTAACCTAACCTAACCTAACCTAGCCTTTAATCCTACATACTATTCAATATTGGGAAATTTAAAAACAATTAATTTGCTATGGATAAGGTGTTTTAGCGAATTTCCCCTATAGGGAAGAAGCTATTACCGTAGGTCTCATGGTAAGACTTAAGTCCGAGACCAAAATAATTTTTTGTTTTGAGGTCCCCAGATGACAAAAACACTATTCGCTCAAATTTATATATATGTATATATATATATCTATATATATATATATAGTATATAGTATATACTATATAGTATATAGTATATAGTATATAGTATATAGTATATATATATATATATATATATATATATGTGTGTCCGTGAATGCGATAACTTGAGTAAAAAACGTCCGATTTCGATGAAATTTGGCTCAAATGTGTAAAATGACATTCATGACTTTAAGTTCGAAAACCAGAAAAATCGGACCATGGGAAGGGGGGTTTATGGGGGTTTTAAATTTTCCAAAAATCAGTTTTTTGCTTTTTTCACCCTAAAATTTTTTAAAAACTTAATTTTGGTTTTGACCATGTTATAGAGCTTAAAAAAACAAATAATATAGTATTTTGAATTATTAACGTAGGTTAAGTGGTTGCGGAGAAAATCCAAAAAACCTACTCAAAAAATCTCCCATGTTAATCTTATGGGAAAAAGGTTTTTGGCATTTCCTCAGTTTATTTTAATTTAAACTTCACATTTGCTTTTAGAAATCTGTTCAGTTCCACAAAACAATCATTTTGGTGTTTAAATTTTGATTCTACACCCAACCGTTGCTGAGATATTCAAAATGCTAAACACAGTACGTTGTCCAATGTTATCCTTATGGAGAATAAATAAAATTTGATATCTCGATTATTTATGAATGTATGTTGATGAAACTTGGTATTTGGCTTCAAATAGTACTGGTATATTGATATTTGCACAAACAATTGATTTTTTTTTGGTTATTCCTGTAGCAGCATACCTGCGTACTCAGCCCCCATGTTATTCTTATGGAGAATAACTAAAATGTTATATAGCGCTTATTTATGATTGAATATTGATGAAACTTGGTATGTGGCTTCGCCTAGTTAAATTGTATTTATATTAGCATAAAAAACAATTCCATGTTTCAGCAAACCTACGTACTCATTACCAATGTTATTCTTATGGAGAATAATTAAAATCGCTTATATGTGAATATATTTTTATGAAACTTGGTACGCGGCTTTATGTGGAATTCAGACAAATATTATGCATTGGAAATTCGCTGAGTACGCAGGTTTGCTGCGACGGGGGTATTTTTTAATTCACAAAACAAACCAAAGAAAGCGTCCAAAGTCCTATATCAGCAATCTTATATTAAAAAACAAAAGTTAAGTAGAATGGTGAATAGAGAATATCCTTCTATAGAATTAAAGTTATTCGTTAATTACAAGATTTTTTCGGGTTAAGGATATCAACATTTACATAGCATGTACAAGTTTAATATAATACAACATGTTTAGAACGCCATTTATTTTTGGATAGCCAGATTGTTACTTATTTATTATCATTTTTTAATGTCTCACCGAGACCTTTGAAATAAGGTCTAACTCAACCACTGATAAGCTAACAGAAGCTAAGCGATTTATCTTCTGCAAACGTAGTTTAACTATCTTAAATAGTTCAAAAGTTAAGATAGCATGGAATTTACTTTTGCCAAGCTGTATTGTATATTGAACATCACAGACGAACATAAAATCTGTTTTTCAAATGTACGTTATATAGAAGTTGCACAGCTTAGCTGATGGCTTACTGATGTGTTTTAGACGACGTTGGACATCCTATTTTTATTATTCATGTGTACCTTTAATTCACAACTTAGTAAAAATACTTACTTAAATTCCAGGATACACGATAGACATTATCGGTATTTAGTTTTAATAGTAATATGTTTTGTGTGTTTCAACCACAATGGTTTTTCGTTTTGAAAGGGACCTGTCCAAACCCTGATCTTGTTACTATCTAATCAGACCTTCGGTTAAAAACAATCTGCGGACCTGCCAAAACAGTCTTTACTGTTGAAGTAGTAGGGATGCCCAGTATATAAACTTCTCTATTAATGTCTGAGTTGGTAGCGTCGAAATTGTGGTCCATCTGTACTTTTAGCGAATTTCCCCTATAGGGAAGAAGCTATTACCGTAGGTCTCATGGTAAGACTTAAGCCCGAGACCATGATAACTTTTTGTTTTGAGGTCCCCAGAAGCCAAAAACACTATTCGTTCAAATTTATATATATGTATATATATATATATATGTGTGCCCGTTAACACGATAACTTGAGTAAAAAACGTCCGATTTTGATGAAATTTGGCTCAAACGTGTAAAATGAGCGGTTGCGGAGAAAACCCAAAAAAAACCTGCTCATAAAATCTCCCATGTTAATCTTATGGGAAAAAGGTTTTTGGCTTTTCCTCAGTTTATTTTAATGTAAACATCACATTTGCTTTTACCAATCTGTTCAGTTCCACAAAACAATCATTTTGGTGTTTAAATTGTGATTCTACGCCCAACCGTTGCAGAGATATTCGAAGTGCTAAACACAGTACGTTGTCCAATGTTATCCTTATGGAGAATAAATAAAATTTGATATCTCGATTATTTATTAATGTATGTTGATGAAACTTGGTATGTGGCTTCAAGTAGTACTGATATATTGATATTTGCACAAAAAATTGATTTTTTGTTGATCATTCCCGTAGCAGCAAACCTCCGTACTCAGCCCCCATGTTATTCTTATGGAGAATAAGTAAAATGTACTGACTCCCTTAATTATGAAAATAAATTAATAAAACTTGGTACGTAGCTTCACTTGGTTGAGTTATATTGATAATTATATAAAAATCCATTTTTCTGTTCCTTGTTGCAGCAAACCTGCTTTCTCAGCCCCCATGTTATTCTTATGGAGAATAACTAGAATGTCATATATCGCTTATTTATGATTGAATATCGATGAAACTTAGTATGTGGCTTCGCCTAGTTAAATTCTATTTATATTTGCATAAAAACCAATTGTTTCTGTTCCTTGTTTCAGCAAACCTACATACTCATTACCAATGTTATTCTTATGGAGAATAATTAAAATCGCTTATATGTGAATATATTTTTATGAAACTTGGTTTGTGGCTTTATGTGGAATTCAGACAAATATTATGCATTGGAAATTCGCTGAGTCCGCAGGTTTGCTGCAACGGGGGTATTATTTTTTAGCCATGTGATTATTGAAACATATCCTATACTCTGATAAGAGTAAGGTTTGCTAGCTTGCTTGCTTGCTTGATTGATTCATTGATTGATTTCGTCCATGGTGCGTACTTGCAACTCTGATCTCTAAAACTGCTCCAACGATTTCCTTCAAATGTTGGAAATAACTATTTCTGGGTAAAAATAAGTTCTAGACAGGTCTCATCCCCAGAAAAAATTAAATAATATAAAAAAACGAAAATAAAAAGTTAAACAAATTAACATTGGGCTTATGGAGTTTAAAATCAAAACAAAAGAATTGTAACAGCTGTTCATGATCAACCAGGGAACTGTCAAAGTAATACTCGTGTTGATTATAATTGTTAACATGTGGTTTCCTGAGAGCAGTGACTAAAACTAAGTTGATTGAAGATTACATAAATAGAGTGGTCATATCCGAAATAAAGCTGCATAAAAGAGGCAAATGAGCTATAACAATCTGATAATCAGTTGGGAAAGTGGTCAAATATTACTCCAAGTCATCTAAACAAACAAACTGGCCTTCCCCGAGCAAAGCTCGGCCCCACAGGTACTGTTTATTATTTGAAGCTGTTCAAAAGATTAACCGCAGCATGCAGCTCACACCACTGACACATTCCCTGAGTAAATCCGGGAACTGCAGCTAGTTAAATATACATAATACTAGATATCACAATGAAATAACTATAATATTGTAGACTACTTTTATTTTCAGAAAAAATGTTTCTTCGGTTAGTGTTGCTAGGCTGTATCTTATAAATAAATTGAACTGAAATTAATTTATAAAGTATTGCCTTGAAGTGTTTTTCAAAAATATATAAAACGAGAGAGGTTTGAACATCAGCTTATAAAACCTTTTCCGACTGAATGTCGAGAATATTTTGTCGCTGATCGCGTATAATAGGTTAACCTATTTTATTGTTTTGTGTTTCATAGTTTTGTATAGGGAATTGTGATATCTCAATGATTTTAATACAATATATAAAGCTCGATATGTGATTAAGTCAACGAATTTTGATGACCTTTTATAAAAGCTAAAAGTTGACAAATATAATGGCATTTTAAATGTGATATTGGAGTTGAATGATTAGAAATAATTTGTATAAAATAAACCATCCAGCAGCTTCACTCAGAACCGAAACTAGAGAGAGGGATCACTGTTAACACATTATTGTTAACAACTTGATTGTTAATCTACATTCTTTGAGATAGAAGAGAATAAACCGACTTATTTTAAATGTATTTTTTGTGCAGCTAATGGTTACAGTGCTCGACTATCCCGGAAAAAATTGTGGTGTATCAGTTTTTTTTGAACTGGCGAATTTAGTCTCAGCAGTACAAATTAAAATTACAAGACAATAAAATGACACAAGCAACGTCGGCTGGCGTGCGAGCATTTACAACTACGGGCGTGATCTGACGGAAATCCCCTGAACAGAGGAAGATTTTACCGCCGAATGGCACACAGGAATTCATGAGATCTCGCAGTGATCTGTCAAGAATCTCAAAAATGAATCGATGTGCCATTGGGGCCTCATCAAAAACAATGAGCTGTGCAGCTCTGATGAGCTCTGCTCGCTGGGATCCGTTCGTAATATTCCAGAATCCAGTACCATCTCCGAGATTGAGAGGTAGCCAAAACATGCTGTGCGCTGTGGTACCGCCCGGCATGTTTCCAGCAGCAATCCCAGAGCTCGCCACGGCAAGAGCCACCTGGCGACAACTTCTCACGTACGCGAGGATGACACGAATCAGTGAGGTCTTCCCATAGCCTCCCGGACCATCTAGAAAAATTATTCTCGATGAGCCAAAATCACTGCGGCTATGCAGAAGAGATCGAACGTAATCAAATACGTATTTTTGATCATCAGAGAGCTATCGCCAAAGATGTGACGCCCGAAGTGAGACACAAGCAACGTTGGCTGGCGTGCGAGCATTTACAACTACGGGCGCGATCTGACGGAAATCCCCTGAACAGAGGAAGATTTTACCGCCGAATGGCACACAGGAATTCATGAGATCTCGCAGTGATCTGTCAAGAATCTCAAAAATGAATCGATGTGCCATTGGGGCCTCATCAAAAACAATGAGCTGTGCAGCTCTGATGAGCTCTGCTCACTGGGATCCGTTCGTGATATTCCAGAAGCCATCTCCGAGATCGAGAGGTAGCCGAAACATGCTGTGCGCTGTGGTACTGCCCGGCATGTTTCCAGCAGCAATCCCAGAGCTTGCCACGGCAAGAGCCACCTGGCGACAACTTCTCACGTACGCGAGGATGACACGAATCAGTGAGGTCTTCCCATAGCCTCCCGGGCCATCTAGAAAAATTATTCTCGATGAGCCAAAATCACTGAGGCTATGCAGAAGAGATCGAACGTAATCAAATACGTATTTTTGATCATCAGAGAGCTTGGTGACCCACTCATCCACCAACACTCTCTGTTGATTTTCGCCGTAGATGAGCAGTTCTCTACCCAACTCAGTCGTGTCATCCTGTACATCGGGGAGGCCGTGATCGACAAAGCAAGATCCCTGACGACGTAGGCTTCGATCGATTTCGATGAGGGCAAGTTTATAAGCCAGTTCTGGATCATGAGGGTTCCGTTCAATGTGATTCTCGCAAAGGGAATCTCGGAACGTGTCCCACAAAATAGCTGCGGGAGCTCCCATATTGCAGAGGAGCACAAAGAAAGAACGGAGTCTCGGGCCTGTCATAAACTGTGCGGCCTCACGCATGCCGTAGTGGTACTCTTCTTCGTCTTCGACTAAACCGAGTTTACGTGCGACCTCCTGAAACGTGTGACAATTGAGTCCGCCTCGGGACAAAAGATCGTCGTAACCACGGCAAGGAACGAACATGAGAAGAATACAAAGGTAGTACTGTTCGCTTCGGCTGGGAGAAACCCAAAACAGTCTACATATCTTCTCACCACGCTTGCGAGCCGTGATAAAATGTTGACCATCTGGATGGTGGTACACCTCCACATTACTAGGACGTTTTGTATGTACCATGAATTTTTCATAAAACGATTGATACGTCAAGGTGTCAAATATTGAAATGTGAGGCCGATCAAAGTAAACTATAAGCTTGGAGCTTGCTCTGGTGGTTGCGTTTGTCAGGTCGTTGGAGCGAAACACGACAGATTGTTTCCCCTCGAGATGGACTCAACGGTGGGCTCTGATTTAGAAATAGGAAAGTCCAAGAGCCTCCAGCAAGCGTCGCTGGCACCCACCATCCACTTCGTCACGTAATGATCAACCTCATCATCTTGCTTACTGAAGGGAGTAACTGTTACGTTCTGAAGAGAACCTCCCTTCATAAGGTATTGGAAGAGGTATTTAATTACACGGCGAGTAGAAGAAAGCTCCAAGTTTATATGTGCCTCATATTTTAACAGCAACGCAGAGTTATACGGCACGACCCATCCGTCGTGAACATCAATCGTCTCGTTCCTTGATTTTATAGCCCCCTTATTACTGTAATCACGCCTATACTGGACGAACCCCCTCTCATCGACGTGGGTGGTTTCGCAGGAAGGCTTAGGGAAAAACTTGGTACAGTAACCCTTTGCAGAGTCCCAGCAAAGAAAGTCGGTTCTGTGACCTGTACCACAAGGGCCATGGATCATGTGTTTCAGAACCAACTTCCTAAATCGACCTCCGGCTTCTTCTTCCGAGGGTATATCCGCGCGGATAATAGAGTCAATGTCGAACGCCTGGACAGGACCACCACCGGCGATCTTGAATACAATGTGGGCATGAGGAAGGCCCCTCATTTGCATCTCGATGACGTAAACAATGTAGACCGAACATTGCTCCACTGCGCAGATCTCGTAGAAGTTCCAGGAGTTTTATCTGGAAGACTCTGCAGGCTGTACTAGGGTCACTACGCCCACCTCCGCGGGGGCAAGCATTCTTGTTTTCCTCCCAAGTAGCGCTGTAGGTGAACGTAAGAAAGAACGTGGGGGATCCCAGACGAGACACAAGTGCCATTGCGTTTTCATAATGTACTTTCATGTACCAGGGTCCGCCTGTAAACGAACTTGGGAGGTAAACTTTACCGGGTTGTGCCCCACCCTCGCCTTGGACGGTCTCATCGTTATTGATGTCGACCCGGACCTGCCTTCCCTGTTGTGCCTCCAGGAGTTCGTCCAGTGGCCCTATCCGCATGGCATTTCCAGTTGGCTTTGTTTGAGAAAATTTGATAGAACGCAGTTTCTCTTCCTCATACCTAGCAAACATCTCAACCTGCCAGGCTTGAGAAAGTCGGCCGATATGAGAGAAGCGAGGATCAGAAAGTAATAGACATCGGGAATAATTATACTGCGTTAGTTTTTTGCCTCGATTATCAAGACGGCCAATATGCCAACCCAAAGTGCCTTGCGGATAGAGCAACGGATATTGGAAAGGTTCCATGAGGGGACTAAGAAGATCCATGGAAGTGGGTCTGTCAGAGCCAGTCTTCCATATTGTTAATTTCCGGGGTTCATTTACTGTCTCGTCAGTACTAAGGACAGCATGTACCTCGATGCCTGTTTGCCTATCGCCAAGAACAGGTCCATGGGTCGCTCTGCTAGTAACCTGGAATTCTAAGCGAGCATTGACCGACGGTTCATTACTCAAGCGACGATAGTGCTCGATGAAAGGATTTTCTCGTACAAGAAATCGAGAGATGTCGCCGGTAATTTCCGCTTTCAAAGACCTTCCCTTGGCAATATTAAGACGTTCTTCACCATCGTCGATGTACAGGCGGGAACGGTTTACAAATTGTTCGTTCCCAGCAAATGTTGTAAACTTCTGACCACGAGCGTCCAAACTGTAGACCTGATGGTACATCCTACCTTCAATCTTGAAAAAAGAAAGACTGCTTGGATGCCGGTACCCACCAGACACCTCGAGTGCACAAAAAGCAAATAGGTCCTTGTAGGCACGCGCTCTCTCGAGGAATTGAGGATTAGAATAGAATGGTTCCTGAAGAGGAGGGAGAACAAGAACGTTGTAGGCTCCTTCTTCGAAGCACCATTTTTTCCTATTCTTCTCCTCTTCGAACAGGCGTGCATTACAATGAGGACACCTGTAAATGTCATCGCCCCAAAGACTGATTTTATCCAATTTAAAAGGATTTACGTGATCTAATAGATCCCCCTCCAACAAGCCATTGGACCGTGATTGACAGCAAGTCGTGCAAGTGAAACAGGGAAATGTCGAAGTTCAGTAAGCCTTGGATTTTTCAAACAAAATATCTGAATTCTCTGAAGCGAGGCCTCAGGGTTATTTTGACTATAACGTCGAACATCTTCCCTGTTTCTTTCGGGATGAGTCTCAGTGTATTTCTTTTTCGCCTGTCTCACCTGATCCTCACGAGTGGTACTCAGGACCTTCGGACGCCCACGCTTAACCTTTTTTGGCCTCCCCGGTATTTTTTTTGTTTCCGGACATTCTGAAATTGGGAAGTGCTCCAGAGGGATACCGATGCAAGAAGATTGAATCAGTGCGTCGTGAACGTACATAGACGCATTTGACGAATTGGCCGGTCGAACGAAACGGATTTCTGTAATATTAAACTCTTTATATAAAGTACCATCTAGAGCTGAGTTAGCCAACAACAATGAAACCAGAGACGAATATGTTTCGCATGCAAATAAGCGCGCTTTATTGTTATCTCTGTTTGTGTCTCGTTGGCGCTGTTCATTAACTGCATGTGAGTCAAAAAGAAATAGCCGCCCTTGAGAGCGCTAAAAAGCGACTGTGACGAGTAGGCCGGTTAAAAGAAAGCCACCAGTTTCAGAGTCGGCGCCCATGATTGTCCCCAAAACACCTGACAGAGACTCCACCACTTCATCGAGATCGGCAGTGGTTGCGGGGTACAGTCCATTGCAAACAAACACAATTTCCTCAATGAGGACAGTTTGATCCATAATTTCGAATCGTCTGGAAATGTCTTCTGGGAAGAGGTACCTGTCAACGACTTGGTTCTCATGGCGAGATTTCGAATACAAACGATCGCCAGTCATGAGAATACCGTCGATGGCAGATGAGGAAAATTCTCCGCCGAGAAACTGCCAAGCCAAAGCAGACGTCGCATTAGCAACGCACTGCGCGTTGTTGTTGAACGGAGAAAACCGTTCCATCTCCCTGGTGAAAGGAACCTTCAGCAACACAAACAATAGCCATTTTAACCAATGAGTTCGACAGAGCAATTATTCAATTCGCAAAAATCGGGCACAAATTGACCAAGGTCGAGTGTTAGAAATGTCAAAATATATAAACGTAGGAATATAGGTTTAATAAGCGAGAGACATTATTTAAAAGAAGATTTTAATATATTATTTGTTATTGTGTTTTAGCAACCAACTGTGAAATTGTAGTGTATAAATTGGTGTGGCTTTACTACGTGAAAACTCTTGAAAATTTAAAAAAGCTCCTATTTTAATAACAAATATACAGTTATGGAAAAAGTACAGCATAATAATATTTGATCAATCTTCATTAACGAATTACCTGTCCAGCTTAGCATAGAATAAATCTGTAATAAATCCATTTGTACTCCTGCACTAAAACTTTAAACATTTGAGAAATAATTAGTTCCAATAGTAAAGTAGTCAAAACATATCAATTAACATATCAATAGTAGAACATATCAATTACGCTACATACTGCATTACCGATAACACGGAAAACGGTAACGTAGTCCACGTAAATAATAGATTTTTAAAAACTTTTTTAAAGGTTTAATAATTATAAATTGTGAGTTTTGGCAATTTTTCTGGGGGTTACACGCTACAAGCTACCATCATGCCAAATTTCACGTTTCTAGCTCGTCTAGAAGTGGTCTAGAATTCGTATACCTGAGTTACACATCGGGCTGTATATATATTAGAAAGAAAGAACGTAAGAAAGAACGTGGGGGATCCCAGACGAGACACAAGTGCCATTGCGTTTTCATAATGTACTTTCATGTACCTGGGTCCGCCTGTAAACGAACTTGGGAGGTAAACTTTACCGGGTTGTGCCCCACCCTCGCCTTGGACGGTCTCATCGTTATTGATGTCGACCCGGACCTGCCTTCCCTGTTGTGCCTCCAGGAGTTCGTCCAGTGGCCCTACCCGCATGGCATTTCCAGTTGGCTTTGTTTGAGAAAATTTGATAGACCGCAGTTTCTCTTCCTCATACCTAGCAAACATCTCAACCTGCCAGGCTTGAGAAAGTCGGCCGATATGAGAGAAGCGAGGATCAGAAAGTAATAGACATCGGGAATAATTATACTGCGTTAGTTTTTTGCCTCGATTATCAAGACGGCCAATATGCCAACCCAAAGTGCCTTGCGGATAGAGCAACGGATATTGGAAAGGTTCCATGAGGGGACTAAGAAGATCCATGGAAGTGGGTCTGTCAGAGCCAGTCTTCCATATTGTTAATTTCCGGGGTTCATTTACTGTCTCGTCAGTACTAAGGACAGCATGTACCTCGATGCCTGTTTGCCTATCGCCAAGAACAGGTCCATGGGTCGCTCTGCTAGTAACCTGGAATTCTAAGCGAGCATTGACCGACGGTTCATTACTCAAGCGACGATAGTGCTCGATGAAAGGATTTTCTCGTACAAGAAATCGAGAGATGTCGCCGGTAATTTCCGCTTTCAAAGACCTTCCCTTGGCAATATTAAGACGTTCTTCACAATCGTCAATGTACAGGCGGGAACGGTTTACAAATTGTTCGTTCCCAGCAAATGTTGTAAACTTCTGACCACGAGCGTCCAAACTGTAGACCTGATGGTACATCCTACCTTCAATTTTGAAAAAAGAAAGACTGCTTGGATGCCAGTACCCGCCAGACACCTCGAGTGCACAAAAAGCAAATAGGTCCTTGTAGGCACGCGCTCTCTCGATGAATTGAGGATTAGAATAGAATGGTTCCTGAAGAGGAGGGAGAACAAGACCGTTGTAGGCTCCTTCTTCGAAGCACCATTTTTTCCTATTCTTCTCCTCTTCGAACAGGCGTGCATTACAATGAGGACACCTGTAAATGTCATCGCCCCAAAGACTGATTTCATCCAATTTAAAAGGATTTACGTGATCTAATAGATCCCCCCTCCAACAAGCCATTGGACCGTGATTGACAGCGAGTCGTGCAAGTGAAACAGGGAAATGTCGAAGTTCAGTAAGCCTTGGATTTTTCAAACAAAATATCTGAATTCTCTGAAGCGAGGCCTCAGGGTTATTTTGACTATAACGTCGAACATCTTCCCTGTTTCTTTCGGGATGAGTCTCAGTGTATTTCTTTTTCGCCTGTCTCACCTGATCCTCACGAGTGGTACTCAGGACCTTCGGACGCCCACGCTTAACCTTTTTTGGCCTCCCCGGTATTTTTTTTGTTTCCGGACATTCTGAAATTGGGAAGTGCTCCAAAGGGATACCAATGCAAGAAGATTGAATCAGTGCGTCGTCAACGTACATAGACGCATTTGACGAATTGGCCGGTCGAGCGAAACGGATTTCTGTAATATTAAACTCTTTATATAAAGTACCATCTAGAGCTGAGTTAGCCAACAACAATGAAACCAGAGACGAATATGTTTCGCATGCAAATAAGCGCGCTTTATTGTTATCTCTGTTTGTGTCTCGTTGGCGCTGTTCATTAACTGCATGTGAGTCAAAAAGAAATAGCCGCCCTTGAGAGCGCTAAAAAGCGACTGTGACGAGTAGGCCGGTTAAAAGAAAGCCACCAGTTTCAGAGTCGGCGCCCATGATTGTCCCCAAAACACCTGACAGAGACTCCACCACTTCATCGAGATCGGCAGTGGTTGCGGGGTACAGTCCATTGCAAACAAACACAATTTCCTCAATGAGGACAGTTTGATCCATAATTTCGAATCGTCTGGAAATGTCTTCTGGGAAGAGGTACCTGTCAACGACTTGGTTCTCATGGCGAGATTTCGAATACAAACGATCGCCAGTCATGAGAATACCGTCGATGGCAGATGAAGAAAATTCTCCGCCGAGAAACTGCCAAGCCAAAGTAGACGTCGCATTAGCAACGCACTGCGCGTTGTTGTTGAACGGAGAAAACCGTTCCATCTCCCTTGTGAAAGGAACCTTCAGCAACACAAACAATAGCCATTTTAACCAATGAGTTCGACAGAGCAATTATTCAATTTTTCGCAAAAATCGGGCACAAATTGACCAAGGTCGAGTGTTAGAAATGTCAAAATATATAAACGTAGGAATATAGGTTTAATAAGTGAGAGACATTATTTAAAAGAAGATTTTAATATATTATTTGTTATTGTGTTTTAGCAACCAACTGTGAAATTGTAGTGTATAAATTGGTGTGGCTTTACTACGTGAAAAAAACTTGAAAATTTAAAAAAGCTCCTATTTTAATAACAAATATACAGTTATGGAAAAAGTACAGCATAATAATATTTGATCAATCTTCATTAACGAATTACCTGTCCAGCTTAGCATAGAATAAATCTGTAATAAATCCATTTGTACTCCTGCACCAAAACTTTAAACATTTGAGAAATAATTAGTTCCAATAGGAAAGTAGTCAAAACATATCAATTAACATATCAATAGTAGAACATATCAATTACGCTACATACTGCATTACCGATAACACGGAAAACGGTAACGTAGTCCACGTAAATAATAGATTTTTAAAAACTTTTTTAAAGGTTTAATAATTATAAATTGTGAGTTTTGGCAATTTTTCTGGGGGTTACACGCTACAAGCTACCATCATGCCAAATTTCACGTTTCTAGCTCGTCTAGAAGTGGTCTAGAATTCGTATACCTGAGTTACACATCGGGCTGTATATATATTAGAAAGAAAGAACGTAAGAAAGAACGTGGGGGATCCCAGACGAGACACAAGTGCCATTGCGTTTTCATAATGTACTTTCATGTACCTGGGTCCGCCTGTAAACGAACTTGGGAGGTAAACTTTACCGGGTTGTGCCCCACCCTCGCCTTGGACGGTCTCATCGTTATTGATGTCGACCCGGACCTGCCTTCCCTGTTGTGCCTCCAGGAGTTCGTCCAGTGGCCCTACCCGCATGGCATTTCCAGTTGGCTTTGTTTGAGAAAATTTGATAGACCGCAGTTTCTCTTCCTCATACCTAGCAAACATCTCAACCTGCCAGGCTTGAGAAAGTCGGCCGATATGAGAGAAGCGAGGATCAGAAAGTAATAGACATCGGGAATAATTATACTGCGTTAGTTTTTTGCCTCGATTATCAAGACGGCCAATATGCCAACCCAAAGTGCCTTGCGGATAGAGCAACGGATATTGGAAAGGTTCCATGAGGGGACTAAGAAGATCCATGGAAGTGGGTCTGTCAGAGCCAGTCTTCCATATTGTTAATTTCCGGGGTTCATTTACTGTCTCGTCAGTACTAAGGACAGCATGTACCTCGATGCCTGTTTGCCGATCGCCAAGAACAGGTCCATGGGTCGCTCTGCTAGTAACCTGGAATTCTAAGCGAGCATTGACCGACGGTTCATTACTCAAGCGACGATAGTGCTCGATGAAAGGATTTTCTCGTACAAGAAATCGAGAGATGTCGCCGGTAATTTCCGCTTTCAAAGACCTTCCCTTGGCAATATTAAGACGTTCTTCACAATCGTCAATGTACAGGCGGGAACGGTTTACAAATTGTTCGTCTCCAGCAAATGTTGTAAACTTCTGACCACGAGCGTCCAAACTGTAGACCTGATGGTACATCCTACCTTCAATCTTGAAAAAAGAAAGACTGCTTGGATGCCGGTACCCGCCAGACACCTCGAGTGCACAAAAAGCAAATAGGTCCTTGTAGGCACGCGCTCTCTCGAGGAATTGAGGATTAGAATAGAATGGTTCCTGAAGAGGAGGGAGAACAAGAACGTTGTAGGCTCCTTCTCCGAAGCACCATTTTTTCCTATTCTTCTCCTCTTCGAACAGGCGTGCAGTACAATGAGGACACCTGTAAATGTCATCGCCCCAAAGACTGATTTTATCAAATTTAAAAGGATTTACGTGATCTAATAGATCCCCCCTCCAACAAGCCATTGGACCGTGATTGACAGCGAGTCGTGCAAGTGAAACAGGGAAATGTCGAAGTTCAGTAAGCCTTGGATTTTTCAAACAAAATATCTGAATTCTCTGAAGCGAGGCCTCAGGGTTATTTTGACTATAACGTCGAACATCTTCCCTGTTTCTTTCGGGATGAGTCTCAGTGTATTTCTTTTTCGCCTGTCTCACCTGATCCTCACGAGTGGTACTCAGGACCTTCGGACGCCCACGCTTAACCTTTTTTGGCCTCCCCGGTATTTTTTTTGTTTCCGGACATTCTGAAATTGGGAAGTGCTCCAGAGGGATACCAATGCAAGAAGATTGAATCAGTGCGTCGTCAACGTACATAAACGCATTTGACGAATTGGCCGGTCGAGCGAAACGGATTTCTGTAATATTAAACTCTATATAAAGTACCATCTAGAGCTGAGTTAGCCAACAACAATGAAACCAGAGACGAATATGTTTCGCATGCAAATAAGCGCGCTTTATTGTTATCTCTGTTTGTGTCTCGTTGGCGCTGTTCATTAACTGCATGTGAGTCAAAAAGAAATAGCCGCCCTTGAGAGCGCTAAAAAGCGACTGTGACGAGTAGGCCGGTTAAAAGAAAGCCACCAGTTTCAGAGTCGGCGCCCACGATTGTCCCCAAAACACCTGACAGAGACTCCACCACTTCATCGAGATCGGCAGTGGTTGCGGGGTACAGTCCATTGCAAACAAACACAATTTCCTCAATGAGGACAGTTTGATCCATAATTTCGAATCGTCTGGAAATGTCTTCTGAGAAGAGGTACCTGTCAACGACAACCATTAAAGAAACTGAGTTTTGTCAAATTTTAAAAATCCCTTCCCATGGTCCGATCTTTCTGGTTTTAGCGAATTTCCCCTATAGGGAAGAAGCTATTACCGTAGTCGGCATGGTAAGACCTAGGCCCGGGACCATGATAACTTTTCGTTTTGAGGTCCCCAGACCCCAAAAACACCATTCGTTCGATACTGTATATATATATATATGTGTCCGTGAGCACGATAACTCCCGTAAAAATGATCCGATTTTGACAAAATTTGGTATAAATATGTAAAGCAGTATTTATGACTTTAAGTTCGAAAACCAGACAGATCGACCTATCCAAAGGGGTATTTTGAGGGAGTTTTGTACCCCAAAAATGGGTTTTTTGGATTTTTTACATATCATTTTTGAAAAAGTCAAATTTTAGTTTTGACCATTCGATTCAGCTTAAAAAAACACACAATTTGGTATTTCGATCATTCCTCTACGTCAATTGGTTACCGAGATATTGAAAGTGCTTAACACAGTACGTTGTCTAATGTTATTCTTATGGAGGAAAAGAAAATATTTTTATCTCGCTTATTTATGAAC
This sequence comes from Allygus modestus, assembly GCA_963675035.1. Taxonomy (NCBI): domain Eukaryota; kingdom Metazoa; phylum Arthropoda; class Insecta; order Hemiptera; family Cicadellidae; genus Allygus; species Allygus modestus. The sequence continues at coordinate 226,294,159 of OY776111.1, forward strand.
GTATACTGACGAAACTTGGTATACAGCTTTATCTCGTTGGGGTCTATTGATATTTGCTCCAAAAAATTGATTTTGCATAATTCTCTTGTAGCAGCAAACCTGCGTACTCAGCCCCCATGTTATTCTTATGGATAATAATTAAATGCTCTGTCTCCCTTAATTATGAACATAAATGAATAAAAACTGGTATACGACTTCAACTAGTTGAGTTATATTGACATTAGCATAAAAACCCATTTTTTGTGTTCATTGTTGCAGCAAACCTACGTACTCAGCCCCAATGTTATTCTTATGGAGAATAATTAAAATTGTATATAACGCTTATTTGTGAATATATTTTTATGAAACTTGGTAAGTGGCTTTATGTAGTATTAAGACATTTATATCTTCATTGGAAATTCGCTGAGTATGCAGGTTTGCTGCGACGGGGGTATTTGAACTTAAAGTCGTAAATGTTGTACTCTCCACATTTGTCACATTTCATCAAAATCGGATGTTTCTTTCAAAAGTAAACGAGTTAACGGACACACACACACACACACACACACACACACACACACACACACACACACACACACACACACACACACACACACACACACACACACACACACACACACATACACACACACACACACACACACACACACACACACATACACACACACACACACACACACACACACACACACACACACACACACACACACACAAACACACACATATGGGTATATACATACATATATACAAATGGAGTTTAGTTTAGTTTAGCTCCGTTATATTAAAACGTAATTGCTAATAGCCCACATCTGGCAGATTCTACCCGTTAATGCTTGCTCACTCTCCACTTATGATGGAACAGCTCATTCCATAAGTTTTAATGAGCAATAAAACATTATTCAGTGCATAAAGCTAAATAACGCCAATATTTATGTGGCAGTATATTTATGTATTTGAACGAATTTTGTTCTGGGCACCTAGAGGCCTCAAAACCAAAAGTTATTATGATCTTGGGCTTAAGTCTTAACATGCCGTCTACGGTAATAGCTTCTTTCCTATAGGGGAAATTCGCTAAAACATAAGTTTATGTTGTCCACATCAATTTCACAAATGCCCACAGAGCGCAGCTCTTATTTAAATCTACGGGTAAACCAGGCCACTACTGCTGGTATGAAACAATAAAGTAATGTAGTCAGAGTTCAAGAACTGAATGAGAGCGTGTCTTTAACACGGCTTCACTCTCAAACCCCCCACCCCAAATCACCCCTCTTAAGAGGGTTGAGTGGTTGTGAGCATGTGAATCGGAAACTTCATTCCTAATTTTAACTTAATCGTGTAAGTTATTGATTTTGTTTATTTATTGAAAATTATTAAAAACAATTAATTTATGTTTAGGCTTTAAACATCCTAATATTTCAATTTATTTGATATAACTGTTTAAAAATATTTATAATGGTTGTTCCTCTTTAATTTTACCTACCGAGTAAGGTATTTGAAGCCAAAATTTCCAAACATTGTTCGCAAAAATATTAGTTTTGAAATCTTAAAGACGTAACAAATATTAATTTTCCGTATATTAATTGTGTTTTAAATTTATTTTAAAGCACGGTATTAGGAAACACAATGTTTAAAACAAGTTTTGTGACTCGTTTAAAAACATACATGTACACATTTTAAATAAAATGGTACAAATTTGATCCTTCAGAGCAAAAACGTCCTCATTTCTATATCTCATAATTGTTTTACATTGTACTGTAAAACAAATTATGCAGGTCATTCCCATGTGAACCGCAGTTTAAGTTGTAATAAAGTATTAGGGAGAGGAAATGCACAAGAAGAAAATTTGTAAAGAAACTTGTCCGAAATGGGAAATGTAATTTGTGTACACTGAACTTCTTACGAGGTAGTTCGTACACTTTGTTTAAACAATTAATTAAACTATGCAATATACGCGATTGTTGTCAGGTATATGTCCGAGGAAGGATATCAGGATTACTGTGCGCTTAAACACAATATTCATGTGATTTATGTAACATCCTACTATCTATAAACACAGGCTCTGAACAGGGGATTTGCAACGTAAACTACATGGAAATATGTAGGTTATCTTTCTAAATAAATTACACTAAAAGATTTGATAGAGCTTGGATATTTGGTCGCTGATTATGAGACGTATCTGTATTCAAAAAGGTAATCATCAAAGATAAGCTTTTAGTAAAATGGTAAATCTACTAGTAGATAGCGGGAGTTTTTTTAACACAACCCAATTTACAAGTACCAAAGTCACTGTTTAAGAATAGCAAAAGTTCGTAAGTTGACAACCCTACTTCCTTTAATCTATTCTCCATTAGCTGGTATGCATTTATGCAATTTATTATAATGACCGTTATCTTGAAATGATTACAGTAAAAGTATAAATATGGGTTTTGAATTTTATAATAAGAGTGGACTGTTGCTCAAATTCTCAAGGTGGTCTGTTTGAGCAGCTGGTTTTAAAAGTACAATTACTGCATTATGAAGTTATATGAGTTAGCGGAAGTAAGAGTCAAAAGCAATAAAACGAATTTCAGTTACTCTCAAGTAAGTGTAGTTTCTATTTTAAAATCTTGAGTTGCATTAAAAAACACCTTATGGACATTAAACATCACACTATTTACTATTATCTCGTTATTCAAATAACGTAATTAATCCTCACGGAAGATAAAGATTCTGCTATAGACGAGCCAAGTTACGGGTGTAGACCCTCAGCTAAAGTTTAAGACATGTAGTCACGTATTGGAGGTAACTTTATGAAAATTGAGATTCTTTAGGTTTAGTTAAATATGCGTATATCTTTTTTTGTACGGAACCTTCGAAGGAAAGTGAGCCCATGTAGTTTTGGTATGGGAGTAAAGCCCTGTTTTATTAAAGTTAACTACATATCGGCCTACCAGAACCCTGCTAAACTAGCCCAATAATAAATAAACGTTAATAAAACTAAAGGCAAAGTGTAGAAGGTCGTTGGAGTGTTGCTCAAAAACATTTTGGGTAGGCATATGCCTGTCTTAAGAGTATTAATTATATCTATACCTGATTTGAGCACAATCGACTGGGCAACTAATTAATAAGATTAATATTAATAAGATTAACATTGGTATTTTTAAAGCTAATGAGGCGGGTTTCAAAAGGGTTTACCAAGGGGAATAGGGCTAATGTTCTTCTCTGTATTACTCATCTTCTTAACAAAGTCTAGCTCAATCAGACCAGTAAATACTTATACTTTTAGTGTTCATAAGTTTAGCATGCAAACTTAGCGGCTAGTGGGTCGGACTCATAAAGTTTTTTTCGGGACGGGAAGAAGTATATTTTTGCACCGTCCATCATCCCTCGAAATTTAAGATAATTTGATTCAGTAAATAGTAGTAAGTTATTTATCCGCAAACAAACACGCTGTCATTCACTTTTAAATATTAGTAGAAAGTAGGAAGATATTGTTAGGAAGAAAGTATCACAGTGTGAAGTCATTTTTATAGTAGAATGGAGAGGAGAACGGCTCCGGGTAAAAGTGAAAGAGCAAAGCAAGAAAATAAAAATTGAATTACCGACGAATGTATACGTTAAATAAGAAGAAGCTAAAGACTGGATGGTTAGAGAATAGTTATAAAATAATCTTAAATTGTTTATCATTTTAAACAAAAATGCTCTTGCGTAGAAATAAATATCATTTTCTAGAATACAAAATAACTGTAAATGATGTGTCAGCTACGTGATGGTTGAGGTGCCTCGTTGTGATTTATTCGAGGTAAAGGATAAGTTATAACCGTTTTCAGGTGGAAATTTCAATACAAATTCACCTTGATTGCCTTATAAATCCAAAAGAGTTGGCTTGAGGTTATTTAAACCTTTTGTGAAAACAATTAATGAAACTTCTCCCACCAAGACGGAGAATCGATTCTCTTAAAGTCTCCCCGTTGATGGAATCTCTTAAGTGTGTTGTTCTTATAAGATAAAACTCAGATAGAACAAAGTAAGATGTTTTCAAGATGTAAACCATTCGAGCTCTTTTTTAAGAAACATGGATTAGATAACATCTTTTTTTATTTTCTACAGCTTATCTAGTAGTTTGTCTATAGTTTGTCTTAATAGGTTTTCTAATCTACTTACTTAAAGAAATGTGATAGGTCTTAGAGCGCGTATATAATTTTCCAATCTTCATAATATAGTACTACTTAACAAATTAGTTTTAGGCCTACAAATACATCTTTTCAAAACTAATATTTACTTCCCTTTAATGAAGGGGACAGAATGCAAGAAGACACACGAAAAATATATTGGACTCTGGTCAAATTTGTTATCAACGTTATGATATCTGCCAGTAGAATACACTGCCAAAAATCCTACTTCAATCAAGCAATCGAGTTTTAACTGGAAGCTGGCCAAAGATAACATCAATATATTTAAAATATTCATCTGATAATTAAGTTTAAGACATCGTGAAATTCGAACTAACAGTCAATTTAAGTTCAAATGTTTATTAATATATATCATTCATATAGTGTACACATACATATAGTATCAAAACAACGTATTATGACCAGTGATTACTTTAATATTTTCACGATATTGTTTTGTGTGAAGAATAGGGTATCGATGAAAGGTGAACAACCATGTTCAATGTGAACCAAAACAAACTTATAAAGATCGTAAGTAACTAACTCGTTCGTCAGACGGGAATTAAATCAAAATAAAATATTTATCACTCAAACTATTTCAATGCGATTTTCAACTTAAGCTTTGAGCAAAAGTGTGTGATTAGAGAGTGAGTAGTGCAACGTTTCGAGCCAATTCTCTTACTGGATTGTTTCATCGTAATTACGATGGCATCGTAAATCATGACAACGTATTACGTTTCTGCCTTAAAACTCAGAACCGAAACCTGGTAATTTAATTTGTATTTTCGTGCTTTGCTCTTTGACTTTACTCGGAGGCTTTCTTCACGCCATTTTACTGTAAAAATGTTTGACGTACAAATTGATCTGAAATTTCAAGGGATGATGGCCGGTGCCTCATGTGGTTTTTAAATAGTATGGTATAAACGCAAAAGAAATAACCCGAAGAAAAGCTACATCAGATTGAAAATAAAACAAATACATAACCAATTCAAACGCTTTATCAAATTAAACTGAACCTCCGATTTTTTTTACTGGTCACAGTCCGTCAAGTAGTAAAGACAGGTGGATGCTATTTTTGCGAAGATCAAGAAGCCAATCTATTAATCCGTGAATAACGTTGTAATTAAACATTGTTGCTTCAAGGGAGTGTTTTCATTCATGTCCTGGAGGTTTGATGTATTAATTAAACTGTAAGGAGTGTGAGAGCGAAGCCGTGTTCCATCTCTGCAGTCAACCTTGACGCCCGCCGAAGCGCACCTCCCTTATAATCACTGCGGTTGAAATTCATGAGTCATTCATTATCATTACTATATTTTCAAAGCATAAAATAAAGTATATAAATCAGCTATCCATACTTTTTGATCCGCAGGGTATATTTATCTCTATAACCATGATGCGCAGTGATGATTATCTTCCTCTTTGAGTCACTCGATAGGAGTAAATTACAAAGATACTATTTCCGCTACAATAATCATCGAGTTCTTCGCAAAATGTGTCAAAACTATTGAAAAGGCGTGTTAATTCATTTAAATGTTAACAGCCAATTATAAAGTGCCAAACTATGCATTTACATACAATATATACGTAGTTAACATATTTAGCTTAGTAACGTTTGAATTCATCCGCGTCTCGTGAAGAGTCTTTGTAGGGTGATCAGATTTTCACGTTCAATTTGGCATATTTGGTATTGTTGTAGTATTTTTTCCTTGATCTTAAACCGTTTCAATATTCGATATGACAGGTTTTGAATTTACTACTCAATATTTACTTACAATATTTGTTATTTACTAACAAATTGTAATGATGTTATTGTCAGTCACCATTATTGGACCATTAGTTCTTATATAAATATATTGAAAATCCGATTTTAATTTGATTTACCATTGAAATTTTCATAATATGTTTCTTTCATCAAAAATTGGTTTTATGGTATATTCAAATTGTTGAAATTGCATCAGCCTAAGGGAAATTGTATTATGAAATGGTAATTTCGTATAGTTAGAATATATATTATGTATACATTTAAAGTAAATTTTTCATATATTAGATACAGAAAATAGCGTACATCCAATACTCTGATATGAGTAAGGTTTGCTTGTATGCTTGCGACACTGATCTCAAAACCGGCTCCAACGATTCCCTTCAAATGTTCGAAATAACTAATATCTGGGATAAAAATAAGTTCTAGACAGGCCTTATCCCCAGGAAAAATCAAATAATGTAAAAAAACTAAAATGAAAAGTTAAAAAAATTAACATTGTTTAACTTTGTTTAGGAATAATCGTTAAATTCTTAAATATAAATACCCACGTTGTAGCAAACCTGCACACTAAGCGGATTTCAAATGGTACCTCACTATATCATGAAGCTACTTACCAATTTGTATCAAAGAATATTAATAAATAAGTAAGATCTGACATTTTATTTATTCTCCATAAGAAAAAAATTAGGACTGAGTACGCAGGTTTGCTGAATTAAGGACCACATGAATCAGGTGTTTATGGAAATATCGAAGGATCCACATCGATGAAGCAATATACCAAATGTTACCAAATATATTCATAAACAAGCGAGATATAACAGGTTTCAACAGATATAACAGATATTGCAGGTCTGCTGCAACGGGGACCACAACAAATTGATTTTGTAATAAAATATCAATAAACTCCAATCATATGAATCCACATACCAATTTTCATTAATTTATGTTCATTAATAAGAGAGATATACAACTTTACTTACTCTCCATAAGATTAACATTGGACAACGTACTGTGTTTAGCACTTTCAATATCTCAGAAACCGATTGACATATAGCAATAATTCAATATACTAAATTGTTAGATTTTAAATATGAATTTAATGGTGCAAATCAATATGGTTTTAAAAAGAATTGTATGTAAAAAGTTCAAACCCCCATTTTTCAAATTTCAAACCACCCCCCCCCCCAAAGTAATTTCCTTTGATTATAAATATTGTATTTATTTAAAAACTACTTATTTATACTAAATAAACAGGTTTCGAATGTTACCTTATGTAGATTAACAGTTTTCAATGATTAACTATTTAAAAAATCGGTTGGATGGACGTTTAATATTTGAGCTGGTAACGTGAAGTGGGCTGTAAAAAATTTGTGTACAATTTGAATACGTAACGTACAAGCGTTATTTCGTTAATATGTTATGCGCTCACACACACCTGCATACTCACACGCGTACGGACGACGAATAATTGTCTCCGCTAACACACGGATAGTGGCATAGTAACTTTTCTGATTTGATTTAAAATTATGTATATGACATGTGTACATAGGTCTATATTTAAATCAATTGCACATAAATGTATGCAATTTATTCAAATAGTGGTAATAGTATGACACCTTTTGTGTAAACTTAGTCGTACATGTCATATTATCGTTTCTGACTTGTATTTTATAAACCTTTATGTCTTTATGACATTTCCCATAACCTGAATTTTTGTTAATCGACAATAACATATTATTATTCTTACAAGTTCGCCGTTTTTTCAAAAGTTATGTATTAAACAACTATAGAATGTTTTGGTTTGAGTCTGCTTTCTAAAATGATACTCATCTATAATTTATTTAGAGGGCTCCCTTGACCAGGCAAATATGGCTAGCAAAAGTGATACCTAAATTGACTTACCTCGAATCTTAGTTTTCTGTTAAGTAGGTACAACGGACTTAATTAATTAGGTGACGTTTGCAGAAAGACATGGAAAAGCATTGGATTTGTATGTGTTTGTAACCAATAACTTGGTTTATTTACAAGATCCATTCTATATTTCGAATTATATAAGCTGATATTAGAATCTGTCTTAAGGTAAATCTTTTTTTCATAGAGGGCTTAATAAATACGGCTAAAACTTAAAATAAGTTCATTATTTTTCGTAAAATAAAATAAGCAGAATACTTAGCATATACTTTTAGAAAAACAACATACCCCAAAAGAAATGTATTTATCTTTGCCAAGTGTTTAATGTCACCACATGTCTTTGTCTGAATCTTTTGTCTTTATTTTAGTGACACAAATTTTCATATTTGAGTTATTAGTGAAAATATACATTCCCTGATTCCCCTGATTCTAAAAAAATGGTTTTCGGATTGATGTCGGTGTGTCTGACTGGATGTGTACAGAGCTAGAGACCGCACCGATTCTAATGAAATTTGGGATGTAGGTACTAATCCACGGTATCTCCAGTTGTTTTATTAATTTTTTGAAATTTTTATTTTAAGGATAATCATCCCCCAAAAAACTCTAAAAAAATGACAAATCAAAATTTCTCAAAAACAGCTCTAACAATTTTGATAACAATTTATTAGTTTGTAGAACTTTAGTTCTCTATTAAAATTACAACACCCGCATTTCTATAAAAATTCGGGTTCATAAATTACAGGACATAAATCATCCAAAATCAATTGGTTTAGTTATATTTTGGGTTACTTATCATAAGTTAAAAATAGCAAAAAAATTAAACAATTTAGTAACTTGAATCATTATTATTCGATTGCTGGTTTCGGGGAAAATTTTAATTCTCATTCAGCGGTAAACGCAGTACGTTGTCCAATGTTATTCTTAAGGGGAATACAAAAATTACTATTTCTCTCTTATTTTCTGATCAATTTCATTAAAAGTTGATATGCAGGTCAGGTTAGCATTGACCAAAAGAGGATATTCGAAATATTTTGCCACTTAACCTTGGGGGAGATGAGGGCATTTTCTCTCTTAAAACCACTGTGTGTAGCAAAGGATTCTGTAGTGTCCCCCAAAAAGGGAGCTGGGTTGATATATTTGAGAACAACTTGTTTAGAAGATTTTCTGTACATTCGACCGTACTTTATGTTCTATATTTAGTAAATAAAAAGTTATTTATTTATTAAAGTTGGGCTAAAAGGGAGAAAGTATGTGTCAGTTTCCTGATACCGTTTATTTATCTTATTCAAGAACAACTGTTTTGAGTATTAGTGTCGAGTTTTATTGTGTCTAACGCTGTAGAAAAATTGACAAAATCAGTTTAATTGCTGACCTTGCCAATCGAAAGTTCACCATTGCACGATGAATTACAAATGCAATCGTGTCTTTAATGACCTCGCAAAAACCCAGCCTGAAATTCCTTTAGAAGAATTCAATAACCACGATTGGAAAATAATTCGCAACCACGCTTGCAACCTTTCATTAACCAGACTAGTGATTATCTTAAATATAGTTGTCAATGAAAGATAGTACCCTTTAATTTTCAACCAAATTGAGGTCTCCTTTTTTGAATGAGGGAAAGGCTATTCATTTGTTTACTTTTATGGAACCATACCAGTACTAAATATTCTAGAAACATTTACCAGCACTAAAAAAAGTAAACCAGTACTAAATATTCTACAGATGAGCAAAGGTTTTCCCAAGAAAAGGTTGATGCATTTTTTTAAACTCAAAGGTGGTGAGACTATACCGATGCATTTATTAATTTATGAAACAATGACTTAACAGTAATACATTCATGTATTGCGTTTTTTTGGTTTAGTTATGTGTTCCATAACAATGATTTTAGGTAGTATTTTTCCAGTTATCACCCAAAAAAGTATGATTTAAATTCTAAAACCATTTATTTTAGCAATAGAGACAAGCATGCAAATATAGTTCAGAAAGGCGCCAAGACACCGTAAGTGTCAGTGCTTAAGTGCAATGGGCGGGCTAACTGGTTAAAAACTACAATGAGTCCCTTATAAATTAATTAAAATGTTTTCAGCCTGAGTACGAAATGTGTTATAACTTCCACGATTCTCATTCGGAAGATCATTGTGAGAGTCGAGCTTTTGGTAAAATGCTCCGATGTAAACCTTTTATGTAAATTAAAAACACAAATAGGTAAAAAAACACGTTATTAAAGCGTGATAGCAATTTTGGAAAGTTATAAAGACATTTTGATTTGTCTACAAATGTCAATGTTTATTTTGAGTAAGTAGTTTCTATAAAAAAATAACAAGTAAAAAAGCTTAAATAATATATAGTCATTATGTCATTCCTTCATAGCTATAACAACACGTACAATACTGATCAAAAAGAGTAGTGTACACTGTACACGTCAAGCGAGCAGTTTCCTTGGACGTCCATTCTCAAAAACTTTGCCATATTGTGCCTTTTACTGATTGGTAATATATAAATCTTCAAGAATTGGGAAAGGGACGCTATGACCTTTGAACGAACTAAAAATATTTCCAGAAACTCCAAGTGCTTCCAAGTGTTTAATCTCACCACGTAGTTTTGCCGTAAATAGTAGTTTAAACTGATTTCTGTCAAATATTATTTTGCCGTAGGGTATGGCACAGGGTAACGAAAAGTTATCATTTCAATTTTTAAATTTGTTTTCTCACTAAAAACAAGATATCACCTCAAGATGGAAGTGTTATTCAAATTATAATATGGAAGATCCTCTTTATTTTGGTCTAAAACAACTATACCTCCCATCACTGCATCTCATCTCATCATTACCTGCCCCTCATCGACCAGTGAAGGTGCCTTCTATCTCCATAGCAGGTTTCTTCTAACTCTTCACGTCTAGGATCTGCTGAACAACTTATTTATTTATTTATTTAAGGAGTTGGTGGCCTTTCCTGTCCTATATTTTGTCCGTTCACATAGGTCACAGGCCTGTGCGTGGGACGTATCAGGCAAAGCAAGGGGTGAGCCACTGCAGTAGGCCTACAAACGAGACAGTACAGTACCACATTTTAGTTTTTTGTGTCATTACTGATAAAATATACATGCCAGAACTAGGATTCGAAGCCACGACAGGGCCACTGCCAAGGTTCCTAAACCCTTCGCCATGACCACTACGCCAGCGACTTTACAGCTCCGGTTTTCCAGTGCCAGTTTCGCTAATGTTATTAAGATGGAAATCAGAGCCTCAGAGTTTTTCCTATGTTCGATTTTGGCAGTTCACTTTCAAGACATTAAAAACTATTGGTGTTTAAAGCACACAAAACAAACATGCGATATTGTGCACATATGCTCTATAGTGTATAATGGTATTTCTGGAAGTCTTTACCAAGTACAGATGAATAATAAAAAGAGAAGTCCAAAATCGTCTAAAACACATTAGTAAGCCATCAGCCTTCATAGAACATTCTATATAAAGTGCATTTGAAGAGCAGATTCTATGTTCGTCTGTGATATTCAATATACAAAAAAGTAAATACCATGCTTTCTTAACTTTTGAGCCATTGAAGGTATTTAAGCTAGATTTGAATAATATATATCGAGTGGCTTCTGTTACCTTCTCAGTTAAGGTGCTTCATCAATAAGGGTCAGTTGTTAATGCTTTACTCTACCCTACCCTCGGTTGGGGAAGCATACATTTTTAAAAAGGATGTCAGGTTGAGTGAGACATGACAAATATCATAAATAAAAAACAATCTGGTCACCCAACAATAAATGGCTGCCCTAAATATGTTGTATTACATGGAACTTTTACTCTTAACTACGATGATCGGATTTAATATCCCTATATATTATCTCGTCAAAATCTTGTAATTTCAAAGAGAGTTATTCTCTTTTAATCTTGTAATCTTGTAATCTTGTTAGTTCAAAGAGAGATATTCTTTATGACACTTAACTTTTTAAAATATAAGACATCAGCTTTTATAAAGCATAAATAATGAATAGACCAATGACAAATGGGAGCTGGGTTCAGTTTCGAACCTTCAACAAATTTTCAGATTTTACTTAGGGTCGATCTGGCGAGTTTCAGATCATAAGCGAGTACGTTAACCGCTACGCTACCCAGTCAGTTTAGATTATTGTCATTGTAGATGTAATGAAATTACGGCTAAGATATTTAACTTTATTAGTGTGCTATTGAAGAAATTACCAATGTAATATTACTAAACACCTATATAAAAATTGTCTTTACTTCAGTTTTGTTATAAAGGTTAAAGACGCTTTCTTATTTTGGTGAACGATGATTACCTGTTAAAAAGTTATTCGACAACTCAAAATATTACTGATTAAATCATAAAGAATAATATTCTGTATTAAGTGCTCTGGGTACGGGTTGCCAGTACTTGCTTTATCTCTCCAAGTACTGGAATTAAATGAACTAAATTGGGTGAGGTTCTTTATAAAACTTTTTCTCTGCGGTTTTAAGTGCAACGTTGCTAATTACCACGACAAACTAAAAGAAAAGGCAAAGCAATCGTTAGTGTTTTATTGAACTTTAAAATTATACTACTCGCTGCTCATAGTTTTACCGGAAAATAGTGATTTCCCTGATTATTTGTTTGAATTTATTAGTAGTCGATCTTAACATTTTTGAGCTTTTAATGTCTGAATCAGCAGACTTAAGATAATATCAGTCACTTAACATCTTGTGGTTTGTCTCTTGTCCTTCCAATTCCTCTCCATAACTGTAATATTTACGTTACTTAAAATGTTAGTCATGTGCCACAACCCAATACCCAATACTGTAAAATGTATGATTTATGTTCCTGGAGGAATAACTTATAATCTTAACTCGTGAAAACCTACAAAAACCACGTGCCCAAGCAGTCTTATACAGCACTACTTGTAGTAGGAAATATCAGATTGACTGCAACATCTGATATTTCCTACATAGGCCACCGTCTGATACAGCAGTACTAGTAATAATAAATATCAGATAGACTGCAATATCAGTTTTTATTCCAAATACATAACAAATGATGATGGTATATTTGGTTTAATTGGTATATTTGTTTGTTTGTTTATTTGTTTGTTTGTTTATTGGTATGTTTGTATGTTTGTTTTTGTTTGTTTGATGTTCAAGCGCACCAATACCACTTTTCCGATTGCAATGAAACTTTGTATGGTCATTCAGGTTGACCAAGGAATGTTTATAGCCACTAATCAAAGTCCTTAGTGCCTTAGTGACCTTAGGTCTATGCCCCGCTGAACTTCAAATTTACTATGTTACTCTTATGGAGTAAAGATTTGTTATGTTTTTCACAGATGACTAATTAAAAATATGGTAAACTGCTAATTATTTATTTAGGTAGCGGGCTGTAGTGTAAATGTTATGAGTGAAGATTCTCAAGAAAATTCTTGGGAGTATATATATATATATATATATATATATATATATATATATATATATATATATATATATATATATACACATAGCAACGAGTGCCCCAAGAATCGCTAGTCCAAAACAGTATTTGGAACATTTGTGCCATAACACATGACACGCATGAACCATGTACTTTAATGAAAGATATAGATGAGAAAGTTAAAGGATTAATATTGGTATCTTGTTACAACCTACCCTAAGGCCAAAAATTAAATAAAAGTGGCAATTTAAAAGACATTTTAAAATATATCAATTTGGTAAGCTGTGTGATTTAATCTTATTATATAAAAGGTGAAAATCACTAACTCATCACTACTTCACCAACTTCCCAGCATGCTAGAGTATTGGAATTTGGTACATTGATTCTTTATGTCTAAAATAAAAATTTAAACTGTTTTCATACCAATTCATCTATAGGGCTTTGCCCCTTGTGGCTTCAAAGTTCCCATGTATCCCAAACACGGGCGAAGCCACAACGGGTCTTCTAGTTTGACTATAAAACTAAAATTAGATTAACAAGTGAAGATGTTGGGAAGAACTATCATTAAGTAAATTTTAAGTGAAAGAAAGTCATTTGAAAACCTTCTTGATTTTTCCAAGGCCTCAATTCAACTCTTGGAAAAAATAAAGAAGGTTTTCAAATTACTTTGTTGCACTTTAAACGGTCGTTTCTCAAAGGTCTGATCAAGGGAAAGTTGGATTTTCCCACTCTAAATCTGACTTTTAAGGTAAGGAAGGGAATTTTAGCAGTATAAATAACTGGATCAATACAATTTTCGCTGGCCATAACATTAGATAAAATAAACATAGAGAGGTCTAGATTGCAGCATTTATTTTCTTTGTTAAGCTGCTTTAAAATAATATGCAACTTTATAGGGGTTGCTATTTGAAAAATAAAAACTACCCCCAGCAACCCCTATTTAGGGGCGAGGGTTTAAACCCTTAACCACTAAAAAAAACTACTTTGACTTATGCTAGTAACATTTACCAAAGATTCTTTGAAAAATTATAGCCGTTCAAAAATTAAGAAGGGGGACCTTTATGGGGAATCCGGTATAAACAGCACTAAAAAAATATAAACCAGTACTAAATATTCTACAAATTATCAAAGGTTTCCCCAAGATAAGGTTGATTTAGTTTTTTTTAACTCTAAGGTGGTGATACTACACACTGGTGCTTTGTTATTTTTCCCTGCTTTAAAACTAGCTTCATTTAAGGTAACGACAATTTGCGTCCAAACTGATATCGATAATTTCTGGTTCAGCATACAAGTCCTTGCAAAGCGTGAATTTATAATTTAGGATTTTTTAATAGGCAGTCTAATGCTCTGGTTTAACATTACCAACACGCTTATCAGATTTCCTTTTGTAAAAATTAATATACCACAAAACGTCTAAGAGTTGTTAACGTATATTGTATGATACATATCATAATGGCACAATCTTGTATTTACACACATTTTATAAGCTTTGCTTGCTTCCATTTATCCTTGACTTGACCCAAACTATGTTTTTCTGAACAAATTTAGAACAATAAACACTCTTTTTATCTGTAAGAAATTATAAATTGAACCAAGGTTGTTTGTTTTTTCGTAACTTGATTAACTTTCTTTCTGCAACGTGATTAATTTGAACCTTGTGTATCTATTTTACTAGTTAGGCTTCGCCAACAGGTTGTGCGTCCATTTAACGTAAACTCAGTTTTAAAAAAATAAAAGCTCGCCAAACACGAAAATGGTGGAGCTGCTATCGATCTCCCTCAATCATTTAAAACTGCGCTTAAATAACCTCTGCCTGTCACATGCTAGTGGTGACGTGGTTCTGAACTAAATGTCGTTCAAACTACTATATTTGGTCAATATTGTTTTCCACAGTATGTTCTTGAATTAATTTGTGTTCGAAATTAAATATTTATGAAAGTGTTGTATTGTTTGTACAGATTAGTAAATACGACAGTGGCAAATTTTAAGTTTTTTTAAAGGGAGCGGTCCACACCCATATATTGGTACTTTACAATTTCTGGGATTTTTGCTTTAATTATAAATTTACACTCACTCTCTGTTGCGTTTGCCAACTTACGTAACTAACCGAGCTACTTCAGTAATGGAAACTATTCTGTCAGAAACGAAGTAGAAATGTAATTATTACTAATTGTTAGCATGAGCAGCAGTTTGCGTGAATGGTAATGTGTGAATGACCCCCCCCCCCAGTTCACGACCGTGGATGTGGGTGGGGGGGAGTGGTGATTGTGAAGCGAAAAATGTTTTATGAAACAAAAATAGTGGGAACACCTACCAGTCTTAGTTTACCCTTTAAAAAACCTCTTCTACTCTACTCTTTTGGATTTTAACATTCGAAGTGACTGCATACACGTCCAATGTAAGGGCAAATTCACTTCGCTACCGCTTAGGTTAGGTTGGGTTAGGTTACGTTACGTTATGTTACTTTAGGTTAGGATAGGTTAGGTTACGTTAGGTTAGGTTAGGAGGTTTTCTGGCTCTCAATTTGTTTTAAAAATCACAGGAAAAGTAACGTACGGTACATAATTTGGAACGGACGTGAACAGTAGCGGCTCACGTCGGACGTGTACGTAGCCACTGCCTTTAACATTTTTACCGGGTCGATGCACCATATATTTCATGTGTAATCGGCCCAATAGCCTACTTTGTATTATAACGTTTTTAAACACATGGTTCGATTGCACATCATATAGATGGCCCATCGGCTACCTAATTATAATGTTTTAACGGGTTGATGGACCATCTATTCTATGTGTAATCGACCCTACACTTTATATTATTATATTTTTAAACGCATGGTTCGATTGCACATAATATATAGATGGTACATCGACCCCCAAACAAAACATATTTAGATTAGGGTTTTAAAGGGTCGATGGATCATCTATTTGATGTGTAATCGACCCTTTACTTATTTATTTAATATAATCTTAATATTTATAATTTTGGGGCCGATGGTACATTGAGCCTTATTTTATTTCATTATAGAACTATACAAATGGTTCGATGGGCCATAGACCCTTCCTCAGATATTTAATATTTCTTTCAATATATCAGAGGGTCGATGGACCATCTATATGATGTGTAATAGAGGTTCCCTTCCTTTGTATGTTCTTTTTCAAAACAAATGACATCATCTCCAATAGTCTGCATAGGAGCATACCTGTGAGTAGTACACTAGAGTTCCGCCTATTAAATCCTAACCCCGTAATATGAAAATGCCCTTAACATAATTTGTTGAATTCCAAAAATAGGGTTTGCCTGATATCATGGGCAATGGTAACAAAGAGTATAAACAATAAAACAATGCTCTTATTATCTTATTATTATTATAACCTACAATACAAGCCTTGCTGCATCAACTGTTGTTTAATTGTTATAAGGTGGTGCTCTGATGAAACTCACATCAGTTAGGCCTGTTACTAGCTCTTAAAAATTTGAATGTAGCCACATCGAACCACTTGGTTTATTTGAATTAGTACAGTTTACATTTTTTATTATTCACAATCACCCCATCAAACACTTTATACGGTTTAAAGTCCTTTGCAACATTTCAAAACCTATTCACTTTATTTTCTAATTTTATGATATTCTCGGTTATAAAAATTGCAATCTATATTAGGTTTTTAGGTTTATATACTTGAGCTTTAGATTTAGTCCGGGAAAGATACGGCTGCATGGTACAGGTGTATTACAATTCCTTAAGCTTATTGCCACAAACTATTTCAGTATTCTCTGTCTTCCTGTAATTTTAAGTTCCAAATTTTTTTTTTTTGTTTTTTATATGTGCAGGCATTTTTTTTTAAATCACTGTACACTAAATCATAAAAATAACAAATTATAAGCTATTTATTAGAGAGCAATGTTGACCTCTTATACTGAAGCCCAACTGGTTTGATTATCAGCTGATATTATAAAGTTAAGAAGATTAAAGTTAACACATAACACGTATTAAAGTTAACACAGTATATCCCCGAATGATTAATTTTAGTAGTACAATCCTAGTCTCATTTAAGTAATAAGTTGGATTTTTTAAATTTTTATGAATTTATTGATATGTGATAACAGTAACAATTAACGGTTTTATTAAATTTAAATGAGTAGTATAATTCAACACTTGAATTCAATTATTAATTTTAATATTCCAAGTGAAAGTTTATTTTCGACCACTAGTGTTTACCCATGCCCTATTTCGGCCTGTATAACCCTCTCACATCCACGCCCTATATCAGCCTGCATAACCCTTCTCACAACTGGGGAGTATATGCGAGTATATGATTGTGATTGTTCGTTCATCCATTTTCATTGCCTTTGTCCGGTGATTCTCTGATTTATGGAAATGTCCGTCATGAAACAAAACGCATCGTATATGAATGGTTATGGTAGCAACAGGACCAAAATATAGTGGTTTTGCAAGTTGGTAATCCATTTGACGTTCTCACTTTAGAGAAAGATAAACCGTGTTACTTTTGGTTAGTGCAAGATAAAATGTATTGAACTGCTGTAATGAAAATAGTTTATTGTATTAATAAATATGAGAAAAATGGCACGCATTTATTAACTAACCCGTGCAATAATAATATTATATAGTAAAATAGAGAATTGTTTAACAGCCTGTATCGTTTATACCTCCAAATTACTTTGTGGAAACAATGACGAAGGTTACCTGTAACATGTACTTAATGTAGATGCTTAACGGGTACATATTTTCAGGAAATACCTAGTTATATAGGCAGAACCAGTTATATTTGTTCTCTACAAGCTAAATTTGCTCAACCGGAGTGGTGTTTTTTAGATTTATTTTATTTTTGTTCTCCTACTGATAATATTCCATTTAAATTCAGCATTAAAATTCACATCTATGTTCTCAATAGTAAATCAGTTTTGAGTCAATAGCATAACATAACCGTCCATAGTTTACTGCATTTTCAGTATATATTAAAATTAAAATCATACAGTCCTTGTTTTCCGTAATGTTTTTCAATTATATTTCAAATGTCTAAATAAGACCTAGCTGTCGGGAACGAAACAAATCCTCATGAAATGCAAAAATATATTTCTGTGAAATGAAAACTAACATACAATTTTTAATAACGATTTAAAATGTCTTCCTGGCACCTAAAAATCACTATTTTGCATATTTTTCTTTTCATGATTCAAACTGTAACTGTGGTCTATAATCTAAACCATACAGTGCAGAACTTGAAGGGTAATGTTTGTCATACATTTAGCTGACAGAAATTTGATAATTAGGTAGTCCTTAGGTATTTTTTATAACCTATATTTTGTTATAAAACCCAGTAATAAAAAGGTACACAACAGACGTATGGATCTAATGCGCTTTCTAAGGATGTGAGTCATTTTCTGGGAGATTTACCAGACGCATGCCAGACATTACGATACCCGAGGTCTGAATACTGAGTTTTCATTGGTTTTAATCCAATTGTAAAATTGCGTGATTTAAACAAAAATCCGGATGAAATTAAATGTTTTTAACAATCGTATACGGAATATTTAACGTTAAATTTGTGTATAAAAATGTATTAATGTATTTCACCACTGCAATAAACCTTTCAGAAACAACTCAGTCTCAGTGAAAGAACGGTAATTCAGTTTAAAATGAGTGTATAATATTTTTGAAAAGAAAGATCTTGGATTTCTACATTCTGATAGCATTGAAAAATCATTCCCTTGTTTATTTTATAATTTCTAATTATCTTTTTTTATTTATAGTTTAAAACAAGTTCGCACGCAGCAAGCTTACGTGAGGGAAGTGAATTTCTGCATAACAAACTTTAAAAAATCAAAAACAGTATTAATACATAGACTTATTCCATTTTTAATGGAAATATGAAAACATGTTTTTTATTGGCTGTTCTGGTGCTCCTGGTTCTACTTACTTACAATACTGGGAAGCAATGTTGCACGTTAAAAGGTTAGGAGAAGGTCCAGTCAGGATTAAATGTAGGCGTGGAGATACTGGGGATGATAAAACTACGCCAACGCCTTTTCTAATGTAAAATATCCATAGGACAATATACTTTTCTTTAATAACTTAATAATTATTTGTGCTAGAATGATGAGAGAGGGCTTGAACTTTCGCCTCACTAATCTCCATATTTTAGCATTCATTAATTTTACATCCCGGTATTTTCTGAGACTTTTTGAGCCCAGAAATTCAAAAATTGATAGATTAAAATCCCATAAAGGGGGATTAGAGTTTTCCGACTTGTTGTCCAAAGAACTTGTACAATTGATTGTATAAAGGTTATAAAGGTATATATTGATTCTATACTCTACGAAATTTGAAGTAAATCGAACAAAAGATCACGGGCTTAAGTTTCACCATCAGCTCATGCTAATAGTTCAGGTTTCTACACGAAATTTGCTAAACATGTATTTATTAGCAATAAAATATTAAATATACATAGAGTTGGTAGGGGAATGGTTTTTAAATAATCGTAATCCTAAACTACTCCCATGTTTTAAGAAACTACCCCGTTCAGTGAAATAAACTAACCATCTTCGAAATATTTAAATACGAAAAGATAAATGTTTTAAATATTTAACCAATGAAAATTAATTAATTAAAATTCCACTGGTGTTGGTTATTTTTTTGGTTCCGAGATATAACGTTGTCACTTTATATTTAAAACGGTGACTTCTTTCCATATGTCTAGCGGTCGTATCTTGGAATCTCAATGACTTTAGCACTAAATACCACATTATGAAAAGTTAAACAAACTATTTATACAAAGGAAATGTTATTGAAAGGAATGTTTCGGGTGAGGTGTATACAAATACATGAAATGTTCGTGATGCACTGGAAGTAGTTTAAACTATTGTAACTGTCGTTTCCTCTAAAAGGAAATCTAATACAGCCATCTAACCGAGCTACTTGAGGAATGGACACTATTCTGTCAGAAACGAAGTAGAAATGTAATTATTATTAATTATATAAGTTATTTTAGGGATTATTATTGTTTAGGGGGGGGATTTTGGGGTTATTATAGTTTTATTTTAAGGGTGTGTGGTTTAAAGTAGCAATTGCCAATTGTATTTGAGAAAACTCTGTGCAGTATATTTATAACGTAAATTATTGTTACAGCATATAATTATATTTTTTTGTAAAATAAATTACTACTATATTATATTATTTAAATTAAATATAAAGTTGCATTAAAAACCCGTTTATTATGATTGATAAATTATTGTGCATGGTAAAATATGATTACAATTTCGCATTAATAAAAGGTATTATGTGTAATACCAAACCAATGTATTAATTTGTAATGTGAAATAACGATTTATACCTCTGATATCTATTACACAACTTGGTGGGTGTTTTGCAAATCCGAATTTAATTAGAATCGTGACGATTAATTCCGTTCATTGAAACTTTATTTGAGACTGTGGCGTGAAACGTTAAATATAAAAATTAAACCACAGTTTAAAAATACAGTACATGTTTCTGTTTTTAATATGTATTTTTAATAGATTATATAAATTTATATATTTCATTCAAAGAAGTTGAAATGTGCATTTTGATATTCCCTTGGTTCTTTAGACATGCCGCCTCATATGCATTTTTGTGATTTAGTCTAATTCACATAACTTCTACCACATTCTGTGTGCCTAAGTGTGGAA
This sequence comes from Allygus modestus, assembly GCA_963675035.1. Taxonomy (NCBI): domain Eukaryota; kingdom Metazoa; phylum Arthropoda; class Insecta; order Hemiptera; family Cicadellidae; genus Allygus; species Allygus modestus. Next base: position 226,315,092 of record OY776111.1, read on the forward strand.
ATTTCATTAAACGCTTACCTTCTCCAGAATAATATAAAACATTAACTCACCGTGAGTAAGCCACATGCTTTAAATCTACGAGTTTATTTTACGTCTTATGCACTCACAATCATTGTGCAAGTGGGTTTTGGGCCTTTAGTTGTACTGAAAGGGTGTACTTGAAACTAACAATACAAATGTCCTGACTTTATAACAGTGCAAGAAACTAATGACCGTTTATTGTAAATTATACTGCAGGCAAATGAGCCTTGCCGGTCAACTGAGATGTCACAGTTTGATAGGACTTACAGCACCACAACACATGTGATTTCTACCTCGTGTTGTGGTATATGATTTGTGGTTTTTTTATGTGGTATATTATTTTTTTTATTGGGTATGATTTGATCATAATTCATAAATGGACCCTAGTTGCTTCCTCAATCTCTGTTACGTTTTGTCTACATAAGCTTAAAAATACAAATTAAAATCGTAGATCCCCTGATAAAAAAACATCAAGTCTGGTATCAAAATGTTTTGTATCCCTACAGAGATTATGTATATGGGTGCATACAGAAACATACAAAGGTATAAAAATAATTATTGAATTGGAAGAGTTGTTGTAGTTTTACGAAATAATTATATGACTAGCAACGATTGAAAAAATCCGTGTTCCAAAAAAATATAGTAAAAATAATTTGCTTAAAGCTTACAAAATGTCATACAATTTGCTATTATGCATTTTTGTGGAAAAATAATAAAAAAAGAAACAAAAGTAGGCTGGAAATATGAGATTTTATTAGTTTGTAAACTATCACCGATTTTCTTGAATAAGGGTCATAACGAATTTGCAATGAAAATGTATATACCTCACTAACACATAAACCAGCTTACCTTGTTTTATAAAAATATATTGATGAATTTGAGAGATATCACATTTGTATTATCCTCCATAAGAATACCATTGAACAGATTATACAGGTTTACTCTAACAAGGATATTAAAAAAACAGCATTTTCATGGAAATATTGTAGGTATGTATATTACAACCGCATGAGGTATCAAAAGTTTCATCAAATATATTAGTTATTAATTAAGGAAGATATGTAATTTGTATTAATTTCCCACAAGAATGACATGATATCACTCGATGTCCATATGATTACATGGGACTGTGTACGCAGCAGGTATCCTGCTGATGGGTTATTTTATGCGGATGTAATAAATCACAACCAGGTGAAGCCAAGTGTTATAGATAGTTACCATATGTATTATCTACCACAGTTTCATTCATTAATACCAAGCTATATCAATATATTTCAATAGATAATCGATAAATATCATTTTACTTATCCTGCAACACAACGACATAGGAGACCAACCGTATTTAGCACTTTCAATGTCTCGGTAACCATGTCATGTCCCAGTATCTATATTATTAAAAGAATTTCTTGATTTTTGTTTGGTCATTTTCGACCCCTAAAATTAATATTTTGTGTACATGTTTGGTATAAAATAAAAACTTTTAATCTCTAGATATGCCTTTTGGTGTGTTGAAAAATGCTCAAATTCAGAGCTTCGCCCCATAAGCTTTCAAAGTTCCAATGTTAATCTTATAGAGTTATATGTTATTTAGTTAGTCAGCTGATTATAATATAAATACACTTTTAAAACATCTGGTTGTTTGCCTGTTAGAACACCGTGCGGAGAACGGGACATTGGCTAATCTCGTTTTATGATTATACCTGAAAAACTCGGAATTTCCTTAAAAATATGCATCGCACTATTCCATAACTATTTTTTATTCTTATCTTATCTATAACTTAACCTTATTTTATTAAACCTAGTGTTACATAATGTACACACGCCTCCTAAATTTAAATCAGACTCCTTCACGAAAAGTTCAATAGCTGTTGTAAAACTGGTATTCTTTAAAATTAGTTAGTTTTTGTATTTGCCACCAAAGGCCTTGGATGTCAAACGTATTTGGGACAATTGGTCAGATTAAGACTACAGATGATAGATAAGTAAATCATGTTATACATCAGAATAAAAAATCAAAATACATTACGTTGCAAGTCCGATTTGGCTGAACAAAACATACATTTACTAATATATGAAATACACGAAAAACAAGAACAGATGTTCTGAGGTTGTGGTGTTGTATAACTTTGTGGCTAATTTTTCATTGATGTTACTTATGTTATGTAAATATTAAAATCATTACGTATACCTTAAAAGTAAACGATTTAGATAGCCCATAACTTGTATTTAACTATAATTTTATTCGAATATAAAAAATACCGATTTCCACATGCAATAAAATAATTTAGTAACAAATCAAAATGTCTGGCAGTTAAATGAAGTTAAGACCTCTCCCTCGTGACCCTCGACACAGTTGACGTTAAGGGACGGAGAAGTGCCAGCTTTAAAAGGGAAATTTCGATTTGGGTGAATGCCAAACTACTTTGAAAATCCTTGACGAAAACCCAGCCCACTTTTCTAAATTACCCTATGTGAAATATTTTAATCCTTTTCAAATCTCCCTGATGTATGTATATGATACTTATTTTCGGATGAGTGTTATTTTAACGAAGTCATAAAATAATCGTTAAACCTATTTTATTATGTTATATGATGTGGTACAAGAGATGCCTAAAATCGTAACTATTGGCTTATACATGAATGGTCCATAATATGCTATTATTGTTTGTATGATATTCGGAAAGGCCGCAAAGTCCCAGGTTTGATTCCCACCAATCTCCAATGGCTTATGCTGTGCAATAATGGCGCCCCAGTGGATCGGTGCCCACTACAGTGATAAGTCCAGCCACCTAAGCATATCAATCGCCCCTCCACGGACACTGTAGAGATCCACCAAGCCTGCCGAGAAAGGTGCAGAGGGCAATCATTAACAACTATGTGACTCATAGCGCTCATAACCTGCTTACAAGATTGGTCGAAGACCTGTTCCCACCTTGACTTCCAAAATTTGCATCAATATTGGGACGAAATATGTTCAGTACGGTCTACTCAGAGAGGCAGTACTCGATTGGCAAGCACAGGAATTGTGGTACGCCTATCTTAGCAAGTATGCCATCCAGGACAAATTAACGCTTACCGTAGAAAGGTACTACCGTAAAGATTTGTAGAAATCCCTAATAATTTGCATCGATCCTAAGGGTCTTCCACCATAGGCTTCAAACCTTAACGTATTATCTTCGTGAACCAACCAACTGGTACCAACTGTACATTTTACAGCTATTTAAATAATAACAAATGCTAGCACAAAAGAAAGAGCATATGTTTCAGGCATAATGTAAATAAAAATATTTCTGTAATGTCAGCGATTTCACCAATTTCTGAGTATCACAGTGCGTCAACGTGACGGAATATAAAGTAGAGGCAAGATATTTTGACTGTCCAAATGAACGCCAGTAGGCCTACCGATTATTAAACTGTCAAGATGTGCGTGACCGTGTTTTTGTGTGTATTTACTTTTATGTTAATAACGACGTTGATTGGACCGATTGATGTGATTTTAGTTTCATGACTCAACTGACCGCAATGTCTTGAGATTAGCACAATGAAGCGTTGAAACCAGGTATAATTTTACAATGGAAAATTTATCTGGAGATGAAAAGGTAATTTAAAACCACTTTATAGTCATACCAGTTCAGGGGCAGTTCAAAATGAGTAAAAGAAGTTATAAGGTTGTGTTTATTATCATCAGTTTAATATTCATGAGAGAGAGAGAGAGAGAGAGAGAGAGAGAGAGAGAGAGAGAGAGAGAGAGAGAGAGAGAGAGAGAGAGAGAGAGAGAGAGAGAGAGAGAGAGAGAGAGAGAGAGAGAGAGAGAGAGAGAGAGAGAGAGAGAGGGAGAGAGAACATGGAAAGGTATTCTCATGTGCAAAGAACGGAAGTAAAAAAAACAACTATTTTAATTTAAAATATTTTTTCAATTTTATTTACTTTGGTTTTATTTAGATATGCTTTTAAGCAAACATCCTGAAAATACATTAAATCGCATTTATTTTAGGTTGTAATATTTGTCTTATGAACCTAACTTAAAAATTGTCTCTCTGCTATTCGTAATGACTATAATTTCAAATTAAAATTTATAAAACTGATCAGAACGGATAAATAAACTACTAGTAAATTTAATTAAATATTCCTTAAATTAATATGTATACAGGAATGTTGCAGGCACAATTATAGACAAATTTACTGTTGTATATAGATATTTAACTTTTCACGATATAGGCACAACCGAGTTTGTCTTCAAGTAAACACTTCATGTAAAAGGGAGAGAGAACTTCAACAAAACATCAACAGAATGTTCACATTTGCATTCCAGATTCAATGGAGTAAACTTTGTTGACCTTCTGTTGTGTTTTATAACACCATTTTTGTTATAATACAAATACCAAAAGTAAAATTTAAAATGATAAAATCATACACGCACAAGCTAATTGACTCTCCAAAGTTACAATATATTTGTGTAAACTGTATTAAATTATGTTTTATGTAACGTTTTTCCTTGTGCATAAGTAGTGTATGGGATGTGATCAATTGCATTTTTTTTACTTCCACCTTATGACCCCCTTCTTTTTTAAGGTTACCTTCTTTTTGCTGGAATACATCTTGCAGTTTTCAGCAAAATATTTTGTTGCTTTGTTGTAATTTTCTTCCCATATAATTGTTTTCTTACCATATAATTTAAAATTATAATGATAATTTTAAAATGTTCGATTTATTCTCAACAAACTAAAAACAATTACATAGAACAGTAAAATACAAATTTTAATTAAACCCTACATTACTTATCACAAGAGGGGAATCGCCTAAAGAAAGTAAATGATCAGAAAACAATGGTTTAAGTTTAAAATCAAGTTTGATGAACGGTTATTTATTTATAATAATGCTAATTTATCTGTTATGTACTCAATGGTCATGCAAATAATAGATAGAATGAAGTCTTCCAAAAGGAAAGTCCCTATTATTTATTTTATAGCTAATTTTTCTTTGAGTAACTTGCATAAGTACAAATACACTTGAAGTAAGAAACCGCACGGTTCAGTGCGTGGTCGCTTGTGTGTACTTTTGTGCATTAACGAATCGATACAAGTAATGGCATATTCCTCAGCTATATAGCCCAAAGATGAAAAAGACAACTTACAAAATGTAGGGCTATAAATACTAAAACAATATAAATGACAAGAACGTTCTGCAAAACTAGATATCCCAGCAATTTGTAGAAAGTTTATAAACTTAACAAAAAATAACTTCCATGTTGCTGAATAAAGAAGAGTTAGCAATTTAGTGACGCCACTATATGATATAGTTCCTGGTTTATATTTTATTTAAACTTATCCTATAAATTAAGACATAAACAGGATTTCTATTTTATCGAGACTAGTGAACCTTTGATTATTCTTGATTGTTATTTAAAAAAGGTTACGATTCAGATTTTACTAAATTCTTTGTAATTTACACTTGTAATTAGGTCTGCGCCCCACAGGCCTGAAAGCTTCACTATTAAAGTAATTAAAAAATAACCCGTCAATTGAATCGTACACTTTACACCTGTTAAGGTACTTAAGCAAACACTGAAAACAACCAGAAAAGATGTTATAGACATTATATATATTATTATATAATCACCAGTATTTTGTTTTTGTCGATTTCAGGATGAAAATTTCTCTTTAACCAGAAGTGCCCCAATTACAAGATTTAAAACATAAATATTTCTTAAGTCATAGGGGCGCAGGATTATATTTTTAAGTTTATTGGCTAAGGCCCCGTACCGTAAAATAATAATTAAAGTTAATTAAAGTTGTTAAAATTAACAATAAACAAATGTTTTGTAATGTTTGTTAGTTGGTTGCAATTATCGACCATGCGTTATGCGCTATTCTTTATGAGGGGTGTTCAAAATATAGGAGCATGAGAATAATATTCGCTAGATTTATATTAGAAGATTTTTTATTATTACTAGTATTTATTATTTAATTATGAAGGAATATTCTACTCCTCTGTAGAAATGGCAAAGACATCCGATATGTCTAATATTGACAACTCTTCTTGTTTGCCTTGTCACTGTCGAGCAAGTCTGCTCTCTGAGCTTTAAATCCTATACCTTCATCCAGCTTTAGAGACTTAAAATTAGTTAAATTCCATGTGTCAAATGTATTCGATTAACTTAATAAGAAAAAAACACTTTGTTTTGTTACTTTCTCTTACGGTTTGAGAAAAGTTGACGTTCAGGACTTTGCCCCACAGGCCTCCAAAGTCCAATGTTAATCTTAAGGAGTTATATTTTATTTAGGTGGTCAGCTATCAATCTAAACTTTTCAAAACATATGGCTCTACGTCTGCCAGATTCCCGAGCGTAGAACGGAGGACATCAGCTAGTTTGCATTAACAACATGTCTTTTTATGGAATTGAGAATGAGTTTAATAGACAAAGTGTTTATAGATACAGATAATCTGCAACTGAAAACAAACTGTGGTTATCCACCTACCACATCCCTGGCCCGGCAGTAGGCCTCAGACATTCCATCTTATTACATTTCCTACTACACAATAAATTTAAAAGTTATTATGTAATAAATTGATTTTTACAAATATTTTGCAATAGCTGAACTATCTTTATAAATAAAAGACGAGTTTTTTTGCGTATCTTCACGTCCATACACCAGAGAAGCAGAAACAAGCCTCCTCTTAATTTATGTCCGTCTATCTGTTGGTAACGCTTTGTGGAAATGTTTTTGTTCACTTTCTACGGGAAAACAAGTGAACCATTTCCAATGGAACTATTTTTGTATAGCCGAGTAAGAAGTTTACATTCTACTTGAAACTGACACACGTCTGTTGGATAGACAATGGCAGCCACTCAAAAAGCTGTTTTTGTGTAGTTTTGGACGTGATTTCTTCGCTTTTCACAGGGAAACGGGTGCTCTGAATTCGATGAAACTTTTTCCTTTGTTTTACACATGTTTAATAGACTTCTTGTATATTTTTAATTCATCTAATGACTCCACTCTTCGGAACTTCAAAGTTCCCATGTTATTTTTATGTACATAACATTTTTATTATACCAGATAGTGACTTAAGAATAATTATTCCATAAACGACTGTTGTAGTGCTTATTTAAAGAGTTAAGTGAAGATTGTTAATAAACAATATAAGTGTACAAAGTGGAGATGTTCCCTATAAATATAAATTTTCGAAATATCACTCACTCACTCACTGACTGAGTAATCATCGTATCTCAAATTTGTCCACGGCAGTGCAGTTGTGCAATAGGGCTTGGTTTAAAAAAATCGCTTAGGGCTTTGACAGACTGAAATTTGATTTTATAAATTGCGTTGGCATTAGTATTTATTATAATATTTTGAGCTGAAATCCCGTAGGGACATAGCTAATACTCCAGAGTAAAACACAAACCAATTCTCGTTCCGAAACGGTTTTTGGGCTCCGCCCCACGACCTTCAATATGTCATCCATTTTGCCTTTCCAATGGACTCATGGATCTGAAATTCAGTTGAATAATACATAAATTTAACATTCAGCAAACAAATTAAATGTGCATTGGTTACATTAAATGTTATGTTCTTTTAACATTACTAACATTAACATTTTAACATTACTAAACTATTAAGTATAAATTTAAAAATATACTGTGAACCATGTGTCAACTACGTCCCTCTGTGAAAACGGATTAAGTCAAATTATGATGAGTTAGTTATATTTGTGGGTTTGTAGTGTATCACACATCTGTGAAAAAATAGTGTTATTTACCGAAGAGCCTAACCATAGATAGGAATAATAGAAGTAGTCTACCTGGGCCATTAGGCTGTGTGAAAATTGACTCTTGAGAAAGGATACATTTTGCTGTCCGTGTGAAAAGCAATCAGATCCCCTGAGCTTTACCCCGATAGTGGATAATGTCTGACTCTGTCACTTGTTGTTAATCATAAAAGAGAACTCAAATACCTATGAACAGCTTTACTATACCAGATACTGTAATACCAGCAATACCAGCAAATACTATAATACCAGCTTGAACTCAAATAGGTATAATACCAGTTTCAGTTAAAGTGGTTGCAGTTCCTGGCCAGCGTCTGCTCTTCGATTTTCACATTTTGTTCACAGAGGTGTGCTACATTACAAACACACAATTACTAGTTGTAATTACACACACTATAATGTGACCCATTCCGTTTTCTCTATGTGACGTAGTTGACACATAGTTTACAGTATGTTTTTAAATTTATATTTAAAAGTTTAGTGATACACAGAAAAGAGTGTACAATTTTCAGCAACTAATTTACCTTTAATTTGTTTGCTGGCTGTTAACTAATGTATATTAATTATTATTTTTTTATTATCTTATTATCTGTTTAAGACGCCGACACAACATTGGCGTACTTTAAGGCGAATATGAATAAACAAACAAATTTATTTAGGGCTTATTTTTTCACAATGTTGTCTCGTAAATATAAAATTTAAAAATATATTATTTCAAGATATATTAACATAAGGTTAATTACTTTTAATCTAGTGATACATTTAGTATATGAGAACAAAATAGAATAACAATACTTTTAGCAATTTATACTGTTAAACATCTGGTTCCTTATTGTTTAATACAGTTTAACGAAAGAGGAAACTGTTTAAGATTTAAAATATTGATAATATTGTACTTAAATAGACACGGGAATTAGGATATAATTACTATAAACCTACACGCTTAAAGATATATCGCGCTGTTGATCAAGGTTAAACATTTTCAACGAAAGTTACATGAGTTTTATAAACATTTGTAACAAAAACACAGAAAAAACTTAAAGCATCAGAGAAAAATAGCACAAAGACATAAGTGCGCTTCATATTGCATTCTCTTTACTTGCATATTGTAGGATACTTGATAATTCGTTCCACTGCAATGCTGTAGGACTTAACGTTGCTCTCTCTGTGGTTTTTAGATTGCATTTTGCTGAATTTTATTCGAGTTTTAAATAAAACAGTAAGCTTGGAGCATTAAAGACAAACGTTCACTGCAAAGCGAATTTAAAAGTATCTTTCATAGCGCAACACTTTATTTCCCAATGCAGGATACTCCGCTTTACAATACTTTTATATAGTAGTACAGTTTACTTTAAAAAATTAATTGTTCTTTTTCCACAGGTTAGCGAGAAATATACGAATATTTAAATTTAGTCACCCATACACTGATTTAAAACATTTCAAATTTTTTAATAACCTTCAAAGGATTCGTTGCATCCACTGATCGCCCCACAACATGCAGATATACCAGAAAAGTCTACAAGGTCCAAATCAGAAACGTGGTAAAATGTTGACGTGGCAAGTTAGAAGCTACAATGTATTGAAATGTAGAGTCGTGGTTTTGGATCTAACGTCGAATTGCAGGTGCTCGATTGTCGTTAAACTGATCAATACCGTCAGACATATTTCTTACTTATAGATTTTCCCCATACAATCCATTTTCTTAACCGGGAATAATAGTGAAAAGTGAACCTCGGTCAATTGGTTAGACGCGTGAGAGGGTGAAAATCTGCTCTGTTTTGTAAACGATGTTTATCAGATGAAATAATTTTTGAATGTAATAGTTTTTCGTCCTCTCGAGAAAAAAAAATTATATTAAATTGTATATCCGTGACATTATGCAACTGTGGTTTTTTTGTTACTCGTAAATTATATTCATGTATACTTTTTGCATGCTTTTGTGCTGTAATCTGAAGCCATCATTACAAAAAAATTGTTAGTGGTTTTTACTTATTTTTGCAGCAACCCCAGGAAATAAAGAATATTTTTGTAAGCATATAAAATAAGTTTTAAGGCGAAACATTTTTGTATAATCAACCCTAACGACCTGGAATTTAAAGTACAATTTGTGTTTTAACATTGCATTTATCACACAATATTTAATTTTATAGGGATATACTTTTCAAAATATGTTTTTTATATATCCATTTAGAACGATTAAGATAAACGAGGCTATTACCAACATTTAATTAAATACAATTTTAGATTTCATGGGCATTAGCAGTAATTAGTTAACCAAGAGTTATTAGAAAATATCCTGCAGTATATTATTCATTGAAGATAAATTATATTCTAACATATATTTTTTACCAGCCCACGATGTTTTTCATTTGTGTCAGAATAATATTTGTGTCGGAATAGTTGCCTACGCTCTTGGAAAAATATCACGTATTTCGTCACACTGTATATTGAAAGAGTATAACACTTTCGATCGTTGCCTTACAAGTAAGCAAGTTATAATTGTTCAAGATAACTTGAACACATTTGAATACTATTAGGAGACAGCACTCTCAGTGAAAACGTAATTTATAATCCAATAAAGATTGGATAGTAGAGTAAGTCTTAACAAAAGGGACTGTAAGTCAAAAACTTTTAAAAATTATAAGTTTTATCACATACAAAGTTTGGTAGTATAAATATATATAAGAATAACTATGCCTCTAGGACTGATCCATCAGATCAAGTAGCTGTGAATTTGTCTTATAGTGTTGATAAATGCACAGACAATTAGCTATTGATTTTTATAATGTATTATTGGCAATGCAATGGTTAGAGTTTTAAATGTCCACAATAATTAATACGTGTACAAAAATAAAAACAAATTGAATCTTTTTAACGCAGGAGTTAACTTTGCTACTTATTTTAAAGATCTTACTGGTCCTTGATATATTCATTTTTCTTTGTTACCTAAAATAAAAATTAATTATATGGTTAATATCAATAATCGTTTTTAAGTGGAGATTAAAATTGTTTTTATTACACAATTTTATAATATTTTAGTGTTTAAATATTAGCATTGCCATTGTGAACAAGCGTTAATAAAAATGTAGACTACGATATTTTACTCAAGCTACCCTTTTTCCTTTACTTTATAAATAAATATCTAAATATTTTAAATCGATAGCATGTAGGAAAACATAATCCTAAGTAAAATATCGAACTTCACATTTTAATTAACTTTTAAACTACTTTCTAAAGTTGTACATTCAATCGCTCCAGCGTAGAATCTAAACATTAAATAGATTTAAATGAAATGAAATTATTAACACTTATTTTAAATATTTAAATAAAGCATGTTCTATAAACCAACTAATAACATCGATTAAGAGTGTTACAATAGGCTCTGAACGCATATAATCTCAAGTTTTCGATTAAGAGTGTTACAATAGGCTCTGAACGCATATAATCTCAAGTTTTCGATTAAGAGTGTTACAATAGGCTCTGAACGCATATAACCTCAAGTTTTCAATTAAGAGTGTTACAATAGGCTCTGAACGCATATAATCTCAAGTTTTCGATTAAGAGTGTTACAATAGGCTCTGAACGCATATAATCTCAAGTTTTCGATTAAGAGTCTTACAATAGGCTCTGAACGCATATAATCTCAAGTTTTCGATTAAGAGTCTTACAATAGGCTCTGAACGCATATAATCTCAAGTTTTCGATTAAGAGTGTTACAATAGGCTCTGAACGCATATAATCTCAAGTTTTCGATTTACACAAACTACACACAAAGCCTGAGTCTAAAGGAGAAATTGTATCCAAGTTTGTATAGTCGGCGGTAGAGATTAATGGTTTTGAACAATAGACTACGTTTAGAACTTAATATAGATCCAAAAAGTTGCACACTGCTGAAAAATTTGTTAATAATTGCAAAAATCTCGAAAGTATTATGTTTTGATTTAAACTGAGCAGACAAGGTTTAGCGAAATTTACAGAACCGTGAATATTAAAGTTTACAAAACAATTTTTAATCTCTTTTAATATACCGTTTAATTATAATTATTGAATGAGTTTGCCTGCCTATAATATATCGTTTTCTCAATCATATCCTGAAACATTGAATGTAATGCTGTGTTACATCTAGGATTAGAATTCAATCTATAAAGTATATCCCTCATCGATATGAGTCTGACGCTTTAAAATATGTTAGGGTACACCTCTAATTTGTCAAAAACTTGTATTTCATTGGCTGGGCTATTTAAATAACTGACTAAAACAAACTACACGTGTCTAGAATGCAAATAACCGATAAGTCAAATTGTTATTACTGTGAACATAAAACTGGCAAAGTCTGACGATCAAAAATGTATTAACTCATAAACATTTTTGATATGATAATTTTTTCAAACGACCCTTACAACAATGTAGTGGTACCAACCATGGCAAAGACCTCGGCATATATTTTGAAGCAGTATGTCTAAAAAATGATTATTCATTCTAATTAATTTGTATGCTACTATAGAAAATGTACGTATGTAAACATATCAGATATTCGTTAATAAAATAAATGGTATAACACATGATATACATTGCGTAATAGTTGCCATAATTACGTCGATATTCAATATCAAATCTTATATTGAAAAGGAACACAAAACGTTCAGGCTTATTGTGTAAAATGGTTCATTACAATTAGTTTTAATTTTTGATAGGTGGGTTAACAAACTTACTGTATCACTGCGTCTACTTAGCGACAAGTCAAATATTGCTGCGATCTTCCTTACTTAATTAGTATAAAATGATAATAATTTTATAATTTTATAATTTTATAATTTTATAATTTTATAATTTTATAATTTAATTTATGTGAAACACCCAAATGATTACAGTCTGTCAACTGTGTACTCTTCGTCTTTGCACAGTTGATAAAAGAAATGTTTCATATCCAAATATTATAAATTATGTATTTCATAATATTGTTTGCACCAATTTGGGAAGGGATTAATTAAATAATTGATGACGCTACACTGAATTTTACACAGTGAAAATAGACAAGCAGCTTATAATAATAATATTAATAATGATACACTCAGCCACGCATTGTTAATTAGCATAAATACTCCTTTTGATCCTTGTTCACTTTCACTCGTCAATATAATTATAATTCATAGTCAAATCTGATTTCCTAAAGACCCGGTTCATTAAATTGATGTTACTCATCTTACCACTTTTTTAAAGTGTTTATTTAATTTACTTTTATAAACAAGGAACCTCGATAACAAATTGTAATAGTTTGACTTAACTAATTTAAGCTTATGATTAAGTGCTGTTGTATATATAAAATTGTTTAACCTTTTCTTATCACAAAAAATAAACTAAATTTTAATTAAATAACATTATTTTTTTTTTATCAAATAAACCTTAGAAATTATAAATTAACTGAATTCGGTGATGTGAGTTTTATTGGAAATTGTTTATGTTTAAAAAATATTATTATTACATATATTGCAGGATTACTGGCAGTCTTACTTTTAAAACCAATATAAGTAATGGTAACGGAATATTTAATATTATTTATGGCTATTTATTATTATAACTGCTCAACCTTAGACGTATTAACAATTTAATATTTGGTTTTACCACTTTACCAATTGGGGAAATGAATAAATAAATTACCAATACATTATTCTTCTACTGTAGTATATGTACCACTAAGTGTTGGTTCAGCACCCTATTCTATTCCTAACCAAAGTAATATTACTAAACTTTACTTTTTTGTCGCACATTACAGAAGTACTGTTCTATGTTCAGATACCCATTCAGTGAAAATGTCATATAAAGTCTCAAACCCCGAAAAACATGAAACGTGTTTATAATAATAGGCACATTTGATGTTTACTTTTAAGTATAAAACAAATTAACCCTTTTAACAATTAAAACCAATTTTTGACGTTTATTGTTTGTACATACAATGCGAAATAAATTTGTTTTAACTTTTCTGGAAACGGTTTAATTATGCACGGGTTTAAACCAATTTAATTTAATATCTCTGACTAAAACCGACGACAAAAATTTAGTAAAAGGTATGTTCAAAATGTTGAACATAAACATGTCACCAGTGTCTAAATACTTTATTAAATAGTTACTAGAGAACTCTGCAGCATGAGTCGATGTTGCAAATTAAGTTTATGAATAAAGGCTAATCATGTTAAAATATTATTTTGGTTTATGCATACATGCAAAATGTATGTTTTATGGTTAAATCTAAAAATACTTTTTAGCTAGCGGCAATTATTTAAAAATGTATACAAATATTTAGTGAAAATATTTATAATTTTTGCAATGAAAACACTAAACTGGTTAGTGTTTTCAGTGCAGTTACAACTGGTAACTATAAATAATGGTAATGTTCTCCTTATCCTTAAAATCGTTAAACCTAATATTTTCCCGATAGAGTTCAGCATCAGGTTTTTATTTAATTGTTGAATATTTTGATTTAATATTTATTTAACAGTTGTGATTTGTATTGCCATTTTATCTGCTTATAACCATCGAAGCAGAAAAGGGAGATAATGACCATTCATTCGATGATGATTGTTTTAAAAGAAAGTAGTTACTATATTGTGCATACGTATAAAGTTAGTTTACGAATAATATTCTTGGGATTTCTCTCCCAGTGCTGAAGATATGTAAGTGTGTTAACTAGGAACCCTTCAGTTAAAAATAACCTTGAACATCCGCCCAGTATAGTAGAACGGCCTGACATACCCGACAAAGTTTTCTTCATTTTTTTAACATATTTATGATGTTGTTATGTGTATGTGTCATTGGCTATTGTTTTTTTTTATATTGAAAGGAATACAACCTTTAATTTAATACAGGGAGGATTAGGTAAACGACTTAAGAAGAAAACCCACAAAACTTTCAATATTTTAAGCTACCGAGAAACAAAGAGTAATATTTTATTCTATTAAAATTAGAATTTAGATGTCGATTATGTTAAATGAACACCGTTAATAATGATTTTGATCGTGAAGACTTCTAGAAAGCTAAAGAAATTATGTGATGGATTGTTTTGCTATCGGTACATTATTTTTATAGAATACTGAATGGTTAGGGGCTAGCTATTGATCGAGCTTTCAGCATTATTTGTTATAGCAAGCAAATCTCTAATGACCAGGTATTGTCGGGATATAATGCGTGATATATTGACATCCCATACAGTAAATGTCGGTGAACATCGCAGATCTGTAATGATACCGAGTGATGATTTTAAAATAAATTGAACACTAGAAATTAACATTTAACATTCAAATTTAGTAATATGTGCTCCACATTATTTTGTTACCTTAAATAATACAAATATTGTTTTTTAACTTACTTTCCATTAACATTGTCTATTTCAGCAGTATTCAGTTCCAGAAAACCCTTTAGTGTTCATATTATTTGGTACTGAGAATAAAACCATTATGGGTCGTTTTCTTCGCAAAAGATAAATTTTGTACTTAATTAATTGGGCAAAAGTCTACTAAAATGTTAGGTTAAGTTAATTTATGAATTATAAATATAGAGTGTATTCAAAATATAAAATGCTAATGATTTTATCGGATATAGCAAGAGAAGTGAAGGGGTGAACAATTCATTAAGTATTCTTAGTAAACCAAAAGCTATTTAATTCCATAACAATACGACCCAGGTAAAAATATGTTTATTCGATGGTTAATATTTTGCTGTTAGTGAATTGCCCCTACAGGGAAGACGCTATTACCGTAGTCGGCATGGTAAGATCAAGGCCCGGGACCATGATAACTTTTCGTTTTGAGGTCCCCAAATATCAAAAACACCATTCATTCAAAATTGTATATATATAGTTTTGAACACAATATATGTGTGTATTGTGAGTGTGTGTGTGTGTGTGTGTGTGTGTGTGTGTGTGTGTGTGAGCGTGTGTGAGTGCAATAACTTTCGTAAAACTGGTCCAATTTTGATGAAAGTTTGAACAAATATGTAAAGAAATATTTATGATTTTAAGTTCGAAAACCTGGCGGATCGCTCCATTCAAAATGTGATTTCGTGGGGAATTATGTACCCCAAAAAATCTTTTTTAGTTTTATTTACATATTGTCTTTTTAAAAATCCAAATTTAGCTACCACCATTAGGTTCAGCTTAAACGAAACACAAACCAATTTGGTCTTTTGATCATCGCTCTACGTCAATTGGTTACAGAGATATTGAAAGTGCCAAACACAGTACGTTGTCCAATGTTATTCTTTTGGAGAAAAAGAAAGATGTTATATCTTGCTTATTTATGAACGTATACTGACAAAATTTTGTATTTGGCTTCATCCAGTTGTAGTCTACTGACATTAGCTAAAAAACAAAACAATATATTGTCTAAGGTTGCCATAGCAGCAATCCTGCGTACTCAGCCCCCATGTTATTCTTATGGAGAGTAATTAAAATGTTGTGTCTTCCTTAATCATGAATATAAATTAATAAGGCTTGGTTGCTTGGCTTCACGTAGTTGAGTTATATTGATAGTTGCATAAAAACCCATTTTTTTAGTTTCTTGATTCAGCATACCTGCAAAAATGTTATTCTCATGGCGAATAATTATAATTGCATATATCGCTTATTTGGGAATATATTTTTATGATATATTGTAATTTGCGTTATGCAGTATTAAGATATTTATATATGCATTAGAGATTCGTTGAGTACGTAGATTTGCTGCTACGGGGGTATTTATTACTCAGAAAGTGAGCTTTAAATATAATAACGGTTAAAACAAAAATATTATATTTAAAGTACCATTTATATTTATCACTCTTTTTTAAAAGAGTTAATGTCCCAATGATATTAACGCACAGAGTTCAGTGGGAGTAACAAACTTGTCACTATAATTAATAAAACAAACAAACAGTAAGTAAGAGAAATAAAATTGTGGGCCGGTTTTGTATCTTCTTACATTGTAAAACTATGATGTAGCTATTTGTTACTCCAGTTATTTTACAGCTTTTTCGATTGTATTTATAGTTATAGACGTTATGCTTTTCTATTTTTCTATAGTTTCTAATGTTGTATGTTAGAGATTGGTGCAAAGTTTCAGTTGCTAGTATTGTTTCATATCTAGTATAATTATTGATCAGCAAACGTAAGATTAAAGTTTTATAACACATAATATAAAATGAAGTAAGAAGTTAAGTCTGTGAACAAAATTATCACAAGAGTAATTTGATCAGGGAGTTTTAGTAATACATTTTAATACCAAAACCGAGTTTGGGATAAGAGTTTTACGTGGCAGAGAACCACTGAAGGTTTATATCAGTGTAGTGAGCTATTCATAAATAGCTGTGTTGGACTAAATACCGACCAAAGCCCCTGTGAGATGGAGATACAGACTTTATATACAGAAGGAATCATGCAAACTGACTGAAGGTCCAACCTACTCTTTTAATTGCGTTTTACACAATAATACCATTTTAAATCACGAAATGGCGAGAAATTGTATTTAACTATCAAAATATACATAGGAATATCTCTATTCGGTGGCTTCGTGATAGAAATCTCACTAATGATTTATATCTTAAAGAAAATTGTACAAATTGATTAGTTGGTATTTTATCTTTATACACATCACTTTAAGCACAAGATATTTACAGCTTTACTATCCGTTTTTACCACACTAAATAATCAACCATTACAACTGTAGTTAATGTCAAACTTATTCTCAACTACATTAATATATATTTATTATTTAAGAATGTAACAAATAAATATTACAGGAAATAATATATATTTTGCATGGGTAATCAAAATAGTAATGCAGCCTTGATAACTACATATGACTTCCCGCTGTTTCAGTGAGTGATCGCCCCCATTGGCCTCGTTACGGGTGGATATCTCGGTGGCGTAATGAACCTGAAACTAAGCGACAAACAGGAAAGCTGCTATTCCAAGAGGATTCGAACAACTTGGTAGATTATGGGGTACTGAGAGCTACATATTATTCTGTTGAAAAAGCTTAACAGCGAATGTTTGCAAAACAAACTCCCCAAATGAGATCCACTCCTCTGTTTCTAAAAAAGTTAAATAAATAAATTTACATTTCGGTTTGAAACAAAAATATTTTAATCTTATCTATAATCTTATCAAATAAATGTAATTGTTATAATAATTATAAATTAAGTTATATACTTTTAAAATGTCTAATTGTTTTCAAGTAATTTAACTGTGAGAATGGAGAACTATAGCCTACTTATACCTCGCAACAATCAAAGTGTCAAATGTAATGAGAGCATTTTCAAACATATTTTGTTTGATTTCTTCATAATTTGCCTCTGTCGTCAATCCTAAATCATTAGTAGATGACCAGTTTCGGGACTTCTGTCCCATTTTCAAATCTACACGTCAAATCTAGTTCTAAAACTAACGTGACCACGTTAACCATATTAAAATGTTTGTTTGTTTTGTTTTCGTGTCCCTGTCTGTGTGTGTTTGTGACATGTGTGATTTTTTTTTAATTTTAACAACGACTGCGTGTTTTACAGCTAGGTGGATTTTGATGTGTTGATTTGAAAATGGGACAGGAGTCCCGAAACTAGTTATCTACTAGTAATTTAGGATTGACGACGGATAATACGTAGTATGTTAACCTATTACTTCAACATATTGTTTTAACGTGTTCAGTACATTTATTTTAATATTGGATATCAATAATGAACAACTAAAAAAATGAGTTCATAAAATAACATCAACACATTTAATTATGGAACAGGGCAGGCTATTGGAATACTGTATGCCACTAAGTTTCTACGAAAAGAACTATTTTAAAAATACATGTATTTAAGCATTATAGCGTCCCAATTGTAATTGAAAAGCTATATATATAATTAAATATACTATTTGTTATATATTAAAAGAAATAATGTTTGACAGTTACAAATAAGAATTGCTGGTACTACTTGGTTTTGCAAGTCAAGGCAAGATCGCGATTTTCTTGTTCGGGTTTGTCAGAAAGAGTTATAGACAATCATTTAAATCCTTGCTTGGCTGGAATGGACTGGAGCTGGGTCACGTGACGGCCGGCGTCCCCGGGTTCGAGAACTTTCTTAGCCAAGGTTATATATTCACGATCGCTGGGAGGCTACGGCATTTTACGTTGACCATTGGTCTTGTGTGTGTGTCGTACGTCGCCCAACGAAACGTGAATCTCTTCAGATTGGAAGGTACAAAGTTGTTTTAAAATTTAGAGTTTCAATTTAAATAATTGCTCCAATTTCTCATTTGTTGTTTTTCAAAAAAGGGGAACAGTCTGTAAAACAATTATTTCTTTTTCAGGGTTCGAAGCGTTTCTTTCTTGGATTCAATTTTTCTTTAATACTTGGGTTGAAGACATGCTTAAAGCCAAACTGTTAAAGAACTAAAGGAAGATTTATAATTAAAGTCCAATAATATTAAAAAAGGATCGAACAGTTAATCTTTTATTTTGAAAGACAGAAGTGATAAGCAAAACCAAGTTTAATTTTATTTTGAAATTTGAACTGTTTTATTTGAGAAGGAAAACTTTATTTTATTTATTTTAATAAATACAAGAAGAGTTTATTCAGTTCTTTTTTTTTTGTATTACCACTTCTTTACCTCAAGAAAATTATAGCCTGCTAGTCAGCGCTATAGCATGTAGTAAAAATAATCCGGATTAAAAATTAAAATGATAAGGATATTATTCCAGTATATGTGGTTTTCCAATGTTCAATGTATGCACAATCTGACACCAACAATGACCTTGAACTGTTTATCAGAATGTTCAAAAATATCCAAAAAGCTAAAAGAAACGATCTCGTAGTAAAGGTTTACTATTCCGTTACAAGGGATATTAATTCTATAGGCCTAAGTCTAGCTCAAGAATTTTAAAATATTTAATTTACCCAACATATCTGCCTGGAAGTTATACTGTTTATTAAAGTAAGGAATTTTATGTTTGTAAGTAATACCAGACGTTAAAAGGGATTTTTTTCCTAATTATAATTAGGGTGTTACATAATTCAAAACACGGGATCTGAAGTAATATCCAACTTAATTTACAAATATAACAAATACTGTATTACATATTTGTACTTGTATGCAATTTTTAGGATAACTGATTAATTATAATTAAAAAGAAATAGTTTATAGCTTATATTTTAACCATCCCTACGTATCACAGTTGTCGTAATCGTTTATATCACAGATTATAAGGAACATTATTTCTTTTCACAAGTCTCCTTGTCGGTAAAAAAATTAAGAAGGATTTTTGGATGATAGCCAAATTGAGATTTACATCTTAATGGTGGGCCACTCCCAATATTTTTAATATGAGATTTTTGACTGGATAAAATATTTTATTCCTCAACTAATACTTTCATGTTAAACTAAGTGTTGCCTTTTGACAACATTTTAATGTTTACTACCAGATTCGAACGTTATTGAATGAAGGAAACGTGTAATTTGTGTGCGATAGTCAACTAAAATTGGGTGTATGAGTTGTGTAACAATGTTTGAAAACGGCAAAAATGGAACGTTTGCAGAGGTTTATCAGTTTCAATAATCCCATACATATTTTACACTAGACCAAACCTCCTGCTACAAGCATTCCCATCCCATCAAAGTAGAGCCGACAGAATTGCAATATCCAAAACATATAGAGGTGGGACCGCGACTTGCATTTCTCTATAACGTACTTTTATAAGCACATTTAAAATTAGTATGAACAATCTAAAGTGACAAAATATTATTATTGTCATAATGTGATTTTTCTCTTCTTTTCTAAACGCAATAGTTTGTTTTGTATTCAAATTATAAATTATTAGAGTAGGAAAAGTATCCGGAGCCCACTGCTACCCTTATCAATTTATAAGCTGACGAGTTGCTCCAGGTCGGTACGTCATCGATGTTCAGCCGTAAACGGGTTAATGTGGATATCGCTCACTAGAATGGCGGGAAGTCGTTCATGGTGATCACAGTTTTACTGCAATTCTTATCCTTACGGAAGTTATTCCTAGAACCTTTTTGTTGTGTTAGACATGTAAACAGGTTATATTTGTTTTCTACATCTTAAAGTGAAGAATGAGAGTGTTTTTTTTTGTTTTATACTAAGAATATAAAAAGGTTTAAAATAATTTACAAGCAAATCTTAATAACTATAATCGTTAATCACGCGCATACAGGTAGGAAAAAGTGTGGATACCCCTTGTTAACTGTTCAAAGGTAGGCGAAAAAACTCAACACACCTCTAAACTAAAGAATACCCTCGTAGTAGCAAACCGGTGTACTCAGCGAATTTTCAATAAATATATATGTATCTTAATACCACTTAAAGCCACATACCAAATTTCATCAATATGCATTCATAAATAAATGATTTATGAAATTTTAATTATTCTTTATAAGAATAAAATGGCATCTGAGGATGCAGGTTTGCTGAAACAAGGTTGTACCCACAAAGTGGGTTTTTATGAAAATGTTATAATAGGTGAAGTCACATACCAAATTTTTATTAATTCTTGTTCATAATTAAGGGAGATAAAATTTGACTTATTCTCCATAAGAATAACATGGGGGAGTACGCAGATTTGCTGCTACGGGAACTATCGGCAAAAAATAATTTTAGGTGCAAATATCAATAGACCACAACAGTATGAAGCAATATGCCAAGTTTCGTCTGGATAAGTTGATAAATAACAAGATGTACAATAATTTGTCTTATTCTCCATAAGGTTGGACAACGTACTGCGTTTAGCACTTTCAGTGTTTCGGTAACCAATTGACGTAGAGCAATAATCAAAGCATCACATTTTTTAAGCTGAATTTAATGGTGAAAACTAAAATTGGATTTACTAAAATATTTTATGTAAAAAACTCAAAAAACCCACTTTTGGAGAACAAAACCCACTTTTGGGGGACAAAACCCCCTCAAAATATCTCTTTGGGTAGAGCAATCTGGCTGGTTTCATAAATGTTGCTTTACATGTTTGTACCAAATTTCATCAAAATAGGACCATTTTTACGAGAGTTATTGCACCCACGGACACACATAATATATATATATATATATATATATATATATATATATATATATATATATATATATACAGTTTTGAACAAATGGTTTTTGGCATCTGGGGACCTCAAAACGAAAATTTATCATGGTCCCGGGCCTAAGTCTTACCATGCCGACTACGGTAATAGCTTGTTCCCTGTAGGGGAAATTCGCTAAAAATGCACTTTTTGGTCACTGTCATAGCTTCGCCCATGCCCCAAAACGGGGAATTTTGGGAGCGGCCCAATTTATAAAAACAAGTTTAAACCCCCTTTGACTATAACTCATTTTGAAGGACTTTATAAAGGAAGATGAACAGCTAAAACTGATGGTTTTTATCACAAGCCAGCACAAAAAGGGGCCCAATTGAAATTGTCATTTTGGCCCAATGACGATTATTTAGATAAACCTCTAACAAGTAGGCATTTCATTATTGTTATTTATATGCATGTTTTTGACCATTTTATAAGCAGTCCTTATACAAAATATTCAAAATCATGCAAGTCAATAAAATTAATGCAAAGGTTAATGATAGATTACGACGTTAGGAGTGTGTATATCTAACCTCCGATCTGTTGTCAATAGTTTACGACGTTAGGAGTGTTTATATCCAACCTGCGTTCTTTTGCCAATAGTTTACGACGTTAGGAGTGTATATGTCAAACCTCTGCTCTGTTAACAATAGTTTATGACGTTAGGAGCGTAAATGTCGAACCTCTGGCCTGTTGATGATCGTTTAGGACATTAGGAGTATATATATATATCGAAACTCTGTTCTTTTGATGATAGTTTATGTCATTAGTAGTGTATATATCAAAGTTCTGTTTTGTTGATGATAGTTCATGACGTTAGCAGTGTATATATCAATTCACTGCTCTGTTGATAATAGTTTATGACGTTAGGAGTGTATATATCAAACTTCTGCTATGTTGATGATACTTTACGACGCTAGAAGGTTATATATCCAACCTCTGATCTGTTGATAATAGTTTATGACGTTAGAAGTGTATATATCGAACCGTTCTATTGATGATATTTTATGACGTTGGTAGTGTATATATCAAACCCCTGTTCTGTTGATGATAGTTTACGACGTTAGTAGTATAAATATCAATCCACTGTTCTGTTCATAATAGTTCATGACGTTAGGAGTGTATATATCAAGCCTATACTATGTTGAAGATAGTTTACGACGCTAGCCGGTTATATATCTAACCTCGGTTCTGTTGAAAACATTTTATGACGTTAGTAGTGTATATATCGAACCTCGACGTTAGGAGTGTATATATACGAGCCTCTGCTATACTGAAGATATTTTACGACGCTAGAAGGTTATATATCTAACCTCTGCTCTGTTGATGATAGTTTAAGACGTAAGGAGTGTAGTTATCAATCCACTGTTCTGTTAATAATAGTTTATGAAGTTAGGAGCGTATATAACGGGTCTCTGCTATGTTGATGATAGTTTACGACGCTGGCCGGTTATATATCTAACCTCTGTTCTGTTGATAATAGCTTATGACGTTAGTAGTGTATATATCGAACCTCTCGTCTGTTGACGATAGTTTACGGCGCTAGCCGGTTATACATCCAACCTCTGTTCTGTTGATAATAGCTTACGACGTTAGTAGTGTATATATCAAACCTCTCGTCTGTTGACGATAGTTTACGGCGCTAGCCGGTTATACATCCAACCTCTGTTCTGTTGATAATAGCTTATGACGTTAGTAGTGTATATATCGAACCTCTCGTCTTTTGATGATAGTTTACGGCGCTAGCCGGTTATACATCCAACCTCTGTTCTGTTAATAATAGCTTATGACGTTAGTAGTGTATATATCGAACCTCTCGTCTGTTGACGAAGTTTACGGCGCTAGCCGGTTATACATCCAACCTCTGTTCTGTTAATAATAGCTTATGACGTTAGTAGTGTATATATCGAACCTCTCGTCTGTTGACGAAGTTTACGGCGCTAGCCGGTTATACATCCAACCTCTGTTCTGTTGATAATAGCTTATGACGTTAGTAGTGTATATATCGAACCTCTCGTCTTTTGATGATAGTTTACGGCGCTAGCCGGTTATACATCCAACCTCTGTTCTGTTGATAATAGCTTATGACGTTAGTAGTGTATATATCGAACCTCTCGTCTGTTGATGATAGTTTACGGCGCTAGCCGGTTATACATCCAACCTCTGTTCTGTTGATAATAGCTCATGACGTTAGTAGTGTATATATCGAACCTCTCGTCTTTTGACGATAGTTTACGGCGCTAGCCGGTTATACATCCAACCTTTGTTCTGTTGATAATAGCTTATGACGTTAGTAGTGTATATATCGAACCTCTCGTCTGTTGATGATAGTTTACGGCGCTAGCCGGTTATACATCCAACCTCTGTTCTGTTGATAATAGCTCATGACGTTAGTAGTGTATATATCGAACCTCTCGTCTTTTGACGATAGTTTACGGCGCTAGCCGGTTATACATCCAACCTCTGTTCTGTTGATAATAGCTCATGACGTTAGTAGTGTATATATCGAACCTCTCGTCTTTTGACGATAGTTTACGGCGCTATCCGGTTATACATCCAACCTCTGTTCTGTTGATAATAGCTTATGACGTTAGTAGTGTATATATCGAACCTCTGTTCTGTTGATGATAGTTTACGAAGTTAGGAGTGTATCTATCGAACCTTTGCTTTATTTTTCCCGCAAATTATACGACAACACATCTAAGGTCCACTACATTGCTTGCCTCTCCGCTACGCTATGGGGTGGCGGCTGTGAATCAATCGATTGCTGCCGAGGTGTCATTGTGTCATAAAACACAAAACGTCCGAACCATTTCTTTGTTATTTGGTCACACGACTATTTATTTGTGTTTTTATTAATGTCAGATCTGTTTTTCCTAAACCTGTTTTTCTGTTATATTTAAGCAATTTTATATTTTTAAATTTACCAACGGGAATGACCTTTCTTAATAATAGGTTGATTAACAACAAACCAAAAACATATGTTTAACCTATGCACTTACAATACTTTAATTTACGTATTTGTCCTATGTTTTACAGAAACTAACAACAACAAATGTTCTTGACAGTCAAAATATGTATGTCATAAACTAATTTAATAAACGGTATCAGTATTTATATTCTATACTTTTGGTGGTAGGGAAGGTATTATCGTTATCCTGTAGTGGTCCTTCTCTGAGAGTTTAAAAGAAGTAGATGCAAGTAACTGTGAGATCCTTGAGGGAACGGAACACGAGTTAGTTAATAAAATTAATGTTTGGCTTATATGTATTTTCATGATACCAGAGTTACAGGTAACGGATAATTTGTAAGTAACGTAGTAAATTCACAAGATTAAAAATTCTTAGTCGCCTTAGATAAGTATAATAATCCATCAGTATAATGCCAGTTTTATCGTACAATTGACTCGTATTTAATGTAATCATAGTATTACATTAGTGTTAAATATCGAAGTTCAAACTTTTGAAATATTTCCATTTTATATCTCATCTAACATGAAATTTAATAAGCCATGTTATAAAATTCCTACATTACCTTTCCTTAAAAATATTATACTGCTCATAAATTACGCTTTGAGACCTATAATTTTCTTATTTATTCCGTTTCGAAACAAAGTTTGGCAGTTTACTATTTTCGATAGGCAAATTGAACAATAAAATTAACCAAGGTAATTAATGCTTTATTCGATTTAATAGAAATAATTATATCTAGCTGTTTACAAAAAACGTATAAAACAATTTACAAAAAGAGTACGATATCAAAAGGTAACACGTAACTTAATTACTTTCAATCAGTCAATCAATCAATAATTCCTCTATTGCCTTAAAATTTGTACAAGTATTGGCATGAGTCATTTACAAAATGTACCTATTACAACAACAAAATAGTCAACACTTCTAAATTATAAATTCCTTATGTAGTCATGGACACTGTAAAACGCCCCTCTCAACAAATAGGTCTTAAGATTCCTCCTAAATTCATCATGTGGCATCTCCACCCTGAGGCAATCAAGCAACGCATTAAAAGGTTTAACAGAGCAATAACAAACATTGTTTAAAAAAATGTAGTTTTATGTTTTGGAATTGGGAGATTTAAACTTTGGCGAAGAGAATATACTGTAGATATTCTCGACTCAAATATTCAACGGTTTTTCATAAAAAAAATTAGCGTTTCAAAAATAAATATGGAAGGAAATGTCAACAGACCAAACTGACGAAAAGTCTTCTTACAAGATTGTAGCCGCTTGAGTCCATAAACAATTCTGATTATCTTCTTTTGGAGAGTAAAGATGTATCTCATTATAGTCTTTTCCTATCCCTAAATGGGTATAGCATAAACTAGATGAATATAAAAGCAACTATAATAAGCTGTGAGCAGTACATCAGAATAAGTATAAAATGGTAACTTCCGTATTCCATAAATTATCGAACTAAGTTTACCAGCCAATTTACTGATGTGGTCAGAAAAGCTTAATCTCAAATCAAATGAAAGACCAAGAAAATTTACTGTATCAGTGGATGAAACAGTATTTTCGGGAATTAGCAGATTCGAAACGCTGTTTGTCCGATTATGAATTTTAAAATCAATCATCCCTGCCTTGTCAGTATTTACAAAAAGACCATTCTCATTTAACCATTGGAGAAGGTAATTTGACAGAACAAATGCAGCCACCTCTAAATCCTTAGTTTGATGACCAGTAACAACTAGAGATGTGTCGTCAGTGAAGATACATAATTTACCATTATTTATACTACTGTCAATATTGTTAATAAATAGAAGAAAAAGAACAGGACCTAATACCGACCCTTTGCGTCGTAATTTAACATATCAAACCAAAAGATAAGGATTTCATCATTACAAGTATAAATTTATAAACAAAAAAAGTAATCAGTATTTCAATCTACTGATTTTATATTATTACTTATCCAAAAATTTATCATTAAGATTTAATTTAGGTTGAATGGAACATAGTTTTGGAGTTTCTCCAGCATTTTTTAACATAAGTATTTAGAGTTATAAATTGCGTATTCTTTAACATTTCACCACAGATTAAAACAACATGCATTATATTGTTAAAGAGTACCGATAAAACTCAGAACAACAAAACTGCAACAAAGCCACTACCCACTTTCGTCAAACTACACGTTAGTGTCGTAAAACTACAAGACTACAGGTTAATGTCATCAAACTACACGACTACATGTTTATGTCGTCAAAGTACAAGACCACATGTTAATGTGGTCAAACTACACGACTACACGTTAATTTCGACAAGCTACACGACTACACGTTAATGTCGTCAAACTACACGACTACACGTTAATGTAGTAAAACTACACGACTAAACGTTAATGTCGTCAAACTACACGACTACACGTTAATGTCGTCAAACTACACGACTACACGTTAATGTAGTAAAACTACATGACTAAACGTTAATGTCGTCAAACTACACGACTACACGTTAATGTCGTCAAATTACATGACTAAGCGTTAATGTCGACAAACTACACGACTACACGTTAATGTCGTCAAACTACACGACTACACGCTAATGTCGTCAAACTACACTGTCGTCACGGCAGTGCTACACGTTAGTGCCGTCAAACTATACGACTATACGTTGATGTCGTCAAACTACACTGTCGTCACGGCAGTGCTACACGTTAGTGCCGTCAAACTATACGACTATACGTTGATGTCGTCAAATTACACGACTAGAAGTTAGTGCCGCCGTGTAATGCGCGGCAACAGGATGCTGACGGTCGTATAACTAGACAAAACAGACTGTAGTAAATCCCTTCCTTCACAATTCTAACGAACTGTAACCAACTTTACTTCGTCATCAATTTATTTTTCGAATAGTTTGCTCATACAGTAAATGTTTTATTACAGTATGCAAATTATGGATTATAACGTTTAATGTTTTTATACAATGTAACTAATGATGATAGTTTGGTGACATTTAAGTTAGTAATATTTTATGTTACTAAGGAATTAACATGTGTACTGTAGCAGTATACATGCTTGGACAATATTGACGTTTTTTTGACTTCTACCAGGATTTAACTGTCCACGGCAATAAATATTCTCCACCAGACACGAATGTGAATTAAAACTTGATGATTAAAACAAATGATTCGTCGTATTTGAGATATGTATTGTCGAATATACTTCACTAGGCAAAATATCCTCAACATGTTCATAAAATAATGGGGATTTAAAGGTTTCATTTATATTTCCCTTTTTATACTTAAAGATTTAATGTTAGTAATTACGTTTTTTATTACGTAAATAATATTTGCTACTAATCGGTTTGGATCCCACGTACTTAAAGTCATAAAGAGGTACAGGCAGTGCTTGGGACTCATAATTACAACTTGCTGATTATCAGCATTTTAAATATACTAAGAAATCGTTCCACTTCTTAGATTTGTATTACAAAAATATTTGTTGATACACAAAATAAGATTTATCAAACAAATTAATAATTAATGTGTATTATTAGTAAACCCAATTAACACAACAAATTTACAACTGGGTGTAAGTAAAAATGTCAAAGAACTTTAATTAAGGTGGATGATATATTTTTTGAATACTGACAACCTGCAATACAAACATGGTACAACACTTAATTACACTCTCCCAGCCAGAGCTAGGGAGTCGATCAGTTCAATCAGTTCCTTCAGAAAGTTAGTTCTCGAGTCTGTTTGGGTAACATGAAACCTCAGAGGTTGTCAACTTTGTTAGCGTGTATCAGATGCATGTAGCCCAAGAGATTGATTAACAGCAAGATTATATTAATTCTGAGTTATACAAAACATTTTTTGAGTTGTGCTTTCCTCTACTGTTTTATTGTTGTAACTACGCATTCTACTTAAACGGAAAATGTTACTTTAATATATATACAGCGTGGGTCGGACCACCAGTCCAGCACGTATAACGGGAGAACGGTATGGCCTAAAATCATCAAACAAAATTTGTCCCCACTAAAACACATAATACGGGCAATATATTAAAATATTTTTCATCAAATCGATGTACCAAAACAGGTCATACGTTCGAATCTCAAGATTTACATAGGGCAAATTATAAATAGTTTTAAAGGTCTTGTTAAAATAAACAATTTGGCAAAAAAATAATTCACTTATCTTTATCTGTTTCAAAATGAAGTCAAATAGTCGCGTACGTCAAAAATTAATGCAATGAAAAGGTCTTGTGAACCCTAGCAAGTTTCTAATTTTCATCAATCTTGTATCATTTTCGGTTTTCTGCAATCAGCAAAAATCATTATTTCCTCATATGAAACGAATGTTAATTGCATATAGGCTAACACATTAAATGAATGTGGCCACAGAATACATGCAAGTGTTATGCAAATTAACATGCATTTCATATTGGAAAATAATGTTTTTGCTGATTGCAGAAAACCGAAAAGAGATACAAGGTTGGTGTAAATTAGAAAATTGCTAGGTTTTACGAGACCTTTTCAATGGTATGATTTTTGACATTCGCTACCATTTTAATTTTTGAATTTTGGGCAGTAAGCATTTTAAAATATGTATATCTATTTTATTGAGGTTTAGATTTTTTAAAGCCTCTTGTGTAACATATCAGAGTAAAGCTGATTTATCTCGAGTAACAAATTTGAGTCAGAAAAAAGTTAGTGGTTTAGAAAATACAGGGTATTCCATAAATGTCAATATTTTACACAAAAATAGCCGCCATTTTGAAACGAATTAAAATAACTGATAATTAAGATGTTTTCACCAAAATGTTACTTTTAACGAGGCCTTTCAAATTATGTATAATTCGCCCTATGTTTACATAAGAACATTTTGAGATTCGAATCCGTGACCTTCAGTTTTGGAACATTCTATACATCGATTTTGATTAAATTATTTGTAATAGATTTCCCATATGCGTGTTAGTGGAGAATAATTTGGTTTGATGACTTAAGATCGAACCGTTCTCTTTTTATACATGCTGGACGGGTGGTCTGACTCACCCGTATATCATCCACCCATAAATACTCATTTTTCTTTGGAAATCATTTTTGGTTTATCAGGATATCCTTCAAATTTTGAAAAGGTTATCCAATATGCAACTTAAACAATAACATTTAATTTCAAGAAGTTTTTAACTTTTCTGTTAATAATGAACTATAGTTATCAAAAATATATACTTTCAGTAACATTTTTCATCTCTTTATTCAATAGTACATGATCCGTTTTAATATGTTTATCTAGTACACGTTTAAGGATACTTTTTAGTTTAAAACTTTAGATATTTCATCAAACTAATAAAATGTCTTCAATAAGCTATAAAAACGTAGAGATAAAATATAATTATCAAGGATTTTTGTTTACATGGGATTAACATGGATACCTCGACAGTTCGTAGATATCACTACTTCAAATAGGAAACGTTGAAATATTTAATTTCTTGTGGCTTTCAACGGCAGTGACATTGTTTCGTTTACTCCTTTAAATCGAATCTCTTGAACGTATCCTCAGTAATTAGTGGACAAACCACAAAACAACTAACCACACCAAAAACGTGTGTGTTTTATTTTTATTTTTACATCTTGATCAAGTTTCAACAGTTTAGAAAAATTATGTGCTCTTATTTACGAACTTTAAATCATAAAGCGAATACTTAAACTACTCAATCAACTTGAATAATTGACAGATATTTTGTTTGAAAAGGGAGCAATATCATAGTGCAGGCGCAAGGAACAAAATAAATAGGGTCAATCAGCTATCACATGTCTTCATAACGACCATTTTTGTTTTAAAGACAAAATCTACCAGATCAGTATAATCAGTGTAATGAAGCTTACTACCTGCATATTTTTTATACCTTGTATGCACAACTTTGAGCCTATTTCCTTGTTGATAAAGTTTACAAACCTTGTTTTAACAAACACATCAAGAATTTGAAAGTTTAAGTTCAAATTATGATTTTGTTTCTTAAAACTATAATTTTATAAAGTATTCTATAATTTAAAGCAATATAACTTCTATGTTCTACTATTTACGTTCCATCAGTATGTCGTTACACTGGTATGTCAATTTGTGTTAACCTTGGTGTTATCGATTTAAATCATACTATACTAGCTGTTAACCGCAGCTTCACTCGCGATCACATACATTTCCACTAAACACTAAGCACTAAAAAAACTTTTAGGGAATTGATATGTTTATTTAATCAACTTATCCATTAAAATGGTATGTATGATAAGGCCAGTGGGGTAGAGCCCTAAAATATCTTTATCAGTAGTAGGCACTGCCTGCCTTGAGCTGTTAGCTATCTTCCTTCCGAATTTCAGCTTCATTAATCCAGTAGTAGATCCAATTTTATTTTTCCTTAGTTAAAACAGTTTAAATGTCACTGGGGCAGAGCTCCAGAGGATTGTCGGCACGGAAGCAGGTTTATGTGGTATTCGTATTTGTTAACTACCTTCTGCCAAACATCATATCCTACGGTTCAGTAGTTTTTGTATCGGCGGTAGTCTATGTTTATTATTGTGTAAAGTTAACCTTCCTGAAAAAAATCAGCTCCTTTGGTTCAGTAGTTAGCATAATTAGGGTATGTCGTGATAAAATGGGTATAAAAACAAGCTTATTTAAACTTTTAAGCCTCATAATGTTTTTATTTTAATTAAAAGAAAATATTTTAGGGGTTCAGTTTGACATTATGATCCCTTTGAATATTTTATTACGTATTTATAGTTAAATAAACTGTTTGGTATAAAAATAATTTAATTTTTATACTATACCTATTTTAACCGTGGTTGGGGAAAACTGGTATAGTGCATGTTTTCTATGTAAAACAACGATTACAAGTGATGCACCTGCTTACTCCAGTATATAGGTTAATTAGGTATAGTAAAAATAACTAGGTAGCCTATTCATTAATACACAAACAATTTATACTAAAATACAAATTCAAACGAAGTTCTTGAAAATCAAAACTGTTCATTTATTGGCCTAGACACTTCCCATTCATTTCACACAAACTTTAAAAATATACCATTGTAATGTGGAACAGGATGAACTTATAATCAAACTATATTAAATTTGTCCAGCACCAACCCACTCGATATCGTTTTTATCACGGGAGATATACCGTTCTCCTTCACCTTTGCATTTTGTCAGAAACTTCAATCCTTACGGACATCATGAGTAGTAATTTGACATCTGTTCTCCTAGACTATACTTCCGTCAAGTGGATATCCACATTTTTCTGAAAACACTCCAGCCTATCCAATATCCTACTCTTATTTAGACATCACTGTTGTCTTTCTAGAACCAGGCACATTTAGGGGATTTTCACACCACCGTCTTAGGGTTTCATACCGTGTATTATATTATTTAGCAGCAGCTTAAACTAATCTTCCCTTAAAAACTTTATCTGGGAACCATGCGTTTGGCCAATTTGGCGTTGGGGCTACGATAATGAATGAAAACCTTGTTAGCCAATGAAAACGTTCGGTGTTCGTTTCGTTACTTTTACTCATAGCTAACATATATAATTATGGACATAATGCCTGGTACATTATATGACATAAAATGTATTATCAACCAACAAATTTAAACTAGGCACTTTACTATACTATTTGTGATTAAAATGTTACCAGGTAAAATAATGTTATAACATTATATAATTACTCATATCAATCGATGTTTGAATTAGGTTATATTTGTTATGACAATCATCTGTTTACTATTCTTTTAACTTCTTTATTATCTTAATGTTCGTTCTAATTTTAACGCACTATCGTTTTAAAATAATAAAATAAACCTTCTATTGTCGAACTAATTAGAGATATTTTTTTCTCCAGTACTTATGTGTGTACTCCTCATTCCCGCTAAACGGGACCCGGCGGGAGAAAACGGTTGCCCCAACGCCGAATTGCCCCAATGGATTTTCCCCATTTTTTTGCCTTCTTGATAGCATTTTCATCATATTTAAGGGGTTTCTTTTTTATGTATGTGCATGGCATGATCTGAAACCAAAAAGTGAGGAGGCTCTTTCAGTTTTTAAGCACTGTACCTATTTTACTCCAAAAAAGTTAAAAAGTAATTAACGTAAAAACTATTTAAAATAATTACATTTAACTGATTAAAAGTTAAAGTAGGTATATCTAATACATGACTGAATTTGAAACACCTACTTCATCAGATTAACTGTAAAAGTATCTTGAATCAGCAGTTGTTTACACTAATACCCGTAAGCATATGTTTACTATTTTTTAAGCCAACAGTGCTGCCAGTTCAAATTGAGCATTTAATACCATATTAGATTATATTCTTTATATCTATGTTATTTTTTCTGATAAATATTATAAGTAATTTAGGATTTATAAAATAAAATTACGTTTATACTGTATGTAATCAAAATTAAATAATTATGAAAATGATAATTAAAATATAATTACATTTATAAAATAAAATTATATTGATTACTGTGTATTACGTTTAACCATTATATTAAAGACCAGTTGGGTAGTGCCCTAAAGAATATGTTTATCAGGAGCCTATGTCTGCTTTGTGTGTGCTCGATTGTTTCCTTCCAAGCGTTAGCTCCCATCAATCCAGTAGTATGTGCGAGATGGTAAAACTAATGTTAAATGCCAGTGGGACGTGATTGTCGAGAAGGGAGTGTACCTATGTTTGATTATTGTTTATTATCTAATTTCCTGTAGAATGTCAGTTAAACTGGATCAGTAGTGTTGGCATGTACTCGTTAACACGGTTACATTAAATGTCAGTGGGGCGGGGCACTCATGAATATGGACGTTATTCTAATTAAGCATTGTATTAATTAGTTTATATATAAAATATATTTTAGTGAATTTTACCCTGCAAGGAAAAGGCTATCACAGGAGTAGGCATGGTAAGACTGGCCCGGGACCTGATAAATCTTCCTTTTTAGGCCCCCAGTTGCCAAAAACCTCAATCGTTCAAATTTGTGTAAACGTGCATATCTCTATATGAAAATATGAACGTTCTTCTTTTGTCCCTTATGCGTCCCACACCATTCATTCGATTACAATGTAACATGGTAATTCAAGGTTACCCTGGGACGGGAATCGGAAATCACTCATCAATAAGCCCGTAGAAACGACAAATTTGGAAAAATGGTCCAACCTTGATGAAATTCAGTATAAACGTATAAAGCAGCATATGTTTTAAGGAGTTAAGAACCCAGGCAAATCGGTCCATTCAAAAAGGAGTTTTGGGGAGTGGGGTTTTCCCAACAAAAAAGGTTTTAAGGTCTTCTCTTACATATAATCAATATGTTGTACGACGCTATTCTTTTGGAGAGTTGGTCATATTTTTGCTTGTAGTGAGCATACAATGCTAAAACATTTTGCTTCACCTCATCATAATATCTTCTTAAAACGCACCTGTAGAAGCAAAATGAGCATAGACATACAAAATTAAAAAATTATATATGTAACAATTCATTGTCCAACCCAATGTTATTCATTTAGGAAAATAAATACATTCTTATATCTCGCTTATTTAGAAAGAATTGTTTGTTATACTTGGTTTAATGTTACGTTTTTTGTAGGACTCTTTGATATTTGCATGAAAACATACCATTTGTGGTACCCGCTACATAAAACCTGAGCAAAGTTTATAGAGGATTAATAAAAAATAATTAATTAGGGTTGGTTGGTTACCAATTTGCATGTCGGGAATCATGCAATAAAAATTACTGCTTCAAGAGCTGGAGATCTCCTTGAGGCCACAATTCTATACGCAGGACAATTTTGAATATGGACCGAGTTAAGTTTTATTGCAACACCTGCATCAAGATCTGTATAGCCTCGACTCTTACAGGTAGAATGGATTACACTTTATGTATATTAGAGAGTGTTAGGAACATCTGAAAACTAAGAAATGTCAGTTATCTGTACATGTGTACTGCTTTACCTTTAATTCATTATAATTAAAGTGGCTTTAACGACATTTAAGTGGCTAGTTTAATGATATACATATTTACATTTACTTAAAAAAAAAACTATAAACATCATTCTAGAAAACCCATTGTTTCAAAAAACGTAAGCAATGAGCAGCATCAAGGAAAGTGTTAGTCCAAAGCCCCGATGATAATGCAATCAGCTTTGATCTTAACAAGCACTGCAGTCTTTTACGTAGCGTTGCAACCTTCATAGTCATTTGCAGTTAACTAATCAGTACAGCGATTCCACAGTAAAATACGTACGTAACAAGTTGTATGCATTCTTTATTGAGTGTTCAGTAATTCAATTACTGTACGCAACATTAAAATCTTAAAATAAGAATAAAGTGATGATTTTTGTATTTATAAATAATATTTTGAACTTAAAACTGACAAATCGTGTTAGTACTAAATGGAGACGCAACCATATTTAAAAATATGTAAAGACATTTAAATGCAGGGTCAAAACAGATTAATTAGCCTGTATCATTGCAAGTAAAGAATTAATGATTAAACATATATGGAAAAAGTTATAAAGGGTATAAAAAAGAGAGGAGTTGTATAATGCACTGCAATAATAAGAGAGCGTCACATTGCAAGTAAATAATTGCTATACAGTATAACTATAAAAGGGGCAAAGTATGTGAAGAGGATAAGGAGTTGTATAGCACCTCAGCTACAAGCTGTAGATAACAAGCGCTTAGCCTAGTTGTCCGGGCATAATGGGATACGATCCAATCACACCTGAGTAGGACAAGGATCACTCCAACATGAGTTGTGTATCTTATATATACGTAAAGTAGGTCAAAGTTATATTTTGAGTAAACTTAACAAGTTAAGAATTTTGTCATAATAAAAAAATCAATCAGCCCCTTTGTATTTATTGACATAGATGACCTCTAAACAAAATTTAGTATCTTTTATTACTATTTAGAAGAACAGCACCGAATTAAGGAAACGCAAATAACTTGTTTTGTATTGTTGATCATGCAGTAATAATAGTTTCCCAACATATTAGTCTCACTGCATAAACATTTGTTATGTTTTGAGTTCGAAAAAAAACATTTCCTTTAGCGTCTATACGCATCTGTGTGCTTCAATGACGTGAGAGAACTAAGGAAGATTTAGTGCCTGGCCTTATCCTTATATACCCTTCAGTAGTCAGTAGTTTTTTATTAGCATTTCAAATTTAATACAGACAACCTTACTTGCTTCTTCTTAAAGAATTATCAAAACGGTTAAAGTATCTAAAATAATATATTTTTGGTAATTTACATTTTTCTGTGTTATGACAATCTTACGTAAACACAAATATTTTGTAATTAAGATTGTTCCATTGCATTGTAGACGTTTCCATAGATAATTCAAACGGTCGGCTTTGGTATGCTTTCCCTCAGTTTCCTTGAAACCACTTTTTACAAACTATATACATAACTACCATTTATTTAAAACTATATGATTATACCAGTTTCACCCGGTGTAAATTACTAATGTCAGCTGTTTATTTGAATAACATTAAATAAATAGCATTATGGTCTCATTTGATTAACATTGGAATTTTGGATGTCCCACGGGAAATAGCCCTAGAGGATTTAGAGGAAACTGAGAGTCAGGTTCAATAGCTGTAACCTAAAGGAACCTACCCTGAAAATGTCATGCCTTAACTCCTTGTAGTTTAGCCGTACGGCGATCCACACACAGACAAGAACTCTGAGTAGTGGGGGTTTGTAGGTTCTGGGCCAAGTGATTGACAGCTTCCAGTCACGTGACCGGAAGCGCTGAGTCATTAAACACGTCATCTGAGCCTCAGCCAGTGACGTAGGCGGTTTTGTGACGTAATGAGGGAAAGTTTAAAGGTCAAGGTCACGGGGAGGTTATTTTAAAAAAGTACTACCTCGCACGCGTAAAACCCGATTGTGATTCGATAGTTTTCATTCGATAAAAATATCGAATGAAAACAATCGAATGAAGCAATCGAATGATACGAGTGCGAGGTAGTACTATTTCATTTAACTTTATTTTTACCTTTTTTCTATTTACAATAAGTTATGTTTACAATAATTTATGTTTACAATAGTTCCCCGTTGTTTGTCGTCATCGATGTTGTTGATCCGGAGTCGCGGCCGTCAGACGCAGTTTTCAAGTGCTGCGCTTGTTTGTTCAATCGGCCCATCCCGACTGTGTGTTCCTTGCCTATTTATGTGACCGCAGGGAACACACAGTCGGGACGAGCAGCTCGATGTTCACCGGTCGAGAGCCGGAGGTGTACTGGCTATTCACAAGCTAGCGTTGTAATCGTACTAAATGGTGGGGGTAAAAGTGTGGTGGGGCGGAGCAGATGGCGGACGGCAGATGGCAGGCGGCAGATGGTAGGTGGCAGGTGGCAAGTGTGCGGCAGATGGTTGCTACTCCATTCGCCACCAAAGTAATGCAAGCCGTCGCCGTAATTCTTGTATTTTATCTTGTCGGTTCATTTGATATGTTTTACATCTACATATGCAATAGCTGAAACTCCTGCACTTACGACAAGCTTTCCCGTCAACTTGATCGCCTGGTATTTTAAAACATTGCAACTCGCAACAATATGTCTTCAAATTGTTATCGAAAAATAAATTGTTCATCGGTGGCACCGACATGTTAGCTGCAGCATGTGTTAGACAAAACTGAGACTAACTTCACTGCTCCCTCTCTCTTATACCCCTTCATAAGTTAACCCTGAATGAAAGTTCAAGGTCATCCATTTGAATTAAAAAAAAGCAACACAGCAGTATATAAAATAATATACTGTTATGTTGCTGTTTTTTTTTTGTTTTTTTTCTTCATTTAATGTTATTCTTTTTTATTTATTTTTTTCTTTATTAAACAAACATTTTACAATACAATAAGCTTAAGTCTAACATTGATGACTAGAAATACAAACAGAGAAATACAAATAGAGACATTATGTACAATGATGCATGATGTGCAGAGTGAGTTCCGTCGAGTTGTTGCCGCTTACACCGTGTGATACCAAATACAACGTCCCCGGTTGAATATCTCGCAAGTCTTCATTTTGTAGCAGTTGAACAAATCGTTTTGGAAGAAATACTTGAAACTTCGGCTCATCTCCTGGAGTCATAGGTCCTTCGCACAATGATACTAGAATTGCTTCTCCATTTGTGGTTTCCACTTTCTTGATGCTATGAATAATGTAATGTCTTTGTTCTTTTAGTTCTGAACATTTTTTAGTTAGCAGAAGGTTCGATTTTGAGTGAGTGTTGAATTGATCAACCAATGTTTGTAGATATTGTTGTGATGCCATCTTCGTCAGTGGTGGTGTCTTCTGTGATGTTGCCTCTTCGGAGTCTCGAATAATACTCGTGCTGGAGCGGTGTTGTCTCCTCGTATTTATAGGCCCCGCTACCCCCACCACATTTCTGTTCTCCGCTACCCCCACCACATTCCTGCGTTTGTTTCAAGTAAGCAGCCAAACGATATGCGTTGTACAATGCACAGTTTGTTTGACCGTGTTTAAGATCTTTTGCAGCGACACAAATATTACCGAGATTAATGTTAAAGTCCTTACTGATAGTTATATCGAAAACATTACCGTGCGTGTACTTTTGTATCCAATTCTTTTTTTCTAATCCTCTTGTGTATATATGTGAATATTGTTTGCAAAAGTTAAACATAATACTGTGCAGATTACTGTAGCTTATAAATCCTTCATACCAATGTATGTGATGAAAGTAGTTTGTTATCCATTTGTTTGTACTTTTCGCTTTGGTGTTAAGTTTGTTAAAAGAAAAAGGAGCTTCAAACGTGAATGGGTAGGCTAAAAATGTAAGCAAGTCTAAAATTACTAATTCCTTGATAATAAACCTATCATCATTATTTCGACATGCTTGAAATTCTATTACACAAGGCTTTACACTCACTTCTTCATCCCCTCCGCTCATCATGGCACCTAGCGATCAACTAAACTGTTTTCCACACCACGGTAGGTTAAATACCAGGCCGTACAGTTGCAGGCGCGTTGGTGTATATTTAACGTGGGCACCGTCCCCAATAGGCCTACCCCACGTGTTTTCTTCTTTACTAAGTCAAACTTTAGCCTTTTTTAACTTCTTCTTCTTGTGTTTCGTTTTCTTCTTCTTCTTGTTTCTCCGTTTCTTCTTCCTGTGTTGTTTCTTCTGTAGCTTCTGTAGCGATTTCTACAAGTGGTTCAAAATCCTTTAACTTACTCCACATGCAAACTTCATGAGGTATTCTATTAAAAATAGATGTATCCACAGGTCCGTACACGATGGTGCTATCAGGTTGTTTTTCCAAAGTATCGACCAAATATTCTTTAATAATAGCGCTTGCAAATACCAACTGTCTCATGTACCTTGTAATAGGTTCTGTTGCGTAGTTTAAAACGTAGAATTCTTCACGTGACAGTAGAATCTTATTTTCATGTTGAGTCAAGTCTCTAATTCGCACTTGTAGTTGTCCGCGATGTTTAACAATATCGATTTCATTGTCACAATCCAAAAGTCGAATATGTGTTTTCCTTCCACACAAACTGTTAGTTAAATAACATTCTATTAAATGTACATGTTTCAAAAATGACTCCCAAGCATTTTGCGAAAATAAAACCTTTTTTGTTCCATGGTGTAGTATTACTGTAGGGGAATAATCCAATTATTTCATCAATCCAACTGATACACTTTTACTGATGCATGCTGAGATGGGGTAAAAGATTCGCAGTAAAACTTCAGTTAAAATGTGAGGAGGAATATTTTCTTCAACTTTCTTCTTCCTCTTTGGTACTACCTTTGATGGGTCTGCATTAATTTCCTCCTCTCTATCTCTTTTACCAAACTTTAAAAATGCAGTTATTTCCTTGATGATTTCTGCTTCACTAGTATTATCACGTTCTAATAACGGTGCTACCTCTGCATCACCTTGTACAACAGATGGAGAACTCATTTTGTAGAAGATGTTACCCATGCGCCGATAGACGATCAACTGAAGACCTGCATTGCTGCTCCGCTATTTATAGGTTAGCGACAGTGGCGGTGCCGGTGGTGGTACAACGTTTTACAATACTGTCTTAACAATACCGGTCAACGGTGTGTATGTAACAATTTTATCGTGCAAAATTAAACAATACGCAGATGTATTTGCAGGTACGTTTTCTTGAAATTCCATTTCTATTTTTATATCAACACTAGACGATTTTACAGATTCATTTTGTTTGGAACAATCAATTACAACAATCGGAGCTTTCGATTCAAACTGTACGGGAGATAGTAGAGGTGTATTTGTTTTGCCGTAATATGAATTTTGGAACCTAGCGTACATGTCGTATAAAACACTGTATCTTTTTTTATCAAAAGAAATATTAAAGTTGTCGTAGGGAAAGAATTGTGAATTCAGGAACACTTTACAGTTTGTTAATTTACAATGGTCAAATTCACCAGCATTTTCAGTTATTATACTTTTCTTCTTCGTTTGTAATCCAAATATTACATATCTCGCTTTTTCCAAATGAGTAGAAGTTTTTACAGTCCATGTATGCCGTTGTGTTGTAGGTAAAACGGGGTAATGAAACTCCCAGCTTCTGAATGGCATTACAATGTCTCGATCTGATTTTAACTTTCTTAATAATGTAATCCTGTGTTCATCATTTAGTCGCACATGTGGTACTCTCCAAACAATCTTGTCTAATGTTAATTTCCAGTCTAAATTGGCATCAGTTGTTCCAGCAGCTGCTTTAATAATATCATTATCGTTTGATGATCTTAATAAAACTAGTTCTTGTTTTACATTTATTATTATTCTTCTGTAGTCTTCAGCAAATCCTAGGAGTAATCTTAAAGGTACGTAGAAATCAAAGTTTCCCGAAGAGTCAGGAGCGATTGTACTTTTGTCTGGTGCAACCCATCCTGCAACAGCTAACAGATTCTTCTCATTTGGTGTTAAAGACGCTAATCCTTTCAATGTACTGGAAATTCCAACCTTTTTTGTGGAATCGACTGTAACTCCTGAAATTTCATATCTAATCTCATCAAATAAAAATGCCATAGGATTATTTATGAACGGAACAGTGGTTCCAGCAGTACCATCAGTTTTTGTTACTTTTCCTTCAATATATAAATAACTTTCGCATGGAAGAGTATAAATGTCTTGTTATTGTATAGGAATCCTAATTTCATCGTTATTGTTTAATTTGGACGAAGCGTAAGGGTTGTGAGTGTGATATTCCTTTTCCCATAAGGTCTCGTCAAATGTTGGACCCTGCGCTATATCCAGTATATCCATTGTTAATGACCTTTAATCCAATTTCTTCTAGAAAACGAATGTTGTCACTTGTTAATCCTTCTACAGCTGATGAGCTACTGACCTCTTTGCTGGTTGGCTCTCTCTTTTTAAATGATAACCCCATTGTCTAAGCGGATGATTTTATATGTATTCTTACAGTAATAGCTTCTCCTATAAAGTCAATAAGGTTTCCGTCTTGATCCACTATGTTCAGCATTATGTCTGAAATGAAACTGGTGTTTAACGGTAGGTACACAAGGTTTTGAGGCTTTTCTA
Source organism: Allygus modestus (assembly GCA_963675035.1). NCBI lineage: Eukaryota > Metazoa > Arthropoda > Insecta > Hemiptera > Cicadellidae > Allygus > Allygus modestus. The sequence continues at coordinate 226,356,511 of OY776111.1, forward strand.
CTATCTTGAAACCTGGTGCAACTGATGGGTAGAATGTGTGTAATATATGACGATTTTCTCCATCTCTGTAGGATCCTTGTATAATGTTACATGTAATATCTATGCTGTTAACTTTGATGATCGTCACAGTTTTATTCCCAGAATGGGTTTTATTAGGTTCTAATACTTTTGTTTCCTTAGAAAACCCCAATAAACTACCAATTGAATGTTCTTGACTAAAATCAATATAATACTTAGACGTAATTTTGGCTTTCATTGTATTTTTATTGCCTTTAATCGTTATATTTTCTTTTCCCATATGTTTTTGTATAACTTCATTTATATTATCAATTTTATAAGCTCCTGTTGGTAAACTGAATTCTTCCAAAGCTGAATACTTTCCTTTATCATCTTTTGTCTTGTAATAATGTATTTTGTTATTAATTCCTTCACTAACGTTTGGAATAGAGTTATATGTTGTTAAATCCAATAATGCGGCTTCCCATAGTCTTCCTTTTTGCAAACCTAGCGCTGGAAACAGAATACTGCGCAAAGTACATGAGTTACCGGTTAATGACACTGTATACGAAGACATCTTAAAGTTGACTAACACTTTTAGCTAAAAAGTCTAAACATAAATGACCGCAAATGGATGTATCATCAGGTTGATTTCTTGTATGATTGTAAAAAACATTTTCTGCCGCACGAAAGTATTGTTGAAGTTCTTTCGGTGGTGGAAGGTCTCCAAAACTGTCGAAATAATAAATGGTTTTACCAAGTTTCTTGTAACACACCCAATGAGTGCCTATTCCTTCACTATTATCCAAATTTACAATACCAGTCTCATTTTTCCACATTTTAACCGGTAATTCATCTTTCATAAATACTCCTCTAAAAAATGGGATTTTCAAACAAGAAGCATATGTAATCAGTTCTTCATTGGTCAATTCTTTGTTTTTAATTATTAATTGCTCTTTCTTATTTAATACACACGATACGGTCTTAGGTATAATCCTCCTCCCTTTTTTATCATTGACCATATTGTTGGTTTCTTTTTAGCTTTACCACTGGTAGATCGACGTTTTCTTCTGATATTACCTCCTTGTTTCTTAGCGGGTTTTTTCCCACGCCTTCTTCTCTTTCCTCCTCCAAACGTAGTTTTTGCTTTCATTGCTGCTGTTACTGCTAAGGACGCTGCTTTTTCACCAATACTCGCGTCACTAGATTTTACTCTTTGCCAAGCTTTCTCAGAAAGTGCTTTATCCGCTATTGATCTATTTTTAGTATCACCAAATTCGGAATACGCTATATCGTGCTGTTTACAAGCCTGATCGAGCTTATTTATTCCAGGATCTCCTCTAGCAAGGCGTTTCTCTAATTTGGTTCCAGGACCACAATATTGATATCCTCCAGGTAAATGTAATTCCACAGGTAATAAATCAATCGCCTTGTTAACTATAGCTCCAACCGGTTTACTCAATACAGAAAATGATGTTGATGCTATTCCCCTTCCTCTCTGTAATCTCTCTCGATTATGACTGATGCGTTTAACCCTCGACATGACTATTTATAGCAAAACCTACAATCAGTAGGTGCACTCTATAAATGTTTTACAATGAATGTAATATCAGTTTTGGTTTCTTGTATTATATACTGTTTAAAATCCATTTATTATATAGAAATGGATTTATTAATTAAATGTAGACATATTAAATAAAAGTAGTAAAAACAGAAATAAGGTGTAATTGAAGATGTTCCAGATGTTTCTCCGCTGGTGATGGTATCGTTGTCTTCGGTAAAGTGAATAAACTTTAAATAGTTGGCATGTTCCCTTAGAAACTTGCCACTTAATCGTTGGTAATTGAATAACACATCCCAGTCTAGTTTATCTTTAAAATTGTCAATGTAATTCTCAGAGAGATTTTGATATTTACTTATTACTTCCCAACAGTTATTAAAATTTGGTGTTATCTCTACGAGGAAGTCTTCTGAAAACTGTTGTCTTTGTAAAATATGGATCCAGTTAACTCTGTGAAAATAAATTCTTAACATAGTCATTGTAAAGAGGTAGTGGATGGAAAGTTGTTCCCAATCCATATATCTATCAAACCGTTGAACAAAACCATCTGTCAACACTCCTTGGGGAAATCTCGGCTCTTGAGATATTAAACTCCACGCAGTAATATTGGATTCCATCATCCTCTCTGTATCGTCTCTCGAATATGACTCATGCTTTATCCCTTATCATGGGTATTTTAAATTCTTTTTTCTCTTATGTAATCTTCATTGTTTTCTGTTGGTTCATTAATCACATTCACTTTATCCTCCTTTCCTAATGTCTTGACTTTAGAAGGCTCAGACGGTTTATCTCGTTGATTAGGTTTCTCTGGATTGTGCATATTTTTCCAGTCTAAATAATTGTGACTGTCAACATCTGAAGCTGCATCTCTTCCTGAAGCCCGATGGATATAATGGAATAGAGCTGCACCAAACCTTTCCAAATGTTTTTCATATTCCGTAGTCCATTTCTTGTGTACAATATCAAACATTTTCTTATTTACAGCGTCTCCATCCTGCTCACAATCACCTACATTTGATAATTTTATTTTTTTTAAATCATAGCTTGTATCAGTTTTATTCCTTTTGTAAATCGTTAACAATTTTAGAGTAGCTAAATTTACTGCTTCACCATCATAAATGGGATATTGTATATCGCTTAACCTTTTAACGGAAAACCCCCAATGATCTTCGTGTACAGTTGGGGTTCTTTTTTTCATGTACTGTACCGTAACCGCATCAGACGACATAAGCGGATCACCAACATTTTGAATTACTTTTCCTTCAAAATTATAGTTTCCGTCAGGTGTTAACGGAAACCCAGCTCTTTTTTCACTATATACAGATTTTACTCCAAACTCGGAATACCGTCCAAACTTGTCCACACTCATGATGTAACTGAATCGCTATCGTTTAGGTTCTTATTATATATACGTCTACTGAACAATTATTCCTTGTTTTCGCAGTTCATCAACCAAAGCTACCCATTCGTTTTCTAAACCAGTGTGCCCGGCTTCCATAGCTTCATGTAATAACTTCATTCGATCAACTAACTTATCTATATCGTTGTAATATATTATATTAGTTTTATACAAATTTTTCAATAATCCCCTTCCAGATGTGGTAGGATCAGTTGTTTTTCTCTTTTTATGCAAAACATTTAATTCAGCAGAAGATAAAGCTCTTCTTTTAATTTGAGCTTTTTTTGATTTCGAGGGGAAAAGACTAGATATAATACTTGTATATTTTATTGACTGATTTCTATGAATAGGTAGGTCTTTGGAATACTTCTTTCTATGTGCATTTGTATACTCTAATATATTTTTAAACAATTGTAAATCCCTTTTAGTATATTTACCAGGATTATTTTTAAATATAAGTTCAAACAAACCTTTTGTACCTTTATATTTCTTATCTCCAATAACTATATCATCATTTTCGTTTATATCTAACTTGCTATCTCCAATCATTAATCCTTTATCCTCTATTCTAGGTCCATAGGTATAAAAATTTCGATTAGCATGTGCGGCGTGTAACATTTTTAACGTATATGTTCTTCCAAGAGTTCCTTTAAACATAATATCCGTGCCTAATTTGCTTAAGTTGGTTGGGTTAATATCCTCTTCTTCTGCTCTTGTATCTTCTACACTGGTATCTTCTGTACTTGTATCTTCTGCAATGTCCTTTTCCTTTAAATCCTCTATATCTCCGCTTTCTTCATACTCGTCGCTTTCTTCAGATGTTTGTAACTGACCAAAACTTTCATCATTCTGAAATTCTTCTTCATATTTGGAAATTGGTAGCATTTTGTCTCCTTCGAAGCGAATTGAAGGTTTTTCCATATTTTGTGCTAATCGCTTTAAAGGTTCAGTAACAGGTTTGAATGTTGTTTCTAAAAATTGCTCTCTTTCATTTATACCTGATTTTAAAACTCGGTTCTTTTGTCTAATAGAATCACTAAGTGATTTTATTTCCTTTAATATCTTTTCTTGGTTAACCATCTTCACACCTTGACGACTTGTACAGTAATACCGCTAATCAGTGTATTAAAACAAATTTATCAAAACCTATTATATAACGACCATCTTTTATAGCTTGATCTTTCATAATAACCAAAAATCCATACTTTTCCGCCCATGCTTTTCCGCAAAGCTCTTTAAACTTTTCAAATGGCATATCCGCATTCACATGATCGTTATATATATGTTTTAGGTTAGTATCATCTTGTTTGAATACAATTAGAATATTTGCATTATCTCTGATAAGTTGTTTTGGGATTTTGCTATAAGTTTGTCCTATATATATGCTGTCGATGTTATTATGTCTTCCCATGGCAAAGTAGTTTCTAATAGTATCCTGATTTTCACAAGATACATCGTCAAATATAAATACAGAATACGTTTTCGCTTCGTTTGGTTGCATAATGCTATCACTAGCGTTAAATTTGTAAAAATTAACATCAGACACATCAGATAGGATTTTATCCAGCAATTTATACTTTGGTTGATGTAGAGACTTTGAAAAAATATATAGGTTATTAAACCTTAATCCCTGCGGATTAGTGATCAAATTAAAGACAACATTGGTCTTTCCACAGTTTTAGGGACCACTTACTATACATCGAACAGTGTTTGGAAGTAAACTACCGTGTTTACCATTGTTGATTTTAACGTTATCCACAGTTAAATCATCTATGTTATTAATATTGAATCGATCTTTATGGTGAATAATCTCCATCCTGTTCAAAGGTTAACGATGAAATGAGTTGCTTGCATTAAACCAAGTCCTTTATAGGTATCCATGAATCCTCAGTTTTGTTAAACCCTAACCACCGCACTTTAACTGCGTCCTTTTTTCTTTGTAACACTTTTTCAACTAGATATACATCACCTACTGTTGACTTTAACATTTCATGTCCATAAAATGCACCTTGCAACAAATCTCCTTTGTTATCTTTTAAGATATACGTTTCAGGTACAGTCGGTTGCACTTTATACACTGCAAAAACTCCATTCGTCCAATTGGGAAGGTATTTCTTGGTAAACACTCCCTTATATTTACTAATCCGTACTTTATCACTTACATTAAATTTTATTGGCTGCATTTTTTCTACTTTAGGCTTTGTATTTTACTTTATGCGTTTTAATACATCTTTTGCATTTCTTCTATTTACTTTGTTAGGTTTCATACCGATAGTTCTATGAAACCTGTTGTTATAATCATTTATCAATTGTGGTAAAACATCATACCATACGTAAGAACCTCTTTTTGAAAATTTTTTATACAGTGCTCCTTTTAAGGTTCTATTGAATCTTTCTACAATAGCTGCTTTTTTCTCTGAATTTGTAGAATAATGATTTATTTTATATTTATTCATTAACCGTGCAAAGTTTGTATTAAAGTATTCTGTTCCATCATCAGTTTGTAAATGTTTAATTTTGTTTTTATCTCTTTTTATGGCTATTTCCATGGCTTCTGTTACGCTTTTACCAGTCTTGTCCTTTAGAGGCAAAGCGTCTGCAACTTTTGTAAAACAATTAATAATTCTGAGTATATATTTAAATCCTTTGTTTATTCTGCTATGCGGTCGCATTTCAATTAAATCCGCTTGATATAGATCATTTATCCCTTTTATAACAGTATTTCTTCTTGGAAACTTTATTCTTGCAGGTTTGTGTAGTTCATTAATAATCTTCTCCTTCAGGTCTGACATGATGGTTTCACGAAGACAGTTGATATGATATTAAATATTCTTTTGTATAAATCTGCTTATATAGGTCAAGGTTATTCTAAACTAATGTATAAAAGGGGGAACACAGCAAAATACTGCTGTGTTCCCCCTTTTATACGGAAAGGAAAAGGAAAAGGGATGTAGGACGATAAAAGGGTTACTCGTCAATAGGGTTGAGGGAATAGTGGCCGAATGGTAGAGTGTGGATGTTGTCTGCAAGGATGTGTCGTTTATCATCATTTGAAGAGAGAGCTTTTTTTACTTCCGTCACGCTGTACAGCTGATGGTTGAAACTTCTGATTGTGTTGAATTTTGCTGTTATATCTTGATCTTCAAATAAACATTTCTTATAGTGATTAAAATGCACATTCTTCTTTAAATACAAACTTTTTACTCCTTTAGCTTTCTTAATGACTTGGTTTTCATTTAGTTGTAAAGAATATAATTTTGACATTAGTGCAACAATTTCTTGAAGTATAACACCATTGGCTTCATCTTTAAATTTGCCAAGCACTTTTTTGTTTCTGTTATTGTCGTAGTTTGGATGATCTTTTGGATAGTCGGAAAAGTCAAAGTCGTTTTTGTAATCAAATGTCCGAAGGTCTTCATACATATCGTTAGTAATTATCCGATATATAAAAGCGTCTGTCTCCATGTAGGAGATGCCGATGTTTTCTCGTCCATAAAAGGTGACCATCTTTTTGTAATGAAAATCGTACATATGAGTCTTGGAGATATCCAGGATTGTCATACCTATATACAAAGGACGATCCATCTTCACACTTGTTTTCTTCATAGATACAGCTACAAGATTTTCGTTAATAATTATAGATGTTCCAAAGTTTGGCTGTTGTACGAGTTTTTGTAGTTTGTTCGGATCTGTAACAAGTTTAACATTTTTATGTCTTCTTTTGTTTTCCAATGTTTTACCGAATATCGCATTGTTCATCAATTTAAAAAAGTCTTTTTGAAAGGCTGATGTAGCGGCTTCTCTTCTGGTAGTATTCGAGTCTATGTACGGTTTCAACCAGCACGATTGGGAAAATTCTACAGCTCTATTAATTTTAGTAAGACGTACACCTAATTCGATAGCTTGTTGAACAACCCAATAGTGAGCTACGTATCGTTGTTTATTGTTAAGGGTCATCATTAATTTGGGGTGTTTTCCAGTTGGTGAAATTTCTGTTCTTGCAAGGAGTGGAAGGTCATAATGAAGATCGTGTAAATGTTCTGGATATTCAAAGTCACAATCCAAAATATATCCGGTATCTCCTTGTTTTGGAATTTGTGAAATATCGCCAATACAGTCGGGATCAACCCATTTAAAGTTGTCAAATGGAAGTGGGTTCGACATGGCCCATCCATACAGATTATTCGCGTCGAAATATCCCAAGTACGTTGAAGGTTTCTCTTGATCATGGTCAGGTAGATATTTGTTGTTGGCTTTAACATGTCTCGTCACGCTTTGAGTTAATCCACCTCTAACACCCGACTCAACCATTAAAACCATATCTATATCTGTTAACAGCTGGAGTTTGCATTTTGTTTCTTTCAGCATTGCTTGCCAAGCTAGTCCTGGAGATGTATATGAATGTAGAGGGTCTAAACCGTATGCTGCAAAACAGGTTCTTCGGAATTCTTCCATAACATCGCAGAGAAGAGTCACGTCAAGTTTTACATAAAAGTCTGAGTATTCTCCTAAAGTCTTCATATCTAACTCGTTCCATACTCGACATGCGTGTTGATAGTCTTCAAGTGAAATCTCCGAATCATTAAGTTTGTTGTTAAATTGTTCTGGTGGAGGAAGTGATGTTTCATTAAATCTATGAAGTCCATCGATGTAATCGTAGGGGAAGACCCCTTTTCGAAGAACCAGATCCATTTTACTACTGGCTACAATTTTGCTTGTTTCTATCAGATCTTCTCTTTTTAAATTATCAGTTAATTTCATTAGGCTAGAAGGCATAAATCGAAACGAATCAATAAATCTAAGTTTTATTTTGTCAACCTTTTTAGAGAAACTTATAAATTTTTCCATTAATGTTGCCAAAACATCTATTGCTCCATCATCTCTTCCTAACTCCGGGATTATGAAATGAGAGTCATATCCGCTAAGGATATGTAGAACAACGGGTATAAAAGATGGTACTTTGTAATTTAAGTTGCAAGCGTTACAGGCTGCACCTCTGTAGGCTCCTGTAAGATGGTCGTGATCACGCACTTTAACGTTATCTGGTGTAAATAGGTTATTACACAGATAACATGTTGTTGCCAAATTGTGATGTTGAAGTTGGTGTTCATCCATAGGTTGCATCGGTATTTTAATTTTGTAGATTTCTTCCACCTTAGAGGCAATGTAATACAACTCATCTACAAAGTGTTTCGCTGCTTGTTCGCCACGATAAATCTTCAGAGCAGATGATAGTCCAAATTCTTGAAGATGTTCTTCAGACAGCGTGGATTTTGTTAGTATACAATAACTGTTTGGTGCATGTTTTTGATATTTGCTTCTTTTTGTGATATCCTCTTCTTGTTGTTCAATAGGAAGTAAAGATGCTTCGAAGTCCGCGTACACAACAAATGGAACAGGGTATTGTTGATTTACTTTGTCAAATTTTATCTGCGCTCTGCTGGGATGTGGCAATTTAATTCTTACCTCATAGTTTCCACTACATAACCTTTGATGTTCTACTAACCATTCTGAACCTCCTCTTCTTAATTCTTTGTTTACATGACAAAAACATCTTTTACAAATTGTCTTCTTTTCTTCATGTTTAGATAATTGTTTAGAAACAAGAGCTTCAACATTTTTAATGTAGACATAGTGGGATATATCCCCTTTAGTGATTAATAGCAAATCCGTATGATCTCTGCGCTCAATAATAGGTGTTATGCGCAAGGGGTATGCATTGTTTGACGAATCTAAGCCGAAAATGTTGACAGAAGCTGACGGATTTTGCTTTTCAAATTTTGATATATCAGTAATTGCAACAGGGTAAGTCATTCCCTGGAAATTATACTTATGTTGTACTTCTTCATATGCTTGACTTGGTCTTTCCGGATGGTTTTTTACGTATTTGGCCAACATAACATATTTAAAACATTCATTATTTTCATTTTGCACGTTAATACAGAATTTGGTATTCATAATTTTTTGCGGTAGAGGGATATAGCTACTTCCTCTCATTCCATAACCGTGTTTATGAACTCTAACATCCAGACTTGTTATACTTAATAAAGTCCATCCAGATCATCTTCCTTCATGCTCTTGTAGTTTCGTCAAAAGTTCCTCAAAACATTCTGTTACGATCTTTTCAATATCTGACGCAGCCATGATGGTTCGGTTTTTTGTCATGAAACCTCTTGGTGATGTTTCGTTTTGAATGTTAGTGAATATGGCATCTAGCAACAGTCCAAATTTGATAAAATTTAATCTTTTAGCGAATTTCCCCTATAGGGAAGAAGCTATTACCGTAGGTCTCATGGTAAGACTTAAGCCCGAGACAATGACAATTTTTTTTTTAAGGTTCCAAGATGACTAAAACACTATTCGTTCAAATTTATATATATGTATATATATATATATCTATATATATATATATATCTATATATGTGTCCGTGAATGCGATAACTTGAGTAAAAAACGTCTGATTTTGATGAAATTTGGCTCAAATGTGTAAAGTGACATTTATGACTTTAAGTTCGAAAACCAGAAAAATCGGACTATGGGAAGGGGGGTTTATGGGGGTTTTAAATTTTCCAAAAATCAGTTTTTTGCATTTTTCACCCTAAAATTTTTGAAACAGTTAATTTTGGTTTTAACCATGTTATAGAGCTTAAAAACAAATAATATGGTATTTTGAATTATTAACCTAGGTTAAGTGGTTGCGGAAAAAATCCAAAAAAACATGCTCATAAAATCTCCCATGTTAATCTTATGGGAAAAAGGTTTTTGGCTTTTCCTCAGTGAGTTTTACTTTAAACTTCACATTTTCTTTTACCAATCACTTCAGCTCCACAAAACAATCATTTTGGTGTTTAAATTGTGATTCTACATCCAACCGTTGCAGAGATATTCAAAGTACTAAACACAGTACGTTGTCCAATGTTATCCTTATGGAGAATAAATAAAATTTGATATCTCGATTATTTATGAATGTATATTGATGAAACTTGGTATGTGGCTTCATGTTGTACTGGTATATTGATATTTGAACAAAAAACAAATATTTTGTTGGTTGTCCCCGTAGCAGCTAACCTGCATACTCAGCCCTAATGTTATTCTTATGGAGAATAAGTAAAGTTTTATATCTCCCTTAATTATTAACATAAATTAATAAAACTTAGTATGTAGCTTCACCTGGTTGAGTTAAATTGATAATTGCATAAAAACACATATTTTGTGCTCCTTTTTGCAGCAAACCTGCATACTCAGTCCTATGTTATTCTTATGGAGAATAAATAAAATGCTATAGATCATTTAGTTATTAATTTATTTTTATAAAACTTGGTAAGTGCCTTTATGTGGTAGTGAGAAACATATATATTCATTGGAAATTCGCTGAGTACGCAGGTTTGCTGCGACGGGGGTATTTTGTTCATTCTTTAGTGTTTTGGTTACTAATTCTTTGGCGTTATGTAAAAAGTTTTCAAGTTGTAATTTAACGTTGTCAATTTTAAAATGTGTTACTACCTTACCAGGTAGTGCTTGAGCGTGTAGTTCCACATCTACTGCTGATGATGTTGAGGGTCGGTGAAGTGTAGTCATAGCAGGCGTTGAAGTTGATGTTGAAGGATGGTGAAGTGTAGACATAGCAGGCGTAGAAGTCGATGGTGTTGATGTTGAAGGATGATGAATTGTAGACATAGCAGGCGTAGAAGTCGATGTTGATGGCGTTGATTGTTCATAATGAATGACACTCGATCTTAAAACTTCATTTTGTTCTTTTTGATTTAGGTTTGCAAATTGATGTTGTGCTAATTGATGATCGATTGAAGCTAATTCTTGTTCATTTTGTTCTTCTTTTGTATTTGTGTTGGGATTATGTTTTAGTTCTTTATGAATGGCTAAAAGCCAATCATCTCTAAATGAGGCTTTAGAAATATTGCACCGATACATATTATAACTGTGTCTTCCTCAAAGGCTAACCAGCTACTAATAACACTCCAAAATGCACCTCTATTTATACCCGAATAAGAATAGTGGTGGGGGGTATACATGCCGGAGTATATGTGTTAGTGAAGAAATACCAAATTTTACGCAGGAAGTACATTTTGCATCAAACCAAGATGTTTTCAAGTCCCCAAAGTGGGTCAAGGTCGTTTGAACATGTTGCCAAAACGGGGAATAGAGCAGTAAGTGATTCTCACTTGGACCACAAACTGATCTATTCCCCGCTTTGTATTATTTAACAGATCTTTAAGTTTTCTTTTAATTATCCTGATCTTCAAAAAGTTGTTTGTATGAGGGTTCTTCAGCAAAGAAATGTTGAACCGCCAAGTCATCTTCAGTCAGAGGACATGATTCCAACAGTTTTTGATCGATTGAGGGAGCTGACAGCGGTTCTTGGAGTTTTTCATCTTCAGTCAGAGGACATGATTCCAACAGTTTTTGATCGATTGAGAGAGCTGACAGCGGTTCTTGGAGTTTTAACTGTAAACTTTTGATATATTCCATGGCCTTATACAAAACGGTTATTTTTGCATCTCGAGGATTGGCGAATGGGATTACACTTTGTAATCTCTCATATCCAGTGTTAATATTCACTTTCCATTTCTTTGAGTGTTCAGCGTTTCTCTGATTGTAGCCAGATCTGGAGTTGGATGTGCTTGCTTGCGAATCCATAGCTGACTAATACGTGTATTCCAAAGTGCATGGTTAAATACCTGCTTACCCCCACCATTAGAGTACCCCCCTCTTGGAGCATATGTTTGATTTAGTAATAATTATTGTATCAAAATAAGTTGTTTCCAAGTCCTGATATAGGTCAAGGTCATCTGAAGATATTTCCAGAACGGGGAATAGAGCAGTAAGTAGTTCTCACTTTGACTACAAACTGATCTATTCTCCGCTCTGTATTTGTAGTTGGAAGGTTAACGAAGAAAACTAATCAGACTCATCTGACAAATCCGACTCATCAAACGGAAATAAGCGACGGGGGAGAAAGCTAGTGACGTAGGTACCCTCAAAAAGGGTCCTACTACCGCTCGGAGTTGCCTCCATGTGTTCCAAACAGAGTGACTGTTGGTAACACTCCGCATCGTCCGAATTCGAGTTTTCCTCCACGTCATCCGCTACACTAGAGATATCCTCATCACTCTCCAATTGTTCCATCCAATTCACGGCTTCCATCTCTACGGAATCAACTTCTTCATCTTCCAACACCGCATCTTCATTTTCATCTTCATCTTCTAACATAATGTTTTTTAACATTAGAATTACCTCTCGTGGATGAGGAAAGATGATGTCTCTTGGTGCCATGACTAGACTGATTCAACCATTGATACAAACTCGCCTTTTATACCACAATATAATAGGGGGGGGGGTGTTGGGGAGGGGATATTGTTGTTAAATATATATTTAGTATTAAACAAAGTTGTTTCCAAGTCCTGAAGTGGGTCAAGGTCGTTTGAACATGTTACCAAAACGGGGAATAGAGCAGTAAGTGATTCTCACTTGGACCACAAACTGATCTATTCCCCGCTTTGTATTCCAGACGTCTTTAATTTTGTTATCCCAGTTATTCATCCTGGTCTTCATCCATGAGGAAGATTTGTTTGTAGGCTGACGGTTCTTCCTCAAGAAAATGATGTTTCGCCAACCTATCTTCCACCAGGAACACGCTTTCTATCGGTTCAAGAGAGACCGGTTCTTCAGAAGGAACTTCTGCAACTATTGCCTGCAGATGTTTTATGTAGTTTATTGCCCGATATATCATGTCCTTTGTTTTAGTAGTAGATTTAACGCCCGGGACTTTACTTGATAATCTACTGTAGGCTTTTTGCATTGTCAGCTTATATCTTTTTGTTCTTAATGCATTTTCGGCTCTTCGGTTCCGCAATTGTGAAGTGCAATTGTTGAACTTCAGAAACTCTGATAGTTCATCTTTATACTCTTTGGATGTGCTTGCTTGGGAATCCATAGCTAACTACTGGGGATATTCCGATGCGGTCGCTTAAATACCAAGTTTACGTGGTGGGGGTAAATGTCAAGGATATTATTGTAGGAAGTACATTTTATATCAAACAACGATGTCGCAGAATGTCAAGTCTTGTAAGTGGGTCAAGGTCGTCTGAACATACCACCAGAACGGAGAATAGAGCAGTAAGTGGTTCTCACTTAGACCTCAAACTGATCTATTCCCCGCTCTGTTTTTTAATCTCTCTCCTTTTTATTGATTCAACAATGGTTTGGTTTAATATAAAATGTTGTATTGATGATCCATTTCTGCCGAAGTAACCTTTCCATTATACCAATCATTTTAAGTAACTTTACATTGTTTTTATAGCTTGTTTTCCATGCTTCCTGTTCACTATTATACACTGGAGCCGTAGGCTTCCACATATACAAATCACAACCAACCTCCCAATCGAGAAACTTGTGCAGTAATCTTCTTAAGACAATTAACTGATCGTGATTTTCAACCTTTCTGCTTACTACTAGTGTTGCTGCAGCGATATGGAGAGCGGGTATACTCATTTTCAGCAGAATGATTTTACCAGTGATAGGGAACCCCTTTTATACTACGTTTAAATGGTGGGGGTTAGTGGTGGGAGTACAAGGGTTAGGGAAGGGGTATATTGTGTTAAGAAATAAAATATATCTTCCATTATTTTACCACACGGAGTGTAAGTCAATACTATACATAAATATTCTAAGTCTTTTTAGTGGGTCAAGGTCGTCTGAACATATTGCCAAAACGGGGAATAGAGCAGTAAGTGATCTCACTTTGACCACAAAAGGATCTATTCCCCGCTTTGTTTTTTTTTTTACCCATCTCATTATTTTAACGAGTTTAGTTATCTTCTTTTTTAAGGGTCGGAGGTTCGACAAAAACGTTCCCTAATTCTTTTTGTAAGATTAAGGGGGGCAGCGGTTCCTCAGGCAGTTCAGCTTTTATACAAGGTTCTTGAAGCTGTGTTTGAAGTAACTTAATATATTGTACTGCCTGTCGAATTTTTGAAATCCTAGAATCACTAGGATTAGCAAATGGTACAGCAACTTGTAATCTTTTGAATCCTTCTCTTACTTTATTTTCGTTTCTTCGCGAACGTGCTCTATTTTGTTTCGCTCTACGTTCCCAGATTACTTCCATATCAGTAGCTGATGAGTTGGATGAACCTGCTGGAGTCTCCATAGCTGACTAATGAATATGTTCTACGACGCCACGCTTATATACCCGCTTACCCCCACCTAAAAGGTTGGTGAACAGATCAATGTTTTGGTTTGAAAAGGAATTTAAACAGAGCGAAATGTTTCTAAGTCCGTTATCTAGGTCAAGGTCGTTGTAACATTGTAAAAAAAAGTGTGGACAACCTATTTACACTCTGCAGCATATGCTACAAAATGTAAATAGGTTGTCCACACTTTTTTTAATTTGGAAAAAGAAAGACTTGATTTAATTTGGAAAAAGGTTATTACAATTTTTTCCACACAGTGGTTCCTGAATTGTCTCTGATTAGATAATGCTTTTTCGTGGGTTTGTAGGGATGGCGCATGGCTTTAGGTAATCTTAAAATGTAGAGTTGGTCTCCACATTTTAACATGACCTTTAAGAAACCCATTATTTTGACAAAGAAGTATTGTTTGTTTTTACAAAGCCTATTAATCCGAGTTTTGGCTGGTTTCACTGTTGGATGTGGTGTGGAAAGAGAAACGGTACCCTTGTGTTTTTGTCTTAAATGAAAACTGCATAATTCTTCATCTAAGACACAAGATTTAGCACAACGTTCCCCTTTCCTTGCACCTTTTTTAAAACTGTATTTACATTGTTGTGCAGGAAGTAAGCACTTCCTTCTCAAGGATTTTAATTCATTAAATTTCTCTGAAGGAGTTTGATCATTTATGCAGATTACTTACGGACGAAAACTTGTGGAAGGTTGAGTGATGATTGGAGAAATGATCTGCGGTATAGTGGGTGTTGAAGATCTTGAACTCGGTGATGATGATCCCGAGCTCGAAGATGAAGAAGAAGAGGACCTCGAGCTCAAAGATGACGAAGAAGAAGATGACGAAGAAGACCTTGTCCTTGACCTTGGTGATGGGGAAGATAAAGATGATTTTGTTGGTGACTTGAGTCTTGGTGGTGGAGAAGATGGAGACCTTGGTTGCGACTCTTCCAGGATTATCAAGGACATCAGTAATGCCTGGCGGAGTATGGACGCAGGACCGGATGATGAAGAAGCAGGCGATGAAGAAGCAGGCGATGAAGAAGCTGGCGAAGATAAAACCTGGCGGAGTAGAGACGGTGCAGAAGTAGTTGGTGTAGATGATGAAGAAGCAGTAGAAGAGGTATTAGGTGACACAAGAGCTGGTTTTGCTACGATCATCTTCTTAGGCTTGGTCTGCTTCCTGATGCGCCATGGTTAAACACAAACAGCAAAATATTTTACCAGTGATGGGGAACCTCTTTTATACCCAATGTAAGTGGTGGGAGATGTAAATGGTGGGGAGATGTAAGTGGTGGGAGTGGAGGTGATTGAGAAAGGTTATTTTAAAAGTATATTTCTTCCAATATTTGATCAAACGAAGGGTTTTCTAAGTCCCGTCAGTTGGTCAAGGTCATCTGACATAATGCCAAAGCGGGGAATAGAGCATAATATACTGCTCTATTCCCCGCTCTGTATTGGGGAAGGGGACAAAAGACAACAAACAAGAGACTGATTTTAAACAAGAGACTGATTTTATATTTCACAAACGTTTCTCATGGGTGAGATAGGTGATGTCAACCGGTTTGCATGGCCGTATTGATCTTATTGACAAGGCCGGTTTTCAGGGTCGAACCTTATTGTCAGGGGGTTAGGAAAAGGATGAGAAACAAGATACATTACTTTGAAAATAAAGACTTTACCAGCAACTATGAAAAAGAAACAAATTAATCAGTTAACGTTACTTTTACAAACAGCCGAGGTCGGTTTTGCAAAGGTCAACAGTATCACTGAAACCCGGTGGGACGTAGACCCAAACACCCGGCGTCAGGCTGCTGCGAACCCAAGTTTTGACCAAGGTTGTTGAGGGACCTGTAGGGCCGGGAGTACATATGTTATTAGTAAATAAAACACTTCAAACCGATACCACACACTAACATATATATTAGACTAACTACATTACCTAGCAGCAAACTACAAGCGTTATCTAACATGCTTAAACAACCTAACTAAACATGCAAGGGCGCGGATCTCTTAATTGCGCGTCGGGCCCAACGCACACTTAACAGACCTACGCTGCAGCAGAGTGCAACCCACTGGGACGTATATCCAAACAACGGGCGGCAAGCTACTGCGACGAGACTGCGGACTGCTCCCGCTTATATAGGCAAAGTGACGTCACCGAAGCGGAAGGGGGAGGTCGAAGGGGGGGTTCTGTCGTCACGGTGGAAGGGGAACAGGATGTAGACCGGTCTTTAGCTTTCTACCCGTATATGGAAATGTCACGGTTACACTTGGCGACCCGCTTTGCTCCGTCTGGTACCTCATTCCAGCTTTGCCTTGCGAACTATATACACCTCTGCGCTATGTCTTCTCCCATCACACCCGAGAAACTGCAACGTTTGAAGGAGACTTTGAAGAAGTCTTCGGAGAAAAGGAGCGGTTTCAAAAGATCTAGTTCTTTTAGGTCTTGTATACAAAGAAATTTTCGGAACCACCCACTTTACTTTGATCAACGGCCTTCGACGTCTTCTGCATCTCCGCCATCGACACCGCCTTGCCCTTCAGTGCCTCGACCTTCATCACCACCTCCAACTGTTGAGGAAATAATGAAGAGGACGGCTACGGTGAAACTTACCGAGGTGGTAACGCCGCTGGAGTCTGTCACCGTAAAGTTTGCCCAGTTGAAGTTGAACATGGAATATTTATTTGTGGGGAAGGTCGGCGATGAGTACCTACTCCAACACCTCTTTGGCGGCCGTTACGTCAAGGTCCACCTTCCAAGGTCCACTCTGCCACCTCCTGAGACCGAGTGCGACTTGATTTTGGTACGGCAGAAGAGTCAAGTAAAGTGGGTTACGAAGAAATAAAGTAAACACTGTCCACCGCTCCGTATCCACCATCTCCTTCAAACACAAACGGTCCTTTTCAGGACCACCCTAAGCATTTCAAGTTAGGGACTTGGCCTGTACATAGGCAGGAGACTGTTAGTCTCATGTTTGTGTGCAGCCCACTTTGTGAAAATTTCTAAGTCCTAAGGTCCTTGACCTTGGGGTTGACCTTGAATATGACCCATTTTGGGTTGGCGGGGGGGGGGTACAAAGTTTGTGCAAAGTATGTCATGTGGGTACTCAAATTACGCGGATTGATCAGACGAACAAATTGGTGCTAACAGAATTCAAATCCGACCAAGGGTATAGCAGTTATAGCTAAAAACAACTATTTTGGAGGTTAAACCTAAAGAACTTCTTTATATACGGATTAAAGTATATCAAGTGGGTACTCAAATTACGCGGATTGATCAGACGAACAAGTCGGTGGAAACAGAATTCAGATCCGACCAAGGGTATAGCAGTAATAGCTAAAAACAACTATTTTGGAGGTCAAACCTAAATAACTTCTTTATTTACGGATTAAAATATATCAAGTGGGTATTCAAATTACGCGGATTGATCAGACAAACAAGGTGGTGCAAACAAAATTCAGATCCGACTAAGGGCATAGCAGTAATAGCTAAAAAAACAGCTATTTTAGAGGTCAAACCTACATAACATCTTTATTTACAGTTTAAAATATATCAAGTGGGTACTCAAACTACGCGGATTGATCAGACAAACAAGTTAGTGCAAACAGACTTCAGATCCGACTAAGGGTATAGCAACTGTAGCGAAAAACAACTGTTTGAAGGACAAGGTAACTTTGTGGTGGGGATAGGTGCCTATCCTACTCGCTAGCGCTACATCATCATACTTCCAGCTCTTGTCGGATGAACATCTACCTATATAGTTTGTGTTAACGTCTGAACATGTCACAGTTTTACAGGAATATGAGTAAGGTGTCCTTCAGTAGCCCGCTTGCCACCACCTTCTACTTCTCCGACGATGAAGATAGAATGTCTACGCTTTTAGCGGACAATGAGCGGTTCCATCGTAGAATAGCCAGGGTTGAAACACTCTTAGCCAGTTGTCTGCTGCACAAGAAGCAACACATGGAAACATGCACTAGTTTAGATCATAGTGACTGTAATATTTATACACATATAGTGTTGAGACAAATTAATTGAAGTTTTCAGTTAAGGAGCTACGGTCTTGACAGTGTAAGAGTCAGACCCTAACTAATGCGTGTACGCTAGTTAGTGCGCGATGTAAAAACTTGGTGGGGGAAGTGGTGTGGTGGGGGGAGTGATGTGGTGGGGGAAGGGACGAGTACCTAAACTACACTCAAACGCTGCATTACTATACAATCATTGGAACAGACAACACCATGAGCAGCGTCAACGAAAATATTTGGGGAGATGCGGTTTGTGAGGAGGAGTTGATAGCAACTCTTGACGCTACCGAGGTTGAGCAAACTACATCTCAGCAGCCAACAAGCAACATCATAAGCCGTGGCAATAACATTATTTGGGGAGGTGTGATTAGTGAGAAGGAGTTGGTGGCAACTCTTGAGACTACCGAGGTTAAGCAAGGAGCGGCGATGCAAACTGTATCCCAGCAGCCTAGGACATATGAACAAGTCCTGGAGGAATATAAGAACGCGTATGATTATGCTTGCAAGAGGTGGTGTGCGCAGCCGCAATGTCCAGAGCAGGAGGATGAAATGGAAGCGGATTTTTGGCTGGTTACTAAACTAGAGGAGGAACTTCAACGAGCAGACCAGGGTTTTAACTAATGGATATTTTATTCAAAGTCTTCCTCCCCACGTCAGCTGCCATCTGCCGCGCACTTGTCACCTGCCACTTGCCGCCTGCCATCTGCCGCCTACCATCTGCCGTCCGCCATCTGCTCCGCCCCACCACACTTTTACCCCCACCATTTGGTACGATTGCAACGCTAGTTTGTGAATAGTCAGTACACCTCCAGCTCTCGACTGGTGAACATCATCCTCTCTCCGCGCTCTTCACAAAATAACATTATCATGTCACTTAAGATTCGATGTATTTATTATGACTCTATTTATCTATCAACTTCTACGGACCTGGAGGTTTTTAAAGAGGAGTTAAGACTTCTCGTAGCGAATGGCTACAGTTTATCTTTAGAACTGATCGCAACAAACAACATAGACTCTGCGCAGGGGTCAAAGTATCTACCGCCTTTCATCAGAAAACGAAGTGATGGTCGCGACTCCGGATCAACAACATCGATGACCACAAACAACGGGGAACTATTGTAAACATAAATTATTGTAAACATAACTTATTGTAAATAGAAAAAAGGTAAAAATAAAGTTAAATGAAATAGTACTACCTCGCACTCGTATCATTCGATTGCTTCATTCGATTGTTTTCATTCGATATTTTTATCGAATGAAAACTATCGAATCACAATCGGATTTTACGCGTGCGAGGTAGTACTTTTTTAAAATAACCTCCCCGTGACCTTGACCTTTAAACTTTCCCTCATTACGTCACAAAACCGCCTACGTCACTGGCTGAGGCTCAGATGACGTGTTTAATGACTCAGCGCTTCCGGTCACGTGACCGGAAGCTGTCAATCACTTGGCCCAGAACCTACAAACCCCCACTACTACTCTGCTTTATTTGTATAAGATAAACCCTTTGCTAGAACAATCTCTTTAAAAAACTTTCAACCCAAAATTGTTTCTTACAGAAAAGCCATAATTCAGTCAAAACCACATTGCATCAATTTTCCTGTCTAAGTAATGTGTTAAAATTATAAACTCGTAAAGATTTTCTGTTTAAAATTTTATGGGTTGGACCGTTTTAATTTTAACTTAAATACTTTCTGAGGTACAAACTTCAATCATTTCCAAAAACACTCAAACATATATGCAGCGTGTCCCGTAACTCTCTGAACAAAGGTATATAAGTACAAAGGTATTCCTTGGGTTGAAACAAACAACATTTATAATATGAACACGGGTCCCCATGCCTAGTTTTCCGTTCATCTGTCTGTAGGTGTTTTTCACTTTAAAGTTCATATTCCGAATCCTAATCAAACCAAACTTTAGTACATTGTTTATGGTGATAGGTTCTATCAACACAAAAGTTTATGGTTTAATTGACTCTGATAATTTTAAAATGTCAGCCATTTTAAAGTTTGTATCTTAAATTTACAAGAACATCGTCTTTTAGGGAATTCTATGGCAAATCTTACGATACTTAAATTATTGAAATCGAGAAATAAACAACTGAGCTATTGCAATTATCTATGTTATTAAAAGAATTTCTTGATTTTTGTTCGGTGATTTTATACCCCTAAAACTACTATTTTATATTCAAATATGGTATCGATCGAAAGCTCTTAGCCTTTAGATGTGCCTTTTGGGGTTTCCGTAAACTCTTGACCAAGGGGCCTTGCCCCACGAGCTCTCAAAGTTTCAATGTTAATCTTATCGAGTAATAATTTACTTAGTTATTCGGCTGATTGTAATATAAATTAACACTTAAAACGTCTGTCTCTACGGCTGCTAGATCCCTTGCGAGAACGGGACATCTGCTAGTTGTTGTTTATTCCTTTGTAGTATTGTGGAGAAACCAAAGATGGGCTATGTTTGGTCACATGTAAATTGTGTCAGCTTGGTTTTCAATAATTTAAGTACTGTTAGATTTGTCATAAAATTCCCTAAAATAGGTTATTCCTGTAAATTTAATATAACAACTTTATGGCTGACATTTTAAAATGATCAGGGATGATTACACCATAACTTTTGTTTTGATGAACCCTATCGCCATAAACAATTGACTTCAGTTTGGTTTCATTCGGTTTTGTAGTTTTTAAAATATGAACTTTAGAGTGAAAATCACTTACAAACAGACAGACGGAAAACTAGACATGGGAGACCCATGTTCATATTGTATGTTTTGACTCAAGGAATGCTATACACCTTTGTCCAGAGAGTTACGGGACTCCCTGTATAATAAGAATTAGATGTGTACAACAAGGAGGGAAGACAACAATACCGTTGTATCAGTAGACTACAAATGCCTGGTCTGCTTGTCTTGAGGTAATGCAATCCTAACCAATCAAGCTAAGAAGAGCTTTGTGATGATGTGTCATGTATGTGATGCGTGACTTTTACAAATACCAAACACCAATTAATTATTGATACAATACATAATAAAATATTAAATGAATTGAACAGACATTTCATTTAAACGAATTAAGATTTAACTTTTTTCAACAGTTAGACCTAAACCAAAAAAATCTTAGAACAAGGGCAAATAAAATAAATTATTCCATTACTTGAAAAACATTTACTATAGCTTATTTTAGATTATTGCTGAATCACCACGTATGACTTGTCGCACGGTCTTTACCCCCCCCCCCTACTACTACTGTTGCAGTCTTGTCCCTCTGTTCAACAGTGCTCCCCAGAAATATGTTTTGTTGTTGGATTGTCGGCCAGTCACGACCTCAATATGAAGTAGAAGCACAACTGCTGAGGACCTCCGCAAATTTCCCCAGAGGGTGCGACTTTACTGAACGAAATTGGCAAGTCAAAGCAAACCTGACAAATTTGTTCCTTTTTCATTTCAATTTAAACCAGTAAGAAACCGTGGCCTGAAAATATAAGTAGTAATTAAATTAAATTATATGCATTATCTTTCCAGTAATTAAAACAAATCTTCATCTATATTTAACCACATGAAAGGTAGTAAGTTTAATGGTAGAACATTTAGATACGGGAGCTGGGGCTTTGTAATTCATTTAGATCCTTTGGAGGAGGGGATTTTCTGACTAATCTTGATATTTAATTCCGGAAGCGAATCGGTCCCCACGAAATGTCTCAAGCGAGGAAGATATAATAGCTTTTGACAATTAATATAATTATTGGTAATTGGTGTTTTAAGCTTGAGGGCCAAGGACGGTGGGAAAAATATCAGAAATTTTTTAAATTACCTGGGCTACGCCCCACTGGACTTCAAAGATCCGATGATTTTCTTATGGAAATATCACCACAGTGTTTTTATTAGTAGGCAAAAATGAACTAATGATCAGCTGTGATTATTTAGAATGTGATTTAAGCTTCTTCTTTGTCTATGTGTTAACATGTGGTCATACTCCCATAAATATTTATTTTCCTTAGAATGCACACAGTAAATTCCAGTTACACAAAAACCAAATGTTAGGGGCCCAAAACATTTCCAAATAACAACCAACCAAATAACAAACCACTAATTATTATTTCTTTTCTATAGTACCGATACTGTTTTATAATCAACTTTTTTTACAATATTTCCTTTGAACATCCTTTGTGGATTCTAGTTTAAACTTTTTTAATTGGATTTCAACTTGTAATAAATAGCTTGTTCTAAATAAATCCACGATCACGTAAGATTAAGTAACAAAATAACACATGTACGTAAATTACATGTTTGTCAAATTTGGTTGTATCAAAATGATTAGTTTTGATGGTTCAAATTGAGCGCAAGCTTTAAACAGGCCTGTTGGTAAGTTAATTTTGATTGTCATCATTTATAATCTATTTATTTATTTTTGGTTTTAATGATAACTGTGAACTCATCCATACGCGATAATTATTATTTATTATTATTACCATCCCCTTCGCTAACTTAGTTAGCCTACTTGTATGAAGAGAGTTACGACCAGGACGTTGTATAGGTGGTAAGATACAATCTGGAACTAGGGAGAGGATGATAATGTGAGAGCAGGTGATTTGTTGCTACGAGACCGCTATCATAACGTTATTTTACGCATAAATATGCTGGCTATATACTTTTCTGAGGAGCATTTTACGATTTACACAACACCTAAGGTGAGCTAAGGCCTGTATCCTCCACAATATCTTACTTAGTTATGATATAAAAGCTATTATATTGTAAAAGGTACTACAGAATATCATGTTGTTATTATGTCAGACATTTTATAGATCTTATGTAACAAAGCTTATGAGAATGTCATACAGCGATCTATGGTTTTATATTGTAACTAGGGATGCTGTTCAGATCTATTATTACAGTTTTTATGCCCTTATCTTTTATTACAGTTCATAAATTTAGTTCTTTAATATTTATACTCATATTACGTTAAATATAGGGAAACTTGCTTTAACCTGTTAGGCCAGTCAAATTAGACAAAAAACAACAATCGAGGGATGAATTCCGGAGTTTTTAAAATTGGTGGGATTATTTGTTACCCCCTTCTGTACATCATACTAAAAGTCCCCGGCCGGTCGTGGAGGAGCCTCTTATGGGGAAATTTCATGGTGAAATGCGAATATTCCATGTTGTTGTTACTATTTCCTTGTGTATTAGGTTTAGCCGACCGTTTTAAATATCGAATTAAAGCAAATTAAATTATATGTAAAAGACGTAATTAAAAGTTTTGTCATAGGATTAACGGTTAAAGAGTTATTGGTTTTACAAGCTGTAGAAATTACCAGCGACAAGGCTTTTTGGAAGTTTCCCTTTATATAAGCTAGGCAAAATAAGATAAATATACCGTCAATCTGGGCACAATCACAACAGGAAAATGTTGAAGAGTTTTAAAATTAGAAGTTATTCCTTAACAACCTCAAAATAGGACAACATTTGGAACACCTAGAAAAATTAAATTAAAAATGGAGGTTTGAGAATAGTGCGAACGTATAGAATATAGTAGCTCACAGTCTCTAGCAACCATCGGATGTGCTATTTAATACAATACTTTTATGACTGGTACTTCTTCCTGCTTGGATATCATAACAAATTTAGTTGGTCATGTGATCAGGTAATAACATTATGGCCGCCATATTGGATTCAAATTGGCGGATCATTGGTTATTTGCAACAGCCATAACTCTGTTGTTTATTAACCGATTTTGGAGATTTTAGCTTTGTTTGAAAGAGGGAAAACTGTTTTAAATCTTTTTTGTTTACGATATAACGTTTAGTTATGGAATTATTATGAAGAAATTAAATATAATGAATACGAATGTAAAATAGGTATATATCATATACTGTTTATTGCATAAGACATTCATATTAAAATTACTCTTTTTATATACAATGAGTTAGTTGAAATATGAAGTTATATAGACGTTCTCTTGATACAATATTATGTCTGTTGTGGAAGGAAGTCGTATAATGAAATTAATTATTATGAATACTTCCACCAAATAGGCCGTATGTTTAGGTCCTTCTAAATAAATATCACATTCATAACTAAAATGAGCTAGTTTAAAAACGAAACAATATAATCGTTTCGTTGGGAGCCAATAATTTATTAGGTAAAAGTTCTAAAGAAGACTTAAGTAACAAAAACGTTATAAATTGACATTCAGATTTGTGAAATACTTATATATTCTAGTTATAATACTCTCTTTAAATAGCTCTAAATACCAGTGACTCTGCTGGAAGGGGACATACGACTCCAGACTACCAAGTTGAAAGTAATTCATCTAGCGTGTCCACCGGCTGACATTGCCATCTCCTTAGAGCAGGGTGTATTTACCGAGTCACTAAAATCAGCCATGGTATAAGAAAGGCAGAGCTATAGATAAAATAAAATATCGACCTATGTCCATAGTATAAAAATCTTCTAGGATCTAAAAAAAATCGTCAACAGGCAATATCAATTTTTTATTTTTTTAAATAATATTCACTGTTATAAACACATGTATTCTTGGGTGAATTTTCATCAATGCGACACTGCGGATACTACATTTAGTTTTATTTAATTTTGTTCAAAAGCCACAAATAACCACAAACATGATTTTGGATTATTCTTAGATCTTAACAAAGCTTTGGGAATTGCTAACCCAGTATGCTGTTGAAAACGTTAAACTCTTTGGTATTGGTAGCCATACTCTGTATCGACTTTATACGTTTACCATGGGAAGAAAACAAAATGTACAAATAAATTATACTGCCAGCAAGACTTACATTGTGTGTGAACAACATGATGGAAGTTGTCTTTGGTTCTGAAGTTCCTATCCCCTTTTTAATTTTCGTAAATGATATCGCCAGGAGTATCCCAATATTGCCAGGAGTCCGAGTGTATGCACCCATGTCATTGTTGCATATTATTTACATCACCATTGTCAAGCTACCTTGATCATTTAGGTAAAATGGCTTTTCCGAGGATATGTAAATAAAATAAATTATAGCTTTCTACCGATTCTATAAATTAATACAAAGTATATTATTTCATCTATGGTTGGGGCTGTATCAACCTTTTTACATTGTCGTGAATACCGAAAAATCTAAGTTCATTTAATTACAAATTAAGAAATTATACTGGAATTTTGGACAAATCAAGTATTATTATTGGAGATAGTAAAATTGAATCATGTAAACAAAAATGATGGAGTCTTGCTCAGTTTACTGACAATAAAGTTAAGGTGCATACTTTCGTTTGTTTCCACATATTCGGTGTAACATCTAGATTTTGTTTTTGAATAATACAATTACGTTATAAGCATTAAACAAGCGTCAGATAATTTTTAAATAGTATTTATCTCAAAACGGAAGTCTTGTATTCTGGTTTGGTAACACTTACTCAAATTCAGTGTCGCACAACGATGACGATTTGTGCACTTTTCTGTACTGCGTAATACATTGGCATCAATGCGCATGATGGAGCTTTAGAACAAGTCGTTAGCTTAACTGTTAAAGTGTTTATTTTCTTCTTAACGGACACACCGTAGGCTTTATTACACCAATTAAAATATGCGCATTACGTTTTGTACATGTGGCGCCCTAGACTAGTATTTAAAACCAGAATATATAAGTATTTCACAAATCTGTATGTCAATGTAAAACTTTTTTTGTTATTTAAGTCTACAGTAGAACTTTTACCTTAATAAATTATTGGATATCAACGAAACAATTATATTGTTTCGTTTTAAACTAGATAATTTTAGCTATGAATGGGAAATTTATTTAGTAGGACCTAAACATACTTGGCTATTTGGTGGTCGTATTCATAATAATTAATTTTATTATGCTACTTTCTTCCACAACTAGACATAACATTGTATCAAGATAACGCCTATATAACTTAATTTTTCAACTTTCCCATTGTATCTAAAAAGAGTAAATTTAATCTGAATGTCTTATGGCAATAAACATTATTTGATATATACCAATTTTACATTCGTATTCATGATATTTAATTTCTTTATAATAATTCCGTAACTAAACGTTATATCGTAAACATATAAGATTTAAAAACTTTGCCCTCTTTTAAGCAAAGCTAAAATTTCCAAACTCGGTTAATAAACAACAGAGTTATGGCTGTTGCAAATAACCAATGATCCGCCAATTTGAATCCAATATGGCGGCCATAATGTGATCACTTAACCATCAAAATTTGTTATGATATTCAAGCAGGAATCAAGGCCAAGAATCAAGATCAAGAATCAAGATCGTTTATTGTAATGAAACTATATACATAGCATGGACAATCGTCAATATTGTTACTCAGTAACAAAAGATTTAAAATAAAATAACTACTGCTCTAACTAAAAATTAACATTGTCAGTAAAATGCTCATGGACGCTGTAGTACTCTTTACCAACCAAAAATGACCTAAGCCTGAACCTTTTAACGTCTGACTCTGATTTTATGTTGTGTAAAGCAAGTGAACTGAACAGTTTTATGATGGTGAAGTATGAGTGTTTTTCAAATGAGGCAGTGTTGTGATGGGGAATGATTAGTGTAGATGAAGCATGCGTGAGATTGTAGTGCCTAATGTTACGAAAATAAAATGTTTGTTTTTAATGAAGAAAGACACTGAAAAATATATAAGCAAGAAAATGTGAGTAGATTGTTTACTGTAAAAATGCCTCAACATGAATCACTTTTTTCATACCAAAGACCAATCTTATTGCTCTTTTTTGCAAACGGAAAATGGCTTTTGTTTTTGTGGTTTCAGCACCCCAAATCGCAACGGAATAACTTATTTGAGGATAAAAGGAACCAAAATATGCCGAAAGAAGTACATCAGTGTTTGCAAACTTAGCCAGCCTGCGAAGAATAAAAATACTACTATTGGGTTTACGAGATAAGTTGTCAATATGTTCAGAAAAATCAAGGTGATTATCAATTATTAAACCTAAAAAAATCGTTTTCAGACAAGAATCAATTTTAGTATCACCTACGAATGTACTAGATGGATAGGATACTGATTTTCCTAACTTGAAATCGATGAAATGAGTTTTTTCAGTATTAACAGTGAGTTTATTATCAACTAGTCATTGCAGAAGTGAGCAACTTTGTATAAACGATTCAATCTCAAGGTCATTTCGAGAAGCATTACTTATGTTCAGAGATGTATCATCTGCAAATAGGCAGACCTGACACACTAGAGTGAATGTCATTGACAAAGAGTAAAAAAAGAATTTGTCCCAGCACCGACCCCTGTGGGACTCCACAGGTAACGGTAATTTGATAAGACTTCTGAGATTAAATACACTGATTAGCGTCTAAGTAAGGGATTTTTACAGTTTGTGTTCTACCTTCCAAAAATGAAGAGATCCAGCTCAAATAATTGCCTTTAATTTCAAAGTGTTCCAATTTCTTTAAGAGCAAACCATGATTGACCATATCAAAAGATTTACTCATATAAAAAAATCCAAAAACATTTGTACGGTCATCAAGAGCCTTTGATACATTTGATATAAAACTAAACATAGCATCACAGTCGAAATATTTTTCTGGAAACCAAACTGTTTTTTGTAAAGCAAATGGTGGTCAGCTAAAAAAGGATGAAAACGGTTCAAAAATAACTTTTCTAACAATTTATAAAAGGTAGATGTTATTAAAATAGGTCGGTAGTTGTTTGTATAAAAAACACTACCCTTCTTATAAAGGGGCTTTACAACTTCCGATTTCAGAGCCTTAACAAATCTTCCCTCAGCAAAAGAGGCATATTTGCCAAATCAGACAAAGACCGTACTAGGTATTCACCAACTTCCTTGAGTATTCTCGATGATATATAATCTGAACCAGCGGAGTTGCTATTTTTAAGCGACATTATAATTTCCAAGACCTCCTCCTCACTAGTTGGACACAGGAAAAGAGATGAACAAGATGATGGTACTACTAAAGAATGGTTTATAGCAGCTGGATCGTTGACAAGTCCTCTAGACACGATTGTGAAAAAGTAAAATTAAAATTATTTGCTATCTCCTCAGGCTTTGTTAAAATGTCTCCATGTCAGTTAACAATTCAAATTACTTAAAGTACTTTGATCTCTTTTTCGGGATAGTCTCATTTACGATACCCCATACTAATCTATCTAGATTTACAACTGGATGTGTTGAGATGAGAAAGGATTCAGCTTTCGCAGTTCTGACCGCCAACCTATACTTATCTTTTAGATGTAAATAAAAAACTTTTAGAGGATCTGATTTTCCCAGATATATTTTTGAATAGATCATATCAAGGAGATGATCTCGCATCCGCAACAAGGACTGATCAAGTTTGATCGTTGTGAAAAACCTTTTTGGTTGAATCTTAGACTTACTACCAGGAAATGATAACTCAAAGTAATCGTTCAAAATGGAATTAAGTCCGATTTTTCATTCATACTTTCAGCTGTAAATACTTGGTCCCAGTGTTCCTTTTTTAAAAGTATTTTGAAAATGGGGATGTTATCCTCACTAAACGATCTCTTAAACCTAAACTTCGGAAGCTCGCAGTGCAAGGGTGTAACCATCTTAATATCTGTAACTTGAGCATGATGATGAGAAATACCAGACACGAGAACTCAGAATTCAAAGTTTGAAGACTGATGTTACAAAAGACATTATCAATGAGGGATTTACTTCCTTTGAGTTCCCTAGTATAAGAGTAAACAGTAGCATACAAACCAAATGACAACATCATCTCAGATAGTTTTTTTGAAGACGAGTCATGAATAGAATAATCTATATTGAAATCACCCATAATTATAATTCTAGTTTTTATTTTGGTAAAATGTTCAAGGCAGCCACTAAGAGATTCTAAAAATGTATTAACACTTTCCACAGTTTTTTGTGGAGGCCTGTACACCGCATTAAGGAAGTAAGAAACATTCTCCATATCAAATTTTATAGCTGCAAGTTCACAATAGCCTTCAGTACAAAAACTTTTAACATCAACTTCTTGATGATTCACGTTATCCTTCACCAATATACAAACACCACCCCTAGCCATATCAGAGCGACAGTACCCAGATGCCATTGTGTATTCTGTTAGGAAAAATTAATTCAATTCAACCTCACGAAGAAAATTTTCATACTTGCAGAGGATGGTTGGTGAAACCAACTCAATTAAAATTTCAACCATACTAAGCTTAGATACAAGACCTTGAACATTCTGATGGACTACTCTCAGGATACTTCTACTTACCATGTTATTCATATGACTTTTATTTTGTGCTATGCAACTTGGATCGACATATGGTTCAGAAATAAAAAATTACTCTGACTGCGATAGGGATGATGAATATAGTGTTTGACAAACTGTGAACTGTTTCTATTATGATAATGGTTGTAATGTTGATTGTTGTAGCTACTGTTGTTAGCTTTAGGTCTGTTCAAAACTGTTGTAGACATGTGAACTGGAATACTGTGCACAGAGTCGGGCTGAAGGCCAGATGAGGGTAAAATAAGGTTCAGAAGCATATTAACAATACGTTTCTTGCCAATCATATTAAAATCATTTTACCTACTCCTAACTACCAAACCTTATCATTTTACCAAACCTTGTGTAAAAATGAGGTTTGAAAATTGAATCAATAAATAAGAATGTAGGTGACCAAAATTAGAAACCGCTTTCAGAATTTGTTCGTTAATCTTTGAAATGTTATGGTTCATGTTAGGCTGGTCTGAGGGGCAATCCAATAACAATCAACCGTGTGTTTGAGGAATTTTGTAACAATTTTTCAATCTGAGGACAAATTTCGTTAGTACAGGGTCCAGGGCTTGCATCGTTAGTACCAGCAAATAAAATAACCAAATCGTTTTTGTCCATATCTTTCAAGATTACATCAACGCCATTGATAACTTGGTTTAATTTACTGGAAGAATTGTATTAAAGTATTGTATTAAATTGCACATCCGGTGGTTGCTAGAGACTATACTGTTAAGAGCTACTATATTATATACGTTCGCAATATTCTCAAACCACCATTTTTAATTTAATTTTTCTAGGTGTTCCAATTTTTGTCCTATTGTGGGATTGTTAGGGAGTAACTTCTAATTTAAAAACTATTCAAAATTGTCCTGTTGTGATTGTGCCCAGATTGACGGTTTATCTTATTTTGCCTATAGCTTATAAGAGGAAACTTCCAAAAAGCCTTGTCGCTGGTAATTTCCACAGCTTGTAAAGCCAATAACTCTTTAACCGTTAATACTATGACAAAACCTCTATATAATGATGTATTTTGTAGGTAATTTAATTTGCTTCAATTCGATATGTAAAACGGTCGGCTAATAAATAAGAATCAGTAACAAAAACATGGAATATTCGAATTTCACCATGAAATTTCCCTATAAGAGGCTCCCCCACGACCGGCTCACCACCCTCGACTGGGGAATTTTAGTATGATGTACAGAAGGGGGTAACGAACAATCCCACTAATTTTCAAAACTCCGGGATTTTTTCTACTCAATTTGCCTAATTTGATTGGGCAATTTCCCGGATAGAACTGCAATACATGATATTTCACAAATGTTTTCTCCTATGTTATCAAAATTCCAGTTGAAGCATAACGGATGTAAAATGCATCTTAACATGTCCAAAACTACAACAAACTATATCAAAAAACTAAATATGATTACTATCTGATATTGGTTTGAACTAACAAACCAATATACCACCGGACCTGATATTGGTACCGGACGCAGAAGCTCAGAGGTAAAGTGCCTGGCTAGCAGATCGGACGAGGCCGGTTCGATCCCGTTCCCAGCCGACTCCTGTAAGATCATGAGCGGTCACCTCTGGCTTCCCCATGTAACTACCGTAATGCCTTTAACCATAATGCCTTTACGGTACCTCGCTGTCTTTAGTTCACCGCATAGGCGTGCTGCCATGGTGACGGACAGTTGAGGTCTAAAAAACCTCTATAACCTATTATAATCATTACGTGAGCTCTTTGCGTGAGAATTTTATCATAGCATAGTCCAATCACGTCCTGAAAGTGGCATATTTTGGCCTGGTGAATCCCCACTTATGTTACCACCATGTTGGGGTGGGTGCGTAGAGCTTTAAAGCACTAAGGAAAGAGTAAAGAGTGCAAAGAGTGTAAAGCCCAAAGGTTCAGAATAAATCCATCCAGATTATAGTAAAGCTGCAGTATAGAGTCATGAAGGAAGTCTTCGGGGAGATGGGAGTTCTACCCCTGGCCAGCCTATCTTTATAAATAATTCTGTAAGCGAAATTTTTAAGTCAAAATTGTGGTAGTTTGGCAACTCGCAGGATGATGGGAGACGGCTCAAATTAAAGGTCTTGATTTCAGGGACTAGGGAAAAATAGCAGCATTTCTAAAAAGTTTCTAGCAAACGATAAATAACGTAAAAATTCCTCCTTAAGAAAATCATGGGGATTTAAAAACGTCTGCTTTGTTTACATTAAACACGTGATCCTACTTATAAAGTTCTATTTTCCTCAGCATGAAAATCAGATAAGGTAGAGTATTTGGCCTCTTCAAGCGACTAGTCTTTATATATAATTCTGTAAGCGAAATTTTTAAGTCGAAATTGTGGGACTTTCGCAAATTGCAGGATGATGGGAGACGACTCAAATTAAAGGTCTTGGTTCAAGGGACTCGGGAAAAATGGCAGTACTTCCAAAAAGTTACCAGCGAACGAAAAATAACGTAAAACATCCCCCATAACAAAAGCATGGGAATTTGAAACAGTCTGCTTTGTTTACAATAAAACATGTGATAAAGTGGCTACTTTGTTTATGAACTGACATGTGTTCCTCAACATGTTGTTTTATTTTCCTCGGTATTTAAAGAGAAAAACAAGTTAAGGAGTAAGGTTAGGGGCTAAGGCCCCTTCAAGCCACTGGTATATATTTAAACCCATCTTGTTCTGCCAATTCAGGTGCTCTTCAAGGGAAATGTATCCAACGATTGGTAGAGAATGGTACAGACTCGGATAACAAATCCAGAGGTGCGAGTAGGCTAAACCTCACGTCCAAAGTAGGCTAAAAATTATTGAACAACCTCCCTGAAGACATCACCTGAAGCGGTCCCTCCTTGAACTGGAGTTCTACATCGTGGGCGAGTGAGTGATTGAGTGGGTCCACACAAAAATGGTGAGTTTTTTGTGTGTTTCGGGGGCGTTGTTGGGTGCAAGCTAGTTAGTCTATCGAAGCGTTGACTGTTGTGACCTTTTTTATTTTGTTCAGGTCAACATTGTAAAAACAAGTTTTATTATTATTGTGTTATTTGACGTTGCACGGTTGTAATATTGTTTATGTAAGTACATGATTAATTTTTAGTAGAACAATACTAGCACAACGTACAATATTTAATTAATTAGAATAAAATATAACAAATATGTTAAAGATTTAGGTTTTAAAAAATCAATACTTTTTATGATTAACATAATCTCATGAACAACACACTGTATTTGTAAATCGGATAATTTTGTGTTCTAAATCCAATTAATTAAGAAAAGTAATATTGAAATTAGTTTTGCATTACTAATTTTATTGCAGCTGTCATTCAATAATTTAATTTAAAACACCTTCTGAGATAATTACGTTAAAGAATGCTACTAAGATTTGTAGTTACAGTGGAAAACTGTATTTGCAAAATTATTATTTATATCAATGTTCAAACCTAAGTTAACCACAGAAATCAGCAATATATTTTAATTTAATTCAATATTGTCTAATTCCCTGTTCCTTATATATGTACGGAAGAAAACTTTTCATGCCTTGTTATACAAAAGAGATATGATTTGTTATTCAAAAGTAAGAAAAAGCTTCTGCGTTGCTCGTTTTTTGTTTAAAGCAAAGTGTATATGTTAAATCAATCCATCGCAATTTGTATTAACTCACCTATTATTTGTAAACTGAAACCTATGCATTTCATGTACAGTCTTATTTAGTGGTTAGCCGGCTTCTGATATGATAAAATGCCATTACTTTGTCTGGATAAGCTGTTAGTAACGACTTTTACCAATCTTCAATTTTAATAAAGGAATACTGGTTAATTTTAGCAAATTCCCTTTATCGAGCAAGAAGCTATTATTTATTTTGCTATATTTGTTACAATAGTTTTTTTTTATAAATGCAGGCTACCATTAACAATTAATTGTTTACTACCTTACTAATACGCTTTTTACAACATTTCTGGGTAATGATTAATGTCAAATACCAACAAACTGCACAAATTATAACATACCCATACTAAGCTGAACATTTTGCCATAAAAATACGTTGTCTGCGCATACAAATAAGTTGCTACAATTTGGTTAAAAGCTTGTATAAAACTGTAGCAACTTATTTTTATGCGCAGACAGCGTGTTTTTATGGCAATATGTATAGCTTGATATAATATATACAGTATAACATAATATAGTTTAATACAATATAATTTATTGCTTAGATAAGTTGTAAAAACAAGCATTAACATTTTTAAAATAGAACTTATTAAAATTCCTGTCCCCAAACATACGTTATACCTTGTCAAGCCTTGACCAGAAGAATCATGAAAATTTAAAAAATATATCAAGTAGAAATTTTTCACAGCATTTTTAAGCACTGGTTTACTTCATTTTTTTAAACAATACGTTTTAATAACAAAGACTAAATACCTTTAGCATTACAATATTAGTTTGGAACCTTAAATGTTATTTAAATACAATAACACAATAGTGGCTTATGGTAGGTTACCTTTTTTCACTAGAACATTCGGCTGATAAATGATGGTGAAATATTGTCAAATGTCAAATGCTGTTTGCCGTGTCGCTGTCATCCCGTCTGCTAACCGAGACGACTAATCCCGTACTTTTTAATCACTTTTTATTTTTCATTATGCTATATAAATACAATTTACTCACTAAAGCATTAACTTTAAAACTAATTAAAAACAATTATATTTACTGGTCATTTTAATCGGTTTACCAACCAAACATTGAAACATTGTCCGTTTGTCCACTGCCATACTGGAGAATGGAGATGACGTGAGAGCCAGTGAGGGAGAGGGCGTGAGGTAAAGTTAGGCATTAAGTCCACTGAAATAGCTCCCAATAAAACTGAAACTTAAACGTAATGGCGTATAAATGTCAATTGTGATAAAATCCTGAAGAGATTGTGGTGGAGGTAACTTTAACTAACTCACTTTTCTCCTATGAGGCCAACTTGTCGTCACCGTACAAGGGTGGCGAACCTGTGAAAGGGAAGCTAAGTAAGCAAAGACGTCTAAACCCGAGTGAAGCTGTCAGCTCCAGCTGACTGTATCAAATAATTGATTTATCTCTACTGTAATGACGGCGTTGTTTGGTTGGGTACATTAGTGGAGTATTAGTAATGAAGTGGTGATTTGTATCAATGTCATGGTCTAATTAAAGTCCTATTAAATTTGTTAAACATTTTCAAGTTTAGCGTCCAGTTTCCGTAGGGAAACGTAGGGAACTACGTTCAGGAAATTGCAAATAACAGCCAAATTACAAACACTGTTACCCTCGTAATAATATACGTTTTCAGTTCGATCCTGAGAAAAATCCAGAGAAAATGTTGTTAATGTTCGATGCTGGATCCAGCTGCCATTAGGTCATTAGGCTATTAATTAATGATCCTGGCTAAAGAATCAGTCGTTCTTAGTCAGTAACAAGGCTACACAAGGCTTCTAACCCATTCTACACTCATCGTTCATTCATTTTCGCCTTAAAATATGCCCAGGTTGCGTCGGTGCGGCGTCTTAAATAGATATTAATATGAGCACGTTTGTTTAACTGGGGTTTAACGAATGTTTAAATATCATAGTTGATAAAAATATTGCTTGGTTTAAAAATGTGGCAACTATGTTTTTTAGAAATAACTTTGAAGCTTCAATTCATAATAATCAAATAAATTGCTTACTACTGTTTGTGTCAGATTACGGCCATCGTTCTCCAAATGAATTTATATACCGGGTGTTTATAAATTATTTCCCTGATAAAGAAACGGAATAATGTTAAAACAACTAATATTAGAAAACACTTATATTTACAGTTATGAAAAGTTACTTCTTAAGTTTCTTTTGGCTCTATTCAAAATTAATATGCCTCAATGTGTGCCCCTCTGGTGTTTTTTAAACATTTTCAAGCGATGCTGAGTAGCGTTCCAGATTTTGAACATCGGGGCGTCCAGTTCATATCTTGTCACTCATACTTCCAATTTCTTTGATTTAAATGCTCCTATAATTTTATAATGCTACTATAGAAATAAAAATACTTTCAAAGTAATAACAAGATTAAACTGTATATGAAGAATAGATACGTATATTATATATTTATCTTAACATGTCAGAAAAGTATTTGATTTTAAGGTAGATTAGATTTCTGATTAATCAACATCTACAGAGTTGTCCAGGTTAGGCAATAGTTCCTCCCACCTTGATTGCGAGTGGCGCAGGAGTTGTTTCCACATTAGCTCCATGTTTGGAACAGTTCTCACTCCCATCACGTCCACAGTCACTCGGCCAATCGCAATAATTGCATTACTGAGTGAAACAGCGATGCAACTTGTTGTTCAAAATATTAAGTTATCTCAGTCACCAATCTCTAATGGTAAAAGCAATTCCATTAGCACAATCTTATATCGAAGTTACTAGTTCTGTAAGATAAATTTTTAAAGAGAAATGCATAGGGTCTGTAAAACACCTGATTAGTTTACAGTTCCTAATGTGATTCAAACGTTTTCTTTGTTTACGTATTTACCATGTGATCTTATACAAAAGGTTTGGGGCTACAAGCCACTATTTTATATCTATAATATTATAAAGAAGAGGTGGTTTCTGTCTGTCTGTCTGCCTGTCTGTCTGATGTT
The DNA here is from genome assembly GCA_963675035.1 of Allygus modestus. Classification (NCBI taxonomy): domain Eukaryota; kingdom Metazoa; phylum Arthropoda; class Insecta; order Hemiptera; family Cicadellidae; genus Allygus; species Allygus modestus. The sequence continues at coordinate 226,392,581 of OY776111.1, forward strand.
CCGGGTGAACGCAAAAACTACTGAACCGACTGGGCTGAAACTTTACACATAGGTGGATCTTGAACCCATGCAACACATAGGCCTATTCACTTCCTTAAAATCCCCTCGGGCTACGCCCCGTGAACGTCATAAGTTTCAATGTTTACATTTCAGAATAAAGTAAACATTCAGAAACTGTAATACGAACAGCTGTGGATACTTCCAGTTGACAGCTTAAAGAGCAGAAGCAAGAACAGCGGTTTCAAGCTAACTAAAATGCAAATTTCATTGACTAAAGAACGGGTAGAGAAAGTCCCTGTGCGAAGTACGGGTGAGTCAGCTAGCTATTAATTAATATTAATGAACAAATATCAATGTGGCTTCATCTGGTTGTGGTCTATTCTTTTTGCACAAAAAACAATTTTTACGATACTTCCTATACCCTCCCCCCCGATTTTATATTTTTCCCCCCTCCCGATTTTTATTTTTGCCCCACCCCCGATTTTTTATTTTTATTTTATGTCCCCCCATTTTATATTGTTGCCCCTTCCCTCCTATTCTATATTTTTGCTCCCCCCGATGTTATATTTTTGCCCCCCTCTTCAATTTTTTATTTTTTTATTTCATGTCCCCCTATTTTATATTTTACGCCCCTCCTCGATTTTATATTTTTTACCCCCCCCCCCGATTTTATATTTTTGCTCCCCCCGATTTTTATTTTGCCCCCCCACTTCGATTTTATATTTTTATTTTATGTCCCCCCATTTTATATTTTAGCCCCCCATTTTATATTTTTTTGTCCCCCTCCCCGATTTTATATTTTGCTCCCCCCATTTCTATTTTTGCCCCACCCCCAATATTATATTTCCCCCCTCTTCGATTTTATATTTGTATTTTATGTTATCCCCCCTCCATTTTATATTTTTGCCCCCCAGATTTTATATTTTGCTCTCCCCTCCATTTCATAATTTTGCCCGCCCGATTTTATATTTTTGCTCCCCCCTCGATTTTATTTTTTCCCTCCCCCCCCCGATTTTATATTTTTGCCTCCCCCCATTTTTATCTTTGCCCTTATTTTATATTTTGCTCCCCCCTTCGATTTTATATGTTTAGTTTATGCCCCGCTCCATTTTTGAATTTGTCCACCCCCTTTTTTATTTTTACTCTCCCCCCCGGTTTTTATTTTTGCACCTCCCCCCCCCCGATTTTATGTTTTGCGCCCCCGCCGATTTTATATTTATGCCCCCTCCCCAACATTCTTTATTTTTTTCGTACTTGAGTTATTTTATTTCTAAAAGCGAATCCAAACATGGGTACCAATTTGAAGTCGCAAACCACACGCCGTTTACTACCTGACAGAGTTCCTCGACTTAGCAACAGGACCTGAACTATCTGCCAGTGAATTTCGTTAACTCTAATTTGTACATTAAAGTGTACAATGTAATTTTAATATTGTAAAATAATGTGGATTGTTATTTGCTTTAGTTAATCTACCATTTATATACAACCCGTACGAAGGACGGGTATACAGCTAGTACTTAATATTCTTTTTTATTACCACATTAATACCCATATTAATACCTTTGCAAGCATTATCATTGACAACTCGGTATTATTATATCGTTTTACTATTCGTGCATATTTAAAGTAATTAAATATTCATAAACTAGCTGTTATTAGCCCGTCAAAAATGACGGGCTTAAACAAACTAAAAAAATATTGTTCACTAGTTATAAAATAAACTTAATGGCTTATCAATTGATATGTAAAAAGCTAATGTTGAACTTCATGTTATAAAATGGGAATCTGCCGTGCAAAATTTAAAAGTGTTATCCTACACTACAATATGAGTAAATTTTGCTTGCTTGCAACTCTGATCTATAAAACGGCTCCAACGATTTCCTTCAAATGTTAGGAATAACTACTTTCTGGGATAAAATTAAGTTATGGACGAGTCTCATGCCCAGGAAAATCAAATAATAATGTAAAAATACGAAAATGAAAAGATACAAAAAATTAACATTCGGCTTATTGTACTGAAAAATCAAAACAAAATAATTGTAACAGCTGTTTATAATGAATCAATGAACTGTCAAAGTAATATTCATGTTGTTTATGATTATTAACATGTGGTTTCGTGAGAGCAGAGATTAAAATATTTAAGTGAATATTACATATCCTATACTCTAATATGAGTAAGGTTTGCTTGCTTGCTTGCATCACGGATCTCAAAAAAGGCTCCAACGATTTCCTTCAAATGTTCGAAATAACTAATTTCTGGGATAAAAATAAGTTCTAGACAGGCCTCATCCCCAGGAAAAATCAAATAATGTAAAAAAACTCAAATAAAAAGTTAAAAAAATAACATTGGGCTTATGGAGTTTCAAATCAAAACAAAAGAATTGTCACAGCTGTTCATAATCAACCAGGGAACTGTCAAAGTAATACTCATGTTGTATATGATTATTAACATATGGTTTCCTTTTTTTTAACCATTTTATTAAACCGTTCAGCATTATTACAATTGCTAAGCTAAAAGATTTGAGTGACTATTACATAAATAGAGTAGTAAAATAAATCAAAGGGACTTTGAGCTGTAAATAATAACTGACGTGACCTTCAAAATGTAGAAAAGAGGCAAATTAGTTAAACAAATCTGATTATCAGTAGGGGGAAGTGGTGAAATATTACTCCAAGTCATCTAAACAAACTGACTGGCCTTCCCCCGAGCAAATCTCGACCCCCCAGGTACTATAGAGTGGTTATCACTACTATTATAATAAACGGCATCAGGAAACTGAAAAATACTTTCTCCCTTTTAGCGCAACTTTAATGAATAAATTACTTTTTATATACTAAATATAGAATACAAAGCTCGGTCGAGTGCAGAAAATCTTGTAAACAAGTTGTTTTCAAAAATATCCACCCAAATCCCTGTTTAGGAGGCACTACAGAATCCATCGCTACACACGTGGATTTAAGAGGGGAAATGCCCCCTATTTCCCCCCAGGGTTATTAAGGGGCAATATATTTCGAATTTCCTCTGTTGGTCAATGCTAACTTGACAAGCCTATCAAGTTTGAACGAAATTGATCAATAAATAAGAGAGAAATAGTAATTTTTGTATTCCTCATAAGAATAACATTGGACAACGTACTGTGTTTACCGCAAAATGAAAATTTAAATTTTCTCCGCAACCAGCAATCAAAGAATAGTAATTCAAAATACTAAATTATTTAGTTTTTTGAGCTCTTTTTAATGGTGAATGGTGGTAATATTTTTTACATTTATGGTTTTTTATGAAAAATCAAAAAACTTAATTTTTGATGTTTTAAGTCCTGTAATTTCTGAACCCAAATTTTTACAGAAATGCGGGTTGTGTCATTTTGTTTGAAACATAAAGCTCTACAAACGACTACAGTTTAATTAAAATCGTTAGAGCCTTTTTTGAGAAATTTTGATTTTTCATGTTTTTTGGCGTTTTTTTGGGGATAATTACCCTTAAAAATAAAAAATGAAAAACACGCCTGGAGATATCGTGGATTAGTACCTACATACCAAATTTCATAAAAATCGGCCCATTGGTTACGGCTCTAGCTCTGTACACATCCATACAGATGACAGATAGACAGACATCACGTAAAAATCACTTTTTTGGATTCAGGGAGCACCAAAACGAATATTTCCACTAACAACTAAAATTCGAAAATTTTGACGAAAAAAATACTTTCTCCACATACTATGTATAAGGGGAGAAAGTAAAAACTAGGTGGTGTCTGTCTAAAACAATAATTGTTCCATCACGCCAAAACCACTGAACCAATTCTGCTGAAATTTTGCACAAATGTAGTCTATGTACCCAGGAATGTTACAGACCTATTCCCATTTATAAATGTCCTCAGGGCTCTGCCCCACGGGACTTCCAAGTGCCCATGTTGTTCATATGGAGGAGAGTTTTATTTTGTTAATGTCACATGTGTGTTTTCCTAATTCAATTCATTTAAATAAACAGCTGTTAAGGAGTATTATTTAACTGTAGACTGTCTTTGTTTTGATTACAATTTTACTACTGTGAATTTTTACCCCGTTGCAAGGCACGGACATAGCAGCTAGTATCAAAAATAAATTAAAGGAACATTGACTATAAGTAAAAACTGGGGTGACCTCAAAATTCAGAAAAGAGGCAAATGAGCTATACAATTCTGATAATCAGTTGGGGAAAAGGTGAGATATTACTCTAAGTCATCTAAACAAACTGACTGGCCTTCCCCAAGCAAAGCTCGGCCTCACAGGTACTTGAAATAAAGCCCCAACATAATGCATATTAAAATATTCATTAGAGCGGGTCTAAACTCAAAAAGTGTACTTTTACGGAAGACATTTTACGCCTATATGCAATAGCCCAAAAGGAATTTCAATAGTTTAGTTTAAACTTTGTTGTTAATTTATGTTTGGATGTTGAATCAGATCCGTTTTGGTGTCACTTCAAGCCAAATGTTGTTTCTTAAAAACTGCAGTTAAATGTTATTAAATGTTTCAAAGTTTGTTCATTGGGTTAAAATTTGTAATACAAACTAACCTAACTACTTTCACTGCTTTTTCATAACTAAGAGATACAAAATACAGTCTACATATTTACCAACATTTAATTGTATTTAATCTGCTAACATACAAACTATCTAAAGACAGACCAACAAAACTAAATAATTTATGTATCTATCCTTATTATTAATACGCTACATACAAACTTTGAAAACAATAAGACTTAGCGAATTTCCCCTATAGAGAAGAAGCTATTACCGTAGTCGCCATGGTAAGACCTTGGCCCGGGACCATGATAACTTTTCATTTTGAGGTTCCCAGATGCCAAAAATACCATTCGTTCAAAACTGTATATATATACATATATATATACATACACATATATATATATATATATATATATGTGTGTGTGTGTGTGTGTCCGTGAGCACGATAAATGTTCGAAAACCAGACAGATCAACCGACCCAAAAGGATATTTTGGGGGGGTTTTGTACCCCAAAAATGGGTTATTTGAGTTTTTTACATATAATTTTTGAAAAAGTCAAATTTCAGTTTTTCCATTAGAATCAGCTTAAAAAGACGCACAGTTTAGTGTTTTGATCATTGCTCTACGTAAAATGGTTACAGAGATATTGAAAGTGCGTTGTAGAATGTTATTTTTATGGAGAATAAGTAAAATTGTATATCTAGCTTATTTATTAACTTATCTTTATGAAACTTTGTATATTGTTTCATATTATTGTGGTGTATTGATATTTACACTAAAAAACATTTTTTGGCCGATAGTTCACTTAGCAGCAAACCTGCGTACTCAGCCTCCATGTTATTCTTATAGAGAATAAGTAACGTGTTATCTTCCTATGAACATAAATTAATAAAATTTGGTATTTGGCTTTACGTACTTGAGTTATATTGATATTTGTATAAAACTCCATTTTTTGTGTTCCTTGCTTCAGCAAACCTGCATACTCAACCGCCATGTTGTTCTTTTGGAGAATAATAAAAATTTCATAAATAGTTTATTTATGAATGTATATTGATGAAACTTGGTATGTGACTTTATATGGTATTAAGATACAAATATATGCATTGTAAATTTGCTGAGTATGCAGGTTTGCTGCTACGGGGGTATTTTATTTAAGATTTACCGGCACATATTATACAATAAAACGCGTGTCTAAGTGTGCAGATGTACAAACCGGCTGTAGATTTTCGATTTAAGCCTCAGGGCTCTGTCCTATGGGATTTCCAACTCCCCATGTTATTCATATGTTTGTTTGTTTATGTCACATGCGTTTTTTCTTAATTCAATTCAATTAAATAAACAGCTGTTATAAGGATTACATTTAAATTCAGACTGTCATTGTTTTGTTTACTATTTAACTATTTACTATTTTCGCTTCTCAAAATGGGATGCGCAAGCTGCGCACAGGAAATTTTAGTAAGCCATAAACTGTATGGAAAAATATTTCACATTGTATTCAACGCTAATAGGATAGGACAATAGTCCATAGTTTTCTTTATTTATTGCATTAAATTTCTTACTAGAGTTTCATCCAGTTTCACCCAATATCATCCAATACAGCACATAAAAGAGAAATCAAACTAAATTTTTAGATAAAAAACATGAATCGTAATTTTAAACTTAAGATAAGTAACTTAAATATAGTTTACTGGATTATAGCAATCGTCTTAACCTTCATAAACCTTATTTAGTTAATTTTACCTTCGCATTTTTACCTCCTATTTTTAATTGTGGTTGCGTTTTCGTCATGTTTTTTATATACTCATACACAAATCGCATTTTAGGGATTGTAATGGCTATCATCGATGTTTAAAAATAAACATATGATTCACTTTTACACAAAACTTTAAAAACTATCTAAAAAACTACAATTCCGGCTGTGTATCACTAGAATGCCACCCACATCAGCTGTCATAACTTTCTAAAACCCAGGATTAATTCAAGGAAAATCATCTACTTCTGGTTCCATTATCAGTGATAAAATCCAATTTCGCTGCAAGTGTAAACGTAAACAAAAATTTCAATCCAAAAACCTATATTTAGTTAGGAACAGTGGTCTGCTTTGTTTACATTTTTTTTAACAATTTTATTCTGGTTCAATGTATACTTTACATTATTCACAGAAATTATAACAGAGAGGCAAAATTACAATATTAGGCTCGCTTCGTTTGAAGACACCCAGGAACTTATTTAAAACTCGTTAGTTGGATTGACAAATTAAATACAGAAATATATGTAAATAAAACTCGAACATAAATTGATAGTGTTCTTAAATCAAATCACCCTGCATCTCGAAAGAATCCTGAGGAAGCCTTGCTTTTAAACGCCTCCCCAAGGTTGGTATTCCTAAGTTGAATGTAACGGCTCCAGGAACATAGTGTAGATTACACAAAAACTTTTTTGTACTTTTTTCTTATAAAGTGTTCTACTGTGTCGATTCCCAGTTCTTCATGAAGGTGACTGTTCCTGATGAACCATGGACTGTTTACGGCAATCCTTAAAATTTTATTTTGTAAAATTTGAATCTTGTTTAGTTTTCCATGAGAAATGCACGTCCCCCACAATGGACATGCGTACATGATCAAGGGGCGAAGAATTGTTTTATAAATTAGGAGTGTGCACGAAGATTTTAAAGTTGACTTTTTATTTATCAATGGACATAAAATTGATAACCGTGCATATGCTTGGGCTAATTGTGTGTTCACATGCAAGTTCCATGTTAACCTTTTATCCAGATAGACGCCTAAATATTTGATGCCTTGGTCATCAGGATTCCAGTGAGCTAGTGTGTTGTCGATACGAATTTCCGGGGAACATCACACTTTCTAAGGGAAAAAATCTTAGTTTCACACTTTGTATGGTTCAGTGAGATTCTCAACTTTTTAAACCAATCGTTCACCGTTGTTACACTTGTTTGCAATGACATTACTGCTTCGTTAGTATCAGCATATTGAGATATGATTGCGTTGTCGTCGGCGTAATTTACTCATCTGATGTATTGAATTTGGCTGCAAAGTAGGGAACACATGGTAAACAAAATGATTAAAAATAAAATATGGCAAAAATAAACTGTGTTTTTGTCATTTACAAACTTGTAACTAAATAACCGTAGGATATTATATACTTTTCACCATCCTGGGCCTAAGGGAAATCTATTGACACCAATCTGCCTCTCTACGTTCAGTAGTTTACTCGCAATAGGTGGTTACACGTTGCCACCACAATCTATTATTATATAGGATGATAAATGTTATTTGAAATACTACGTTACTAGCTGTTACCCGCAGGCTTCGCCCCGCGAATTATTTATAAAAACTATGATCGTTTAGTGTGCTGCATTCTGTGGTTAGCCTGTGCAACTACTTCGAATCAAGATCAGCTGTTTGTATTTTCATCAGCTCAAACAAAAATGAATGTCCATAAGGAATACGTGGGAACTTTGAACCCCCGCGGGGCATTGTCCTATAGGATTTTCACAACTTTAACATGCCTTTATATTACTCAAGACTATCAAGTACCTCTCTGCAAAATTTCAGCTCAATCGGTCCAGTAGTTTTCACGTGATGGAACTTCAGAGTTACGCACAACATCTATACTTTCACATTTATAATATTAGTATGACTGAAACAGCCGAAAGATTTCGAAGCGGCAGCATCAAAAAGACCCCACGCTACACGACGACGAGGACGCCGACGGTGACGGTTGCGCTGGCTATTACGAACGATTAATGTATTTTTAGGCTTAACTCCTATAGTCTACGTTAAAATAGTTTTTATTGGTGCATCAATTGATGTTTGCCGAATTATAAAGAAAATAATTCTGTGAACTCACTCAAGATCCAAATAATAGAGGTTGTTTTACAGATATTTTCAAATTAAACGAAAGTGGTGGCTTGATTAAAACTGGCTTGGAAATAAATAAATCAAAAGTTAGATCCCGGGGATCAAGACGGATGGCCGTTGTTGATGTTTCACAAAGTGCTTTTAAACTTAGATTTGTCTCTTAAGGCGTCATTCGTTTCCTAATTTATTTTTATATTTATTTTATTGAACTGGTTATTCAACTCTTTTAATTTACGATTAGTACGTATTACGTTGTATGAAACAATTTACAAAACAGGAAGGCAAGGGCCAGAGTAGTAGTTTATTACATCATTCTGCGGAATTGTTTGCCATGGAACAAGAAGGCACTTTTAATGAGGATGAATATGTTATACAACAAATCTCACTCTGGGTACCCTTTAGTATATTATATGTGTTGGGAAATGAGCATACATTTGACTTTTATTCGAATATATATTACAAGACACTAACAATGTACAAAGACTTGGGACGAAGTTTACACCTAGGGAAATGTCAAGTGTCAATTTGCTTGACTCCATCCGTCTTAATATTATTACAGTATTACTACCGCTGCTAGTTTTAATCAAGTACCATTCACTCCATTCTAAGCCTGTTTCTCCTACAATATGAATTGTTAGTATGAAAGCGTATTACACCGAGATACAAGATACGTTTCAAAATGTTTGTCAATGATCCGTTTATATTTAAAAAGAGGTTAAACAAAACTAATAAAAGGTTTTAAATCATGAGGTAATTAAAATTATTTTCCTCATGAAATGTGTGGTTAAAATATTTAAATTTTCTAACATTTGGTATCCGAATATCCTTAGTGGATTATGCGAAATCCGAATATTGTGTTTTATTTACACTGTGTGTTATAAAAAGTAACTTTTAAGTGTCTTTCATTCCTCTTGAGTCGTTCATGTGAAACATACTATGAATATAATTGTCCGTTGCGACCTGGATAACCTATGATAAACTTGGACATCAGTTTAATTCAATTCAATTCAATCACTGGAAGTGTTTTTAAAACTTTTTTAATTACGGGTTTATATTACTATTTAAAACATAAATAAGGATGGTGTATACTTATCAGATAGCTGTATAATTATTTAAACTAATACTTAATGTATACTAGCTATAAATAAAATTTGTATTTATAAACAAGGAATGTATGAAATGGAAGGCTGTTAAAGTAAATAATAAACAGAGCAAGATGATCAGTTTTATTATCCTAAACCCTCTATTTCCAGCAAGCTTAGCTTGAGTGGAAAAATATAATTCCGCATGCAAAAGAGATTATCTCTTGTGCTCTCTTGTTTGTTGTTTTGTTTTACCTTCAGTCAATCTAAAAAACCTGTATTTACCTAAAGTTTATATAAAAAATCATAATATACTATGATAATAATAATACCAATTCCTATTTTTTTGCCCACAGAATTGCTTTAAAATAAAAGCAAAACTAAAGCCAAGCAAAACTCAACCTCTCTGTAGTTGCCTTGCTTAAGAGTTAAGTAAATTTGTGAAACATTTGTATTTACATATTTTATATATATATATATATATATATATATATATATATATCTTAGTACTGTAACCATTTACTCTGTTATTAAATAGATTTTTGCTATATCAGGGTAAGGATATTTAAATCAGGAAACCACTTAAAAAATCGTCAAAATCCCAATAAGGATTATTTATCAGGTTTATCTTTAGTTTGTTAAGAAAAACACTTTTGATAGCCAAAAAAGTTTTCTTGGCAACTATTGAACTTGAGATCCCTTGGTAAATGCTTAGACAACTGTATGGCCATGTAGGTTGTTTTATTTTTGTTAAGATATTATCAATGCCGGTCAACCAGAATATGGTTTCTTATGTTGTAGGGTTTGGGACTGTCCTGAAAAAGCTGTACAAGTTTGTCTTTAATAAATTTTACTGTTTCAAGTATTTAAAGGCTGAATACTGTTAAGATTCCTAATTCAATAAAAGTATCCTTTGCAGATTCTCTACTCCACATATTTATAATGATTCTATTAAATTTGTCTTTTGTATCAGAAGAATTGTTTAAAGGTTTTTTGCTGATGTTGATCCACATAAGCTTATTTCAATAACTATTTGGCTAAAGTAAAGTTTTTCAAGGTTTCTAAATTAAAAATTGTTGACATTTTGCTGAGGGCATACAGCCCAGGAGAGGGAGTTTTAATAATGTTCGCTATGCGTTGATTCCTAGATAGATTTGTATCAAGATATGAGCCTAATAATTTATATCTGGTCAGTCGCTTCGAGTTTATAATTATACAACTCAGTTTTTGGGGACTCCTATTTTCTTGACTGTATAGTTATTATGACTATCAAAGAATTGTTTAATATTCATAAGACTTAAAAATTATGAAAGTTCCAACCATAGCCTCCGTGAAATTTAATCAAGTAAAAAGTGTTATTAAGTTCTCATGTACGGTTTTTATACTCAGTTACTTTGTAAAATAAACATTATTGAGAAAAATGTCGCTGACTAAAGACCTCACTTATTTATTTCTAATTTTGTTTGTAGAATCTTTATTTATAAAATACATATATGAAACTAAAATCCACTTCTTATTTACCTCCAAATTGTTATGGTTGAACAACTAGATGTGATTTATATTGACAAAAGATAATTACCATTTTGGTTTGTTTTATTTAACTCATAAATTAATATAATTTAGCTGCTTAATAATGAAAGAGTTGGCAGGATTACGCTTTGCGGCTGCTGCATTAGTCCTTTAAGGTCTAATTAAAAACTAAGAAACGATCTACTGTTTTCGTGTTTTTTTTCTTGCGTATAAGTGAGTTATGTTTACAGGCTTTTTAAGAAGTACTTTTAAGTGTTTTTTTTTTTTTTCAAACCAATAATATGCAAGACAAAAACATAATACTGAAATTATAAAATTCAGCAAACATAGCGTATATATATTCATAGTTTAGATTCCGTTTTTAGTGTGTTAGTATCCTATCTCAACAATTATTGTAGATTAACGCAACGTAGACGCTGTGTTTTTCGTAGATTATAGACTCGAGCCTTAACATAATTCTGTAGTCTGTAAAATGTGTGTATATATATATATATATATATATATATATATATATATATATATAATTATTTAATAAACTTGAAATGTGAATAATATAACTTAAATGTGACTGAATGGTAAACAATTAAACATATTTTGGTTTTTAAATCCCAGTGTAATAAAAATAATATATTCATTGTTGTATTATTTAGCTTGTAACGATCTAAGTAGGCCGACAATATGATTTAGTTACAAATCATAAACATTAGTTTATTTTGATCTTTATACGGCGTTAAAACACAATTAATGTAAAATGTACAGTCGAGAGAGCAAGTTCCCCTTTCCTGGTGTCATATTTCTAACATCACCGTTCGCAAGTATTAAACGGATAAACTGACGATTAGAGCGTCTGTATAACACAGTTAAGTAGCTAAATCAAACATCCGATTGAATCAAAATTTGCTGACTTTCTAAATGTCATCGAAGCCCAGAGTTTACGTTAACATCAGTGACACCTACATAAGCGGTAAAGTGGGTGCTGATTGTTGTAAAACGTGTGATTGCTGAATTTGCGCCAGTTAAGTTACAGTGAGTCATATGACACATCACATTCTATAAAAATGGACTTTACCACCAATCATGACAGTCGTTCAGTACATACTTAACTGTACCATATGGCTGGATCGCTGGATGTACAATTCACTAGAAAAACTTAAAAATGTTAATACTACGGTTGTACAAATTACAGTAGAGGCCTCAATACAAAAACAATAATGATTTTGATATTGAGCTACTCTCACCTTAGTTTAATTCAGGGGGACTTGTCAGATGGTGATGAAACAAAAACATAGAAGGCAACTAAAAAGACACAGAAAACGCGGGGTGTGTGGTTCGGTATTCAGCCAGAGTGCGTGAGGTGCGTGAAATTAAAAAAATAAAGTCGGCTTCCTGACGAAGCGGGACTTTTTCCTGGTCCTGCGAAACGTAGCAGGAATTTCTGGGGCGCTATTCGTCTCGTGTCTTCTGTGTTTTGTTTTATCGCCATATTCTGTCAAGTTCCCAAGATTATTCTAATATGAGAGTAGCCCAATAAAAATACATCATGATTTCACCTCGCCAAAATAAGAAGCATGTCAGTAAAAATGTAAATACAAAAACAGTTGTTTATACATTCATAGGTAGAGATAAGAGATTCAACTGCCATTTATCGAGACATTTATTTAACGAGTCATGTATTTAACGAGGTACACTAAAAACCGATGGAATATAAATATTAAAAGATTTTAGGAACAGTAATCTCGCTTATATTCCAAACCAAGTATTTTCCAAGCCACTATTTAATTTTACAATCTCACTCTATTGTTGGTCGTTTTGTTCACGCAGTAATAACCAAGCTAAACAGCAAATCACTGAGGATATGGATGTTTATTTTGATCACCCGAGATTGAAAGGTTCCGAGTCGGAATGAAGCGCGGAGAGCGGGAGGCTGAACACGGCTTCACTCTCAACATCTTCTATAACCCTCACCACTGACGTGTCAAGAGGCTCTTGAGCGATCAATCCGACCATTTCTTCACTCTTGAAATTATATTTATTTATGGAGACCAAACTCTCTTATTTCTTATCGAATTATTTCGATTTCCTGAATTAAATTGTATAACTAAAACATTTTATACCAATAGAGTGGCAGAATTGGGTGGCTACCAGTTCATTGACATGTTAGTTGGCCTTAGTAATCCTTAGTTGGTTAGTTGGTTTTATACAGTAAAATAAAAATAGTTTATTTAATTTATACTACCAATCGCCCAGAGGTCAAAACCAAAAGTAATTCTACGTAAACCCAAAGCGGCACAGACGAATAATGGATGTTTGCGTGATGTTTCCACAACCTGGGCGAGCAGTTAAATAAATGCATTTAGAGATGGGCGTTATTTAACATAACAGGATGAATAACAGTGTTGCGGCCGTGGCAACGTTATCGCGGCAACACGTTGCGGAGAACTCCCTGTTATTCTAATAACGTTTCTACACTCGTTGCAAAAAAGCCGCACGGACAACGGGACAACGTGCAATGCCGTTTCCGTAACGTTACCAGAGCAACGATAACTTCGGCAACAAACTGAATAATTATTACTGTTATCAAAACGGTCTTTAAATTACAATTTTTGTACGATAATTCTCAGTGGCTGCTACTGAGAATTCCTCGATGTTATAATCAAGTTTTGGTTTGAAGTGTTAGTGATCTTTATTATAATTAAAAAATATGCTACAAATTATTGACACTAATAACCAGTTAGTTTTATTCATTCTTTAGCAATAGTTAAATTGTTTTATGGGTAATTAATTAGAGATGGTTCTAAGCAGACGGTGTCGAAATAGTTTTTAAATACCTAAGTAAATACCTTATTAAAGTACTGTATCAGGTAGATGGTAACACCAACACCATGCAGTGAATCATGCTGCAATAACCTAGCACTGTAATGTAATGTTTTAGAATAACGTCCTGTCTGAAAAAGCCCTACTTACAATTATTGAACAACCGACAACGACAACGACAACGTCGACAACTGGACGCCGCAACGCCAGCCGACGGACAACGGTTAGAGATGTGTCGCTGCAGCTGGAACTGCTTTGTTTCAACGTTCCGAGAATTAAAGGAGTTCCAACCGTTCCAACCTGACCAGCAATTCGGTTCCAATCGGAACTACTTTTCAAACCAGCTGCAGCCATGGCTGCAGCCCATTTTCTGTAACATCCAGGGATGTTAGCTGCAGCTCGTCTTCTGTAACTGAAACTGGGAGTTACCGAGAAACCAAAACAGCTGCAGCGTAACCCCAGGCCTGGGCCTACTCTTTCATGTTGAGACGAGACAGGAAATTATTTATCTGATTTCTTTCTGCACATCCCTCCTGTCCAGTCTCAATAGGATACTGATCGCAAAGACATCGCTAATGTGTTTTGAAATATTGGTTTTGTTTCCCTGCTGCATTCCACCTCTTGTACATAGTTTAATGCAACCATATTGTAATATTATTGCGTATTTCTAGTGTACATTACAACTATTTGAAAATGTTTTCTTAAACAGTAACCACAATCGTGTGTTAAATATCTTACTAAATTCTATTTTTATTTTTTCAATTAATTTAAATACTAAGCTATTCAAACTTGTTCATATAAGTTTTGTGTTTTTTAGTGTTTAACTCTAAAAATAATTTTACATTACAAGCAAGAGGCCATTGTTATCTATAAAGATTAAAACAGCTCTTTAGCAAAGTTATTAATTTCAAGAATCAGTTTTCTCTACAAACAATATATTAAAGCAATTGAAAGTAAGTTAAGGCTGCAGCGTTTAGTTCCGAAAACAGCTGCAGCGTCTGACTGTTTTGAGACTCTAGTAACGGGGGCCAAACTAGCTGCAGCTGGAACTACTTTTGGAACAAGTTCCGCGGCCGCTAAGGAACTAGCTGCAGCTGTTTCGCTCATGTAACTGCTTGGCACATCTCTAACAACGGTTTTTTAGCGGCAACGAGTTGGCAATCGTTATTCAAATAACAGGTTGCCGCAACACGTTATTGGATAGCTGCGTTGTCGTTACAACCGTTGCCGGAAAACAACGATAATTCCCATCTCTAAATGCATTTGAACCAGTGTTCTTATGCTGAACTTCACGAATAACCACTCTGTCTCTCATCCTCCCCCCCTTTTCCCCTTCCTACCCTCTCCCCCCTCACCACCAGGTTTTTTTTTTGTGATGTGGAGTTAAACCGGATAAGAGAATGGTGTTACAATTCCATTAGTCAGAACTATTTTTTACATCTTACTCTTGTGCTAGCATTCGGTATTATATCACCTATCAAATATACAATTCTATTGATCTTTCTTGCGATTAACATTGAAATTTTGGAAACCTGTGGGGTGTTATCGCCTTACATAAATTCAAAATGTTATAAAGCTAGACGGCCAGCAAGAATTTAGAACATAATCTTAAATCTATTTATATAAAGACGAAAATCCTCACCTCTACACCTAGAAACCCAAGTCTGGGATTTCATGGCATATATATTGAATGGGATTTCAAAGCTTAGCTCAATGCTAGGAGCATTCAAATTCAAATGCAAATTGTATCCTGTTATCCCTTCCTACCCAGCTTTTTTCAAACGGGAGAATGCCTAAGTATGGTATTAGGTGTGGTATATTATTAACCTTTTTACCAAATTTGGTCTCAATCAGTCCAGTGAATACTTTATGCTATAATATTAGTGTTATATATTTGAATGCCGGTGGGGATGAGCCGCAGAGGATTTATATATTGGGAACAGTCTGATCAAAATCTTCTTGTACAAGTATTTATGTTTAGTTACTGCCATTACACACATTGCTGCCATTTATGAAAGAATAGTGGAAGTAGTAAGAGTGTGAAAAATTAAGGATGCAGCAATTAAGGAACCATCTGTTATACTAATATTAATAATCTGAAAGTTGGTGAGTTTGTTTGTAGTTTGATCAACTCCATAGGTGTATTCCCGTTTAGCAACTTTCCCCTATAGGAAAGAAGCTAATACCGTAGTCAGCATGGTAAGACCTAGGCCCAGGACCATGATAACTTTTCGTTTTGAGGTCCCCAGACCCCAAATACACAATTCGTTCGAAACTGTATATATATAAGTGTCCATGAGCACGATAACTCTCGTAAAAATGATCCGTTTTTTATGGCATTTGGTAAGTAGATGTAGAGAGGGCACACGCCGACCTAAATGGCGAAGGGCAAGTCACGTGACTGGATTAAATTATGGATTAAAATCGCAAACCTAACTTAAGCGTTGTTTTACTACTAAAAACGATTATTAAACCTAACCTAAGCCGTGTTTTACATTATAAACGAGCGTTTTCATTGCTGTTTTAACTATAAAAGCTTTATATTTTAAAAAAATAAATGCAAAAGCAATATTTAAGTAAAAATTCCGTTTGAAATACAATTGCTGTGTTAAAAATCAATAAGCATTGGCTGGCTCATAGCGTCTGCTCGTCTGAGGAGTGTTATCTCATTTGGCAGCGGTTAGAAGTCAATGTCATGGTTATACTCATACAACATATGTGATTTCTTCTACAGTAAAAAAATAAATAAAAATCTCCATAGTTAAGTTCTTTATTCACATTTTTCTCTTTTTCACATCACTTGAGCCAAAACCTTTATTCCCACGTTCAATATGCCGCGTATCTTTTCCACCATCAATTAGCAGATTGTTTTTATAAACTGTTAATATTATTTGTGCGATACGATCACCTCTTTTAACCACAAAATCCTCATCCGACTGATTAAACAGCAACACACCAACATTTTCCGTATAGTCAAAATCAACTACACCAGCACCTACATCTATTGAGTGCTTAACTGCTAAGCCGGAACGCGGGGCTATTCTCCCATAACAACCCCGTGGAAATTGAAAAGATAAATCTGTTAATATCAGCTGCTTACCACGTTTTGGTACTACATAATCGTAAGCACTTTTTAAGTCATAGCCAGCCGATTCTGGGGTACCTCTAGTTGGGGGTAACGCGAACTCAGTTAGTAGAAAGTACTTATAATCGTTACAATTCATATTAATTTGCTTGAGAAATTTTTATCTGTATATATTTTAACAATTTTTCACTTCACATAAATTATTAGTGAAATTTTTGAAAAAATATTACAAGCACATTTTATTTAATTTATTTCTTTCGTTAAAATCAATAAATAAGTGGCAAACAGCCAATTCTTCTCACAATAACAGTAAGCAATTATTCTTCTAAATTGAGTGTTTAAAACCCCGATTCTGAGTATATTAGGTCTTCTAGAGGCATGCAATATTGCAAATATCCCAGCACATATGTGGTTTATACTCCAAAAAATAAAGTTAAATAATGAGTTTTTTAAAAGATTACACTAAACGCAACACTTGTTATCCGCCGAGGTTATAAGTTCAACTGTCTCCACCTTCGATGGGAACCATTACATAGTCATGAGAATTTGACTCATATAAATAGGAAAAAATACTTTTATTCTGTAAATTCCAAGTCAAAGCTCTTAATTAGCCAGGATTATGTGTTTTCGCTTGTAAAAATCAAATTGTATGCTGTAAAATCCAAGGGAAAACTCTTATAACCTGTAGCCTACAACGATCGCGGTTACCAAGTAAAATTATTTTTACCATACAATGTATGTTATTTTGATTTTCTTATGGGATATTACATGGATTAGATAAAAGGACTGTTATACAATATTAGGACTAGTGTAATAATAATTACTATGTTATCACATATTAGGTATCTTATAATACAAATGTTATAAACTACACAAGAATGTCGTCCAGACGATCATTACTAACGTGCGTAAAATGTGTCGTCAACGTGCGTTACACAAAACTTACCGTGCATCGTTAACCGGGATCGCTACAAGATTCTTCAAAGTGACATCGATATCTTAACAATTAACAAGTAAACCTTGTTTTTAAATAATTTTAAAGTTATACATTTTATTAGTACAAGTAATTTGTAGATAAATACATTACGCACAACATCTAAAAATATCCATCATATCGTGCAGTTCAACAAAATAGTCAATATAAATCTTAAAACTGTACTCTTCTTGGATGTGAAAATTTTAAAACACATCAAATAGCACTCTTGTCATGGGTAATTTGATATCAAGCTAACAGACTTCACATAATTCGAGTTAAAACTGCACATATGAAGACAAGGTTTACCGGAATAAGTCATTTTACCCATACATAAGCATATAACTGCAGTATAATTTGATGTTCTAAAATAAATTTACGAATTATAAGAGTTTTGCCTTGGATTTTACAGTACATCATTTGATTTTATGTTTTTTATTTTCACATTTGATTTTCACTTTTGATGTAAATCAAATTATGTACTGTAAAATCCAAGGCAAAACTCTTATAATTCGTAAATTTACTTTAGAACCTCAAATTCTACTGCAGTTATATGCTTATGTATGGGTAAAATGACTTATTCCAGTAAACCTTGTATTCAAATTTGCAGTTTTAACTCGAATTATGTGAAATCTGTTAGCTTAATATTAAATTACCCATGACAAGAGTGCTATTTGATGTGTTTTGAAATTTTCACATCCAAGAAGAGTACAGTTTTAAGATTTATATTGACTATTTTCTTAAGAACTGCACGATATGATGGATATTTTTAGATGTTGTGCGTAATGTATTTATCTACAAATTACTTGTACTAATAAAATGAATAACTTTAAAATTATAAGGAGCCTTCCTGTATTTAAAAACAAGGTTTACTTGTTAATTGTTAAGATATCTATGTCACTGGAATCTTGTGGCGATCCCAGTTGACGATGCACGGTAAGTTTTGTGTAACGCACGTTGACGACACATTTTACGCACGTTAGTAATGATCGTCTGGACGACATTCTTGTGTAGTGTATAACATTTGTATTATAAGATACCTAATATGTGATAACATAGTAATTATTATTACACTAGTCCTAATATTGTATAACAGTCCTTTTATCTAATCCATGTAATATCCCATAAGAAAATCAAAATAACATACGTTGTATGGTAAAAATAATTTTACTTGGTAACCGCGATCGTTGTAGGCCACAGATTATAAGAGTTTTCCCTTGGACTTTACAGTATATAATTTGATTTTTACAAGCGAAAACACATAATCCTGGCTAATTAAGAGCTTTGACTTGGAATTTACAGAATAAAAAGTATTTTTTCCCTATTTATATGAGTCAAATTCTCATGACTATGTAATGGTTCCCATCGAAGGTGGAGACAGTTGAACTTATAACCTCGGCGGATAACAAGTGTTGCGTTTAGTGTAATCTTTTAACAAACTCATTATTTAACTTTATTTTTTGTAGTGTAAACCACATATGTGCTGTGATATTTGCACTATTGCATGCCTCTAGAAGACCAAATATACTCAGAATCGGGGTTTTAAACACTCAATTTTTACAAGGTAAACTATAAAATAATCGAGTTTTTTTGCTAAATAGCTGCCATAAATAGAGGAAAAAGCCGCGAAAACGCCTTTTACCCTATCTTTCCCTGGTAGTTGAAAGTGGATAGTTGAAGCGTAGTGGGGTGGGTTTTTTACCTATATGAAGAATTTTTACCACAAGAAGTTTTTTCGTTACCAATGTCTCTATATAGAGAAACACAAATTGAGCTTCCAATTAATAATTAGGAGTGTTGAGAGAAATTTATTAGAGACATGTTTAAATTGATTCTCGCTCCGCTTGTGAAACTTGGACTTTGTACCGCGCACGATAAGAATTAATTGCTTACTGTTATTTTGAGAAGAATTGGCTGTTTGCCACTTATTTATTAATTTTAACGAAATAAATAAATAAAATAAAATGTGCTTGTAATATTGTTTCAAAAATCTCACTAATAATTTATGTTTAGTGAAAAATTTTTAAAATATATATAGATAAAAATTTCTCAAGAAAATTAATATGAATTGTAACGATTATAAGTACTTTCTACTAACTGAGTTCGCGTTACCCCCAACTAGAGGTACCCCAGAATCGGCTGGCTATGACTTAAAAAGTGCTTACGATTATGTAGTACCAAAACGTGGTAAGCAGCTGATATTAACAGATTTATCTTTTCAATTTCCACGGGGTTGTTATGGGAGAATAGCCCCGCGTTCCGGCTTAGCAGTTAAGCACTCAATAGATGTATTAAAGATTACACATGCTACGCAAAATAGATATTGCAGCCAAGCCATTTTTTGATATCAATATCCATGCGAGACCTAGCGAATGTTTAGACAAGTGCTAAAACTTAATTGCCGACATGGATCAGCTGTTATATATTTACGTATTGGTTCGTTGTTGTTTATTGTGTTATGGTTAACATGTGTAGTGAATTATAATTGTATTATGTTGTGTATTTTTTTAACAATATGCCAGGTATTAAGAAGTGCTCTTTTGTTGGTTGTCTGTCTACTCGCATTAACAGTCCAAATTTGAAATTCTTCAAATTTCCTTTGAAAAATAAGAGTGTATGTAATAAATGGGTAACAAACACAGCAAACAAAAACTGAAGGGCCTTCCTGACTCTACTTTACCTTCACGTTTAGTGTGTGAACTGTATTTTGAACCTGGCTGCTTTACAAATAATATGAGATGTAAACTAAATAAGGACGCTGTGCCAACACGACTAGTTACGTTGCAGTTACACCAGCTGTTACTCAGCAGTCTGCACTCACTGCTGCCTCTACAGACGATCACCACTGTCTCGCTGTAGCAGGTCCTTCATCACCTAGCGATAAACTCACCAGTATTTCTAC
Source organism: Allygus modestus (assembly GCA_963675035.1). Classification (NCBI taxonomy): domain Eukaryota; kingdom Metazoa; phylum Arthropoda; class Insecta; order Hemiptera; family Cicadellidae; genus Allygus; species Allygus modestus. The sequence goes on from OY776111.1 coordinate 226,413,356, forward strand.
TGTCAATGTAGTAGGTTTTGAATTTCCACTAACACCCACAGAAACCACATGTGTTCCAATATATACACCAGTAAAAAGAAAAACAACAATATTGCAATTTAATATTGATTTCACCAGTATCCTACAATAATATAAAATAAACAAAATCAGTTCAATTTAAATTTATAATGGGAAAAGAGCACGATTATAAAGTAATATACATTTAATTTCCGTATTCAAAGAGAAAGATGTTCAACATTGACTGATAGTTGCGCTCGGGACCTGTCAAACTTTCAAGGTCAACTTTTGTCGCAACCAAACCCTCCCCACCCCCCTCGCATTACTTCCTTATCTGTTGTCTTTATTCACGTACATCCATCAAAGACTTAAAACTACTGGACCGCTCGCGCCCGTGGTGAAGTGAACCAAATTTCGGTCCGGCCGCGTTCGAGGTCGCGCCGCAAATGGTGGGCCACCGCGGCAGCGCTTAGCGTGGGAGATATAGGGAAAAACACGACGCGCGCTCACTTGAATTGAATTTGCAGCCAGGGAACATTTTTTATGGTTGAATGGCCTTCTAATCCGTATTCCTGAATAGTTTCTCGAATTGTTAATACCAAAAGTAACTATATTCGACCAGGGTTAGTTGCGTAAAAAGAACTTCTGTTTTGTAAAATAATCTTCTCGAAGGCTGATTCTTTCATATTTACAGTCATATAAATTTATGTACGATCCACTAGGCTTTAGGTGTTGTTCAATAATGATGTTTTGAAGTTTTTGGTACTAGAATGAATTTTTTATGAGCAGTAATATCGTTCTTTGGACAGTGAAACTTTGAATTTTAGCATATAAACTTCGACGTTCGCCAAAAGTTGTAGATTGCATGAAAGTTAATTGGCCTATATCATAAAACTTTGTTGATGGATGAATACCATACAAGACAAATACTTTTTAATAGCAAATGTATTCTTAATAAACATTAATTACCAACATGGTTACCAACGTTAAACGTTACTATTAGATCTATAACTAAATTTCGTTGATCAAATGTGATTAAATTGAATGTTGGTTTGTTAATTTACTTAGTTAATTGGGAACAGTAAAAGCAATCCTAAAACGTAACCCGAACTCGACGACTAAAACAAAAGTCGTATAACTATGTATTTTATCAAAAAACTAGGCCATTTTGTCACTGAGTTGAATTTAACAGCGCGGCACGGCGCGTCTTGGATAGAGCGCGGCGAAAGGTTTCAGCATCTTTCCAAACGAATTGTAGGCAAACCAACAACTTTACCGAAAAATGTTTGAAATAAAAGTTTTAGAGAAACTAATTATCTACAACTTTGCCGCTGGAAGTTTGCTTCTAACCTAAAAATAAAAAACTTCCTCGCTGAGTAACTTTTTCATGTCCCACTTTAATAACATGTGCCGCTGGAAGTTTGCTTCTAACCTAAAAATAAAAAACTTCCTCGCTGAGTAACTTTTTCATGTCCCACTTTAATAACATGTAAGAGTTTTTAATTATTAAAAATATTAAAATACGGTAAAATAAAACAATATTTATACTTTCGGATTCCGTAGTTCACGTACTCAAAGGATATATAAATTTCATTACAATTCAAACATGGCAGTGAAGTCCAGGAGCGTGTAAACGACAGCGCGTTCAACGCCAGTAACAGCTCTGAGCACACAGTGGCCCACCATTTCTGTTCCGAACAGTCCCACGCGGACCGTTTTTAGTTCACTTAGCAATCTCTCCAGTAGTTTTACCTCGATGACATCCATAAATAGAACCAACTCCTGTCAATTCTCCTTTCGTGTTAGTTGAGAGTTATTTTGGGACTGGAAAGGAAGTGATTAGTTGTCGAGAGGAGTCTTATTTCGACCACTTATTTTGTTAAATATTGTTTAGACTGACATTCGATATCTGTACAACATTATAAATTATAATGGTTATTTCCAACACGAGCATTTACTGATAGTGAAAAACTGAAACCGACATTTGACCATCGGTTCTCACTTTCGTTTATTTTTTGTAAAAAACCGGTAAAACCGACAACCGACTTCAAGAACCGACACATCCCTAACGCTCACATTGGAAAAACACTTTTAATGAACTCAGCGTATATTTTTTGGTAATAGACTCATGCTGGTTTGTATTGAAAACTACATGTGCCCAGATGTGGTAGATAGAACCAGGGGTATGCTTAATCTATGATAGAACTCTCTAGTATAGAAAATAAGTGCGAAAAGGGAAGAAAACTCACTGCTTTAAAAGCAAGGGATGAAAATAACTTGTTGACTGTTAAATTACACAAAACTGAAAATGTTGAAATATTAACATTATTTGTTCATGTTGTTTTGAAGGCAAAGTCTAGTTAAAAATTATTATTTATTGACACAATAATAAATTAATAACCACGATTCATTTTAAGACAAATCAAAACTAGCTTTATTTTAGCCAAAACACGGCCATCAACAACGTTTACATCTCTCTGATCATTTCAGGTACGTTGCTGGATATCTAGTGTACGTCCTCAATAACAAGTTTCCTTGCCAAGGCTGCCGCTCGGAGTTAATGCAAGTCATGCGACTTGATGAACCAAATGAGCTGTTAATCTTGAAACGCTCATTCAAAACTAAAGATGATATGAGTCACCTAACCACGCCCTCCTCCTTTCTGGTCTGTCACTGACCTAATTTTGACCTTGTTTCAACAAAACTTTGACATTATTAAAAGTAGATACCCCCGTCGCAGCAAACCTGCATACTCAGCGAATTTCCAATGGAGATATAAATGTCTTAATACTATATAAAGTCACTTACCAAGTTTCATAAAAATATATTCACAAATAAGCGATATATACAATTTTAATTATTCTCCATAAGAATAACATTGGGGCTGAGTACGCAGGTTTGCTGCAACAAGGAACACAAAAAATGGGTTTTTATGCTAATATCAATATAACTCAACTAGGTGAAGTCGTATACCAGTTTTTATTCATTTATGTTCATAATTAAGGGAGACAGCGCATTTAATTATTATCCATAAGAATAACATGGGGACTGAGTACGCAGGTTTGCTGCTACGGGATGATTATGCAAAAAAAAGATTTTTTGGAGCAAATATCAATAGACCTCAACGAGATGAAGCTGTATACCAAGTTTCGTCGGTATACGTTCATAAATAAGCGAGATACAAATATTTTCTTTTCCTCCATAAGAATAACATTAGACAACGTACTGTGTTTAGCACTTTCAATATCTCGGTAACCAATTGACGTAGAGGAATGATCAAAATACCAAATTGTGTGTTTTTTTAAGCTGAATCGAATGGTCAAAACTAAAATTTGACTTTTTCAAAAATTACATGTAAAAAATTCAAAAAACCCATTTTTGGGGTACAAAACCCCCCCAAAATACCCCCTCGGATAGGTCGATCTGTCTGGTTTTCGAACTTAAAGTCATAAATGCTGCTTTACATGTTTATACTAAATTTCGTCAAAATCGGATCATTTTTACGAGAGTTATCGTGCTCACGGACACATATATATATATATAGATATATATATATATATATATATATATATATATATATACAGTATCGAACGAATGGTGTTTTTGGGGTTTGGGGACCTCAAAACGAAAAGTTATCATGGTCCCGGGCCTAGGTCTTACCATGCCGACTACGGTAATAGCTTCTTCCCTATAGGGGAAATTCGCTAACATGAAGTAATGAATACTCTTGTGGATATTGCTAGGTCAAAAATAACTCAAGTAGCCAGTGATTGGTTAGCAGTAGTTGACCAACAATGCAGTCCTCATCGTGAGTTCATAATAAGATATTGCATGAAACTAAAAATCCAGAAACAAACTTTGTGGTTATCTAAAGCAATGAGAATTCCGAAATCAGAAAAGTCAACAACATCACAAAAAGTCTCGAATTTTCAAAACTTGTAAGATTAATATTGTTAAGGGTTCTCTAAATATACGTTAAAATTCAATGCGGAAACATTATTATAACATTGCAAGCTTATTATATCACTGTAACCTTGTAATATTTGAAGATTTTTATTCACACATGTTTACATCAATAAAACCTTTACTACACAGTGCTCCTTTAGCTTGACTGAGACAATGTTATTTTAAATTCAGTAACAGTAATTGTAGTAAAAAGATAAAGTTATGGTACATTAATGACAGCTCTGCACTTTAGTAGTAGGGAAAGGGGACTTCTGGCTCACTTGATTGATGGCTTCCGGTCACGTGACCGGAAGCGCTGCGTCATGAAAGACGTCATCTGAGGCTGAGCCAGTGACGTAGGCGGTTTTGTGACGAAATGAGTAAAAGTTCAAAGTTCAAGGTCACGGTGAAGTTTTTTTAAAAAAATCTACCTCGCACTCGTAAAACGATTGTGATTCGATAGTTAATCGATAATAAATATCGAATGAAACAATCGAATGAAGCAATCGAATGATACGAGTGCGAGGTAGTACAATTACAAATATTACTTTATTTTATTTACAATAAGTTATGTTTACAATAATTCATGTTTACAATAGTTCCCCGTTGTTGGTTGTCATCGATGTTGTTGATCCGGACGAGTTGCGGCCATCACTTTGCTTTCTGATGAAAGACGGTAGATACTTCGATCCCTGCGCAGAGTCCATGTTGTTTTTTGATGCGTAAAGTTCCAAAGATAAATCGTAACCGGACGCAATAAGAAGTCTTAACTCTTCACTAAACACCTCGAGGTCTTGGAAAGTCGCAAGATGAATAGAGTCATAATGAATACACCTAATTTTAATGGACATTTTAATATAATGTTTTACGTTTGTGGAGAGCACTCGATGTTCACCAGTCGAGAGCCGGAGGTGTACTGACTATTCGCTAGCTAACGTTCTGATATGAAACGAAATGGTGGGGGTAAAAGTGTGGTGGGGCGGAGAAGATGGCGGACAGCAGATGGCAGGCGGCAGGTGGCAGGTGGCAGCTGGTGCGAGGCAGATCGTTGCTACTACATTCGCCGCCACAGTAATGCAATCCTTCGGCGTAATTCTTGTATTTTATCTTGTCGGTTCATTTGATACGTTTTACATCTACATATGCAATAGCTGAAACACTTGCACTTACGACAAGCTTTCCCGTCAACTTGATCGCCTGGTATTTTAAAACATTGTAACTCGCAACAATATGTCTTCAAATTGTTATCGAAAAATAAATTGTTCATAGGTGGCACCGACATGTTAGCTGCAGCGTGTGTTAGACAAGACTGAGACTAACTTCACTGCTCCCTCTCTTTTATACCTCTTCATAAGTTAACCCTGAATGAAAGTTCAAGGTCATCCATTTGAATTTTAAAAAAAAGCAACACAGCAGTATATAAAATAATATACTGCTGTGTTGCTGTTTTCTTTATTTTTTTTATATTATTTTTTTATATTTTTTCTTTTCTTTATTAAACAAACATCTTACAATACAATAAACTTAAGTTTAACATTGATGACTAGAAATACAAACAATAAAATACAAACAGAGAAATACAAACAGAGACATTATGTACAAGGATGCATGATGTGCAGAGTGAGTTCCGTTGAGTTGTTGCCGCTTACACCGTGTGATACCAAATACAACGTCCCCGGTTGAATATCTCGCAAATCTTCATTCTGTAGCAGTTGAACAAATCGTTTTGGAAGAAATACTTGAAACTTCGGCTCATCTCCTGAAGTTAAAGGTGCTTCGCTCAATGAAACTAGAATTGCTTCTCCATGTGTGGTTTCCACTTTCTTGATGTTATGAATAATGTAGTGTTTTTGTTCTTTTAATTCTGAACACTTTTTAGTTAGCAGAAGGTCGGATTTTGAATGAGTGTTGAATTGATCAACCAGTGTTTGTAGAAACTGTTGTGATGCCATCTTCGTCAGTAGTGGTTGCGATGTCTTCTGTGATGTTGCCTCTTCGGAGTCTCGAATAATACTCGTGCCGGAGCGGTGTTGGCTCCTCGTATTTATAGGCCCCGCTACCCCCACCACATTCCGGTTCTTTGCTACCCCCACCACATTTCTGCGTTTGTTCCAAGTAAGCAGCCAAACGATATGCGTTGTGCAATGCGCAGTTTAATTGTCCGTGTTTAGGATCTTTTGCAGCAACACAAATATTACCGAGATTAATGTTAAAGTCCTTACCGATGGTTATATCGAAAACATCACCGTGCGTGTACTTTTGTATCCAGTTCCTTTTTTCTAATCCTCTTGTGTATATATGTGAATATTGTTTGCAAAAGTTAAACATAATACTGTGCAGATTACTGTAGCTTATAAATCCTTCATACCAATGTATGTGATGAAAGTAGTTTGTTATCCATTTGTTTGTACTTTTTGCTTTGGCGTTAAGGTTGTTAAAAGAAAAAGGAGCTTCAAACGTGAATGGGTAAACTACAAATGTAAGCAAGTCTAAAATTACTAATTCCTTGATAATAAACCTATCATCATTATTTCGAAATGCTTGAAATTCTATTACACAAGGCTTTACACTCACTTCTTCATCCCCTCCGCTCATCATGGCACCTAGCGATCAACTAAACTGTTTTCCACACCACGGTAGGTTAAATACCAGGCCGTACAGTTGCAGGCGCGTTGGTGTATATTTAACGTGGGCACCGTCCCCAATAGGCCTACCCCACGTGTGTTCTTCTTTACTAAGTCAAACTTTAGTCTTTTTTAACTTCTTCTTCTTGTGTTTCGTTTTCTTCTTCTTCTTGTTTCTCCGTTTCTTCTTCCTGTGTTGTTTCTTCTGTAGCTTCTGTAGCGATTTCTACAAGTGGTTCAAAATCCTTTAACTTTCTCCACATGCAAACTTCATGAGGTATTCTATTAAAAATAGATGTATCCACAGGTCCGTACACGATGGTGCTATCAGGTTGTTTTTCCAAAGTATCGACCAAATATTCTTTAATAATAGCGCTTGCAAATACCAACTGTCTCATGTACCTTGTAATAGGTTCTGTTGCGTAGTTTAAAACGTAGAATTCTTCACGTGACAGTAGAATCTTATTTTCATGTTGAGTCAAGTCTCTAATTCGCACTTGTAGTTGTCCACGATGTTTAACAATATCGATTTCATTGTCACAATCCAAAAGTCGAATATGTGTTTTCCTTCCACACAAACTGTTAGTTAAATAACATTCTATTAAATGTACATGTTTCAAAAATGACTCCCAAGCATTTTGCGAAAATAAAACCTTTTTTGTTCCATGGTGTAGTATTACTGTAGGGGAATAATCCAATGACTTCATCAATCCAACTGATACACTTTTACTGATGCATGCTGAGATGGGGTAAAAGATTCGCAAAAAAACTTCAGTTAAAATGTGAGGAGGAATATTTTCTTCAACTTTCTTCTTCCTCTTTGGTACTACCTTTGATGGGTCTGCATTACTTTCCTCCTCTCTATCTCTTTTACCAAACTTTAAAAATGCAGTTATTTCCTGGATGATTTCTTCTTCACTAGTATTATCACGTTCCAATAACGGTGCTACCTCTGCATCACCTTGTACAACAGATGGAGAACTCATTTTGTAGAAGATGTTGCCCATGCGACGATAGACGATCAACTGAAGACCTGCATTGTTGCTCCGCTATTTATAGGTTAGCGACAGTGGCGGTGCCGGTGGTGGTACAACGTTTTACAATACCGTCTTTACGATACCAGTCAACGGTGTGTATGTAACAATTTTATCGTGCAAAATTAAACAATACGCAGATGTATTTGCAGGTACGTTTTCTTGAAATTCCATTTCTATTTTTATATCAACACTAGACGATTTTACAGATTCGTTTTGTTTGGAGCAATCAATTACAACAATCGGAGCTTTCGATTCAAACTGTACGGGAGATAGTAGAGGTGTGTTTGTTTTGCCGTAATATGAATTTTGGAACCTAGCGTACATATCGTATAAAACACTGTACCTTTTTTTATCAAAAGAGATATTAAAGTTGTCGTAGGGAAAGAATTGTGAATTCAGGAACACTTTACAGTTTGTTAATTTACAATGGTCAAATTCACCAGCATTTTCAGTTAATATACTTTTTTTCTTTGTTTGTAATCCAAAGATTACATATCTCGCTTTTTCCAAATGAGTAGAAGTTTTTACAGTCCATGTATGCCGTTGTGTTGAAGGTAAAACGGGGTATTCATGAAACTCCCAGCTTCTGAATGGCATTACAATGTCTCGATCTGATTTTAACTTTCTTAATAATGTAATCCTGTGTTCATCATTTAGTCGCACATGTGGTACTCTCCAAACAATCTTGTCTAATGTTAGTTTCCAGTCTAAATTGGCTTCAGTTGTTCCAGCAGATGCTTTAATAATATCATTATCGTTTGATGACCTTAATAAAACTAGTTCTTGTTTTACATTTATTATTATTCTTCTGTAATCTTCAGCAAATCCTAAAAGTAATCTTAAAGGTACGTAAAAATCAAAGTTTCCCGAAGCGTCAGGAGTAATTATACTTTTGTCTGGTGCAACCCATCCTGCAACAGCTAACAGATTCTTCTCATTTGGTGTTAAAGACGCTAATCCTTTTAATGTACTGGAAATTCCAACCTTTTTTGTTGAATCGACTGTAACTCCTGAAATTTCATATCTAATCTCGTCAAACAAAAATGCCATAGGATTATTTATGAACGGAACAGTGGTTCCAACAGTACCGTCAGCTTTTGTTACTTTTCCTTCAATATATAAATAACTTTCGCATGGAAGAGTATAAATGTCTTGTTGTTGTATAGGAATCCTAATTTCATCGTTATTGTTTAATTTGGACGAAGCGTAAGGGTTGTGCGTGTGATATTCCTTTTCCCATAAGGTCTCGTCGAATGTTGGGCCCTGCGCTATATCCAGTATATCCATTGTTAATGACCTTTAATCCAATTTCTTCTAGAAAACGAATGTTGTCACTTGTTAATCCTTCTACAGCTGATGAGCTACTGACCTCTTTGCTGGTTGGCTCTCTCTTTTTAAATGATAACCCCATTATCTAAGCGGATGATTTTATATGTATTCTTACAGTAATAGCTTCTCCTCGAAAGTCAATAAGGTTTCCGTCTTGATCCACTATGTTCAGCACGATGTCTGAAATGAAACTGGTGTTTAACGGTAGGTACACAAGGTTTTGAGGCTTTTCTACTATCTTGAAACCCGGTGCGACTGATGGGTAGAATGTGTGTAATATATGCCGATTTTCTCCATCTCTGTAGGATCCTTGTATAATGTTACATGTAATGTCTATGCTGTTTACTTTGATGATCGTCACAGTTCTATTCCCAGAATGAGTTGTATTAGGTTCTAATACCTTTGTTTCCTTAGAAAACCCCAATAAACTACCAATTGAACGTTCTTGGCCAAAATCAATATAATACTTAGAAGTAATTTCGGCTTTCATTGTATTGTTATTGCCTTTTATCGTTATATTTTCTTTTCCCATATGTTTTTGTATAACTTCATTTATATTATCAATTTCATAAGCTCCTGTTGGTAAACTGAATTCTTCCAAAGCTGAATATTTTCCTTTATTATCTTTTGTCTTGTAATAATGTATTTTGTTATTAATTCCTTCACTAACGTTTGGAATAGAGTTATATGTTGTTAAATCCAATAATGCGGCTTCCCATAGTCTTCCTTTTTGCAAACGTAGCGCTGGAAACAGAATACTGCGCAAAGTACATGAGTTACCGGTTAATGACACTGTATACGAAGACATCTTAAAGTTGACTAACACTTTTAGCTAAAAAGTCTAAACATAAATGACCGCAAATGGATGTATCATCAGGTTGTTTTCTTGTATAATTGTAAAAAACATTTTCTGCCGCACGAAAGTATTGTTGAAGTTCTTTCGGTGGTGGAAGGTTTCCAAAACTGTCGAAATAATAAATCGTTTCACCAAGTTTCTTGTAACACACCCAATGAGTGCCTAATCCTTCACTATTATCCAAATTTACTATACCAGTCTCATTTTTCCACATTTTAACCGGTAATTCATCTTTCATAAATACTCCTCTAAAAAATGGGATTTTCAAACAAGAAGCATATGTAATCAGTTCTTCATTGGTTAATTCTTTGTTTTTAATTATTAATTGCTCTTTCTTATTTAATACACACGATACGGTCTTAGGTATAGTCCTCCTCCCTTTTTTATCATTGACCATATTGTTGGTTTCTTTTTACCTTTACCACTAGTAGATCGACGTTTTCTTCTGATATTACCTCCTTGTTTCTTAGCGGGTCTTTTCCCACGCCTTCTTCTCTTTCCTCCTCCAAACGTAGTTTTTGCTTTCATTGCTGCTGTTACTGCTAAAGACGCTGCTTTTTCACCAATACTCGCGTCACTAGATTTTACTCTTTGCCAAGCTTTCTCAGAAAGTGCTCTATCTGCTATTGATCTATTTTTTGTATCACCAAATTTGGAATACGCTATATCGTGCTGTTTACAAGCCTGATCAAGCTTATTTATTCCAGGATCTCCTCTAGCAAGCCGTTTCTCTAATTTGGTTCCAGGACCACAATATTGATATCCTCCAGGTAAATGTAATTCCACAGGTAATAAATCAATCGCCTTGTTAACTATAGCTCCAACCGGTTTACTTAATAGAGAAAATGCTGTTGATGCTATTCCCCTTCCTCTCTGTAATCTCTCTCGATTATGACTGATGCGTTTAGCCCTCGGCATGACTATTTATAGCCAAACTTACAATCAGTAGGTGCACTCTATAAATGTTTTACAATGAATGTAATATTAGTCTTGGCTTCTTGTATTATATATACTGTTTAAAATCCATTTATTATATAGAAATGGATTAATTAATTAAATGTAGACATAATAAATAAAAGTAGTAAAAATAGAAATAAGGTGTAATTGAAGATGTTTCAAATGTTTCTCCGCTGGTGATGGTATCGTTGTTTTCGGTAAAATGAATAAAATCTAAATAGTTGTCATGTTCCCTTAGAAACTTGCCACTTAATCGTTGGTAATTAAATAACACATTCCAGTCTAGTTTATCTTTAAAATTGTCAATGTAATTTTCAGAGAGATTTTGATATTTACTTATTACTTCCCAACAGTTATTAAAATTTGATGTCATCTCTACAAGGAAGTTTTCTGAAAACTGTTGTCTTTGTAAAATATGAATCCAGTTAACTCTGTGAAAATAAATTCTTAACATAGTCATTGTGAAGAGGTAGTGTATGGAAAGTTGTTCCCAATCCATATATCTATCAAACCGTTGAACAAAACCATCTGTCAGCACTCCTTGGGGAAATCTCGGCTCTTGAGATATTAAACTCCACGCAGTAATATTGGATTCCATCATCCTCTCTGTATCATCTCTCGAATATAACTGATGCTTTATCCCTTATCATGGGTATTTAAATTCTTTTTTCTCTTATATAATCTTCATCGTTTTCTGTTGGTTCATTAATCACATTCACTTTATCCCCCTTTCCTAATGTCTTGACTTTAGAAGGCTCAGACGGTTTATCTAATTGATTAGGTTTTTCTGGATTGTGTATCTTTTTCCAGTCTAAATAATTGTGGCTGTCAACATCTGAAGCTACAGCTCTTCCTGAAGCCCGATGGATATAATTAAATAAAGCTGCACCAAACCTTTCCATATGTTTTTCATATTCTGTAGTCCATTTCTTGTGTACTATATCAAATATTTTCTTATTTACAGCGTCTCCATCCTGCTCACAATCACCTACATTTGACAATTTTAATTTTTTTACATCATAGCTTGTATCAGTTTCATTCTTTTTGTAAATCGTTAACAATTTTAAAGTCGCTAAATTTACTGCTTCACCATCATAAATGGGATGTTTTATATTGCTTAACCTTTTACCGGAAAATCCCCAATGGTCTTCGTGTACAATCGGGGTTCTTTTATCCATGTATTGTACCGTAACCGCATCAGAAGACAAAAGCGGATCACCAACATTTTGAATTACTTTTCCTTCAAAATTATAATTACCATCAGGTGTTAACGGAAACCCAGCTCTTTTTTCACTATATCCAGATTTTACTCCAAACTCGGAATACCGTCCAAACTTGTCCACACTCATGATGTAACTGAATCGCTATCGTTTAGGTTCTTACTATATATATATATATATATATACGTCTACTGAACAATTATTTCTCGTTTTCGCAGTTCATCAACCAAAGCTACCCATTCGTTTTCTAAACCAGTGTGCCCGGCTTCCATAGCTTCATGTAATAACCTCATTCGATCAACTAACTTATTTATATCGTTGTAATATATTATATTGGTTTTATACACATTTTTTAATAATCCCCTTCCAGATGTAGTAGGATCAGTTGTTTTTCTTTTTTTATGCAAAACATTTAATTCAGCAGAAGATAAAGCTCTTCTTTTAATTGGAGCTTTATTTGATTTCGAGGGGAAAAGACTAGATATAATGTTTGTGTATTTTATTGACCTGTTTCTATGAATAGGTAGTTCTTTGGAATATTTTTTTCTATGTGCATTTGTATACTCTAGTATATTTTTAAACAATTGTAAATCCTTTTTAGTATATTTACCAGGATTATTTTTAAAGATGAGTTCAAACAAACCTGTTGTACCTTTATATTTCTTATCACCAATAACTATATCATCATTTTCGTTTATATCTAACTTTCTATCTCCAATCATTAATCCTTTATCCTCTATTCTAGCTCCATATGTATGATAATTTCGATTAGCATGTGTGCCATGTAACATTTTTAATGTATATTTTCTTCCAAGTGTTCCTTTAAACATAATATCTGTGCCTAATTTGCTTAAGTTGGATGGGTTGATATCCTCTTCTTCTGCTCTTGTATCTTCCGCACTTGTATCTTCTGTACTTGTATCTCCTGCAATGTTCTTTTCCCTTAAATCTCCTATATCTCCGCTTTCTTCATACTCGTCGCTTTCTTCAGATGTTTGTAACTGGTCAGAACTTTCATCATTCTGAAATTCTTCTTCATATTTGGAAATTGGTAGCATTTTGTCTCCTTCGAAGCGAATTGAAGGTCTTTCCATATTTTGTGCTAATCGCTTTAAAGGTTCAGTAACAGGTTTGAATGTTGTTTCTAAAAATTGCTCTCTTTCATTTATACCTGATTTTAAAGCTCGGTTTTTTTGTCTAATAGAATCACTAAGTGATTTTATTTCCTTTAATAGCTTTTCCTGGTTAACCATCTTCACACCTTGACGACTTGTACAGTAATACCGCTAATCAGTGTATTAAAACGAATTTATCAAAACCTATTCTATAACGACCATCTTTTATAGCTTGATCTTTCATAATAACCAAAAATCCATACTTTTCCGCCCATGCTTTTCCGCAAAGCTCTTTAAACTTTTCAAATGGCATATCCGCATTCACATGATCGTTATATATATGTTTTAGGTTAGTATCATCTTGTTTGAATACAATTAGAATATTTGCATTATCTCTGATAAGTTGTTTTGGGATTTTGCTATAAGTTTGTCCTATATATATGCTGTCGATGTTATTATGTCTTCCCATGGCAAAGTAGTTTCTAATAGTATCCTGATTTTCACAAGATACATCGTCAAATATAAATACAGAATACGGTTTCGCTTCGTTTGGTTGCATAATGCTATCACTAGCGTTAAATTTGTAAAAATTAACATCAGACACATCAGATAGGATTTTATCCAGCAATTGATACTTTGGTTGATGTAGAGACTTTGAAAAAATATATAGGTTACTAAACCTTAATCCCTGCGGATTAGTGATCAAATTAAAGACAACATTGGTCTTTCCACAGTTTGAGGGGCCACTTACTATACATCGAACAGTGTTTGGAAGTAAACTACCGTGTTTACCATTGTTGATTTTAACGTTATCCACAGTTAAATCATCTATGTTATTAATATTGAATCGATCTTTATGGTGAATAATCTCCATCCTGCTCAAAGGTTAACGATGAAATGAGTTGCTTGTATTAAACCAAGTCCTTTATAGGTATCCATGAATCCTCAGTTTTGTTAAACCCTAACCACCGCACTTTAACTGCGTCCTTTTTTCTTTGTAACACTTTTTCAACAAGATATACATCACCTACTGTTGACTTTAACATTTCATGTCCATAAAATGCACCTTGCAACAAATCTCCTTTGTTATCTTTTAGGATATACGTTTCAGGTACAGTCGGTTGCACTTTATACACTGTAAAAACTTCATTCGTCCAATTGGGAAGGTATTTTTTGGTAAACACTCCCTTATATTTACTAATCCGTACTTTATCACTTACATTAAATTTTCTTGGCTGCATTTTTTCTACTTTAGGCTTTGTATTTTTCTTTATGCGTTTTAATACATCTTTTGCATTTCTTCTATTTACTTTGTTAGGTTTCATACCAATAGTTCTATGAAACCTGTTGTTATAATCATTTATTAATTGTGGTAAAACATCATACCATACGTAAGAACCTCTTTTTGAAAATTGTTTATACAGTGCTCCTTTTAAGGTTCTATTAAATCTTTCTACAATAGCAGCTTTTTTCTCTGAATTTGTAGAATAATGATTTATTTTATATTTATTCATTAACTGTGCAAAGTTTGTATTAAAGTATTCTGTTCCATCATCAGTTTGTAAATGTTTAATTTTGTTTTTATCTCTTTTTATGGCTATTTCCATGGCTTCTGTTACGCTTTTACCAGTCTTGTCCTTTAGAGGCAAAGCGTCTGCAACTTTTGTAAAACAATTAATAATTGTGAGTATATATTTAAATCCTTTGTTTATTCTGCTATGCGGTCGCATTTCAATTAAATCCGCTTGATATAGATCATTTATCCCTTTTATAACAGTATTTCTTCTTGGAAACTTTATTCTTGCAGGTTTGTGTAGTTCATTAATAATCTTCTCCTTCAGGTCTGACATGATGGTTTCACGAAGGCAGCTGATATGGTATTAAATATTCTTTTGTATAAATCTGCTTATATATATACATATAGTTCAAGGTCATTCAAAACTTGTGTAAAAAAAGGGGAAACACAGCTTAACATTGCTGTGTTTCCCCTTTTTTTACGGAAAGGAAAAGGATAGAGGATCTAGGACGATGAAAGGGTTATTAGTCAATAGGGTTGAGGGAATAGTGACCGAATGGTAAAGTGTGGATGTTGTCTGGAAGGGTTTGTCTTTTGTCGTCATTACAGGATAGCGCCTTTTTAACTTCAGTCACGCTGTACAGCTGATGGTTAAAACTTCTGATGGTGTTGAATTTAGCTGTAATGATGTTATCCTCAAATAAGCATTGCTTGTAGTGTTCAAAATGCACTTTCTTCTTTAAATATAAACTCTTTACACCTTTAGCTTTCTTAATATAGCTATTCTTCTTTTCTTCTTCTTCTTCTTTTTCATTATAGAGTTTCAAAGAATATAGTTTAGACATCAGTGCAACAATCTCTTCAAGTAGAACACCATTAGCCTCATCCTTGAATTTGCCAAGTACTTTTTTGTGTCTGTCATTGTCGTAGTTTGGATGATCTTTTGGATAATCGGAGAAATCAAAGTCGTTCTTGTAAATAAATGTACGTAAATCTTTATACATGTCCAATGTTACTATGCGATATATAAAAGCGTCAGTGTCCATATATGTAATAGATATATTTTCTCTTCCGTAGAACGCCACCATTTTGTTGTAGTGAAAATCGTACATGTGTGTTTTTGAGATGTCCAAGATTGACATGCCTATATACAAAGGACGATCCATCTTCACACTCGTCTTCTTCATGGACACTGCTACAAGTTTTTCATTAATTATTATCGATGTTCCAAAATTTGGCTGCTGTACTAGTTTCTGTAATTTTTTTGCGTCGGTAACAAGTTTAACATTTTTATGTCTTCTTTTGTTTTCCAATGTTTTTCCAAATATCGCATTATTCATTAATTTAAAGAAATCTTTTTGAAAGTCTGATGTAGCTGCTGCTCTTCTGATGGTATTTGAATCAATGTAGGGTTTCAACCAGCATGATTGAGAAAATTCCAAAACTCTATTAATTTTTGTTAAACGTAGTCCTAATTCGATAGCTTGTTGAACCACCCAAAAGTGAGCCACGTAGCGTTGTTTATTATTTAATGTCATCATTAATTTGGGGTGTTTTCCAATTGGTGAAATTTCTGTTTTAGCAAGAAGTGGTAGGTCATAATGAAGATCATGTAAATTTTCTGGGTATTCAAAATCGCAATCCAAAATATATCCAGTGTCACCATGTTTCGGAATTTGTAAAATATCGCCAATAAAGTCGGGATTAATCCATTTAAAGTTATCAAAAGGAAGTGGGTTTGACATTGCCCAACCGTACAGGTTATTTGCATCGAAATATCCTAAATAGGTTGACGGTTTGGTTTCATCATAATCGGGTAGGTATTTGTTGTTGGCTTTGACATGTCTGGTAACACTTTGGGTCAATCCGCCTCTTACTCCAGCTTCAACCATTAAAACCATGTCAATGTCTGTTAAAAGTTGGAGTTTGCATTTTGTTTCTTTTAACATGGCTTGCCAAGCTAATCCTGGTGAAGTATACGAATGTAGAGGGTCCAAACCGTAGGCAGCAAAACAAGTGTTTCGGAATTCTTCCATTACATCACAAAGAAGAGTTACATCTAGTTTGACATAAAAGTCCGAGTAATCTCCTAAGGTCTTCATATCTAACTCGTTCCATACTCGACGTGCGTGTTGATAGTCCTCAAGTGATATTTCCGAATCATTAAGTTTGTTTTTGAAGTGTTCTGGTGGAGGTAGTGATGTTTCATCAAATCTATGCAGTCCATCGATGTAATCATAGGGGAAGACTCCTTTTCGAAGAACCAAATCCATTTTACTATTGGGTACAATTTTGCTTGTTTCTATCAAATCTGTTCTTCTTAGATTTTCAGATAATTTCATGAGGCTTGAAGGCATAAATCTAAATGAATCAACAAACCTTAATTTAATTTTACCCACCTTTTTTGAAAAGCTTATAAATTTTTCCATTGTAGTAGCCAAAACGTCTATTGCTCCATTATCTCTTCCTAGTTCGGGGATTATGAAGTGCGAATCATAACCACTCAGATTGTGCAGAACTACGGGGATGAAATATGGTAGTTTGTAGTTCAAGTTGCAAGCGTTACAGGCTGCACCTCTATACGCTCCCGTAAGATGATCGTGGTCACGAACTTTAACGTTATCCAGTGTAAAGGTGTTATTACACAAATAACACGTTGTTGTTGAATAATAATGTTGAAGCTCTTCTTCTTCCATAGGTGACATGGGTACCTTTGTTCCATACAGTTCTTCTACCTTTGCAGCTATTTCATACAGATCATCGACAAAGTATTTGGCTGCTTCTTCACCGCGATAAATCTTTGGAGAAGATGATAGTCCATATTTTTGAAGATGGTCTTCAGTCAACGTGGATTTAATTAGTATGCAATAACTGTTTGGTGAATGAAGTTGGTATTTGCTTCTTCTTGTAACGTCCTCTTCTTGTTGTTCAAGTGGATGTAAAGAAGACTCGAAATCAGCGTAAACAGCAACAGGTACACGGTATTGTTGTATTATTTTGTCAAATTTTATCTGCGCTCTGCTGGAATGTGGCAATTTAATTCTAACCTCATAGTTTCCATTACATAACCTTTGATGTTCTACTAACCATTCTGAACCTCCCCTTCTTAATGGTTTGCCTACATGACAAAAACATCTTTTACAAATGGTTTTCTCTCCGTGTTTTTTTGATATTTGTTTAGATACAAGAGCTGCAAAGTTTTTTATGTAGACATAGTGGGATATGTCCCCTTTAGTGATCAATAGCAAATCCGTATGATCTCTGCGCTCAATAGGTGTTATGCGCAAGGGGTACGCATTGTTTGACGAATCTAAGCCAAAAATGTTGACAGAAGCTGAAGGATTTTGCTTTTCAAATTTTGATATATCAGTAATTGCAACAGGGTAATTCATTCCCTGGAAATTATACTTATGTTGTATTTCTTCATATTTGTGACTTGGTCTTATCGGATTGTCTGTTACATATTTGACCAACATGGCATATTTAAAACATTCAGTATCTTGATTTTGTACGTTGACGCAGGAAAAGGTATTTCTAATCTTTGTTGGTAGAGGGATGTAGCTACTTCCTCGAATTCCATAGCCGTGTTTGTGTACTCTTAAGTCTAGCCCTGTGATGCTTAACAAACTCCATCCAGAGCCTCTTCCTTCATGTTCTTGTATTTTTGTCTTGAGCTCTTCAAAACATTCAGATACGATTGAATCAATATCTGACGAAAACATAATGGTACGGTTTTTTGTTAAAAACCCTCTCGGTGAAGTTTCATTTTGAATGTTTGTAAATAAAGCATCCATTAATAGTCCAAATTTGATAAAATTTAATCTTTTTAATTCATTTTGCAGAGTTTTACTTACCAATCCTTTTGCGTTATTTAAAAATTCTTCGAGTTGTAATTTTGCATTGTCAATTTTAAAGTGGGTTACTACATTACCCGGAAGTGCTCGGGCATGTAGTTCTACATTTACTGCTGTTGATGCTGAAGGACGGTGAAGTGTAGACAGAGCATGCGTAGAACTCGATGCAGCTGATGATGTTGAAGGACGATGAAATGTAGACAGAGCAGGCGTAGAAGTCGATGCAGCTGATGATGTTGAAGGAAGGTGAAGTGTAGACAGAGCAGAGGTAGAAGTCGATGTTGATGGTGCATATTGAATTACAGTTGGTCTGGAATGTTGGTGTTGAGCTAACATTTGATCTATTTCTTTCAATTCTTCTTCTTCATATTTTTCATCTTGGTTGTTGTTATGTTTCAGTTCATTATGAATCATTAAAAGAAATTCATCCTTAAATGAAGACTTGCAAATATTGCAGCGATGCATAATGTAGGTGCGATCTCCACAAAGGTCAAGGCAATAATGAACAACACTGCAAATGCCCCTCTATTTATACCCTAGCAAAAGTGGTGGGGGTACGTATTACGTTAAGTTTACTATTTTTTTGCATTTTATATTTACTATTGTAGCTGAAGGCTACAAAGTTCTGTATTTAGGTCAAGGTCATTGAACATATTTGCCAAAACGGGGAATAGAGCAGTAAATGATTTCATATCAAACCATAAACTGATCTATTCCCCGCTCTGTATTTAACTAAGACAATTTTCTCCAACAGGAACATTTGATAGATTTTAAACTCGGATGTGAAGTCGGATTGTACACATTGCATCTCGATCAACTAAAAATTTCATAAAACAATAGGGATCTTCAGTTGTAGATTCATCTTTAACATATTCGATGGTCAACATTGCAGAACGAAGATCTTGTGGAATTACGTCGACTTTTATGAGTCGCCTTTCGAGTTCAAACCGTTTTGTTATTGATGTAAGTTTTATCACATCATCGATATCGATGAGGGGAAAGCTGTAGCAAACGGAGTTTCCTGGTGGGTTCATCATGCCGATATGATAAATATACACTGTTGCATCGACATTAAATAGACGTTCCCCCACCATTAAATTTATAAGTTACCCCCACTTTTTCTAAACAAAAAAAAAAGCAAAAAAAAAAAAAAAATTGAAAGCTGGTAAATATTTTCTGTCTTGTAACTGGGTCAAGGTTATACAACGATATTACCAAAACGGGGAATAGAGCAGTAAGTAGTTCTCACTTTGACTACAAACTGATCTATTCCCCGCTCTGTAAGTTTGTCAGTTGACAAGAAAAAGACAACACTTAATCAGACTCATTTGATGAATCGGAATCAGTTGTATCAGAAGCGTCGGAAAGAAATAGTCGTCGACGAATATGATATACCCCTCGTGCACTATCTAAAAATAACCCATCCAAACTACTACTACTAGTGGTTGGAGTTTCATCATGTATTTCTTCAGAACAGAGAAGATGCTGATAGATTCTATAGGTTTCAGATTCCCCGTCACTTAACGGTTCAATTTGTTCCATATATCCTGCTTCAAGATCATCACTGTTTATATCACTTAATAATTCAAAATCTTCCATTGCATCCATATCACTTAATAATTCAAAATCTTCCAATTCGTCTTCATTTTCATCCTCACTTTCAATCACAATATGTTTTATAATTCCTACGATTGATTTTGCAGAAGGAAATATATTATCCTTTGGTGACATAGCTGCTATATATTCTAGTGCTAACACAAGTAGCAGAATGAGATAAGCACTGATGAGAAATCTCTTTTTATATTCCCCGATTTAAGTGGTGGGGGTAACTAGTGATAAGAAATGGGTATTATTGTATCAAATATATGTAACAATGTTTATGAAACAAGGATGTTTAAGTCCTGTAAGTAGGTCAAGGTCGTTTTAACTTATTACCAGAACGGGGAATAGAGCAGTAAGCGATTCTCACTTTGACCGCAAACTGATCTATTCCCCGTTCTGTTTTCCCCCCGTTCAGTATTTCCAAAACATCTTTAGTCAATTACGAATGCTAGAAGGTCTTCAGGAAGATCTTGTTGAAGTGATGCACCTTCTAACAACGTTTCTAACGCATTAATGTATTTTATCGCCTGTATCAAAATGGCATGCCTTGAACTTTTTTTATCCATAAACGGTAATTTTGATTGTAATAACTTATATGTTTGATTTATTTTTTTAATCCTTCCTCTTTCTCTAGCATTCCTTCTTCTTGCCTCATCATTCTTTTCCTTGTTATTTGTTGTAGGCTGCATCGATGTTGTAGGCTGCGTCGATGTTGTAGGCTGCATCAACTCTGCTGGGCTATTCATAGCTGAATAACTATACTCTAAAGCTGTACGCCTTATATATGTTTACCCCCACATATATAAGGGGGGGGGGGGGGGGGTGCAAGTTTTAGGGAGGAGATATTTTTGTAAGAAATATATATATATATTTCAATGTTGTTTTTTACCAAACGAAAATTGTCTAAGTCCCAAGGTCATCTGAACAAATTGCCAAAACGGGGAATAGAGCAGTAAGTGGTTCTCACTTGGACCGCAAACTGATCTATTCCCCGCTCTGTATTCTAAAGTAAACAATAAATCTTCTCACTATTGAGCAACCTTTGCTCTTTGAAGCTCAAGTTCTAAGTCTCCAACCAGGCGAAAGTCTGCATCGTGCTCCTCCCATTGTTCAGGAGAACGCGGTTGTGCACACCACTTTGTAAAGGCGTACCTCATTGCCTCATTATACTCCTCCAGGATAACATGATAGGGTCTTGGTTGCTGCGTTGTAGACTGCATCGATGATGTAGTTTGTTGCGGATGTGACTGAGCATCATTCTCCGCAACCTTATTAATCTTAAAAACTTCAGTCATTTCTGCAGCCTCAGCAATTGCGTACAACTCCTCTTCGTTAATTTCCTTTCCCCATGTGTTGCTGTTGACGCTCATGATGATACAACTAATAATTATATTCCGAATCGCTCGCTTAAATACCCGCTTACCCCCTCCCCTCTTTACTGTTGAATAATGACTTTAGTATAATATTTCTCCTTTTTCCTTTTAAGTTTATCTTTGACTTAGTGTAAATTATCCAAGTCCGTTATCTAGGTCAAGGTCGTTGTAACATTGCAAAAAAAGTGTGGACAACTTATTTACACTCTGCAGCATATGCTACAAATTGTAAATAGGTTGTCCACACTTTTTTTTAATTTGGAAAAAATGCTTTATTTAATTTGGAATAAACTTTTGGTCTTTTTATTTATATTATTATTTTAATGATTTCCACACAGTGATACCTGTATCATTTCGAATTAAATAGTCCTTGTGGGTAGGTTTTTTGACGTGGAGGTCCATGGCTCTAGGTAACTCTACATAGTACAGTTTACCTTCACATTGAACCAACACCTTTGCAAAGTCCTTTATTTTAACAAAGAAGTAGCGTTTGTTTTTACAAAGCCTGTTAATTCGAATTTTAACTGGCACCACTGTTGCACGTGGTGAAGAAGGAGATGCGCCATGGTTTAATTTTAAATGAAGACTGCACGTTTCTTCATTTAAAATACAACGTTTAACACAGCGTTCACCTTTCTTAGCACCTTTTTTGAATATATAATTACATTGTTGTGCAGGAAGCATGCACATCCTTTGTACAGATTTAAGTTGTTTAAATTTCTCTGAAGGAGATGAAGTATATGTGCAGATTACTGAAGGTCTGGTTGGAGAAGATGATTGGGTGGCTGGTTGGCTTGGTCTCGAACTTGATGTTGATGAGGATGAAGAAGCAGACGATTTGGAAGACTTTGATGAACATGTAGAACAACTTGAAGATGTAGAAGGACTTGGAGAAACAGCACGAGACGTTGACAAAGGACTTGGAGAAACAGCACGAGAAGTTGACGGAAGAGGTGAAGGACTTGGAGAAACAGCACGAGAAGTTGACGGAAGAGGTGAAGGACTTGTGTAAGTCGTTGACGCAGCAGGTAGTGGTGGACAGTTCTCCGGGACGATGTTAGCTAACATCAGGGCTGTCCGAAGGATGGATGGAACCGCAGAAGACGGAGTGGTAGAGGCGGGCGAAGACGAAGCAGAAGGTTTCAATTTGAGAGGTTGTGTCTGCTTCCTAATGTGTGCCATGGTGTGAGGTATAACAGCACAAGAGGAAGAATGATTTTACTAGTGCTGGGGGACCCTCTTTTATACATACTGATAGTGGTGGGGAGTGCAAGTGTTATACGGTGGGGGTAATAATGTTGTAACGAGTAAATATATATTACAATACGGGGATTTTCTAAGTCCCGAAGTGGGTCAAGGTCGTTTGATCATATTATTAAAACGGGAAATAGAGCAGTAAGTGATTCTCACTTGGACCACAAACCGATCTATTCCCCGCTTTGTACGTGAATTTTCTAAGTCCCAAGGTCATCTGAACATGAAGCCAAAGCGGGGAATAGAGCATAACATACTGCTCTATTCCCCGCTCTGTATTTGGGAAGGGGACAAAAGACAACAAACAAGAGACTGATTTTAAACAAGAGACTGACTTTATATTTTACAAGGTTTTCTCAGGCTAAGATGGGTAATGTCAACCGGTTTACGCGCCGTATTGACACAAGGTCGGTTTGCGCGCCATACCTTAGAGGGGTTAGGAAAAGGATGAGAAGCAAGATACATTACTTTGAAAATAAAGACTTTGCCAGCAACTTTTACAAGAACAGCCAAGGTCGGTTTTGCAAAGGTCAACAGTATCACTGAAACCCGGTGGGACGTAGACCCAAACACCCGGCGTCAGGCTGCTGCGAACCCAAGTTTTGACCAAGGTTGTTGAGGGACCTGTAGGGCCGGGAGTACATATTTCATTAGTAAATAAGACACTTCAAACCGATACCAAACATTAACATATATTAGACTAACTACATTACCTAGCAGCAAACTACAAGCGTTATCTAACATGCTTAACAAACTAACTAAACATGCAAGGGCGCGGATCTCTTAATTGCGCGTCGGGCCCAACGCACACTTAACAGACCTACGCTGCAGCAGAGTGCAACCCACTGGGACGTATACCCAAACAGCGGGCGGCAAGCTACTGCAACGAGACTGCGGACTGCTCCCGCTTATAAAGGCAAAGTGACGTCACCAAAGCGGAAGGGGGGATGTTACGTCAAAGGGGGGGGGGGGGGGGGGGGGGGGGGATATTACAATACGAGGATTTTCTAAGTCCCGAAGTGGGTCAAGGTCGTTTGGTCATATTATTGAAACGGGGAATAGAGCAGTAATTGATTCTCACTTGGACCACAAACCGATCTATTCCCCGCTTTGTACGTGAATTTTCTAAGTCCCAAGGTCATCTGAACATGAAGCCAAAGCGGGGAATAGAGCATAACATACTGCTCTATTCCCCGCTCTGTATTTGGGAAGGGGACAAAAGACAACAAACAAGAGACTGATTTTAAACAAGAGACTGACTTTATATTTTACACAGTTTTCTCAGGCTAAGATGGGAAATGTCAACCGGTTTACGCGCCGTATTGACACAAGGTCGGTTTGCGCGCCATACCTTAGAGGGGTTAGGAAAAGGATGAGAAGCAAGATACATTACTTTGAAAATAAAGACTTTACCATCAACTATGTAAACAAAATTAATCAGTTAACGTTACTTTTACAAGAACAACCAAGGTCGGTTTTGCAAAGGTCAACAGTATCACTGAAACCCGGTGGGACGTAGACCCAAACACCCGGCGTCAGGCTGCTGCGAACCCAAGTTTTGACCAAGGTTGTTGAGGGACCTGTAGGGCCGGGAGTACATATTTCATTAGTAAATAAGACACTTCAAACCGATACCAAACACTAACATATATTAGACTAACTACATTACCTAGCAGCAAACTACAAGCGTTATCTAACATGCTTAACAAACTAACTAAACATGCAAGGGCGCGGATCTCTTAATTGCGCGTCGGGCCCAACGCACACTTAACAGACCTACGCTGCAGCAGAGTGCAACCCACTGGGACGTATACCCAAACAGCGGGCGGCAAGCTACTGCGACGAGACTGCGGACTGCTCCCGCTTATAAAGGCAAAGTGACGTCACCGAAGCGGAAGGGGGGATGTTACGTCACGGGGGGGATGTTACGTCACGGGGGGGGGGGGGGGGGGGGGTGACCTTGAACATGACCCAAAAAGGGGGGGGGGGGGGGGTGACCTTGAACATGACCCAAAAAGGGGGGGGGGGGGGTGACCTTGAACATGACCCAAAAGGGGGGGGGGGGGGGGGGGGGGGAGGTTGTGTCGTCACAGGGGAAGGGGAACCGGATGTAGACCGGTTTTTAGCTTTCTACCCGTATATGGAAATGTCACGGTTACACTTGGCGACCCGCTTTGCTCCGTCTGGTACCTCATTCCAGCTTTGCCTTGCGAACTGAATACACCTCTGCGCTATGTCTTCTCCCATTACACCCGAGAAACTGCAACGTTTGAAGGAGACTTTGAAGAAGTCTTCGGAAAAAAGGAGCGGATTCAAAAGACCTAGTTCTTTTAAATCTTGCATACGGAAGAATTTTCGAAACCACCCACTTTACTTCGACCAACGGCCTTCGACGTCCACTGCATCTTCACCATCGCTATCACCTCGCCCTTCATCGCTTCGACCTTCATCGCCGCCACCAACTGTTGAGGAGATAATGAAGAGGACGGCTACGGTGAAACTTACCGAGTTGGTAACGCCGCTGGAGTCTGTCGCCGTCAAGTTTGCGCAGTTGAAATTAAACGTGGAGTATCTACTTGTGGGGAAGATCAGCGATGATGAGTACCTACTCCAACACCTCTTTGGCGGCGGCCGTTACGTCAAGGTCCACCTTCCAAGGTCCACTCTGCCACCTCCTGAGACCAAGTGCGACTTGATTTTAGTACGGCAGAAGGGACAAGTAAAGTGGGTTACAAAGGAAAAATAAACACTGACTACCGCTCACCGCTCCTTATTCACCATCTCCTTCAAACACAAACGGTCCTTTTCAGGACCACCCTAAGCATTTCAAGTTAGGGACTTGGCCTGTACATAGGCAGGAGACTATTAGTCTTATGTTTGTGTGCAGCCCACTTTGTGAAAATTTCTAAGTCCCAAGGTCCTTGACCTTGACCTTGACCTTGAACATGACCCAAAAAAGGGGGGGGGGGGGGGGGGGGGGGGGGGGGGGGGGGGGGGGTACACAGTTTGTGCAAAGTATGTCATGTGGGTACTCAAATTACGCGGATTGATCAGACGAACAAGTTGGCGCAAACAGAATTCAGATCCGACAAAGGGTATAGCAGCAACAGCGAAAAACAACTATTTTCAAGGGCAAGCCTAAATAACTTCTTTATTTACGGTTTAAAATATATTAAGTGGGTACTCAAATTACGCGGATTGATCAGACGAACAAGTTGGTGCAAACAGAATTCAAATCCAACAAAGGGTATAGCAGCAACAGCGAAAAAACAACTATTTTCAAGGACAAACCTAAATAACTTCTTTGTTTTTGGTTCAAGGTCTAACATGTGGGTACTTCAATTACGCAGCTTGACAAGGCGAACAAGTAGGTGCAATTTAAATTTAAATCTAACCAACAGTATAGCATCCGTGGCGTAAAAACGATGGTTTGAAGGACAAGGTAACGTTGTGGTGGGGGTAGATGCCTATTATACACGATAACGCTACATCATTATTCTTCCAGCTCTTGTCGTATGAACATCTACCTAGACGGTCTGAAAAATGTCGCAGTTTTACAGGAACATGAGGAAGGTGACCTTCAGTAGTCCCCTTGACACTACTTTCTACTTCCCTGACGATGAAGACAGAAGGTCTACACTTTTAGTGGACAATGAGCGGTTTCGTCGAAGAATAATTGAGGTTGAAACACTTTTAACCAGTTGTTTGCTACGCAAAAAGAACCATATGAATACATGCACCGGTTTAGATCATAGTAGCTGTTATACTTATACAGCGTTGAAGCGCAAACATTATTGAGGTTTTTAGTTACGGAGGTAAGGTCTTGACAGTCTAAGAGCTAAACCCTAACTAACACATGTAAACTAGTTATTGTGCGATGTAAAATTTGGTGGGGAGACTGGTGTAGTGGGGGACTGGTGTAGTGGGGGACTACCATCTGCCGCACACTTGCCACCTGCCACCTGCCACCTGCCGCCGCCCATCTGCTGTCCACCATCTGCTTCGTTCTACTACACTTTTACCCCCACCATTTTGTTTGATACCAAAAACGCTAGCTAGCGAATAGTCAGTACACCTCCGGCTCTCGACCGGTGAACATAGAGCTCTCCGAGACGCTCTTCACAAAATAACAATATCATTTCACTCAAGGTCTGATAGATGTTTCTATTTCATTGCCGTCACGTATTCTTTCCTCCTGACAGCAATGAAATGCAAACACCTAACAGAACAGATAGGTGTCAAAAACACAACATGGACTCTGCGCAGGGATCGAAGTATCTACCGTCTTTCATCAGAAAGCAAAGTGATGGCCGCAACTCGTCCGGATCAACAACATCGATGACAACCAACAACGGGGAACTATTGTAAACATGAATTATTGTAAACATAACTTATTGTAAATAAAATAAAGTAATATTTGTAATTGTACTACCTCGCACTCGTATCATTCGATTGCTTCATTCGATTGTTTCATTCGATATTTATTATCGATTAACTATCGAATCACAATCGTTTTACGAGTGCGAGGTAGATTTTTTTAAAAAAACTTCACCGTGACCTTGAACTTTGAACTTTTACTCATTTCGTCACAAAACCGCCTACGTCACTGGCTCAGCCTCAGATGACGTCTTTCATGACGCAGCGCTTCCGGTCACGTGACCGGAAGCCATCAATCAAGTGAGCCAGAAGTCCCCTTTCCCTACTACTCACTTTCAAACTAGAGATACGACGGCGACGAGCGCGGTGCAGTACAGCAGTAGTTGCGTACAGTTGAGTTAATCCCGAGCACGACCGAACATTACCGTACTCACCCGAACTTGAATAGGTAATGCAGATCCAGACTTGACACAGCGCCTCTGTTGAGGGACCACCCAACTACGTGAAGGTGGCCCCATCCAAAAACGACTTGGCACGAAATTGCCGTAAGCTGCAATATCTATTTTTCGTAGCATGTGTAATCTTTGGATGAATATAGATGTATAATCGATGTATATAGGTGCTGGTGTGGTTGATTTAGACTATACGGGAAATTTTGGTGTCTTGCTGTTTAATCAGTCGGATGAGGATTTTGTGGTTAAAAGCAGTGGCGGATCCAGCCAGGGGGCGCGGGGGGCGTGCGCCCCCCCTTGGACTCAGAAAATGTTTAATTAATGGGTAATAGCATTGACTATATATCTGTACTAGACTGAAAACCTTATGGGCCCATCTGATAACAAATGGGGCGGGATTCATCCCACGCAATGGTGGACGTAACTCTACAGGAGTATAGTCAATGGTAATAGTGTAACACTGTCTGTCGCTGTACTATTTTTGTTTTTAATATTTGCAAATACATTATTTGCACCAACACGTCTTACCTACTGGGCGATGCTCTACAAAACGGAGCCTCCCCTATAACGTGTCGCTACGAATAGTTTTAACAGTACAATTATCATGGAATGTGTAGGACAAGATAGTGAACCCCGTTGGTAGGACGGTAAGGAAGCAAGTCGCCATTTAACGACAAGTCCTCTATGTGTGTTAAATAACTTACTGCATCAAAATATTTGTAAGATAAACAGTTGCCGATCGATACATAAAATTAGGGAGTCACTGAGCTCCTTAAATCTGACAAACACAACTTACTATCTGTAAGATAAAGGCATTGGCCAGGGCTGAGCATCCCCTAGGGTAACGCACCATAGCACCGGCCTATTGCCTTTGGCCGCCCTAAGGGAACACACCACAGCACCGGCCTAGGGGCTTTGGCCGAGCATCCCTAAGGTCACGCACCACAGCACCGGCCTATTGCCCTTGGCTGCCCTAGGAGCACACACCGCAGCACTGGCCTAGGGGCTAGGGCCGAGTATCCCTTAGGTAATGCACCACAGCACCGGCTTAGGGGCTAGGGCCGGGTATCCCTTAGGTAATGCACCACAGCACCGGCCTATTGCCCTTGGCTTCCCTAGGCGCACACACCGCAGCACCGGCCTAGGGGCTTGGGACGAGCGTTACTAGGTTAACGCACCACAGCACCGAACTATTGCCTTTGATTGCCCTAGTGGCACACACCGCAGCACCGATTTTGTGCGCGTTGGTTTAGCCTTTAGTAGTGCGTGTAAGTCAATAATTCGGTATAAAATGTTGGTTTTTCGAGGTAGTAGTTGTATAAAATGTGTATATTTATGTACCTACTGTTTATTGTATCAGTGGAATACATCAATATTACACATTTCATTGAAAAATAAGTGTTACAATGTCATGTTTTATTTGTTAGCATCATGATTGAATTGAATTTAGCGAGTACTAACATCTGCCTTCCGTTGCTGCGGGACGTTATTATCGTTTAGCAAGAAAAAATCTAGAGTGCGCCTCCCCCTCAAAAATTCCTAGATCCGCCCTTGGTTAAAAGAGGTGATCGTATCGTACAAATAATATTAACAGTTTATAAAAAACAGTGTGATAATTGATGGTGGAAAAGATACACGGCATACGGAACGTGGGAATAAAGGTTTTGGCTCAAGTGATGTGAAAAAGAGGAAAATGTGAATAAATAACTTAACTATGGAGATTTTATTTATTTTTTTACTATAGAAGAAATCACATGTGTTGTATGAGTATAACCATGACATTGACTTCTAACCGCTGCCAAATGAGATAACACTCCTCAGACGAGCAGACACTATGAGTCAGCCAATGTTTATTGATTTTTAACACAACAGTTGCATTTCAAACGGAATTTTTACTTAAATATTGCTTTTGCATCTATTTTTTTAAAATATAAAGCTTTTATAGTTAAAACAGCAATGAAAACGTTC
This sequence comes from Allygus modestus, assembly GCA_963675035.1. Taxonomy (NCBI): domain Eukaryota; kingdom Metazoa; phylum Arthropoda; class Insecta; order Hemiptera; family Cicadellidae; genus Allygus; species Allygus modestus. The sequence goes on from OY776111.1 coordinate 226,442,832, forward strand.
GTTTATAATGTAAAACACGGCTTAGGTTAGGTTTAAGAATCGTTTTTAGTGGTAAAACAACGCTTAAGTTAGGTTTGCGAATTTAATCCATAATTTAATCCAGTCACGTGACTCACCCTTCACCCTCGCCCTTCGCCATTTAGGTCGTCGTGTGCCCTCTCTAAATCTACTTTGGTATAAACGTGTAAAGCAACATTTATGACTTTAAGTTTGAAAACCAGCCAGATCGCTCCATCCAAAGGAGTATTTTGGGGATTTTGTACCCCAAAAAAGGGTATTTTTGAATTTTTTGCTAATAATTTTTTAAATAGTCAAATATTAGTTATTACCATTGGATTCAGCTTAAAAAACACACAATTTGGTATTTTGATCATTCCTCTACGTCAATTGGTTACTGAGATATTGAAAGTGCTAAACACAGTACGTTGTCTAATGTTATTCTTATGGAGGAAAATAAAAATGTTATATCTCGCTTATTTATGAACGTATACTGACGAAACTTGGTATACGAGTTAATCTGGTTGTGGTCTATTGATATTTGCTCAACAAACAATTTTTTGCCAAAGGCTCCCTTAGCAACAAACCTGCATACTCACCCCCCCATGTTATTCTTATGGAGAACAATTAATTAAATGCTATGTCTCCCTTAATTATGAACATAAATTAATAAAACCTGGCATACGACTTCAACTAGTTGATTTATATTGATATAAGCATAAAAACCCATTTTTTGTATTCCTTGTTGCAGAAAACCTGTGTACTCAGCCCCAATGTTATTCTTACGGAGAATAATAAAAATTGTATATATCGCTTATTTGAGAATATATTTTTATGAAACTTGTTAAGTGACTTTATGTAGTATTAAGACATTTATATCTCCATTGGAAATTTGCTGAGTATGCAGGTTTGCGACGACGGGGGTATTTTAATCCTTTAGAGTTCCGCCACACTGTCTTTGAAATTTAACTTTTTAATCGTGTAGACATTTATTTTTATTGAATCAATTTTGCTAATAGTAGGTAATATGCCGGAATCAAACATGACCTTACTTTAGTTTTTAAAATCCTAAAGGGATTAATTAATCTTATTTGCATTATCTATTTTCCTACCAGTTTTAGACAAAACGGGTCAGTTAGACAATGCGTGAAGAATAACATATAAAAACATGATTATGTCTTTCATATAAAGACATTCAATGCCAGTGGGGTGATACCCTTTAGGATTTTAAAAACTAAAGTAGGCTTACGTTTGATTCTGATGTATTACCTGCTAACTATTAGCAAAATTGATCCAGTAAAAATAAATGTCTATACGATTAAAATGTTAAATTTCAAAGTCAGTGTGGCGGAAATCTAAAGGATTAAAAAATGGGATTAAGCCTATGGAGTTGATCAAGCTACAAACAAACTCACAAACTTTCTTTAAATGGTTCTTTAATTGCTGCATTCTTGATTTTTCTCACTTTTACCACTCCCACTAATCTTTCATGAATGGCAGCAATGTGTGTAATGGCAGTAACTAAACATAAATACTGGTAAAAGAAAATCTGGATCAGTCCCACTAATCAACAGGCCCAATCAATTAATGACGGGCGCCCATACAACTCTATTGAAGGTGTATTAATAAGATTTCTATCATTCAATGGTTCTGTGCAGGTGCCTAATAATGATCCCCATTCTTGTTGCATCTCATAGATCTTTCATGCTTAATTATATCACTTGTAAATGCATTTACTGTAATTAACCAAACAAATTTTAGTGGATCCATTCCTCTACAAAACACACAGTAGGAAAGGATTAAGTATTTATAGGTAGTCCATCCTACAAAATGTAATTTAGTAGGACTTCGCATACTATTATAGACACTAACTTTTCAATATGGCGGGGGTTTAGGATAAAAACTATGCCTAGAGGATAAAGAAGCCAATATTATACCTTAACTTGTGGGTCGGAAAAATAACATTGCACACTATGTAGTCACTTATCTTGGAAACCGTTAAAGATAAATAGTTGAGAGAGTAAAAAGTCTCACGTGACCTAAGGAAAACTATTTTGTCTTTACAAAGGAATATTTAGAGGATGAAGGTTGTGTAACCAATGGCAGAAAAGTCAGGTTAATTTGTTCATTCCGTTGCATTCTGTAACTTGGTGATTTGTGTGGTTTTGTATAAGAGGTTAATGAGCCTTGTAGCAGAGCCTAACCTTAAAAATAAATATAGGTATTGAAAATTATTTGTAATTCCAGTTTTATTGATACTATGCGCCCAAGTTTAAGTCGTAGTAGAATATACCAGACTATATCAAGCTTAGTATCAGCATGCATTTTTGTTAGTCTCTTATATTGCACCTTATGTCTAGCAAATTATTAGTGCTCATTGACATGGCCCTATAATACGGTGTTATCAACAAATAACTCTATAATATTTTATGAATTATATGACCGTAAATTACTGATAATCCACTCAAGATCCGGTGGAGGGTTTAATGAGCAGAAGTTTATCGTTCAGCCGGACCCCTGTAATGAAGAAACTTTGATGGCCCACTGTCTATGATGGACAAACCTCCCCTAATCTTATTATTCTGAGTATCCGATCAAGTGCAGTTTCTGAACTTTGATTTACGAATTTGTGAACCATTTCAAATAACAAAACTAATTCTTATTACAAATACTTGGTGCATATATTTTCTATGCATTTTAAGTAAAGAGAGAAGTTTTTATATTTATTTATACAATTGAAAATATTATAAATCATGGTGAAGTGATCAACAAGTTATTTATTCTCCATTCCTGATGTGCACAATGCTTAAAAATGTTTACTCAAATTACCTGCCTAGTTCAAATATAGCATTACTTTAAAAAACTCATAAATTGACTTGGAGTTTTCATATATGGAGTTTTAATGTCCCCACTGGAGCCTTTCATGCTAAAATACAAAAAGTGAACAAATTATTATTATATTTGTCAGAATGAAGGTATTCAATTCAAAAGAATAAATATGCACTCTCAATAAATTAAAATAAATCATCTTTTATCCAGAGTTAAAATATTTATTTAGCAAAACTGAGTTTTTCACTCTTTTATTATATTATGAGGAAATATAAGTTTTTTTTTTTTAAGTGGCATCCACTCATTTGTTAGAGTGTCTTTGGTAGGTGGAAGTATCTCTGAGTGGGAATAACGAGAGTTCCTCCAGATTGGTTTTCAGATGTTTGGTCTTGGTGAAGAACGAAAACAAAGCCGATTAATGAAAATCAATTATTTTAAAGTTATTTCCACTAGCTATTAGTTTAACTGATATACACTTAACAGTAACGTATTCTAATTCAGTAATGGTTATAACGGTGAGTGGTTGGTTGATGACTTTTCAGTTTCACAGTAAGAATCCTTCCTTCTTTAGTTTAGGAAGTAAAATTATTTCTCTCAAATCACTTATACAGAATCTAAGTTATCCCTCATAATTAAGACATAGTCTTACATAGCTTATTGAGTTTAAGCCTTTCAAGCATTTTGTATAACTTAAATTTTGATTTACCAGTAGTTGAAGTTTGTCAGCATCAACCACTTGACCATTTATAATTTAATTTATGACCTTAGGAGACGTTGAATCTAAATACTAATATTTTTTCTAATTTCTTTTCAACGGGACTTTTCATTCAAGTGACTAGCCTTATGGTTTTCTCTTTAGTTCCTGGGAAGGTTTGGCTTTTTAAATAGATGAGTTTTTGTATGTAACTTAATCATTTTAAAACTATTTTAAAATATTAACGTATTATTTTCATTCCAAGAAAGCTAGTTTTCATTCAGTTAGTAGATGGTGACTTCACCTAATTTTAAGATGGCAATATAATTTGTTCACACCAAGGTAGTTGGTTTTCACTGTTTTGTTTAATTAATAATGAACTTTATTCTTAAATTAACTGAACCAACTATTTTACTGAATAGGATTATTTCACTCTTTTAAAGTATGACACCAGTTCATTTTTCTAAAGAGTGAAAGTTCACTCTAAAAGGATGGCTGGATTTTTCCTCTCCAAAGACGTAAAATATTATTTAACTGAAAGAGTTAATATTAATTTATTCACTGTTAGAAATGGAATACTTACGCAATTGGATTAATTAAGTTATTGTTATTATTTCTTTAAATCATAGTTTTTTCTTATTTGGTAATGTTATACTGTTTCGTTTATTTAAAGACCAATTTGCCGTAGCAACAGAAATTTTATGAACAATGGAAGGAGTTAATTTCTCTGCTTCCCTCTCTCTGATACTGATTCGTCATCTCCATAGAGAAGTATGTGATATACAGTTTATTCTTATACTGTATCAAATCTATTCTGTTGTGTTGATATTATGTAGTATACTTCTATAACCATTTAAACAAAGAGGAAATTTATATACAGGTGTCATTACTGAAACAATTGTTATTTACAGCACTACCACAATGACCAACTATAACAATGATACATATGATTGAAAACAGGTAATTGGATGAATGACAATAGGAGACAAACATGCTTAACTACGAAGCAAGTATTATAGTGTTTTCCATTTTAAAAATACTTTCATGAGGGAAAACCATTGTTTACATCAGTAGTATAAGGCTGCATACAGTAGCATACGTTAGAGTGTGTTTTTATGGACCACAATTTGATTTCAGAAAATTGCTAAATTCTTTGGAGTCTTGTAATTGGAAGAAACACTATAATCATGCCCAGCGGAGCACAACTCTGCCGAGCTACCACCACAACAATCTACTCCCCGTCTCTCTAAAAGATATATTTTAAGAGCTATTTTTTCAGTAACCAATGAAATTGCCAGCTAGACAGTAAAAAGTTTTTTTTAATGGAGTTTTCCTGACTTATAATGTATATTTATTGTGTTTTACCTTAATTAAAATAGTTTTTGAATAACCACACAATTGATAAAGAAAAATTTAACTTACTATGACAGCATTCCCAGTGGTGATATATTTGGTTCTAACTTATACGTTTGTATCATACTACATAATTGCATGAGTCATGCACCAGTTATATTTATAAACCTATTTTAAACCACTCAGGTTATAACAGTTCCATGTTTTACTAGCAGCCTCTTACATAAATCAAAATTCAGAGAATACAAACAAATTAACTTAGGCTTAGGGGGTTTTCTTTATTGGTATTTTAAGTCATACTATTTACCTAATGGAGATGATGATTTATTGAAACCTATGTTAATTTTGGCTTCATGCTTTCCGAGAATTCTGCCTGTGCACCTATAATTGTCAGCCCTTGTAATTATAATTTGTGAAAAAAGACTACATTAAAAAAAACTAGCTTAATCTGAAACTGTTCTAAGATGATACTATGTTCGTGATAAAAGGTCATAACGATTGACAACCCAAGTTGCACATTGCTAGCCATCCTGTATTTATTCAAAAATTCTGGGGGAGCAAAAACACATTTAAAATATTAACTTTCATAAATAATTTTTGTTTGTAGAGCTTAAATATTTGATTATTCTGATTTTTTGTTGGAAGAATAATACTATTTTTCTAAGAATATATATTCGGACTTATTATACTAACAAACTTTACATTTTTCACTTTGGGACAATCAAAATAAGGCGATTTTAATTAAATCATTTTATGGTTTTCTGATTTACGTTTTTAAATCCTTATTAAATGTAACTCTTTATTTACACTGCTGCTGATGCCGTAGCACTAATGTATTAAATCTACCACCAGTATTGTAGTAAACTACTACGGTGTAAAGTTAACCGTTAAGAAATAACGGTATTAACAAACATATAAGTTCCATGTTCCCTGTATTAGTTATAATAGAAACCCAGCATTATTAAAAACTATATCATGGAGAATTGTACAGAAATATAAGTAAACATCACATTAAGTAAGTCAAAAATATTGATAATTTTAAGTTTATGGTGTCAAAAGGCATGATAATAAGTTTTGAGACATTTATTTTACTTTTTATATGTTGTTAGCAACTCAGGTTGAACCAAGTAACAAATCTAGCCTTTCCATCGGCCTCATTATTATTCTAGAGACCGAGTTATTACTATATTCATATAGTTAAGTATTATTACTAAATACACTTACTTGAGTTCTAGACAATATCATTAAAGTATTGCAGCAATATATATTTGTGTGAGAAAGCTAGCAAAATCAATACCATGAACATAAAATGCAACAGAAATAAACAAAAGAAAAGAAAATCAGATCAAGTAAGGGTTTTGAATAATATATTAACTTTACATTCATACGGTTTCACCAACATATTTAGGGAAACAATAAAATATCCAGCATGTATATTTAAAAATGTAAATATTATTTATTTGCAATATATATAATTGTATGGAGATTAAAATAACAGAAATTAATTAATACTTATGTTTAAACCTATTTATATTAAATTTGTATGTTATTAAAATTATAGTGCATTAATCTTCCCATTTTAGCATATCAAATTATTTTTGTTATGACCTCTTTATTTCTTCAGTAAGCAATCACTTACCTCGCTAAAAGAAACCGGTTAAAAACAGTTAAGAGAGAACCACGTTGAGGGAAATACTTCTTATGCATTTCTTAGCATCAAAAGGAATTTGTCTCTTTGTGAATTCAATTCCCTTACAGTTTCTTAACATCAGACAAAGACAAGGGGATAAGAAAGATGTTTAATTAAAGAGATAATTGCTTTTGTGTGAATAAATTCAAGAGATTGTGCTCTGCTTTCTTCATTGCATTTGTTTCTCTTCACCACAGCATGTCACAAACAAAACCCGTATTAAGGAATTCTGTTCTGCCTACAATTTGAAAGTAACTTTGATCTTTCAACTTTAAAAGTATTTTGTAATTGCTTTTGACTAACTACCTTGAACATTTTTAATGAATTTTACTTTTGTACTTTTTCATATTCACATTACTTTAGGAAATAATAACACAAGATATTCATTTTTGTTTGATTAAACAATGACTTACAGTAATGACTTTTGTTAGCCAATATAGAACAGGAAACAAATGATTATTAATAAATTAACAAATCTAAAACAAAGTTAGTTTTCGATAGGGATTTTTGCCAATTTATCAGGAAAATATGGATAGGACAAGCTGGGACAAGCATAGGCTTACCTTGGAAAGTGTAGACATCCTACTGATATAGCACACTAACACTACAAAACACACATAAAAGAATATTTTAAGGCCACTGATAGCCTCTTGTCAATTTGGAGAAGAATGGCACATGTCCAGGAAGTCCTCTGACACTCAAGCCTCTGCATTGATGTTGACAATTAATTATTTGATTTATTTAAAGTCAACTTTGGGAATAAATTCAATTTTGGGATAATTTAATCACAATATTATTTTTCAGATCCTTAGTATGAGCAGCCTATATTTAAGCCCTATTATCAAAGCATTTCTGTATTTGAGGCGGTGTCACATAAAATAGTTATCAGGGAAGAATAAGATTTTACATTCCTTGGGAAGATTGTTACTACAAAAAATATTGTTTTACTTTCGAATATAAAATAATTAGCCATCACAAATCCAAATTTTCTAACTGCTCAGAAAAATCCAATAATAATTATTCCTGACATTGTTAACTCCATCGCTGAATACAGCAAATATAGCTACTTCAGAGTTCCAGTACTGTGCAACTTGGTACTAAGATGAGCCAAGTTAAGTTTGGATCCAAGTTGGTAACAATCAAGTGTAGTGTGTCAATTAAGTTGTTATCTAATGGTAACTTGAAGCTTCTTTACGGTCACATTCCTACATATCAAGCAGATAAACTGATAACAGCTCTAACATCTGAACTTCATCTACAACTTCCTCAACCTCAAGCATATGGACTTCTTAAAATTTCTTATGGAACCTATAATAATAATAATATTTAATAATAATAATAAGAATAATATTTACCTATATAACCTACAATATTTACCTATAAATAGAACGATTTATTACAGAAATATTACTACTGTAAATATTTTTAGTAAACATAGTATTAACGCCTATATACTCATCAATTATGACAAGTAAATTATTGCTGTCTTTTCATTTTGAATTTAAGAAATATTCAAGAGCACATTTTTAATCTATCTAACGTACATCATAGAGTAGTAGTTTCAATAACAAGTTCAATAGTGATTTGAACTTAGCTGAATTATTAGCTGACATTCTTTAATTCTTAGTTAGCACTGCCATAAGACATTCATTTGTGGGTTGATCCAGATTTGACTGAATTACTCAAGCCATGACAGGTGATAATTTATGACTGCTCATTGCCTAGGAATAATGTAATACTGTTTTTTAATGTAACGGCATATTAAAACACAGAATTGACAATTTTACTCCAGTAACAACAGACAATTGAAGGCAATTTATAACTGACAAACAATAATTAGACAATTTTGTATTCCTTTAAAATTAGGCGGCACTTAACATAAATTTGGTTTCTTTTGGGTCTTGTCATCAGTAGACATGACTCAAAATACACTCTTACACATGGGAATGCGATCAATCACGCCACTTACTACACATGTGATGCATTTTTGTTGTTGTTGAGTTGCGATCAGAGGGTCACTCAGGTGCACAAAAAAATGTAATTATTACACAAAAATCACCTCATGGATTGTAATCCAATAATCATTACTCAATGCATTCATAATTCAAGACGCACAGCTGAACTTTAACATAAAAAGCCATTTATTTTATTGAGTCGTCCAGTTAACAAAGGCGATACTTGTGCATGAACTGGCTTTGAAGTCAGAAGCATCTGGAATCGGTGTTTTATTTTCAGAGTCAATGTCAATGGCCAGATGGTTATTATTTCCACATCTGATCATTATATGAACTTACTTCAGGGAAATTAGGGTCAAAATTGAAGAAAATTTACAATATTGGAAATAGAAATATTTTTGCTGAAAAATGTTACATGATTTAAAAACTAAGATTTCTACTTTGATTGTGTGAAGTAAGCTTTCACTACCATACTGAATTTCCCCACAATTTTATATAAAAATGTTCGTTATTATCTTATGAAATTGTTCATAATAGTACAATTTCAATCCAATTTCTATCAAATATAGACAGTATGTGTTGATATTTATTTCCTTGTCATCAGTACAAGAAAAAGTAATTTAATTGACTTAGAGTTAGAGGAACTGTAGAGGTATATTACATACGGGCACTGTTGAATTAAGGTGGTAGTGCTTGACTTGTCTTCGCTCATGATTAATCAGTAATCACTGCACAACAATAAGCTAGTATGTTCTATATTGGAACTCATAGTCTACCTGTGTAGCGATTGTATGTCAGACTGAACGTAGTGGTGAATCTTATTAGTTAATATCCCAGTTTTATATAAGAACTTCATGAAATACATCCATTTCAAACATTTGTTCTATCCTAATAGTGCAAAAAAATACAAAATCTCATTTATTATTATTAATTTGTGATGAATACTAAAAAAACATAAAAACTGAAATAACCATATCGGGTAATAACAATTTTGTTGTAACCTGTCATAAACAAAAATAACCTTTACTGTCACAAAGGAATCAATAATACTGAGAATTTAAGTTAAATAAGTGTTAAATTAAATTAAATCACATTGTATTATATTTGTTGTCTGTATTCCAAAGAAATTAAATATTTAAAAAAAACTTTAAATAAGAAAACAGGTGACCTGGAAAGTTATCTGAGCGGTTCCAAGTCAGGGATTGCAGTCCTGGAATCTGACCAAGTGCAATGCTGAACTTCCACACAAGTGTTTGTTTTTATTTTGTATTAAATCTATATGAGCTGCATCAGTTTGTCTAAAATTGTATCAGTTATTGTTTCCTTACAATGTGGAATTCACTTACATAAGTAATTTAAAAATTGGTGTTTATGGCATGCGTTTTTGTTTTTAAGGAAGTTGAAGAGAGTGGATACTATTTTGGTTAGAGAGAAGTAAGTAAGTGTTGACTAAGAGCAATTCAAAGCTGATAAATGCTGATAAAAGCCGATCATGAAATTTAAACAAAATATGGATCAAACAAACTAAATTTGTACTTTCTCCTTTTATTTATAGTTTATAGAGAAAGTGTCAAAATTGTTGTCAAAATGTTAGAATTTAAGATATTGGAGGAAATATTCATATTAATGCTACCTGAACCCCAAAAAAGTAGTTTTTACAGTGATTTCTATCGGTCTGTTTGTCTGGAGTACAGTCTTCATGCTTTTTATATATTTTGTTTGAAGAGCAGGTTATGAATTTAATCCTCCAAAAACTGTTAAAAAACTTGACAACAAATACAAATGTTTAAACAAAGCGGCTCTTATTAAAATTGGTTATTTTTCATAAAATTTGGTGATATAATGCTTTAGGTTTCTAACAAAGTTACACAGTTGCATTTCTGAGAAAACTCTGGTCAGAAATTGTAATCCAACATTCCATTTTATCAAAAATAATGACAAATTGTGCAATGCTAATAAAAGTCCAATCACCAGGAAGAGCTAACTCAGACTTATACAAGAATAGATAAGGTACCTTTACTTTCAATGTACTGGTCACGCACACACTGTCTACAAGAGATGTTGCCACTAGATGGCTTCACAAGTCCTAATGTTCCAGCCTTCTGAAGTGTATCATATAAGCAATGTTGCCGCCATCAACATTCCCTGGTTTAAAACAAAACCAACTGGAGCATATGGTTGGGTAAATGAGTTGTGGCTTAATTTAAAGTTTTTAATAATCCCAGGATTAGTTTAAACTTGAGTTAGGGAAGCGGCTCTGAGAAGTGTATCGACAATTGAAAATAAATGTGACTTTTATTAACAGAACACCTCTGTTTTTCTGAACTAACTGAAGTATAAAATAAACACGCCTTGATCATTATTTGTGCAAAGTGGTTTTCAAAGTTTAATACCTCCATTTCTAAGGCCATAGGCCAACCTAAAAGTTTGTTTTTTGCCCATAAGGATATCACGGAGATTAATTTCAAAAATTCAGTATAATTTTAAAATAGCTGATTATGTACTAAACCACTGCTTACAGCATTAACTTATTACCTATTATTCAAATCACTGAAATGGTAACACAATCTATATAGTGTTTATAATAGCAAGATAGAAGGACTTTGTTCAGTTTCGAGAAATAGGTCCACTAGTTTGCTATCACTCCTTCATTTTGTTTTGCTGCATGTTTTTTATAGACTATTTAGCGGGGAAATTAGTAATATAATATTTGGTGCACAGTAATAGTGATAATCTTGCTTCTAATGCAGAACTATGTTGAAAAAATAAGTTATTATATCCAAAACATAAATTTGACTATGAAGAATAAATAACTATTAGTGTGTATCATATAATAAATAGCAGAGGCAGAACCATACTGGATGTGTATGTTTATATATTGATGTAGGGGCTTTCAAATACATCGGCACTTGAAGCCACTGATTTACCTATAAAGTGTGTGCCATAAGTGTAAACTGTTAAAACATGTCATGTACGTTAATGGGTTGGTTACGGTATGAGCAACCATATAGTTAAGAGCACTGCCTGCAGGCTGAGTCTGTTATGTGGTGCAACCTGGCAGACAAAAACGAAAATTCAGACTGGCATCAATACCACCCGGTCTGACACAACTGCTAGCCGACCAGGTTTTCTATGCGGTCTAAAGTGCTATCTCCCGGCCAGAGTTAGATCTAGGGTTCAAATCCCATCTCTGATGGTGGTTTTTATATGCAACTTATGGAGAGTTCACCTGTCTGTGGCAGAGTTGAAGAGAAGGGCGGACCTTAAGCAAATGGTGGGCGCCACGGGTCCAAGCTGACAGGACAGGTGAATTCTTTGTGAGTTGCACATCTGATAAGGTATTTTGCAAAGTTTACCAATTCTTACTGTTTAGTTTTTATTATTTTAAATGTTCAGGCATTTAAAATAATCAAAGAATTAACATAACAACACAGATTAAACCATCCCATTCAAAAACTCCATATTGAAGGGCAAATAACTTATAAGAAATTACCCTATTAATAATTTCATTTTGAGCTTTAAAGAGTCTGGCTTCATCAAAATTCAGATTAATGAGGTGTCTGAAATTTTACTTAGAGTCAGTCTCATATGTTTTATTTCAAGACAAAGGGAATTTAACATTAAATATTAGAGAAAAATAGAATAACCCAAATAAAGTTGTATTCCTATATTCTACACAGAGGGTAGAATATCAAAAGATATGACAGAACAATAGTATAGAGACAATTATTTGAAGTTTTTCTAAAATTCTCTTAAAAAGAGTCCTGGACCTCATTAACATAGGTTTTCAACCGCAACCCTTGGATGGCTCGGGTCCAAGCTGACAGGATGGGTTGTTCCTTGTGGTTACACATCTGATCAGGTTTTTGCTACTTTCACACCTTACTGTGTGTTTATACACGGAAGCAAGTGTATCTTTAAAATTTAAAATGTTCTAGCGCTCAAAGTACTAACAAATAACAAAACAACAAATCAACACAGATTTAACAGTTCCAATCACAAAGAGTTCAAAGGGTCATTACTTTAGAAATTGGCCCAGTTGTCAGTTGTTGTCATGCAACGAATGGTTCTGTCAATCCTGTTGTTGTCATACAACGTATAGTTCTGTCAATCCTGTTGTTGTCATACAACGTATAGTTCTGTCAATCCTGTTGTTGTCATACAACGTATAGTTCTGTCAATCCTGTTGTTGTCATACAACGTATAGTTCTGTCAATCCTGTTGTTGTCATACAACGTATAGTTCTGTCAATCCTGTTGTTGTCATACAACGTATAGTTCTGTCAATCCTGTTGTTGTCATACAACGTATAGTTCTGTCAATCCTGTTGTTGTCATACAACGTATAGTTCTGTCAATCCTGTTGTTGTCATACAACGTATAGTTCTGTCAATCCTGTTGTTGTCATACAACGTATAGTTCTGTCAATCCTGTTGTTGTCATGCAACGAATGGTTCTGTCAATCCTGTTGTTGTCATACAACGTATAGTTCTGTCAATCCTGTTGTTGTCATACAACGTATAGTTCTGTCAATCCTGTTGTTGTCATACAACGTATAGTTCTGTCAATCCTGTTGTTGTCATACAACGTATAGTTCTGTCAATCCTGTTGTTGTCATGCAACGAATGGTTCTGTCAATCCTGTTGTTGTCATACAACGTATAGTTCTGTCAATCCTGTTGTTGTCATGCAACGAATGGTTCTGTCAATCCTGTTGTTGTCATACAACGTATAGTTCTGTCAATCCTGTTGTTGTCATACAACGTATAGTTCTGTCAATCCTGTTGTTGTCATGCAACGAATGGTTCTGTCAATCCTGTTGTTGTCATACAACGTATAGTTCTGTCAATCCTGTTGTTGTCATGCAACGAATGGTTCTGTCAATCCTGTTGTTGTCATACAACGTATAGTTCTGTCAATCCTGTTGTTGTCATACAACGTATAGTTCTGTCAATCCTGTTGTTGTCATACAACGTATAGTTCTGTCAATCCTGTTGTTGTCATACAACGTATAGTTCTGTCAATCCTGTTGTTGTCATGCAACGAATGGTTCTGTCAATCCTGTTGTTGTCATACAACGTATAGTTCTGTCAATCCTGTTGTTGTCATACAACGTATAGTTCTGTTAATCCTGTTGTTGTCATACAACGTATAGTTCTGTCAATCCTGTTGTTGTCATACAACGTATAGTTCTGTCAATCCTAACTATACTCTATTCATAATCATTTTTAATTTATAATTAACATGAGCCCTTATTTACTTGGATGAACATTTAAAATGATAATATACAACTCAGTAATATAATATACGGTGATCTACCTTAAACAAAAATTAAAAAAAACAAAAATAGACACACTGGAGAATGCGTGTTATACCATGGCAAATTTGACTATCAACTGGTTGGGAATAAACATAAAAATTTGTAAGAAGATCAAACTGGTAGGTGCCTTCAGTATCGAATGAAAGATGGATGAGACCTAATGGTCAAACAGCCAAACTTTAATGACAGTCAACAATAATGCTAGGGTACCGGTACATAATATGCACACAGCAGTATTGCTAGCATGTTAAAGGCATATAAACCACTCAGTGTGTAACATGGTTAATAATAAAGTTTATTTACAAACATAAAGCATGTTCAAAATACATTTCTAATTGTAAAAGCAAATGTAATCAAAATAAATTGTAATTCAACTTATACATAATACTCTGTTTCCCATTTTAAAGCTGGAATGTTAAATCTAAATATATGGATATATTTACAGTATAACAACAAGTCAACAAATATTAAATTAATCTAAATAAAAAGTTGATGATTGCGATATCAGTGATCTTTATATTAGAGATGTACGAGTGCAGGTTTTTTAAGTCGAGTCGAGTAAGTGGCAAAAGATTTGAATCTCGAGTTTGAGTCGAGTATACAAATAAAAAAAACACATAGGTCGAGTTGAATTGGATCAAAACAATGCATAGAGTTCCATTTTTAAATGTTGTTATTAAAGTATACTTTTCTAGTCACCATGACATTAAAATAACAATAGTAAGTAAAATAAATGGATTCCTGCTTCATTGGAAAGAGGTAAGTACTTTATCTGAAAATAAGTCATACCAAAGTAATTGCATAACATTTTCCCATGAAGATAAAATACTTTTAATCTTTTGGTATCAAGGTTGTTATAGCCTATATGGTATTAATTAACAGTTTCATTAAAAAATAGTCTCAGTTTTTTATTTTATCTCCTCCTTTTTATTATTTATCTTATGTTTTGTATATCATGTTTAGGTCTAAACTACATATTTCTACAAATGGAGAAAATATAATTACATTTAGGCCTATATGTTAAAATAAATATTATTTTAAAATTTAAAAGGCCTATTGCATGGCCTATTACCAATCGTGGTAAGTTGTGTGGCTTACTTACCACACAACACGTATTTACTAACATCTTAGCATTAATTTTAATACTAATAGTCCTAATAAGAACAATCAGTTAGTAACAACATGAAGATATGTTTGAAAGTGCCTGACGAATCAATTGATGAAATTGAAGCCATGTCTTAAATAGGCCTAGAGTTTTAGAATATTACAAATTATTTAAAAAATCATTAATGAAACAAGGCCAAAACAAATTTACAAATTTGGCATTGTGTTTAAAAACAGCTCAATGCCAAAGGACAGTTGTTGAGCCTAAAATTAATTGATTGACTCAATTTCAAATATCATAGAACAAAAAAAAGCACAAAATTCTTATGCTTACCTATTAGATTTCATTACAGATATTTTGTTGATATTTTATTTTACAAAATTACAAGGTTAGGTTAACCTAAGAGTGGACTATACAGCCAATGTTCAAACAACTCAATCTGAAGGTCCTGGTAAATCCTCCACTTTGGTGTAAAGAGTAACACAAATTTGTAAGTCATAACTTACTTATTTATTAATAAAACACTAAAATCCACATCACAACTCTTAACACCTCAAATGCGTTCACACTCAATTTGAATTTACAGACGACTAGCGGCCGCCGCTGACCCTTTGTAGCGCGAGAGTAAACTCGCTCGAAACTTTCGAGTTTCAGTAAAACCTCGAGTTTCAGTGCCGAACTCAGCTCGAACTCGAAATTTCGAGTACTTGCACATCTCTACTTTATATACACAGTGAATAAAAGTCAATATTGAAGAGGGCAAAGGTAACAGGCAAAGTAATGTGACAATTCCTTATATTGGTGATTAGTGTAATGATCAATTTATTTGATCAATGAATTTAAAGTATCACTTTCATATCCATTCACTCTGGAACTGGCCCATGGCCGATACACACAAACTGACAGGTAACGCGAGGAGTCAAAAACGTGAGTAGAAGAATTTAACCAGTATTGTTTAAAAAACACATATTAGCCTACCTACATATAGGCCAATTAAATATTAAATTTTCTTTAACTGAACCACTAACTAATTTACATTTAAAGGAACAAAACTTATAATATTGATACCGTTATTTAGATAATTCCTTAGGGATACATGCTCGTAACAGGAAGTCTTGATTATCTGGGGATGGAATAGCACATATAATTCACATTTGTTAGGGTTCCAGACTGTAATTCAAACTCACAACACTGAGTTTAGAGATAGTTAGGTTGTGAATCATTGTTTTTTATAGTTCAACTAATTGAAATGAAAACCAGTTAAAGTTATTACATTTTTTATTAGTCTCTAAATCAGTTTTCTAACTATTAAAAAGGTTAAAATACCTGATTGTGGTGAGTGATTCTATGTAATCTAATAAACTGGATTACATAGAATCACTCAACAACCAGGTATATTAACCTTTTCAATAAAGTTATCAATCTTATAACATTAATAGTTACCATTCATGCACTAACTGCTGTTCATTTGAGGGATTTTTGTATACAAATACAGGCAATACTAACTGTTATTTGGGGTATAACAGATCCTACAACAGGACAACAGGAGTATAACAGAACGTGTTTAATCATTTCAATGGTTCTAGTGAGATCTAAACAGGATAAAAAATTTTGAAAATGTAATAAAAGTTTGGTTGAGGGAGAAAATATTTATGATGTAGACGAATATTTTGGCCTGTGATACTAGTAAGTATGTTAAGGATTTAGATTTGTGTTTTTAGCCCAATATATAGGTAACTTGAGACGATTAGCTTACATTAAATCCAATAAAAGATTTTTTATCGGATTGTTTGGTGTAGAACGGGAGTTGTAAAACTAAGTTTTTGACCTCGAAAGCCATGGGGAGAACTTTTGGTAGGCACAAAACCTAATATTTTTGGCACTTTTTCCATATTTCTTCTTGTAGGCCATAAACGAAGCCTCGTAAAAAAATTGTTATACTTGCCTAATTTAAAGTATACAAGATTTCCTATAAAATAAACTGCTCAAAGTTGTTACTACTAGTTGTGGTTCATATGTAAAATAACTTTGAAATTTGATTAAATTTGCCGATGAACCTCAAAATGTCCACACTTCTTTCGTTTCCTTCCTGTAACTCTTAAATGAGACCTCGTACGGAAAATATTATACTTATTAAAAATTAAAGTAGACATAATGTACTATAAAATCAACTGGTCAAATATGGTATTACTATGTTTGGTTCATATCAAAAGAACTTTTAAAGTCGATGACATTTGCCGATCAAACTAAAATTTTTTGTACTTCTTTCAGTTTTTCCTGTACCTTGTAAACGAGGTCTCGTGCAGAAAAAAATATAGTTGCTCCAATTAGAATAGACAAGATTTAATGTAAAATGCACTGGTCAAAGTTAGTATTACTATCGATGGTTCATATTCCGAAGAATCTTTAAATTCGACGAAATTTGCCGATACACCTCAAATCTTTCGCACTTCTTTCATTTTCCCCTGTAACTCATAAACGAAACCTTATACAGAAAATATTAAACTGACCAAAGTTAAAGTAGACAAGATATCCTATAAAATGCATTGGCCAAAGGTGTTATTACAATGTGTAATTCATATTTCGAAAAACTTTCAAATTCGACGATATTCGCCAAAAAACTTTCTCTTCTTTCACACATTTTTCGCACTACTTCAGTTGTTTCCTGATATACCTTGAAACGAGGCAAAGTACAAAAAATGTGATATTGCTGAATTTAAAAACAAGATTTTCTATAAAATACATTTTTCAAAGTTGTCATTACTATGTGTTGTTATTTCTGAAAAACTTTGAAATGTTACGAAATTTGCCGATAAACCTCAAATCTTTCACACTTTTTTCAGTTTTTGCTGTAACTTATATTAATGACGCCTTGCTTTGAACATTGTATACTTACTTAACTTAAAGTATACAAAATTTACTATGAAACTCACTGGTCAAAATTAGTATTATGAAATTTCTTTTGATTCTAGCAAAAAAATTTGCAAATAAATCTTAAAGTGCATTACTTACTAAAGTGAAAACAATACACTGTGAATTTTAATACCTGCACTTCCACGATTTAATTGACATTTGTCGGTTTTCTATCATGATAATAAATACATAAATATAAAGCTCTCCCTGACCCACCGAATTTTTGACTCACAATTTTGAAATTACTTCTGTTGCAAATTTGGTTGCTGAAGGGGATGCCAAACCACTGATGTTTGCTAAGTTTGATCGTTGATAGTGGTTATTGTATTTTTACGATGATGAATCAATAATAGCTGAAATATAAAACTACAACTCTCTCCATTAATAAATAATAATAATAATAATAATATTTTTTCCCTGACAATGTTTAGCAATATATTGGAATTTACAAAAAAAAATATTAAATTTATGGGGAAATCTTTAAACCAGGTAAGGTAGGCCTGGGTCCTATATACTTATATATAAAGTTATAGCATAGAGGTAAGCAGGAAATCATTTAAAATGGTTAAACAAGTCGTAAATATTTTACAAGTATTAACAATAATTACATTCAACTACTATTTTCTTCGATTTTACGGCTTAGGTTAAGGACCTACATCTCTTAGAAATATATCAGGTTCCACTTCGACATCATGTTTTTCTTGCAAAAAGAGTGTAGTGGTGCGTGCACCTGCCAAAAATCTGGCCTGCACTGCACAACCATCCGCAGAAACTGCTCGGGCACTTCATGCTCAAACTCCTTACCTATAGACATGGAAGAGGACGTTGACAGGGATGTCACTGCGAGGTAGGCGCTTTGGATAAAGAAGACTCTGATGACGAGGAAGGACTAGGTAATGATGATATAATTATCTTATGTAATTATTATTAACTACTTATTACTGTTACTACTAAAATTACCACTATCATATTTTTAAAACTTTTCAATGAAGATCATCCCTTTTAGTTTAATTATTGACGAGGAATGAATGGAAGAGGAAAAACATGATGTCGAAGTGGGACTTGATATATTTCCAGGAGATGAAGGTCCAAAACCTGGGCCGTCAAATCGATAACAAATGTAGTTGTATTTAATTATTGTTGATACATATAAAATAGTTACAACTTGATTAACCATTTTAGATGATTTCCTGCTTACCTCTTCGCTATAACTTGATATATATGTTTATTAATGGAGAGAGTTGTAGTTTTATATTTCAGCTATTATTTATTCATCATCATAAAAATACAATAACCACCATCAACGATCACAAACTTAGCAAACATCAGTGGTTTGGCATCCCCTCAATCAACCAAAAATGCAACAGGTAATCTCACAACCGTGAGTCGTGACATTCCGGTGGGTCAGGGCAGGGGCGGCCCGTCAGTTTTTCAGCGCCCGTTCAAAGACCAAATTTGCTATCCCCCGCCCCATAGTTCCTCTCTACCCCATAGTTCTGAGATGGACTGACACGTGCGTGCCTCGCTCCCTCGCTTGTTGTGTTTACGATGTTTCTGGTTCCGTGCTATGTTGATCACCTGAAATGACAAGCTATGGAACACATTCAGATAAGAGACTTGTGTGGTTCAAAATCTTGACTTCATATATTATTGACCTAGAAATGTATCCCGTTTCCGATCTTCCACGCCACTAAACTTTTTTCAACAAAACTCAGAACCTCAAATAATTAAAAAATATAAATAAAAAAAAACAACAAATATGCACACTTGTAGTCAACGTATCACAATACACTGTGTATCATAAAACAATTTTGGGTTTCTTTAAGTAAAATAATAATGAAAACAAACCCTTTAAACTGAGTAGGAATGGTGAAGCACATACTAATAACAGTACATCTGTTCTGAGCGTGGGAAAGATTTCGTCCAGAGAAACCAAAACAAATAATCAAAACGCTGATCAAAACCGACCGCGATTCTGATGTTTCCTGGAATCTGTGAGGCTGAAGTTTGTGATGGATACAGAAAAGTTTGTTGTTAGAGTTATTTTTGTTTTTGAAAAAAATCAAATAATGTTTTCTGAATATAATATTTGTTTATTGATTCTAATGTACACCACGTTTTTCAGTTATACGGACTCTATCTTCGAGGATTTAATCTTTAAATTTTTTTGTGTAGCTATAAAGCTTATTTTTTATTTTTTTTATTCTGCAATATATTGAATCTTATCTGCTAAAAGGGTTTGGATCAATTAAGTTTAATACCAATGACTAAAAACTCAACATGGGTGCAAACATGTTTTGTTTGTTAGTACTATACTGTGATATACTGCCGCAACTTATTTAAAGTATTGCCAATTTGTAAGAAATACAGATGATTAGTCAATTAACCACGACCAGAGCTAAAATAATCTTAACCCATTGCGGATCAAAGATGTGGCGTTCACCTCCTGCGCGGGATTGGACTGATAGCTCAACGACGTGACGTTGACGTCGCTGCACGTGTTGTTTACAATTGCGTCATCCAAGGTCAATGTTCGCTGTTACAATGCACGCAGATGTTTCAAATGCTTATCAGTTTGTCTGCTTATCTTATCTCTGTTACTGTTCCCTCAAAAGATTCCTCGTTTTCGAATGATAATTTGTCTAGACTGTTTGATACTAGTTTGGGGAGTTCAGTCATCGCGTTCGGTCGTGTCGTTTTTCGTGTGCGTGATTGTCAGTGAAATGGCAAATAACTTGCGATCGTCGGAATTAGATAGACTACTATTGTGTAGCGAAAATGAACTTAGTGACCTTGACAGTGAAATAGAGGGTCAAGATGGTTCTGTAGTGGGTATTTGTCCCTGATTACACAATTACTCGGACACTAACTTTGACAATGACGAACCGGCTAAACTAAGTGACATTGATTCCGATGTTATTCCTGGGACACCACTGGAAGTACAAAATATTAGATTTAATTTCCCTTAAACCGGTATCGTTGAACATCAACCTGACCCTTCAACTGCTCAACCTGGCCCTTCAACTGCTCAATCTGGCCCTTCGACCGCTGCTGATCCGTCGATCCTGATCAATGACTCCTACAACAGTCCACCTACTCCAACTACTACTGCGCCAGTAGGTAAACGTAAACGTCCAAAAAAGGTCAGTAAAAAAGTTGCTAAAAAAAATAAAAATCACAGCAAAATAAAAATTTGACCAGAGCAAAATAAACAAAAAAACCATCAATATTTGATTGGCAAAACGTACCAAACAATCCTACAGATATTCCTTTCACAGCAACTCCAGGCTTAGATCCTAAAATAAGTAGCAGTTTAGATGAAACATTTTCTGAATTAGATTCTTTTTTTCTATTTTGTGGGGAGGAATTTTTTATGATGATAACACAGGAGACCAATGACTATGCAGCTACAAAATTAGGGGATGCTAGGCGAAAGCGGCTAAAAAGCAATGACAAGTGGACCCCTGTTACAGTGGACGAAATGAA
Source organism: Allygus modestus (assembly GCA_963675035.1). Classification (NCBI taxonomy): domain Eukaryota; kingdom Metazoa; phylum Arthropoda; class Insecta; order Hemiptera; family Cicadellidae; genus Allygus; species Allygus modestus. Next base: position 226,464,171 of record OY776111.1, read on the forward strand.
GTAGTACTTTGCCTTATATATTTTGATGGGCCAAATAAAAAAACCTAATATAAGGCTTTACTGGTCTCAAAGAAAAATATTGGAGACCCCTATATTCTCTCATAGAATGCCAATTGCCAGGTTTATGGCAATTTCCTTTTGCACTTTTCAGATGCAGCAGTGTAAAACTACCGAAATGACAAACTAATAAAAATTAGACCAGTTATTCGGTATTTAGAAACTAAGATCCTAAACACGTACCAACCGGAAAAAGAATTATCACTAGATGAAAGCTTGATGAAAATGCGATCTCGCCTATCGTATATACAATTCAACCCTAAACAAAGGGCCCGGTTTGGCATTAAATTTTACAAAGTTTGCGAGGTAAACTCAGGATATTGTTCCGTATTTAAAATTGATGTAGGTGAAGATAAAGTAAGTGCTGATTTTCTCGCTAGTGAATCTGTTGTATTAGATCTAATGCAACCATTTTATCACCTAGGCTACACAGTTTTCCTAGACAATTGGTATGTTTCGCCACTGCTATTTGTTGAACTGTTAAAAAAAAGACACAAATGCCATTGGAACAGCACTGAAAACAAGGGTAGACATACCAAAAGATTTTAAAACCATTGTCTTAGAGAAAAATGAAGCGATTTACAGGTCGTCAAATGGTGTATTGGCTACCATGTGGTAATATAACAAAGATGTTATCGTGTTATCAACCTACCACACTGACGTAACTTTCGAAGAGACTAAGATTCGAAAAAGTAAACATGGAGTGGAAGAGCAGGTAAAAAAACCTAATCTAATTAGCGATTACAACAATGGCATGATTGGCGTCGATCGGATGGACCAAAGTTTGTCTGGTTTCCCCATAATGCGCCGCACGGTAAAGGCCTACAAAAAATATTTTTTTATTTGATCGACTTGGCAATATTCAATTCTTTTGCCATATACAACAAAGTAAAAGTTCCGCAGCCAAGGGAAAAACGCCACTTTACCGATTTCAGGCTAAACTTAGCTGAGCAATTGCTTGCACATGTCAATCTACCAGGAAAAACTTCACCCGGTTGTTTAGCGCTTGGTTTGGACCCTTTGCGCTTACAATCCAAATCCTGGGCACATTTTCCGGCCCCACTACTTCCTACAGGAAGAAAAAAAAAAGCCTACAAAAAGTGCAAAGTCTGCACTTGAAGAGGTGAACGAAGCGAGACAAGGTGGATGTGCAAACGATGCAAAGTGCCACTGCATTTGGACAAAGGTTGCTTCGAAGACTACCATACCAAACTGCACTACTAAGTAAAAAAAGTGTAAAGACAATGTAAATATTTTGTAAATATGTGTTTAGTTTTGTTCAAGTGACATTTTTTTCTTCTAGAAGTAATTTTTTATTGTGAAATACATTTGATCCGGCCTACATCAAGCATCCAGTACACGCAAAAAACGTAAGTAAAATATTATGTAACATTAGTTTTTACATATTGTGCAGTATAATATAATTACGTTTTAGTCTGATATGGTCTGTGTTATGTTTATGTAACATAAATAACAACAAAACGTGTAGCATTTGCGAGCGAACGAAGCCGGAAGGCGAGCGCACTTAGTCGGCCGGTGCCGCGCCGTTTTGGGGATTTAACTTGTACCGTTAGGCCCGGGGGGGCGCTACGCTTCGCGATCCACAATGGGTTAATATGTAATGAGGAGAAGTATATGTTTAAATCTTAACATTTCTCAATCCATCTCCAATACTCCGAAATGACTCAGTTAATAAATAAGAACTTGGTTGAAAGTGGTTACTAAACAGACGGAACGATAAACTATATTTTTCAAGTAAGCTAAACGAGTAGACCTTACAAGTAACAATGCGATGGGGTAAGGGGGCGCCAAAATCTGAGAGGGTGCATCACATTTCCCCCTTATTTCATATAATTCTAAACTCAAATAGATCAAATCCCTATTCAATACTCTCCAGTCTCCAAACCATGTCTCTCCTCATCCATAGGAACTAGTTTAAAACAAACGACGTGGGTGGATTAAAACAATTAGTTGCATTATGTTAATTTATATTTTAACATTGCAAATTTCTTGCATCGTATATCGTATTGAGAGTTTTATTCAAACTCTCAATACCAATCAGAATGCCCTGAAGTTGTCACAAACCGATAGAGGTAAAAACTACTTATTGTTTTGAAATAGAGGGGAGCAGAAGTTGTATTATCTGATTTGTAAATTTAATTTTTAAGTATGACGAAGGTGCAACTTGGTGAATACTCATAACTTTCTTTCAAATAACGTCTTTCAACAACTTATAATACTGACATACAACAATTTACAGAATCAGTTTTGGTTTTTTTATATTTACAAATACTTTATGTTAGCACTAAGGCCTATGCCCCCCACACCGCACCAGGTGGCATACCGACGGGGGGGGGGGGGTTTGTGGGGGGCGGTCCGACCCAGGCCCCGCTTTGGCATAGGCCACCAAATTTTGAAAAATGTTTAAAATGTGAGTGAGTATTTCATGCCGATTTCCGGAGGATCGCTACCGATCTACTGTCGTATTTTCGGCCATTATTACGTAGTAAAGTCGTAATTTTTGGACAGTATTTTGTTTTCCGTCGTCGTTTATAGCCGATATTACGCGGCAAGGACGTTAATTCCAGATTATATCATCTGTAACGTCTTTAATTACGGCCGATATTACATGGTTCGGTCGCCATTTACACGGTTAGGTTGTTTTTTATGTCCAATTTATGTGTAATACATAATGACATGTCTCGTAACTTTCGGCCGATTTTACGTGGTGTGATCGCCTTTGGCGGCCGTTTACTACGTGATTTGGCAGGTCGCGATCGTCTAAAGATTGGCGGGAAATACTCGCTCGAACTTTGGAGTATTTTTCAAAACTTTGAGTTCATTTGACTATTTAAATACAGTACTCAAATTTTGAGTACTCGCACGCCCCTAATACATCGTATACATATCTATGAATAGGCCTTCCTCTTCAACCCCTAATGAATATATAGGCCCCTACAAATACATCCGCCGCCTCAGGTCCCCAACTAGACAGGACGCCACTACCGCATCCCACGATCTGTTATGAGCACTGAGCGCCACGTCCCGTGCTAGAGCACGGCTCGCACTGCCCTAGAGCCAGTACTGGGTCAGGGTCAGCATTATATTGATGTATTTATTATCACGATAGAAAACCGACAAAGTTCAGTTAAATCGTAGAAGTGCATTACTTAGTAGAGTGAGAACAATACACTGAGGATTTTAATACCTGCACTTTTAAGATTTATTTGCAAATTTCATCGTATTTAGAATTTTGGTGGAATTAACTTTGACCAGTGAATTTCGTAGTAAATTTTGCATACTTGAAGTTAAGTAAGTATAAAATTCTCAAAGCAAGGCGTCATTAATATAAGTTACAGCAAAAACCTGAAAGAGGGTAAAAGATCTGAGGTTTATCGGCAAATTTCGTAACATTTCAAAGTTTTTCAGAATATAACAACACATAGTAATGACAACTTTGGCAAGTATATTTTATAGAAAATCTTGTTTTTTAAATTCAGCAATTATCACATTTGTTGTACCTTGCCTCATTTCAAGGTACATCAGGAAACAACTGAAGTAGTGCGAAAAATGTGTCTAACAAGTGAAGTTTATTGGCGAATTTCGTTGAATTTAAAGGTTCTTTGGAATATGAACCACCGAAAGTAATATTAACTTTGACCAGTGCGTTTTACATTAAATCTTGTGTACTCTAACTGGAGCAACAATAATTGTTTCCGTTCGAGACCTTGTTTACAAGGTACAAGAAAAACCTGAAAGAAGTGCAACAAATTTTAGTTTGATCGGCAAATGTCATCGACTTTAAAAGTTCTTCTAATATGAACCAAACATAGTAATATTATATTTGACCAGTTGATTTTATATTACATCATGTCTACTTTAATTTTAATAAGTATAATATTTTCCGTACGAGGTCTCATTATGAGTTACAGAAAGGAAACGAAAGAAGTGCAGACATTTTGAGGTTCATCGGCAAATTTCGTCAGATTTCAAAGTTATTTTAAATATGAACGACATTTAGTAATAACAACTTTGAGAAATGTATGTTATAGGAAATCTTGTCTAGTTTAAATTTAGCAAGTATAAAAATTTCTTCACGAGGCTTCGTTTATGACCTACAAGAAGAAATATGGTAAAAGTGCCAAAAATATGAGGTTTTGTGCCTACCAAAAGTTCTCCCCATGGCTTTTGAGGTCGAAAACTTAGTTTTACAACCGCCGTTCTATACCAAAAAATCATATAAAAAAACATTTTTTACCGGATTTAATGTAAGCTGGTATATACATACCTATATATTGGGCTATTTGTTAAGTTTGATCAGTTTATTTATTGAACCAATAATTTATTACTTATATTGTTATAAACTTTTATAGTTACATTATTGCTGGGCTTTTGAATTGTTGAAATTTTAACTTAATAACATTGTATTTATCTACAATTTATAACAGTAAAATTTTAGATTAATTTATGACTTTGTCAATTGAACAAATTTGTGTTTAAAGGCAATAAAAAATACTTGGTTCTTGATTCTTGAGGTGGTAAAATACCAATACTTAGCAACTCACAATCACCACCACACTATCACCACCTACCACCATACCATCACTGCTATCACACTATCACTACCATTAGTGTGTGATGAGGAAACATTATCATTTCTGCCCGGTTTTTAAATAATACCTTACAAATTTCAGCAAACATTAATTGCGATAAAATATTAACTGATATCTCCAAAAGGGGAACAAAAAGACTGGTAATGGCAGTGACATTTAATGAAAGGGAGGCTCAGTTTAGTGACAGAAATGAAGGGAGCTGGTAGTTGACTGAACACATGTCAAGCAATCTGCCAAGTCGGTTATCCCGAAGTTGTAGTAGCATTAATATATAGTACATATATGGGTAAATATATCGTAAAAAGCACAAATACATTAGAGTGTATGTTATATACACAAACAACTAAACATATGCAATTTTACACTGCTTAAAATAAATATTTTTATAGCAAGAGAGTAATTCGGATAGCACATGGTCATGGGTGATTCAAGTCTACAAATTGAGAACTCCTTTGTAAGTCAATAAAACTACGAAGCTTCGAAAAGCCGAAGGTCGAGCTTTAAAGTCACCTCCCCAGAATCAACCTCATGAAGTGGCAAGACCTTCAAAATTGGACCCCTCGATGTCTGGCTCAGGTGAAGTATGTCGGATATTCGAACCTCTGTTCGGCCCATGAATTCTGAAAAACATCAAAATAAACTAAAGTCAAATTACTTATTTAAATCTAAACTTTCAAAGAAGAATAAATGTAAATTCTCTTTTTTAATGTTGAATTTCTCAATCAAATTAGAAGAAAAAATCTCTGCTCTTCCATTAATATATATATATTAAGTTTACAATTAATTTTCCTTAACTTATAACGGATGTTAAGTAATTGTTATCCTAATTGATTCACTATGTTGTAATCATTCCCTAACCTTCAACTGTCTTTTAGCAAAAACAGTTGTATTACAAATTTCAAGTAAGATTAATTTTCAGAACCCGTGGAATCACTAGTATCCTGTCACTAGTATCCTGTAGTGTGTCTCCTGTTTATTTATCACACCAACTTAAACTCTTGAATTTTCAACAGGTTTTTGTTTGTTTGAGGGGTTCATAAAAGTTTGAGTTTGTTCAGCACCTAATGTTGTATCAATGTTGTATACAAACAAATATACTAAGAATCTAACTTAAAACTCTAAGGCTGTTTTTATCACAAGCAAATTAAGTTTTTCTAAATACAGGTAAAATCAATCTTTTTATATAGACAATTAAAATTTTCATTATGATTTGAACTGCACTGCTAATTGAGTTTTATTCTTAAAAAATCATTTAGCTAATATTACATAAAAACATGAAGTTGTGCTTCCAGCATTAAACGCATCATTGTTCTCGTAATATAGAGAAACCCCTATTAACTGCCACTGTCGGGCTCGGGACTGTAACAGTTAACTGAGTGGACAGATAGCAGGAATTGGGCAACAAAAATGTACAATAACAACGTTTCAATGCTAGTTTGGGACAAAAATGAAAATAAAAAACACTGACAGGTATTTGTGTGACAGGTATTATAAGTATTTGTGTTAAAAAATAAGTGCATTAAAAATGGTGCAGAATTGTAATCTATATTAATGAATTTCTTTATTTTTGTTCAGGTTAATTTGGAAAAGCTCTAGGCTGTGAGAATTTGGTAAGTTGGGAAAAGGATAGTAAGCTAGCTTACCTCACGAGAATAAAACAGGTGTAGCACAGGAGACATATACAAAACATACAAAAAACACTCGATATTTCGTCCCTCTCGGAGACTTCATCAGAAGAGAAGAGAATGAAGTAGAAAATGGCTGCTTGTAAACTGGTCTTTAAGTCCATGTTGCCACAACACACAAACACCACTAAAATTAACCTATATATACACTACTACTGGATTTTGGTACACAACAAATCCTACTTTGTTTGATAGTTTATGTAAAAAACAAAAGAAAAAAAAACTTAGAAAGATGGAGAAAACTATTTTGTCTTTTGAAACTGTTCATATGTTATATTAAGCTAGCTGTGTAAGGTAATGTTAGGTTAGAGTTTTTTTGGGAGAGGAGGATTATCTGATATTGAGGTTAGGGGGTGGAGTTAGTGACAAATTGATAGGCTAACTCCCATCCTCTGAGCATGGAGCTATTGCACTGATTTTTGGGAATTGATTTGAAGACTCTGGTGGTGAAACAGTCATTGAAGCTGAGATTGTGGCTGTTGACATGTTGTGTGTGGTTTTTCTTTTTCCGACTTGACATCATGTCTATGGCCATTCATCCTTTTCTGGAGAGTTTCTGTAGTTAGGCCTATATATTGTGCCTGACACTGGTGACATTCTAATTGGTAAATTAGATTCTCTGTATTGCAGGTATGGTGTCCTTTAATTTGGTATTGGGTTTTCTGAAAATTACTATGAATGTGTTGGTAGGAGGATTCATGTTTCAGGTTTTGCATTGGGTTTCTTCACAAGGGTATGAGCTAGGTGGTAGTTTTATCTGGTTTTGTTACAGTGGGGTCTGGGAGTTTGGGATGAACTAATAGGTTTTTCAGGATGGGTGGTTGTCTGTATACTACTGATGGTGGTTTCTTCAAAAGGCCTTTGGTTTGGCTGGAGCAGTCCAAGATTTTGTAGCCGGTTTTCAAAAGGCTGTTAAGTTTATGTAGGCCAGGATGAAAGGTGGTGATGAGGTTGGTTGATTCAGAGCAGTTTTGGGATTTAGTAGGTTGATTATTGGGTGCTGAGCTGCAGTAGTCTGGGTTTTCACCAGCTGAGGAGGATAGCCTATGTTTTCAAAAGACACCTGGATGTTTTTGTTGTATTCCTGTAAATCTTTTTGGTCCGATGTGATGCGTTTGCCTCTCAGGGCCAAGCTGTATGGAAGGGAGCGTTTGGTGTTATTGGGGTGACAGCTATTGAAGTGAAGATATTGTTGACGGATCGTTGGTTTGATGTAGACTGAAGTGTTTATTTTTCCTTCTGAAAGTTTGAGTGAGACATCCAGGAAGTCTATGGTGTGTTCCGAGTAGTTCCATGTGAATTTTAGGGGGCTGAATTGGTTGAGGTTATGAATAAAGGTTTCAAAGCTATTGTGTCCATGGGTCCAGATGATAAATATATCATCAATATATCTTAGCCAGCAAAGGGGCTTCTGGTCTTGTGTCTTGAGAAAAGATTCTTTAAGTTTGCCCATGTATATGTTAGCGTACGATGGCGCCATTTTCTTACCCATTGCTGTGCCCTTGATCTGGAGATAGTATTTGTCTAAAAACTGGAAATAATTTTTCTCTAGTATAAATCTTATGAGGGAAATGATACAAGAGGTTGTGGATAGTGACCCTTTGGTCCTGTGTTTGTTGAGCGCGTCTTCAGTTGCTGTTGGGCCATGAACAGGGGTAATGATTGTATATAATGAGGTGATATCTACTGTGGCTAAAATGGTGTGTTTGGGTAGAGGTTTTTCTATTTTGAAAACCTTCGATAAGAAGTCACTAGTATCCTTTATTTAGGATGGAGGGTTCTGTACTATTGGTTGGAGGAACGAGTCAACGTAGGCTGAAGTTCTTTCAGTTAGGGGGTCACACCCGGCTACGATTGGCCTACCAGGTGGAGGGATTACAGCTTTGTGGATCTTAGGTAGTATGTAGATTTTGGGTGTAGCGGGATTTTCTGGGATCATAAGTTTGATATTTTCAGGAGAAATTTGGTTGGCTTTGGCTTGGTTATTAATAAGTACAGTCAGTTCAGTTTTGTAAGCTTGGGTGGGGTCACTGCCTAGTTTTCGGTGTCAGATAACTGTTTGTAAATTTCTGTGACATAATCAGCTTTGTCTATAACAACGGTCATAGAACCTTTGTCGGCCGGAAGAACTATGATAGAGTCATTGTTTTTCAGGGACTTGATGGCCTTTTTATCAAAAAAAGAAAGATTGTTCTCAGTACTATTGGAAACTGAGGTGGCAAAGGTGGGACCGGACACGTTTTGAACGAGAAAATTAATATACTGTTCTATAGGATGGTCTGATGGGAGAGGTGGTGGATCCCAGTCTGACGCAGGTTTGAATTGTTCTAAGGCTGAAGCATTACCTGTGGTAGGATCAGAGTTGTTAAGGTTGTTGGAAAAATAATGTTTGATGCGGAGTTTTCGTTGCCTGTGACATGATATCTTTTATAAGAGTGAAGTGGTCAAAGGCTGGGGTGGGGCAGAAACTTAAACCCTTAGAAAGGACCATTTTCTCTGACTCTAACAGATTATAACTGGAAATATTGCAGATTTGAGGATCTCATTCAGGTGGGACCTAGGTGAAGTCCTGATAGAGTCTTCAGGTTTGTGGGAGGGAAGGATCACTTGGTGTTTGGTAGGGGTGGGTAGGCCTAAAAGAGAAGCAAGACTGGGTTTGTCAGCAATCAAGGGGGCTTTCCGATGAGGGATTTGTGGGCCTATGTGGTTATTGCTGATGAGATTATTTTTACAGATAATTGAAAGTATCTACAGTTTCGTTTTGGCTTCCTGTTCCATGTTACTCACAGATTTTTTGATCATACTGTTGACTGTATTATTCAGATTTCCAGAAAATCCCGTGACACCCAAAATCTACATACTACCTAAGATCCACAAAGCTGTAATCCCTCCACCTGGTAGGCCAATCGTAGCCGGCTGCGACTCCCTAACTGAAAGAACTTCAGCCTACGTTGACTCGTTCCTCCAACCAATAGTACAGAACCCACCATCCTACATAAAGGATACTAGCGACTTCTTATCAAAGGTTTCCAAAATAGAAAAACCTCTACCCAAACACACCATTTTAGCCACAGTAGATGTCACCTCATTATATACAATCATTACCCCTGTTCATGGCCTAACAGGAACTGAAGACACGCTCAACAAACAAAGGACCAAAGGGTCATTACCCACAACCTCGTGTATGATTTCCCTAATAAGATTTATACTAGAGAAAAATTATTTCCAGTTTTTAGACAAATACTATCTCCAGATCAAGGGCACAGCAATGGGTACGAAAATGGCGCCATCGTACGCTAACATATACATGGGCAAACTTAACCCTAGCCGTGGCCATATGTCGTAATACGATAGATTTACGTGATGCCTTAAAATGGCCACTATCGTAATACGATAGAACGGGTCGAATTTTTTTTAACGGTAAAAAAAACATTAATAGTCAACTCAGAAGTGAACAATATTTATACCATTCGAAAGATCACATTCTGAACTTTCATTTTATTACATAAATGAACCGTTTACAAGTTGTATAACAATGTCACGACGATTATAATTACAATGAAATTTTGCCGCTACGCCATTCCTGCAGTCGACGCTCGGAAAATGTAAAAACACGACTACTTTGGAATTACCCTGCTCGGGTAATTTTTGTCTTAGGATGTTGCGGGTGGGACCACTGCATAGCCAAAGAGTTTAGTTTCACTGTGGTATTGATTTTTAGAACGAAATATTGATTGCACAACAGTTACGATTTTATGAACACAGCTATTTTCTGACTTTTTAACAGTTGGCCAACAGATGTAATACGATAGTTTTTAAAATACGAATTACATCCAGTGCAAGTTATAAATACTAGTCATATAATATTTCATTTTGAAGAGGAAGAAATTTAGCTTTTGACATTGGCAGCCTTGCGCATCATCTTTTCCGCCTGCCCTGTGGAAGACGAAGGAAATGCGTCACTCTTCTGACATCTAATGCGTCGTAGAAGTCGCCATCACATGATTCTTTCGCCGTGCTATGTGAGTTCGCGCTCGCTTGTTATCCGCGAATTATTGCTAAATCCTGTATTATTTCGGAGTGTTAGTGTTAGTGAAGTGTGTGTGTGTATATAACAGTAATCTTTATGCATTTTATTATGCATAAATATTACTGAAGTGTGTGAAATATTGTTTGTAAAAAAACATTGTTTTTCGTACAATGTCACGAATATACTAGTGCGATATAAACCAACAGGATAACATAATAATGGGACGGGGGTGAGTAATTATATTTATTTTTATTACTTTTACAATTGTAAGGTAGGATATATTTCATTATTGAGTAGGCCTAATATAAAAAATAACAATTTTGTAATTTTTCCTATATGGTGACCGGACCTACAATCACACGTTATCTCTTATATAATATGCCACTACCCTGTGTATATGTATATTTATATATGTTATTGTTTCTAAATACCTGCAGGAATAATATATAGATATAATATACTAAATGTATATATAGTATTTGGAGGAATAAATTTCTAAAAAAAGTTATATACTAAATACCGTAGAATTTTTTTTCCGAATACCCTAAAATTTCCAAAATTCATCTAATCATAAGTGATAACAATTTTTTACCTTCAACTTTATGACTTTTTTACATTTCTTATTTCATTATCTTTACAAATATATACATATTATTATTAGCATATACATATTTACATTACCTATTTACAGTACTAACTAACACTGTACAATTTTCACATTTTGCGGTTTTCCGTATATACTTACATAATACTTACAAATAAAATTCTTTCCCCAACATATTATACATTTCTATGTAGGGAATTGAATGTCCTACTAAATGTATATATAGTATTTGGAGAAATAAATTTCTAAAAAAAGTTATATACTAAATACCGTAGAATTTTGTTTTTTCCGAATACCCTAAAATTTCCAAAATTCATCTAATCATAAGTGATACAAATTTTTTACCATCAACTTTATGACTTTTTTACATTTCTTATTTCATTATCTTTACAAATATATACATATTATTATTAGCATATACATATTTACATTACCTATTTACAGTACTAACTAACACTGTACAATTTTCACATTTTGCGGTTTTCCGTATATACTTACAAATAAAATTTTTTCCCCAACATATTATACATTTCTATGTAGGGGATTAAATTGTCTACAAAATGTATATAATGAATTTTCCATAAAAAATCTGACAAAAAAGTTTTACCGAGGCTGCTTTTGAAATTTCAAAAAAAATTTCAATATTTTTTTATTTTTTTTACTTTGCTGAAAAAACTACCTCTTAGATCTTTTCTATTTTACGATTTTCAGATACCCCTGTTCCTTCTGAACAAAAAGAATATGTGGTTGGCTATGTTTAGTTCTCATTTCAATTTTATACGAATTTTCAAAAAAAGGTCTGCAAAATCGCCAAAATTGGTTGGCCATTCTACAGTTTTTGGCTGGCCACTGCTAGGGTTAAAGAATCTTTTCTCAAGACACAAGACCAGAAGCCCCTTTGCTGGCTAAGATATATTGATGATATATTTATCATCTGCACCCATGGACACGATAGCCGTGAAACCTTTATTCATAACCTCAACCAATTCAGCCCTCTAAAATTCACATGGAACTGCTCGGAACACACCATAGACTTCCTGGATGTCTCACTCAGACTTTCAGAAGGAAAAATAAACACTTCAGTCTACATCAAACCAACGATCTGTCAACAATATCTTCACTTCAATAGCTGTCACCCCAATAACACCAAAAGCTCCCTTCCATACAGCTTGGCCCTGAGAGGCAAACGCATCACATCGGACCAAAAAGATTTACAAGAATTGAAAACAGAGGCTATCCTCCTCAGCTGGTGAAAACCCAGACTACTGCAGCTCAGCACCCAATACTCAACCTACTAAATCCCAAAACTGCTCTGAATCGACCAACCTCATCACCACCTTTCATCCTGGCCTACATAAACTTAACAGCCTTTTGAAAACCGGCTACAAAATCTTGGACTGCTCCAGTCAAACCAAAGGCCTTTTGAAGAAACCACCATCAGTAGTATACAGACAACCACTCAACCTGAAAAACCTATTAGTTCATCCCAACAGAAACTCTCCGGAAAAGGATGAATGGCCATAGACATGATGTCAAGTCGGAAAAATAAATACCCCCGTCACAGCAAACCTGCGTACTCTGCAAATTTCCAATGCATAATATGTCTTAATACTATATAAAGCTGCATACCAAGTTTCATAAAAATATATTCACATATCATATAGATAAGTGATATATACTGTGCGTTGCATGAGTGAAAAACCAGCCCGCGCATGGGTTGGGGAGGGAGTAATGAAGAGGGGGGGAGAGATTGGGAGTGGGAGTGGAAGGCTGCGCGCTACTAGCCTGGCTGCATACATTTGACAGCTTGTATTGTTACCCGTGCGCCATGCCTACTACTTCATAATAATATACAAACTATACGATACTAAACTGAACTAAACTAGGATTGAAAATGAATTGATGGTGATTTAATGTTTTTAGGACGGCATGTATAGACTTGCATCTACTGAGAACTGTCAGCTGACTGAGCCTGGTTGCCGTGGTGCCATCTGGCGGCGCATGCGCACTAGACTCCTTTGCTACCGCGCATCTGTCCCGTTGGTTTTTCACTCATGCAACGTACAGTACAATTTTAATTATTCTCCATAAGAATAATATTGGTGATGAGTATATAGGTTTGCTGAAACAAGGATCACAAACAATTGGTTTTTATGCATATATAAATCGAATTCAAGCGAAGCCACACACCAAGTTTCATCAATATTCAATCATAAATAAGCGCTATATAACATTTTAATTATTCTCCATAAGAATAACATGGGGGCTGAGTACGCAGGTTTGCTGCAACAAGGAACAAAAAAAGGGTTTTTATGCAAATATCAATATAACTCAACAAGGTAAAGCCAAATTCCAAGTTTTATATGTTCATAATTACATATAACTTATTCTCCATAAGAATAACATGGGGGCTGAGTACGCAGGCTTGCTGCTACAGGGATAATCAACAAAAAATCAATTTGTTGTGCAAATATCAATATACCAGTACTACGTGAAGCCACATACCAAGTTTCATTAATATACATCCATAAATAATCGAGATATAAAATATTATTTATTCTCCATAAGAATAACATTGGACAACATACTGTGTTTAGTACTTTGAATATCTCTTAAATGGTTGGGTGTAGAATAAAAATTTAAACACCAAAATTATTGTTTTGTGGAGCTGAACTGATTGGTAAGAGTAAATGTGAAGTTTACTTCAAAATGAACTGAGTAAACCCCAAAAACCTTTTTCCCATAAGATTAACATGGGAGAATTTATGAATAGGTTTTTTGGATTTTCTCTGCAACCACTTAACTTAGGTTAATAATTCAAAATACTATATTATTCGTGTTTATAAGCTCTAAAACATGGTCAAAACCAAATTTTTTATATTTTAGGGTGAAAAATGCAAAAAAACAGATTTTAGGAAAATTTAAAACCCCCATAAACCCCCTTTCCCATGGTCCGATTTTTCTATTTTTCGAACTTAAAGTCATGAATGTCACTTTACACATTTGAGCCAAATTTCATCGAAATCGGACGTTTTTTACTCAAGTTATTGTATTCACACACACACACACACACATATATATATAAATTTGAACGAATAGTGTTTTTGGCATCTGGGGACCTGAAAACAAAAAGTTATCATGGTCTCGGGCTTAAGTCTTACCATGAGACCTATGGTAATAGCTTCTTCCCTTATAGGGGAATTCGCTAAAACCTGTAGCACAACATGCCAACAGCCACAATCTCAGCTCCAATGACTGTTTCACCACCAGAGTCTTCAAATCAATTCCCAAAAATCAGTGCAATAGCTCCAAGCTCAGAAAATGGGAGTTAGCCTATCAATTTGTCACTAACACCAGGTCACCTCCTAACCTCATTATCAGATAATCCTCCTCTCCCAAAACACCCAAACCTAACCTTCCCTTACACAGCTAGCTTAATGTAACATATGAACAGTTTCAAAAGACAAAATAGTTTTCTCCATCTTTTTAAGTGTTTTTGTTGTTGTTGTTTTTTTACATAAACAATCAAACGAAGTAGGTCTTGGTGTGTACCAAAATCTAGTGTTAGTGTGTGTAAACCTATTTCAAAAATAAATAAAAAAATAACTATTTAAAAACATGAGGTTTACTTTACTGATTCAGTTACAAAACGTAAACAACAAAAAAAGTACAGAAATCATAATTATGAAGAACAGCTGATATATCTTAAACCATATGACATCCCCTTTTTATTAACGAAGCTAACAGCTGAAAGAAACAGAGCTATATGTGGCAGATTCTCTGAGCCGAGACTGTGAAAACCCTGAAGAGAACGAAGATCCAAATCAAATGGAAATCCAGTTGGTAATTCCACTCAGCTGTAACAACATTTTAAGAATAAAAGATTTTGCTAAACAGAATGGTGAACTGCAATTACTAAAAAAGGACACTTAGAAGGTTGGGATTCAATCCAACTTGATAATAATGCAACCAATGACTTCAAAAACTATTTCTCATTCAGAGATGAACTAGGTTACCATGATGATCTATTTTTTAGAGGTCAAAAATTATTATCCCCTAGGTATGAGATTTGAGATATTAAGAGACGTCCACAGATCTCATAAGAATGTCGAAGCATGTTTAACATTAGCAAGAGAATTAGTTTTTTGGCCGAACATGCACAAAGATATCAGATCTTATGTGGAGAGTTGTAAAGTTTGCAATAAGTATCAGCGTGACAAAAAGCAAGATGACATTCTTATGCAAGATATACCAAGCAGACCGTGGGAATTTATTGCAACCGATATATTTACCATCAGAGGAAAAGACTTCATTGTGATTGCTGATCCCTATTCAGGATATTAATTTTAGGAGTTTTTGCCTATTCAGGGAAAAATTAACTATTTAAAAACATGAGGTTTACTTTACTGATTCAGTTACAAAACGTAAACAACAACAAAAGTACAGAAATCATAATATTGAAGATCAGCTGATATATCTTAAACCATATGACAGTGTGTATATATATAGGTTAATTTTAGTGGTGTTTGTGTGTTGTAGCAACACTGACTTAAGGACCAGTTTACAAGCAGCCATTTTCTACTTCATTCTATTCTCTTCTGATGAAGTCTCCAAGAGTGACGAAATATCAAGTGTTTTTGTGTGTTTTTTATGTGTCTCCTGTGCTACATCCATTTTATTTTTTTCAGTGACTTCAGTCTCTTAAATTATTATTTTATAAACATTTTTGGTCAACAACCAAAGGTTCTTACTCTGTAGATGTGCCTTTGTGGGTTTTAAAAACATTAACTATCAGGGCTCCGCCCCATAGACTTTCAAGGTTCCAATGTTAATCTTACAAAGATATTTTATTTAGGTAGTCTGTTGATTATAATGTAAAAATGTCAAAATATCTGACCATATGCATGCGAGATTCCCCTGAGGAGATCGGAACACCAGCTAGTATGAAAAAAAAAATCTAAATTGAAAGTTTTAACATCAGATATTAGGGATTATATGATACAAATAATTAGTCGTTTTCTTTAATTTATTTGAGACCCATGCTTTTTGCACAGAAATGTTCCATATCTTATAAATCAGTATGATATGTGTTCCAACTTTTAAAACTAGAAGCAGTTTTGACCTTTTTTAAATGTTAAATAATATTAATTTTTTTGAAAACTCTAATCTACATGCCTTTCAGCCTTCTTTGAAATGAAACACACAATTAAAAATGGCACCACAAAAACACTGATCCGTACACACACGTAATTTGCCAGTCATTACTGAGCTATTAAAACAATATAATAGACAGCATCAACTGTTTATGGTGGGGATTGACAAAATCAAGGTCAATAACCTTGCTGTTGCCCACTAGCGAGTATTACGTCACACCCCACTGGATCGTACAGACACTTTTAACAATACCAGTGTTTCACAGAGCCAAAAAGTATTCGTTCAACAATGAACTATAACTGATAACAGAGAGTTACTGATGGTTGTTGATTGAGGTTCAACTGTATTACAAAACGTTTCGCCCTTGCTTCGAAGTGGCTAAGCTGAGACTCCTCATTGAGAAAACCACTTCACAGCAAGAACAAAACATTCGGGGGTATTATGAGAAACATAACAACATGGTTGCTGCCAAAAACTTAAACTTGAAGTTTCTAACACTGGCTTACAAATTAAGATATATTTTAATTGTTTAGCAAATTCTTTGAGATTAAACAACCAGCATTCCAACTGACCATCAGGCGAGAAGTATCCTTTGTCCTTGACCGTGACACAGAGCACATCCTCGCCCAGGTCTTTGACCAGGAACTGCATGCTGGCGTTCCACCGGGAGTCGGTGGCCGTGGTGAGCACTCCTGGAGTCTGGTGCTCCTGCGAGCCCATGCTCACCTCACAGAACACCTCCCGCTTGCCTGCCACCACAGAGCAATAGGGGTGAGGTGGGTAGTCATTTGAAATATTAAAATAAATAACTTTCCTTTAAAGACACTGTTCAATATCTCAAAACCTTATATTAGTTTTTATGAATGTATGGGATGCAAACTTTGTTCCCTCCAATTTTATTATTTTTGAAAATAAAACCCCTTATCAATCAGATTTATTGCAGTCCCGCTGATTAAATAATTTTTCCCCTGATCTTGGCAAGTAAAGTATGTAGATAAAATATGCAAACAAACACAAATAAAGAATAGCTCAGCGGTAGCTATAGGCTGTTGTAACATTACTTTTTCAGGCTGAGCCAGAGTCAGGAAAAATGTGTGAGGTGAATAGGGATATAGGTGGGGTTGCTCATTTGTTAACTGCAAGTGACGTAGATCCAAAATGCGCCCTAGCTGCATCTTGAATGACCCCCTGAATGACCATGATAGCTCTTACTATTTCCTTGATTCATTTTTAAACAATTTTATTTCTGACTACAGTACACATAATGGTTTCACTTTTATATCTTGGATACTCAATCTACTATTTCCTATGGTCTGTGCTGTGAATAAAGTTTGTTACAAAATATGTTTTTGTTTTGATTAGGCTGATTTAAAATATCATATTGACTATAGTCAATATTCTATTTACTGCACCATTCATAAATTTTACCAACAAATTAATCACAAATAGCCTCCATTTGTAATGGAGTATTTACTAGGAAAAAATTCCATATGATATCTCAGGTCAATATCGAAGAGAACCAAATAGTCCAGCTGTTAAATAAGTCTGATATTGTTTCAATAGGAAACACTAGCTGATGTACCCGTTCTTTGCACAGGGGTTTTCTTTACCCGTTCTGTAGTCAATGCAATTTGCATTTTCATTAGCTTGAGACAGCTGTTCTTGCTTCTGCTCTTTAAGCTGTCAAATGAAAGTATTCACAGCTGTTTGCATTACAGTTCCTTAATGTTCACTTTCTTCTGAAATGTAAACATTGAAACTTAGGACGTTCACGGGGCGTAGCCCGAGGCGATTTTAAGGGAGTACTATGTGTTGCATGGGTTCAAGAATCTACCTTTATGTAAAGTTTCAGCCCAGTCGGTTCAGTAGTTTTTGCGTTCACCCGGAACATCAGACAGACAGAGAGACAGACAGACAGAAACCACCTCTTTTTTATAATATTATAGATAGATAACACACGGAAACTGCCGGAATGTAAAACAAAAATGTTTTTTGGGCTTGTAACAACAGACATTAATAATAACAACATTTTAGCTTCATAGTGAAAGATTTCAAGTATAGCCAGCTGTCAGTCAGAAATTATACCTACACCTACTAGCTAATACCTTTCAAATGAATATCAAGATAAACTGGCTGTACCTACAAAACTAACTACTTAACTTAAATTTAAAAATGTTATATTCGTTACTGTCTGTAAGTATTGTAAAATGAAACTATAATCATCACTGACAAAGTATTAATAGAATATAAGCAATTTTCAGGGTAATAACCCCTAACTTAATTTAACATTTGTATAATTACTAACCATTTTATATTGATAAAAGAACAACTACTCTAAATACAAGGGAATGATACCTGAACGTAAATTTTTGTTAACATCAGTGACTTCAACAACCATCACTCGAAGAACACCAATTGGCTGGCGGCCCCTCACTGAGGAGAACATGCAAGCGGCAGGCAAGTTAGTAATAAGCAAGACAAAGCATGATTAGTGGTGCAAGACTGTGACAATATTTGGTCGGATACAACTTATTTGCAATAAGAAAATTAAACTCACAGTTTTCGTTAGAGATTAAGTATGTAAAACACTATTACAAAACTATATCAATAAAATGTTATAGTACCATAAGAAATGTGTCGTCTCATTTTAAATTTGTGCTTGAACAGATCATATTTATATAATAATAGAGCTATGACCTTGTGTGAGTTGTAATGCAATGTTTATAATAATAAACAAAACTTAAATAAAATAGTACAATTAATAAAACAAAAGTACTAGGTTTAAATAGCAGTATTGCCAGCAGCTGTCAAAATGTAAGTAGGGTTAGTATTCCACAAAAATAAAATACCAAAGGTCATGCAGGTAGAAATACTTTACCAAATACCAAATAAATACTTTAAAATAATGTTCTATAATTTTGAAATTTCATTCTGATACACATTTACAGCAAAACATTTTATTTCATGAAAAAATATCCTATCTTCATGTTATCACTTTTATTAGAGCAAGGCATATATAATTTATTTAACACTTTGACTGTGCCTGGGACGTGGGGCGTGTTCCCACCACGCAGCAACTGTTCCGATAGGTGCGGTCAGATTTTCAACTCCCGGCTAATGAATGACAAAAAACCTTTACAGTGTTGTACTGCACTACAACACAACTGGACGTAGTTCTACAAAGCGCCAACAGGTCGCAGCACAATCTAGATAGCAGTAGTCAACCAGGGTCGCCATCTAGAGGGACTAAGTGTGACAAAAACGAATGCAGGGAAGTCCCATGACAGCCGGGATATTGTGGCAAATTTACTACCAACCTACACCAAAATAAAGCTTGCATTCTGAGCGACACCACGACCAGAAAATATTGTCCTCCTCTGGCCCAGCCTGAGCTCACACCGAGTCATTGTTGCTAAGCGGACTTGGTGGGAAGCCGGTGTCCCATGCGCATGCGCCGCGGGATCGCGATGGGATGCCGGCATCCCACGCGTAGTCAAAGTGTTAAAAGTGTTATTTAAAACACAAAAATATAAATATATCACGAAACATACTGCATATAGCTAAAGAGTGATATTAGAAACTCAATCTAAAACTTGTAATATGACATTTATATTAATTAATAATTAATAATCATTAAGTTTTAATAAAAAGTATGAATGGAGATGGTTTAGATTCACACACCCAACATTTGACCAGTAAAACTTGTATCAAGTACAGCCAGTGAACATTCCAATTTCCCATGCCTCGTGAGGTATTCCCATCATGCACACGCTCATGCTGAGCAATTGGCAGTTTCTCACCACCCGGCGATGGAGGCTTCAGTCTGTTGCCTTCCACGACAACCACCAACACTCTGCCTACAGCTCCAAATCTCTGTTGCTCTGTGTCATATCAACGCCAACATTAACATCTACTCACCACAATTATTTTACCTTATCTTTCATATATTATTATTTCTTTTACAGATTGAAATTGCCCTACCATGCTTCATCTAACTAAACAATAAGTTGATTCTAAAAGAAAATAATAAACACCTGAAACATGCTCCAGCAGTTATCACCATGAATACGCAGGATAGTCCTAGTTCCAGCTCAAGTATCCAGCTGAACTTTACTTCACAAACAGATAAGATCAGATGGTTGATCAGTATCTAACTTATACTACAGTAATTTGTGGATTTAATATGACAGATACAATTGCAGGAAGTGAGAAAGTATATAGTGTCTGTCACATGATATCCGGGAATTTCCTGGCTGATTTAGTTAATGGCATTTATTAAGAAGTTGTTGGATTCACCAAATAAATAAATTGTTCTATTAATATAGCTGTAAATCACTAACTTCTTAACTTAAATCTAAAAAAATAATAGGATTACAAACAAAGGTAAAGCAGGAAGGTCTGCCTTTAAAAAACATTAAGATTACTTACATTTAGCAAAATATGTTCCTTACATCTATACCTTAAACAATTCAATTGATTTGCTTATAATAAATATTTGTGAGTTAAAACTGAATTTTACAATGTGAATTGGCTAGACAGCTTTCAAACTGGTCTATGTCAGCTTTGAGGTCAACATGAGGAACTTAAAAAGAAGTTGTCACAATATTAGTAAGTTCTTTTGACTATCCAGTGTGATAGAAACTACACACTGTGTATTAGTAGGGTGCTTCCGTTTTACCTTGGTTCCTCTTTGTTTCTCCCAGGGCTGAAATATAAAATCTCATTTGGTTTTTTGAAATCTGAGACCCAGTCAAGTCTGAGACCTTGGCGTAATGTATCTTCCTATGCCACCTGAGGAATGCCTGGAAGGAAGGGCAAACTCTTCTAGTCTTACCAGACCCAAGGCTCAGTCTTATCCTGGAGGAAGGACTCTCCAATGGATTCAGGACACTAGATGGATTGGAGGGCTCCCTGAGAGAAAAGGGTCACCAACAAGGGGGTGGCTGGGTTTCCTGGTAGGCCCACAAAGTCAACAGGGCTGAAGAGCGAATCGCCCTTGGGTTGCCCAGCTCTGAGCCCAGGGGCTGGGTTAAGTTAGGTGATTCTCTCTCTCTCTACAGCAATTATTTGCTGTGTACCACCCAACCTTGCAGATATCTTCCTTTTGGTCACTGTACAATATACAAAAGGGAGATGTACCAAGCCAGCTAATGCTGGAGCCTCTTAATCCCCCAAACCAACATCTAACATCCCTACTACGTGAAACCCGAATCTTATTTGCTCAGTAATGAGTGTAGTCTATTTATACTGGCAAAGGGGCTGACTAATAATATTTTACCCTAACTTGAGCTTTTGCTTGCTGCTGCCACGTACAGCTAAAATTTTCTGCATTATCATATCAGGATTCCCACAAAAAGTTCATTAAAAATTTCTCAGACCTTCCAAGATATTATTTAAACATATCACTGACATGTGATTCTTCTTACAGTATGTACCACTTTGCACAATCTTAGCAAGCAAAACTAACACATATTTATTATTTAATACAGTCCTCCACCACCCCTACAGACATTTTTCTTCAGACCTTCTATTTCTAAAACAAATCAAATAGAAAACTAAAAAATTAAAGAGATAAGAATAAAAAATTAATTGTATATATATTTACATATTGATGCAATATGTAATTATTTAAAAACGAGAAATGGTTGAATTTGCTGCAATAGTGGAACTGAATTGCAAACTTTGAATTAATTTCAAAAAGGTAGGCAAGTGTACTTTAACTTAAAAGCGCTTATAAGTAACAACAACACAGACTCAGTCCAGATGAACCACTCGTAGTACTGAAAGACTAACTCTGTTATTGGCTTTGGAGGACAAAAGGTAACAAACCAACTTCAACATGAATTTGCACGAAAATTCAAGAGCCAAAGTGCATTCACTTTCAATAGAAAAAATTTATAAAGATGATCTTTAAATTAAATATAATAGCGAATATGGATTTTACGTTTTAAAATTATATTAAAAAATAATTATTTGTAAAACTTATACTCTAAATGGTTTACCAAAATTCCTCATAATCTTAGAAAATGTCCCAAAGGATACTCTGTTATCATCTTATATATTATTTCTCTAGCCTGTTTTTCTGTCACTCCACGAGATCTTCCTTAATCCTTTATCACATTCCATAATTTACCCTTCATTTTAAAGCTTATCGTGCTGGCTATTGACGGAAAATAGACCCATGGTCTATAAATGTACCGCTTCTCGGAAATTTGAATAATATGAAAGATAAATAAAGAGAATAGTTTGTTTTGACAGGAGCGAAAATGTAAACATCTGATCAGCTGATAAGATTTGGTTCGCAGTACGGAATTCCGCACGGGTCGACTAGTTATATTAGTTATATTAGCTGAATTGCTTTTATGAACCACGAAAAAAAAACTACTTCCCAAACTTTCCTAACACACCAGGCACGTGGGAATCCTACAGGCCAAACTTTTAATTTCCTTAATTACACTACTTTATATACAGTATTATAATAGTTTAAATAAAATAACTATAACAAAATTTGCAAACCGAGCTCCATATTGGTAACCGGCAGTGCTTTATTTGGCATTTAAGTGCTTTGCAGACATGAGACATTCCTGAAATCAGGTAAACAATATGGAGATTGAAGATATGAATTACTTCACTGCAGGGGCGGTTTTAGGGATTTTATTTTGGGCGGGCTCTGTTTCGTATATGGTATCACATCATATTAAATATTATGCAATTTTATATCAACTTTCTTTTCAAATTCCTAAAGCGAATTGTTTTATTTAGTTTTTTGGTAGTTTTTAAAACTGCTACAAGCAGCCAGAACATAACAGTCTGTTTTACGAGATTGGCAAGGTCCCGATTCCGTCATTCCCTAAAATATGGTTATTCTGGGATCGCTGTATCGTAATGGTGCATTTTTACATGAATACTAAAACACAATAAACGGTATCAGAAAACTGACACATACTTTCTCCCTTTCAGCCCAACTTTAAATAATAAATTACTTTTTATTTACTAAATATAGAATACTAAGCACGGTCGAATGTACAGAAAATCTTGTAATCAAGTTGTTTTCAAAAATATGCACCCAAATACCTAATTAGGAGGTACTACAGAAACCATCGCTACACACTTGGTTTTATGAGGGGAAATTCCCCCTCCCTCAGGGTTATTAAGGGGCGACATATTTTGAATTTCCTCTGTTGGTCAATGCTAACTTGACAAACATATCAAGTTTGAACAAAATTTATCAATAAATAAGAGAGAAATTGTAATTTTTGTATTCCTTGAAAGAATAACAATGGACAACGTACTGTGTTTACCGCAAAATGAAAATTTAAATTTTCTCCGTAACCAGTAATCGTAGGATATTAATTAAAAATACCAAATTATTTTGTTTTTTGAGCTATTTTTAATGGTAAATAGTAATATTTTTATATTTGTGTTTTTTTATGAAAAATAAAAAACCTGAATAATTTTTGATATTTTAAGTCTTGTAATTTCTCAACCCGAAATTTTACAGAAATGCAGGTGGTGTCATTTTATTGGATAACTAAAGTTCTACAAACAACTAAAGTTTAATCAAAATTGTTAGAGCTGTTTTTGAGAAATCTTGATTTTTCATGTTTTTTGGCGTTTTTTAGGGGATAGTTACCCTTAAAAATCAAAAATTCAAAAAAATGAAAAAACTCTTAGAGATATTATGAATTAGTACATACCAAATTTCATAAAAATCGGACCATTGGTTGCTCTAGCTCTATACACATCCATACAGACAGACAGACAGGCGTAACACACAGATATCACGTAAAAATCACTTTTTTGGGTTCAGGGAGCACCAAAACGAATATTTCCACTAACAACTCAAATTCAAAAATTTTGACGAAAACAATACTTTCTCCATATACTAAGTATAAGGGGAGAAAGTAAAAAATACATTACCTATACTGATTAGATGGTTTTCTGCACTTGAAATGTTTTTTGTGATACATTATAATATTATAAGAAATGAGGTGGGAAGATCACATTACTTGTGACTAGTGGTGTGCGAGTAGTGATTTTTTTATTCGAGTCGAGTAGTGCCAATTATTTTTGAGTTTCGCGTATTTTCGAGCGAGTATTTGCCATCAGTTGGTAGTTTAAAATAGTGTAATGGGATTTGGATAACACTCTAGATTTGATAATCTAAACATGGTTTCTAACTAATACGTGAGTAGCAACACCAAGTTTTGGCCAGTACAATCAAACTGGATTATGTATTGACAAACAAAACATGGTTTGACATTCGTTTCCGTTTGATAAAACATGGTCCGGTTGTCATTTGGCCAATATCACCTGGTTCAGACATTGCTTATAATCAATATTAGATGACGAAATCGTTAGTTACGGCGATATTAAGTGGCCCGGTCGCCACTTTTGCCGATATTATGTATTCCGTCATCATTTACGGCCAAAATTAGGCGGTCCGATCGTCATTTTCAGCAGATTTTTTGTGATGCGATCACCTTGTGCGCCCGTTACTACGCGTTTTGGCCAGTCGCAATCGTTAGCGATCGTCATTTAACGTGATGCGATCGCCTTTTGCGGCCGTTACTACGCGTTTTGGCCGGTTGCAATCGTTAGTGATCGTCCGGAAATCGGCGGAAAATACTCGCTCGAACTTTAGAGTATTTTTCAAAACTTCGAGTCGAGTCCGAGTATTAAAATACTCGGCCGAAAACTCAAACTTTCGAGTACTCGCACACCCCTACTTGTGACACAAACAGCTGTAAAACTGAAAGTGCAGCCACTGCCGGCAGCCAACCCATACGTGATCCACTGATATCTTACCAGATCTCCCTATGTAACATTTTGGCAAAATATTAAGTGTACTTTAATGAAACACAAAAGTAATTATGTAAAAAGTGTGGATGGGCAGAGCCCACCCACTAGAGCTGCCCCTGTAACACTGGCCTAAACATATTCAGCCTAAACATATGTTCATCATCTCTACTGAGAGTGTACATACTGGACTGTTGGCGCTGCAGCTTGCATCGGTCGCTGGTAGTGACCTGGTCCCTCGCCTCGGACAGCCGCCTCAGCCACAAGCCTCGCTCAGTGGCCGAGGGTACAGTGAGGTTAGTCACGTGACCTCCGTACTCCAGCCTCAGCTCTGTGTCTGCTGCTTCGGTTCCCTGGTGGATCACAAGCTCTGACAGCAGGAATGGCTGCAATGCATAGCATGACATGTTAATTTTAAAACTTGAATTTCATCTTATGTACAGGTGGGAGCGGAAGGCGGGTAACCTATTACAATATTAACTTACACTCTTCATACAAAATAAAGCAACATTTTTAGGAATTGCCTCGCTAATTTTCCTTCAGGTAGGATGAAATCATAAATTTAATTTTCTTTTGGGAAGCTCAAAACTGCTATGCTCATTCACCTTAAAACAAGCAATTTTACTTTATTCACCTCTCTTTCATTTGAAAACAGGTTTTTGTTAGTTGTTATGTAGTGAATTCATTGTACTATTATAAATAGTGAACATCTGTTAATTATTTAATTCAATAAAATGAAAATGAAAAAGTCTTTTCCATCCCTGAAAACAGATTGTAATCTATATTTATAAAAAAGGATCTTGGTTTGTTTGTTTGTATATTTATTTGAAGTTCATAGACTTGGACACCGTTGGACCGTTTGCCATGAAACTTGTTATATATATATATATATATATATATATATATATATGTAAAAATTTCATGGAGAAGGTTTTTAAGCCATTCATTTCGCCCTAACTCAATTGGGTTCCCGTATAAACCTTTTGGAAAGATATTGTTGTTTACATAAAAGCTAATGGCATGTTTACTTGAACAGGTGATCTTGGTGATACGTACTGGTTTTAGTTGGTAATAGTCAAAGGCATGACAATGTCTGCCGGGTAACAGCTATTTTTATATAAAAGCAGCATTGTGTCCCCTTCAGTTATAATTTAACTTATAATACCTCCAAGGTAGCAGTAGGATTATTTTTCATTAAATACAAGTAAAAAAGCATAATATTAATATTTGTACATGCAATAATTGTTTAGTTTAAGGCTAATTAGGTATGGATTCTGGCTTTGCTTTTCCCGGGGAATTTGTAATCAATCACAGTGGAAAGTTCATTTGCCTTCCATTCATTTTATATTGTTTTTGTGTGATGCATTTTGTGGCAAACATGTTGAACTTTTGCTAATGCTATTGATAGTGTCAGTTAAAGCCATTAGATTACCCATTTACTCAGGTCCCTGACAATAGCTCACACTTCGCATTACCCATTTTCACTCAGTTCCTACAGGTCTGTGGATTAACACATAAGCTCTCTGCCACTTACCATCCCATAACAAATGGTCAGATGGAGAAGTGTTTTTTCATACAGTTACCTAACAATGTACATGTTCTCTCACTGATTTGAGAAAGCAAAGTGGCCAATTCGCTCATCAGTGAGACAATGTTAACATTGTCTCACTCTAATTACTTTGTCTCACTCCAGATTTGCAACGTGAAGGCACGAAATAGTGAGCGCGTAACATGCAGACAAGGTCGTATGCGCGTGAAATACGTTGGCAGCACTGGCTGTAAATCAGCTGGTCAGCTGTTGTACTGTTGTATTTGTCACAACACTTCCGGTCACGGCAGAAGCCACCATTTCATTGATTTGCCATTTGTAAACATTGAAGGTGGTTTTGCTGTCGCAAAATGGACGTTAATGACGATTTTAGTAATAATAGTTCACCAGAAGAATCTTGTACTCCAGAAGAATTAAAAAATGTGGCGAGGAATGTGTCTCTAAATCTTCTTCCAGAGAAATCAAAACATAAATATGAAAAAAGGTATGAATTGTTTACTTCCTGGTGTGAAAGTAAGAATGTAAAAAGCCCAACGGAAAATGTACTTTTAGCATATTTTGCTGAAAATTCAAAAGTTATGAAATCTTCTACTCTTTGGGGCGTTTATTCAATGCTTAAATCCACAATTCAAATCAAACATAACATTAACATTGGCAGTTACAAAAAACTTACAGCTTTCTTGAAAAAAACGTCCGTAGGGTATGAACCTAAAAAATCAAAGATTTTGTCTAAAGATGAGGTTGAAACATTTCTTAAGACTGCTCCCGATGACATTTATTTAATGAAGAAAGTAGTTTTAATATTTGGGATAGCTGGTGCCTGTAGATGTGATGAGTTGACCAAACTGCAAGTAAACAACATAGAAGACAAAGGCAGCCTGTTGATTGTTAAAATACCAGACACAAAAACTAACAAAAGCCGCACGTTCATTGTTACTAATGACGATGGAAACGGCATAGATTATTTGGATATTATTAGAAAATACATGAAATTAAGACCTCCAGGCTTATCCACTGGTCGATTGTTTTTAAAGTACTGCAAAGGTGTTTGTATTAAACAAAACATTGGTCTTAATACCATTGCCAAGGTACCAAAAGACATAGCTACATTTTTGAAATTGCCTGATCCCCTAATGTACACAGGCCACTGCTTTTGACGTACTTCAGCTACACTTTTAGTTGAGGCTGGAGGTGACATTTTGCAATTGAAGCGGCATGGGGGTTGGAAAAGTTCAACCGTTGCGGAGGGATATATTGACGATTCTATTAGCGGAAAAGTAGCAACTGGCCAGTTGATTTTAGGCCAGTCGTCGACACAAGCGACAGCATCAGTTGTTCATTCAAGCAACAAGTTCCAAGAATCTTCCTCTTCAGGGATTGTGATAAGTAATTGTGAGAACTGTACCTTTAACATTAATGTTACAAACCAAAAGTGACTTTTTTTAACTGTTTGCTTGTGTTATTTGTCTTTCTATAAGTAATTCTTTGGTTAACAATTCTTTTAGGGTGTTTGTGTTCATTTTTAAGGAGATTATTTTTTGTTTTATAATTTTGTTTCTGATTTATTAATGTTACTTTCACATTAAATGTCATATTAAAAGTTCACTTCTGTGTAAAAATATGTTACGTTTCTTTACCAATTTATTTGTTTTATGGTAACTGTAGGAAAAATATAATGTGCAACTCGAGTGCAAAGTGCAATCGCCTCACTCGAGAAACCATTCCTCACTCGCCTACGGCTCGTGAGTAAGGATTTCTCTCGAGTGAGGCAATTGCTCACTTTGCTCACTAGTTGCACAAATAACTATTGATTATAAAGAAGCAATTACTGGCAATGGGAAAGAACAGTGGTGATATACCCATGAAGGTAAACTGACTACTTACGTCCCTACAAAATGCACCATTCTTTTACCTACTAAGGTAAAAACACGAGCTTAGAAACTAAATAGTAAACAAAATAATTGTATTAAACTATTAATGTACATTAAATTAATTCGTCATCAGAACTAATTATCTCATATTCTGAGAGTCAAATACTGAAAAACAACTTTAACAAATGAAATTGTATCAAAGCTTATTCTCCAGAAACTAAAGTAGACTAAAATTTATGCTAGGATCATTCTGACATGGTTTCACTAACATTTTGGAACTCACCTTTTTGTATATTTTGAAACGGACATGAGAATGCCTATCAAAAGAGAAGGGCTGACTAAGGGGCCTGCCAGGTTGAGCCAAAAGCAGAAAGTCGTTCATCAGGAATCCCACCAATTCTTTACCACTTTTTGTCTGGAAAAGAGAATTCAACAATTTTATATGTAATTTTTCACTGTGCAACTAACAGAAGAAATTTGATATTAATACAATAACAACAAAATAAAAAACAGCACATCAGTCTCGACACTATTATACTCGTTGAGGGGCAGACATCTCCTTCAGGACACGCTCATCAAGGGGGTGCAGCTCTCGGTTCTTCAGGCTTCTAGACTTTGGAACTTATTATGAACCACAACCAATGGATATCTAAAATCTAAACTATACCCAACATATTCGGCATGTCCGACCAATATAATCGTAAATTTGTAAGTCACTTGAAATTATTATAAATTAATTATTTAGGAAGGAACTCACCTTGGTAAGAGATCCAAAATGCAGGAATTTCCTCGGTCCAACAGAGTTAGTTAGGGAGTTGAAAACTAGCCTCTCCTCTAAACCCTCGAAAGACACATGACTCTGGAGCCACTCCAGGCGATCTGAATTCTCTTTCTCTCTCACTCCTTCGTTCACCTGTCACAATAATATTTGATCACATGATTAATTGATCCACAAAGTTGTCAGCATCATTATCAAGCAACAAAACTATTTTACGATTCTATTCTAATATAAGCAAATGTTTATTAATCAAAGCAACTTACTTGAGTACAGAGCTCTTCTGCCTTTCCTAATGCTTCTAGAAGATAAGCATGGTCTGGATGGTCTTGGGGTGTAGATTCGACTATCTGGTAACATTAGAATGTACAGTTATTCTACTTAATGTTCACTTGCAAAGTTTTGACAGGACAGCAAGTACTATTTGAAAATTTAACAATACTAGAGTACCCGCCCGCGCTGCTCTGCAGCATCAGTTAATGTTGCAACTTCAGTTTATGCGTAAAGGCTAATCAAGTTAAAATAACGTTTTCATGAAAATCTAAAAAATACTTTTTGGTTAGCGGTAATTCTTTCAGAAGTAATATCAATATTTGGAGGATTTATATGGTTTGCACTGAAAACACTAACCAGTTTCAACTATAAATAAAGGTAGTGTTCTACTTATCCTTGAAATCATTAGACCAAACATGTTTCCGCTAGAGTTCAGCAGCAGAGTTTTTATTTATTTTATCAGCTGTGATTTTTATTGCCAGTTTATTTGCTTAAAATAGTTGTAGGGGGATAATTTATGACCATACT
Source organism: Allygus modestus (assembly GCA_963675035.1). Taxonomy (NCBI): domain Eukaryota; kingdom Metazoa; phylum Arthropoda; class Insecta; order Hemiptera; family Cicadellidae; genus Allygus; species Allygus modestus. The sequence goes on from OY776111.1 coordinate 226,494,109, forward strand.
ATGATGGTTGTTTTAAAATAAAGTAATCACTATATTGTTCAAACGCATAAGCGTAGTTTAAGAATAATATTCCTAGGATCTCTCTCCCAATGCTGACTGTCTGGGTATTTATTCCTAGCCACACTGTTTTTTAAGAAAATCCATACTTTCATCATAATGGCGTTTGTACGCTCATCCCATTAAATTATGATTACATGATTCAAAAATTTGAATAATGGTGTTGGCATCTTGGGACCTCAAAATGAAAAGTTATTACTGTCCTCGCCCTAGGTCTTAGCTATAGGTCCCCCGACTACGCTAATAGCTTATTCCCTTTGGGAGAAATTCGCTAAAAAGCAAATATTTTATCATCAATTATGATTTTTCTTATTGTCTGAGGTAATAATAAAGTGTGATGCAAAGTTATTTTATTGTTTTACGTAAAGCGCAGAGGAATGATGGCTTTAATTTTCTGAAAACTACCAATAGAAAAAACTAATCACTTGAATAAAATTTATCAAGAAAACTTGTAAAAGCTACCCCACATTTTATCAAACCAATAATATCCCTACGATTTGCTCCATAGCTTTTTTTAGATTGTAATATAATTCCCTGACTTTCAACTCTGCCAGAGGGTAACCCCTGTTATCCTCTTACCTTCTGTATGAGCAGAGGATACTTGGTGATGCGCTGCATGGGTTTGATGAGGAAGGAGCTGAGGGGCATGCCCTTGGTGCGAGGGTCCGCCTGGCACCGTCGCACCAGCTGACGGAACTGCTCACTTTGCTCAGTCAGTCGCTGCAGCTGCGTCGCCGCCGTAAGCTGGCAGCTGCAGAACCTCACGTACACAGTCATACGCGGCAACTGGCGACAAACATGTTAAATTCACATTGCTTTTCAGTAAGACTTACCACAATTATGTTGGTAAGTGGAAATATTTATACTTAATGATTGGGCCGGAACTACATAAAAGTATGGCATAAAACATGTTACAAAAATCACATGTAATGTAGACATAGTCAAACAATGTAAAACTGCTGATAGATTACACCCTACTAATTCAATGTGGCTCCTTAAAGTTAATACACTTTACACTAACACTGGACAAGAATCAAGAATCAAGAACTTTTTATTGCCTTTAAACCCAAATTTGTGCAATTGACAAAGTCATAAATTAATCTACAATTTTGCTGTTATAGTGTATTGTTCCATAAATAACTGGAGTCCAAACACATAACTAGAAAACTCTTGTTAAAAGTACCTTACGAAGGTACCTGGCCAAAAAATGAATACCGGCAGAGGTCGGTATTATTGAATGTATAAAGATTGCTACTCAAGCAAAAACATATTGGTACTGTTTTCCAGCTTATCAAAAAAAATGTCTGAAGTTATATTTGTGAAAATTTTGTAGTCCAAAACATTTTTATATAATTCGTTGCAATTATTTACTAATTTAGTAGCATTATTCATTTAATGGTTTGGAACTGTTTGTCTCCATTCTATCACTACATTGACAACATTCTCATGCATTATTTCTTATTGTTATTATGTGATGGACTATAAAGGTAAGCTTGTGGTGAATTTAGAATTATATACCCATAAAACAACTGGCAAGACACTTACACTTTCACAAAGAATATCTCCGATCATCCTTATAACTCCCCCGTCACTCATTTCTCTACGAACCCGAAGAGCTCTGAAAACAAATATACATAAATTAATCAAGTGTAATGCTGTACTGAAAATCTACTTGAACTTGAGTTAATGGTCTTTGGTTTTACAGTATTGTATCTTTTCTATGTTTCTAAAAAGGCTACATTTTTTAAATCAACCTCCAAGTCCTGAATTCCAAGGTAAACAATAAACATAAAGTTATAATTATAACTAATAAGTTTGTTGGAAATGTACTTTAGTTTTGTTAGCACCTATTTTTATGTGAGAAATTGTACAGGTGACTTGTTGCAAGTATGATATGCATTAATACCAAAAAAGAATAATTTTGTTATATTTGATTGTCAACAAAATATTTGTTAAGAGAACACTCTTCCGCTCTTAGGGAAAGCGGTTCAAACCTCTTTTAATAATCTCGTAAATAGCGTAAACTCAAAAATGCTCAATCCTATAATTTTTGTGGAAATAATTAAATCTACTTTATTATTTGATTGTTCAGTGTATTTGGAAATGTTGAGTTGTGTACTAAGTATGCTAAGACGATAGAAAAAAAATCTTATAAAGTAAGCATGATTTGATTTTACAACCATTAGTGATGCACCACAAATACCTCCAAAAAAACTCAACCAGCAAATCCCACAGAGTTACACAATATTTCTGGGTTTTTTATTGTATTACCCCAGAAAATCGGAAAATTGAAAAATAATATTTTTCCTAAAATTCCGACCTGGTGTCTATCCAGGTATGTTATGTATCTGCTGGATGGTTTTCATGCAGTGTTATTGATCTTGCCCTAATCATAATATAACATAAAGCTGACCTTAGAAACATATGATTGCAAACAATGATATCCTGCCAGTTGACAAAGATGGTGTTCAGTTCTTCTGGAGTTGCGATCTTGCTTTCAGCCAAGGGCCTTTCAAAAACCTGTTAGGACACAAGGTACCAAATTGAATACTAAACAGTTTAACAAGTATGACAAAGCTTGGTTATTTACGCAAAAACTCTATCCAAAAGGTTTAGAATTACAGTGTGTTAACAAAATAGAATAATGAGCATGATATCCAGTACACATAGTAAATTTTATTAGTGCTGTCTAGCCCGTACTGTAGCCACTAAAACCTTGATTTGCTTGATACGTTCCACGTACAGGCACAAGGCCCATGAGAATGGATAAAGTATAGAAAAAAGAGGCCAATAACCACATCAAACAATTATAATTTTCTAATCGGTAATTAGTTTTAACCCTTTCAGTGCTATGACCGATATAGCGCCTTTTGAATCTGTTATCAATAAACACTGTTGCTGCTTCATAAGTGATTGTTCCGTTAGGCAATCAGTCTGCAGTCTGAGTCTGACATGTGGTGTAACCTGGTAGACACAAACTGAACTACCTCGTCCAGCGCCTAGACTCTAACACAACCTGGTCTGATCAGTGGCTGTGTGGTCTAAGGCGTTACCATCCCGGTTGGGGGTAATGCTTGGATCGAGCGTTCGAATCCCGTCACAGTCGGTGGTTTTTATGTAAAACTCATGGAGAGTTCACCTGCCTGTGGCAGAGTTGAAGGGGAGGGCGGACCTTAAGCTCAGGTCCAAGCTTACGGGATGGGTGGGTACTTTGTGAGCCGCACATCTGATCACGTGTTTTGCTACTTTCCTGTGTGTGTCTAGCGGAAGCACGTTTTTATTAATTTTAACTGTTCAGGTGTTCAAGACAATTAAAAACAAAAAAAATCACAGATTCCACTACTCCCCTAATGAAAAAATAATTTTCTGGCCCAGATCTGGGCCAGATATCTGTGCTCTTCCAGAATTGGCCAGATCTGGGCCAGAACTATATATTTTTTTTTATTTAAACGGTTATTTTAATCTGAAAAATGTGATTTTTCCTATTGAATAGCTTGATAAACCAATAATATAAATTTTTAAATAGGATTTTAGTTTCAAAAATATGATGACCAGGACGGGTCTTGAACTTATGATCTTTGACTTACTGTCCACACGCCTTAACCCCCACGGCCATCCTGACTTATGAATGTAACTGGATGGTGTGGGATATACAAATTACCAATAGTCTACACCTACGCGACACAGACAATACTTCAGTTTTATTTTTCTAAGTAAAATGAAAGTTGGAACAAATTCATTGTTCATTTGATTTATGTATCCATTCTTGCCTTATGATTAATTGCGAGCATATTAATATATATTTAATATAATTATAATAAAAAATATAAAGTTAATTTATATACACTTAAAAAATTAACACCATTTTGTTGCAATATTTTGAGATATTCTTTTCATCGAGCAACTACAAATGTATATATCAATGTATAGTTAAGATAATTAGTTTTAAAATAATTATAACTGTGTACTCTTTAAATATTTGTATTAAGATAATAATATTAATATAATATTAATGTAATGTATACAACAATTAACCAACCTTGGTCCAACAATATTAATTATATTAAAAGACGATTGCTCCACATATTACCGTTTTGAGGACATTGTGGTTTTCACTTGTGCAACACATTATATTACATTGTCATTGACTTAAACGTTTGATAGCAACACCCTTTTTATAAACAATTTTTTATTACCGGTAATAATTACTATCCTCTTCCTACTAACTAATTAAATATTTGTATAGCTATTTCATTACATATTCCCAATTATATGATTTCATCAAAGTTTAAATTATTGTTATTTTTTTGTTGTTCAACATTTCATGCAGTGTTATCACTTCATATCTTCATTCCTAAGACATCCCCAAATTTGGCTCAGACATCCCCAGTTATGGTTTAGACATTCCCAGGTATAGTCCAGACATTCCCAGTTCTGGCCCAGACATCCCCAGATCTGGCCCAGAAATCCCCAGGGGCCTAATTTTTCTAGTCATTGAGTTGATTGTAGCACAGACACTACTTTAACAAACCAGTTGAGGCGAAGGCATTCATTTCCATGTGCTTATTTGTGATAATGAAATACAAAGCTGTGGTAACTTTATAGTTTGCTACATTTTATATCAAAGTGATGGTCCAAATGTCCAATTAGTCACTATGACTATGCTTCCATACTGTCAATATGACAGGTAAAACTATCAATCAACGACACCATACAAATTTAATTTTTTTTTTCCAAAATGTAGGAAATTTGATGCGGATTTTAGAAATGATGTTTTTTCCCCAGAAAAGCCGGAAAAACCCCAGAAAATCGGAAATTGAAAAATAATATTTTTCCTAAAATTCCTGTTATGTAGGTATTTAACTGTGCGGGATTTCACCCTGAATACGTACGTGCAATTACTTTTCTGATCACACTTTTTGTCCGCGTAAAAGTAAGGAAAACCCTGGAAAATAGGGAAGTATATTTTTTTATAATTACTATCATGTGGGTATTCAAGATGTGCAGAATTTCACCCTAAACACGAAGGTGCAGGACAATTACCACTCAAGCTAGGAGTCGATAAACCTCAAGCGTGCAGGAAACGTTGAAAAAATTCCGCCATATCGGCAAACACAGGTTATACAGCGCTCCGCGGAGTTAGGTTAGGGAAGGTTATGATAAATAACTAATATATCTATCATAACCTAACTTAACCCAACCTAACTCCGCAGAATGCTGTATGTAGAAAAAACGTGCTGCCACATCGGTAAACACGGGTTTTTGAGCGCTGTGCGGAGTTAGGTTACGTTAGTTATGCTAGGTATAGTGGTTAGAATGTTAAACTTACCCTAATTTTGTGGTGGAAACATTTCAGCGGCGGCAGTAAAAAAGCAATGAGGACGGTAGATGGAGGCATATCTGTTCTTGAAGACATATTCAGCAAGATATCCCATGAAGTGAGTTTCTTTGCGTCCGTATTTCGGGATAGCTGCCCTTATATCCCGCCAACGACGTTCTATGTTGTTAGTGTGCGCACCAGATTTTGGGTCAACAAAGTTTTTACTATGGTTGACAGTCAGATACTTGAACCTGCTTTTCAGTGTGTAGTATGCTCGCCAGCAGTTGGTAATAATTATGGTACCTGGTCTTACTCTTTTCAATATTATTTTTATAAGAGTTTTTCTGGACCTGTCAGGAATAGGTGTAAAACAACTCTCACCTGTCACCCTGCTCCAAGGACCCACTGCCCTTTAACGACACGACCGCGATTATATTTGCGTTTTCCGAATTTCGCCTCGTATATTTCGACAACGCAACCGGGCCCACCCAAAGGTTCACTATTGGAGACGTGATGGTGCTGTAATAGTTCACGGTAAAAGCTGAACCAATCAACAGCCGAATTATGGGATAGGTTCAAGGATTCTTTTTAAAAACTGATGGCGAGGAGGGTTGTGATTCAGTAGATATATTATCACTTTCCACAGTTTTTCTAAATCTAGTTTTGATTTTCTAGCCAGGTTCCGGTTTTAGCACTAAGCCGCCAATTACACTTACTCTTTTTTTGTTTATTAAATCACACACTTCGTCCACAACGAAATTCCAAAGATTCTCTGTCCAAAAACACCACTCCTCTACATTTACCACAGTCGGTTTGGTCTTTTAAAACTTTGTGTTCTAATAGAAAGTCCAACACTTGTTCCTTTAAAGCCAACACCATCCCAAAAATTCACTTCACAAATTACACATCCCATTATGATTTATGAACATACCATCACCAGTGGTTACAACACAAATTAACAAACACCGTCTCCCGAAAACTGAGGAGCTCTACTGAAATCTTACTGAAATGCAAATAAACCACCGGATGTGCCACCGGAAACTAGTGCAGTGGCCACTGTAAAAACCTTGGCGTCGGACCCGCTCAGTTGAATAGATTGTAAACGTTTACTGACAATATCTAGCTTATTAATAGTCCGATTGGGAAATTAATTGCACGTATGAATTCAAGGCAAAACCCCGAACATTTTGAATACTCACATGACAGTATTAAAAAGAAAAATATTATTTTCCAATTTTCCGGGGTTTCCCCGACTTTTCCGCGGAAATAACTATCGAAAATCAGCGTCAAATTTCCTACATTTTGGGAACAAATTTTTTTAATTTGCGTGGTGTCATTGATTGATAGTGTTACCAAATGATATACTTTGAAGAGACTCAAGTAAGCCTATTGAATAAAACAACTCCACCTGTTTTATCAAGTTCTATCCTGTCAAAACAGTATGACTAAAGAGGGGTACTAAAAGCAATTACCACATTTAGGGTAATTTTGCAGGCTTTCTGGTAGTTTTTAAACAATTTTAAGCAAAACAAAACTATGCATTTAAAAAAATTATCTCTTAGATAAAATCTGTATGTTTTATAATACATCGGATGTAGAGGCGTAACAGATTTTGTTGGGCCCTCCCGCAAACTTATTTTTAGAGCCTCCTCATATAATACAATCATACAGTTTCACCCCATACCTATTCATTAGGACACTAGATTACAGGATAAGGTTGCATGAGCCAAAATCGTTTCCTAACCTCCAAATACATAATGTCAGTTTCAGTATTATTTAATTTTAGTAATTGACGGACCCACAGCTCTTTCACATCAGTTAATCTTGCCTCGTTGTTTTCTACACTAAGTAGACCTAGCACACTAAGCCTTTCTTAGGACATGGTGCTTTCGACTTTATTTAGAAAATGTTAGCAAAGTTATTAATATTAATATTTATCCAAATTATATATAACAATTTCATCCCATCATGCAGGCTCGCCAGAGCTTTTACCTGGGCCCGTGGGCCTCTTCGGCTCCCAGGCCCGTTCGGCTCGCGGGTCCCCTAGACCTGTGGCCCCCCGGCACCGCGTGCCCTTATACATCAGAGAAGTTGAAATCAGCATTTAATAAGGACTTTGTCTGTCCATTTAAATCATGGGCAAGATTTTGTCTGCTTTTCACACAAAAATTATACAAATAAATTTTATTAAACCTTTTTCTCACTGTCGTGTGGAGCTGTAAGAACATTTAGACTATTCCAAATTTTTGGACTATTTTAAACAAAGAATATTCCAAATCATCGTACGACATTCTAATAGGCACTGCCTAGTAGTGCATGTATGCTTTAACTTCCATGTATACAATACATGTTTTCAGTTCATGACTATATACATGTTTTCAGTTCCCGTAGTACATTTTTGGAAATAGTTCAATCCATTAACACCAGGAGTGCCTGCATGCGGATTTTGATATCTCGCTAAAAAATTTTGGTTGAACTTTGAAAATAGAAGACTCTGGGCTTCTAGAATTATTTAGAAAATCCCTAAATTCTACAAAACTTAATATTAAACAAAATTTTAAAATCACAAGAGGATTAGATTGAACTTATTAAGGCGCTTATTACACAAGAGGGATGTGTATCATTGGGTCCAAGTGTCATTGGGTCCAAAACTATATTACCTGTTCATTGGGTCCAAAACAATAAATTTCTCATGTTCATTGGGTCCAAAACAATAAATTTCTCATGTTCATTGGGTCCAAAATAATAATTTTCTCCTGTTCGTTCGGTCCAAATCTAAATAATTATAGTTTCATTCGGTCCAAAAGAGAAGTTGTGTCATTGGGTCCAAAAGTAAAGTAAAACTGAAAACATAGTTATCTAATTTAATTTTGGACCGAACGACATTGGACCGAATGAACAGACGAAGTATTTAACATTATTTAAAATCACCTGTGCATTCGATCCAAAACATGTCAACTGTTTCATTGGGTCCAAAACTAACAAACTACACTTGTGTCATTCGGTCCAAAGACTGGGGTGTGTCGTTGGGTCCAAAAGTACTGTAACGGTAAATGGAAATAGACCTCCGCCCAGTTGCCTGCGCCAGTGTCTGGAGTGATACTACATGACTGACTGATGTGTATGCAGATTGTGTTTCAAAAATGAAGGCATTAATAAATTATTTTGTTGGATTAAAAAATAATGTTTAAATTAACGCATCCAAAATTTAATTACAATATTGATGGTTTAGGCAATAAAAAGAATTATTTTTCCTTATTAAATATAAATATGATGATTATAAATTACTTACGGATGATTATATATATGTATATATATATGTCTGTGTGTGTTTGTATGTGAATTAATTTCTCTTATTTTTAGTTCGGTATACGTCCCTTTTCACACATAAAGGTAGCTAGAAAAAAATTATGAGCAGGTAAATATCAGGGATTTGTCAGATTACCTCCAGAAGATACAAAATCAGCCTTTATAATATGTATACAATATACTCTCCCTTTTCTAATGTTGAGATTTAAGGATCTATCTATATTATTAAAAGAATTTCTTGATTTTTGTTCGGAGATTTTCTACCCCTAAAACTATTATTTTTTACACGTATTTGGTATCAGTCGAAAGCTCTTGCATCTAGATGTGCCTTTTGGGGTTTGCATAAACTCTTGACTACGGGGCTTTGACCCAAGACCCCTCAAAGTTTCAATGTTAATGTTATGGAGTTATATTTTATTTAGTTATTCAGCTGATTGTAATGTAAATCGTATATATTAATCCGCTATGACGAATTTTGTTAAGATAACTCCTCCGTTATTTCTGAACCGATTTTAACGATTGAGGTACCAAAATATTCGTCCTGATGCGTAGCTGTGCATAACGGTGTTCATTATTCGATACATTCAACCTTAAGGGCACGGGCCGCCCTCAAAGTTAGTTTTTTCCCATATGAATAACATGGGCAATAATTTTATTTTAATTGCAGCTGTTAACACATTATGGACAGAATATTAGCAACACCAGATATTACAGGTTTATTTATCTATATAAATAAAATATGTTTTTTCCTATATCGCTTTGAGCTGTGAAATGTTGTATGCAGCGGAGATATTTCAATTTTTGTTACTTTATTTTTATCTATCTGTCTGTTTAAGAGCTAGATTTTTCCGCATATCACAAAAAATTAAAAAACTATCTATATAAATAAAATTAGAGTTTTGTTGGACATTGCTTGAAATTATGGAATTTGTTCATCTTTTCACGTTTTACAACCTAGGGAAGCCAAAACAAGTTTTATCTCAATTTCTGTCTGTCTGTCTATCAGTAACGCTCCAGGACGGGTTTTTGTTGCTTTTCGTGGGAAAAGGGGTGCACTGACATTGATGAAACTTTGTTTCTTTGTTCTATACATGTGTGAGAAGGTTTTAGGCCACTTTAAACTGGCATACGCCTTCTAGAAAAAGAATGGCGGCCACTCAAAAACGTGATTTCGTACGACTTTTGTTACGTTTTGTTCGCTTTTCACTGGGAAACGGGTGCACTGATGTCAATGAAACTTTGTTTCTATGTTCTATACGTACGTTAGAAGATTATAAGCTATTTCAACATTTTGAATTCACCTCAGGGCTACACCCCACGGGATTTTCAAGTTATGGTTATAGACAAAGCATTTATTTATACTGAACCAGTTGATGACTTAAGAATATTTATTCCATAATCAGCAGTTGTAGTTCTCATTTAAAACGTTGAGTGAAGATTGGTAATAAATAACAGACGTATACATAGTGGAAATATTATCTAAATATTTTTCAGACACATTCACTCGCTCACATTGTGATCACTGTAACTAAAAGGCGACAATGTCTTAGAAGGTGAAATTTTGCATAGTGGTTCCCCTTATTCTGCAGATGTACAATAAGGCTAGGTTTGAAACAAAATCGTACCCGACTCTGCCCTAATTTACTTTTATTGCTGGCAATATTATGAGCATTAGTTCGGACCTTTTAAGTTGAATTCAGTAGGAACATACAACATACCTAATATATCAGAATAAACACAAGCCTATTCCCGTTAAGAACTTCTTTTAGGGCTCCACCCCCAAACCTTCAGAATACTTATTTTAACAATCTTGCACCTGCTTCTGGACTGATGGAGATAAAATTTGGTAGCAAAAAAAACAGATAAAAAATACTTAAAGGGATCTGCCCCTCTGACCTTTAATATAATCATCATATACTACTCAACCGATAAAGCTGAAATTTGTTGGTACTATTAAGGTCATCAGCAAAAACAACATGGCCCATTATGGGGAGTCATGGTGTTGTTCTCTCTAGAGATTTCATACAGTCACTTAGTGTGCTTGCGTCATGAGGGGACGAGATCTATGCCTCTCTAAATATATATTTTAAGTAGCCAACTACTGAGTGTCTCAACTTAACAGAAAATTTGAAAACTATTTTTCGATAAGATTAAAGGGTTGAGAAGTTGTATTAGGTCCTTTTAAAAGTTGGGAACAGGACATTGGATAAACAGGTGGTCTCATAAACATCCCTCCTTCACTCTGTTCAATCGATGAATAACAGGAACTACTGATCGACAGTTTTTTCCCTGAGGTTCGTAAACGGATTAATTTTGAAAGTGCCTTGTGCCATCCTCACGTCCACCAATGAAATATTGGGAAATTAATTCGGTTGTTATTGTTATCAAATTCATCTATTATTTAGACACACAACCGTTACGAAGGACGGGTACACAGCTAGTACTGAATAAACTAAAACATTTTGGCCATTGTCGTGTGGAGGAGGAATCTTTTAGGCTGTTTTAAATCATAGTGCGTCATTAGGGTTATGCCCCTTGATCCGTCACTGTTCCAAAGTAGATATTAAGAGTTCAGGTTACACAACCTTTCACTACAGAATGCACCAAATTTGTTCTAATGAGCATTTAGTCAGCCAACTTATATTTTACCCCAGACCGGAGGACCACTTCAGTTTACTACGTATTCTACAACGGTATACCTAATCAGACAGTATAACGGCACAGCAATGAAACATTAATATTTAAAGCTTAAATTTTCGATGTAGTCATTCTGATGAGAATGCTGACTTCAATACATTATTTATTGATTAGATACTTGGAAGAAGATAGATCCAAAAAATTGTAAAAAATGTGGGCTTAACCCCGTTCCAATGAGGCTAGACCCTAATGACCTTTAACATGTCCACGTTAATCATAATAATCCTTACTAGACCGATTGAGTAAACTTTGGTAGAAATACGGCAGACGATGCACTATAATCAGAAATATACACCCGTCGCAGCAAACCTGCGTACTCAGCGAATTTACAATGCATATATATATATATATATATATATGGGTATCACTACTACCTAGAGCCACTTACCAAGTTTCACAAAAATACATTCATTAATAAGTGATATATATTTTATTTATTCTCCATAAGAATAACATTATAATTGAGCACGCAGGTTTGCTGCAACAAGAAAGATAAGAAATGTGTTTTTTTTTATTATCAATATAACTTAACTAGGTGAAGCTACATACCAAGTTTCATTAATTTAGGTTCATAACTAAGGGAGATATAAAACTTTACTTATTCTCCATATGAATAACATGGGGGCTGAGTATACAGGTTTGCTGCTACTGGGAAAAATCAACAAAAATCTTTTTTTGGTGCTAATATCAATATACCACAACTAGTTGAAGCCACATACCAAGTTTCATCAATGTACATATATAAATAATCGAAATATAACATTTTATTTATTCTCCATAAGGATAACATTGGACAACGTACTGTGTTTAGCACTTTGAACATCACTGCAACGGTTGGACGTAAAACAACAATTAGAACGCCAAAATGATTGTTTTGTAGGGATAAAGTGATTGGTAGAAAGAAATGTGGAGTTTTTAGTGAAATTATCTGAGGAAAATCTAAAAACCGTATTCCCATAAGATTAACACGGGAAATTTTATGGACACATGTTTTTACTTTTCTCCACAACCACTAAACCTAGCTTAATGATTCAAAATACTAAATTGTTTGTTTTTTTAAGCTCTATAAAATGACTATAAACAAAATCTAGTGTTTTTAAAATTTTAGGGTAAAAAGTTTAAAAACTGATTTTAGGACAATTTGAAACCCCCATAAAACCTCCTTTTCATAGACCGATCGATCTGGTTTTCAAATTTAAAGTCATAAATGTTACTCTCCACATTTTTGCCAAATTTCATCAAAATTGGGTGCTTCTTTCAAAAGTTATCATGGTAACGGACACACACACACACACACACACACACACACACACACACACACACACACACACACACACACACACACACACACACACATATATATATATATATAGATATATAGATATATATATATTTGAACGAATATTGTTTTTGGCATCTAGGGACCTCAAAACAAAAAGTTATCATGGTCTCGGGCTTAAGTCTAACCATGCCACCTACGGTAATAGCTTCTTCCCTATAGGGGAAATTCGCTAAAAGGACTATACTTTCCGTTCTGTATATCCTTTGGGACTCATCTGCTCCATTGGCCTTTAAAACTTGAATTTAAACATCACTAACGTTAGTAGTAACTGGGCAGATTGAGCAGACATTTGTTAGGAAGATAGTTAATACAACAGAATAACACCTTTGCCTACTACTGTTCCAAAAATGCTGTAGGGCTCTCCAATTGTTGGAGCCATCGAATCGATGGGTAAAGAAATGTGTTCTAACCAGCAAACTAGTAACTTGTAAAATAAACTATTAGTCTTGTAACTTGTATAATTTTGTTTCATACTGCAATAAATTACAAGTAAAAAGTACAACTAGTAAAATCAAAAATATTTTAACTTGTAGCTTGTAAAATATACTTGTAACCTTATAATTTGTATAATGTTATTTCATAATGAACTAGTCAAATTCGAGAAATTACAAGTTGTAAAATCCAAATTACTAGTAAATTGTACAAGTTTATGTCTCAATTATAAAAAAAAAATACAAACTATACAAATCTCTGTAAAATATTAGTGTTCCCTAATACAAATTTTACAAGTCTTCAAACTAATAATAAAAAACTAAAATTAATAACTAATAATTTAAAATTATTAGCAAGGTTTATTGAGTGTTTCATGGGATGTTGTCATTGGTGTGTTCTCAAATAATAAAATAAAATGCTGCAGAATCCACAATCATCATGCAACCAAAATACTAATCTGCCGTGAAACAGTACTAATAATTTTACAACATTTCTGGGAGTAACAATTGATCAAAAAATTAACTTAGAAAATTCACATTAGAGAAATTAAAAATTAAAACATGTAATGAGCTCTATTACATTTTTTAATTTTTAATTTCTCTAATGTGAATTTTCTAGGTTAATTTATGATTAATTGTTACTCCCAGAAATTTTATAAAATTATTAGTACAGTTACACAAAGCTCATTTTGTAATTTTTATTTTACCTAAATCAGTTGTCGTTGCCACTCTCATGATGGTTTACTATGGATGTCTGTCCTATTCTTGACTACCGCATAATTTTTTGGTGTAATTCTGATTATAGGAATAAAGTTTTTTAATTGCAAAGGCGAATTATCAGGATAATATATGGTCTCAAAACAAGGGATTGATGTCAAAATACTTTTAAAAGTAGTAATATCCTTACATTTCCCAGTATATACATTTATAATTTAATTATATTTATCAAAAAAATTTCAATTTTTTCAATTGATTCAGACTACCACAATTATAACACGAGACACGAGGGTGGTCTTGCATATCCAAGACATAAATCTTCTAATTATGAATTCTCACCATATTATTCTGGAATTAGATTATATAATTGCCTGCCTGACTCTATAAAGGTGTGCAAATTCACTGAAGTTATTTAAAATAGGTTTATTTAAGTTTATATGTTATAAATGTTTCTATAAAGAAGATAATTTTTTCAGCTAGTATATCTTTAAATGTTTAGATTATACTATTAACTTAAGTGACACTATTCTTGTATGAAATGTACAAAACGAATAAAGGATGAGTGGCGTTACTGCCGGGCTCACGGGCCTAAGGGGCCTGCAAACCGAAGCGACGGGGCACGTGTGCTGAGGTAAAAGCTCTGTTGGGGCCCGCATAATGGAATGAAATTATTATATTTAATTTTCAAAACATTTCAAAATGGCAATAATGTTGTTAGTCAAACTTTAAGAATTAATTTATTTTCAGCCTAGTAATAGATCTTTCATTCGTTTGGATTAGTGTTTAATAAATGACACACTTTAAAACTGCAATAAGGTTTATTATTTTAATTTTCCTCAGTTCTAATTACTTTAAAAGTAAACTTTAAAGTGAGCTATTTTAACAAATATTTCACTATTTTGCATAACAATTTTAAAACGGTGGTTAGTAGTGTCAGTAAAGTTTACGAACTGTGTTTTTTAAGGTGAATCAGCATTAGGATAGTGATAAATGATAACTCGGGGGCTCATGATAAGCAAGGTTCGTAGAGCTTTCAGACTAGGTGTGCTTACTTATTAAGAGTAATGTTTGCAGCAAAGATGTCTTACGAGGGCGTCCAACTGATTGATAAATCAACAACATACCATAAAGTGTTGCCAACCTTAAGGGTATAATAATGGTACAGCTATTTTTAAATTGCCACTGGACATGCAGAAAGAACATTTAAACCCTTAATCGATTAATCTAATAATACAAATAATTCAAAACAGTATATTAGTTTCATAAAATAACAGCTTATCATAGAATGTAAGCAGTTAAACAATGTTAATTATAATTAAACTGATGAGGAAAATATATGGTACTCGTATGATAAATATCGTCCTTCCAGCAACACTGTAGATTGGATTGGTGTGACCTTCCAGCTGTTTTTATGAGGTCTCTTCCGGTTAAGTAGAAAACCTTAAATAGATCGACTCAGCACACCTGGTCTGAAAGCTCTACGAAACTTGCATGATAAGATCATAGATTAAGCATACTAAGGTGTATGCTTAATCTATGATAAGATCCTCTTCAAAACCTCAAGGTACAACCAAAAACGCCATAGTGGCTTTATATTCACTCCAAACTGTATATAAAGCCACTCCAAATACTATTTCCACATTTGGACAGGAACAGAACAAATTGCTGACCTGGGATCTGAACGTCTGGCTTTACGTTTTGACTCGACAATTATTGTCGGCTTAAGTTTTAGGTATTTTATGCTACATTGACGTGATGAAACTATTAAAAACATTATAGCTAGCCTAAATGAGAACCTTTTGGGTGTTATTAAATTACTTAATCTATAGAATGCTGTAAGCTGGAACTGACTGAAGTTATGTATTTTGAGGTTAGGAAGCGTCTGGGTCAATCAACCTTATCCCAGAATCTAAAATAATGGGTAGGGACAGTGGCGGATTTAAGCAATTGCCGCCTAAGGGCTATTAGGAAATTTGCCGCCCTCCCCCCCCCCCCTATATAATCTTTGTCCTTTTCGCCGCCCAGGTTTATGTTATATATATATCTTGTTTGGTTATTTTGTGATAGTATCTAAAGAAGTTATGAATTAACTGAATGAATAAGTTTAAGAAATTTATTTTATTTCCTAGTTGAAAAATTCAGTAAAATAATTTATAATTGACATGATTCACATTAACACAGTTTAATATTCAATATAACCTACTCATTCACATTAACACAGTTTAATATTCAATATAACCTACTCCAATGACAATCAGCCCTAGAGACAAATGTTGGTGTTAAAAGCAGTAAAGCAGTGCTAGTGCTACTTTTAATAACAAGAAAATCCTTCAACAAAGTCCTAAAAATCCCTTCTTATACTTAATAAAAACATTAATTTTTACACCAACGCATTGACTACTGAAAATTATAATAAATAACCCATAATAAGATATGATGACAATGTAGCGTTCGGACCATTAGCCTCAAAATTCGGACTATTTTAATCCTGAATTAGCGCTTTTAGATACAGTTTTTCAGTCATTTTTTAATTTATACTTTTATAGAAAGAATTGTTTATATGTTTTAGACGATCAAAATATAAAATTAATTGATGTAGGCCTAATCTTCATAAAACTCTACACATTTTCAAACACTTCTTCTAGTTTCACCTCCATGATGTTGTAGATCCAATGAATTAAAATATAATACTACAGGAGTCACTACTCTCTGACAAATAACCTTCATAAAGCGTGCTGTCATATTTGGTATTTTGTCCTGTTGAGGTGTCAACTTGTTGGTGGGACGGTGTCATTCGACGTACAAGGCGGCTTGTTTTCAAAACTATTTCCAAAGCTATAGTAAAAGGGCGTTTTAATTTAACTCAAATCATAACTTTGCTTTGAGATAAACAATAAAATTACGTATAAAATATGTCTTAAGATTATAAAGTTAAGTTTACCATCATGATTTGCCTAAAATGCGGCACGATATTAAAGACTTCAATTATCACGGTTTTTCAATTAATGAAATGGGAATTTTTGACACCGTCCCACCCAAAAAATATATATAGAGGTCTCGCCTGGAGTAAAACACTGCAGCCTACATGCTGACCACCATTTTCACCCTCTGTCAACTATGCTCCCATGGCAACAACCAATCAAATCCTTTCCTTACAAATTATGTTATTTTTTATTTGTCTTTGGTCAGATGTTTTGTTTAAAAAAATATCCTCCAGATTATGTGTGGTAGCCTTTGATGGTAAGTAAGACGGCCAGTGATGCCACTTTTAGAGTAATTACTCTTTTTAGGGTAATTTTACTGGTCTTAGGGTAATTTTATGGTAATGGAGTTTTTAGGGTAATTTTAGGGTAAAATCTAGAGACCCTTATAATTTAAATTTAGATGTTTTGGCAATGTAAAATGTTTTTTCAGGAATTAAAACATTTACATAAAGTGCTGGGTAAAAACTATAAAATACATATAACTTGCATGTACATCGTATATCCTATTGAGTATTAGACTAGAGATGCTTGTAATCACAAAGGACACAAAGTTTAGTTTTCGAACAGATAAAATTGAGGCACATTATGTTATGTGTCCAAAATTGGGCATAATATAATAATATAGAATACCCAAAACAGTAAAAATATATCGGGTTAATTTGGTTAAATATAGGTTGTTAGATTTACAGCGCTGTTGTAGAAATTATTTTGACTGAAGATTGTGTCCATTTTTACACATATTTGTATGAAGGAGCTAAATTGTATTTTATACCTGTGAAATCCCCATAGTGAGCCCATCGGTGAGCCACGTGAGCGCACATACAAACATTACAACAAGGCATAACATGTGTAAATTTGTGTGATGTAGTGTTGTATTGCAATGAAACCTATTGATCTAATCAAATAGTAATAAGATGACAAACCTTATTATAACAAAATAACATTAACACATTTGTACAACTGAAATAAGTTTATAAAACAACAAAGTACTAAGTACTCCCAGTCCCGACAACTTTTAATGACATTTATCAGCAAGTTTCTATTATCAGTGATACCAGCACATTAAGTATAGATAGCACTGAATAAAAATATTACAACAGATTATTTATTTGAATTTTTTAATACATATTTCGTTTTATGTATAATATAGTACCAAAGACGAGTAATAAATGCTATGCTACCTTACTTTGTATGCCTTAATCATGTTTTAAAACCAATCTCGAGTGAATTTTAAGCGTTTATAGAAGAAAATCAACTCTTAGTGTAATTTTAGGGTAATTTACAAAAGGTTTAGGGTAATTTAGGGTAATTTCACCACACGTTTAGGGTAAAATTTCATCTACCTGGTGGCAACACTGAAGACGGCTGAAATAACTTTCTTTGTCACCTTGAGTTTGAAAATGAAACGACAATATCATTGTAGTCTAAATTTTGTTATTGTCATCTCAAATTCGATTGTTGCAATATTTCTCATCCGTGTGCCATGGTCATTATTGATATTGTGTAACAAATAATTGTAATGCTATGCGAATGTATAGGTAAACTTGGAAGTCCGTGAGTTGGACCATAGATTAATAATACCACAAGGAGTATGTTTAATCTATGGTTAGACGTAGGACGTAGTCATAGTGGCGCAGTGCCTGATGTAGTTCGTGGCTTGCCGCCCTTTCTCTGTAGCGTAATCGTGTTGTCGCTAGTACGGATGAATGACAAATGAATTATGACTGCTTTGAGGAACTGCAGTGTGAGGTTTACATTCCATTACATACATTAGTCTCAGTAGTTTTAGTCTAAGTACCTTTACCTTTAAAAGGGCGGCACACCGTCATTGTAATAAGTTTTTGTCAAAATGTTCCCCGTTTCAACATTTATTTTCTAAACAACTTATTAATTTTCTGTAAATTTGCCGCCCCTAAAAACTTGCCGCCCTGGGCTACAGCCCCTATAGCCCCCCCCTAAATCCGCCACTGGGTAGGGATAGGGTGAAACTGTGCAATTATGATAAATGGGGGGCCTGAAAATAATATTGCAGGGGGGGGGGGGGAAATCAGTTACGCCACTGTAAAGGATGTTCTGATTCTGAATCTTATTCAAGATTTAATTTTTGATTTAAGTGACGAGGCAGTGAAAAAGAATAGTTCAGAGCAGTTGATAGAAGGCGTAAAGCCACTACATATCCCATATGCAACTACATTGTTTGGTGACTGAAATGCTCATATAGATTGAGCATACAGATTAATTTCCTTCCACTTCTTAACTTTATCTTCTTTAGTTAATTCTTGGTTGAAGGGCCCAAACAATACATCCCTATTAGCGAATTTCCCCTATAGGGAAGAAGCTATTACCGTAGTCGGCATGGGAAGACCTAGGGCCTGGGACCATGAGAACTTTTTGTTTTGAGGCCCCCAGACGCCAAAAACACCATTCGTTCAGATTCATATTTATGGGTCCGAAGGCACAATAACTTTCGTAAAAAAGTCTGCTCTTGATGAAATTTGGTATAAACGCGTAAGGCAATATCTATTTTCATGAGTTAGAAAACCAGATAGGTCTCACTATTTTAAGGGGGCGTTTGTACTCCAAAAATGGTATTTTTGAACTTTTTACACATAATTATTTTTAAAGCCAAAATTTAGTTTGAGCCATTGAATTCAGCTTAAAAACACAATTCAGTATCTTGATCATCGCTCTACGTCAATTATCGAGATTATCGAGATATTGAAAGTGCTAAACACAGTACGTTGTTCAATGTTAATCTTATTGAGAATAAGTAACATTTTATATCTCGATTATTAATGAACATATATTAATGAAACTTGGTATATGGCTTCATATGGTTGGGGTTTACTGATATTTGCATACAAACTCCATTTTTTATAGTCCCCATGGCAGCAAACCTTCGTACTCAGCAGCTATATTATGGAATAAATATTCTTAAGTCATCAACTGGTACAGTATAAATAAATGCTTTGTCCATAACCATAACTTAAAAATCCCGTGGGGTTTAGCCCTGAGGTGAATTCAAAATGTTGAAATAGCTTATAATCTTCTAACGCACGTATAGAACATAGAAACAAAGTTTCATCTAAATCAGTTCACCCGTTTCCCTGGGGAAAGCGAAAAGCACGATCAAAACCGCGCGAAAACACGTTTTTGAGCGGAAGCCATTAGTTTTTCAAAAGGCCTATGGCAGTTTAAAGTAGCCTAAAACCTACTCACAAATGTATAACATAAAGAAACAAAGATTCATAAAAATCAGTGAACCCATTTCCCGAGAATAGCGAACAAAAACACTTTCTTGAGCGTTACCGAAGGACTAATAGACGGACAGAAATTGCGATAAAACTTGTTTTGGCTCCCCTAGGGTCTAAAACGCAAAAGTATGCAAAAATGTCATAATTCCAAGCAATGTACAGACAAAAGTTTAATTTTTTTATATAGATATCCTCTCTATATACTTATGTCATTTATTACCAATCTTCACGCAACGTTTTAAATAATAACTACAACATCTGTTTATTGAATAACTATTCTTAAGTCATCGTCTGGTTCAATATAAATAAATTCGCTGTCCATAAGAATAATATAGGATCTTAAAAACCCAGTGGGGCAGATTCCTAAGGTGATTTCCAAATATCCTAAAAATATAAATATCCTAAATTAACCTAAAACCTTTTAATGCACATATAGAACATAGAAACAAAGTTTCGTTGACATTAGTGCACCCGTTTCCCTGTGAAAAGCGAACAAAACATGACAAAAGTCACACGAAATCACATTTTTGAGCGGCCGCCATTCTTTTTCTAGAAGGCGTATGCCAGTTTAAAGTGGCCTAAAACCTTCTCACACATGTATAGAACAAAGAAACAAAGTTTCATCAATGTCAGTGCACCCCTTTTCCCACGAAAAGCAACAAAAACCCGTCCTGGAGCGTTACTGATAGACAGACAGACAGAAATTGAGATAAAACTTGTTTTGACTTCCCTAGGGTGTAAAACGTGAAAAGATGCACCAATTCCATAATTTCAAGCAATGTACAGACAAAACTCTAATTTTATTTATATAGATAGTTTTTTAATTTTTTGTGATATGCGGAAAAAATCTAGCTCTTAAACAGACAGATAGATAAAAATAAAGTAACAAAAATTGAAATATCTCCGCTGCATACAACATTTCACAGCTCAAAGCGATATAGGAAAAAACATATTTTATTTATATAGATAAATAAACCTGTAATATCTGGTGTTACTAATATTCTGTCCATAATGTGTTAACAGCTGCAATTAAAATAAAATTATTGCCCATGTTATTCATGTGGGAAAAAACTAAATTTGAGGGCGGCACGTGCCCTTAAGGTTGAACGTATCGAATAATTAAAACCGTTATGCACAGCTAGAAATCAGGACGAATATTTTGGTACCTCAATCGTTAAAATCGGTTCAGAAATAACGGAGGAGTTATCTTAACAAAATTCGTCATAGCGGATTAATATATACGATTTACATTACAATCAGCTGAATAACTAAATAAAATATAACTCCATAACATTAACATTGAAACTTTGAGGGGTCTTGGGTCAAAGCCCCGTAGTCAAGAGTTTATGCAAACCCCAAAAGGCACATCTAGATGCAAGAGCTTTCGACTGATACCAAATACGTGTAAAAAATAATAGTTTTAGGGGTAGAAAATCTCCGAACAAAAATCAAGAAATTCTTTTAATAATATAGATAGATCCTTAAATCTCAACATTAGAAAAGGGAGAGTATATTGTATACATATTATAAAGGCTGATTTTGTATCTTCTGGAGGTAATCTGACAAATCCCTGATATTTACCTGCTCATAATTTTTTTTCTAACTACCTTTATGTGTGAAAATGGACGTATACCAAACTAAAAATAAGAGAAATTAATTCACATACAAACACACACACACACACACACACACACACACACACACACACACACACATATATATATATATGTATATATGTATATATATATATATATAAAATCATCCTTAAGTAATTTATAATCATCTTATTTATATTTAATAAGGAAAAATAATGCCTTTTATTGCCTAAACCATCAATATTGTAATTAAATTTTGGATGTGATACTTTAAACATTATTTTTTAATCTAAGAAAATAATTTATTAATGCCTCCATTTTTGAAACACAATCTGCATACACATCAGGCAGTCATGTAGATGACACTGGCGCCGGTGACTGGGCGGAGGTCTATTTCCATTTACCGTTACTGTACTTTTGGACCCAACGACACAACCCAGTCTTTGGACCGAATGACACAAGTGTAGTTTATTAGTTTTGGACCCAATGAAACAGTTGAAATGTTTTGGATCGAATGCACAGGTGATTTTAAATAATATTAAATACTTCGTCTGTTCATTCGGTCCAATGTCGTTCGGTCCAAAATTAAATTAGATAACTATGTTTTCAGTTTTACTTTACTTTTGGAC
The DNA here is from genome assembly GCA_963675035.1 of Allygus modestus. NCBI lineage: Eukaryota > Metazoa > Arthropoda > Insecta > Hemiptera > Cicadellidae > Allygus > Allygus modestus. Next base: position 226,516,444 of record OY776111.1, read on the forward strand.
CCAATGACACAACTTCTCTTTGGACCGAATGAAACTATGATTATTTAGATTTGGACCGAACGAACATGAGAAAATTATTATTTTGGTCCCAATGAACAGTTAATTTAGTTTTGGACCCAATGACACTTGGACCGAATGAGACACCACCCACAAGAGTCAGCAACAACAGTTGTAAAGCATGTACAAGTTGTTCTGTTGGGAACAAGATTTTTGTTAAGGGAATGAACATATTTTATACCTACAACAATTCCAAGTAAGTGTGGCCAAAATGTATTTGCAACAAAAGCATAGTTTACACCAGACAACTGCAACAACAGACTCATTTAAATCATTGACAACCAAGTTTAGAGCTGTTATTTGCAAACTTTGGTATAACTGTGCCTTTACGATGTTACAAATCTAAACAAATTAATTAAAACAGCTGATCCAATACAGTCAGTGACACGGTAAAGGTAGTAAGTGGTGTACTCAAGTAGTAAAGTTTTGATTTGTAATTTCCCTCTCAAATTTCCATTCTATTTAAATGTAATAGTTAAAATGTTTAAATGGAGGACCCCGGATTTATCTTTCAGAGGTTTCTATTTACCCCTCCTCGAAATCCAACTTTTACTGAATCTTCTAGATCCACCACTGCATCATTTGGTGCAGTGTATGTGATATCGTATAACATTCTGATTCTAGCTTTACAGTACTACGCTTAACATGGTATTCACTCATAAAAAAAAAGGATTTTGATGAAATAACGATTTATATGCATGTTCATCTAACAAGCAATACTCACATCATGAACAATGGACATGTCGTCAATATAAGCCTGTTCTGTCATGATAAGTTCCTTGATCGATTTCTGTCTTTGTTTCTCTTCTTTAGTCAATTTTATTTTCTTTTTCTCGCTTTCAACTGTAACAAAAAAGTTAAATTAATGAAATATACTGTACAAAATTAACAGTAATTGCATACATAGATCTGACTTTTCTTATGACTATTACAATGTTTGGTAACTATACTTCTATTGATGATACCCAAATATTATTTATTTCCAGAACAAAAAAAAAAAAATTAAAACAGTATTATTCCCCAAACTAATTATTACCTCCAAGATAAAACTCAGTTATAACCATTACCTATACCTCCTAGTTACTGATTAATATAATTTGAGACAAACTAGGGGTGAGAAGGAGTTTATGATCCTCGTGCATTTTTTATGGGAACAAGTAGTTTGTAATTTCTTGCATTTATGCAAAATTCTAGAAAAAATATTTTTTAAACTGAGTTTCTTGGACAAATACATTCCAGCCACAGAGCCTATGATGGACATTAGTTATTTTTTAAAGAAAACTGTAAAAAGGTATATTTCTGCCTAAACACAGAAACTGGTGAAAAAATTTATGACATAAATCAATATATTAAAGTCATTGTGTCTCTGGATTGATTGTTCTTTTTAGCGAATTTCCCCTATAGGGAAGAAGCTATTACGGTAGGTCTCATGGTACGACTTAAGCCCGAGACCATGATAACTTTTTGTTTTGAGGTCCCCAGATGTCAAAAACACTATTCGTCCAAAATTATTTATATGTATATATATATATATATATATATATGTGTGTGTGTGTGTGTGTGTGTGTCCGTTACCGCAATAACTTTTGAAAGAAGCCCCCGATTTTGATGAAATTTGGAAAACATGTGGAGAGTAACATTTATGACTTTAAGTTTGAATACCAGATTGATCGGTCTATGGGAAGGGGGTTTTATGGGGGTTTACAATTTTCCAAAAATCAGTTTTTTGAATTTTTTACTCTAAAATTTTAAAAACACTAGATTTTGGTTATAGCCATTTTATAGAGCTTAAAAAACAATTTAGTATTTTGAATCATTAAGATAGGTTTAGTGGTTGTGAAGAAAAGTCAAAAAATGCGTCCATAAAATTTCCTGTCTTAATCTTATGGGAATACGGTTTTTAGATTTTCCTCAGATAATTTCACTAAAAACTCCACATTTCTTTCTACCAATCAGTTTAGCTCTACAAAACAATCATTTTGGCGTTTTAATTGTTGTCTTACGTCCAACCGTTGCAGTGACATTCAAAGTACTAAACACAGTACGTTGTCCAATGTTATCCTTATGGAGAATAAATAAAATGTTATATTTAGATTATTTATGTATGTATATTGATGAAACTTGGTATGTGGCTTCAACTAGTTGTTGTATATTGATATTAGCAAAAAAAAGGTTTTTGTTGATTTTTCCCAGTTGCAGCAAACCTGCATACTCAGCCCCCATATTATTCATATGGAGAAAAAGTAAAGTTTTATATCTCCCTTAGTTATGAACCTAAATTAATAAAACGGTATGTAGCTTAACCTGGTTGAGTTATATTGATAATTGTAAAAAATCACATTTATTATCTTCCTTGTTGCAGCAAACCTGCGTTCTCAATTATAATGTTATTCTTATGGAGAATAAATAAAATGCTATATATCAGTTATTAATAAATGTATTTTTGTAAAAATTGGTAAGTGGCTCTAGGTAGTAGTGATACCCATATATATGCATTGGAAATTCGCTGAGTACGCAGGTTTGCTGCGACGGGGGTATTTCTTTATGTGTTTGAGGCTAGGTCTGAAGGCCATGGTATAAAGACAAGTTTTAATGTCAGGATCTGTGTATTAAATATTTGCGTATTTCAAATTTGATATTTTTTATTACCAAAAGGCAACCTTCAAATGGGAGCAAAAATTTGTAACTTGAAAAAGCTGTAGCAAGGACTGAAGAGATTTTGGGCCCAAAATCTGGAATTTCTGATGGAAAATAAAGGATTGATACTCTAATAGGCTACCAATACTAAATACAAAATATTAAAGCTGATCTCTTCATGATTAAATTATTTATTCTGTTGTAAATTATAATCAAGATAAGTATAAAATATAATGCCAGTCAATATAGGTTTTTTGTTGCTTAAAACTCCCATAAAGCAGATATTTTTGCAGATGGTAGAACACCTTCGAACATGTATTTTTATAAAAGCCAACACTTTTCCTCCTTCGGCCTCCATCCCTCCTCAATACCATAAAATACAAGCTTTTACTGAATTGCTTTTATCTCTTACACTAATAATCAAAACCAGGTAAACTTGGTCTTGTTTTGCTCCTTACTACATGTTCTCTATCAATTATTGTGTGTATTAAACCCACTCGATTCCCCACAAATTCAGCATGAACAACAAAATATTTCTCAAATTGTAGTGGAATGATTTTAGATTTTGTAGTATAACTTACAAATATTTACTTAAAACATATATACATACATACATATATATATATATATATATATATATATATATATATGTATTTAAATATATATAAATTTATTAAATATTTAAATTGTTATTATATTATATATATTAATATACATATATACATTACATCACAAATTATAAAACATATATTATAGGAACTGAAGACTTTTTCCTTGTCAGCTATTGATATGGGATACATTATTGTCACTACAAAGGGTCCATTACCATTATAAATTGCTAATCAATATCAAACTTTGTAATGACATTTGTATAATTATATAGGATAGTACAAAAAATACATTTATTTTATCTATTTAAAAAAAAGCTAAACCCAACTAGAAACTTTTGAGAAAATCACAAATCTGATCACAATAAACTTGAATGAAAAGTCTCGGTGACCAAATGGGAGGAAAATTGACTCCTCCAAAGGCCATCAATAAAATAAAAACGTGTTTAATACATTTTATAAGATGATCATTCGGAAAGTAAAGAACGTTTGCTTATTGTGCCTAGCACAGCTCCCCCATCACTGCGACTGAGTGAGTGGCAGTCCACTCTCCTTCCCACTGAAGTATGAGCCGAGTCTCGATGCTGAGCAATCTCGCACCTTGTTTCTACAGCGGTTCAAAATCTCAGTGACAATCGAAAATGCCACCAAATTTGAGATCCACAGTGTTATCGGTTTCTGAATGCGCGAAATGTCCGACAACCTATTAAAACTTGTAGACAAAAACCAAAGGAGGTTTATGGTGAAAAAAATGCAAAAAATAAGATCTCAAAATGTATGTAATGTGTTGAGATTTTAATGGCTGATTTACTAAATGTTTTCCCTTGTCTTTCTTTCAAATCATCTTTAACAAGCTATGACCTGTCACTCCGATTCTCATCATGCACAATGGGCCTTCTTTCATTAAACCTGATACACAATATTTTCCAGTGTAGACTAGACCCGAAGACTTGTTTGTACTTTCACCATCAACTTGAATTGAAATAGTCCAAACATTTTTTGCATTCAGAAACCTAATAACACTGCGGATTTCACATTTGATGGGATTTTCAATTGATGCCACCATTTTGAATCGCTGTAGAAATAAGATGTGTGACGGCACAGCAACGAGACTCAGCTCATAATTTGGTGGGGAGGCGACTATCCATACGCAGTCGCAGTAATGGGGGAGCTGTGCTAGGCGCAGTAAGCAAAATAAGTACAGTAAGTACTTTCTGGATGACCCCCGTAGATTGGAATTTGATTAACTGTGTGATTTGTTTTGACTATGAAACTGAAATCAGATGAAAAACTAGTAACTGTAAAAAAACTATTATTTATTTATAAATAGTAGTCATTAATAAATATGTAATGAGCATAACATATTTGTCTGATCAAATAAAATATTGATCAAGGATTAATCTGGCAAATTATGTTGCCAATGGGACGAGAATCCTAACATCATATCTGTGTGTAATACCTATTAGTTAAATAAAAGAATTACGTAAATTGGTCAGATAAATCGGCCAAATGGACTGTCTTATGTTTTGATAACTTTTAAATGGTTAAGATAATAACCAAACAAATTTTAAATACTAACATTCATTTTAGAGAGTGATTGAAAATATATACTAGACCTACAACAGGTTAATAATTGTAAATTTACTGACGCTTTTGCAATCAAGTACCGTATGAAGAATAACACAGGACTGATCTGTAGCCTGAGTTATCAAGGCACTTTATGGTTGGAGACAACGTTTCAAATATACAATCAATAAATGTAATTTTATTAATATCCACAAAACTAAACTGCAACATTACTGTTTTAGTGTGTAACAAGTTTTTTTTCTACAGGTTTTCTACCACTTGCACTCTATGTGCTCTGATATTATTTCTTTATTAATGAACATTTTTTTCTTTTATGCCTTGTGCATAAAACAGAGGCAATGCTTGCGCATAACATTCAGGAGGTCCCGAGTTAAAATCTTGGATCGACACCTTGAGTTTGTACTCTTTTTCAAACCACTAGGGGAAATGCTAGAATTATTCCCCAAAGGGCGTACTCCAATAGTTTATGTGATTGAGGACTGTACAGTCCTAACTTAATATAATAAATCAAATAAAAAATAATTAAAATTAATGGTGTTTTAACGCCAACTGCATTTTTGTACAGAACATATTACAACTGCATTTAAGATAAATCAGTCCAAACCCCTCAAATTTGTGAGGGCACTCTGGGATTTAAACCCATGACCCCTTGAACCAAAGTCCAAAAGTCCAAGGCGCTAACCGTTATGCTAGTAATATGCTCTTTATAAGCTTGAGACCTGTAATACAATTCCCGCTATTTTGAAAATCTGCTAATACCAAACAAAATTTCTGGAAATGGTAAAGTATTTGCCTGAGTCAATAAAGGGAAAAGAAAGAAATAATAAATTATAAACTAAACAAACCATACTTCTATATAACTTATACAATTACTTTTGTAACCTAAAGTTTCCCTTTTAGCGTACATGATGCATGTTCATGTTTAACCCTTTTATTGCCGACGTGCGCATTTGCGCACGTCGAGAATCGTGCGAAAAACGCCGACGTGCGCATATGCGCACGTCACTAATTGTGCGAGAATCGCCGACGTGCGCAATTAAGCACGTCTAATATTTATAACTTATTGGCCTTAAATGTTTACCAAATGCCACGAAACTTGAGATACTCGTTGTCAAGACTATGAGGAACATAGAAAAGTACAATTTATACTCTATGATTTGTATAACCTATAAAGTTATAACCTCATTGATTCCCCCTACCGTCTGTGCATAGTCAACAGTTGCTCTGTGTAGTGAGTGTTGTCTGCCGTCCGTCTTTCAATAATTGTTGTTTATGTTTACTGGTGTTGGTTTGTTGGTTATGTTTGTGGATTTATCCGTGGTTTAGTGAGTAAAGTTTTGATGTCTTTACGAAAATAGACAAGCGGAGTAGATCGCCAGTAAGTGAAAATACCATCGTAAATAGGTGTTCACTAGTGATGGTCGAAACCAGAAATTTCGAATCTCGAAACCGAAACCGAAACTTACAAAATCGAATCTCGAATCTCGAAACTCAAATCGCGAAACCGTATTTACTTGCCTGGGTATGGTTATGAAAAATAAATCCAGAAAAATTAATTAAAACTAATTATATATTTTGGTTAGAGTTGATCTTTCAGAAATAAAAAATCAATAATCCAAAAAAGGTGAAGGTAGACGACCGATGACAGTAGGCTTTTGACCTTTGCATCATTGATCGAAACATGGGCGTGATTTCTGTTAAAAAAACAACAATAAAGACACAAAAAATCTCAGCAGTTTCGAGTTTTGATTCTCAAAACTCACCGATCGAATCTCGAAACCGAAACTTTTCCAAATTTTTGGTGGTTTTGAGATTCAAGTTTTGGTTTTGACACATCACTAGTGTTCACCCTACATGTTTTGGTGAGCACAGGTGTTGAAAGGGTTTTTTATGAAATTTTCTCAAATATTCTAAATATTTTTGTCGTTGTTAGTTTAATTATTTTAGTATGTTTTTAGTGTTATTTGATGTTCCTTACAACATTTTTCAATTTAGAAGTCAAATGTACATGTTTTTGTAAAAAAATATTGTCAATTGTATATGCAACTATGGTCAATCTTGAAAATATGAATAAATTTAAAAAAAAAACATCAGAATTCCTGCATTTATCAAGGTAATGGCATGAAAATTTGGGTATGTGTTTACTAATGCCTGTTTTACAACATGTATAAATAAAATTGGTTGAGGTATAAGTTTGAGAGGTAATTTTTATAGTCCAAACTAAATAATATATATATTTTTTTATTTGCATAAATGTATATATATATATTTTAACTAAAAAACTATTACATACACCAAAATATATATTTTATTTGAAACAAACAACTCAATACATATAAAACAAGACCTAACTTATAAATTTCTGATGAAAAATAAAAAAGTTACAAATTTTTTAATGTGAGCGTGAGATTTGGTCTAATAGAACCTGGCAGTCTTGGCAAGTAAATCTTAATAGTGGTCTGGCATTTTTGGTGACGTCATAAAAAAAATGGTCGGCAGTAAAAGGGTTAATAGCCAAAGTCAACTTAGCCTAAACTATTATATAATACTTTAAATTACTAAATTACTGCTTTCGACGTTGACACAAGCTTGTGTGCATTTTATTCATGGCGAATTTGAACGAATTACTCATGTAGAATGAGTTAGTTTCCTGGTTCCTGGTTTCTGGTTCTTTAGCCAGGATCGTTTATCAGCACAACGTCCAATGGCACCTGGATCCAGTTTTGAACCTTTGCCAAATTGTTTGACTCTGCTCAGGACCTATCTATTGAACCACAGATTCATCAGGCAAGCACTCTAACCACTATGTTACCAGCCAATGACTGGCAATGGTGTGTTACAATAGTTCGGTTGAACGGAAAATGTCTGCAATAATTTCTTAAATAACATAAATTCACCATCTACATGAATTTCAAACAAAGAACTGACTTACAGCTGAAGGTAGTGGCAGTGATTTAGTCAGTTACATTCGAGCACAGCAGTAGAGGCGATTCAACCACACAAAAATGTAGTCACACTGTGCATTGAACTACTGACAAAAATATGCTACTTTTTAACAATACTTTTTTGCTTTTGTGTAATGTACAATAATTTATTGACACATATATTTTTATGGTAAAGATGAGACTTTCTGCATCATCCAAAACATTTGGCAGTCCAGACAGGTTCTGATGTCAATTATTTTGGATTAGCGGACTCTATACGTTATTCCACTCACTGTGGAGTACAGGTCTTATGGGAGACAGCCAAGCTAATACCTCAGATGTAATAATCATGCTTGTTGTCATGTGGGTTGTGTCAACCGTTCTTGTGACCTACATGAAGGCGCTAAAGAATAATTGATTAATTGATTGATTACAAAAAGTAAAGTCAAATGTGTGTTACCGTTTGTACATTTATTGTGATTAAAGTGTTTTGAAAGGAAAAACAACCGACTAACAAACAGTGTGATAAGACCTAATTAAATAAATTATGATTACAAAAGTTATCTTGAGTTGATGTTTTAAGGACAGCTAGTACTTCTCGACACTTGGATCGCCATTTGGAATTGATGGCTCACGGACTGCATGATCAACGTGGAATAGTCTATAGTGTAATTATATGTTTGTAAGTTGACTGAGAGTATCTGATATTTTTTGCTCAATAAAGGGATGTGAAGTGAAAACATCTGTGGTGATTGGTAAATGACTATATTTATGGCTTATTACAATGACAATGATGAAACTCATAATTTGACCCTGTTAATAAACTAATCACAATCAGCAACTCATGCTGAAAAAAAATAAAAATGTAAAACAATGTATGAAATCACAATAACTTACACTATTTCTATATAAAGTTTAATGATATAAAAAGTAATTGGTATAATAGTTAAAAATATATACTAATCATTCATTAATCCATTAAAACAAGTTAGTACTAAAATATCAAAAGTATTTACTATACAATATAAAACATAAATTTGAGATTTTCAATATTAATCGTATCATTGGTTCCATTTTAAACAAAGAAAAACATTTCAAATGCATTTAAATAACTCTGGTTAACCTTCATCTTTTTTTAACATTAATACTGTAAAACAAATATTTTTATACTGTGGTAAAATTAAAGCAAAATTAAAGAACCTTGATGAATAAATGATTTTAATTCCACCAACAAATGTAATTTAATACGAATGATTTATTTATCAGGGTACTCTCGTTCTATAATTTTCACTACAGTATATTTAGCTATAGCTGTTTATAACATTATTTTCATAAATACATTCAACATAAATAGTGATAGGCATACATAACATTAATACAATGCATTTGTAATTTGTGAGGATTTTAAAAATGAAACCATCATAACAATTCAATAACAAAATTCAATATAAACTATAAACCTAGTAAATCAAGCATGCCAAATATATAATCAACAATAAGTATAACAGCATCTGTTCGACAATATCACATCACAACATACAAACTCTTAAACACGTAATGACTATTCTGCTAACAATTGCTCAACATCTTTAACAAGAGTTTGTGAAAACCTATAATAATAAAGAGCTGAGGCATTTATTGACATTTTCCTCAAACTTCTAAACTAATTAAACAACTGGTATTATTTCAAACAAACTTCAATCCAACGACCATTTAACAAAGTATTATAATTATATAACAATAGCTGTATTATTCAAATAAAAACAAAAGGTGTTTGACATGACTTAGTATATATTTAAATAAATAGATTAAATTAATTTTATGGAGCTAAGAAAACCAACCAATTAACTACGCTCTATAATTACACTTTAATCAAGTGTGCTAATTTAGGCTTGGATGTGTGTATATTTGCTTTACCGTTCACTCAAAATGTTTTTGAATTACAAAGAAACACATCTGGAAAAGCTGCATATCTCCAATGTTTGGGGTAAAAATTTATACTTATCATTTTTAGTTTACCTTAAACACATTTAAATACCAAATTTTTAACTTAAATCATTTATTTTCTTTACTTGAATGTTAATAAAATTATTAAAATTGTGTCCGCACAAAATATAACTATGATTACTGTACTTATACAGATAAAACTGTATGCGTTCTGCATATGTATGCGCTATTATAGTTTGGTAATAGTTATTAATAAATATTATTGATAGAAAATTAATATCCCTGAATAGAAAGTGAAATTTTGTTCAACTAAAAATATAGGGAACTATTTATAGGGAACTAAAATACTCATCTATCCACCTATTCAGATGGATGTTATACATTTTATTTATATAAAATTGTCCTTCTTAAGTGATTCATGAAAAATATATAAAGAGACGAACACAATGTAAATAACAAAGAGTAGCTAGATGCTGGTCTCTAATAATTACTGACTGTCAGAAAAATACTGACATTTAAGTTACTACATGGTTACAAAATATTTTAGGAGATTCATGCAATGTCTGAACAAAAACACACTTACGTACACCAAGGGGCCAACCCCACTACCAACATGCCACGTCTATTAAAGGGCCCTAAATATCATGCATTCCACAAAAAACAAGAAAAATCTATATTTAATTTCAAGAAAATCTAAGCTGGTTCAAACACACATATAAATGATACATGAACCAACAGAGAATAATGACAAATTCTTGAACTAAAAAAAAAAATAAAATAAAAAGACACACCACTTAGGGCCTAGAAATATTTAAACTATTTAGGTAAAATAAAAATAAACTCTGGGTTACGTAAGATGTGTTTATATTAATCTATTGGAAAACTGAATTTGATATCAACATATGGCCTAAGGCCTAAAAAAGGAACCCTTCATACAGCTCTGCAGTTTGACTATGCGGGCTAGTTTTCTTGGGGCAAACAAAAGATTAACAAAACATTTCTTCCATGAAATGTAAAAAATGGTCTCCTTCAAAATGTTCCTCTTCTGGGGTTCAAAATGTTCAATGAAAACATGTTTTTGTTTTGTACCCCTGAACAATTGTTAAAGTGAATAGTAAATTGAGTCATGCAGAGCCAAATCTCCAACAACCAAAGGTCTAAATTTGTATGGATAATTAGACTGTGAATGTGGTCATTGGTAACAAATTTATCATTAATGTATTACTTTGTAGTTGATTGAAGACAGTATAATCTATTTAAAACATTTGTTATTATTAAATTTATAAATTAATTCAGAGTTTTTATTTCTCAGAGAAAAAATATGTTTAATAATATTAAAAATTATGAATCAGGCCAAAGTGTTACGAACAACAAAAATTTCATAGTTCGTAACCTAATACTTAAATGATTCGTCATTTTAAAATTTTCACCCCAAAACAAAGTGTTTGTACATTAACTATTAATAAGGTTATGCGATTATTGATGGTTATGCTTTTTCTTTTAAAGCCAGTGTCTTTCAGACAGTCTAATATACAAGCAAACCAAATAACATTCTTTCATAAATTGTCCTAAGAGGTCCTAAAGTTACCTAATTATTCCGTACTGGTTCTTTTATGAATGGATGTTCCAAACTTCTGACCAAATGTCTAATTAAAGTCATGGAGGGTGTTAGTCATGACTAGTGATTGTTACCTTAATAACACAATCTTGCTAATATTTGTATACTAGTTTTCAACTATAAAATACTTTATGTATCATTAAACTGATAAGAGGAAATGCAAAAAAAGTGGGAGGGTTCTAGTGAGATTGCACGGTTCAAAGCGTAGAGGCTTGCGTTGGCAGGGGGGCCCCTCACGTCTCTGCAACAATCAAACACCTCTTGTTTTTATACATGTTATTTATTATGCATTAATTGTTATATCCATTAACATTGCAATTACATTTGTATTTATTAAAATAAAATACATTATAGTTTATTAATGTTTTGTGCAGGGTTGAACAAAACCCAACATTTCCAAGACATTTCTAGAAAGAATTCTATTTTTTGGTCAAGATTTACTTTACTTTAGGATAACTTCGGATGAGATTATTTCCCAATTTTACACAACCCAGCTGTTGGATACGATGAACCCAAAACAGAGAATTATTAATTGGTTCTTAATAAGTCACAATGGTTTTCATCTTTGGGGAAAACCCGAGAACTGTAACTGACACATCCCCTAAAGCTACACTTGTTAACTTTTGAGTTTTAAATTATTTTACTGTATCAAATTTAATTTAATTTTCATGAAAATTTTATTATTAAATGTTTAACAAATTGTCAAAAATACTGTACTTAACAAATAAGTGATTTTTTTAAAGTGATAAAACTATAAATTTACCATGGTGAGCACATTGATGGTTTTTCAATGACTAATTATTATTTTCTTTTTGTAAACGGTATTTTTTTTTAACACACATCGATTTACCAAAATAACAAAATTTATCACAACTTGAGAGGCATAAAAAATCTTGCCCTGACCACAAAATCCCATCCTGTTCATCCAAAATTGTTGTGTATAAGTAAATCATGCTTAAAAATAATAAAACGTGAAATTTGCTTTCTTGAAAACAAAAATGTTTAAAATCTGTCTTTTCCAGATGTTTTAGGTGGTCTTGCACAACTTTCCATCCGTTGAGCTTTTCCAGGAAATTGATAAAGGTAAATATCCAATGAGTGTTTAAACATTAAAACTTCAGAAGGGGGCAGGGGAATACAAACAGGTTGACCCAATTATACAATAATTTACCTCAATGTATTAGCATTTTTCTTTGAAATAAGTTATTTACAGAAATAACTGGTTGACAAATGTGCAGTAAGTTGGCCTAGAACATTTCATTTGCAGCTGAGCTCTGTAGTTGGATATCATTAACAAATGTCTAAAGACACATTGAAATGGGCTTTAGGAAAATACATTAGTAAAATTTTGACTGCTACTAGAAATGAATTAAAATATTTAGGAGAGTAATGGCCTTATATAGCAGGTAGAGCATGTGGTCTGCAAGGCCCTAGGGTTCAATTTCTGCCAATCACCAATACCTTTTAGCTATATGCTGGGGCCCGGTGGTTCAATACCCACAATAAGGTGTAGGTCCACCTATCTAGAAACTAGAAAACAGAATTATTAGGGCTCTTGTGGCATGGAGGACTGTCTCGGTACTTGACATCTTCCAACAATAAAAGCCATACAATGAATAACAATATTTTTACTAAAGTAATTTAGCAAAAATATAAATCATCCAGTACAGCCACATGCTGACTAGGTTCATTGATCATATTTCACTGCAGCCTCTACATCTACAAGGTTTGACCTTATATTGCGAAAAACTTTCATTGAGCCTTGCTCCCCAAGTACCAATGCTAACAAGGTTCGGGGCATACCCTGGCAGTTAATATATGCTTGATAGCGTATGATTAGTAGTTAACAAAAATGAAAAGACTACTCACAGAGGGGTGTGACGTAGTTGCTAGGAAACAATCCGACCGAGCCGCTGAGCTCCCCCCTCCACCAAGCTGGCTCGTCCTTGGAGATAATCGTGATTACATCATCCTTTTCAAAACTGAGCTCGTCTTCATTCTGCGCCTTATATTGGTATAGAGCAATCACCTTTTCTGTAAACAGAATGTTAACATTTTAAATTATTCAAATTAAAGTCAAACTTAAGCATCTGTATGTTTTGGTTCAAGTCTAAAATGATCTGTTATTTTTAAATGTTTAACTATATAATCAAACAAATATACTATTAACAACATAAATAAACATAAATAAATAAACATAAATTAACAACTATAAATCAAAATAATCAAACAAAGGGTGAAAATCTGGTTCCTTACAATTAATCTATTTTTTCCTTCAAATCATTATCATGACAAATATATGTTTAATATACTAAATTAAACTCATCTTCTGAAAGAAAATATATTGATCTCATAAATACAACTCACCCTGGTTTATTAATAATAAACTATTATAGATGTTTCACAACTTATGATTTCAACCTCATAGGTTGATTTAAATTTGGATTATTTGGTCAGATCATTTTATAAACATGTGTGTGTCAGTAGGGATGGGCAAGTAATGGTTTTTTAAATCGAGTTGAGTATTTGAGCCAACTACTCCAGTATCGAGTCGAGCCGAGCAGTTATTTAAAAAGTAAAACAAACAATTTTTTAAAATATTTAAATAAACCAATGTTATCCCATGAACTAACTTAGTCCCTAGCCCTGGTAGGTGCATTCACCATCCATGGTCCAGGCCTTCAATATACTACAGACATTGCCCAAAGGATCATTACTAGGACTAAGTTGAATACATTTTCTCATCTTCCAATATATTTGATAATTTTTTCATGACAAAAAATTAAACTTACAATGAAACAACAAATAATTCATATTTATGAAGAACTAGCTGGAACCAGTGGCGTAGATAGACCTTTGCCAAGGAGGGGATATCTCATTAGATAATACAAAACAAAAAACTGTGTTATCCGTGACTAGCGCGGATAACCGGTATAAACAATTGAAGACATCACTGGCATGTCCCTTACTTTCATAATTATTGATAGGCTTACACATCCAAGACCTAAACCATCGATACAAAGTAATCAGTATTTTAGTATCAGTTAAATTTTATCTGTGAACGAAAATTTATTTACATTTGCAACTTCATTGTCATGCAACGATTGCCAAATAAGCTAAACCCTTATTTCCTTGTTCACTCTAACCTCTATTATTTGTTACTCTTTGGCTTTATTTTTTCGAGAAATATCGTCGACTTTTACATATATTTGCGGTTATAGAAGGAAGAAAATCAGTATGAAGATTAATGGCTTTCTGCAGTTAACTAAATTACAAATCTAATTTAATATGGCAATCGTAAGTTAACACGTTCGCTACCAGCCGCCGCATATATGCGGCGGCCGGGTCACTCTGACAGCCCACGAAAAAAATCATAAACTTCCCTGTAGACTGGTCCTAGTCCTAGCTACAGACCAAGCGCCGCATATATAAGGCGGACTATCCCGTAGACCGTGCCTAAACCATCTAACCTTTAAAATAGACCATTGCGAAGAAATTTCTCATTTAATATCAAGAAACCAACGCCGCAGTTCTGCGGCGGCAGTCTATTTTAATGAACCTAGCCGCCGCAGATCTGCGGCATTGGGCTATGAGTACGCCACGCCCGCCGCAAAATTGAGGCGGCAGTCTGTGGTTAAGATTTTTTTTAACATTGTGGTAGCGAACGTGTTAAGCACATCAATAAGACCGTCTACACATCAAGGTCAAAGTCAGGTGCGCTAGTTGATGAACTGGCTGCTAGGGGGTGAGGGTAGACTGTTCGGTGACTCACGTCCCACTTGTGGCGCGCAAATACCGTGCGAGCCGTGGGCCGGTGCAGTTCATCTGCTACTATTTGTTGTACGTGAACAATATTCTTAATATATAAATAAGTAGAGATGTGCGAGTACAGGTTTTTTAAGTCGAGTTGAGTAAATGGCAAAAGATTCAAATCTCAAGTTTGAGTCAAGTATACAACAAAACAACAACAAAAAAACACATGGTCGAGTCAAATTGGATCAAAACAGTGTATAGGGTTCCATTTATAAATGTTGTTATTAAAATATACTTTTCTAGTCACTATGACCTGAAAATAAGAATATTAAGTATAATAAGTGGGTTCCTGCTTCATTGGAAAAAGGTAAGTACATTTATCTGAAAATAAATCTTACCAAAGTAATTGCGTAACATTTTTCCATGAAGATAAAATACTTTTAATCTGTTGGTATTAAGGTTGTTATAGCCTATATGGTATTAATTAACTGTTTCATTAAAAAAAATCTCAGTTTTTTATTTCCCCCTTTTTATTTATCCTATGTTTAGTATATTATGTTTAGGCCTAAGCTACATCTTTCTACGAATGGAGAAAATAAAATTACATTTAGGCCTATAAGTTAAAATAAACTTTATTTTAATATTTAAAAGGCCTATTACATGGTAAAACACCATGGCCGACTTACTTACCACACAAAATGTATTTACTAACATATCTTTGCATTAATTTTAACACTAATAGTCCTAATAAGAACAATCCGTTAGTAACAACATGAAGATATGTTTGAATGTGCCTGGCAAAGCAAGTGATGAAATTGAAGTCATGTCTTAAATACAGTTTTAAAATATTACAAATTATTTAAAAAATCATTAATGAAACTTAAACAAGGCCAAAACAAATCACTTTTCTTTAAAAAGTGATCAATGCCAAAGGACAGTTGAGCCTAAAATTAATGGATTGCCTCAATTTCAATTATTATGGAGCAAAAAACAAGGACAAACTTCTTATGCTTACCTATTAGATTTCATTACAGATATGTTTTTGATATTTTACTTAAAAAAATTACAAGATTAGGTTAACCTAAAAGTGGACTATACAGACAGTGTTCATACAACTCAATCTGAAAGTCCTGGTAAATCCTCCATTTATGTGTTTAGAGTAACACAAATTTATAAGCCACAACTTGCTTATTTATTAATAAAACACTAAAATCCACATCACAACTCTTAACACCTCAAATGCGTTCCCACTCAATTTAAATTGCAGACGACGCGCGGGTGCGAACGACCCTTGGTAGCGCGGGTAAACGGCGGGAGTAAACTCACTCAAAATTTTCAAGTTTCAGTAAAACCTCGAGATTCAGTGCCGAACTCGGCTCGAACTCGAAATTTTGAGTACTCGCACATCTCTATAAATAAAGATATTTTGGAGATATTGCACAAGTTTTTTTTTTTGTATTTCAGTACATAACAGCATTTCTTTTTAATTAACACGTTGGCTGCGGGTGACCTGCATGCGAGTCATGGGACCCTAGCGCTAGGAGCGGCTGACCCGCCTAGGAGTCACGGTGCACCTGCCACTGTAATGCTTTGGTGTGAGCTCAGCTCTTGGTGGGAACGAACCTTATGCTGTCCGCTCCTCACATAGATACCACGTGTTAGTTCGGTAGCGTCAGTTTCCCGCGCCATGCGTTTTTTTTAATTTTACCGTGTGATTTATTTACTGATGTGTTTTTTTTTCAAATTATGTTATGTGCTGACCATGAAAAAACATTCAGATTTAACCATGATGGATGACGGTGAAACATAAAATATTAAGTTCTATAATTGTATGCAATAAAAACTTGCAATTAGAAGGATTTTTATACATGGTATTATATTTGCAATTTTATACTGTTTTACTGTATAAGTATTTTTTCATAATTAAAAGTTTATAAACATCTTTCCTGGTTTATTATTGAGTATACCTATTATTTCATAGTGTTTACGCTAGTGTATTACGTCAAAAGGGTCAGCGACCTCCCAGCGACCTACTTCCAGGAGCGGCTGACTCGCATGCGGGTCACGGATGTGACGTCATCGCAACACCGGAAATAGCGAGTCTGGACACTATTTTTTAGCTGTTTTTGGTGTTTTGGCAACATTTTTAAGTAAGTTTTGAGGAAAAAAAGTTTCCACATTTTTGACGGCCAATATAAAGATTTTTCAGCAGCCAACGTGCGTAACAACATGAAGATATGTTTGAAAGTGCCTGGCAAAGCAATTGAAAAAGCATAAGCTTGATTTCAGGAGGATATCAATTTTAATTTTTCCAAGGGGGGGGGTATATCACCCTGATCGCCCCCGTACCTACGTCACTGGCTGGAACCTAGCGTGACTTCGTTCACATGGTTTTTCTTGACCACCATTGATTCCCGTTTCTTTTCTCTTTGTTAAAAATATTGTTACCATGGAAACTTAAATGAAACTCAAATGAACTTAAATGAATAATGTTGACTTACTCCATAAGGTTAACATTGATAACTTGAAAGTCCAGTGGGGCAAAGCCCTTCAGTCCTAGGACTTTGATTATTGGCTAGAAACCTTCCTAGACCTGAATGACCGTGCAAAGTTTCATCACAATCGGATGAGTAGCATCGGATAAATGATTAAGAAACAGACAAACTTTGATTCTTATAAATATAGATTGATATAATTATGTTATTACAGGATAAAGCTTTGTTACAGCAAGTAGCCTATTTAAAAAAATATTCATAAAACAAATTAAGCTATTTGGTAAAAAAACCTATTTGAATTTATAAAATACTTTATTTAATGTTAGAGAACATAATACCATGCAATAGAGACTAATATTTTTAAATCATCAATAGTTTATGAAATGGAAAACTATTTAACTATTTAAAATGGTTAGTTTTGGGTAGGGCTTTTTGATCAGCAGCTAAACACATATACGAACTAGTGAAGTGGAGACATTTCCTATAGGAGCGCTGGCAGTGTACAAATTTTAAAAGGCAGCGCTACCTGTGGTAAATTTTAAAATCACAGCGCCGTATACTGCTTGATGAATTATACCTTTTACTTGGTTTGATACGCTAGGGTAATCTAATGGGATATGGCACTGAATTCACGATCATGTGGTCCCAGGTTCAATTCTACCTTTTCATGTTTACTTTTTGAGGTATAATTTTTTATTATATTTTACACAAACCCATTTTGTAATATGTTACAAAGAAAAGAGCCGCCTTACAGCGCTCTGCGGAGTTTTTTTAGGTTAGTTTACTATCATTTTGTAGAATATAAGTAGGTTTCTTCTGTTTACATTTGAAAATACTACATTTCACTAGTAATTTAAGACACAAATAGTTTTCTCATAATAAAGTATCAATTGCTATAGTTCGTTTGACATCGGAAGAGTTCAGCTTCTTTCGGGTGGCAAAGTCTCCACTTCACGAGGTTCGTACCTATTTTTTATCTGCTAGTGGCTTTTTGCCAACTTAGCAGGAAAATATGGGTAGGAGAAACAGGTTGACCTTAGAAAGTACAGGTATCCTAATGATAACACACTAATACTACAGATCTCATAAAATAATATTTCGAGGCCGTGGCCTTAACTATATTAGTCTCCCTACTCTCTCTATCACTTAAGGGTCACTACCTTAAGTGATAGTGTGCCTTCATTAGGATGCCTTTACTTGCCACAAACAAATAAAAAAGTAATAACTGAACTATTTAAGTCCATTTATTAGTTTACACAATGGACTCGTTACTAAATTGTAAAAGTCGTTTATTAGGGTTGTGCGAGTATTCGAACTTCGAGCTTTTTCGAGCCAAATATTGCAGTATTCGGCTCGGCTCGAGATTTTCAAAAAAGTTTGAAGTTCGAGTCGAATATTTAAAACCCTGACTAGTGAAAAGAGTCGTCTACCAAAGTAAATTTAAAGCAAAAACTTTCCAGAACCAATGTTAGAATTCTCGTATTTTGTGTTAGTAGAGCTCCAGAATTTATAATTCACCAATGCTAATGCTTATGGTCCTTCGTTTAAAAAAATAACCAAATATTAAAGTACTGTAATATTTTAAACTGCCGACCTGATCAACCAACGCAATGGAGCTACTTTTTCTATGCTCAATCACATCAATTGGACATATCATATCACACTATTCTGTTTGCAGTGCAGTGTTGCCGTTGCCCAGTTGAGTTGTGCTATATTTCAAGGTTAATAATGATTAATACAACAATCGTACTGCTCCAGAAAAAGTATCCCAGCAAAAAACCAAAATCAATGAAAACACTTTTTCTAACTGTTGCATCGGTTCATCGGTACAGTAACTTTAAGTTGTAGAAATCGTTTTCCACAACTTACAACTTCGTACTTTACAAAATGATTATATTCCTTGAAGTCTGAATTTACGTCTGGCAACACTGATGGTGTACCCACTATGCGAACTGCCTTAAGACGTTGAGTGAAGATGGTTATAATGTAATAATGATTTAGCGTGACCAATAGCTAGGGACAACGTTTTAGGCGATGAACGCATAATAATCATTGGGCGTTTTAGTGTTCAGCCGAAATAGTACCCTCCAAAAATTGGATTGTTAAAAAATTGTCAATTTACAGTAGAATCATTCAAAGAAAGAACAATGTTTAAACCCTGAACGTCCACTGGGAGATGAACGAACAACTACACAAGTTACACAAGCTGCACATATCCATAACAAAATTCAGTTTAAGTTGATTTTTATATTAATTCAAAAATTATCAGTAGTATATATTTGTAAATAGAACATTTTGTCGCCCTAGTTAAAAAAATTAACAGTAGTAAATTAACTTTTAATTTCATAGGCCTATGGTAGTTTTTGTATAAGGAAATAGTTTACTATTTCCAATCTGTAAACTAAAAATGGTCAGCTAAGTTGTTCTTCAATAGCAAATCTTCCAACACCTTCCCTCTCCAACAAAATTCACTAAAATAACGGTAGTTTTATTTTTTAAACAAAATGTAGTAGCATCTAGTATAAATTCTGCCGAAGCTGTCACCTGTAGACGGGGGCTCGGCCGAGGGGGTTTGTCTGCCTGACTTGAGGGAGCCTCCGGACTTGGGTCCCAACGTCTTTACATAGGAAGCTGGGAACCAACCTATCTGCCTCTTCTTCCCTTTTGCCTGTAAACAAATGGATCATATCACTTTTATAACAAATTAGTTACAACATTTTTACATGGATTTTTAAAAAAATATAAACAAATAAAATAATCGATTACGTTTTTTGTCCATTAGTACAAACAAATTTAGTTGTACTCTGGATAGGCAATAAAGTTTGTATGTGCATTAACGTATTATATTTCAAAAATATATTTACGAAACTGACTCTGACTTTCTATCAGTAAAAAATACAGTTTAATGGGCTTTCTGGGAGTTTAAATTCTTCAAACTGGAAAATCTTGAAATTGACAGAAGAATTTATGTTTTAGGAACAAAATAAAAAGGTGCAGTACCCAGGATTATCTATTGCTATTGCACCTAACAAACTTACGATTAGAATCTGGAAAACCTGATTTTACATACCAGCTTTTTGGACTTCAAAAATAAAATGCTTTGCCCCCTAAAGAGTCCAAGTTATTGTACATTCAGGAATAATGTTAAAATAGCCCTGTTTAGTCGTCCTGTTTTGTTTATTTTAAATCAGATATAAATATTATTGTGCAATGTTGACAAGAGTTGTCTTGAAAAACAGAGTTTTACTTTGAAGAGCACTTTCTCAATAAAGACACCTATTAGCGAATTTCCCCTATAGGAAAGAAGCTATTACCGTAGGTCTCATGGTAAGACTTAAGCCCGAGACCATGGTAACTTTTCATTTTGAGGTCCCCAGATGCCAAAAACACCATTCGTTCAAATGTTTATATATGTATATATATATATATATTTATATATATATATATGTATATATATATATATTTATATATATATATGTGTCTGTAAGCACGATAACTCTCGTAAAAAAGGTCCGATCTTAATGAAATTTGGTACAAACGTGTAAAGTACCATTTATTTGAACGAGTTCGAAAACCAGACGAATCGCACCATCCGAAGGGGGGTTTTGGGGGGGTTTTGTACCCCAAAAATGGGTCTTTCGGGGTTTCCACATGTAATTTTTATTAAAATAAAATTTTAATTTTCACCATTGAATTCAGCATAAAAAAACAAACAATTTGGTATCTTGAACATTGCTCTACGTCAATTGGTGACTGAGATATTGAAAGTGCTAAACACAGTACGTTGTCTAATGTTATTCTTATGGAGAAAAAGAAAAATTGTATATCTCGCTTATTTATGAACATAAACTGACGAAATTTGGTATATAGCTTCATCTGGTTGTGGTTTATTGTTGTTTGCACAAAAAAAAATTTTTCACCTAAGGTTCCCGTAGCAGCAAACCTAGGTACTCGGTCCCCATGTTACCCTTATGGAAAATAATTAAATTGTTATATATCGCTTATTTATGAATGTATATGGATGAAACTTGGTATGTGACTTCACTTAGCTGAGTTCCTTTGATATTTTGCATAAAACCCCATTATTTTGTGTTCCTTGTTGCAGCAAACCTGTGTACTCATCCCCAATGTTATTCTTATGGAGAACAATTAATATTTTAAATATCACTTGTTTGTGAATATATTTCTTATGAATCATGTTAAGTGGCTTAATGTGTTATGTTTTAATTCATTGGAAATTCGCTGAGTATGCAGGTTTGCTGCGACGGGGGTATTTATTAATTTATTTTGTTTATAAACCTGAAAATGTTGCCTAACAATGACTAATATAAGCAAAGGGAGACAGTGCAAGGTGTAAATCCTTAACCTGTTGGATCCCAAGTTTTTCCTAGTTCCTGCCATCTGGCAACCAGGTTTTAGGCTGCTCATACTCCTTAGGCCAACTACAGAAATTATTAGTAACCAAACTGTACAAGTCATTAATTAATTTGTATTAGTTTACACACCATATCCTACTTACTAAACAGTATATTGTATTTCTTATAGTATGTTGTTTAAATAAAAATACAACCATAAAAGAAGGCTGTTTTGTAAGAAATTCACAAAAAAACAGCAGCTATTACAAGAGAAAATATCATGACTGAGCTGCCAAGAATCACAATGCAAAACAGAATATACCACGAGAAAGGCATTATTCTGCTGTGCATCCTGGAATATTCAGCATTTTTACAGTACATTTGACGCTAAATGAGTTACCGCACCAGCCGCCGTATGCGGAGATGAGATCCAACAGGTTCAAAATATGTCCTTAATAACACATTAAAACAATGAAATCTTTCAAATCACATCCATATTTTAGCCAAATACAAGCAAGTGATCCTCACGAACGATGCAGCAAGTCAATTTTAGTTTTTTTTAATCGGCTAAATAACATATTGGCACGGAACTGGTCATCCACAATTTTACATTTCTACTAGATTCTGCCAAAGTGTGGAGGTGTCTTAAGTGTTTTACAACACTAATGGCTAATCAAACATAAAAAAATAAAATACATTCCATCACAAACAGGTTGGATAAAATTAAATAAAGAAATATACAAAATACTAACCAAGTCTTATAAAAGTTTTCTTTAAACGCTTTAACCTCAGATAGAAAATTACATGGTATCTTTTTAATACAGTTTATTTTATAATACATTAGCTGTTACCTGCATGCTTCGCCCCGTGAATTATTTATATAACTATGATAGTTTTGTGTGCTGAATTCTGTGGTTAGCCTGTGTAACTACTACGAATCAAGATCAGCTGTTTGTATTTTCATCAGCTCAAACAAAAATGAATGTCCATAAGGAATACATGGGAACTTTGAACCCCCGTGGGGCATAGCCCTTTAGGATTTTCACAACTTTAATAAGCCTATATGTTACTCAGGACTATCAAGTACCTCTCTGCAAAATTTCAGCTCAATCGGTCCAGTAGTTTTCACGTGATGGAACTTCAGAGTTACGCACAAACATCCATACTTTCACATTTATAATATTATAGTATGAAGTATGATAAAGCCCGCAACCACACTCCTATCACTGAGAAATTATTTTTTTAAAGTTATGTAAATAACTTTAAAAAGTAATATATAACTGCAAAAATCTTCATAATCTGAGTTGGTGATACCTGATTTGACATGTTGATAAAATCCCATTGAAACATAATATAAAACATCAAAACATCAGAAAAATTCTATTAAATTCTGAGATTTTCCATTTCCTGGCATAACATTGAAAGTTAGCAAACCTGCGTACTCAGCGAATTTCCAATGCATATATTTGTTTCTCACTACCACATAAAGCCACTCACCAAGTTTCATAAAAATACACAAATAAATAAGTGACATAGCATTTTATTAATTCTCTATAAAAATAATATTGAAAGCTGAGTACACAGGTTTAATGCAACAAGGAGGATAAGAAATAATAAATGTATTTTAAAGCAATTATCAATATAACTTAATCAGTTGAAGCTATACACCATGTTTTATTAATTTATGTTCATAATTAAGGGAGATATAAAACTTTACTTTTTCTCCATAAGAATAACATTAGGGCTGAATATGCAGGTTTGCTGGTGCGGGGAAAATCATCAAAAAATTGTTTTGTTGTGCAAATATCAATATACCAGTAAAGCCAAATACCAAGTTTCATCAATATACATTCATAAGTAATCGAGATATAATTTTAATTATTCTCCATAAGGATAACATTGGACAACGTACTGTGTTAAGCACTTTGAATATCTCTGCAACAGTTGGACGTAGAATCACGGTTTGAACACCAATATGATTGTTTTGTACAGCTTAACTGATTGGTAAAGGCAAATGTTAAGTTTACATTAAAATGAACTGAGGAAAAGCTAAAAACGTTTTTCCCATAAGATTAACATCAGACTCTTTATAAGCAAATTTTTGGATTTTCTCCACAACCACTTAACCTAGGTTAATGATTCTCAAAATACCATATTATTTGTTTTTTTTATTTTTTTAAATTCTATTAAATAGTTAAAACCAAAATTAAGTGTTTAAAAATGCAAGGGTGAAAAATGCAAAAAACGATTTTTGGGATATTGTAAACCCCCTTCCCATGGTTAGATTTTTCTGGATTTTTAGCGAATTTCCCCTATAGGGAAGAAGCTATTACCGTAGGTCTCATAGTAAGACTTAAGCCCGAGACCATGATAATGTTTTATTTTGAGGTCCCCAGATGACAAAAACACTATTCGTTCAAATTTATATATGTATATATATATATATATCTATATATATATATATATCTATATATATATCTATATATATATATCTATATATACCTATATATGTCCGTGAATGCGATAACTTGAGTAAAAAACTTCCGATTTCGATGAAATTTGGCTCAAATGTGTAAAATGACATTCATGACTTTAAGTTCGAAAACCAGAAAAATCGGACCATGGGAAGGGGGGTTTATGGGGGTTTTAAATTTTTCAAAAATCAGTTTTTTGCATTTTTCACCCTAAAATTTTTTAACAACTTAATTTTGGTTTTGACCATGTTATAGAGCTTAAAAAAACAAATAATATAGTATTTTGAATTATTAACCTAGGTTAAGTGGTTGCGGAGAAAATGCAAAAAACCTACTCATAAAATCTCCCATGTTAATCTTATGGGAAAAAGGTTTTTGGCTTTTCCTCAGTTTATTTTAATGTAAACTTCACATTTGCTTTTACCAATCTGTTCAGTTCCACAAAACGATCAGTTTGGTGTTTAAATTGTGATTCTACGCTTAACCGTTGCTGAGATATTCAAAGTGCTAAACACAGTACGTTGTCCAATGTTATCCTTATGGAGAATAAATAAAATTTGATATCTCGATTATTTATGAATGTATGTTGATAAAACTTGGTATGTGGCTTCACGTAGTACTGATATATTGATATTTGCACAAAAAATTGATTTTTTTTTTATTCTTCCTGTAGCAGCAAACCTGCATACACAGCCCCCATGTTAATCTTATGGAGAATAAGTAAAATGTAATGACTCCCTTAATTATGAACATAAATTAATAAAACTTGGTATGTAGCTTCACTTGGTTAAGTTATATTGATAATTGCATAAAAACCCATTTTTTTGTTCCTTGTTGCAGCAAACCTGCTTACTCAGCCCCCATGTTATTCTTATGGAGAATAACTAAAATGTTATATGGCGCTTATTTATTGAATATTGATGAAACTTGGTATGTGGCTTCGCCTAGTTAAATTATATTTATATTTGCATAAAAACCAATTGTTTATGTTCCTTGTTTCAGCAAACCTACGTACTCATTACCAATGTTATTCTTATGGATAATAATTAAAATCGCTTATATGTGAATATATTTTTATGAAACTTGGTATGCGGCTTTATGTGGTCTTAAGACAAATATTATGCATTGGAAATTCGCTGAGTACGCAGGTTTGCTGCGACGGGGGTATTAACTTTAAAGTCATGAATGTTGCTTTACACACTTGTGCCAAATTTTACCGAAATCAGATTTTTTTTGTAAAGTTATCATGTTAACGGACACATCTATAGATTAAATGGATACATATATAAAAAATGTTAACGAATAGTGTTTTTTTGGCATCTGGGGACCTCAAAACAAAAAGTTATCATGATCTCGGGCTTAACACTTACCATGCCACCTACAGTAATAGCTTGTTCCCTATAGGGGAAATTCACTAATATATATTCTGTCTCACATAAACCTAGAAAAAGTAACTCTGAAATCGTTTGGCAAAATAAAGTAAAATACTAAGGCAAAAACAATAAATGAATAAAATATTAATTAAATCATATAATTAGATACAATAATGTTAATACCCATATTTAAGCTCATGCCTTGGCTTCAACATAACACTGCTCTGAAGCCAACCCACCTGCAGTTCCCCTTCCCACCAGCCAGTTGTAGTTTTCTTCCTAATCATGATCAGCTGACCTCTCTGAAGGCTCAGCTGCTCAGCACTGGTCGCTTGGTACGGGGCGATCACTGTCGCAATCTCTGGTTTCTTTCCTTTTGTTCCCTGAAATCCAAATTTTAACATTTTTCCAATGAACAAGGTTCTCAGATTAACAAACTAGCACACAACACTAAAATGCTGAAACGGTTCCTCGTGATATGAGTACTAGCAAACCATACGTTTGTATCTTTAATCCCAGCTGTTCTGCTTCTTTTGCTTTGATTTGCTGTCCAATGTTATTTAAATGGGCTGGGCCAAAACCGTACTTTGAGGGCTTCCCAAGAGTTTCTGGTTCCACGCACTGACTTGAGACCCCCAAAAGGCACATCTAGACGTTAAGGGCTTTCAAACAACACGTAAATCATCAAAATCGACCCAGTAGTTTGGCCATAATCTTCTGCACAAAAATCGCAGAATATAAAGATTCTTTTAATATAAAGAATACGAGACTCCTGCATTTAACGCCTTATCCCTACAACAAGAGCTGATCGAGTGTTATTCACAACTTACTTAAACTTACTTACAAGTTTCTTTTGTGTTTACTTTGTTTTCCATAATCACTGTATTATTATAGAAAATGCACAACTCAACAATAATAATTTAACTTTATATAACTGTAAATTCTATACAGGTAAATACTATGGATGCGTGTAATTTATAATATTATTGATGTTTGTATACATACGTAATATTGAAACTAGGGATGTGTCGATTCTCTTAAAGTCAGTTGTCGGTGTTACCGGTTTTTTACAAAAAAACTGAACCCGAGTCGATGGTCAAATGTTGGATTCGGTTTCTCATTGTCAGTAAGTGTTCGCATTGGAAATAAGCGTTATCAGTGAAAGTCTCATTATCAGTGAAAGCCTAATGACATTTTACGTCAAAAATGGTACAATAGAAGAGATACGCGTATCGGGATACATAAGCCCAATACTTAATGTCTTAAATGTCATCACACTTTGGTAAAACAATCATATTGATACTTCCACACTGATGCCGGTGTTCAAGGCAGAGGCTACTGCTTATCGAACAAAAGTATTCAATTGAACCACGTAAAATCGGCCGAAAATGTTGATGGAAAACATGAATCGGTCATTAACAACA
The DNA here is from genome assembly GCA_963675035.1 of Allygus modestus. Lineage (NCBI taxonomy): Eukaryota > Metazoa > Arthropoda > Insecta > Hemiptera > Cicadellidae > Allygus > Allygus modestus. The sequence continues at coordinate 226,543,696 of OY776111.1, forward strand.
ACCAAACATGTGAAAATGACGACCGGACCACATCATTTCGGCAGTAATTGAAAACGTGACACATGATATCAGATGGAAGAGACGACCATACCGCATCATTTCAGCTGTAAATGACAACAGGGAACATAATATCAGCAAAATTTGCGACCAGGCTCCTTGATATCAGCCGTAATTTATGTTGTCACATAATATTGACCAGAGATGATAACTGGACCGTGTACTTTCAGCTGTAAATAACGACTCTTAAACTTGTTTTTTGTTGCCTTATAGCATTGTGCCTACTGTGGTGAGTAAGGTTAAATATAAGACAAATCATCACAGCTAACCAAGATTACGTAACTAGTCACGGGATACAAATTACAAAGCAATAAGTCCTAGGTGTGTGCAACTTAAATTAGTGTCATTTTAATTTAATGAAAACAGATTATAGATATTCGGGGACTTTGCTGAACTCAAGCATAGGCTCAATCGAAAAAAATATGGTCTATATTTCAAAATTTTAAAATATAAAGCAGCAAGACAATTGCCAAGGATAATGACGGTGAATGCCACTAAAAGCTTATCAATATAAACCCAGAAGGTAAACATTTTACCTTTCCTGTCAAGTTGACTACCTCTACCTCATATTTTATACTTGATATTACTGTAATTAATATTACTTTTATAAAACCTTGTAGCAATGAAGCATGCATGTTACGTGTTAAAATTACGCCAGCCACCAATATGGTATCCTAAAAATCAATGAAACTGTTACCTTAGAATCACTATCTTCTCCACCACTACTAGTTGACTCCAACTGTTAACAGACATAACATCAGTGGAGTCACAATGTTGAAAAGTGGCTTAATTTGTAACAATTGTAAGATCGCATATTCATACATTAGCCTCAGAGAAATATTTAAGCCACTTAAGAGTTGTGCCAAAATTAAAAATACATCACAATTAAATAAACAAAGTTAATGTAATGTTTATTATTGATTTTAAACATGAAATTTGGTTGACTAAATTGCTAGATGAATGAACACCAAAGTAATATTTTTAATGTTTAAAGTTACGTATAATAATTTATGTGTGTGGAAAAGTTAGCTGGATTGAGGTAAATGATTTAACCCTTTGCAATCGGAAGGCCAGCAGGAGTGGCCAGAACGCAGTCGGCAGCCAGTCGGAATTCTTTCCGTATAACTTGGTTCCGACGGTCAGAGGGCCAGCTGTACTGACCACGTCCCACTCCGCGTCACCTCGGCATTCATCATGACAGCTCACTCCCGGCAGCTTGGAATTGTTTTCACTGATCATTTAGTTCAACAATTCCTCACTAGGTTGCAGCACTCTACAGGCATCATACCACAGTTGGGATATTACAAACGAAAACATTGTTGTCGGCCAGTCCTGCTGGACGCCCGAGCGTTCGTTGGATTTCATGTTGGCCAGCACCGCTGGCCATCCGATCGCAAAGGACAACTGCTGTGGAAAAAATGTGACTTCCGCGCGCTAATGGCGGCGGCCAGTAGAGCTGGCCGCGCGATCGCTGAGGAATAGTGGCAAATATCCATTCCAATGGAAAAAGGTTAAAATATCATATTACAAAAGTAGATGATAAAAAGAATTAGTATTATTTGTTATGAACTCACCTTTTCTAAAGGAAAACTGAATACAAGAGTATAAAAGAATGATCAATATTCCTTGTTCATTAGTGCCTTAAAACCCCATTACTTTAAAAAATACTAAAATCATGTAGGTTACATAAACATTTATTATTTGTCCTAAGAGGTAATATTAATGAATAAATTTTTCACTTCTCTCTTTATAATATTCATATTGTTTATCGAAAAATTGTGATTATTTTTCTAAATGCAATTATAAATAATCCACCAGTAAAATATTTATTCTTCAAAATACATTACCTGTGAGGATAACGCAGCAAAGTCTGGAGTAACTGCTCTTTTGTCTTGAGGCTGAAAATTTAAAACGTTCATTTATACATAAATTTAATGGCATTTTGGGTGCATCTAAAACAATCAGGTAGAGCTATTACTGTTGTTAGCTTACGGTAATGTCATGAGATGATTATATGCTTTTCGCAAAACAAACAAATAAATTATAATTTAACCTCCTCTTGATATGTACAGTTATCAAAACGATCTGTAACAATTTTAAACATGACTGATGAGTCACTGAAACAAAGATAAATTTATGAACAAATACTTAAATAATCATGAAGGATTAGGCTCTGGATAAAAACTAAGCAATAAAAAGGTTTATTTTACCTGAGTGTGTGCGTCAATTGATACTTTGTAGATCAAAAATAACTACAGCTGTTTCGTGCTTCTTGAGCACATCTTCAAACCTGTCATGACCATTCATCTAACGGTGCCGCACAGCGTGTTGGGAATTTGTTCACCTGGCCAAGTTTTTAAAATTAAATGTAAATGCATGTTTTGTGCTTTTAATGTTTTTAAATATTGTGACGAACTCATCCAGAAAGGATGTGTGAGTTTTGACGTTCCTGACCTGATGATGTGCTCAACGAGCATGAAGCAAAGGATCAATTGATGCACAGGTAAAATAAACCTTTTTTATTACTTAAATAATGCATCTTAAGTGTACAACCTTAATAAACAACCTTAAGTATACAAATCGTGTAGGGACGAGTCAATTCCAATTGTTGATTATCGATTCCACCGATTCTCAGGCTTAGAATTGGAATCGAGAATTGATGGCCCAAAGTCGATTCCATTCTATAGATTCCAGACCGTGATACTCCCACAGATTTATGCCACTAACCATCGAAAATTTCAGTCAAATAGTTGAAAATTGCATAGCCGTTTACTCAGATTTACCCCGCTGACCATCCAAATTTCGAGTCGAATTGTTTAAAATTGAATAACTACTCCCGCCGTGTAACCAGATTTACTAACTAATGTGATTTACTAACTAATGTGATTTACTAACAATATATATGACTGAAATAAAGAAAATAAGCCTAAAATCTATTTTTAGCTCATATGAAAGGAGACAATGACAGGTGAGTTATTTATGGATACCCGTGAAGTAAGATAAGTAAGAGAAGGGCACGGGGAGTGTTTGGGTCGGGGGCAAAAAATCTTACCTTGGAGATAAGGAAGGAGGACGGGACGGAAGGGGAGGAGTGAGGTCCAGTTGAAATCAGTCGACTGACCAAAATTATTTCTATGAGTCATTACCTAACAACTACATTTTTCCCATGAATTATGAATTTATATTAAATATTAAACAGATTTTATTAGTGAATTTCCTATGGAAAGTGAACTATTAGCATGACCCGCACGGTGAAACTTAAGCCCGGGACCACCATAGAAGTTCCTAACGAGACCCCCTGAACACGTTTTGGGGGGTCGTTAAAAATGTTATATATATATATATATATATATATATATATGTGTGTTTGCACTCTAGCAGTCACATTTTTTGTCCGAATAACTTCAAATTTGGTAGGGACGTTCCTTTCTGTAATCAGTTGGACAATTTCGTTGGGCAAAACAATCGTAAAACTCCAAACCTCTTTTATGGGGATTAATCTTTAAAATTTTGAGTTCAATATTGAAAAAAAGGTCTAAAAAGCCCCAAATATAAAATTAATGCATGTATAAAGATGGGATTTGGTGAGATGAAAGTTTTAAGCCCGCTCTCGTCATTCTAGCATAAGTATTTACCGAGTAATTAAAGGAAATGTGTTCGACTAAACACAGTACGTTGTCTTATGGGGGTTTTACACTAGAAAAGCCTGCTACTCCTTTGTTAGAGTACTTTTATTATCCCTAGCAACCTCACGCCTACTTTCAAGCTTGACTGGACCTTCTCCTAACATTATAATGCACAAAATTGTATTCCCAGCTTTGCAGGTAAATGAAACCAGGAGCATCAGAACAGCCAAAAAATCAATGTTTTCAGATTTCAATAAAAATTGGAATTCAAGTATGATTTTACCCTAATTTTGAGTTTTAAAAGTTGTTATGTGGAAATTCACTTCCCTCACGTCAGCGTGCTGCGTGCGAACTCGTTTCTATATTACTACAGTATAATAGTGAAATTAACATTAAATTATGTAAAAATTGCATTAAAAATTAGTTTTACAATTAAATACAACATTCTGCTAAATAACATTACAGTTTATTTAAAAACGTTGATCTGCAATTATTAAAAATTTTAAAAAATTGCTTTCTAACTGTTATACAAAAATTGAACCCTAAATTTAACATTAACATTACAAATGTATTTTGATCGGTCAAGAATAGTTAACATCCAAAGTGAATCTTTTATAACACAAGAAAAACAATCTCAAAAAATATCATGGGAGGCTTATGTAACTTAAAGCATAACAATTATATGAAAAATAACATGTACTTCAACTTAGTTTTTTTAATATTTATTTGTGTATGTTTATTTTATTAATGAAAAATAATCACCAACCAACTAACTGATTAACTCAATTTATTAAATAAAAATCAATTACTGACTAACTTATTGTCTTTAATCATTTTTAAACCATTACTTTGCTATTTCACCAATTATTAGGAATCTATGGAATTGGAATTGAGAATCGATAATCGATTTGTAAAAATTGGAACTGGAATCGGAATCAAACTAAATTTGAATCGACTCATCCCTAAGATCGTGTAATGTACATAAGGCAACTCTTCTTTAATATAGGTCTACTAATTTCAAACTCTGTAAAAGCAGTCACCAATAAGATCAGCAGTCTATAAAAATAAATGGGAATGTAAAGAAATTGTTCTCTCAAAAATGAAAAAGAGTTAATTATTCAAAATATGTAGTTATATTGTCGAATTTAATACCGCATTAGCCTCTCCCCCCTCTGCCCCCCCCAAAAAAAACCAAAGAAAATAATATATCATTTAGCAAATGAGCTGTTCCAAAGTGAATTAGATGAGCTAAGACTGGGCAGTAAAATTGATGATAAATCAACAGACGGTAAAAACAAACTGAGCTTGAGCAAATACTTGGTCAGCAATATTCATTTTATCTATGCGATTTAAACGGATAACAGGCCTAGCCAGATTTTTTTATTTCATTGAATATGATGATACAAGCTTGCCTAACTGAGGTTCGAAGTATGAGTGATTGAACAAATATTTTGACATGGCTTGATTTGTACTGTAACCCTTGCCTTTCCAACGGTTTTCTTCTGGGTTACTTTTATACAATGAAAGAGTAAACAAAATATATAAAACTACTTTATTTTATAAAATATGTTTAAAGTGTATTTCGAGAAGTTATATAAACAAGTTTGATGTTTAAAAACCACTCTTATAGCAAAAATATTTACTACACAATATTCTTATTCCCAATATTTTTATTCCATCAAAATCACAAATCTATTAAAATCAAATCTCTAACTTTTCTCAAAACCACTTTTTTTTAACAGACATAGAGACTTTCATTTTCATTTTCCTGGGTCTTGGGACTCTGATTTGCCTTTACAATGGAACTGAAAAAATCAAAATGATGATGTAATTAATTATGTTACAAATAATAAATAGCCCTACCTATACTGATTCAGAATAACCCAGTCTTGCCAGTACTATAAGAACTGAAGAAAATCCAACCAGTAGCAATTCCTGCACTTATAGTTGGGAGTGAGTGTAAGTTTAAAAGTTTAATTACAGTAAAAATTACATTAAAATGAAAGTTAAACAGTTTAGGTAAGTTTAAGTATTTTTATTCTACAAAAATTTCGACTGTTGTACAAAGCTTGGAAAACAAAATAATGGTCGAAACAAAAACATATGGTCAGCTGTTTTTTACAAAATTTATTTGCATTCAATTCAGTATAGCTGTTTTCAGAGTCTTACAAAATCCTCTAAAGCATCAAATATAAAAATATATAAAGAAATAATTGTTGACCACATAGTTACCTGAGTCTCCAGTTGAGCTTTTGGAGTTTGAGGTGCAATGACTGGTTCCTCTATTGCTGGCTGAACAACTGGCTATAAAATTAATTAAAACAATATTACAGATTTTTATGAGTAGGAGCTCTACTAAAATGTATTCAGACTGTAGAGCATAGCTTTTTGAGAGCCAAGAAGAGAATATATTCATCCCACATATGCATTACAGGAATACGTCTATTCTTGAATCCACCAAATCTGGCATTAATAAACATCAACAATTAAACTTGGTAACCAAAGTGTTTGAAAGGGAGATTAGGAAACCCTCAATTATACAGTACGTGAGGAGAGTGATGAGCTTTTCGATACTTGACTCAACCGAAGTTTTGGAAAGTACCCTACAGTCAAGCATAATTCTTTAGCCAAACCGCGAGATATAGACTGTAAATTAGACAAAACCATGTAACATCAGATACAAATGATATAAGGACTTAATATTAGAACGTAAATGACAATGGGAAACAAAATATCGGGCATGTGAAGACTGGGTAATATCAGCCATAAATTACAACATGACATATAGTATTGGCCGAAAATGATTGGGCCGATTAATATCAGCCGTAAATAATAACAGGACAATATCGTATTAGCTGTACATAAGGATTTAACTACATAATATTGACCATAAGCAACATAATTAGTATTGGTCAAATGTCAACCAGACCACATTTTACCAGCTAAGAAAAATACATATAAATCACGTTTTATTGGTTGAAAACATAAACCAGTTTAATTACACTGGCCTAAATGTGTATTGCTCCTCATAATATCGTTAATATTTGGCTATAAAATTCTACCTCGGGAGGTTGCCAAATTCCATTACACTATTTGAAACCACCTATTAAAGTGGGTGTCTACCAAATTTTCCACATGAAATTCCTAACTTTACCCAACCACAATTATTAAAATTCGTTACGTAACGCCCGGAATCCTAAGAAAGAATTATCATTGTCGACCATTGGTAATTCGTAATTAAGATATAGTTTAATTTAATATACTGTTAGATTATTTTCTGAGTGAAAATATCATACCTTGCCAATAAAATTGGGCTAAATATAATTTAAGATATCCACTGGAGAAAGGATAAAAAGGTGTTCAAAAAAAGGCTGGAAAAAGGTGTTCTTATCAAAGGCTTCCTAGATACCTGAGTATCAGCTTTCTGCACATAGTTAGACGGGAATATTCCAGTTCTGTCAGCAATGACTCCAGTCCACCATTCCCCGTCCTTCTTGACGACGAGGATCACTTCTCCCTGATTGAACATGAGGTCGCCGGGCTCAGTCGATGTGTACGGGTAAAGAGCAACGTAGTATTCTGCACAAACACATGTGCAGATCTTACTCTCAAGATCAAAACTACTTTACTGTTAAACAAACATCTCTCATAGTTAACTAATATGGTAGGCTATAATATTTTGAGCGTTTCATATAGGGCTGGTTTGGATAATGAGAGTGGTTTGTAGTCCTTAAAGTACCTTGTGTCCCAAGTTCAAGACAGCACTTGGTAGCTGCTATCACAGTTTAGTGATATTCCAGCCATGTAAGCAATACGTTACCTGAAGCAGATGTGTCTTTTAAGGACCATCCAAAACTCTATAAAAATTATAACTTGTTAAATGTGTGCCACTTTAACTCAGAGGGGTTGCAATAGACAAAATGTGAGTGCCTTATCAAAAATCTTGGGCAAGATGAAGTAGAAATAAGAAATTTGAGAAACTAACTCACAAACCAACGGTTTGACGATGCCAGTGTTGCTGGCGAAAGGCCTCACAAAATGTAAATTTTAAAAAATATTGGTGAGTGTTATAATTTTAAATTAATTTTACGGCTCTTTATTGAAGATATTTTTGTATTGTCTGCCCTTAAAATTGTATTAACATTTCCTGTGATTTCTTCACTTTTAGTGGGTATTTTCCAGGACTCCCAGATACTGCACACACCCTGCCATGTCTCCTCAAAACAACTTTTTTGGATTATTAGGTATTAGAAACTGTTGTCAACAACACAAGTTAAATAACTTAATAAGTTAATTGACTTGGAGTTATTTTATTTCTGAATCTTACTTAAAATATACTTTTTGAACATATTACTAACATACATCTAATAAAAATGTTCTATTAAATATTACTTGACAAAATTTGCTATCCAATGCAGTTTTTATAAAACATACAAATGTGTGTGTAGCAACACACTATTCACCATTTACTGTGTAAACAACATTTCTTCCTGTTGTGCTGTTAATATTAATTTCCAGTAGAGATGTGCGAGTACAGGTTTTTTAAGTCGAGTTGAGTTTGAGTCGAGTAAATGGCAAAAGATCCGAATCTCGAGTTCGAGTCGAGTATACACATTAAAAAAACCTCATAGGTCGACTTGAATTGGGTCAAAACAGTGTTTAGGGTTCTATTTGTAAATATTGTTATTAAAATATACTTTTCTAGTCACTAAGACCTGAAAATAACAATAATATTAAGTAAAATAAATGGATTCCTGCTTCATTCGAAAAAGGTAAGTACATTTATCTGAAAATAAATCACAACAAAGTAACTGCATAACATTTTGCCATGAAGATAAAATACTTTTAATCAGTTGGTATCAAGTTTGTTATAGCCTATATGGTATTAATTATTAACAGTTTCACTAAAAAATAATGTCAGTTTTTTTTATTTTATTTCCTCTTTTTTATCTATCCTATGTTTTGTATATTATGTTTAGGCCTAAGCTACATCTTTCTATGAAGAAAATAAAATTACATTTAGGCCTGTAAGTTAAAATAAACTTTATTTTAATATTTAAACGGCCTATTACATGGTAAAACATTAGTCTACTTACTTACCACACAAAATGTATTTACTAACATATCTTAGCATTAATTTTAACACTAATACCCCTAATAAGAACAGTCAGTTAGTAACAACATGAAGTTATGTTTGAAAGTGGTTGGCAAATCAATTGATGAAATTGAAGCCATGTTTTGAATAGAGTTTTAAAATATTACAAATTATTTAAAAAATCATTAATGAAACTTAAACAAGGCCAAAACAAATCAATGCCAAAGGACAGTTGAGCCTAAAATTAATGGACTGACTCAATTTCAATTATTATGGAATAAAAAACAAGCACAAACTTCTTTTGCTTACCTGTTACATTTCATTACAGATATGTTTTTGATATTTTACGTAAAAAAATTACAAGGTTAGGTTAACCTAAAAGAGGACTATACAGAGAGTGTTCATACAACTCAATCTGAAGGTCCTGGTAAATCCTCCACTTTGGTGTAAAGAGTAACACAAATTTATAAGCCACTAACTTACTTATTTATTAATAAAACACTAAAATCCACATCACAACTCTTTTAACACCTCAAATGCGTTCACACTCAATTTGAATTTACAGACGACGCGCAGCCGCAGACGACCCTTGGTAGCGCGGGTAAACGGTGGGAGTAAACTCGCTTAAAACTTTTGAGTTTCAGTAAAACCTCGAGTTTCAGTGCCGAACTCGGCTCGAACTCGAAATTTCGAGTACTCGCACATCTCTAATTTCCATTCATCTGTATACAAATATATTTTTTAACAATCTTAATTCAGATATAGTTTAATTTAAGAAAAGAAATGTTCCTCTGGTTAAAATTCTACCTTGTTGGTCTGGTGGAAGTGTCCCAATTTCCACAGCATTGTTTATGTTGACATTATCTGTTGAAAGCTTAACGTAAGTCTTAGGGAACCAGCCTTCTTTCCCATTATTTTCACCATACCACCAAATGTCCTTTAAACACAAACAATAATAAAAGACATTTTTTTAGAACATAACATACATAGAAAATTCTAATGATATTTGCAAAGCTAAACAATTGTTTAAACACCTATTTTTTGCTCTAAAAATACATTTCTCTCAATAAAATACTTTCTGTGTTGGAACTCACTTGAAAGTAATCAGAAACGCTGCCAGAGGGCTGCTTAGAACCAATAATGAACCAATCCATGCCTCAGTGGGACAAACATGGTTAAGAACATGCACCACTTTATTTTGTATGAACTAGGTCGGTTGCATTTTTATCGGTTCGGTTTTTTCAAAAAACGGTTGTCGTTTTCGGTTATTTTTCAAAGAACTTGCCTAGTAACTGTCTCATCCATAATTTAAATATAAGTTTCTACCTAGATTCTGAAATTCGGCCTATCTTATATCAAAGGGTCACAAAAACGTGTATACCAAACTTTAATTGATTATATACCTATAATAACTATTTCAGACTTAAATACTGTTGCAGAGACTCTATGCAGGAGAGATGGTTAAAAAGTCACAAGTAGTCGATCAAAAACAAATCAAATGAATTTTTTAAAATATTTTTTTTATGATGGGCCATTATAAAATTAATTCATTAATTAATCACCTAGGCTTGAAACCTTTATTAACCAAATAATAACAAAGATAGCCTAGGGCAGTACCGTAGCCTAAGTAATCTTTTACTTAAACTTTTTTAAGATGTTAAGGTTAAAGTTTAGGCTAAACCTCACTGTAGGCCTAACCTTCAAAACAAAATAAGTCTACCGGTTTTTGCTGATACTTTAGTTTTGCAGACTTTGGAAACCCTAGAATCTTTTCCTACAGGAAGGATATAATCTAAATACAGTAGGATTTATATTTAGATTTAGGCTATGGAAACAGTAGGACTAGAACTACCTCTGGGGTCGGGGTTATTAGCAATGTCAATTGGGCTAAATGGTAGATCGTCGACTAATTCTTCTTCTGGCATTCTAGACGATATTAACAAACTTTCTTGATAAAAATTCCCAACTTTATTAATACACAGTAAAATTTACAGCAATCCCGTAGACCCCATTAGACGTTGCGTCGTCGTCTGCTAGTCAGGGATTCAGCTGGGGAAAAAATTCTTTGAGCAAAAATGCTACAAGCTCTTAGAGACTTGTAGCAAAAATATTTTCCTTTTCGCATTTTTATCGCATGTCAATATACTATTTTTTTGGTCTTAAGTTGTTTTTTGCTTTTGTTTGTTTTTAAGGTTTAACATTTAAATAATATATAATTCAGCAGAGTCTACTTTTCTTGGTAACTTATCCATTTTAACCATTAAAGTCTGTAATGGAAATATACTAAACCTTCTAATAGAATAGGCCTAATATGGCGCCAGAACAACTAAAATTCACACACCCCGAACATTACACACACTGAAACATAACCTCAAAGCATATTGCGATCGCATTTGCGCATCACTGATTTCGAGTTATCTGTTTTCGCTTAAGGCACCTCTACACTTTCGCCCGATCGTTGCGATTTCGAGCGACTCGTGCTCGTCTAACCGCCCACATTCTGCAGCGAGTCGAGACCATGAGCGGCACCAAGTATGGAGGACCTGCCGCTCGTCTCCGTTGACTCGGTCACAAAAACCGACAAGAATCGGTGCGATGGCGAGGCGAGCGCAGTCATCCCTTCGGTGGTGAACTAGCCCTCGACATTCTCACATTCGCCGATTCGCTCGGCTAGACTCGGCTACTACAGAGTGCGCCCAAACCGAGTAACAGCGCATGACGTCTGCTAGGGGGTTAGCTACTGTCACTACAACTGTCATACCAGTAACTCGCCCGTTCCGTTTACACGGTACGCAGTTGAAATCGACAGCAACTGTTAACGTAATGTAGGCTCGTCTCCTCTACCACTCGCTCAGAGGCGATCGGTAAAGTGACGTAGTGCAACCAACGCAACGTTAAGCCTCTACAACATCCCAACTACTCTTCTAATCTTTTTGGTTGTGGATCGTGATCATGGACTTTTAATACAATCTGTATTGTTAAAGCCAGATTTTCTGCAATAAAATTTAAAAATTTCTTATACTTTTCTTTGTAGCAAAAAAGCGATAGCCTGCCCAAATATTGTCGCATTTTCGTGGTGCATGCCACATTTTGCGACAAATGTGACCGCAGCTTAAACCCTGCTGCTAGTGAAGAAGTGAAGTGAGTGATGTCGATATGTTGATGTGATATCGATTGGTATGCACAATCTGATATAAACGAATACACTCATGAAGGTTGTACTTGAGTTGTCGCCCGAAGACACTAATCATCCTAGTGTATGGAGTCGAAAACACTAGTGATCCAGGCGGTTGGAGGTTGAATCTCGTGCTTCTTGTCGTTCTTGCATTGGTTGTAATTTGTATTCTCACTACAAGATCTAACGACTAACGAGGCGCTATTGTTCCGGTGGTAAATTCATGAATGTAACTTATAGTTGTGATGCCCGTTTTCGAAACGTAACGTATTGAAATATCATGATAGAGATGATACGATACATATGATGCGTCACTGTCACTAGCAGACTAAGTCCGAACTGCAGTCAATCAGTATTCAATTTCTCAAATCTGATGTTCTTTTTAATTTGTGTTGAGGTTAACTCATAACATATGCTGTTCCTTTTTATAAGTTTTAACCGTTTGTTAACTTAGAAATCAATAATTTGGAATACGATATTCTACAGGTGAAAAGTTTTTAACAACATGGTAATACGGTATGATACGGTAATACTTATGATATCGAATACATGTGATCGATAAGCAGTAAACTCTGCCTTGAGCATGGAAGTGTTACTACACACCGATTGTTATACCAAAGCGAGATAAGTATTGGGCCTATTTATTGCGATACGTGTATCTCTTTTATTGTGTCATTTTTGAGATTCACTGATACATCTCATTGACTGGGTTAGAAGTCTAAGCGATGTTTGTACAAAATAATAATGCTTATTTCCAATAGGAGCACTTACTGACAGTGAAAAACCTAAACCGAATTTGATCATTGGTTGTCGGTTTCGGTTTTTGTGTTAAAAACCAGTAAAACCGACAACCGACTTTAAGAACCGACACATCCCTAGTATGAACAATTATATATTTAGAAAAACAAGTCTTGCTCTATAATTATAATGGTAGTGTTAGGATAAAAATAAATAATAGATAAACCATGTTTCTACTTTTGGTTTTTCCTTATCAACCTTGAAGAAAATATCAGCATTGAACAAAACTTTGTCTTACTAAAATTCTGTAAATTACAGTAGAATTTTGCTTTCAAATGTAAAATAATTATTATCAGTCCCGACAAGTATATTATTTGGTTAACATATTATTTTCAAATGTTAGTTGATTGCTTCAACTGCAGTGAGTTTAATAAATTTGTGAGATAACTTATAAAACCATGGGACATTTTTTCTTCAGCTACGAAAATAAATTTAAAAATCTTATTGAATTAGTTACTATTAAGATTTTCTTGTTGACTTCAAAAATACATTTTCCAACAGGTACTCAATATTTCAGGTGTTTAAATCAATATACTTAAGGTAAAAATTAAATAGGGATGTGCGAGTATTCGAACTTCGAGCTTTTTCGAGCCAAATATTGCAATATTCGGCTCGGCTCGAGATTTGCAAAAACGTTTGAAGTTCGAGCCTAATATTTAAAACGCCGACTAGAGAAAAGAGTTGCCTACAAAAATAAATTTAAAGCAAAAACTTTCCAGAATCAATGTTAGAATTCACGTAGTTTGCGTCGGTAAAGCTCCATAACAAATATAACTCAGCAATGCTAATGCTTTCGGTCCTTCGTTTAAAAAAATAACCAAATATTAAAGTACTTTAACATTTAACATTGTAAACTGCTGACCTGATCAACCAATGCAATTGAGCTGGATTCACTACACTCAATCACATCAAGTGGACATATCACACTATTCTGTTTGCAGTGCAGTGTTGCCGTTGTCCAGTTGAATATTGTGCAATATTTTACAGTTAATAATAACTAACAAGTTCTCCTGTCGCTCGAATCCGAGCAAGTTTGTAACCAATGAAAGATTTCTTCAGTTGTAAAAAAACACAGCAAAACACGATATTAAAACGGATGATAACAACGCTCTTTCAATCAACACGAAGAGCACGTCAGATAGCACCACTGTTCCGAAAATTCAGCCCTTTACTGTGTTTAAGTGATGCCTTTTCTTAACATTCTGAGACGTATTGGCAAATCAACGTAAAAATACCTTTAATTTGACATCCCAAACGTTAAAATCCGTCCAGCCGTTATTGAGTTATGACTGTGAAGAAAAAACCCCTAGCGTATTAATATATCGATACAACATTCAACAACTGTACTGCTCCCGAAAAAGTACCACAGCAAAATACTAAAATCCATGAAAACACTTTTTCTAGCTGTTGCATCAGTACAGTCTATTCTACAATTTACAACTTCGTACATTGCACAGTAATTGGATTCCCTGGAGTCTGAAATTACGTCTGGCAACACTATTGGCGTACCCAACCACTTTGCGAATTGCCTTAATACGTTGAGTGAAGATGTTATTATGTAATAATGATTTAGCGTGACCGATAGCTAGGGACAAGGTTGTAGGGGTTGAATGCTTAATAATCATGACGGCGTTTTAATTTGCAGCCGAAACAGTATCCTCCAAAAATCGGATTGTTTAAAAATCTACTAATTTTGAGGTTTACAAAATCTAAAGATTTTATAAAAATTCTGAATGATTATGTAATGCATGTTTATAATACCGGTGGTCATGTTATTTAAAAGGATGATTATATTCTAAGGCCCTAACCAAGAGCAAGACGCAATCAAAATGGCGCAGTGTTTTGTTACGCTACAGCTGTGCAATTAAAATTATCATATTGTTAACTCCGCGGGATTTTTTGAATTTGTGAATAAACGTCAGTAGAAAGCATATAATTTTGTAATTGTATGCTATCAAATTGTTAAAGCAGTGATGTAAGAAGAATGCATTGACGATCCTCTTCCACCTTCTGCTTCTGAAACCTTCTATTTCAGAAGCAGATATCATAGGTTAAGCCTATTAGTTAATAGGTTAGATACTAGGGGTCTGCAGTGCACCCAAAAAACGATACCGGTACGGTACACAAATAATTACCGTCATCGGTTCGGTACAGAACATAACCCCAGTACAGATTCGGTACGGTACAGTTTACTGCTTCAAACAATAAACAGAGATAAGCTAAACAATGTTTAACAATAAGTGGTTTAAATAAGACCGACTCATATTTATAACTAGTAATTTCCTTTAAGGGAAACAAGCCCCAAAACTCATAGGAAAAGGGACGTTGACAGGTGTTATTTATAGCTGAACGAGAATGGAGATAAGAAAGGTGGGCAAGGGGAGCAGGGAGGGGCTGGGTAGGGTCGGCAAAAAATATGTCCTTGAAGACAAGAAAGTTTAGACTAGGAAAGCGTGAGGGGTGAGGGGGGAGGGATCCGGTAATTAGCTATAAATCAGTTGTTTGTCAACATCATTCCAAGAGTGAGAAAAGGAATACTATCTTTTAAATCACTTTCTTTCTTCATTATGATTTCAAATTAAACTGCTTTTATTTATGTATTATTATTATTGTACTGGTGAAATTTTTAAATTATAAAAAAAGGGTTCAAAAGTGGTTGAAAACTAATTAAAGAATAGCCACTAACTTGATAAATTTCAAATGGTAGCATAAATTTGTTATTGCTTTATTGTGCTATGAAATTTTTACATACATATATCTGTTATATGCTAGATTTTCTTGTGTGGTTTTGGAAAATTCAACTACAAATTATTATGAACAATAACCTAAATTTATTTATTGATGAGGTTAATAGCTAATTATTTTAAATGTGATATAGCCAAATTAACATTAGATCACTGTAGTACTTTTTTACTTTCTTTATTTATTTTCTAGTTTTACGTGGTACTCATGTTTAAATAAATGTACTGTAATATTTGTTATGGACTTCAATTTTGAATTTAGTAGTGTAATTAAGTAATTTTAGAGTTATTTTGATTTTAATCTTCAGTATTTAAAGATCTAATTTTCTAATTTATAATTTCTTTAAGTTTCACATCATACATAGTTTTATTTAAGTTATCTGATTTTACTTTGTATTAATGATACAATAATCTTCCAATGCAACAAGAATATTATTTATTAAATTTTGGTTTTTGTTGTTTGTATGATTTAAACCAATAGTTTTTATTTATATTGAAATCAACATAATTAATCAGTTAAGCAACTTAAGCAATTGATTGATTTTCAAGTAATTTTTGAATTTATTTCTCATGATTATTTCAAGAACTTGTATTAATACCTAATAATAACAATGTTAAAATGTAATACTCCAAAGATGCAGGTTTTAAAATTTTTTTATCTATAGTATGGTTATCTATCATTTTAATCAAATTAATAATAATTGTATATGACCTTAATTATTACTCAATAATTTGTTTATGATACATTCAAATTAATAATTAAATTAGTATATATGACAGTACATTGTATCGTACCGAATTTGTACCGAGAACCGAGGTTCAAAATCTTTTACCGCACCGAACCGTACCGATCTTAAATTGTTGCTACCGCAGACCCCTATTAGATACAACATTAGCTAGGCCTACGTTTTTGGATAACTTATTTCTGTGAGTACAATAAGATATGAAGAGTGGTTTAACTAACTTATATTTATAAAAGGATGACCTAAAATTTACTATTTACAAACAGTTGAATGAGAGATAGGTTACTGGGTTTGGCAATTCCCAGGGCTAGGGCCTAAGTCTTTGGTTACATGGAGAGTACATATTGACATATAAGTTTAAGCAATTATTATTATTATTATTATTATGGTCATAATTAAATACGGTAATAACTGCATTAGTTAACTTGTGGGCTTAGCAGTCTAGTTAACAATGTGTAGTTCTCTTCTTTTTACGTTATTTTTTTCTGTGTAGGCTACCTACGTTATATTATTGAAAGAAAAATTGTTCGTTACTATCAACAAGTGGTCTCAATAAATTTTTCATTTTAGTAGCCTACTTATTTTGTCATTTTCATACTGTATGCCTTTATTTATTGAATGTAGGAATGATGAATCTAGAAGAAGTGAATGAATGATGACAAATATTTAAAGTTATAGAATATTTTACATTAACATAATAAATCAAATGTTTGTGCTTTTAAACTAGGGGTGTGCGAGTACTTGAAACTTTGAGTTTTCGGCCGAGTATTTTAATACTCAAACTGGACTCGAAATTTTGAAAACTACTCGAAAGTTCGAGCGAGTATTTCCCGCCAATTTCCGGACGATCGCTAACGATCGCGACCGGCCAAAACGCGTAGTAACGGCCACAAAAGGCAATCGCATCATGTACAATCGGCCGAAAATGACAAATGCGAACGATAACGACCGGCCAAAACACATAGTAACGACCGCAAAATGAGATCGCATCACGTAAAATCGGCCGAAAATGACGATCGGGCCGCGTAATTTTGGTAATTAACGATTTCGTCATTTAATATTGATTATGAGCGATGTCTGGGCCAGGTGAAATTGGCCAAATGACAACCGGGCCCTGTTTCATCGGCCGGAATTTCAAACCGAGTTTTTATCTCAACACGTAATCCAGTATATTGTATTGGCCAAAAATTTGTATTGCTACTCATGTATTAGTTAGAAACCATTTTTAGATTATCAAATTTAGGGTGGTATCCAAATCCCATTACACTATTTTAAACTACCAACTGATGGCAAACACTCGCTCAAAAATACTCGAATCTCGAAAATAATTGGCACTACTCGACTCCATTAAAAAAATCACTACTCGCACACCCCTATTTTAAACATAGGCTAATATAAATAAAGAATAGGTATGGGCCTAATCAAAAATGCTCAAAGCTCGAGAACTTTGAAAAAATTCTGCTAGGCTTGGCTTGAAAATCAGAAAATCACTACCGGTATAATGCACACCCCTAGAGAACATTTCCATCAAAAAATCTCGAAGCTCGAGAACTTATAAAAACGCTCGGCTCGGCTCAGCTTGAGCCAGAAATCACTATTCGCACACCCCTAAAATTAAATAAACACTTAAACACATTCATAAGTCAGGAATTATAGGTTTAAATACAAACTCAATTTTGATTAAAATATTGCAACTTAAAGAAACCAAGATTCATTAATCGCAGTCTTATGATCTTTGGACACACACTAGTATCACTAAGTATATTTCTACATATTGCCAAATGTAATAAAATGACTTTCTTATTAGAAAAATATGGTGCTCCCCCCTAAAGTTAATTTACCAATTCTGCCTAAGAGCTAGATTTTTTCTCTAGCTGGATCAAACCTGAATAAACACTGGCATACATACACCCACAGGATATCCAGTTTTGAAGTTTGATATTTTCAAGATATCAAATGAGCTTTAACAATCATCCACTCTCCAATAGATCTGAAAATTCCACCGTAAACCAACTCACCTGGTTCTCGGTGACCCTGATGATATCGCCCTTGCCGAAAAGTAGCTGGTCAGGTGCGGAGGGGGTGAAGGGGTAGAGGGCGACCACCGTGAGGTCCACGGGAGTGCCCAGTCCCAGCATCAGGCTCGGCATCAGCGGCACCGTCGGAGCCTCCGACACCTCCACCACAGCCGACCCGTTGTCCGACAAGTTCTCTGGCACCTCAGCGATCTCTCTGTAAAATAATACAATTGTTTCACTAGTTGAAGAAAGATATGTAAGTTTAGTTTCTAGTTTTTTCAACTGATAAAAACATAGTGAAGAATAAGCTATTCAAAGATTTGCAAAATATAAGCTGTAAGAGAAAACGTACTGGGTAGTATGATAAAAATATAAAGTTCTATTACTTTTTTTATATTTACAGGGTGTCTACCAGCTCCCTAAAATAAAAATTGGGGACTTTTGGTGACTTTTATCATTAAAAATCAGTGACCTCGGAATTAAACCGTACCGTTTTGTTTTATGTAAAAAAAATTTAATATAGCTCACGATGGTACAAAACTTCAAACTAATAACAACCGCTGTGATTATATATTCAGTATTGGATACTTTAGTTAACATTAATATGAAATCAGCACAACAATGTAAATATAAAATAAAATTACAAAGAAAAAATAAGGGATATTTCATTGCAGTAGTACAAGTTACCCACATACCTTCTATAATAATCTAACATCTTTTGATTATTTTTATTGTGAATTTTCATATGGGTTTTCAGGTTGAAAATAAGTTTAAGGTTTACATAGGCCCGTCTGTTGAGAGCTGTATCAAGTTTTCTAGTGATAACTTTGAGTCTGAAATACACACAGTAACTTTGTCTAACAAGTCTACTGCCTTTGCCCCTTGTAGGAATAGAGTTGTCAGGTAGCGGGTATCAACTCTATTTTGAGCAACATCCCAATTTAAATAGCCACCATGTCTAGCTGCTGTTTCTGACAAATGTCATTCAACGATTCAGGACTTGACCGTACCTTATCCAAGACTTGGTTTGCAATATATGAGCCAAGACCATATGTTACCCCATAGGCTAGCCCATGTTACCCCTTGCCCATCTGGATTTTCTCGACTACAGAACTATCCCGAAACATGACTGGAAAAAGCCCTATTGCACTTGCACCAGCACGAGCTGACACTTGATTAGTCACACAAAAAGCTGACCACAAAATTTCACTCTTGGTTATGTTGTCTTTTACTAAAAAACTTTCAATCCCTGACCAAGGCCTATTTGTGTAAGATTCTACTATAGGCATACTGCAGTCCTGGCTGCTGGATGGTAGGACTTGGCCTTCTTGCATTGAACTAGAACTTTGACATAGGCCTACATTTAAATGTTGGCTGCTGTATTGCAGGTCTATTTGTGCTGAGGTAGAAGGAACTTCTGGGTTGAATGCATGTAAGGTCAATTGATTACCACTGCGTAGATTAGAAACAAACTGAATGTGTTTTTTTTCTCTTTTTGTGAGATTTGATAGCAGTTATTCCGGAGTGGGAAACATCAAAAGTGTTTTTACAAAAACAACAACATGCTGTGAATTTGACCTTTTTTCTAAGCCACTTACACCACTGGTTTTCTTCTATCCAAGTATCTTGAAACTGACACTTCCCAGGCATTTTGAGATTAAAATAAAAAGTTCCACTTTTTTCTCAGGCCTAGCCACTAAATCATAAAACTACAAATCACTGAAACTAAGTAACTCACATTCACATGCGAGACTAACAGTGACGTCAGTGACAATCACACGATCACGATGGAACAACTGCTGAATTAATCGCTTAGAAGTTCAAACTCAATAAAACGATCAACGAATGGACTACCAAATTATAACCTTATTCGTACATTTTGTATTAATTAATCACAAAACTTTTTCCGTTTTACGTATGTTTAAAAAGGTTTCCGTTACATAATGACAGTAAAATATACGTTTTAAAATTAAATTAATTGAATCCTAAATTGGAAGTCTGTTCCAAATACCGATTCGCTCTCAATACTGTTCAGCTCTTCCAACGATAACTGCTGTGGTCAACATCATGTTAGGACATCATAAAAGATATCAATAATTAATAGGGGTGTGCGAGTAGTGATTTTTTTAATCGAGTCGAGTCTAGTCAAGTAGTGCCAATTATTTTCGAGTTTCGAGTATTTTCGAGCGAGTACTTGCCATCAGTTGGTAGTTTAAAATAGTGTAATGGGATTTGAATACCACCCTGGATTTGATAATCTAAACATGGTTTCTAACTAATACATGAGTAACAATACAAAGTTTTGGCCAGTACAATCAAACTGGATT
This sequence comes from Allygus modestus, assembly GCA_963675035.1. Taxonomy (NCBI): domain Eukaryota; kingdom Metazoa; phylum Arthropoda; class Insecta; order Hemiptera; family Cicadellidae; genus Allygus; species Allygus modestus. The sequence goes on from OY776111.1 coordinate 226,564,276, forward strand.
ACACATTGACAAACAAAACACGGTTTGACATTCGTTTCCGGCTGATGAAACAGGGCCCGGTTGTCATTTAGCCAATTTCACCTGGTCCAGACATCGCTTATAATCAATATTAAATGACGAAATCGTTAGTTACGGCCGAAATTACACGGTCCGATTGTCATTTTCGGCCGATTTTACATTATACGATCACCTTTTGCGGTCGTTACGATGCGTTTTGGCCGGTCGCAATCATTCGCGGTCGTCATTTTCGGCTGATTTTACGTGGTGCGATTGCCTTTTGCGGCCGTTACTATGCGTTTTGGCCGGTCGCAATCGTTAGTGATCGTCCGAAAATCGGCGGGAAATGCTCGCTCAAATTTTCAAGTAGTTTTCAAAACTTTTGAGTCGAGTTCGAGTATTAAAATACTCAGCCGAAAACTCAAAAGTTTTGAGTACTCGCACACCCCTAATAATTAATTATAATTAAATCTCCGGTGGTATTTATATTTAATAATATGATTTTTACTACCATGTAATCTAATTCTTAAGCAATACGTTTTTTCTGGCAACCGTTAACACTCTCGTAACCTTCATATCCTACCACTCAACGACGAGAGTTGTTAGTGAGATGATGCAATCGGCAAAATATCGTATCAGGTAGGCAGGTAGGGCGGTATATTGCGATCGCGCAGGATATGGGCTGCTTCACTAGCGCTCGTGGTGCCTGTCCGTAAAAACAGTCTTCTGACGTAACAGTGGAGAACTGTTGATTGGCGCTAAAGTAAACAAATCTGCTCAAACGCTCTTGTTTCTTTTACCAGGCACCAGGATCTCTAACGTCTACCCGGCTTTTTATGTTGCAGAGTTTATTTCAGTTTAATCATTGACGAGCTGCAGCTTTGGTGAGACGCCAGTACATAAGACATAGACGGGTGCAATAATGTTGTCCCGTCAAAACGCAGACAACTGTACAATCAGCAGTTTAAATTGGTAAAATCGCGAAGTCACTGGCACTAAGGTGAACATCTATGATTAATTGAAAATAAATTATTCACTCTTGTAATTATTTAATTTTGACTTGGATATTTTTCTGTGACTATGCGTCAAAATCCGTGACTTTTGGTGACTTCCATGACCTCATAAAAAAATCCGCGACTTCTCGGGGACTTCCGTGATTTCCGTGACCGGTAGACACCCTGAATTAGAAACTTGTTTTTATTTATGTGGATTTATTCAACTTGTCAATGCTGTTTTATTTTATTTATGATAACTGATTACTGAAGCTGTTTGGTGCTGCGCTCAAGTAGCAAACTCAAGAACTAATAATGATTCCATAACACTTAAGTTTTTTCCCCTAGTAGTCACTACCAACTAAAAATCAAATGTGTGCTTAAACTACTGGTTGTGGTAGCCTTAATTCAATAATTATCATGTTTGATTACCACGACCAAAGTTGATAAGGTTGTACAACTCGCAAAGGATTAACCTTCTGTAGCTGTGGTGATGGGAGGACCCAAGAAAAAAAAGGGCTCCTTACTTGGAAGTCGACAAGATCACAGATTCTTTCTGAGTTACAAACTATCAACATAGATTTTGCTAATTTTTAAGTTATTATATGAACTGTGTGAGTATTTTTGAGAGAGTATACACCATCAGCACTAATAATTCTTAATATGTGGTTCAAATAGGGTCATGGGGTTTGATAACCCGTCTAGCTAGAATTGTATAGTTATTGTAAGTAGGACACTATGCAACCATTCCCTAACACATATTATGAATAGCAATAACGATTTCTGACCAATACTAATCTAATTGGTAATTTTTTCGCCCAATAAAACATGGTTTGGCTGCCGATTCGGCCTATAAATCACATTAGTTTCCATATGTCGAATATCATCTCTACTTAGCCTACTTACACAGTCCAGTTGTCATTTACGGCCGCTATATTACAATCCGGCCATATTTAAGACCAATTTTACGCGGCTAAAAGGTCATTTACGGCTGATATTGTCCAGCATTATTAGTAACCGATATCACACAATCCGATTGTTTTTCCAGCCGTGTTACATGATTCGGTCATTTTTTCAGCCAACAAAACGCAGTTAATTTGTCCTTTTGTGGCCACTACGCGGTCCATTCATCATTTTCAGTTGATATGACAAAGTCCAGTAATCCCTTAAAGCTGATATCAGACCATTTGGCTGTAGTTTATGATGGATTCATGTTTCTCCTCCAAATTTTTGGCCGATTTTACATGGTCCCAGATGTCTTTAATGGCCAAAATATGCAATTCGACAGTTCGCAATTAGCGGAAATTACACACTTGTCTGTAAAATTTGTGTTAACTCCAAGTCGAGTTAAGTATTCAAAAACTCAAGTTATCGAGACGCACACCTGTAATATAAACTAACTGTATGACAACATAATTCATGTTTTATTTTTAATTTGTATCATATAAGCCACCAATTTCACTTAAAATCAAACTTTTTTATTCCAATTCATAAATGTGTAAACTGGCTATTACATGGTGTTTAGGGTATGTTAAACTGGACTGAGAGGTTAATAAAACAGCTCTTGATCTCAACAACAAACTTACTCGAGTTGTGTCTTTTGCATGGTGTCAGTCTCAGGGAAGGGAGACACCCCTGCATCGGTGTCAATGCACTCCACGTAAGCCTCAGGGAACCAGCCCGACTGGCCCCTCACCTCCCCAGCCAGCCAACCTGGCTCTGCGTTCTGGGTTATCGATACCTGCACAAACGTTGCAGTGGGAAAGACATTACTATTGTAAGGAAACAAATTTACTATTAAAGGTAACATTAAGTTTCTTTTCAGTGAATATTTAGCTTTATCAACTCATCAACTGATTTTATAAAAACACCAAGGCAGTATTTATTTCTTTTTGAGCATTTTAAGTTTTGTACTATTATTTATTATTAATCTTTTATTAAAAATGGAACACTGGCTCAGAATGAAACACCACACTCTATCACATTATTATCATCACTTGGAAGGATCTAGTATAAGCTTAGATAATTATATTAAATACTTAGGCCTAACTATTAGTGATGATCTGAGATTGAACATTATTGAACAGATATCAGTGAGTTTATCAGCTGTATGCTACAGTGTACGACGACTGGAACCTGACGTTGACAAGGGTGTGCTGGTGAAAGTATACTTTGGGCGCTTCCATAAGCGTTATGAAATAGGGCATTATATGTTGGGGAAATAATTCTTTGGCACAGCGTATACTTCAGTAGCAGAAACGAAATACAATAACCATATGCAAGGTACCGTCTTTAGTTCATTATAAAGAATTTATTGTTGAATAAATAATTCTCACAATGCCAGCACTTTTTTTTCTCGAGACAGCACTAATAGAGAATATTTACAAGAAATGAAGAAGTAATGCTACAAGACAGAAAAAATATATCCATGTAACTCAAGTAAATTCCAGCTTAGGAAAGGGAGGCCCGAGATACCTGTCATAAAAAATATAACAACATACCAGGAGAAATCAGAAGCACTAATGATTTAGAGAATTTCAAAAATAAACTGAAGGATTATTTGTTGAAGCGGCCTTACTACCGTATTGAAGAATTCTTAGAAAGCAAGGAAAGATAGGCTAAGCCCATATGAAGACCATGTAGTGCTACTAGTGGTAGAACTTCAAGTAACAATTAACCCTAGGAGTGGCCAATGGCCGAGATTCGGCCCTATTTTATGCAGCCTACTGTGGCAGGGGCCGAGAATCGGCCATTCGGGACCGAAAAATTTGTGACATAAAAAAACCACTAATAATCAACTCAAAAGTGAACAATATATATATATCATTCGAAAGATAATATTCTGGACTTTCATTTTATTACATAAACAAACCCTGTAGCAGCTATACAACAATGTCACGACGATTATAAATCAAATGAATTTTTGGCGCGATGCGATTCTAGCAGCCGATGCTAAGAAAATGTCAAAACACTACTTTTTTGAAATTACCCAGCTCGGGTAATTTTTGTCGTGGGAAGTTGCGGTTGGTACCAATGCACTGCTAAAGAGATGCGGTTTATTTTGGTATTGATGTTTTGAACGAAATATTGATTAGACAGATCATATGATTTTTTGAAAACAGGTGTTTTCTGTTTTTTCGTACAATGGCAGATGGCCGAAAAAGGGCCATCAGGAAAATCGGATTTATATCTAGTGTAAGTTATAGTTACTAGTCAATAATATGTTATTTTGAAGAGGCTTACTGTAGGTTAATGTAGGTGAAGAGGTTAATGTAGAGTAATTTAGTTTTGCCGTTGGCAGCACTGTTTTATTCTGAAAATCATCACCAAGGAATTGTTTCATTACATCACATTTTTGCCTAATCGGCAACTGCGCAGCTGTTTGCTGTTTACGAAGTCTCAGTCAGTTTGTTTGGCTCGCTCCAAACTGTATTGTATTTGGTATCAATATAAACAGCAGATTTCAGGCTTTCTTCTTATATCTGTCTTGATGTGTTATGTTTTTGTTGACAATATGACATTGCATTTGAAATATGCAATGTCGAAGTCCCAGTCCAAAATGGCGCGCTATGTTTGACCGCTGTCAGTTGTGTAAGATTGTTTTAGTTATTTATTTAGCCGAATTTAGGCAAAAATGGATTGTAGTGACATTTGGGGGGCTCTTGAATAAAGTATTAGTGACGTTTATGACGATTTAGAGGGTTATATAGGCAGTGATATTGAGATGAACGACTTTCCTGATGTTGCGTCGTAGGCCTAGGCTAATTGGATTATTTATCTGGTAGTGGTGAGTTATATATTTATAGGTATACTCCAATGTATTCTATGTATAACATGTTATATATTTCTATGTAGGGAATTGAATGTACTACAACATTATTATATAGCTTTGGGGGCAAAACATTAGACAACAAATTTATATACTAAATACTGTGAAAACTTTTTTTTCCAAATACACAAAAATAGCAAAACATTCTTTTACAGTAGACCTCCCATATCCGACCATGACGGGACCGGGCCGTGGTCGGAACGGCCAAAAGGTCGGATATCGGGAGGAGCGTAAAATGCCGTTCCCAGGTACAAAAAATGAACAAAACATTATTGACATAAAAGCACAAACTGACATTCCACATCAACAACCACGGCTAAACTGACAGTTTTTTACCCAAAAGTAAAGCATAGTATCGATGAGTCACTTTTTCAAGTCTGTACAGGCTCGCGAACGGAAACGGACCGTGAGAGCGCGAGTAAACAATAGACAGACGGACGGTCGGATATCGGGAGGAGTCGGATATGGGAAGGTCGGATATGGGAGGTTCCACTGTATTTACATTTATTTATAAGTGATAACAATTTTTTACCATCAACTTTATGACTTTTTTGGATTCCTTACTTCATTAGCTTTACAAATATGTATATATCATTATTAGTATATACATATATTACATGACGTATTTACAACACAACCTAACACCGTACAGTTTACATGTATTTCGGGTTTCCGTTTATTGTTATATTACACCCCTAAAACTTACAAAACAAATTATTTCCATACCATGTTATATATTTCTAAGTAGGGAATCAGATTGTTTACAAAATGTATATAATGAATTATCCATAAAAAATCTGTAGAAAAAATTTCACCGAGGCTACTTTTGAAATTTCAAAAATAAAATTCTAATTGTTTTTCTTCTTTTCACTATACCGAAAGAATTACCTTTCTACATCTTTATGATTTTAGTATTTCTAGATTCCCCTGTTCTTCCTGATCAAAATGAATATAAGGTTGGCTAGGTTTACTTCTACGGTTGAATTTATACGAATTTAAAAAAAAATGTCTGCAAAATCGACAAATTTAGCCTGCCATTCCACACTTTAGCATTGGGCCACTCCTAGGGTTAAGTAAATAAGTATTAATATTTTATATTTCATGATAATAATTTTGTATTTTAAACTGTAGCAAGAGATGAATGTACGTTTTACTTCAGCGACTCAGTAATATGGTCCCATGAAAGACCAACTGATCAATAAAAACTCATTACTTTCAACTGAACACTACACTAAAGACACTACTTGCAAGTGTGCCCACTGTTCAGTACTAGATTAACACAAAACTAATTGTTTTTATACAAAATTAAACTTGAAATGGGTTACTAAGGTAATTTTAAGCTAGTTTTGTATTCTTGTTTCATTTAAATACATACCATGATAATATCTCCAGGCTGAAATGACAATTCATCTCCATTCCGAGCCACGAACTCATACAATGCTCGATACCTTTTATAACCTTCTGAAAACAGAAGCACTTTCAGTTAATAATTTAAAATCAAAATATCAAGGCACAAAAGCATTTATTTTAAATTTGTATGTCAAAATTAATGACAGTTTACTATTAATACTAAAAACAAAGAAATTCCAAAGTCACTCATAAGAAATAATACATGCAAACATTAAGTTTGTTCTATAAACTGAAATACTATGTGTTTAAACAATGAGTTTAACATTTTTAGCGAATTTCCCCTATAGGGAAGAAGCTATTACCGTAGGGTCTCATGGTAAGACTTAAGCCAGAGACCATGATAACTTTTCATTTTGGTACAAATGTGTAAAGTATCATTTATTTGAACGAGTTCGAAAACCAGATGAATCGCACTACCCGAAGGGGGATTTTGTACCCCAAAAATGTGTTTTTTTGGGGTTTTCACAGATAATTTTAATTTAAATCAAATTTTAATTCATACCATTGAATTCAGCTTAAAAAAACAAACAATTTGGTATTTTTATCATTGCTCTACGTCAATTGGTTACCGAGATATTGAAAGTGATAAACACAGTACGTTGTCTAATGTTATTCTTACGGAGATAAAGAAAAATTTTATATCTCGCTTATTTATGAACATAAACTGACAAAATTTGGTATATGGCTTGATCTGGTTGTGGTTTATTGTTGTTTTTACAAAAAAAATTTTTCGCCTATGGTTCCTGTAGCAGCAAACCTAGGTACTTGGTCCCCATGTTATTCTTATGGAAAATACTTAAAATGTTATATATCGCTTATTTATGAATGTATATGGATGAAACTTGGTATGTGACTTCACTAAGATGAGTTGATATTTGCATAAAAACCCATTATTTTGTGTGCCTTGTTGCAGCAAATCTGCGTACTCATCCCCAATGTTATTCTTATAGAGAATAATTAATATTTTAAATATCGCTTGTTTGTGAATACATTTCTTATGAATCCTGATAAGTGTTTTAATGTGTTATGTTATATATTCATTGGAAATTCGCTGAGTTTGCAGGTTTGCTGCGACGGGGGTATTTTGATTGCACTATTCAGTTTAAAACAACAAAAATTAAAATCCATCCTTTTAAAATCCATCATTATTTTTATTCACTTCACACTATGATCATGTTTCTGACAATCTGGGATAAAAAATTACTCACAAGACAAAAAACAACAACTTAACTACAACAAAAGACTTAAAAATAAAACCGTTTAATAATCTAGAACCCTCCTCTCCATACCAACTGCGTTTTTATGGTTGAACCTCTGTGGTTACATTTGCAAATGAAGGTTTAAAAGTTAACTAAGACAGTTTAATCAAATGTATATTACCCGTCTGAGGAGAATAGGTGTCTTCAGGCCAGGCTGCAGGCGTTGAGTTCCAAGCATCATCTCCCCAACCCGAAATGTCTTTTGCTTTGCTGCCTTTCATTTCAAGAATCTATAATACAACAAAACTCAGTAAAATGTCTAAACAACAACGTTAGCACAACCGTACTAGGAACTTTTAAAAGTCTGAAATCTGACCCTTACTTGAACGAAAAGTCTAGGTGATTAAATGTGAGGAATAATTAGGGGTGTGCGAATACACAAAACTTTGAGTTTTCGGCCGAGTATTTTAATACTTTAACTTAACTCGAAGTTTTAAAAATACTCGAAAGTTCGATCGAGTATTTCCTGCCGATTTTCGGACAATCGCTAACGACTGTGTTTGGCAAAAACGCATAGTAACGGCCACAGAAGGCGATTGCGTCACGTAAAATCAGCCGAAAATGACGATCGGACCGCGCAATTTCGGCCATAATTTACGACGGAAAACATATCGGCCAAAAATTACGACTGGATCACGTAATAAAGGCCGAAAATGATGACGGTATATACAATATCGGCAAAAGTAGCGACCGGGCCACTTAATATCAGCCGTAACTAACTATTTCGTAATCTAATATTTATTATAAGCGAAATCTGGACCAGGTGATATTGAAGTGACAACCAGACCGTGTTTTATTGGCCGGAAACAGATGTCAAACCTCATTTGTTTGCCAATACGTAATCCAGTTTGATTGTACTGGCCAAAACTTTGTATTGCTACTCATGTATTAGTTAGAAACCATATTTAGATTATTAAATCTAGGGTGGTATCAAAATCCAATTACACTATTTTAAACTACCAACTTATGGCAAATACTCGCTCGAAAATTCTCGAAACTCAAAAATGATTGATACTACTCCACTCAACTCTACTCGATTAACCCATTGGCTCACAACCCCGAGTATACTCGTGGCCGCCGAAAGTAGCCCGGACGTGCAACCCCGAGTATACTCGGGATAGCACTTTTTATTTTCAGTGAACCAAGTGGAGGCAGGGCCAGTATATGTCTTAACTCTCACTTACAGCTGATTATACCTTGCACATGTTTTATTATTGTGAAAATCAAGCCTGAGTGAGAAGGAAACCCAGTTGACAGTGTATTCTCCAACTTAACTCTATTATCTGAACTCAACCAGCTATTTACAGGTTTTACATAATTTAAGCTAGGCCATTGTATCAGTCAATATTTGTTGATTTTCTTTGAATTTGGTATCAAAATAAACAAGACAATGGTTATACAAAACGTTATGCAATTTATTTTTATATTTTCTTGAAACAACAAAAGTTTTCATATTAGTGCTGGAGCTATAACTATGATTCACTGACCCAGCCCCCAGCTGTCAGTCCAACTCAAGAGCACACAATATGCTCAAGGGGGAAACTATAGGCAAGGTCAACTGGGTTTCCGCCTCAATCAGGCTTGATTTTAAATTTACAAAATTGCTTTTTTCAGCAGCCCAACTCTAGTACTCAATGAAGACAAACTTAATCAGTGCAATACGTAAAATACAAAATGCTGAATATTACCTTATTTCTCTTTTCATTGTAAGTGGTGTACAGCTCTTCACAGTCTTTGATAAGTTTCGCAAGCTGCTGCTTTAACTCGTCTAACTGGGAGTTATTGTTTTCAATGTCTTCCATTTTCCCTTCAATCTGGAAAATATATAGAAAACAGATCTGATTAAGACACTGGAGATGTTGGAGCAAAGTAAATTACAACATGCAAAAGAACCTTCAAACTAACTACTTTTCTACTATGTGAAACACCAGTAGTGTATGGTGTCTGTATGAGCCAAGGTGGTGTGACTGTAGCCTCTCAATGGGTCAGTAATAAGGTTACTGACCTTGAGCTTGTCAACACTTTCCCTAATCAGTCATTGTTGTCTAGTGACTGGTGAAAAGTCTGTGTGTACGAATGAATGTGTTTTAGTGCTGTTATTACTGTATGTCATATTTTGAAGATTATTAAAAAGTGTGTTAGTTATGATTCTCCAGAAAAATTAAAATATTAAACATTTGAGGAAGGTCAAAACTGCTACTAGTTTTAACAATTAACACACAGTTCTTATTGGCATGAGTCTCGAAAAAATAAAATAAAAAACCTAATTATTTTAACTATAAACCTTATTATATGACTAAGAACTTTAATCTAATACATGTCATAATTCTGTTCCACTTTTATCATAAACTGGTTTTTTAAACAACCATTTTTATTTTACATTTTAAAGTATTTTATAGATGTTTTTGTTAGGGGAGTGCAAATAGTAATTTTTGAGGTTTTTCTAGTCCCGGTCCCAATATGGTGGTTAGTTAACAGATGTTTTTCTTATGAAAGTAAATGTTCTACTATCAGTTTAATGTAGGGGTGTGCGAGTACTCGAAACTTTGAGTTTTCGGCCGAGTATTTTAATACTCGAACTCGACTCGAAGTTTTGAAAAATACTCGAAAGTTCAAGCGAGTATTTCTCGCCGATTTCCGGACGATTGCTAACAATTGCGACTGGCCAAAACGCGAAGAATCGGCTACAAAAGGCGATCGCATCACGTAAAACCGACCGAAAATGACGATAGCTAACGATTGCGACCGGCCAAAACGCGTGGTAACGGCCGCAAAGGGCGATCGCATGTCGTAAAATCGGCCGTAAATGACGACGGAAAACATAATATCAGCCGTAACTAATGATTTCATTATCTAATAGATTATAAGAAATGTCTGGACCAAGTGATATTGGCCAAAAGACAACCGGACCGTGTTTTATCGGCTGGAAACGAATGTCGAACCATATTTTGTCAATAAGTAATACAGTTTGACTGTACTGGCCAAAACTTTGTATTGCTACTCATGTATAAGTTAGAAACCATGTTTGGATTGTCATACCTAGGGTGGTATCCAAATCCCGTTACACTATTTTAAACTACCAAAACTGATGGCAAATACTCGCTCGAAAGTACTCGAAACTCGAAAATAATTGTTAAGACTCGACTCGACTCGATTAAAAAAATCACTACTCGCACACCCCTAGTTTAATGATAAGTATGAGGCTTATTATATGAAATCTTTTACCAAAACATCGGTCTGAGAAACCAGAACACATTTGATTTATATTTTATCTTTTGTTTAAATCCTAATTGAGTTTCAGCTATTAACTCCAAAGTACCTTCCTATAATACTTATAAATAGAGCAATTTATATTTAATTTCCCTACTAACTTTTTTTACCTCTTGGTCTGTGAGATTGGTTTTACAGAGAGCACTACACACTGAGTTAAATTGCAGATGGCCTCAGAGACTTTTATTTCCAAAAAGAGTTAATTAAAGTGAAGAAATAGTAAGTCTGATAAACGATATGTTTCTCATGCCATTAAACAATCATGTTTCATTGCATGTGTCAACCAGCAGCACCTACTGTGTGTGACAAGTTGAAGGCACCTACTCTGTCCGGTGTAGTGTCATCACCTGTTTCTCCATGTCCTGCAGCCTGTCGCGGAGCTGCTTCAGCTGTATCTGCTTGGTCTGGAAGGCCAGCTTAGCCTGCTCCTGGCCCGCCGAGTCTGATGCCGCATTCATCTTGTTCTTGGCCTCCAGCCTGGCCTTCTCCTGACTGACAGCCACCAGTCGTGCGTTCTGCTCCTTCAACTTGGCCTTCAGTGCTAAACACATAATATTTCACTGCTGTATACACTTAATAAGTTAAGTTTGTGCAAAAATACTTTTTCAGGTTTGAAGAGGTACTAGTGAAGGTGTCTTGTAAAAACATTGCAAAGATCAACTTGTTAATCATTTTGTTTCTTATGTTTTATGAGGACTAATTATTACTGAATGAACATTGTTTGACCTAATTACTAGTTCAAATAGCCAAAGAACTAGTCCACTCAATAATTAACATTACAAATCAAATTATTTGGATTTAGTTAACCACCTTAGTCACTTATCATTAAGTCTTACCTTTGTAGATGGTGTGGACTGTGGCAGGATACATCAATGAAATTACAAAATTACAAAACTTTTAACCAAGCAAAGCAATATTCAAAATATGTAACTTTGGTATTGCGATTTATTTGGATTTGAAAACTACACTAAATTTCAGGAGATAAGGAAGTTCCTACCACTATCAAGTAATCCCTACTTACATCTAAATATTTCATCTGTTTTGGTATTGCAGATTCATATGTTTCTAATTAATGTTTAGTCTGAAGAAAAGCACTGCTTTTTAAGTACAGTCAACTCCCGATTATCCGGGGTAATGACCGATTGGAGGGTTATGGATAACCCAAAACCACGGTTAACACAAAGGGATTCAATAAATTGAATATTACGAATATAATAAAGGTTTATCAACATTTGTATACTACAATATTGTGTTTTAATGATATTTAGATATATTTATGTAGATTAGATACTTTAGAAAATCTTTAAATTGTGATAACATCTACAAACAATCAAGACAATAATAGTTAATACTAGCAATGGTTGATAGCAGTAATACTATCCAAAACGCCGAATGATTATTAGGTTAAAAATCTCTAAACAGTGTTAAGCCTAAACAGTGTTATGAGGATGGTGTGATTTTCGTGGATTTTGAAATAGATATTTAGCCAAAAAAATTAAATAAAATACCAAAATCAAGATATTGTTAACCTTTTAAACATCAATGATTTTTATTTTATATAACTGTTTGCCTTAATTATTTCAAAAATCAGCATGTTCAAATATGTCTGACAATCAATCAATGTGCAATATATGGAGTTCTGTTGTACTATCTTAATATCTCTTTAAGACGCCGACAAAACTAGCGCGTACTTTAAGGCAAATATGAATGAATGATGGGTGTAGAATGTGTGAGATGCCTTGTGTAGCCTTGTTACTGACAAAGACTAATCCCATCAAACAAAACATGTCTGTGCAAAGTTAACTATATCCTTGAATTATGAATATTTGTTGCACGTTAATTCTCATGGTTATGCAGATATGTGTTAAATTACCACAAGACCTACATTGAAATCCAACTCTCAATTTTCCCTTTGTAGTGTACAGTCAACTCCCGATTATCCGGGAGCGGGTTAATCGGGTTGCGGTTTAACCGGGGTCAGGAAATGTTTAATTTTATTATTTTTATTTATTCCCTTCTAAATATAAATAGAGCAAAATAATAACAATTTATTTTGCTAAATTATCTCCAGAATCATATTTAATTTACTTTGTTTATCAGAATAAATACTATACAAACAATTAAGCAACCACAGTCTGTCTTTCGCTAATGAGCCTTGGGCGCGTGATGGGGAGCGATGACCTTGACACTGCCGGGCGGTCGGACGTGGACAACTAAAAATAGAAACATCTCAAAACAATCCTTCCCGCTGCTGTTCACTCTCAGCGACAGACGGACAGACAGACGGACGGTCAGACGCGGACCTCTAAAAATAGAAACATTTCAAAACAATCACTCTTCTCGCCGTTGTTTACCCTAATTGGGATTTTCCCCCATTGCGGAATTAATTAGCATACTGTTCGGTGTAGTTTAGAGAGTTTGGTGTTTAGAGATTTGTAACCTATTAAATACCATTCGGCGTTTTGGATATTACGAGGGTCATCCAGAAAGTAAAGAACGTTTGATTACTGTACCTAGCACAGCTCTCCCATCACCGCGATTGCGTGTGTGGCAGTCCACTCACCTCCCCACCAAAGTATGAGGCGAGACTCGATGCTGTGCGGTCGTACGTCTTATTTCTACAGCAATTCAAAATGGCGGTGGCAATCGGAAGTCCCGCCAAATGTAAGATCCGCAGTATTATCGGTTTCTGAATTCGCAAAATGTCTGACATATTAAAATTTGTAGACAAAAATCAAAGGAAGTTTATGGTGAAAGTGCAAAAATGAGATCTTAAAATGTATGTAATGTGCTAAGATTTAGCGGCTGTTTTCCTCAAATTTTCCCTCAAGTCTTTCTTTCAAATCATCTTTAACGAGCAATGACCTGCCACTCCGATCCTCGTCGTGTACAATGGATTTTCTTTCATTAACCTGTTACACCATTTTTTCCCCCGAAGACTCGTTTTGAAGACTTGTTTGCACTTTCACCATAAACTTTCCGAACAATTTTAAAATTCAGAAACCAAATAACACTGCGTATTTCATATTTGGCGGGATTTTCGATTGACGCCGCCATTTTGAATCGCTGTAGAAATAATACGCATGACCACACAAAAATGAGACTGGGCTCATACGTTCATACGCTCATACGTTGGGGTGGGGAGGTGAGTGGACTGCCAGACTCACAATCACGGTGATGGGGGAGCTGTGCTAGGTGCAGTAAGCAAAAGTTCTTTAGTTTCTGGATGGCCCTCGTATTTACTGCTATCAACCATTGCTAGTATTAACCATTATTATCTTGATTGTTTGTAGATGTTATCACAATTTAAAGATTTTCAAAAGTTACCTATTTAGTATACATAAATATATCTTAAATGGCATTAAAACACAATATATTAGTATACAAATATTGATAAACCTTTATTATATTCGTAATATTTAGGGGTGTGCGAATAGTAATTTCTGGCTCGAGCCGAGCCGAGCTTTTTTTTAAGTTCTCGAGCTTCGAGCTTTCTTGAGCCGAGCTTTTTTGATGGGAATTTTCGTTAGGGGTGTGCAATATACCGGTAGTGATTTTCTGACTCGAGGCATGCCGGCAGAATTTTTTCAAAGTTCTCGAGCTTTGAGCATTTTTGATTAGGCCTATATGTATACTTTATTTAAATTATGTTTAAAAAAAACCAAACATTTTATTCATTATGGTATGTTTTATAACTTTCAATATTTGTCACCTTTCATTCACTTCTTCTAGATTCATTACTCCTACGTTCAATAAATAAAGGCCTACAGTGGGAAAATAACGAAATAAGTAGGCTACTAAAAAGAAAAAAAATATTGAGACTACTTGTTGATAGTAACGAACAAATTTTCTTTCAATTTAAAGTAGATAGCCTACATAGAAAAATAATATACTCTCCATATAACCAAAGACTTAGGCCTTGGGAATTTTCAAAACCCAATAAGCCTGTCTTTCTATCAACCTTTTGTAAATAGTAAAATTTAGTTTATCCTTTTATAAATACAAGTTAGTTAAACCAGTCTTTATTGTACCCACAGAAATAAGTTATTCGGCTGCACATTAAAACGCCGTCATGATTATAGGCGTTAATCACCTACAACCACAGATTAAGAATGTACGTTTAATCTATGCTAGCTACAACCTTGTCCCTACCTATTGGTCACGCTAAATCATTATTACATTATAACCATCTTCACTCAATGTCTTAAGGCAGTTCGCAAATTGGGCATGCCAACAGTGTTGCCAGACATAATTTCAGACTCCAGGGAATATAATTATTGTGTAATGTACTAAGTTGTACCGTATAAGTTGTATTACAGACTGTACCGATGCAACAGTTAGAAAAAGTGTTTTAATTTATTTTAGTTTTTTGCTGTGGTACTTTTTCTGAAGTAGTTTGATTGTTGTATTAATTATTATTAAACGTGAAATATTGCACAACTCAACTGGGCAACGGCAACACTGCACTGCAACAGAATAATGTGATAGGTCCACTCGATGTGATTGTGCGTAGAGAAAGTAGCTCCATTGCGTTGGTTGATCAAGCCGGAAGTTTAAAATATTACAGCACTTTAATTTTTGGTTTATTTTTTTAAACGAAGGACCGAAAGCATTAGCATTGCTGAATTATATTTGTTATGGAGCTCTACCGACGCAAACTACGAAAATTCTAACATTGATTCTGGAAAGTTTTTTTACTATAAAATTACTTTTGAAGGTAACCCTTTTCACTACTTGGCGTTTTAAATATTCAGCTCAAACTTCAAACTTTTTTGCAAATCTCGAGCCGAGCCGAATATTGCAGTATTCAAATTTTCAAATTCAAATTCACTTTATTCATAAAATTTGTACAAATTGTCAAGTACAAGTCATACAAATGTAGAATGGCGTCATAATACGTAGGATTTATGATATCTACTACGTAAATCTTAAATCTATTACAACAAACAACAAAATAACTTAAAAAACCTCAGTAAACTCGTTAAATGAATATATTGCTTTTTCTGTTAAGTAATTTTTTAAGTGCTTCCTAAACTTAGAATTATCTTTTATTGAAAGAAGATTTTTGGGGACATGTTTTATGAATTTTATACCTGCAGAGCTTGGCTTTTTAAAATATAATTCTGTAGTATGCTTTTGAATGACTAACAGGTTTCTATTTCGTGTATTATAACTATGGCTTGACCCTAAACTAGTTAACCTGTCACCATTGCACCTTACAAACATGATTGTCTCAAGGATGTACAAGCTGTAAATTGTCAGTATTCCCAAACTTGAAAAGACTTCTTTTACCGAATCCCTCTTTTTCAAATTCATAATTATTCTCACTGCTTTTTTTTGCAATTTTAAGATACTTGATACATTTTTGTTACTTGTTGCACCATACAAAACAATTCCAAAAGAAATGTGTGAGTGAACATGCGCATAATAAATCATTTTCAGTGTTTCTATTGTGCAATATCTGGACATAGCTGTGAGAGCATATAACCCCGAAGAAATCTTTTTATGCAGCATTCCTATATGGTTGTTCCAAGTTAAGTTTTCATCCAATACCAATCCCAAAAATTTTGTTTTTTTAGACTGAGAGATTTTATGATTTTTTATAGTGATATTTGGCCTTGGTTTTATTCTGCGCTGAATTGTGTGAAATGATATAGTGTTTGTCTTATCAGAATTTAGTAACAAGTTTTTACCTGAGAAATAATTATTAATTAAACAAAGGTCATTATTAGCTAATATTTCCACTTCGTCTACTGTTTTACCTGTAACTATTAAGTTGGAATCATCTGCATAAAGACACATTTTACTCTGATTACCAGGTATAATGGACGGCAAACCTTTCAGGTAACAGAGGGAAAGAATAGGTCCTAAAATTGACCCCTGTGGCACTCCATGCCTCAATGTCGATAGTGAAGATTTTGTATAACGAATTTGATTTTGTTTGGTAACATACCTTAATTCCACATACTGCTGTCTGTTAGAAACATAAGATTCAAACCAATTTAATGGAACTCCCACAATTCCAAGGTTTTTTAAGGATTTTAGTAAGATTATATGCGATACGCTATCAAAGGCTCTAGTAAGATCCATAAAAATACCAGTAGCACTATCTCCCCTATCAATAGCATCAACTATGGTTTCAACAAAGTCAATACCAGCAGTTATCACAGATCTACCAACCCTAAACCCATGTTGTTCATTGTCAAAAAAGTTATTCTTTTCAAGGAAATCAGCCAACTGTAAGTACATAACACGTTCAAAAATTTTAGATATGGCTGGTAAAATAGACAAAGGGCGATAATTTGCAGGGTCCGTTTTAATTCCTTTTTTATGAACTGTTACAATTTTTGATATTTTCAGTTTATCTGGGAATATTCCTGAAATAAGCGAAGAATTAATTACATGAACTAGTGGTTTTAACAACATATTTTGGGCTTGTTTCAAAACTGGCACTGGTATTCCATCATAACCTACTGAGTATTTATTATTTAGCGAAGAAATAATTTTCATCAGGTCATCCTCAGTTACTGGTTTGGAATAAAATTTTTTGTTTTGTCTATTTTCCTCAGTATTAACAGTTTCCCCATTAGGTGACAGGTTAGGTAATACTAAATTATCGACAGCATTAACAAAGTAATTATTAAACAATTCACATACAGTTTCTGGTTTAACATATTCAGTACCATTACAAACTAATTTAATATTATCACATATAAAAGGACAGTCATTCTTAATCTCCTTATTAATTAATCTCCAGGTACATTTACTAACATTATCAGATTTTTTTATAGATTTCTCAATAAACTCTCTTTTTGTGGAATACATTTTTTTATCATGACATTTTTTCCTTTGTTTCAATACTTTTTTTAAAGCTTTATTTTTTGTTAGTCTAACAGTATTACTTAAACTTAAAATTTCAATCTTTTCCTTTATCAAATCTGAAGTTATCCACTTTTTACTTGTCAAGTTTACTCTACTTTTAACTACTGGAAAGCATGTGTCAAAATAATATATTAATATGTTATGAAAAACATCATACTTGGCCTCTACATTAGCATTATATACCTCTAACCATTTTTCATCACACAACATATTTTTAAAAGTCATTATATTTCCTTTAGTAAATTTCCTAGAAGCCTGGGTTATACATTTATTATTATAAGATGTGTTTTTATTTAAACCATTTATCCGCAGAAGCTGTGCATCGTGGTCACTTAATTCAGTTATTAATCCTTCTATTGATAAATTGTTATTGGGCAAATTAGTGATTATGTTATCTATAGCACTGCCAGACTCTAATGTTACTCTGGTGGGGAAATTTACCAGGAACTTCATGTTATGCTGAGTTAAAATATTGCAAAAGGTGAGATAATTTCTTTTATAAATTTTTAAAACATCTATGTTGATGTCCCCCGCTAGTAATATGTTTTTATACTTCACATTTAAGAAACTTAAAGCTACATCTAACTTGTTTAAAAAGGGAGTATCATAACTTGTACCTGGAGTTATGTATAAACCAACCAAAACAAAATATAATTTATAAGCTCTGCAGGCAACGCTACAACTTTCAAACTCTTTTTCTGCACATAAATTGCTAATTTCAGGGATATTAATTTCTTTTACTTGTAATGGCCCTGACAGCTTACTTAAAATCATAACTCCTCCACCTCCACTTGACTGGCGACAATAACTAGTTATGACAGAGTAATTATTTACTGTGACAAATTTTAACTCATCATGGTTTAATTTGTGCTCACTCAGCACAATTAAATCTGGTTTCACCTCATCAAGCACTATTTCCAAAGCTAATTTTCTTGACATGAAATGTTGTATATTTTGATGAAAGATTTTAACATTATATTGTTTATTACAACTTGAATTTTTATTGTTTTTTGGTGGAATGGAGAAGCTATTTACATCACTTATATTAGTGGTGGCCAAGAGTTTAGATTTTCTAAAAAAAGTGATCCATCTAATCTATGGCTATGTGAGGTCACATCTGACTCCTTATACACAAAATCACTCTCACTCTCAGCACCTTCACTCACACTAACCACTTCACTGCTCTGGGCTTGACTCTGGGTTGTTGCCGTCATCGGTTGTAGCAGGCTCTGAAGTAGGAGTGTGGTAGAGCATGGTTGACTAGCTGGGTCCAAAGGCGCCATGGTCCCTGGTGTCCACGTTCTGTCAGATGTTACTGGATCTGTGGCTGCAGACAATGCTGAGAGGTTCAGAGAACCAACAATTGATGTTTGTTGCAGATTTTGTTCTTCAATTATTTTACGGAGGCGTTTCACAAAGTATCGGTAATCCATACCGTTCCATAGTATTCGTTTTGATTTTTGATAGAAGGTTATTATTTCAACAGTAGCCTGTGTTTCCTTTTGAAATTTGTATAGGTTTTTAATGAAATGATTAATTGTGATTTGGTCCCTAACGCAGCCCATAGCAGAACAAACCAATTTTTTAAATCCTTTTGTTTTGAAATCTTCAGTTAAATGCAAAAAAGCAGAATCATAGTCCAAGAGTGTAGGTTTGCCATTATAAACCGGCTTTGTGATCAGACTGTAAATGCTGGCCCCTTCTTGTATCCTCTGATAAGCCAGGTAATTATTAAGGCAGTCCTCGACTCGAGGTCTTCCAAAGACTTTCCTAAAAGTTACAGCCACACCAGCGCTCATGTTTCTTGGACAGCTGAGATCTGCAGAGATGGAGTGAGCAAACGCAACCTCCTTATCACTTTTGTATTTGCTTATCACCACATTCATATCCAATTCAAATACACTGACATAGGTACTTGAGATAGTTGCAGCTGGGTTTGCTTCCTTGAGGCTAGGCGTGGATGTGAACTCCTGGGACTGAGTGGGTGGGTGTGTTGAGTCCAACGTTGATGACATTGCACTTGAGATGTTTTTTTGTCTGACTGTTCGCTTGTCTAAGAAGCCAGAATCCTTCTTTGACAAAGGAATTCTTGAACTGTTTTCTTCTTTGGTTTTTCCCATCTGTGGTTTTTTGATCCAAGATCGTAAGCATTTACCAATAACGAATTTTCCTTTTTTGTTTAGATGCATCCCACTTTTGGCATAATGGAGGTTGTGGTTAAGTATATGACTAAACATAATAAACTTAACATTGTTGTGCAAGGACCAGCGCCAGAGGCATGAGTTGCAGTTCCCTATATCCAACAACTTGTCATCATTCATAGCTTGGTTGTAGACGTAAGGCAGCTCAGTTAGTATAAGTTCTGCACCACAGTATTCGGCTGGAGAAAGCTCGAAGTTTGAATACTCGCACACCCCTAGTAATATTCAATGTATTGAATCCCTTTGTTTTAACCCTCCCAGTGGCAAGCCTCGCAATGTGAGGTTTTCAAACGTGTATCTCAAGTGGCGACCCTCGCAACGCGAGGATTTAAGACAGTTTTTTTTTCAAACGCAGAAATAACATTGAAAACGTGCTTGGGATCAGATAATCTTTACACCAATCGAAAGATAACATTCTAAACTTTCATTTTATTACATGAATGAACCTTATAGCAGCAGTAGATCGATGTAACTGAAAGTTATATTTGAATAAAAATTTCGCGCGAAGTCGCCTACGCCTTGTATGTGTTCTGAAATGGCTGAAAAGAGTAAGTTTCAAGAAATCATAGAGGGGTAAATTTTGGTTGTAACCAGAAACGGGTGGTACCACTGCAAATAGGGATAAATTCCCTTTACGGTGATGCACAGTTTTACATCGAGATATAATCGGACAAACTTGTGGCAAAATTATAAAATAGTAATATTTTACGTGTTCAAGCCGTGGCAGAACCTCGCAATGCGAGGTTTGGCAAAACACATGTTATATGAAGTTTACATTTATATTATATGTTTGTTCTTATATCAATTTCAAGAGGAAAGAACACTGAATATTTTTCCTAAGGTTACAAGCCTGTCCCCGCCTGTTGACTAATTTCGTAAGACGACGGAAGTTGGTCGATCTGTTTCGTTTATACCTGGCATGTGGCGTACTGCTACTCATTGTAAGGGTGGTTATTATCCGAGTTTATCTGTGTAATCGGTGTACATTTACGGTTTATATTTGGAAATATGTGTAGTACAGTGTAGTGTGTGTGTGAATAGTAATATTTATCGCATTATTTATGCATAAATATTACTAAAAGTGATAAATTGTGCAACGTGAGTTCTCATTTTCAGATGGATAAACACACCGAAGAAATGCAATTTTTTTTATTTATTGGCTATTATTTTGAAAATAAACTGACCGAAAATTATATATTTTACCATTTCTGAACTTCTTTTTTTGACGAGTAAAAAGAATATGGGGTTCAGTAGGTTTCAAGTAATTATTACTTTGCTGTGATTCGTTCAAAAAACCCTTGCAAACTTTGTGACACCAAGCGATCTGACTTGATTTTTCGAGTGAAAAACATAATGTTCCATTCTCATGAAGTACGCGATATAAATATTTGTGTGTATTATTATAAATAACTATATATTTTCTTGTAGGGGCATAACTAGTGAATCATATTACATACCTTATTTGGGATGATTAGATGTTATAAAACAATTATCTCACTTTGAATAACAAATTTATTTTTTTCAAAAATAAAATTTCAAATTCCACATCTAATAAATTTTTGAAATATTTTTTTGAACTAGTCATTCTTATATCACTGTATGTATAATTTTATAACCTTCAAATAAAATAAGGTTTTGAAGTATTTATATATTGATAGGGGTAATATTTTTGAATATCAAACTGATCGCGTACAAATAGCCATTTTGCACTTTTTCCTAATTATTCTATATAATTCATATACAGATTTTTGTTTCTATGACATATATACATTTCTACGTAGGGAATTAGATGAGCAACATTTGGTACATTTATCATTTTTACCTAAAAAAATTAGTTTGTTTACAGTAAGGTTTTACTTTCAAAATTTATAATTTTTTTCAAATTTTTTTCAAAATTTTCATTTTTTTTTTAAATGACCTTTCTGAATTTCAATTATTATAACATTTTCAGATTCTCCAGTTTTTTGTGAACAAAATGAATATGGATATTGATATGTTTACTTCAAAATTGGATTTATTACAAATTTCTAAAAAACAGTATGCAAAATCAACAAAATAACCCTGCCACTCCAGCCAAAACGTTCAAAGTCTTCATGCCACTGGGAGGGTTAACCCATTGAGGTAGTAATTTTATTCTATTTGTAGTAGCCTATAACGGGAATTGATTGGTGCTGCACTCTAGTAGCAAAATATGTAACTAATGACCGCGGGCGTCTACGGTTCTATCCGCTAGGGGCGCGGACTGACTGAAAACCCTTAATATCGCCGCCAGGCCTTTGGTCGTGTTAGCTGAGTTGGCTACGTCGTGGAAACACCTTGGCCAGGTGGCGATACGATGTTCGTGGGTTCGATTCCCGCACACGACCAAAACTGACCAGTTGTGCAACTCTCAATGAGTTAACCGGTCTGTGGCAACGTTGGTGGGAGGGCCCAAGTAAAATAAACGGTGGCAGGCTTGCTTGGAAGTTGACGGGATCGGTTAATTCTTTGAGACTTGCACATGGTCAACACTGATTTTGCTAATTTTTACTTATGTCTACTGTGTGTGTGCCAATGCGACTCTCTAAACTGAAATAAAACAATATTTTAATTAAAATATGTCATTATTCCATATAAAAACACCAATTTTATACTCCAATTCACACGTTAATAAAATTACAAGTAAGGAACGAGACCTGCTCATATGTCTACGCCAATGGGTTAACCGTGGTTTTGGGTTAACCGTGACCCTCCAACCGGTCATTACCCCGAATAATCAGGAGTTGACTGAAGGCTAATGTTTTACCATGTAATAGGCCTTTTAAATATTGTTATAGGCCTAAATGTAATTTTATTTTCTCCATTCGTAGAAAGATGTAGCTTAGGCCTAAACATAATATACAATACATAGGATAAATAAATACCCCCGTTGCAGCAAACCTGCGTACTCAGCGAATTTCCAATGCATAATATTTGTCTTAATACCACAAAAAGCCGCATACCAAGTTTCATAAAAATATATTCACATAAAAGCGATTTTAATTATTCTCCATAAGAATAACATTGGTAATGAGTACGTAGGTTTGTTGAAACAAGGAACACAAACAATTGTTTTTTATGCAAATATAAATGTAATTTAACTAGGCGAGCCACGTACCAAGTTTCATTAATATTCAATCATAAATAAGCACTATACAACATTTTAGTTATTTTCCATAAGAATAACATGGAGGCTGAGTAAGCAGGTTTGCTGCAACAAGGAAAAAATGGGTTTTTCTGCAATTATCAATATAACTCAACCAAGTGAAGCTATATACAAACTTTTATTAATTTATGTTCATAATTAAGGGAGTCATTACATTTTACTTATCCTCCATAAGAATAACATGGGGGCTGAGTACGCAGGTTTGCTGCTACGGGAATAATCAATAAAAATCTATATTTTGTGCAAATATCAATATACCAGTACTACGTGAATAGCCACATACCAAGTTTCATCAACATACATTCATAAATAATCGAGATATCAAATTTTATTTATTCTCCATAAGGATAACATTGGACAACGTTCTGTGTTTAGCACTTTGAATATCTTAGCAACGGTTAGGCGTAGAATCACAATTTAAATACCAAAATGATTGTTTTGTGGAACTGAACAGATTGGTAAAAGCAAATGTGAAGTTTGCATTAAAATAAACTTAGGAAAAGCCAAAAACCTTTTTCCCATAAGATTAACATGGGAGATTTAATGAGTAGGTTTTTTGGATTTTCTCCGCAACCACTTAACAATAATTCAAAATACTATATTATTTGTTTTTTTAAGCTCTATAACATGGTCAAAACCAAAATTAAGTTTTTTAATAATTTTAGGGTGAAAAATGCAAAAAACTGATTTTTGGAAATTTAAAACCCCCCTTCCCATGGTTCGATTTTTCTGGTTTTCGAACTTAAAGTCATAAATGTCATTTTACATATTTGAGCCAAATTTCATCGAAATCGGAAGTTTTTTACTCAAGTTATCGCATTCACAGACTGTATATATATATATATATATATATATTGCTTGAATTGAAAATTAGGGCTACTAATATTATTATTTTTAAAAACATTATTAACGAGTACCCTTTTTTTGAAACATTTTTATTTTTACTGACTAGTTTCAACCATAATGGCCATCTTCAGAGTCTGAAGATGGCCATTATGGTTGAAACTAGTCAGTAAAAATAAAAATGTTTCAAAAAAAGGGTACTCGTTAATAATGTTTTTAAAAATAATATATATATATATATATATATATATATATATATATATATATATATATATATATATATATATATCATAATATTATGTTATAATGATTGAGTAGGGCTACTAATATTATAATATGTATCTTCATATTTTAACAAGTACCTTTTTTTTTTAAACATTTTTATTTCACACTGACATGTTTCGTGCGCTTAGGCCATTATCAAAGTCTATAAAAATATAACCTCACATTTAAAATAAAATAAATATTAATCATATGTTAAAATTAAGTATTTTAAAGTTGCATATGAATTATAGATAGAATTATAAATAGTTGCATACTTTAAAGACGTAGAAATCCCAACAAACTCATTGCTATTATCATTTGACGTTAGCAATATGTATTCCAACATCCCAATAAAAGCACTTTAACTATTCTTCGAAAAAATCTAACTGAAAATAAGATGTTGAGAAAAAATGAAATAAATGGTGTTATGAAACTAACACAAATGACTCTAAAACAAAACTATTTTAGATACGATTCCTCTGGTTATTTGCAAGAAGACGGTGTCCCAATGGGATCCCCCCTATCAGGACTTATTGCAGATATTTACATAACAGAAATGGAAACTACTAAAATAATGAATTAGGGGTCTGCGGTACCAACAATTTCAGATCGGTACGGTTCGGTACGGTAAAAGATTTTGTACCTCGGTTCTCGGTACAAATTCGGTACGGTACAATGTACCGTCATATATACTAATTTAGTTATCAATTTGAATGTATCATAAACAAATTATTGAGTAATAATTAAGGTCATATACAATTATTATTATTAATTTGATTAAACAAATAAATAACTATACTAAAGATAAAAATATTTTTAAAACCTGCATCTTCGGAGTATTACATTTTAACATTGTTATTATTAGGTATTAATGCAAGTTCTTGAAATAATCATGAGAAATAAATTCAAAAATTACTTGAAAATCAATCAATTGCATAAGTTGCTAACTGATTAATTATATTGATTTCAATATAAATAAAAACTATTGGTTTAATTCATACAAACAACAAAAATCAAAGTTGCATTGGGAGATTATTGTATCATTAATACAAAGTAAAATCAGATAACTTAAATAAAACTATGTATGATGTGAAACTAAAAGAAATTATAAATTAGAAAATTAGACCAATAAATACTGAAGATTAAAATCTAAATAATTCTAAAATTACTTAATTACATTACTAAATTCAAAATTGAAGTCCATAACAAATATTACAGTACATTTATTTAAACATAAGTACCATGGAAAACTGAAAAATAAATAAATAAAGTAATAAAAGTAAGACAGTTTTATATAATGTTAATTTGCCTATCCATATTTGAAATAATTAGCTATTAACCTTATCAAAAAATAAATTTAAGTTATTGTTAATAATAAATTTTAGTTGAATTTTCCAAAACCACACAAGATAATCTAACATATAACAGATATATGTATGTACAAATTTCACAGCACAGTAAAAAATAACAAATTTATGCTACCATTTGAAATTTATCAGGTTAGTGGCTATTTTTGAATTAGTTTTCAACCATTTTTTAAACCTTTTTTTGATATAATTTAAAAATTTAACTAGTATACTTCAATAACAATAATAATAATACATAAATAAAAGCAGTTTAATTTGAAATCATAATGGAGAACGAAAGCGATTTAAAAGATAGTATTCCTTTTCTCACTCTAGGAATGATGTTGACAAACAACTGATTTACAGCCACTCACCCTAGGAATATTGTTGACAAACAACTGATTTACAGCTAATTACCGGATCCCTTCCCCCTTACCCCTCACGCTTTCCTAGTCTAAACCTTTCTTGTCTTCAAGGACATTTTTTGCGACCCTACCCAGCTACTCCCCACTCCCCTTGCACACCTTTCTTATCTACATTCTCGTTCAGCTATAAATAACACCTGTTAACGTCTCTTTTCCTACGAGTTTTGGGGCTTGTTTTCCTTAAAGGAAATGACTAGTTATAAATAGGAGTCGGTCTTATTTAAACCACTTATTTTGTTAAACATTGTTTAGCTTATCTCTGTTTATTGTTTGAAGCAGTAAACTGTTCCGTACCGAATCTGTACCGGGGTTATGTTCTGTACCGAACCGATGACGGTAATTAGTTGTGTACCGTACCGGTACCGTTTTTTCGGTGCACCGCAGACCCCTATAATGAATGACATTAATCCCTACAGAAATAAAATATGTTATTGGCACAGATATGTAGATGATATTTTATGTCTTTTCAAAGGCAATGAAGACAAAGCCAGACAATTATTAACATACATAAATAACTTATCTACTGACATTAAATTTACAAGTGAAATCCAGAAAGAAGAAATTAATTTCCTAGATGTAACAATTTCTAAAGAAGACAGAAAACCATAATTTAATATTTTTAGAAAACCCACAACATCAGACACAATCATTCCATTTCACTCAAATCATCCATGGTCCCATAAAATGACAACTTTCCATTCCCTAATTCATAGATTAATAAACATCCCACTGAAAAAGAATAATTTTGTAAAAGAAACCAATGTGATCAAATATTTAGCCGAAGAAAATGGATATAAAAGAAAAATGATTGACAACATGATTAAGAAAAAACTTAAAAAACAAAGAGAAGAAAGACTACAAGGAAATATAGAAACCAGAGAGAAAAATAAATATATGTGCATACCGTACAACAATTGTATGAACAAGCTATAAGAAACACATTTAAAAATTCTCAAATTAGTATAAGCTATAAAACTAAGAACAATATTCTTAAAATGTTAAACAACAAAATAGCAAATCATCAAGATAATAAAGATGACACATTTAACAGATCTGGAATATATAAAATAAACTGCAACGAGTGTAATAGTTATTATATCGGACAAACTTCTCGAAACTTCAAAGTTAGATTCAATGAACATCTACAAGCTTTTAAATCGAATAACAAAACAACAATGAAATCTAACTTTGCAGAACACTTGATAAAGTCAAAACACAAATTTACAGATCTAAAAGAACATATAACAATATTAGAGTTTGAACGAGAAAGAGAGAAGCTATTTGACAAAGAAGAAATGAATATTTACTTTAATTTTAAAAAAGACCCTACAAACATACTAAATACAGTTTTACCTAAACAATCAAACCCGATGTTTGATAAAATTGAAAAAAATAAGAACAAGAACGTGTTCAAATCATGTAATATAGTATTTAAAGAAAATAACAGAAGAAAATAAAATATATTATGGATTATGACAACAACAAAAATTCATATGCAACTTTAAAATACTTAATTTTAACATATGATTAATATTTAGTAGTGAATTTCCTTTGGAAAGTGAACTATTAGCATGACCCGCACGGTGAAACTTAAGCCCGGGACCACCATAGAAGTTCCTAACGTGACCCCCTGAACACGTTTTGGGGGGTCGTTCAAAATTTTATATATATGTGTTTGCACTCTAGCGGTCGCATTTTTTGTCCGATTAACTTAAAATTTGGTAGGGACGTTCCTTTCTGTAATCAGTTGGACAAATTCGTTGGGCAAAAGAATCGTAAAACTCCAAACCCATTTTTTGGGGATTAATCTTTCAAATTTCGAGTTTTTGGGCCCAAAAAGGGTCTAAAAAGCCCCAAATGTAAAATTAATGCATGCAAAAAGATGGGAATTAGTGAGACGAGAGTTTTAAGCCCTCTCTCGTCATTCTAGCATAAATATTTACCGAGTTATTAAAGAAAATGTGTTTTGACTAAACACAGTACGTTGTCTTATGGGGGTTTTACACTAGAAAAGCCTGCTACTCCTTTTTTAGAGTACTTTTATCATCCCCAGCAACCTCACGCCTACTTTTAAGCCTGACTGGACCTTCTCCTAACATTATAATGCGCAAAATTGTATTTCCAGCTTTGCAGGTAAATGAAACCAGGAGCATCAGAACAGCCAAAAAATCAACGTTTTCAGATTTCAATAAAAATTGGAATATAAGTATGTTTTTACACTAACTTTAAGTTTTAAAAGTTTTTATGTGGAAATTCACTTCCCTCACGTCAGCGTGCTGCGTGCGAACTCGTTTTATTTTAAATGTGAGGTTATATTTTTATAGACTTTTATAATGGCCTAAGCACACGAAACATATCAGTCTGAAATAAAAATGGTTTTATAAAAAAAGGGTACTTTGTTAAAATATGAAGATACATCTTATATATATATATATATATATATATATACAGTGGAGTCTCACAAACTCGACACAATGTGGACTAAGACCCTGTCGAGTTTGTGGAATGTCAAGTTATCCAGAATTACATTGGGAGGGGAGGAAAAAACATTATTTAGCTGTAAATTGTATACTGTATTAGACTTTACTTAAACACATTATAGTATAAATGTATAATGATACTGTATTACAAACTTAAGAAAACTATAAAATTAGATAAATACTTAAAAATTAGATAAATACTTAAAAATACATACATATATATATATATAAATTTGAACGAATAGTGTTTTTGTCATCTGGGGACCTCAAAACAAAAATTATCATGGTCTCGGGCTTAAGTCTTACCATGAGACCTACGGTAATAGCTTCTTCCCTATAGGGGAAATTCGCTGAAAGGAGGAAATACAATAAAAAACTGGGATTATTTTGTAATGAAACTGTTAATTAATACCATAAAGGCTATAACAACCGTAATACCAATATATAAAAAGTATTTTATCTTCAAGGCAAAATGTTATGCAATTACTTTGGTATGATTTATTTTCAGATAAATGTAGGGCCTACTTTCCTTTTTCCAATGAAGCAGGAATCCATTTATTTTACTTACTATTGTTACTTTCAGGTCATAGTGACTAGAAAAGTATATTTTAATAACAACATTTATAAATGGAACCCTATACACTGTTTTGAATCAATTCAACTCGACCTGTTTTTTTTTTTTTTTTTTTATTTGTATACTCGACTCAAACTCGAGATTAGAATCTTTTGTCATTTACTCGACTCGACTTAAAAACCTGTACTCGCACATCTCTACTTGTAAGGCCTAAGTGTAAATATAAACTAATAATTGTTTCATGTTTTCCTATCAAATTTGTTTGTAAGCTATAAGTTTTGTTTGGTGGGCTATATATCTATTGCCAGGTAGGCTATATATATCTATTGCCAGGTAGGCTACACATTAAAAATTCATTGTTAATTTTATGTGGTGTATTTTTTTTCTGTGCATAAACCTGACTTGAAATCGGTATCAAACACAATTAGGAATCGAAGCCCAAATTTTATAATCAGAATCGGAGTCGAGGAATTCTGGAATCGACCCATCCCTAAAATAAATCAAATTGAATTGATAATTAATTAGGATTGAGATAATTGAATTTTTAACATAATCTTTAAATGGCCTAACATTTTCATGACATAACTTTTGATTTGTAAAAAGAAACATGTTGTATAAGATGTTAATTTGTGTTATGTATTTATCATTTTCATGGTTTAACATCTAAAAATGACCAATTACATATGTATCAGCTGATGATAACAGACTTACTAGACATCTGCTGCAACTGAGTGTCTCTGGTAGTCCTCATTCCATCGATTGTGGATTTCACACTGGTCACCCCCGATCTAGTCTCTGTGATCTTTGTTGACAACTCCTTTACTTTCTCATTCTGTAATAAATATGGTTTGAATTCAACTTAAACTGAGGCATTGTGATAATTATTATGTCAGAGGGTTACAGCCGTCTAACATAGTAACATAAACATTGTTAGTAAAGTGAAGCTGAAAGGCTCTTTTTGATGAAGGTTCTGAGCTGAGCCCATCTGGTGTTGTTACTATCCTCTGGCCCTCAAATTAAGATAGAATATACATTTAACATACTCTAAAGGTTTTTTTGTTAAAACTCATTGATGCCAGAAAATTAAGTACTTATTAAATTATTAATTTTCCAAGTGGGCAGATGAACATGCTTATCTTATACACCTTTCTATCTAGTGTAATTATTTGTATACACAGGAAAATAGTATTGGAATAATACTTGTGGAAAAGAATGACTTACATCTAACTCAATTAAATAATAAAATACTTCTGCATTTGGTACATTTGTCAGTAACAAGAGTCAACACTGACCAGCTGTGACAGTTCGATGCTGAGGTTCTGATTCTTGGCCTTTAGTTTGAGCACATTCTCTTGCTCTCGTTGTCTCTGAGCTTGAAGCTCCAGGCTCCTCTGCTTCTCCCACTCCAACTGTCTCTGTCTCTCCATCTCCCTACACACAAGAAAAAAGGTCAAACTGATCAGTGATCAAATAATAAGTGGTTCATTTAATTAACAACAGTAAACTGTCACTATAATTTATATACAATATACGGAGGAATGTGAGAAGTTAGAACTTCTATAATTCAAAAAATCTTCTTTAACTCACATTTTTCGCTTGGTCCCTGGCATTTTCTATATAAACAATGTTAAAATACTTGGTTGGTTAAAATGTTATTTTGGATAATCAAACTTTTTTATTTAGGCTACATAAAAACGGCCAAAATACAGTTATCAAAACTAGGAATGTCCGAAAACAGGATTTGCACATTTGGAATGAGGCCACATTCCCAGATGTTTATCCCGCTTAAAGATGTGTTGTGGCAGCTGGAACTGGAACTATTTAGTTCCAATGCTCTAGGTGTGAAAACAGTTCCAAGAGAACAAGAATTCAGCTTCAGCGAATCATTCCGAAAATAGCAGTAATGCTCCGCGGATTAAACTAACTGCAGCTGGAACTGGTTTTGGAAGCAGTTCCGCAGGGTCTGTGGAACTAGCTGCAGCTAATTCGCATAAGGGCCATTCCATGTCAAATCATCCAGCCAAATTACAATTTGACACCCAAGT
Source organism: Allygus modestus (assembly GCA_963675035.1). NCBI lineage: Eukaryota > Metazoa > Arthropoda > Insecta > Hemiptera > Cicadellidae > Allygus > Allygus modestus. Next base: position 226,595,277 of record OY776111.1, read on the forward strand.
TCTCAGATTTTCATGAAATTTGGTATACATTAAGTGTGTACAAAAATAAGAAAAAATGCAAAGTTTCACCAAATTCCATTAAGTAGTTTCAGAATTATAGTCGTTTAAAGTTTTAGGAAAATGTAATTTCTGAGGGCAGTATGAGCGGTAAATCAGCTTGTACGTTTCCACGTTTTTCTAAATAACATTTATATTTATGTAGCTAGAGGCTTCAAACTTTATGAATTTGTCCTAAATTTAATGGAGAAGCAGATTATACTATAAGTGTTGGCATTATAACTTTCATCATTGTTTAAAAAATCATAAAAAACAAAAATTATTGTTTTTTTTAAATTGTGACGGTTATGTAAAAAACAATCTTTGGCTAAAATCTCTCTCCAGATACCCAATACAACCATATATCACTGAAAAGAGCATAAAATTTCCTTTTAAATGGTGAAGTAATATTTGTGGGTTTATGTGTTCTAAAAGTTTTATTACAATGTAAAGTTAATAAATAAATTTTTAAATAGCGGAAAAGGTATTTTCATTGACAAAGACGGAGTTTATGGTAAGGATGTTAGAAAGTCAATAATATTTTCTAAAATATAGGACTATGGAGCTAAAATCATATGGAATACAATTTTCATGGCATATTTTGTAATTATATAAGGCTCACTGTTGGATATAACACAATTACAACTCATAATTTTGTACAGTCATTTTGAAATTATGTCATGATGTCATTTTGAAATTAAATGTATACCCTTGTTAGCCTATGTATTACTGGAGAGCATGCATGTCAGTCTCAAATGGTGAAATAATATTTGCAAGTTGTAGCATTACAAGAGTTTTAATACAATATACAAATATGAAATTACCTGGCTTAAGTGCTCCTTTTTTACCCCAATGCTGAGGGTGTACTGATTTAGCTTACATTAAACAACCTTCCGAATTTATGATACCTACCTACACGAAATATACAATATTTACATTTAATATTGATAGTTTTTAGTTACTGTACTGGTTTACTTACTTCTTATACAGATTTTTCTGGGAAAATTCTTCTGTTATACTCACACATTATTCTTTTATCTTCACAATTTGTTAAACGTTAAAAATTGTTATAAAGTTTTAAAAAGTCTTGTCTTGGTTCGGAAGTAACTTAAAATGTAAGTAAACAATCACTGAAACTTAAAACTGATGACCGTATATAGTGACATTTTAAAGTTGTTCCAGGCTTTGTTGATTTCTTTTCGAGAGTCAGAATCAATTTTATAAGTTCGACCCAATTGTGACGTTGCCACTGGAGGTTTTACTTTACAAAGGAGATGAGGTGGTGGTACAGGACAGTTGTCTTCTTTTTGAGGCCAATAAAAGTTTTCAGCCGGACCATGAGGATGCATAAAGAGGATATCATAATCCCCTTCTTCCTCATTAATTTGCTGAACCATTCCAATCCACCAGTTGCTTTCATAAACACAGGCAACAAAAGAATGGAGGTTAGGTTCAATCATTGGCCCTGATGGGTTAAACATGTTTTTTCTTAAACAGATATCAGAGTCTGAGCTCACTCTTTTTGCTGTGATTTCTTCTGATGATGCAGGTTGGAAAAAATGAAAACTTCTTGTTCCAGTTATGCTTTGCCCAGATTCAAAACGACTACTTTGGTTTATTCTTATATTTTCAATATCTTCTTCACTCAAAAAGAAAAATTTTATTTTTGAAAATAGATTATTACAAAATTTGAACATTTGCCAAGCATTTACAATCTGTTCACTTTCTTTTGAACTTTGGAGGTTTCTCTTTGTAATAGTTCTTTTTACTGTACCTCCGATTCCGTCACATACAGTTTTTCCATGACTTGTTGCATGAAAAGACCAACTTCCTTTAAGTTGAAAATCTTTTTCATGACAACACAAATTCATCATGGTTTTGAAATTTTTATATTGTGCACTGCACCCATCGGTAATGTATTCCACTCTTCCAACTGATGGAAATGTCAACTTAATGAAATCAATTGTTTTTTCTTGGACAGAGTAGACAAATGGTACATCGTGTTTTAGGTCATCAGAAATGAAACACAATGATGTTTCTAGTAAGGTACCATCTCCATTTTTAGAATATATTACTACAGGATGAAGTGAACAACTTAAATGGCTCCAGTGGTATGACTGTACTTCATTTTGAAGAATAAAATTATAGTTCTCAGCGAAATCCATTAAGACCAAAACTTCATCAAATCCTAGGTTTTCTTTTCTCTGCTTTATGTATGCATTTTGTGATTTGGTAATAAAGGAGTGAGGGATTAGGGATTCAATTTTACGGATGGTAAAATCAATAAATTCTTGGCGATGCAGAAGCATAGATTGTAATCTCATTCGGCCATCACTAATCCACTGTGAAAATTTTATTTCCTCTTCATCATCAAAGTCTTCCAAAACCTCTTCCAAATAAAGTTTAAGTGACTCAGGTGTTTTAGGGCATTGATCACAACGCCGAAGCATGCAATCTCTATTCTGCCTGTTACATACCAATTTGTCTGTCATGTTATGTACAAATTCCTTGTCATATTGGTTCATAGCATTAGCCAAGAGCTCTACATTTTGGTGGTATAAGCACACACATACACAATGGGTGCCTGGTGAACCAGCCAGCACACACCATTTTGGTCTTAACGAACAAAATTTGGAAAACCCTATTTTCAGGTGGGGAAATCTTTCCTTGAAAGCAACAAACAATTCATCCAAGTTAGATAGAATAAGTCTTTTCTGCATGTACACATTTTTTTCTATGCTAATGCGATCTTTAGCACCTGGCATTATATAAGAGAATTCATCATCTTGATAAAAATTTTGCACTATATCTAATGTCTCTTGGGGGATTTTTCTACCTTGTTTAGGTTCTGGTAAAGCCAAAATACCTTTTTCATTTGTTAGAGCTCTAGCTTTTCGTACCAAGTACTCTGTTACATTAAATTCCTCCGCAACTTTCCTGCGTGACCAAGACTTCGGAGCAATTGTTAATATTTGTATTTTCTCTCGCCTGGATAAGTTTGTCTTCAATTTGTCCCTCATGAGATCAACTAAATTATCAAGATCCTCAGATTTACTCTTCAATTCATTTCCCTCTATTGCAAATTCTGATTCGCTTGAGGATTCACTCTGGGAATCATTTACTTGTACGACAAATGATAATTTTTTTTTAACCTGAGTTTTTGCCTGTTTCAACTTTTTTTGAACATATTTTTTCTTAGAGTGTGTAGATAATGATTTAAGCTTCAGTGGTGTTATATCTAATCCTAAAAGAGCCTCATTTAGTTTGTCTTTTTCAACTGCTCTGTTTGCATTTTTTAATTCTTCTTCAGTCTCTTCATCACTCTGACAACTTACAATCATTTCTTCATTATCCTGTTCAGATTTTGCCTCCAATAATGATTTTCTACAGTTAGTGCACAGCAACTTACCTGGGACTAAAGTAATGTTTTTATTTTCCTTAATATCCTTTGCCTTTTGCAATGTAATTACCCTCAGATTGTTTATCTTTGTTAAGGGAATAGAGTGTCTTTGAAATGGATCACAGCAGGCTTTTTGGTTTCTTTCAAAATATTTTACAAAGTAACACAAATGGTGGGAACAAATTGTGTCTTTTTCACTGTACTGATTATTTGTCCGCCAAGACAACACTTCTATTTCTTGCTCTGACAATTGATCAGAAATCACATAAATATCCCTATTCTTTGTTAATGATGTATTTTTGCAGCAAGAGTTTAAAAAAATACCCACAGTACATATGAAACTAGGTCTATACTCACTACTGCACGCCATAACTTCCATAGTTAAGAAAAAACAGAACAATAATCAGGTATATTACTTACACCACTTCACATCACACACTTTGTTTATGATTTTAAAAAGGCCTACATATTACACATTATAAATACACTACCACACACTTAAAATATCAAAAGCCATTAATGGGGATACAACACACAGGATGTTAACTAGACAAAAGCAAGCTGTATATTGAACAGACAGCAAGAGAATCTGGAGATGGAAGGGGACTCATGTTGAGAGTTGTTATGCCCTGTCCAGACAGGAGGAAAACACACACATAAAAGTGTGTCCCTGCAGAATTTTGTTTCACTTGACTGAATCAAACTTCAAACTGTTTCTTAAAAATGCTTAATATATATAGTTATATGTTTTTGCTTTATAACTAAAAATACATTTTAGAACATTTTACTTTCATAGCTAGCAAATAAACTAAATGTTTGAAAATAATGCAGTTTTATGAACTATTGCTTTCAATTGGGTATATTTTGATATTTTAATTCAATAAACATTAATCCCTTAGAGCCAACAAATATAACAAATATTCCTTCCCTTTCTTAATGTGAATAAAGCAAACTACTTCCATATTAAATAAACCTAAAACCTACAAGTCAACATTGTTTAACACGTTTAAAGATGAAAATGTTATATATATTTCAATGTTGAGCCATGTTGTGATTCCGGGTCACCCGTAATTAAGGGTTATCACACTGTTTAAAATTATTTGTTTTAACACTTCTGCTGCTGCAAACATGTTTAAACATGAAATTTGCATAAGTTTCTATGTTGAGAAAAAAAATCGTCGGGGTCTGCAGCAGCCAACGCGTTAAGTGGGTTGCAGCCAAGAATACGTCTACCATAAAGTGCAAAAATACAATGCAAGTATATTATCTATAATTTTAGCTCCACAGTCCTTTATTTTAGAAGATGTTATTGACTTTCTAACATCCTTACCACAAACACTGTCTTTGTCAATGAAAATACCTTTTCCGCTATTCAAAAATTTATTTATTAACTTTACATTGTAATAAAACTTTTAGAACATAGAAACCCACAAATATTATTTCACCATTTGAAAGGAAATTTTATGCTCTTTTCAGTGATATATGGTTGTATTAGGGTATCTGGAGAGAGATTTTAGCCAAAGATTGTTTTTTACATAACCGTCACAATTTGAAAAAAACCATAATTTTTGTTTTTTATGAATTTTTGAACATTGATGAAAAGTTATAATGCCAACACTTATAGTATAATCTGCTTCTCCATTAAATTTAGGACAAATTCATAAAGTTTGAAGCCTCTAGCTACATAAATATAAATGTTATTTAGAAAAACGTGGAAACGTACAAGCTGATTTACCGCTCATACTGCCCTCGGAAATTACATTTTCGTAAAACTTTAAACGACTATAATTCTGAAACTACTTAATGGAATTTGGTGAAACTTTGCATTTTTTCTTATTTTTATTGTCACTTGATATATACAAATTTGTATTAAAATCTGAGACCATGGGTGTCAGCCCCTGGATGATTTGGCATGGAATGGCCCATAAGTAACTGTTTGGCACATCTCTAACCCTGCTGTTCAAGGTTATTGTACCCAACCTTCCCACCCTACTTCCCATCCATCCCTATTTTGCATTTGTGTGTGCTTTCCCCATATGTCCAAGAGTACAAGCTGTTAATTTACATACCGCACAACAAACTATTTTTTAGTGATACATTTCCTCTGGAACTGGGAATTATGAAGGTTTTAGTCTTTTTTTAGCAACTTCTGTAATTCAATTGTTTGGATAGTTCAAATTTGTTTACCGGTCTTTTGATAGTTCAAGGTGTTTACCTTGAGATTCAAATTAGGTTTTAAGTCTTTTTTTAGCAACTTCTGTAATTCAATTGTGGAATTATCTAATTTCCACTATATCACACAAACAAAGCTAAAATTCTCTACGGGCATCTTACATTTTCTAAGATAAAAAGTTATCGTACATACAATTATTTTGACTGGTGCTAAACTGGAGGCCACAACTTGAATTTACCTGCGAGCGGCCTCCCTCTGCTCTTGTGCCCTTCTCCTCTCCTCCTCCTTTTGCTGTTCTAGTTCTCTCTGGGCTAGTAACTGCTTTTCCAACTCCTCCTGTCTTCGTCTCTCCTGCTCCAACCTGAAACATTAAAGTTATCACACCAACTGCAATTAAGGTGGATTATACTGGTTCCCACTAATAATATAAGGTAAGATAATGGCAGAATAAGACTGAAAAAAGTGTTTAGTTATCTCAGTAAAAAACTACTTTACATGGTGTTCCAACGGTTATGTTTTTACAAGTATATTTTAAAAAGATGATAACAAAAATTAATTAATATATTTTATGACTTTAAAACAATAATATCTCTAAAGAATTTGATTTCAAATCAAATGAAATTGTTTCATGCACATATGTTTAACTCTATTATAATAATACCATAAATTAGTGTCAATTAACAATTTTTAAAGTACAGTAATTAGATATCTCAAAAGGTATCCTATGACTTAAAGGTAATGTATTCAGTTAACAATTTATAAACAAACTGTTGAGTAGGATGACACGTGTTGTTCAATTAAATCAAAAACAATAAATTACATCTCATCATAACACTGCAAAATGTATTTAAACTTAAACTGTAATACATACAAGTCGGTAACCATACTTAAAAAAGATAGTACAAGGCAATTGAATTTGACCAGTCACACCGGTCATTATCAGGCCCAATCAGAGAATGACACATTTTATACTGACATATTGATCATGTACACTAAGGGTGTGCAACTACTAAAAATTAGAGTATTTCAGTCAAATTTGTCAATACTTGGCTCAACTGGAAGTTTTTTAAAATAGTTTAAAGTCGGTTTGCAGAGGATTGCCAACTATTGCAAACAGCTGAATTACGTACTATTAGCCGAAAAAGATGACGGGAAACATTATACAGGCCAAAATGGCGAACGGACCACGTAATATTGGTGGCTTTCACTGACTATTAAAGTTTAAGATTTCCTCTCTATTTTCAAATAATTTTCCTAGGTAATATTTAGATGTAGGCCTAGGTATAGAAAATATTTTATGTTTCAGTAAAACAAATCTTATAGGTAGGCCTAATTATGTAATTATAATTATTTTCCAACAGAAAATCAAATAGCCTAATAAATACATTTCAACTATTTACTATATGTAACAAAGTTGTTTAAAATTTGTATAGGCCTATTTAATTTTAATGCATCATTTTCTCCAAAAATAAAAATTTAACTCTTTCACAATTACATAAGCCTAGTGAAAAGTGAACAACAAGAAGAATGATTTAGACTGCAGCGACAGCTGTGAATTGTTGCAACAATCGGATCTTTATATTGGGACTCTCAATTAAGCCGGCCAAGTGTAAGCATCTCTTATATTGGGCCTCATCCCATATTAATTAAATACCCCATAAAAAGTGTTTTGAGCACTAAAAGCTCAAATTTTAAATAGAAGAAAAGCGGCAAGCAGTTTTGATTCTTTTTTCTGTGGCCGTGAAGATTACAGGCTTGCAGTGGAGAAAATCAACCTGTGAAAAATACTAAATTTATATAGCCTATAGGCCTGTACATATATTTTGTTTATCTAAAGGAAGATAATTTAAAGGATAAACTGATGAAAGAAAGGTAGGACTAAATTACATTTTATGGATTCAAGATTTCAAAATACTGGTGAGTGGTAGGGCTAGTTGAAAATTTGAAATAATTCAATTTAGCATACCTCAGAAATAGACGAAGTTTCCTTGCTCAGCTGCAAAGTGGCATTCTCAAATATTTCTAAAATCTCCACCGCATATTCCATCGTCTTCCAATCCTCGCTGGTCATTTCCACTGACAATTTTGTTTCAGCATGTGCATTCACAAGTATTATAGCTTGTCTCTGCTCGAGGATGCGTCGGAACATATGAAACGTGGTGTTCCACCTAGTCGGTTCGTCTTGAATAAGTTTGTGTGTTTTGATTCCCAGTTTCGTCTGTTGTTGTTTCAAGATCTTTGTGTTTTTAGAGGAGTGTTTGAAACTTCCTACTAATTTCTTCGCTTTAGTGATCAGGTTGTTTATTTTGGCATGATTAAAGAGACCATCCTTGATCACCAGCTGTAGAGAATGTGCAACACAGGGAATTGCTGTGAAGTCAGACTTATTAAGGGCTGAAGTTATGTCTGTCCCATTGTCCCTAACAACTGCCACTACTTTATCTTTCACATTCCAATCAGATAAAACTTTCATCAAAAAAGCCAATAAATTGTCTCCAGTATGACTCACTTCGGGAAAGGGAACCACTTCAAGGCATCTATGCATCCTAGAGCCATTGCTAGTGAAGAAGTGGGCGGTTACAGCCATAAAGTCCACTTGAGAAATGTTGGTCCACATGTCAGTTGTAATGGCAACATGGTTGGCTTCCATCATCTGTTGTTCCATTTTCCGATGTACTTCATTATACATTTCTGGCAGAATCTTATTTGAAAATGTTTTCCTAGAGGGTATGGTGTACCTTGGCTCCAGGTGGTTCAACAACCGTCTAAAGCCTTTGTTCTCTACCACAGAGACAGGCTGTTGATCTAAACTGATCATTTCAGCTATTAATCTGTTTATAAGAAGTGCCCTGCCATCTGCAGGCTTAAATTTTGACATTCTGTCCGCCAAGGTCGTCAGTGTCACTTGTTTTTTCTTTTTTAGTTTTATTCTTTTAGGGTAGCTAGGCCCTTGTGGAGATGTGGAAGTATGTGATGAAATTTCACTATCTGGGGCTGAAGGATCATCAACACATTCAGAATCAGATAACTGGGATAAGACAAACTGATGGGCTGGTATTTCTACATGTAACTGCTCCATAGGTACACTAGGGCTCATACTTGGGGTTTTTTCTACATTAGGTTGTTGCTCAAATGAAGGTGTGGGAGATCTGACAAACAAATGTTCATGTTGTTGTGAAGTTGAAACCTTAACTGGCTCTTCAATTCCCACATTTGAGGTTACTGTTGCAGTTGTAGCTGTTGCAGTTGCAGCTGTTGCAGTTGCAGCTGTTGCAGTTGCAGCTGTTGCAGTTGCAGCTGTTGCAGTTGCAGCTGTTGCAGTTGCAGGCTTTGCTGACTGAGTAAGAAATGTTTTTACAAGGGTTTGGCTAGGTGGCTGGGCCTGTTTTTTCTTACTTCCTCCCCCAATATTGTGAAATTTTAAGTGCTTCATCAAATTTGAGGTGCTTTTTGAGCCACCGCCTCTAGATATTAACTTCCCACATATATTGCATTTGGCAAAATTGTCATTTGCCTGATCTATTTTAAAGTGACCCCAAACTTGAGATGACATATTTAAAAATACCGACAGTAATGTTGCTACTATAACTACAGTCCAGGAACAAAGAAACTACTTACAATATTTCAACATTTCAGTTAGAAACTGAACTAATTCACTTCAACTATATTACACAAAACTAAACTAACTCATTTCAAAATATTATTTATTTACATTACTCAACGAAATTGCTACACAAATCCGACAAACTAAGCTGTTCAAAGTTCAAATACCAATCAAAACTACGTTAAAAGAATGATCTCACACTAACCTCACAAACCAAACCAAAACATTGGTCAAGTTGTCGTCGTAGCTGACGCAGTGTTGCCACGTCAATACGGCGTTGTGGATTTCCCCACTCGTGGGTTATTAGTAAAATAGCCCTTCGCAAAGCTTTAATAGTTCTTCTTTGTCTAATTATCGCTGCCGCGAATCTACATCTTATCTATGCCTTAAAAATATTATTGGTTACGTTACAAGTAGAGGCTAATTTGTTGACTGATAAAGGGTATATGTGATTGCAATTTTGTAATCGAGAGCAGGTACTTTCTAAAGTATAGTTCAGGAATTTGCTACTGGGACCCCGGCAACTGGCAACACTGCTGCTTGTTTGCAGTTTAACAAAGGCACATATCTGCCGTTCCCTTTTCGTAAATAATAATAAATAGAAGTCAAATTAACGACTTTTGCAAATATTGTAGTTGAAAATAAATTTGTATTGATTTGTAAATTTGCGTGACAGAAATAATGTCGATTTTTAATTTTAATTATCAATAATAAACTTAATTTCAGGTGAGGAAAGGATGATGGTATGGTAATAAATAAGAAACAATGAAACAATTTTGTTTTGGAGTCTGAATAAAACATTTATTTGATTCTTCAGAACTGGCTTGATTATTTCTTTTGCACTGCCAATATACACGTAGTTAGTAGTTGGTTTTGCTGTCTTCTGTCTTCACAATTATTTCGGCTGATGAGGCTGTCAACTGTCAACTTATTGGAGATTTATACGTTTTTTGAAATTAGCACTCTTCTTAGGCCTACTGCAAATACAATTTTATTTTAATTTATCGTGCAGGTACCGAGGTACCGGTACCGACATTTCAACATCGATTCTCGGTACCGGTACTTTTCCCAAGAACCGGTGGTACCGAGAATTGACTTCAGATACCGACACATCCCTAGAGTTGGGTATTTTGATTTTGATTCACTGATTTCTTATGCATGAACTTTGATCAGCTTGGCAGCCAAGTAAATTATTCTTTAGTTTGTACATGAGCTCTGATCAATATTCTTGTTAACTTTTGTACTGTATGTACGTTGTTGAAACGAATAAAGAATTATTATTATTATATACAATTCTATTGTATGTAACGTTGAAAATAAAAACACTATTGCTCAGTACCTCAGTGGCTTGAAAAGATGGTTGTTTAAAGTTGAAAATGTGGAATTTTTATTTCAAGTTATGAATTGATCTATATACAAATGTTACCGTACTATATCATTTATATTGTATTACTTTTTTAAACTTATTATGTTATTATGTTTAGTAGAACTTCTGTGATTGTTTATACATCTAGTTCCTTTATTGTTTCTTGCCCCGATTGCTATAACTTTAAGTTTATTACTTCACACTTGTATAGCTATCCATGATTACGCTATTATATTCCCTAACAACTAATTATGCATTATAAATTTGTTTTCTATTTTAACAGTTTTTCTTGCAAAACAAAATTTATAATATTTGTTAATTACTATTATTAATTTTTTCTTGACAGGTATCCTTCAGCCTTTATAATAAATTATATGTGATAGAGGCCTCAAAACTGGCTATGCCTAGGAGGCCCCTAAATTTATCCACCAATAAATAATCTAGTAAATGTGGTTTATGTATATTGAAAGCACTTTTTTGTTTGTTTTTATAATATTGTAGGTGTGTGTATGTGTATGTAATATGTGTAATTTAATATGTTTCATACAAAATGTTGATTGTACCTGTGCCATATGTACTATGTTTACATGTATATTGATGGATAAATAAACGTTTCATTAATTCATTCAATATAAATTACTTTGCTGGATACTATATCAATCTGATTTGAGCTAGAGGTCAAATGATTTTGCTTCATAACTTAAGAACAGTCTTCAATATATAAATTCAAAAACCATAATTTTTGAAAGCATGTAGTCAAACTGAAAACCTGCCTCACTAAATTGCTTAATGTTTTCATGAGGAATCCCTATCATAAATTAATATGCTTGTTATGGTCTCTACATATTATAGAAATTCAGAAAATATTAGAAATTTGCTTAGGGCTTTTCCTAATTGGTCTTTGTTTCAATTCTTACTTCACAGAGATAAGAATTTAATGTTGTTAAATGACTGATATAACGTATTAGGCCTACTTATTTATCAGCAATAATAAAAGGTTCTCCAGTTCGCCACAGATTGCAGCACTCATATCTGTGATAACTGTGTCTACACGCAGCACAGACAATTTAACAGGAATTTACCAGTGTAACTAGGATCATGAAGCCTATTAATATTTATAATTAACAACTACCTACCTTATTTTTTCTCTCTTTTCTTGCTCCTCCCTTTCCTTGCGTTCTCTCTCTTCCTGTTCTTTCCTCTGGATCTCAAGTAAAGCTTTGCGTCTTCTTTCAAGCTCAGCTTGTCCTTTTTCAAAATTTTCTTTTCTCTTGTCTTCAAAACTGGCTGGTAATTAAAACAATATTGAATTACAAATTATTTAGAGACAGTAATATGATTTTGAGAGATTAAACGCAATGACAAAGGATATTATTGTTTCCTCCCCTAAGAGATAATTTATACACTGATCGGTGTGTAAAGGCCAAAAAACAGTGTAGATGACCTAAATCAATTCAGAATGGAACTTGGTGTTTGAAAGTTATTGCCAGTTTTAACCAGTAATTTTATAAACATTTATGAAGTGTAAATTTTGAACCAAGAAATGTAAATTAATATTTAAATGATTAGGCCTTCTTGTATCAAAGATACCTCGTCAGGTCATATCAACAACTATTGGAATGTTGATGTTTTAATTTCTTAGTTCAAACTTTAAATTCATTCCAATAGTGGTTTTATTTGCTGAATGAAAAGCCAACTAGTCTCATCGTTTTCAAGATAAGCTCTTAGTACATTACTGTATGAAGTTGTTTGTCTTCAACTTATTTATTCTTTATTCAATCTACATGTATTGTAGAAAATTATGGTGAAAATCCTTTACCTGTTTGCCAAGCATCGCCTGTTTTTCTTAGAAATTAGAAATATTAAATTAGTTTTTTTGTTACTTGGTTTGGACCTACTAAAGCAAATTCTTTGTTAGATAGATATTGGTGGTGTTGAATTTGTGTTATTTAAGAAATTATTATGGACATTTGACATCACAGATTAGTAGAGGTGTGCGGATATCCGAAAAGCCGGTTCGGTTTCGGATCGGATTCGAATATCCGATCCGAAGGTTTTTTCAATATTCGATAAGGTCCAGTATAAATCCGACTTATTCGGATAGACTGTATATCTGGGGATAAAAAGCCAGAAACAAATCAATAAATAAGTTTGGGGCATTACTAAACCCTTCAACTCTGACAACGTCGGTCAAGATAACGCGACACAATGCATGTCGCTTTGTTTTTCGGTTTCGGTACGAATCAATGCATCGATACGATATTTGTGTAGATTCGCGATGTATCATATCGCGATACACGGCCGAATTGTACATCATTTAAGCAAACAAAGAATGAATACGGTCTATAAAGAGAAATGCGCGGTAGCGAACGTTGTTGATTTAAACAATCACAAATTTATACAACATTTCAACTCGATGTCGATTCAAGATTCACGGGATGGACGCAGACAACGAGACAACAATAGTGAATTACTGGCGAATAAGTCGATAATTTACAGTCGATAGTCAATATCCGATAGTATCAACATCTCACGATTCAATGAGCAAGCTCCCATAGTCGTAATACCAAAATTGCATTTATGCAAACAGAAATTTTAGTGTACGACATTTAAAACTGCTGCTACTGATATTTGTTTTCCATTCAATACCTTTTAAATACTGAGTAAATATTGCTGACTTGTGCAAAACGAGAAAACGAGTTACATAGATTTCTCTATGGGGGAGTTTCCTGGTATGATCAACGAGCTTAATCCATCTAGAGCTCTCGTACTCCAAGAAAAGACTTCACTTTTTTTACTCAACATGTATTACGATTACGACGACGGATTCACGAAAGCATCGCTTAGTTATCTATTATTTATTTACACAGGTTTCATCGTTTGGTTATTATTTGATTTTGATAAATTAATTTCTTTAAAATGGAATCGAAAAAGAATAGCATTATATGGAAATTCTTTAAAAAGAACGAAGCCGATAGTGAAGTTGCTGAATGACTGAAATACAAGCTTTAAGGTTATGTTGTATGTGTATATTCCGGTGACAAATTAAATAAGTTTATATTTTTTTTTTACAAAAAAAAGTCAAACTAGTTAGTAAATTTATAAAACAAAGGGAATTCTTGGGTCATTTTAGTTAACTCATGCAAGGAAGGCCTACTGAGTCATTGTTTCATTGCCTAAGTCGTGCTAGGCCTAATATTATGTTGTAATGTCTGCTACTTTTATACATCAGTGATTCCGGTCTTTTAATAACTACTAGGCTATCATCATATTAATACGTTTCCTTGTTTTGTCTCTTGTCTGACCATATATAAATGTTTGGTTTTTTACTACATCCAGATAGTCTAAGGAGTTATATCATAATAACAAGGATGATAGTCATGGGGACATTAAATAATTGAAGTTGAGTAGTCTAATCTAGGCCTACTTTTATTAAATTTCATAACTTTAACAAAATTATTATTTTTTAACTTGTAATTTTTTGTTACCACTAAAGCCAAGTAAGTTTGTTATTTGATCTTTATTACCAAGTTTTACAATCATAGTTTGGAAGTTGTGATATTACCAAAAACATTATTAAATTTGGTTTATTCATAAACATTTGATTCTTTTATCATCCAGTCTCCAAAATAAATAGTTATTTGTTTACAAACAGTTCAATTATTTATATTAGCCTACACCAGTTTATTTGTTATAAGACTATCTAAATTAGAGTAAGAACAATAGCTATTAAAATAAAACATCATAGACAGTGGTTTTTATTCACTGATTTTAATAACAAATGTAATGTTGCCAAATTATAAATGTTTAGTTCATGCTCATCCAGTAAACATATTTTGTGTTTTTTCACTGCAGAGGAGATAGTATTCTTGAGTATGAACAGAGATTGGTATATTGCTCCTCCAATTAGACATGCTGTTTTCTGCTGAGGTCACATACATGTGTAGTCTTTAATTACTCAGAAAGATACAGAGTAAAATAATAACCACTTGTTGTCAACCTATTGAAAAATAAAATAAAATTACTTAGCTGAAATATTGTATATTAATATCTTGCAAGGGAAAAGAAAATGTTAAGTTCCGACTTGAAAATATGGAAATTCTAAAAGATTGATGTACAAGTGCGGTACTGGCAAAGTAAATATCCGAATCTGAAAATTATCTGATCCAAAACCTTCACTATCCGATCCGTATCCAATTTAAACTTAAGAAATCCAAACCAAAACTGATCCGAACTAAAAATTCACTATCTGCACACCTCTACATATTAAATAAAAAAAGTTATGACCAGTGATTTTGTCTTTAATCAGTGATAGCAAATGTCCTCCTTTAGATAAACAAGCAATCCAAATGTTCTAAAAGAGTTAAACTGTTTAGTTAAATGTATTTATTGTTATGTTAGTTACATATTAATTACCAAGACATTGTAAAACAATTGTTAAGACAATTTGTCTTAGTTAATTGTTACATTGGAATTCAATCATTAGTGTTCATGCGGGCATTTCAACTCCAAAAAACATGTAAAATAGGCTAATAGTGAAATTTTTCCTAATGGGTATACAAATGATTAGTAAAAGTAGTCAAATGTATTTCATTATGACGAATACTCTACTGTTAAGTGTAACACCATCGAGATAACCATTATAATTTATATCATAGTTCGGATCCCAAAACGCTTAAAATCACATGACCCAATTACCACAGGTATCTGATAACTTACAAATAACTAGTTTTATTAATCATTCAATAAAAACCATTTGATTTTTACTACTGACAAATGTTTGCCACCACCTTAGTTAGTTACACTTTAAAGAAACCCCTGTAAATACAATGAATACAGACCCCACAAATTATCAGAACCCATAATATAGAACTATTTTCACTGCAAAAAAACACTTTAGTTTGAACATTTTAAATATGGTTAAATTTTTTATGAGAAAACAAAATTAATTAAAATTAATTATTTAAAGAAACAAATGTAAAAAAAGATTTGAGATTATAAAAATACCTGAAAATTTCAACAGATAACATGGATTCTAATTAAGTTGTACTTGGCTCCCAATTTTTACTTTCTCCCCCTTATACATAGTATATGGAGAAAGTATTGTTTTTGTAAAAATTTCCTAATTTGAGTTGTTAGTGGAAATATTTGTTTTGGTGCTCCCTGAACCTAAAAAAGTGATTTTTACGTGATGCCTGTGTGTCTGTCTGCCTGTCTGTTTGTCTGTCTGTATGGATGTGTACAGAGCCAGAGCCCTACCAATGGTCTGATTTTTATGAAATTTGGTATGTAGGTACTAAACCACGATATCTCCAGGCGTTTTTATCATTTTTTGGAATTTTTTATTTTTAAGGGTAATTATCTCCCAAAAACGGCCAAAAACATGAAAAATCAAGATTTCTCAAAAACGGCTTTAACGATTTTGATTAAACTTTACTCGTTTGTAGAACTTTAGTTTTTCAACAAAATGACACCACCTGCATTTCTGTAAAAATTTGGGTTCAGAAATTACAGGACTTAAAATATCAAAAATACTGTTTTTGGATTTTTCATAAAAAAAACATAAATATTACAAAATATTACTATTCACCAATAAAAAGAGCTCAAAAAAACTAAATAATATTGTATTTTGAATTACTATTCTACGATTACAGGTTGCAGAGACAATTTAAATTTTCATTTTGCTGTAAACGCAGTACGTTTTCCAATGTTTTTCTTATGGGTAATACAAAAATTACTATTTCTCTCTTATTTATTGATCAATTTCGTTCAAACTTGATATGCCTGTCAAGTTAGCATTAACCAACAGAGGAAATTCAAAATGTTGCCCCTTAATAACCCTGAGGGGGATAATAGGGGGCATTTCCCCTATTAAAACCACGTCTGTAGTGATGGATTCTGTAGTGTCTCCTAAACAGGGATTTGGGTGGATATTTTTGAAAATAACTTGTTTACAAGATATTCTGTACATTTTACCGTGCTTTGTATTCTATGTGTAGTAAATAAAAAGTAATTTATTCATTAAAGTTGGGCTAAAAGGGAGAAAGTATGTGTCAGTTTCCTGATACTGATTATTAAAAAGAAGTAGAGTAGTTCCAAAATATCAAGTTTGATTTTATATACTATGTTTATTATATTTTTCTTATTTTTAATATGATTGAATATAAATATTTACAATAACTCTTACACTCATGTGTTTTAAATTTTAATTTTATATAAAATTTAGTCTACATTGTTCTATAACGATTTATTTATTGTTAACCCCAATTAATAAATTACCACTACTAAAATAATTTATTTAAATTTTAACTTAGATGCTTATTAACCAGTTGGATCCCGACTTTTGCTTCCCACGGCCCCTCTAGTGACCCTTGAGGCTGCTCATATAACTTAGGCCTTTTGCAGTTATTAACCCATTGGCTTACCTGAAATTTGCCACCTGACAAACCGTTCAGTTTCCTAAGAAAAATTACATAAATGTAGGCTTTTACTAAAACTGTCACTATAGCAAAAATTATTGCTCAAATAACGTAATTTTTGCATTAATCTTTAGAGAAATAAATTATCTTCAAGAAGAAAATACTTTTGACATTTATGAATGGTAAATATTATATATATATAGTTTATAAAAAACAATAATTTTAAAAGGAGTTACATGTAAAAAACAAAAAAAATAATGTTTCAGCCCAACATCTATTATGTATTGTAGGTTATTTATTTTTTTACATGACAATAAAAAATGTTAGTGATCCATTTATATTTGACCTAGATATAACATATTTTCCAAAATCATATTTTTCTGAAATTTGACTAAGTTTCCCCAAGTATGGGCAAATGCATAAAAAATACATACAATCAAAAAATGAAAACAAATTTAAACAACAAATAAATAAAAATAAAAGTTTAAAAATTAAATTTTTTTTTATAAAAAAATAAAAAAGTGCTATCCCGAGTATACTTGGGGTTGCACGTTCGGGCTACTTTCGGCGGCCACGAGTATACTCGGGGTTGTGAGCCAATGGGTTAAGTCCATTATTTAGTTTATTAGTATACACGATATTCTCCTTACTACGGCCGGATTTCACCAAAGTTTAAACTCTCGTTAGAGCCCATATAAGTAAATTTTAAGTTCAGTATTAACTGGCAAAATCAAATTTCACCACACGGTTAGCGCTAACTGGCGTTTAAATGCGTCATTTATTATTATTTTATTTGTTTATTTATTTCAGACTGAAATAACCTGAATCATTACCTTACTTACATTTATAACAAAAACAAACTTTGAAACTATTGAGCATAATGTAACCAATGAGGTTAATATATCTAGAGGTCTCGTCTGGGATACAAAAATTAAGCCTACACGGTCGACCACCATTTTCCATAGGTACCAATCAAATCCTTTCTTCCCAAGTTAAATGTTTGTTAGCTGACTGTTATATAACTCGTGAAGTCCATGTTTGTTAGCTGACTGTCATATAACTCGTGAAGCTCAGGATTTGTTTGATTACCATGTTGGAAGAAGAGTTGACAGGGGGTAAATGCCGGATCCCTTTTCCTCTTATTTTTTTACAGCAGCCGGTTGTTTCAGCATTAAAACAAATTCTAAAGTATAAAATAAACTAGTAAAGATAATTATGTTTTTAATCAAAGTGTTTCAAAATATTACGTTAATTGAACTAGCGTTAAAGAAAGTTTGGCGAAATCCGGCCTAAATTTGACAAAGTATTTTATAGCATTTTGTTAAATTAAACATCAAACCATTACATAAAGCTGATGTCAGACAGTAATAAAACTAACAGGTGTTAAAAGCCGGAATATTATAACAGGGCTGCCAAGAATCGCAACGTAAAACAAAATACACAACAATAAAGGCAGTATTTTGCTGCGCTACCTGATATATTCAGTATAATTTAAGTTGGAAGTATGTGCTGTGGCAAACGTGAAATACAAACTTTTGCATGCTGCCGCTACCCTGCGGCGAGGGGTCATGGCTGAAAATGACTCGACCAGAACTGTGCGAAGATGGGATCCAAAAGGTTAACTTGGGTATAATTTTGAGTTACTTAATTTAAAGGTGCAAAAAATACAAATAAAATATGAAAAATATCTAAATAATTTTTATTTTGTTTAGATTAGTTTAAATTGTATAAATTAATATCAATTAGGCTCTATACAACTGTAGAATTATTACATGATTCACTGTTTATTCCAATAACCATATTTGCATGCCTGATATTTTAACATTTTTCATCAGTGTATACAATTTATCTTTTTTTACTCAAATATCTAGATGACTCTTCAAACCAAAATTACTGTTTGATCATCATGGTGCAATCATCATTGACAACAAATACCTATGTTATTTTAATTACTACATTTATGCAAACCAAGAATAATTCTCTTATCAAAATCAATTGTTACATTATTGTGCCAAACTAAAAATAGGATACTACTTTTAAACTAAACCAATTATACCAAACAAAGGACTCTACCACCAAATTTATGTTTAATATGCAGAAAATTTATCCAGTGAACACAACAAACCTTCCAAACACACAAAAAAAGACACAACTGAAATAATCACCGGCTGATATCATTTCCTGTCCCAGCAGTCCAGCGAAAGCAACTAAAATAACGAAAGAAAGAAGAAAATCAATCATTCACAACTGAAAAAGTTAAATCTTATGAGTTAAAAATTCATAAAAACCAATCTAAAAAATAAAATTATTTGTTAAATTGTATTAGACAAAAGCATTTAAATACCTCCTTTAATGTTACTGTATGTTTAATATTTGAATGTTAAAAAGATAGGAACACAAAATTTTTGTTAATTTTTGATCATTAAAAGCATTTAAAGATTATTCAGGAAAGCTAATATTAGGCAAGAGGTGTACCAATAACATCATTGCAATAGAAGAAAAACTAATCAAATGCCTAAGTGAGGGCATGATTCATCATCACACATTTTATGCATATTTTGAATTTTAAATATAACACTAAATATGATTGTAGCTGGATAAATTTACTAACTATAATTACAATGTAAGTAGCTACAAAAACAATCCGAGTACTAAACATGAAGTGAATTATTTGAAAATGGACGTAATAAAAATGTAATTTGAATCTTACGTAACTAGTCTAAACCTCTCAAATTTAATAGACTTCGTAAACAAATTCATAGTCTAGCGAAACTCCCAAAGTTTTGAAACCTGATTTATTGGCAAATTATGACGTTTTTATAACAAAATAGGGTGTGTGAGAAATACTGGACTGATCGGGTCAGCAAGAATACGTATTAGCACCCATTTATTTGCATCATATCAATTACTGCTGACCAGTATTTAAGCTCTTCTTCGCCTATTTCTTCATTTTGCAGTGAATGTCTCTGGATGTCTCTCAAAGAATGAATTGTGACTTTAAAATGTGTTTCCAACCAGTGTTTGACACTTGTGAAGAGTGACTGACAATCTTTATGAAACAATATGGAGAGCTTTTATTATGTCCCTATGTTAAGTGTAGAAAATCAGAGCCAGTAATTTAAGAAAATATGGACAGGCTGGGATAAAAGTTCTTGGTCAATAAAAATGTACACTAAAGAATAACTTAATAATTCTGGAATAAAGAAATTCAACAAGTATGTATAGGATGTTCGCACCAAAATTTTAATATACGTACATTGTTTCCTAGTAATTCATGTTTATATACCATACTGGTAAAATACTGTTTTCTGCTATCAGTTCTACAGTTTTAGAACAATATTTTAAGTTGTAAGCGCGTTTCACCAGCCACTTTCTGCCGGAAATGGTGACTGTTATACGTTGAAAACATAGGCCTGAATGTGTTTTATCAACCATGTATACATGTTATCTGCTGGGTAATAAACAGAATTTTATCATCTAAACCAGCCAAAACAGATAGCAGCAATGTGTTTACAGGCCGGGACATGAGATATTGGACGAAGATACGTCTTTGGTCAAACATGAACATCGACTTACATATTACCTGCTGGGTAATCTAACCATAATCTAAAAATAGCGATTGGACCACATTTTATCGGCCAAAACAGACAGCCAGAACATGTTTATAGGCTAAAAGTTCTGATTGGAATACTTTTTATCAGCCTAAAATGATGACCAAAATTAGTTTTGTAAGGCAATAACGGTCGAAAAAGGCATTTTTACAAAATTAATAACCGGTGTGTCCACAGAAACAGTTTTTAAAACTCTTGTGAATTTCCTCCACTTTACTGCGGTATTTCCAGCTGGTAAATATAGTACCCTCTTGTCAGCTCTACAGTTGTTTTAATATGATATATTAAACACTGAAAAAAACAGGAAGATGTTTTACTGATCAAAAATTTACAAGCTAAGTGCATTTTATGGTTCGAAAACAGAGTCTGACAACATTTCTTCAGACAAAAAAGACAACCAAACACGTTTACTTGGTGAAAACGTTGACTGTAAGTGTTAAACTACCCTAAATCGATGACAAGTGTGATTCATCGGCCAAATTCGGCAGTTTAACCGTGTTTCATATGGTACAAAAATTGGCAATTTTAATGCAATAAATAGGTCAAAAATACAAATTTGCCTAAAATGACAAATGAATTTACTTTAATGGCCAACAAATATAGCCTAACCGTCAACCAGAAAGTGTTAAGTGTGATATCGGCCAAGAATGGTGATTTTACCATACTTATGAGCCAAAAAATAAAACCAAAAAAAGTTTTATTGGCTGGAAAACTCCTCCCCTCCAATGTTTAATAATAAGCTTTTCACACATATAAAATCAATAAATATTGTTTATTGTATTTATTTTGTGATAAAACAAAAAAACTATGGATAAAAAATTAATAGACAGAAATATCTGTCAACCATATCAAGGAAACCATTATAAGAATAAGTTGTAAATATAGTAGTGACTTTGTTCAATGTTGTCCAGTAAGCTAGAAAGGAAAAAAATACTTTTGATTACTCATAAATGTAAAGTCAAAAGGAAGTATTTAGAGGGAAAACAACTCTTCGTTATCACTTGACACCGAAAAATTTAGTCAGCAGTGTAAACAAACCACAGTTAACTTTAAAATAGGCTAGATAAAACAATTAAATTTCACTCTATAAAGGCACAAATAAATGCAAAGATTTGCCTTACAAATGTTAACAAAAGTACAAGTTTTTCATTAAATTAGATAAACTTAAAATATTATACATTAAAACTAATAACATTAAGCAAACCTAGGAACAAGTTAAAGATATTCCAAACTAACCTCCCCCAAAGCCAGCAAGAGGGTCTCCCTGGCCGTCCTGAGAGGAGAGGGAGTTGTTCCGCTGGCGGCGCAGGGAGGGCGGGATGAGGTCCAGAGGCAGTGGCACCGGGATCTTGTCTCCGGAGCGGGCCAGGTCACATAGGTGCATTGCTAGGACAAACTCCTCGCAGGACAAGCGACCGTCCGAGTCCATATCAGACAGGCCCCTGTAGTGGAGTGACAGGCTCAATACAGTAACACATCAAAAGGTGGAAACATCATGTTTAAACATTCGAGGTCTTTTGGAAATTAACATCCGTTTCATCACTGTTCTTGAAGTAGTTGGGGTAGTGCCGCCATCTATGCACAGACATGCGCGGTAGGCCAGTCGGTATACAGCTGTGGTAAGTTGAAGGACCTGCTTCTGGATGAAATTTGAGAAAATTCAAGCAAGAGCTCAAAGATTGTGAAATGTCGATTTTCACAAACTTTTTCATCAATTTTCTGGACGAGTTCATCACTGAACATTGATGGCCTGCCACTCCTCTCCTCGTCATGGATATTTGTTTGTTCACTTATGTAGGAATCCAATTACGAACAACTCCTTCACTCGTAACTCTCGACCCTTACACAGAAAAAAGCACCTGATGAATATCTATTAAATCCTCCAAATAAAATGTTGTCTCTTGCAATTTGTAAAGTTTGATTTGTAATAAAGTCAAAGAGTTAATGTCCTAGAAGAAGAACTAAAGCATAAAATTTTTAAAACAACTTATCACTAAAAAAGGAGTATTACAGTGTTTCAGATTACTTTACTAAAAATATTGGAGGGCAGGTTCATAAAGTGTGGACCCGTATTGGGCTCTGGCCTTCAACTAGTATTGTAACATTGCATAGTAGTGAAGTAATTTTTGTCTCAAAAATGTATGTATAATACTATCCAATAAAGTAAATTGTTGTGCATTTTTTATGTCCCATTAATCTTGTACTAACCTATGCTAGACTTGGGATAAAGCACCTGTTTACACTATCCTCGTGACTAGGGGTGTGCGAGTATTCGAACTTCGAGCCGAATATTTAAAACGCCGACCAGTGAAAATAGTCGTCTACAAAAGTAAATTTAAAAACAACTTTCCAGAATCAATGTTAGAATTCTCGTAGTTTGCGTCGGTAGAGCTCCATTCCATAACAAATATAATTCTGCATCGCTAATGCTTTCGGTCCTTCGTAAAAAAATAACCAAACATTAAAGTACTGTAATATTTTAAAATGCCGACCTGATCAGTGATCAACCAACACAATGGAGCTACTTTCTCTTCGCTCAATCAGATCAAGTGGACCTATATCACACTATTCAGTTTGCAGTGCAGTGTTGCCGTTGCCCAGTTGAGTTGTGCAATATTTCACGGTTAATAGTAATTAATACAACAACGGTACTGCTCCAGAAAAAGTACCACAGGAAAAACTAGAATCCATTAAAACACTTTGTCTAATTGTTGCATCGGTACAGTCTTTTCTACAACTTACAACTTCGTACATTACACAATAATTATATTCCCTGGAGTCTGAAATTATGTTTGGCAACACTGTTGGCATGCCCACTTTGCAAACACTGAGCTCTATGTTATATCTGGAGTCACCACTCCGTGGTGAAAAAGCGTGCCACTGTGTTTATGGTCGTTATGTTGGCCAGATGTGTTTTTGACGTTTTGGTGGTGTAGTTATTTCATTTCCTATTGGTTGAAATTTTGGTGTAGTTATTTCATTTCCTATTGGTTGAAATTTTGACATCGTCCACCCAATGCATTTTGATTCCAAAAAGTCAGTGTTGACGGCACGTTATTGGAAAATATTTAGGCAGAGATATGTTCCAGATATAACACAGAGCTCAGTGTTTGCGAACTACCTTAAGACGTTGAGTGAAGATGGTAATTATGATGTAATAATGATTTCACGTGACCAAAAGCTAGGGACAAGGGTGTACGTGATGAACGAGATGAGTAGAGTAAGTGTTCACCCATACTCCACTCATCTTGGGTGATGAATGCCTAATAAACATGATGACGTTATAATGTGCAGACGAATTAGTACTCTCCAAAAATTGGATAGTTAAAAAATTGACGAATTGCAAGGTTCACAAAATCTAAGGATTTTATAAAAATTCGGAATGGTTACATAACGCATGTTATGTTATGGTAAATATGGAAGTCGTCTAAACACTTCCATATTTCCATATTGGTAAATTTGGATTTTTGGATTATTTAAGCTAGGCCTACGATTATTAACTAATTCCAGTGAGTACAATAAGATATAAACTGGTTTAACTATCTTATATTTATAAAAGGATAACCTAAAATTTACTATTTACAAACAGTTGAATGAGAGATAGGCTTCTGGGTTTTGGCAATTCCCAAAGCTAGGGCATAAGTCTTTGGTTACATGGAGAGTACATATGGACATATGGAGAGTCAATTATTATTATTATTATTATGGCTATGGAAGTACTGACCCAAAAGAATTTGACATTTCTATAGATAATCACAGGGTTGTTTCGAGCTTCTCAACAAAATTCTTAGATGTTGAATTGGACCTAAATTATAATAATACCGGTGGTCATATTATTTGAAAGGTTGATTGTATTCTATGGACGCCGAAGGCCCTAACCTAACCAAAAGCAAGACGCAATCAAAATGGCGCAGTGTTTTATTACGCCACGCTACAGCTGTGCGATTAAAATCATATTGTTAACTCCGCGGGATTGTTTGAATTTATGAATAAACGTCAGTAGAAGTAGAAACCATAAAATTTTGTAATTGTATGCTATCAAATTGTTAAAGTTGTGATGGAAGAAGAATGCATTGACGATCCTTTTCCACCTTCTGCTTCTGAAACCTTCTGTTTCAGAAGCAGATATAATAAATTAAGTTTATTAGGTAATAGGTTAGATAGAACATAAGCTAGGCCTATGATTATTAACTTATTCCAGTGAGTACAATAAGATATAAACTGGTTTAACTATCTTATATATATAAAAGGATAACCTAAAATTTACTATTTACAAACAGTTGAATGAGAGATAGGCTTCTGGGTTTTGGCAATTCCCAAAGCTAGGGCATAAGTCTTTGGTTACATGGAGACATATAACCAAAGTCTTTGGTCTCCATATGGACATATGGAGAGTCAATTATTATTATTATTATGGCTATGGAAGTACTGACCCAAAAGAATTTGACATTTCTATAGATAATCACAGGGTTGTTTCGAGCTTCTCAACAAAATTCTTAGATGTTGAATTGGACCTAAATTTGAATTGGAAAACTTATCTGCATGTAGTTGGAAAGAGGCTTAGCTCAGCTTGCTTTCAGATGTTAATATTAAGGGGTACCACCAATTTGGAAACTAGGCTAAGGGTTTATTATGCATATTTTTATTCTATTATGCAGTATGGGATAGAATTGTGGGGATCATCAGCTGACACATTAAATATTTTCAGAACTCAAAAGAAGTATAAGAATTCTTACTTTTTCAGGTTGAGTTTCGTGTAGACCCCTTTTTCGGAAACTTAAGCTAATGACACTGCCTTCCCTTTACATCTATAAATGTTTACTCTTGCTGGAAAAAAATTTTGAAAAAATTAGCCAGGAGCAGCATGATCATGATTATGATACGAGGCATAGGAGGGACTTGCAATTTAAGATACATCGTTTGTGCCTGTATGAAAGATCTCCTTCCTATGCTGGGATGAAATTTTTCAACAGCCTTCCTCCTGGTTTGAAATCTAAAATTGGTTCAAACAGTTTTAAACCTTCCCTTAAAGAGCATTTGCTTAGCAGTAGCTATTATAGTATAAATGAGTTTGTTTTGTAAAATTGGCATATTTTTATAAGAAACGTAGGTATTTCTCTCCTTTAACTGAAATGTGTTTTGTTTTACTCACTTGTATTGGTTTGATTTTGTACGGTACTTGCTTGTCTTGGTTTTTGAATATTGTACTATAGTTAAGTTTTAGTTGTAGTACCATTTGCCCATGTCACCAGTTTTTATAGCCTAGCTATGTAAGAAATGTAAAATATGACAATAAATATAATTTGAATTTGAATTTAATAAATACGGTAATATCTGCATTAGTTAACCTGTGGGCTGAAAATGTGTAGTTCTCTTCCTTGACGTTATTTGTTCTCTATGTAGGCAACCTACTTTGTATTGAAAGACAAATTTTTTGTTAAGCTTCCTATCAACAAGTGGTCTCAATAAATCTTACTTTTTAGAAACCTACCGTACTTATTTCGTTATTTTCCCACCGGAGGCCTTTATTTATTTAACGTAGGAATAATGAATCTAGAAGAAGTGAATGAAAGATGACAAATATTTAAAGATATAAATTATTTTACATTACCATAATGGATAAAATGTTTATTCTTTTAAATATAATATAAATAAAGAATACATAGAGGCCTAATCAAACATGCTCAAAGCACGAGAACTTTGACAAAATTCTGCCTGGCGTGGATCGAGTCAGAAAATCACTACTGGTATATTGCACACTCCTAGAGGAAAAAAAGCTCGGCTCGAGAAAGCTCGAAGCTCGAGAACTTTGAAAAAAAGCTTGGCTTGGCTCGGCTCGAGCCAGAAATCACTATTCGCACACCCCTACTTGTGACACAATATAAAATTTATGTGCTAATAATTGCTTTGTTTTTATTTAGCAACCAAGCATTGCAGTGTTTTATTCCAAACTAAGTTTTACATTACTTAGGAGATCCATTAAAATTGTTTTTGGTTTTGTTCATTAAAGCACATTCAAGAGGGGTTTCATGAAATGCAAAACAACGTCCTCGCCACTTACCATATCTGAGCAAGGACAGCCTGAGGAAGTTGTGAGGCCATCATTATGTTTCGAGCCTGAACTCCATTCATAAAACCAGTCCTGGCCCTGTCTGTGGTGTTGAAGAGCTGGGTATACTTCAGTTTGGAAGCATGAGGCACGGCCCACTCAACCAACTGGCTGCTTCCTCCGAGCCTGTCAACCCATATCAGAAAAATATAGGAAGGTGTCATTGTGTATCTCTTTTGGGAAAAATATACAACAATAAATCAATGACCACTTTTGGATTTTCATTCATCTTGACTGATCTGAAAATGAGAGAGAGATCCATGTCAACGATAATACAATGAACATTATGAACAGTTTAGGTATGTGTGTATTCTTGATGGGAACATAAGAAGTCACATCATTAAGTTGCTAGAGGTTTTGTAGTCTTGACTACAACCAAAAGACACAAAACTAATGGATTTTTTATTAATTTGGTATTTCACAAGTAAAGTTACTGTAAACTGGACAAAACTATCTGCAATAGATAGAAATTTAAATTTAAAATTTTGGTAAGCACCATTCATAACACGTATGTTCTACAATGCATAGCATGTAAATAATTTCTCATTTCAGTACAGTAATACACCTATTGGAAATTTCCAGCTAAGAGTACAATAATTGGTATATGTTTTATTAATATCTAGTACAGAAGAAACTGTAGGAGGTAATCTGAGTAAAGGTAAAAGACCGACTTAGTTTTGAAACAGATAAAAATAAAAATGTTCAGCGTACTGAGCAAATCAGGTTCAATGTTAGATCGCTTTTATCCCTCAAACTAAGGTTCATAGACTAAAAGAGTCAAAACTTTTTTTAAATGGCTATATAATGCTAAACCAATTTTGACCAGCAATAGTCCAGACAGGCAATGCTCTACTTCTCCAATGAGTCTTTGACCTCCTAACCTAAAACCACATCCATACCCTTGTATGCTTTAAAGTTTAGGATTAAAGTTTTCAGACTCCATAACGTGTGGTACTAGAAAATATATGGCAAGAACTCAATTAAAATTTGAATTTTAAGGGAATTTTATATTTAACAAAAATCACTTTTAAAGAATTAGTAAGATGAAATGAAATTGCATTAATTCTTTGACAACCCATGAAAAAGTCATATCTCACGTGAGATGCCTAGCATGTGAATAATAAATATAAATAACTGATATCTATGATATCCTTCATTCTATAATGACAGAAAAAATCCTGTAGAATTGGCTTTCTACAGGATTTAAAAGGTTTGGTCATTGTGAAGTCTTGGTAAAATAAAACAAACAAAAAACACAGTTAGACTTACCAGTCCTGGAAAAAGTTTGGTAACTTGAGTGCGTGAATTCTTGGCATAGTGATTTATTACAGAGCACAATATAAGATTACAACTTTATCAGCTAGCAATCAAGGCACTGCTCCAGCATAGTTTGATGAGTGATAAGACAACTAATAAATATGACTCCACACCACATTATTTATAGTTCACACTGTTTTACACTGAATTTAATTACACTGTGACTATACACAAGTTCATATATCCGGTTATCATTAAAGACAAGATTATTATGATTCAGTTACCTTATGAAACACGTTACAAAAGAATTTGTAATTTAAATGATTTTATATACTCAAATTTACTATTTTCTCAATATAAAACTAGGGATGAGTCATACCAAAGTTTATCGATTCTCGATACCGATACCATCGATACTTAGGATTTTTCAGTACCTATAGTTGTTAAAAACTATTGTTAAAAACAGTTACAATTGTATGTTACCATTTAAAATTATTTAGTAGCTTTTTGTAGTTAATTGTCAACCTAATTTTTTAATCCAATTTTGATGTGATTTAATGTTAATTTCACTAGTATGCTATAGTAATATATAAAAAAAAAAAACTGTTTAATAAAACTTCATAATGGGGAAAAACGTGGTTGTAAAAGATAATGACTCAAAAAAAGATGTTGGTCAGCCAACTGATTTATTGCTTTCAACCGGACCCCATCCCTCCCCTCCCATCCAGTCTTCCTTCCTTATCTCCAAGGTGAGATGTTTTGCCACTGAAAAAACACTCCCTGTGCCCTCTGTATCTTGAACGAACGACATTGAACGAATGGATCTCGATACCGATACCAATGTGCAAGAATCGGTGGTATCGAGAATCAGTATCAAGAATCGACTCATTCCTATATAAAACCATACCATTTGAAGGTTAAATACTTATAAATATATCTGAGGTATACGTATTAATATAAAGTACAAAGTACCTAAGTTATAAAGTATATATGTACTAATTTAGTACATTGTTTTTACTTGCTCAAAGAATATTTTAATAGTGTGCATGATTTTTTGTTTTTTTTCTAGTTTATTACTTTACTAGGAGTACGCTCTAATGTCGCGTAAGAGGATGAACCGAAGTGTTAAATTACTACCTTATTAGTATATTTCCTTTGGAAAGTGAACTATTAGCATGACCCGCAAGGTGAAACTTAAGCCCGGGACCACCATAGAAGTTCCTAACGTGTCCTCCTGAACACGTTTTCGAGGATTGTTCAAAATTTTACATATTATATGTGTTTGCACTCTAGCAGTTGCATTTTTTGGCCGATTTACTTCAAATTTGGTGGGGACATTCCTTTCTGTAATCAGTTAGACAAGTTCGTTGGGCAAAACAATCGGAAAACCCTAAACCCCTTTTTTGGGGATTAATCTTTGAAATTTCGAGTTTTTGGGACCAAAAAGGGTCAGAAGAAGTCACGTATATCAAATTAATTCATGTAATAAGATGGGAATTAGTGAGGCAAAACACAGATACAAAACCACCAAGATGTATGGTTGTTTTTTTTGTAGTGCTGTATAATGTTGGCATTCTCGCCGGTAACACTTTTTATCGACTAATTATCGTATTAAATCCAACTTGAACCACAGTGCTTCACATACGTTATGTGTATGGAATGCACAAGGAAAAATCGGTTACAGAAGGTTTACATTTGATTATTGCTATGGTATAACATTAATGAAATTATTATTACTATTGAACTCAAAAAAGTCACGTTTTGAATTTCTAACAGAAAGGTGTAGGTAGGTAGAGCCATTAGAACAAATTAAATAAATAACCTGTTCGTTCGTAACGTAACTTCTAACCTAAACAAAAACTTCAAACAACAAAAACAAAATTACAGCAGCTGAGCTGGTGTATTTTAACAGTTCAAACAACATGGTACTACAAAGCTCAAAATATGTACTGAAATAATGTTCAATGAAAAAACTAATAATTATTAAAATGTAATAATAATTTGTCAATTATAGTTTATTTAAAGCATTAAACCATCAAAACGTTACCCTAAAAATTTAATGACAATCCATCAAACCGTTAAAATGTAGATAGGGTCACACTACTTCGAATTCCAAACCGAGTATAAGGATTCACTACGTTCATCCAATTAAAGATTTGTTCATATTTAATAAAACTATTGTTTAATCTACCACCACTACCATTTTTATAACTTTTTTACCTTATTACGTGTAACTAATAAATAAAGTAGTACTGGTACATTAGGGTTGTAAAAACAGTTTCTATAGGTGGAGCTAAATTTGTTTATGTAAAGTTAGTAGTTGAAACATAAATATTAATTCACTGAGAAGTTCATTATTTGTTTGTTATATTTAGTTAGCAAATGAACAGGTGATTCAGATACTTAATAATTCAAGTTTGTTTCCATTATGAAATCTGAATTTTAAAGAACAAAAGCTGTTTATTAGTCCTTTATCAATCATGCAGTTATACATTGTTGTATTTTTAAAATAAATCCTGAAATTCACAAGATATGAGGACAAGTTAATAAGTCTACCCCTACTTTTTTCTCTTAGTCAGCCAAAACTCAAACATTTAGCCTACAAACATGTGCACCAACTGACATTTGAGGTTATCACTCTCATCAATTGTCACTTCTATAGTTCTATGGCAGATGGTTGTTGTTACTTTTCACTACAAAGTAAATTAAAGTGTAATTCAACTCCACTTATAGTTCCCGATACATTTTAACAATAAAAAAAAAGATTAACATGCTGTTTAACTTTAAAGGCCAATAAAGAGCTTTCGAGATTGACATGTAAATTACCTACAGAAAAAGAAGCAAGGAATTTAAGTAAGTATTTAATCTTGTTATTTAATATATTATTGTGGACAGTTTCCATCAATAGATAAATGAAAAAAGTTTCACAGTGTTTTGGGATTTAGAATATGATGTGAGAAAAATACTTAGAACTTGAAAAAATTAATGGCACAATCAAATGGAATAACTAAAAAAGCTGAAGAAGAGAACAGTACCAACATGCAATACATAAAACTAAAGAAACACAAAAGAAAGCACACAAATAAGACAACTGTACAACTGTACAGCACTCAAACGAGACTAGCGAGTCAGAGGGTGAACGACTCAGTGGACTAAGTGGGACACTAGCATAGCAGCGCAGTGGTAGCAACCAGAAACAGAGCACCTGGTCAGTGGAAAAACCCTGGACATGTTTGTTCATCTGTTTGTGATTTATTTATCAGATGCCCCTCCCGAGCCTTGGCAAGGGTTAACATAATTAAATGTTTCCCTTATTGCTGTGGCTTTATGTTCCCATATGTTAATTCTTTGATTAGTGTATAATGAACTCTTCACGGTATAATTAACCCTCTAACTTTTAATGATTAAATAATTAAACTGCAATAGTTGTTCTAGGCCCTATTATGGACAGACATAAAGACTACTTAACATCCAAATCAAAGGTCACAGTGAAATACATTAAAAGGTTTATTGAAAAATCTAAAATCGCTCAATATTTCTGGTTTGATCATTCAATTTTGAAGAAACAAAAACAGTAAACCAGGAATCTAAGGAACATAAAATATTTCTTAATAGGGAAACATTGAAATATCCTTCGAGTTTACACATTATGTTAACCCATAGTAAGCCTCAGGAGGGGAATCCGGTTAACATATAGGTCACAAACAGATGTCTGTTTGTATGTAACACGTCCAGCGTTTCCCCTTGCCCTAGTGCAGGTTCTGACCGCTACGCTGCTGAGCCCTCCTGTCCCTCCTAGTCGCGAGGCCCTGAACTCCTCCACCAAGTCAATCTGGCCTGAGCCCCCGCCCTGTGCAGTTGTACAGTTTTGTTGTGTCTTTAGGGTATTTTTTGTTTCTAAGGTTTTAATTTGTTTACTTCTTTTACATTTCTTGTTTTAGCGAATTTCCCGTATAGGGAAGAAGCTATTACCGTAGGTCTCATGGTAAGACTTAAGCCCGAGACCATGATAACTTTTCATTTTGAGGTCCCCAGATGCCAAAAACACCATTCGTTCAAATTTTTTTATATATATATATATATTCTAATCCAGCTATCTATCAGGCGTCATTTTAAACTACCACCCTGCGGCGTCATGCCTTAATCGGCATGTATATTAATATTTTATTAAAGTATATTACATTTAAGCTCTCTAGTAACAAATTGCTGACGTCAGATTCTTAAAATTCCAAAAAATAAAATTTTAACTACTTCCCTAACAATCTGAACTCATTTGAAACAAGTTACTTTACAGCGTCACTCGTATATTTCTATCTAGTCTAGTACCACTGAGGCGTCGTGCTGTATTTTTTCTTTCTGGAATGCATACCTTATGGCATCATGCAGTGTTGCCAGATTGAAATCTTCGACACAGAGGTTTGATTGAGATTGCAAGGCTCTGCTAATGCTTGAGTTTTGGAATTCTGTCAATCATCCGTTTTAGAAAGGCATTAGGTTTAAATTATTAACTAAAATTGACTTACGTCATTGTAATTAGAGTCAAGAAGTATATATAGCCTACACTCAACCAAAGATGATTCAATAAACATGTATTATATACTAACGATAACTGTGTACCCGTCCTTCGTGCAGATTGACGACTTTGTGACCGTTAGCAGAGAAATTACATCTTCTAAATATAACCTTAAAAAAACAAATTACGAGAATAAATCGATTAAAAATATTTACAATCTGCTGGAATGTGGCGCAACAAGAAAATCAGTTTTATTCTAATGCATATTAATTTAAAAATACCGTGACGCTAATTTAACGTGCTAGTGGTTATTTTGTGAGCAGGACTTCTTCAGTTTTAACCGATGTTAATGTTTTCGGTGTCGTTGGGAAGAGCTCAGCGTAAAATCACATCGCTGTTCACATTTTTAAAATCATCTAATTTGCGAGAAGATTATATTAGTCTGTAAGATTAAAATTGGAACAGGGCACATTTGATTTGTAATTAAAACACTGAATAGAGTAAACACAATTTATCAGCAAGATCATATATGTTCTTACTCAAACGGTAACCCAACATTTATATTGTGTTGTAATAAGTCCCTGCGGTTCAATAACTAGTAAAATACAAGTAAAAAACGGGCAGAGCCATCGTACTGTAGACTACGGTTAGTAGCCTAGACAAGTAATGTGGTCTATTCACTATCGCCATCGACCCTTGGGTAGCGTAACTTCGAAGCGGCGCGGCGCGTGACTCTCCACTTGACTGTACAATATAAATATCTATTATCGTTAAATGCTTTCCACGCATTATACTATTAAGTCTCGTGACTCTTCTAATGGGTTAAAATAAACGTGTTGTACGTGATTTAAAAGTTATATCAAATTAAGAATGTTATGTTCCAACCAAATCTGAAATTAGCTGTTTTTCTTCTTAACATGTTTTTACGGGTTGAATAAATTACTTTTAAAATATAAATAAGTTCAACAAAGATGGATAAATTATATTAAAATCGCCTCAGCCATGGAAGTATAAGGTCAATGATTTTTTACAAACCTGCAGGATGTATTTCACTTTAAGACGTGAAATACAACGAGAAGTACGTCGTTGAATTCATATTTTGATCTTGATTAGAATGGTTTGCATAACTAATTTAATAGATTTTTATATTGGTAAGACAATATAATATAATAACCTGAAAATACTTTTAAGTTAAATTCATAAATTAATGCAATCTGGCCTCATAGAGTCACGTGAGCTAAAGTTTATGGAAACACGTTAGATATCGTAGATCGTAGGTAGAAGTTTCAACCTCGAGCCTAATTAACAATCCCGGGATTTTGGGATTGTCCGATGTCAATCTCCGTCCGATTCCAAACAGTCCGATGGCCTGTCCTAGGATTTCATAATTCTGGCGATGCGTATGACCGTGCAGTTGCGATTCTTGGCGTACACAAATACAATGTCCTTAGATCTACAGGATATATAAACTAATAAAGTTAGGTTATTTTTACGTTAATGCAAATATTAGTGAAGCTAATCAAGCTAATCTATAACAATGGTTGCAAACTTATAATTTATTTACTTAAATTAATATCTGTTAGATAAAATAAATTGAAAAATGTGCTATTTTATACTGTCAGTTCCGGTATTGGAGGTGAAATATCCCGCGGGGTATTTAGGAATCACCTGTTTAAAGCCCCATTATGAGTGAGTGAGTCTGTACTGTGAGAGAGTGATTACTGTATTATTTATTCTATGGTTCTAGTATGCTATTAGGACCTATGCCACAAGTAAGAAACAAAGTTTGCAGCTTCGAAAGACCTGTGCTACTGGCGTAGTAGCAAAATACAGTTTTTGCACTTTTTTAAGTTTTTGCTAAATATGCCTAAAGTATGCCTCGGACGGAATTTTTTGCCCAATCCTTTCTTAAAATGGATGAAATTTGCTCAAAATTTCAAGTTTCAAAATCACCAAGTGTAAAAATCCCCAAATTCCAGAATGACCCTAATTATTTATGTTTGCTACCTGCTCAACGATTCTCAAATTTCCAAAAGACCGCACGCGCACTCACGGGTATACCTGTGAACTAGACCCGTTCGGTACAGACCACAATACAATCCAAAATCATTAAAAATATAATAAACTAGTGGCTTGATGGGACAATAGCCCCTAATCCTAATCGAATACTCTGCCTCGCGTGATATCTATTCTCTTAACATGCTGAGGAAAATACAACTATTTCACGTGTCAGTTCGTAAACAAAGTTGACACATACCCACATGTTTTAATGTAAACAAAGCAGACGTTTTTAAATCCCAATGCTTTTATTATGGGGGATGTTTTACGTTATTTATAATTTGCTGGTAACATTTTGGAAATACTGATATTTTTCCCGATTACCTGGGATCAACACCTTTAATTTGAACCCTCTCCCATCATCCTGCGATTTGCCAAACTCCTGCAATTTTGACTTAAAAGTTTCGCTTACAGAATTATATACTGTATACTGTAGTTAGTCTATGGCCATAGTCCCTAACCTCGTTTCAATACTCTGTCTTATCTGATGTCTTACTCTTTACATGCCTGAACAAAATAGACACTTAATCACATGTTTTAATGTAAACAAAGCAGACGTTTTTAAATCCCCATGCTTTTCTTATGGGGGGTGTTTTACGTTATTTCTCGTTTGCTAGTGACTTTTTAGAAATATTGAAATTTTTCCCGAGTCCCTGGGATCGAGACCTTTAATTTGAGCCATCTCCCATTATCCTGCGATTTTCCAAACTCCCGCAATCTTGACTTAAAAATTTCGCTTACATAATTATATATAAAGACTAGTGGCTTGAAGGGGCCAAAGCCCCTAACTTTGCTCCAATAGTCTCCAATAGCCTCATCTGATTTGAATACGTGTAATTTCGTAAACAAAGTGGACTCATAATCACATGTTTTAATGTAAACAAATCAGAAGTTTTTAAATCCCCATGCTTTTCTTATGGGGGATGTTTTACGTTTTTTCTCGTTTGCTGGTAACTTTGTGGAAATACTATTATTTTTCCCGAGTCCCTGGGATCGAGACCTTTAATTTGAGCCGTCTCCCATCATCCTGCGATTTGCTAAACTACCACAATTTTGATTTAAAAATTTCCCTTACAGAATTATATATAAAGACTAGTGGCTTGAAGGAGCCACAGCCCCAACCTTGCTCCAATATTCTGTCTCAACTGGTATTTTTACTCTTTCCATACTGAGGAAAAACAAAACAGCTGTATAATTAGTGACTCATGATGCCAGTTCATAAACAAAGTAGACAATTAATGACATGTTTTAATGTAAAAGAAGCAGACATTTTAAGATTCCCATACTTTTCTTATGGGGTATGTTTACGTAATTTATCGTTTGCTGGTTTTTTTTTAGGTATACAGTTATTTTTCCTGAGTCCCTGGGACCAATACCTTTAATTTGAGGCCCCTCCCATCATCATGCGATTTGCCAAACTCCCACATCTTTGACTTAAACATTTCGCTTACAGATTTATATATAAAGAAGTTCTTTAAAAACAAACTTAACATGTTTGCGTCAGTTGGAGGCTTTTTAAAATTAAAACCAAATATGTAAAACATTTAAAGTGGAAATTATGGTTTCGACATTCCCTTCTACACAAAATGTTATTTCTTAAAAAAATATTCATAAAAATCCGTCAAGTGGTTAACTCAGAATTGATGGATAACAAACAGTAGTTTCTTTAATATATAGAATTATCTGATGTCCCTTTCCCCGCGCGGAGGTCTAGGCTGAATGGTTTTAAAATGTAACATTATTATCAGCTATTTCACAAAATAAAATCAAACTCCAAATGGTCCGTCAGGTTGTGTTTCAAAACAAACTTTTATAAAGTATTTTTAATACGAATTTTTACACGGTACGCATCTCTAGCCTACTGAGGTATTATAATGACTATTTGACAAATCTGTTCTCGCCTATCTTGATATTGTTTAAGAATTTAACTTAAATGTGGACACTTA
This sequence comes from Allygus modestus, assembly GCA_963675035.1. NCBI lineage: Eukaryota > Metazoa > Arthropoda > Insecta > Hemiptera > Cicadellidae > Allygus > Allygus modestus. The sequence goes on from OY776111.1 coordinate 226,631,769, forward strand.
TTATTGACTTGCCGTTTATTTTATTTTATATTGTATTCACGATATAAGGATGATTCCGAGTACTACTCTTAAGAAAAAGTTAAGGGGCCAAGAAAGCTGAGTACCTGCTGAGCGAATGTTTTAATAAATACATTGTAGCTCAGGAACCACTTGTCGTAAAGCTTAAAATTGGGCATGTGTATTTTACTCATTATGAGTTACTTTGGTATCTAATTTGAGATACCAAAGATTAAGATAAGCAAAGAAATCATCTCTAGACAATTTCCGCGATTTAAATAATTTACAACGAATATGCTTGGCTTAGGTACTGGACAAATAGCTATACAATGGAAAAGTCCTCTATTTCGTTTTTGTTACATAAAGAACATACGTAATTTTGATCCGCTAACCAAGGCATATAGTTTAGCTAGCCAAATTCCCCCTACACTTAAAACCCCGCCTAATTATATTAATGTCTAATACCTTTTTAAAGTAGGAACTGTTACCCAACTCAAAGCTGGGGCTTCCGTAAGTCTCATGATATCGGCTGGCCCAGCAGCCTGCACGCATCGTTGCCTCTCCTTATCACACATCTGCGTCTTATCTAACAATACAACAGTTCACCGCAGCGAGCATCGCTGGTTCATCATCACGATTCTCCCACTCTGCTGATAACGTTACTGAATGTCTTGATGCTATCTCAACCCAGTTCCTATACCAATACACCCTTTTCTTATCACTTCTCTCGATCGAATGTGTGGCAACCGATCATCGGACATTTTTAGACAGTGCATTATGTAATTTGAATGTAACTTCAAAGTGAAACAAAAATGCTTTTTTCTCCCCTTTCTAAACGCAACATTTAATTTAGTGTTTTTTAAGGCAGGCCCAAAATACGCTTTATATAAAAAAAAACCGTAAACGTTGCTCCACTTGGTAGGTTCTTCAAAACCCTGTACCTGTGCCCCGTAACACATTATTGATATTGCCATTGCCCTAAAAAACTCGAATATTGCCTTCAATGGAATTGATTTATTTCCCGTAAAGCTCACCTACGTATGATTGATGGTATTTTTTGCTGTTTCTAACCTTTGATCTAAATGTGTGTTTAAAGATAATGTTGGTGTTAGTGTCACCCCAAGATATTTATAACTATTCACACTTTCAATTCCGTCCCCTTTATATCGCCATCTTTCTTGAGCACCCAGTCTACCCCGTAACGAAAAACTAATATTTTTTATTCTTCTAAATTTATCGTAAGAGAGTATTTTCCCAAATTATTTATCATGTACTGTAATTCAATTGTCAAGGCGGCTGTCAGCAACAATGTCATCTGTATATAGTAAGTTGTTAATTGTTGTTTCCCCGAATCTACAGTCGCCGGCAAAACATTCAAGAAAAGAGTGAACATCAGAGGACTACACAAACAGCTATGCCTTAGCCTTTCTTTGTAGAACAACTTTCAGAAACACCGCCCTTGCACCAAACAGACCCTGAAATTTGATCACACATATTCTTTATTAAATTTATTATTTGTATTAATATCCCAATGTTATATAACTTATAATACAGTGCATCCCTATCAATCCTGTCAAAAGCAGCGGAAAAGTTTTAATTTTGCTACTGAGGACAAATTAAATAAATTGTCAATGGTTGAATAGCCTTTACGGAATCCCGCTTGAAACTCTGAAACTCTGTATCAATTTTGTTGTCTGCTACCAATTTTTGAAGTATATTTGAAATAATGCCAGTAAACAATGTAGCCAATGCATCCATAAGCCGAATCCTTCGGTAATTTGTAACCTGGTTAAAGTCACTCTTTTTATGTAATGGGAAACTAATGATTTTTTTAAACTTGTCGGGATTTCACCATTATCTAAAATGCAATTAAATACGTTCAATAAGACTGTTAAAAGTGCGTCTGGCGTCTGGCTCCCGTTTATAAAATTCAAACGGAATCAAACCTCAGCGCTTTATTGGTCTTAGCTTTACCCAGAACCTGCTTGATTTCGTCAATATCAATCCTATTAAATTAAACATCCTCTAAGTAAGGTTTGACGAAAATATCAGACTCTATAGTTATTAATTACAGGCGGATCTAACAATAATTTAAAATTATCAACCCAATCTCCTGTTTAATATTAGTGCCCGCTAAATTTTCAGTCTGCTTTTAAAAGTATTCGCTAAGTCCAAAAATTGCTTCACATTTTTTACCTCTTAAACAGGGCCGCTTTTAGGACCTCTGGGGCCCCGGGCGTATACAAAAATGGGGCCCCCTAACATAAATACAAAGATGTACGAGTATGTAGGTACATGTTTATAACAAAGACATTTTTTCTATTCCTTAATATAATGTTATTATTTGTAATAGTCTAGCTTTTAATAAATACACCAAATACTGAAATAAATAATAAATTTTAATTTATTATAAAACTTTAAAACTTACAAAAATAATTCGTATTTAATTTTACTTACAACATTCAGTATGGTTTTAGCTATCTTTTAGCTCTCTTAAATCTTTTTAGGATAAGCTAATAATATATTAAGTTAATACACAATAAAAAAACATAACTAGTTTTACCAACAACACTAAGATAATTAATATCAAACAAAATAGCAATATAGAAATATATATGTCTGAATTCGTTACACATTGATTAGGAATTCTTTAAAAGTTGTTTTTATCAACATACTGCTGGATAGACTTTATTAAATAGTATTTAATGCAGTATAGACAGTAAAAACTCCTTCTATCTGCATTTCTTGGCTGAAAAATCATCAGTCTTCTTTATATTAATAAGCAAGCACAAAACTGTCCCTCGTTTTAAGCTTGTGCGCATCGTAGGAGGAATTCACGCATGCCGTTAGAAAGGTATTGTTCTGTATTTGAGCAGAAACCTATTATAATTTACATCGGCCCTCAGTGACTCCCGACAGGCTTTCAAAGTTTCAATGTTAATCTTATGGAAGAACAGTTATTGATTAAATTGTATTTTTGACAGTTCTTGATACAACAAATGCCAGCAAAACAACATGAGCAAATGTTTCAGACATAATCTGTATTTTATAGGCTAAGGAGATTTTTCTGGTACCGATTTCTCTGATATGCGGCATCGTAAAATTATGAAACTTTGCACGATTATTTAGTACGATTAGGGGGTGTGTCGAATGGAAATAATTTTGTGATTCGGTGTTAAGGCTATGCTCGTTTGGCCTTCAAAGTTTACACGTTATCCTTATGGGAACTTGCGTTCTGCTTTTCGTTATGTTTTCCATTTGATAAATAGCTGAGTTATTCAAATAAATGTGTAGCAACACAGCAAGAACAGATGATTCATAAATACAAAATATTACTGACTAATGGAATGGTAACACCCTTCTTTAAACTCCTCCGTTTTAACTTTACATTAAAAAATAAACCTGTTTGTGAGGGAGGGTGGAAGAGGGACGGGAAGATGATGAGATGGAGAGGTTTCAGGCATAAATAAAAAGACTACTGATTACTGGAATGGTAATGCCCTTCTGCTATCCATTTTAACTCCTCGTTAAAAAAATACCTGGTAGTGATGATGGGGGAGGGGGAGGGAGAGCGAAATAAAGAGAGGGACAGAGAGATGAGTGCAACAGTACCCACTTTTTTCGTATAGTCGTCGAATTTATACATTAAAAAAATACTTGGTAGAATTTCGGAAATAGGGCGGTCTCTCGTTATAGATTGATGCACAGCCAAGGCAACGCAGAGTATCATACTCAGGATGTTTAAAGCTTTTAATCTATCTGGTTTAATGCTAATTCAAAAGTAACATTTCACTTTAAACTTTAAAGTTATTTTTGCGGATACATTTTATATCATCACACTCAAAAATATTCTTACATAGGTTTAAATATTTGAAAGTTTAGTAAAAGTCAGTTATATTGTAGACGTTTGAACATTATTTTCAAGTTAAGTTTACGTGATGATGACACAATGACATACTATCTTCATCATTGGCTTTCGTCTCTTCCTACGTTTAAACTGTGTGTGTGTGTCGGAATAATCGGAGAATTCAGTATTGCCAACAGTGATATAAGCACACACCCCCCGTAACCCTCACCGAGACCAGGGCAGTGCTGATCGTATGAGTAAATTGATTTAAAACAAACATCTTTACCTTTAAAATATTATCAAATCCATAAATATAATTTGGAAAAACTGAATAAAAAAAGAGGCCACAAGATATCCTACCAGTATTATTATATTTGTTATTAATTGTATTATCTTATCTAGAATAACCTCAAATACTTAGGACTACTCAAGTGTCCTACGTTAACTGACTTTCGTAACCAATTATAATTTTGATACTATTATTTAACGACTTTGTGTTTGGCTGATTGTTCGTAATATTTTATAAAATATCATATTGAGTTTTGTAGGAAAAGAACGACAAACGTAAATCTGCTTTAACGAAACCGAGACTTCCAAGTACGGCAAAGCATGGCCGATATTAAAAATAATTAAGGGACTAGGGGATAGGCTTAAAAATGATAGCTCAAGATCATGATCATGTATTGCCGATTTCAAATATACGATTTAGCAAAATAAGGTTCTCTACATTGCCGTCAGTAGTTATATTTCAGATCTTATCTGGCCTGTTACTGGATTAGGGCAGGTTTATGAAATACGCACACATCATTCAAAATAATGCAAATTAGTGAATGAATTTGGGTTTGAAACTTAGTTTGATCGTATACCTTTTACAACTAAAAATTGAGTGTGTCAGTGAGTGAGGGCTTTGTCTTTTATAGGTATAGATAATCAATTAAAATTAAGGTATAAGCATATTATGTATCAGCCGTATATTAAATGTTAATAGCTAATCACGTGAAAAGCTAACAACTCTGTTTAGAACATAATAATTGTAAGCTGACACAGAAATTGATATAGGTCAGATAGATTTATTTTAACCTGAGAAGCGTATGCATAGACATGACAGCAATATATTGTACCTAAAAGTATATAAATGAAAAGCTTCTGGCTTTTGATGCCAGAAACATAAACTTGTAAATGATAACTGATGAATGTTCAACGTTGCCATATTTCATGACGCCGTAACATTATAATTGTATACTGACGCGTGAAGGTGGTATATTGAATATACAGTATATCTGAAACAACATGAGCGCTCCTTGCGGCGTTCTCATGAAACTGCATGTCCAAAACACCCAGATAAACTATCTATGTTATGGCTTCACAAACTTCAGAGAAACCAATTAATAACTAATTAATGGGTAAAGCAAAAAAGATAACTCTTATATCATTATGTTCCTTATAGTCAGCTCTTCAATCTTGAGGAGTTTGAGAATTTTAACTTCTTTTTTTATGGAAATAACATGGAAAAACCATATGGCGTCAAATATACGACGTCACATTGTTTTTTGACGCCGCAAAGATAGGGAAAATCTTTCACATTGACGCCACATGAATAGGAAGATATATATATATATATATATATATATATATATATATATGTGTGTCCGTAAGCACGATAACTCTCGTAAAAAAGGTCCGATCTTAATGAAATTTGGTACAAATGTGTAAAGTAACATTTATTTGAACAAGTTCGAAAACCAGATGAATCGCACCATCCGAAGGGGGGTTTTTGGGGGGTTTTGTAACCCAAAAATGTTTTTTTGGGGGTTTTCACATGTAATTTTAATTTAAATCAAATTTTAATTCATACCATTGAATTCAGCTTAAAAAAACAAACAATTTGGTATTTTGATCATTGCTCTACGTCAATTGGTTACCGAGATATTGAAAGTGCTAAACACAGTACGTTGTCTAATGTTATTCTTATGGAGAAAAAGAAAAATTGTATATCTCGCTTAATTATGAACATAAACTGGCGAAATTCGGTATATGGCTTGATCTGGTTGTGGTTTATTGTTGTTTCCACAAAAAAACTATTTTTCGCCTATGGTTCCTGTAGCAGCAAACCTAGGTACTTGGTCCCCATGTTATTCTTATGGAAAATACTTAAAATGTTATATATCGCTTATTTATGAATGTATATGGATGAAAATTGGTATGTGACTTCACTAAGATGAGTTCTATTGATATTTGCATAAAAACCCATTATTTTGTGTGCCTTGTTGCAGCAAACCTGCGTACTCATCCCTAATGTTATTCTTATGGAGAATAATTAATATTTTAAATATCGCTTGTTTGTGGATACATTTCTTATGAATCCTGTTAAGTTTTTTAATGTGTTATGTTATATATTCAATGGAAATTTGCTGAGTATGCAGGTTTGCTGCAACGGGGGTATTTAGCTGTTTTGTGATTTTTTCCAGCTTTGCTACGATTGAGCCAATAATTTTGTTATGTTCTTGGTATCTTTCCCACCTGAAGGTGAAAACAGATTCCAGATCCCTGAATGTTGTCAAATTAGTTTTTCTCTAATCAGTAATAGAAAATATCTACAATAATTTATTATACGAGGTGAACCCGTGCGATTCCGCACGAATATTAAATAATCGCAAATTTAGCTTTTATAAGTAATTGTATTCAGTTTTAAAACGAATCAATTGATGATAAGTAAGGCATAACAAATCAAAATAAGTTAAAAACATGTTTAAATTAATTAAATCTAATTGAATTGTTTACAAAATCTCTTTAAAAAATACATTAGTTGCACGGATTTCTTTATCGCTGTCAACAAATTGTTCGTTAGTTTCTGTTACACTTTTTAAGTATACAGAAAACTTATTTTATTTATTTAGATAGATGTACTCTTGCTGAATACCTGTCCAAAATGTATTAACAGCTGCAATTCAAATTAAATTATTTTCCATGTTAATCGTATGGGCAAAAAACAAACTTTAAGAGCGGTATAAATAAATCAAACTTATTATCTATACCTATAAAAGGCATAGCCCTAACACACTCATCACGAATCAGGGACCCCGACAAAGTTCCCATGTATTCCTTAAGGACTTTCATTTTTGTTTGAGCTGACGGAAATACAAACAGTTGATCTTGATTCGTAGTAGTTCCAGGGGCTAACCACAGAATGCAGAACACACAACTGTCATCATAATTTTTATAAATAATTTGCAGGGGTAACAGCTAGTATTTATATAGATAGATATAGTCTTGCTGATTACCTGTCCATAATATATTAACTGCTGAAATTATTTTGGTGGAAAAACCAACGAAATATCTGGGTTTTTTAATTGGAAATTGGAAATGTTATACACTTCCAGTTTTGTTGCAGTATTTTCGAGTTCTGTGACCTAAATCAAAAATCTAAAGCCAGTTTACACATCTACATACCTAGACACACGTTTTGGTGTATAATCTGTAGGGGTGAGTCATAAAACAAAAAAGCCTCATTGTTTACAAAGTTTGCATGTAGCGTATTAATAATAATATAGATAGATAACATGAGTCCACCATCACCACATTACCACATTGAACTTTAAACAAATAATTTAATCTTGGTAGTACAACTTAAAACACGATGGATAGTAAAAAGAGTACCTAATCAAATTGGCTCAAAGATATCTATAAAATGAAACTGTATTACTTACTGTAAGAAATGCCTGTATTAACAAAATATAAAACACATTAAACATGGTGATTTTCAAACTTTGTTTCACTTTTGACATTATTCTAGTCTTACAATATAAGTATAAATTGCCAGAGCATATATTCTTTAGTAGCATGATTCGTGCTGTTAGAACTAACAGGATAAATAAACTACGTCTCACAACACTACAAATTATATTTACATTTATACTGTCCTTACATACAAGACGGTAAACATACACAAAAGATGGTACAAGGTGGTCCCAGGACTACCTTAAAACTGGTCTATATTAGTTTTGATGCTGACATTGGGTACAGCAAATGAAGTTTTCATTACATATGGTAAGTCTTTTGGCTGTCCATTATGACAAACTTCCCTTTCTTCAACTTTCACCTTTGGTCCCTCCAATTGCAGCAGCAAGGGACAGAATCTCCGGGTTTGGTCCCCAACCTGCCAACCTGAGAATGGATGGTCCCTGGCTGTTGTACATGGATACCCTGTCAGTTGAGTTGACCATTTGGAGGGCAGAATGCGGGTCCCCTGTCTGAGAGCCTCATTCCAACTGTCACAGGGGCACGGGAGTTGGCCCTCTGAAGGGTATTTGGCTGCCATCCCATCCCACCCTTTCCTTCCCTGCTATATCCTATCCTTCCAGTAACCTGCGCAGATGCCCACTTGTGGAAGATGTGCCTAGCAGCTATGCTGGGGTTTCCTAATCCGCAACAATGACGAATGATGATGGTGGTACAAGGTGATCGATTTCAACCAGTTATAATCAGGCCCAATCAGAAAAATTATTTATTTATAAATGTTTTACTGATCAATGTAAATTTGTTGCAGTTCTATGTTACCACATGACACTTTGTTTGCTTTTGATATTTATAACCTATCATACCGATAAGCCCCACAGCAGAACAACGGGCGGAAGTGTGACTTTTGACACTGTTACAAAAAGAAGGCAAGGGCCGCAGAAAGATCAGCCACACAAAATTGAAATTCGACACTGCAGAAAAATCGACAATAAGTAGATAAAATTATTTCTGCAAAAGAAAAATCTCCATTCTACGAACAAAACAAATGAGAACAATATCAATGGATTGAATTCGTGAAATTAAGAAGAAGTGAATAGAAAAAGGCACACGTGTGTATGTTATTGGGTTAAATCCACATAACATAATAAACATAATATTCAAACACCAAAGCAGCGCAGTTACTTTTTTTGGGGGGAGGGGCTAAAGTCTACGCTCCGTAATTGTTTTGTAGTGTCGTGAGACATGGTTTATTTATCCTGTTTAATATAAATATAACAATACAAAATAAGACTGAACAAAGCAAATGGATTGACTTACGGTGATTCTATAGAAGCGGCCCGTTCCATTGCCGCAGCTGTTGGCACTGGAGCTAAAAACAAACAACACTAAATTAGTCATTTTATTTCCATAAACAAGTTAGGATTATCCATACTGTATTATCCATACTGTACTAAGAGCTCCAGAAGGACTAAAAGATTGGAAATCATTTAAATTTTGAACTATGAAATTAAATCCTCAAAATTCCAATAAAAAAAATTGTCATCTGAATTAGGATTATTTAGATCACATTACTTATACGATAGTTAGACACAAGAAATTAAAATACATAAGTTACTAAGAAAAGTAGAGTCTCACAGACTCAATGCTTTCAGAAACTCAATGTCCATTTTAATTATTTCTATAAATATACTACTTACTTTTGCCTTGAGTAACTCAATAAACTTACAAAGGACCTATGGTCTAACATCTTTATAGTATTATATGACAGAATTTTTGTTGTTGTCTGTTTAGTAACAATTGTCTAGAACAGCTATTAATAAGAGGAATAAGAACATACATATTATACATTTTTGTGACAATGTTACTGGCAAATCTACTGTGTCTTCTTAAATCATAGTGTATGTGTTAGTTGAAAGCTCTTCCTTCAGAGCTCCTCACCCTTGGCTTTCATAGTTCCAACATTAATCTGATGGAAGAGAAGAAATCCATTTAATTGAATATTTAACAGCTCTTGATACTGACAAACCCCGTACAAAGCAACAACAGCTAATTCAAGGTAACTGCTAGAATGACATTACAATATATTAATCAAGACATTATTGCAGACATTTTCCATAATATTAGTAAATATATATATATATATATATATATATATATATATATATTTGTTTTACTAATAAGTGATAGAAAATGTCCACAGTAATTTCTTGAACAATATAAACTCACCATCACCGACACAGAATGTCAAACAAAGAATTACAATATAACTGATAAATATGAGTTTAATAATTCAAAAAGAAAACAAATCTGTTTAGTTTCAAGCAACTGGATTCACTTTTATTTGGATGAATTAGATATTTTTTTTAATCACGTCTTGCCTTGTATTAGCGAATTTCTCCTATAGGGAAGAAGCTATTACCGTAGTCGGCATGGTAAGACCTAGGCCCGGGACCATAATAACTTTTCGTTTTGAGGTCCCCAGACCCCAAAAACACCATTTGTTTGAAACTGTAGATATATATATATATATATATATGTGTGTGTGTGTCCGTGAGCACGATAACTCTCGTAAAAATAATCCGATTTTGACGAAATTTGGTACAAGCGTGTAAAGCAGCATTTATGACCTTGAGTTCGAAAACCAGACAGATCGACCCATCCGAAGGGGTATTTTGGGGGGGTTTTGTACACCAAAAATGGGTTTTTTGAGTTTTATACATACAATTTTTGAAAAAGTCAAATTTTAGTTTCTTCCATTGGAATCGGCTTAAAAAGACGCACAATTTGGTGTTTTGATCATTGTTCTAAGTCAAATTGTTACAGAGATCTTGAAAGTGCTAAACACAGTACGTTGTCCAATGTTATTCTTATGGAGAATAAGAAAATTGTATATCTCGCTTATTTATCAACTTATCCTGATGAAACTTGGTATATTGCTTCATATCGTTGTGGTCTATTGATATTTGCACTAAAATACATTTTTTGCCAATAGTTTCCGTAGCAGCAAACCTGCGTACTCAGCCCCATGTTATTCTTATAGGGAATAAGTAACGTGTTATCTCCCTTAATTATGAACATAAAGTAATAAAATTTGGCATGTTGGTTTACCTACTTGAGTTATATTGATATTTGTATAAAACCCCATTTTTCATGATCCTTGCTTCAGCAAACCTGCATACTCAGCCGCCATGTTATTCTTATGGAGAATAATTAAAATGTCATAAATCGTTTATTTATGAATGTATATTGATGAAACTTGGTATTTCGTTTTATGTGGTATTAAGATACATAAAGAGGCATTGGAAATTCGCTGAGTATGCAGGTTTGCTGCTACGGGGGTATTTTTATTGTCAAAACAAGCTTCGAGAAACTCAACATTCCACAAACTGAACAAGCTCAAGGTCTTCATCGTTAAAGTTTGTGAAAATAGACTATATACACTTTTTTTTAAACAATAGGGATGTGTCGGTTCTTAAAGTCGGTTGGCAAGTTTGGTTTTTTTTTTGTACAAAATAAGTCGGTTTCGGTTTTTCACTGGCAGTAAGTGCTCGTATTGGAAATAAGCGTTCTTATTTTGAACAAATGTCACCTAAACTCCTACCTAACCCAGTCAATGAGATATATCAGTGAAAGTCAAAAATGCATACATAAGCCCAATACTTAAATGTCATCTCGTTTTGGTATAACAATCAGTGCGTAGTAACACTTCCATGCTGATGCCGTGGACAAGGCAGAGTTTACTGCTTATCGATCGATCACATGTGTTCGATATCATAAGCATTGCCTTAATCATATCGAGACACTGAATTGCAAAACCCGAGTTGTTAAAAACGTTTCGCCTTTAAAATATTGTATTCCAAAATATTGATTTCAAAGTTAACAAACGGTTAAAACTTAAAATACCCCGGTAGCAGCAAACCTGCGTACTCAGCGAATTTCCAATGCATATATATGTATCTTAATACCACATAAAGCCACATACCATGTTTCATCAATATATATTCATAAATAAACGATTTAATGACATTTTAATTATTCTCTATAAGAATAACATGGCGGCTGAGTATGCAGGTTTGCTGAAGCAAGGAGCACAAAAAATGGGGTTTTATACAAATATCAATATAACTTATGTAGGTAAAGCCACATACCAAATTTCATTAATTTATTTTCATAATGAAGGGAGATAACACATTACTTATTCTCCATAAGAATAACATGGGGCTGAGTACGCAGGTTTGCTGGTACGGGAGCCATTGGTAAAAAATTTGTTTTTTTTAGCAAATATCAATGGTTCACAACCAGATGAAGTCGTACTGCCAAGTTTCGGCAGTATACGTTCATAAATAAGCAAGATATAAAATTTTTATTTTCCTCCATAAGAATAACATTAGACAACGTACTGTGTTTAGCACTTTCAATATCTTGGTAACCAATTGACGTAGAGAAATGATCAAAATACCAAATTGTGTGTTTTTGAAGCTGAATCGAATGGAAAAAACTAAAATTTGACTATTTCCAAAATTATATGTAAAAAATTTGAAAACCCCATTTTTGGGGTACAAAACCCCCCCAAAATACCCCTTCGGATAGAGCGATCTGGCTGGTTTTCAAACTTAAAGTCATAAATGTTGCTTTACACATTTATACCAAATTTCATCAAAATCGGATAATTTTTACGAGAGTTATCGTGCTCACGGACACATATATATATATATATACTACAGTTTCAAACGAATGGTGTTTTTAGGGTCTGGGGACCTCAAAACGAAAAGTTATCATGGTCCCGGGCCTAGGTCTTATCATGCCGAATAGCTACGGCATGATAGCTACGGCAATAGCTTCTTCCCTATAGGGAAAATTCGCTAAAAGCAGAACATATGTGATGAGTTAACCTTAACACAAATTAAAAAGAACGCCAGATTTGAGAAATTAAATAGTACTCGACAGCAGTTCGGACTTAGTCTGCTAGTGATAGTGACGCAATATATGTAACATATCACCTCTATTGCGGTATTTCAATAAACCACTTTTTGATTAGCATATTACGTGTTGTTATTACTTACAGGATGTAATAAAAGACGTCTTACAACACTAAAGAATAAATTTACACTTATACTGATTCACATACAGACAGTAAATATATATAAAAGATGGTACAAGGCTATCGGTTTCGACCAGTAACACTGGTCATCATCAGGACAATGTTTGTAAATATATTCTTTAGTTTTGTAAGACGTTTTTTATTTCCTCTAAGATATTTCAATACGTTATGTCTCGAACACGGGCATCACAACTATAAGTTACATTCATGAATAACCACCCGGAACAATAGTGCCTCGCTAACTCTTGTGGTGAGAATACAAATTACAACCAATGCAATAAGAACGACAAGAAGCACGAGATTCGATCCCCAACCGCCAGGATCACTAGTGTTTTCGACTACAGACACCAGGATTGTTAGTGTCTTCAGGCGAAAACTCACGTACAACCTTCATGATAGTATTCGTTTGTATCAGATTGTGCATATCACATCAATCACTTCACTAGCAGACGACGACAAGACGTCTAAGAGGGTCTGTGTTATTAATTTTACTGTGTACTTAATAAAGTTGGGCATTTGTATTAAAAAAGTTTGTTAATATTGTCGAGAATGTCAGAAGAAGAATTAGTCGACGATCTACCATGTAGCCCAATTGACATTGCTAACAAGAATAAGAATAATTTATTATCATTAAAGATATTACATGTAATAGACACAGTCAGGTACACTTGACATTTACTAGCCTAAAAAAAATCTTGGAACATCACAGTTGCATCTGAGTCAAAAAATTCTTCAATAGAATACAAAGGATGATGTATCAAAACATCAGTAATATTGATTTAAAACTAGATATCGGTTCAATATTTCATAAGCCTATTGGTAACTTGTAATACATTTTTATGCCTAGAACTTGGTAGTTATTAACTACTTTGCCTAGCCTACAAAATGGAACATCTATCTTGCTTTGATTGCTTGCATTATACATATGTACATCAGACATACAAGCCAGACTAGGCACATTTTTCTTAATTTCTAATAAAACATTTAAAACATATAGGCTATACACAGTTAAAACACGTTCTTGAACTAATAGTGGCCTACAGTGATCTATAAATCCAGCCCTGGCTAATATCCTAACTACCTTCTACTAGATCAGTAATAAATCGCTAACTCCACTAGAACTTCCCCACCGACAAATATCATAAAGAAGTATGCTTTGAAAAAAAACTGAAATATGCAACCTTTAAGTAGGTCTTGGGAACATTAGCATTTAAGGCCCTAAACAGATAAGACTACTCTAGACAATTTATTGCAAATTAAATTTGTATGGCTTCTCCATGTGAGTTTTCTGCCTAAAATTACTGTAAGTAGTTTAACATCACCTAAGGTCTCAGTTGGATGGGGATCAATTGGACCGATCCATCTCTGACTAAAAACGATTGACTGAGTTTTATTTTTGTTTAATAAAAACCCATTCGCTCTGAACCAAACAGAAGCTCAAATGAATAATTACAATCAACTACTAAGGTATTTACTTCAGTACTAGAATTAATTAAAGTTATATCATCTGCAAAACAAATAACTTTGTAAGAAACATTGCAATCGTATCATTCATCATTATCAAAAACAGTAAAGGCACAATAACTGAACCCTGGGGCACACCCCAAACCACTTTGCTACAATCCGAAAGCAGGCCATTCACAGATACAATTTGCTCTCTCCCTTCTAGATAGGACCTCACTAAGGGTCCTAGGTAATAGGCCCTAGGTCTATGTAATAACCCCGACCCCGGAGGTAAGTTAGTTCTAGTCTACTGTTTCTAAATCTAAATATAAATCCTACTGTAATTATGATTATATCCTTCCTGTAGGAAAAGATTCTAGGGTTTGCTAGGTCTGCAAAACAGAAATATCAGAAAAACAAGCAGACTTAGGTATTTTGTTTTTAACGTTAGGCCTACAGTAAGGTTAGTCTAAATTTAACCTTAACATCTTAAAAAAGTTTAAGTTAAAGATTACTTAGACTACGGTACTGCACTAGGCTATCTTTTTTATTTGGCTAAGAAAGGTTTTAGCCGAGGTGATTAATTAATTTTGTAATGGCCCATAATATTTAATTTAAATTAATTTGAGTTGTCTTCGATTGATTACTTGTGACTTTTTAACCAACTTTCCTGCATAGTGTCTCTGCAGCAGTATTTAAGTCTGAAATAGGTATTTATAGGTATATAATCAAAGTCTGGTATATAAAAAAACGTTTTTTGTGAGTTGATAATGACCCTGTGATATAAGATAGGCCGAATTTCCGAATCTAGGTAGAAACTTAAATTTAAATTATGGATGAGACAGTTATTAGGTAAGTTCTTTGAAGAATAACGGAAACCGACAACTGTTTTTTTTTTCTTAACCGAACCGATAAAAAATTCAACCGACCCATCCCTTAAAAACTAATTTTGCAAAGAAAAAGTAAGTAACACAACTAAACTGTATATTATATGGTTTTAAATTACCTTTCATCAGCAGTTCAATCCCCAGTGAAAACACTACAACCTGGTTTCGGCGCTTAGTTGTGCGATGATCACGTAAGGAACACAACTAACTGCATATTATATGGTTTTAAATTACCTTTCATCAGCAGTTCAATCCTCAGTGAACACACTACAACCTGGTTTCGGTGCTTAGTTGCGCTATGATCACGTAGGAGTCAATTTTTAAACTTGCATTTTTCTTTCAGTTGAGACGATGTCGTTAAAAGTTCTCAAACTTTTGCCCAGTAAGATAGGGATCCCATCCATGTGTTCAATAAATGTAGTAATGTTTTCGTGTGTGCCCCATGTTTTATGCCTTTGTGTTGATTGAGAAATGTTTTATGCCTTTGTGTTGATTGAGAATTTTTAACGACGTCGTCTTGACTGAAGGAAAAATGCAAGTTTAAAAATTGACACCTACATGATCATGACGCAACTAAACGCCGAAACCAGGATGCAGTGTTTTCACTGCGGATTTAACTGCTAACGAAAGTTAGGAGTACGAATTGTAATTGAAATTGAACTACTGACGAAAGGTAATTTAAAATCATTTAATAGTCATTACAGTTCAGGGACAATAATCCAAAAGTGAATAAATTTTTTTAACAGTATAGTATAGACAGTACTAAATTCAGTAGTAAACAGTTTACAATACACTTACAGATTCAGATAATTTATTTCCATTGATAATAATTTTACATTCATAAAGTATACAATAAACAGATGGAAATGTATTCCTCACAAGGCTAAAGCCTGTGTGCGAGAAAGAGTCACAAGTGTCACTATGCACAATAGTTATTTGTGTATTAACCCATTGGCGTACCCATTGTACAATCTGGTCTCGCTACTTTGTCTTTTTTTAAACCTATGGAATATAAAATTGGTGTTTTCAAATGGATTAATGGCGTATATTAATTAAAATATTGTTTTCTTTCAGTTTAGAGAGTTGCATTGGCACATACACAGTAGACATAAGTAAAAAGTAGCAAAATCAGTGTTGACCATGTGCAACTAACAAAGAATAACCGATCTCGTCAACTTCCAAGCAAGCCTGCCACCGTTTATTTTACTTGGGCCCTCCCACCAATAGTGCCAAAGATTGGTTAACTCATTGAGAGTTGCAAGACTGGTCAGTTTTGGTCGTGTGAGGGATTCGAACCCACAAAGTTCGTAACAACACTTGGCCAAGGTGATTCCACGACTTAGTTAACTCAGCTACCACGACCAGTGGCCTAGCGGCGTTATTTAGGTTTTTATAGTCAGTCCGCGCCCCTAGCAGAGAAACCGTAGTTGCCCGCAGCCATTAGTTACAGATTTTGCTACTAGGGTGCAGCACCAATCAAATCCCGTTATCGGCCATTGCAAATAGAATATAATTACTAACGTTAATGGGTTAAGGGAGTAAAGAGTGTATCTTTGTCTCCATGAGGGAAATTGTTGGCAGTAAAGTACATTTTCCCGAGGGAGACAATAAACTTTACTCCCGTAATACACATAACATTTTACCCCCACCCCAAAATCGCTGATCATAAGTATTCACAATCGCTGTCCATTTTGGTTGCGTAATGCATAGTAATAACTAACCTCGGAACTTGGGAACGTTAATTTTTGCAGCGAAATATCAGCTGAGCGTTCTGTTCCGCATTTTATAGCTACAGCGTTGCCAGTTTTCCACTGCACTGTGTTGCCATATTGTCAATGTTATTCTTATGGGTTTATTTTGTCTCACACGGGAGTCAAAGTACTTTTTGTCTCTCATGGGAGTCAAAGTACTTTTTGTCTCACATGAGAGTCATAGTACTTTTTGTCTCACACGGGAATCAAAGTACTATTTGTCTCACACGAGATTCATAGTACTTTTTGTCTCACACGAGAGTCATAGTACTTTTTGTCTCACACGGGAGTCAAAGTACTATTTGTCTCACACGAGATTCATAGTACTTTTTGTCTCACACGAGAGTCATAGTACTTTTTGTCTCACACGGGAGTCAAAGTACTTTTTGTCTCACATGAGAGTCATAGTACTTTTTGTCTCACACGGGAATCAAAGTACTATTTGTCTCACACGAGATTCATAGTACTTTTTGTCTCACACGAGAGTCATAGTACTTTTTGTCTCACACGGGAGTCAAAGTACTTTTTGTCTCACATGAGAGTCATAGTACTTTTTGTCTCACACGGGAATCAAAGTACTATTTGTCTCACACGAGATTCATAGTACTTTTTGTCTCACACGAGAGTCATAGTACTTTTTGTCTCACACGGGAGTCAAAGTACTTTTTGTCTCACACGAGAGTCATAGTACTTTTTGTCTCACACGGGAATCAAAGTACTATTTGTCTCACACGAGATTCATAGTACTTTTTGTCTCACACGAGAGTCATAGTACTTTTTGTCTCACACGGGAGTCAAAGTACTTTTTGTCTCACATGAGAGTCATAGTACTTTTTGTCTCACACGGGAATTAAAGTACTATTTGTCTCACACGAGATTCATAGTACTTTTTGTCTCACACGAGAGTCATAGTACTTTTTGTCTCACACGGGAGTCAAAGTACTTTTTGTCTCCCACGGGAGACAAAGTAGCACTTTACTCATTCATTATAAGGAATAAAATTTGACTTCATGTAGGTGGGGGAAAACACTTTCTGGCTTAAAAATGTGAGAGTGTGATTTTACTTTTTCCTTTGTATTAGAATGTAAATATTGATTTTGACACAAATTGAAATATTAATTTGTATAATTGATATTTTAGTCATATGTGCAGCCGAGGCCTGTTGTCACAAGGTTGTGGAAGTGTGCAAGCATTTTTATTTAGCTTTGCCTGTGCACATACGATCAACTTAAATGACATTGAATAGACCAGAATGTGCAGCAGAGTATTGGCTATCTTGAGGTATATTTTGTATTTTGGCTTGTTACAGGTATTTTTTTTATCATGATAAGATATAAAAGCCTTTTGTAACAGTTTGCATTATTATTTTAAGACACTTTATACAATTTAATAAGTAGTCTATTGTGTGAACTAATAAACTAATTAATGGACAGATCAGTTGCTAATAATAACTGCAGTAGGCCGTAGGCCGAACCTCTTTGAGCAGCCTCAAAACCTGGTTCAATAGGGTGGCCCAGAAGCAACATGTGGGATCCAACAGGTTAATTAAAATCTACTGTTGAAAATCAGATAGTAAAAGACATATAAAGATATTAATCATCAAGGAAAAGACTACAAAAGTTAAACCAAAACAAATACACTTTTAAAACTAAAATAATGTGATAGAACAATTTAATACTAACCTGAAGTAGGTTGCACTGTGTTGATGAGAGGAGCAACGGGTGGAGGGTTAACTATGGGAATGGGAGCGACACTTGCCATGGGCTGTATAGGGGGGACAGACATGGGGGGAATGGGAGCCATTGAGGGCACACTAGCGACTGGGGGCTGCCCTGGGACACTCATACCCAGTAGGGGCTGCGAGGTGATGACAGGCTGTGGGGGAATTGGGGGAGGATGAGCTCCTACAAGGCTGACGAGGGGAGCTGGAGGGGAGGCTACGTTGGGGGTGTTGCCACCTGAGGGCGGAGATATCATCGTTCGGGTTGCTGCTGGGACATAGGGTGCTGCTGGGACAGGGGGTACTCTAGGAATGAGAGGTGCAGAGGGGACAGGAGGGACTCCAGGTATCAGTGGGGCGGGGGGCACCGGGGGCTTCATCACTGGGGTGGGGACTGAGGCAGGCGCTGTCATTCCCTGCAGAAGGTTGGCCACTGGAGCTGGTCCTGCAATACACTAAAAATTAGCATCCATGAATCCACCAGCGGATACAACATTTTTGAGAGGGTCCCTTTTGTTTCATTGATTTGAATCAACAAATGTACAAACTAGACTTTACTGGATATCAAATTACAAATATAAAATTTAGAACAAAACCAGTAGGATGCCTTAAAAACATTTTTTAATCAGCATAATTAAAAAAATATATATATGTACATATATTCTATCAGTTGCAAAAATGTTACACCAAGTTACCAGTAGGCTCAAAAATCCAACTAAGATTTGGGCGATGGATGATGACTGTATAGCTTTAGATAATGTGAGGGCTATTTTCTAAATAAGGGCTGTTTTAATTTCAAGCTATTAGTTTGTGCGCGCGCAGCAGGGAGCGCATGCGTCATCTTACGGCATGCCTAGCGAAGGGCCAGACGGCAGTTGCAGCTCTGTAGCTGACCTGTATGGTTTATTATGCATTATTGAAATGTTTAAGATTATTGAATCGCCCGCCGGGTACGAGATTCAGTCAGTGATACGTTTTCTGACCTAAAGAATCATTTTTATTCATCAACAGATTTCTAAGATGTATGGGCATAATGCAATGAGTGAAGAAAAAGTGATAAAGTGACTTTATAACTTTTCTCTCTCGTTGGTCAGAGTTTAAGAACGGTTGTGAAAACGTCCATGATAAATAAACCCTGCTCCAGGCTGACCATCTGTAATATCAGACGTCTTGGTCAAAGCAGTAAATGAAAAAATCCATGAGGTTAGGATATTCATGTTATACATGCTGGCCTGGGAATTCCCTCAAGTGTTCACACTCATACCCAGTAGGGGCTGCGAGGTGATGACAGGCTGTGGGGGAATTGGGGGAGGATGAGCTCCTACAAGGCTGACGAGGGGAGCTGGAGGGGAGGCTACGTTGGGAGGAGGCTGAACAAAACTGTTACAGAAAACTTGAACTTAAAAGATTGGTCCTCCCATTGGGTTCCAAAACAAACGGCGCGGCATGTTGTCGAAAGGAATACTGCTTCTGCATGACAAGGTTGCTGATCGAACCAAGGAACGAAACGATTCTTTTGGCTTAGGATTTTATTGATCATCCCTCTTACAGTCTGAACTTTGATCCAAGCGATTTTTATCTGTTCCGTCACTTGAAAAGCCACCTTGGCGGCTAACGCTACAAAAACTAGTGTAAAGAACTGGTAATCCAAGCAGGCGGCTGATTTCTGTGAAGAGGGTATTTAAAACTTAGCTGTACAGTATGACAAGTGCTTAAACAAGCAAGGTAACTGTGTAAAAAAAAGAGAAAAGTATTTAGAATCTGAAAATAAAAAGGGTTTTTGCAAATTTTGTGCAAGTTTAATCTCAGTAGAAAACGGCCCTTACTTAAAAAAAGCCCTCGTAAATAATGTCATGTATGGTTAGTAAAAATTGCTTTTTTTATTTCGTACTTACTTAAATTTGTTTCCCTAGGCTTATACATTTTGATATCACATTGGACACCTTCATCGGTAGAAAGGATTTTTTTAATAAGAAAATAATCATATGATAAAAGAACTACAACAACTTTAAATATACCAGCAAAACTTATGTAAATAGAAATAGGGATCCAAGGTGAATCTGAATTATTTTCTTGAAAAAAACTGGGAGCCGGACTTGGAGAGTTTATATCCATCTTCCCCATTTATGTTATCTTTCTGCTTCATTATCTCTTTGGATTCTCTTATTTTTGGTTTTTAAAAATCTTCTTATGTGTAGTAATTTAACAAAACTAGATGATTCTATAGAACTAAAAAACGACCAAAAATTCTAGCCAAACATGGCATAAAAACACCCTTTTCCCGTCTGCTACATACTTACTCGGGGACCCAAAATAATACACCAATAACCAGCGTTGTTTTTGCAATTGTGTTGGAGAAACAGGGAAAACAATATATGTTAGAGTCAGAGAGCACATCAGAAATGACATAATGAGCAGAACCTACCTACGTGATATCAGAGAACACTCATGAAACCAGTCATAGCATGAAGTTTGCAATTTTAACTACTACACAAAAAAAAAACTATTGTAAAATAAAATAAGAAAATCCACTGAGATAATAAAGCACGAAGAAAATATAAGCAGAGAAGATGGACAGTTTCTAAGTATTGGCCTTCATTTTTAATAGTTCAAACTCTTCTATGTATAACCATGTTGCTATTTATAAATAAACAGGATAAATTAAACTACGTCCCACAACACCATAAAATATATTTAAACTTATACTGTATTTACATAAAAGACGGTATATGTATAACAAATATGGTACAAGGCGATCGATTTCAACTAGTCATCATCAGGCACAACCAGGAAAATTATTGCTATACACAACAAATTATTTATTTATACATGTTGTGCTGACCAATTTAAATTTGTTGCAGTTGTCTGTTATCATATGACTCTTTGTTTTTTTTATATATTTATAACCTTCCTACCAATGAGACCCATGGCAGAAAAATGGGCGAAAGTGTGACATTGTCGCAAAAAGAAACCGAGGGCTGCAGAAAAATCATCAATAAATCAATAAAGTTATTTCTGAAAAAAACCTTCATTCTAGTAACAATACAAATGGGAACAATATCAATGGATTGAATTTGCAAAAACATAAGATTCAAACACCAAAGCAGCACAGTTATTTCTTTTTGGGGGTGGCAATAATTGCTGACTAAAGGTGTGTCGCTGCAGCTGGAACTACTTTGTTCCCGCAACACTCTGGGAGTTGAAAATGGTCCAATGTGACAAGAACTAACTTCTGCTTGGAACTACTTTTCAAACCAGCTAGTTGCAGCTGGCTATAGTTAGCACTGCAGCAATTCATTCCAAAAACAGCTGCAGGAACTTAGGTCTCACGTCCTACAGGTCCCACGCTGGAAATAGTTTTGGAAGCAGTTCCGCGGGCTTGGTGGAACTAGCTGCAGCTGTTTCACATAAGCTTTTCTCATTTCCAATGCTGACAGTTACTCGCAGACTGAGCTAGTGCTAATGAATGATCTGCGACATGTATCCTATCACAATACTGCATTATAGCAAGATGTGACATAATATTTTGATAGGCTCTTTAGAAGTTCTCTGATTGGGCCTGATGATGAAACCGGTATAACTGGTTGAAATCGATCACCTTGTACAGTTCGGTTCACGGTGCTTGGCACCTGGGAAAGGCGAGAAACTACTGAAATTTCTCGTAAATAAAAGTAGACATTAACAAAAACAACCAAAACAAATGTTTTAAAATTAAATAAGTGATTTTTGCTTTCTGTTGACAAAAGAAGGCTGTAACACTAACGGTACCAAGCCAAATAGAGGCGAAGACATTCCAGAGCATACGCTAACCAGATGCCAAGCACTGTGACCCGAACTGTACAATCCTTTTTATATTACCATCTAACCCCACTATTTACCATATATTTACCAGTATAATTGTGTTTGTTTCAACCCTCATTTGATTTTTAGCAAACTTCTCATACAAGGAAGAACCTTACCGTAGGTGACATGGTAAGAGTTAAGCCCGAGACCATGATAACTTCTTGATTATTCATTCAAATTTATATATATGTAATTCAAATGTATGTATAGGGCAGGGCTACTAATAGTATTATTCTAATGAACATGTTAAAACAAAGTACCCTTTTTTATTTTTTATATAATTTCAATTGACGGCATATTTCAGCAATAAGGCCATTATTAAAGTCAACATAACCTCTTTTGTAATTCAAAACTGAATGTCAAAAAAGAAATGTATATATACTCAAGTACCTAATATGAAAGAACCAAATAATATATTGAACGTTTCACAAACTAGGAAACAGAAATTATAGTATCAATATGAAAATAAACTAAATATGTTTACTATATGATTATTAGGATATTTAATTTCAAATGTTATATTTAATCTTATTGAATTACAAAAGAGGTTAGCCTATGTTGACTTTGATAATGGCCTTAGTGCCGAAACATGTCATCAATTAAAATTATATGAAAAACACTACAATTAAAAACGCTACAATTTAAAGGCCATCAAACAAGTTACAGAGGACAGTAACAAACACTTAGTCTTACAAACACGGCACCCGTCTGGTTTAAATCTAAGATAACTATAAAGTCTAAAATTGGTTTACGTCTTGACCTGTATATTATTTTTATCTATGACCCATCTGTTTTATATTACATATGATTTTTATTATCTGATAAATATATTTTGTTATTAACCTATTTTGTATAGTTTTTTTATACAATTATGTACATATTTATACAACTTCTTTTATATTTATCTGACGAAGTTCACTAGATGAACGAAAATTAATAAAGATTTTAAAATTTGAATCTGGAGAGAACATTTCTACTATATATATATATATATATATATATATATATATATATATATATATATATTAGAGAATCAAATTCACAGTAAAGGGCTACTATAATATAAGTATAAAAACATGAAAATAACCATGAGTACCCTGTTGAATACATTTTTTAATTATACTTGCACTAACATGTTTCGACTTAAATATTAAAGAAATAAAGTGCAAGTATAATTAAAAAATGTATTCAACAGGGTACTCATGGTTATTTTCATGTTTTTATACTTATATATATATATATATATATATATATATATATATATATATATATATATATATATATGTGTGTGTGTGTGTGTGTCCGAGAATGCGATAACTTGAGTAAAAATCATCCGATTTCGATGAAATTTGGCTCAAATATGTAGAGTGACATTTATGACTTAAAGTTCCAAAACCAGAAAAATTGGACTATGGGAGGGGGGTTTATGGGGGGTTATAAATTTTTCAAAAATCCTTTTCTGCATTTTCACGCTAAAATTTTTAAAATACTTAGTTTTGGTTTAGACCATGTTATAGAGCTTAAAAAAACAAATAATATAGTATTTAGAATTATTAACCTAGGTTAAGTGGTTGCGGAGAAAATCCAAAAAAAACCTGCTCATAAAATTTCCCAAGTTAATCCTATGGGAAAAAGGTTTTTGGCTTTTCCTCAGTTAATTTTAATGTAAACTTCACATTTTCTTTTACCAATCAGCTCAGCTCCACCAAACAATCATTTTGGTGTTTAAATTGTGATTCTACGACCAACCGTTGCAGAGATATTAAAAGTGCTAAACACAGTACGTTGTTAAATGTTATCCTTATAGAGAATAAATAAAACTATATAAAATTATTATGCAGCAAGGGGACCTGCATACTCAGCCCTCATGTTATTCTCATGGAGAATAAGTACTAATTTTTTATAATATCTCCCTTAATTATGGACATAAATTAATACAACTTAGTATGTAGCTTCACCTGGTTGAGTTGTGTTAATAATTGCACAAAAACATATTTCTTTTTTTGCAGCAAACCTGCATACTCAGCGCTGATGTAATTCTTATGGAGAATAAATAAAATGCTATAGATCACTCATTTATTAATGTATTTTTATGAAACTTGGTAGGTGGCTTTATGTGGTAGTAAGAAACATATGCATGCATTGGAAATTCGCTGAGTACGCAGGTTTGCTGCGCAGGGGTATTAATCATTAACCTAAATTAAGTGGTTGCGGGGAAAATTAAAAAAAGTTCTCATAAACAGCCCCCCCATGTTAATAAATAAATAAATAAATTGTTTATTTGTCATATTTTTACACGAAAGCATCGACAGTTTCAATTACAGCATCCAGCTAAGTCAGGAAATTTCTTAAACTAATTTTATGGGAAAAAGGTTTTTAGCGTTTCCTCAGTTCATTTTAATGTAAACTTCACATTTGCTTTTACCAATTAGTTCAGCTCTACAAAACCATCATTTTGGTGTTTAAACTGTGATTCTACATCCAACCGTTGCAGAGATATTCAAAATGCTAAACACAGTTCAATGTTATCCTTATGGAGAATAAATAATATTTGATATCTCGATTATTTATGAATGTAAATTGATGAAACTTGGTATGTGGCTTCACGTAGTATTGGTATACTGATATTTGCACACAAAATTTATTTTTTGTTGATCATCCTCGTAGCAGCAAACCTGCATACTCAGTCCTAATGTTATTCTTATGGAGAATAAATAAAATGCTACAGATCACTTATTTATTAATGTATTTTTATTAAACTTGGTAAGTGGCTTTATGTGGTAGTGAGAAACATATGCATGCATTGGAAATTCGCTGAGTTCGCAGGTTTGCTGGGACTGGGGTATTAATCATTAACCTAAATTAAGTGGTTGCGGAGAGAATTAAAAAAGTGTTCATAAAACCCCCCTATATTAATAAATAAATAAATAAATTTTTATATATCATATTTTTACATGAAGGCATTGACAAAGTTTCAATTGCAGCATCCAGCTCAGTCAGAAAATTTCTTAAACTAATTTTACGGGAAAAAGGTTTTTAGTGTTTCCTCAGTTCATTTTAATGTAGACTTCACATTTGCTTTTACCAATTAGTTCAGCTCTACAAAACAATCATTTTGGTTTTTAAATTGTGATTCTACATCCAACCGTTGCAGAGATATTCAAAATGCTAAACACAGTACGTTGTCCAATGCTATTCTTAAGGGGAATAATTAAAATTTGATATCTCTATTATTTATGAATGTATATTGATGAAACCTGGCATGTGGCTTCATCTAGTAGTGGTATATTGATATTTGCATGAAAAAATAATTTTTGGTTTATTATCCCCTTAGCAGCAAACCTACATACTCAGCCCTAATATTATTCTTATGGATAAGAAGTAAAGTTTTGTATCTCCCTTGATTATGAACATAAATTAATAAAACTTGGTATGTAGCTTCGACTAGTTAAATATTAATAATTCATAAAAACACATTTCTTATCTTCCTCGTTGCATCAAACCTGCGTACTCATCTTTTAATGTTGTTCTTATGGAGAGTAAATAAAATGCTAGCCAATATATCTCACTTATTTATTTATGTATTTTTATAAAACTTGGTGAATGGCTTTATGTGATAGTGAGAACACATATGGGTCAATACCACCAAATGGGATAACTTAGGTCTCCATGAGAAAAATGAAAAATTAAATTAAATATTTTAAAAACCTTTATTGTTTTGATTAAACAACCTTTTTTCCTACCTTTCAACCCTATCCTACATTCCAAATAATAAATAAATAAAGTGTAAAAGATTAAATATGTCTTTATTTACCCATCGGTCACTCGTCTCCAACTGGCTTGGAGGTTATGCTGATCAAAACAACTATGTCAAGCAGACGATTGCCAACGACTGTGGTGTATAACCAATGACAATGTAACCTGTACTTCTACACGTTAACATCGGTCTGGAGAAAGTTGAGTGGGAAAATGGTTTTTTCCTATTGACAAGTAATGTCTCAGAATGTCCGTGGTTCAAGGACGCGTAAAACTAACGGAGTGTCCAGAAAAAGGTGTGGCGGTAAAAAGAGCAGGAAACATCTGATCTATTCTTCTAACAGTTGATAGTTTGTTTCATGAGTGTAGTTTTTTCAGAAAAAGTTATAGATTTTCTGAAATATCTACAAAACCAGGGAAGAATTATATCGTACCTCAATTCACAAACAGTACAGTCACACTTATAAATCATAACATGTTATTCTTTTATGAAAAAGCTAAATATATCATAACAAGTTAACAAGAACTAAATACAACCTCAAGACGTGGTTAGCCTACAAAGCTTAACTGAACGACTATTAAAAATAATGTCTCGAATATACGTATCGGTCACGAACAGATCTCTCACGTGACCGGTACTGTTATGTGTGACCGATCTGTATATTTGAGACATTATGTTTAGTAGTCATTCAGTTAAGCTTTGTAGGCTAACCACGTTTTGAGGTTGTGTTTAGTTCTTGTTAACTTGTTATGATATATTTAGCTTTTCATAAAAGATTAACATGTTATGATTTATAAGTGTGACCGTACTGTTTGTGAACTGAGATACGATATAATTCTTCTCTGGTTTTGTAGATATTTCAGGAAATCTATAACTTTAATAGTAAGTTTCATATTTTATAGTAATGAATAAGTTTTATTGTCTTTTAGATGTATTATGTTACCTTTTAGTGGTATAAGTCACGTGAGTTTACCAAACGGTCACTGTTGTTACCCGCCGGTCACGTCTGTTACAGACCGGTCACGTCTGCTACAGGCCGGTCACGGGGTAAAAATACTAACTAAACGACGATAATATATTTTTATTCATATATATATTTACATAAAACTGATGAAAAAATATATTCACATATCACAATAGTAAAATTATTGTTTAAAAATGTTTTCCAATGAATAAATTTTAGGTATTAGGTACCAAATTATGATACACTTCCAACTTCAATACCATTTTCTAATTTTTAAAGGTTAAAATGATGGAATCAGGAAATAAATACACGTTATGTTTTTGTTATTGTTTATTTAACTAAACATTCTGTCAGTTGTTTGCATAAAATGTCTTAAACTCGTTTTTTGTGGGAGGTTAAGTGAGTGTGACCGATCACTGAAAATGTTTGTTTTTTTCATATAAAAAATGAAAATTGTGCTCTGCTGCAGCAATGGAGTGTTCCCAAAAATGTACGAGACTAAACATTCAGTAGTAGAAGACAATTTGACAATTTTAATTTTTAAAATTTTCCTTAACCTAAATTATCCCATTTGGTGGGAATGACCCATATACATGCATTGGAAATTCACTGAGTGTGCAGGTTGTCTATGACGGGGGTATTTAATTTTGTAATAAGAAATTTTCTTCCTTCATGTCAGCATGCTGTGAGCTAACTTGTTTAACCCTTTTACTGCCGACCGTTTTTTTTTTGACGTCACCAAAAATGCCAGACCACTATTAAGATTTACTTGCCAAGACTGCCAGGTTCAATTAGACCAAATTTCACGCTCACATTAAAAAATTTGTAACTTTTTTATTTTTCATCAGAAATTTATAAGTTAGGACTTGTTTTATTGGTATTGAGTTGTTTGTTTCAAATAAAATATATACTTTGGTGTATGTAATAGTTTTTTAGTTAAAATATATATATACATATATACAAATAAAAAAATATATATATATTTTTTAGTTTGGACTATAAAAACTACCTCTAAAACTCATATCTCAACCAATTTTATTTATACATGTTGTTAAACAGGTATTAGTAAACAAATACCCAAATTTTCATGCCATTACCTTGATAAATGCAGGAATTCTGTTTTTTTTTTATTTATTCATATTTTCAAAATTTAACATAGTTGCATATACAATTGACAATATTTTTTTTATAAAACATATACATTTGGCTTCTAAATTGAAAAATGTTGTAAGGAACATAAAATAACACTAAAAACATACTACAGTAGAAATCCAATTATCCGAACCCCAATTATCCGAATATCCAATTATCCGAATCAATTTCGAGTGAAATAATAGAAATATAAAAATCAAGAAAATAACAGCAGGAGCGCATGTAGCGATAATGCGCCGTGAGCGCTAAAATAAAAGCCCGCGCTGTTACCTTCCGGACGATATTTTCGCAGGGAACAATGAGTCATACCCCCTTCCCGCCCTGCTCATCATCAGTCGCTACTGTTCTTTCACCGAGATTATCGTTCGAAATGAGTACAAAACGTAAACGTGTTGTCCTTTCGCTAAGTGATAAACTCACTTTATGCTCGAGATGTTCAAGTGAAATACAGTAACCAACATTGAACGGTGAAATACGTACAGTATGTATTAAAAAGAGCAACTGTATATACTGTATTCAATTTAACTCCTGTAATTTAATTTTTATATCGTATATTCTTGATACAGTTCGCTCACTTTCTGTTCACTACATTTATAATAACTTTGTCGATAAAATTCTGATTTTTTATGTATGGTGATGTTTTTTGCTTAATTCCCGAGGTATACCTGATTATCCGAATTTCTGCATATCCGAATTGGACCGATCCCCAATTAATTCGGATAATTGGAGTTCTACTGTAAAATAATTAAACTAACAACGACAAAAATATTTAGAATATTTGAGAAAATTTCACAAAAAACCCTTTCAACACCTGTGCTCACCGAAACAGGTAGGGTGAACACCTATTTACGATGGTATTTTCACTTACTGGCGATCTACTCCGCTTGTCCATTTTCGTAATTACATCAAAACTTTACTCACTAAACCACGGATAAATCCACATAGTGATGTGCCCCAAAATCACGAACTGTGATTTAATAACGGTGATTTTAAAATCACGGGTGGACCTGTGATCACGACTTCTAAAGGAACATTGATTTACAGTGATTCGTGATTCGCCGTGCTCCTTAGTGATGTGCCCCAAAATCACAAACTGTGATTTTATACCTGTGATCACGACTTCTAAAGAAACAGTGATTCGTGATTCGCCGTGCTTCTCGAGTTCCTAACATCGCCACGTAGCGCGCTGCCGGGCATCCCGCGAGCAGCAATTCCTGCGTTTTTATCTGTCAAACCTACTCAAATCTAACCTGCTAACCTCTATCTGTCACCACTGATTGACGTGAAGCATTATGTCCTGATTGTCGTGAAAAATGCCAAAACCTCAGAGAAGTCCTCTTTGGAGGTTTTTCTCTGCGACCAGTGATGGTTTAGCTAGTTGCAACATATGCAGAAATAAATTGTCGTACAAGACAACAACTTCAAACCTAAAAAAACACATGCAGAGCAAGCACCCAACTGTGTCCTTACAATTTATAACTGCGAACAGATTTCCAGATGATGACGAGGTAAGAAATAACAAGTATACATACATTTAACGTTATTGGTTAACAATTTAACTGGCTGGGTAGCCTAGTGATTATCCCAGGTTCACCGTATCGATCCTGATCATAATTGCTAAATGTTGAGTAGTTTTCGAAACTGAATATGGCTGTCATTTGTCATTGGGCTATTAAATAATGATACTTTCTAAGGACATGTTGAGCTTAGATAGTACCAATACCAGAGTTTGGACCATTCCCCATCAAAACGTTAAAAAATTCTACTGGCTTAGATACACACACCAAAGTACTGTTGGTTTCAGAATGTAGTTGACTTTGACTTGAGTTTGGGCTTGTATAAATATTAGGCCAATTGAAAACAATATATATATATATATATATATATATATATATATATATACAGTAGACGCTCTTTTATCCGGCATTCTATGAACCGGCACATTCTATTAACCGGCACCAGGCGACCCGGGTTTTTCCAGGTATTTTCGGTCGTTTCCGTTTCGTACTGCGACTGCACTTGACTGTTCCCGCCTTTTTCTTAGTCACCTGTTGTTTGTTTACGTCTCAAGCAGTAACGTTCAGTGATGTTCGTAACCTTTGCTTTTGGAAATGGTGGTTGTTTTGATTGGTTTCTATTTTTAGACGCCAACTTCCGCCCGGCTGTCTGTCCGCCCGTCTATCTGTCTGTCTGTCTATCCGTCCACAAATGCAGGTGTTCCGGAGCAGTGCCAAGGTCAACCAACGCACGCAACCACAGCTCATTACTGTAGAGAGATGACAGACTCTCAGATTACTGTATTCCCATTAATAACTAAAAAGTTCTATTATCCGGAAAAATCGATTTACCGGCATGGGCGTGGTCCCGAACATGCCGGATAAAAGAGCGTCTACTGTATATATATTTATAGCTTTTTTAAACGAGTGTTAGGAAATGTGAGCTACATTTGTATGGAACAATTAATCATTTGTATTACAGTGGGAAGAAACAAATATGTTTTTAAGCATTTTCTGGTGAAAGTACAATATTAGAAGCAGTCTCAACTTTAGGGCAGTAAAATTATATAATACAGTACCACCTCAAAGTTCCAATAAGTTTTAATCAAATTTGTTTTATAATTTAAAGTTTTCCACAAAAATTAAGAACGGCTGTTCGAACAAATATTCTCTTTTGTTGAAACAAATTAGACTAAAATCAAGACACGAATTTATAACATTTTTACCTATTGTTAGATGCTTTAATTGCTTCTAAAAAATATTAATTACATATTTTGTTTATAGGACGATGAAGTGCATGGACCAACTGCGGCAAAGGTTCCGAGGATATCTT
The DNA here is from genome assembly GCA_963675035.1 of Allygus modestus. Lineage (NCBI taxonomy): Eukaryota > Metazoa > Arthropoda > Insecta > Hemiptera > Cicadellidae > Allygus > Allygus modestus. Next base: position 226,662,798 of record OY776111.1, read on the forward strand.
CTGCTGTCTCAAAGTTACAAAGATTTGTGCACGAGTCGAATAAACCCACATCCTGCAACGAGTTAAACAATTTATCAAGACCTGAGAGAAGTACCACCTCAACTGATGAAATACCCGGCTCATCATCTGCTTGTGATATCACTCAAGACCATTGCCCTCGGCCTACACCTTCGTTTGTTTCTACCAAATCAGGTCAGCTTACGCAGCAGCAAACATACTTGCCTCAGTGCGTGCCAAAGAATATGTCTGTGGCACAAAAGACGAAGACTGATGAGACCTTATTAAAACTTTTTACTAAAGACTTTCAGCCATTTTCTATTTTAGAGGATGAAGGTTTTGTGGAATATACAAAGGCCTTGAACCCCTCATATGTTCTTCCTAGCAGGAAAATAATTTCTAAAAGTATTTTGCCTGCTAAGTTTGAAGAGGTTTTAACGGATGTCCAGAGCAAAGTTGACAAAGCCGCTAGTGTATGCCTCACGACAGATAGCTGGACTTCAATTAATACTGAGAACTTTGTCGCTGTAACAGCGCACTATATTGATAGCAACTTCAAACTGCAGTCTTTATTGCTTCAATGTGAGCAATTCTCAGGACGGCATACCTCTGAAAATATTGCGGAATTCTTAAAAGAACTGGCTAGTAAGTGGAACATAAATGAAAAGATTGTATTAGCAGTCACAGACAATGCAAGTAACATATCTAAAGCAATAAGAGATCTGAAATGGAAAAACTTTGGGTGCTTTGCACACAGCCTAAACTTAGTTGTGAAAGACGCCTTAAATGCTGATCAAACTGTAGTCGAGTTGCTGGAAAAGATAAGAAAATTAGTATCGCATTTCAAAAGAAGCACAAACTCAACAGAAAAACTCATGACTTATCAGCGAAACAGTGGTAAGCATACTCCTAAAAAGCTCGTTCAAGACGTGCCTACCAGGTGGAATTCCACCTATTTCATGCTAAGAAGATTTATACTATTGCAGGAACCTCTCAAAGCAACTATGGCATTGATCGATAAGAACCTGCCGGTGTTAACTAATGCTGAGTGGAAAACTGCCTGCGAGCTCATGGCAGCTTTGAAATCTTTCTTCTCGGTTACTAACACTGTTGGTGGTGAGAATTACGCCACAGCTTCTTTAGTGATACCACTGTGTTTGTCACTAGCTTCAATTTGCAAGAAGGTACAAGCCAAAACATATACGAATGAAGCGAAAAAGGTAGTTGCTTGTTTAGCTGAAGGGTTGTCAAAACGTTTTGGTAATGCAGAGTACAATCAATCTGAAGGGTTGTCAAAACATTTTGGTAATGTAGAGTACAATCAATCATTGACCCTGGCAACATTTCTGGACCCACGTTTTAAAAATGTAGTATTTTTGACTGAAACCGTGGGTGATATTGTTAAACAAAGTGTTGTTGCCATGATAAGTACAAGCACTAAAGAGTTTGAGGCTAAAGCCCGACAAATTCAAGATGAGTCAGCTGAGAATTTGGACAACGAAAACCAAAAGGAAAGTGATGAATTATCAATCTGGACGGATTTAGATAAGATCTTAGCTCAAAAGAAGAAAAAGGGTACACACTATTCCCGTGCAATAGTTGAAGTTGATCGTTATCTAGAAGATGACCTACTTGACAGGAAAAGTGACCCTTTAGCATGGTGGAAGGAAAATGGGCACCAGTACCCAAATATTTCAAAGATTTGTCAGAAACATTTCTGCAGTTTAGCAACCTCGGTCCCGTGTGAAAGGGCATTTTCTAAAGCTGGAATGTTCGTAACAGAGAGGAGGAATCGACTGAGTTCAAATAAAACAAAAATATTGATGTTTTTGAATCACAATGTACCATCTGCCTGCTCCGTCACTCCACGCTCTGTCATAAAAGAGAAAGACCATGATGGCGAAGAAGAAGAAATACGGAAAATTGTTGACGCCATTCTTAATGACAATAATTTGTCAGGTTTAGTTTAATTTAGGTTGTTTTTTATACAGAACTAAAAACAACAAAAACTGATGTGCAATTTATAGTTCTAACAATACCAAAGTATTTCAGTTGCCCCTTATATTCATAATTATTTGTTGTATTTACTTGTTGTAATTAATATCACAGCTATTTTTACTTTAAGAAAAAAGTGATGATTTCTTCCCTTTATTCGTTTATGTACCTAACACGAAAGATTTTCATATTCAGAGTTGGATTTAGGATCTGTAGTCTCCTAAGCACAAACTTTGATGCGGGCCCCTTCCCGCCCACCGCCCAGGTAAATGACCTGTTTTTGGTGTATGGTTTTAGGTTTTAGTAAGGTTAGTATATTGTTTTTTCTGTGGTGCGGGCCCCTTTTGGTGCGGGTCAATAGGCATGCACCTATGTAGCCTATGCTTAAATCCGAAGCTGTTAAAATTACGGTTCAAAGAGCGGAAAAGTGAAATCACTGTAAGAACGAAAACAGTGAAATCACGGCAAGAACGAAAACAGTGAAATCACGCTAAGAACGAAAACAGTGAAATCACGGGAAAATCGAAAACAGTGAAATCACGGTAAGAACAAAAACAGTGAAATCACGGAGAATCACTGTTTAGTAACAGGTTGTGCTCTCAGAGCTAAAGTAACGAATCACTGTAAATCACAGATAAAAATCACAGGTAATGCTTGTGAGCAATCACGGTTTTCACCGTTACTATAAAATAACAGGTATGCCCATCTCTAAATCCACAAACATAACCAACAAACCAACACCAGTAAACATAAACAACAATTGAAAGACGGATGGCAGACAACACTCACTACACAGAGCAACTGTCGACTATGCACAGACGGTAGGGGGAATCAATGAGTATAACTTTATAGGTTATACAAGTCATAGAGTATAAATTGTACTTTTCTATGTTCCTCATAGTCTTGACATCGAGTATCTCAAGTTTTGTGGCATTTGGTAAACATTTAAGGCCAATAAGTTAGAAATATAAGACGTGCTTTATTGCGCATGTCGGCGATTCTCGCACAATTAGTGACGTGCGCATATGCGCACGTCGGCGTTTTTCGCACGATTCTCGACGTGCGCAAATGCAAACGTCGGCAGTAAAAGGGTTAAGTTTCAATGAGTCAGGGTTGGGTAGGGGTCTGCGGTGCACCGAAAAATCGGTACCGGTTCGGTACAAAACGAATTACCGAATTCGGTTCGGTACCACTAACGGCGCCGGTACTAAGTCGGTACGGTACAGTCTAGAACTACAAAAAATCAGTATTCACTGTTTATCAACCACATTTGTCCTTCCGTTTTATTCATAATATCTTTTTCGTCCGTTGACATTCTATTACCATGCCTTTGCTCACGACAGCAACTTTCAACTTTGACCGGCATTCGCGAGTCTATAGGTTCACATCGGATCACGAATGATGACGAGATGTCTTTACAGCATTGATAAAGCCGCCTCCACAGACTGGCCGAATGTTTTGTCGAGTTACGTACGACTCGACGAGTGATGAAATCATGTACATAAGCATCAAGAGTAACAGAGGTTAATAACAAACTCAAACTACTACGCATTTACACTGTCACGCTCGTCTTTGCTCGCCTAGACTTGGCCAGTGTATGGAGGCGGTATATACGTAAACAAAACCTACAACCGAATTTGTATGACATTTAATCATTTTTAAATCAAACTGAGGGATAAACACATAAATATCTAATTGTTTTTTATATCAACGAAATTATAACACCGTTTTGTGTTGTACATTGCCGATTGTATAAGCCCCCTAATCTCAAATGAGTACTTCATACTACTTAAAATCGCCAAACATTTGGCAAACACATTCTGATCTACGATCGTGTGTTATAGAGAGTAATAACATGCAGAAGGTTGACACTTATTTTGATATGCAAACGTATAACCATAGGTTAATAACATGCACATCAATTCAGAAACACAAATCAGGCTTGTCATAACATTTTCCTAATAGGCATTATGACACTTCCTAACGTTTTGTGGATAGAAATTAAACAAACCGAAAGAACCTGTTTTAATTCAATATTAAATATGCCGTCAACGGTTTAGAAGAGTGTTTAGGTTAAATATTAGTTTCATTGCTAAAACGTTGGTTAATAAAAAAAGTTATACACACACTACTGTTGTAACAAATAAAAAAGGTTAGCCTACATTGGTTCATAATTTTATGGCGTATATCATAATTTTGGAAACTGCGTATTTCTTTCTCTCTGATATTCACTTTCTAGATATACTCTTTGCGTGACGATGACGTTTGGACATAATCATCACTTCCACTAATGGATTCTTGATTCTTGATGAACTGCCATCGCCGTCGACTTCTGTTACAACGAGTAGGCTACAACTTTGACGTCTGCTGAGTATGTGTCATCTGATTGCAATACAAATTCTTATTCTGTTGCGTTACTTGGTTATAGGATTTAAAATTTATTGGAGGCTATCATTTATAATTCATACAACCTGTATTTAATTTGAAAACACACACACATACCTTCCTTTCTTTTATTATTATTTTATCGTCTTACTTGTGTTTATCTGACTGTTATTTGTATTATCTTGTATGAGATCAGTTTTGATTACCTATATATATGAAATATATTTGAGATAGCTTTACAATTTAAATTAACTAGGAAATTACCTAACATAACTAGTGAATACGGGGAAAATTGAATAAATAGTATCTATGTGAAATTATTACAAATACAAACAACAAAATGTTATAGATGAAATAAGCCTACATAACTAAATTAACATAATTATTTAACATAAAGGGAATTATTACTGTTGGGGTTTTATATATATATATATATATATATATTGGACTTTCTTTCTTTATTTACGTGATTCAACACATTATTATTGTGTCTGCTAGTATATTTTTCTTTAAAAGTATTTTTTCTGTATTTGTTCTGTTTGGTTCCCAAATACACTTAGGCTATGATAAATTACGGCTAATTTATACCGCGTACCGTACCGACTTTGTACCGAGAATCGAGGTACAAAAATATTTACTGTACCGACCTTAAATTTCTGGTACCGCAGACCCCTAGTGTTGGGGTTAGCTATTGTTGGTGAAATTTAAAAGTGAATGTAACTTCTCTTCATTGAAATGTCAACTTCAAGTAAACTGTGTCATAGGAGAGACATTAAACTATGGTTACTTTATAAGTATTTTATTAGTGACTGGTTTATCAGTGATTTCTGACTCAATCTTAGTCCACACTGGGATACAATGTTTGCATATTATATATGCAGTGATTTTTCTGTCAGGAGTGATGTCTGGTTGGGTATGTAGGTGTAATGGTTATTATTTTGTATTTGCAGTACTTCAGAAAAAGTACGGAGAACCAAAAAACTAATTTTTATTACAAAATGGACCATAACTGAACCAACGAAAATTATAAATATTCAATGGTAATGTGTTAGTAGTAGCTATGAACTATTTCTCTTCAACCATTATATTAAAAGGATAAGGCGATTTTTGTGCAGAAGATTATGGCCAAACTACTGGGTCGATTTTGATGGTTTACGTGATTTTTTAAAGCCCTTAACGTCTAGATGTGCCTTTTGGGGGTCTCAAGTCAGTGTGTGGAACCAGAAACCCTTGGGAAGCCCTCAAAGTACGGTTTTGGCCCATTTAAATAATATTGGACAGCAAATCAAAACAAAAGAAGCAGAAAAGCTGGGATTAAAGATACAAACATATGGTTTGCTAGTAAATTATTATTTTTAAACTAGATTATCTCACCAGGTTGTACGAGTTGTATGAGAGATGGTGGCAGAGTTCTTGGAACTTCTACTCCTCTCAGTTTCATGCTGATGAGCTTGCAGGCTATGCTGAACTCATTTATATTCATTTTACCATCAGCATCCGTGTCTGCCAGAGCCCTTAAAACAGCAAAATTATAGTTTACCAACTGTTTTAACCTTGCCCTAAAAATAAAAATTACAAGACAACATTAACTGGTGAACAAAGCTACTTGCTAGGTGAACACTGACTGGCTAATATAGGTAATGCTATAGCTATTTGTAATAACTAGTGATAGTTAAATTTGCATTAAAGTAGGCCTAAATATGGTTTTGGGCCGAATAAAAAAAGCTTTTGTCTTAAAAGTTATTTGTTTACCTCCAAATTGTTCTAAGTTTGTGGTTTATACCACTTTGGTTAGGAATTTAAAGCACTATATATACACTACCAAATTATAATCTAAATTGTTCTTAGCGTTTTTTTTTTCTATTTTTTATATTTTTTGAGATAATAACCCTTAAAACAACAAATTTAAAAAAATCCAGGCAATCCCAGGATTTCAGGTTCCGATCCCGGGATTTTCAGGATTATGAAAATATGTCGAAATAGTGATATAAAGAAGGTTTTTTGAATATTATAAACACAATTAACAATTGAAATTCGTTACAAAACAGTTAAAGAAATTTAGAAGCTGAAGAAATTTATTACATTTAATTGACATCAGTTAAAATAACTAAATATATTTGTTATGATTATCGTTTAATAATATGCAGTTGTTATACTGCAAGTTGCGAGAGGATTATGTTTTTATTTTATAATACCAATAATTTTAGAATGAAGGTTAAGTTAACTTAGTTATATTATACAAGTCGTATCATTATTAGAGAATCCTTTGTAAAAATATAATTATTTCTTTTTAATTCTAGGCCTATAAATAGGTTATTCAAGATTTGATATATCATGAAATATAAATAAATTTGTTATTATTTCCAGGATAAACACTGAGTAAAGCTTTACTTCAATATCCAGTTCCATTATTAAACTAGATAGAACCAAGGGTGTTGATCCAATAGTTTGTAAATATCTAATGAGCAATAGTTTTGCGTTAAGGGCTAAGGCATGTTTGTGGTATGCGAATTTACCATGGCAAATGTCAGACACTCGATACTACACTCTGTACTGCATACATAGGTCATTGTGACAAATGGTTTAAATTACTTTTTCCGTCAGTGATCTTATTCGTCCTCAATATAGGCGACCGGTTTCGAGGTTATTTTTATCCTCATCTTTAGGCTACAACTCATGTATGTCATTCTCTCACAAGGGATCACCGAATATTAAAAACACAATGCATTAAACAAATATGGCATGGACGCACAAAATAACAAAGAATTAAAAATCTGCACATTGACATTGATGTTTGGCCAAACTAAATCATGATGACGCGGCTTGGGCGTTTGTGTGCCTAAATTGAGGACAAATAGGACGACTGACAGAAAAAGATAATTTAAACCGTTGAAGTATTCAGAAAGTGATCCTGGGCCATACTAACATAAAAATGAATTTCTTAACATTTTAAACAATGTAAAAAATATTTTTTTGTAGCAGTTATCTGATTAAATATATTACAAATGTGTACAAAATTGCCTGGATAAACTACAATGTTATAACTTATTAACGTTAAACATGAAAAACTAAAAATAAATTTGTCACTGTTATTTGTACGCAAATTAATGCTAATCCCAAGATAGTCCCGGGATCCTTCCACGTAATCCCGAAATTCCAGGATTGTAAATATCATTTGGGATTGGATTCCCTAACTAAATACCACAGTTTCAATATCGGAACACCCAATTTCATCAATATCGGGTCATTGGTGGGGTCTCTTAGGTTTCTATACATCTAGGCAAAGAGGTAGACAAACGCTAGCACACATTAAAATACCCCCATAGCAGCAAACCTGCGTACTCAGCGAATTTCCAATGCCTATGTATCTTAATACCTCATAAAGCCACGTACCAAGTTTCATCAACATACATTCATAAATAAACGATTTATGACATTTTAATTATTCTCCATAAGAATAACATGGCGGCTGAGTACGCAGGTTTGTTGCTGCGGGAACTATCGGCCAACAAATGTTTTTTTAGAACAAATATCAATAGTTCACAACGATATGAAGCAATATACCAAGTTTCATCAGGATAAATTAACAAATAAGCGCGATATGCAATTTTTCTTATTCTCCATAAGAATGACATTGGACAACGTACTCTGTTTAGCACTTTCAATATCTCCGTAACCATTTGACGTAGGAGCAATGATCAAAAAACCAAATTGTGCGTATTTCTAAGCTGATTCCAATGGAAAAAAACCAAAATTAGATTTTTTTCAAAAATTATATGTTAAAAGCTCAAAAAAAACATTTTTGGGGTGCAAAACCCCCCCAAAATACCCCTTCAGATAGGTCGATCTGTCTGGTTTTCGAACTTAAAGTCATAAATGCTGTTTTACACGTGTATACCAAATTTCGTCAAAATCAGATGAATTTTACGAGAGTTAACGTGCTCACAGAATATATATATATATATATATATAGGCCCCTATAGCCTATATATATGTATTTACAGTTTTGAACGAATGGTGTTTTTGGCATCTGGGGACCTCAAAATGAAAAGTTATCATCGTCCCGGGCCTAGGTCTTACCATGCCGACTACGGTAATAGCTTCTTCCCTATAGGGGAAATTCGCTAAAAATACACAGCCAAATGTAATAATAAAAGAACATAGACACAATAAAACCTAGAGAACACAAGATGAACAGAAGGCTACTCAACAGTAGGAGGTTTTATAAGAAAAGACCACAAAAAAGTAGGCATTGCAGGATATACCAAACTAGAAATGGAAAAGCAGATACCGTAATACTTTTTAAAACGAGAAATGAAGAATCTGAGTTAATATGTGAAAGTGCTCTCTTCAACATAAAACTTCAGAAATAAATCATCCAAGTATACTAGGAGTGTACAGGCTCCCAAGTACTTGAATCAAGCAATACACATTTTAACAGATACATTTGAGGAGGCTCTCGGCACACAAAAAACTGCCAGTCGTATGGGAGGGATAAATGTAAACAACACAACTTTAAACAATGAGAATTAACAATATCTTCTCATACCCAAGTTATATATATTTTGTACCGGTAATATTAAAATAAGAAAAAATAAGTTAACTAAGCACAGCTTAACAAATTAAAAATTATGGGTACTTTGGTATTATACGGATGCCACTATTTTAGGAGGTTAAATTTTCACCGGATACAAAGGATAACTACATAATTCGAAAAAACGTACTTTTATTGACTTACTGCACAAATTTTACATCATTCTGATGAGCGGTCTTTGTGTTGTGCCTCCCAAATGGCAGAGATGTCCGCTTGGATCGTGTTGAATGCGTCGCCGCTAGCAGCCACACCCGATCACCCTTATACAGCGCGCTGCGGCAGTTATGTTAGGATGGGTTATCATAAAAATGATTGTAGGACTTTCCTTGTCATTTCGAGGTAAATCCCACACCAAAAGAACGTCACTCATTATGAAAACAAATGTAACGTAGTGCACGGCAATAAATCACTCATGACACTGACCCAGATACAGGCGGTGACAGGTGATGAGCGCACTCCGGTCAACGACCTGACCTTGGCATATTTGGAGGGGGTTTGGCGGCCGGAAGTATGACTCATCAGGTATCGTTCGATTCGTAACGAAACAAGGAAAGTCCTACAATCATTTCTATGATAACCCATCCTAACATAACTGCCGCAGCGCGCTGTATAAGGGTGGCATCCGTATAATACCAAAGTACCAAATTATGAATTTATTTGGAATATTGTTTAATAGGTAACATCATATTTGTATAGCTGCCAGCCTTATATTATGGTTTTTAGCTGCTACCTAGTTTCTTTTTGAAAATGTGGTGAGCAAAAAGTTGGTCGCCCATAATTACAGGAGGCATAACTTACACAACAGCCTACTTATATCATATTTTATAAAAAAGCTAAGTTTTCAGTTGAAATATATTACACCTAACGAATGTTAAGAAATAAGTACTGTAACTTGTTATATACTTTACAAATTTAAAAGGTTCAATAAGTTTTTAGCAATAACTTACCAAATAGCGCCAAGGATAGGCATTGGCAGTTGCGATTGAAGGAAGAACCCCTTGGCTTGATCCCCAGTGACGATGCCATTGATTGGCCTGAGAGCGTTGAACTGGCTCTCAAACCTAGCTCGTTCTGGAGGCGTGATTACAAAAGGATCCATTCTAAACAAACAATTTCACAAATCACATTATTTACAGAGAGTCTACTGCTTTGACAAAACAGTTATGTATAGAACGTCTGACCTGTCCTACATAACATTACATTTCCTTATACACTTTCCTTGCAAACGTTATAGGCTTCAGTGTGCACCAGCATGGCACGCAGAGTAACCAATTTGTTGCCAGCGTGTAACTTAGAATGCGAGCTTTATTTTGGTGTAGGTTGGAAGTAAATTTCCCCCAATATCCCGGCCATCACAGGACTTCCCCGCAGTAGTTTTCGTCCGACTTATTCCCTGTATATGGCAACCCTGGTTGTCTACTGCTATCTGGATTGTTCTGCTGCCTGGTAGAATTTTGTAGAACTACGTCCAGTGGTGTTGTAACGCCGTACAGCACCGCAGTGTTTATTGTCATTCGTTAGCCGGGAATTAAAAATGAGACCGCACCTACCGGAACATTTGCCACATGGTGGGAACACGCCCATGGGCCTGCCCCGGAGCGAGCGTGTTAACCAGCCTATATACAAATTGTTGATTTTAAATATAAATATTGAGTGAATAAATTTTGATATAGGCTTAACTGTTAAAATATGATTCAAAATATATAGGGTTTTGATTTGATATATCGAATGTTTAAGATCGATATAATGCATCTGATTAGTTGGTGGCCTCTTATGAAACTGTACCCTGATGATGGATTAGAGTGTTAAGTACTCTACTCCATAAAAAAAGAACACTATGTTCCATTTAAAGAACATAGTGCATTTTAAGAATTTTAGTGCATTTTTATGTTCCACTAAAACTCTTTAGTCTGATTCCTTAAAAACAAAAAAAATAGCATTCACTAACCTATAGCTAATTTATAATATAGGCTACCGGCAGTTGGAAAGTTAATTTTAAAATATCTTTCAGAAATTGATATTAGTGATACTTTAGCCAAAATGTTACTTTTAGGTTAGTTAGCCTGGCCCTACCTATATTGCAGACCCTCCATCCCTGAACTGCACTCTCAGGCACCTACCCCTGTAAACCAGGTAGACAGTTTTCCCTGCACACACTTATGCCTATTATACCAGATAAATTCTAGGCTACAAGGGAAGGGTTTATCAAAGTAAAAGTACACGCAGGCTAAATAAAGAGTAATCTTCATTAAGATGTATATAACATAAGACATAAATATAGGCCTAATTTTAATGTAGTCTTCCAAAAAATACCTTTGGGTGTATGCCTGATCTACACCCTTTAGGACAAAGAGGGGCAGGAATAAAACTAGACTAAAAAACATGAGATAGGCGGGACATGATAACTAAATAGCAGAAACCGGTATGTTAAGAAATGAAACTGGTATACAAATGTACGAATAAATTATGATTTATTACCTTATGTTACTTGTAATTATCATTAATATGTATGGTTTATTTTGTTAGGACAGGCTAGTTTTATATGAGCATTACCTAACCTTTAGAAAGTCTTTTACATTTTGTATTTCTTCAAAGTCCAATAATAAGCATTTTAAAAACATACCTGATAAGTAAATTTTGTTTTTAATGCTGAAAGACTGAACACATTCAACTTAGTACAGCAGCAATGAGTAGGGCAATATTACAAAATTAACCCTTTATCACTCTCGATATCCTCCCTCCCCTCGCAAAAAGGCAAACCAATTCCATGACAAATGACAACTGCAAATACTGCAACCAGAATTGACACCAACTGACAACTTAGAAAACAGTATGGCCAACGTCAACGAATTTCAGTGAAAATACTCCTAAAATCTGGAAATAATAATCGTTTTTACTGGTTGAAAGGGGCATTATCATTGATTATGTGTAAAGATCAAATAAATGAATTAAGGCAAAATATAAAATAATGTATTCACAATATTCTTTGGATAACGTTAAATTTGTAAAAAACAAGAAAAAAGTTGAATGAGCATGATATAACGTAGTCAGATAATATGAATCAAATCTTTAGGTAATCTTGCTTTTCAACGTCTGTTAACAGTAGTCTGGCTTATGTTGAAAGTCAATGCTCCAGGCACGAGAAGGGTTGCCAAAGTGTGGGTAATTACCCACTTGGTGGGCAATTCTAAGGGCCGTGGGTAAAATGGTGGGTAATCGCTGAAAGTGGGTAATTGTGGGTAATTTACCCTAACGACCTGATCAAGTTTTATTTTGAAAAACTTTAGTTTATTTGGCCTTTTTGGGTCCTGCCAACGATCTGAACAATTATTTTTAGTTTGGTGATATACCTCTACTGCAATAATACCATAAAGTTAATATTGTTGGACGTTCAGTTGTATTTTTTTATAGCTATGTTTAATGCTATCTTAAGGCGTTCCCACTGGTCCCACACTTCTCGCGAACAGGCCTGAACATTCAGAGTTCGGCGGAATGCTCGGGCGTGTTCTCGAGAAGCGTGGGACCGACTTTACTCAAAGTACGTGAAACTTCGTTTCGGTTGAATTTGCCACCCAGATAGCAAGAAAGTGTGCTGCAAATATGCGTTTGGTTAATTTTTCGTTCGCTCTTGAATACTTCCAGTATTATTTGCAACAAGTTTGTTACACATTTGCTTCCGCGGAACTTCGTCGTAGTTACTAAAGGCGCCGCGTTGTTGCCCGAGTGCGCTCCGAAGTTACTAAATCCGCCACTTCGCTAGCGCTAACTGACGTGCGTCGTCGCCATCTTATTTTTCCTGGCTATTCTACGACTACAAAACCACTGTTTCAATGGGTGAAGTTTTGAAATTAAAGTTTTGTTGAGTATCATTGTTGTGTTTTTTTTATAGTGGCTTCTTTAGTAACTTTCATCTTGTTTCAAGGTAAGTGGAATTCCCAGCTATGTTATTTTATTATTAGCGCTTTTTCCTACTCAAATTTGGTTTTCTACTTACAGCTGGGAAACTGCCGGTCCAAATTTTAACGGACTGTAATGTCAAAACATAGTTTTGTGTTCACCGTGTGTTTGCAAATGAAATATTTATATTTATAAACTGTTAAGTACCTATACTGTTTCAAGGTTCGTAGAGCGCTCTATGAACCTTGATACTGAATTGCTAAGTAATGAATGAATTGGAGGTTATGTTATGGCCATAGCAGTTGATTAACAAAGGATGAATTAAAGAATTAAACATTTGTTTACTGAATATATGCTTATTTAGAGTAATCAGAGGACACGGGATTCCGAAAATAAGTCAGATATTTGCAAACTTTGTCAGGTTTGATTTGTTTTTAAACTATTTTAAAACCCATATTTAATAAATAAATACCTAAGTTAATGATTTTAATCATTAGTTAGAGTGTATTAAGATTAACTTATAGTCTCATAAGTTAGGCCTATAAGCCTAATTTAGTTTTTAAGGTGAGGAATTATAATTTGCTTTTAGTACCTCAAGACTAGAAAAAAATTTCACAAAATTCTGAAATGTGTCGTGATTGGTAAGTTTTTATCATTTATGTTTGCAGACTTCTCAAAGATCGTACGAAAATTGCTTCACTGTTGTTCAAAGACGAACGATTAGATAGCCTATATAAAGGTAGTCCAGCAACGTGTATTTAAGTGTGAAAGTTAAAACTACCTAAGTTACTTGGAATTCATGGATTGGAATAGATATATTCAAGTGTTTCCGATAAATAGTGTTGAGCCTTAAAACATTCCGGCTGAGAGAGTACGATTAACTAGGCCTAACTCATTCAACAACATTTACAATATTGTTCTTGATTAGGCCTTAATATTTCCAGGGCATAATCTTTCCTTAACTTATATAGCAACTCGCAAACTAGCAAGGTTTTTTTGCTATTATTTAAGTTTCAACCTTTTTATTTGGGTGGAATTGATAAGTTAACCGCTTTAAAAATACAGTGGTTGTTGGTACAATATATAAGAATTCGCCATTAATGGTGCATTACTAACGTATGTAGTGTGGGTGCAGTACGATAAGTGTCCACCAGAAAAATCAAATAACTTAGCCTATAAAAATATAAACCAACCACTATATGATACATCAATATTGCAGATGAGAATATCTATATTACCTAAGTTATAAAAGGCATAGCCCTCACTCACTGACTGACTCACTTACCGTACTCACAAATTCTCCTACTTTCTATTTATTTAGAGGGAGTTTAAATTTTGTACGCTGATTCTTTACGCAGAAAACTAAATGGTTTTCATCCTGATCTGACCTTAGTACCTACTCCGCCAGAGACCGTGACAAAGTTCCCATGTAGGTATTCCTGATGGATTAATTTTTGTTTGAGCTGATACAAAAATACAAAAGCCCGCGGGTAACAGTTGGTTATAAACAAAGTGAAAAATCTGAACCATGACAAAAACAGTGCTCTGTGGGGTTAGGTTAGGTTAGTTTAAGCTAACCTAACTTATCACTATTGACCTAGATTAAGTTAACTTATTGTAAAGTAAAACACTTCGTTATGGAGTATTAAAAATTATAGCAACAATCGAATGGGAATATAGTTATCGGTGTATCAATCATATGGTATAGTATTTAATCATATGTGGTAAGCGAATACTTTGTATTCGATTGTTTTGGACGCTTATCGTACTGTACCCTTTAAAATAAATGTGTCGTAGTTTCAACCTCCTGTTACAAGTTTATTATATTTGGTCTATTGACAATAAAATTAAATCAACATAATTTAGCTGTTTTAATTATGCATGATAGCGTAGGCCTTAACTTATATCTTTCTTTTTTCTTTTAATTTTTTGTTCATGTTATATAAAATAACGTGTTTTTTTTAGTAAAAGTAGGTACCGTACTTATAACCGCTTATAGTAGGTTGTAGGTACTTAGAGTTGAATGTAATAATTTTGGTATTTTTACGGTAAAATGTAATGAGTTCTAGTTGAGACTCACTATCTCACTCACTTCATGAGCTCATCCGATTGTCGATAATATGGTCATCTGGGCAAGTGTCATGTCGATAACTTCAGTAGGAAATAAAATGTTATAATATATTTTAAATAAATAACAATTTTGGTTTCATCCCTCTTTTTATTAATAACTATTAATTTTTTAATGTTGATCATATGGTAATACAGAGAAGTTTCATGTCGATAAGTTGGTTTCACCTACCTATTTATTAATAATTATTAATATTTGAAATTTCGATCAAATTGTCATCCGGGCAAGTGTCTTTACGGTCAAATGGTAGCACCCCCTTAATAAATTAACATGTTTTAACAATTGTTTATAAAGTATTTATAATCCTATATCTTATCTTCAATAACGTGTAGGGCCTGCTGAATTATAATTAATTTTTTCAACGCAACATCAGGGACCTGTTGGTCAATTGTACACTGATGGTGGAATTAAGGCTCCAGTGTACCCTACAGAAAAATCTGCGACGCCACATGAAAATTACGATAAGGAAAAGGAGCATTACAGAAGTCCGCAGGACCTTATAAATATAATGAGAAATAAATAGGCTACCTAATTGATAGTCATATGAGTAAATTTTGGCACAAATGATTATATTTATAAAAGAAGAAAAAAATTATAGATAACTAGGTGTAGTGACATGCATGAAAAGATGTTTCAAGAGAAATAATTAGTGTTACCAGTAATTATTATTTATAACTACGAGCTGCTCCCCCGCAATATTTTGCTGATATAATCCTTGTAACAGCTGTTTATTGAATCAAGAAAAACATATGTGAATAAACCAAATAAAACTCTCCTCCATATGATTAATATGGGAACTTGGAAGTCCCATGAGGCAGAGCCCTGGGGCCTAAATCAAAATTCTGGCTCGAAAATAGCTTAAAACTTGAAATTATCTTTTAAATAAAAAAATAATCATCAAAATTGCTTAAGTATTATCTTTAGAAAGTGAGTGAACAAAAAGAAGGAATTTTGTAAAATACCTATGTAGATAATAGTCATCAAAATGGTTCATAGCACCAGTTCTTTGTAATACTCTGTATGGTAGTTCATAATGTATTATCTCACAATACAATAAATGTTAAAATCTTGAAAATAGTTAAATTTGTACTAACAAA
The DNA here is from genome assembly GCA_963675035.1 of Allygus modestus. Lineage (NCBI taxonomy): Eukaryota > Metazoa > Arthropoda > Insecta > Hemiptera > Cicadellidae > Allygus > Allygus modestus. The sequence goes on from OY776111.1 coordinate 226,678,891, forward strand.
TTATAACAAAATCATTAGCAATAAATTAAATGCAATTAATTCATTGATAGTATGAAGTTCGGAGTTTGATTTTTTTAAGTCTGTAAAATAAAGTACCAATGGTCTACTATCAGAAAAAAAAGTTGGGATGAAATTTGTAAAAAAAAACTTTTTAACTTAGCCTATATTTTTTTCAAAATAGTCACTTTCCAGACATTTAAACAGGTTTTTGCATTTGTATTTCTAGATACAGTGATGAGTGGTTCCCAACGACAACTGAGGCTACCAAAAAACACATGATGGGATTCCTTAATCAGGCCAAAACGAGAATTGTACAAAAGTAAGTTTATATAAATGTTGGTAGTTAAATTCAATGTTCATAATTTAGGGCTGGTTTTTGTTGTATTAGTATTATTCTGCCGTTGTTACACTGATAATTTTCCTACGAGAATTGAGGTAGGAAAGTATGACAGTGAACACCGATTTTGGGATTTTTTGGGGATTTCCTGCCACTGAGCAGGCAACCTAACCACCCTTCACTGGCCTAACCACCCTTTCCAGAAAATTGAAGCGCTGGAGATAATTTGTATGCACCCGCACCCTTCCATTGTTGTATGATTACGATAGAAAAAAGATAAACTTTGTCTCTATTTAGCGGTCTATGCAAATGATTTCATGTCTTATTGAATAGCATAAAATCTGTTTTCCAGTAGTACACTTTTTTATGGAGGTATTCCCCTCCCCTCACTTTACTGGGGTGTATTTCATGTACCCCAGACCTTCCTCGAGGGCTTGACCCCACCTACCTTCAGTAAAAAAATCCTGGCTTCTTCACTGTTCAGAATATTGTTAACTGACTTACTTTTAATGTTTAAGCTCCAGTCACAAAACCATTCATGTTTCTATCTGCTTCCCCCATAAGGCAAATATTACTAACTTTCAAAGCCCGTCCTTCCAAAATGGATAGTCTGATATCGCTGATATAAGGCTCATTTTGAAGAGCAAAAAATACCTAGATATCTCAGTGAGCAAAATTTCTATATCACAAATAATCATTCAACAAAGTTCTAAAATTTTAAATATTTACAATGTTTTGTGGATGAACTAGGCCTATATGTAATTTTTTTGCTCTTTAAAATGAACAATACATCTTTGATTTAGGATAATCCGATGAGGACGGATGGACTTTGAAAGTTAACATCGGTCTAATCATTGATATAGGATGAGGAGGGATGGGCTTTGAAAGTTAACATCGGTCTAATGGGAGAATAAGCAGGTAGAAGCAGAGGACTGGAGTCCCCTATCAAGATTTTTTTAACAGAATGTAAATTTGTTTGATTACGTTTTTTTATTTGTTTCAGTGAACAAGGTGTAAGGAAACAGCAGTCACATGGCGCGGACTTAAGTAGGAAATAAAATGTTGTATAGCTTTCCTTTAGTTACCTATAACATATTTTAAATAAATAAAAATTTTCAAAATATCAAATTATGTTTATTTTACCATTTCCTTTTATTGATAAAGTTCCCTTACTTTGAATTTTTATATTTTTCATTTGCCGGAAAAGGCAATTTAATTATTAAGATTAAATCATGTAAAGTTAAGTAGGTGTGTGAAAGCTTTAAAATGTATTTTATTGACTTATTCTAGTTATAGAAAACACCACATAAATATTTTCAAATATTTTTGTTGATATATCAATCATGCTTACAAACAAATTATGGAGTGTTTAAAAATGTATAGTAGGCAACATTTCAGGGTTTTGGGTCACAGGTAACTTTTGGTCATAATCTATGATTCACAATAAATTTGTTTAATATGATAGTATGATAAACTATACTAAGTGAATCTCAAATATTTAATTTTGTTTGAATGTTGAATAACCATCAAAATTTTAACAGTCAGTTCCAATATGCTAAGACAATGTATGAGGCTGTTGCTAAAAAAACAAAAAAAAACAGTGTAAATGAATTTTAACTCAATCTTGTATCACTATTATTGGTTGGCAGCATCATTAATAATTTTGTAGTTACAAAGGAAACTTGCAAACCATCATATAAACATGTAAGATCAATGAAAACATCCACTATAAAATTGCTAGAAGTGTGAACAGTGTAGACTTGCATATTTGCAGAAAATATTTTGCAAACAAACATGTTAGCAATGAATATTAGCTGCAAATGTGCCACAAACCTATTTTGCAAGTTTGCAGAAAACTATCATGAACACATTCTGCAAACAATTTTTGAATAGTTGCTGCAAATATTCAGTGAAAGTTTTCTGCAAACATTCAGTGAAAACTTTACACAAACATTCCTTGCATATTTGCTACAAATATGCAATGCAAATTTTCCGCAAACATTCAGTGAAAACTTTCTGCAAATATGACAAGTGTAGACTTCCATACTTGCGGAAAGTTCTTCGCAAACAAACATGTTTGCAATGCATATTTTCTGCAAACATTTTGGTTTGCGGTTGAAAATGTTTTGCAAACGTTCTGCAAATTTTCCTTGCTATCTGGGCAATTGCTAAAATGTTCATAGTAATCCCTAGGCCTACCAATTACGAATTGCTTTCTAAATTGATACTTAGCCTTACAAAATAATGAATACACAGAATTAATTTTAGTTTTAGTTTGTTTGGCCCAAATTAATTGTTAATAATAATATTATTAGTTTAATACTTGCGCAAATATCAATATAAACGTGCTAAATTTTGCGTATTTGTAAGTTAAACCAAGTGGTAATTTTTGGTAATGGTGGGTAAGTTTTTCAAGGATGGTGGGTAATGGTGGGTAATTTTTTCTGGGACAGTGGGTAAAAGACCCAAACCGGATTGGCAATACTGGGCACGAGTTCTAAGAAGTTATTCATACGCTTGTCACAACAGTTCTTGACACATTTTGTTGTTGTTGTAGAATATAAGTCAAAATAATAAGAAAATTAACTTTATTGTAAAATCCTAACACACCATCACAACTCATATACATAGTGTAATATATCAACCAATTTCCTAATTAAAAATGTTATGTATTGAAAATGTTTAATGTACAATATAATTATGTTTTAACAACCAGTAGACGGTAATCCTGCTGGATTATCATACGATGTGACGTCATATGGCCTGATGAAAATAAAGCAACCTCATTGGATACTTCCCATCACGCCACATCCAAATGCAATACATTCCCTCCACTACTCCTTTTTGAAAAACAGTCAGTCTTCGTCCAGCCTCTATCCACTAAACCCGTCCGGGGTATTCAATGCGGTCTTAAAATGTAAATTGTGTTAATTATTTAATTCCCCGTTCGCGGCTTACTACGGATGCGACAATGGCGACGAGGTGCCGTATTTTCGTAACGGTGACGAATTTCGCGTGTTTACAAAGTGACGCGTTATAATGGACTTTGAAATAGTAGCAACATAGTAAGGTATGTTCGTTACGTTTTAACAGTTTCGGAAGCTACATAGTAAGGTATGTTAATTACGCTTCATGCCACTGGACGGCAATTTCTTCAAAGCTTTTGAGAGTTTAGCTACGACTACGGAACGCGCGATGTCTTTAATAGGTAGTTTCAGCCATTTTGACAGTTCAGAAGAGACATGGGCGACGTATGTCGAACGTTTCGTACTTTACATAAGGTGTAATGACATTTCGGATACTAAGAAAGTTAGTGCATTTTTAACAGTTCTCGGTGTAAAGACCTATAATTTACTTAAGGACTTAATCACTCCTGATAAACCGTCGGAGAAATCATTCGATGATATTGTGAAAGTGTTACAAAACCATCTCCATCCTAAACCTTCATTTATAACGGAAAGGTATAAATTTAGTAAACGGGATCAGTGGAACACGAACCCATTTCGGAATACATTGTTCAGTTAAAACAATTATCGAAGCATTGTCAGTTTCAAGACAAACTTCCAGACTACTTAAGAGACCGATTAGTCAGTGGTATTCGTGACAGTTCTATAAAGAAGAGACTTTTGGCGGAGGACGACCTTACATTCACGAAGGCAGAGCAGCTGGCGACGTCGTTGGCAGTGGCGGATTTAGGGGGGGCTATAGGGGCTGTAGCCCAGGGCGGCAAGTTTTTAGGGGCGGCAAATTTACAGAAAATTAATAAGTTGTTTGGAAAATAAATGTTGAAACGGGGAACATTTTGACAAAAACTTATTACAATGACGGTGTGCCGCCCTTTTAAAGGTAAAGGTACTTAGACTAAAACTACTGAGACTAATGTATGTAATGGAATGTAAACCTCACACTGCAGTTCCTCAAAGCAGTCATAATTCATTTGTCATTCATCCGTACTAGCGACAACACGATTACGCTACAGAGAAAGGGCGGCAAGCCACGAACTACATCAGGCACTGCGCCACTATGACTACGTCCTACGTCTAACCATAGATTAAACATACTCCTTGTGGTATTCTTAATCTATGGTCCAACTCACGGACTTCCAAGTTTACCTATACATTCGCATAGCATTACAATTATTTGTTACACAATATCAATAATGACCATGGCACACGGATGAGAAATATTGCAACAATCGAATTTGAGATGACAATAACAAAATTTAGACTACAATGATATTGTCGTTTCATTTTCAAACTCAAGGTGACAAAGAAAGTTATTTCAGCCGTCTTCAGTGTTGCCACCAGGTAGATGAAATTTTACCCTAAACGTGTGGTGAAATTACCCTAAATTACCCTAAACCTTTTGTAAATTACCCTAAAATTACACTAAGAGTTGATTTTCTTCTATAAACGCTTAAAATTCACTCGAGATTGGTTTTAAAACATGATTAAGGCATACAAAGTAAGGTAGCATAGCATTTATTACTCGTCTTTGGTACTATATTATACATAAAACGAAATATGTATTAAAAAATTCAAATAAATAATCTGTTGTAATATTTTTATTCAGTGCTATCTATACTTAATGTGCTGGTATCACTGATAATAGAAACTTGCTGATAAATGTCATTAAAAGTTGTCGGGACTGGGAGTACTTAGTACTTTGTTGTTTTATAAACTTATTTCAGTTGTACAAATGTGTTAATGTTATTTTTTTATAATAAGGTTTGTCATCTTATTACTATTTGATTAGATCAATAGGTTTCATTGCAATACAACACTACATCACACAAATTTACACATGTTATGCCTTGTTGTAATGTTTGTATGTGCGCTCACGTGGCTCACCGATGGGCTCATTATGGGGATTTCACAGGTATAAAATACAATTTAGCTCCTTCATACAAATATGTGTAAAAATGGACACAATCTTCAGTCAAAATAATTTCTACAACAGCGCTGTAAATCTAACAACCTATATTTAACCAAATTAACCCGATATATTTTTACTGTTTTGGGTATTCTATATTATTATATTATGCCCAATTTTGGACACATAACATAATGTGCCTCAATTTTATCTGTTCGAAAATTAAACTTTGTGTCCTTTGTGATTACAAGCATCTCTAGTCTAATACTCAATAGGATATACGATGTACATGCAAGTTATATGTATTTTATAGTTTTTACCCAGCACTTTATGTAAATGTTTTAATTCCTGAAAAAACATTTTACATTGCCAAAACATCTAAATTTAAATTATAAGGGTCTCTAGATTTTACCCTAAAATTACCCTAAAAACTCCATTACCATAAAATTACCCTAAGACCAGTAAAATTACCCTAAAAAGAGTAATTACTCTAAAAGTGGCATCACTGGCCGTCTTACTTACCATCAAAGGCTACCACACATAATCTGGAGGATATTTTTTTAAACAAAACATCTGACCAAAGACAAATAAAGAATAACATAATTTGTAAGGAAAGGATTTGATTGGTTGTTGCCATGGGAGCATAGTTGACAGAGGGTGAAAATGGTGGTCAGCATGTAGGCTGCAGTGTTTTACTCCAGGCGAGACCTCTATATATATTTTTTGGGTGGGACGGTGTCAAAAATTCCCATTTCATTAATTGAAAAACCGTGATAATTGAAGTCTTTAATATCGTGCCGCATTTTAGGCAAATCATGATGGTAAACTTAACTTTATAATCTTAAGACATATTTTATACGTAATTTTATTGTTTATCTCAAAGCAAAGTTATGATTTGAGTTAAATTAAAACGCCCTTTTACTATAGCTTTGGAAATAGTGTTGAAAACAAGCCGCCTTGTACGTCGAATGACACCGTCCCACCAACAAGTTGACACCTCAACAGGACAAAATACCAAATATGACGGCACGCTTTATGAAGGTTATTTGTCAGAGAGTAGTGACTCCTGTAGTATTATATTTTAATTCATTGGATCTACAACATCATGGAGGTGAAACTAGAAGAAGTGTTTGAAAATGTGTAGAGTTTTATGAAGATTAGGCCTACATCAATTAATTTTATATTTTGATCGTCTAAAACATATAAACAATTCTTTGTATAAAAGTATAAATTAAAAAATGACTGAAAAACTGTATCTAAAAGCGCTAATTCAGGATTAAAATAGTCCGAATTTTGAGGCTAATGGTCCGAACGCTACATTGTCATCATATCTTATTATGGGTTATTTATTATAATTTTCAGTAGTCAATGCGTTGGTGTAAAAATTAATGTTTTTATTAAGTATAAGAAGGGATTTTTAGGACTTTGTTGAAGGATTTTCTTGTTATTAAAAGTAGCACTAGCACTGCTTTACTGCTTTTAACACCAACATTTGTCTCTAGGGCTGATTGTCATTGGAGTAGGTTATATTGAATATTAAACTGTGTTAATGTGAATGAGTAGGTTATATTGAATATTAAACTGTGTTAATGTGAATCATGTCAATTATAAATTATTTTACTGGATTTTTCAACTAAGAAATAAAATAGATTTCTTAAACTTATTCATTCAGTTAATTCGTAACTTCTTTAGATACTATCACAAAATAACCAAACAAGATATATATAACATAAACCTGGGCGGCGAAAAGGACAAAGATTATATAGGGGGGGGAGGGCGGCAAATTCCCTAATAGCCCTTAGGCGGCAATTGCTTAAATCCGCCACTGGTCGTTGGAAATAGCAGAGAAGGATGCAGCTTCCCTGGCGTACCACGGCGGGGCTTCCGGCAGCAACCATCACGGCTACACGGCGAGACTCCAGAGATTCTCAGCGCAGCAATCTCAACGCAGAAGTACATTGAGTGCAGTGTCAAGTGTTTCGCAGGTGCCGCAATGTTATTGTTGCGGGAAGAAGTGGCATTTGACAGCCCAGTGCCGTTACCGTGAATATGTGTGCAATTTTTGCAAGAAGAAGGGACATTTGGAGAAAGCTTGTAAGTCAAAGAATAGGGGTAAGTTCCAGCATCCTGACTCTAAAAATAGTTATTTAAGTTCTAAGGGAAATTGGAACAAAAATAATAAACAGGGAAACAGATATCAATCTAAACAACATTATGTGGGCGTAGATCAAAATAATGAGAGGCTAAACGCAGGGTTTAAGCTGCGGTCGCATTTGTCGCAAAATGCGACATGCACCACGAAAATGCGACAATATTTGGGCAGGCTGTCGCTTTTTTGCTACAAAGAAAGGTATTTTATAATTTTATTGCAGAAAATCTGGTTTTAACAATACAAATTGTAGGTATTAAAAGTCCGTGATCACGATCCACAACCAAAAAGATTAGAAGATTAGTTGAGATGTTGTAGAGGCTTAACGTTGCGTTGGTTGCACTACGTCACTTACCGATCGTCTCTGAGCGATTGGTAGAGGGGACGAGCCTACATTACGTAAACAGTTGCTGTCGATTTCAACTGCGTACCGTGTAAACGGAACGGGCGAGTTACTGATATGACAGTTGTAGTAACGAAGTAACTACGTACACGTCCAATGTAAGGGCAAATTCACTTCGCTACCGCTTAGGTTAGGTTAGGTTACGTTACATTACATTACGTTAGGTTAGGTTACGTTACGTTAGATTAGGTTAGGAGGTTTTCTGGCTCTCAATTTGTTTGAAAAATCACAGGAAAATTAACGTACGGTGCATAATTTGGAACAGACGTGAACAGTAGCGGCTCACGTCGGACGTGTACGTAGCCTCTGCCTTGTAGTAACAGACCCCCCTCGTGAGTCAGTTTGGCGCGCACTCCGTAGTAGCCGAGCGAATCGGCAAATGCGAGAATGTCGAGGGCTAGTTCGCCACCGAAGGGGTGACGGCGCTCGCCTCGCCATCGCACCGATTCTTGTCGGTTTTTGTGACCGAGTCAAAGGAGACGAGTACTTAAGTCTCGACTCGCTGCAGAATGTGAACGGTTACATGAGCACGAGTCGCTCGAAGTCACAACGATCGGGCGAAAATGTAGAGGTACCTTAGCGAAAACAGACAACTCGAAATCGGTGATGCGCAAATGCGATCGCGATATGCTTTGAGGTTATGTTTCAGAGTGTGTAATGTTTGGGTTGTGTGAGTTTTAGTTGTTCTGGTGCCATATTAGGCCTATTCTGCTAGAATGTTTAGTATATTTCCATTATAGACATTAATGGTTAAAATGGATAAGTTACCAAGAAAAGTAGACACTGCTGAATTATATATTATTTAAATGTTAACCCTTAAAAACAAATACAAGCAAAAAAAACAACTTAAGACCAAAAAATAGTATAATCACATGCGATAAAAATGCGAAAAGGAAAATATTTTTGCTACAAGTATTTAAGAGCTTGTAGCATTTTTGCTCAAAGATTTTTTTTCCCAGCTGAATCCCTGGCTAAACGTAATTGATGAAGTCTATGACATTTCTAATATTTTTCAGTGTGAATTAGATAAGTCTCCTGTTGATGTTAAATTGGGTGTAATTAATCAAATCGAACCAATTAAAGTAATGCTCCTAGTAGAAGGAAAACAAATGGGTTTTGAAGTAGATTCAGGGGCGTGTGTTTCAGTTATTTCTGAACAATGTTATGAAAATAATTTTGGTCATGTCAAAATAATTCCTACGGACTTAGTTTTGAGTTCCTATACACATGAGAAAATCAAGCCAGTAGGCAAGATTAAAGTTAATGTAAAATATCAATCCATAACAAATTGCATGGAACTGTATGTTATTAGCAATGGTGCTAATCCTCTTATGGGTCGTGACTGGATAAAACAACTACAGGTTGTTGTTTGTATTCCTAATAATGTAAATAGCGTAAGTTTAACTTCAGATAAGGGTAAAGTAGAAGGTGATCAGGAATCTAAAATAGTGCAAGATTTGTTCAATGAATTTCCAGAAGTATTTACCAGAGAGTTAGGGTGTTACACTGGAGATCCAGTAAAATTGTTACTTAAGGAAAATGCTGTACCTAAATATCATAAGCCCTGACCAATACCATATTCTTTGAAGGAAAAAGTAGAACAAGAGTTGAAATGTTTAGTTGAGGAGGAAATTATTTCACCTGTTTCCACTAGTGAGTGGGGAGGGACCGCGTCTAGGTGTCACCCCGTCAACCTGTCACCCCGACAAACCGTCACCTTTTAAAACAGGTTTTGAGGTGACGAGTTGACGCGCATCGTCCCCGACAACCCGTCACCATTTGAAGGAGGTGACAGGTTGTCGGGGTGACACCTTGACGCGAGCGTGCGAGGTGATGGGTTGTCATGCACGGAGGCGTCTAATCGTCACCTCCAAAGAGAGGAGGTGACACCTTGTCGGGGTTACACCTTGACGCGAGCGTGAGAGGTGGCGGTTTGACGTCGATGCAACCGACAACTTGACACCACAGCAAATCGCCACCCCGATAGGCTCCTCCCTTTGAACTAAAATTACATATTTGCACAAATAATCAATTCGTTTAACACTGCAATAGAGACAGCTTCTTAGACTTTATACTTGGTGTGGTCCAACAAAACCGCTGATGATTTTTGTGGTGAATGGTTCTATCAGTGATTTTAAACTATTTCAACTTTCTTAATAGAGGAGGCATAACAAATTTATAATTCGTGAATTCTACTAAACGTATTTTTCAGCTCGCTCCAATGTTGTTTTTCATGTTTATAATAATTCTAAGGTAGGTAAAAAACTTTCGCAATACCGCAGAAGTAGTCATTATAGAAATGATTTTGCAATTTCGTCAAAACATCATCGAAAAATTTAAACAAAACCCCCTTAGTAGTTAAAAATAAGTTTCACTGGGGGTGACCATAATGAAAATGTGTTTCATGTGCAAGCTGAAGTTGGTTTATACGCATAAGGCAAGGCAGTTTTAAAAGCGTACTCACGCGTACTCATTTGTGTCTATATCATTACATTTTATCCGTTACTAGATGGGAACTGACGAAATGTTGAGTTTGTCATTAAGTATTGCTAGATTCTAAGTGATGTGATTAACTATCGTGAGAATTTGATCAATCCCGCAAATCACACTTCGCATAGAATTTACATATTATTTATTTTCTATGCCGCCTTCATGAGAAAAGTTAAATAGTTGAAACCACTGGTATGAAAAAATGGTAGTATCTAAAGAACCGTTCACCGCAAAAATCATCTCTCTAACCAATTAAATAGCTGTGCTGTCACAAAACAAAATGTGAGCGCTATTTTTGGACCACCCGTTATACGATTAGGCCTACTAGCAGTTTCCCGTGGCTACGCACACGCTCAAACTGAGGTTATAAACCAGTTTCTTGTTGTTGCCTTTAAGACGAAACCCCAAAGAATAAATTATAAGGTAAAACTGCAACATATAGGCTTTATTAGTTATTTGGTTTTATCAGTTGGTATGTTAAAAAATTAAGACGCTATTATGAAGGTTTATAAGATGGCTTATAAGGACTATGAAACGACTACATATCATGAAGACTTTACACGATATTCTTTAAGATATAATTTTTTGGAGTTGAGAATAAACTATGTTAGATCAATCTCGTGTTAAGGTTATAATGTATAAGAACCTATATTTCTTTAACTGGTATTTATGTAACTTTAAAAGGTATTTCTTTAACTGAATTTTGAATTTTGTTTCCGAGGTTAATGATAAGTTTTCTGGTACTTTGTTAAGCGATTTTGGCCCGAGATTTTGAGGTAGTGTAGCGGCTAATTCCAATCTATGAGGAGTTTGTCTATTTGTCTTTGTCTAGTAATTATGGTTATGAATATCTGTACTGGTTACTATTGTTGTTTATTTAAATTTATAATATAGTAGAATTTCAAAAATATAAATGAAATGTAATGTTAGGATTTAAAAAAATTAAATATTTTGGTAAAGCGTTCTTTTCTAGACTCTAGACTCCCAGAGAATAATACCGTATCTTAATCTTGATTATACAAGTGAAAAATTATGTGTTCAAGTAGTATTTATTAATACCTGGTTGACTGTTGCTTGGGGGAAAACTCAGATTATGCAACTTGGCTTGTTTATGAACACCTGATGATTCTTTTGTTTACTATTTCCTTGTTATTTTGTAACCAACATGGCAACCCATAAGGTTATACATCATACATTTTTAAACTTTTAAATTCAATTTTCTCGAAACATTGCGTTTTTTTACACAAAATTTAACTTCATAAATGCAGTTAAAAGTAAAAAATTCATGAGAATCGTTAGAGCCGTTTCCTAGATCCGCGAAACATATAAATATACAAGGATAAATATATATATATATATATATATATATATATATATATACATGGATTGATTTCTGAAACAAAGTTACGAAAAAGGTTCATTTAAAGTAATAGGACTTTTAAATTTAAAAGTCGAATGAAGCCAATCTAAAATTTTATTTGTAGCCACAAAGATACAATTCGTAGCATATCGTTAATTTATTTGAAAACATACTTGATCTTTACACGGGTTACAGAGAATATATGAATCCTGATGTGTCAGATTTTTCAGCCTTTTACTTGCGAAACCTACTCTTTGTGTCATCTTCTTTGTTTACGTTTTAAAAGTCAACTGAAATTGAAATGAAAAATTTTAAAGTGATCACTTTTAATTTATTTTGTTTTTAAACTTTATTCATAGTATCATAAGGCAATTCTATGAGAAAAAATATGAGTGACTTTGAAATTTCATTTTAGTTTGATGAGAAATAAAGCCTCTAGGCCTTCTGAACATCGAGGTGGAAGATTCGATCAAAATTTACGAAACTTGTATTTTTTTCGCTACTTAAAACGTTTATTTCTCGATTATTATACCACTCTAAAACAAACTGTCGTATACTTTGTTGTTTTTAACGTGTTAAAACGGAATTAGATCAAATTAGGGCTTTAAATTTATTTTTTGGTGGGTCGAAAAATCGCCTCATTTCCTTCGTGTTAATAGTTACTCACGTCGCATCGTCGTTCGCTCGTCGTCTGCTGGTGGACTTGGCGACGAGACACGACCGTGCCTCTAAATTAATGTAGTTTTAAATACGGTAGAAGATTAAACATGAATAATTTATAATTTTTAAAAGTTTATTATTTGTTTTAAGTATGGTAGCGCTGATAAGCCAAGTGGAGAAAGCCTATTATTGCGTTATAAGAAGACGGAAACAGATGGAGCGGGGTGGTAGGTTGTCGGGGTGACACCTTGACGCCAGCGTGCGAGGTGACGGTTTGTCGTGAACGGCGACGACGGATCGTCACCTGGGAGTAGAGAAGGTGACGGGTTGTCGGGGTGACACCTTGACGCAAGCGTGCGAGTTGACAGGTTGTCGTCTCTGCACACGACAAACAATCACCTCTAGAAAAGAGGTGACAACTTGACGGGATGACACCTTGACGGCATCGGTATATTTTTACGAGGTGACAGGTTGTCGCCTTTGGCCAAAATGCCGAGGTGACGGGTTGTCGGGGTGACACCTAGACGGCTTCCCAGTGGGGAACGCCCATAGTTCCGGTATTAAAAAGAAATGGAAAAATACGCATATGCGGAGATTTCAAGGTAACTTTGAATCCTTTTCTAGAGGTAGATAGACATCCTATACCCAGAATTGAAGATCTTTTTGCAGTTTTGCAGAAAGGAGTACAATTTTCTAAAATTGACTTATCCTCAGGTTATATGCAATTAAGACTAGACAATGAAAGTAAGAAACTTTGTACCATAAGTACACACAAAGGGTTATTTGCATATAACCGTCTTTGTTATGGGATATCATCCGCTCCCGGTATTTTTCAAAGAGTAATCGAACAAACCTTACAAGGGATACCGGGTGTAGCTTCTTTCCTTGACGACATAATTGTTACTGGGGTTGACACAGCAGAACACCTGTCTAGACTAAGAGAAGTGTGTAAACGATTGAAGAGTAACGGGCTAACTGTAAGTAAAGATAAGTGTGAATTTTTCAGGGACAACCTAGAGTACTTAGGTTATGTAATTAGCAAAGAGGGCTTAGAGACATCCAGTAATAAAGTAAGAGCCATTGTTGAGGCTCCAGTTCCCAAGGACGTAACTCAACTTAAAGGATTCCTTGGTCTTGTAAACTATTACGCCAAGTTTGTACCAAATGTCGCTACTATTTTAACACCTTTGTACCAACTTCTTAGGAAGGACACAGTCTATAATTGGAACCTAGCATGTCAAAAAGCTTTTCAGCTAAAGTGCTAGCACACTACAATCCAGATTTACCACTTAAGTTGTCATGTGACGCATCACCCTATGGCATAGTTGGTGTATTAAGTATAGTAGAGAAAGGTGGTACTGAGAGACCTATTTCTTTCACGAGTCGAGTCTTAAACTCATCTGAAGTCAATTATTCACAAATTGACAAGGAAGCTTTGAGTATTGTTTACTGTGTAAAAAAGTTTAATCAGTATTTATGGGGGAGAAAGTTTACACTTTGCATAGACCATAAACCTCTTTTGGCAATATTTGGACCTAAAAAGGGATTACCAGCTTTTGCAGCGGGTAGACTGCAACGCTATGCGCTGTTTCTGTCAGGTTATGATTACGACATTAATTATGTAAAGTCCCAGTGTCATGGTAATGCAGATGGCTTGTCCAGGCTTCCGTTAAAATCTTATCTTGTAGGTGATGAAAATGTAAATGTAGGTTACTTAGGTACATACTTACATTGTATTACGGAATCTGACCTGCCTATAGACTTTAATGATGTCCGCACCGAAACCCAAAAGGACAAGGAGTTAAACAAAGTCTTGGGGTATGTTTTGTACGGTTGGCCAAGTGTGACAGATACTAGTTTAAGTGATTTTGTTAAAAGACAAGCTGAGTTAACGGTAGAACACGGAATTTTAATGTGGGGCTATAGAGTAATTATTCCAAAATCGTTAAGAGGGGCTTTAGTAAAAGAATTACACAGTGGGCACTTAGGTATTGTTAAAATGAAGTCATTGGCTAGATCTTATCTGTGGTGGCCCTCCATAGACAAAGACATAGAGACCGTAACTAGCAGTTGCTCAGCGTGTCTTTCGCAGCGAGAAACTCCTGCTAAAAGTAAACTACATGTGTGGGAATTTCCTCCCAATGTATGGCAAAGGATTCATTTAGATTTCCTTGGACCATTTAAGGGTCAATTGTATTTGATTGTGTTGGACGCTCATAGTAAGTGGATAGAAGTTGAACCTGTTAACTCAACTTCTGCTAAACAAACTATTGATAAATTACGACCTATGTTTTGTAGATACGGTCTACCTGAAATTATTGTAAGTGACAATGGTCCGCCATTTTGTTCTGAGGAATTTTCTTGGTTTTTGAAACATAATGGAATAAGGCAAGTTCTGATACCACCTTATCATCCTGCTTCTAACGGCCAGGCCGAGAATGCTGTAAAGATGGTAAAGAAACGATTAAAATGTGCACTAGTCGAAAACGAAAATTTAAATTTAGCTTTAAGTAGATTTTTAATTTCTTATCGAAACTCAGTCCACAGCACTACATGTGAATCCCCGGCTAAGCTTATGTTTAATCGTCCTCTAAGATCAAGATTAGACTTAATTAGACCTAATATTCAATTGACTGTAGCTCAAAAGCAAGATAAACAAATCACTAATGCAAGGGGCAGTCACACAAGACAATTAAATGTTGGACAACCTGTATTAGCTAAAGACTATAGAGGGAGAGATAAATGGGTTGAGGGTAGCATTGTTAAACAATTAGGCCCAGTAACCTATATTGTTCAACTTGAGTCGGGAGTGACTTGGAAGCGACACATAGACCAGTTGGTAGGTTTACAATCAGGACCTAGTAGTGAATCTCCGGTTGACAATAGCAGGGATATTTTGAGCGAGCGAGTGACATCACCGTCAGCTGATCCAGCTTCCCCTTCCATACCGGTGTCTCCAACTCCAGAGCGGAACCGTTATCCTCAGGCATCGAGGTAAACTACTGGAGAGATCGCCAAGTGAGCTAAAAACGGTCCGCGTCGGACTGAGCGGAACAGAAATGGTGGGCCACTGTGTGCTCAGAGCTGTTACTGGCGTTGAACGCGCTGTCGTTTACACGCTCCTGGACTTCACTGCCATGTTTGAATTGTAATGAAATTTATATATCCTTTGCGTACGTGAACTACGGAATCCGAAAGTATAAATATTGTTTTATTTTACCGTGTTTTAATATTTTTAATAATTAAAAACTTGTACGTGTTATTAAAGAGGGACATGAAAAAGTTACTCAGCGAGGAAGTTTTTTATTTTTAGGTTAGAAGCAAACTTCCAGCGGGAAAGTTGTAGATAATTAGTTTCTCTAAAACTTTTATTTCAAACATTTTTCGGTAAAGTTGTTGGTTTGCCTACAATTCGTTTGGAAAGATGCTGAAACCTTTCGCCGCGCTCTATCCAAGACGCGCCGTGCCGCGCTGTTAAATTCAACTCAGTGATGCTGTGTTACAACATGGCCTAGGTTTTTGATAACATACATAGTTATACGACTTTTATTTTAGTCGTCGAATTCGGGTTACGTTTTAGTATCGCTTTTACCGTTCCCAATTAACTAAGTAAATTAACAAACCATCATTCAATTTAATCACATTTGATCAATGAAATGTAGTTATAGATCTAATAGTAACGTTTAACGTTGGTAACCATGTTGGTAATTAATGTTTATTAAGAATATATTTGCTATTAAAAAGTATTTGTCTTGTATGGTATTCATTCATCAACAAAGTATTATGATATAGGCCAATTAACTTTCATGCAATCTACAACTTTTGGCGAACGTCGAAGTTTATATGCTAAAATTCAAAGTTTCACTCGTCCAAAGAACGATATTACTGCTCATAAAAAATTCATTCCAGTACCAAAAACTTCAAAACATCATTATTGAACAAAATCTAAAGCCTAGTGGAATGTACATAAATTTATATGGATGTAAATATGAAAGAATCAGCCATCGAGGAGATTATTTTACAAAACTCCCAACTTTCTGTTCTTTTTACGCAACTAACCCTGGTCAAATATAGTTATTTTTGGTATTAAAAATTCGAGAAACTATTCAGGAATACGGATCAGAAGGCCATTCAACCATAAAAAATGTTACCTGGCTGCAAATTCAATTCAAGTGAGCGCGCGTCGTGTTTTTCCCTATATCCCCCACGCTAAGCGCTGCCGCGGTGGCCCACCATTTGTGGCGCGACCTCGAACGCGGCCGGACCGAAATTTGGTTCGCTTCACCACGGGCGCGAGCGGTCCTGTCCTCAGGTGGGTCCCCCCACTCCTCGCCAATCTCCTCCCCTGCATCAATCCAATCCCCACGTCACAGTCCAGCTGTCTCGAGTACTCGCCACTCATTACAACCCTCTCAGCTGACGTCACCAGTCAAAACGGATACAAGACGCTATCCAATGCGGGATAGAAAACCCACTGTTCGCTTTGATTTGTAACTGTTTTAATTTATATTCTTTATGTGTGATTTTAATGTTGTAGTAAGAAAGTATTTCAAGATCATTTGTTTTGGTTTTATGTATTGTTATAAAATATTGTTCCAAATTTAAGGCGGAGGAAATGTAATATATCAACCAATTTCCTAATTAAAAATGTTATGTATTGAAAATGTTTAATGTACAATATAATTATGTTTTAACAACCAGTATACGGTAATCCTGCTGGATTATCATACGATTATCATACGATGTGACGTCATATGGTCTGATGAAAATAAAGCAACCTCATTGGATACTTCCCATCACGCCACATCCAAATACAATACATTCCCTCCACTACTCCTTTTTGCAAAACAGTCAGTCTTCGTCCAGCCTCTATCCACTAAACCCGTTCCGGGTATTCAATGCGGTCTTAAAATGTAAATTGTGTTAGTTATTTAATACCCCGTTCGCGGCTTACTACGGATGCGACACATAGTAAACTGGAAAATGTAAATATATAAACAGTGGCAACAAACCATCTGTATAAAACATTCGATCTGACAAAAACCGTCATTTTGAAACAGACTAAAGATATTACATATCCTCCCCTCCCTCGGAAGCTGTGAAACGAGATCTTCATTGATCTGCATGTCTCCTGTGATGCTTTCCATTTTTTTCAATTAGATAAGAGTTTCTACTAATCCTTTCAATTACTTTACCTTCAGTGTACCCTTTTCTGTCACCATTCAAAACCCATACAAGTTGGCCATCGTAAAACTCTTTCCACCTTTTTCCTCTGTCAGAGTACTTCTTTCTGGGTAGTTAAGTTGTTTTCTATTGTACCATCAATATTAGGTTTTAGAGAGTTTAGTGATGATTTGCCTATCAAGCAAAGCTTCAGCTGGAGACCGACCTGTTTTTTAATGTGGGGTTGATCTGTAGGAAAGCAAAAATTGATTTAAACTCATTTCAAGATCGAGTTCGTCGTGTCGTAATGCTCTCTGTAACGAGATTTGAAGGTATACGCACAGTTCTTTCAGCAAGCCTATTACTTTTGGGATGGTATGGAAACGTTGTTATATGTTTAATATTGTTTTCACTACAAAACACCTTGAATGCCTTACAAAACGTCCTATAGTAAATTGAGGACCATTTTCAGATACCAAAATCGGTGGATTTCCAAATATTGTAAATATGTCCTGTAAAGTTGGTACTGTTTTCTTTGTTGTGCATGTTTTCATTGGTACAACCTCCAACAGTTTAGATGTTGCATCAACTACAACAAACCAGTAGTGTCCTTCAAAAGGTCCTGCAAAGTCTATGTGTAGTCATGTCCAAACATATTTAGGGACACTCTATGAAATCAAAGTCGTTTCAGGGTCGACTTGTTGGTTTTCTTGACAACTCTTGCAGCATTTAACCATTTTCTCTATGTCTTTATCAATGTTAAACTACCAAACGTGAAGCCTTTCCAAAAATTTCATTATTTTCGACTTACTTTTGGGCATCACCCACCTTCAGGTTTATGTGACGTTGTCCAGTGGAGACTGATGGAAGGTCTCTTGTCAGATTTTTTTAAAAACTACACAACATGAACATACACGAATAAAAACAAACTAAAACAATGCTACATCAAGCCCCGACGTTTCGAGAAACTAAAAAAAACATTTCCCGTTATCAATGGTCCTTATTGAGCCTAGCACAAACCCGAGCCGAGCGCCTGACCATACGGCAGTGGAAAAAGTATGGACCTGTGATGATTTGTTGGTAGTTATCGCAGAGCAGACGCTGACCGGGAACTGAGCCGCTTGGTCTTAATTTGGTATTGTTGATACTGAGATCAAGGGCAGGGCTTTTTCTAAATTTTGCAAAAGTCAATTCAAACTCAAACAATCACGTCCCATGTCCCATCCATTTACTATAACTTCAAACTTTTCTGAATTCAAATGTTTGACGAGTAAAGAATTAGGTAGTATCATTATTTGATTAGTTTATTTAGAAAGATTATTATAACAATTTCAAAACCATAACGCGAGGCATAACCCGGCATTGTCCGTTAAATATATAAGTATGCTACGGGCAAAAATATTGGAACATTATTTACAATTCAGGGTCCTCGGCGAAAAGACCTAAAGTATATGAAAGTCACAAAAGTAATTAAATATCTAACGTATCACTAGCAAAAACCGACCCTTTGTTAAAAATATAGTTTTCTAACTAGGCTACCACAACCATTTCAAGCCAGTTTCAAAAAATTAACTAACTTAATGTCGAAGTGGCAACATCAAAAGTTGTTATTAGGAAACAAGAAGAAGACCTAAATATTTCATTGTCTTGTTTTAACCGTAGTGGAAGTGATCAATAGAAATCAATAGAAATTTATATTGATATCAATAGACCGTCCGGTGATATCAATAGAAGTCTATTGATGTAAATACGTATCACTAGACATCAATAGACTTCAATAGAAATCATGAAAACCGAGGTAAACAGAAATCATGAAGAGTTATTTATTGACATGTATTGATATCAATAAAGATCACTACAACAACTACAAGTAAATAGACATCATTAAAAGCATAGTAAATAAACACAAATGGACATCGTTATATAATGTTATTAATTGAAAAAGATAACCATTACATTTTTTACAATGCCAAATGAATAAATTTAAATGAAATTATATATAATTTCTAAATTATGAAAAAATGGTATTAGGCACTATATTATTACATAAGTCTATAGCAAATTGCTAGTTTTCTTATGAAATGTTTACTATATTATTGTAACAAGCCTGCATTAATATATTTTTTAATTATAAAATTGTATTACTAAATAATTATAAACAATCCTATATTAATATATTTGTTTAACTACGGAATGTTATTGTTGTATTATTATAAAAAATCAATTACTGTTATTAAATTAATTTTGTTAACTGTTTTATTACATATTAAAGGTAAATGCCCTTGTTTACATCCCAATGACTAATGAAAGTATATGTATATATAAATATAATAATCAGTATTACAATATACCTAGTTTTATTTATAGTTTTAGTAATAACAAAATTTAATAAAAAGCATGATCAGAAATTATTAATAAAACATGGAGTATATAAATTTAATTATAATTGGATAACTGAACGAAGTAAAGATTATCCTTATACACAACTTTACTGCTTAGATTGGTAAGAGAATCAACTCGACTGGCGTGTCTGTTACCAAAATAACTCGAGAACGCCTCAACAGTTAATCTTAAAATTTTCCAGATAAACTTAACAGGCCAAAATCTCGGTCGATTTCGTTATTCAGATAATTTCGTTCAGTATAAATAAAATTATCTTAAAACCAAATTTATTTTTTTCTCCATAAGAATAACATTGGAAGACATTTTAGTGGTACTTGAATCGTTAAAATTTAGCCGACGACTATGTTTCAACAACAGCGTAACAATAGTTAGTTTACTAGAGTATACTTTGTTATACTGGATAATACAAGTTTTTTACCAACAAAAACACAAAAGAGAGATAAATCGAAATATAATTTTAAGTTGTGAGCATATATATTATTTTATAAAACTATTAAGTGTAAGTAGTGTGGGTTTGCCGGTTCTGGGCCAAGTGATTGACAGCTTCCGGTCACGTGACCGGAAGCGCTGAGTCATTAAACACGTCATCTGAGCCTCAGCCAGTGACGTAGGCGGTTTTGTGACGTAATGGGGGAAAGGTTAAAGTTCAAGGTCACGGGGAGGGTGTTTTAAAAAAGTACTACCTCGCACGCGTAAAATCCGATTGTGATTCGATAGTTGTCATTCGATAAAATATCGAATGGAAACAATCGAATGAAGCAATCGAATGATACGAGTGCGAGGTAGTACTATTTCATTTATTACTTTAATGTTTACATTTCTTTTTATTTACAATAAGTTATGTTTACAATAATTTATGTTTACAATAGTTCCCCGTTGTTTGTCGTCATCGATGTTGTTGATCCGGAGTCACGGCCGTCAGACGCAGTTTTCAAGTGCTGCGCTTGTTTGTCCAATCGGCCCATCCCGACTGTGTGTTCCTTGCCTATTTATGTGACCGCATGGAACACACAGTCGGGACGAGCAGCTCGATGTTCACCGGTCGAGAGCCGGAGGTGTACTGGCTATTCACAAGCTAGCGTTGTAATCGTACTAAATGGTGGGGGTAAAAGTGTGGTGGGGCGGAGCAGATGGCGGACGGCAGATGGCAGGTGGCAGATGGTAGGCGACAGGTGGCAAGTGCGCGGCAGATGGTTGCTACTCCATTCGCCGCCAAAGTAATGCAAGCCGACGCCGTAATTCTTGTATTTTATCTTGTCGGTTCATTTGATATGTTTTACATCTACATATGCAATAGCTGAAACACCTGCACTTACGACAAGCTTTCCCGTCAACTTTATCGCCTGGTATTTTAAAACATTGTAACTCGCAACAATATGTCTTCAAATTGTTATCGAATGATAAATTGTTCATCGGTGGCACCGACATGTTAGCTGCAGCGTGTGTTAGACAAGACTGAGACTAACTTCACTGCTCTCTCTCTTTTATACCTCTTCATAAGTTAACCCTGAATGAAAGTTCAAGGTCATCCGTTTGAATTTAAAAAAAAGCAACACAGCAGTATATAAAATAATATACTGCTATGTTGCTGTTTTTTTTCTTTTTTCTTTTAATCTTTTTTTC
This sequence comes from Allygus modestus, assembly GCA_963675035.1. Lineage (NCBI taxonomy): Eukaryota > Metazoa > Arthropoda > Insecta > Hemiptera > Cicadellidae > Allygus > Allygus modestus. The sequence continues at coordinate 226,700,351 of OY776111.1, forward strand.
TTTTTTTTTCTTTATTAAACAAACATTTTACAATACAATAAGCTGAAGTATAACATTGATGACTAGAGATACAAACAGAGAAAAACAAATAGAGACATTATGTACAATGATGCATGATGTGCAGAGTGAGTTCCGTCGAGTTGTTGCCGCTTACACCGTGTGATACCAAATACAACGTCCCCGGTTGAATATCTCGCAAGTCTTCATTTTGTAGCAGTTGAACAAATCGTTTTGGAAGAAATACTTGAAACTTCGGCTCATCTCCTGGAGTCATAGGTCCTTCGCACAATGATACTAGAATTGCTTCTCCATGTGTGGTTTCCACTTTCTTGATGCTATGAATAATGTAATGTCTTTGTTCTTTTAGTTCTGAACATTTTTTAGTTAGCAGAAGGTTCGATTTTGAGTGAGTGTTGAATTGATCAACCAATGTTTGTAGATATTGTTGTGATGCCATCTTCGTCAGTGGTGGTGTCTTCTGTGATGTTGCCTCTTCGGAGTCTCGAATAATACTCGTGCTGGAGCGGTGTTGTCTCCTCGTAATTATAGGCCCCGCTACCCCTACCACATTTCTGTTCTTCGCTACCCCACCACATTCCTGCGTTTGTTTCAAGTAAGCAGCCAAACGATATGCGTTGTACAATGCACAGTTTGTTTGACCGTGTTTAAGATCTTTTGCAGCGACACAAATATTACCGAGATTAATGTTAAAGTCCTTACTGATAGTTATATCGAAAACATTACCGTGCGTGTACTTTTGTATCCAGTTCTTTTTTTCTAATCCTCTTGTGTATATATGTGAATATTGTTTGCAAAAGTTCATAATACTGTGCAGATTACTGTAGCTTATAAATCCTTCATACCAATGTATGTGATGAAAGTAGTTTGTTATCCATTTGTTTGTACTTTTCGCTTTGGTGTTAAGTTTGTTAAAAGAAAAAGGAGCTTCAAACGTGAATGGGTAGGCTACAAATGTAAGCAAGTCTAAAATTACTAATTCCTTGATAATAAACCTATCATCATTATTTCGAAATGCTTGAAATTCTATTACACAAGGCTTTACACTCACTTCTTCATCCCCTCCGCTCATCATGGCACCTAGCGATCAACTAAACTGTTTTCCACACCACGGTAGGTTAAATACCAGGCCGTACAGTTGCAGGCGCGTTGGTGTATATTTAACGTGGGCACCGTCCCCAATAGGCTTACCCCACGTGTGTTCTTCTTTACTAAGTCAAACTTTAGTCTTTTTTAACTTCTTCTTCTTGTGTTTCGTTTTCTTCTTCTTCTCGTTTCTCCGTTTCTTCTTCCTGTGTTGTTTCTTCTGTAGCTTCTGTAGCGATTTCTACAAGTGGTTCAAAATCCTTTAACTTTCTCCACATGCAAACTTCATGAGGTATTCTATTAAAAATAGATGTATCCACAGGTCCGTACACGATGGTGCTATCAGGTTGTTTTTCCAAAGTATCGACCAAATATTCTTTAATAATAGCGCTTGCAAATACCAACTGTCTCATGTACCTTGTAATAGGTTCTGTTGCGTAGTTTAAAACGTAGAATTCTTCACGTGACAGTAGAATCTTATTTTCATATTGAGTCAAGTCTCTAATTCGCACTTGTAGTTGTCCGCGATGTTTAACAATATCGATTTCATTGTCACAATCCAAAAGTCGAATATGTGTTTTCCTTCCACACAAACTGTTAGTTAAATAACATTCTATTAAATGTACATGTTTCAAAAATGACTCCCAAGCATTTTGCGAAAATAAAACCTTTTTTGTTCCATGGTGTAGTATTACTGTAGGGGAATAATCCAATGATTTCATCAATCCAACTGATACACTTTTACTGATGCATGCTGAGATGGGGTAAAAGATTCGCAGAAAAACTTCAGTTAAAATGTGAGGAGGAATATTTTCTTCAACTTTATTCTTCCTCTTTGGTACTACCTTTGATGGGTCTGCATTAATTTCCTCCTCTCTATCTCTTTTACCAAACTTTAAAAATGCAGTTATTTCCTTGATGATTTCTGCTTCACTAGTATTATCACGTTCCAATAACGGTGCTACCTCTGCATCACCTTGTACAACAGATGGAGAACTCATTTTGTAGAAGATGTTACCCATGCGCCGATAGACGATCAACTGAAGACCTGCATTGTTGCTCCGCTATTTATAGGTTAGCGACAGTGGCGGTGCCGGTGGTGGTACAACGTTTTACAATACTGTCTTTACAATACCGGTCAACGGTGTGTATGTTACAATTTTATCGTGCAAAATTAAACAATACGCAGATGTATTTGCAGGTACGTTTTCTTGAAATTCCATTTCTATTTTTATATCAACACTAGACGATTTTACAGATTCATTTTGTTTGGAACAATCAATTACAACAATCGGAGCTTTCGATTCAAACTGTACGGGAGATAGTAGAGGTGTATTTGTTTTGCCGTAATATGAATTTTGGAACATAGCGTACATGTCGTATAAAACACTGTATCTTTTTTTATCAAAAGAAATATTAAAGTTGTCGTAGGGAAAGAATTGTGAATTCAGGAACACTTTACAGTTTGTTAGTTTACAATGGTCAAATTCACCAGCATTTTCAGTTATTATACTTTTCTTCTTCGTTTGTAATCCAAATATTACATATCTCGCTTTTTCCAAATGAGTAGAAGTTTTTACAGTCCATGTATGCCGTTGTGTTGTAGGTAAAACGGGGTATTCATGAAACTCCCAGCTTCTGAATGGCATTACAATGTCTCGATCTGATTTTAACTTTCTTAATAATGTAATCCTGTAATCATCATTTGGTCGCACATGTGGTACTCTCCAAACAATCTTGTCTAATGTTAATTTCCAGTCTAAATTGGCATCAGTTGTTCCAGGAGCTGCTTTAATAATATCATTATCGTTTGATGACCTTAATAAAACTTGTTCTTGTTTTACATTTATTATTATTCTTCTGTAGTCTTCAGCAAATCCTAGGAGTAATCTTAAAGGTACGTAGAAATCAAAGTTTCCCGAAGAGTCAGGAGCGATTGTACTTTTGTCTGGTGCAACCCATCCTGCAACAGCTAACAGATTCTTCTCATTTGGTGTTAAAGACGCTAATCCTTTCAATGTACTGGAAATTCCAACCTTTTTTGTTGAATCGACTGTAACTCCTGAAATTTCATATCTAATCTCGTCAAATAAAAATGCCATAGGATTATTTATCAACGGAACAGTGGTTCCAGCAGTACCATAAGTTTTTGTTACTTTTCCTTCAATATATAAATAACTTTCGCATGGAAGAATATAAATGTCTTGTTGTTGTATAGGAATCCTAATTTCATCGTTATTGTTTAATTTGGACGAAGCGTAAGGGTTGTGCGTGTGATATTCCTTTTCCCATAAGGTCTCGTCGAATGTTGGACCCTGCGCTATATCCAGTATATCCATTGTTAATGACCTTTAATCCAATTTCTTCTAGAAAACGAATGTTGTCACTTGTTAATCCTTCTACAGCTGATGAGCTACTGACCTCTTTGCTGGTTGGCTCTCTCTTTTTAAATGATAACCCCATTGTCTAAGCGGATGATTTTATATGTATTCTTACAGTAATAGCTTCTCCTCTAAAGTCAATAAGGTTTCCGTCTTGATCCACTATGTTCAGCACGATGTCTGAAATGAAACTGGTGTTTAACGGTAGGTACACAAGGTTTTGAGGCTTTTCTACTATCTTGAAACCTGGTGCAACTGATGGGTAGAATGTGTGTAATATATGACGATTTTCTCCATCTCTGTAGGATCCTTGTATAATGTTACATGTAATGTCTATGCTATTAACTTTGATGATCGTCACAGTTTTATTCCCAGAATGAGTTTTATTAGGTTCTAATACTTTTGTTTCCTTAGGATACCCCAATAAACTACCAATTGAATGTTCTTGACTAAAATCAATATAATACTTAGACGTAATTTCGGCTTTCATTGTATTGTTATTGCCTTTTATCGTTATATTTCCTTTTCCCATATGTTTTTGTATAACTTCATTTATATTATCAATTTCATAAGCTCCTGTTGGTAAACTGAATTCTTCCAAAGCTGAATACTTTCCTTTATCATCTTTTTTCTTGTAATAATGTATTTTGTTATTAATTCCTTCACTAACGTTTGGAATAGAGTTATATGTTGTTAAATCCAATAATGCGGCTTCCCATAGTCTTCCTTTTTGCAAACGTAGCGCTGGAAACAGAATACTGCGCAAAGTACATGAGTTACCGGTTAATGACACTGTATACGAAGACATCTTAAAGTTGACTAACACTTTTAGCTAAAAAGTCTAAACATAAATGACCGCAAATGGATGTATCATCAGGTTGTTTTCTTGTATGATTGTAAAAAACATTTTCTGCCGCACGAAAGTATTGTTGAAGTTCTTTCGGTGGTGGAAGGTCTCCAAAACTGTCGAAATAATAAATGGTTTTACCAAGTTTCTTGTAACACACCCAATGAGTGCCTAATCCTTCACTATTATCCAAATTTACAATACCAGTCTCATTTTTCCACATTTTAACCGGTAATTCATCTTTCATAAATACTCCTCTAAAAAATGGGATTTTCAAACAAGAAGCATATGTAATCAGTTCTTCATTGGTCAATTCTTTGTTTTTAATTATTAATTGCTCTTTCTTATTTAATACACACGATACGGTCTTAGGTATAATCCTCCTCCCTTTTTTATCATTGACCATATTGTTGGTTTCTTTTTAGCTTTACCACTGGTAGATTGTCGTTTTCTTCTGATATTACCTCCTTGTTTCTTAGCGGGTTTTTTCCCACGCCTTCTTCTCTTTCCTCCTCCAAACGTAGTTTTTGCTTTCATTGCTGCTGTTACTGTTAAAGACGCTGCTTTTTCACCAATACTCGCGTCACTAGATTTTACTCTTTGCCAAGCTTTCTCAGCAAGTGCTTTATCCGCTATTGATCTATTTTTAGTATCACCAAATTTGGAATACGCTATATCGTGCTGTTTACAAGCCTGATCGAGCTTATTTATTCCAGGATCTCCTCTAGCAAGACGTTTCTCTAATTTGGTTCCAGGACCACAATATTGATATCCTCCAGGTAAATGTAATTCCACAGGTAATAAATCAATCGCCTTGTTAACTATAGCTCCAACCGGTTTACTCAATAGAGAAAATGCTGTTGATGCTATTCCCCTTCCTCTCTGTAATCTCTCTCGATTATGACTGATGCGTTTAACCCTCGACATGACTATTTATAGCAAAACCTACAATCAGTAGGTGCACTCTATAAATGTTTTACAATGAATGTAATATCAGTTTTGGTTTCTTGTATTATATACTGTTTAAAATCCATTTATTATATAGAAATGGATTTATTAATTAAATGTAGACATATTAAATAAAAGTAGTAAAAATATAAATAAGGTGTAATTGAAGATGTTCCAGATGTTTCTCCGCTGGTGATGGTATCGTTGTCTTCGGTAAAATGAATAAGCTTTAAATAGTTGTCATGTTCCCTTAGAAACTTGCCACTTAATCGTTGGTAATTGAATAACACATCCCAGTCTAGTTTATCTTTAAAATTGTCAATGTAATTCTCAGAGAGATTTTTATATTTACTTATTACTTCCCAACAGTTATTAAAATTTGATGTCATCTCTACGAGGAAGTCTTCTGAAAACTGTTGTCTTTGTAAAATATGGATCCAGTTAACTCTGTGAAAATAAATTCTTAACATAGTCATTGTAAAGAGGTAGTGTATGGAAAGTTGTTCCCAATCCATATATCTATCAAACCGTTGAACAAATCCATCTGTCAACACTCCTTGGGGAAATCTCGGCTCTTGAGATATTAAACTCCACGCAGTAATATTGGATTCCATCATCCTCTCTGTATCGTCTCTCGAATATGACTGATGCTTTATCCCTTATCATGGGTATTTTTAATTCTTTTTTCTCTTATGTAATCTTCATTGTTTTCTGTTGGTTCATTAATCACATTCACTTTATCCTCCTTTCCTAATGTCTTGACTTTAGAAGGCTCAGACGGTTTATCTCGTTGATTAGGTTTCTCTGGATTGTGTATATTTTTCCAGTCTAAATAATTGTGACTGTCAACATCTGAAGCTGCATCTCTTCCTGAAGCCCGATGGATATAATGGAATAGAGCTGCACCAAACCTTTCCAAATGTTTTTCATATTCCGTAGTCCATTTCTTGTGTACAATATCAAACATTTTCTTATTTACAGCGTCTCCATCCTGCTCACAATCACCTACACTTGATAATTTTAATTTTTTTACATCATAGCTTGTATCAGTCTTATTCCTTTTGTAAATCGTTAACAATTTTAGAGTAGCTAAATTTACTGCTTCACCATCATAAATGGGATATTGTATATCGCTTAACCTTTTACCGGAAAACCCCCAATGATCTTCGTGTACAGTTGGGGTTCTTTTTTTCATGTACTGTACTGTAACCGCATCAGACGACATAAGCGGATCACCAACATTTTGAATTACTTTGCCTTCAAAATTATAGTTGCCGTCAGGTGTTAACGGAAACCCAGCTCTTTTTTCACTATATCCAGATTTTACTCCAAACTCGGAATACCGTCCAAACTTGTCCACACTCATGATGTAACTGAATCGCTATCGTTTAGGTTCTTATATATACGTCTACTGATCAATTATTCCTTGTTTTCGCAGTTCATCAACCAAATCTACCCATTCGTTTTCTAAACCAGTGTGCCCGGCTTCCATAGCTTCATGTAATAACCTCATTCGATCAACTAACTTATTTATATCGTTGTAATATATTATATTAGTTTTATACAAGTTTTTCAATAATCCCTTTCCAGATGTGGTAGGATCAGTTGTTTTTCTCTTTTTATGCAAAACATTTAATTCAGCAGAAGATAAAGCTCTTCTTTTAATTGGAGCTTTTTTTGATTTCGAGGGGAAAAGACTGGATATAATACTTGTATATTTTATTGACCGATTTCTATGAATAGGTAGGCCTTTGGAATACTTTTTTCTATGTGCATCTGTATACTCTAATATATTTTTAAACAATTGTAAATCCCTTTTAGTGTATTTACCAGGATTATTTTTAAAGATGAGTTCAAACAAACCTTTTGTACCTTTATATTTTTTATCTCCAATAACTATATCATCATTTTCGTTTATATCTAACTTGCTATCTCCAATCATTAATCCTTTATCCTCTATTCTAGCTCCATAGGTATGATAATTTAGATTAGCATGTGCGGCGTGTAACATTTTTAACGTATATGTTCTTCCAAGTGTTCCTTTAAACATAATATCCGTGCCTAATTTGCTTAAGTTGGATGGGTTAATATCCTCTCCTTCTGCTCTTGTATCTTCTACACATGTATCTTCTGTACTTGTATCTTCTGCAATGTCCTTTTCCTTTAAATCCTCTATATCCCCGCTTTCTTCATACTCGTCGCTTTCTTCAGATGTTTGTAACTGGCCAAAACTTTCATCATTTTGAAATTCTTCTTCATATTTTGAAATTGGTAGCATTTTGTCTCCTTCGAAGCGAATTGAAGGTTTTTCCATATTTTGTTCTAATTGCTTTAAAGGTTCAGTAACAGGTTTGAATGTTGTTTCTAAAAATTGCTCTCTTTCATTTATACCTGATTTTAAAGCTCGTTTTTTTTGTCTAATAGAATCACTAAGTGATTTTATTTCCTTTAATAGCTTTTCCTGGTTAACCATCTTCACACCTTGACGACTTGTACAGTAATACCGCTAATCAGTGTATTAAAACGAATTTATCAAAACCTATTCTATAACGACCATCTTTTATAGCTTGATCTTTCATAATAACCAAAAATCCATACTTTTCCGCCCATGCTTTTCCGCAAAGCTCTTTAAACTTTTCAAATGGCATATCCGCATTCACATGATCGCTATATATATATATGTTTTAGGTTAGTATCATCTTGTTTGAATACAATTAGAATATTTGCATTATCTCTGATAAGTTGTTTTGGGATTTTGCTATAAGTTTGTCCTATATATATGCTGTCGATGTTATTATGTCTTCCCATGGCAAAGTAGTTTCTAATAGTATCCTGATTTTCACAAGATACATCGTCAAATATATATACAGAATACGGTTTTGATTCGTTTGGTTGCATAATGCTATCACTAGCGTTAAATTTGTAAAAATTAACATCAGTCACATCAGATAGGATTTTAGCCAGCAATTTATACTTTGGTTGATGTAGAGACTTTGAAAAAAAAATATAGGTTATTAAACCTTAATCCCTGCGGATTAGTGATCAAATTAAAGACAACATTGGTCTTTCCACAGTTTGAGGGACCACTTACTATACATCGAACAGTGTTTGGAAGTAAACTACCGTGTTTACCATTGTTGATTTTAACGTTATCCACAGTTAAATCATCTATGTTATTAATATTGAATCGATCTTTATGGTGAATAATCTCCATCCTGCTCAAAGGTTAACGATGAAATGAGTTGCTTGCATTAAACCAAGTCCTTTATAGGTATCCATGAATCCTCAGTTTTGTTAAACCCTAACCACCGCACTTTAACTGCGTCCTTTTTTCTTTGTAACACTTTTTCAACCAGATATACATCACCTACTGTTGACTTTATCATTTCATGTCTATAAAATGCACCTTGCAACAAATCTCCTTTGTTATCTTATAAGATATACGTTTCAGGTACAGTCGGTTGCACTTTATACACTGTAAAAACTTCATTCGTCCAATTGGGAAGGTATTTCTTGGTAAACACTCCCTTATATTTACTAATCCGTACTTTATCACTTTTATTAAATTTTCTTGGCTGCATTTTTTCTACTTTAGGCTTTGTATTTTTCTTTATGCGTTTTAATACATCTTTTGCATTTCTTCTATTTACTTTGTTAGGTTTCATACCGATAGCTCTATGAAACCTGTTGTTATAATCATTTATTAATTGTGGTAAAACATCATACCATACGTAAGAACCTCTTTTTGAAAATTGTTTATACAGTGCTCCTTTTAAGGTTCTATTGAATCTTTCTACAATAGCTGCTTTTTTCTCTGAATTTGTAGAATAATGATTTATTTTATATTTATTCATTAACTTTGCAAAGTTTGTATTAAAGTATTCTGTTCCATCATCAGTTTGTAAATGTTTAATTTTGTTTTTATCTCTTTTTATGGCTATTTCCATGGCTTCTGTTACGCTTTTACCAGTCTTGTCCTTTAGAGGCAAAGCGTCTGCAACTTTTGTAAAACAATTAATAATTGTGAGTATATATTTAAATCCTTTGTTTATTCTGCTATGCGGTCGCATTTCAATTAAATCCGCTTGATATAGATCATTTATCCCTTTTATAACAGTATTTCTTCTTGGAAACTTTATTCTTGCAGGTTTGTGTAGTTCATTAATAATCTTCTCCTTCAGGTCTGACATGATGGTTTCACGAAGACAGCTGATATGATATTAAATATTCTTTTGTATAAATCTGCTTATATAGGTCAAGGTCATTCTAAACTAATGTATAAAAGGGGGAACACAGCAAAATACTGCTGTGTTCCCCCTTTTATACGGAAAGGAAAAGGAAAAGGGATGTAGGACGATGAAAGGGTTACTCGTCAATAGGGTTGAGGGAATAGTGGCCGAATGGTAGAGTGTGGATGTTGTCTGCAAGGATGTGTCGTTTATCATCATTTGAAGAGAGAGCTTTTTTTACTTCCGTCACGCTGTACAGCTGATGGTTGAAACTTCTGATTGTGTTGAATTTTGCTGTTATATCTTGATCTTCAAATAAACATTTCTTATAGTGATTAAAATGCACATTCTTCTTTAAATACAAACTTTTTACTCCTTTAGCTTTCTTAATGACTTGGTTTTCATTTAGTTGTAAAGAATATAATTTTGACATTAGTGCAACAATTTCTTGAAGTATAACACCATTGGCTTCATCTTTAAATTTGCCAAGCACTTTTTTGTTTCTGTCATTGTCGTAGTTTGGATGATCTTTTGGATAGTCGGAAAAGTCAAAGTCGTTTTTGTAATCAAATGTCCGAAGGTCTTCATACATATCGTTAGTAATTATCCAATATATAAAAGCGTCTGTATCCATGTAGGAGATGCCGATGTTTTCTCATCCATAAAAGGTGACCATCTTTTTGTAATGAAAATCGTACATATGAGTCTTGGAGATATCCAGGATTGTCATACCTATATACAAAGGACGATCCATCTTCACACTTGTTTTCTTCATAGATACAGCTAAAAGATTTTCGTTAATAATTATAGATGTTCCAAAGTTTGGCTGTTGTACGAGTTTATGTAGTTTGTTCGGATCTGTAACAAGTTTAACATTTTTATGTCTTCTTTTGTTGTCCAATGTTTTACCGAATATCGCATTGTTCATCAATTTAAAAAAGTCTTTTTGAAAGGCTGATGTAGCGGCTGCTCTTCTGGTAGTATTCGAGTCTATGTACGGTTTCAACCAGCACGATTGGGAAAATTCTACAGCTCTATTAATTTTAGTAAGACGTAAACCTAATTCGATAGCTTGTTGAACAACCCAATAGTGAGCTACGTATCGTTGTTTATTGTTAAGGGTCATCATTAATTTGGGGTGTTTTCCAGTTGGTGAAATTTCTGTTCTTGCAAGGAGTGGAAGGTCATAATGAAGATCGTGTAAATGTTCTGGATATTCAAAGTCGCAATCCAAAATATATCCGATATCTCCTTGTTTTGGAATTTGTGAAATATCGCCAATACAGTCGGGATCAACCCATTTAAAGTTGTCAAATGGAAGTGGGTTCGACATGGCCCATCCATACAGATTATTCGCGTCGAAATATCCCAAGTACGTTGAAGGTTTCTCTTGATCATGGTCAGGTAGATATTTGTTGTTGGCTTTAACATGTCTCGTCACGCTTTGAGTTAATCCACCTCTAACACCCGACTCAACCATTAAAACCATATCTATATCTGTTAACAGCTGGAGTTTGCATTTTGTTTCTTTCAGCATTGCTTGCCAAGCTAGTCCTGGAGATGTATATGAATGTAGAGGGTCTAAACCGTATGCTGCAAAACAGGTTCTTCGGAATTCTTCCATAACATCGCAGAGAAGAGTCACGTCAAGTTTTACATAAAAGTCTGAGTATTCTCCTAAAGTCTTCATATCCAACTCGTTCCATACTCGACATGCGTGTTGATAGTCTTCAAGTGAAATCTCCGAATCATTAAGTTTGTTGTTAAATTGTTCTGGTGGAGGAAGTGATGTTCATTAAATCTATGAAGTCCATCGATGTAATCGTAGGGGAAGACTCCTTTTCGAAGAACCAGATCCATTTTACTACTGGCTACAATTTTGCTTGTTTCTATCAGATCTTCTCTTTTTAAATTATCAGTTAATTTCATTAGGCTAGAAGGCATAAATCGAAACGAATCAATAAATCTAAGTTTTATTTTGCCAACCTTTTTAGAGAAACTTATAAATTTTTCCATTGTTGTTGCCAAAACATCTATTGCTCCATCATCTCTTCCTAACTCCGGGATTATGAAATGAGAGTCATATCCGCTAAGGTTATGTAGAACAACGGGTATAAAAGATGGTACTTTGTAATTTAAGTTGCAAGCGTTACAGGCTGCACCTCTGTAGGCTCCTGTAAGATGGTCGTGATCACGCACTTTAACGTTATCTGGTGTAAATAGGTTATTACACAGATAACATGTTGTTGCCAAATTGTGATGTTGAAGTTAGTGTTCATCCATAGGTTGCATCGGTATTTTAATTTTGTAGATTTCTTCCACCTTAGAGGCAATGTAATACAACTCATCTACAAAGTGTTTCGCTGCTTGTTCACCACGATAAATCTTCGGAGCAGATGATAGTCCAAATTCTTGAAGATGTTCTTCAGACAGCGTGGATTTTGTTAGTATACAATAACTGTTTGGTGCATGTTTTTGATATTTGCTTCTTTTTGTGATATCCTCTTCTTGTTGTTCAATAGGAAGTAAAGATGTTTCGAAGTCCGCGTACACAACAAATGGAACAGGGTATTGTTGATTTACTTTGTCAAATCTTATCTGCGCTCTGCTGGGATGTGACAATTTAATTCTTACCTCATAGTTTCCACTACATAACCTTTGATGTTCTACTAACCATTCTGATCCTCCCCGTCTCAATTCTTTGTTTGTATGACAAAAACATCTTTTACAAATTGTAATATTTTTTTCATGCTTAGATAATTGTTTAGAAACAAGAGCTTCAAAATTTTTAATGTAGACATAGTGGGATACATCACCTTTAGTGATTAATAGCAAATCCGTATGATCTCTGCGCTCAATAGGTGTTATGCGCAAGGGGTACACATTTTTAGACGAATCCAAGCCAAAAATGTTGACAGAAGCTGAAGGGTTTTGTTTTTCAAATTTCGATATATCAGTAATTGCAACAGGGTAAGTCATTCCCTGGAAATTATACTTGTGTTGAACTTCTTCATATGCTTGACTTGGTCTTTCCGGATGGTTTTTTACATATTTGGCCAACATAACATATTTAAAACATTCATTATTTTCATTTTGCACGTTAATACAGGATTTGGTATTCATAATTTTTTGAGGTAGAGGGATATAGCTACTTCCTCTCATTCCATAACCGTGTTTATGAACTCTAACATCCAGACTTGTTATACTTAATAAAGTCCATCCAGATCCTCTTCCTTCATGCTCTTGTAGTTTCGTCAAAAGTTCCTCAAGACATTCTGTTACGATCTTTTCAATATCTGACGCAGCCATGATGGTTCGGTTTTTTGTCATGAAACCTCTTGGTGATGTTTCGTTTTGAATGTTAGTGAATATGGCATCTAGCAACAGTCCAAATTTGATAAAATTTAATCTTTTTTGTTCATTCTTTAGTGTTTTGGTTACTAATTCTTTGGCGTTATGTAAAAGGTTTTCAAGTTGTAATTTTACGTTGTCAATTTTAAAATGTGTTACTACCTTACCAGGTAGTGCTTGAGCGTGTAGTTCCACATCTACTGCTGTTGATGTTGAGGGTCGGTGAAGAGTAGACATAGCAGCTGTTGATGTTGAAGGACGGTGAGGTGTAGACATAGCAGGCGTTGAAGTCGATGTTGATGGTGTTGATGTTGAAGGATGGTGAAGTGTAGACATAGCAGGCGTAGAAGTCGATGGTGTTGATGTTGAAGGATGATGAAGTGTAGACATAGCAGGCGTAGAAGTCGATGTTGATGGCGTTGAGTGTGCATAATGGATGACACTCGGTCTTAAAACTTCATTTTGTTCTTTTTGATTTAGGTTTGCAAATTGATGTTGTGCTAATTGATGGTCGATTGAATCTAATTCTTGTTCATTTTGTTCTTCTTTTGTATTTGTGTTGGGATTATGTTTTAGTTCTTTATGAATGGCTAAAAGCCAATCATCTCTAAATGAGGCTTTACAAATATCGCACCGATACATATTATAACTGTGTCTTCCTCAAAGGCTAACCAGCTACTAATAACACTCCAAAATGCACCTCTATTTATACCCGAAAAAGAACAGTGGTGGGGGGTATACATGCCGGAGTATATGTGTTAGTGAAGAAATACCAAATTTTACGCAGGAAGTACATTTTGCATCAAACCAAGATGTTTTCAAGTCCCCAAAGTAGGTCAAGGTCGTTTGAACATGTTGCCAAAACGGGGAATAGAGCAGTAAGTGATTCTCACTTGGACCACAAACTGATCTATTCCCCGCTTTGTATTATTTAACAGATCTTTAAGTTTTCTTTTAATTATCCTGATCTTCAAAAAGTTGTTTGTATGAGGGTTCTTCAGCAAAGAAATGTTGAACCGCCAAGTCATCTTCAGTCAGAGGACATGATTCCAACAGTTTTTGATCGATTGAGGGAGCTGACAGCGGTTCTTGGAGTTTTAACTATAAACTTTTGATATATTCCATGGCCTTATATAAAACGGTTATTTTTGCATCTCGAGAATTGGCGAATGGGATTACACTTTGTAATCTCTCATATCCAGTGTTAATATTCACTCTCCATTTCTTTGAGTGTTCAGCGTTTCTCTGATTGTAGACAGATCTGGAGTTGGATGTGCTTGCTTGCGAATCCATAGCTGACTAATACATGTATTCCAAAGTGCATGCTTAAATACCTGCTTACCCCCACCATTAGAGTACCCCCTTCTTGGAGCATATGTTTGATTTAGTAATAATTATTGTATCAAAAGAAGTTGTTTCCAAGTCCTGATATAGGTCAAGGTCATCTGAAGATATTTCCAGAACGGGGAATAGAGCAGTAAGTAGTTCTCACTTTGACTACAAACTGATCTATTCCCCGCTCTGTATTTGTAGTTGGAAGGTTAACGAAGAAAACTAATCAGACTCATCTGACAAATCCGACTCATCAAACGGAAATAAGTGACGGGGGAGAAAGCTAGTGACGTAGGTACCCTCAAAAAGGGTCCTACTACCACTCGGAGTTGCCTCCATGTGTTCCAAACAGAGTGACCTTTGGTAACACTCCGCATCGTCCGAAATCGAGTTTTCCTCCACGTCATCCGCTACACTAGAGATATCCTCATCACTCTCCAATTGTTCCATCCAACTCACGGCTTCCATCTCTACGGAATCAACTTCTTCATCTTCCAACACCGCATATTCATTTTCATCTTCATCTTCTAACATAATGTTTTTTAACATTAGAATTACCTCTCGTGGATGAGGAAAGATGATGTCTCTTGGTGCCATGACTAGACTGATTCAACCATTGATACAAACTCGCCTTTTATACCACAATATTTAGAGGGGGGAGTGTTGGGGAGGGGATATTGTTGTTAAATATATATTTAGTATTAAACAAAGTTGTTTCCAAGTCCTGAAGTGGGTCAAGGTCGTTTGAACATGTTACCAAAACGGGGAATAGAGCAGTAAGTGATTCTCACTTGGACCACAAACTGATCTATTCCCCGCTTTGTATTCCAGACGACTTTAATTTTGTTAACCCAGTTATTCATCCTGGTCTTCATCCATGAGGAAGATTTGTTTGTAGGCTGACGGTTCTTCCTCAAGAAAATGATGTTTCGCCAACCTATCTTCCATCAGGAACACGCATTCTATCGGTTCAAGAGAGACCGGTTCTTCAGAAGGAACTTCTGCAACTATTTCCTGCAGATGTTTTATGTATTCTATTGCCCGATATATCATGTCCTTTGTTTTAGTAGTAGATTTAACGCCCGGGACTTTACTTGATAATCTCCGGTAGGCTTTTTGCATTGTCAGCTTATATGTTTTTGTTCTTAATGCGTTTTCGGCTCTTCGGTTCCGCAAGCAATTGTTGAACTTCAAAAACTCTGATAGTTCATCTTTATACTCTTTGGATGTGCTTGCTTGGGAATCCATAGCTAACTACTGGGGATATTCCGATGCGGTCGCTTAAATACCAAGTTTACGTGGTGGGGGTAAATGTCAAGGATATTATTGTAGGAAGTACATTTTATATCAAACAACGATGTCGCAGAATGACAAGTCTTGTAAGTGGGTCAAGGTCGTCTGAACATACCACCAGAACGGGGAATAGAGCAGTAAGTGGTTCTCACTTAGACCTCAAACTGATCTATTCCCCGCTCTGTTTTTAATCTCTCTCCTTTTTATTGATTCAAC
Source organism: Allygus modestus (assembly GCA_963675035.1). Taxonomy (NCBI): domain Eukaryota; kingdom Metazoa; phylum Arthropoda; class Insecta; order Hemiptera; family Cicadellidae; genus Allygus; species Allygus modestus. The sequence goes on from OY776111.1 coordinate 226,716,052, forward strand.
AATCCAACCTCCCAATCGAGAAACTTGTGCAGTAATCTTCTTAAGACAATTAACTGATCGTGATTTTCAACCTCTCTGCTTACTACGTACTCATTTTCAGCAGAATTATTTTACCAGTGATAGGGAACCCCTTTTATACTACGTTTAAATGGTGGGGGTTAGTGGTGGGAGTACAAGGGTTAGGGAAGGGGTATATCGTGTTAAGAAATAAATATATCTTCCATTATTTTACCACACGGAGTGTAAGTCAATACTATACACAAATATTCTAAGTCTTTTTAGTGGGTCAAGGTCGTCTGAACATATTGCCAAAACGGGGAATAGAGCAGTAAGTGATTCTCACTTTGACCACAAACTGATCTATTCCCCGCTTTGTTTTTTTTGTTTTTTTAACCCCTCTCATTGTTTTAACGAGTTTAGTCATCTTCTTTTTTAAGGGTCGGAGGTTCGACAAAAACGTTCCCTAATTCTTTTTGTAAGATTAAGGGGGGCAGCGGTTCCTCAGGCAGTTCAGCTTTTATAGAAGGTTCTTGAAGCTGTGTTTGAAGAAACTTAATATATTGTATTGCCTGTCGAATTTTTGAAATCCTAGAATCACTAGGATTAGCAAATGGTACAGCGACTTGTAATCTTTTGAATCCTTCTCTTACTTTATTTTCGTTTCTTCGCGAACGTTCTCTATGTTGTTTCGCTCTACGTTCCCAGATTACTTCCATATCAGTAGCTGATGAGTTGGATGAACCTGCTGGAGTCTCCATAGCTGACTAATGAATATGTTCTACGACGCCACGCTTATATACCCGCTTACCCCCACCTAAGAGGTTGGTGAACAGATCAATGTTTTGGTTTGAAAAGGAATTTAAACAGAGCGTAATGTTTCTAAGTCCGTTATCTAGGTCAAGGTCGTTGTAACATTGTAAAAAAAAGTGTGGACAACCTATTTACACTCTGCAGCATATGCTACAAAATGTAAATAGGTTGTCCACACTTTTTTTTTAATTTGGAAAAAGAAAGACTTGATTTAATTTGGAAAAAGGTTATTACAATTTTTTCCACACAGTGGTTCCTGAATTGTCTCTGATTAGATAGTGCTTTTTCGTGGGTTTGTAGGGATGGCGCATGGCTTTAGGTAATCTTAAAATGTAGAGTTGGTCTCCACATTTTAACATGACCTTTAAGAAACCCATTATTTTGACAAAGAAGTATTGTTTGTTTTTACAAAGCCTATTAATCCGAGTTTTGGCTGGTTTCACTGTTGGATGTGGTGTGGAAAGAGAAACGGTACCCTTGTGTTTTTGTCTTAAATGAAAACTGCATAATTCTTCATCTAAGACACAAGATTTAGCACAACGTTCCCCTTTCCTTGCACCTTTATTAAAACTGTATTTACATTGTTGTGCAGGAAGTAAGCACTTCCTTCTCAAGGATTTTAATTCATTAAATTTCTCTGAAGGAGTTTGATCATTTATGCAGATTACTGACGGACGAAAACTTGTGGAAGGTGGAGTGATGATTGGAGAAATGATCTGCGGTATAGTGGGTGTTGAAGATCTTGAACTCGGTGATGATGATCCCGAGCTCGAAGAAGAAGAAGAAGAGGACCTCGAGCTCGAAGATGACGAAGAAGAAGATGACGAAGAAGACCTTGTCCTTGACCTTGGTGATGGGGAAGATAAAGATGATTTTGTTGGTGACTTGGGTCTTGGTGGTGGAGAAGATGGAGACCTTGGTTGCGACTCTTCCGGGATTATCAAGGACATTAGTAATGCCTGGCGGAGTATGGACGCAGGACCGGATGATGAAGAAGCAGGCGATGAAGAAGCAGGCGATGAAGAAGCTGGCGAAGATAAAACCTGGCGGAGTAGAGACGGTGCAGAAGTAGTTGGTGTAGATGATGAAGAAGCAGTAGAAGAGGTAGTAGGTGACACAAGAGCTGGTTTTGCTACGACCATCTTCTTAGGCTTGGTCTGCTTCCTGATATGTGCCATGGTTAAACACAAACGGCAGAATGTTTTACCAGTGATGGGGAACCTCTTTTATACCCAATGTAAGTGGTGGGAGATGTAAATGGTGGGGAGATGTAAGTGGTGGGAGTGGAGGTGATTGAGAAAGGTTGTTTTAAAAGTATATTTCTTCCAATATTTGATCAAACGAAAGTTTTTCTAAGTCCCGTCAGTAGGTCAAGGTCATCTGACATAATGCCAAAGCGGGGAATAGAGCATAACATACTGCTCTATTCCCCGCTCTGTATTGGGGAAGGGGACAAAAGACAACAAACAAGAGACTGATTTTAAACAAGAGACTGATTTTATATTTCACAAACGTTTCTCATGGGTGAGATAGGTGGTGTCAACCGGTTTGCATGGCCGTATTGATCTTATTGACAAGGCCGGTTTTCAAGGCCGAACCTTATTGTCAGGGGGTTTGGAAAAGGATGAGAAACAAGATACATTACTTTGAAAATAAAGACTTTACCAGCAACTATGTAAAAGACACAAATTAATCAGTTAACGTTACTTTTACAAAAACAGCCGAGGTCGGTTTTGCAAAGGGCAACAGTATCACTGAAACCCGGTGGGACGTAGACCCAAACACCCGGCGTCAGGCTGCTGCGAACCCAAGTTTCGACCAAGGTTGTTGAGGGACCTGTAGGGCCGGGAGTACATATGCTATTAGTAAATAAAACACTTCAAACCGATACCACCCACTAACATATATATATATATATATATATATATATATATATATATATATATATATATATATATATATATATTAGACTAACTACATTACCTAGCAGCAAACTACAAGCGTTATCTAACATGCTCAAACAAACTAACTAAACATGCAAGGGCGCGGATCTCTTAATTGCACGTCGGGCCCAACGCACACTTAACAGACCTACGCTGCAGCAGAGTGCAACCCACTGGGACGTATATCCAAACAGCGGGCGGCAAGCTACTACGACGAGACTGCGGACTGCTCCCGCTTATAAAGGCAAAGTGACGTCACCGAAGCGGAAGGGGGGAGGTCGAAGGGGGGGTGACCTTGAACATGACCCAAATCGGGGGGGGGTTACGTCAAGGGGGGGGCTCCGCCCGTGACGTAAGGGGGGGGTTGTGTCGTCACGGTGGAAGGGGAACAGGATGTAGACCGGTCTTTAGCTTTCTACCCGTATATGGAAATGTCACGGTTACACTTGGCGACCCGCTTTGCTCCGTCTGGTACCTCATTCCAGCTTTGCCTTGCGAACTGTATACACCTCTGCGCTATGTCTTCTCCCATCACACCCGAGAAACTGCAACGTTTGAAGGAGACTTTGAAGAAGTCTTCGGAGAAAAGGAGCGGTTTCAAAAGACCTAGTTCTTTTAGGTCTTGTATACAAAGAAATTTTCGGAACCACCCACTTTACTTTAATCAACGGCCTTCGACGTCTTCTGCATCTCCGCCATCGACAACGCCTCGCCCTTCATCGTCTCGACCTTCATCGCCGCCTCCAACTGTTGAGGAAATAATGAAGAGGACGGCTACGGTGAAACTTACCGAGTTGGTAACGCCGCTGGATTCTGTCACCGTCAAGTTTGCCCAGTTGAAATTGGACATTGAATATTTATTTGTGGGGAAGATCGGTGATGAGTACCTACTCCAACACCTCTTTGGCGGCCGTTACGTCAAGGTCCACCTTCCAAGGTCTACTCTGCCACCTCCTGAGACCGAGTGCGACTTGTTTTTGGTACGGCAGAAGGGTCAAGTAAAGTGGGTTACGAAGAAATAAAGTAAACACTGTCCACCGCTCCTTATCCACCATCTCCTTCAAACACAAACGGTCCTTTTCAGGACCACCCTAAGCATTTCAAGTTAGGGACTTGGCCTGTACATAGGCAGGAGACTGTTAGTCTCATGTTTGTGTGCAGCCCACTTTGTGAACATTTTTAAGTCCCAAGGTCCTTGACCTTGACTTGACCTTGAACATGACCCATTTTGGAGGGGAGGGGGTACAAAGTTTGTGCAAAGTATGTCATGTGGGTACTCAAACTACGCGGATTGATCAGACGAACAAGTTGGTGCAAACAGAATTCAAATCCGACCAAGGGTATAGTAGTAATAGCTAAAAACAACTATTTTGGAGGTTAAACCTATATAACTTCTTTATTTACGGATTAAAATATATTAAGTGGGTATTCAAATTACGCGGAATGATCAGACAAACAAGGTGGTGCAAACAAAATTCAGATCCGACCAAGGGCATAGCAGTAATAGCTAAAAAACAGCTATTTTAGAGGTCAAACCTACATATCTTCTTTATTTACGGTTTAAAATATATCAAGTGGGTACTCAAACTACGCGGATTGATCAGACGAACAAGTTAGTGCAAACAGACTTCAGATCCGACCAAGGGTATAGCAACTGTAGCGAAAACAACTGTTTGAAGGACAAGGGAACGTTGTGGTGGGGATAGGTGTCTATCCTACAAGCTAGCGCTACATCATTATACTTCCAGCTGTTGTCGGATGAACATCTACCTATATAGTTTGTGTTAACGTCTGAACATGTCACAGTTTTACAGGAATATGAGTAAGGTGTCCTTCAGTAGCCCGCTTGCCACCACCTTCTACTTCTCCGACGATGAAGATAGAATGTCTACGCTTTTAGCGGACAATGAGCGGTTCCATCGTAGAATAGCCAAGGTTGAAACACTCTTAGCCAGTTGTCTGCTGCACAAGAAGCAACACATGGAAACATGCACTAGTTTAGATCATAGTGACTGTAATATTTATACACATATAGTGTTGAGACAAATTAATTGAAGTTTTCAGTTAAGGAGCTACGGTCTTGACAGTGTAAGAGTCAGACCCTAACTAATGCGTGTACGCTAGTTAGTGCACGATGTAAAAACTTGGTGGGGGAAGTGGTGTGGTGGGGGGAGTGATGTGGTGGGGGAAGGGACGAGTACCTAACCTACACTCAAACGCTGCATTACTATACAATCATTGGAACAGACAACACCATGAGCAGCGTCAACGACAATATTTGGGGAGATGCGGTTTGTGAGGAGGAGTTGATAGCAACTCTTGACGCTACCAAGGTTGAGCAAACTACATCTCAGCAGCCAACAAGCAACATCATAAGCCGTGGCAATAACATTATTTGGGGAGGTGTGATTAGTGAGAAGGAGTTGGTGGCAACTCTTGAGACTACCGAGGTTAATCAAGGAGCGGCAATGCAAACTATATCTCAGCAGCCTAGGACATATGAACAAGTCCTGGAGGAATATAAGAACGCGTATGATTATGCTTTCAAGAGGTGGTGTGCGCAGCCGCAATGTCCAGAGCAGGAGGATGAAATGGAAGCGGATTTTCGGCTGGTTACTAAACTAGAGGAGGAACTTCAACGTGCAGACCAGGGTTTTAACTAATGGATATTTTATCCAAAGTCTTCCTCCCCACGTCAGCTGCCATCTGCCGCGCACTTGTCACCTGCCGCCTGCCGCCTGCCATCTGCCGCCTATCATCTGCCGTCCGCCATCTTCTCCGCCCCACCACACTTTTACCCCCACCATTTGGTACGATTGCAACGCTAGCTTGTGAATAGTCAGTACACCTCCAGCTCTCGACTGGTGAACATCATCCTCTCTCCGCGCTCTTCACAAAATAACATTGTCATGTCACTCAAGATTCGATGTATTTATTATGACTCTATTTATCTATCAACTTCTACGGACCTGGAGGTTTTTAAAGAGGAGTTAAGACTTCTCCTAGCGAATGGCTACAGTTTATCGATAGAACTGATCGCAACAAACAACATTGACTCTGCGCAGGGGTCAAAGTATCTACCGCCTTTCATCAGAAAACGAAGTGATGGTCGCGACTCCGGATCAACAACATCGATGACGACAAACAACGGGGAACTATTGTAAACATAAATTATTGTAAACATAACTTATTGTAAATAAAAAGAAATGTAAACATTAAAGTAATAAATGAAATAGTACTACCTCGCACTCGTATCATTCGATTGCTTCATTCGATTGTTTTCATTCGATATTTTATCGAATGACAACTATCGAATCACAATCGGATTTTACGCGTGCGAGGTAGTACTTTTTTAAAACACCCTCCCCGTGACCTTTCCCTCATTACGTCACAAAACCGCCTACGTCACTGGCTGAGGCTCAGATGACGTGTTTAATGACTCAGCGCTTCCGGTCACGTGACCGGAAGCTGTCAATCACTTGGCCCAGAACCGGCAAACCCACACTACTAGTTTACGTTTAAAAAAAAACATCCATACAGTTAATATTTCCTTAGTATGCCTACTCTGTGTAAATATCGTCAGTCGTTGGAGGTGACGATTGTAACAGTGGCAGACGACGCTTGTGGTAGATCTAAAAACTCAAAATAACTTTTCAAAATAGGTGACTGTAGATACTAAGATATTAACTTAACTTATAAAATAGTTTGTTTTATTATATTGTCTTAGACAATTGGTAATATTGTGATTGTCATGTGTAAAAATTATACAAAACCTCAATTTGTCTAGAAAGCATTGATGAAGTTAGTCACAGTAAGCAAACAACCTTAAAATTTATTTTGTAGGCCAATTATTTGCTTGGTTATATTTTCACTAAATTAATAATAAAAATTGTCTACATTACCTAAAATACATTACCAGTAATGTAGTAGGTAACCACAATAAAAGCTATAGATTATTCTAATCAAACAGCCTTTTTCGGAAGGTTATCTTGAATGATTTGACATAGCCTAGGGTTTGATTACAGTAAGAGTAAGCCGACATTAAACTGGTAATAAAACTGTTGTAAAATTTGAACACATTACCAGGAATGTTGTAACGAACCAAAACATAAGCTTTAAACTATTCTAACCGAACTAAGCCTTTTATACAGGTTATCTGAAATGATTTGAAAAATCCTAGGTTTGGATTATACTGAGCTGTTTTCATCATAAACTTGGACCTATGGTTATAAAATTTAGGTCTATACACTTAGGCTACTTGCCATTTTAGAAGTTTCATGTACGGTCTTGGGCCAACCCATGTTTATAGAATTTAATTTCATGATAGCCTAGGCTATTGAAACAATATATTTAAATATCATTTTGTAAAATACAGCTGTTGTAAAATACTTTAAACACATTACCAGGAATGTTGTAGCGAACCAAAACAAAAGCTTTAAACTATTCTAACCAAACTAAGCCTTTTATACAGGTTATCTGAAATGATTTGATATATCCTAGGTTTGGATTATAGTGAGCTGTTTTCATCATAAACTTGGACCTATGGCTATAAAATGTAGGCATATACACTTAGGCTACTTGCCATTTTAGAAGTTTCATGTACGGACTTGTACCAACCCATGTTTATAGCATTTAATTTCATGACAGCCTAGGCTATTGAAACAATATATTGAAATATCATTTTGTCATCTAAATAACTGGACCTGACGACTTATTGTCAATCCTTAAGGATATTTTGACTTGGCCTATAGAAATTGTTAACATTAGTTCATTTAGGAAACCCGCTGTTCTCTTAAAAGTTAAATTAACCACCCCTAGTAGCACAAATCGTTGGGCCAACGTTGGGAAATGGTTGGCACAGTTCGTTGGCCAACGGTAAGAAATGTCCGTTGGCACACCGTTGGCCCAACGTTGTATTTGCCAACCAAATGCCAGCAATGCCAACCAACACTCATCCAAATGCCAACCGTTTATAATTTTGTACATAAATGGTTATTTTGTATTAAAAAAACACAATTTCACATTGAATTGGCTTAGTAAACCAATAATATAAATTGTTATAAACGATTTGAATAGAAAAAATATTGAGTCCTGGACGAGTTTGGAACCTACGACCTTTGCCTTATTGTACACTTAATTATTTTCGTGTGAATCAATCATAAAAATGCTAGAGCTTACTGTAAAATTTGTTGTATGAAATAAATATTTGAAAATAATTTGTTGTACAACTCTATATTATTACCTTTTTCACATTTTATGCTAATTTTGTGAGTAGGCCCAGCCATAAGGGTCTTGACAGATCGTGACTGGTCTGGCAAGTGTTGGGTATGGTGAGGGAAGGATATATGGGATTATTAATTTTTAATTTATTTTTTCCACATCCAGTAAGTTCAACTGAGTAAGTTTAACTGATTCAACCTTACAATCATAAACATGCATCTGTGAGTGGTATATTCAGGGGGACATCGAAACAGTCTTGTTTTCTGTATGGCCAGTATCCGTCAAGATATCTGGCGACCATTACAATAATAATTTTGATAGGTGTCAAGGCTATTTAAAATCTTAGAACTTGGATAATTGATTATGAAGCCTACTGTACCCAATCATAGTATTTTACCTTTGTTCTTTAACATATTAAGGGTTTTTGGCTGCTAGGCTAGTCTGACGGTGAGGAGCAGTAGTTCTACAAGTCGCCACCGCGCGCCGCTAGGAAGACAACTCGGGCAGTGCTGTGAGTGTGTGTGATCTGGCTGGGGGGAGAGAGAGCGCGTTCTCCCCATTTCTCCCCCTCCCCCCACGCAGCACTGTCTTTCCGTCTACTCGTTCTTCGTCGGTCCGGGGCGCACGGCCCGCGGCTCGACTGGTTGACTAGGGTTGGGGTTGCTTACTATTTTCCACTGGTATGCCTTTCAATGTCGCCGACAAATCATCTTAAATATATGTTTATTTTGAGCGTTCACTTTATAGTTTTCATGAGTACATTTCTTGTAGCCTATACAGATTTTATCATTAAAGTGTTTGACATAGTTGTGAGCAAATTTAAATACAGTGGAACTCGGATAGTTCGAATCTCAAGGGACCACGGTAATAAAATTCGAAATATCCAAAAAATTGAATTTTAATTTTAGAGGTTAGAATTATCTAGGCCCAAATAAGCTAGGATAGCTTTACTGTATTAAAAACAAATAACATTATTATTATATAAACATTAATTATAAATATAAAATGTTTTTTAATTTTAAGAATTACAATTTAACAAATATATTTAATCTTAATACATTGATCTCATTAATTACTTAAAATACTGTATTAAATAAATGTACAGGTGTCCCCGAACTATGCCATAACAATTTTTCCATAAATATACAATTGTGGGATATTTTACTCCAATCACGAACATCCTAACCTTTGTTATATGTAAGTTTTCGCTATTGTTGTAATTTAGAATCCGTTTGTTGTTAAAGCTAAAGAAGAATTTGTTTCTTACTGTTACAAAGTAAAATTCAGGCACGATCAGGGGTGGATCCAGGGAGTCACATTCGGTGGGGGGAAATGCCCGGGTTTTTTTGGGGGAAGGGGTGTATAGAATACCCCTCAGGGGTGGGGGGTCCGGGAGTCCTCCCCCGGAAATTTCATAAAAATTCCATATCAATAATAATTTGATCGGCCGTAAAGAATAGCCGAACGCGGTTTATTGACCAATATGTGTGTTATCGGCCTAAAAAGACGACTGTCTTGAATTCATGGACCAAAATCAGCAATTTGACCGGTTTTTTACGGATAAAAAATTGCAATTTGACCATAATTCATGGTCGCCGTAACTTTTAAACCGAAAACGACAAGTAGGCCTAAACGTTGTTTATCGGCCAAGGAAAACCGCAATAGTTTATACCCAAACCGTACTTTAAAGGCGGCCACACACTACCGGACCTTTGCCCGAATAAGACTTCGGATCGAGCAGGGAGCAAGGCACGAAGGTAGCTAAATTAACTCCGAACTTCTTCCCGATCAAGACCCCGAACAAGACATCGGATCGGACAGACTGTGCGCGAAAACCACCGAGCGAGGTAAAAACGGTGGGGACGAATTTAGTTGCCGTTGTGCAAGTCGGCAGTGTACTTGTCTTTTGATTTCACCCACTTCACCCATATGTCACCCACCTCCCCACGATTTCACCCACTTCTCTCCAAGCGCCATTCCTCTTCACTTTGTGGTAAAGAAGGATGGGCCAAGTCCCACAAAACTTGCCTATTGTTGTACTCGAAAATAAACATCAAAGTTTTTTCCTCAGACCACTCCATCGTGCAGACTACTTTACATAAACTAGTGAACTGGAAACTAACATGACAACAGTCAAGACCGCAACCCTCACCGTCGTCGTATCGCTAGCGGCGGGGCTCGTGACGGCGCTCGGAGCAGCGTATGGAGCAGCTCGGACCACACACTACCGAACCCCGAACCAGACCCTGAACAAGACATCGGACCGATCTTTCTTTGATCTTTCCTCAAAAACCGCCTCGAGAGCGCTCGGTCTGATGTCTGGTCCAAAGTGTTGTTCGATGTCCGGTTCGGAGGCCCCACTAACTACAGGATTTTCTCCCTTCGACCCCAAATCCTGCTCGGTCCGATGTTTTGTTCGGGAAAAAGTCCAGTCTTAAAGGCTAACACACCAGTGGAAGTACCAAAGTATGTAATTTTCGAAGTCGAAGATTTTACCAAAACTAAGATCGAAAGACATTTTATCGGCCTAAAATAGCAATATATTCTCATTTTGCCATCTAAAACGTCAATCGAGCCACATTTTAGCCTGAAAACGGTCAAACTGGGTTTTTAGAGAAATTTACCGACCGGGCATGTGTAGTTATCAGCCAAAATCGGTAATTTTTTGCGATCATTTTACAGCATATTACCATTGACTATATACATGAGTCATAAATACGACCACAAATTTTGTTATTGGCCAAAAATTGTGTACAAACCGTATTTTATGCCGGAAATGTACTTAATCGCTCAAAAACGGCAATCGGACCGCATTTTCTCGGTAATATATAAAGCCGGGTCGTTTTTTATATACCAAAACCGACGTCCGAAACGAATTTTAGGCCGTGTTTTATCGGTAAAAACATAATTTTTGCCGCAACATGGTGTTCAAAAACACCGAAATGACTGAATTTGTTGGTAGTAGACCACGTTTTATTGGCCTGAAGCGGCAAGCGTATTATCCACGGAAATAGCAAAACAAAATAGTCAATTTCACAACATTATATTTGCCGAAAACAACCGTTCCTCGCATTCTAAAGTCCGAAATCGACGGCCACAACGTGGTGTTTATTAAGGGTGTTTGGCCGCTAGGCTAGTCTGGCGGTGAGGAGCAGTAGTTCTACAAGTCGCCACCGCGCGCCGCTAGGAAGACAACTCGGGCAGTGCTGTGAGTGTGTGTGATCTGGTTGGGGGGAGAGAGGAGCGCGTTCTCCCCATTTCTCCCCCTCCCCCCACGCAGCACTGTCTTTCCGTCTACTCGTTCTTCGTCGGTCCGGGGCGCATGGCCCGCGGCTCGACTGGTTGACTAGGGTTGGGTTGCTTACTATTTTCATAGATTAAGCATACTCCATAGGAGATCACCCATCGTAATGGGACAAGCGTACACGGCCTGCTTGTACGTCCAAGGCGACGGCGGAGCTAGTTCGGAACGTCTACGTTGCCGCGCTGCTGTTGCTGCCCTTCCCCTCTCCCCCTTCGGCCGCGCGCCCATCCTAACAGCCCCTCCGCTAACCCCTCTTAAATCTCCCATCTCCCAACCCCCAACACACACACTCCGCTGAGGGTACCGACCGAAGCCCGTTACCACGTCCCGCCACCGCCAACAGCCGAGGCGCCTCGCCGAGGTGGTGTACTGCCTGACACTGCCGCAAGCGTCTTTCGATTTTCATAGGAATGTCATGACCCATTCACATTACAATGTTATATTATTATACGCTAGTTATTAAAAGGTGAAGACTGAGAAAGAATATGTTCGACCTTGCCTTATAAATCTGATTAATGATTATATTAATTGTTTTGTATAAAAACCGACGTCTGAAACGCATTTTAGGCCGTGTTTTATCGGTAAAAATATAAATTTTGCCGCAACATGGTGTTCAAAAACACCGAAGTGACTGAATTTTTTGGTATAGTAGACCACGTTTTATTGGCCTGAAGCGGCAAGCGAACAGCATATTATCCACGGAAATAGCAAAACAATATAGTCAATTTCACATCATTATATTTGCCGAAAACAACCGTTCCTCGCATTCTAAAGTCCGAAATCGACGGCCACAACGTGGTGTTTATTAACCGAAAATGATGACAGAGCCTCAATATATGCCAACATTCACAATCTAACCGTGATTAATCGTAACAATTGACAATCGGACCACATTTTCCCAGCAAAAAATGAAGCCCAATCCCGTTTTATAGGCCCGAAGGACTACCGGAACGTATATTTTACGAAAACAATTGGCGAGTCGACCCCGTTCTATCACCAATGAGCGCCTATTTTTACTATTTACTGATTTAAAAACATATATACTCAAATCAAAAATATACAATGCTTGGAAAATAAATGGATTGTATGGTTCTCTTTATTTATTTATAAAAAATATTAAAAAGATATCAGTAAGGCTTCAGGAAATATGTTTCAATATCAGTAGTTAAAGCATTTACTATGTCTGTTCAAGTCTTCTCTGTTATTAATTTGGTTGATTAATAGATTTAAATATAGTACATTTTCAGTGAAAAATCCTCATATTTTATCTTTGTTTACTCTAAACTAAATTGAGATGGAGTTGGAAATGCTTAGCAATACTTATAGCAATACAAAACGAGTTCGCACGCAGCACGCTGACGTGAGGGAAGTGAATTTCCACATACAAAACTTTTAAAACTAAAAACCAGTGTAAAATCATACATTTATTCAAATTTTATTGAAATCTGAAAACATTGATTTTTGTCTGTTCTGATGTTTCTGGTTTCATTTACCTGCAATGCTAGGAATACAATTTTGCGCATTATAAGGTTGGTAGAAGGTCCAGTCGGGCTTTAAAGTAGGCACCATGTTGATACAGATACACCAACAAATGAATAACATGCTTTCTAATGTAAAAAACCCATAAGACAACGTACTGTGTTTAGCCGATATACATTTTCTTTAATAACTTGGTAAATATTTATGCTAGAATGACGAGAGAGGGCTTAAAACTTTCGCTTCATTAATTCCCATCTTAATACATGCATTACTTTTACTACCGGGGCTTGTCTGACCCTTTTTGGGCCCAAAAACTCGAAATTTGAAAGAATAATTCCCTAAAAAGGGGTTTAGAGAAGATATATATATATATATTCGAGAATAAAATTCACAGTAAAGGGCTACTATAATATATATCATTTTGAACGACTCCCAAGACGTGTTCAGGAGGTCACGTTAGGAACTTCTATGCTGATCCCGGGCTTAAGTTTCATCGTGCGGGTCATGCTAATAGTTCACTTTCGATAGGAAATTCATAAAACAACAAGTGGTGGTGGGCTTGTCTAACCACTCTACTACCTGGCTACACAAGCAAATCTTTATCAACAATTTAGAAGCCGAGTGTCAAAGCTGAACAATACTCTCATAACTGAATACTCTAGAATTATGTATTAAATTAAATATCTGGTTATAAATATTTGTGCTAAAATTATGGGAGTGGGTTTAGGCCTACATTTTCTGGCTTTTTATGTCATATAATGTAATATGCATTAATTTTACATCCCGATTTATTTTTACCGTTTTTGGGAGCTAAAAAAACAACATTTGTAATTTTTATATCCTCCAAAAATGGAAGTTAGGGTCTTTCTGATTGCTTTGCAAAATTAACTTGTACAACTGATTATAGAAAAGAATGTCTCCACGAAATTTGAATTAAATCGTAAATTTACACTTTCCTATCACTTAGTTAAATACATCTTCAGAAGAAGCTGGATCTTCAGTTACATGACAGGTAGACCCTAGCCTATAACTTGTTTCACACAACAATGTTTTACTCGCAATTGCTTTTCTATTTCTTGTATGCCTATATTTCTTACAAGGCATTAATTTCTACGGTTGCAGTAATACCATAATACTCTGAAAACTGATAAACGCGGACACGCGGTACTCGTGTTGAGCGAGTGGCGGGATTCATGGAGGGTGTGGCTGGAGGGAGTGTAGGGGGCGGCGCGACCTTGGACTACGCGCTCGTGCGTGGGGTGCGCGCGTGGTGGCGCTGTGCGTGTGAGTTTGTGTTAGTGAGGTGTAGTGCGGCTGGCCTACTCTGCCCCGGAAGGCAATTTCCAAGAACCAAAGGAGCAGGTCATAGACCAAACAAAAAACGATATAAACTTCAAACAAATTCCAACATGTATATCATATTGACCCGCACAAGTTAATCTATTATTTATACCACAAAATTGTATTAATATATTTTTAATAGAGTATTAAAGTAAAAATATATTTCCGATTTTTTTAATTTTGAAATGAAATTATATTAGTAATAATAACCTGAATTTATCCCACACAACTGCAAATTTTCATTGGAATTGGACCAACGGTTTTCTTACTGACCTTCTCCCAACATTTGTCAAAATCTCTACTTTTAAGACCCATAACTCACTTAATAGCAATGCGAATTATTTAATATATATCCATTTTGTTTCCTAATTTTTATCCTGATGTGAAAAAAATAATATATTACAAATTAATTTGTTGACCAAACACCCTTAACAGAACAAGTTTAAAAATAATGTCACCTGGATTTCTTCTTGGGTAAGGAGTTTGATTCATTTTGGGTCCGAGCCAATCCTTGATGACTCCCTCAATGTGTTTTACTTTGGCCTCAGCAAACTGATTCATATCATATCAGCACCTAATCAGACACATGATTTAAACAAACTAACAATTTTCTGAGAGCACGTAGTTAATACTCATATGCCTACATTAAACATAATGGTTTGGTCCGTTATAACGATTATTTAGGTTATTCGGTTATGTTATGTGTGAGTTTTAGGTGTCTTGAAATCTGTCCAGATAACAAACGTTGATTCCACTATTACTTAAACATGTATTTCTAGGAATAACATTATCGTGTCATGTCATTGTCATGTTTTTAATTTAATTTTAAGTTTAGGCCTAATTGAATAACAAACTGAACAAAATAAACATAACGTAAGGATTAATGTACAGACTATAACATATTTTGCAATAGATACAAATATCGACCTAATCAATATACAGTATCGACCAATTTTATTCAGTTCTTTAGGCCTATATTGTTCTGCTTATGAAAGTGTATCCTACAACTCCTGGAGATTGATAGGCCTAGTGTCAGGATTTATAATACAGAATTAACTTACTTTGGTAAGAGAAAAATTAAAAAACTCACCGAAATAATGCACATTTTAAGTTATAACTTAGTTCCTATGCTTTTAAAAAATATGCATGACAGGGTCCTGGCATCCAGGACTAAGTTAGTCTATTCATTTATTTATTATTCCAACGGCAGTACACAAATTTACATTTAAATACAAATTAAATGTGTGAATTGTGTACCAAGTAGTTATTGAGGTTATGCTTATAGTTAGAAACTTAAAAAGTGTATGTTACTTACCAAGAAACAGTACAGCTTTAATGCAAAACTGTATAACTGAAGTAACTCTTGAATGAATATTATGTAAATATACTCAATTAAAAAACCAGCAAAGCCTGCAAAACTTAAAACTTGGCAAGAAACATATATTCAATTGCGAAACACAGATTCACCGTTACAGCTTCCAGCAGACGAGACGTCAGTGCGCAGGCGCCGCGCGCAGTTGATTTTCTCTTTTCTCATAACGAGATTATGGGATGGGATCGGTAGTTAACTGTTATTGGTGACTGGCAAAAAGCAAGTTATGCAATTTTTGTATTTTATTATTTTATAATAGAATTGTATATACACCATCGATATGTAAACTGTATATTAATAAATACATTATAATTAAATTGATATACTCCATGTTTTATTGATAATTTCTGATCATCCTTTTTATTAAATTTTATAAATACTAAAACTATAAATAAAACTAGGTATATAGTAATACTGAGTATTATATATATATATATATATATATATATATATATATATATATATATATATATATACTTTCATTAGTCAACATAATATTGGGATGTAAACAAGGACATTTATCTTAAGGTTGTTCGTTCAAAAAATAAATTTCAGATTTTTATGTATGAATGTGTTTGTTACAATGTACTAAACACGAGAATGAGGTTTAAAACATTTTAAAAAAATTCAGGGGTATATTACAAGGGACTAAAGGGGCGATTTTTGGGTGTTTTGTTACCAATAAGCAAAGCAACCCGTTGATATTTTTTAAAATAAAAATACATTTTTTGCTTTCTAAATGCTTCCTTTATGCGTTAAAATAAAAATAATAAAAATCTGAAAAACAGTTTTTAATTTTTTTTGTTTTACACCTTATTTTAAAATTAAGATTTAAACAATAAAAAACGAGTTTTGTTTTAATAGATGTGGGTTTTATCTGATATTGTATAGGCGTTTTTAAATCTTTTCTATGTATAACAGTTCTGCTTCCTTATTGGTAAAAGTAGCACCATGTAGGGTCGGCACGCTGCACTGCAAGTGTAGTGGTGATCACCTACAGTGCCCGCACGCGTCGAGGGGCGAGGTGCGTCGCCGCTCAAGGTCATACCGTACTCCGCGCGCTTTCTGTGTTTCTCTCTCTCTTTCTGTCTCTCTCCTCTGCACTCCCACCACTTCTTCAGTTTCACGCGTAAAATTCCGGCAAAACGGATTCTGCGGCCCTGCGGCAAATTGACAGATTCACCTGTTTTAGCGAATTTCCCCTCTAGGGAAGAAGCTATTACCGTAGTCGGCATGGTAAGACCTAGGCCCGGGACCATGATAACTTTTTGTTTTGAGGTCCCCAGACCCCAAAAAAACCATTCGTTCGAAACTGTACACACATATATATATATACATATATATAATATATATATATATATATATATATATGTATATGTAATATATATATATATGTAATATGTAATATATTATATTATATTATATATGTGACCTTGGGTGCGATAACTCTCGTAAAAAAGGTCCGATTTTCATGAAATTTGGTATAAACGTGTAAAGCAACATTTATGACTTTAAGTTCGAAAACCAGCCATATACCTTTATCCAAAGGGGTATTTTGGGGGGGGTTTTGTACCCCAAAATTGGGTTTTTTGAACTTTTAACATATAATTTTTTTTAAAGTCAAATTTTAATGTTTACCATTAGATTCAGCTTAAAAAAACACACAATTTGGTATTTTGATAATTCCTCTACGTCAATCAGTTACCGAGATATTGAAAGTGCTAAACACAGTACGTTGTCTAATGTTATTCTTATGGAAAATTAAAAAAAAATTATATCTCGCTTCTTTATGAATGTATACTGACGAAACTTGGTATACGGCTTTATCTGGTTGTGGCCTATTGATATTAGCTCAAAAAAAATTTCTTGCTAAAGGTTCCCATAGCAGCAAACCTGCGGACTCAGCCCCCATGTTATTCTTATTGAGAAAGATTTAAATGCTATGTCTCCCTTAAATATGAACATAAATTAATTAAACCTTAGACATGACTTCACCTAGTTGAGTTATATTGATATTTGCCTAAACACCCATTTTATAAATATATATATATATATATATTTATAAATATATATATATATATGTGTGTGTTTGCACTCTAGCGGTCGCAATTTTTGTCCGATTTACTTCAAATTTGGTAGGGACGTTCCTTTCTGTAATCAGTTGACAAGTTCGTTGGGCAAAACAATCGGAAAACTCTAAACCCATTTTTTGGGGGATTAATCTTTCAAATTTCGAGTTTTTGGGCCCAGAAATGGTCATAAAAGCCCCAGATGTAAAATAAATGCATGGAAAAAGATGGGAATTAGAGAGGCGAAAGTTTTAAGCCCTCTCTCGTCATTCTAGCATAAATATTTACCGAGTTATTAAAGAAAATGTGTATTGACTAAACACAGTACGTTGTCTTATGGGGGTTTTACACGAGAAAAGCCTGTTATTCCTTTGTTAGAGTATTTTTATCATCCCCAGCAACCTCACACCTACTTTCAAGCCTGTCTGGACCTTCTCCTAACCTTATATTGGGCAAAATTGTATTCCCAGCTTTGCAAGTAAATGAAACCAGGAGTATCAGAACAGCCAAAAAATCAGTGTTTTCAGATTTCAATAAAAATTGGACAAATGTATGTTTTTACACTGATTTTGAGTTTTAAAAGTTGTTATTTGGAAATTCACTTCCCTCACGTTAGCGTGCTGCGTGCGAACTCGTTTATTTTTTTAAGTAGTTCACCGTTTATCAATCAATATGTTTGGTGTTGGTAATACAATTGGTAACAATGAAAGGGCTTTATAATAATAGCACCAATATTAGTAACCGTTAGTAAAATATTTAAATCAAAGGCGTAAAGCTTGCAATGAGCGAGTCAGCCCAGCCCAGCCCCAGCCGGCCGCCCAGCCAACGCAAGGTAAAAGGTATGCCTCAATGACAAACACGATGAGAGGGGGAGAGAGAGAGAGAGAAGGAGCAGAAGGAGCCAGTGCCTCTCTCCCTACACCCAGCCAACCCACACAAGCACACTCATGCCCGCATCAGCCGAATTGACGTCCTAGCGGTGTGCGCGGCAATATGCGGAACTACTGCTCCTCGCCACCAGACTAGCCTGGCGGATGCACAACCTTAATATGTACCAAAACAGTTAACAAAATTAATTTAATAACAGTAATTGGATGATTTTCTTATGATAATAAAACAATAACATTCCGTAGTTAAACAAATATATTAATATAGGATTGTTATAATGATTTAGTAATACAATTTTATAATTAAAAAATATATTAATGCAGGCTTGTTATAATAATATAGTAAACATTTCATAAGAAAACTAGCAAATTGCTATAGACTTTTGTAATAATATAGTGCTTAATAATATTTTTTCATAATTTATAAATTATATATAATTTAATTTAAATTTATTCATTTGGCATTGTACAAAAATTGTAATGTTTATATTTTTCAATTAATAAAATTATATAATGATGTCTATTTGTGTTTATTTACCATGATTTTAATGATGTCTATTTACTTGTACTTGTTTTAGTCATCTTTATTGATATTAATACATGTCAATAAACTCTTAATGATTTCTATTTACCTCGGTTTTAATGATTTCTATTGTAGTCTATTGAAGTCTATTGATGTCTAGTGATAATGTATTTTTACATCAATAGACATATCAATAGAAATTTCTATTGATTTCTATTGATCACTTCCAATAGGGTGTGTAATGTAGGCTTATGACGTATTAACTATGGGCTTTCAGAAAATTGTTAGTTAGTTAAGAAATTAAAACTTTTTAATTATCATGTGTCCGATTAGGTTCTGATATGATATGAATTAGTTTGCTGAGGCCAAAGTGAAACACATTGAGGGAGTCATCAAGGATTGGCTCGGACCCAAAATGAATCAACTCCTTACCCAAGAAGAAAACCAGGTGACATTATTTTTAAACTTGTTCTGTTAATATGTTAAAGAACAAAGGTAAAATACTGTGATTGGGTACAGTAGGCTTTATAATCAATTATCCAAGTTCTAAGATATTAAATAGCCTTGACACATATCAAAATTATTATTGTAATGGTCGCCAGATATCTTGGCGGATATGAATACTGGCCATACAGAAAACAAGACTGTTTCTATGTCCCCCTGACCACTCACAGATGCATGTTTATGATTGTAGGGTTGAATCAGTTAAACTTACTCAGTTGAACTTACTGTATGTGGAAAAAATAAATTAAAAATTAATAATCCCATATATCCTTCCCTCGCCATACCCAACACTTACCAAACCAGTGATGATCTGTCAAGACCCTTATGTCTGGGCTACTCACAAAATTAGAATACAATGTGAAAAAGGTATTAATATAGAGTTGTACAACAAATTATTTTCAAATATTTATTTCATACAACAAATTTTACAGTAAGCTCTACCGTTTTTATGATTGATTCACACGAAAATAATTGTAAGTTTTTTTCACAACGTAACAAAATGTTCAATAATTATAAAATATGGTGATGTCAAAATGTGATTTTTTATGTGCTGGTATTTATTTAACGTTTTATCATGTGAAAAGTTGTGACATCTTGACGATTGCTTCATGTACAAAAATGTGATCATAATGTGTTAAAATAGTAAAAATATAGTAGTGATGTAAAATTATTAATTTTAAACATTAATTTCAAGTTTTTACTACCAAATAACTTATTGCATGTTTATTTGTTCACAGAAATTGTCAAAGAAAGAATGCTGAAGGAAAATCCTAATACATCAAAGAAAGAAATTGAGAAATTGAGCTTGGAAATGTCAGTATCAGCCAGTACATCACTCGGAAAATTTCCAAACTTAACAAGGAGATCAAGGAAATCAGTGAATAGTATATAGGCCCAAATTTAAGTGTTGGCTGTATATATTACTTATGTAAACAAGTACATTAATATAGACCCTGATTTTAGTGTTTTTTGGTGCATTTAAAAAAAATTGTTTTAACAAGTAAGTAGGTAAACATTAGCCCTAGGTCATAAATTTATTGTTTATTTTTTTAATTTTTGGAATATACCGGTTAGTACATTAATTTGTTGTGTTTTAATTACAAAATACCAGTTAAAGACTCAATAGAATTTCTTATTGATGTCTTTTGATACGTATTGATGTCTAGTTATGCGTATTGATGTCTATAGTGACCCAATTACGTAGTGATCTCACTACGTATCAATAGAGATCAATACGTATCACTAGACATCAATAGAAACCATTTTATATTGATCTCTAGTGATATGTATTGATGTCTAGTGATACGTATTGATCCAATTACGTATTGATATCACTACGTATCACTAAAAATATTTCTATTGATTTCTATTGATCACTTCCATTAGGGAATAATCAAGTGCAATATATTTATACAAATTAGAGATGTGACTTTGGTCATTTCTATATTAAAAAAACCTACTTAAGAACTAAACAAATATTGATTGGTTGGTTGTAAAGAGTCAACTGTGTTTCCAAATATATTATTTAGAAACTATATTTGTTTTAATACAGCACACTAAGCCTATAGACCATTATGCCTTGAATCTAGTCTAAATATGAATTTAGAAATAGTGCTTATTTTAGACTTTGTTATTTATACTGTACTGTTAGTTGTAGCTGATTAACATTATAGGCTATTTATTATTAACACTATATAGTCTAAAGCTATACAGTACATTATTGTAATTGTTACAATTCAATTAATTTTATTTTGGGTTGCCAAAAAGATAATTAATTGGAGAGTTTTCTAATAAGGATGGTTTATTTAAATAATTTGTTTAGTTAGTAGTTTTTTACAAGTGGCTTTATACGATTCCAATGGTTGCAGTAGGCGCATGAAAAATCGCATTAGGCTTGCAGAAAGTTTTGGGATTTTACATATTGCATTGCAGAAAGAATGAAAACATTCTGCCTTGGGGGATCGGGCCCATGATAACTTTTCGTTTTGAGGCCCCCAGATGCCAAAAACACCATTTGTTGAAATTCATATGTATATGTCCGTAGGCACGATAACTTTTGTCAAAATATCCCGATCTTGATATAATTTGGTATAAACGTGTATGGCAGCATCTATTTTCATGAGTTAGACAGATCGCACCATTTTAAGGGGGGTTTTGGGAGGGTTTTGAACCCCAACATTTTTTTACTTTTTACATATAATTCTTTTTAAACCTAAGTTGTTGTTTGCACTATTCATTTCAGCTTAAAAAACAAACAATTTGGTATTTTTGTTCATTGCTCTACGTCAATTGGTTACCGATATATTGGAAGTACTAAACACAGTACGTTGTCTTATGGAGAATAAGTACAATTTTATAACTCGCTTGTTAATGAACTAATATTAATGAAATTTGGTATGTATATAATACCCCCGTAGCAGCAAACCTGCGTACTCAGCGAATTTCCAATGCATATATATGTATCTTAATACCACATAAAGCCATATACCAAGTTTCATCAATATACATTCATAAATAAACGATTTATGACATTTTAATTATTCTCCATAAGAATAACATGGCAGCTGAGTATGCAGGTTTGCTGAAGCAAGGAAGACAAAAAATAGGGTTTTATACAAATATCAATATAACTCATGTAGGTTAAGCCACATACCAAATTTCATTAATTTATTTTCATAATGAAGGCAGGTAACACATTACTTATTCTCCATAAGAATAACATGGGGCTGAGTACTCAGGTTTGCTGCTACGGGAGCCTTGGGTAAAAAATTGTTTTTTGAGCAAATATCAATGGTCCACAACCAGATGAAGCCGTATACCAAGTTTCGTCAGTATACGTTCATAAATAAGCGAGATATAAAATTTGTATTTTCCTCCATAAGAATAACATTAAGACAACGTACTGTGTTTAGCACTTTCAATATCTCGGTAACCAATTGACGTAGAGAAATGATCAAAATACCAAATTGTGTGTTTTTTTTAAGCTGAATCCAATGGGAAAAAATAAAATTTGACTATTTCTAAAATTATATGTAAAGAATTCGAAAAACCCATTTTTGGGGTACAAAACCCCCCCAAAATACCCCTTCGGATAGAGCGATCTGGCTGGTTTTCGAACTTAAAGTCATAAATGTTGCTTTACACGTTTATACCAAATTTCATCAAAATCGGATAATTTTTACGAGAGTTATCGTGCTCACGGACACACACACACACACATATATATATATATATATATATATATATATATATATATATATATATATATATATATATATATACAGTTTTGAACGAATGGTGTTTTTGGGGTCTGGGGACCTCGAAACGAAAAGTTATCATGGTCCCGGGCCTAGGTCTTACCATGCCGACCACGGTAATAGCTTCTTCCCTATAGGGGAAATTCGCTAAAACTTCATATGGTTGGGGATTACTGATATTTAAATAAAAAAAACATTTTTGTGGTCCCCATGGCACAAACCTGAGTACTCAGCAGCTATAATGTCATTCTTATGGAGAATAAGAAACATATGATATCTTGCTTGGTTATGAACATAAATTGGTAAAGCTTGGTATGTTACTTCCTCTGGTGATCCATTGGTATTTGCATAAAACCCTGATTTTTGTTGTCCTCTGTGTAGCGAACCTGCATACTCAGTCCTAATGCTTTTCTTATAGAGAATAAATAAAGTGTCATATTTCGCATATTTGTGAACTGCTGTGATGAAAGTTGGTAAGTGGCTTCATGACGTACTGAAGTATCATTTTAAATTTGCTGAGGATGCAGGTTTGCTGCAACGGGGGTATTTAACCGATCTCTAAATGCAAAATCTGGATAAGCTTTGACTCATGGAAAGTCAAGAGATCTATTTAATCCTAAAGTTATTAGCAGCAGCCACTCTATGCACAGTAATTGTAAATTATAAAATTATCTAGTTATTTCAAAGAGAAGACAAAAGGGCAGAACATTCCAAGAGAGAAGGAAGCACCTATGTAAATGATTGTATGTAGAAGTAATACATATAATAATATGAAATATGCTTGGATTTTTAAATCTTACTTTATGCTTTTCTTTAATCTGAAAATGTATTTGAGTTTTTATGGGTAATTTATAAGGTATTACAGTGAGGTAATAAGTGAGTTCAAAGTGTTTTTTTTTAGCATAAATATACACAACATAATATGTAAGGCTTGTTTTTGCCTGTAGTCTATAACAATTTAAAACTTAAATACGTCGTCGATTCTTTGTTCACACGATGGTGACTCGAGTTTCGACCTTAAAAGGCCTTTATCAAACCCTTGATGTCAAACTTTACTTCATGATGAAGGTCGTCATAGTTTTAAATATCTTATCAAATCAATTTAATCGTCTTAATTCAGGAGGCATACTTCATTATAGGTTGTCTTGTAATCTTAAATAACAGCTTTGCTAGCGTAAACTTGGACTCTTTTACTAACCATTTTTACCATTGTCAAAAGCTTACATGCTTGGCGGTAAAAGCTAGAAGACAAGCTTTACCATTTTACGGAAAAGCTTAAGACAAGCTCATAAAAAGGTTAAATTGCTATTTGGGTATATAGTACGTCAAACAGCAACTCAACTGGATGGGATGAAATATCCAATAAAGTCATTAAAAACTGTTTCTCGGGACTTGAAATGCCACTGCTTCATTTAATAAATACATCTCTTATTGAAGGAGTATTTACTGATGGTGGTAAAATAGCAATAGTCAAGCCTCTTTTTAAGAAAGAAAATTGTCAACTGCCACAGAACTATCATCGTCCTATCTCACTCCTCCAAACATAATATCTAAAATTTTAGAAAAAGCAGTTTTTATTAGGCTAATGGGTTACTTAAATATACATACCATAATTTTTTTCAAAACAGTTTGTCTATCAAAGTAACGTACAATCAGAAGCATCCTTGGTCGATCTTGGGTCCAGGGATTCCTGTCAAAATAATTTTATTAGCCTAAAAATACTGACAGTGCCTTATTCACTTTTTATTTTTGAAACTATCTGTTATTGTTAACCCATTGGCGTAGACATACAAGTGGTCTCGTTCCTTACTTGTAGTTTTTTAAACCTATGAATTGGAATAGAAATTTGAGTTTTAAAATGAATTAATGGTTTATTTTCATTAAAGTACTGTTTTCATTCAGTTTTTAGAGTCGCATTGGCACACACACAGTAGACATATGTAAAAAGATGTGCAACTCACAAAGAATTAACCGATCCCGTCAACTTCCAAGCAAGCCTATGCCACCGTTTGTTTTACTTGGGCCCTCCCACCAACGTTGCCACAGACCGGTTAACTCATTGTGAGTTGCACGACTGGTCAGTTTTGGTCGTGTGTGGGAATCGAACCCACGAACATCGTATCCACACCTGGCCAAGGTGTTTCCACGACGCAGCCAACTCAGCTAACAAAGGAAAGGGAAAATCAACGCATAGTAAGTTGTAAGATGAACATCACGTACAGGGAGCGAGTCTACGGAGCACAGAAACTCCAGAAGACATCTTTCTAGCTAAATTATTAAAATGGGAAGACAAATTCAGATGTCTGTCAATAGTAAATTCTAAAAACTTAACTTCGTAATCAGAACAAATCTGCACTTAATTAACCCAAACACTGAGATCATCATTACGCTTTGATGTGATTCTGAAATCGAGCAATGTAGTTTTATCAGCGTTGATAGACCATTTTCCCGAAACCATTGGACCATTGAGTTTGACTCACAAAAGTGCTAACCTCCATAGCCTCTCGACATTGATTGTCAATTATAATTGACGTGTCGTCCGCAAACAAACATAGATGGGCATCTTTAACACAAATTCTTAGATAATTTGTATATTAGGATGAACAAAAGTGGCCCCAGTATTGAGCCTGGGGCACACCCGCATTAACAGTCTGTACATCATAAAAGCAACGTTTCAGAGTGCTTGCATCTATGAAAGATACTTCGACTACCTGTCTACGTTCTCTCAAATAATATGAAAACCACTGTTTTGCTACACCACGTACACCAATGCTATCAAGTTTGTCCAACAGAAGATTATGGGAAACCATGTTGAAAGCCTTCTGTAGCTGTTATAGCCCGCTTTTCCCTTGTACCACATTTTAAGTTTATAATGCTATAACGGCTATAACGGCAGTCACGGTAAACGTAAGGCCCTCCATGACATGGCTGACCTCTTGTTGACCACAAAACCTCATTTTTCTAATACTATGGTTTTTGTTAACATCATACTGGTACGATCAGATATAACATATAAAGCTCTCTTTGATTTCAATGAACAGATATGGAATTGATGTGCAACAATTTCAATGTTGTGTTTGTTGAGATGAATTACTGGGTAACGAGGAAGCATTTTGCCAGAGATGGTAGACATCTAAACCTACGAGGCAACCATCAGCTGGGGAAAATTGTTTCGGTTTCTTTTGCTGCTGCCTTATATTGTCAATCAACATGCGACACTTTCAGTATACCTTCTGTCATTGAAGAATATGTCGCAGTCGAAAATACAACAGTTTTGCTTCAAGCAGCTCAGTCTATGTCATCCCATAAGATTCAAGAGACAGAACATTGTTTTTTAGAAGATGTGCCCCAAGAGTCAATGTAGCTGAGCCTCACTCATCATGTAATTTTAAAATTGTTCATCACAATGTGCAGGGCCTTCGTAGTAAACTTGATGGTTTTCAAGTTTTTATTAATTCTGAAGAGCCGGATATTCTTTGCCTGTCTGAACATCATTTAAGAGATTGTGAGTTTGAGGTTACTTCTTTACATGGGTTTAATGGCATCACAGCCTACTGTCGAAAAACTCTCCAAAAGGGAGGGGTGTGTATTTTCAATAAATCTTCAATAAAACACGAGGTAATATTTGTTCACGTTTTTGCCTGGAGGGTAGGTGCGAGCTTGCTGCTGCTATGTTTCAGTTTAACAAAGATGCATTTCTAATAGTCACTGTCTATAAGCCGCGACCATTTTCATTCTCAACACAGGAACACGAGACGTTCTATGAATGTTTATCAAATCATCTCGAGAAAATTATGAATCCTAGTGTTAGAAGTTTTTGGAAAATTATGTACAGTTTCCTATGTAACTTTTTATCCGAGAAAGGTACCAGGGCACCGTGACGGGGAAGGGCGCTCCAGAGAATCATTCTCTGTATTCTGGTGAGCCAGTCCACCCCTGAATGTACCCATTACAATCATTTAACCCCTGCCTATAACCTAGGTTTCATATATGTCCACAGTTAAGAAGATCATGTTTATAAGATAGTTATTAGCATAGGCGTGCGCAGAGTCCGGTCAGCATGGGTGCAGGAATCCACAAATGCGCCCCCCCATCTAGCTGCTCTAAGAACCTATTTATCTTCCAAATAATAGAATATGTCAATTATTGTAGGTAATCTAATAGTTTACTGCTCCTTGACACAAATACCTTATTCGATGCAATATTAAATTTGTACTGGTATATTTAGTTTACAAAATATTATAATGTTACAGGTTTTGTATTATATTCTAAAAAAAATCTAGATTACGCTCAGGCCGCGCGGATGCAGGTCACTCCGACTTCTCGGTAAAAGAGTGTATCTTAAAGGTTTTTAAAACAATATAACAACTAGCAATCAACTAAAATATAGTACCAAGACTTAAAAAAAATACAAGAAGATATCAACACAGAATTGATATTTTCTCAGAAAAAATATACTTGGTTGTACTAAATCTAACTGTTGATAGCGATGAAATTATTATTTATATTGATATTTGTATATTGTTTTAATTTTCCAATTGCGCTCAAAGTGAAAAGTAAAGTTAAAAAAACAGCGATATTAAAGTACTATCTAATTATATAAAGCTAGACGGGTTCACTCACTCACTCACTCACTGACATAAACTATGAGGCACTTCCCGTAATCGAACCCCCCTCGATACTTGAATTAAAGCTCATGACGAGAAACTCCCAGAAAAATTACCAAAAGTTAACATTTTTAGCGAATTTCCCCTATAGGGAAGAAGCTATTACCGTAGGTCTCATGGTAAGACTTAAGCCCGAGACCATGACAAATTTTTTTTTAAGGTCCCAAGATGACTAAAACACTATTCGTTCAAATTTATATATATGTATATATATATATATGTGTCCGTGAATGCGATAACTTGAGTAAAAAACGTCCGATTTTGATGAAATTTGGCTCAAATGTGTAAAGTGACATTTATGACTTTAAGTTCGAAAACCAGAAAAATCGGACTATGGGAAGGGGGGTTTATGGGGGTTTTAAATTTTCCAAAAATCAGTTTTTTTGCATTTTTCACCCTAAAATTTTTGAAACAGTTAATTTTGGTTTTGACCATGTTATAGAGCTTAAAAAAACAAATAATATGGTATTTTGAATTATTAACCTAGGTTAAGTGGTTGCGGAAAAAATCCAAAAAAACATGCTCATAAAATCTCCCATGTTAATCTTATGGGAAAAAGGTTTTTGGCTTTTCCTCAGTTAGTTTTACTTTAAACTTCACATTTGCTTTTACCAATCACTTCAGCTCCACAAAACAATCATTTTGGTGTTTAAATTGTGATTCTACGTCCAACCGTTGCAGAGATATTCAAAGTACTAAACACAGTACGTTGTCCAATGTTATCCTTATGGAGAATAAATAAAATTTGATCTCTTGATTATTTATGAATGTATATTGATGAAACTTGGTATGTGGCTTCATGTTGTACTGGTATATTGATATTTGAACAAAAAACAAATATTTTGTAGGTTGTCCCCGTAGCAGCTAACCTGCATACTCAGCCCTAATGTTATTCTTATGGAGAACAAGTAAAGTTTTATATCTCCCTTAATTATTAACATAAATTAATAAAACTTAGTATGTAGCTTCACCTGGTTGAGTTAAATTGATAATTGCATAAAAACACATATTTTGTGCTCCTTGTTGCAGCAAACCTGCATACTCAGTCCTATGTTATTCTTATGGAGAATAAATAAAATGCTATAGATCATTTAGTTATTAATTTATTTTTATAAAACTTGGTAAGTGCCTTTATGTGGTAGTGAAAAACATATATATTCATTGGAAATTCGCTGAGTACGCAGGTTTGCTGCGACGGGGGTATTTAGTTTTTGGGGCGGGGAAATTCCACTTTTTCAATTTTTCCACTTAGAGCGCGTTTTGTACGGAAACGGTAAGAGATGGCAAAAAATGTTAAATACAAAAGTTGTAGAAAATTTAATTTCCAACTAACGACTTTTTCGTCAGATTTAAGATCCGATGATTCGTTTAGCCGCAATTCATCGGAGGAGAAGTAATTTTGAGTATGTTGTCCCATTTAAATGCGTGTACAGTTTTGGAAAGCCTTTTAATGAAAGCACACTATCTTTGGCTAATACCACATGTTTGTATCAGCTGATTTAAAAAAATACCCCCGTCACAGCAAACCTGCATACTCAGTGAATTTCCAATGGAGATATAAATGTCTTAATACTACATAAAGCCACTTACAAAGTTTCATAAAAATATTCACAACTAAGCGATATATGCAATTTTAATTATTCTCCATAAGAATAACATTGGGGCTGAGTACGCAAGTTTGCTGCAAAAAGAAACACAATAAATTGTTTTTACGCTAATATCAATAGAAGTTAACTAGGTGAAGCTGTATACCAGTTTCTATTCATTTATGTTCATAATTAAGAGAGACATAGCATTTAATTATTCTCCATAAGAATAACATGGGGGGTGAGTACACAGGTTTGCTGCTACGGGAGCCTTTGGAAAAAAATTGCCTTTTTGAGCAAATATCAATAGACCACAACCAGATGAAGCCGTATAACAAGTTTCGTCAGTATATGTTCATAAATAAGCGAGATATAACATTTGTCTTTTCCTCCATAAGAATAACATTAGACAACGTACTGTGTTTAGCACTTTCAATATCTCGGTAACCAATTGACGTAGAGGGATTGTCAAAATACCAAATTGTGTGTTTTTTCTAAGCTGAATACAATGGTAAAACTAATATTTGACTATTTCAAAAATGATATGTAAAAAGTTCAAAAAACCCATTTTTGGGGAACAAATCCCCCAAAAAACCCTTCAGATGGAGCGATCTGGCTGGGTTTCGAACTTGAAGTCATAAATGTTGCTTTACACGTTTATACCAAATTTCATCAAAATCGGATCATTTTTACGAGAGTTATCGTGCTCACGGACATATATACAGTTTCGAACGAATAGTATTTTTGGGGTTTGGGGACCTCAAAACGAAAAGTTATCACGGTCCCGGGCCTAGGTCTTACCATGCCGACTACGGTAATAGCTTATTCTTCCCTATAGGGGAAATTCGTTAAAACCACCCGTGTAGGCGATACTAATTTGCTCACATGAGGTTTGTATAAATCAGTTGTTACAAAACAAGGTGAGTACATTATCGCCTACTCGGCAGGTCCAATGATATTGGAAAATGTAATCAACCGATTGTTTGTTCTTTGTTCTTTCAAATGATAAATTTGATGGGCCCACGACAGTCCAGTGGATATGTTGTCAGGTGATTCAAGATCATGTGGTCACGGGTTTGAATTCTACATTTGTTGCTACCTTTTGAGGTCTGCAATTTATTTCTGTTTAATTTAACTTTATTTTGTTTCCAGAAATTCATTTATTTGTAATTTTCACAACGAACAGCCACCATACATCGCTCTGCGGAGTTAGGTTAGGTTAGGTTACTATAATTCTGTCGTGAACTGAAGTCTAATTTGTTGTTTTAGCGAATTTCCCCTATAGGGAAGAAGCTATTAGGCCTACCGTAAGTCAGTGTAGTAAGACATAGGCCCGGGACCATGATAACTTTTCGTTTTGAGGTCCCCAGACCTCAAAAACACCATTCGTTCGAAACTGTATATATATATGTGTGTGTGTGTGTGTGTGTGTCCGTGAGTACGATAACTTTCGTAAAAATAATCCGATTTTGACGAAATTTGGTATAAACGTGTAAAGCAGCATTTATGACTTTTAAGTTTGAAAACCAGACGGATCGACCTATCCAGAGGGATATTTTGGGGGGGTTTTGTACCCCAAAAATGGGTTTTTTGAGTTTTTACATATAATTTTTGAAAAAGTTAAATTTTATTTTTTCCCATTAGAATTAGCTTAAAAATACGCACAATTTGGTGTTTTGATCATTGCTCTACGTCAAATGGTTACAGATATATTGAAAGTGCTAAACACAGTACGTACGTTGTCCAATTTTATTCTTATGGAGAATAATAAAAATTGTATATCTCGCTTATTTATCAAATTTTCCTGATGAAACTTGGTATATTGCTTCATATTGTTGTGGTCTATTGATATTTGCACTAAACAATATTGTTTGGTCGATAGTTCCCGTAGCAGCAAACCTGCGTACTCAGCCCCCATGTTATTCTAATGGAGAATAAGTAACGTGTTATCTCCCTTAATTATGAACATAAATTAATAAAATTTGGTATGTGGCTTTACCTCATTGAGTTATATTAATATTTGTATAAAACCCCATTTTTTGTGTTCCTTGCTTTGGCAAATCTGCATACTCAGCTGCCATGTTTTTCTTATGGAGAATAATTAAAGTGTCACAAATCGTTTATTTATGAATCTATATTGATTAAACTTGGTATGTGGCTTTATGTGGTATTAAGATACATATATATGCATTGGAAATTCGCTGAGTATGCTGGTTTGCTGCTACGGGGGTATTTTTTTAAACGTAAATCCATTTGTAGAACTCCAATTTAACATTGTAACCACAACTTTGTATTTATATCTGATTGACTTTGATTGAGTGAGCACTTTATTTTTTCCTTTTATTCACCTCGAAACAACCATCGTAGTCGAGAGTTCATTCGATAAAACTAACAAGCAGCCGGTTGGTAAAATGTTTCGATATCGAACCGATATGGGACCGCCTCTGTAGGTGTTAATGTGCACACCAAAGGTCATTGTTGTGTAGTTTTTCTTTGGTTAATGAACTACAATAGTTGAGTTTGATTTAAACTTGAGTTGAATGGGGAAGGTAAGTGAGCGAAGCGAACTCCAAAAGGGGGTTTGGGGGCAAAGCCCCCAACGTCGATAAGCCTAGTTGTATCTCTAAAACCAAAGACATCTTCAGGTTGTGACATAATGTCTTCTAAGCTGCTTAAGACATGTTCCCCATCAGCAAAAATCGTTGGGCCAACGTTGGAAAATGGTCGGCGGAAATGGTCGGTGGGAATGTTGCGAGGCGTGAGGTTGGCCCATCGATGAATTAACCAACCATTATCCTACAATGCCAACCAATACCAACCAAATGCCAACGGTTTATAATTTTTATTTAAATGCTTATTTTAATTTTTTAAATCATGATTTATCTAGCTGAATTGTTTAGTAAACCAATTATAGAAGTTTTAAAAAAGGAATTAAGTTGCAAAACTATCGAGTCACGGTTGGGTCTCGAACCTACAAACTATGAGTTACTGAACACTCACCTTAACCCCTACGGCCAATCTGACTTACGAGAATCGAAGGATGGACTGAGATATAGAAATTACCAATAGTCTGTACCTGCACGATTTGTACTAGCCTATATACCGTACTTTTATGTTTTATTCTTCTAAGATTGGTTAGTACCTACTCGTTTTATTCTTCTACTCGTGCAAAAATAACTGTAATAAAAGTGGAACAAATTAATTTTATGTATGTATCTATGAAATATTAAAAACTAAGAGCAAATTAATATATATTTTATATAATTATAATAATAAAAATATAATGTTAATTTATACCCCATCAGCACAAATCGTTGGGCCATCATCAGCATTGTAGGATACGGTAGGGAAATGGTCGGTTGGCATTAACGCGGTTGGGTCAACGAACCAATCGTTGGCTAGCCCACTATGGCAAATCCAACCATAGCCGACGTTGGGCCATCAAACGCTGTTGTTGGCAAATCCTACCATTATATTATTATTAATTATATATTCATATATATATATATATATATATATATATATATATATATATATATGAATATATAATTAATAATAATATAATGGTAGGATTTGCCAACATTAGCAAATGGTGTGTTTAATTAATAGTCTAACGTCGGCTATGGTTGGATTTGCCAACGTGGGCTAGCCAACGATTGGTTCGTTGGCCCGCCAACGATTGGTTCGTTGGACCAACCGTGTCAATGCCAACCTACCATTTCCCTACCATATCCTTCAATACCGAAGATGGCCCAATGATGTGTGCTGCTGGGGTTGTGATTTTTTCCTTAAACCACTTGTTCACCTAATCAATATTCATTTGAAAGTGGAGTGTTCCCAGAGCATTTAGAATTATCTACAGTAAAACCCTTGCACAAAAAAGGAAAAGTTGATGATCTCAATAATAATTTTAGACCTATCTCAATTACACTAAGTTTTTCTAAGATTTTTGAAAAGACTGTGTTAGGTAAATTGTGGTCTTTTATAAATAACAACAATGTTTCGTTCAACAATCAGTTTGGGTTTGTTAAAGGAGGGTCTACTGTAAGTGCAATGTTCACGTTCTTAAATCGGGTTGAAAATGCTCTGGATAAAGGCAAGTCTGCTTTTGGTGTATTTTTTGACCTACGGAAGGCTTTCGACATGGTTTCCCATAATCTTCTGTTGGACAAACTTGATAGCATTGGTGTACGTGGTGTAACAAAACAGTGGTTTTCATCACTGTATTTGAGAGAACGTAGACAGGTAGTCGAAGTACCTTTCATAGATGCAAGCACTCTGAAACGTTGCTTTCAGCGAATTTCCCCTATAGGGAAGAAGCTATTACCGTAGGTCTCATGGTAAGACTTAAGCCCGAGACCATGATAACTTTTCATTTTGAGGTCCCCAGATGCCAAAAACACCATTCGTTCAAATGTTTATATATATATATATATATATATATATATATATATATATGTGTGTGTGTGTGTGTGTCCGTAAGCACGATAACTCCCGTAAAAAAGGTCCGATCTTAATGAAATTTGGTACAAATGTGTAAAGTACTATTTATTTGAACGAGTTCGAAAACCAGACGAATCACACCATCCGAAGGGGGGTTTTGGGGGGGTTTTGTACCCCAAAAATGGGTTTTTGGCGTTTCCACATATAATTTTTATTTAAATCAAATTTTAAT
Organism: Allygus modestus; assembly: GCA_963675035.1. Taxonomy (NCBI): domain Eukaryota; kingdom Metazoa; phylum Arthropoda; class Insecta; order Hemiptera; family Cicadellidae; genus Allygus; species Allygus modestus. The sequence goes on from OY776111.1 coordinate 226,749,689, forward strand.
TTTCACCATTGAATTCATCATAAAAAACAAACAATTTGGCATTTTGATCATTGCTCTACGTCAATTGGTTACTGAGATATTGAAAGTGCTAAACACAGTACGTTGTCTAATATTATTCTTATGGAGAAAGAAAAATTATGTATCTCGCTTATTTATGAATATAAACTGACGAAATTTGGTATATGACTTCATCTGGTTGTGGTTTATTATTGTTTGTACAAAAAAACAATTTTTCGCCTATGGTTCCCGTTGCAGCAAACCTAGGTACTTGATCCCCATGTTATTCTTATGGAAAAAATTAAAATGTTATATATCGCTTATTTATGAATGTATATGGATGAAACTTGGTATGTGACTTCACTAAGATGAGTTCTATTGATATATTGCATAAAAACCCATTATTTTGTGTTCCTTGTTGCAGCAAACCTGCGTACTCATGTTATTCTTATGGAGGATAATTAATATTTTTAATATCGCTTGTTTGTGAATATATTTCTTATGAATCCTGTTAAGTGTTTTAATGTGTTACATTATATATTCATTGGAAATTCGCTGAGTATGCAGGTTTGCTGCGACGGGGGTATTCTGATGTACAGACTGTTAAGGTGGGGTGCCCAGGCTCAATACTGGGGCCATTTTTGTTCATCCTAATATATAAATTATCTCAGAAGTTGTGTTAAAGATGCCCATTTATGTTTGTTTGCGGACGACACGTCAATTATAATTGACAATCAATGTCGAGAGGCTATGGAGGTTAGCACTTTTGTGGAGTCAAACTCAATAGTCCAATGGTTTCGGGAAAATGGTCTAACTATCAACGCTGATAAAACTACATTGATCGATTTCAGAATCACATCAAAGCGTAATGATGATCTCAGTGTTTGGGTTAATTAAGTGCAGATTTGTTCTGATTACGAAGTTAAGTTTTTAGAATTGACTATTTTGAAAGACATCTGAATTTGTCTTCCCATTTTAATAATTTAGCTATAAAGATGTCTTCTGGAATTTTTGTGCTCCGTAGACTCGCTCCCTTTACGAATACTGCTGTTCTTCTTACTACTTACTATGCGTTGATTTTCCCTTTCCTTTCTTACGCCGTCACAATTTGGGGATCTGAGAGATCAACTACAAAACGTATTTTTATCTTACAAAATAAGGCATTGAGAATTGTAGCTGACATTCGCAGAAGAGAGTCTTGCAAATCCGTTTTCAAGGATCTAAAACTTCTCACTTTTCCTGGGATTTACATTTTTCAGACATTAATTTTCTTCAAACAGAACCATAGTATTTTCCAACCCCTTGTTCTGCAGTCCAAATATGATATTAGAAACAAGTTTAAATTAAATATTTCTTACCACACTACTTCCTTTGTCAAACGCCAAACCTAGTACAATGCCACGTTATTATTCTTCCTGTTGCCCTTAGAGCAGAACCAGATTGTTTTGTTTTAAAATAAAAATTAAGATATTTCTAACTGAAAAGTGTTTTTATTCTGTACAGGACTACATTAAGAGTAAATAAGCTAGCACATTTCCGTTTGTATTCTCTTGTTTGTAAATCTATGTTGACGCAAGCCAATGCATGTATTTATGTTTTATGGCAATAAAGGATATTTAATTTGATTTGATTTATATTATAGGTAACTCATAGAAACATTTACTGATCAAATACAATTTCAGTTTTGCTTTAAATGTTTTTAAACAAGAAATTTCTTTTAATTCAGAAAGAAGAAGCAAAAAAAGTAACACATATATATATATCACATATATATATATATATATATATATATATATATATATATATATATATATATATATCTTGGTTTTTGTTAAAATATTTTTATATTGTGTTGAATCGATGGATTGATTGCTTTATTTATTGTACTATAACTATGTTGATGTGAAGTTACCAAATTGTTTTCCTTAACCCATTTAGGTAGTAATTTTATTCTATTCGCAATAGCCTATAACGGGATTTGATTGGTGCTGCACTCTAGTAGCAAAAGATGTAACTAATGACCGCGGGCGACTACGGTTCTATCCGCTAGGAGCGCGGACTGACTGGAAAACCTTAATATCGCCGCTAGGTCCTTGGTCGTGTTAGCTGAGTTGGTTACGCCGTGGAAACACATTGGCCAGGTGTGGACACGATGTTCGTGGGTTCGGTTCCTGCACATGACCAAAACTGACCATTCGTGCCTTGAACATACCTATCTCATAAAGTCCGTTTATTAATATTGAGTGGTCAAAACAATCGAACGCATTATTTGACAGAGCAAACAATGGCAGTGTCGCCCTCTCCAAGGCGTCCATGCATTTGTTTGTGAAATCAATGAAAGCTGATTTGGTTGAATTTTTAATTTGATAGCCAAACCGTTTTGAAAAAAATATGTTATGCGTATTTAAGTAATCCATTAGCCTAATAAAAACTGCTTTTTCTAAAATTTTAGATATTATGTTTGGAGGAGTGAGATGGGACGATGATAGTTCTGAGGCAATTGACAATTTTCTTTCTTAAAAAGAGGCTGGACTATTGCTATTTTACCACCATCTGTAAATAATCCTTCAATAAGAGATGTATTTTATTAAATGAAGCAGTGGCATTTCAAGTTCTGAGAAACAGTTTTAATGACTATAGGATATTTCTTCCCATCCAGTTGAGTTGCTGTTTGACATACTACTAATGATACTACCTAATTCTTTACTTGTCAAACATTTAAATTCAGAAAAGTCTGAAGTTAGAGTAATGGATGGGACCCAATGTCAGCCTCAAAACTGGTATAGACCAGTTTTAAGGTAGTCCTGGGACATGCCCAAGACGGTGTCAATGGAGACAGCGACACTGTCACTCTCTGCTGCAATGATAATTGCACATTATGGTAAAAATTGATACACGATATAATAAGGATTAAAGATTTCAAGCCTAATATATATATATATATATATATATATATATATATATATTAATATTTTGTAGTTTCATGTCAGTGGACCATTTCTTTTAAAATTGTGTGTTATTTTATAAAGATTAAAGGTATTTTTATGTATAATTGTCTTATAATTAGGACAGGAAATCAGAGAATAGAACCCACCCATCAGTACCCACAAAAGATACCCATAAGTAAAGTATCTTTGATCTTTCCTTATAATGGATTTCTTCATTGATTGTTGTACAACAACTAAGGGCTCAATAACCGAGGAAGAGGTGCCACCCCCACGTCAGGACTCCGTATTGCAACACAGGTTGCACATGGGCAAAATACACACTCCTTCTGTGCTCTGGTGCCACCATTTTACAGTGAAAAACTCAACTAACTCAAATAAACATATAGTTCAATGGAAACATCTGTATGGGAAATTCTAGTTGTAATATAATTGTATGAAGCTAAAGAATTTGAACTGTACCTTAAAACCATTGTACTTTATCCAGTATAGGAATGTAAAGTTGGTTTGAGCAAAGAGGGCAACCAGACTTTGATGCTGAACCCCAGGCGATATCTAGACTACAATTAAGGCATCATTATATTAATAGGCAAGCACAAAACTGTCCCTCTTTTTGAATGACATGATTTTTTGGTGGGGTGTAATTTATTCTCTGATATTGGCTTCACTCACCTTAGAAGATTCTGAGCGGTATATACAGGCTCCGAAGTCAACTCATAAAAACACAGTCACAAACACGAACACACACGAAAATCGGGTCCTCCCACAACATCGACGTTTCGTGGGTAAATAAAAAACGACCCGCTTCCTCAGGATTTATTGTGGCGTTCTAGATGGTCAATTGCGTAGCCGCTCCGAACGACCCACCGCGACTACAGAGAAGAAACTACAAGTAACATACAATATTCATTCAAGATAAAATTAATGAAGAATTATTATTTATTTAATTAAAATTCTGTGCAGTATACAGGCTCCGAAGTCAACACATTAAAACATATTCATACAAACACACAGACTTTACAGCACGAAAATCGTGCCCTCGCACAACATCGACGTTTAGCGGGTAAATAAAACACAACCCGCTTCGCAAAATTTGTATTGTAGTCCTCAAGAAAAATTCTGAAGAAGCGTATTTTTTTTATTTACCTGTTAAACGTCGATGTTGTGCGAGGGCCCGATTTTCTTATTGTAAAGTCTGTGTGTGTTGTTCGCGTTTGTGTCTGTGTTTTCATGTGTTGACTTGGGAGCCTCTATATACCGCTCAGAATTTTCTAAGGTGGATGAATCTTAATCAATATCAGAGAATAAATTACACCCCACCAAAAAATCATGTAATTTAGAATTAAAATAACTGATTTTAATACAACATTCCATATAATTTGCCTACACATTGCCTAACAATTGGAAATTTCACTTAACTACACATTGCCTAACAACTGGAAATTTCACTTAAAAGGTTGTAGCTTTCACTGACAACACTAACATCACTAGGATTAACGGACAGTACTGACATCAGCAATTCGTTCTGTTCCTGTCCAAATGAGGAAAAGGTATTTGGAGTGGATTTAGATTCAGTTTGGAGTGAAAAGACCGCTATAGCATTTACGGTTGTTACCTTGAGGTTTTGATTTTTCATGCAAGGTCCGTAAGTCGCTTGTACCCTTTTTTATTTTGCCAATTGTGGGTAACACAATATTAATTTGGAAAACTATTTTGACCAGCCCAGATAACAATAACCTTGACCAACAGGCAGTGAAATGATGCACTTTGATATACCATTATGTAGCATTTAATTTACTCCTCCTCGGATACTCTTCAAAATCAAATTAAACATTTCTTGCTCATAAAATTATAACTGAATTTACATTATCTTAGCAACTACATATATGGATCAGTCTTACTTTATTGCTACCCCGCCTGCCATTCCGATTTCCGATACAAAGCATGAGCTCGAAACATGAAACCCCGTCTGGAAATAAAACAGAAAATCCAGACGCATTAATAATTAGTATTTACTACAATTCATTTTAAAAATCAAATTACTTTACAACTTTACATGTGCTTTTCGACTGAACAAAATATAACAAGCACAACCAAATATTTAAATAAGTGATTTTACAATTACATATTATTTCTCAACAAAACAAATTATATAAATATGACAAGGAATTAAACAGTTACATTTTAATAATCAAATAGTTTAAGACAGTTATACAATTCAAAGTTAATTTAAGTTTTTACTTACAATTACTACGGGGATGCGACATGATGGTCGGAAGGCAGTTATTAGACTCCGAACGGCTTACAGAACTTAAAATATGAATCTTGGCGTCTGCAGTGCCTACATGATATACTCGACGTAATTACAGGTAAAGACAACTTATATATACATTAATACTTTGATATACATTTGTGTATTTTAATAATATCCTAATATACGGTATACGCTCTACGAACCTTGCTTATCATGAGCCCCCGATTTATCATTTATCACTATCCTAATGCTGATTCACCCTCAACAACACAGTTCAAAAACTTTACTGACACGACTAACAACCATTTTAAAATTGTTATGCAAAATAATGATATATTTGTTGAAATAAATCACATTAAAGTTTACTTTCTAAGTAATTAGAATTGAGGAAAATAAAATAAAAAACTTATTGCAGTTTTTAAGTGTGCAATTTATCAAACACTAATCACAACGAATGAAGGATCTATTACTTGGCTATAAATAAATTAACTCTTAAAATTGTACTAACAACATTATTGCTATTTTGAAATGTTTTGAAAATTAAATATAGTAATTTCATCCCATTATGCGGGCCCACCAAAGCCTTTACCTCGGCCCACGGGCCCCACCGCTTCGGTTTGCGGGCCCGTTAGGCCCGTGGGCCCTGCGAGCCCGGCAGTTACGCCACTGGTGTCAAGTGATGGATACAATCTATCTATCATTCTGTGCAATAATTGCCCTGCTCAGAGTCCAGTTAGATTCATATAAATAAGATCCAATTATCAAATCAAATTTATTTCAAAGTTATGTGTAAACTACACAGACAGGGGTGCCCATCCCCACAAGCCTCATGGCGCATTCCCCCCCAAGTAATAGCTTAATAGTTTTTTCAATGATGTAACTCCAAATATCCATACATACATCCAAACTTTCACATTTTACATTTATAATATTAGTAGGATAGAGAAGAAGTGGTTTCTGTCTGTCTGTCTGTGTGTCTGATGTTCCGGGTAAACGCAAAAACTACTGAACTGACTGGGCTGAAACTTTACACAAAGGTAGATCTTGAATCCATGCAACACGTAGGCATATTCACTTCCTTAAAATCTCCTCAGGCTACTCTACGTGAACATCCTAAGTTTCAGTTTTTACATTTCAGAAGAACGTAAACATTCAGAAACTGTAATGCGAACAGCTGTGGACACACGTCCATTTGACAGCTTTAAAAGCAGAAGTAAGAACAGCTGTTTTCAAGCTAACTAAAATGCAAATTGCATTGACTATAGAACGGGTATATAAAACACCAGTGCGAAGAACGGGTACATCAACTAGTCAAACAATAATTGCATTAAATTAGCATTTCAGAAAACAGTACCTGGGGGCCGAGCTTTGGTCGAGAGAAGGCCAGTCAGTTTGTTTAAATGACTTGGAGTAATATTTCACTACTTCCGCCTACTGATAATCAGATTTGTATAACTCATCTGCCTCGTTTCTACATTTTTAAGGTCACTCCAGTGTTATTTAAAGCTCCCTTTGATTCATTTTACTACTCTATATATGTAATCTTCACTCAAATCTTTTATTCTCTGCTCTCAGGAAACCACATGTTAATAATCATAAACAACATGAGTATTACTTTGACAGTTCCCTGGTTGATTATGAACAGCTGTTACAATTCTTTTGTTTTGATTTGAAACTCCATAAGCCCAATGTTAATTTTTTTAACTTTTTCATTTTAGTTTGTTTACATTATTTGATTTTCCCTGGGGATGAGGCCTGTCTAGAACTTATTTTTTATCTCAGAAATTAGTTATTTTGAACATTTAAAGGAAATCAATGGAGCCGTTTTTGAGATCAGTGTCGCAAGCAAGCAAGCAAACCTTACTCATATTAGAGCATAGGCATAGATTAAGAATTTACAGTAGGATACGCCCCACTATAGCAAGCCAATCAGAAGCCAGCATTTTGTAGTGACGTCATTCCAAGATGGCGGCGCCCATGGCACTTTATTTCCCGCCAAATTTCCTAACCTCACTTTTTTAAATTTTAACTCATTTTGCTCAGTTCTGGCAACCTATGCTCTATGATAAATTATTTTACATATACACCATTATATATATATATATATATATATATATATTATATACTGTAAATTAGATGTATATATGTTCCATGGTTCGACTATTATATACTCTATGCGATTGATACTATCATATGGCAATGTATATACAATATTATACATATACTTTACAGCTACACCATTATATAAATATAATCTAGGATATATTAAAAAGTGACGTCACACGTCACTTGACCGCATGGGCTGAGTGAATATATACGTCATCTGAGGCTGAGCCAGTGACGTAGGCGGTTTCGTGACGTAATGAGGGAAAGTTTAAAGGTCAAAGTCACGGGGAGGGTGTTTTTAAAAAATCTACGTCGCACTCGTAAAATTCCTAGGAATGATACGAGTGCGAGGGATTACTATTACAAATATTACTTTATTTTATTTACAATAATTCATGTTTACAATAGTTCCCCGTTGTTCGTTGTCATCGATGTTGTTGTTTTTTCGACACCAATCTGTTCTGATAGGTGTTTCCATTTCATTACCGTCATGTAGAAATAATACCTGACGGCAATGAAATGGAAACATCTATCAGATCTTGAGTGAAATGACATTGTTATTTTGTGAAGAGCGTTTCGGAGAGCTCGATGTTCACCGGTCGAGAGCCGGAGGTGTACTGACTATTCGCTAGCTAGCGTTCTGATATCAAATAAAATGGTGGGGGTAAAAGTGTAGGATAAGAGGCAGATGGCGCGGGGCAGGTGGCGCGGGGCAGATGGCGCGAGGCAGATGGTGCGAGGCAGATGGTAATTCTTGAATTCATTTACCACCTTATTCCATTATTGTTTAATAAAACGTCCATCAAGGATGACATCATTGCTTCTGTATCAGATGGTGTTGTTGTAGAAACTTCATGTACTTGTATTTCACCAGATATATTTTGATCAGTGTCATTGTGTTCAACATTATAAGAGACAGATGTGGAAGAAACATTATTGTCTTGTATTTGTGAATCCATGTGTACCGCGCAAGAGCTGGACATATAGTGGTGTAGCGTTTGCGCGTAGGTTAGGTACTCGGCTCTTCCCCCACCACACCAGTCCCCCCACCATACCAGTCCCCCCACCAAGTTTTACAACGCACAATAATAATAGTTTACATGTGTTAGTTAGGGTTTAGCTCTTAGACTGTCAAGACCTTAGCTCCGTAACTGAAAACTTCAATAATGTTTGCTCAACGTTGTATAATTATAACAGTTACTATGTTGCAGCGAGGCCAACTAGGGCTAACTTCAGCAAACAAGGTGGGACAGCGCCCTTTTACAGACTAGGATTTTCGTTATACAGGGTGTGCGAAACCCCTTGTTCCATTTGTTAGCAGTCTTTATTGTTCAAACACACAATAAAATACAGCAGTTAACAGCTATTATTGTTGGAATAAACAAGAACAACGCACTGTTCCAGTATAGCAAAGAAAATAATTTGTCCGCTAAAGAGCTTATCAGACATCCATTCCATCATAGCTATCGCTTAGAAACCCGGTGTTCATAGCCGTTAACCCCGTATACTAAGTGTCTGTTTGCTTGGGTGGGGTTTGAGACCATCCCGTGCATATGCACCCAGGTTAAACATTATTCCATACGTAGGCCATCCAGATTACCTGGTTGATGCCCAGTACGAACTAATGTCCTCTCCCTTTTTAGCAAACAAAGGATAGAGTATTTTTAGAAAAAAAAGCCATAGCCCCTCCACCGCCATGACCCGTGGAGACCTTCCAAAAAAAAACAAGCTAATTGTCTCCTCCGTTCATTTTTTACTTTTACAAGTCCCACCGTATGGATTCAAGGAATAACTTGAGTACACCATTCACCCTAGGTCCTTCCAAGGAGTAGCCAAGGACTTACCTAGACGCCTCAACGTACAAGACCCTTCAATTTACATTCAGGTTTACGGGGCTTTTCGTCCCCCACGCCATTGACCTTCATTCACACACACACACAAACACACACACACAGACATACATACAGTGGGAACTTTTACAATGTCCAAGACATGCTCAACTATATTTACAATTGAACTGTTCATGAAGTCAAGTGAGTCATTTATTTTAAGTATTGTGCAGTAGTACAGATTAGAGCAATTTAGGGCAGGATCAGCGACCAAAGTGGCTGAGACAGAGCTGGAGGTTATATCATCCAAGTTAAAACCTGAAATCAGGCCATGTGACCATGTTTTTTTTTACAAAGGGGACGAATCGTTCCCAATACTACCAGTAGTGTTTACTCAAGTTTTTGGATTTTATAACCATAGGGTAGTGTGTCGTACTCACCCTCGAGCTTTCTTTTTGGTCCAGTAATTTTGAAAAGTTTGGATTCATTCACAGTTACAATATCGCGGTCTTTCGTCCTCCTGATTCTAGATTCCTTAATTTCTATGCTTTCAGCTGACTCACTAAGAACCATTTCTTTTAGTTTTTCAAAGTTAAGTGTTTTGGAGGTCTTAGAATTGAGGGTGAGGCCCTTGATTTTGCAAACAGATTTTAGTTTTTGTTTGTTGGTTGACCAGACAAGATATGCGTACGTTTTAGGCCCCCCAGAAACGAATTCAACGATGAAAGATCCAGGTCCGTATTTAACCAGCTCGTCGGTCATTTCCCCGAGGTAATCCCCCGTAGGGACCCTGTACAAACCTCCCTTATAAATATAGAGGGTTGAGTCTGTATCGTAGTACAAGACTTGTGAACCCAGGGCCTCCAGATATTCATACAGTTTCAGCCTAGCTTCCGCAGTAGTATAGGCCGCTATGACTACATTCACGTTTCTTAAGGGCTCACCGACTTCCTCCAGGTACTCCCAGCTCACTACCACTACCTCTTCGTTTACTATCTGTATTCTATTCACTATTATATAGGGTCTTGTCATCATCCCGAACAGTGTTTTGGGGTCTCTGACTATCGTGGCCTTTGTCTGGTTCTCCCGCTGTCCAAATTTACCCCAAAATGAATTTAGCATGAGTTTAGCCATTGATCTCAAACCTTCATTTTCAGCAATCTTGGCGGGGTCCAGCCTGATTCCTTCATGCGTGAAGTAGTTCCGCACGTACCGGTCTTTATCATTTTGAGTCTTACACCATCCTGGGTAGCCGGACGCTTCTTGTTTCATTTTCAGGAATTTATTGATGAAATCTGTAAAGAGTCCCCCTTTCTCGTATGTGGCCATTTCATATTCCCATAATTCATACATATCGAGGATGACATAGCCTTTCTCTACCGCTTTCCGCACCTCATCCATTGTCCAAGTTCCTACCAGGGCTCTTTCTTCGCTTTCGTGTTCACAGTCTTCTTGGTTTTGGTTTTCACCACATGTTTTACAGAGGGCAAACATTAATTTATTATTCATCCTTGCTGGGAGTACTGGGTGATAGAGATCCCATGGTGGTAGGACTTTGCATTTCAATAAACCATCTACTTGGAGACCTCTCTGTCTGCACTCTCTGTCTCCTACATGAATGGTGGGATGACCTAGGGGATACTTTCCGTACTTACACACATACGGGTAGAGCGAGCAAACGTCCACATATTGGATCGTTTCTCCTTCGACGCATTTATAGTAAGTCTTAGAGTTACCCGTTCTGCCCCCAAAGAAAGCCTGTCTTGGGTCTAGTGGGAGTGTGTTCAATATGGGGAGAGAGTCCAAGTGTTTGAGTTTTTTTTCTTTTTTTAATTTCCTAAACTCACACTCCCACATCTCGACTACTTCGTAGTCACTAAACTTAGCGATTTTGGCCTTAGTTCTCTCGTATCTTAAGTGAAGTGAGTCTGAGGGATCTTCCTTCAGAGGAGCCTCTCGATTGAACGGGAAGCATTTGGGGCATCCATGCCAGTAGCATCCATGAAATTCGTAGATGTTTTCCCTGTCAAACCCATCTACTTTCAGTTTGTTAATCTTTACTTCTTTACCCCACCCCGCATGCTCGATCCTCACTCCACGTTTCTCTTCTTCCCAGCTCAACCACTGAATGGCGATAGCTGACTGGTTATCCAATAAACGGTAGCCGTTCTTTGGGATGAGGCCGATCGTGTTTGGTTTCAAAAAGTTGCGGCGGAAGGCCAAGTTGCAAGCACTAGCGATCGTTACAGCCTCTAGGAAAGGATCAACATTACACTCTTGGAGGAATATCGATCTGAACTTAAGGCAAGCTTGGGCCAAGATCTCCACATCAGAGATGCAATACTCCAACATTTCCTTTTGAAAATCAAATACATAGTTTTCCGCTACTCTTTCATGGTACCAGATTTTAAAGGCCTTATTGGACTTTTTAAACATTGACTCTGGGCAATAGTACTGTTTATCGGAGATAGGGCCTACATAATTTTGGTTCGCCAGAGTGTTGAACAAGTGAGGAAAGTAACCCTTCTTTCTCTCCGGAGGCAGATCAAATGACTTAGGGAGCGCAGCGAGGGCCATGGGGAAATAGTTAAGTGAGTCCACAAATCTAACGTTGTCCATTTCCATGAGAATAATTTTGCAACCCTTCATGACCAGATCGGGTGTGAATTTAGTTTTTTCAAGAACATACTTTAACAAAAATTGGAAATCAAAGCCCTGACCGTTGTGGGCAATTACACAGACATTTTTAAAACCTTTTCGGACTTCCATGACGTATTCCATTAAATCTTTAACAGGGTCAGAGTTGAAGACTCTCGTACGATTTTTACAAACCCTGCAAAATTCTGTTTCGATACACTGGTAGCAAAACTGCTGGGAAACACACAAGTTTACTTTATGTACTTTTTGTTCGGGATCAGAGGGGAGAGACTCGTCTTGGCGAGTCTCCAAATCAAAGAAAATGAAAAGGTAGTCCTTTGGTTTAGGCTTACCATCGTTCCGCTGTATGAAACATTTGTGATTTGGATCTTGGAAAGATCCGCAAGGTTTACAATAGACTTCTCCACACTTGTGGGGCGTGGATCTGTCTCTAATCCAAACTAATTTACCGCAATCAAGACACTTTTTGACAACTTTACATTTATCGACTTGGTGAGCAGTGAAACACTGTTGATTTCTCAAAGTCATATTACATTTTGAACAAACTATTCCTCCATGCTCCTCTTTGCAGGGAGGCGAGATGGTCTGACACTGAGAACAGATGCTTGAACATCTGTGCACACCTTTGTGATCATAGGGAACATGGCAAACTTCACAAAAATATTTACAAACGAAAGCAGCAGTCAAACTAGTTATTACGTTATAGTGCCCGTTGTAAAACAACAGGTTGATCTTGAATTTAGCATTTTCAACACTGCCCTCGAAATAAACGTCCCGGCCTTTATTATCATAATTGAACACGGTTATTTTGAAATCTTTCAACAAGTCTTGAAACTTCTCAAGTTCTGGGATTCCCGCACCATCCTCGGGCATCTCTACTCTAGCCCGTCGAATAAGTTCCTGAGCCCTCACGGTTTGCCTTTTTTTATCATCTTGCCTAATTGACTTGTACTGAGGATCCTTTGTTGTATGAGCGATACCTACAACCAAGGCCTTGGGGAGACACAAGTTGTCTTTATTTTTAATAACTACGATACCCTTCTTTGCTTTGCACTCCTCGTCAAACGTGTTAAAGATACCAGGTCGTACCCTCCCAGAACCTACAGGGAGATTAACTCGAGTACATTCTACTTTAAAAGTGTCAGTGGACTTGACGGATTCAGAATTTGACTGTATGATCTCTCCAAAAATTTGCCAAAGGATATCTTCATCAATTTCACCAGCGGGTCGAAATGCGACATACCCCGGATCTCTACTTTTTAGGTTAAGACTCTGCAAAGTGAACCCGAGCTGATCATTTTCGTGGGCTTGTCCTTTCATCTCATTTACAATCTTGGCAAAACCTTGTCTGAGCCAATCTATCTCACTAGTATCAGGAGGAGGGTTAGAAAATTTGAAAATAGTTTTCGTTCCGTACAATCTAAACTTTTTAACATAAACCTGCTCGTCACTAAGTAATTCAACGGGTTGAACAACTTTAGCCATTTTACTAGTTGAATCAAACTAAAAGTTAAATATAAATTAAAACAATAAAGTGAGGTTATGTTAAGCAAAAGTAAGGTTATGTGAACCCAAAGAGAAACTTGAGTAAATACGACGATAGGCCTGGTAAAATAATAATTAAAAATATTAAAGTGAGGTTATGTCTGACTAAAAGAGTGAGACTATGAAATAGAACTATATGTTTGACTCTCAAAAGTGAGGTTAAGATATAAAAGTAGGGTTATGTTATACAATAAATTTGAGTTTAGACCTGATACACCAAATATAATACGCGTTAAATACTAACGACAAATTATAGTAGCACTTACTGTAATAATTGCACAATACTATCACAACTCACTTACCACAATAGCAGAGAATGAAGCAGCGCAAGGACCTCTGACCAACACAAAAGTCTGGAACAGAATGAATGTGGAAGGCTGTCTGCACCGGTATATATAGGCACCAACAACCAATCAGCGATCAGAACGCCTAATACGACCAATGGGGAGCGAGCTTATTCCGACCAATCACAGAGCTGTATTTTAACCTGTTACAACTGGATTTTTTAGGTGACTTACAGTAATTCAGAAACTTTACAATAGAGCAAGAAGAAGAGGGTTTGGAGAAAAACCCTTATTATTGTAGCATATATAATAGTGTAGACCATATAACGGTGAGATAGGCCAAGTTCAGGGTCATCCTGAGGATGTTTTAAAAAACTCTCACAGGTTTTATTTGATAATTACATTCAATATAATGCGTATACTTACGCATATTACGAAATGAGCGCAGAAATCATACAGATTTATTATTAATCGCTAAAGATAGCAGCAGACCTCAAAACACCACCCAACTACAGATAGGCAATGAAGTGGAAACATCTATCAGATCTCGTGTGACATGATATTATTATTTTGTGAAGAGCGTCTCGGAGAGCTCGATGTTCACCGGTCGAGATCCGGAGGTGTACTGACTATTCGATAGCTAGCGTTCTGGTATCAAATACAATGGTGGGGGTAAAAGTGTAGGATGCGGGGCAGATGGAGCGTGGCAGATGGTTACAAAGCAGCTGGCGCGGGGCAGTTGGCGCGGGGCAGATGGCAGCTGGTACGGGGGAATTCGAATTAAATATCCATTAGTTAAAACCCACCAAGGATAACGTAATTGCTTCTGCATCAGAGGATGTTGTGGTAGACACTTCTTGTACTTGTATTTGATCAGTCGTTTCATTAGTGCCAGCTTGGTAAATATTAAAAGATGAAGATGTGTAAGAAACATTATTGTCTTGTATTTGTGAATCCATGTGTACCGCGCAAGAGCTGGGCGTATAGTGATATAGCGTCTGCGTGTAGGTTAGGTACTCGGCTCTTCCCCCACCACACCAGTCCCCCCACCATACCAGTCCCCCCACCAAGTTTTACATCGCACAATAACTAGTTTACATGTGTTAGTTAGGGTTTAGCTCTTAGACTGTCAAGACCTCAGCTCCGTAACTGAAAACTTCAATAATGTTTGCTCAAGGCTATATAATTATAACAGTTACTATGATTTAAACCAGTGTAATCTGAGTACCCACTTGGCATATGTTAAACCAGAAATAAAGAAATTATTTAGATTTGACCTTCAAAAATCGTTGTTTTTGGCTATTACTGCTATACCCTTGGTCGGATCTGAATTCTGTTTGCACAGACTTGTTCGTCTGATCAATCCGCGTAATTTGAGTACCCATCTGACATATGTTAAACCAGAAATAAAGAAATCATTTAGATTTGACCTTCAAAATAGTTGTTTTTGGCTATTACTGCTATACCCTTGGTCAGATCTGAATTCTGTTTCCACCAACTTGTTCGTCTGATTAATCCGCGTAATTTAAGTACCCACTTAACATAGTGAAAACCAGAAATAAAAAAATAATTTAGATTCGACCTTCAAAAATCGTTGTTCTTGGCTATTACTGCTATACCCTTAGTCGGATCTGAATTCTGTTTGCACCATCTTGTTCGTCTGATCAATCCGCGTAATTTGAGTACCCACTTGACATATGTTAAGCCAGAAATAAATAAATTATTTAGATTTAACCTTCAAAATAGTTGTTTTTGGCTATTACTGCTGTACCCTTGGTCAGATCTGAATTCTGTTTGCACTAACTTGTTCGTCTGATCAATCCGTGTAATTTAAGTACCCACTTAACATAGTGTAAACCAGAAATAAAGAAATTATTTAGATTTGACCTTCAAAATCGTTGTTTTTGGCTATTACTGCTACACCCTTGGTCGTATCTGAATTATGTTTGCACCAAAGGTTTCTCGTGAGTGAGGGCTAAGATAGGTAGTCATCCGGTTTTCGTGCCGTAAAGACTTAAGGTCGGTTTTCGCGCCATACCTTTTTGTAAGGGGTTAGGAAAAGGATAAGAAACATACTGATCAGTTAAAGTTAATTTTACAAAGACCAACCAAGGTCGGTTTTACAGAGGTCAACAGTATCACTGAAACCCGGTGGGACTTAGATCCAAACACCCGGCGTCAGGCTACTGCAAACCCAAGTTTTGACCAAGGTAGTTTACAAAGAGAGTTTATATTCCAAGATTAAGTTAATTTACAACGAACACCCAAGGTCGGTTTTACAAAGGTCAACAGTATCGGTGAACCCCGGTGGGACTTAGATCCAAACACTCGGCGTCAGGCTACTGCGAACCCAAGTTTTGACCAAGGTCAGTTTTAAAGCGTGAAAGAAAAGTACATATTTCATTAGTAAATAAAACACTTCAAAAAACCAATATCAAACACCACAATCAGTTAAACTAACTACATTTACTAGCAGAAAACTACAAGCTTACTCTAACATGTTTAATAATAAACATACATGCCTTAAGCTAAGGTAGCATCTCTAATATACAGTGGTACCAACTCTATACTAGAGAGATACTATTGCGGATAGCGCAGGCAAACAGCTAGCTAGGCTGTCGGCCTGCGACTGCGAGAGCTCTGCGGACAGCCCCTTGGTTTTATAGCCGCCAGCGTTGACGCTGCCAGACAGAGGAGAGCAGATGTCACGGCAGATGCCGGCGCGGCGGTGCCCCGTCTGTGTATGCAACTATGCTCAAAACGGTCTTCAATAAAGTCGAAACGTAGCACCTCTGGCGGGGACTTAACCAGGTTCCGGAGACTTAACCGGTTCTTAAATCACATCTATCCGGTTTTAAATATGCATATAAAAGGTGTTTATTATTCTTTTCAGAATTTTTAAGGTAAAACTTCACTATACATTGTGTAACATGTAATAGATTTGTTTTTAAATATCAATAACAATTTTAAAATGGACCATTATAAATTAAATCTATTATATATTCGTTGTAAATGTGTTATTCACTATAATACACTTATATCCTTTCATAAAAAGTGTATCACATATTTGATTTTTTATAAAATAAATTGTTATGTTGCATTTCTATTCATTTAGACTTATGAGGAATCATATAATTTGATATGTAAAGCAAATTAGGCAGTAAATAATAAGAGACTTATTTGTTACATTGATAAACATATCTGGTTAGTGATTATATTTTACTCGTGAAGCAAAAAGTTGAAAATAATTTTTTACCAAAAATACACGTAAAAAACATTTTTTTGTCTTGATTACTAGAAAAATAAATTCATGAAGCGGTTTGAGCAATAACGGTTGAATCTTTAGAGATTTTTGATTGCCTTTTTGTTTCATTTTGGAAATGTATTAATATGAACCAACAACATAATTGCAAAAGTGATTAGTGATATTCAATACATGCAGAGTCAAACTGTATTCAAGAACTACGAGTAAAAAATTCAGCCAAAACCTTCAATTCAGATTTATTCAATTCAGTTATAGTTGATTACTTAAAATGGATTGGAGTTATAATAGATAGATAGATAGATTGGAGTCGTGTTGCGGGAATTTTACAGTTTTATCAGTTACTGTGCAATGATTCTTTTATATTTAGAAGAAACAGATGTGACAACGCAATTGGTTGGTTTAATTTCTATAATGACTGAATAAAATGAGAAATTTACATACAACAAATATTAAGGCTAAATTAACAAGTGTTTTACTACTAATCAAAACAACTTTTACTTCTACAAAGTGTTGTGACGACTTTAGATTCATTCAACACGTGGACCACAAATCAAGGACAGACAGACATTCAGACAGTCGGACAGCTGTACCCACACCTGCTCGTACAGATTCGTACGGAATAGATACGAAAGTACGAGATACTAATAGCATTGACTATAGTCAACGCTAATAGCCTACAATATTGTAATTATAAGAAAATACAAGAAAAATTGTTTTATTCATGTTTTACGATTGAATAAATAAAGTACTCTCCTTTTTAAAATGATTTAATTAAATTTATCTAAGGTTTTTTTTTTAAACTGTTTAATAAGAAACTAACACACGCTCATTTATTAACTTAGCCTGACAAAACTTGGTACGGTATATTGCTTCATATCGTTGTGGTCTATTGCACAAAAAAAAACAGTTTATTGGTTTATTGTTTTTGTAGCAGCAAACTTGCGTACTCAGTCCCCATGTTATTCTTATGCAGAATAAGTAAAACGTTATCTCCGTTAATTATGAAGATAAATTAATAAAACTTGGTATTTGGCTTTACCAAGTTGAGTTATATTGATATTTGTATTAAAACCCATTCTTTTTTGTGTTCCTCGTTTGAGCAAACCTGCATACTCAGCCACCATGTTATTCTTATGGAGAATAATTAGAATGTAGTAAATCGTTTATTTATGAATATTGATGAAACTTGGTATATGGCTTTATGTGGTATTAAGATACATATATATGCATTGAAAATTCGCTAAGTACATCTGTCACATAACGTCCGGTAATGTAACGTAACGTAACACGTGGCCAATTCCCACCGCAAGAGACGTCCGGTAGGTACTGATAGAGGTTTTCCAGTTGTCTCGCCCGACTAGTTCCATCAGTCACTGATACCAATGAATACGTTCGTATTCATTGCTAATACGGACTTTTAACGTGGAAGGACGTCTTGTAAACCGTGTTGTTTTCGTTTTCAAGAATATATTGCGTTTGACTGCATTTTAAAAAATGGGGCTAAATGCAAGCTTAAAAAATATAATATAGACGTTCAAAACAAAATAATTTTGCTGCAGGTAAAGTCACATTGATAATGGTATTTTTATTTTATTGTTGGGCAAAGTTAATAAACATTGACAAAGACAATGGGTAAAAAACTACTGTTAGCAAATTAGTACACCAATGAAATTTGAACTTATATACAAATATTGAACCTTGACCAAGTATCCTTTTAAATTAAATTATGTAAGCCTACTTAAAAAATTGATATATATTTATTATTTAGAATGTCATATACAGTACCTAATATCAGAACATAGCAATATCCAGAGAAGGATTTGTTTGTCTGTAATAGAAGATCGCCAATCAGCATCAATCAGCTGATTAAGTAAACAGTTAAATGCATCATTCTTCGCTCTAAAATCCTTGTCAAGCACTGTCAATCAAAGCGTTTTAAGAATGGTTTTATCATACAACCTTTCAATCTAGGTAAACTTGTAATTTTTTACCTGATATGATAGAAGCTTGTTTTTGACTCTAAACATTGAATAAGTGTATACTCAATGCTCTAAAGTATAATAAATGATACATATTCAGGCAAACTAAAGGGAAGGACGTCTAGAAGATATTTTGCCCCCTCCAGTAACGTCATATACTGTTGCAAATGTTTAATCGATATAAAACATGTTTACAATGGTACTTTTTAATTTTAATGGAAATAAATTATTCAATCCAGATTTCTGTACTTTTTGAATCAGTTAGTAAAACCTTTAAAATTAAATTAGAAATTTGCATTGATCTTTGTGAAACCTATACGTGGGAAAATAAAGTGGGATTAGTTATGTACTTATATTACGCGAGTATTGTAACGTGGTGACTTGACTCGCAGATCACTGATGATATAGAGTTAAATAGTCGAGTTTCTTAAAAGTTATATTAGTAAATGAAAATTAAAAGTATTAACAAATCTGAAGCGACGTTTCTTTGACGTCCGATTACATTCGAATTACAGGTTGATGATTATACACATGTAAAACAAGATATTTTCCAAGCTTTTGCAAGCTATAGGTATTAAACTATTTTGTTCAAAAAAACACGATGTTAAATAAGATATTTTAAAGTTAGCAACCGTATTGAAAAATGGTGGTCGAACTTGAAAAAATCAAAGTTGTAATGGACACTTAAATGTCACCCGTTTAAAGTTTTTTTTTTGTAAATGTTATCGTTTCTGAACTACCATGCAGAACCATAATAAAGACACCCAGAGTTAAGAAAATACTTTGTCTAATACTGTTCAATTATATTAAGTTTGTCGCTTATCGAGGCTTTATAAAGTATTTATTTGAAATTTCATTTAGAGATATAAGAATGGTTTTCACTGATAAGGTGTATAGCAACTGATGATTTATTTAACTGTGTGGTTTTTGGAAGGTGCTCTTTTTATATCGTTTTGAATCTACGGGTAGTCTAGCTGCTTCATATTTAGGTTTATTTTGACCCGTAGAGTTGATATATTTCTCTAATGAAATAAAATAAGGCTCGATGTACCATCGGCCCAAAAATTATAAATATTATATTAAACAAATAAGTAAAGGTAGATTTGTATTTTTGTTTTGATTGTTGTTAGTGTCAGTATAAAAATTCATAATTGTATTGGTGTTTTAATGTATAAAAATGTGCTTGGTTATTATACATCTTCAAAAAGGTATATAATATTAGTGGATTAAATTGCGCTTTATTAATGCAGTGGATAGATAATGTTTATTTATTCGAAAATTTAAATTAAAAGTTAATATATATCTTAATCCATTGCAAAGAAAATGACATGTATTGTGTATTTTATCAAATGAGAAAAGTTCAACGCGATTTTTTATTGTTTAAGATTAGGTAGTTATAACTGATAGTTTGGAGTTACATTATAAAACAACTGAGGGGCTTTGGCTTTATATATTTAAAAGGAAATTAAAAACTTCTTAAGCCCGCTTTGAGTTGATATATATGTATATTTTTCTTCAACAAGTTCTTTTACATGATGGTATACATTTTTAACACTAAGTTAAATAACATTCTTCTATGCATAACTGTTTACAGAGTCACAAGGAGTGATCTATCCAGCTTATCAGTGCAACACGTATTAGAAGTTTACATCTTAAACAGCTAGGGTCTTGGCGGAACTTGTTTGACCGTAATTACAGGAAAACTATATAATGCATTTATATTTATTAGTCAACCCTCTTGAAACAAAAATTATCCGACAATTAAGATGATATTGGTATCAAGGCCAGACGGGGCTGTAAGTCAAAACACACACATGCCCGTGTTCTCACACGCGCACACGCGACCACACCCTCGGGCGGTCCTAGGCGCATAATTACACTTGAGTAGTCATCAGACAGCGCAATTTGCATTCTCCGGACTGGTTCCATTGGGCAGTTTAGCTGCTAATAAAGCAAACGACATCATAACAAGAGCGAATGCGATGTTGAGACTTATTTATCGAAACTGGAGGCCGCCGGCGGTTTAACGGGTTGTTGAACAAGATAATTAGCTCTGCGCGACAAGACAAGTGCCGTAGAAAGTGCCTCTAGCCTCTAGCACCTAGCCCACGTGTTTTTTGTGTTGATGACTACAATGTAGGAGTATCTCAGGGGCCGGTGCCGGGACCGATTATGTTCTTACGCTTTATTGACCGTTTATACGATAGTCAGTTTTGCAGAAATGATAGAAACCATTTCCAGGAAAGTTATATCGGATGAAATAGAAATTTCAATAATGTAACAAATGTTTGTTTGTATTTAATCTTGATAAAAGACTGATGTTGGAAAATATTTAAGATCCTTGACATACTTCCAATAAAACCCGTCGACGGAGGGTTATAACTTATTTTGGACACATTTATACTGTAATTCGTAGCAATAACGAATCCATTTATTTAAATAACAAGCATGTGTGATAAAGATGGATTAACAATATGTTTTGGATAAGTCTACAACAATTTTCCCTATAAGAGGGAATTAACACATTAAGACACGTAATAAACGTGAAGACATTGTAAATAATTATTATAATAAGCAATCGACAGTTGTAATAATCAGCTGAGCCCTTGAATTAAGTCGTTCAACACCATTTTTATTGGGAAAGTAACCTTAATATCAAGTTTATTTATGATTATTATATCACGATTACCACTTTTAATTGGTAATTACTAACTTGCTTTGTGGTTTAACATTGTTATGACCCGTTTCATACGCTTTGTTTGGATTAAAATAAGACGCCGCGGTAAATGTGTGTCAGCGGCTACATCTTGTTAGACCATCTCTACTCTGGACCAACCATTGGTCTAGAGTCTGGCTTGCATAGTGAAAACAATAAAAAATAGCATGACTGAATCTTTACGTTTCCATACGTCTCCTTGAAATCTTGTACGTTTAAACTATATAGAAATTTGATTTTTTTTTGTGTGATATATTTAATGACTACTAAAGGCTGTTAGCTTAAAGAGTATATAACATCCTAATTTATACTTATAAGGGGTATTGTAATAATTTTACTTAATAGCTATTCCTTTGAGAAACTTGTTTAACCGGGTGTGTCCAACTGTCCACTCCGGCGGGGTAAATCCATGTCGGAATTTGCATAGGGTCCTCCCCAATTTGAAGTCCCCTGAGACAATAAATTTGTTCGAATTTGATTTTCGTGAGCATTTAATGACTTTCAATTAAAGAGCTATGTTATAATCTGGCAGCTTTGTGCCGTTTGTAAAGGTCGATTCCTGACGGCAGGTAGTCATTTTGGGTTTTTTTTATAATACGTTATTTTATACAGTTTGAGTAATGAAACAGTTGTTTCCTACCACGTAATTGTATGACCTAGAACTAAAATATATTAATTGAGACTACCCAAAATAAATTTAAAAAACTATCAATAATTACACGTTATCACATTTGCTATGTCACACACCAATTGCGTTTCACCTTCGATTGGTTCATTAAACATGCGAAAAACCAACAGCAATCATGATGTAATCGTTGCAGAAATTAAACGCTATCAGCGACCAGCCACCGCCGCGTAATGGCAGGTAACTGAATCGAACATGTTACGTTCACGAAACCCGCGACGCTTCCTGCATCCGATCATAATGCAAACGTTTCATTTTTATGGGCAGTTTGGTTTCTGTCTGTCTGTCTGATGTTCCGGGTGAACGCAAAAACTACTTAACCGACTGGGCTGAAACTTTACACAAGGGTAGATCTTGAACCCATGCAACACAAAGGCCTATTCACTTCCTTAAAATCCTCTCGGGCTACGCCCCGTGATCGTTCTATTTTCCAAGTTTAAATTGTTTATTTACAATTATAATGAAAACAGGACCTGGCAAGAATGGTGATTTTAAAAGTGGTTTGTCAGTGTTTTTAAAGTTAAATGTTTCGTTACATTACTATTAATTTATTGGAATGTAAAGATTAATGTATCAAAGTATTTAAAATGTTAAATTAAACGGGGTTAATATTTTGTTTGTTTAAGTTGTAAAGAGCTAGAATCGGTAGTCTATAATACAATAGTCGATATTTAATCGAATGACCTACCCATCTGTTGTGAACTGAAGGCTATTTTAATGTAGCAGTAGCTTTATAAGCATTATAAAGAAATTTAACCACCACACAAGTTTGACCTGATTTCGTTTTTACTACCAATACAAATATTAAAAAAAAAAAAAAACGGAAAACGGTACGAGATAAAAATATATTTTCAAGGTAAATTTTCTCCTTCAAATTAAAATCTACGTATAATACATTACCCGATACATTAGTTACCCGATGTAAAATATAAAATATACTACGCTAAATTTGTACTTGTTTTTTTTTTCATATGACATGGTTTTTATATTTTAGTGATTATCTGTAAATTTGGTTTGAATTGTTATTTTACGTATTATTCACCATTCTAGGTTATTTAAACATAAATGAATCATAATCAAATTATCTTCTAAAAGAGGATAGAACTACACATATTCAATAAATCTTTTTGAAAACACCGTTATGTTCATTCCAAATACCATATTAAATATTTTTCTACTTACAGTTTTATTAAATGCTATATCTGGCTGTCTTGCTAGATTTGACTTGGACTCTTTCCGTTTCGCCTGATAACCGTCATGTTAGAGTATATATTCCAGATGTTTACGTAAATAATCATTCACGAATTATTTAACGAACAAAAACAAAAGATAATTAACTTTCAAGAGGAGCGACTTGGAAGGCCTGTGAATGACAACCATCTAATTGATAAAACTGTCTAAATAACAAAAATACAATAAATCAGCTCATAAACAAACCAACAAAACGCGGTTAGCTCAACAAAAGTTTAATTGGCAATTCCGTTACACTGTGTGCAATACTTGAATAATCCAATGAAAATTAATCCCAACAAGCAGCATTTAGGAAGTTCCAAAATGTATTTATGCCTGAAGTATATATTTCTATTAAAAATAATCTATATATGTTTTAATTTTGTACATGCTTGTCCTCATTCAGAAACTGTCCGCAAATTATTAATACATATTTTTTACCTAATCTACATATAAAAAACTAATATCTTTTAAGTGTGTTTAAGTTCAATAATTCAAGTTGAAACTTTTCGCAGCACAATCAAACGTATCCTGCAACAATGATTCATTATAATAGTTTAATACACTTGACTTTCTCCGGTTACAGATGAGTTTATTTCACTGAATTAGTTAGTTAACAGAATTTAGTTAAATTCGTAATAATTTGTTATTTGTTTTGAGCATCAACAAGTTTTGAACTTTATACATTTTAGCCCCCTAGATTGTTTGGAAGCTTTATACTAATCGAACAACTAATAGTATCAAAATAACAGTGTATTAAAATTAAATGCTTTTAGTATCAATAGGCCTAATTGATTGACTGATCTAATGTAACAAAACACAAACTCCACGCGGTTTCTCTCCTTAGGTTATCAAACAAATATTCGAAAAAAATAATTAGATAACGTTCCTTATGCATTTAAATATAGGTAATACAAAAGTTAACTCAAAAAATGTGCTTTACATTGATTTTAAAGTGACAGTCTTTATTGAACGACCTATAAATTCAATAACAAATAAATTGGATGATTAAAAATAGACATGAAAAGAGTTTCCCTATATTACTACTGTGTCAATAATTAACTCCAGAGGCTGGGAAGAAAAGCATACTTCCGGGGTAGTTTTTTATTTTATTTGAAATATATTTTTAAAGTAACTATGCCAGGCACGGCGGCGCGGCGCGCCGCGGGACATAGCGCCTTTGGCTATCCGAAGCCCAGTAAACTGATTAGAACATTGTATTGGAGGGTTGTGAGGTTTTTATATATTCATATTGTAATCAAAATTAGCTATCCGATACGCCAACTCGGAGGTCAATCAGACTAACATTGGGCGTTTTTTATAAAGTTATAACCGTGTTTTGGACGGTTGTTTGAGCATTGCAAAGTGTTATAAAACGTAGTTCAAATAAATATGTCACAAAATTTGTATTTAAACCCGAACAATAACCATTATATATCTAAACTTAATTATTAATGTATGATTATTTTTAACTCCAGAAATATATTAAGACTGATTATTTGTCACTATTCTCTCCTAAAGACTCTTCTTGACGTCATTTTCAAGCTTATATTCATTGGTGATAGAAAGTTATATTAAAAGCGTTTATATAATTTCGGTATAACTTGGGAAATTACTGTGGGGTAAGGAAAATATTGAAATCAAAGTATTGTTAAGATGTTGGAAAATTTATATATAGTGTTTCTGTCATTTAACGTGCCAACCGTTAATACTTATTAAGATCATGGATTTTGTAAAATAACGCAAGATTTATACTTTATAATTTTTTTATGCCATGTACATTTAATTTGAACACACAAACTTATACAGCAGTATTTGTGATGTACTTTTTCATTAATTTATTAATTTACCTGGCCGAAATTCAAAACATTTTAAAGTTTGTTTTAGTTTTTTTTTATTTTTTATGAACAATTGTAACATATATACCAGACATAAAGTATAAGTTATTTTGTTTCTTTATTCTAGATCTTTTTTGCGACACCTAACGAAACCCAATCTAGTTATTATAAAAATACCAGGAAATCAAGTTGAGGAGAAAGCTTGTCGTAAGTGCGAGTGTTTCAGCTATTGCATATCTAAGTGTAAAACATATCAAATGAACCGACAAATAAAATACAAGAGTATTACGGCGACGCCGTATTAAATTACTTTGCGACGCGGCGAATGTAGTAGAGTGCATCTGCCCCCGCGCCATCTGCCTTTGCACCTGCCGTTCCGGCTATAAAACCTGGAGCTGTCCGCAGAGGGCTCACAGTCTCAAGCCAACAGTCTAGCTAGCTGTTTGTTGGAGCTGTTCGTAATAGCATCTCTAGTATAGAGTTGGTACCACTATATATTAGAGATGCTAACTTAGCTTAAGGCATGTCTGTGTATTATTAAGCATGTTAGAATAACGCTTGTAGTTTGCTGCTAGTAAATGTAGTTAGTGTATCTGATTGTGGTGTTTGGTGTTGGTTTTTTGAAGTGTTTTATTTACTGATGAAATATGTACTTTTCTTTCACGCTCTACAAGTGGGTAAAGTCTTTAAATATGTCAGGGGGTTTATAATACGTTTCTCAAATAAACACCTTTCCTAACCCCTTACAAAAAGGTATGGCACGAAAACCGACCTTAAGTCATTACGGCGCGCAAACCGGATGACTTTACCTATCTTAGCCCTTACTCACGAGAAACAGATTCAGTCAGTTTGCTTATTTTTGGTTAAATTTAAGGGGATCTTGGTCAGGTAATTATTGTACTTCGGTTCGTAAAACTCTGACGCCTATACAGTGATGAACGTCCTTGCGGTTTCAGAGTGCGCGACTGTTGTAAACTGACCATATTGCTTATCTTGGGGGATACATCTTCGGGGAAATAAACTTAAGGAGACCTTGGTCAGGTATTATTGTATTTCGGTTCGTAGTACTCTGGCGCCTACACAGTGATGAACGTCCTTGCGGTTTCAGAGTGCGCGACTGTTGTTAACTGATCATTTTGCTTTTATTTATTTTTTTTTGGGGGATAACTTTTCGGGGGAGAGGATAGCGTTCCGTTATCAGGTTTATGCCTATAATTGCGAGCATTAAACTAGGCCTCTTCTCCTAATACAGAGCGGGGAATAGAGCAGTTTGTGGTCAAAGTGAGAATCACTTACTGCTCTATTCCCCGCTTTGGCAAAATGTTCAGATGACCTTGGGGACTTAGAAAATTCAGAAAATTCTCGTTTCTTAAAATACTGGAAGATATGTATTGATTTTTAAGGAGAGATTAATGTTTAGTTATTACAGAATTCAGATCCGACCAAGGGTATAGCAGTAATAGTTAAAAACAACTATTTTGAAGGTCAAATCTAAATAATTTCTTTATTTCTAGTTTAACATATGCCAAGTGGGTACTCAAATTACGCAGATTGATCAGAGGAACAAGTTGGTGCAAACATAATTCAGATCCGACCAAGCGTATAGCAGTATTAGCCAAAAATATCTATTTTGAAGGTAAAATCTAAATAATTTCTTTATTTATAGTTTAACATATGCCAAGTGGGTACTCAAATTACGCAGATTGATCAGAGGAACAAGTTGGTGCAAACATAATTCAGATACGATCAAGGGTATAGCAGTAATAGCAAAAAATAACTATTGTGAAGGTCAAATCTAAATAATTTCTTTATTTCTAGTTTAACATATGCCAAGTGGGTACTAAAATTACGTAGATTGATCAGAGGAACAAGTTGGTGCAAACAGAATTCAGATCCGACCAAGGGTATAGGAGTATTAGCCAAAAATAACTATTTTGAAGGTCAAATCTAAATAATTTCTTTATTTCTAGTTTAACATATGCCAAGTGGGTTCTCAAATTACGCAGATTGATCAGAGGAACAAGTTGGTGCAAACAGAATTCAGATCCGACCAAGGGTATAGCAGTAACAGCGAAAAAACTACTATTTTCAAGGACAAACCTAAATAACTTCTTTGTTTTTGGTTCAAAGTATAACATTGGGTACTTCAATTACGCGACTTGACAAAACGAACAAGAAGGTGCAATCTAAATTTAAATCTAACCAACAGTATAGCATCTGTAGCGTAAAAACGATGGTTTGAAGGACAAGGTAACGTTGTGGTGGGGGGTAGGTGGCTATCATACACAATAACGCTACATCATTATTCTTCCAGCTCTTGACGGATGAACATCTACCTAGAGGGTCTGAAAAATGTCGCAGTTTTACAGGAACATGAGGAAGGTGACCTTCAGTAGTCCCCTTGACACTACTTTCTACTTCCCTGACAATGAAGACAGAAGGTCTACGCTTTTAATGGACAATGAGCGGTTTCGTCGAAGAATAATCGAGGTTGAAACACTTTTAGCCAGTTGTTTGCTACGCAAAAAGCACCATATGAATACATGCACCGGTTTAGATCATAGTAGCTGTTATACTTATACAGCGTTGAGCAAACATTATTGATATTTTCAGTTACGGAGCTAAGGTCTTGACAGTCTAAGAGCTAAACCCTAACTAACACATGCAAACTAGTTATTGTGCGATGTAAAACTTGGTGGGGTGACTGGTGTAGTGGGGGACTGGTGTAGTGGGGGGACTGCCATCTGCCGCGCACTTGCCACCTGCCGCCTGCCATCTGCCGTCCGCCATCTGCTCCGTTCCACCTCACTTTTACCCCCACCGTTTTGTTTGATACCAAAACGCTAGCTAGCGAATAGTCAGTTCACCTCCGGCTCTCGACCGGTGAACATCGAGCTCTCCGAGACGCTCTTCACAAAATAATAATAATATTATGTCACTCAAGATCTGATAGATGTTTCTACTTCATTACCGTCAGGTAGTATTTCTACCTGACGGTAATGAAATGGAAACACCTATCAGAACAGATCGGTGTCAAAAAAAAACAACATGGACTCTGCGCAGGGATCAAAGTATCTTCCTTCTTTCATCAGGAAAAAACACGATGACCGCGGCTCTCCGGGATCATCAACTTCGATTATAACCAACAACGGCGGAAGATTCGTATTGTAATTAAGAACAAACATTGTTAATAAAATAAAGTAATATTTGTAATAGTACTACCTCGCACTCGTATCATTCGATTGCTTCATTCGATTGTTTTCATTCGATATTTCTTATCGATTAACTATCGAATCACAATCGGATTTTTACGCGTGCGAGGTAGTACTTTTTTAAAATTACCTCCCCGTGACCTTGAACTTTAACCTTTCACTCATTACGTCACGAAACCGCCTACGTCACTGGCTCAGCCTCAGATGACGTATATATTCACTCAGCCCATGCGGTCAAGTGACGTGTGACGTCACTTTTTAATATATCCTAGATTATATTTATATAATGGTGTAGCTGTAAAGTATATGTATAATATTGTATATACATTGCCATATGATAGTATCAATCGCATAGAGTATATAATAGTCGAACCATGGAACATATATACACATAATTTACAGTATATAATATATATATATATAATGGTGTATATGTAAAATAATTTATCATAGAGCATAGGTTGCCAGAACTGAGCAAAATGAGTTAAAATTTAAAAAAGTGAGGTTAGGAAATTTGGCGGGAAATAAAGTGCCATGGGCGCCGCCATCTTGGAATGACGTCACTACAAAATGCTGGCTTCTGATTGGCTTGCTATAGTGGGGCGTATCCTACTTATATATGTAATCTTCACTCAAATCTTTTATTCTCTGCTCTCAGGAAACCACATGTTAATAATCATAAACAACATGAGTATTACTTTGACAGTTCCCTGGTTGATTATGAACAGCTGTTACAATTCTTTTGTTTTGATTTGAAACTCCATAAGCCCAATGTTAATTTTTTTAACTTTTTCATTTTAGTTTGTTTACATTATTTGATTTTCCCTGGGGATGAGGCCTGTCTAGAACTTATTTTTTATCTCAGAAATTAGTTATTTCGAACATTTAAAGGAAATCAATGGAGCCGTTTTTGAGATCAGTGTCGCAAGCAAGCAAGCAAACCTTACTCATATTAGAGCATAGGCATAAATTAAGAATAGGATAACCCTAAGAAACAGTAACATGGGTTTTTTATATTAAGCTATTGTTTGGTGCTGGTAAAAATCTAATGCTGTAGGAAGATTGTTTGAATGATCAAAACTTATTTCTCAATTAATTCATAAGTACCTGGGGGGCCGAGCTATGCTCGGGGATATTTTACCACTTCCCCGAACTGATTACCATAAATTTACAGCTCATTTGCCTCTTTCCTGCATTTTCAAGGTCACTCCAGTTGTTGCCAGTTGTTATTTATAGGTCAATGTAACTTTGATTTATTTTACTACCCGTATATATGTAATCTTCACTCAAATCTTTTAATCTCTGCTCTCAGGAAACCACATGTTAATAATAATAAATACCCCCGTCGCAGCAAACCTGCGTACTCAGCGAATTTCCAATGCAAATATATGGGTATCACTACTACCTAGAGCCACTTACCAAGTTTCACAAAAATAAATTCATTACTAAGTGATAGTACCTGGGGGCCGAGCTTTGCTCGGGGAAGGCCAGTCAGTTAGTTTAGACCACTCGGAGTAATATTTCACTACTTCCCCTACTGATAATCAGATTTGTATTACTCATTTGCCTCTTTTCTACATTTGTAAGGTCCCTCCAGATTTTATTTATAGCTCAATATCCCTTTGATTTATTTTACTACTCTATATATGTAATCTTCACTCAAATCTGTTAATCTCTGCTCTCAGGAAACCACATGTACAAGATGAATATTACTTTGACAGTTCCCTGGTTGATTATGAACAGCTGTTACAATTCTTTTGTTTTTATTAGCGAATTTCCCCTATAGGGAAGAAGCTATTACCGTAGGTCTCATGGTAAGACTTAAGCCCGAGACCATGATAACTTTTCATTTTGAGGTCCCCATATGCCAAAAACACCATTCGTTCAAAATTTTATATATGTATATATATATATATATATATATATATATATATATTTATTTATTTATTTATATATATATATATATATATGTGTGTCCGTAAGCACAATAACTCTCGTAAAAAAGATTCGATCTTAATGAAATTTGGTACAAATATGTAAAGTATCATTTATTTGAACGAGTTCGAAAACCAGATGAATCGCACCTTCCGAAGGGGGGTTTTTGGGGATTTTGTACCCCAAAAATGTGTTTTTTGGGGTTTTCACATGTAATTTTAATTTAAATCAAATTTTAATTTACACCATTAAATTCAACTTAAAAAAACAAACAATTTGATATTTTCATCATTGCTCTACGTCAATTGGTTACCGAGATATTGAAAGTTCTAAACACAGTACGTTGTCTAATGTTATTCTTATGGAGAAAATGAAAAATTGTATATCTCGCTTGTTTATGAACATAAACTGGCGAAATTTGGTGTATGGCTTGATCTGGTTGTGGTTTATTGTTGTTTGCACAAAAAAAACATTTTTCGCCTATGGTTCCTGTAACAGCAAACCTAGGTACTTGGTCCCCATGTTATTCTTGTGGAAAATACTTAAAATGTTATATATCGCTTATTTATGAATGTATATGGATGAAACTTGGTATGTGACTTCACTAAGATGAGTTCTATTGATATTTGCATAAAAACCCATTATTTTGTGTGCCTTGTTGCAGCAAACCTGTGTACTCATCCCCAATGTCATTCTTATGGAGAATAATTAATATTTTAAATATCGCTTGTTTGTGAATACATTTCTTATGAATCCTGTTAAGTGTTTTAATGTGTTATGTTATGTTATGTGTTATTCATTGGAAATTCGCTGAGTATGCAGGTTTGCTGCGACGGGGGTATTTAAAACTCCATAAGCCCAATGTTAATTTTTTTAACTTTTCATTTTAGTTTTTTTACATTATTTGATTTTTCCTGGGGATGAGACCTGTCTAGAACTTATTTTTATACCAGAAATTAGTTATTTCGAACATTTGAAGGAAATCGTTGGAGCAGTTTGTGAGATCCCTGTCGCAAGCAAGCAAGCAAACCTTACTCATATTAGAGTATAGGATAGGATATAGCATTTTATTTATTCCCCATAAGAATATCATTATAAATGAGTACGCAGGTTTGCTGCAACTAGGAAGATATGTGTGTTTTTGCAGTTATCGATATAACTCAACCAGGTGAAGCTACATACCAACTTTTATTAATTTAGGTTCATAACTAAGGGAGATATAAAACTTTACTTATTCTCCATGTGAATAACATGAGGGCCGAGAGGTTTGCTGCTACTGGGAAAAATCAACAAAAAACTTTTTTGTGCTATTATCAATATACCACAACTATTTGAAGCCACATACCAAGTTTCATCAATATACATACATAAATAATCAAAATATAACATTTTATTTATTCTCCATAAGGATAACATTGGACAACGTACTGTGTTTAGCACTTTGAATATCACTGCAACGGTTGGACGTAAAACAACAATTAAACTCCAAAATGATTGTTTTGTAGAGCGAAACTGATTGGTAGAAAGAAATGTGGAGTTTTTAGTGAAATTATCTGTGGAAAATCTAAAAACCGTATTCCCATAAGATTAACATGGGACATTTTATGGACACATTTTTTGACTTTTCTCCACAACCACTAAACCTAGCTTAATGATTCAAAATACTAAATTGTTTGTTTTTCTAAGCTCTACAAAATGGCTGTAACCAAAATCTATTGTTTTTAAAATTTTAGGGTAAAAAGTTCAAAAAACTGATGTTTGGAAAATTTTAAATCCCCATGAAACCCCCTTCCCATAAACCGATCGATCTGGTTTTTGAACTTAAAGTTATAAATGTTACTCTCCACATTTGTCCCAAATTTCAAAAAAATGGGGCGCTTCTTTCAAAATTTATCGCGGTAATGGGCACATATATATATATATATATATACATTTATATATATATAGATATTTATATATAGATATGTTTATATATACATATATATCAATTTGAACGAATAGTGTTTTTGGCATCCGGGGACCTCAAAACAAAAAGTTATCATGGTCTCGGGCTTAAGTCTTACCCACCTACGGTAATAGTTTCTTCCCTATAGGGGAAATTCGCTAACAACATGAGTATTACTTTGACAGTTCCCTGGTTGATTATGAACAGCTGTTATAATTCTTTTGTTTTGATTTGAAACTCCATAAGCCCAACGTTAAATTTGTAACTTTTCATTTGAGTTTTTTCATATTATTTGATTTTTCCTGGGGATTAGGCCTGTCTATAACTTATTTTTATCCCAGAAATTAGTTATTTCGAACATTTGAAGGAAATCGTTGGAGCCGTTTTTGAGATCAGTGTCGCAAGCAAGCAAGCAAACCTTACTCATATTAGCGTATAGGATACATTATTTTTAGCGTTTGTTTGGATTTAGAGTTATTAGCAAACCATATGTTTGTATCTTTTATCCCAGCTGATCTGATTCTTTTGTTTTGATTTGCTGTCCAATGTTATTTAAATGGGCCAAAACCAAAGGGCTTCCAAAGGGTTTCTGGTTCACACACGGACTTGAGACCCCCCAAAAGGCACATCTAGACGTTAAGGGCTTTCAAACGACACGTAAATCAGCAATATAATTATATCGATATCTATTTATCATAATCTATTATATCACAATTATATTTCAATTCTTTGGATCTACAACATCATGGAGGTGAAACTGGATGAAGTGTTTGAAAATGTGTAGAGTTTTATGAAGATTAGGCCTACATCAATTAATTTTATATTTTGATCGTCTAATATAAAAAAATTCTTTGTATAAAAGTATAAATTACAAAATGACTGAAAAACTGTATTGAAAAGCGCTAATTCAGGATTAAAACAGTCAGAATTTTGAGGCTAATGGTCCGAATTACAAATTTTAAAGCAACAGTGTAATCATATCTTATTATAGGTTATTTATTATAATTTTCAGTAGTCAATGCGTTGGTGTAAAAATTAATGTTTTGACGAAGTATAATAAGGGATTTTTAGGCCTTTGTTGAAGGATTTTCTTGTTATTAAAAGTAGCACTGGTTAACTGCTTTTAACACCAACATTTGTCTCTAGGGCTGATTGTCATTGAGTAGGCTATATTGAATATTAAACTGTGTTAATGTGAATCAAGTCAATTATACATTTTTTTACTGGCTTTTTCAACTAGGAAATAACAGAAATTTCTTAATCTTATTCATTCAGTAAATTCGTAACTTCTTTAGATGCTGTCACAAAATAACCAGAACAAGATATATATAACATGTGGGTAAACTTGGGCGAAAAGGACAAAGGGGGAGGGGGGGAGGCAGCAGACTCCTAATAGCCCTTAGGCGGCTATTGCTTAAATCCGTCACTGGGGAAGACATCCACCTTCAGAGCTTTGCCCCCTGGGCTTTCAGAGTTTCAGTATTAATCTTATGAAAGAGTACAAATCAATGGAATTGAGCATTTGACAGCTGTTGATGGTAACAAAACTCTGTATAGAAGCAATTTCAGCTGTTTTAACACGTTCGCTACCGAGCGTCACGTATGTATAACGCATGGGTGTTCGTAGCGTACCAACTGTAAACTAGGTGTACGCTCATTCTTCCCGTAAGAGGATGAACGAAGACTGAATTTTTAAAGATATGTAGGCAGGTACTGGATTGGTAACACTCTTCTGTTATCCGTTTTAACTCCACAACAGCAAGAAAAGATAATTAATAAGCCAAATATTTTACTAATGGAATGGTAACACCATTCCCATATCCGTTTTAACTCCACAACGGCAAGAACAGATAATTTAGGACTAATGTAAATAAAAAATACTACTGACTACTGGAGTCAGGGGCGGATCCAGGGAGTCACGTTGGGGGGGGAAATGCCAGGGATTTGAGGGAGGGGGGTTATGGAATACCCTTCAGGGGTGGGGGGTCCGGGATTCCACCCCCGGAAATTTGTTAAAAATTCCACATCAATAATTTTATTGGCCGTAAAAAATAGCCGAATGCGTTTTATTGACCAAATTGTATGATATCGGCCTAAAAAGACGACTGTATAGAATTCGTGGACCAAAATCAGAAATTGTACCTGTTATTTCGGATAAAAAACTGGCAATTTGACCGCATTTCATGGTCACCGTAACTTTTAGACCAAAAACGACCAATGAACGTAGTTTATCGGCAAAAAATACCGCAATAGTTTATACCCAAACCGCAATTCAAAGGCCAACCGCCAGCGGAAGTATCAAAGTATGTTATCGTCAAAAACAAAGATTTTACCGAGACTGAGATCGGAACAAATTTTATCGGCCGAGATACGGCAATTTTAAAAGACACCCGAGATACATATTATCGGCCTAAAATAGCAATATATTCTCATTTTGCCGTCTAAAACGTCAATCGGACCATGTTTTTAGGCTGAAAACGGTCAAACTGTGTTATTAGATCAATTTACTGACCTGGTGTGTGTTATCAGCCAAAATCGATAATGTTATCGGCAATTTTACAGCGATTACTAGTCAAAAACTACGACCGCAAAGTTTGTTATTGGCCGAAAATTGAGTACCAACCGTATTTAATGCCGGAAATGTACTTAATCGCTCAAAAACGGCAAACGGACCGCATTTTGTCGGTAAAAAATAAAGCCGGTCGTGTTTTATATACAAAAGCGAAGCCAAAACTCATTTTATCGGGCAAAATCAGAGATTTGGCCGTGTTTTATCGGTAAAAACATAAATTTTGCCACAACTTGGTGGTCAAAAACACCAAAATGACTGAAATTTTTAAGTACAATGGACTGGACTACGTTTTATTATCACGGTAAGCGAGCCGCATATTATCCACGGAAATAGCAATATATAGCCTTGTTTTAGCGCCCGAAAAAGACAATTGACCGACAAACCCCGTTTGCGATTTGTAGGGCAAACAGGGGCGGATCCAAGGGGGGGCGGTAGGGGCGGTCGCCCCCCCCAAACCTAAGAATTTTTGTATTTTATTTTATTATTCAGGCATACGTTGAATGTTTGAATAAATCCGAATGAAAATGTAAGCATCAAAAGCCTCACGAAACCCCGTTTTTCGGTTCCTAGAGTCAAATTTTGCCGCTCCTATCTACAAGCTTACATTAAAATTCAAACTAACGAACCTAAACGTTTCTTTGAATGAAATAAAATACACATAATTAGACAGGTGAAATTTTAAACATCCATTTTAGTATATAAAACATTACTTAGATCCATGTATTTAACCTAAAAGCGTCTTACAAAAACATGGATATTCCCGAGTATCGCGAAGTTGTTGCAGTTTTGCCAGTCGACAGACCGAAAATGCTGTGTTTTCAACATGATCTTGGAGATAAATTTTAGCAGCAAAGGTTGCTACAATTGTATTTGGTGATTATTTTTTACTTGATTTCGCCCGCCTACCGTCGTTTGCTATTAGCGGTGTTTTGTTTACAGGTTAGGTTTGATTTTTTTTAAACCGCGTAATCCGTTACTAGGCAATAAATATCCAGTGGCTAGGCTAGAAGCAAAAAGTGCCTCGAATTATATGTAATGAAATAAGAAGAAATAAAGATTAATTTGCATGCAAACAGAAGCTCATACGCCAAGTATTTTATTTTGTAAAAATGTGGTACGACATTATAATTTTTCGAGTGGTTGACCTTGGCTGTCAGCCTTAATCCTAATTGTATCTTCGCGTAGTATAGTTCAGTGTTGCAGATTTCAAATACGTTTTGTAAATAGATTTTGTGTGGGTAAATAGTAGAAAAAATCCATATTACTTGTTCTTAAGACGCCTACAGATGACGTAGAAAAAAGTGTAATGCCTAAATATTTAATTTTTAATTATGGTCGGGGGCAGTAGAACTAAAGTAGTTTTTGTTAAGCTTGTTTAAAAAGTTAAGATTGATTTTTTCTTGAGTACAAGGTTATTGATACATTATGTTAACTTACTTTCATTCGTTGTATAATTTCATGTAGTTAAAAACAATAATGGGGTGCCAAGGACCATCCACAGTGAAGGGGGAGGGGTAACTTTCGGTGACCGCCCCCCCCAAACATGACCTCTGGATCCGCCCCTGGGGCAAAAATATTGACCTCAAAAAATTTAAGGGCCGCATTTTATCGGCCGAAAAAGTCTGCGTTTTACAGGAAAAAATTAATTTTTTAAACAAAATAGGCAATTTCACTTCATTCTATTTGCCGAAAACAACCATTTTCCTAGCACTTTAAAGTCCGAAATCGACGCCCGCAACTTGTTTATAGACCGAAATGACGACCGAGCCTCAATATATGGCAAAAATCACAATCTAACCGTGACTTATCATAAAAATTGGCAATCGGACCACATTTCCCCAACAACTGGATCCCGTTTTATAGGCCCGAACGACAACCGGAACGTATTTTTTACGAATACAGTCGGCGATTCGACCCCGATCTATCGCCAAAGAACGCCTATTTTTCCGCATCGGATAGATCAAAAACAGGAATTTAGTTGCATTTAATGGCCCGAAATGACGATCGGCAACGTTTCTTACTGTCTGAAAATGACAACCAAAACTTGTCTTATTGACTGGGAACGACAGCGAGGTAGAAACCATGTCGGGATAGACCTAAATTCGGTCCGGCCATGCTCAAGGCCACATTTTAAAGTGTATGACTCGGTCTCAGCGCTCAGTACAGCGTCTTATGGGTTATTGGCGACACGTCCTCAGTTAAATGAGGTTTACGGCGCAAGGGATTTTGTTATAGTAAAATGGTTTTTGGAATCGTATTACTGAATAAATTCTTTATCTTTTGGTACTAAATTCAAATGTATTTAGGGAGGTATAACTTAAGTTTCTGTAAACAGATGTTGATTCTCTTCTATTTCAATGTTCACGATTAAAATCATAAAATGTGACCATAAAATTAAGGATTATAAACCTGAAAACATGTAACATCTAAATAAAATCTAATTTAACGATGTAATAAATAACTACTAAAACTAGAAGGAAAAATGATTAGGTGATACAAATTTTAAAGGTAGAAGGGTTTAAATAAAAGGCAAAGTTATGTTTAAATAAAATCCAATACTTATCGAGGTAATGACTCCTGTATTTTAACTTAGAAAATGGACAAATAAAGTATTTAGTGAGGAATTTTTGCTTCACGACCACATTATAACAAAACACATATGTTTATTCTTGCATAACATTTTACTATGTACAACAAATAAGTCTCATACTATTTTTCATTTAATTTAATTACATATTCATTTATAATATTGAATATGTAATGTTTAATCATGAGTCAGATTACATCTCGATAAATGTTTTTTATCATAATTGAAAGCTGTGTTAAGTAACAATAACCTCAGTATAATATGGAGTCAAATATATATTTATATATTTACTTTTTATAAAAATCTAAGTAAAATGAGGAGTGATTACTCTGATGTGGTAGTACGGTGTGGGGCCATGGTCCTCGACGGCGACGGCGGTGCGCGTAGAACTGAACATAGCCGTGATTTATGTCGGATTATTGAAGAAACTAGAAGCTCTATCGAAAGTTTTCTCGAATAAATTTTGAAGATCAACTAATTAGCTACAACTTTCTCGCTGGAAGTTTGTTTTTACCTCAGGAATAAAAAACTTTCTCGCTTACTGACTTTTTTATGTCTAGTTCCTACAACCTTCTAATATTTTAATTATTACAAATTACACATCATTTTATACTAAAATATATTGATACTGTTAGATGCGGACATTCATGCAGAAAAGGAATATGTAAGTTTCATTGTAGTTGTATTATTATTAAGAGGTACAGGAGCGTGTAAACGACAACGCGCTCACCGCTCGGAATTACTCAGATTTGCCGTGTCCTACACTTTGGGTCTAGCCTGACAATGCGCGGAACGTTTTTTGTCCATTTGACGAGCTCTCTATGGTTTCTACCTCCATGGGGAACGACAACCGAGCCGCATGAACGAGAATGGCCGAAAAAGACGTTTAACTAAATTAACGAAGTTTCGCCGAAATTCCCTTAAAATTATCCGATTTTCCAGGAATTTCCAGTCTGTGAACTCTGTATTAGTATTACAGGCATATGAATCTGACTGACGACGCATCAAACAGACGACAAGTCGAGATGACGCTGCCGGGCAGACGTAGCACTGGCGCTGGTGCGGGGGTGCGCGCGCAACTCCAACCTTTTGCCTTGGGGGGGGAAATTTCCCCCATTTCCCCCCCGTGGATCCGCGCCTGGACTGGAGTGGTAACACCCTTCTCATATCCGTTTTAACACGACAGTACCTGGGGGGCCCAGCTTTGCTCGGGGGAGGGCCAGTCAGTCAGTTTAGATGACTTGGAGTAATATTTCATCACTTTCCCCTCCTGATAATCAGATTTGTATAACTCATTTGCCTCTTTTCTACATTTTTAAGGTTCCTCCAGTTGTTATTTATAGCTCAATGTACCTTTCATTTATTTTACTACTCTATATATATAATCTTCACTCAAATCTTTTAATCTCTGTTCTCAGGAAACCACATGTTAATAATCATAAAAAAACATGAGTATTACTTTGACAATTCCCTGGTTGATTATGAACAGCTGATAAAATTCTT
Source organism: Allygus modestus (assembly GCA_963675035.1). Classification (NCBI taxonomy): domain Eukaryota; kingdom Metazoa; phylum Arthropoda; class Insecta; order Hemiptera; family Cicadellidae; genus Allygus; species Allygus modestus. The sequence goes on from OY776111.1 coordinate 226,788,774, forward strand.
TTGTGTTGATTTAAAACTCCATAAGCCCAATGTTAATTTTTTTAACCTATCATTTTAGTTTTTTTACATTATTTGATATTTCCTGGGAATGAGGCCTGTCTAGAACTTATTTTTATCCCAGAAATTAGTTATTTTGAACATTTGAAGGAAATCGTTGGAGCCGTTTTTGAGATCAGTGTCGCAAGCAAGCAAACATACAAGCAAACCTTACTCATATTAGAGTATATGATACCTGGGGGCCGAACTTTGCTCGGGGGAAGGCCAGTCAGTTTGTTTAGATTACTTGGAGCATATTTCACCACTTCCCCCTACTGATAATCAGATTTGTATAACTCATTTGCCTCTTTTCTACATTTTTAAGGTCACTCCAGTTGTTATTTATAGCTCAATATCCCTTTGATTTATTTTACTACTCTATATATGTAATCTTATCTCAAATCTTTTAATCTCTGCTCTCAGGAAACCACATGTTAATAATCATAAACAACATGAGTTCCATGTGGTTCCATAAAATCAGATAATAAATCCTTTGAATGAAGATTACATGTAGAGTGGTCATATCCAGAATGACTCAAAGGTGCATTATAATAACAACTGTTGTGACCTCAAAAATGCTCGTTAGTAGGGTACATAGTGAAAAACAACTCCAAGTCATAAACAAGATTGACCTTTCCCTAGCAAATCTCAGCCCCAGGTAGTACTTAAACTATATGAGTATAACTTTGAGAGTTCGCTGAAAGATTTTGAACAGCTGTTATGACTCTTTTGCTTTTATTTTAATCTCTAAAAGCCCAATGTGATTTTTTTCAATTTTCCATAGCGGCTTTTTACATTATTTGATTTTTTTGGGGATGGGACATGTCTAGAACTTATTTTTAACCCAGATATCAGGTTTTACAACACAAGTAGTTGGAAGGACACATTAGTTATTTTTCAAGAAAATCGTTGGAGCCGTTTTTGAGATCAGAGTTGCAAGCAATCAACCAAGCAAGCGAGCATGCAAACCTTACTCATATTATAGTGTAGGATAGGATTGAGTCAAAATAATTCAGCATTTGTATTGATTGACTATAACATATTTTTACTCTTAGGCACATAGAATGTACACGAGACAGGGACAATGATTCTGGATTCTAGCATGTTTGAAGTTCTGCATACAGACGGCCAGGGCTGAATTTAGGTCTGTACAGGCTCTGGTCTACACCCTAAATGCAAGTGAGGGCCCTTACCAGCCCGGCCAACTTTCCTGTTTGATTTATATAATATAACCTACACTTATATCAGGCTCTACAGATGGCGTTGTGCAATTACTTAAATTTCGAATTGCTAAAATCCGTATTTCTGCCTAGTGTATATTAACGTTGTCATGGCAAGATATTATTAAGTGATTTTCATTATCTAAATACATAAAACAAAGTCGGGATTGTATGTTAGTTATTTAGTTTCATCAAACAGCTGTTATAAGGATGATATCTAAACATACTTGAAAAGCATATAAACATATGTTTATTATAGAAATAATAAATCTATTTGAATAGCAACTCATTTTCAATACCGAAGCAAGCTCTATATAAACATAGGCAAGTGAGCGTAGCTAACGAGCTCATCATGAAAAAGAACGAGAATTTTTGACATAAAACAAATTCAGTGACATTAGGACAGAATAATGTGTGTCTGACCAGCTAGTAGTACTCATCCCGAACGCTGACCCGAACTCCCGAACGCTTACCCAAGGATCATCTTTCCTCTATAAATTTAACAAGGCAACTTTTAAAGCCAGCGAGGCGGAGCTCTAAGGTCGGGGTTAAAAGGAAATAACAACAATTTTTTGTATAATTGAAAATTTTCTAAAATTACTAAAAAATAATAACATAGACAATTGTCCTGTGCGGTGGAGGTCTGTGGTTGAGTAGGGCGGCGTATCAATCGTGGGGACATCTTTCAGGAGATGCTGCTTTAACAAAATAAATCCAACGAATCATACGTTAAAATTAAAAGTTGGGAGTGATAGTAAAGGCAGAGCCCTGAGGGAAGAACAAAGAGGTATCCATAATATTTTGGTACCCAACAACGTAGTATATAGGTCTGGAGCAGTTTTGAGGAACCGCTTTCGAAATCTTTGGATTTTTTATTTGGTGGTTTATATTAGGTTTCTAATAAAATATACCACCTGATTTTTTAGAAAAATTTGGGTTCAGAAATTACAGGGCTTAAGAGATCCCAAACTTCAGTTTTTTTACCTTTCTTAGTACCATAAACTTAAAATATTTTTAGCAGGTTTCAACAGTTTTATCTCATTGCCATAAAAAGCTCTAAAAGATTAAAAATTAGTACTCCAATCCACACACGGTTAAATCAGTATTTCGTTGGTAGGCTATTCGGCTAATGGTCGTGGAGAATATTTAAATTTCAATTCAGCAGTAAACTAAGTATATTGTCCGATGTTATTCTTATAAGAAATAAAAAACATATATCTCTTGTATACTGATTACTTTTATTAAAACTTGGTGGGTTAGCATTGACCAATAGAGAATATTCGTCCTAGGACAACCTTAAAACTGGTCTATACCAGTTTGGATGCTGACATTGGGTACAGCAAATGAAATTGTCATTACATATGAAGTTTTTTGGATGTCCATTATGACAAACTTCCCTTTCACCTTTGGTCCCTCCACTTGCAGCGGCTCGGGGCGGAAACTCAGGGGTTGGTCCCCAACCTGAGAATGTATGGTCCCTGGCTGTTGTACATGGATACCCCATCCGTTGAGTTGGCCAGTTGGAGGGCAGAGTGGGTCCACATTGAGCCTGATCACAGCTGTCACAAGGCACGGGAGTTGGTACTCTGAAAGGCCAATTTGGCTGCCTGTCCCATATCCCACCCTTTCCTTTCCTGCTATATCCTAACCTTCTGGTAACCTGCGCAAAATTCCCGCTTGTGGAAAACGTGCCTATAGAAGCTATGCTGGGGTTTCCTAATCTAGCAACAATGAATAGAGAATATGCGGAATACGTTTCCATCTAGGGTGAGGTGGAGCAATTAACCTCTTAAAACCACTGTGTGTACCTAGCAAATTAGATTAAACTGATTGCGTTTATTTGGTCACAGGTCCTAGCTCCTGTTCACGCTTTTTTATGACTCGGCCAATGACTAATATATTTTTGACACCGGATGGTTTTCGACGAGTTTTAAATATATAACCTGAGGGAAAAGTTGCCAATTATTATTACACCTATTAATTTCCAGCTCCAAAATCAGGGGGTTAAACATACAGAAATATACTTTTTTTAAACCCATTTAATGTAAACAAATGTATTCAATGATTTATTTATATAACAGTATCTTATAAAAATCATACCTTAAATTTAAAAATGTTTACATCATTAATATATGTTAGTTTGGATTTAAATACACAAGCTACTGAAATCGCAGCACGAGATATTTAAGAGCAAAATCCAACATCTACATTAATGACAATTTTTCAGGAGGGCAATCTGTCTACATCGTAATTAGTTGAACAATGTAGACGGTTGGGACTAAGGAGTTTTGGACATCTTGATTTTTTATGAAAATCAATACTAACCACAGAAAATGCAAACAAATATAAACTGTAACCAGACTATTTTACTGACCGGTAGATTACAAAACTTTAATCCCATGTCATTAGGTGACAGTGAGGCTTATTTGGTACATTACATGTAATAAAGATAGTTTGCACGTATGATCGTTTAGTAAGTCTGCCATCAAGTAATTTGTTCACAATGTAAAGAAACTACTATAGGTCTACAACACGCTTGATTATCAATCACAGTCAGTCGTGTTACAGAGTTATACTGTCCGAGTAATTCAAAAATTCCAAAACCTATTGTATTAATTTATCATCACTAGTCCAAACACTTAGCTTTTACATCGAAGTTTTCCAGTAAAAAATAAACTAATAATAAATCTAAATAGATATAGGCTAAGTATTGTTTTAAACACGACAAAACACTATCAATTTACATAACACTCACATTTTAAATTATTTCAAAATAACAAAATGTATGGAACAAAACATAACCTAACTTCATAGTTGAAAACGTGTTTACATTTTTTGTGATTTATAAACAAATATGCAGTGTTTCCACTCTACGGTAAAAATATGCCACGCACTGATACAAAAAATCCCACTTTATCTCAGACTCTCCCTTATAGTATCCCTCGTCATGTCCCACTGATTTGTTAAACATTGCAACACAATTAATGTTAAATATTATATGATTATTGAATAATGTATTAGTACAATATTTATACCGTTAGATAGAGCTTATTTAGATCTACTAATTACCTATAGGTATTTTACATTTTAGTACCTCAAAGGATTTTGAGCAATGCGACATAGGTTAAATGATACGGTGAATTAACTAAATTAAATAATTTATTTACGTGAGAGGTACTAATATTTTTAATGGTAGTACTAAAGAGTACGAAGTAGCTACTAAATAATGGCAAATAGTTTGCTTGTTAATTCCAACATGGCTCGGCCAGCGAAATTGACATGATTCAGTGTTCGTTCTGTGACGTTTATAAAATCATAATAGGTGCGGACAGCGAGGTTAAAAAATGGGAAACCCCGCAACTGCCAGTACGGCGAGAAAATCCACTAGAAGTGCTACTGCTAAGGTGCTCTGGTCGTAAGTTGTAAGCAAACTAGCAGACGTAATGCCGATTTCAAAAAAATCCCACTTTATCCCACAATCCCATTTTATCCCACAAGCAGTCAAAATATCCCATATAGGGGATAAAAATCCCTCAAGTGAAACACAGATAAATCCGAGCTGACATTTTAAAGACAACCATAGTCAATAGCTTACTACGAAAACCAATTCAACTACTGAATATCAAACATTAAAATTAGTTTTAATAATTATTAATAATCCAAAATAAAATACAAATGCTGTGTTAAAACATCCCTTTGGTATCCCAAATGACTCCTTCAAAATTTCATTAAGAAATGTTTTACAGTTATTTGGTATTTCGATAACACACCCACCCACACACACACACACACACACACACACACACACACACACACACACACACACACACACACACGGCCACTGAAACTTCTTCATCAATACAGTGATTCACTTCGTTCATCAATTATATACTTCTGGAACAGACCAATCAAAAATAAATACCCCCGTCGCAGCAAACCTGCATACTCAGCGAATTTCCAATGAATATATATGTCTTAATAACACATTAAGCCTCTTACCAGAATTCATAAGAAATATATTCATAAATAAGCGATATTTAAAATATTCATTATTCTCCATTAGAATAACGTTAGGGATGAGTACGCAGGTTTGCTGCAACAAGGAACACAAAATAATGGGTTTTTATGCAAATATCAATAGAACTCATCTAAGTGAAGTCACATACCAAGTTTCATCCATATACATTCATAAATAAGCGATATATAACATCTTTATTATTCTCCATAAGAATAACATAGGGACCGAGTACCTAGGTTTGCTTCTACGGGAACCATAGGCCAAAAATTAGTTTTTTGTTCAAACAACAACAAGTTTCGTCAGTTTATGTTCATAAATAACCGAGATATAAAATTTTTCTTTTTCTCCATAAGAATAACATTGGACAACGTCCCAAGTAGCATAGAAATAATTTGTAATATTTTCAAAATAATTTCAAATGGTTTTGAAATGAGTTTTTGTTTAAAACGAGTTAAAATTATTTTAATATAATTATGATATGAGTTTACAATTGATTAGAAATAATTTTGAAAACATATATTAAAACCATTTCTATATCAGTTTTAATATTATTTCAAATCAATTTTACAAGACTCGTTAAAAATATTAGAAACAATATTTTAAAATCATTTTAGCGAATTTCCCCTATAGGGAAGAAGCTATTACCGTAGGTCTCATGGTAAGACTTAAGCCCAAGACCATGATAACTTTTCATTTTGAGGTCCCCAGATGCCAAAAACACCATTCGTTCAAATTTTTATATATGTATATATATATATATGTGTGTCCGTAAGCACGATAACTCTCGTAAAAAAGGTTTAAAATGCCTTTGGCCTTTACAAATGCTACTTGGGGTACAGTACTGTGTTTAGCACTTTCAATATCTCAGTAACCAATTGACGTAGAGCAATGATTAAAATACCAAATTGTTTGTTTTTTAAGCTGAATTCAATGGTATACATTAAAATAGGATTTAAATGATAATTACATGTGAAAACTCCAAAAAACATTTTTGGGGTACAAAACCCCCCTTCGGATAGTGCGATTTGTCTGGTTTTCGAACTCGTTCAAACAAATGATACTTTACATATTTATACCAAATTTTATTAAGATCGGATTTTTGTTGGCCTGGAGTTAAAACTAAATATCCCACGCACGGACCAAGCGACCCGTCTATCAGATATGACATTCCTATAGCCCGATATGCAGATAAAAATATGATCAAATACTCTGACAGGCAGCCAAAGCGTATTTAGTAACAATAGGCTCGAGTTAAAAATACGTGACGTCGGGCTGTAGTTAGCGCTCCATGCATCACACATATGTGACGTTGGTCTATAGCGAAAACCAGAGTGTCACAAATACGTGATGTCGGTCTATATTGAAAGTCCAAATTTGGAGTCGGTAGCGAACATGTCAAGTTAACTTCTGGAATGACATCACAATTTAAACTAAAAAGACGGCATATGAGCTAGATAATCCCAAAAGGGAAAAATACTTGCTTGAATTCAAGCAACTTGCCTCACTTGTATATTATTATTATTATTATTATGTAACAGCAAAAACATTTTCTTACTTGAGTAGGCTGTGTCAGGGTTGAAGTGGTTCCAAGCCTGCTAGGTTGGATGTAGTCACAGCTATCACTCCTTATCATAGTCAATATACTAGGGAGACTGAACAATTGGTTCCATAATAAATAGACAAATTGTTGTAAGAGACAAATGAAGTAAACAATGCATTTAAAAAAGTAATAAAAGACTGGCAAGCACATAGGTAATTTAGGACTTAAACCACAGAGAAACTATTCATTTTTCAGTAGTTTTAAAACATATATTTTACTTCTAAATTTACCTTGATATCAATAAAAATTAAGACATTTCATTGGCCAGTCATGAAATATACATGAATCTAACGTTTTTTAATATAATAAATTCTATCCTTTCAGACCCAAATTATTACTCAAAGAAATATTATTTTATGAAAACCTGTTTGTAACGCTATTTAAACACTAAAATATGAATGTACTATTTTACATTGATAATTTATTTCTTCAAGGCATGTCTACTCACATGGGTGCTGGGATTAAGTTTAAGACAATTTGTACATGTATATATTTATTTATATATATTTTATTTACTGCGGCTGAAGTAAGTAATATGTAAACAGCTAGAGGGCAGCAAGTACCATACAGTCCGACCATCCATGCATACTGTGCATAGATACGAGTACATTTATGAATCAATTTATTTATCCTATATATTAATACGCTAGAGGTTTTTTCTTCACAGTCATAACTCAATAACGGCTGGACCGATTTTAACTTTGAGGTGTCAAATTAAATGTATTTTTATATAGATTTGCCAATACGTCTCAGAATTTTAAGAAAGGGCGTCAATTTTAAATACAGTAAAGAGCTGAATTTTCAGATCAGTAGCACTATCCGACGGTGGAAGTCTAATCTACGTGTTGATTGAAAGTACGTTATCCGCATTATTTTCAGATGTTATCCATTTTAATATCAGATGTTTTGTTATGTATGTTTTCTACTGAAGTAACCTTTCGTTGGGTACAACTAGTACAAATCAATAGGTTTCAATTTATATCCTTCCTAAAAATACAAATTACAGGAGTTGAATGTAGTATCTTTGTTTCTTTTAGCTATTTTGCAATAAAAACAATATGTAACCCAGAGTATAAGTATAACATAGCATGATTCAAGCTAATAAAATAGGATAATATAGACTACTAAATAATCTAAAAATGATGTTCCCGTTAGGGTGGTAGATAAATGTTACCTACTTGCACTTTTGCCAAAAGCGGGGAGTTTGATTTGAGAGGGTATTTTTTGGGGAGTAGATTTCTAGGGATAGTATTCCGGTTGTTTTACTTTGGGGGTTCTTTTTGTGGGGGTAAATTTCTGAGTGATAGCTTTCCGGTGCTACCTATACTGACTGAGATTTATATTAAATTACCTCTACTTAATTGAACTACTTCAACTATAAACATATTCGTCTATTAAAATACATAATCATTTTTCTGTCCGTATCGTTCCCGGCCGGAAAACTACCCACAAAACCTCTGAGGTTAAAATGACATAGGAGTTTTTTCATGGGGGTAGTTTTCTGCCACCCTCATTCTACAAGACCTTTAATAAAAAACATCATTATTGAATAATATAATTGATTATATTTATGAAAGAACAACAACAGTTTAAATATTCTCTTGTTCCATCAATGTGATTCAGTCTAGTATCCTTTCTGGCTAGAAAGTGGTTTCATAAACAGTTCCAACTCTTGTTCTTACATAGCCACTTGAACTTGAAGTTGTCATCTAGCCTATGCATTAAAATAAATTGGTGTTTTCCTCGAAAAGATTAGGAGACAATCACTTGATAGATTTTAGTGATTATTTTTGTGGAAGAAAAGTAATTTTGAGATGCCAGAAATGTCAAAACCATAAGACTTTGATTTATAATTTTTCTCCAATTTGATTTTACTTTTCAAAAAACTAGTAACTGACACTAACATTTTAAGATTTGTTTTAAAGATGCAGTTTCAAATCATGTGGAATTTGAAACTGTATCTTTAAAAATTCCAACCTTGTAATAATATGAAGTTGAGTGAGGATGATTTATAAACAAAAGGATATAGAGTGATCACAACACGAGTTAATAATTTTCTATAAGCAGAATGTCCTGTAAATAAGTGGCCTAACATAAGGAATCAGTTTTATGAGTCAAAATAAAAATAAAATCAATAACGTTTTCCCCAAAAAACACCTCTTAAATTAGACATCCACCATTTTAATTTTTATCTTGATCATTATACCTCTGAAACCACTCAAGTCATTTTAATGAAACTTAGTGAAGTGTAGTTAATAACTAATAACAGAAAAATAAGGGATCTGGGAAACAATTATTTTAAAATGGCGGCCATTTAAAAATTTGCTACAAAAATTACCAACAAATGGCTGATATAAAAAAATGCGAGAATACATTAATTTAGAAACTTAATTTTCTATCAAACAACACTACTTAACAAAATTGGATAAGAAACAGCTAAGATATAACATTTATTAGTTGTTAGGGGATCGATAGATTAAGACATTCTTGAAGTAGGCTATAAGCTAATCGTACCCGTACAATTAATAAATGAGATTTCTCAGCCATTTCTTGTCTGATCTTTTTGAAAATACTGTTGTTTGATAAACATTAAACTATCAAAAAAAGTATTCATGCTTTTTTTTAAATCAGCCAATTTTGAAACGACCTCTATTTTGAAATGAATATTTTATTCAGATTGCTTTTTTTCTGTCATTAGTTATTACCAAGCTTCAATAAAACAACTTAAATAGATTTGGAGGTATAGTTTTAGAAAACAAAAATAAAACACCAAATGGCCGATATCTAGGTATCAAGGCATTTTTGTAATAAATATTAATATTGATTTTCTTATTGACTCATAAAACCCATTCCAAAAGTTTGGCCACTTACTAATGGGACACTACTGCTGGGGTGTTCCTGACGACGCGGAACACACTTTCTTCCGCTGTACCCTGGGTGCATTTTCGGTGGACAAGGTCTGTGAAAAGATTATGGAGGGTAAGGACAACTGTGCCTGTTTGTCGCGTTTGGTCCAGGGCATCCTCTGCAAAGAAAAGACTGATCTCAACCGGGAAGCAGACTAGATCGAATGATCAGATGGCTAGAAAAGGAGTGGGCCTTGCGGGCTTAAGCCAAATTTAGGCCTAGCCTGAAGTAATATGACAAACAATCCCAGTTTGGAGCCCTAAACAGGTTTTTTTTTAGGAGTCCCACATTACAGGTTGGCCACCTGTGTTTGTAAATGCATTTTGCCCTCCCCTCCCTAAAAAAAAAAAAAAAAATTCACACTGCATCCAGATGTGGGCTTTCCATTGGGCCCCGTCAGGCACACCCTAGCACCTCAGGACGTCACTATGTGTGGGCGATATTTATGTGGGGTGGCACACAGAAATGTTTGTAATTTGTTAGATGAGTTTAAAGGAGTTTATAAATAAGAATAAAACAATTTAAAATATGTTTGTGGTAAAAAAGTGTACTTCTGCACTCATTTTTAAATCTTAAACATTAGTACTAGAGTAACATTTATTAACAGTCTTTATTCACTTATTTCTTCAACCAAAAAATTAAACACCAACTGAAAAAACATTAGTTTTATTTAACTCAATAAACTATTGATTTAAATCAGTTTTTTCTTAGTTACTTACAGTACCTCATTTACACTCACCCCACCTTTTCTATATTACAAACTTCTAGCCTGTAAAGATGTTTTGGTGTTTGCGGGTGATAGAATAAGGAGAGGGGCGGTCCATTTTTCATAGAAGCACTGGCTGCAGCCTTACTATGAGTTATTGAGGGTACACTCTTGATAATAGTAATCAAATAAGTATGTTGCTGAAAATGAAAGTTAAAACAATTTTTTTATATTCAAAATTTGGTTTGTGAATTATACCCATAGAAATTCACCAACTATTATGACAGTAAAAATAATAGTAATGAAATGTGTTAAGGAAAAAAATTTTAGATTAGGCAAATTGTAACAACCTACTAAAGGTGTATAACACATTGTATTACTAGATTATAACCATACCAGCTTTAAATTATTGAGGTATGGTAGTATACAAGGTGAAAAAAAGTCTGGAAACGGTGTAATATCTTTAAAATGATTTGAGTAACAAAACTAAAACTTTGCAAAATGATTTAGGGCCTAAAATTCTATTTTTCAAGGTACATATTGACATTGCACCTCCAAGGGGGAACGGTCCACAAGGAGTCAGATGAAAATCTTAAATGTAAGGTAAAGATGTACATCATTTTAAATGACTAGTCTAGCTGAGTTAAATGCCATAAACCACAATTCAAAAGCTTTATTTGTTACAAAACGGCGGCTGTCTAAATATTTTTTTAAATAGCTGTAAATAACCATAAAAAATATTAAATAGCTAATATTGATTGATATTAATATTGATTATTTTTTTAAATAGCTGTAAACAGACACCATTTTGTAACGAATAAAGCTTTTTTAAGTCCGGTTTGTGCTAGACTCAGCTAGACTAGGCCTTTAAAATGATACATATATTTAACTATGCTTCCATTTAAGATTTCTATCTGACTCCTTATGGACCGTTCCGCCTTGGAGGTGCAATGCCAATATGTACCTTGGAAAATAGACTCTTAGACACTTAACCATTTTGCAAAGTTTTAGTTTTGTTACTCAAACAGTTTTATAAATATTAAACAATTTCCAGATTCTTTTAACCATCTTGGGGTAATGTCGCCATTTTGTAACGAATAAAGCTTTTGAATTGCGGTTTGCGGCCTTTAGTCAAGTCAGCTAGACTAAACCTTTAAAATGATGTACATCTTGACCTATGCTTCCATTTAAGATTTCCTTGTGAACCGTCCCCGCTTGGATGTGCAAAGTCAATAAGTACCTTGAAAAACAGACTTTTACACCCTAAATAATCTTACGAAGTTTTAGTTTAGTTACTCAAATAATTTTAAAGATATGATACCATTTTCAGACTTTTTTACACCCTGTTTATATTTTCTTGCTACAAATAATATTCATTAACATAACGATATTTAGATAATCGAATTGCACAGAATAAGACAAATCTTTAGGAGAACTGTGTGTTTACAACCATCTCTCCTCTTCTACATATTGAAAATCAAACATTAAATGGCTAACTTAAATAGTATAAATCTAACAGAGAAATCAGTATATTTTACGGTACGTACACATTGTAATTTTAAAAGAATAAGAAATACCCCCGTCGCAGCAAACCTGCATACTCAGCGAATTTCCTATGGAGATATAAATGTCTTAATACTACATAAAGCCACTTACCAAGTTTCATACAAATATATTCACAAATAAGCGATATATACAATTTTAATTATTCTCCATAAGAATAACATTGGGGCTGAGTATGCAGGTTTGCTACAATAAAGAACACAAAAAGTGGGTTTTTATGCTAATATCAATATAACTCAACAAGGTGAAGTCGTATACCAGTTTTTATTCATTTATGTTCATAATTAAGGGAGACAGCATTTAATTATTCTCCATAAGAATAACATGGGGGCTGAGTACGCAGGTCTGCTGCTACGGGAGAATTATGCAAAAAATTTTTTTTTAGCAAATATCAATAGACCACAACGAGATGAAGCTGTATACCAAGTTTCGACAGTATACGTTCATAAATAAGCGAGATATAAAAATTTTCTTTTCCTCCATAAGAATAACATTAGACAACGTACTGTGTTTAGCACTTTCAATATCTCAGTAACCAATTGACAAAGAGGAATGATCGAAATACCAAATTGTGTGTTTTTTAAGCTGAATTCAATGGTATACATTAAAATAGGATTTAAATGATAATTACATGTGAAAACTCCAAAAAAACATTTTTGGGGTACAAAACCCCCCTTCGGATGGTGCGATTTGTCTGGTTTTCGAACTCGTTCAAACAAATGATACTTTACATATTTATACCAAATTTTATTAAGATCGGATTTTTGTTGGCCTGGAGTTAAAACTAAATATCCCACGCACGGACCAAGCGACCCGTCTATCAGATATGACATTCCTAATTCATCGAATGGTCAAAACTAAACTTTGACTTTTTTCAAAAATTATATGAAAAAATTCAAAAAACCCATTTTTGGGGTACAAAACCCCTCCAAAATACCCCTTCGGATAGAGCGATCAGGCTGGTTTTTGAACTTAAAGTCATAAATGTTGCTTTACACGTTTATACCAAGTTTCATCAAAATCGGATCATTTTTACAATAGTTATCGTGCTCACGGACACACACATATATATATATATATATATATACAACCCCAAAAACACCATTCGTTTGAAACTGTATATATATATATATATATATATATACAGTTTCGAACGACTGGTGTTTTTGGGGTCTGGGGACCTCAAAACGAAAAGTTATCATGGTCCCGGGCCTAGGTCTTACCATGCCGACTACGGTAATAGCTTCTTCCCTATAGGGGAAATTCGCTAAAAAGGTAACTTTATAAATTTAAAGTTTTTAAATACATAGAATGTTTGAATGCACTCTCTTGTGTACTTAAGACATTATTTGATTAACAACCCCTCTTGTCATTGTGTATTTTTAACCAACAACACGATAAAAGCTAATAATATTATTTAGAGCTCAAATACTTACATCACAATTATTATATGGGGGTCAGTAGGCTTCAACTTGACTATTTCTTCACAAACTTCCCAGTACTTTTTTGCATATTCAACGTCTCTTGTTTTCTTTGCAGGTGGATGTGGCTTTAAAAAAATATAATTTATAGCATATTTATTAATTATATAGTTATGAATAATTAATTACAATATGAACTAACCCATATAAGAAACAAAATGTGTAAACATTTCGTTGAATATTTTTATCAGGTCATTTATAGGTATATTTAAGAGGTCATAATTCAATGTTGAAAAATCTCAATGACAGCCGAAGATGATAAATAATAGTGCTCACTGCTCAGTGATCCAGATTACGACTGTATTATTCGGTAAGCATGAGGATCCCTATAATGTTTCTTCTGCACAGACCATCTAATATTATTTCGTTACAGTCTATAATTTAGTGATGTTTGTGTCCTAAAGTGTCCTGGGTAACTGTTATTCTACTCTTGTAAGTTTATGAAACATTCACTTGTAAATTACACTGATAATACCAGGGGCCTGTTTCATAAAAGACACTAGACTAGTATTACTAGTCCACAGACTAGTATTATCAGTGTATTTTACAAGTTTACGTTTCATAAACTTACAAGAGTAGAATAATAGACCTAGTTACCAGTGGAGGGATTAATATTACTTGTGGTATTTACCAGAATAGACTAGAATTCTGTTTCTTAAGGGTGTTTGGTCAAAAAATTAATTTGTAATATATTATTTTTTTCACATCAGGATGAAAATTAGGAAACAAAATAGATATATAGTAGATAATTCACATTACCATTAAGGGAGTTATGGGTCTTAAAAGTAGAAATTTTGTCAAATGTTGGGAGAAGGTCAGCAAGAAAACCGTTCGTCCAATTTCAATGAAAATTTGCAGTGGAGTGAGATAAATTCAGGTTATTATTACTAATATAATTTCATTTTAAAATTTAAAAAATCAGAAATATATTTTTTACTTAAAAAACTGTTAAAAATATATTTATACAATTTTGAGGTATAAATAACAGATGTAGTTGTGCGGGTCAGTATGATATACATGTTAAAATTTGTTTGTAGTTTATATCTTTTTTCGTTTGGTCTATGACCTGCTCCTTTGGTTCTTGTAAATTGCCTTCCGGGGCAGAGTAGGCCAGCCGCACTACGCCTCACTAACACAAACTCACACGCACAGCGCCACCACGCGCGCACCCCACGCACACGAGCGCGAAGTCCAAGGTCGCGCCGGCCGCCCCCTACACTCCCTCCAGTCACACCATCCACGAATCCCGCCACTCGCTCAACACGAGTACCGCGTGTCCGCGTTTTTCAGTTATCAGAGTATTATGGTATTACTGCAACCGTAGCAATTAATGCCTTGTAAGAAATTTAGGCAAACAATTAATACAAAAGCAATTGCGAGTAAAACATTGTTGTGTGAAACAAGTTATAGGCTAGGGCCTACCTGTCATGTAACTAAGATCCAGCTTCTTCTGAAGATGTATTTAACTAAGTGATAGGGAAGTGAAAATTTACGATTTAATTCAATTTTAAATTCAATTTAATTAATTTCCTGAAGCCTTACTGATAACTTTTTAATATTTTTTATAAATAAATAAAGAGAACCATAAAATCCTCTACATATTCACTAAATTCACTAAAATTCACTAAAACACCGATGAAGAAGTGTTCGGGGACGATTGTGTAAACATTTTGGATGTTACTGAGGAATTTAATCAGTTGAACTTTGAAAATGAAAGACTTAAAACTAATGTATCAATCTTAGAAAATGAGGCTAATGGCTAATGAAACAGTTTTGTATTACAAGTCAGAAATCAAAAGGCTAAGGTTAGAAAATGAGAAACTTACTTTATCAACACAGTTAAATGACAGGCTCAGAATTCTTAATGAGGAACTTAAAAGCCAACTACTTGATATTGAAAAAATACCCCCGTCGCAGCAAACCTGTGTACTCAGCGAATTTCCAATGCAAATATGTGGGTATCACAACTACCTAGAGCCACTTACCAAGTTTCACAAAAATACATTCATTAATAAGTGATGTATAGCATTTTATTTATTCTCCATAAGAATAATATTATAAATGAGTATGCAGGTTTGCTGCAACAAGGAAGATAAGATAAGTGTTTTTTTTGCAATTATCAATATAACTCAACCAGGTGAAGCTACATACCAAGTTTTATTAATTTAAGTTCATAACTAAGGGAGATATAAAACTTTACTTATTCTCCATATGAATAACATGGGGGCGAGTATGCAGGGTTGCTGCTACCGGGAAAAAACAACAAAAAACTTTTTTGTGCTATTATCAATATACCACAACTAGTTGAAGCCACATACTAAGTTTCATCAATATACATACATAAATAATCAAAATATAACATTTTATTTATTCTCCATAAGGATAGCATTGGACAATGTACTGTGTTTAGCACTTTGAATATCACTGCAACGGTTGGACGTAAAACAACAATTAAAATGCAAAAATGATTGTTTTGTAGAGCTAAACTGATTGGTAGAAATAAATGTGGAGTTTTTAGTGAAATTATCTGAGGAAAATCTAAAAAACGTATTCCCATAAGATTAACATGGGAAATTTTATGGACACATTTTTTGACTTTTCTCCACAACCACTAAACCTAGCTTAATGATTCAAAATACTAAATTGTTTGTTTTTTTAAGCTCTACAAAATGGCTTTAACCAAAATCTAGTGTTTTTTAAATTTTAGGGTAAAAAGTTCAAAAAACTAATTTTTGGACAATTTTAAACCCCCAAAAAACCCCTTTCCCATAAACCGACAGATCTGGTTTTCGAACATAAAGTCATAAATGTTACTTTCCACGTTTGTGCCAAATTTCATAAAAATCGGGCGCTTCTTTCAAAAGTTATCGCGGTAACGGCACACACACACACACACACACACACACACACACACACACACACACACACACACACACACACACACACACACACACACACACACACACACACACATATATATACTGTATATAAATTTGAACAAATAGTGTTTTGGCATCTGGGGACCTCAAAACAAAAAGTTATCATGGTCTCGGGCTTAAGTTTTACCATGAGACCTACGGTAATAGCTTCTTCCCAATAGGGGAAATTCGCTAAAACTTGAAGAGGATGAAATTGTTAAGAATAAACTTATCAAACAAATTAGTTTCATATCAGGAAGAAATAAGTTCTAAAAATGAAATAATAAATATCCTTAGAGAACAAATAAGCCTAACTTCAGATCAGGGGAGGCAAAATAGTTTTGAGAATAGGCTAGGCAACTTTCAGACGACAGCAGCAAAAAGTGGTAAACACTGTACCAAGCGCAAAGGCTTGCATCTGCCCATTTAAGTTTTGAAGACACAAATAGGTTTAGTCTTTTAATCACACCTGAACACAAGGGATGCGAGTGCAAGGGCGGTTCCAGGACTGATTTTCGGAGGGGGCCATTTTGCTTAGGGTTCAAGTTACTTTCGGTCTTAAGAGTCTGCAAGGGTGGTTTATGAGCTCATTGAAAAAATGCAATAATTACTGCTGCAATCGATACTCAAACTTTATTGAAAGCAGAACCCAAAGTAACAAGAAGCCCATAGGCCTACACCGGGAATTATTTTATATATTTTATGAATCAAATATAAAACATCATAATATACTATTTAAAAATATAGGATATCATTATTTATATCAATCGAATATAAAATTGTCATTTTAAGCAGTACAGCAATAAATAAAAACCAAGAAGTTATGATATTCCCAAACAGCACAATGTTGTCCCCAGGACATCCCAAGTACATCACAGTGGGATATGCAGGATATCCCAGGATCATCCCTATCTCATCCCATGACATCCTCAGGATACCCTCAGGATGTCTCCAGGACACAAAAATGTCCTCTCCCCACGACATCCTGAGGTCATCCTTTAGGATGACCATGGGATATCCCTCGGACGACAAAAGGATAAAATACACGCATAGATATGTATACATACTAAAGTTATTTCTCTATTCCGTAATATAACCTTATTAATTGTAATTGTCTAGTCTGTAATAAATACACCAAATATACAAATAATTAACAAATTTTAATTTGTTATGAAAACTTTAAAAATTTGCAAAATAAAAATGTTGTATTTAATTTTCCTTACAAGATTTAGTATGGTTTTAGCTCTCAAGCCTATATCCAACAAGCTACTAATATTAAGTTAATATACAATAAAAAACATTATGAATAGTTAAACCAACAACTTATAAATTAAAAAAAATTATCTTGTGTAATTTCTTTACTACAAAAATAATTCTACTAACATAATTGAAAACAATCAAAATATAGCACATATGAAAGCAAGATGTTTGAATTCGATACACATTGATTTGGAACTAAGGTCGTTGATCAACGTACTGATGCTGGATAGACTTTATTAATTAGTATTTCATGCAGTATAGACGGTAAAAACTCCTTCTTTCTCGGCATTTCTTAGCTGAAAAATCATAAATTATATGTTCAAAGTAAGGCAACGCCAACGCAAAATATAATTTTCTACACCCTGGTTTAATGCTAATTCAAAGGTAACTTTTTACAAGTTTAAACTTTATAAAACATGTTCTTTTAGTGAATATCCCCTATAGGGAATAAGCTATTACCGTAGGTGGCATGGTAAGACCTAGGCCCGGGACCATGATAACTTTTCGTTTTGAGGTCCCCAGACCCCAAAAACACCATTAGTTTGAAACTGTATACACATATATATGTCCGTGAGCACGATAACTCTCGTAAAAATGATCCGAATTTGATGAAATTTGGTATAAACGTGTAAAGCAACATTTATGACATTAAGTTCGAAAACCAGCCAGATCGCTCTATCCGAAGGGGTATTTTGGGGGGGTTTTGTACCCCAAAAATGGGTTTTTTGATTATTTTACATATAATTTTTGTAACAGTCAAATTTTAGTTTTCACCATTGGATTCAGCTTAAAAAACACACAATTTGGTATATTGATCATTCCTCTACGTCAATTGGTTACTGAGATATTGAAAGTGCTAGACACACAGTACGTTGTCTAATGTTATTCTTATGGAGGAAAAGACAAATTTTATATCTTGCTTATTTATAAACGTATACTGACGAAACTTGGTATACGGCATCATCTGGTTGTGGTCTATATTGATATTTGCTCAAAATAATAATTTTTTGCCAAAGGCTCCCGGAGCAGCAAACCTGTGTTCTCAGCCCCATGTTATTCTTATGGATAATAACTAAATGCTATGTCTCCCTTAATTATAAACATAAATGAATAAAAACTGGTATATGACTTCACCTAGAGTTGAGTTTTATTGATTTTAGCATAAAAACCCATTTTTGTGTTCCTTGAAGCAGCAAACCGGCGTAATCAGTCCAATGTTATTCTTATGGAGAATAATTAAAATTGTATATGTTGCTTATTTGTGAATATATTTTTATGAAACTTGGTAAGTGGCTTTATGTAGTATTAAGACATTTATATCACCATTGGAAATTCGCTGAGTATGCAGGTTTGCTGCGACGGGGGTATTTTCGGATGCATTTGATATTATCGCACATAAAAATATTCTTAAAGAGATTTAAATATTTGGAAATGTAGTAAAAAATCAGTTATATTGTAGAGTTTGTACATTATTTTCGTGATAAGTTTATGTGATGTTGATACATTGAAATATTATCTTTATCATTGGGCCTTCTTTCTTTTACGTTAAACTTGGTATGGGGGGTAATCGGAGGATTCACTGTTGGCAACAATGTTAAGCAATGTTAAGCAATGTCAATACATCCTTGATCGTATTGAGTAAATTAATTAGAAACCATCTTCACCTTCAAACTATTACCAAATCCAGCAATACTGTATAATACGAACAAAATAACATCAAAATACCCCCGTCGCAGCAAACCTGCATACCCAGCGAATTTCCAATACATATATGTGACTCACTACTACATAGAGCTACTTACCAAGTTTCACAAAAATACATCCATAAATAAGTGATATATAGCATTTTATTTATTCTCCATAAGGATAACTTTAGGGTTGAGGACGCAGGTTTGCTGCTACGAGGAAGATAAGTAATTTGGTTTTTTTTGCAATTATCAATATAACTGAACCAGGTGGAGCTATATACCAAGTTTTATTATTTTAGGTTCATAATTAAGGGAGATATACAACTTTACTCATTCTCCATATGAATAACATGGGGGCCGAGTATGCAGGTTTGCTGCTACGGGGACTATCAACAAAAAATTTGTTTTTTGTGCTAATATTAATATACCACAACTATTTGAAGCCACATACCAAGTTTCATCAATATACGAGTACATTCATAAATAATCGTGATATAGAATTTTATTTATTCTCCATAAGGATAACATTGGACAACGTACTGTGTTTAGCACTTTGAATATCTCTGCAACGGTTGGACATAGAACAATGATTAAAACACCAAAATGTTTGTTTTGTTGAGCTAAACACATTAATAAACAGAAATGTGGAGTTTTTAGTAAAACTATCTGAGAAAAATCTAAAAACCTTTGTCCTATAAGATTAACATGGGATACATTTTTTTGGATTTACTCCGCAACCACTTAACCTAGGTTAATGTTTCAAAATACTAAATTATTTCTTTTTTAAGCTCTATAAAATGCCTATAACCAAATTTTAATGTTTCTAACATTTTGGGCTCAAATTTGCAAAAAACCGATTTTTGGAAAATTGTAAACCCCCATAAAAGCCCCTTCCCATAGTGCGATCGATCTAGTTTTCAAACTTAACGTCATAAATGCTACTCTCCACATTTGTGCCAAATTTCATCACAATCGGGTGTTTCTTTCAAAAGTTATCGCGGTAACGGACACACATATATATATATATATATATATACATATATATAAATTTGAACGAATAGTGTTTTTGGCATCTGGGGACCTCAAAACGAAAAGTTATCATGGTCTCGGGCTTAAGTCTTACCATGCCACCTACGGTAATAGCTTCTTTCCTATAGGGGAAATTCGCTAAAACAGGCTAAAACCTACCGTACCATTATTCTTATCATCTTTATTATTAATAATTATATTATCATATTTAGGATAACCTCAAACACTATTCAGTGTACCACGTTAACTGACTTTCGTAACCAATTATAGTTTTGATATTATTATTGAATTACTTTCTATTTGGCTGTTTGTTCCTAATACTTTATAATATTATATCATATTGAGTTTTGTGCAACAAGAACAACAAACTTAAATCAGCTTGAACGGAATCTGCAACACTTCCAAGTACGGCAAAGCATGGCTGATATACTAAACAATTTACGGGTTAGGGGACAGGCTAAACAATTTTAGCTAATTACATTAAAGGTCATATGAAGCCCCTAAAGGCAAAGTGGACTAACCCACAATTTTTCAATTTTGAGATTGGTATACATGCTGGTGAAGAAAAATCAGCTCTATCTAATGGTAGCACGAGCTAATCTCTATCAGCTGTAGTTTTTTTTTTATAGAAATAAACAATGGTTAGTCCAAAATGCATTTTCACACATTATCTTCCAGGCAGAATGGACTAACCCACAAAGTTAAGTGCAAATTTGGACTATCCCCCATTAGAACAATGTTCATCAAAATGTCATTTTGTTGTAAAGTCAAAATGGACTAAACTGTGACATGCCTTGTATTTTGTTGCTCTATTCTCCTTTATACTCTATGTAGGTCTTAGTTCAATGAAAACTAACCTTATAAAGGACTAACCTTAATGTTAAAATGGACTAACCCACAATGGACATGGAAGCAAAATGGACTACTAAATTTTGGAAGCCATTTTGAAAATGAAATATTGTGATTTTTTAAATAATTTACCAAACAGTATAATTCCATGGGTTTAATCTGACAGATTACAAGAAATCACAATCCAGATCAACTTCTGAACTAAGATATGAATTTTTAACTTTAGCCCTTAATATCTCAAAACTTACTTTTCGGGGTTAGTCCACTTTGCCTTTAGGGGCTTCATATATAAAAAATATACAATACTAGCTATACAATGTAGCATTCTGTGGTTAGCCCGTGGAACTACTACGAATCAAGATCAGCTGTTTGTATTTTCATTAGCTCAAACAAAATCGAATGTCCTTAAGGAATGCCCTACATGGGAACTTTGTCGGGATCTCTGGCGAAGCCCTATAAGGTCAGATCAGGATGAAAACCATTTAGTTTTCCTATTTTATGCCTAAAGAATCAGTGTTCAAAATTTCAGCTCTCTACCTACATGGGAAGGTGGAGAATTAGTGATGGTGAGTGAGTCAGTCAGTCAGTGAGTCAGTCAGTGAGTCAGTCAGCCAGGGCTTTGCCTTTTATAGATATACGAGGGTCATCCAGAAAGTAAAGAACGTTTGCTTGCTGCGTCTAGCACAGCTCCCCCATCACCACCATTGCGTGTGGGGCAGTCCACTCACCTCTCCACCAAAGTATGGGCCGAGTCTCGTTGCTGTGCGGTCACACGTCTTATTTCTACAGCGATTCAAAATGGCGGCGGCAATAGAAAATCTCGCCAAATTTAAGATAAGCAGTGTTAATCGGTCTCTGAGTAAAAAAATGTCCATACCGAAGAAATTTTTAGAAAAACACCAAAGAAAGTTAATGATGAAAGTGCACAAAAAATCTTAAAATTGATGTAATGTGTTAAGATTTTAGCAGCTGTTTTCCTCCAATCTTCCCTCAAGTCTTTCTTTCAAATCGTCTTTTGCGAGCAATGACCTGCCACTCCGATCCTCATCGTGCATAATGGATTTTATTTCATTAAACCTGTTGCACCATTTTTTCCCCTGAAAACTCGACTTGAAGACTTTGCACTTTCACCACCAATTTTATTTGGTGTTTTTCTCAAAAATTTGATGGTCTAGACATTTTTTAACTCAGAAACCGAATAAAACTGCTTATCCCATATTTGGCGGGATTTTCGATTGCCGCCGCCATTTTGAATCGCTGTAGAAATAAGACGTGTGACCACACAGCAACGAGACTCGGCTCATACTTTGGTGGAGAGGTGAGTGGACTGCCGCACACGCTATGGCGGTGATGGGGGAGCTGTGCTAGACGCAGCAAGCAAACGTTCTTTACTTTCTGGATGACCCTCGAAGATATACAATCTTCGCTCAGCAAAATAAGGTGCTCTACAATGCCATCAGTAGTTATGTTTCAAATCTTACCTGGCCAATTTTAGTTACTGGATTTGGGAAAGTTTATCAAATCCACACATGGTATTAGAAATAATACAAATTATTAAACCTCAATAGTTTGAAACTATTAATGAGTCCTTAGTTATAAGTAATTATTGTTTAGTTTGTAAATCAGAATTTAATTGAAAGGGTAGTGTCGAAACAAAGTAATAAAGTTAAAATAAATGATTTTAAGAAATTTCCAGTCTGTCAAGGTGCATTTTTAGAAAGTAATTATAACTGGATCATGCACTTAAATATCCAAGGAAATTTAATTAATAAAATTAATGACCTTCAGATTTTATTAGATAAATCAAATGTCAGTGTCATTTGCTTGAATGAGCACTGGTTGCTTGATCGATAATCAAATTGGTGTACTGTCATCCATTGCAATTTATAGAGTAGCTGCTTTTTTCTGCAGAAAAAACCAAGAGCGAGGGGGCTCTTGTATATTGGTTAAGGAAGAATATGATTGTTTTGAAAGAAATTATGAATATAATATAATGAATAGAATGTTTTTGAACTTTGCTGTGTTGAAATTTCATTGATTCAAACTTTAATTATTTCTTTGTATAGAATTCCTTTAGAGAGTAATTTTAAAGTGTTTTTAAATAAATTAGAAAATGTCTTTATGTTAATAAAGAAGGAGTCAAAAAAAAAATAATATTTACATAGAATCAGATTTTAATATTGATTTTATGGACAGCTGTAAGCTACCTAACCAAAGGGACTTATTTTTAAATTTAGTGAGAATGTATGGGTATTAATTTTCAATCACCAACCAGAATTACTTTAAAAAGTCAAAAATGCATTGATAATATCATTATAAACAAACTTATTTCAGGCAATAATAATATTAAAATGAATTTAGAATTAGGCCTTTCCGATCACAGAGCTCTTTTTATATCATTGGTAAATTGTGGAGGTGATGACAGTGTGAAATGTATTAATAAATCTAATTTCATGAAAAGGATTTTTTCTGATAAAAATAGAAACAACTTTTAAAGTTATGTTTCAGAGGTCGGTTGGAACTTTCTGTACCGTGTAAATAGCTCCTGTAGTTTCAATGTATTTTTTGAATATTTTAGAAATATTTTTGATATGTTTTTTCCCTCAAAGTTTTATAGAAATAAGTCAGCGAAGAAATCAAAACTAAGGGTTACAGAAGGTATTAGAATTTCTAGTTTGAAAAAGAGAGAACTGTGTAAGATTGCTAAGACAACAAATGATGTAAACTTTATTAACTATCTTAAACAATATAAAACAATTTTCAAGTTAGTTTGCAATAAGGCACGACAGATGTACAACAGTAATTTAATAGAGCGATCAGAGAACAGAAGTAGAGCAGTTTGGAATGTTGTAAAATCAGATCTTGGTGTAAAGAGAAGTAAAAAAGGTTTTCCTAACATGCAAATACAAGAGAAAAATATATCCAACGGGCAGGAAATTGCTAATTAAAAAAAATTTAAAGTATGTAAATATTGCAGATGAAGTTAAAACTTTTCCTGATAATTCTAAAGCAACTGTGTTTATTAAACAACATAGTATTACCTCCCGATCCTTATTCCATTTTAAGCATGTTTCGGCTATTGAAGTTAAAAATGTAATTAAGTCGTTAAAAAATAAAATAATCTGTAGGGTGGGACGAAATTCCAAAACAAATAGTTAAAGATGCCAAACTTTCACTTTCTCAACCTCTTTCTTTTATTGTTAATGACTGTTTTGACAAAGGCACACTTCCTGGTAATCTTAAATTTTCAGAAGTGAAACCTCTTTTTAAAAAGGGAGCAAGAGATAATCCCAATAATTACCGCCCTGTATCAATGTTACCTTCTTTTCCAAAGATATTTGAGAAAATTGTTTTTAATCAAATATTAAGTTTTTTTTTACAAAATAATTTGCTTCTAATGAACAACTTGGTTTCAGGCCAGGAAGAAGTACAGTTTTGGCTGTTTCTGAATTCATAAACAAGAACTGCTTTTGTATGGATCGCAGAGTATCACCCAGCGAGCATGTGCTCGCTGGTACCACCGCTGTGTTCTGCGATTTGTCCAGGGCTTTTGATTGTGTGGTGCATGATATTCTGTTGGAGAAACATAGATTTTATCATTTTTATTTTTCTGCATTAAAATGGATGCAATCTTACCTATCTAACCGTTTTCAGCGAACTGTATTAACAAAAAGTAATCATAAATTCATTTCAACCTGGGAAAGAATTAAATGTGGAGTTCCACAGGGATCCATTTTAGGGCCTCTTTTATTTTTAATCCATGTAAATGATGTTCCTAGCAATATTTCTACAGATGTTATATTATATGCAGACGACACTACAGCAATCTTCAAAGCAAAACACGCCGATGAATTAAGACATCTTTTAAATAAATCCTTTTTTTAGTTATCCGAGTGATTCAGGGAAAATGGTCTGAGACTAAATGGTTCAAAAACCATTTTAATAAAATGTTATACACTTCAAAATAAAGATAATTGTTACCCCGATGTTTCATTAGATGAAGTAAATATATCTTTTATTGAGCTTATTAAATTTTTAGGCATTAGGGATCAAAATAGATAGAAATTTAACCTTGAGATCGCACATAAATTTTGTTGTCAAAAGACTTAATACCTCAATCTATCAAATGCTTGTAATTCGTGAAGTAGTAAATTTAAAAACTAAAATAATGGTTTATTATGCTTTTTTCTTTTCTGTTATTCAGTATGGTATTGAGTTTTGGAGTGTAACATCAGAAGCTTTATCAATATTTAAAGTTTAAAAAAGGTATCTTAGAATAATGACTTTTTCGCCCCCACGTAGATCTTGTAAACCTCTTTTCAAATACCTGAAATTACTAACTTTACCTTGTTTATATATTTTTTGTGTTTTAATATTTGTAAAAACTAATATGAAATGCCTAATAAGCATCAACATCACCATGACTATGATATCAGGTTTAACAGTGATTTTCAGTATCCCAGACATCAGCTTAATCTTTTTGGGAGAACACCTCATTATATGGGAATGAAACTTTTCAATAAATTGCCTATTGAGTATAAGTTAATAACAGATACATCTACATTTAGCAATAAAATAAAATCTTTTTTACTGGCCAAGGTATACTACTCAGTTAATGAATTTTTAAATGATAGTTCAATCTGATAAGTTATTTTATTTCTTGCGTAGGCCTATATTTTGTCTGTTGCTATAAATTAAGTTTATTCATTGACAAAGTGTTTAAATAAATATGTAATTTGTATAGTATGTAAGTAAATATTTGACAATGTCACCTGTTTTTTCTTGCTGCGCTAGAACTGAAGAAAATGTTATGTGACAATAAACACATTGATTCTGATTCTGATTCCAACTATTATTTTTAGTGATAAACTGAGGATTGGTGCAAAAATAGGTGTTTTGGCTTTTATTATTAATTAGCTTTGTATGAGGGGAAACGTTATGTTGTTATTGGCAATGAAGACTTTTAAAACTTAATTAGCAATTCCTATGCAATATTGCTGATCAATGAATCTAATAGTTCAATAGTAGTAGCTAGCTCCTAATGATAATAGTACCTAATTGTTGGCACTATAATAGTGTTTGTTTTAATTGTATATTGTGGATTTTAATTTAAGTGGTATTACTCTTAATGGTTTCAATATTTAAAACAAACATGCGCAACACTTTAACCAACAACGCTATGCCAGTTCCATCTAAAAAATGTCATTGTCAATTTTCAAAACCAGAGATTAAGTTGAGCAGGGACTGATTATTAATTATTGGTTTCCTTCCAAACTAATACTAAGTTTGAAGAATCCTTAAAAAATATATATTCAAACTAATATTACATTACTAAATAAATAAGAATGGTATTCAAAAAACCTGATTAAAATAAAGTTTTACAATTTTGCCTTAAAATAATTTATAACCTATGAATGTGTTTATTAACACCTAACAAAAATCAAAATTAAATTAAAATGATAATAAATTTTATACATTGTATAAGGTATCAACAACAACTATAACCAGTTAACAAAAATTAAAATGATAGTATAACTTCAAAAGAGCCGAGCCGAGTCAGTGCATATGATTTGAATAGGCTACTGTACACACAGCATACAGCCTGATACAGCTAATATAATGAACAAATGTTGTTCATAATAGTATGGACAATGCCCACGTTTTTATTCGATTTAGGAATGTTGATAGACTGTGAAGTAACATATTGTGTTTATCACAGTATTATTATTTTATCTGATCATATAATGTTAATAGTTATTTTTATGATGTTTTATTTTACTTATCTTTATTGTAAAGGAAAGTGGTAACCATCACCTAACAAATCAGCAAAACATTATTACTATTTAAAAATGTTTATTTAAATTGTATTCAACTGCTATTATATACACAGTTTTTATTTAAACCTATCATTACAACTTTACTAAACTCTTTTTTTAATAAATAAAAAGAATATATGTATAGATACCAGATGAATTTAATTTAAAGTTCATTTTTCTAATTACATGAGACAAATAGCTAAAGAAACAAGTGACTGTCTGTTGAAAAATAGCCATATTTTTACTGGAAGGATATATAATAATAAAGTGCTTATCAATTTAAAGTGTTTGTACCATTTTTTAGGCTATTGAATGTTCTTACCTTACAATCACAGAAATATTTGCCAGTCACTCCCTCTACCTCTTCAGAGACTGCTAAGTGTATAGTTGTTTGAGCCCCTTGTTTCTTGGACTGAAAAGTGATAGTAAAATAACTAACCTATATCTAATAAGGGGTTATTTTAACACTGATCTGTGGTAAATTAGACAAAATTGACCAGAGTAAAATAATATCATGATCAGACAGTATTTTATAGAATTACCCACCTGTTAATAATAATTCAAATACATGTATTTTTTTTTTTAATTTTCTCTGATGTGATCAAATATTAAGTGAAATTGACCAATAGAAAACTAGTGCAGTTATTTAACAGCCTTTAAAATTATTAAAAAAGTTATATATAATTTTTTAAATGAAAAATGAAGAGGATGCTATTGGTCTTTGATAAATACTCTGTCTATGAACGGTGTGAGTCGAGAATAACCTGTGTGGTATTTTTAATTTGAATTCAATTAATTTAAATGATAAATTAATAAGATTAAAGCTTCGGCTCCGGCTACAACTTTAAATCACTACCTCTACCTCAAAGCGTGTGATGGTAGGAAAAGAAAAAAATGCATGGTAGCCCTAAACATAGGTGTTCAGTTAAATAATTAACATTCAATGAAAAGTCATTGTTTCAATAAATTCAAATATGCATACACAACAATTCAAAATAGGCTACATTTAAGTTACAATAGGTAGACTAACTCCTAACTTTTATTTCATCTTAATTAAATCTTATATTTCTAATGAGGTTTGTAAATGGTAGATTTTTGGCCCATGATTAAGTAATGCCTTCCACAACACAAGAAATTAAATTGTTAGTACCAAAAACAATAATACATTAAATAATTTTTTCAGTGTTGCTGAAATCTCCACCCAATACCAACAATTCTCTTAACCAATACATCATACCCCTTTCCAGACAATTCAATTGATTGATGGGCAGGCTTTATTCAAATCGCATAATTCTCTTCTCAAAAGAATTTTCACCTATCACCCCCTCAAAAAATGGCAAATGGTATAATCCACAAAATACTGTGAATTAGCCTGTTCATGAGTTGCCTCCACCAAGATAACCTCGTCACATCACAACTATGCACTACCTTTTCCCACAAAACCTGAAATTCCCTATGTAAACTTCTTGTTATATTTATTTATTACTGGTTTTATTATTATTTTTGACTTTAACCCACTACACCTGCCAGTTTGTGAAATTACAACAGCTAAAGATTGCATTACTGATGCAATATGTAAAATATATGTCTCAAAGATATTTGTCAAGTCTTCACTTTCAGGACCAAAATAATACCTCAAATTAACCTTTTAACACGTTCACTACCACAATGTTAAAAAAAATCGTAACCACAGACTGCCGCCACAATTTTGCGGCGGGCGTGGCCTACTCATAGCCCAACGCCGCAGATCTGCGGCGGCTGGGTTCATTAAAATAGACTGCCGCCGCAGAACTGCGGCGTTGGTTTCTTGATACTAAATGAGAAATTTCTTCGCTACTGTCTATTTGAAAGGTTAGATGGTTTAGGCATGGTCTACAGGATAATCCGCCTTATATATGCGGTGCTTGGTCTGTAGCCAGTACTAGGACCAGTCTACAGGGAAGTTTATGATTTTTTTCGTGGGCTGTCAGAGTGACCCGACCGCTGCATATATGTGGCGGCTGGTAGCGAACGTGTTAATGCGCTGTGTTTTATCATATCTTTACAGAATCATAACTTGCTTGTGTTATAGCTTAGCTTAAAGTCATAGGTGTATTGCCCCTCTTACAATTTGAAGTAAATATTATTGTAATATATGAAAAGTCACAATAATCACGATCACAAATATTTTTACCCCTCCAATAAAAATACTGAAATTACACTTATACTTAAAGGTTTCTTTATTCATCACCTTGCAGTTGAATAAATAAATGATAAGCCTCGTCAAGCTTAATTGTGATTTAATATACTGAAGGTCTTACAACAAATTAGGCCATGAAAATGCTTAAATTACAATAGCAGTATGATAATATAATACTACAATGGCCCCTATAGTTTAGACAACTTCAGATTTAAGAGATGTACCTATTCAAAACTGATAATTATTTAATACTGGTTATGTGCCAGTTTTGGCTTGTACGAAGTTGGTTGATCCTTGTAAAAGATTCCTTGGTGTTTAAGGTGTTTGGTATGGGGGGGGGGGTGAAGGGCGATTAGAGTCTTAATCGTAAAGATTAATTATTGTTATTAAACATTATTTATCTGTTTATCTGTGCAGACTATAACATTCAACTAATTAATATTTGATGGTGTACGATTATTTTTATTATTTAATATGTTTAATTTTTCCGTATTTATTACCTTAAAGTAGATACTGAAGACAGTAATAAACAACAGAATATACCATGGGCCTTGTCTCCAAATCGATGTGTAAATTACTCCTGGGTGAAGTGAGTTGGCAGTAACACCTGGAAACAGAAGACTGTTTTAGTATAAATGTGAGACTCTTCATAAAAGGCAAGGATGAATAGCTGCTGTTATACACTTCAAAATTATTTTTCTCTTTTGCTTCCGTGCACTTGGAGTTCTTTTGGAAGTTTGGTAGTGTGTCCTAAATAGGACATTGCCCTGCCCCCCACCCCACCCCCTGAGCACGACCCTGCTCTTGCCTGAGAACTCTTCATGCATGAAAATTCAAATAGAGGCTTATCAGTTTGCAACGCAAAATGCCACCTGTTTGGGTCCTGCTACTACCTAGTAGCATCAGGCAAGACGTTGTTACACAGTTCGTTGTTCGTTGTATAACAGTGTCTCAATGTTTCAATGAATAATACTCTTCAAGTTTCTTTGTTGTGGTGAAACTTTGTAGGTGGCTTCCCCTAGTTGTTTTCTCATGATACTTGTGCAAAAACAAAAAATTGTTGTCTATGGTAGCAAACCCGCGCACTCATCCCTAATGTAATTCTTATGTATGTAGTGTCACCTGGTTAAGTTATATTGTTATTGCAAAATAAACCCCCGCCACATCAAACCTGTATACTCAGCGAATTTCCAATGATTAATATACACATCAAGCCAATTACCAGGATTCATAAGAAATATATTCAGAAACACGCAATACCGGTACTTAAAATATTATTTATTCTCTACAGGAATAACATTGGGGATGAGTACGCAGGTTTGCTGCAACAAGGAGCATAAAATATGGGTTTTTATGCAAATATCAATAGAACTCATCCAAGTGAAGTCACATACCAAGTTTCATCCATATACATTCATAAATAAGCGTTATACAGTGTGTAAACAAAGTCCCCCCCCCCTTTAATTTGTTTGTTTGTTAAAACAAACAAATCACCTTTGGGGAACGATACTAACTTAACCCAAAGTATCTTTTGACATTATCGGAAATTTTGAGTGTCCCCCAAAAATGGGAGATTTTGGGGGCAACTCAAAATTTTCTGATGTAAACCCCTTTTGAGTGACCCCTCATTTTAAAGAGATTTTTTTTTGGCGAAGGGTGACAGTTAAAAGTAAATTTAACCCCTTCAAAAGGGGTTTCCATTAGGAAATTATGAGTTGCCCCCAAAATCCCCCATTTTTGCGGGTTCTCAAAATTTTAAATATTACCAAAAGTAACCAATTCTTCATTTAATAGAATTTCTTCAAGAGTCGTTTCAGTTTTAAGTCACCAAAGGTGAAATTAAAACTCCAAAATTCTTAGACACCTGATTTCAAGAATAAGTTGTTTTCAAAACTTTGACAAGCTGCCACTTTGGATAGAAACACGTTACAGACCTCCAACCTCCACCATTCGCCAATTTTTTTGAAGCTCTTCAAAATGAGGGGTCACTCAAAAGGGGTTTACATTTGAAAATTTGAGCTGCCCCCAAAATCCCCCATTTTCAGGGGACACTCAAAATTTCCGATAACGCCGAAAGATACTTTGGGTTAAGTTATTATCGTTCCCCAAAGGCGTTTGATTCAACAAACAAACAAATTAAAGGGGGGGGGACGGACTTTTAGCGAATTTCCCCTATAGGGAAGAAGCTATTACCGTAGTCGGCATGGTAAGACCTAGGCCCGGGACCATGATAACTTTTCGTTTTGAGGTCCCCAGACCCCAAAAACAACATTCTTTCAAAACTGTATATATATATATATGTGTGTGTGTGTGTGTGTGTGTGTGTGTGTGTGTGTGTGTGTGTGTGTGTGTGTCCGTGAATGCGATAACTTGAGTAAAAAACGTCCGATTTCGATGAAATTTGGCTCAAATGTGTAAAGTGACATTTATGACTTTAAGTTTGAAAACCAGAAAAATCGGACCATGGGAAGGGGGGTTTATGGGGGTTTTAAATTTTTCAAAAATCAGTTTTTTGCTTTTTTCACCCTAACATTTTTAAAACACTTAATTTTGGTTTTGACCATGTTATAGAGCTTAAAAAAAACAAAAAATATAGTATTTTGAATTATTAACCTAGGTTAAGTGGTTGCGGAAAACAATCAAAAAAAACCTGCTCATAAAATCTCCCATGTTAATATTATGGGAAAAAGGTTTTTGGCTTTTCCTCAGTTAATTTTACTTTAATCTTAACATTTGCTTTTACCAATCACTTCAGCTCCACAAAACAATCATGTTGGTGTTTAAATTGTGATTCTACATCCAACCGTTGCAGAGATATTCAAAGTGCTAAACACAGTACGTTGCCCAATGTTATCCTTTTGGAGAATAAATAAAATTTGATATCTCGATTATTTATGAATGTATATTTATGAAACTTGGTATGTGGCTTCATGTTGTACTGGTATATAGATATTTGCACAAAAAATAAATTTGTTGTTGATTATCCCCGTAGCAGCTAACCTCAGCCCTCAGCCCTAATGTTATTCTTATGGAGAATATGTAAAGTTTTAAATCTCCCTTAATTATGAACATAAATTAATAAAACTTGGTAATATAGCTTCACCTGGTTCAGTTATATTGATAATTGCATAAAAACTCATTTCTTATCTTTCTCGTTGCAGCAAACCTGCGTACTCAGTCCTAATGTTATTCTTATGGAGAATAAATAAAATGCTATAGATCACTCATTTATAAATGTATTTTTGTGAAACTTGGTAAGTGGCTTTATGTAGGAGTGAGAAACATATAAATGCATTGGAAATTCGCTGAGTACGCAGGTTTGCTGCAACGGTGGTATTTTGATGTTGACATATTTTAGTCGTCTTGTTAAGGTTTATTACAGTTGCTGGTAACACCAACTTACGACTCCAATTTAAATTGAAATGTAACATTAATGTTATGAATATTAATTTTGTAAAATGAAAAACTGTCAGCAAAATTTAAAATTTATTCTTTCTTTAGCCTTCTATCTGGTAAATACTTTATTGAATATTTCTTATAACCATGTTCATCAGGTACACTTTAAAGGAATAATTTAACTTAAACAAGTATAAGTTTGAATTTTTTGTGGTCTAAAATAAGCTTTAAATTAAACATAAAGTTTGTCATACCATCAAAAATACCAAGACCATTTTCCTCTTAGTATTCCATTTGTTCCCCACAGCCAAAATAACATTTCTAAAACCGCCACTGGATTACATATATTATTTTTAAAACCTCCTCCACGGGACGTCCCTCTGCAGCGAAATGTCTGTTAAATGTCCCAATTATAAGGGATACAATTCTCAATTCTCTTTGAATTTGTTTTGATAAACAAAGTATTTAGGAGTTGCTGGACTTTTTATACACCCGGTAGTATTTATTGATTTATTTCTAATAACATACATTACATTTATTTATTTAGCAAGTTATCTTGTAGTTAAAAACGCGTGCTCATTGAGGACATTAGCTTGACAAACTCTAAAACCACCACACATTTTTAAATGTATTTTATTATACTGTATAAACTTGTAGGTTTATTTTATTTATAGTACAGTGAAAATATTAACTTTTCCTTAGAGCCTTTTTAAATTTGTCAAATGAAATTATCATGTTTTTAAGAAATAGCTCTCACTTATATATTAACTTTCGATTACATTAGTTTTAAGCAATAAATTCCAAATAGTATCCCGGATTTAGGGATCAAAATTGTTTACATTTTACTAGTGTCCTCAGTTTTGTCTTGGTCTATTCTTCAATTTTCAAAATAGGTTAGATGCTTGTTATTGGCGAAATAAATTTGATTTTTCCATAGCAACAAAAGTTAGTGTGATTTAAACTTTTGCAAGAGAAGTATCTTTGACAAATAATCACACTTAAAACATTTTACAAAGAGGAGAAAGTTTTTATTCGTTGTCAAAATCATTGAAGAAATGTTTTAATTTTATCTTCAGCTGAGTGAGTGCCTTTTCATATACGTTTGTACAAACCCTGAAATCGGAGTATTTTCTTGCAGTCTTCTTGAAGTCGGAGTACTCGGCAGTCTTCCTGAAGTCAGAGTACTCGGCAGTCTTCCTGAAGTCGGAGTACTCGGCAGTCTTCCTGAAGTCGGAGTACTCGGCAGTCTTCCTGAAGTCGGAGTACTCGGCAGTCTTCCTGAAGTCGGAGTACTCGTGCAGTCTTCCTGAGGTCGGAGTACTCGTGCAGTCTTCCTGAGGTCGGAGTACTCGTGCAGTCTTCCTGAAGTCGGAGTACTCGTGTCGTCTTCCTGAGGTCGGAGTACTCGTGCAGTCTTCCTGAAGTCGGAGTACTCGTGCAGTCTTCCTGAGGTCGGAGTACTCGTGCAGTCTTCCTGAAGTCGGAGTACTCGTGTCGTCTTCCTGAGGTCGGAGTACTCGTGCAGTCTTCCTGAGGTCGGAGTACTCGTGCAGTCTTCCTGAAGTCGGAGTACTCGTGTCGTCTTCCTGAGGTCGGAGTACTCGTGCAGTCTTCCTGAAGTCGGAGTACTCGTGCAGTCTTCCTGAGGTCGGAGTACTCGTGCAGTCTTCCTGAGGTCGGAGTACTCGTGTCGTCTTCCTGAGGTCGGAGTACTCGTGCAGTCTTCCTGAGGTCGGAGTACTCGTGCAGTCTTCCTGAGGTCGGAGTACTCGTGCAGTCTTCCTGAGGTCGGAGTACTCATGCAGTCTTCCTGAGGTCGGAGTACTCGTGCAGTCTTCCTGAGGTCGGAGTACTCGTGCAGTCTTCCTGAGGTCGGAGTACTCGTGCAGTCTTCCTGAGGTCGGAGTACTCGTGCAGTCTTCCTGAGGTCGGAGTACTCGTGCAGTCTTCCTGAGGTCGGAGTACTCGTGCAGTCTTCCTGAGGTCGGAGTACTCGTGCAGTCTTCCTGAGGTCGGAGTACTCGTGCAGTCTTCCTGAGGTCGGAGTACTCGTGCAGTCTTCCTGAGGTCGGAGTACTCGTGCAGTCTTCCTGAGGTCGGAGTACTCGTGCAGTCTTCCTGAGGTCGGAGTACTCGTGCAGTCTTCCTGAGGTCGGAGTACTCGTGCAGTCTTCCTGAGGTCGGAGTACTCGTGCAGTCTTCCTGAGGTCGGAGTACTCGTGCAGTCTTCCTGAGGTCGGAGTACTCGTGCAGTCTTCCTGAGGTCGGAGTACTCGTGCAGTCTTCCTGAGGTCGGAGTACTCGTGCAGTCTTCCTGAGGTCGGAGTACTCGTGCAGTCTTCCTGAAGTCGGAGTATTTGTGCAGTCTTCCTGAAATCGTAGAGTTTGTGCATCTTCATTTTCTCTGCCTGCACCAACCTAGATGGCTTTGCTGGAAGCAGTTCTGTAAGTTTTTTTACTACACTAAAATATGTAAAACATATTTTCAACACATGCGTTGTGTTGCTAAGTGGTTATTTTTATTCCTTGGTTACAAAAGTATTGTTTTATGACATTTTTCGTCTTAGGTCAAAAAAAATCATTTGATGACACTTTTTGGTTGAGTTTATCGGCTGTTAAATGTGAATTATTCAACTTGTAGACAATTCAAACTTGTGCAACTATTGGTTTAGAGTAGCAATATAAATATCGAAGAGAACTTTTAAAGCTTAACAAGTAAACAAAATTTTGTCTTGTTATCTTAATGTAATTTTAAGAAACAATTTAGTTTGCCACTAGGACCAAAAGTGTTTTTTTATTATTCTCGTTCATTTTTCAAGACGTTAGTCGTTGTGTTAGCGAAAAGTCTTTATAACTATTAAAGATTTATTTTGTTACTGACCAAAATAATGTATAACTCTTTTAGCAACGTTAAGTATATGAAAATATTTAAAAAATATTCAATGGAAAAAAGCGATAGACAAAATGACGTAGCAGTCTAACTATTCCTGAAGAAAACAACTAGGAAGAAAACATATTTCATATTTCTGCTCCAGGTTGTAGAATGCACAACAGTAATACAATAAATGTGATTTGAAAAAGTGAAAAAGTACTGAATTTAATTCAAATTATTTTGTCTGCAACCTCGTCATCTTGTAAATCTAAAAGATTTGTAATTTTTTGTTGCAGGCCCTACAGGTTTCTGATAGGTGGTGGCGTCTTGTTGTCTGTGGTAGGCGGTCTTTGGTTTTTTTTCAGACCCCCTCCACCACCCTCTGAAGAACAGGAACACCATAGTATTGATTCTTTGTTGGAGTCATTGTTAATGTAAATGGACTATTTTGGTATGTTTTATAAATTGTTTATATTATTAAAACGCATATTTTGGAAAATATATTGCTTTATTTCACATTATCAAATGTTATATGGATTATTTTTACAAAACCAATTTGATTATACTTGAAAGAAGGTATCCATGATTAAATTTAAAACTTGTACTTGCCGAAAATGATTAAACATTGAGAGCGATTGATGGCCCAACAGAGTTAAAGGTTTTTGAAAGAGAAAGAGGATGAAACTTGATGTTTATTAGGAATTAATGCAAAAATATGAAAACTAATGACTAATGACCGAAAATCTGTGGTAAAAACTTGACAACATCGGATTTTTAGCCGATTGGTTTTGCGAGTTAATTTATTTTTACGTAGTTTTTTTATACCAGCTGATTTATCACTCCGGCATTAGCTAAACGTTTTAAAAATCGTAGATTATATTTACTGTTATTACCATGGCAATCATTACAATAAATTAATACTTTTGTCTGTCTTAAACTAGACATCCGAATGAGACGAAGTCCTAATGGAATTTATAAACAGGAATAGGCTTTTGGGTGGGGGTCAAGTGATAGCTGACTTGCTATGTCGTTTTCAATGCAATCAATAGTTCACACTTCGGATTTCAGTAGAACTTGAAGCAATCATCAGCATATTTAAGCAACTAAACTGAATTAATTGGTACATCAACTTTCAATCAGTTTTGTCTTGCAAAAAAATCCGTTGTTTTGCAATTAGTTTAGAAAAAAATAGTTTCCTAGTAGATTTTCTATATATGACTGTACTTTATAGTTAGTAAATAGAGGTTAGTTCATTGACTAAAATATGGTTAGAAAGTTTAACAATATCCATTCATGTTAAAATCTCAGTTTTTAGCGAATTTCCTCTATAGGGAAGAAGCTATTACCGTAGTCGGCATGGTAAGACCTAGGACCGGGACCATGATAACTTTTCGTTTTGAGGTCCCCAGACCCCAAAAACACCATTCGTTCAAAACTGTATGTGTGTGTGTGTGTGTGTGTGTGTGTGTGTGTGTGTGTTCTTGCGAATAAGCCGTTATTTGATCCGACATATGGTTACACACCCACACTATTAGATCCGATGGCGCTATTAGATCCACCCTGCTGGATCTAATAGCGCCAAAGTTCTTTTTTGAGTTTCTGGCGTTCCGGCCATCACGGAAATAGTCGAATTTACCCGATTTGAGCAGGATCTAATATAGCCGGTTTCAGACATATAGTGCGTGTGTATGAGGTTCCGGAAGTGGCCACCACGTTGTGCTGCGGTCGCGATTCAGGTGTGTATCGTAGCGTCGTCGGATCTAATATTGTAGGTGTGTAACCATATGTCGGATCTAATAACGGCTTCGTAAGAAGTTGACTTCTCGGCTCTCGTGTCGTTAAGCTGAGTAGAGTTGCTGGCTCAACTGCACTACTGCACTAGAGATGAATATTTTTGTATTATTTTTAGTAGAATATTAAGTTGTTAGTAGTGATGATATGTGATTACCATCGTTCATTTAGCAGAAGAGCAACATTTTGTGTTCACTTGTCAAAATTTAAAATGAAAAATGTTGAAATAGTTAATGAGGTAAGTTCACTTCTATAACATTAATTTAACATTTTGTAAAAGGCTACAGGGCATTATTACTTTTCTCGATGCATGACAATTGCTTTAATTTTAATTAACTTACTAACTTAGTTGACTGAATTGTCAATCTACTGCGTTTATACACAGTTTTCAGCTATTGTAAAGTTAAGAGCAGCAACTTGTGAGGTTAATTCTCTTGTCCATGTTCAGAATTACTGTTATTGGCGTTTTCTTTGTCAAAAATACCATTTATCAGATCTAGAAGATAACTTTGCTTGTTCATGTATTAATTTTATAAACAAGGTAACCTCTTCAAAACCTAGTTCAGTTGGCCTCCTTTTAGTTTGGTTTGATAATTCAAATAGGGTCTATTACAGTAAGCTTACCTATTTTACTACAGCTCAGGCCTGTTGACTTAAACTAAAGCTAAACTGAGCCTAGGCCCTATCACATAAGTAATTTATTTACCCTCCCTGTTAGTAGTATTTTAATTTTGGTCCCCCAAGCCCATGGCTCCTGGGTTTCATACATGAAATAGATTGGGTACACTTCCATTAGCGGTACGACATAAAAAACTGATATAGAGAACTGAACCAATTCAAATTCCTAACCGAATATATATTGAAACCTAATATCTATTCGGTATTGATATTTAAACCTAATCAATAGCAATCATAAACAAACACAATTTAACTATAACTTATGAATCTATATGCGGACATAATCGCAAAAACGTTGGGAGTCTGGGGGTGTGCCCCCCAGATAGAATAGCATACACGGCAGAGATCAGTTTATTACAAAGTTGGAATGGTTGGAAGGATTTTGTTTTTATACCTTTAGTATAAAAAATACCAAATTTGATCACCCTAAGCCACCTAACCCTCTTATTTAGAAAAGACCCCCCCCCCCACAATAATAATAATGAGCTTTATTTATTAAGGCCTACTCAAAGTTGGGACTGACAAGTGCCCTCTACCAAATATGTCTCGAAGACTGGCATCTTAAGAATAAATGAATAATGTAATTTAATTAATAAAATTTTTATCAACGTTAAAAACTGATAATACAAAAATTGGGTACACTTCCCGAAATAAAAACTGATTAAATATGTAATTTGATATTATAACTGAAGAGACGATAATAATCATAAACAAACTCGATTAATTTATTTGTATCAACTAAAATCTATTGCCTGATCGTGGAAATACCATGGGTTTATGTAGTCTGAGGGCATACCCCTCAAATAAAAAGTGGCAGAGATCAGGTTACCTAGAGGGAGGGTTAGGTACAGTTATACTAACGTGGTTTGGTTCGTCAGTTTGTTTGAATACGTGGGAAGTAAAGAAAAAAGAACAACATTTTGCTGTCAACTGAAAGAAATAAAACAGCAAATCTTTGTTTTAAAAACTTGTATATATATACAGGCTATCAATAATTAAAAATTGTGCTGATAACGTAGGCTAATTTGATACCACTTAATATTGTGCAACAATAAAAATCTGGGGTTTTTTATGAACAATAAACAGAGTAGACAGATCAAGTAAATTTGTATTTGCAAAAGAGTTTTTGCAGGTATAATTTAGGTTACATAGGCTAACGTAGGCTAATTTTGGTTTCGGTTTCATATGTTCAGTTATTAAATTGAAGTACATAATTTTATGACTTATGAAGTATTTTGGCTTTATGATATAAAATTACTTAACAAGAAGTGACAGATTTAGTAGCTTATACCCCCATAAGTCAACCGAAAGTAACCTCTTCAACGTTACCTCAAAACGAGCTTGACTGACCTCTCTACAGAAATCGTTTGGTAAAGAATTCTGTAATCTTGATGCTGTGACAACAAATGATTGATTATAATATAAAAGCATGAATATTCAACATAATTGCACCATAACGGGTACTTGTCATGCTTATATTTATAGTGAAAGTAAATTTGTATGCAAAATATTTGGGTTTTTTATCTGTAAAAATGCTGAATAACAACATTAAAATTGGTATTTTATTGTTTCTTTCAACTTAAGGTGTATAGTATTATAATACTTGGTACCGGTAATATGATCATCCCAGGTTAAATTAAAAATAAATCTAATGTTTTGGGCACATTGTAAAACTTATTCAAAAAATCTATACCACTGTTTCAAACGCTCCTGTGCAGTAATTTTTACCCAAAGTTTACAACAACACAGTCAATATAAAAATCTGACATTTCAATTTAATTTGATTGAATAAAATAGGATTGCAAACCCAAAAAGTTGAAAATTATTTTTAAGCTGTCCAATGGTTGAGTTAACCAATACGTGTCCACAAAGTGGTAGGGTTGAACAGTTTTTGAGTTTTGAAGCTGGTTATTGATAGCAATTTTCTGAACTCCCCACGATGACACCAGTAAATTGTATGGTTCAGAAAAGTATGGTGGTAGCTTCTAAAACCACCAGTAATTTTGTTTTCATGTGTTTTCCAGGAATCAGCCAATAAAGTGAAAGATCACAGTGCCTGATGACCAATCGCAGTAGTACCTGACCAAGCCTTCTGACCATTTAACTAGGCATATGTTAGAGACCTTAGTTTTAAATATTTGTAATTATTTGTAATACAAACAGTTTTCAAGATTAATTAATTTTAATTTTTCCCAGTTTACTTATCAATAAACAGATTGTACACATAAATTAGATAGATTAAAATAATTTCTAGTTAGCTAATTGAAAATTATTTTGTAGTTAGACTGCATTAAAACTGAACTAAAACACTTTATGATTAAATATTATAAATATTGTGTATATTTTCATTTGATTGCTATTCATTTGTCGTGGGTTGATGTTAAGAAGACAAATCTAATTATATTTTAGAATTTGTACGAATATAAAACTGAGTATTAAACCGTTTAACTTGAGCTGAAATGGATATATCTATCACAGACTCATATATACATAAATTTGTTGTCCCTTAATGTCACCTTCATAAAAAAGGGAAAATAGTAAAAGGATTGTTAAGACTGTATTTAGTTAGATTTGATGAATGTAATAGGTTAAGACTGTATTTAGTTAGATTTGATGAATGTAATAGGTTATTCTTTCTCTTAAATAATAAATTTAGTAGCAATGGATGAAAATACAACACAGATGTTTTATTATTTTTAATCATTAATGTTTTAAGAATAAAGGACTTACTACCTCTTCAATGGACATCAATTAATTTGTAGCTAAAAATAATTTAGGGTAAAGGTATTTAACTACTAGATTTTCCATTCCTATTTTATCAAGTCCTCTGTCCTTAATTCCAAAATCAGTATTTCCCAAAAAGCCAAAAGGGGCAGGTAATGTGAATAACTGTATATTCAAGTTGGTTATATGCATTATTTTGTGATATTTACAAAATGTAACTGTGCAATGTTGGTGGAACATTATTTTGCAACATATCATGTACATTATTTTGTTATGTTTTAAATACATAACTATGATATGAGAGGAAGTAGGACTTTTTTACTTTTTATATACGTTGAAGATACCTTGATAATATGTAACAATATGTACCTGATACATAATCTATGTTGCAATGATACATATCTGGTACGTATTTAATACCATCATGTGTTGTGTGGGACTAACGAAACTTGGTCATAAAGCAATAACAAGTAATATGTTTAACATCCAGTATTTATGTTATATGAAATAAATTATGTTTTACGGCTCACTTTATATTTATAAAAGTCTGTTTTTTGCAAAGTGAGGAAATATTTAACTAATACTAACAACATGAGGCAACATGAATTTCATACGTGACTGAAACCTTCAATACCCTCAATCCCTTAGCTAGCCTTTTACTTTCTCCCCCTTGTACATAGTATATGGAGAAAGTATTGTTTTCGTCAAAATTTTCGAATTTGAGTTGATAGTGGAAATATTCGTTTTAGTGCTCCCTGAACCCAAAAAAGTGATCTTTACGTGATGTCTGTGTGTCTATCTGTCTGTCTGTATGGATGCGTACAAAGCTAGAGCCCTAACCAATGGTCCGATTTTTATGAATTTTGGTATGTAGATACTAATCCACGATATATCCAGGTATTTTTACATTTTTTGGAATTTTTTATTTTTAAGGGTAGTTATCCCCCAAAAACCGCCAGAAACATGAATAATTAATATTTCTCAAAAACGGCGCTAACGATTTTGATTAAACTTTAGTCGTTTGTAGAACTTTAGTCTTCCAACAAAATGACACCACCAGCACTTCTGTAAACATTCGGGTTCAGAAATTACAAGACTTATAATATCAAAAATTCAGTTTTTTAATTTTTCATAAAAAAAACATAAATATAAAAAAGTATTACTATTCCCCAATAAATAGAGCTTAAAAAACTAAATAATGCAGAATTTTGAATTACTATTCTACGATTACTAGTTGCGGAGAAAATTTAAATTTTCATTTTGCGGTAAACGCAGTACGTTGTCCAATGTTATTCTTATGGGTAATACAAAAATTACTATTTCTTTCTTAATTACCGATCAATTTCGTCCAAACTTGATATGCTAGTCAAGTTAGCATTGACCAACAAAGGAAATTCGAAATATGTTACCCCTTAATAACCCTGGGGGGAATAGGGGGCATTTCCCATCTTAAAACCATGTGTGTAGCAATGGATTCTGTAGTGCCTCTAAAAGAGGGGTTTGGTGGATGTTTTTAAAAACAACTTGTTTACAAAATTTCTGTATATTCGACCGTGCTTTGTATTCTATATTTAGTAAACAAAAAGTAATTTATTCATTAAAGTTTGGCTAAAAGGGAGAAAGTATGTGTCAGTTTCCTGATACCGTTTATTTTTTAATCTTTTACTCTCGTTACGATAGTATTATATTTTTGAAACTCATAATAGTGATGGATTTGAATTTATTTTGTTATTTATTTGGACTTTACCTATCGCTTCTAGTGTTTAAAACTACACAACGAAGCGATAGGTAAAGTCCAAATAAATAAAAAATAGATAGTATTTTATTAAAATATTCAAAAAATACATTTATCTGATTTGAGCATGACATTTGAAATTATTGCATAAATCCGTCTACAGC
Organism: Allygus modestus; assembly: GCA_963675035.1. Lineage (NCBI taxonomy): Eukaryota > Metazoa > Arthropoda > Insecta > Hemiptera > Cicadellidae > Allygus > Allygus modestus. The sequence goes on from OY776111.1 coordinate 226,831,404, forward strand.
CCCTTTCACTCATATTCGGATCTAATAATGATATACACTGATCATCGGATCTAATAACAGCTTTATACATCATCAGATCTAATAACGACATACACTGACCATCGGATCTAACAATGACCTACACACTCATCATTGGATCTAATAACGACTTACATACCGGATCTAACAGTGAATGTAAAATACATACGACTAAACTTTAAATTACACTACTCAGAATGTGATATTGTTGCTTGGTATGATATACTAAGTAAGAGTGATGATTTGTAAGGCCGAATATAGACTCCTTCTGCCGGATCTAATATGGCTGGATTATTACTCGGATCTAATAACAGCTTATGCGTGCGTATGTGTGTGTGTGTGTGTGTGTGTGTGTGTGTGTGTGTGTGTGTGTGTGTGTGTGTGTGTGTGTGTGTGTGTGTGTGTGTGTGTGTGTGTGTGTGTGTGTGTGTGTGTGTGTGTGTGTGTGTGTCCGTGAGCACGATAACTCTCGTAAAAATTATCCGATTTTGATGAAATTTGGTATAAACGTGTAAAGCAACATTTATGACTTTAAGTTCGAAAACCAGCCAGATCGCTCTATCCGAAGGGGTATTTTGGGGGGGTTTTGTACCCCAAAAATGGGTTTTTTGATTATTTTACATATAATTTTTGTAACAGTCAAATTTTAGTATTTACCATTGGATTTATCTTAAAAAAACATAAAATTTGGTATTTTGATCATTCCTCTACGTCAATTGGTTACCGAGATATTGAAAGTGCTAAACACAGTACGTTGCCCAATGTTATTCTTACGGAGGAAAAGAAAAATGTTATATCTCTCTTATTTATGAACGTAAACTGACGAAATTTGGTATTCGGCTTCATCTGGTTGTGGTGCATTGATATTTGCTCAAAAAACAATTTTTTGTCAAAGGCTCCCGTAGCAGCAAACCTGCGTACTCAGCTCCATGTTATTCTTATAGATTATAATTAAATGCTATGTCTCCCTTAATTATGAACATAAATGAATGAAAACTGGTATATGACATCACCTAGTTGAGTTATATTGATATTAGCATAAAAATCCATATTTTGTGTTCCTTGATGCAGCAAACCTGCGTACTCAGCCCCAATGTTATTCTTATGGGGAATAATTGAAATTGTATATATTGCTTATTTATGAATATATTTTTATGAAACTTGGTAAGTGGCATTATGTAGTATCAAGACATTTATATCTCCATTGGAAATTTGCTGAGTATGCAGGTTTGCTGCGACGGGTGTATTTTTACACACTGTATAACATTTTAATTATTCTCCATAAGAATAACATGGGGACTGATTACCTAGGTTTGATGCTACGGGAACCATATGCAAAACATTTTGTTGTCCAAACAACAATAAACCACAGCCTGATGCTTCCATATACCAAGTTTTGTCAGTTTATGTTCTTAATAAGCTAGATATAATTTTTTTATTTTACTCCATAAAAATAACATTGGACAACATATTGTGTTTAGCACTTTCAATATCTCAGTAACCAATTGACATAGAGCAATGATCAAAATACCAAATTGTTTGTTTTCAAGCCGAATTCAAAAGTAAAAATTAAAATTTGATTAAAATAAAAATTACGTGTGAAAACCCCCAAAACCCCCCTTCAGATGGTGTGATTCGTCTGGTTTTCAACCTCGTTCAAATAAATGGTACTTTACACACTTGTGCCAAATTTCATTAAGATCAGACCTTTTTACGAGAGTTATCGTGCTTACGGACACACATATATATGTATATATACACTTATATAAAAAATTGAAGGAATGGTGTTGCTGGCATCTGGGGACCTCAAAATGAAAAGTTATCATGGTCTTGGGCTAAAGTCTTACCATGAGACTACGGTAATAGCTTCTTCCCTATAGGGGAAATTTACTAAAAAACACATTATTTGCCTTTTTAAATGAAACCTGCTTACTCAGCCCTAATATTCTTATGGAGAATTAAGTTAAATGGTAAAACTTATTGTATGAATGTTATTTGTATGAAAAGTGGTAATTGTTTTTATGTGGTAAGAGACACATATATATGCAATGGAAATTCGCTGAGTACACAGGTTTGCTGCGATGCTGCAATTATTTATATTAAGAAGTGCAGCTTAAGACTTCACCTTGATTAATCTATCTATATTATTAATACACTACATTCAAACCATTCAAACTTTGTAAACAATAAGGCTTTTAGGGAATTTCCCCTATAGGGAAGAAGCTATTACCATAGTCGGCATGGTAAGACCTAGGCCCGGGACTATGATAACTTATCGTTTTGAGGTCCACAGATGCCAAAAACACCATTCGTTCAAAACTGTATATATATATATATATATATATATATAAAATCACATAAAACCAAAATTATCTACAAAAACAGTTTATATTTCGGTTTACACCATCTTCAGAACTTGATACAAAATTAGATAACCTACATATTTGATAACAACTAACTGAGTACTATGTGTTGTAAATCTTATCAGAAATCACATGTTTTTAAAACAGAAAATTTGTACATCTATATATATTAAACAATTGGAGCTTTGTGTAACTTTTTCTTTATGTTTAACGAATGTTTAGGCTTTTTGGACACTTTGATTCGGTTACTAGTTGGCATGCCTGTTCGAGACTTCTAAGTGACGACACGCTGAACTTTTTGGTGATTTGTCTAATTGGCTTGACTTGATATGTATTTTCGAAACTGTCACCGTGTTTCTTTCCGTGTGTCACTAGGGGTTTGGTCTCATCCTGATGCTTGTATGCAAACCGGTGACCCGTCATCCTTACTCTTAGTGTGTTTGTTATAGAGCCTATGTAATCTTTAGGGCATTTCTTACATTTTATTTGGTATACAATATTTTTTGAGTCACAGGATATATATGTCCGTGAGCACGATAACTCTGTACTGATGCTGCACTGATGTTATTCTTATGGAGGATAAGAAAAATTGTATATCTCGCTTATTTATCAACTTATCCTGATGAAACTTGGTATATTGCTTCATATCATTGTGGTCTATTGATATTTGCACTAAAAAACATTTTTTGGTCGATATTTCCCATAGCAGCAAACCTGCGTACTCAGCCCCCATGTTATTCTTATAGAGAATAAGTAATGTGTTATCTCCCTTAATTATGAACATAAATGAATAAAATTTTGTATGTGGCTTTTCCTAGTTGAGTTATAAATCCCCTTTTTTTGTTCCTTACCTCAGCAAACCTGCATAATCAGCCACCATGTTATTATTATGGAGGATAATTAAAATGTCATAAATCGTTTATTTATGAATGTATATTGATGAAACTTGGTATGTGGCTTTATGATGTATTAAGATACATATATATGCATTGGAAATTCCCTAAGTACGCAGGTTTGCTGCTAGGGGGTATGTAGCTTTTCCTCAGTTAATTTTAATGTAAACCTCACATTTGCTTTTACCAATCAGTTCAGCTATACAAAAAAATCATTTTGGTGTTTAAATTGTGATTGTACGTCCAACCGTTGCAGAGATATTCAAAGTGCTAAACACAGTACGTTGTCCGATATTATCCTTATGGAGAATAATACAAATTTGATATCTCGATTATTTATGAACGCATATTGATGACACTTGGTATGTGGCTTCACCTAGTACTCGTATATTGGTATTTGCACAACAAAATAACTTTTTGCCAATTTTCCCCGCAGCAGCAAACCTGCATACTCAACCCCCATGTTATTCTTATGGAAAAAAAGTAAATTGTAATGTCTCCCTTAAGAGTCTTCATCACCGGAAGTTGCCGGACGCCATCTTGGTGTTTTGTTCCATAAGGCCAATGTTAACTTTGTGCCTCCGTTACTACTCACCTGATCGTCACAAACAATTAATTCTGGTGTCAAATTAAAGGTTTCGTCGTCCTCTAGGGAAATGCAATACTCGAATTTGTTTTTTTAAAACAAATTAATAAGAACATGTGCAGTGTTTTAGTTCAAAATTAAACTATTTCTTATGCAACTATGATACCCAAATTAAGGAATTCGCCATTGTATTCCCCTAGAGGACGACGAAACCTTTAATTTGACACCAAAATTAATTGTATGTTACGATCAGGTGAGGAGTAATGGAGGCACAAAGTTAACATTGGCCTTATGGAACAAAACTCCAAGACGGCGTCTAGCAACTTCCGGTGATGAAGACTCTTAATTATGAACATAAATTAATCAAACTTGGTACGGTATGCAGCTTTGACTGGTTAAGTTATATTTATAATTGCATAAAAACATATATTTCGGGTTCCTTGTTGCAGCAAACCTGCGTACTCAGCTTTCAATGTTATTCTTATAGAGAATAAATAAATTCTATATATCACTTATTTATTCGTGTACTTTTATGAAACTTGGTGAGTGGCTTTATGTGGTAGTGAGAAACATATACGTGCATTGGAAATTTGCTGAGTACGCAGGTTTGCTGCTACGGGGTATTTTGTTTAAAGACTTACACCCACATATTATATACCAAAACGTGCATTTAGGTGTGCAGATGTGTAAACTGGCTTTAGATTTTTGATTTAGGTCATAGAACTCGAAAACAATCCAAAAAACTGAAAGTTTGTAACATTTTGGATTTTTAAAGTTTAAATAACCACAGTTTTGCAAATGTGATGACACAAACATAATTCTACTTTTCAACTAACCTGTTCCTTCTAGGCGTCTTGCCAACTCATTTGCGAAAATCACATTAGCAAATTTACTATCGGCATAAAGTTTGGATTGTGATGTTTCTTCAATTGGATTTGGATTTTTTAAGTCTAAATAACCATAGTTGTGCAATTGTGATGACACAAATATGATTCTACTCTTCGCTGTCTTTTTCATAAGGTCTGCAACAATGAAAATAGTTGTACAATCGTATAAAATACTGTTATTTATTACAGTACACACATACTAAATTAACTCCCTACGTTTTAATAGAGTTAAGTACTTTTAAAAGGTAAAACCTGATAATTTCAAGAGTGTAGAGTTTAATATGTGTAACAAAATGTAAAACTTACATTACAATAATGGCCATAGCTCTTAATTAATTTTTTACAGATGTTTGCAAACTTACAATAAATAGCGTCACAGTTTATGTCATAAACAAATTAATCTTATCATTAACATAGACACATTTAAATCAAAGATAATTATACATTTAGATTAAGAGAAAGGTGGAAAGTGAAAAGCTCTTCAAAAGAATAAAAAGCTTGTTAGCTTTTAGCATAGAAAAATAAACCAGGTACCTGGTTTATTTTTCTATGCTTTTAGCGAATTTCCCCTATAGGGAAAAAGCTACTACCATAAGTTTCATGGTAAGACTTAAGCCCGAGACCATGATAACTTTTTGTTTTGAGGTCCCCAGATGCCAAAAACACTATTCGTTCAAATTTATATATATATGTGTCCGTTACTTTTGAAAGAAATGCCCGATTTTGATGAAATTTAGCACAAATGTGTATAGTAACATTCATGAATTTAAGTTCGAAAACCAGAATAATCGGACCATTGGAAGGGGGGTTTATGGGGTTTCAACATTTCCAAAAATCAGTTTTTTGCTCTTTTCATCCTGAAATTTTTAAAACACACAAGTTTTGTTTTGACCATTTTATAGAGCTTAAAATATATATATATATATATATATATATAGTATTTGGAATTATTAACCTAGGTTAAGTGGTTGCGGAGAAAATCCAAAAAACATGTTCATAAAATCTCCCATGTTAATCTTGTTGGAAAATGGGTTTTAGCTTTTCCTCAATAAATTGTTCTATAAACTTCCCATTTGCTTTTATCAATCAATTCAGCTCTACAAAACAATCATTTTGGTGTTTAAATTGTGATTCTACGTCCAACCGTTGCCGAGATATTCAAAGTGCTAAACACAGTACGTTGTCCAATGTTATCCTTATGGAGAATATTTAAAATTTGATATCTCGATTATTTATGAACGTAAATTGATGAAACTTGGTATGTGGTTTCACCTAGTACTGGTATATTGATATTTGCACAACAAATTTATGTTTTGTTGATTATCCCCGTAGCAGCAAATCTACATACTTAGCCATATAATGTTATTCTTAGGTCGAATAAGTAAAGTTTTATATCTCTCTTAATCATGAACATAAATTATTAAAACTTGGTATGTAGCTTCACCTGGTTGAGTTGTATTGATAATTGCTTAAAAACACATTTTTTATCTTTCTCGTTGCAGCAAACCTGCGTACCCCAGCTCAGCTCTCAGCTCTAATGATATTCTTATGGAGAATAAATTAAACTAGAAACCGCCCAATGGTCGAAATTCAACCAAATATTATTTGACGAATATTTGAAAAAAAGTTTAATATTTAGTGGGTTTTGTTGCGCTCATCTCTCTCTCCTTCTCTCTTCCCTCTCTCTCTCTCTCCCCCAACTCTCACCCCCAGGTAATTTTTATAATGTGGAGTTAAAAAGGACAGCAGAAGGGCATTACCATTCCAGTAAACAGTAACCTTTTTATTTATGCCCGAATCCTCTCCACCTCACCCTCTCCCCAGCCCTCATCCTTCCCCCTCACAGATAAAAAGGATAATAGAAGGGTGTTACCATTCCAGTAGCTACTAGTATTCGTATTTACATTATGCCTGAAAAATTTGTTCTCCCTGTTTTGCTAGCATTTGTTATATCAACAGCTGTCAAATTTTTTTATAACTTTATTTGTAATTTTACAATCTGTTCAAAAAGAATGGAACAATCAGCAAAAAAGATAAAATAAATTACATAACATGGGCAAGTTGCTGTCCAATAACAGATCTTGCGTCAAACATTCTTCCAATTAAAAATATTAAGTAAATCTGTATGGCAGTTCAAGCACTTAAACATTTTTCTTGAGCATGTTAGTAAACTCGCTATTGTCAAGGAGGTTAACAGCTAAATAATTTGGATGTTGTTCTAATTTTCTTTGGTAAATCTGGCTGTATCGTGTAATTTCTTCTTTTATGGTTGGAATTTTCAGATCTTCATGAATAGTCTTATTTGAAATGAACCAAGGAGCACAGATAATTTTTCTCAATGTTTTTGACTGGAATCTTTGCAAAATTTCAATATTAGATTGGCTTGCTGTTCCCCACAGCTGTATACCATATGTCCACATAGGCTTTATCATAGTTTTGTACAATGTAATTTTGTTAGTCAATGATAATTTAGATTTTCCACAGATTAGCCAATTGAGTTTTCTAATTTTTAGTTCCATTTGTTGTCTTTTACACAATACATGATTTTTCCAATTTAGTCTTTTATCAATGTGAATTCCTAAATATTCAACTTCAGTCAAGGCAACGTTGTTTATAAATACGGGGGGACAGTCTACTCGTCTAAGAGTAAGGGTGAATTTAGCTTCGTTTACCCGAACCCTCCAGATCTTTAGCCAAGCTTGAAAGTCATTCAGATAATTTTGTAAATTATCTGAGGCAGTTTGGGGGTTTTCATGGCTACACAATATTGCAGTATCATCCGCAAATGTAGCGACTGTGACGTCTTCATCTGAGGGAATATCAGAAGTATATATCAAATACAAGATAGGGCCAAGAACACTACCTTGGGGAACTCCAGATTGAATTGGCTTTAGTTCGGTCAATACATTATCAAATTTAATTTGGAAAAACCTTTCAGATAAATATTATTGTAACAAACTAAAATAAGAATGAGGAAGAACCTTCTTCAATTTATAAAAAAGTCCTGTGTGCCAAACTTTGTCAAACGCTTGTTGTACATCCAGAAAAGCGGCAGAACAGACATTTTTGGACCCAAATGTATTTTTATCTCATCTACAAGTCTATGAGATTGTTCAATGGTAGAGTGTTGCTTGCGGAAACCAAACTGATGATCAGGAATCAAATTTTGCTCACTAATAGTAGTATTTAATCTTTTTAGAATCAACTTTTCAAACAATTTAGATACCATGGGTAGCAGACTAATAGGCCTATTAGCCCAGTCAATAAACTAAAAAAAACGTCATTTGTCACAACTAATTAGGGGAAAGCTGACTTTTTTATATGTGATAGACCCTTATGAGATGTGTATTTTCTCAAAAGTCCCCGCCTCTCCCCCTTGGGCTTCCCCCCAATCCTCCCTTTTAACCTAAAAATGCAGAGTTTCACTAGAACGCCTATAATTGCCTTAAAATAAATCGTAGCGAATTATTCTTTTTGTTTTCTTTTGTTCCTTATTACTTTTTTAAAAAGTTCAGTTCTTATGCATGTTTCGTTAAAATTAGTATTTAAGCCGGTATTAGACACAAAATCAAATAAATGGTTTCTTAATTGATTTAAATTTACATTGTTAACCATATTTCCAAAACTATTTAAAACACACAAAAGTACTAGGAATAAATATTGTAGTCTGTATTTTGAGCTTTAAAATGGTATAAGTGATTGCATGTTTGTGATTATCGCTTGCGCTTGGAATGTCATCTAAGTTTGCGCTAGCGCGCCGCCCCGCACCGACGACGACGACGCCTCGTGGACCGATGAACTTTGAAGAGACAACGACGACAATAACTGGATTTAATTTATGTAATAGTTTGCAAGTCAAGGCTTGGATTGCAAATATATTAGATAAGTTCTTTACAACGATAAATATATTACAACTTTGTATTAATTTATACTGAAATGTTTCAGAAACAATAATAAATTATACAAATAAGTTTTTATTGTTTTTGCCATTCATTGTATATTTTTTACCAAGTATGCCATGAAAGAAATTAGATTAAAGGTATTAAAATTATATTTTGAATGCCAGTTTTGGTTCGGGGGGCTAACCCTACCCTGTATAATGTAATAAATAGGGATTTCCATTATCCACCACCCATGGACCCGCCATGCCCGGACTGGCCAAACCGGCAACCGTCATATATTGATCAAATCCTTGAAAATGGTTACGAATATTTTTTTAAATATTATAATATATGACGGTGTCACGGACCACCCACCCACCACATAACAAATTGATTACAAATGTTACAATATATATACAATTTATTAAATATTTTATAATATATATACAACTGATTACAAAATATTACAATGAACCACGTTTAAACTACTTAGTTTAAAGAGCCATCAACTATATCGTCATACTTCGGAGTGTTCAGACATGACAACCCGTTGCATTGTTCACACATAGCGGAACAGCTAAAACCAGATTTTCTGCAGCCGCAGTAGCTTCCACATCCAGACTTACAGGAGCAAGACACAAGTGAAAGCAGGTCATCAGGAGCAAACTGTTTTTTTGTTGGGACTGGTGTTAAGATTTTTATTTGTTGCCCGTGTTCAGTCACATTTTCGAGTCTCAATCCCCAAACCGTAGGATCAAGTCGGTTCCCTAACCAAAACTGTACTTGATAATATACCCTTAGTAAATGCTGGTGGCACGCTTCTGAAGTCGGAGGGAGTTTAGCTACATAAAATTTTGATTTTAGTCTAGATTTCATTGTCAGTCTTATAAATTTAATGAACCGAGCTTCATTTAAGCTCCAAGTAGCTTCCAAGTCCTTACATATCGAGAACAAACTTTTCTCCATTTTTCACTAGGTCAGCTTCAGCAACATCTGTTTGAAGAAAAATCTCTGTTATCTTTTTGGATTCTGCACTGGTCTTAATCATTTCAACAGCTCTTGTCTTTCCAAGCCCATAGAAGGATGACGTGGTATCGCAACCACTTATTGCGTGGGCAAATAGCAAGCAATTCCTGTTATCTTTCTACATCTTAATAGCCTTCTCTATACTGTAGAATGTCCTCGAAGGGTCTTTACCACCTACATTTTTACAGAAATAAATAGACTTCCCTTCAGGTACAAGACTCACTAGAAGGACAATAAGATCCGTATCTGTTCCAACGACAATCACTTTTGTGGAACTTATGAGCTAAGAAAGAAGCTTTCCTATCAAATAAGAAGAACAAAGAAAGAATTATCGAGGAACTGTGTCACGAGTTGAATGAATCTGGTTTTAAGACAGTCAAAGCAACAGGGGATGCTGATGTTGACATTGTTCAAACTGGCATTCAGCAGCTCATAAGTTCCACAAAAGTGATTGTTGTTGGAACAGATACGGATCTTATTGTCCTTCTAGTGAGTCTTGTACCTGAAGGGAAGTCTATTTATTTCTGTAAAAATGTAGGTGGTAAAGACCCTTCGAGGACATTCTACAGTATAGAGAAGGCTATTAAGATGTACAAAGATAACAGGAATTGCTTGCTATTTTCCCACGCAATAAGTGGTTGCGATACCACGTCATCCATCTATGGGCTTCGAAAGACAAGAGCTGTTGAAATGATCAAGACCAGTGCAGAATCTAAAAAGATAGCAGAGATTTTTCTTCAAACAGATGTTGCTGAAGCTGACCTAGTGAAAAATGGAGAAAAATTTGTTCTCGATATGTATGGACTTGGAAGCTACGCCAGCTTAAATGAAGCTCGGTACGTTAAATTTACAAGACTGACAATGAAATCTAGACTAAAATCAAAATTTGATTTAGCTAAACTCCTTCCGACTTCAGAAGCGTGCCATCAGCATTTACTAAGGGTATATTATCAAGTACAGTTTTGGTTAGGGAACCGACTTGATCCTACGATTTGGGGATGGAGACTCGAAAATGTGACTGAACACGGGCAACAAATAAAAATCTTAACACCAGTCCTAACAAAAAACAGTTTGCTCCTGATGACCTGCTTTCACTTGTGTCTTGCTCCTGTAAGTCTGGATGTGGAAGCTACTGCGGCTGCAGAAAATCTGGTTTTAGCTGTTCCGCTATGTGTGAACAATGCAACGGGTTGTCATGTCTGAACGCTCCGAAGTATGACGATATAGTTGATGTCTCTTTAAACTAAGTAGTTTAAACGTGGTTCACTGTAATATTTTGTAATCAGTTTTATATATATTGTAAAATGTTTAATAAATTGTATATATATTGTAACATTTGTATCAATTTGTTATGTGGTGGGTGGGTGGTCCGTGAAACCGTCATATATTATAATATTAAAAAAACTATTCGTAACAATTTTCAAGGATTTGATCAATATATGACGGTTGCCGGTTTGGCCAGTCCGGGGCACGGCGGGTCCATAGGTGGTGGATAATGGAAATCCCTATTTATTACATTATACAGGGTAGGGTTAGCCCCCCGAACCAAAACTGGCATTCAAAATATAATTTTAATACCTTTAATCTAATTTCTTTCATGGCATACTTGGTAAAAAATATACAATGAATGGCAAAAACAATAAAAACTTATTTGTATAATTTATTATTGTTTCTGAAACATTTCAATATAAATTAATACAAAGTTGTAATATATGTATCGTTGTAAAGAACTTATCTAATATATTTGCAATCCAAGCCGTGACTTACAAACTATTACATAAATTAAATACAGTTATTGTCGTCGTTGTCTCTTCAAAGTTCATCGGTCCACGAGGCATCGTCGTCGTCGGTGCGGGGCGGCGCGCTAGCGCAAACTTAGATGACATTCCAAGCGCAAGCGATAATCACAAACATGCAATCACTTATACCATTTTAAAGCTCGAAATACAGACTACAATATTTATTCCTAGTACTTTTGTGTATTTTAAATAGTTTTGGAAATATGGTTAACAATGTAAATTTAAATCAATTAAGAAACCATTTATTTGTTTTTGTTGTCTAATAACGGCTTAAATATTAATTTTAACAAAACATGCATAAGGACTGAACTTTTTAAGAAGGTAATAAGGAACAAAATAAAAAAATAATTAATTCGCTACGATTTATTTTAAGGCAATTATAGGTGTTCTAGTAAAACTCTGCATGTTTAGGCTAAAAGGGAGGATTGGGGGGGAAGCACAATGGGGAGAGGCGGGGACTTTTGAGAAAATACACATCTCATAAGGGTCTATCACATATAAAAAAATCAGCTTTCCCCTAATTAGTTGCGATAGAAAACCTTTATTGACTGGGCTATATGATAAAGCTTCATTTGGTGGCTTGCCTGGTTTGGGAATAACAATTATTTGTGCTACTTTAAGTTGTATTGGAAAGTATTGTAGACGTAATATTGCATTTAATATAAATGTTAGTAATAATATACCCTTTCTTGGTAATTTCTTAAGAATCTTCCCAGTAATGAGATCGTAACCCGGAGCTTTATTTAAGTTTACTTCTTTAGTTATTGTATTTGAAATTTCAGTAGGGGTAAATGACACAATTGATAAAGATAATTGAAGAGGTGAGTCCAAAAACTCAAGAATTTCACTATCATCATTTGGGGGACTTGGCGTTAAAGGCTGAAATACTTCAGAGAAATAATCTGAAAAGATAGATGCCTTTTCAGTGTTTTTCTTAGCCCAAGCACCATTTCCTGCTTGTAAAGGTGGAATATGTTGTATAGGGCGTTTCAAGTACTTTGTAGACTTCCTCAGCGAATAATCAGTGGCTTCGGTAGGAGACAGGTTTTTAGTATAATCATCAAACCATTCGTTTTTTAGCTTCATCAAACTCCTTTTTAATGTTTGAGCTGCATTGTTAAATCTATTCTTGTCGATTGGACTTCTGGTATTTTACCAAATCCTCCATAGTCTTCGCTTTTCTGCAATTTTCTTTTTTATGAAGATAGGATAGTTGAAACATTTTGTCTTGAAAGCCTCCGATTTCGGAGTTGCCTCCCAAGCTGCTGTCTGAATAGTAGTGTTTTAAAGTAGTTAATTGATTCCTCCAAGTCATTTGGGGATTTGAGTGGTATTTTTAAGTCAGCGTTGTTGCTAAGTGTTCCCCTAAAGCATTCCCAATCAGTGAATTTGTTATAAAAAAATGGGGGCTTTTCTTTAAGCAAACTGAACTACTGAATGTCATGAGTACAGGAGAGTGATCAGACAAGAGGTCAAGGGAAGATTCAACATGAACATAGTTTTGTGAAATACCTTTTAAAACGAAGAAGTCCAATAAATCTGGAATCTTGTTTCGGTCTGTAGCCAATATGTAGGTTGTCCTGATGAAATACAATCGAGTCCGCCTTCTGATACGGCTCTTAAAAGCGTCCTTCCTCTAGGATTTATTAGCCTTGAGCCCCAATACGTATGTTTGGCATTGTAATCATGCCCTGCGATAAACTTTGGGCCGAGAGACGAAAAATAATATTTGAATTGATCTTTATCAATGATATGGGGTGGAGGACAGTAGACCGCCGACAATGTCAGAGAACTGTTATTTTCATCTTCTAAAAGAATAGAGCTAGCTTGCAAAAAGTTATTTTGGATTTTAGGAAGTTCATATTGTTTGATTTTTTTGTGAACCAACGCAGCTGTACCTCCATGCCCCCTATTACCCGGGTGGTTAGAACAGTAAACATTAAAATCTGAAATATTGAAAAAACTTCTATCAGTGAAATGAGTCTCAAAAATTAGGCATACATCTATTTTCTGTTGAGCAATAAACAATTTAAGTTCTTGGCAATGATTTACCAAGCCGTTGGCATTCCAAAGAGCTATTCTTAGAAAAGAGTTCATGTTAATTTATTTATAGCAGTGGTTAGTAGGTTCATCAGAGTACCTATTTGTTGAGTCTGTTGTAGCAACAATTTTTCAAATTTATCGATGAAACATTGTATTGTTTGTTCTAGGTTGCTTGGATTACAATTGTCCGTCGTTTGTGTGTGATTTTTGCGAGTTGTAGCTTGAGCGTATGTTTGAGGTCTGTCATTTTGATCACAAGGGGTACGTATGGTCAGACGTTCACTTTGGACACATTCAGTAGGAACTGACTTGTTAAGTGATTTCTGATACAAAGGAGGGTACATTGTGTTGTTTCCTTCCTTAGGGCCATCGGGATAACGAGAGCCAGGTATAGATGGACGTCTATCTCGGACATTCTCAGTAAGACTTGATTCTGGATTGTCAAAAGATTTTTGACGCAAGGGAGGGTACGATTTGATTTTTATTTCTTTATATAAGACACATCCCTTATAGTTTGCGGGGTGATTTCCCTCACATAAAGCACATTTTGGCGGTTCCGAAGGGGATTTTTTACAGGCCAGCGTGTCATGATTCTGGCTGCATTTTACACATTGAAACTGATACCAGCAATAAGATTTCGTGTGTCCATACTTTTGACATTTTTTTGCACTGGACGATTTCAGATTTTTTCCTAGGGGGTTCAAAAATAATCTTGGCATTTAATAGGTATTGGGTCTTATATATCTCTTTGTTGTTGTCACTAGGTTCAAGATCCACAAAAAACATTGACAGAGGGGCTTTGGTTATAAAGTGCTTAATGTTTGCAATGTTACGCACTTTATGACCATTTTCCTCTATAGACAGTTTTAAGTCATTCAAGTCTGTCGAAAAATGCATATTTTTAAGAACAACTCTATAAGCTCTGTCTTGTTTGACTTGGAAAGTATGAAAACTAACTAACAGTCAGTTTGTGAACTAAAAGTCGGTATGAGCTTATAGTAGTAGGACAGATTTTTACTTTATTTTCACTAAGGCATTTATATGTGTACTCGTTCTTTGAAATTACAGATTCGATTGATGAGATCATTTGTTTAATATTTGTAATATCAGGTATAAATATCGGTGGAGGCTTAACCTCCTTTTTATCCGATAGATCAGGATTAGATTCATCCATGTTTTGTGTCTCATTGAGGGGTTGGAACATATTTTGTGTTTCAACTGTGTTAGATAATTGACGGGCTTTCTTTGAAATTGGAGGGTTGACATTTAGTTGAATTCTTTTAGTACCAGGCACAGTCTGCCAGACACCATCAAGTTGTTTATCCGCGCCAAAATCAAATTTAGGAATTATCTTTAATTGGCTCTGATTGTCAACGCTTTCGTTAACATTCTTTTGTTGTTTAGGATTAGAAAACGAACAATAGTCATGGTCAGACATATTACTGGAACAGCCAGTCATAGTAAATTCCTTTTTAACAAAGATTAGGGATTGTAAACAAAAAGATAAACAAACAGAAGAAAAAAACCAGAGTAAGGTTATGTAACTTAAAAACAGAAAAAAAAACAATTAAAACACAACAAAACTGAGTATTAATGTGGATATTTAAAATAAGCAAAAATATGAGTACTTAGTAACAGAATTATATAGTTCCTTTAGATTTGGACCAAAGATAATTCTCCTAAAAACTCACATAATTAATTCTGCATTCACACTCGACACTGAACATATGGCCAATGGACTCCTAGAATAGCTGTCAAATATAGAATTATTTAATCAATTACTGTTCTTTCATAAGAATAACATTGAAACTTTGAAAGCCTGTGAGGCGTAGCCCTGAGGGCCGATGAAAATTATAATAGGTTTCTGCTACACATTTCTTTCTACTGACACTACCTTTCTAACGGTATGCGCAAATTTCTCCTACGATGCACACAAGGTCAGAAAAAAGGATGACAAGTTTTGTGCTTGCCTATTAATATAGATATGCTATATATCTCTTATTTATTTATGTATTTTTATGAAACTTGGTAATTAAGTGGCTTCATGTGGTAGTAAGAAACATATGCATGCATTGGAAATTCGCTGAGTTTGCTGCAACGAGGGTACTATACTTTCTGAATGTACTATAAAATCATGTTTCCCATATATGTTGGTTTCAAAAATATAAGCCTATGGTGATGGAAAATGTTTTCCTCTGGTATTGTAGGGATGAGTTAGTAACCTAATATTAATGTTTAGTTTTCCATTTTTTCTGCAAAAATGGATTGAAATATTGAAATATACAGTGTGTTCATTTTTTATGCTCACCACTGAGATCTCGTAACCTTAATCCATTGACCAAGGATCCATTCCTTAAACATTGGGATCTCGTACAAGGAGGGTTAAATGAGCAAAGTAAAGTATAATTATAAACAAAATCAAATGGCGCAAAGAAATAAAAAATATTCCACCAAACTCGTTCGCAACGCTAAAAAAAATTTTTGACCAAAAACAAAAATAGCTTATAACTCTTATTTTTCAAGATACAACAAAATATACCGGATCAAAGTTGCGTGAAATTTTAGTAGAATTTGAATATTTAAAATTAAAAGTTAAATAATAAACTGGGTTTCTGAAATAAAATGGCCAAGTCTAAAATCTTTAATTCAAGTATAGTGTTTTCTATTTTGATGTGAAAGTAATTATTTTCCTGATTTCAAAAATACCACATATGTGATATTTTATTCATAAAATAAGTCCACAATTTAACGAAAACATATTTTTAGCAACCATATGACGGATATGTTGTACTGGCTCCAACATAAAAGTATTAAATTTATGTTTTACAGCTGATTTATATAAAACAGCTGATTCATGGAGAAATCAGCTAATTAACAATGTAAGAAAATATGATTTTTGTAATAGCATGTTATTAAAAAATGTATGATTTTCTTAAATTGATAAACAGTTGATTTCTATGAATAATCATATGGTTGCTAAAAAGAAGTTTTTGTTGAATTATGGAATTATTTTATGAATAAAATATCACGTATGTGGTATTTTTGGATCAGGAAAATAATTTGTTTCACATAAAAATATAAAAACACAACACTTGCATTACATATTTTAGACTTGACCATTTTATATCAGAAACCGAGTATATTATTTAATTATAAGCTAGATATTCAAATTTTACGTAAACTCTCATGCAACTTTGATCCGACATTTTTTTTTGTATCTTGAAAAATAAGAGAGTTATAAACCATTTTTGTTTTTGTTCAAAAATGGTTTTTTTAGCGTAGCGAACGAGTTTGATAGAATATTTTTGATTTCTTTGCGCCATTTTATTATTTACTGTAGTTTATAATTACGCAATACTTTGCTCATTTAACCTTCCTTGTAACTATTAAGGTTTACGAGATCATGATGGTGAGCATAAAAAAATGAACACACTGTGTACATATTGGCTGCTAACAATAAAGGCTTTTAAACTGTTAAATGATCCTTTAGTGGATCATAAACGTTTAGCTTTAGCATAATTCTAATAGCCTTTCTTTGTTACTTTAAAATACTTTCCATATTAATTTTGTTAGTCGATCTGTACTGTGAAATGCAAAATAACATGTGAGGATGCTCATGAGCAAAATATTTTTTTCAAAATCTTTACATCACAATAATAGCACACTATAATAGCGGCCAAATAAATTGACAGTTGGACTGTAGCCAATTACATGGCTGTACGATGTCACTGTTGCCATTTTGCCATAGAAAAATATCATTCGAATGTTATTCTGATCAGCTGGTGTGGAGTTTTGGCAATGCAGCCATCTACGATTGTATTGGCTGATATCGGTTGATAGCATGGTTTGATAACCACGTCCTCAACTGGTAATTTATTTGGCCACTATTATAATGCTCTAATAAGTTTGCTACTGCATAAACTCCAAAGTTTATTTTAGTTAGAAGTTTATATATATGATCATCCAAATTTAGGTATTCATCTATAATGTTAACCCCAGCAAATTTACATTATCCAGGAATCTTTCAATATTCTGTTTTGTGGAGTTTAAATTTTGTTGTGATCAAAGGTAAATTGTGTTTTTTAAGAAAAATTCCAATACTCTCTAATTTACTTCTCGCAAAAATTCCTTTTTCCCCTGGGCTCCTCGATGATACCACCAGATTTGCATAGTTGGCATATAGACATAGGGCACTATTCAGATTATGTACTATAGTGCCTTATCCATCCTCTTTAGGTAACAAAGAAAAAATACCCCCTTCGCAGCAAACCTGCGTTCTCAGCAAATTTCCAATGCATTTATATGTTTCTCACTCCTACATAAAGCCACTTACCAAGTTTCACAAAAATACATTCATAAATAAGTGATTTATAATATTTTATTTATTCCCTATAAGAATAACAATAGGACTGAGTACGCAGGTTTGCTGCAGTGAGGAAGATAAGAAATGAGTTTTTATGCAATTATCAATATAACTGAACCAGGTGAAGCCACATACCAAATTTTATTAATTTATATTCATAATTAAGGGAGATATAAAAATTTACATATTCTCCATAAGAATAACATTAGGGCTGAGTATACAGGTTAGCTGCTACGGGAAGAATAAAAAAAATCAATTTTTTGTGCAAATATCAATATACCAGTGTAACATGAAGCCACATACCAAGTTATCATCAATATACATTCATAAATAATGAAGATATCAAATTTTATTTATTCTCCATAAGGATAACATTGGACAACGTACTGTGTTTAGCACTTTAAATATCTGTGCAACGGTTGGACGTAGAATCAAAATTTAAACACCAAAATGATTTTATTGTGGAGCTGAAGTGATTGGTAAAAGAAAATATTAAGATTCAAGTAAAACTAACTGAGGAAAAGCCAAAAACCTTTTTCCCATAAGATAACAATGGAAGATTTTATGAGCAGGTTTTTGGATTTTTTCCGCAACCACTTAAGTTAATAATTCAAAATACTATATTATTTGTTTTTTTAACATATCGGGGTAACGGACACGCACACACACACACACACATATATATATATATATATATATATATATATATATATATATATATATATATATATATATATATAATTTGAACGAATAGAGTTTTTGGCTTCTGGGGACCTCAAAACAAAAAGTTATCATGGTCTCAGGCTTATGTCTTACCATGAGACCTACGGTAATAGCTTCTTCCCTATAGGGGAAATTCGCTAATAGCTTCTTCCCTAAAGGGGAAATTCGCTAACAAAGGCCCCAAAATATCTAGACCCTTTATGTGGGAGAATCTGTGATAGGTGTTAATTTTGTTATGATAAAGGGAAAGATTTATTAGTAAATTCTATGCATGCAGATATTTCATTAAAACATCGTAATTTTAATAGATTTTCTCAGATCCTCTCTCTTTTATCAGTAGCAAAATTTCTATGTTAATATTAGTAAAATTATATTTTATAAACAATAAATCAACCTTTAACATAAATCAAGGCTACCTAATGTTCAGAGTTCAGACAGTATTCCATCCCAAAATTCTGGGGTTTATTTGCAATGAGTTATTTAAACTGGTTCAAATAATATTAAAATGGCAATATAGCAATGTCAGGATGCTCTCGAGTGGGTATATTTCCTCTGTGTTTTCATACGCAAGCTGCTTGAGCCAAGTTTTGAGGTAAAATTACTAACTACCTTGAGTACTTGACTTTGCCAATAAGTTATAGCAGCCCTGAAACCTATTTATTAGTGTTACTTTTTACAGTATGGGCCAAAACAAACAGTACTGAAACTGTAATTTTGTATTTACATTACAAAAAATAACATTGTCATGTATTACAAAGTTACGACGTTGCACAAGCGAAAGGAAGCAAAATCAGTTATACTCCATTGAATACATGTTAAATATGACCTCCGTGCAGTTTGAGTCAACACTTGTATTGTTCTTGAAGATCTTGAACATATTGGTAAAAAGGGGTTGTTGCATGCTCCTTATATACCTATAGTTATTTTTTCCTGGAGTTGCGCAATGATAAGTGATTGTTCTCGGAAAATGAATGTCTTCAACATCCCTAGATATAGTCGTCAGGTGGCGAAAGATCGGGGGAGTGGGCTGAGTATGGAAAGTTTGTTCCAAGGAAAATAAGGCGGTGTTGCCAAAAGTATTTTGAAGGAAAGCAATACTCGCTTTGGCACTGTGGCTGGTACCGCCTTCTTGCTGGAACTACTGTGGAACATAGGCCAGGTTTCTGGCACCATAAAATCTCCTGAGGTCTCCTATGAAACGTTACATAATGTATTCCCTATAAGATGTTTGGTTGGAGCCTTCTTTTTCGGAGATTATGCAAGATTTGATGTAAATCTGTAACGTGAGTTTCATTTGTTCAGACAGTAGTTCTGCGACTTGTACAGCCCTTTTGTGAGTCCAAATACTACCCATTCTTTGAAATTTCTGAACGACACTAATCATTACAACTAGGCGGCTCTTTGTGAAAACTGTTTTGAAAACTTATAGCAGTTTTGCCTAAACTTGGGCCACCCGCTAATACAATCCTGTATGAGCGAAAATAGTACACTACGATAAAATATTTCTCTTGAGTATTACCATGAGAAAGTAAACTAACCTAAAACAAGAAGGTACAATAAACACAAATAAGTAGCAATAATCAACAATTGAAACAGCTTATCTATAGGTTAACTACAGCTGATTTTGTTTCAGTACGGTTTGTTTGGCGCCTACCGTATTTCAGTCATGGATTGTGGAGTGAGACATATTTTATTCCAACAAGCTTATATTCATTCAATGTTTAGACAAATATCATAAAGAAAGATACAAAGATGTTAACAGGTTAGACAACTTCTCTCACTCCAGCAGTACTAACTATCACAGGAGGTTAAACCAACAAAAGAGTTTCTTTAACTGGAATTAACATATTTGTTTTTCTTTAATTTGTTGTGGTGTATTTTTTGATGGTATCTAATAATTATTGTATGTATTGATGGTTGTTTTCCTTAAGTGCAGATCTTACCTTAGGTGAAGTGAAAAACGTGGAGATTCTCCAGTTAGAATTTCAGCTCAGAGGGATTCTATTTTCCTAGAGACATGTATATTCGGCAACTGACTGGAGGAAAACCTATGTCATTTTGGCTGTGAATGATGTAGAAAGTGTATCATAAATAACAAAATTAAAATGTTTTCATATTAAAATTGCTAAAAATTGAAAAATCTTGCGCTACCTAAGGGTGAAGGAAATGAGATACGGCAAAAAGTCATAGGATCAAATTTGTAGATCGTCTCAAATTCGTGGTAGTGCCAGTCTCTGTTTTTTATAGGACCATTTGATTGGCCGCTAGAGCTAAAATAACAATACACTCTTTTTGAAATATCCAAAATTGTTCCCATTTTCTTAACTAGGTTACAATTTCAACTTTTAGCAATTTTTCTGGAGGTTCAAAGGTATACCAAATTTTACGTTCCTAGCTCATCTATAAGTGGTCTAGAATTCATATACCTCAGTGAGTGAATGAGTTACACATCAGGCTGTATATATATATATGAAAATTACATTTGCTTTGATGGTTCCTTAGGGCTAGTTTTCCACATATGTTTATTTTAACTGTTATTGAAATTACATATAAGAGAATTGGTACGAGAGAGATGGAATAAGTAAGTTGCAATATTGTTAGTATACTGTTATCAAAAATTTCATATATAATTCTTACATTATAATATTTATTATTGATTTATTTGGACTACGTTTCGGGAGGTAAGGAAACTCCTTCAGTATTTCCTGACAAAGGTTTGAGTATGGGCAGGAGAAATATACATAATTCTCTACTTGGGGAGTCTCTTGAACCAACAATTGGTCTCAGAGGAACACCTTCTTTGTGTATTTTTGTTAGTTCATATATTTGTGTTGTTTTTGAGTTGTGTGGTGTAAGTCATTCGCGCTGTATGTCTGTAAAATATTCTTTGTGTTTTCTGAGTGCCTTTTTTATTTTAGTTTCATAACTTTTAGTTGGGTCCTTCTTTAATAGTGTGTATTTTCCAGCTTTAAGAAAATCCTGAATTTTATGCGAATAATCAACTTTATTTATTAACACAGTTGAATTTCCTTTGTCGGATGGTAAAATCTTTAGGTTTTCTTCCTTTTTTAAAGCATTTAAGGCCTCTCTTTCTTACTATAATATTACATCACTAAGTTTTTCTTTCCAAAGTCTGTGTAGGAACAGTGGAATCGGTAACACTTCCTCTCTTTCCCCCCCTCTTCACGATGTGTGCCTAGAAGTGCATGGTGGGGGTCTTTCTTTTTCTGTCCTACACGAGCAAAACGTTTTCACACAGGACACACCATAGTTCAAATGATTTTGTAATGAACTTATATAGAAATGTGAAAGGGATAGTAAACTGTTTGTATACTAACTGTTATTATGTTTCCAAGGATCTTTAAATATTAGCTTTAGGGTAAACATGAGTAGAGAAGAACTAGGAAAGAGACATACTATTCGGCGCTTTTTTCCCATGTTATTCTTATGGGGATCAGTTTTTGCACCGACGCCCGATCCTACCCTACACAAATTTCCGTTTTGACCAGTACCCTTGCCTTAAATACATTTTCCCCATATATTTTTAAATTTTGCTCTAAATTCATTTTAATACATCCTTTGCAGAAATCCACGAGTTCTGGCTACTTGGGAACCCAAGCCATTTGACATATAATAAATCACCCTTCCTCCTAATTACCTTCTCTACCAAATACATGTCTTTATATTTAGTCTTTAACAATTCTTCTGTATAAAATCCTCCTTTGATTATATTGCCATTTTCATCTTTCAAAATATAAGTCCAGGCTTTGTTTTCTTAACTTCTGCTATTGTAAAAAGCTCTCCCGTCCAGTTAGGGGTATATCCTTTACTAAATACATGTTTATATTTCGATATCCTTACACTATCCCCCACCTTATATTTTGGCTTTTTAACTTGTACTTTAGATGCTAACCTTTCATGTACATCTTTAGAGTTCTTAGCACTTACTTGGTTAGGCTTCATCCCTATGGATCTATGTACTTTATTATTATATATCCTTATTAACTTTGGAAGTAAATCCAACCACTTGTAACTCCCTTGTGCACTAAACTCTCTATACAACCAATTCTTTAAAGTTCTCTGGAACCTTTCCACAATAGCCGCCTTAGTTGTAGAGTAAGTGTGGTAGTGATTAATATTTAGAATTTTCATTAGTTTAGTAAAATGTTCATTAAAAAATTCTTTTCCGTTATCAGATTGAATATTTTTAACTCCCTTTGGGAGAATAGTTTTTATAGCTTCTGTGACTACTAATCCAGTTTTATTCTTTAGTGGAGCAGCATAAGCTTTTTTAGAAAATGTGTCTATTAAAGTTAAAATATATTTATTCTCACAATTCTCTCTAGCATAATTCCGCATATCTATTAAATCTATTTGAACAGTTTCGTTTATACCCAACACCTTAAAAGACCTTCTAACAAAATTCTTTCTCGCGGGCTTATGCAATTCGTAAGCAATTTTTTCCATTTTTTATTCTTTATTTTTAATGTTAACGTATCTGCCAGTCTCTGTCGTTTCAAAAACACCTCCATTGCTACCAATTAACATACCATCACTCATTCTTTGATATACATAGTTTTTGGCAAATATGCCTCTCCATCTAAAGTCTTAAATCCGCTTAAAGATGTAGGGTCTGCAACCAACAATTTAGGATTGTACATCATCAAATCGATTTGATTATTGTCTTGCATAAATTTATTAGTTTTATTGTTAAACCTTAATGCATGTGATTTTAAACAAATATCAAATTTAATATTGTCTTGTCTAAAAGTTTTAATATTATCGTCATACCTCAAAACCTGTGACATTAAACAAATATCACTCCTATCTTTGCCTTCAGGTACATTCTTTATTAATTTGTCCTCTGCATCCCACATATCACTATCTAATGTTAATACATTATAATTTTTATCCCCCTGTTTTATTATGCTTTTCTCACCTTTTGTTAATATTTGATTAACAACAGCCACATCATTTGGCAATGTTCCAGGTAAAATGTTTGTTAATTGCTTATTTTTACCATCAAATTTAAGACCGTCTAAAGTCACAGTCTGATGTTTTGTAACACAATCGTTCTCATCAACAGCGGGTTTAACACGAACTAGCCTTTTATTATTAAAATCCCAAAAGTTTAGATCCATTTTTGGTACTTGAGAGACGTTAACAACATCATCGCTTTCTTTACCAGCCAACAAATTACTAATCTTTCGCTTTTTGGCATTCGAAATACCATTCTCCGATTCCAAAAATTCATAATTATTTTTGTCTTGTACAAAGACACCATCTTTTCTTATTAAAGTTTGCTCTAATGTGGGTACATCGGTTGAGCTTTCACCTCGTTTAACATTAGTAATTTTGCGTTTATTAGCGTTCCAATTATTACTCTTGGATTCTAAAAACTTATATTTAGTATTACCTTGTACAAAAGCATCACCTTTTCTGGTTAACGTCTGCCCCAAAGTCGATACATCATCAGTAAACTCCCCACCTTTAACACTACTAATTTTATAATTTAAAGCATTCCAACCATCATCTTTTAGATTTAAAGTAGTTTCTTTAAAACTTCTAGCTTCTGGTTTACTATACGGGTTATATACGCGATAAAATTTATCTATCATCTTTTTATTTAATAAACAATTCCACTTTCCCTCAATTCTTCTATGATAGAATCTATCTCATTATCCACTCCAGAATTTCCCGCCAATCGGCTTAACCAAAGCAGTCTTAACCTATCTACAAGCTCATTAGGATCGTCCCAATAAACATAGTCTATTTTATTACCAGTTACCTGCCTTAAACCTTCACCAACAGTCTTAAACAGGGGTTTAATTATATTAAGATATTTAGTGTGTTTATTACTTGACATCGCCGCACCTGTTTTATAACCCTTTAAATGTGCATTTGTAGCTTCCAAAATCTCTTTATAATTTTGCAAATCAGCCTGACTATAGTTTACGGGTTCTTTTAAAGTTAACAATTCCCACAATCCCTTTGTCCCTTTATAATTTTTTTCTCCAACTGTAACATCACCATTGGCAATTTGAACTTCCTGATTCCCAATAAAAAATTTATTTCCTTCTCGCCTAATACCATATGTGGTGTCTGTCATACTACTTCTACTAAGGTAATTTACTAAATAGTCTGATGCTAAAAGTCCAAAATCTAATTTGTGCGGTGTTATCTGGGTTATTCTTGGTATTCTAGACGGGGTCTTTTCTAAAATCATTGGGAGAACTGGCCTCTCTGTTTTTGTGGCTAAATTTTTTAATTCTTGCAAAGACTCTATTAACGGTTGGAATGTTTGGAACCTCTCTTCAGCCTCTAGAAATTTACCACGTTTTAACGCCCTATATTTTTCTCTTATTTGTTTTGCAGACTCTACCAATTCTTGTTGAATATTTGTTTTCATTTTATTTACATTTTATTTATCTCATTTGTCAAAGGATTATACTCAAACACTTGATCGTGTATTATTAGGCAATATGCAGATGTGTTTGAAGGGACATTTTCTGCAGTTTCAATTTCTAATTTAATATCTACAACCCCCTCTTTTACTGATTCATTCTGCCTAGAACAATCTATTACAATTAGAGGATATTTCTTTATAAAGTCAGCTCTGTTAAACATAGGATCGGGGACGGTGTTGTAGTAATTCTCCCTAAACCTCACAAACATCTCATAAGCTTTAGAGGCATCTCCATTTTCAAAGTCGAGATTTAAATCACTATAAGGATAATATTCAGAGTTTAAAAATACTTTGAGATTTTTCAATTTACAGTGATCAAATTCATCAGTTCTTTTTCGTGCACTGTTGTCCCTACCAGTTTTGAAACCACATATAATATACCTGGGCTTCTCCAAACTCGAAGACGTCTTAACTGACCATGTATGTCTCTTGGTTTTGGGGTATGATGGGAGTTCGTGTAGCTCCAAACTTCTAAATGCAATTTGCAAATTTTTATTTTGCAATAACATCTTTTGTAATTGAAGCTTCTCCCCATCAGATGGCACCACATGCGGCATCACCCACTGGATCGATTTAAGTGTAATTTTAGGAATAGGATCGACCCCAGTTGGAGCATTAGATGTTGTTAATATACAATTTAAGTCGTTTTTGGATCTTTTCAACACCAATTCTTGTTTAACATTTACTAAAACCTTATTAAAATCCTCAAACACACCCATTAACAGCTCTAATGGGACACAAGTACTAAACTTGCCGCTTTTATGGAACTCCTTTAAATTTTCATCAGAATCAAATGCTACATTTGACAATTTAGTTGTTTTATTGTAAGAGCACAATATTTTCATAAGACTGGAAATACCTGGATTTCTTACAATATCTATTTCTTTACCAGCAACTTCGTATCTAATTTCGTCAAATAAGAATGCAAATGCATTATTTATAAAATGTCCTTTATCATGATTCTCTATTTCTCCTTTAATATACAGATAACTCCTACATGGGAGTGTTAGTAAATCTTGATTATTTATGCATATTCGAATTTCATCGGAATTATTTATTGCTAAAGTGTTGTGTGGAACATAGGAGTGATTTGTAATTTTAACCACGCTATCCTCGTATTGGAATTTTCCTGTAACGTCTAGAAAATCTTCCATTTTTATTAATAGAAAATTTTAACTTCAACCCAATTGATCGCAGAAACCTGGCATTTTGCACACTCAGTCCGTTCTTGTAAATTCTCATATCTTTTTTATATGACAAGTAATTGTAGTTTCTTATTTATTAAAGTCAATTGGCTTGTCGTGTTGATCTGCAAATGTAATGCTAACAACATCTAAACTTCTCTTATTTACAGGGAAGTATATAATATTTCTGGGAACCTCAATAATTTTGTAGCCGGGAGGAGCTTCTGGGTAAAAACTGTGTATGGTGTGTGATTTGTCACCATTTAAATAAGACCCATTCGCAATATTACATTTTACTCTAATCACATTTACATTATTTATGTTGACTTTATTTACGTATTTAAACGCAATATCTGGAGTAGAAAATCCTTTAAATCCCAATAATTCAGACCCTAAACACGGTTTTGTAAAATCAAACACATGGCCAGAATGTAATGTGGCTTTCATAGTTTTATTATCGGCTATAAGTACAAAATCTGGGAGTTGCTTTTGAATTTCCTTCGCAAGCTCAAACACTTCGTATGTACCTTCAGCAATTTCAATTACATTTGGAGCTTTGTGATCGTAATAATACACATCCTCACCCTCGTCTATAGTTAATTTTGTGTCTTTAAGTTTATTTAATTTTGGAACTAGCCCTTTGTAAAATATAAGTTTGACTTTTGTATTAATTAATGCTACTTTATTTTGTATAATAACTTCAATTTTACCATCTAATGCCCGGTTTAGTTCGTCAATTGTGACCTCCCCTTTTGGGGTTGTAATTTTGTGCATTTTGTAATATGTCAAAGTATTTAGAGGTTTTTTAACATTAAATATAGAATTATAACTTTGAAAATCTACCAGTCCAATTACATAATCACCATTTAATTCTATAGGAGGAAAGAACACCGACTTCAACTCTGGCTCTGTACCCGTAAATGTTATAGTAAATGAATCCATTTTTATAAACTAAAATTTTTCAGAAATGATAAACATAAAATTCCACAAATGGAACTGTTTAAATCTTGTATTTGATCAGTTGTATAGTAAATTTTAGATGGTACAAAATATTCAATTACCTCTTTTGAAGGCTGTATTCCGAATGGGTCAAAATATATTACAATATCTTTATTTTTACGATATGCTGTCCAATGTGTGCCCCTGTCACTGTCTAAATTAATAATTCCACATTCTCTTAATTTTGGTCTCTGTTTTCTTAGCTCGTTTTTTAGGTATACTCCTCGAAAGTGAGGCACGTCTCTTGCGGCCTCTAACAGCTGAAAGTTGTCCATCTTTTTTATTAACTTTTAATCCCATTCCCATTTTTGCTTTGGCCTTCATCAAATTTGTCACTGCATAAGCTGCTGCTTTTTCGGCCAGATTGGCGTCCTTTGCCGAAACCCTAGTCCAAGCCTGGTCCGCTAATCTCATATCTGCCTTGTTCCGGGCGGCTGTATCAGGATTATTCATGTAGAATATGTCGTGCTCTTTACAATAAGAGTCTAGCTTATTTTTTGGAGGTACATTTCTGGCTAAATTTTCACGTATCTTAGTTCCAGGACCACAATATGAATATGACGGTATGTGGAGGGGGAAAGGAAGGTTGTTTATAAGGGTATTTAACAAGCCACGGCCTCTATATGGCTTTAAGAATAATCCCTTACCTTGGACCTTTTTACACTTTCTCTTTGCCATTTTTATTATATAAAAAATGTCATTTATTCAACAAAAGAACAAATTTAAAATAGCACATAAAGAAAATACACCAAAGAAGTTGGGTCTATTTCCTAATAATATTCGCTGTCTTATAATAGGGCCTAGCGGTTCGGGGAAGACCGTTGTAATTTATAACTTAATTGTAAAAAAGCAAGGATTAAAGTTTACAAATTTATATATAATATCCAAATCTTTAGAACAAGAAAAATATAAAAAAATAATTGAAATATTCCGTCTGTGTGATGATGTTAAATTACACACATATTCAAACTGTGAAATCACACCAAATGATGTAGAATCACACTCAATAGTTGTATTTGACGACATAAATAGTCCAAATATCACACAATTTTTCTCAATGGGCAGACACAAAAATATTAACAGTTTTTACTTGTGTCAATCTTACAGTAAAGTAAACAAACATTTACGTGACAATGTTAATTTTCTAATATTATTTAAACAAGATGATTTAAATTTAAAACATGTGTATAACAATCATGTGGGAAATGATTTTTCATTTAACCAATTTAGAAATCTCTGCCACCAATGTTGGGACAGGTCTAAATATGGCTTTTTTGTAATAGACAAGGAAAGGCCAAAGAATAATGGGAAATATAGATTTATGTTTGACCAATTTTATAATGACCAAGGGCAAGAGTGTTAATGCCATCCAGAATAAACCTCTTGTCGTCATCAAAAGAGAGTACCTTTTTGTTCATCGTTAATGTTTGAAGATGGTGGTTTGTGGATTTAATTCTTGTAACATTCTCATAGTAATCTTCCCCGGTTGCAAGACAGTTTAAGTAATGTTGGTGTCTTAAGAGATGTTTAACTGTAGCATTGTCAGCCCCCTTTGCCTTTTTAAACTCTAGCTCATTTTGCTTTTCTTTTTCGTATAACCATTGTAAAGGAATGAAAGAGTATAATTTTGGCCTTAAACCACAATATTCATACATAATTTGACCATTTAATTCGTCTTTAAACTTGCCCGTAACTTTTTTATTTTTATCAGAGTATAAGAAATGGTCTTTACTATATGCAGAGGTGTCAAAACAGCCCAAGTCACATTGTATTTCCTTGTAAAAGTCCTCTGTTACTATAGAATAAACAAGACTGTCTGTGTCTGTCATTAGGAACTTTTTATTCTTAAATTTTGACATATAATTATAGTGGAAATCATACATTATTACTTTACTGATATCCAAAATGGTCATTCCTAAATATATTGGTTTATCAAACTTTACAATTAATTTATTTAAATGTACAGCATGCAAATTGTTATCGAACATTTTGCTACAGTCAAACCTTGGCTTTGTAACGTACTTTGTTAACTTAGACTCGTCTACAAGATGTATATCACGAAACTTACGTTGGTTCATAATTGTTCGACCAAAGAGACTGTTATTTAACAGTTTGTAAAAGTCTTTTTCAAAATCGTGTTTAGCTTTTTGTCGCTTTTCAATATTAAAATTAATATAGGGTGCAAGCCATTTCGACTGTCTAAATTTTAAAATTCTGTGGTATTTTGTAACTACCAAACCCAGCTCTTCGTATTTTATTAGTGCTTTATAATGTAAAATATATTTAGTTTTGTCATTTAAATTTGGTATTAATTTTCCATTCATTTTTTCTGGTGCGAGCGGATAGTCATTATGCAAATCGTGTAAACTTTTATCGTATTTTAAATCAACTTCTAAAATAAATCCAAAGTTTTCATTTTGATTGTATTTATAATCTTTCTCATTTGTCCATCTAAAGCCATCGATGGCCAACGACTCGCACATTGCTGTAGAGTATAGCGAGTTACAGTCTAAGTATACAAGATAGGTGCTTTCTTGATTTGGGTCATAATATTCGCCCATGTACTTATTATTGGCTTTAGCATAGCGCGTGGAAATCATACTTACACCGCCTCTAATGGCATGTTCTATAAACAAATGCATGTCAATGTCGCGAAATAATTGTAATTTTATGCCGGTCATTCTAAGACATGCCTCCCATGTTAGTCCAGGCAGTGAGTACATATGGACAGGGTCAAGTTTATAATCCTTTAAACATAAGTCCCTAAATGTCTCAAACACATCAGCCAATAACAACACATCTGTTTTAAGGTATAAATCGTGATATTCTTTTAAATTCTTTATATTAAAATGATTCCATACGTTTTTAGCATGTTCATATTGTGCAGGAGATATACATTCTTTAGTTAGACTACTGTAAAATGCCTCTATGGGTGGGAGAGGCTCTAAAAACTTTTCTGGTCCTGTCATGTATTCGTACGGAAATTCGCCCTTACGTTGTAGTAGTGGATTGTCTATAAATCTAAATGTATTTAAATTGGAAGCTAATTTGCTTAAGGGAAGGGACAGAAAGTTGTAGGAATCCAAAAATACTAAATCATCAACAGAGAATGAAATATACTTTTCCATATCTTTGGCTATGCAATTCAATTTGCGATTAAATTTTCCTAAGTGTTGCATTAATAAATGACCATCATAGTTTTTAAGATTGTGGAAGAATACTGGAATTTTCTTAGTTACTTTATAGTTTAAATTACAAGAATTATGGGCGGGCCCTCTGAACTCGCCTGTTAAGTGACAATGGTCGCGCACTTTATCACACAGTAACGGCTGGCGGCATATGTGGCAGCGTGTAGAGTCTTGGAATAACGTCTCTTGCTCTGGAGTCATTACAAGGGGAACATATACTCCCATCTGACTTTTAATAAAGTCATAAGTTTTAAATAACTTTTCGAAAAACACATCCATTACATTTTTACCGCTGTACAGCTCTTCGTAAATAATTTTAGAATCTCTCACTACAACATAAGCAAATCCAGAAGGAGTGTGTTTGCCAGAGTTTATAAAGCATTCGAAATCTGCATAAATCACAAAGGGAGCTTTAAGTTGATATTTGTAATTCGTAAATTGTAATGTATCTTTTTTAGACATTTGTACTCTTTGGGCATCAAAGGTTTTACAATATGTTATGTGACGTTCCAATATATCTTTAGTGTAAAAATGTTGCACACAGAACTTGCAAAAATATTTCTTATTATTGTATTTTGTAGACCGTAGCATTAACTTATCAAAATCACGAATTAAACAGTAATGTGATTTCCGGCCTTGTTGTAAAAGCAACAGGTTTGCGTGCGTATTACTATTTAGTTTAGTTATTCTCAATGGATATATTAATTGTTCTTCAATTCCATATACATTAACACTTATATTATTTTGTTTTTCAAATTTATCAATGTCGGATATTTTTACGGGATATTTTATATTTGTCATATTTAACTGACCTACGTGGGGTTCGTAGTAAAATACTCGATTTGCATTTACTTTACAATTCCTTGGATTTAAGCTTGCTAAAATACTCCACAAAAAACATTTATTATCACTATTTTTAATATTTAAAACAGCGTGTTTTGATTTTATATTTTCTGGTGTGGGGATGTATGACTTGGGAGTTAGGGGTTTATACTTGTAAACATGCAGCTGCCAGTATTTAGTATGGTCATATATCCATCCACTGCCTTCTGATTGAAATTTGTGTAAAGATGTGTTGATTTTTAAAAGTGAATTTTCAATTTGTGTCTTTAATTGTGCTTTCTCAATTGATAAATTAGTTAAACTTCGAAAGTTAGCGATAGTTTCTTTATCAATTAATAATTCACCATTCTTACTAACTATGTGTTTGATAAATTTCACTCTCCTAATAAGAATCCATTTTATTGGTAAAGGACATGATTGAAGGGTGTTTAATATATCCACAGACTCACCCTGAAACTTAAACACATTATAGGGTCGCTTGTCACATCGTAGGTGGTGGCGGGGTTTGTTCCGAGTGATGACTCTCTTACACACATTACAAGTATTGTGGTTCTCTAGCATATGCATTTTAAAATGATTGTTATTATCAAATATTTGATGGCATTTTTTACAAATTTTAGGAATAACTTTGTGAACAAGTCGATAATGGCGTAATAAATTGCTTCTGTTGGAGTAAGACATAAAACAGACTGCACAAGTCAACATTTTGTGTTGAAATGACTGTAGAGATGTCGTGCTCTGCTTTTTATAAACAAAAATTACCATTTTAAAAATTTAAATACGATCAAAATATGAAGATTTTAGTCAAAAACACAAATTCAAAATTTTTATAAAAACTAAGCCCTTTATCAAAAATCTGGGAAACTACTTTTTAGATAATTGTATAAAGTACCTCCAAACCAAATTTGAACCTTATATCTCAATAAACAAAAAAGTTATGAGGGTTTTTTGGAAAACCAAAATTTGTAATTATAAAAGAAACGAACATTTTTTTAAAAAATCCGTACACGTTAT
Source organism: Allygus modestus (assembly GCA_963675035.1). Classification (NCBI taxonomy): domain Eukaryota; kingdom Metazoa; phylum Arthropoda; class Insecta; order Hemiptera; family Cicadellidae; genus Allygus; species Allygus modestus. The sequence continues at coordinate 226,863,680 of OY776111.1, forward strand.
CAAGTGGGGTTTGATGTTCTACATGTACAATCCAAGTTATATCAAATTTGGATGATAAACAACCACATGGGAATTTCAAATTAATTTTAATTTTTGAATTTCAAATTATCGCCTGTAGCGCTCAGGTGTGTCCCCTAAATTGATAATTTTCTTTACCAAACAATGTTTCACATCTATATGTACCTATATACCAAATTTCAACCCAATAGCTCTATAAATAAAGGAGATATAATGAAAGGCCAAAGGTCAAAAAAAATTTTGGACAAAAAGGGGTCAACAAAATTTTTGAAACCTGGAATGGGTGGGGAACACCCGAAACCTATGTCATAGGTATTTTTAAAAATTTCGTTATTTTTTCGATATCTCTTACCGTTTTCGAGATATATGCAATTTTCGAAAATTGCATTTTTTGCATCCTGTACCGCTCTGCTTCCCCGGTGCTTCCGCTCCCCACGGTGTTTTTGAAGATACTAAAAAACACCCAAGTCAAAGAGCATGTAATAACAATTCCAAAAGTCCAATATAAAAAGTAGTTAAAGTAAAATAAAAAAAATAAATAACAAAAGTAATTATCAAAAGTTAAGCTATTTTAATCAAAAATGAAAATGTTTTCAAAAATAACGATTCCCTTTCATCTTCAAGGTTCTTAAGTCATAAGTTATTATTTAAGTCATTAGTGATAAGAACCACTCTGAATTTTTCTAAGTCCAGAGTAAAAAAAGCATATTTTAGCCGAAATTATTCTAACCACTGAATTTTAAGTTAAAATCTGCAACACTGAAGGTCTTGTTAGTGCTGGGGCTGTAGGATATGAAGTGAGGACCCTAGCCTGCAGCAGCTCTTTATATAGCCGACAATTCACAAAATTAATTTGTAAAATTACGCATCGGTTACTATGCATCGGTTGCTGTGTCCTTGGTGCCGATCTTGCAGAATCTCCTTCAAGGTTGATTGTCGCACTAGTGGCGATAACCGAGTGCACTTCTAAGTTGTTTACATGTGTTGTTTATTTAGTGTGGAGTTATTTTTAAACTCGTGGATTTCTGCAAAGGATGTATTAAAATGAATTTAGAGCAAATTTTAAAAATATAGGGGGAAAATGTATTTAAGGCAAGGGTACTGGTCAAAACGGAAATTTGTGTAGGGTAGGATATCGGGCGTCGGTGCAAAAACTGATCCCCATAAGAATAACATGGGAAAAAAGCGCCGAATAGTATGTCTCTTTCCTAGTTCTTCTCTACTAACATGTCTTGGCTTTTCTTGACTGTAACATAATTGTGACATCCGTTTAACTGGCACTAAAAGGGTCAAAATATATATGACAAAACATATTAAATGGTACCAATGTTGTGCTTACCCACCGATTAGTAAATGTGTGAGAAGGAAAGGGCCGAAGTGGTTGGTGGCCCACACAGCCTGGAGGCCTTCTGCAGTAACATTACGGCCTTGTAAACCTGTTCCAGCATTGTGAATTAACACATCCAGCCTCTTCTCTGACTTGTTAATGTCCTGAGCAAAGTTCCTAACTGAACTCATCAAGCTTAGGTCTATATGCTTTATAATTATGTTTGCATTTCCTGTGGCCTTTATCATCTCATCTGTAAACAAATCAGAGATAATGAAGATATTTTAACTCTGTAAAAAACTAGTAAACCAGTATTAATTCATTATGATATACTAATATGAATAATCATACAGTGTGGCTGAAAAGTAAGTACGACCCCCTTACCTTATTTTTGTATTAAGATATTTTTTAATGCAACTTTCTCAGATATTACCATTTAGTTAGAACTAAGAAATGTCAGTTTTATCTTTTAGCAAATTTCCCCTATAGGGAAGAAGCTATTATACCGTAGTCGGCGTGGAAAGACCTAGGCCCGGGACCATGATAACTTTTCGTTTTGAAGTTCCCAGATGCCAAAAAAACCATTAGTTCAAATTTTTATATATGTGGGCTGGAAAGCAAAAAGGGACCGCTTGTCGGCAAAGTAGATTTTTCAGTACAGTCGTAATAAGTCATCCAGGTATAAAATATTTTTTTTTTTTTTTGCATTTTACTACTCTTTATAATGTCGTGTACAAGACACAATCGATTACAAAACAGTTTAGAATGGATAAAATACTCATAATAATCGATAAAGGAGACCGTGTTCTGCCTAGGAAAAGGTACCTCTTGTGGAACATGGAACAATAACATGGCCAACATGAGGTCCCATTTCTCAAACACACAAGTTCACTTTGCATTACTTTAAAAACAAGTCTTTCATGAACTCTAGTGGTAACTGAGGGAACTACGATGGGTTTCTCATAACAGGAGAACAATGTCTGGTTATAATAATGCCCGCTCCGACAACAAGTACCTTTTTCTTCGTAGGTTTACAAGCCAATAAATATTATTGATCTTACTATTACAGTAGTCTTATGTACTTTTCTTAAAATATACTGTTTGTTAATAACTATTAATAATCATTAATAATTACTATTACAGCATTCGTAGTAAGTTTGTGAATATAATTTTGTAAGTAGAAAGGTTTGCAGCCATGCATCATCAGTCAGCCAATCACAGCAGTTGTTTCTCCGTTATTCCCTGAGAATCTACTCCCACTTTACCATCCGCTAATACTGTCCAATAATTACGCTAGTTTTATGATTCTTACCTAGGTTCCTGTAATTATTTACAGAACCCCACATCTAAAACTTTATGTTGACGCAATCAGAGAATCACAGTCACTGTGTCCGTCGTGTCAGTCGTTCTACTACACAATAAGAAATGAAAAGATTATCTCATCAAAAACATCCGAGAGTATTGCAAAGAAGAGTTAAGGTTGTTCATATTCCCACAACTAGAACCTGTTATCTAAACTGAACCTCTACCCATGAATCATGCTGATGAGGCCCCGCCTGACGACCCACCATCTGTTCCTGGCCCTTTGCCAAGTGTCGCAAGCGATCAGTTTGAAAAAATAAAAAATAAGACTTTAGAAAATTTTCTTATATCATTTTAAAGAATAGATTTTAGGCTTTGTTTTGATATCAAATGCATTCCTTAAATGTACATAATAACGATTTTGTAGTGTTTTAAAGTTTTAAAATGCGTTTTTCTCACAAAGCCCATTTTTATTTTACAAAACTCAAACGTCTGTAACATGAAGAAATACCCCCGTCGCAGCAAACCTGCACACTTAGCAAATTTCCAATGCATGCCTATGTTTCTCACTACCACATAAAGCCACTACCAAGTTTCATAAAAATAGATAAATAAATAAGTGATCTGTAGCATTTTATTTATTCTCCATAAGAATAACAATAGGGCTGAGTACGCAGGTTTGCTGCAACAAGGAACACAAAATATGTGTTTTTATGCAATTCTCAATATAACTCAATCAGGTGAAGCTACATACTAAGTTTTAGCGAACTTCCCCTATCGGGAAGAAAGCTATTACCGTAGGTCTCAGGTAAGATTTAAGCCCAAGACCATGATAACTTTTCATTTCGAGGTCACCAGATACCAAAAACACCATTCGTTCAAATTTTTATATATGTATGTATATGTGTTCGTAAGCGCCTACATAAAATAAAATACTCCCGTTAAAATGGTCTGATCTTAATGAAATTTGGCAAAAATGTGTAAAGTACCATTTATTTGAACGAGTTCGAAAACCAGACGAATCGCACCATATCCGAAGGGGGGTTTTGGGGGGGTTTTGTACCCCAAAAATGGGTTATTTAGGGTTTTCATATGTAGTTTTTATTTTAATCTAATTTGATCTTTTACCATTGAATTCAGCTTAAAAAAAACAAACAATTTGGTATTTTGATCATTGCTCTACGTCAATTGGTTAATGAGATATTGAAAGTGCTAAACACATTAAGTTGTCTAATGTTATTCTTATGGAGAAAAATCAAAATGTTATATCTCGCTTATTTATGAACATAAACTGACAAAACTTGGTATATGGTTTCATCTGGTTGTGGTTTATTGTTTTTTGCACAAAAAACAATTTTTCGCCTATCCTAGATACTCGGTCTCCATGTTATTCTTATGGAGTATAATTAAAATGTTATATATCCCTTATTTATGAATGTAAATGGATGAAACTTGGTGTGTTACTTCACTTAGATAAGCTCTCTTGATATTTGCATAAAAACCCATTATTTTGTGTTCCTTGTTGCAGAAAACCTGCTTACCATCCCCATATTATTCTTATAGAGAATAATCAAAATTATATATATCACTAATTAATGAAAGTATACTGATGAAACTTGGTATGTGGCTTCACCTAGTTGAGTTATAATTATATTTACATGAAAACCCATATTTTGTGTTCCTTGTTGCAGCATCCCTGCTTACTCAGCCCCCATGTTATTCTTATAGAGAATAATTCAAATGTTATATATCACTTATTTTTATGAATAAATATTGAAGCAACTTGGTATGGCTACACATAGTTTAATTTTATTTATTTTTCCATAAACACCAATTGTTAGTGTTCCTTGTTTCAGCAAACCTACATACTCATTCCCAATGTTATTCTTATGGAGAATAATTAAAATTGCATATATCGCTTATTTGTAAATATATTTTAATGAAACTTAATATGCGGATTTATGTGGTGTTAAGACATATATTATGCATTGGAAATCCGCTGAGTTTGCAGGTTTGCTGCTACTGGAATAGTCAACAAAAAATCAATTATTTGTGCAAATATCAATATACCAGTACTATGTGAAGCCACATACCAAGTTTCATCAATATGCATTCATAAATAATGGAGATATCAAATGTTATTTATTCTCCGTAAGGATTTCATTGGACAACGTACTGTGTTTAGCAGTTTGAATATCTCTGCAACAGTTGGACGTAGAATCACATTTCAAACACCAAAATGATTGTTTTGTAGAGGTGAATTGATTGGTAAAAGCAAATGTGAAGTTTACATTAAAATGAACTGAGGAAAAGCCAACAACATGTTTCCCATGAGATTAACATGGGAGATTTTATGAGCAGGTTTTTTGGATTTTCTCCGCAACCACTTAACCTAGGTTAATAGTTCAAAATACTATATTATTTTTTTTAAGCTCTATAAAAAGCTCAAAACCAAAATTGAGTGTTTTAAAAATGTTAGGGTGAAAAGTGCAAAAAACTGATTTTTGGAAAATTTTAAACCCCCGTCCCATGGTTTGATTTTTCTGGATTTTGAACTTAAATTCATGAATGTTACTTTACACATTTGAGCCAAATTTCATCGAAATTGGACTTTTTTACTCCAATAGATATATATATATCGGAGTAAATATATGTATATATAAATTTGAACAAATAGTGTTTTTGACATCTGGGGACCTCAAAACAAAAAGTTATCATGGTTCCGGGCTTAAGTCTTACCATGAGACCTACGGTAATAGATTCTTCCCTATAGGGGAAATTCGCTAAAAAAATCGTAGAGACATAATGTTTTTAACAAACTGTTTGTAATTAAAAGCTTAATTTGAACATTTTAATAACTCAAAATCGGAAATTGCCGACAAGAGGTCCCTTTTTGCATTCCGCCTCACATATGTTTTCATATGTCTTGTCCATGAGAACGATAACTCTCGTAAAAAAGGTTCGATCTTAATGAAATTTGGTTCAAATGTGTAAAAAGTTCCATTCATTTGAATGAGTTTGAAAACCAGACAAATCACACAATCCAAAGGTGGGTTTTGAACCATAAAAACAAGTTTTTTTTCAGTTTTCATATTGAGTTTTTATTTTAATCAAATTTTAGTTTTTACCATTGAATTCAGCTTATACAAAAATTTGGTATGTTGATCATTGTTCTGCACCAATTGGTTACTGAGATATTGAAAGTGCTAAACACAGTACGTTGTCTAACGTTACTCTTATGGAGAAAAAAGTTATATCTTGCTCATTTATGAACATAAACTGATGAAACTTGGCTTCATCTGGTTGTGGTTTATTGTTTGCACACAAAAAATTTCGCACATGGTTCCTGTAGCAGCAATCTAGTTACTCGGTCCCCATGTTATTCTTATGGAGAATAATTAAATGTTGTATATCGCTTATTTATGAAGGTATATGGATTAAACTTAGTATGTGACTTCACTTACTATTTTTCTATTGATATTTGCATAAAAACCCATAATTTTGTGTTCCTTGTTACAGCAAACCTGCATACTCATTCCCAATGTTATTATTATGAAGAATAATTAATATTTTAAATATCACTTATTTGTGAGTATATATCTTATGAATCCTGGTAATTGGTATGGTTCATTGGAAATTGGCTGACTACGCAGGTTTGCTGCGATGGGGGTATTTGATCCTCAGTGGCTGGGAATTGGGGGCAGCTTAAACATTTAAATTGTGATAATATATCATTTTATAGGTCTTGGCAAGACAAGAAAAATTGCTTAGAGAAATATCAAACTAGCCACACATAAATTATGGGAAGCCCCAAAAGAAAACTTCTATCGTAATATCATATCAATATTCCATGGATGCTGCTGTAGCAAATAAGCAACGACAAAATTTGTTACCTTTGGCAGCATTTGCTTTATCTAAGTTGCAAGAAGCTATTATAACTCTTGCTCCTCTCCTGGCCAGGTCTAGTGCAGTCTGCTTGCCGATACCTGAATGGAATTCAAATATGTGAGTTAAGATGGGAAACTCTTATAAAAGGTAATAAAAACAAGGAAGTATGTTTGTGCACTAGACTTTAGGAAACATACTTTGATATAAACTATAACAATTAAACAATATAGTAAAATCATAATAATGAAAAATCTAGTTCTTTAGATGGAAAGGCAGTATTTTTTAAAAATTCAATTCAAAACTCTATTTATTTATTTACATAATTTTACATAAATTTAATCATAGAAAATTATGTATTGCATATAATATACATATGTTATATGCAAATCAATAATACTTTTAAATTGTGTAGGTATTTTAACAAATAAAATATAGGACATAATGTATGAGTGTAAAAGTATATAAAAACGTATAAACCAGATGACATTTTACTCACCACATGGTCAACATGGTTATCTCAGCTTAAATGTGTGTCTAATATTAGTCAAAGAATTTTTGTGTTTTCTACCTAATTTAATTATTGTACTATAAGTTCTATCCATCAGAGACTCTTGGAAAGATTTTCTTTAACTTTAGAAAAAAACATATGAACAGGCTCGTTCTCTTGAGCTTGCCGAAAAACAATCTCTTTCTTACTGTTTAGCTTCTCCTAGTACTGTAAATGCCATAAATGCTACTCAACAATAAAGCTCCCCCCAAAAACCTAGCTTCTATAAATCAAAAGTGTTATTTCTGTGGCAACTTTTATCATATTAGACTTAAGTGTCCGGCCAGAAATGTAAACTGTACAAACTGTGGTAATCAAGCACATTTGGCCAAACTATTTAAGTCTGTGTCCAATCGGGTTAACTTTTCTGATAAAAAAAATCCTTACCCTTAAAAAGAGTTAGTAATAGGCCTATGTAAAAAAGAAGTAGCTCTGTGGAGTTGGCTGCTGTGTCAGGCACCTTAGCCAGTAGTGCAAGTGCACTCGTACCGGAACGCTGTTCTGGCACTGGTTTTATGACATTAACAAGGGTGAAAAATCATGTAAGGAGCATTTAAACTGCTTGGCGTTCTTACTTTTCATATAATATGTCATGCCATTTATCTGCTGTGTTTGAAAACGGTTACATTTATTGTTTTTGAGTAGAATACTTTAATCCAACAATACTAAAAAAGAGCTGGGACTAATTTTGTGTAAAAAGAATTTTCGGCTCGATTAGGGAGTGCGTTCATGACAGTCACCCGCCGAATAACTCATCATTGAACTAACTTGCAACTTTGTATCTTTTCGGGCAAGTCCACTGTGTGTCTGTTGTGATTCCAGTGTGATTCATTGCTTAAGTTTTGTTTTATTTTAGAGTAATCGCATAATCTGTCTGTCGTGAATATTATTTTGAGCGGATAGCGAGAATGTTTGTTATGTTAGGCGACAGTGAATGGTGCATATACCTACAAAACAAGCTATTCCGCTACTCCCAAACAAACAATGGACTAATGAACAAATGGACTAAGGAAAAAACAGAAACAATACTTATAAAATGGCTTTAGAAATGTCCAAACTCTGTTTTTATTTCAAGAATTAAACAAATGAAACTAACTTGTTTTTTTATGAACCTATTCTTTTTAGTCATTATTTATAGTATTTCTTTTAAATGGTTAGCTTATAACTTAATTATAACTTCTTGTGAAGAGATGATTTTATTGGTTACCAAGGGAGAAAAGGGGACAGAGGGTAACATGGCGGTCAGCATATAGGCTTCACTTTTTTAACCCACACAAGAGCTCTAGATATATTAACCTCGTTGGACAGGCCGGCTGTGGCATAACCTCAATATTACTAAAATTACTCAATATACTATACTGTTATAGAGCAGGACAATTTGTGTTTTCACAAAACTTTAACTTTTCCATACACAATTGAAAATGTTTAGAGTAAAAATAGGAATATATGTGATTAATTTGATGAAAATCACACAATGCTATGAAAGGTATACCATAATAATTATCTGAGTTAAATTATAACCAGCCCTTTTACTTATAACCAGCTCTTTTACTTATAACCATAGATAAGTGATCTAAAATAAAAAAATATGAAACGTTCCGGCACTGCATATTTTGCGAGTGCACCACTGACCTTAGCTGAAAGCACTGTTCCGGCTGTAAATGGGAAACCTGTTCTTGCTCTGATTGATACAGGAACTTCTTTAAGTTTTGTGGATAAGAGGATAGTTAATACTTTTGGATTATCCGTAATCCCTATGTATGGTACTGTATCAATGGCTTCAACATCAGTCACATCCAATATTATAGGTCAGTGTAAAGTCGATTTATCTGTTCTAAACCACACATATAAAAACGTAACTTTATCAGTACCTTTGCTCGGATATTATTATTGGACATGACCTATTAAAGAAGCATTATAGTATTCAGTTGGTATTTGGCAGTGACAAATCCCCATTAACTATTTGTAGTGTTGCTGCTCCCAACATACCCCATACCTCACTATTTACTAATCTTGAACCCAATTGCAAACCAATTGCAGTTAAATCCCGGTGACATTCTATCAATAATGATCAGAGATTTATAGAATGTGAAGTACAGAAACTATTGAAAGAAGGCACGATTGAGCCAAATAGTTCACTATGGCGAGCACAAGCTTTGGTTGTTACGAAACGTATGGTAATAGATTATTCTATAACTATAAACAGGTTCACATTACTGGATGCATACCCCCTGCGACAAATTGAAGTCACCGTTAATAAGGTTGTAAATTATCAAATTTTTAGCACCATAGACCTAAAAAGTGCAAATCACCAGGTTCCAATAATTGAAAATGACAAGCAGTTCACAGCTTTTGAGGCATGTTATGAACTTTATCAATGTAGGAGAATACCATTCGGAGTAACAAATGGTGTTTCAGCTTTCCAATGTGTAATTGATGAGATCATTCGAACAGAGAATCTAAAAGACACCTTTGCCTATTTAGACGACATAACTGTATGTGGTATAAATCAAATGTAACATGATGAAAATTTGAAAATGTGTATGCAAGCAGCCAAGAAACACTATTTGACTGCAAATACTGAAAAATATTCTTTCTCTCTGAGATCAATTAACCTGTAGGGTTACCATATCTGTAATAAAGACTATAAAACCTAATCCAACTCGACTTGAATCTCTTTTGAATCTACCTCCGCCTAAGGATGTAGCACCATTAAGAAGAACAAGAACAGTGAGAATGTTCTCTCATTATGCAGCTCAAATCACTAAGTTTTTGGACAAGATAGTCCTCTCGCACGAACAGCATTTCCAATTTCAGAAGAAGCCGTTAAAGCATTTTTAGGGTTAAAACAAGATATCATGCACTCTGTTGTGAACTGTGTTGATCCTGAAACTCCGTTTCTGTGGAGACAGATGCTTCTGAAAGGGTGATCGCTGCAAATTTAACTCAGTCAGGATTTCTTTTGAAGAATCCTGTCTAGTTCTCAGTGTAAATACTCTTCAGTAGAAAAAGAAGCACAGGCCATTGTTGAGGCTCTCCAAAAATGGCGGCATCATCTCAATGGTAACCATTTTAGACTAATTAGGGATCAACGATCTGTTGCTTTTATGTTTGACAATAGTCGACATGGTAAGGTAAAGTGAAAAACGAAAAGATAATCCGTTGGCATATGGAACTTTCATATTTTCAGTATGACATTGTTTACAGACCAGGACGAGAAAATGCAGCTGCTGATGCTCTATCTAGGATCTGTTCTGCATTTCAAGATCATACTCCTTAACTGATGAAAATTCATCGCTCTCTTTGTTATCCTGGAGTGAAACGTCTGTATCATTGGATAAAATGCAAAAACCTTCCGTACTCTCTGGAAGATATACGACGTTTCACTGCATATTGTAATATCTGTGCTACAATCAAACCAAATTTTTACCAAAAACAAGGTACTCTTATTAAAGCAACGTCCCCATTTGAAAGGTTGAATTTAAATTTTAAAGGGCCTCTACCTTCTGCCAGTCAAAACAGGTACTTTGGTCGTAGTTGATGAGTTCTCAAGATTTTCCTTCGCTTTTCCCTGCCAGAACATGTCTACTTCAACTGTTATAACCCACTTGAGAAGTCTGTTTGCTCTATTCGGAACACCAGCGTATTTTCACTCGTATAGGGGCACTTCCTTTATGTCTTATGAGCTGAAAACATTTCTAAACTCTCTTGGTATGGCTACAAGTCGAACAACACCTTATAATCCTGCTGGTAACGACCAAGTTGAAAGGTATAATGGGGTATTGTGGAAGACAATAGAACTAGCTCTCAAGTAAATGAATTTGAAAATTTCACAATGGGAAATGGTTCTTTCTAAAGCTCATCATTCTATCAGATCATTGAATTACATACTTCGACATCAGTGTTTTTCTGGTTTCACATCAATATATACAGTAATAATCATTTTGTATCTAATATGTATTGATCTATATTCAGAGCGTTTTCGTGCTATTTTTGGGACACATGATTGATTTACTACTTTTAGGTTCAACCAAGTATGGTTCCTCAAAAGTTCAAAAAGATAAGTCACGAAGTGACGCTGGCTACTAGTGTAGTTTAAAAGAGATTTTGTAAAAAATTTTTTGGATGATTTTGTAAGAATATAAATATTCTTTTTGAATTCAATGTTTGAGTATAGCGCTTTGGCCAAGTAAGTTTAGTTTGTAAAATTGTTCAGTATTATGTCATTATGCCTGATACTGTTTATTATTTGAATGATATATGTTTCTTTATTACGATAGTTAGCACTTTTTAGCGAATTTCCCCTATAGGGAAGAAGCTATTACCGTAGTCGGCATGGTAAGACCTAGGCCCGGGACCATGATAACTTTTCGTTTTGAGGTCCCCAGACCCCAAAAACACCATTCGTTCGATACTGTATATATATATATATATCTATATATATATATATATCTATATATATATATATATATATATATATATATATATATATATATATATATATATGTGTCCGTGAGCACGATAACTCTCGTAAAAATGATCCGATTTTGATGAAATTTGGTATAAACGTGTAAAGCAACATTTATGACTTTAAGTTCGAAAACCAGCCAGATCGCTCTACCCAAAGTGGTATTTTGGGGGGGTTTTGTACCCCAAAAATGGGTTTTTCGAATTTTTCACATATAATTTTTGAAATATTAAAATTTTAGTTTTCACCATTGGATTCAGCTTAAAAAAACACACAATTTGGTATTTTGATCATTTCTCTACGTCAATTGGTTACCGAGATATTGAAAGTGCTAAACACAGTACGTTGTCTAATGTTATTCTTATGGAGGAAAAGAAAAATTTTATATCTCGCCTATTTATCAACGTATACTGACGAAACTTGGTATACGGCTTCATCTGGTTGTGGACCATTGATATTTGCTCAAAAAGACAATTTTTTACCCAACGCTCCCGTAGCAGCAAACCTGCGTACTCAGCCCCATGTTATTCTTATGGAGAATAAGTAACGTGTTATCTGCCTTAATTATGAAAATAAATTAATGAAATTTGGTATGTGGCTTTACTTAGATGAGTTGTATTGATATTGGTATAAAACCCCATTTTTTGTGTTCCTTGCTTCAGCAAACCTGCTTACTCAGCTGCCATGTTATTCTTATGGAGAATAATTAAAATGTCATAAATCGTTTATTTATGAATGTATATTGATGAAACTTGGTATGTGGCTTTATGTGGTATTAATATACATATATATGCATTGGAAATTCGCTGAGTACGCAGGTTTGCTGCTACGGGGGTATTATTTATTGTCGTTACTGTTACTTATGTTAATTCAATTTTTGTAATGCACCGGCCTGCATCCCTTTCTTATTAAAATGATGGTCACCCTGACACAGGTTCGCCTTTGGGGGACCTAATTTCTGTTTAGGTACTTTGTTCATTTATTAACTTGCACTTAACTATCTTTGTTTTGTTAGGTTAAGAAGACTCTATGTTGAATCATTGTTGTTTATTGATTTGTTATTTATTTATGTAATAAGTGAATTCAATGTAATGTTATGTGCTTGAATAGAAATAAATACTTTCTTTTGTTCAATGCATTTAGATTTAATTAATATAAACATGTTTTTTTACGTATTTTGATTTTTTCTTTACTTATCTTCAAATGGATTTGTGACACAACAACAAATGAACTGAATACAATTTCTTATAAAGGCAAAATTTGAAATTTAATATTCGTGCGAAATCGCACGAGTTCACCTAGTCAATATTAATGTCATAAGTTATATAGTTATACTTTTGGGTGTTTGCATATTTACAATTGGAATATAATTAAATTTGTGTTAATTAGATCATGATGTGTCAGTTTTTTAGATATGATTGAAACTAGTTTTATTTATTTTTAGTATTCAAGCAATGAAGAACTTTTTCGTGTGATATACACGCTTTGGGAAAATTTAGGAAAACTCTAATAACTTCTTAATTTTTTGTTAACCAAGTTATTGATTCATACTCTGCAATAAATTAAAACAATACAGTCCATAGAAATCCATTTTATCTCATCAAGTGTATTCAGGTGAACTTGTACTCACCTCTTTATAATATTTAGCTAAATTAAACAAGTAAAAGAGTAAATTCGTCGCTTGTTTTCTACAAACATAAACACAACAACCCTTCCACTCCCTTCACCCTTCATTTGGATTATTTTCATCCAAGTAATCCAAGTAAAAGGTATCTCTCTCTCTAACTCTACATGCAACCTGTAAAGACTTGCCAATTTTGATTTATAGCTATGTTAAATGATTAAGTGTTAAATTGTAGGGTACTGAAAAAGTGGAATCAGTCTGAAGTGCCACTGTAAGTTGGGCTGCTACATAAGTGAGCTTCGTACTGAACTTATAAAATATATATTTAAAAAATGAGTTGGAATGACTTCATTTTAGCTTTGATTGGAAGAGCGAACACAAAGTGGTGAGGCCACTTTAAACACAGTATAATCACTGATTGTACACAGTACAGTCTCAATATATCAAGACTATATCCGATTTGCTAAACCAACATGTTTAGCGGGAACTGGAAAGTACTTTTCGTTTCCTGACTCTGCAGGATGGGACAGGAAAATGTGGTACTTTTAGGAAAACATTGACGTGAATGGGGCAGGCAGAAATTATTACCAGTTTGAGCAATTTGTTTTTTACATGAGTGAAATTTTACTTGTATGAAGTGGGATCAGTTTGAAATCTTATCAATTTGAAAGCCTTCCTTAAGAGTCCTAATATTTCAAGATTTTAATACTTTGATTTTTTTTTTATTACTTCCTCATAGGAATCAAGCACTCTTTAAAAAAATTGCATGCATCATCTCAAGATAAAGGAATTAAGTATCTAACTGAAACATAATTATAATCAATAATTGGTCTCACTTTAAATTGTTCGAGGTTTTTCAAACAAAGAGCAAAGCAATTAACATGTAGACTTCCTGCAGCAAATCATGGTCCTTGGCACAGTTATAAAAAGTTCATTATTAATTCATTATTAATGTGTCAAATTATTCAATTTAGATGGGTTGACAAAAAACCAACACGATAATGTGACAAAAATGTTTGAGTGTTAATTTGAATGTTAACAAACCTGAGTCAGCACCAGTGATTATGACAGTCTTGCCGTCCATCCTCGCTTTGCTCTTGCAAACTCCACAGATGAAGTAAGAATAAAACCATAATCCAACCATGAAGACGATCACTGTCGTTATAATGTTGTGTTCTAGCATGAAACGCCAGAGCCAGTCCATCTTGCTTGCTGATCTAGTGTAAAAAATATTAGTTTTTAAAAATTCCTAAAACATCAACTTGCATTAATCCTCAATTTAAATTTAATATAATATAATATTTATTATTTTGAGCAGAAGTAAAAATATATCTCGTTGATGATTTATAATCAACATAAGCATTAAACTTACTTGGCAACATAAAAGCACTCAAATATATTAAACTGTTTGATCCTTTTAAACTGGAAATTTAGGAGGTCTCAAAAACACAAGAAGATATAGCTGACCTACTACTTGAATTACAACGAGTTTGCACGCAGCACGCTGAAGTGAGGTAAGTGAATTTCTACATAACAACTTTAAAACTCAAAATTTGTGTAAAAACATACATGTATTCCAATTTTTATTGAAATCTGAAAACATTGATTTTTTGGCTGTTCTGATGATCCTGGTTTCATTTACCTGCAAAGCTGGGGATACAATTTTGCGCATTATAATGTTAGGAGAATATCCAGGCAGGCTTGAAAGTAGGCGTGAGTTGCTGGGGATGATGAAAGTACTCTAACAAAGGAATAACAGGCTTTTCTAGTGTAAAACCCCCAAAAGACAACGTACTGTGTTTAGTGGAAACACATTTTCTTTAATAACTCGGTAAATATTTATGCTAGAATGACGAGAGAGGGCTTAAAACTTTCTCCTCACTAATTCCCATCTTTTTGCATGTATTAATTTTACATCCGGGCTTTTCTGACCCTTTATGAGCTCAAACGCTCGAAATTTTAAAGATTAATCCCCAAAAAAGGGGTTTAGAGTTTTCCGATTGTTTTGCCCAACGAACTTGTCCAACTGATTACAGAAAGGAACGTCCCTACCAAATTTGAAGTTAATCGGACAAAAAATGTGACCGCTAGAGTGCAAACACACACACACACACACACATATATATACAGGGTGTCCAAAAAGTCCCGGGTCGGTTAAATATTTTTCGAAATATTTAAAATAGAGCTTCAAAACTTTGCACAAAGTTACTGGACATAAAAATCTATTTTAACACATATTCAGTGATCCGCTACTTCCTCAGGGGGACGGCCCGCTAGGAGTCAGAAGAAAATCTTAAATGTAAGCATAGGTTGATATGCATATCAAATAAAAGGGCTTTATTAGTAGAGTACAGAGCCGCAAACCCGACCTCAAACGGAGAAACGAGTCAAAAATGACAGCCGTTCAAAGATGGCTTGAGTTTGCAACTGAGGTAAATGTAATCAAGTTCATGGAACACACTATCAGTCACAAATAACTTTCTCTTTTAGGTTTATCATGGCTCATTCATTTTCTTTGTTTGTTTTATTTTCGATCCCTCACAGAAATAACGAAACTTATAATTCTACAACAGTATTAATTGTAAACAGTTTTGGGTTAGTAATGTTAAAATCAAAAAGCTCGTCAGTTTATTTTCTACATTAACCTAAGTTGCAAACTCAAGCCATCTTTGAACGGCTGTCATTTTTTACTCGGTTATCCGTTTGAGGTCGGGTTTGCGGCTCGGTACTCTACTAATAAAGACCTTTTATTTGATATGCATATCAACCTATGCTTACATTTAAGATTTTCTTCTGACTCCTAGCGGGCCGTCCCCCTGAGGAAGTAGTGGATCACTGAATATGTGTTAAAATAGATTTTTATGTCCAGTAACTTTGTGCAAAGTTTTGTAGCTCTATTTTAAATATTTCGACAAATATTTAACCGACCCGGGACTTTTTGGACACCCGGTATATATATATATATATATATATATATATATATATATATATATATATATATTATACCTATATAATATATTATTCATATATATAACATTTTGAACGACCCCCCAAAACGTGTTTAGGGGGTCACGTTAGGAACTTCTATGGTGGTCCCGGGCTTAAGTTTTACTGTGCGGGTCATGCTAATAGTTCACTTTCCAAAGGAAATTCACTAAAAATTCACTAATAAATATTAAAACTCTCAGAGGCTATTAACAAATTAGTCAACTGTCAACAATGAAAACTGGTGTAACAGCTGTTTTAGCGAATTTCCCCTATAGGGAAGAAGCTATTACCGTAGTCGGCATGGTAAGACCTAGGCCCGGGACCATGATAACTTTTCGTTTTGAGGTCCCCAGACCCCAAAAACACCATTCGTTCGAAACTGTATATATATATATGTGTCCGTGAGCACGATAACTCTCGTAAAAATTATCCGATTTTGATGAAATTTGGTATAAACGTGTAAAGCTACATTTATGACTTTAAGTTCGAAAACCAGCCAGACTGCTCTATCCGAAGGGGTATTTTGGGGGCGTTTTGTACCCCAAAAATGGGTTTTTCGAATTTTTTACATATAATTTTGGAAATAGTAAAATTTTATTTTTTCCCATTGGATTCAGCTTAAAAAAACACACAATTTGGTTTTTTGATCATTTCTCTACGTCAATTGGTTACCGAGATATTGAAAGTGCTAAACACAGTACGTTGTCTAATGTTATTCTTATGGAGAAAAATAAAAAATTTATATCTCACTTATTTATGAACGTATACTGGCGAAACTTGGTATACGGCTTCATCTGGTTATGGACCATTGATATTTGCTCAAAAAGACACTTTTTTACCCAAGGCTCCCGTAGCAGCAAACCTGCGTACTCAGCCCCATGTTATTCTTATGGAGAATAAGTAACGTGTTATCTGCCTTCATTATGAAAATAAATTAATGAAATTTGGTATGTGGCTTTACCTACATGAGTTATATTGATATTTGTATAAAACCCCATTTTTTGTGTTCCTTGCTTCAGCAAACCTGCATACTCAGTTGCCATGTTATTCTTATGGAGAATAATGAAAATGTCATAAATCGTTTATTTATGAATGTATATTGATGAAACTTGGTATGTGGCTTTATGTGGTATTAAGATACATATATATGCATTGGAAATTCGCTGAGTACGCAGGTTTGCTGCTACGGGGGTATTTTTAGAGTAGCAAGATCAATATGAAAGCAAACTTAAATAATAAAACACGCTGCACGCTGACGTGAGGGAAGTGAATTTCCATATAAAAACTCAAAATCAGTTAAATTCATACAATTATTCCAATTTTTATTCAAATCTGAAAACATTGAGTTTTTGGGTGTTCTGATGCTTCTGGTTCTTTATACCTATAATGCTGGGAATACAATTTTGCGCATTATAAGGTTAGGAGAAGGTCTAGTCAGGCTTTAAAGTAGGCGTGAGGTTGTTGGAGTTGGTAAAAGTACGCCAAAAATGAATAACAGGCTTTTCTAATGTAAAACCCCCATAAGACAACATACTGTGTTTGGTCGATACACATTTTCTTTCATAACTCGGTAAATGTTTATGCTAGAATGACGAGAGAGGGCTTACAAGTTTCGCCACACTAATTTCCATCTTTTTACATGCATTAATTTCACATTAAGAGGCGGCAGGAGTCAACTAAAATATCGCTGATTTGCAGCGTCTTCAAATACAACAATACGGTAGCGCCACAAGCGGTGGCCGTTAGGAGAACTAAAAGCGTTCTCTGCTATCTGGAGAACATATGAAGTGCTCCACCAAATGAGCAGTAATCGGTTCACGCATTATCAGGCTGGACCGCAAGTCAAAAACGTAATCCCGAGCGGTGAGCGCGTTGTCGTTTACACGCTCCTGGGCATCTGAAGAATAATAAAACTAAAATGAAACATATATTCCTTTTCTGAATGAATTGCTGCATCCAACGGTA
The DNA here is from genome assembly GCA_963675035.1 of Allygus modestus. Lineage (NCBI taxonomy): Eukaryota > Metazoa > Arthropoda > Insecta > Hemiptera > Cicadellidae > Allygus > Allygus modestus. Next base: position 226,881,807 of record OY776111.1, read on the forward strand.
TAAATATGTTAAATGTGGGTTATTACATTATATTAAAACTTAAGGAATAAAATTATTTTTATTCCTAATTGTGTTTTATGTATGTTATTATCAGTTGTGAGTTACAGTAAAACCCCGCTTAGCCGGACCTCGCTGGAACAGTGTATAAGAGATGGATAATCAATAATAGAGAGGATAAATCCAGTGTACGACTAATGGTGCGCCGAGAGACAACATACGGCGGCGTCGGCGGTCACTGAACTTAGGGGTTGTTTTGGCGGGTTTTGCGCAGTGAGGTAAAAACCATGGAGAGCTCGCCAAATGAACAGAAAACAGTCCGCGCATTTTCAGGCTAGACGACGTAAAGTGAAGGACACGGCAAAAAGGAGTAATCACGAGCGGTGAGCGCGCTGTCGTTTACACGCTCCTGGACATCTTAAGAATAATAAAACTACATTTCAACTTATATATTCCTTTTCTACATGAATTGCCGCATCCAACGGTATGAATGTATTTTAATTTAAAATGATGTGTATATTTTAATAATTCAAAATATAGAACGTTGTAACAGAATAACATGAAAAAGTCAGTTAGCGAGAAACTTTTTTACTTTTGAGGTAGAAACAAACTTCCAGCGAGAAAGTTGTAGATAATTAGTTGATCTTCTAAATTTATTCGAACATATTTTCGATATAACTTCTAGTTTGTTCAATAATACGATGTTAATAAACGTTATGGTCAGTACTACGCGCGGCGCCGCGCTGCCGTCGTCGCAGACCACGGCTCTACGCTGTTCTACCACATCACAAAAACTCTCCTTCTTTTACTTATATCTTCACTTAAAAAATATAACTCATATTGTGTGTATTTTACTTCATCTTGTATTGAGATTATTGTTAATTAACATAGCTTTCAATTCTGATAGAAACATCAGCTATCGAGATGTAATTAGGCCTATTAAACTATCTATTAGTCAAACCTTTTTCCCTCCAGTATTTATTGTATTTTTAAATTCGATATTTGGTTAAATTTTGCATGTTAAATATTGTTCAGTTGGTTTACTGGAGAATATTTTATGATTTTAATCGTGAAAATTAAAATATGAGAGTCAAAATCTGTTTATAGAAAATTAAAAATTATATCTCTATAACAACAATACAATTTATTCGTATATAATCCGTTCTGGTGTAAATAATTAAAGAATATATCGGGGAACTCAAATACGAAGGCTTCGTAAGTGAATTTGTGTAGCTAAAAATGTAATAAAAATAATGAATAAATATGTGTTTTCATGTTAAAACTCAAAACTAACCCTCTATATCAGCAATATAACCATACATATAAATATATTTTTGGCATTTAAGTTGAGGAACATAAGGAACTTTTTTTGGACTTTGCCAATTCATTCCCTTGTGTCATTCATAGAGGAGTTTAAATCCAGTTTCATACGTGAACATCAATATTTGTTTATTAAAATTGAAAGTTACACGTATTTTTATGATATAATTAGATTTTAAATAAATTTAAATTTAGTACCAAAAGATGAGGAATTTATTCAGTAACACTATTTCAATCTCAAATTTTCCGATACAAAATTCCCCGCGCCGTAAACCTTATTAAAGTGAGCACGCGTCACCAATCACCCATAAGATGCTGTACTGAGCGTTGCGACGAGTCCTTTACTCTGAGGCGTGACCTTGAGGCGTGATATTGACTGTGCAGTGAATGCTTCATTTACTTTAATAAGTTTTTTTTAATTTTGTATTATTTTTGTTTGGTTGTAATAATGTTTTATTTATATTTTGCTTATGTACCACATGACAAATCATATGTTTACTCGAGCATAGCTCAACATTATGTAAACCGAACATGGTGAATAAATTATTTGATTTGACTTGAGCTCCGCCGGACCGAATTTTGGTCTATCCCAAACTATTGACGCGAGCCCTCCATGGTTTTTACCTCGCTGGTTTTGCCACATACCTCTTACCTGGCCCTGACATACCTGATCCGCTCGCGAGGGAGTAGGGGGTTGACCCATCTGCTTTTCCGCATTCCCATATCGTACTAAAGAAAGGGATCGGTGTACCGTGAGCTCTCATACCTGCATGTGGTGAAAACGTAGTTACTGTTGTGGTTACTTAGTGTAATTTACTTGTTGAAGTGAAGTTTTGTGGTTGAAGTGGTTTTTGATTACCTCAAGAAACAGTCTTTTTAATTTACATTTTGAAATATTTCATTAAACTTACGTCGGGAAAACTTCAAGATGCATGCGTAATTGCGTATTTTACTGAAAATAACCTTGAAATATAAACAGTTGATTATCCGAAAAAATTGGATATTCGGAACGGTCCCGTCCCCATTATTTCGGCCAAGCGGGGTTTTAATGCAACGATATTAGTAAATGAATTGGTATTTTCTCATGCTAGTGTTTTACTGTTTTTTTTATCCACTGATATAATTTGTATACTAATAAAAATGAAGCTTATAAATATAATTGGTAATCAACACATATTATACTACTATAAAACAAACTTGATGCGAAGAGCCTATTCAGAATGTGTTAATTTAATTGTTGTATGTAGCAGTGAGCAACAAGCAACGTAACAAGCAACAATTCTTATTTTCTTTCTCCTCGAGGGAAACATTTTCAGGTGTTCCATGTCACTTACAAAAACATCAAAACTAGATAAAAAAAAATCATCTCCTCACTTGACACATGACACAACGCTAAACGTTAGTCCTTTGCAGTCTTTGCAATCTGCCTTGCCAACACCGACGGAGGTGGAACCTAGGGGATGAACGCTGAACTACAGCGGCCTGCGATCGGCTGTCTACACGACTGTCAATTGTAACAGGATTTTCAAATTAGAAAATAAATTACTTTAACCAGGTTTTTTTGGGAATATCAATCGGTTTAATTGATGTCACAATTCCAAGGTTTAAGGAGATATATTTCAAAAGTATTTTTTACAGTTGTGTATATAATTGGAATTGAATTAGTTTGGTAAAATATTACGAAATTCTTATGGAGAAATAGATTTCTTGTTTGCAAAAAATAAATTATAAGAAGTACGTTTTTCTCAACTTAATATATACTGATTTGTGCGTACGGTGGTACTAAATAATATGACCAAAACAATTTAACATTCAGTTAATCAGTTATTATTATTTTTCACATTTATTGTTCCCCTCCCATTGTAAAGCGCGGAGTAGACCAGTGAGCGGCCGGCTTGACTCCTGCCGCCTCCCAACAACTCGAAATTTGAAAGATTAATCCCCAAAAAAGGGGTTTAGAGTTTTCCAATTGTTTTTCCCAACAAACATGTCCAACTGATTATAGAAAGGATCGTCCCTACCAAATTTGAAGTAAATCGAACAAAAAATGTGACCGCTAGAGTGCATACACACACACACACACACACACACACACACACACACACACACACACACACACACACATATATATATATATATATATATATATATATATATAAAATGTTGAACGAACCCCCAAAACGTGTTCAGGCGGGGGTCACGCTAGGAACTTCTATGGTGGTCCCAGGCTTAAGTTTCACCGTGCGGGTCATAGTTCACTTTCCATAGGAAATTCACTAAAAAGAAAATAACATTTATTTGTTGTGCAATTTTTATCAGAATACTGTTTTCAATATTACAAAAAATATAGGTCATAACTAGGACCAAACGTGTCTTCTCGATCCTCACTCATTTTCAAGCTTTGGCTGTGCCTTGGCTGTTAAATCTGAGCTCATATTGAAAATCTTCATTTTTGGTCCTAGTGATGAAATATACTATTAATACAAAAACATCTAGCTATAAACAGCAGAAAAATAGCTAAGTCGATTTTTAAAAGAACAAAGTCTATCAAAGGGCTTTACTATCTCCATAATTGTTAATATTATCAACTTAATTTAAATATACAACCTGCTTCAACATGTCGTTAACATTCAATATATTATTATCATTATTATTTAACATCAAAATCATTTTCTTACTTGAGTAAGTTGTATCAGGGTTGTTGTGATTCCAGGGACCTATGTTGGGTGTAGTCACAGCTATCTCCTGCTATCACTCCTTATCATAGTCAATATACTCGGGAGACTGAACTACTGTTTGTAAAGTAAATATAAACATATTTGTAAGAGACAAATGCGTACAGTTTGCAGATTGGTATTTTCTTGAACTATAGTAAAAAAATCTACCCTTTATAATTTTATAACACACACAAATATATAGGAAGTTTAAGCATTGTCCTAAAAAAGGTAGTGCCAGATTGGCTAGCACATGTAATTCAGGACTTAACACAGAGAAGCTAAACATTTTTTAGTAGTTTTTTATCAATAAAAAATGAAGAAATCTGGTTAGTCATGAAACATGTACTATGTCATAATAACAGACCTAAGGCGGCTTCACACACGTAAACTATAATTTAAACAGAATTAAATGTAAAGTTACTTTTGTGTGCTGCTAGTGTCCTGTTCTCTTCACTGGGATTTAAAAAACCGAGATGTTACAATAATTTTCCATAGTAATAATAAACAAATCAACTTAATAAGAATAATATTTAAACTTTAAAGATCAGTGGGGCATAGCCCTGGGGGATATTTGAAATGCAAATATGCCTATCAGAAACCCATATACAGGGTGTTCAGAAAGGGTCATTACAAACTTTGGAGGCTGGTAGTACTTATCAATTTTAAAACAAATTTGATGTAAACATAGGTCGAACAATTTTCCGTTTAGCCGCTAGCCTCCATTTTGTATTTTTAACAAAAAAATTAATAACTCCTGAACTATTTAGGCAACAGAAACTAAAATTTGCATGTACATTAAATAACCAAAGAAGCAAATAATAAAAATTATTATTAAGTAGTCTTAAATGTTTTCAAAATGGTGCCCGTTTTAATATTTTAATAACAAACATACAAACAAACCATTAATTTTATACAAAATTTACAAGATACAAAAAAGATAAACATTTTTATTACAAACCTAATGACTTTTTATTCAACGCAATCCGTCAACGCATTAGTGAGAAAATGCACTTTCAAAGTTTGCTTACACAAATCGGGGACAACAATGAGCGGTCACCACCGAGATCGTCATGTCCGAGTTCGTCACATCTATGAAAATCAATGAGCCGTACTAATTAGGGTCGGCTGTCTACCTGCCCCGCCGGGTATGTCATGCCTCCTCCGCCCGAACAGGAACAACTTATCCTAGTCACAGATCACAAGAGAACGGTCAAATACAGTTCAGAATCTTTACGCTCAATATTTACTGATGTTGGTTCTTCATGTAGCTAAAAATTATACAAACTAACTCGTGACAAAATTGATGACAAAATTGAAGTCATACGACTACATATCGCACTGAAAGGATGAATTAGGCCGATTGATGTTTGTTCATGAGTCCGAAAAACAGCCTTAGTACAAAAGGATTTGTGTTACAAAATTGAAAAGTGTCATACAAAAGGATATCGCACTGAAAGGGGTGCATTCATTATATTATACTAGGATAACAAGATTATTTTAAGAAACTTATTCGTATTTTTAAGCCCAATTTTTCATTTGTTACCAGTAAAAATCACACAACACATTCAAACAATTCAAAATTTTAAAATAGATTTTAAAAAACGTTCTTGGATAGAGTATTAATTTTATTTTGTTTAAATTGTTAGTACTGTAAAAAGTATCTAGTTTACTTGAATAAATATAGTTTAACGTATTTATAAAGCGGAATGTTAAAATTTTTAAAGAATATTGCTGTTTACATTTCAAATAGAGTTTAACAAAATGCAAATGTGCATGTTTGTTCATTAGCAAGGGCTTGGTATTCGTGCGGATAAAATAAATACAATAGTACAGCTGTCAGTTTAAATTTACCAAATTTGTAGTAGTTTTGATATGATATTTTCGCAATTACTTACTTAAAAATATGTTAAATACATTCTTACAATTTAAGAATTTAATAAATATAACAACCAAATCCTATCATGGATAAAAGTTAATTGAACTTATATTTAACACTTTTAATATTGCTCGGCGAAATGTACAGGCTAGTTGTAATTTTCAGCTACATGAAGAACATACATCAGTACTCTGAGCGTAAAGATTCAGAACGGTATTTGACCGTTCTCTTGTGATCTGTGACTAGGATAAGTTGTTCCCGTTCGGGCGGAGGAGGCATGACATACCCGGCGGGGCAGGTAGACGGCTGACCCTAATTAGTACGGCTCATTGATTTTCGTAGATGTGACGAACTCGGACATGACGATCTCGGTGGACACGCAATGAGCGCCCAAATCACTCCAAATCTTTTTGTCCCCGATTTGTGCAAGCAAACCTTAAAAGTGCATTTTCTCGCTGATACGTTGACGGATTGTAATGAATAAAAAGTCATTAGGTTTGTGATGAGAATGTTTATATTTTTTGTATCTTGTAAATTTGTTATAAAATTAATGGTTTGTTTGTTATTTGACTTAAAATATTAAAACGGGCGCCATTTTGAAAAAAATTAAGACAACTTAATAATAATTTGTTTTTATTTGCTTCTGTGGTTATTTAACATATGTGCAAAGTTTAGTTTTTGTTGCTTAAATGGTTCAGGAAATATTAATTTTTTTGTAAAAAATACAAAATGGTGACTAGCGGCTAAACAGAACATTTTTTGACTTATGTTTATGCCAAATTTGTTGTTCAAATTGATAATTACTACCAGCCCCTGAAGTTTGTAATGACCCTTTCTGAAGACCCTGTATTTAAAACTACCTTCATATGAAACTTCACCTCAATCGGTTCAGTAATTTACAAGTTAGAATGGAACATACATGACAACAGCCAACACCTTCAGAATACTGTAAAGGGAAGGGGGACAGAGCCCTTAACATTACTAAACTTAAATTAAAAAATTACCTGTTAGAAAAAGCCATATATTCCCTTGAGGAATTCTTTTCCACTCCCCCATAGACTTGTTAATAATTTTCTTTCTCAAAACATATTTTGTTTTCTCCTTGTTTTATATTTTGATACATGTAAAAGCAAGTGCTTTCTTTTTTCTTTAGGATAATAGTTTAGTTTGTAGTAATAGTGACGCCATTCAATGTGCATGAATATGTACTTAATGAATAAAGATTACTTTGACTTAAATACTTGCGGAACGGGAATAGGCTTATGTTTTACTCTGGTATTTTAGCTTTTCAAATAAGTAAGATATATTTATGCAACGACTTCAATGTCTATAAGAATAACAAGGGAACTTTGATAACCAGTCTTAGGTTAGGTATGGGGCATTGCTTCACTTAATATCGGCATAACACCCTTTGTCTTTCTTATTTTAATGAGTTCGGAAGTTTGAGAATTAGTGATGAGTAATTTAGTCAGTGATCATCAGGGGGTGGAGCCCTACACAATTTGGGGATCAATGTCCATAGAATAACATGGGAACTTTGATAAACCATGGGGCGGCGCCCTGAAGGAATTTGACATCCATAACACAGACTTATTGTACATCTACAGCATAAGATGAACCACCATGCCTATTTTCAGCTTCATAGTCATGGTGGTTTTTGAGATAGAGTGTTTATGAGTGAGTGGTATATTTGGCTTGTATGGATATATATATATATACATTCATTTTTATAAATTTTTCAATAAATTTTAACCGTTTCAGACCCAAATTATTACTTAGGGAAATAGATTTTTGCTTTGTGAAAACCTCTAATTATTGTTAACACTATTTAAACATAAATACATAAAATGTAATAACATTTTAAAACATAATTTTTTTAGAGGTTTGGATTGGAGTAATTTGTATAAAATTCGTAACGTGGATAATGCAGTCGATTATTTTTTCAGTGAGGTAACTGATGTAGTTAGCCAGTGTGTACCTATTTCAATGAAAAATAAGCTTGAGTATCCCCCCTGGTTTGATAACAACATAATTTCTTTAATTAGAGGCAAGAATGTAGTTAGACGTAGGTATTTAAAGTACAGAATGACTTGTGATTTAAATGAATACAAGGAAGTTCGTAGTAGAATAAAGGTTAATATTAAAAATGCTTATAAAAATTATGTACGTCTTGCTGAAAATAATATAAAATATGATCCAAAATCTTTTTGGAATATAATTAATAAGTTGAGAGTGGCCAATGTAAATCCTTCGACAATGTATATGGATGGAGAGGAGGTGGAGGGGGGAGCACAGATAGCGGACCGGTTTGCGAGTTACTTTTGCTCTGTGTATGAGCCCTGTCAGCTGGACGGGGAGGAGTTGTGTCGCCGAGCGCTCCGCTCTCCGGCGTTGCCGGGTCTGCCCACCATGACACTTGTCGCCGTCACCCACTCTGAAGTGCTCTCAGCACTAAAAAAATTGAGATCGAAAAGATCTGTGGGACCGGACGGTTTACCCCCTTATGTTTTCAAAGCATGTGCAGAGTTATTTGTCTTGCCTTTACTTAGTATTTTTAATTTGTCAATTGAGAATTGTTTTTTTCCAAACGCGTGGAAGAGATCGAGAGTAGTACCTATTTTTAAGAAAGGTCAGAGGTCGGACATTAGGAATTACAGGCCAGTTTCTGTTTTATCTACACCTGCAAAAGTTTTTGAGTCTATTCTCCACAATAGGTTACTTTCTCATGTAAGAAGCTTTGTCAGTCCTCATCAGCATGGTTTTTTTCCTGGTCGATCCATTGTTTCTAACTTACTAAATTTTTCTGATTATTGTATTTCACATTTGGATAGAGGTGGACAGGTGGATGTGATTTATACGGATTTCGAAAAAGCATTTGATAAGGTTAGTCATAGTTCGCTTCTATCCAAGTTAAATTCATTTGGTCTTTCTGCTTCTCTAATCAAATTTGTTTTCGTCATACTTGTACAATAGAACTCAGTTTCTTTCTTATAGTGGTTTTTTGTCTTCTGAATTTCTTGCAGGTTCTGGGGTTCCCCAGGGCTCAAATTTGGGGCTCCTTTTGTTCATAATCTTCATAAATGACATTGTAACATCAATACGTAATTGTAAGTTTCTTTTGTATGCTGATGACTTGAAAGTTTTTTCAAACATAAAGGACGTTTCTGATTGCTCAAATCTTCAAGATGATCTGGATAATCTGTTTGAGCGGAGTGAACTCAATTTAAAATTTCATATTCATAAATTTTCTGTTTTGCGTTTTTCCAGGAAGCCTGAGGGTAATTGAATTTTTTTTAACTACAGGATAGGAGGCACAACTTTGGTATCAAATCACGTTATTAAAGACCTATGTATAATGTTTGATGACAAATTTTCTTTTGTTGATCATGTGTTATTTATTTGTAAATCTGCATTTTCAATTATGGGCTTCATTCGTAGGTCAAGTAATTTTCTGAAAAATGTTGATGTCATCAAGCTTCTGTATTGTACTTTGGTGCGATCCAGATTGGAATTTGGTTCAGTTGTTTGGAATCCGTATTATGCTTACTCTTCTGATCTAATTGAGAGTGTTCAAAAAAGGTTTTTAAGATTCTTATATTTTAAAGAGTCTGGTCATTACTCAACAGTCATTCCCTATTCTGAGCTCTTATCTATATTTGAACTGGACTCCCTACACAAGCGGCGGTGGGTCGCTATGTTGGTTTACCTGCATCAGCTGGTGGGTGGTGCGCTTGATGACATAACTCTGTTATCTAAACTGCAGTTCAATGTGCCGCGGCACAATTCCCGTTGTCGTCTGTTGTTTTCCACCCATTACTCTCGAACCAATTTAGGATTTAATTCCCCGCTAAATGTTATCGGAAGAATTTATAATTCATTACCAAATATTGTAGATATATTTGGAGATACACTCGGCAAATTTAGAAAACAAATTGTACAACATTTATTAGATTAGGTTCGTCTTATGGTATAATATATAAATATTTATTAAGTTTTTGCATTTAGACTGAACGTTACCTTTAACTGAGTATGTTTGGTATGGAGTAATTTAATTTAATATATTTATTTAATTGTAGTGTGTAGTTTAAAACTTTAAGTAATGCATGTATAGTAGATTGCCTGTGTCATCTGCATGGTATTATATTAGTATTTTAGAAGACATTGAGTAGTGCTTCATAAAACAGGACTTGAATGAAAAATCCCTAAAATGAATGTTAGTGATAATGCTACTTTGTAATTGGGTTAAGAACCTGTTTTGTAGCATTTTTGTATCAATAAATAAAATGAAATAATTTTTTTTTTTTTACATTGACTATTTAATTTTTGAGGCATGTCCCCTTCCATGGATACTGAAATTCATTTTATTAAACTACTGGAACTCACAAACATACTGGAAATCTTGTACATATATTTATGTATTTATTGGATTAGAATAATGCAAGTGATGCGTAAAACAGCTGGAGGGCAGCAAGTACCATGCAGTTCCACCACCCACATGTATACATTTACATGTGTATATTTATGGATCAATTTACTTATACATATTAATATTTTCATGGTTTTTTCTTCTCTCTAAAAATATGCATAACACCTAGAAAACATAAATATTAATTTTCATAGGAGCATTTCCCAGGCTACATGTGAAGGGATTTGTCCAGGAGAGGGTGCGCCCATTACCTGCACGAATGGCAATTATAAATTATATGAGTCATAACAAAAACATCCAAATCAGTGGTGCACTCGCAAAATATACAGTGCCAGCGAAAGGTTCATATTTTTCTTTTTAGATCAATTATCAATGGTTATAAGTAAAAGGGCTAATTATAGTTTAATTCAGATAATTTTAATGGTACTTTCATAGCATTGTGTGATTTTGAACAAATTAATGACAAAAATGCCTGTTGCTACTCTAAACCTTTTCAAATGTATATGGGAAAGATTTTTAAAACACAAATTGTCCTGCAGTAGTAATATATTGAGGTTATACCACGGCTGGCCTGTCCAACGAGTTTAATATATCTAGAGCTCTCGTCTGGGGTAAATATTGAAGCCTACATGCTGACCGTCATTTGCCCCTCTGCTCTCATTGTAACCAATCAAATCCTCCCTTCACAATTTATATGTCTGTCAGCTAAAATATGAAATATGAAGAGAGGATTTCATTGGTTACCTGAGGAAAATGTCGGTTACCACTATTTTATCCCAGATGAGAGCTCTAGATATATTAACCTCGTTGGGCCAACCTGAGTGTATGAAATAACTTAATCACATTTATTTCGCCTTAAAAAAGTAACACTGTAAATAACGACTAAAAACTAAGGTTAGTTTCAAAACAAATCAAGTTACTTTAATTTGTTAAACTTATGAAATAAAATTAAGAGTTTGGACATTTCTAGCCATTTTATAAATATTGTATCGGTTTTTCCCTACTTTATAAAGTAGACTGTAATTTGGTATGTTTTCCATTGATCCACACTTTCCATTATTTCTTTGGGAATAGCGGAATATTTTGTTTTGTAGGTATATGCTCTATGCACGCAGTCAGAATCAGAATCAGAAATCATTTATTTCGTGAATAACAAATTGTTATGTGAAACAAGTCAGATTTAAAAACTAATACTTAATGCTAAATTGACAATTTTAAAATTTTTTCTCTAGCAAAAAGTGCACATTTCCTTCACATATTTGTGCAGTCTGACAGGAATTCATCCACCGAGTACGGACACCTTTCAATCAGAATATTTTTTACCTTTTTAAGAAAAATTCTTGCACTGGCTATGTTTTTCAGGTGCCGGGGCAGAGCATTGTATAGTCGTAGAGCAGAGTAGTGGATGCCCTTTTCAAGTAGTGCCAATCTATGGATAGGGTAGACCATGTTACACTTATGACGTGTATTATAGGGATGTCTAGAAATATTCTCTTCAAAGAGATGGAAGTTGCATTTAAAAAAGGATAAAACCTCCAGAATATAAATACTTGGGAGAGTGAGAAGATGCAGTTGTTGAAAAAAGGCTTACAATGCGCTCGGTAGCCAGCTCCACACATAATACGAACAATCCTTTTTTGGAGCCTAAATACCCTCAAGAACTCACTAGACGATCCCCAGAAACCAATTGCATATTTCATTCTACTATATACATAAGCATAGTAGATCTGAAGGGTAGTTTCTTTACCAACTACAGGCATTAATATTCCAAAAGCGAAAGTAAGTGAAGACAGTTTTTTACATAGGGAGTCAATATGTTTGGACCAGTTCAGCCTATCACCAATGGTAACGCCAAGAAGACAGGTGGACTCTGATGGACTTATTCCGTTTACACTGAAATTTGCTAGATCACGTTTAACTGTTGATAATACCATAATTTTAGTTTTCTCATCATTCAAGTAAAGACCATTTGATTCAAACCAGCTATTTAGGCTAGTGTATGTCTGATTCATTACGATCTCTAGTTTATGCATGTTATTACAAGAAGTCAGAGCAGTTGTGTCATCAGCATAACAAACGATGTCAGAATTTATATTAGCAGTAAGGTCATTTAGATATACGGAAAATAGAAAAGGACCCAGAATAGAACCTTGAGGTACTCCTGAAGTGACCATCATCCAATTCTCCTGAAATTGACCTCTATTTGTCAATGAAACAGCCTGCTTCCTTTCAGAGAAGTATGAGGACAGAAGTGACAGCGCTGCACCACTCATGCCGTATCCCTCCAGTTTACCCAAAAGGACAGAGTGATTCACGCAATCGAACGCCTTGGACAAATCACAGTAAATTGCACCAACACACTGTGACCCGTCCAAGGCACCCAAAACTGCTTCCACGACATTATTGATAGCGCTAGAAGTTGAACATCCTTTTTTAAAACTGTCGGAGTCACTACTGTCGGAGAAAAAAAGATGTGTCTTCGAGTTTGAACCCATATATCTCTGGAATGGATTAACCGATTTTAATGAAATAAATGTTAAACTGAAGCTTTACTAAATATATTTTGTGTGCTAATAATAAAAAAAATTTGGTCAAGCCGAAAAATTGTTGCACAATAAATACCCCCGTAGCAGCAAACCTGCGTACTCAGCGAATTTTCAATGGATGTATATGTTTCTCACTACCGCATAAAGCCACTCACCAAGTTTCATAAAAATATACAATTAAATAAGTGATATATGGCATTTTATTTATTCTCTATAAGAATAACATTGAAAGCTGAGTACACAGATTTGCTGCAACGAGGAACACAAAATATGTGTTTTTATGCAATTATCAATACAATTTAACCAGTAGAAGTTGCATACCAAGTTTTATTCATTTATGTTCATAATTAAGGGAGACATTGCATTTTACTTATTCTCCATAAGAATAACATGGGGGCTGAGTACGCAGGTTTGCTGCTACAGGAATAATCAACAAAAAATCGATTTGTTGTGCAAATATCAATATACCAATACTACGTGAAGCCACATACCAAGTTTCATCAACATACATACATTCATAAATAATCGAGATATCAAATTTTATTTATTCTCCATAAGGATAACATTGGACAACGTACTGTGTTTAGCACTTTGAATATCTCTGCAACGCTCGGGAGTAGAATCACAATTTAAAAACCAAAATGATTGTTTTGTGGAACTGAACAGATTGGTAAAAGCAAATGTGAAGTTTACATTAAAATAACCTTAGGAAAAGCCAAAAACCTTTTTCCCATAAGATTAAGATGGGATATTTTATGAAAACGTTTTTTGGATTTTCTCTGCAACCACTTAACCTAGGTTAATGATTCAAAATACTATATTATTTGTTTTCTTAAACTCTATAAAAAGGTTAAGTTTTTCAAAAATTTAGGGTGAAAAATGCAAAAAAACTGATTTTTGGAAAATTGTAAACCCCCATAAACCCCCCTTCCCATGGTCCGATTTTTCTGGTTTTCGAACTTAAAGTCATGAATGTAACTTTACACATTTGAGCCAAATTTAATCAAAACCAGACGTTTTTTACTGAAGTTATCGTGTTAACGGACAAATATATATATATCTATACATATATATATAAAACAACTTTTTATAAAAAACGTTTTAATTCATATTTTTAAGAATCACAACGATCTTTTTCTTCAAATTTCTCACTCACATAACACCAGGTATGCATCTAGAGTTGGAATTGCTTCGTTACAAATTTATAAAACATTTTCTACAACTAACGCATTTTTCATTTCTCATGTCGTGTACCGTAATTTATGTAATCATTTTCAAGACCTGGATTTATTTAATTCCCCTTCCATAAATATATTCAAAAGACGTGTTAATGAATGGTTGCTCAGGTTGGGTATAGACGAGGCCGAGTCTATTATTGCAGCAGATTACAGGCGGCACTAAACTGACCCTTGTACTCTTGCCGCCCTTCACCACTCACCACTAATCCACCCACCCCCCCTCCACAAGCCCCACCCCCTGCCCATCACCATCATGCATGGACATTTTCAGCTGCTGCCAGCTTTTTTTTTGTTTTGCTATATTTTGTTTTTCCTTACTTCATTTTAATTATCATTTGGTCATTTTTACTTTTTGGACACAACTCAGAGCCAACGCACAGGCCTTAGCGCCTATGTCAGCTTATTCCTAAGACCGTAAATAAATTTGTTTATAACAATAAAGGTTATTTTATAATTTATCATAGCTCAAGGTTTTCTTTTATTAAAAAAAACAAAAAACTTAATAATGTTGTATTTATATATATATATTTTTGTGTGTGTGTGTGTTTTGTTTATTATATATATGTGCTGTACGATTTTGTATTTGTTACTATTATTGTTCTTGTTTTTCTGGAACAAATTCATTCATTCATTCATTCATTCATATATAAATTTGAATGAATAGTGTTTTTGACATCTGGGGACCTCAAAACAAAAATTTATCATGATCTCGGTCTTAACTCTTACCATAACTTAACTCTACGGTAATAGCTTCTTCCCTATAGGGAAAATTCGCTAAAACCAGGAAATGTACCGGGTTTTCCGAAGGTCCGCACTAAAAGTTAAGTTTAAACATTTATTGTACAAAAACCGCTTGAGCAATCGTTCTAAAATTTGTGTGGAGTAATATCTGGTTTATTGTAAATATATTCCTAAGGTTTCGTAATTTTATCATTAACATTTTTAATCCTGTTGTTAATTTTGTAAACGTTTACTAAAACCGCTGTTTACATGCCAACAATTTCGTTAAAAACACCAGTGTGCTTGTTATTACATAGGTACGAATAATAACACAACATTGATATGATCTGATAAGATCTGTATGTACAACGAGTTTTTATTTGTAAGCATTTTTTCTCCCGTGCCCCGCAAAGGATAGATACAATTCCCTACCGAGCGGAAGCGCGCCGCGCACCGGCCACGCTGTACAAAGGCACCATGGCAATAGTTTTTAAATCCGCACGCTCATATAAATTAGCGTTACTGTGCTTAGGTTTATTTTCTTTGCATACTTTTATATATTACCCGTTCTGTATGACCAATTCCCAACAGCTTTTTCATGAGGGCTTTGGACCTCCAACGGCAGCTTTAAAATCGGTTTTTGTTAATGATTTTTTGTTTTAATATTTTATAATTTTTTGGGGTTTTACTGTTTTATATATTTTTGGGGGTTTTGCTATTTTATATTTTTTTACCAGACAAATGGTCTTTTTCCCAATATTGATCTTCAATATTCTGAGCATGTTTTACACACTTTTTCCATAGCTCCGGCGTAACGGTCTGTAATATTTCACTACACAAATCCCTCGTCACTGTTATGCTACCACCCTTTTCGGCAGCATTTCTTCTGTTGATTTTTGCAATGCTGTTTTCGACAAATGCTCAGATAAACTCGATAGCATTTAATTTGCAGTGTGCTACTGGAAGCCATATCAGTTTAACAGCTGGGTTCTTCTCCTCAATTATATTGTCCAGCATCTTCTTTGTAACACCGAGAAGGACTCCTCGATACTGGTCATAGTTTTTAGTATTAAAAGCTTCAACAATTTTTTCTTGCCATCCGTAGTGCATAGTGTGGTTCTGTCCACACCAGGTTTCACCTGTATAAAATATTTTATAGCCTTCTGAACGCAAAGACCGAATCTTCCTCAAATATTCATTTCTGGACGCTGCGACGGAAACCGACTCCATCAAAATTGGTTTCCGATTTAGTTTTTTAAAACGAAATCCAATTTCCTTCACAAGGTTTCGCAATGTTCTGGTTGTCATAGCAGGAAAATCCGGGGTGTTGTCTTCAAGTTTCTGTTTTAATTTCTCGATTGTCGGAAACATCTTGTTTATGTAAAAATCGTATATGTACCTGCGTATAGCACCTACAGTAAACTGGTCTACTTTAATTTTTGGGCGTCCTGGAGAGACTCGTGCCTTCTTCATTGGTTGTGATCCGGTCGCTACGTTCTCGCTGTAGTCCGATGCATATTTCTTCACAATTCTTAATCCAATATTTAAACACTTGGCTACGTATTCATACACTGGGTAACGTTTGTCGCCGCACTTTTCTTTTTCCGATCGAAAAAAAACAAATCGCACTTATTATCATCTGTATTTCACCTTCTGAAAAAACTCGTCGCGGAGGCATTTTTGAGTACATGTTCACTGCTAAAAAATCCAAACGAAGTGAACTGATGCACTGATGGCTGACGTTTGACGTTGTTGTCTCAAGATTACGCATATTTCTAGAAACCTATTGACATGACTAATATGAACTCTATGAGTCACCGCCAACCCCTAGCCTCCGAACATTCCAGTAAAACCCAAAGAAGAAAGGGCAACGAACTGTGACTGGCGCGCGGCGCGCTTCCGCTCGGTAGGGAATTGTCGTATCGATCCTTTGCGGGGTACGGGAGGAAAAAATGCTAACAAATAAAAACTCGTTGTACATACAGATCTCATCAGATCATATCAATGCTGCGTTATTATTCGTACCTATGTAATAACAAGCACACTGGTGTTTTTAACAAAATTGTTGGCATGTAAACAGCGGTTTTAGTAAACGTTTACAAAATTAACAACAGGATTAAAAATGTTAATGATAAAATTACGAAACCTTAGGAATATATTTACAATAAACCAGATATTACTCCACACAAATTTTAGAACGATTGCTCAAGCGGTTTTTGTACAATAAATATTTAAACTTAACTTTTAGTGCGGACCTTCGGAAAACCCGGTACATTTCCTGGTTTTTATTGTATAACAACTTGTCAGCTTGACCGAAAATTTTTTTATTATTATCACAAAAAATATATTCAGTAAAGCTTCAGTTTAACATTAATTTCATTAAAATCGGTTAATCCATTCCAGAGATATATGGGTTCAAACTCGAGGGCACATATTTTTTTCCCCGACAATAAATATTTCTGTGTTAAACACTAAAGTACCTGGGGGCCGAGCTTTGCTCGGGGGAAGGTCAGTCAGTTTGTTTAAATGACTTGGAGTAATATTTCACCACTTCCCCCTACTGATAATCAGATTTGGATAACAGTAGTGAAGGGAGGGGGTTTCTGGGGCAGGAGGGACAGGAGGGCCACCCCCCCCCCGAGCCCCCCCCCCCGCGAATTTTTTTTTTGCGAATTTTTTTTTTTGCGGAATTTTTTTTTTTTTCCAATATTAACCTAACCTAACCTAACCTAACCTAACCTAACCTAACCTAACCTAACCTAACCTAACCTAACCTAACCTAACCTAACCTAACCTAACCTAACCTAACCTAACCTAACTTAACCTAACCTAACCCAACCTAACCTAACCTCGGATCAGATTTCTGATTGCAGATTCTTGTTCGTCTAGTCAAGCCGAGAAATTTGCATACCCACAAAGTACATTTGGACGATGTAGGGGGGGGGGCGAGCTATAACGGTTACCATAAGTCGGATTTGAATTCTGATTGCAGATTCTTGTTCGTCTAGTCGAGCCGAGTCATTTGAGTACCCACATCGTACACTTTGGATGATGTTTACAAAAAAGGGGCCCGCACCACACTTTTGACCTTTTTTTTTTGCATTTTTGGAATCTCCTCGTCAAGCCGAGTATTCTCAGTACCCACATGACATACTTTGGATAATTAATACAAGAGTTGAACAGGGTAACGCTACAACCAACAGAGCTAGCCCATCAGCGCTTGCGGTCAATTGAACTAACAGTGAATGCAAATTTTAAGGAGAATATAATTGCAATGCTTTGAACATATACTGCAAAGGGGGGTGTATCGATACACCCCCCTTCAAGTACTCTGCACCGAGGCAGCTGTTCGCACAACCGACTGACGCGTCCAGTCTACTGTCTGGGAATGCGGATGTTGTAATTTGATACCTCGACTGGAGGGTGCAGGTGTTCACACAAAAAAACCGACAAGTCGAGACCTGTCTGGGAATGCGGATGCTGTAATTTGATACCTCGACGGGAAGACGGCTGACCCTTCTAGGAACCCATAATTATAGACCACCTGCGTCGAATTCCGAGCAATAAATCACCAGTTGTCAAACACCCATGGGATCATTCTTGTTTTAGGCTTCAACAATTCCTGACGTATGGGGGAGCGAAAATCTCCCCCTAACCCATTATGTGTTAGGGGGAGCGAAAATCTCCCCCTAGTAATTAAATCAACAGAACACCAGTTGTCACGGTCTCATTCTTGTTCTAGTCTTCAACAATTCCTGACGTATGGGGGAGCGAAAATCTCCCCCTAATCCATTATGTGTTAGGGGGAGCGAAAATCTCCCCCTAGTAATTAAATCAACAGAGCTAGCCCATCAGCGCCTGCGGACAATTGAACTACCAGTGAATGCAAATTTTGAGGAGAATATAATTGCAATGCTTTGGACATATACTGCAAAGGGGGGGGGGTGTATCGATACACCCCCCTTCAAGTACTCTGCACCGAGGCAGCTGTTCGCACAACCGACTGACGCGTCCAGTCTACTGTCTGGGAATGCGGATGTTGTAATTTGATACCTCGACTGGAGGGTGCAGGTGTTCACACAAAAAACCGACAAGTCGCGACCTGTCTGGGGTGCAGCTGCGCCCGACCCCAGGAGGGGCAGGAGGAGAAGGAGGAGCAGGAGGGGCAGGAGGGGCAGGAGGAGCAGGAGGAGCAGGAGGGGCAGGAGGGGCAGGAGGGGCAGGAGGAGCAGGAGGAGCAGGAGGGGCAGGAGGAGCAGGAGGAGCAGGAGGGGCAGGAGGGGCAGGAGGAGCAGGAGGAGCAGGAGGGGCAGGAGGAGCAGGAGGAGCAGGAGGGGCAGGAGGAGCCCCCCCCCCCTCCGACCGGGCAAGGTTTCGTCTGTGACACTTTTGCCAGCCAAGACGCCTGCGGACAATTGAACTACCAGTGAATGCAAATGCGGATGTTGTAATTTGATACCTCGACTGGAGGGTGCAGGTGTTCACACAAAAAACCGACAAGTCGAGACCTGTCTGGGGTGCATCTGCGCCCGACCTCAGGAGGGCCAGGAGGGACAGGAGGAGCCCCCCCCCTCCAGACGCCTGCACCAACACTTGGAAGAAAATCCTCCTACATTAGAAGGATTTCCTTCTGTTCCCTAACATGAAAAGCTTTTGTGGCCTTGAAAAAGGCCGATTATGATGGTGGGATCAGGTGGAGGCTAAGGTGTTGGAAAACGTTTATTTTTTACTGTTGAAAAACTTTGTTACTTCATCAGGGTGCAGTTCATCGGTCCGCCGATTCCACCACATTTCAACAAGCATCATGTACTTCTGCTCATGTTCAATGGCGTAGAAGTGCTCCTCTTCAATGGGGTAGAAATTCATCTTGTAGTCCATGTCACGCTGCCAATATTCCCACTCCAAGCCGTCCAGCGGGCAATGGTTCCACATGCTGTTGATTCCCCGTCGTCTGGAGTACAGAGCGTCGTCAAAATCTTGAGTAGTTGAATACATTTTTGGTTCATGAACGTACTTGAACTTTTTGTCAATGCGCCATAGCCTCTTCTTATGGAAATGCTTCAAGGTGCATTCATCGTCGTCTTTTCGGTTGTAGAATTCATCACCTTCGAAGTAATCATCTTCATCGTCAAACGGTCTCTTCTTATTATTGCTATTCATTGTCGTTTCCGCTGCAACACATACATCCTCCAACTCAACGTCTGTGATGTCACAATCCCACTCGATGTTGGCCATGATCTCTTCGTAGCTGTTGACGCTTCGAAACTCAAGACTAAACTAAACTTTACTGCTAGGGGCGGGATGTGCGTCGTGGGATGATGGGTGCAGGTGTACAGACAAAAAACCGTCGCGTCACCCTACTGTCTGGGAATGCGGATGCTGTAATTTGATACCTCTACGGGAGGGCGCGGGTGTTCACACAAAAAACCGACGAGTCGAGACCTGTCTGGGAATGCGGATGCTGTAATTTGATACCCCGACAGGAGGGCGACCGACCCTTGCAGGAACCCATAATTATAGACCACCCGCGTCGAATTCCGAGCAATAGTACACCAGCTGTCAAACACCCACGGTCTCATTCTTGTTCTAGTCTTCAACAATTCCTGACGTATGGGGGAGCGAAAATCTCCCCCCTAGCAATTAAATCAACAGAACACCAGTTGTCAAACACCCACGGTCTCATTCTTGTTCGGGAGTTTGAAGTGTGTGGCTGTGTAATAGTGTTGCTGTGTGACGTTCTGTCAGAGCGATCGCCCGACGTTTTGACCTAACCTACAAAATGAACCACTTAACCGCCTATGTGTTTAATGATCGGCCTTTGTCTGTACTGTTTGACAGCAGCGATAATCCATGGTTCAAAGCTAAGGATGTAGCTACAATATTGGGATACGCCAACCCTAAAGAAGCAATCAGAGTACATGTTAGAGAAAAATATCGCAAAACAATTCCTGAAGTATGGGGGAGCGAAAATCTCCCCCTAACCTATAACGAGAAACATTCAATCTTTCTTAACGAGCCGGGATTATATTCGTTACTTATGAAATCTGAAATGCCCATCGCCGAGAAGTTTCAAGATTGGATCTTTGAAGAAGTTTTGCCATCCATTAGAAAAAATGGTCAGTACAGACTTATAAACGAGAACCAACGGCTGCTACAATCACTTACAAAGTCGCTAACAAATAACCGAAAGCTAGATCAAACAAATTCCGAGTTTAAAACTACAAATGATATATTGTGTATGGAAAACCAATCCATGAATCAAACGCTGATCGAACAGACATCTAAAGTGGCAGTGTTGCCTGAAGATGTAAATCTGAAGCATATATTTTGTGTGATGATTAGGGAAACCCTTCTAGAGCAGTACGGAGTTTGTGAATACAAGTGCATTCGAACACAGAAGAGGAATTTCAAACAAGCCTTGAAAAAAGCAAAGGAAGAAGGATTTACAATGTGCTACTGTAGAGAAAATGTCCCCAACGGCATAAACATAGTGAATAAGGCTAAAGAAGTGATGAAGAGTTACGGCATGCACATTGACTGCAGATACAACAACATCCTAACCTCGCACAATTTCATTAATGTAGTTGAACATATCTTTGACAATGCATAGGTCTGCGCTTGTGGACTCGTTCCAGAACCTTCGACGCTAGTCAGGTAGCAACAGTCGATACGTGCTCCAAAGATGACCAGTGTGGATGACGCAAGAAAAGTAATCACCATATCAATGAACAAAATACGTTATAAACGTAACAACATCCGAGAAAGGCTCGCAATCAAGTTAGTGTTGGATAGAGTGAGAGATGTGTTTGAGAGAAAATATCATATGAAACAGCATACTTATGAAAAAAAAACAAAAATATTGAATATCATGTGAAAGAATATAACTATGAAGAAAACAAAACAGACTGTTAAATTTAACGAGGAGCTAAATACACAGTACACTTACGAGCCCTGTGAGGATGTACAACAATTAACGTGGACTCAAATCGCAATAGATGAAATGAGATTCCGCAGACCGTTGGAACTGATGTTGGGTGAAAAAATCAAACATCTAACCTATTGCAACAAGATGTGTCACAGCGAGTGCATACAGTTTACTTCAAGGGTGGGCAGACGCACCACCAGTCCATAGTATGGTAGAAGTCACACGGTAAGGACGTCAACATGGACGCTTACGTTTCTGCGGACGACTATATCAAATCGTTTATTCAGGAGATTGAGGTTATGAACAATAATGCTAGTGATCAGACATTGGCATCACCTCAGACGTCATCTGTAAAACCGATCACTGCCTGCAAGAGACGAAGGAGGCCAACTCTCATCGAAGTGGAAACCAAGAAACCAGGATGGGTGCCAAAACCAACAGATGATTGTCCCATAGTGTCATGGATGGAGGATGGGAATACTTTTGCTGTTCAAAACCCGGGAAACAAAGGACAAATTTTATTGAAAATGGAAATGTACGATGGTACAGATATGGTGTTCATGTGCAGTTTATTTTTGGACAAAGATGGTGAAATGCTCCAAAGTGTTAGACAAGTAGTTGATAAAGTGGAAAACATGTGGATCGATAAATCAACAGGAGTACCGAAAATTACAGACTTAACTCAAACTGTTACACAACGCAGTGCAGTTTCGCAACCATCGTCGAAGAAGCGAGCTGTGAGGAAGAAACAACGAGTGTCGCCAGCAGTCAATTAAAGCATCAGCATTCCCAGACAGGAGGGCGACGCGTCGGTTTTTTGTGTGTGAACACCTGCGCCCGGCCAACTACTAGAGATGTCGAGCAGCAGCACTTTCAAGCTAGAGTTTCCGAGCGTGAACGGCACTGCAGCAACCGAGGACCTGAGAGCTACCCTCAACAACTGCAAGTCTGACTCTCCGCTCTACACCAGGATAGACGATCTCAGAGAGGAATGCGGCTATCTCATCACTGCGATGGAGCGAGCCACAACACCCTTTGGCGAGACGATCATCGTGATCCTGGAGGGGCAGGTCGGGGACGACTTCTTTCTGCGAGTCTACCTGCCTAGGCGCTTCAACGAGGTCCTGAGCAACACCGACATCGAGCGCTACAACAGCGGGTTTGGAGAACGCCTTCGCTTGGTGAAGCGCAGCCCGAGGGGTTCCAATAGCAGATTCACACCTTTGGAGTTTATGTAAAGCAAGACTTGAAGATTATGTAATACCTTTGTAAATTAGTTTTCGTAGTCAATACTTATAGACACGTTCAGAACATAACCACTGTGTTATTTATTTCACTTAACCCCAAAAATGTCCTTTGGTAGTAAGTTTAAGAGCGTGAGTATGGTAACTGTGAGGTGTTTAGCTCATCAGCGTCATCATCAGAATCATCGATATTTGTACATAGATGTAACCCACCGCGTAATGCGATACAATTGATTGGAGCGCATCGTGTGTGAGCTGTCTTGTGATGGCGACATCGCACTGCGTTTGTAACAAAATAACGTGTACATTAACACGACGTTCACTTTTCTTGCTTAAGTCACGATGGGCATTATGGCGTACGGGACGATTGGTAATAACAGCGTTTAAAGTAAACTGTGCACATTCGTTGTGATACGTCTTGTCACAGAACGTTAGATTTCACATTCTCACATTCAACATCAATTACAATTGTAGACGTAATCTCATTTCATCTGTTGTGATTTAAGTCCACGTTAACCGTTGTACATCCTCACGCGGCTCATAAGTGTAATGAGTATTTAGTATGACAATAAACTTCTCGAATGTTAGTACGTTAAATCGTAGCTTGTTCATTGACGCATCGATCCCTATTCTTGTTTCAGTCTCAATATGCATTATGGCGTACGTGCCAGATGGTACTAACACCGCTTGAAATAAACTGCACACATGTGTTGCGATACATCCAAACACAACAAGTTAGATGCATCATTCAATCATTCAGCATCAATTGAAATGTTATGCGTGGCATCATTTCATCTGGTGTAATTTGAGGGAATAACTCGACTACGAACCTTTATCGTATGTTAGTTCGTTAACAACGTAAATTGTACATTAACACGACGATCACTTTTCTTGCTTAAGTCACGATGTGCATTATGGCGTACGGGACGATTGGTAATAACAGCGTTTAAAGTAAACTGTGCACATTCGTTGTGATACGTCTTGTCACAGCACGTTAGATTTCACATTCTCACATTCAACATCAATTACAATTGTAGACGTAATCTCATTTCATCTGTTGTGATTTAAGTCCACGTTAACCGTTGCACATCCTCACGAGGCTCGTAAGTGTAATGAGTATTTAGTATGACAATAAACTTCTCGAATGTTAGTACGTTAAATCGTAGCTTGTTCATTGACTCATCGATCCCTATTCTTGTTTCAGTCTCAATATGCATTATGGTGTACGTGCCAGATGGTACTAACAACGCTTGAAATAAACTGCACACATGTGTTGTGATACATCCAAACACAACAAGTTAGATGCATCATTCTAACATTCAGCATCAATTGAAATGTTATGCGTGATATCATTTCATCTAGTGTAATTTGAGGGAATAACTCGACTACGAACCTTTATCGTATGTTAGTTCGTTAACAACGTAACTTGTACATTGACGCATCGATCACTTTTCATGCTTAAGTCACAATGTGCATTATTATGTATGTGACGACTGGTAATAGCAATGCTTGAAGTAAACTGAGCACATGTGTTGCGATACGTCTTGTCACAGCAGGTTATATTGCTCATTTCCCCATTCAACATCAATTACAATTGTATGCGTAATCTCATTTCATCGGTTTTAATTCAAGTCCGCGTTAACTGTTGTACATCCTCACGCGGTTCGTAAGTGTAACGAGCATTTAGTTTTACATTAAACTTCTCGTATGTCAATCCCAAGTAATCGGTGTTTGAAGAAGTTTGCCTTTCCCTCAAGAATTGTCACTAGCATTATAACATACGTGTTTAATAACCAGATCGCACTTGTAATATTTTTGTATACCGATAAAAATTCCAAGTAATCGAGGTTTGAAGAAGTTCGCACATTTATAAAAAAAAAAAAATCCAAGTAAACGATGTTTGAAGACGTTTGAGTTTTCGCCATCACACAAGTTCCAATCTTGAGTAATGTCAACCCAAGAAAATGAAAGCTAACAGCATCACGTAGTTGTGTTAAGTTACGATAGGTATAGTTAGGTTTATTAAGACTGTTTCCAGTTAGAAAGGGGAAACATAGAGAGACTTATCTCATCGTTAGGTTACGATATCCAGTGTAAAGTTAGGTCCCTGCATAGAAATAGGAAACGTAGACAGTTGTATCTCATCCTTAGGTTATGTTATGCTCTGTTAAGTTAGGTTTGTGCTTATAGATAGGAAATATTGTCAGTAGTATCTCGTCGTTAGGTTAAGTCATGCTCTGTTAAGTTAGGTTTGTTGTTGAATATACAAAAAAAAAAAATCTGTACCTTAATGTCGGCGTGCGCATTATGATTATACCATTTTTAAATTGCGCACGCCGACATTAAGGTACAGATTTTTTTTTTTTGTATATTCAACAACAAACCTAACTTAACAGAGCATGACTTAACCTAACGACGAGATACTACTGACAATATTTCCTATCTATAAGCACAAACCTAACTTAACAGAGCATAACATAACCTAAGGATGAGATACAACTGTCTACGTTTCCTATTTCTATGCAGGGACCTAACTTTACACTGGATATCGTAACCTAACGATGAGATAAGTCTCTCTATGTTTCCCCTTTCTAACTGGAAACAGTCTTAATAAACCTAACTATACCTATCGTAACTTAACACAACTACGTGATGCTGTTAGCTTTCATTTTCTTGGGTTGACATTACTCAAGATTGGAACTTGTGTGATGGCGAAAACTCAAACGTCTTCAAACATCGTTTACTTGGATTTTTTTTTTTTTATAAATGTGCGAACTTCTTCAAACCTCGATTACTTGGAATTTTTATCGGTATACAAAAATATTACAAGTGCGATCTGGTTATTAAACACGTATGTTATAATGCTAGTGACAATTCTTGAGGGAAAGGCAAACTTCTTCAAACACCGATTACTTGGGATTGACATACGAGAAGTTTAATGTAAAACTAAATGCTCGTTACACTTACGAACCGCGTGAGGATGTACAACAGTTAACGCGGACTTGAATTAAAACCGATGAAATGAGATTACGCATACAATTGTAATTGATGTTGAATGGGGAAATGAGCAATATAACCTGCTGTGACAAGACGTATCGCAACACATGTGCTCAGTTTACTTCAAGCATTGCTATTACCAGTCGTCACATACATAATAATGCACATTGTGACTTAAGCATGAAAAGTGATCGATGCGTCAATGTACAAGTTACGTTGTTAACGAACTAACATACGATAAAGGTTCGTAGTCGAGTTATTCCCTCAAATTACACTAGATGAAATGATATCACGCATAACATTTCAATTGATGCTGAATGTTAGAATGATGCATCTAACTTGTTGTGTTTGGATGTATCACAACACATGTGTGCAGTTTATTTCAAGCGTTGTTAGTACCATCTGGCACGTACACCATAATGCATATTGAGACTGAAACAAGAATAGGGATCGATGAGTCAATGAACAAGCTACGATTTAACGTACTAACATTCGAGAAGTTTATTGTCATACTAAATACTCATTACACTTACGAGCCTCGTGAGGATGTGCAACGGTTAACGTGGACTTAAATCACAACAGATGAAATGAGATTACGTCTACAATTGTAATTGATGTTGAATGTGAGAATGTGAAATCTAACGTGCTGTGACAAGACGTATCACAACGAATGTGCACAGTTTACTTTAAACGCTGTTATTACCAATCGTCCCGTACGCCATAATGCACATCGTGACTTAAGCAAGAAAAGTGATCGTCGTGTTAATGTACAATTTACGTTGTTAACGAACTAACATACGATAAAGGTTCGTAGTCGAGTTATTCCCTCAAATTACACCAGATGAAATGATGCCACGCATAACATTTCAATTGATGCTGAATGATTGAATGATGCATCTAACTTGTTGTGTTTGGATGTATCGCAACACATGTGTGCAGTTTATTTCAAGCGGTGTTAGTACCATCTGGCACGTACGCCATAATGCATATTGAGACTGAAACAAGAATAGGGATCGATGCGTCAATGAACAAGCTACGATTTAACGTACTAACATTCGAGAAGTTTATTGTCATACTAAATACTCATTACACTTATGAGCCGCGTGAGGATGTACAACGGTTAACGTGGACTTAAATCACAACAGATGAAATGAGATTACGTCTACAATTGTAATTGATGTTGAATGTGAGAATGTGAAATCTAACGTTCTGTGACAAGACGTATCACAACGAATGTGCACAGTTTACTTTAAACGCTGTTATTACCAATCGTCCCGTACGCCATAATGCCCATCGTGACTTAAGCAAGAAAAGTGAACGTCGTGTTAATGTACACGTTATTTTGTTACAAACGCAGTGCGATGTCGCCATCACAAGACAGCTCACACACGATGCGCTCCAATCAATTGTATCGCATTACGCGGTGGGTTACATCTATGTACAAATATCGATGATTCTGATGATGACGCTGATGAGCTAAACACCTCACAGTTACCATACTCACGCTCTTAAACTTACTACCAAAGGACATTTTTGGGGTTAAGTGAAATAAATAACACAGTGGTTATGTTCTGAACGTGTCTATAAGTATTGACTACGAAAACTAATTTACAAAGGTATTACATAATCTTCAAGTCTTGCTTTACATAAACTCCAAAGGTGTGAATCTGCTATTGGAACCCCTCGGGCTGCGCTTCACCAAGCGAAGGCGTTCTCCAAACCCGCTGTTGTAGCGCTCGATGTCGGTGTTGCTCAGGACCTCGTTGAAGCGCCTAGGCAGGTAGACTCGCAGAAAGAAGTCGTCCCCGACCTGCCCCTCCAGGATCACGATGATCGTCTCGCCAAAGGGTGTTGTGGCTCGCTCCATCGCAGTGATGAGATAGCCGCATTCCTCTCTGAGATCGTCTATCCTGGTGTAGAGCGGAGAGTCAGACTTGCAGTTGTTGAGGGTAGCTCTCAGGTCCTCGGTTGCTGCAGTGCCGTTCACGCTCGGAAACTCTAGCTTGAAAGTGCTGCTGCTCGACATCTCTAGTAGTTGGCCGGGCGCAGGTGTTCACACACAAAAAACCGACGCGTCGCCCTCCTGTCTGGGAATGCTGATGCTTTAATTGACTGCTGGCGACACTCGTTGTTTCTTCCTCACAGCTCGCTTCTTCGACGATGGTTGCGAAACTGCACTGCGTTGTGTAACAGTTTGAGTTAAGTCTGTAATTTTCGGTACTCCTGTTGATTTATCGATCCACATGTTTTCCACTTTATCAACTACTTGTCTAACACTTTGGAGCATTTCACCATCTTTGTCCAAAAATAAACTGCACATGAACACCATATCTGTACCATCGTACATTTCCATTTTCAATAAAATTTGTCCTTTGTTTCCCGGGTTTTGAACAGCAAAAGTATTCCCATCCTCCATCCATGACACTATGGGACAATCATCTGTTGGTTTTGGCACCCATCCTGGTTTCTTGGTTTCCACTTCGATGAGAGTTGGCCTCCTTCGTCTCTTGCAGGCAGTGATCGGTTTTACAGATGACGTCTGAGGTGATGCCAATGTCTGATCACTAGCATTATTGTTCATAACCTCAATCTCCTGAATAAACGATTTGATATAGTCGTCCGCAGAAACGTAAGCGTCCATGTTGACGTCCTTACCGTGTGACTTCTACCATACTATGGACTGGTGGTGCGTCTGCCCACCCTTGAAGTAAACTGTATGCACTCGCTGTGACACATCTTGTTGCAATAGGTTAGATGTTTGATTTTTTCACCCAACATCAGTTCCAACGGTCTGCGGAATCTCATTTCATCTATTGCGATTTGAGTCCACGTTAATTGTTGTACATCCTCACAGGGCTCGTAAGTGTACTGTGTATTTAGCTCCTCGTTAAATTTAACAGTCTGTTTTGTTTTCTTCATAGTTATATTCTTTCACATGATATTCAATATTTTTGTTTTTTTTTCATAAGTATGCTGTTTCATATGATATTTTCTCTCAAACACATCTCTCACTCTATCCAACACTAACTTGATTGCGAGCCTTTCTCGGATGTTGTTACGTTTATAACGTATTTTGTTCATTGATATGGTGATTACTTTTCTTGCGTCATCCACACTGGTCATCTTTGGAGCACGTATCGACTGTTGCTACCTGACTAGCGTCGCAGGTTCTGGAACGAGTCCACAAGCGCAGACCTATGCATTGTCAAAGATATGTTCAACTACATTAATGAAATTGTGCGAGGTTAGGATGTTGTTGTATCTGCAGTCAATGTGCATGCCGTAACTCTTCATCACTTCTTTAGCCTTATTCACTATGTTTATGCCGTTGGGGACATTTTCTCTACAGTAGCACATTGTAAATCCTTCTTCCTTTGCTTTTTTCAAGGCTTGTTTGAAATTCCTCTTCTGTGTTCGAATGCACTTGTATTCACAAACTCCGTACTGCTCTAGAAGGGTTTCCCTAATCATCACACAAAATATATGCTTCAGATTTACATCTTCAGGCAACACTGCCACTTTAGATGTCTGTTCGATCAGCGTTTGATTCATGGATTGGTTTTCCATACACAATATATCATTTGTAGTTTTAAACTCGGAATTTGTTTGATCTAGCTTTCGGTTATTTGTTAGCGACTTTGTAAGTGATTGTAGCAGCCGTTGGTTCTCGTTTATAAGTCTGTACTGACCATTTTTTCTAATGGATGGCAAAACTTCTTCAAAGATCCAATCTTGAAACTTCTCGGCGATGGGCATTTCAGATTTCATAAGTAACGAATATAATCCCGGCTCGTTAAGAAAGATTGAATGTTTCTCGTTATAGGTTAGGGGGAGATTTTCGCTCCCCCATACTTCAGGAATTGTTTTGCGATATTTTTCTCTAACATGTACTCTGATTGCTTCTTTAGGGTTGGCGTATCCCAATATTGTAGCTACATCCTTAGCTTTGAACCATGGATTATCGCTGCTGTCAAACAGTACAGACAAAGGCCGATCATTAAACACATAGGCGGTTAAGTGGTTCATTTTGTAGGTTAGGTCAAAACGTCGGGCGATCGCTCTGACAGAACGTCACACAGCAACACTATTACACAGCCACACACTTCAAACTCCCGAACAAGAATGAGACCGTGGGTGTTTGACAACTGGTGTTCTGTTGATTTAATTGCTAGGGGGGAGATTTTCGCTCCCCCATACGTCAGGAATTGTTGAAGACTAGAACAAGAATGAGACCGTGGGTGTTTGACAGCTGGTGTACTATTGCTCGGAATTCGACGCGGGTGGTCTATAATTATGGGTTCCTGCAAGGGTCGGTCGCCCTCCTGTCGGGGTATCAAATTACAGCATCCGCATTCCCAGACAGGTCTCGACTCGTCGGTTTTTTGTGTGAACACCCGCGCCCTCCCGTAGAGGTATCAAATTACAGCATCCGCATTCCCAGACAGTAGGGTGACGCGACGGTTTTTTGTCTGTACACCTGCACCCATCATCCCACGACGCACATCCCGCCCCTAGCAGTAAAGTTTAGTTTAGTCTTGAGTTTCGAAGCGTCAACAGCTACGAAGAGATCATGGCCAACATCGAGTGGGATTGTGACATCACAGACGTTGAGTTGGAGGATGTATGTGTTGCAGCGGAAACGACAATGAATAGCAATAATAAGAAGAGACCGTTTGACGATGAAGATGATTACTTCGAAGGTGATGAATTCTACAACCGAAAAGACGACGATGAATGCACCTTGAAGCATTTCCATAAGAAGAGGCTATGGCGCATTGACAAAAAGTTCAAGTACGTTCATGAACCAAAAATGTATTCAACTACTCAAGATCTTGACGACGCTCTGTACTCCAGACGACGGGGAATCAACAGCATGTGGAACCATTGCCCGCTGGACGGCTTGGAGTGGGAATATTGGCAGCGTGACATGGACTACAAGATGAATTTCTACCCCATTGAAGAGGAGCACTTCTACGCCATTGAACATGAGCAGAAGTACATGATGCTTGTTGAAATGTGGTGGAATCGGCGGACCGATGAACTGCACCCTGATGAAGTAACAAAGTTTTTCAAAAGTAAAAAATAAACGTTTTCCAACACCTTAGCCTCCACCTGATCCCACCATCATAATCGGCCTTTTTCAAGGCCACAAAAGCTTTTCATGTTAGGGAACAGAAGGAAATCCTTCTAATGTAGGAGGATTTTCTTCCAAGTGTTGGTGCAGGCGTCTGGAGGGGGGGGGGCTCCTCCTGTCCCTCCTGGCCCTCCTGAGGTCGGGCGCAGATGCACCCCAGACAGGTCTCGACTTGTCGGTTTTTTGTGTGAACACCTGCACCCTCCAGTCGAGGTATCAAATTACAACATCCGCATTTGCATTCACTGGTAGTTCAATTGTCCGCAGGCGTCTTGGCTGGCAAAAGTGTCACAGACGAAACCTTGCCCGGTCGGAGGGGGGGGGGCTCCTCCTGCCCCTCCTGCTCCTCCTGCTCCTCCTGCCCCTCCTGCTCCTCCTGCTCCTCCTGCCCCTCCTGCCCCTCCTGCTCCTCCTGCTCCTCCTGCCCCTCCTGCTCCTCCTGCTCCTCCTGCCCCTCCTGCCCCTCCTGCCCCTCCTGCTCCTCCTGCTCCTCCTGCCCCTCCTGCCCCTCCTGCTCCTCCTTCTCCTCCTGCCCCTCCTGGGGTCGGGCGCAGCTGCACCCCAGACAGGTCGCGACTTGTCGGTTTTTTGTGTGAACACCTGCACCCTCCAGTCGAAGTATCAAATTACAACATCCGCATTCCCAGACAGTAGACTGGACGCGTCAGTCGGTTGTGCGAACAGCTGCCTCGGTGCAGAGTACTTGAAGGGGGGTGTATCGATACCCCCCCCCCCTTTGCAGTATATGTCCAAAGCATTGCAATTATATTCTCCTCAAAATTTGCATTCACTGGTAGTTCAATTGTCCGCAGGCGCTGATGGGCTAGCTCTGTTGATTTAATTACTAGGGGGAGATTTTCGCTCCCCCTAACACATAATGGATTAGGGGGAGATTTTCGCTCCCCCATACGTCAGGAATTGTTGAAGACTAGAACAAGAATGAGACCGTGACAACTGGTGTTCTGTTGATTTAATTACTAGGGGGAGATTTTCGCTCCCCCTAACACATAATGGGTTAGGGGGAGATTTTCGCTCCCCCATACGTCAGGAATTGTTGAAGCCTAAAACAAGAATGATCCCATGGGTGTTTGACAACTGGTGATTTATTGCTCGGAATTCGACGCAGGTGGTCTATAATTATGGGTTCCTAGAAGGGTCAGCCGTCTTCCCGTCGAGGTATCAAATTACAGCATCCGCATTCCCAGACAGGTCTCGACTTGTCGGTTTTTTTGTGTGAACACCTGCACCCTCCAGTCGAGGTATCAAATTACAACATCCGCATTCCCAGACAGTAGACTGGACGCGTCAGTCGGTTGTGCGAACAGCTGCCTCGGTGCAGAGTACTTGAAGGGGGGTGTATCGATACACCCCCCTTTGCAGTATATGTTCAAAGCATTGCAATTATATTCTCCTTAAAATTTGCATTCACTGTTAGTTCAATTGACCGCAAGCGCTGATGGGCTAGCTCTGTTGGTTGTAGCGTTACCCTGTTCAACTCTTGTATTAATTATCCAAAGTATGTCATGTGGGTACTGAGAATACTCGGCTTGACGAGGAGATTCCAAAAATGCAAAAAAAAAAAGGTCAAAAGTGTGGTGCGGGCCCCTTTTTTGTAAACATCATCCAAAGTGTACGATGTGGGTACTCAAATGACTCGGCTCGACTAGACGAACAAGAATCTGCAATCAGAATTCAAATCCGACTTATGGTAACCGTTATAGCTCGCCCCCCCCCTACATCGTCCAAATGTACTTTGTGGGTATGCAAATTTCTCGGCTTGACTAGACGAACAAGAATCTGCAATCAGAAATCTGATCCGAGGTTAGGTTAGGTTAGGTTAGGTTAGGTTAAGTTAGGTTAGGTTAGGTTAGGTTAGGTTAGGTTAGGTTAGGTTAGGTTAGGTTAGGTTAGGTTAGGTTAGGTTAGGTTAGGTTAGGTTAGGTTAGGTTAGGTTAGGTTAGGTTAGGTTAATATTGGAAAAAAAAAAAATTCCGCAAAAAAAAAAATTCGCAAAAAAAAAATTCGCAAAAAAAAAATTCGCGGGGGGGGGGGGCTCGGGGGGGGGGTGGCCCTCCTGTCCCTCCTGCCCCAGAAACCCCCTCCCTTCACTACTGATAACTCATTTGCCTCGTTTCTACATTTTAAGGCCACTCCAGTGTTATTTAAAGCTCAGTGTCCCTTTGATTCATTTTACTACTCTATATACAGGGTGTCTCTGAACTCTCTACCAACCTTTTCAGGTATTATTCCTGGACCATAGACAAGCCAAAATATCATATTCAAAATTTCTAAAACTCAAAAGTTACTCGTATAGCCGCCATTTTGTTTTTTTTTCACATAGGAAATTTTAATTCGAGAACGGCTAGTTATAATTAAATGAAATTTTGTATGTAGCTTTATTCCCTAAAGACCTGATTACAGAAAAAAATTATTTTTTTACAATTATTAATTTCAAAATGGCGGCTGCCTAAACATTTCAAACGTAAATATCTTAAAAACCGCTCATAGTAAAAAAATTACATTCATTACGTTTTATTTAGAGAACGTAATTGCAAATCTAATGACACCAAATCTACAGAAATCGGTTCATAAATAACGGAGAAAATCCATTTTTAAGATATTGCATTCTTGTCAATATCAACTGTTATCATGTGACATCGCTGCTAGTGAGCCACGTCGATCAGCTGTTTCAAGTATAATTCCACCAAACAGCTGATTAAAACATTAACCAGCTGTTATTAAGTTCATTTGCACCAATCACCTGATTGATACCCTTACGATTCCCAGGATTCACTAATGCTTCAAATAAAACATAAAATATCAAAAATGCGTTATAATTATAAAAAGATGGATTTATTTACATGAGATATGACTACAATTCTACAGTATTTACAAACGATGTTCAATATGCCCACCGCCAAGTCGATTGCACATCGTGAACCTAGATGTCATGGATTGCCGGACAGCTTCAAATTCATTTTTTTCTTGGATGACCGCAGCCGCCTCTACAATTCACGATGTGCAATCGACTTGGCGGTGGGCATATTGAACTTCGTTTGTAAATACTGTAGAATTGTAGTCATATCTAATGTAAATAAATCCATTTGTTATTTTGTAAATATAACGCCTGGGAATCGTAAGGGTATCAATCAGTTGATTGGTGCAAATAAACTTAATAACAGCTGGTTAATGTTTTAATCAGCTGTTTGGTGGAATTATACTTGAAACAGGTGATCGACGTGGCTCACTAGCAGCGATGTCACATGATAACAGTTGATATTGACAAGAATGCAATATCTTAAAAATGGATTTTCTCCGTTATTTATGAACCGATTTCTGTAGATTTGGTGTCATTAGATTTGCAATTAAGTTCTCCAAATAAAATTTAATTAATGTATTTTTTTTACTATGAGCGGTTTTTAAGATATTTACGTTTGAAATGTTTAGGCAGCCGCCATTTTGAAATTAATGATTGTAAAAAAACATTTTTTTTTTCTGTAATTAGGTATTTAGGGAATAAAGCTACATACCAAATTTCATTTAATTATAACTAGCCGTTCTCAAATTAAAATTTCCTATATGAAAAAAAACAAAATGGCGGCTATACGAGTAACTTTTGAGTTTTCGAAATTTTGAATATGATATTTTGGCTTGTCTATGGTCCAGGAATAATACCTGAAAAGGTTGGTAGAGAGTTCAGAGACACCCTGTATGTAATCTTTACTCAAATCTTTTAATCTCTGCTCTCAGGAAACCACATGTTAATTAATAATCCTATACTCTAATATGAGTAAGGTTTGCTTGCTTGCTTGCTTGCTTGCTTGCTTGCTTGCAGAGAACTGTCAAAGTAATACTCATGTTGTATATGATTATTAACATGTGGTTTCCTGAGAGCAGAGATTAAAATATTTGAGTGAAGATACATAAATAGAGTAGTAAAATAAATCAAAGGGACATTGAGCTATAAATAACAACTGGAGTGACCTTAAAAATGTAGAAAAGAGGCAAATGAGTTATACAAATATGATTATCAGTAGGGGGAAGAAGTGAAATATTACTCCGAGTCATCTAAACAAACTGACTGGCCTTCCGCCGAGCAAAGCTCGGCCCCCAGGTACTTATTCTAAAGTAACACAAATTCAATAAGCAGTCGATGAATTGTACTGGAGGATCACTACAGTGGAGATGTAGACTTGCCCGAAAAGATACAAAGCTGCAAATTAGTTTGACGATGAGTCATTTGGCAAGTAACAATCATGAAGGCACTCCCTCATCGAGCCGAAAATAGTGTATACACGAAATTAGTCACAGCGCTTGTTCAGTAGTGTGAGATTAAAATATTCTATTAAAAAACAATAAATGTAACTGTTTGTAAGCACAGCAGATAAATGTTATGACATCTTACATGAAAAGTAAGTATGCCAAACATTTAAAACGCTCCTTACATGATTTTTCACCCTTATTAATGTTTTAAAAACAGTGCTGGAACGGCGTTCCGGCACGTTCCTGCAAGAGTGCACCATTGATCCAAATAAAACAAAATACTTTTTTAATGAAGGATGAGACTGATAAACATGAACTGTGAGTTTTAAATTATATATTTTTTTCTATAGTATTGTAAAAACTCTAAAGTTGATGTCCATGTATGTGGATGGTGGTACAAAAGGGTACAATTACATTCTAGACCTTTGATCAAAAACATAATTATTTGTATGAAACAACAACACAATTTTTAAAATATTCTCTTGTTCCATCAATAAGATTCAGACTTGTATCCTTTCTAGCTAGAAAGTGGTTTCATAAAAAGTTCCAATACTTGATCTTATATAGCCACTTGAACTTGAGGTTTTCATCCATCGTATATATTACAAAAGTAATTGGTGTTGTTTTTTTTTGTTGGAAAGATTCAGAGATAAACCTTCCTGCATTTAAGTTCCTGTACGTGTCAAAATGTACACGTTTACTTATCAGCATATCCCTATCTTTACAAATAAACAATTATTTCCACGTGCATGTGTTCATTACATTTCCTTATTTTTACAATACCTGAGGATGCAGAGGTTTTCTTCCATGTGCCCTAAAGTGTACCATTCCACAATTGTGTAAATTATCTTTGCAGTGGTGAATTTTATATTAAAGTTAGTGTTTTTTGTTAAATAATAGTGATATGAAGTTAAATAAAGAAATACTACTTACAAGAAACATCGTATGATTAGGATTGTATCACTGAAGGCTTATTTAAAAACAACTTATTCCAGCCAAAACCATGCTATTGGATGCTATAAATCATACTTCAAACTTTCATCCTCACCTTATCAAATTCTTCTAGAACTACTGTAATCATTAGTGGCCACTTTTTCAACAATTCAAAACTCTTCAGTTTTGCCAACCAGTATAACACTGTCAAGGCTAACAAGCTGACCCAACCGGATCGGCTTTATACTCGAGCCAACCATGCTATGGCGACCCGATGGGGCCAGAGTGTGGCAGAACATGTTAATGAGATTATCCGCTTATGGGAGTTTTAAAGAGGTAGCATAAAGTAATTTGTGTGATTAGTTAGAGAAGTTTGAAGGAGTTTATAAATATTGAAAATACATTAAAAATAGGTTTGTGGTAAACAAATTTTATTTCAACACTCATTTGCATCTTGAACTTCAGTACCGCAGTGATGTATTTAATAGCAGTCTTTATTCTCCTGTTTTCTTCAACCAAGCAATTAAACACAAACTGAAAAAAAATTATTCAGACTGAATAAACTGTTACTTTAAATCTGTCTTGTCATATTTAATTCACTGGTAAGGATCAGCAAAGAATAAACTATATATGCACTGGGTTTGATTCACTACAAGGTTACCCTAGGCCTGAATCAAGGGGCGCACAATGATTGGAAGTGCAAGCACATGGTCAGAAAAGAAATTGTTTGACAAACAAAGCAAAGAAAATTAGGAATTAGAAAAAAACTTATAGTTTCAGTGAAATTTTCCCGTAAGAAGCTATTACCGTAAGTGTCATGGTGAGTCTTAAACCTAAGTAACTGATAACTTTTCGTTTCTATGACCCCAGATGCCAAAAACACCGTTTGTTGAAATCTAGATATGTGTACGTATGGGTCCATAGGTACAATAAGTACGTGTATGTACGTACAGTGTAAGTGTAAATATATTTTTTAGTTTTGTGAGATGTAGTTTATTTATCCTGTTTTAATTATTGTTCCACATTGATCGGTAACTGAGATAGAAAGTGCCAAACACAATATATATTTCAATTTTTGGACAGTTTAGCATGCCAATTAATTTTTGTAAAATAATTTTAGTTTGTAGAGTATTATTTTTGTATTCTCATTTCTGATCTGAAAAGCAACACAAACATTTTTATCATTATATGTTAATAATAAATACCCCCGTCGCAGAAAATCTGCGTACTCAGCGAATTTCCAATTTATAATATATGAATACCACATAAAGCCGCAAACCAAGTTTCATAAAAATATATTCACATATAAGCAATTTTAATTATTCTCCATAAGAACAACATTGGTAATGAGTACGTAGGTTTGCTGAAACAAGGAACAGAAACAATTGGTTTTTATGCAAATATAAATAGAATTTAACTAGGCGAAGCCACATACTAAGTTTCATCAATATTCAATCATAAATAAGCGCTATATAACATTCTAGTTATACTCCATTAGAATAACATGGGGGTTGAGAAAGCAGGTTTGCTGCAACAAGGAAGAGAAAAATGGGGTTTTATATAATTATCAATATAACTCAACCAAGTGAAGCTACATACCAAGTTTTATTAATTTATGTTCTTAATTAAGGGAGTCATTACATTTTACTTATTCTCCATAAGAATAACATGGGGGCTGAGTACGCAGGTTTGCTGCTACGGGAATAATCAATAAAAAATAAATTTTTTGTGCAAATATCAATATACCAGTACTACGTGAAGCCACATACCAAGTTTCATCAACATACATTCATAAATAATCGAGATATCAAATTTTATTTATTCTCCATAAGGATAACATTGGACAACGTACTGTGTTAAGCACTTTGAATACCTCTGCAACGGTTAGGCGTAGAATCACAATTTAAACACCAAAATGATTCTTTTGTGAAACTGAACAGATTGGTAAAAGCAAATGTGAAGTTTACATTAAAATAAAGTGAGGAAAAGCCAAAAACCTTTTTCCCTTAAGATTAACATGGGAGATTTTATGAGCAGGTTTTTTTGGATTTTCTCCGCAACCACTTAACCTAGGTTAATAATTAAAAATACTAAATTATTTGTTTTTTTAAGCTCTATAACATGGTCAAAGCCAAAATTAAGTTTTTTAAAAATTGTAGGGTGAAAAATGCAAAAAACTGATTTTTGGAAAATTTAAAACCCCCATAACCCCTCTTCCCATGGTCCGATTTTTCTGGTTTTCGAACATAAAGTCATGAATGTTATTTTACACATTTGAGCCAAATTTCATCAAAATCGGACATTTTTTACTCAAGTTATCGTGTTAACGGACATATATATATATATATATATATATATATATATATATACATATATATATATACATATATATAAATTTGAACGAATAGTGTTTTTGGCATCTGGGGACCTCAAAACAAAAAGTTATCATGGTCTCGGGCTTAAGTCTTACCATGAGACCTACGGTAATAGCTTCTTCCCTATGGGGGAAATTCGCTAAAATACTTTTGTAATAACATATAATGATAAAAATGTTTGTGTTGCTTCATCTGGTTATGCTCTATTGATATTTGTATAAAAAAATTGTTGTCCTTGTTGCAGCATATCTGTGTACTAAGTCTTAATGTAATACTTTAGGAGAATAAATAAAATGTCATATCTCACCTATTTGTGAATATATTTTAATGAAAATTGGTAAGTGGCTTCATGTAGGTTTATATGCGTTTTAAATGTGTAGAGTATGGAAGTTTTCTGTGACAGGAAATTAACTAATTACAAACTCTTAATAATAAAATTTGAGAGGTTAGTATTATATTTTAAAAGTAATTTAATAATAATTTATCAATAATTATTATTACCCATAAATTATTTTCTTGAGGGTTATTACTAGAATGCCTGACCCCTCCCATTGGGGGTATGTAGAGGGGGCGGCAAAAACTAGGAGAGCCAAAACTTTAAATCCGATTCTAATTAGACAGTAATTAATTTCAACTCACTTCATCTTTTCCATATTAAAAAGCTCTAGCCTGTAAAGAGGTTTTGGTGCTGGGGAGGTTATAAAATAAGGACAGGGATAGGCGATTTTTCATAGAATCACTGGCTACAGAGGATATCGAGGTTATCGAGGATATACTAATAGATGATAGTAATTAAATAAGGATGTTGCTGAAAAATCCAACCATAACATAATTTTATTTTATTTGTTTTGGATAGGCAAATCCACCTATATAAGCATTACACCTAGTTTATCAACTAATATGACGAGAGAACTCATTTCTAGTTAATGCAATTTTATGCACAAAATAAATATTAGATGTGGCAAATTTTACTAAAGATGTACAATTCATTGTATTACTAGATTGTAACTATACTAGCATTACATTCTCTATGTACATACATTTTCTCTTTCTAAATAATCTAGATTCAATACATAAGGTAATTCAATATAAAGGTAATTGAATTACAGGCGTACACATTGAATGTGTCAAATCTTTAGAAGGGTTGTGTTTACAATATTGTTTTTCCTTCTGTATACTGAAAATACAAATTTGAATAGTATAAACAGATAACATATACATAAATACCCCCGTCGCAGCAAACCTGCATACTCAGCAAATTTCCAATGAATATATAAGACAATATTAAAACAATTAACAGGATTCATAAGAAATATATTAAAAAACAAGCGATATTTAAGATATTAATTATTCGCCTTAAGAATAACACTGGGAATGAGTATGCAGGTTTGCTGCAACAAGGATCACAAAATAATAGGTTTTTATGCAAATATCAATAGAACTCATCTTAATGAAGTCACATACCAAGTTTCATCCATATACATTCATAAATAAGCGATATATAACATTTTAATTATTTTTCATAAGAATAACATTGGGACCAAGTACCTAGGTTTGCTGCTACGAAAACCATAAGCAAAAAATTTTTTTGTGCAAACAACAATAAACCACAACCAGATGAAGCCATGTACTAAATTTTGTCAGTTTATGTTCATAAATAAGCGAGATATACAATTTTTCTTTTTCTCCATAAGAATAACATTAGACAATGTACTGTGTTTAGCACTTTCAATATCTCAGTAACCAATTAACGTAGAGCAATGATCAAAATACCAAATTGTTTGTTTTTTTATGCTTAATTCAATGGTAACAATTAAAATTTGATTTAAATAAAAATTACATGTGGAAACCCCAAAAAAAACATTTTTGGGGTACAAAACCCACCAAAAACCCCCCTTCGGATGGTACGATTCATCTGGTTTTTGAACACGTTCAAATAAATGGTGCTTTACACATTTGTACCAAATTTCATTAAGATCGGACCTTTTTTATGAGAGTTATCGTGCTTACGGACGCACACACACACACACACACACACACACACACACACACACACACACATATATATATATATATATATATTTAAATATATATATATAAATATATATACAGGGTGGTCTGGACCTAGCGTTAAAAACATTTTTGGGAGATAGAACTACATAAATTCAACTTAAATACTCAATTAAAAAAAATTATACCCCACACATCCACTAAAAAAAAATAATTTTGTATTATATTTTTTAACCGTACTTTTACCCAAAAATTTGGAATTTCTGGGATATTTCGAATCATTTGTCAAACTGTAATACTACCATCGTATTCTAAATTAAATTTCAAGTAAGGACAAATAGGTTTTAATGAGCAAGACACTACATATCACTTATTAAATTCATTAGAAGTGTAAAGTTATCATTTCCTTTAAAACATTAATACCCCCGTTGCAGCAAACCTGCATACTCAGCGAATTTCCAATGAATATATAACATAACACATTAACACTTAACAGAAT
Organism: Allygus modestus; assembly: GCA_963675035.1. Classification (NCBI taxonomy): domain Eukaryota; kingdom Metazoa; phylum Arthropoda; class Insecta; order Hemiptera; family Cicadellidae; genus Allygus; species Allygus modestus. The sequence continues at coordinate 226,923,027 of OY776111.1, forward strand.
TCATAAGAAATATATTCACAAACAAGCGATATTAAAAATATTAATTATTCTCCATAAAAATAACATTGGGGATGAATACGCAGGTTTGCTGCAACAAGGAACACAAAATAATGTTTTTTTATACAAATATCATTAGAACTCATCTAAGTAAAGTCACATACTAACACACATTCATATACATTTATAAGTAAGGGATATATAACATTTTAATTATTCTCCATAAGAATAACATGGGGACCGATTACCTAGGTTTGCTGCTATGGGAACCTTACGTGTAAATTTTGTATTTTGTGCAAACAACGATAAACCCCAACCAGATGATGCCATATTCAAAATTTTGTCAGTTTATGTTCATAAATAAGCGAGATATACAATTTTTCTTTTTCTCCATAAGAATAACATTAGACAACGTACTGTGTTTAGCACTTTCAATATCTTACGAACTATACTAGCATTACATTCTCTATGTACATACATTTTCTCTTTCTAAATAATCTAGATTCAATACATAAGGTAATTCAATATAAAGGTAATTGAATTACAGGCATACACATTGAATGTGTCAAATCTTTAGAAGGGTTGTGTTTACAATATTGTTTTTCCTTCTGTATACTGAAAATACAAATTTTAATAGTATAAACAGATAACATATACATAAATACCCCCGTCGCAGCAAACATGCATACTCAGCAAATTTCCAATGAATATATAAGACAATATTAAAACAATTAACAGGATTCATAAGAAATATATTAAAAAACAAGCGATATTTAAGATATTAATTATTCCCCTTAAGAATAACACTGGGAATGAGTATGCAGGTTTGCTGCAGCAAGGGTCACAAAATAATAGGTTTTTATGCAAATATCAATAGAACTCATCTTAATGAAGTCACATACCAAGTTTCATCCATATACATTCATAAATAAGCGATATATAACATTTTAATTATTTTTCATAAGAACAACATGGGGACCAAGTACCTAGGTTTGCTGCTACGGAAACCATAAGCAAAAATTTTTTTTTGTGCAAACAACAATGAACCACAACCAGATGAAGCCATGTACTAAATTTTGTCAGTTTATGTTCATAAATAAGCGAGATATACAATTTTTCTTTTTCTCCTTAAGAATAACATTAGACAACGTACTGTGTTTAGCACTTTCAATATCTCAGTAACCAATTAACATAGAGCAATGATCAAAATACCAAATTGTTTGTTTTTTTATGCTTAATTCAATGGTAACAATTAAAATTTGATTTAAATAAAAATTACATGTGGAAACCCCAAAAAAACATTTTTGGGGTACAAAACCCACCAAAAACCCCCCTTCGGATAGTACGATTCATCTGGTTTTTGAACACGTTCAAATAAATGGTGCTTTACACATTTGTACCAAATTTCATTAAGATCGGACCTTTTTTATGAGAGTTATCGTGCTTACGGACACACACACACACACACACACACACACACACACACACACACACACACACACACAACATATATATATATATATATATTTAAATATATATATAAAAATATATATACAGGGTGGTCTGGACCTAGCGTTAAAAAAATTTTTGGGTGATAGAACTACATAAATGCAACTTAAATACTCAATTTAAAAAAATTATACCCCACACATCCACTAAAAAAAAATAATTTTGTATTATATTTTTTAACCATACTTTTACCCAAAAATTTAGAATTTCTGGGATATTTCGAAACATTTGTCAAACTGTAATACTACCATCGTATTCTAAATTAAATTTCAAGTAAGGACAAATAGGTTTTAATGAGCAAGACACTACATATCACTTATTAAATTCATTAGAAGTGTAAAGTTATCATTTCCTTTATAACATTAATACCCCCGTTGCAGCAAACCTGCATACTCAGCGAATTTCCAATGAATATATAACATAACACATTAACACTTAACAGAATTCATAAGAAATATATTCACAAACAAGCGATATTAAAAATATTAATTATTCTCCATAAAAATAACATTGGGGATGAATACGCAGGTTTGCTGCAACAAGGAACACAAAATAATGTTTTTTTATACAAATATCATTAGAACTCATCTAAGTAAAGTCACATACTAACACACATTCATATACATTTATAAGTAAGGGATATATAACATTTTAATTATTCTCCATAAGAATAACATGGGGTCCGATTACCTAGGTTTGCTGCTACGGGAACCTTACGTGAAAATTTTGTATTTTGTGCAAACAACGATAAACCCCAACCAGATGATGCCATATTCAAAATTTTGTCAGTTTATGTTCATAAATAAGCGAGATATACAATTTTTCTTTTTCTCCATAAGAATAACATTAGACAACGTACTGTGTTTAGCACTTTCAATATCTTACGAACTATACTAGCATTACATTCTCTATGTACATACATTTTCTCTTTCTAAATAATCTAGATTCAATACATAACGTAATTCAATATAAAGGAAATTGAATTACAGGCGTACACATTGAATGTGTCAAATCTTTAGAAGGGTTGTGTTTACAATATTGTTTTTCCTTCTGTATACTGAAAATACAAATTTGAATAGTATAAACAGATAACATATACATAAATACCCCCGTCGCAGCAAACCTGCATACTCAGCAAATTTCCAATGAATATATAAGACAATATTAAAACAATTAACAGGATTCATAAGAAATATATTAAAAATCAACGTACGGGAGGAAAAAATGCTAACAAATAAAAACTCGTTGTACATACAGATCTTATCAGATCATATCAATGTTGCGTTATTATTTGTACCTATGTAATAACAAGCACACTGGTGTTTTTAACAAAATTGTTGGCATGTAAACAGCGGTTTTAGTAAACGTTTACAAAATTAACAACAGGATTAAAAATGTTAATGATAAAATTACGAAACCTTAGGATTATATTTACAATAAACCAGATATTACTCCACACAAATTTTATATTGATTGCTCAAGCGGTTTTGTACAATAAATGTTTAAACTTAACTTTTAGTGCGGACCTTCGGAAAACCCACTGAAGGAAAACCCATTTCCTGGTTTTTATTGTATAACAACTTTTTAGCTTGACCGAAAATTTTTTTATTATTATCACAAAAAATATATTCAGTAAAGCTTCAGTTTAACATTTATTTCATTAAAATCGGTTAATCCATTCCAGAGATATATGGGTTCAAACTCGAGGGCACATATTTTTTTACCCGACAATAAATATTTCTGTGTTAAACACTAAAGTACCTGGGGGCCGAGCTTTGCTCGGGGGAAGGTCAGTCAGTTTGTTTAAATGACTTGGAGTAATATTTCACCACTTCCCCCTACTGGTAATCAGATTTGGATAACTCATTTGCCTCGTTTCTACATTTTAAGGCCACTCCAGTGTTATTTAAAGCTCAGTGTTCCTTTGATTCATTTTACTACTCTATATACAGGGTGTCTCTGAACTCTCTACCAACCTTTTCAGGTATTATTCCTGGACCATAGACAAGCCAAAATATCATATTCAAAATTTCTAAAACTCAAAAGTTACTCGTATAGCCGCCATTTTGTTTTTTTTCACATAGGAAATTTTAATTCGAGAACGGCTAGTTATAATTAAATGAAATTTGGTATGTAGCTTTATTCCCTAAAGACCTGATTACAGAAAAAAATTATTTTGTTACAATTATTAATTTCAAAATGGCGGCTGCCTAAACATTTCAAACCTAAATATCTTAAAAACCGCTCATAGTAAAAAAATTACATTAATTACGTTTTATTTAGAGAACTTAATTGCAAATCTAATGACATGAAATCTACAGAAATCGGTTCATAAATAACGGAGAAAATCCATTTTTAAGATATTGCATTCTTGTCAATATCAACTGTTATCATGTGACATCGCTGCTAGTGAGCCACGTCGATCAGCTGTTTCAAGTATAATTCCACCAAACAGCTGATTAAAACATTAACCAGCTGTTATTAAGTTCATTTGCACCAATCACCTGATTGATACCTTTACGATTCCCAGGGTTCACTAATGCTTCAAATAAAACATAAAATATCAAAAATGTGTTAAAATTACAAAAAGATGGATTTATTTACATGAGATATGACTACAATTCTACAGTATTTATAAACGATGTTCAATATGCCCACCGTCAAGTCGATTGCACATCGTGAACCTAGATGTCATGGATTGCCGGACAGCTTCAAATTCATTTTTCTCTTGGATGACCGCAGCCGCCTCTACAATTCACGATGTGCAATCGACTTGGCGGTGGGCATATTGAACATCGTTTGTAAATACTGTAGAATTGTAGTCATATCTAATGTAAATAAATCCATTTGTTATTTTGTAATTTTAACGCCTGGGAATCGTAAGGGTATCAATCAGTTGATTGGTGCAAATAAACTTAATAACAGCTGGTTAATGTTTTAATCAGCTGTTTGGTGGAATTATACTTGAAACAGGTGATCGACGTGGCTCACTAGCAGCGATGTCACATGATAACAGTTGATATTGACAAGAATGCAATATCTTAAAAATGGATTTTCTCCGTTATTTATGAACCGATTTCTGTAGATTTGGTGTCATTAGATTTGCAATTAAGTTCTCCAAATAAAACTTAATTAATGTATTTTTTTTAATTTGAGCGGTTTTTAAGATATTTACGTTTGAAATGTTTAGGCAGCCGCCATTTTGAAATTAATAATTGTAAAAAAATAATTTTTTTCTGTAATTAGGTCTTTAGGGAATCTACATACCAAATTTCATTTAATTATAACTAGCCGTTCTCAAATTAAAATTTCCTATGTGAAAAAAAACAAAATGGCGGCTATACGAGTAACTTTTGAGTTTTCGAAATTTTGAATATGATATTTTGGCTTGTCTATGGTCCAGGAATAATACCTGAAAAGGTTGGTAGAGAGTTCAGAGACATCCTGTATGTAATCTTCACTCAAATCTTTTAATCTCTGCTCTCAGGAAACCACATGTTAATTAATAATCCTATACTCTAATATGAGTAAGGTTTGCTTGCTTGCTTGCTTGCTTGCTTGCAGAGAACTGTCAAAGTAATACTCATGTTGTATATGATTATTAACATGTGGTTTCCTGAGAGCAGAGATTAAAATATTTGAGTGAAGATACATAAATAGAGTAGTAAAATAAATCAAAGGGACATTGAGCTATAAATAACAACTGGAGTGACCTTAAAAATGTAGAAAAGAGGCAAATGAGTTATACAAATATGATTATCAGTAGGGGGAAGAAGTGAAATATTACTCCGAGTTATCTAAACAAACTGACTGGCCTTCCGCCGAGCAAAGCTCGGCCCCCCAGGTACTTATTCTAAAGTAACACAAATTCACTAAGCAGTCGATGAATTGTACTGGAGGATCACCACAGTGGAGATGTAGACTTGCCCGAAAAGATACAAAGCTGCAAATTAGTTTGACGATGAGTCATTTGGCAAGTAACAATCATGAAGGCACTCCCTCATCGAGCCGAAAATAGTGTATACACGAAATTAGTCACAGCGCTTGTTCAGTAGTGTGAGATTAAAATATTCTATTAAAAAACAATAAATGTAACTGTTTGTAAGCACAGCAGATAAATGTTATGACATCTTACATGAAAAGTAAGTATGCCAAACATTTAAAACCAGGGGCGGCCCGTCAGATTTTCAGTGCCCGTGCAAAGACTAAACTTGCCGCCCCCCTCCATAACAACTAAAACCTCCCCCCCCCACCATAGCTCTGAAATAAGTCTGAAGTACGCGCCTCGCTCCCTCGCTTGTTGCGTTTGCGTTGTTTCTGGTTCCGTGCGATACTGATCACCTGAAATGACAAGCTATGGAGCACAGTCAGCTCAGAGACTTGAGTAATTCAAAATCTTGATTTCATTTAGTATCGACATGGAAATGCTGAGTCACGATAACTTTGAAATCATACAGCAGTCACATCTGCATGGCTGTTCTGAAAAACCTAAAATTAAAAAAGGGAAACAACTAAGCAAATTTAACTAATTTAAGTAACTTTAAATTTAATTTAGTAAGGCCAAGTCTACACTCTACTCTATGTCTGACTTGTCGTGCATTTATTTATGTGTTGCTTCGACTACTATATCTTGTCCAGGATGATCTCGAGGAGCGGCGCGCGTCGTGGTGGTAAGCTACCTGCTACGATCACACGGCTCCCTCACACTGACGCAGGGGATTATTCTTTGACTTCTGCGTATCAAGAAACAATTATGTGTTTGTTTAAGAAAAATAACGAGTTCGCACGCAGCGCGCTGACGTGAGGGAAGTGAATTTCCGCATTAACATCTTGAAAAAATAGAATAAAGGGTTTAAAACAACACTGGTAACTTTTTTTGAAAATTGAAAAATGTAATTTGTTGGCTGTTTTGATGCTTCTGGTTATATTTAAATTGACTATTAGCACAGACAAGGGAATCTATAGATTCGTTTCTCTGTGCTATTAGGATGGCAATGTTGTACATTATGAGGTTAGGAGGAGGTATAGTCAGGATAACAAGTTGGTAAAGGGGTATTGGGGATGATAAACTACATCAATATATGAAAACAGCCTTTTCCAGTGTGAAATCCCCATAAGACAACGTACTGTGTTAAGACAATTGACATTTTCTTTAATAACTCGGTAAATATTTGTGCTAGAATGATGAGAGAGGGCTTAAAACTTTCGCCTTACTAATCTCCGCCTTCTTATTTCCATTAATTTTACATTGGGAGCTTTTCTGACCCTTTTTGGACCAAAAGACTCAAAATTTGAAAAATTAAAATCTCCAAAAAAGAGGGGTTGGAGTTGTCCGATTATATGTAAATATATATGTGTATATATATGTTAGCGACACCCCAAAACGTGTTCAGGGGGTCACGTTAGGAACTTCTATGGTGGTCCCCGAGCTTAAGTTTCACCATGCTAATAGTTCACTTTTCCATAGGAAATTCACTAATAATGAAAACAAACCTCAAAACTGAGAAGGAAGGGAGAAGTACAAACTGATAACAGTACACCTGTTCTGAGCGTGGGAAAAAGATTTCTTCCGGGGGAACCAAAAAAATCATCAAAACCGACCAAGGTTCTATCGGTTCCGGGAATTTATTAGGCTGAAGTTTGCAATCAAAAACAGCAAAGTTTGCTGTTAAAGTTATTTTTGTTTTTGATGAAACTAATGTTTTATGAATATAGATTTCTGATTATTGTTTCTAATGTGTAACACGTTTTTCAGTTATACAAACTCTATCTTCGAGTATTTGGTCTTTAAGGATTTTTGTAGCTATAAAGGTTAATTTTTCTGATATATTGAATCTTATCTTCTAAAAGTGTTCTGATCACCTAAGTTTGATACCAGTTACTCCAAAAACTGAAGTTGGCTGTAAACATGTTTTTTTCGTTAATACAAACGAAACTCATCTAAGGTACTGCCACTTTGGAAGAAATATAGATGTTAAATCAATTAACCACGACGAAAACACAACTAATCTGTGATGACGAGAAGTATTTTTAATTCTTAACATTGTCCACTCCATCTCCAATGCCCCGAAATGGCTCAGTTAACAAATAAGAACTTGATTGAAATTATACTAAACAGAGACGGAACTATTAACTATATTTTTCAAAGTAAGGACCATACAAGTACCGAAGGAAGGGGGCGCCAAAATCTGAGGGGGCGTATCATATTTTCCCCTCTTATTAAATATAATAGCAATATAAAACTCGAATCATTTTAACTTCAGTTAAAGATGAAATGCCGACTCAATACTCTTCAATCCCCAAACCATATATTTCCTCAGCTAGGAAGTAGTTTAAAATAATCGAAGATGGCGGATTAAATTAATTAGTTGAATCGTGTAACTTGATATTTTAACATTTCAATTTTCTTTCATCGTATTGCGAGTATTATTCACACTCTCAATGTCACAAAACGACAGAGGTCAAAACAACTTTTCGATTCGGAATAGAGGGGAGCGGAGATTGTGATTATCTGATTTGTGAATTTAATATTTTAAGTATAATGAATGTGCAACATGGTGAATGCACAACATACTTCCCAATAATGCCTTTAACAATTTATAATACTAATATACAACAAATTTATAAAATTAGTCGGATTTATATTTTTTTCAAATACTTCATTTTAGCGCTACGGACTACGCCCCCAATCCCACACACACCCCATGGCCCGTCATGAGCGCCGAGTGCCGCCCCCCCCAAAAGCGCCGCGCCCCGCGCGCCCCGTGCTGGAGCACGGCTCGCACTGCCCTAGAGCCGGTACTGTTTAAAACGCTCCTTACATGATTTTTCACCCTTATTAATGTTTTAAAAACAGTGCTGGAACGGCGTTCCGGCACGTTCCTGCAAGAGTGCACCATTGATCCAAATAAAACAAAATACTTTTTTAATGAAGGATGAGACCGATAAACATGAACTGTGAGTTTTAAATTATATATTTTTTTCTATAGTATTGTAAAAACTCTAAAGTTGATGTACATGTATGTGGATGGTGGTACAAAAGGGTACAATTACATTCTAGACCTTTGATCAAAAACATAATTATTTGTATGAAACAACAACACAATTTTTAAAATATTCTCTTGTTCCATCAATAAGATTCAGACTTGTATCCTTTCTAGCTAGAAAGTGGTTTCATAAAAAGTTCCAATACTTGATCTTATATAGCCACTTGAACTTGAGGTTTTCATCCATCGTATATATTACAAAAGTAATTGGTGTTGTTTTTTTTTGTTGGAAAGATTCAGAGATAAACCTTCCTGCATTTAAGTTCCTGTACGTGTCAAAATGTACACGTTTACTTATCAGCATATCCCTATCTTTACAAATAAACAATTATTTCCACGTGCATGTGTTCATTACATTTCCTTATTTTTACAATACCTGAGGATGCAGAGGTTTTCTTCCATGTGCCCTAAAGTGTACCATTCCACAATTGTGTAAATTATCTTTGCAGTGGTGAATTTTATATTAAAGTTAGTGTTTTTTGTTAAATAATAGTGATATGAAGTTAAATAAAGAAATACTACTTACAAGAAACATCGTATGATTAGGATTGTATCACTGAAGGCTTATTTAAAAACAACTTATTCCAGCCAAAACCATGCTATTGGATGCTATAAATCATACTTCAAACTTTCATCCTCACCTTATCAAATTCTTCTAGAACTACTGTAATCATTAGTGGCCACTTTTTCAACAATTCAAAACTCTTCAGTTTTGCCAACCAGTATAACACTGTCAAGGCTAACAAGCTGACCCAACCGGATCGGCTTTATACTCGAGCCAACCATGCTATGGCGACCCGATGGGGCCAGAGTGTGGCAGAACATGTTAATGAGATTATCCGCTTATGGGAGTTTTAAAGAGGTAGCATAAAGTAATTTGTGTGATTAGTTAGAGAAGTTTGAAGGAGTTTATAAATATTGAAAATACATTAAAAATAGGTTTGTGGTAAACAAATTTTATTTCAACACTCATTTGCATCTTGAACTTCAGTACCGCAGTGATGTATTTAATAGCAGTCTTTATTCTCCTGTTTTCTTCAACCAAGCAATTAAACACAAACTGAAAAAAAATTATTCAGACTGAATAAACTGTTACTTTAAATCTGTCTTGTCATATTTAATTCACTGGTAAGGATCAGCAAAGAATAAACTATATATGCACTGGGTTTGATTCACTACAAGGTTACCCTAGGCCTGAATCAAGGGGCGCACAATGATTGGAAGTGCAAGCACATGGTCAGAAAAGAAATTGTTTGACAAACAAAGCAAAGAAAATTAGGAATTAGAAAAAAACTTATAGTTTCAGTGAAATTTTCCCGTAAGAAGCTATTACCGTAAGTGTCATGGTGAGTCTTAAACCTAAGTAACTGATAACTTTTCGTTTCTATGACCCCAGATGCCAAAAACACCGTTTGTTGAAATCTAGATATGTGTACGTATGGGTCCATAGGTACAATAAGTACGTGTATGTACGTACAGTGTAAGTGTAAATATATTTTTTAGTTTTGTGAGATGTAGTTTATTTATCCTGTTTTAATTATTGTTCCACGTTGATCGGTAACTGAGATAGAAAGTGCCAAACACAATATATATTTCAATTTTTGGACAGTTTAGCATGCCAATTAATTTTTTAAAATAATTTTAGTTTGTAGAGTATTATTTTTGCATTCTCATTTCTGATCTGAAAAGCAACACAAACATTTTTATCATTATATGTTAATAATAAATACCCCCGTCGCAGAAAATCTGCGTACTCAGCGAATTTCCAATTTATAATATATGAATACCACATAAAGCCGCAAACCAAGTTTCATAAAAATATATTCACATATAAGCAATTTTAATTATTCTCCATAAGAACAACATTGGTAATGAGTACGTAGGTTTGCTGAAACAAGGAACAGAAACAATTGGTTTTTATGCAAATATAAATAGAATTTAACTAGGCGAAGCCACATACTATGTTTCATCAATATTCAATCATAAATAAGCGCTATATAACATTCTAGTTATTCTCCATTAGAATAACATGGGGGTTGAGAAAGCAGGTTTGCTGCAACAAGGAAGAGAAAAATGGGGTTTTATATAATTATCAATATAACTCAACCAAGTGAAGCTACATACCAAGTTTTATTAATTTAGGTTCTTAATTAAGGGAGTCATTACATTTTACTTATTCTCCATAAGAATAACATGGGGGCTGAGTACGCAGGTTTGCTGCTACGGGAATAATCAATAAAAAATCAATTTTTTGTGCAAATATCAATATACCAGTACTACGTGAAGCCACATACCAAGTTTCATCAACATACATTCATAAATAATCGAGATATCAAATTTTATTTACTCTCCATAAGGATAACATTGGACAACGTACTGTGTTTAGCACTTTGAATACCTCTGCAACGGTTAGGCGTAGAATCACAATTTAAACACCAAAATGATTCTTTTGTGAAACTGAACAGATTGGTAAAAGCAAATGTGAAGTTTACATTAAAATAAAGTGAGGAAAAGCCAAAAACCTTTTTCCCTTAAGATTAACATGGGAGATTTTATGAGCAGGTTTTTTTGGATTTTCTCCGCAACCACTTAACCTAGGTTAATAATTAAAAATACTAAATTATTTGTTTTTTTAAGCTCTATAACATGGTCAAAGCCAAAATTAAGTTTTTTAAAAATTGTAGGGTGAAAAATGCAAAAAACTGATTTTTGGAAAATTTAAAACCCCCATAACCCCTCTTCCCATGGTCCGATTTTTCTGGTTTTCGAACATAAAGTCATGAATGTTATTTTACACATTTGAGCCAAATTTCATCAAAATCGGACATTTTTTACTCAAGTTATCGTGTTAACGGACACACATATATATACATATATATAAATTTGAACGAATAGTGTTTTTGGCATCTGGGGACCTCAAAACAAAAAGTTATCATGGTCTCGGGCTTAAGTCTTACCATGAGACCTACGGTAATAGCTTCTTCCCTATGGGGGAAATTCGCTAAAATACTTTTGTAATAACATATAATGATAAAAATGTTTGTGTTGCTTCATCTGGTTATGCTCCATTGATATTTGTATAAAAAAATTGTTGTCCTTGTTGCAGCAAATCTGTGTACTAAGTCTTAATGTAATACTTTAGGAGAATAAATAAAATGTCATATCTCACCTATTTGTGAATATATTTTAATGAAAATTGGTAAGTGGCTTCATGTAGGTTTATATGCGTTTTAAATGTGTAGAGTATGGAAGTTTTCTGTGACAGGAAATTAACTAATTACAAACTCTTAATATTAAAATTTGAGAGGTTAGTATTATATTTTAAAAGTAATTTAATAATAATTTATCAATAATTATTATTACCCATAAATTATTTTCTTGAGGGTTATCACTAGAATGCCTGACCCCTCCCATTGGGGGTATGTAGAGGGGGCGGCAAAAACTAGGAGAGCCAAAACTTTAAATCCGAATCTAATTAGACAGTAATTAATTTCAACTCACTCCATCTTTTCCATATTAAAAAGCTCTGGCCTGTAAAGAGGGTTTGGTGCTGGGGAGGTTATAAAATAAGGACAGGGATAGGCGATTTTTCATAGAATCACTGGCTACAGAGGATATCGAGGTTATCGAGGATATACTAATAGATGATAGTAATTAAATAAGGATGTTGCTAAAAAATCCAACCATAACATAATTTTATTTTATTTGTTTTGGATAGGCAAAATTCCACCTATATAAGCATTACACCTAGTTTATCAACTAATATGACGAGAGAACTCATTTCTAGTTAATGCAATTTTATGCACAAAATAAATATTAGATGTGGCAAATTTTACTAAAGATGTACAATTCATTGTATTACTAGATTGTAACTATACTAGCATTACATTCTCTATGTACATACATTTTCTCTTTCTAAATAATCTAGATTCAATACATAAGGTAATTCAATATAAAGGTAATTGAATTACAGGCGTACACATTGAATGTGTCAAATCTTTAGAAGGGTTGTGTTTACAATATTGTTTTTCCTTCTGTATACTGAAAATACAAATTTGAATAGTATAAACAGATAACATATACATAAATACCCCCGTCGCAGCAAACCTGCATACTCAGCAAATTTCCAATGAATATATAAGACAATATTAAAACAATTAACAGGATTCATAAGAAATATATTAAAAAACAAGCGATATTTAAGATATTAATTATTCGCCTTAAGAATAACACTGGGAATGAGTATGCAGGTTTGCTGCAACAAGGATCACAAAATAATAGGTTTTTATGCAAATATCAATAGAACTCATCTTAATGAAGTCACATACCAAGTTTCATCCATATACATTCATAAATAAGCGATATATAACATTTTAATTATTTTTCATAAGAATAACATGGGGAACAAGTACCTAGGTTTGCTACTACGGAAACCATAAGCAAAAAATTGTTTTTGTGCAAACAACAATGAACCACAACCAGATGAAGCCATGTACTAAATTTTGTCAGTTTATGTTCATAAATAAGCGAGATATACAATTTTTCTTTTTCTCCATAAGAATAACATTAGACAACGTACTGTGTTTAGCACTTTCAATATCTCAGTAACCAATTAACGTAGAGCAATGATCAAAATACCAAATTGTTTGTTTTTTTATGCTTAATTCAATGGTAACAATTAAAATTTGATTTAAATAAAAATTACATGTGGAAACCCCAAAAAAACATTTTTGGGGTACAAAACCCACCAAAAACCCCCCTTCGGATGGTACGATTCATCTGGTTTTTGAACACGTTCAAATAAATGGTGCTTTACACATTTGTACCAAATTTCATTAAGATCGGACCTTTTTTATGAGAGTTATCGTGCTTACGGACACACACACACACACACACACACACACACACACACACACACACACACACATATATATATATATATATATTTAAATATATATACAGGGTGGTCTGGACCTAGCGTTAAAAAAATTTTTGGGTGATAGAACTACATAAATGCAACTTAAATACTCAATTAAAAAAAATTATACCCCACACATCCACTAAAAAAAAATAATTTTGTATTATATTTTTTAACCGTACTTTTACCCAAAAATTTAGAATTTCTGGGATATTTCGAAACATTTGTCAAACTGTAATACTACCATCGTATTCTAAATTAAATTTCAAGTAAGGACAAATAGGTTTTAATGAGCAAGACACTACATATCACTTATTAAATTCATTAGAAGTGTAAAGTTATCATTTCCTTTAAAACATTAATACCCCCGTTGCAGCAAACCTGCATACTCAGCGAATTTCCAATGAATATATAACATAACACATTAAGACTTAACAGAATTCATAAGAAATATATTCACAAACAAGCGATATTAAAAATATTAATTATTCTCCATTAAAATAACATTGGGGATGAATACGCAGGTTGGCTGCAACAAGGAACACAAAATAATGTTTTTTTATACAAATATCATTAGAACTCATCTAAGTAAAGTCACATACTAACACACATTCATATACATTTATAAGTAAGGGATATATAACATTTTAATTATTCTCCATAAGAATAACATGGGGTCCGATTACCTAGGTTTGCTGCTACGGGAACCTTACGTGAAAATTTTGTATTTTGTGCAAACAACGATAAACCCCAACCAGATGATGCCATATTCAAAATTTTGTCAGTTTATGTTTATAAATAAGCGAGATATACAATTTTTCTTTTTCTCCATAAGAATAACATTAGACAACGTACTGTGTTTAGCACTTTCAATATCTTACGAACCAATTGACGTAGAGCAATGATAGAAATACCAAATTGTTTGTTTTTTTAAGCTGAATTCAATGGTATAAATTAAAATTTGATTTAAATTAAAATTACATGTGGAAACCCCAAAAAACCCATTTTTGGGGTACAAAACCCCCCTATGGATGGTGCGATTCATCTGGTTTTCGAACTCGTTCAAATAAATGGTGCTTTACACATTTGCACCAAATTTCATTAAGATCGGACCTTTTTTACGAGAGTTATCGTGCTTACGGACACACACATATATATATATATATATATATATATATTACTAAACAATTCACAGGATAGGGCTGCTATTATTATAAATATTAGAAAATAAAAATTCAACTGAGCACCCTTTTTATTTTATTGTTATTTTCTAATATTTTTTTATTTTCTAATTTTTATTTTTTAATATTTATATATATATATATATATATATATATATATCAATTTGAACGAATGGTTTTTAGCGAATTTCCCCTTTAGGGAAGAAGCTATTACCGTAGGTCTCATGGTAAGACTTAAGCCCGAGACCATGATAACTTTTCATTCTGAGGTCCCCAGATGCCAAAAACACCATTCGTTCAAATTGTTATATATGTATATATATATATATATATATATATATATATATATATATATATATATATATGTGTGTGTGTGTGTGTGTGTGTGTGTCCGTAAGCACGATAACTCTCGTAAAAAAGGTCCGATCTTAATGAAATTTGGTACAAATGTGTAAAGTACCATTTATTTGAACGAGTTCGAAAACCAGATGAATCGCACGATCCGATGGGGGGTTTTTGGGGGGGTTTTGTACCCCAAAAATGTGTTTTTTGGGGTTTTCACATGTAATTTTAATTTAAATCAAATTTTAATTTATACCATTGAGTTCAGCTTAAAAAAATAAACAATTTGGTATTTTGATCATTGCTCTACATCAATTGGTTACCGAGATATTGAAAGTGCTAAACACAGTACGTTGTCTAATGTTATTTTTGTGGAGAAAAAGAAAAATTGTATATCTCGCTTATTTATGAACATAAACTGGCGAAATTTGGTATATGGCTTAATCTGGTTGTGGTTTATTGTTGTTTGCACACAAAAAAATTTTTCGCCTATGGTTCCTGTAGCAGCAAACCTAGGTACTTGTTCCCCATGTTATTCTTATGGAAAATACTTAAAATGTTATATATCGCTTATTTATGAATGTATATGGATGAAACTTGGTATGTGACTTTACTTAGATGAGTTCTATTGATATTTGCATAAAAAACCCATTATTTTGTGTACCTTGTTGTAGCAAACCTGCATACTCATCCCCAATGTTATTCTAATGGAGAATAGTTAATATTTTAAATATCGCTTGTTTGTGAATACATTTCTTATGAATCCTGTTAAGTGTTTTAATGTGTTATGTTATATATTCATTGGAAATTCGCTGAGTATGCAGGTTTGCTGCGACGGGGGTATTTTGGCATCTGGGGACCTCAAAATGAAAAGTTATTATGGTCTCGGGCTTAATTCTTATCATGAGACCTATGGTAATAGCTTCTTCCCTATAGGGAAAATTCGCTAAAACAAATTTCAATATTAAAAGAATAAAATATTTTATTTTTTATAAATTCAAGATTTTTAGATACATTCAATATTTGATTACACTCCTGGGATGTTATATGATCGTTGGAAAAGATTATTTGATGAAATATCCCTCTTATCATAGTGAATTTTTTACCAGTAATACCATAAAACCAATAATAGGTTTGTAAGAGCTCAAATACTTACATCACAATTATATATGGGGGTCTGTAGGCTTCAACTTGACTATTTCTTCACAGACTTCCCAGTACTTTTTTGCATATTCAACGTCTCTTGATTTCTTTGATGGTAGATGTGGCTTTAAAAATAAAAATTGTTATAATTAACTTTAATGTAGATACTTACCATAATTATATGATACCAATAATGAAAAAGAATACCATTCATACCTATTTATAGCATAATTTATTTATATTGCATATCTAAATACCTATACACCCTGATGTGTAACTCACTCATGTATACAATTTCTAGACCAATTCCAGACCTCGAATGAAATATAAATGGATAGCGCTCTCAATGGACAAAAACCATGCCGGTCCCCGAGTCCTTTGGATGGCAAAAAGGCCCGAGTTGGCCGCTGCGCCGTGTTAAATTAACTTTAATTATGTCTCGCTGTGACCGTCTACTAACACTCTAATATTTTTAAAGCTATTTTTATGCATGGAAAGATTTCATATTAAAGAAACTAATGGTATAAAAATTGTTGCTGAAACTAACCGAGAATACTGTTTTTTCATTAAAAAAATTAGGCATCACGTGGCGTGACATTACTTTAATTATGTCTCACTGAGAGTGACTGTTAGTACTTAAATCGGTTAAAACTTACTAATGGAAATATTACGTTCCAACAATTTAATAATGTAAATATTATTACTAGCATAAGATAAAAGCCATTTTTATCTTTGAAAGAAGTTTGAGTTTGCGCACCACACAATCGAGACGGCAATGTGATTTCTATTATGACTACCTGTAACCAGCGCGCTGCTAACATTAAAACTTATACAAATGGATGTTAAAAATACAAATATTAATATTTTTCTTGATTTGGAATGTGTTCAAATATATCAAAAATCGTTTTGTAAAAAAATAGTCGACGTTTAGACAAAACATAAAAAGTAAACACTAGTACTGGTAGTTATTTGTATTATTGAAATTGGTTTGATTTGTTTATGGATATTGGCTTTCATTGTATCTAACCACTTGCCTACCTGCTAATTTAGAAAACAATTTTTAAATAAAGAACCAAGCGTTAACAATATTATAAACATTGTCGTTACAGTTTTGAGACTTGCTGCTTATGTTATGATTTACCTCGTTTACAATACTAAAAGTTAGGCAATTGTATGAATGAAGGGAAATAAATTAAACTAGAATAAATTGTGCTAACTAATTGAAAAAAATTATTTAATTATTTATTGCATATGGCTAAACAAAATTAATTTATTAAGTTTTTGTCGAATACCTGGGAAAACAGTTGCTGAGGTAGTGGTTCTTTTGGCTATGTCATGAAGGTGGACTTTCAACCATATAAAAAACAATATAGAAGTAGGAACACATTTCAGTTCGTAAACAAAGCAGACTTGTTTATACTGTATTATTTTATTTATATTTGGCAGAGAATTATTCCAAATCCCTAAAATAATTCCATAGTCCAGATCATCCTGTCTTTCCGAGTATTCTGCCGCTCCTTTAATTCAGTTTGTTACGCTCTTCCGCGAAATCCGCTCTTAAAAAAAGATTGTACATATAATGGCTAGTCTTGCAAAAAAATTGTTCAAATGAAAGATATCTTTAGAATGTTATCTACAACTTTCTCTCAGACAGTTTTTACCTGACCTAAACATAAAATAGTTCCTTGCTTACTACTTTTTTTTACCTCATTCCATATTCTAACTAAAAATGTTCTGTGTTTATTTGATTATTAAAATTAGTTCCATTACTTTTTTACAATTGTAATGTATGTTGTTCGATTCACCATTTAAAGCTGGAAAATCCGCTGTCAAAATATAAATATAATAATTATCTCAGTTTTGTTTGGTATAAATGTCAGTTTGAATGTAGTGCTGTTTTGTCGCCTGACATCGGGGTCTCGCGGATATAGACACTTTTGCCACCCAGCGGCATTAATGACGGCATGGTTTTCGGTTCTTATTAACATTGCAAGGTACTATCTATTTATATTTAATCCGAGTTCCAGACAAGTTAGAAACGTTAAGTTTAGCATGCACGTGGGTTGTACCCCCGTGAAAATTGCAAAAAGTTACAAATTTCAATTTTAAAAACTCTAATTTTTATCTTGCATATTGGAAATTTTAACATTGGGCTTATGGAGTCTAACTGATTCAGCATACTTTTTTAAAAATAATATTGGTAGTGATGGTTGTATTGCTAATGGTCTGTGCTCAAAGGGGATCTTTGTGATCTCCTTTTTTACATACTGGAATTATTTTATAAATTTTCAGCTGTGTAGGATGAACACCTGTTATAAAGTGAAGTGTTTATTACATACAAAAGAGGTTTTAAAATACCAGAGAGTTTGCCTCTTTTATTATTTTTATGGACATTTTATCATAACCTGGTGACAATTTAAATTTCAAAGAGTCAATTAGTGAGTTTAAAACTTGGTCTTCTAGAGTTCAACAGTTAAATTTAATTTTAGTTGTAAAACTCTGTGGGAATATTGGTTTTCTCAAATTAGGTAAAACATGTTTTTGACCATATCAGAATTATTTAAAATACTTGCAACAGTACGAGGATCCTCTTATTTTCTTGCCATCCTGTTAAAGTACATTGTTTGTAAATATTTTTCTTTTAGCGAATTTCCTCTATAGGGAAATCCATTACCGTAAGAAGCCATTACCGTAACCGGCATGGTCAGACCTATAGGCCCGGGACCATGATAACTTTTTATTTTGAGCTCTCCAGACCCCAAAAACACCATTCGTTCAAAACTATATATATATATATCTACATATATATATATATATATATATATATATATATATATATATATATATATATATACTAGCTACCATTGTTCCTGGTTTCACCAGGGAATATGACAGTTGTGTGTGCTGCATTCTGTGGTTGACCCGTGGATCTACTACGTATCATAATCGGCTGATAGAATTTTTATCAGCTCAAACCAAAGTGAATGCCTATAAGAATAACTCAGGGTTGGAACTTTGAAGCCCCCTGGGGCATAGCCCTATAGGAATTTCTTAAAATCCCTTCTTAGTGGGTGCCTATGCTATAATTAAGAGGAGTCTACATGCAAAATTTCGTGCTTCTTGGTGCAATGGTTTGGCCTGGGCGTTGATTGGAATTTCGTATTTATTGATATATATATATATATATATATATATATATATATATATATACATATATTATAGATGTGTCCAAGGGTGCGGTAACTCTCGTAAAAAGGTCCAATTTGATGAAATTAGGTACAAACGTGTAAAGCAACATTTATGACTTTAAGTTTGAAAACCAGACAGATTGACCCATCCGAAGAAGTATTTTTGGGGGGTTTTGTATCCCAAAAATGGGTTTTTTGAAGTTTTTACATGTAATATTTAAAAAAGTCAAATTTTAGTTTTCACCATTGGATCTAGCCTTAACACGTTCGCTACCAAGCGACGCATATTTGTGTTGGTCTGGTTACTACCCCTATGAAAATTTTCGATCAGATCTGATCAGACCTGACGAAAATCTGATCAGGTCTGATCAGTTCTGATCAGTGCTGATCAGTTCTGATCAGGTCTGATCAGATCTGATCAGTTCTGGTCAGACCTGATCAGGTCTGTTCCTGAATTCAATCAGGTCTGATCAGACCTGATCAAGTCTGTTCCTGAATCTAATCAGGTCTGATCAGACCTGATCAGACCTGATCAGACCTGATATGAGCCCGATCAGGTCTGATCGGATCTGATCAGGTTTGATCCTGAACCTGAAGTTCAAGTCTTAAGGTGCTGAAATCATAGTTACAAAGACCAAAAGAAATAATGTGAACATTGCAAACAGACTGGGAGGTACAGGAGTAACATTAACAACAGACCACGAGAGAAATTGGGTTTAAATGGACTAATTCACTTCATAATAACCTAAAATGCATTTGTAAACAATAAAAATTGTTTTTTATTTTACTTTGAGCAATTTTAAAAACATTGCATATATGCGTCGGTCAGTCTATACAATGGAAAATAGTAAAAAATATTGTATTTTTGTTCAATAGACCGAGCGACGCACATTTGCGTTGATGTAAATTTTATCATTTGTAGGCTTATTCAGTTGAATTGATAATGTTTTGCACAATAATCAAACAAACACCACTAAAGCACGTCCAAAAACTGTAAGGTTAGCCACGTGGACAGTTGTACAGTGATGCATCGAAAATGACAATGTAAACAACAGTTCTACCAATTGCGATGTGACATCACCAATCGTCATACCCTCAGACCAAGCAAAGTGCATGTGTGTCAGATACCCCTATAGACTGATACAAAGAGATCAGGGCTTTAAAATAGACCGTTGCTAAGAAATACACGTTTGAATAACAATGGGTCACTGACGCAAATTCGCGTCGTCAGTCTACTGCAATGTGACCAGCCGACGCAAATATGCATCGGTGGTCTATCGGGAGAAACCACTCGACACACAGCTGCGCCGCTGGTCTATGTGAATGATAAATTCCATATGATTGCGGTAGCGAATGTGATAAAAAGCACATAATTTGGTGTTTTGATCATTTCTCTACGTCAATTGGTTACAGAAACATTGAAAGTGCTAAACACAGTACGTTGTCCAATGTTATTTTTATATCTCGCTTATTTATGAACATATACTAACGAAACTTAGTATACGGGTTCTCCTGGTTGTGGTCTATTGTTATTTGCACAAAAGAATCAATTTTTACCGATGATTCCCGTAGCAGCAAACCTGCGTACGCAGCCCCCATATTATTCTTGTGGAGAAAAAGTAAAATGTAATGTCTCCCTTAATTATAAACATAAATTAATAAAACTTGGTATGGGGCTTCACCTTGTGCAGTTATTATTGATATTTGCATAAAAACCCATATTTTGTGTTCCTCGTTGCAGCGAAACCTGCTTACTCAGCCCCCATGTTATTCTTAAGGAGAATAATAAAAATTTTATATATTGCGTATTTAGAATGAATATTGATGAAACTTGGTATGTGGCTTCACCTAGTTGAATTCTATTTATATTTGCATTAACACAAATTTTTTATGTTCCTTGCTTCAGCAAACCTACTTACTCATCCCCAATGTTATTCTCATGGACAGTAATTAAAATTGTATATATTACTTATTTGTGAATATATTTGTATGAAACTTGGTATGCGGCTTTATGTGGTATTAAGGCATATATTATGCACTAGAAATTTGCTGAGTACGCAAGTTTGCTGCAATGGGGGTATTTTACTTTTTGTTTCGCTATTCAAAATTTGCCAAACTATTTTGTTTACATTGGCATAGTACTGATACCTTCTCAGTTCTTTCTTTCTTTCTTTCTTCCTTTCTTCTTTTCGGGGGTGCGCAATAAGCCCAGTGTGGCTGATGTGCCTTGGGACCTAAGTCCGCCCCTTTTGATGATGATGATGATTGGCATAGTTATTAATTTTGTTTTTCAAATAACTTTTTTACTTATATTGAATCATTTTCCTATCTATTTTATGTTCTTTGATTTTTTTTTAGTTTAATATTACTTTTGTAATTTCTGTACAAGTGGTGTTCCTCTATGAAATGTTTGTGCTCATTGATGATTTCATCATCAATCACCTTATTATGAATGTTTTTATAACAATTTTAGTATATTGAAAATGAATATCAAAGTAGTATTTCAGTAGACATTATAAGAAAGGTAAATATGTCTTCAACAGCGCAAGAGTAAAGCTTGGTCCAATCTTCTTAGAAAGATCATCAGTAAAATGTTGTATGCTTTTCTGATTGAAATTTCTGCCATACAGTGGCGAATCCAAGGGGGGGGGGTGAGGGGGCGATCGCCCCCCCCTAAAGCTCAGAAATGTTTGTTATATACTGTATAAAAATAGTGCAGTTATGTAATTTGCATCTGGCTAAATTTTCTGTGGTTAATTCTTTATCGCCAATCCAATTTATGCATTGTCTACCATGGGTTATTTTTCTAAACGGTCTGTATGCAAACTTAAGTTGTGGAACTAAGCGTGATTTTGTTCTGATGACGCCTGACAGTTGGCAGCACTGGTGACTGTCCTTACACACTGCCTCCTTTTTTACCCGCGAAATCACCGTCGCGTACTTGGGTGTGGGTGCCAGCAAACGTCAAGATTAACGTTGTGTAGTTATCAGAAGATCTCAGAAACAACAGCGGTAGCTCGAGTGAGTGGGGTATTATTAGTCATCACACCTTTACAGACGAGGTGCAGGCAGAGTGGTGTGTAGGTCACGTACCCATGGCAACGGGAGCTGGCCACACATCCTCTGTGTCCACATGATATTATTAGTCATCACACCCTTACACTGCGCATGAACGCTGTTCTGCCTTTTCTGTCTTAGATCAGTTCACTTTAGTGTATGTTGGGCTTAACTGTTATTTTTAGTATTTGATTACTACTGTATTACAATTATTATACGTAACAATAAAAATGGGGGGGTATTCCACCACTAAGTTGCCCCCCCCAACTCTAAAGCTGGATCCGCCACTGCTTCCTTACTTGTTTACTTGAAAATTTATTTTATTTTTTAAATATAAAATGTTAAAAAGTTATCCATTGAGATGTGACAGAGTAGAGTTTAAAGTTTTCTTACACAATTGTTGATAATACTGAAGGTTCTTACCTTACAATCATAGAAATATTTGCCAGTTACTCCCTCTACCTCTTCAGAGACTGCTAAGTGTATAGTTGTTTGAGCTCCTTGTTCCTCGGACTGAAAAGCGAAAGTAGAATTAAATTTGATCTAATTGGGGTGGTACTTATTTTAGCACTGATCCGTGGTAAATTGGTTATATTGAATAGAGTAAAATAATGAAATTACCAGACAGTATTTGGTAGGATTGCCAACCTGTTAAAATCATAATTATAAAATCCATTTTTCTCTCTGATTTGGTCAACTATCAAGTGAAATTGACCCATAAAAAATCTTGTGAATTTTACTTATAAATACTTTTTATATTTTTTAAACAATTTGAAGTGAAATAACTTTCTCTAAATGATACTGGAAGAATATAGTATGTCTATCTGGTCAAATTATTTCTATGGGTAATGTGAGTAAATAATATCCTGCCACTTTGTGAAACAATAACTAAAATTTGCAATACTAAGACAATAGAGAATAGGTTAAACATTTGTCTCAAAGATAATCTTCAAGTCTTCGGTTTCAAGACTAAAATAATACTTCAATTTAACCTATTAATCCACTGTGTTTTCCCATAGCCTTACAGAACCATAATATTTGTGGAGATGTAATTTTAGCTTAAATGTTCCATTATTTATCACCTTGCGGTTGAATGTAGACATTGATCAAGCTTAGTTGTGATTTTATGTATTATGAAGGTCTTAAAACAAGTTAGGTACCGCAAATGCATTTCAGTAGCAGCAGTATAATAAGGCCATCCTACCCTTACCCCTCCAGATTGGGAAACTCCAGATTTTATATGTAATAAGGTACACAAAAATATCGACTGATATTTATTTCATGCTGGTTATGTGCCAGTTCTGGCTAGTAAAAGGCCCCTTGAGATGTAAGAGTGAGGAGGAAGGGGGGTTGAAGGGTGATAAAAGTTCTAATCATAATTAAAACTATTAAGTCTGGTTGTTAACATCAATTTCTTTGAACACATTATAATAATCAGCTAATTAATATTTTACCGTATAAGCTACTGTTATTTAATATATTTTCATTTTTCCATATTTATTACCTTAAAGTAGATACTGAAGACAGTAATAAACAACAGAATATACCATGGGTTATCTCCCCAAATCGGTGTGGAAATGATTCCTGGGTGAAGTGAGTTGGAAGTAACACCTGGAAACAGAAGTTTGTTTTAGTATAAATATAAGGCTCATCTTAAAAAAACAAGGAACTTTTATTTTCAGCTATTCTCTTGCCTGAGAACTAATGCCTGAAAATTCAAATAGAGTGGGGGTTTACCAGTTGCAGCTTAACAAAAGTTGTGTGGGCCCTGCTGCTCACAGTTGTCATTTGTTGTTTTTAGCATTTATTTTTAATATATACAAAATATAGTTTTAATTGATCCTGTAATCATTCATGATTCACAGCAGATAAAAAAAAACAGCACAAACTTGTTGGGGTTAAAAATATACCAGCATTTTGGAATGAATATATACATATAACATTGTAATAAAAATAAATCCTAGAATTTATACATTATCCAGAATGAGTTATTACAGTGATATAAACAAAATTTCAAAAATATATATTTTGCCCATGTGCATATCTCATTTTGCATTGCCATAGCTGTATTGATCAACAACAAAAATAATATGGGAAAAGTTATAAAACAACAAAAAAGCTGATAAATGATGATTCGGCAAAAAATCACTTGAACAAATTAAAAATCCCACATGAAAAAATTATGTCATATCTGATGGAAAAAAATATCAGAACGTGAACAAGGCTTGGTCAAACTTGATCAGATTTATATGGATTATGGGACCTTTCCAGATCAAATTTGATCAGGGACTACTTGATCAGACCTGACATGTTTGAACAATTCTGATCAAATTTGTTCAGGCAATTAATTAGGTTTGATTTATACAAAAAAATTAAAAACACGAAATATAATATATTTTATCATTGAAACGTATTAAATATTCATTAAAAATATGGCACAAAAAATATTAAAAAATTCATGACAAAAAAGAACCGGGCCCAGTAGGGATTCGAACTCGGAACTTCAGCGTTGAAGACCATTCTCTTAACCACTACACCACTAGACTTATGAAGAGGAGAAGCGATTATGAAAAAATAAACTGTATAGGAGCACGATTTTAAGTTAATAATACTCTATTTTTTATGTAGTTATGAACGTGAAATTGTTCATCAACTTATGCCAAAATAATTCCCTATAGTTTTTATTTTTTCAGCTGCATGTTAATATAAAAATCATCTGTCTAACTCAATGTACTCATTGGCAGGAAATTATGCCATACTTCTAGCAGGTAGTGCAGGATCCCTCACCCCCTAGCATCCAGTTCATCAACTAGAGCACCTGACCTTGAACTTGACGTCTAGATGGTCTTAGTGATGTGCTTAACTTACGGTTCCCCTATAAGATTTGTAATTCAATTAAACTGCAGGGAGCCATAAATATTCATACTGATTTTCAGCGTTCTATAACCGCAAATAGGTTTATGTAAAAGTCAACGATATTTCCCGACGGAATAAAGCCGAAGATAAATAAATAATAAAGGGTAGAGTGAACAGGGAAATAAGGGTTTACCTTATTTGGCAATCGTTGCATGACGATGAAGTTACAAACGTAACTACATTTTCGTTAACAGATATAGGATTTCAACACAAAATGTGCGTTATTCAACACATTTTTGGGAACAATTTAAAAAAGGGGAGATTTTTTACTTTTCAAGGAAATTCTCCAGAGCAATATTTTTATCTTAAAACTCCGGTAATCTCCAGGGAAATCCAGTGATTTGGCAACTCTAGCTTAACAATTACTTTCCATTACTGATACAAGTACTTTTTAGTCCTGGTTAAAAATACTGATTACTTTGTATCAATAGTTTATGTCTTGGATATGTAGGCCTATCAATAATTATGAATTTAAGGGACATATCAATATATGTCTTCAATTTTGTATACCGGTATCCTCGCTAGTCACGAACACAGTTTTTGTTTTGGGATTCCCTAATGAGATCCCCCCCTTGACAAAGTTCTATCTTCGCCACTGATCCCGCCAATATTAAAGTAGCTTTTGTTGAACAAAATACAATCTTGTCTTATATAATGACTCACAAATCATGCAGCCTATGTGGATGCAGCACAGGAATATAGTGTGTATAGGTGTATATATATAATATATATATTATACATATATATATATATATATATATATATATATATATATATATAATATATATAGGCCCCTCTGAAATGGGTTTTAACACTGATTTTTGTTGATTTAAAAGAGACAGGATAACTTTTCTAATTATGTTCTAAAAGTTTGAGATTTTTTGTCAGGCCTGGTCAAGCCTTTTGACCTAGTCTGATATCAGGCCTAATCAAAGACACTTGATCAAGTCCGACCAGACCTGAATGAACTTGATAAGGTCTGATAAAGTTTGATCGAGCCTGAACAAACTTGATCAGGCCTGATGAAATTTGGTCATGCCTGATCGAGGCAGTTGATTGAATTTGATCGGGCCTGAACAAACTTGATCAGACCTGTTCAACTATTTGATCAAATTTATTCAAATTTGATCAACTCTGTTTAAATTTGATAAATTTTGATCAAGTCTGATAAAAAACATTTTCATGTGAGATATTTACAGTTTATTGCCAATAAATCTTTGAGACCATTCTAGTTATAATAAACGGTATCAGGAAACTGACACATACTTTCTTCCTTTTAGCCCAACTTTAACGAATAAATTACTTTTTACTTACTAAATATAGAATACAAAGCACGGTCGAATGTACAGAAAATCTTGTAAACAAGTTGTTTTAAAAAAAACATCAACCCAAATCCCTGCTTTT
This sequence comes from Allygus modestus, assembly GCA_963675035.1. NCBI lineage: Eukaryota > Metazoa > Arthropoda > Insecta > Hemiptera > Cicadellidae > Allygus > Allygus modestus. The sequence continues at coordinate 226,949,728 of OY776111.1, forward strand.
GAGGCACTACAGAATCCATTGCTACACTCGTGGTTTTAAGAGGGGAAACGCCCCCTATTTCCCCCCAGGGTTAATAAGGGGCATCATATTTCGAATTACCTCTGTTGGTCAATGCTAACTTGACAAGCATATCAAGTTTGAATTAAATTTATCAGTAAATAAGAGAGAAATAGTAATTTTTTTATCCCCCATAAGAATAACATTGGACAACGTACTGCGTTTACCGCAAAATGAAAATTTCAATTTTCTCCGAAACCAGCAATCGTAGAATAGTAATTCAAAATACTAAATTATTTAGTTTTTTTTGAGCTCTTTTTAATGGTGAATAGTAATATTTTTTTATATTTATTTATTTTTATGAAATATCCAAAAAACTGAATTTTTGATGTTTTAAGTCCTGTAATTTCTGAACCCGAATTTTTACAGGAATGCGACTGATGTCATTTTGTTGGAAAACTAAAGTTCCACAAACGACTAAAGTTTAATCAAAATCGTTAGAGCCGTTTTTGAGAAATTTGGATTTTTCATGTTTTTAGGCGGTTTTTGGGGGATAATTACCCTTAAAAATCAAAAATTCAAAAAAATGAAAAAAAACGCCTGGAGATATCGTGGATTAGTACCTACATACCAAATTTCATAAAAATCGGCCCATTGGTTAGGGCTCTAGCTCTGTACACATCCACACAGACACACACACACACACGGACACACACACACACACACACACACACAGACAGACATCACGTAAAAACCACTTTTTTGGGTTCAGGGAGCACCAAAACGAATATTTCCACTAACAACTCAAATTCGAAAATTTTGACGAAAACAATACTTTCTCCATATACTATGTATAGGGGGAGAAAGTAAAAAGGAAACATTAGAAGTAAATTTGAAGAAACCAACTCATTCTTATAACCCAAGGGGGAGAAATGAAGTCTACAGGCTCAAGTTAAAAAAACCACGTATATCAGGAACAAATATTTAATACACACACTAAAAAATATTTTTTTAAATAGGTTGTTGTTTAAAAAATTGTTATTATTAAAAGAGTAGTTAGTAAATAAAGCTCTTTGCACTCTAGAAGAACTTTCCACCTCTATCTGAAAAACAGTATTCTAAGGTGGAGTGGTATCGATAGTTGTAAAGTATGGTACTTTGTTTTTGTTTTAATTTTGGGCATTGACATGAGAATGAAATTATTATTTTAGATGATTAATCCAATGTGTATATTACTTATGCAATTGACATTGTATTTCAGCTTATAATTTAGTGTTTACAAGAGTTGTAGCTATTTTCTGTACCACACAAATAAATAAAGAGATTTGAATATTGACTATATACTAGTAAACCTGTTGCTCGAAATCGAGCAATATTTCGCTTTGATGGGCTTGAATTTAACAATATTATCATCTGGATCACTGATTCTCTCCTTGTCTCAGACTGTTAATAGATGGGCGAGAAGCAACTCAAATTTTTGGAATTCACAGTGTTTATAAATGTGCCAAATCTTTTCCAAATACAGCACTATATATGATAACATCGGATTTGATTTATATTTCATCCGAGATGATAACTCATTCTTTTCCAAAACTCATTTTTATTTTTTATTTTTTACTTGATATTGGCTATTTTGATTTGGTGTAAATACTCGCAGGTCTACAATGTGCCAACTCCCTATGTTCTGGGTTTTGAACAATTTTAACACATTTTGGGTAAAAGGCCATTGTGAGTAAGGAAGGTTTAGTAAAGTTTTGCACTAAATTCATTGCTAGATAATTTTAGTTCACATTTTATGGAGGCTCTAAAAATAAGGATGGTATATTTTTTTATTGTCTTCCAAGACGATGATTCTAATTCTCAACATGTTACATCTGACTGACACATTCTGATAAAGATTTAATGTAATCTTATTCCCTTAATTATAACATACAAACAAAATCCTGCTAACTACGAATAATTTGTTTATATTTGTTGTGACTTACCTATTTAAAATAAATATTTTCACGATCGATAGCTTCCCCATCCCTGATCCTTAGGCTTGTGTAGTCATAAATAATTTGTAATACCCCATCCCGCAAATGTTTTAAGGCTCTGCCCTCTTGACCTTCAAAATACTTATTACAACCATCTTGCACCTACTAATTGACAGACGAAGCAAAACTCAGTAGAACGACAGCTAATAATAGCTCAAGCTACAGCTCAGCTGGTAGCAGATATAGGCTTACCTTTGGTAATATTATACTTTAGGACTTTGCCCCACTGGCCTTTAATATATTCAAGTTAATAAGTAAGTAAACGATGGAGCTGAAATTTTGTAAGGAAATAAATAATACACCAGAATCAAAGTAGACATTCCCTCAATACAAAGATCCTTTGGGACCCCACCCCAATGGCATTTAAAGTTATGTTTACAATCTCGCACCTACTACTGGACTGATAAGGCTGAAGTTAGGGAAGAAGATGACGAATTAACTCAAATCAAAATAATAGACCTACGTTTGATCAAAATAGGGCTCCGAACTGCAGATCTTTATTACTCACATGTTAACTAACACACACCCATCTACTGAACTGATAAAACTAAAGTTTGGAATATTGACCATACTTTAGAATCAAATGTGCTACTCCTGTTCTAAAACTCTTATGGGGCTCCACCTCAGTGGCTTTTAAAATCAAACTTATCACCTTGAACCTAATACTGGACTTAATAATGGATCTAAAGTACGGGTGGAAGGTAGCTAATATACTCAAAGCAGACATAGGCTTACTCCTGATCAATATATGATTTCAGGCTCCACCCCGTTGGCCTAAGTCCCATGTTAACTATCACAACCTACTACAGAACAGATGATCCTAAAATTTCACTCAAACCATGTCCTTCCCCCGTTCCGAAAGTTCTATGGGGCTCCACCCCAGTGGAATCTATGCATAGTTATGTTTAGTAAAAAAGGTATAATTCTGGAGTGAAGTTGAGAAAATTTGGCAGGAAAATAGGTGCATGAGAATATAACCTACAGACCCATACTGAAAATCGGCCCACTGGCATTCAACATGTGCATGCTTAATAATTGTCAGAGTTAACCTCATGGGGTAGTGATTTAATTTAATTTTCCATGGTAACAATATTTTACCAGCGGAAAATAAACAGAAATCAGCGGTAATAAAGAAAGGTCTCCTGAAAAAACTCCCACCGCGTACCAGCTAGTGCCAAACATTTGATCAACAAATAATAATAATAATACTGTATTGAAAATCAACTACATTGTGCTATCAAGTTTTATTAAAAATTTTAAAGTACAATGTTTTAATAATGCTTGACATTATTAAATAAACGGTATCAGGAAACTGACACATACTTTCTCCCTTTTATCCCAACCTTAATGAATAAATTACTTTTTATTTAAGAAATATAGAATACAAAGCACGGTCAAATGTACAGAAAATCTTGTAAACAATTTGTTTTTAAAAATATCCACCCAAATCCCTGTTTGGGAGGCACTACAGAATCCATCGCTACACACGTGGTTTTAAGAGGGGAAATGCCCCCTATTCCCCCCTCAGGGTTATTAAGGGGCAACATATTTTGAATTTCCTCTGTTGGTCAATGCTAACATGACAAGCATATCAAGTTTGATCGAAATTGATCAATAAATAAGAGGGAAATAGTAATTTTTGTATTCCCATAAGAATAACATTGGACAACGTACTGCGTTTACCGCAAAATGAAAATTTAAATTTTCTCCGCAGCGAGTAATCGTAGGATAGTAATTAAAAATACTAAATTATTTAGTTTTTTGAGCTCTTTTTAATGGTGATTAGTGATATTTTTTATATTTATGTTTTTTCAATGAAAAATCCCGAAAACAGGATTTTTATATTTTAAGTATTGTAATTTCTGAACCCGAATTTTACAGAAATGCGGGTGGTGTAATTTTGTTGGAAACTAAAGTTCTACAAACGACTAAAGTTTAATCAAAATCGTTAGAGCCGTTTTTGAGAAATCTTGATTTTTCATGTTTTTTGGCGGTTTTTGGGGGATAATTACCCTTAAAAATAAAAAATGAAAAAATGCCTGGAGATATCGTGGATTAGTACCCACATACCAAATTTCATAAAAATCGGACCATTGGTTAGGCCTCTAGCTCTGTACACATCCATGCAGACAGACAGACAGACAGAAAGACAGACAGACAGACAGACAGACAGACAGACAGACAGACAGACAGACACACATACATCTTGTAAAAATCACTTTTTTGGGTTCAGGGAGCACCAAAACGATTATTTCTACTAACAACTCAAATTCGACAATGTTGACGAAAACAATAATTTCTCCATATACTATGTATAAGGGGAGAAAGTAAATGTAAAATGTGATTTTTTGGAATAATTCAGCCTTAAGAATATATTTATTACTATTTAACATGAAGTTTAATGTGCTCCACTCTGTGATAAACGTTATAAAATAACTCTAAGAGGAATACTAACATTCATAATTATTATTGCGTTATCTTTCCAGTAGTGAAGATGTGTTCTTGCTATTAATCTGTGTTTATTCTATTCAGCTGTTTTTTGATCATACAATTCAAAACAATAATAGTTTCTCAAAGTTAATCTTATGGAAAAATTATTAAATTTAAGGGCGGCTTTTTTTAAATATCTTTATGAAATTTAGGCACAAACAACTTCAGATCAAGATCCATCCAACGACACCAAAAATATCAAAATTGGTTGAAAACTGTAATCCAGTCCCAAAAAAACCCTAGAGTATTAAATAAGCATAGATGCAATTTTCCATGCCACTATTCATGTAAAACTACATAAATGAATAAAGAAAGTTTAGATTTGGTTTGATTTGAATCCCTTCACGTCACAGTTAGTAAATTATCCATTATAATATTCAGTGATGTAATAAAATTCAGAGCTAATAAGTTTTATCTCACAGATATACAGCGGACTTAAACTGTATGAAATCTGTATTAATATTAAAAAGAGATCTGTAATAAACTACATCAAATACAACCATAAACAAAAAGTTAATTATACTAATGAGTGTTAGTATTTTTTCGCTGAATTGACGATAAAGCATATAATGTTATAGTTAATTTTAACTTACCTGTAAAACAATATTGCAGCCCTTGTTGTACCGGAAAGTGTAGTTATATTCAGCACAAGACTTCACAATGACTAATCATAGATAATAGTAGGAACAAAATTAAAATTTACAATAAAAGATTTACAATAAACTTTATCTACACGTGAGCATATAGTGGGCTCAGTTGGCGACTCAGCATCTCTGGCCCATTTGGAATAGCAATATCCCCATTTGTGCCTGGCGCGCCAGACCACTTTTGTGTCCCCCCACCCACTTGAGATCGTGTTCTAGTGTTAATATAGTTCGATGCAACTAACCTGTTCCTTCCAGGCGTCTTGCCAACTCATTTGCAAAAATCACATTAGCAAATTTACTATTGGCATAAAGTTTACGATTTGATGTTTCTTCAATCGGATTTGGATTTTTTAAGCTTAAATAGCCATAGTTGTGTAAATACGATGACACAAATATGATTCTACTTTTCCCTGTCTTTTTCATAAGCTCTGAAATAAAGAAAACAATGTGTACAATTGTATGAAATACTGTTGACCTAAGCTGTTTCTTATAGTGCATATGATAAATTAAGTCACTATATTAAGTCTATGTATTTTTAAAGGGTAAAAACTTATATGATCAAGATTTTAGATGGCTTAATGTCCCTAGCTAAATGTAAAACTTGAAATGAATTAAAAAATATATACTTTTAATAAATTTCCTCAGATTTTAGCTTTTTTACCAGTAGCAAATTTTTTTGTTACTAATATTATATTTTATTAGCAATAAATCAACCCTAGACCTAAATCAGGCTTATCTAATTATAAAAATGCTGCAGTTTCTTTTCACTGAGTTCTTCAAACTGGTTTGTATAGCTTAAAAAAATGGCCATATAGCACAATGGTCAGGATATGCTTGAAGTGGGCTTTTTTCATAACCATATGAGCCAAGTTTTTAGGTAAAGTTACCATCTTGGGTACGTGTACCTGACTTACATAGATCAATAGGTTATAGCAGCTCTGAAAATAAAAATCACAGACCCAAGCAATGTATGTATCATTAGTGTTGCTTATTATTTTCAATCATGGATCGTGGAGTGAGACCTATTTTATTCCAACGAGCTTATAGAGATTTATTAAAAGTTTAGAAAAATATCATAAAGAAAGATAAAAAGATATTAAGAGGTAAGACGACTTCTCTCGTTCCAGCAGTACTACCACCGGAGAGTTAAACCAACAAAAGGAGATGGAGTTATGAGATTTGGTTTTCTTTAATTTTTTGTAATGTACTGTTTGATGACATCTGGTAATTATATGTCTTCAAGGTTTTTTATTTCCCTGAGTGCAGATTGCAGATATTATCTTAAGCGAAGTAAAAAAGATTCTCAGTTAGAATTTTAGCTCAGTGGGATTCAAGTTTCCAAGAGAAAGGCATTTTCGGCGATAAACTGGGAGAAAACCTAGACAATTTCGGCAGGGACCGATGTAGAAAGTGTATCATAAATAATAAAACAAAATTTGTTTCATCTGTTGTACCAAGAAGAAGTTGAAGAAATTGATGAATTAGAGGCAGGTTTGTGAGAAAAAACCATAACCACAGAGAACATAAAATAATAATCGTGCACGATTTTCCAGTAGACAACGTGATTCCATTGGCCGGTACAGGAGGATTTTTCTCTTTAGAAGTTGTAAAATAAGGTAGTGTTTTGCCAAACATTTTAAAGTACATAAATGAGCAATATAAAAGTTCAAGTGGCAAGCAGGTTGGTGAAATAACTGTAGGCAACTATTTAAGTATTTGTATTAAACCTAATGCCATTATGTGCTTACATTTTGTTCATTAAACCTCTAACCCATTAAGGTAGTAATTTTATTCTATTCGCAATAGACTATTACGGGAATTGATTGGTGTTGCACTCTAGTAGCAACATCTGTAACTAATGACCACGGGCAACTACGGCTCTCTTCGCTAGGGGCGCGGAGAGAGCCCCTACAGACTGGTATTACAGACTGCTATTACAGACTGGTAATAGCTGAATGACAACGCTAGGCCTTTGGTCGTGTTAGCTGGGTTGGCTAGGTCTTGAAAAAACCTTGCCCAGGTGTGGATATGATGTTCGTGGGTTCGATTCCTGCAAATGAATTTGGGTAACTGGGCGCGGCTGTGCACATGCTTCCCCTTATATGATGCAATGCTAAGGATTCGTTTTTAACTTTTCTCTCCTATTCTTCATTCCAGATGCCTAGAAATTATGTAAGGGAGACAGATAAATATGCCTATTTTCTGGAAACATGGTATAAAGTGACTTTGACAAAAATTATATTTTGAACCTAAATGTAGTTAACTTTGTGTTTTATTAGAACCCAAAGACGTCATCTGCCCTTTGCTCAATCTGTGGGAAACGAGGGGAAATGAAAATAAAATTGTGGTATATATGTGTACTTTGTTCTTCTTGGAGCCATGCCAAGTGTACAGGGTGGGAATCCCCAAAGAATTACATTTGCACACAGTTACCCAGCAGTCGGGGGACTGGGCGCTTTTGCAAACCTTGACATGTTAATTTCGGTACAAATAACGGTTGAATTGAATAAATTGGAATTTTTCCCTAAGAAACTAGAATAAACAGGGTGGAGTTATACGTCTTCGTTTGTTGTTTTAACTATAAAAATCACTGAGTAAGAATGGATTTAGCTTTGGTGCGCTCAGTTCCCCCACTTTTCCCTAACTGTTTTAATGTTTACAAGGTTTCTAGGATCTTTAAATATTAGCTTGGTGGTAAACAGGACTTGGTTTTCCTTGACTGTAACTTAACTGTGATAACCGTTTAACTGGTGCCAAAAGGGTCAAAATACATGAAGAAAAATATATGGTACCAATGTTGTGCTTACCCACCAATTAGTAAATGTGTGAGAAGGAAAGGGCCGAAGTGGTTGGTGGCCCACACAGCCTGGAGGCCTTCTGCAGTAACATTACGGCCTTGTGAAGCTGCTCCAGCATTGTGAATTAACACATCCAGCCTCTTCTCTGACTTGTTTATGTCCTGAGCAAAGTTCCTAACTGAACTCATCAAGCTTATGTCCAGATGCTTTATAATTATATTTGCATTTCCTGTAGCCTTTATAATCTCATCTGTAAACAAATCAGAGAGTTAATGAAGATACTTTACCTCTGTAAAAATGCAAACTGATATGAATAACTATATTAATAAAAGTTAAGTACAAAGTTAAATAGTTTATGGCTAATAATACCAAAAACCGATATGAATAAATATGCAGTGTGGCTGAAAAGCAAGTACGTCCCTAATTTACAATATTAATTTTGATATAGAAGTCCCCCTTACCTTATTAGTGAATTTACCCTACAGGGAAGAAGTTACAGTGGAACCTCAATAACTGGAACCTCAGGGGGGACACAACAAATTTGAGTTATACAATATTTTTAAATATTGAGGTTCGAATTTCAAGGTGCTCTTCCACAGACTTAGACTTATTGAGGGTCATGGTATCACAATTAATGAGTCACGGAAGAGTAGAATCCTTCCATCATATCACGTTTTATATGCAGTGTATCAGTCACACTGTTAATAATTATAATTCAAATTAAAAATATTTTAACAATTGGAAATGTTTAAAATAAGCTTGGGAATATTTTGAACAGCTTCTTTGGTGAACGTACTTGGGGATGAAAAACATCCTTTAGTGAACATTGAATATAAATCACTGTATAAGACGCCTTCACAACATATATATAGAATAGGAAAGTAACAATAAATGACTCACATTTTGGCAATTTGGTGATATTTTCCCCATTACCCAAGTTTGACCATTTCTTTCCTATTTTTTATTTGACGGTTATTTGCTCCATTCTTATTGCTTGCCCCAAAAAACCCCTCCCCATCTTTGAAGCTAAATCGGTCTAAAAAACGATTTTCCACGTTCCACGCATTTCACCTACAGTCTGCACTAGAACCTTTAAATTCGGACAAACTAATGATACCATTTAGGAGTAGATGAAGGGGGAGGGGCTGGTAGGCGTTAGCACCGACCTGCACCCGCATCCACCCCTTATGAATGTTGTAATAATAGAAGTAAAAATACTCTGTGTCAAAGTGTAGTAAAGTGTTACCTTAAATGTAGTAGATGTCATTTAAAATATTCGGCAGCATTACGTTTTATGTTGTTAACATAATGAACAGAGGGTGGAAATTTTATCACTCCTGCCACCTATACTAACCGGGCTCTTCACACGCTTATGGGTCGAAGCCTAAGAAGACAAAAAAAACTTTGATCATCAAGTTGTTTCCTGCCAACTCTTTGACTTATAGAGGTAAAATAGGCAAAAATAATAATGAAAAAACGACAAAGAGGAAATAATGAAGAGGGCTATTGATAATAATTAAGAGGAATGACAAAATTTTGACTTATCAAGGAATTTTATTTATTGAGGGTCGAGTTATTGAGGTTCCACTGTATTATCGTAATCGGCATGGTCCCAAGTAGCATGAATATTGTTGAAAATTATATTAATATTGTTTTGAAACAATATCAGTAAAAGTATGATATTAAAATAGTTTTGATATGTTTGAAACAATTTTAAAATTTGTTTGATATTGTTATTAAAATCTCTTATTAAAACTGTATCAATACAAGATTCAAAAAATTGTAATACAAGTTTGAAACAATTTTGATATAAGTAAAAAGACTTGTATGGCCAGTCAAATTAAAAAAAAAAAACAGCAATCGAGGGAACAAATTCCCGGAGTTTTTAAAATTTGTGGGATTGTTCTTTACCCCCTTCTGTACATCATACTAAAAGACCCCACTCGTAGGTGGTGAGCCGGCAGTGGAGGAGCCTCTTATGGGGAAATTGCGTGGTGAAATGTGAATATTCCATATTTGCATTACTATTTCCTTAGTTATTAGGTTTAGCAGGACGTTTTACATATTGAATTGAAGCAAATTAAATTACCTTTAAAAGACATAATTTAAAATTTTGTCAAAGGATTAGCGGTTAAAGAGTTATTGGCTTTACAAGCTGTAGAAATTACCAGCGACAAGGCATTTTGGAAGTTTCCCCTTATAAGCTAGGCAAAAAAAGATAAATATACCGTCAACCTGGGCACAATCACAACAGGAAAATGTTGAAGAATATTAAAATTAGAAGTTACTCCTTAACAACCCCAAAAAAGGACAAAAATTGGACTAACTCGAAAAATTCAATTAAAAATGGTGGTTTGAGAATGGTGCGTACGTATAGAATATAGTAGCTCTTTACAATGTAACCTCTAGCATCAAACATCGGATGTGCAATTTAATACAATACTTTTATTACTGGTACTTGTTCCTGCTTGAATATCATTACAAATTTAGTTGGTCGTGTGATCAGGTAATAACATTATGGCCGCCATATTGGATCAAAATGGCGGTTATTTGCAACAGCCGGTTCCCGATATATTAAAAGTGCTAAACACAGTACGTTGTCCAATGTTATTCTTAAGGAGATTAATTTAAACTGTATACAGTAACTCCTTTGTTAAATTTATGAATGTACTAGCTGGCCCGACATAGACGTTGTCCTGTCCTAATGTCATTGAATTTGTTTTATGTCAAATACTTGTTGACTTTCAAGATGAGCTCGTTCGCTTCACTCACTCGCCTATTTTTATATAGTGCTAACTTCGGTATCGAAGAAGAGTTTGAGTTGCCATTCCAGTAGAGTTGTTATTTCCATAGAACACATGTTTATGCCTTTCAAGTATGTTTAGATATAACCCTTTGTTAACAGCTGTTTGCTGTACCTAATTGAACTTTGATAAAATCAATGGAAACTTTGAAGGCCAGTGGGAAAGAGCCCTTAGGTCTGATTAAACATTTTCTTTTATAAAAACCTTGTCCTGACATTAACGAACACAAAAAAAATAATTATTCAATTTGGTGCACTCATTCTCAAGTTATGGTGTGACCAAGGGAAATAGGGATTCATTTTTATATATTTAAGATGCTGATGAAACTGAGCAACATATGTTGCTTTACCAGGTTGCGGTCAATTTATATTTTCACAAAGGAGACAAATTTTTGTCAATGGTCTACGTAGCAGTAAATCTGCATAATTAGCTCTAATATTATTCTTATGGAAGATAAAGACATTTCTTGTGTTCCAATTATGAACATGAATTAATATAACTTCAAAACTTGATATGTGATTTTACCTGGCTGAGTTATATTGATGTTTACATTCAAATGCATTTTTGTTTTACTTGTTGCAGCAAACTTGTATAATCAGCTGTAATGTTATTCTTCTGGAGAAAAAAATAAAATGTTATATATCGCATGTTTATGAATGTTTTGTTATGAAACTTGGTGAGTAGCTTTATGTGGTAATGAGACACATTATTTATGCACTAGAAATTCACTGAGTGGACAGGTTTGCTGCGACGGGGTATTTTGTATTTTAGGTATTTGATATCTGCTTGTTGCAACCTTCTATGATATGATGTGCTACAACAACAAAGTTCGATTTGACCCTTTTGATCCTCGGGGATTGTTGGTCACCTACAAATTTAAATTTAATTTGTCATACATAATTTTAAAGGTCCTGGCAATACAAGAAAAATTACAAAGCTTACACAGGTGCTGAAAAGTCCGCAGATGGTCGTTTTATCTCCTGAGGAAAACGAGATAGGAGTGTTTAATTTTATTTCCATCTTTTAGCTATGGAAAACAATTCCCACATAGCAAGAGTCCTTGATTCAAGGGCAGATTTGTTCTTGAATTTGCCTCAACGATTCAAGGTAAACATTTTCAGCTACAATCAGGATTGTTTAAAGGCCAAAAACGCAACCCGCTTACGCAGGCCTTGATTTGTGTCTGTTTTGACCAAACCGACCAATGAGGCACCACTACGCATTTCTACCCATAGTGCTCTTCGATAGATGCCGTGTCATCCTCTATCCCCATTCCTTATTTGCAATTGAGATTTCGTGTAATGTCGAGTGGAAAAAGTTGATAGTTTCGTATTCTGTTTTTTAGTTTATTAAGTATTTTAAGTTTGTAAGATTTTACTTTATAATTTAAGTTTGGTTACTTCGGGAACAGAAGATAAGAGGTAAGTGGATACAACATCTTTATTCACTGTAGTGTTCATTACTTAAATAACTTAGTTAATGTCTGAAATTATTAAGGATGAAGTTCAGGTTGGATCAGTGAATTCCTCTTTGAACCCAAAATGCTACATTACACGAACAAGAAATTGTTAGTACCATCGTTTACTAATTTTCATGATTTAATACTAATTTGACACTGTGTCATGAATTTTTCACTTTCTCCCCCTATACATAGTATATGGAGAAAGTATTGTTTTCGTAAAAAAATTCGAATTTGAGTTGTTAGTGGAAATATTCGTTTTGGTGCTCCCTGAACCCAAAAAAGTGGTTTTTACGTGATGTCTGTCTGTGTGTGTGTGTGTCCGTGTGTGTGTCTGTGTGGATGTGTACAGAGCTAGAGCCCTAACCAATGGGCCGATTTTTATTAAATTTGGTATGTAGGTACTAATCCACGATATCTCCAGAAGTTTTTTCATTTTTTGAATTTTTGATTTTTAAGGGATTTTTTTGAATTATCCCCCAAAAACCGCCAAAAAACATGAAAAATCCAAATTTCTCAAAAACGGCTCTAACGATTTTGATTAAACTTTAGTCGTTTGAAGAACTTTAGTCCTCCAACAAAATGACACCACCCGAATTTCTGTAAAAATTCGGGTTCAGAAATTACAGGACTTAAAACATCAAAAATTCAGTTGGATTTTTCATAAAAAGACATAAATATAAAAAATATTACTATTCACCACTAAAAAGAGCTCAAAAAACTAAATAATTTAGTATTTTGAATTACTATTCTACGATTGCTGGTTTCGGAGAAAATTGAAATTTTTATTTTGCGGTAAACACAGTACGTTGTCCAATGTTATTCTTATGGGGAATACAAAAATTATTATTTCTCTCTTATTTAATGATAAATTTCATTCAAACTTGATATGCTTGTCAATTTAGCATTGGCCAACAGAGGAAATTCAAAATATGTTGCCCCTTAATAACCCTGGGGGGGAATAGGGGGCATTTCCCCTCTTAAAACCACGAGTGTAGCAATGGATTCTGTAGGGCCTCCAAAGCAGGGATTTGGGTGGTTGTTTTTAAAACAACTTGTTTACAAGATTTTCTGTACATTTGACCGTGCTTTGTATTCTATATTTAGTAAATAAAAAGTAATTTATTCTTTAAAGTTGGGCTAAAAGGGAGAAAGTATGTGTCAGTTTCCTGATACCCTTTATTACAAATTCATCTCAACCGTTACCTATTACTTTCAGTAACCACTTTTTCAGGTAATTCGGATCAGACTTAGGCCTAAACCTGATTGTATGAAAATAATAGGAGGAAATATAGGTACCTTTGTACTTTAACGGTTTGAAAATAGTTGTAATAGATCCAAAGCAGCATAGCCTTAGTCACAGTAACATATACCTAACATTTAAAGTAAAGCTTTGTTTGCTGTTTAAAAGCTGACTGGTCTTCTATAATAATTTAAAAAGAAAATTCTTTATTACTTTATATACTCTATTATTAATGTGAGCCTTGTTACTGAGACTGGTAATCCTGGGCCTAACCTAGCAGCTGTGAATACTTCCTTAAAACGGTTCTAATATTTTGTTGACTTAAACAGTAGGCACTATATCCTAAAAGAGGCTAGCTAGTTGATTTGATGTTTTAGCCTAATAAGTTTAAGTTTAATCAATTAATAATGGGATAATAATAGGCGATTAATAAATTGTGTTTTTCTTATGCCTAACATAAGCGTCAGCCTAGGTAGACTAAAACTTAAAATAACCTACCTAGCCTCTTTTAGGATGAGGGACTGTACCATATTTAAGTCAACAATATATTAAAAATGAATAAAGAATTCCTTTTAAATTATTATACAAGACCTGCCAGCTTTTAAACAGCAAACAAAACTTTACTTTGAAGGTTAGGTATGTTACTGTGACTAAGGCTATGCTGCTTTGGATCTATTGCAACTATTTTGAAACCGTTAAAGTACAAAGGTACCTATATTATCTCCTATTAATTTCATACAATCAGGTTTAGGCCTAAGCCTGAATTACCTGAAAAAGTGGTTACCGAAAGTAATAGGTAACGGCTGAGATGAGTTTGTAAAAAAATCATGACAGCGTCAAATTAGTTTTAAATCCTTAAATTTAATAAACAATGGTATTAACTGTTTCTACTTTGTGTAAAATGTAGAACTTTTGACGAACAGGTAAATGAGAAATAACAGGTTTGTTATGTTTGAAGTAATTTTAGGTTCAAAGAGGAATTTCCTGATCCAACTTCATCCTTATGATAATTTCAGACAGTTAACTATGTTATTAAAGTAACATACGGTACCGTACACTGCAATGAGTAAAGATGTTGTATCCACTTACCTCTTATGTTCTGTTTCTGAAGTAACCAAACAAAAACTATAATGTAAAATAATTTTACAAACTTAAAATAATTTAATCAGTTTATAAACAGTCTACGAAACTATCAACTGTGAATAAAATGTTGATACAATAACGAAAACTTGATTATTAACAAACTTAAATATCTTAAATTAAAATGAATTGTCAAATTATGCAACCTTTTATTTGACTACATTAAATAAAATCACATTTTAAGCTTTTAAAATTACTTAATGGATTATTTTAGAAGTGCATGTAGCAACAATACTCATTAGTTGCTATTTAAACATTGATTTATTCATAATTTACCCTAGAATTTATCATTATGCTATTGTTAGCCTGGACTTGAATTAGTCATTATTATTAGCTTTGATTAATTCTTGATTTAACATTCAATTAACAATTATTCAGTTTTGATTTAGTCATAATTTAACCCTGAATTAATCCTAATTTAACCCTAAATTAATCCTGATTTAACCTCAAATTAAACCTGATTTTGTCCTTATTTGTAATTGCTGCTTCAATTTTTATCCTTGAATCAAGGTAAACTATTTTAGGTTAATTCAAGCAGCACAAGAGTTGACTTGAGCTCTTGAAACAGGCCTGATTTTACCTTGACACCTTGAATTTTTCACCTTAATTCAGGCTTCTTAACTTAAAAGTTCAGGGATAATTTAGCCTAAAAACAAGCAAATTTTGCTAAGAGGGTTAATTGTTTTATGTACTGCATAGTCATCCTCTGTCCAGGGCGGATGACCCACTGGTGGAGGGGGAGGGGAGGGGTTTTAAGAAAAGTGTATATATAAGCATAGGTTAAGTTGTATAGATTAAAGGCCCTTTTTAGTACAGTTGACCACAAATTTGACCTCAAACCGGTAGACCCATTACAATTACTTTAATGAGCCCAACTAGTGATGGGGTTATGTTTGATCTTTAAGTACCTACTACTGATGTGTTTGACTATGTTATTGTGTTCTGATTGTTCTGTGATCCTTAAGAACATGAAAGAGGACTTACAATAACTAACCATACTTCATCATTGTACAATGTCTAAGCTAAATTCAAAATAAATTGATTTTAATACCTTGCTCCTGCTATATAACTTCTTAATAATTATTTATGTTAATACTTTACTTAATGTTTGATTTTTCATAACTATATTTCAAGGATAAGTAATATATGCAACAATTGACTTGACATTATAGGAATTCAGAGATATAAACTTTAAAGTAACTGTTACTTTGTAACAGGGCCCCCTTTTGAGATTAATTTTATGGCAAAATGTTCTACAATGTTTGTTTTTGGTTATAAATTTTCCAGTGTGCCCTTAATTTGATATAAAACTCAACTTATGCTTATATTTAATCTTTTCTTTCAACCCCAGCACAGAACTCCCCCTGGACAGAGTATGACTGAGCAATACATAAAACATTAGTTTTTAACAATTGAAAGGTGAAAATAATATTTAATTCTCCTATCTTGTTTTGTTCAGGAGATACAGTACCATCTCCGGACTCTTCAGCACCACTGTATAAATCAAACAAGCTAAAAGAAATACCCCCGTCGCAGCAAATCTGCGCACTCAGCGAATTTCCAATGCATAATATATGTCTTAATATACCAAGTTTCATAAAAATATATTCATATATAAGCGATATATACAATTTTAATTATTCTCCATAAGAATAGCATTGGTGATGAGTACATAGGTTTGCTGAAACAAGGAACACAAACAATTGGTTTTTATGCAAATATAAATATAATTTAACTAGGTGAAGCCACATACCAAGTTTAATCAATATTCAATCATAAGTAAGCACTGTATAACATTTTAATTATTCTCCATAAGAATAACATGGGAGATGAGTAAGCAGGTTTGCTGCAACAAGGAACTAAAAAAATGGGTTTTTATGCAAATATCAATATAAATCAACAAGGTGAAGCCACATACCAAGTTTTATTAATTTATGTTCATAATTAAGGGAGTCATTACATTTTACTTATTCTCCATAAGAATAACATGGGGGCTGAGTACGCAGGTTCGCTGCTATGGGGATAATCAACAAAAAATCAATTTTTTGTGCAAATATCAATATACAAGTACTACGTGACCCCACGTGCCAAGTTTCATCAATATACATCCATTAATAATGGAGATATCAAATTTTATTTATTCTCCATAAGGATAACATTGGACAACGTACTGTGTTTAGCACTTTGAATATCTCTGCAACGGTTGGACGTAGAATCACAATTTAAACACCAAAATGATTGTTTTGTGGAGCTGAGTTGATTGGTAAAAGCAAATGTGAAGTTTACATTAAAATTAACTTAGGAAAAGCCAAAAACCTTTTTCCCATAAGATTAACATAGGAGATTTTATGAGCAGGTTTTTTTGGATTTTCTCCGCAACCACTTAACCTAGCTTAATAATTCAAAATACCATATTATTTGTTTTTTTAAGCTCTATAACATGGTCTAAACCAAATTATGTGTTTTTACAATTTTAGGGTAAAAAATCCAAAAAACTGATTTTCGGACAATTTAAAACCCCCATAAACCCCCCTTCCCATGGCCCGATTTTTCTGGTTTTCGAACTTAAAGTCATAAATGTCACTTTACACATTTGAGCCAAATTTCATCGAAATCGGACGTTTTTTACTCAAGTTATCGCATTCACGGACACACACATATATATATATATATATATATATATATATATATAGATATAGATATATATATACATATATATAAATTTGAACGAATAGTGTTTTAGTCATCTGGGGACCTAAAAAAAAATTTGTCATGGTCTCGGGCTTAAATCTTACCATGAGACCTACGGTAATAGCTTCTTCCCTATAGGGGAATTCGCTAAAAACATTTAAAAGTTGTCCTAAATATAAACTTTTATCAACGTATCATAATAAATAATAAATACATAAATAAATCAGTGCTTTATTAAAAAAAGTTACAAATTTAAGGATCCTCACAGAGAAACCCTTTTTGCTTGTTAAAACAACACTTTACGGTAATGGTTTTAGAAAACCGCCTACTGGGTTGACAAAATATAATTGCTTCTATTATTAGTTTAACACAAGACCCTACTACTTGTTCACATAGCCTACCTCTTTTTCCCGATTTCCCTATACTCAAAATACAGAAAAAAACACTTACTGTAAAAACTTAAAATATCATAATATTAAAATATGCCAATGGATTTTGCTGTAACAAATAAGTAAAGGCAACATTATTTACCTTTGGCAGCATTTGCTTTATCTAAGTTGCGACAAGCTAGTATAACTCTTGCTCCTCTCCTGGCCAGGTCTAATGCAGTCTGCTTGCCGATACCTGAATGGAATTCAAATATCTGGGTTAAATTGGGAAACTCTTATTAAACGGAATAAAAATAAGGAAACATGTTTAATAAGACTGTAGGTAACATAATATGACCAATGACTATAAATACTGAAGTAGACTTCTCATTGCCATTGTAAAATCTGTCCATAGTTTTGTGTGTGCTAGAATTCAAAAAGGACATAATTAACACTAATCACCAACTGAGTATACTCTGCTGTCAAATATTACTTATCCTCTCAAGGAGGGGATAATACAACAGTTGGTGTGTCGGAAGCAAACATACATTTATTGTCACTTGCTTTCTGGGGTGGAGATATTTTAAAAGTTAACTTAAACTACTAAAATCAAAAGTTGACAGCAGCACAATTTGTCGGTGACCTAATCAAATTACGGCCACTTCAAATTCTGGCAAACACTAAAAGTGGGACAGCTGGGCCATTTAGATGGGATGTCTCCTTCAGTATATGTAGTCAATGCTATATATAACATAAACTATAACAACTACACAACACAGTAAAATCATCATGCACTTGAAATATGCGGATGATACTACCTTGCTAGTGAGTGGAAAATCAATCGACATCTTGGCTTGCAGTTAACATGGCATCATCATCATCATCATTGTTGCGGATTAGGAAACCCCAGCATAGCTGCTACGCACTTCTTTCACAAGCAGAAATATTATGCAGGTTAACGGGAGGATAGGATATAGCAGAAAAGGAAAGGGTGGGATGGGATGGCAGCCAAATATACCCTTCAGAGGGCCAACTCCCATGCCTCTGTGACAGCTGGGATGAGGCTCTCAAACAGGGGACCCGCATTCTGCCCTCCAACTGGTCAACTCAACTGACAGGGTATCTATGTACAACAGCCAGGGACCATCCATTCTCAGGTTGGTAGGTTGGGGACAAAACCCGGGGATTCTGTCCCTAGCCACTGCAAATGGAGCGACCAAAGGTGAAAGGTAAGTTTGTTATAATTGACAGACAAAAGGCTTATCATATGTAATGACAACTTCATTTGCTTTACCCAATGTCAGCCTCAAAACTGTTATAGACCAGTTTTAAGGTAGTTCTGGGACTTAAGGTGGCATATTCCAGTTCTGTCACAAAAACAACCTAGCCGTCAACACATCTAAAACAAGAAAATTACCATTTGGAGGAAAACAAGAAGAGGTATCAGGACTGCCTGACATAACCGAAGACAACGACACTAAATTCTTAGAAATCACAGTTGATGAGAACATTTCTTGGAATCCACATATTGATACTCTAATTAATAAGCTTAACACATGCTTGTATGTGTTAAAAAGAATAAAATATGTGAGTGACAATGCAACTGCTCAAACTGCATTTCATGCATTATTTGAGTCACATCTGAGATACAACCTGATAATCTGGGGAAGCACTTCAGCAGGAAACCTCCAATATATACTGCGTCTACGAAAGAGGGCAGCTAGAATTCTAACAGGTCCAGGCTGCAGGGAAGCATTCACCACACTAAAGATCATTACAATTACTGCCCTATATATCAGAGAGGCGTTTCTATACAGACAGAGTACCACAACAAAAAAAGGTCAGATCTCCACAGTTATGATAACAGACACTTCCAGATTCATCTTACTCCCATGCCACAGGTCACTGTTTGAGAAAAAACCTTCCTCCATCTGGAGAAAACTAGACAATTTCCCGCAATAAGACATCAGGAAGTTATATGGACAAAAGCTGAAGATGATCATACTCTCTGGATGTTTAGCAAATTGGCCCTTCTATACACAGAAGAATATCTACATTGGAGAGACACTTACCCATAACCAACTAAAGTTATATACCTTAATAAATACTATTTAATTTGTTTAGTTACACTGTAACAATTCTGAGTGTTATCTTTCCACCATTACTTTCCTTGAAGGAAATGCAAATAAAGAGATTTCATTGATTAACTGATTGTTTTGTTTAGTTCAAATCAAGTTTGTGATTCCTAAGGACATTATTAGTCATTTAATTTAAATGTTGGTGGCTTCAAGAAGCAAATATTATATTTTCCTTTGAATGACAGAAAGTCAGATAGAATCATGAAAATTTATTGGTTTGTTTGGCATACTAATTTATTTTTCCACATGTGTATTAATTTGTTTTCTAGGATAGACAAATACTTTGTTGACCTTTGGTGACATTTGGTTTCCTATCATTACTATTTTAAAATATATAGAACATATTGTGTAGCAAATAAAACATTGGTAGTTGTAATAAGAGAGGACGTTGAGAGATACATCAACTGTCCTGTTTACAAAATGTTTTGCCCAAAAATGCAATGGAATTGCAATTATAAATGAATAATCACATTAGTGAATTAATAGTGATTGGCAAGAGGTAAATCTGAAGTCTTTAAATCCTTTCTGAAAGATTTTCTTAGCAAATAATTCAATCTTAAATAAATTAAAGAGAATAATTTTGAAAAACACAAAATAAGTTGGTATTTTTCACAATATTTACTTATGTGAACAGCCTTTAGATGTCAACTGTTTTGTTTTCACGCTGAACATGTTTCGAACGAATTACCGTCCATCTTCAGCAGCGGTCGAAGAACTTAAAAAAGCCTATTTTTCCATGGTTGTCGATTTACACACACACACACACACACACACACACACACACACACACACACACACACACACACACACACACACGCAACAAAGTACATTACTACACATAAGTCACATGTATTTACAACACTAATTGTGACACGCACACACGACGTATCCATTCCGGTCAAATTTTGAAAATAATTATTTGTCTAAGAAAAGTTTCAGGAAGGATTTAAAGACTTCAAATTTACCTCTTACCAATCACTATTAATTCACTATTGTGATTATTCATTTATAATTGCAATTCCATTGCATTTTTGGGCAAAACATTTTGTAAACAGGACAGTTGATGTATCTCTCAACGTCCTCTCTTATTGCAACTACCAATGTTTTATTTGCTACACAATATGTTCTATATATTTTAAAATAGTAATGATAGGAAACCAAATGTCACCAAAGGTCAACAAAGTATTTGTCTATCCTAGAAAACAAATTAATACACATGTGGAAAAAATAAATTAGTATGCCAAACAAACCAATAAATTTTCATAATGATTCCATTTGACTTTCTGTCATTCAACGGAAAATATAATATTTGCTTCTTGAAGCCACCAACATTTAAATTAAATGACTAATAATGTCCTTAGGAATCACAAACTTGATTTGAACTAAACAAAACAATCAGTTAATCAATGAAATCTCTTTATTTGCATTTCCTTCAAGGAAAGTAATGGTGGAAAGATAATACTCAGAATTGTTACAGTGTAACTAAAAAAATTAAATTGTATTTATTAAGGTATATAACTAAACATCAGTAAATATTTTGGAAAAATAGCAGATTATCTCAGGTCTCAAGGCTATTTACGTACTGAATTACAAAATAAGTTACAAACTTTAGTCACCCCTTTTTGAGATAAAAAAAGACTCAAAAGACCGGATTCACAAAAATATTTGTGTTTTCTTCATATGTCTGTCCTCCGATACAAGTTATAAAAGCTACATACAGTACTAAGGAATACCCCCGTCACAGCAAACCTGCATACTCAGCGAATTTCCAATCCATATATATGGGTATCGCTACTATCTAAGAGCCCCTTACCAAGTTTCACAAAAATACATTCATTAATAAGTGATGTATAGCATTTTATTTATTCTCCATAAGAATAACATTATAATTGAGTATGCAGGTCTGCTGCAACAAGGAAGATAAGAAATGTGTGTTTTTGAAATTATCAATATAACTCAACCAGGTGAAGCTACATACCAAGTTTTATTAATTTAGGTTCATAACTAAGGGAGATATAACACTTTACTTATTTATTATCCATATGAATAACATGGGAGCCGAGTATGCAGGTTTTCTGCTACCGGGAAAAATCAACAAAAACATTTTTTTGTGCTAATATCAATATAACACAACTAGTTGAAGCCACATACCAAGTTTCATCAATATACATACATAAATAATCAAAATATAACATTTTATTTATTCTCCATAAGGATAACATTGGACAACGTACTGTGTTTAGCACTTTGAATATCACTGCAACGGTTGGACGTAAAACAACAATTAAACACCAAAATGATTGTTTTGTAGAGCTAAACTGATTGGTAGAAAGAAATGTGGAGTTTTAAGTGAAATTATCTGAGGAAAATCTAAAAACCGTATTCTCATAAGATTAACATGGGCTATTTTATGGACACGATTCAAAATACTAAATTGTTTGTTTTTCTAAGCTCTATAAAATGGCCATAACCAAAATCTAGTGTTTTTTAATTTTTAGGGTAAAAAGTTCAAGAAACTGATGTTTGGAAAATTTTAAACCCCCAATAACCCCTTTCCCATAGACCGATCAATCTGGTTTTCGAACTTAAAGTCATAAATGTTACTCTACACATGTATGCCAAATTTCATCAAAATCGGACGCTTTTTCAAAAGTTATCGCGGTAACGGACACATATATATAGATATTTTACTTTTAAAACCCTTATTTTTAAACATAAAAATAGGATATATAAAACAATTTCCTTTACTAAAATTGTAAAATATGTAAGGGCAAATTTTGTAGGTTGAGAGAGTTTTTTAGTTAACAGGTTGAGGTACATAGTGGTAGTGGGAACTGGAAAGTGGTGTTCCTCCCCAGGATATCATGCCTACTTCTCCGACATTGCAGGATGGGACAGGAAAAGGTGGAATTTGTAGGAAAAGTCAATGTGAAAATGCGACTGGGGGCAAGCAAGCAAACTGGGGATGCAAACTAGGCGGTCATTGTTACCAGCGTGACCGAATTTTTTTTTTTTTACCTATTTGAAATCTTACCGATATGAAAGGGACCAATTTGAAGACCTCCCTCATCAAGATACTCAATATTTCTGCTTTTTATACTTAATGATAAAATTACCCCATCACAGGAATCAAGCATGCTTAAAAAAATATGGCAATAACTCAAGACAAAGGAATTAAATATCTTACTGAAACATGAAAGTCAATTGGTCACTGTTTAAATGTTTCAAGGTTTTCCAAACAAAGGACAAATCAACATGAAGACATGTCAGTCTCTAAGCAAATCCTGGTCCTTGGCACAGGTTTTAAAAAGTCAGATTAATTTACTTGATCATCTGTCAGATTTTCAAATTTAGATTATTTGATGAAAAAACAACTAGGTAATGTGACAAAAATGTTTGAGGAATTTAGTTTGAGATACCAAAGCATTCACTAAAATATAAATGTGATATGATTTATTATTTATTTAACCATTCAATGGACTGACTCTCAGAATTGTTTAGCTCTTGAATATTTTATTAGGAGGTATAACAAACCTGAGTTAGCACCAGTGATTATCACAGTCTTGTTGTCCATCTTCGCTTTGCTCTTGCAAACTCCGCAGGTGAGGTAAAAATAAAGCCATAATCCAATCATGAAGACGATCACTGTGATTATAATGATGTGTTCTAGCATGAAACCCCAGAGCCAGTCCATCTTGCTTGCTGATCTATTGTAAAAAATATTAGGTTTTAATAATTCCTAAAATCCCTGCTCATATTATAATCCTAAATCTAAGGCCCATTCTACACGAGCGTGAAACCCACGATGGGATTCCCGCGTCGGGGCCGCACGCTCGACAGGAACGATTGAGATGGATTGGTGTGTCTACACAAGCGGGATTCCTGTCGCGGGAGGACGCGGTAGGAGGCGGGAGCGCGGAGCTGACGCGGACGTCGGCGTCAATCCCGCGACGGGAATTTCGCCCAGCCATTCTACACGTAGCGTTTTCACCGCGCGAAGCAGCTCACTTCGTATCTATTGTCAAGTTGGGTTCAACAGGGTACTAAGCTAGGGTAAATAATAAAGATCTTTATAACCCTCAAGTGGTCGTTAGAATTACCGTAAGTGGCAGGCTGTTTCTAGGTGACTTACAGACATATTTTGTTAAATTCCAAAAATATTGTTATTTATTATAACTCTACCTGTATTTAGTATTGTGATATGTTCACAATTAAATCAATGTATGCAGTAGAATAAAAATCCTTTCAAAAGATTTTATTGTGGTGGATTGAAGTTTGATAATTTGATAAAAAATTTGAAAAGGGGAGGGACCAATGTCATAGATAAAAATTGTATATTCCAAGATAGTAATGTTATCCTAAATTAGGTTTAGTTTCAGAATACATAGACTATAGTTTTATAGTCTTATTTTGTGAAAGTTAATACATGTAAAATAAACAGTATCAGGAAACTGACACACACTTTCTCCATTTTAGCCCAACTTTAATGACTAAATTAGGCTAAGTTTTACTTACTATAGAATATAAAGTATGGTATAATGCACAGAGAATCTTCTAAACAACTTTTTTCAAAAATGTTCACCCAAATTCCATTTTTGGAGTCACTACAAAGTGGTTTTAAAAGGGGAATTGTCCCCTTACCAACCCCCCTCCCCCTCCACCAGCGGTTAGGGGGACTCATATATTGAATATACTCTGTTGGTTAATGCTAACTTGATCGGCATATCAAATTTAAATTAAACTGATCATTATAAGTAAGAGAGAAATAGTAATTTTAAGAATAACATAGGGCAACGTACTGTGTTTGTGTTTACCGCTAAATGAAAGTTTCAATTTTCTCCGCAACCAGTATCGTTGAATAATAATTCAACATACAAAATTGTTTAGTTTTTTGAGCTTTCCTTAATGGTGATAAGTATATTCTATTTAGCACTTAAAGTTTTTATTTAAAATAAAAAAAAAAATTTTTGGAAATTTTAAGCCCTGTAATTTCTGAACCCGAATTGTTACAGACATGCGGGTGGTGTCATTTTGTTGGAAACCTAAAGTTCTATAAACTACTAAATTGTAATCAAATTTCAATAGAACAGATTTTGAGAAATTTGAATTTTCTTCTGTTTTTTAGCAGTTTTTGGGGAATAAATACCCAATAAAATACAAAATTCAAAAAAATTAAAAATGCTTGGAGATATCGTGAATTAGTACCTAGTACCTACATACCAAATCTCATCAAAATTAGACCACGGTTGTGGTCTTTAGCTCTGTACACATCCAGACAGACACATAAACAGACAGACAAACAGACATTCAGATATCACTCCGAAAACCATATTTTTAGAATCAGGTACCATTAAAATTAATATTTCCACTAATAACTCAAATTCGAAATTTTGACGAAAACAATACTTCCTCCATATATGTATAAGAGTGGGGATAGTAAAAAGTAAACACTACCAGAAAAAAATTCACGTACATATTATTAGTGAATTTTCTTTGGAAAGTGAACTATTAGCATGACCCGCACGGTGAAACTTAAGCCCGGGACCACCATAGAAGTTCCTAACGTGACCCCCTGAACACGTTTTGGGGGGTCGTTCAAAATTGTATATACATATATGTATATATATATAGACATATATATATAGACATATATATATATAGACATATATATATATGTGTGTGTATGCACTCTAGCGGTCACATTTTTTTGTCCGATTTACTTCAAATTTGGTAGGGACGTTCCTTTCTATAATCTGTTGGACAAGTTTGTTGGGCAAAACAATCGGAAAACTCTAAACCCATTTTTTGGGGATTAATCTTTCAAATTTCGGGTTTTAGGGCCCAAAAAGGGTCAGAAAAGTCCCAGATGTAAAATTAATGCATGTACAAAGATGGGAATTAGAGAGGCGAAAGTTTTAAGCCCTCTTTCGTCATTCTAGCATAAATATTTACCGAGTTATTAAAGAAAATGTGTATCGGCTAAACACAGTACGTTGTCTTATGGGGGTTTTACACTAGAAAACCCTGTTATTCCTTTGTTAGAGTACTTTTAAGACCCCCAGCAACCTCACGCCTACTTTCAAGCCTGTCTGGACCTTCTCCTAACCTTATAAAGCGCAAAATTGTATTCCCAGCTTTGCAAGTAAATGAAACCAGGAGTATCAGAACAGCCAAAAAAATCAATGTTTTCAGATTTCAATAAAAATTGGACAAATGTATGTTTTTACACTGATTTTGAGTTTTAAAAGTTTTTATGTGGAAATTCACTTCCCTCACGTCAGCGTGCTGCGTGCAAACTCGTTTTTCGTTTTCCTAAAGTTAACAGGGAAATACGAATCACAATAAAGTTCCTTACTGAAGCGCCTGAACCGCTTCGTGTAGAATGGCCCGACGGGTTTCACGCGGACTTCACGCGACGGGGACCCCGCCAAGTGTAGTTTGCACAAAATTTTGGCACGGTCACGCGGGAATCCCCTTGCGGGATTCACGCTCGTGTAGAATGGGCCTAAATCAGAAGTAAAAAACTATCTCATTGACTTATTACGACATTAGTATTAAACTTAAACTTACTTGGCAAGTTAAAAGCTCCCGCGCAGCAAGTATTTAACTGTTGTTTCTTCTAAACTGGAAATTACAGAAGTTTTAAAATCACCAGAAAATATAGTTCGCCTAATTGAATTACAATAGGTATTAAAACTCTCATAGGCTATTATTAAAAAATAATCAGAGATTGGTAAATGTAATCAACTTTACACATTTAACACACCTTCGCTACCGTCTGTCCAACTCATTGTGTCAGGAACTTGATAAGCCCAAGAGTATATTAATGTTGTTCTAAGCAGTACACCAAACAAGGTGGACCTCAGATAATATAAAACCTTTCTAGCTATAACACACAAGGTTTTTAATAGTGCATGTTACACTAGTAGTTAGAAGTAAAGGTATTAATTACTAGGGGAAATATTATTAACCTAGAGAATTAAATAAGACAGAACAATAATTAAAATAAAAGTTAATTGTAAAAATTAGGAGAAAGCATTACCAAGTATAGAAACTTACAGGAGACACTGTCACATGTGAGCAAACCTCCCTTACTGTCTGGTGCCTTGCCCTGAGGCTGAACTATAATTAGAAGGGATTTAGGTTTTGTAATTTCCCTCAGGCTAAGAAGTTTCCCTAATAGTTTGAGTAGAGCATTTCACTAAGCTCATTATTGACTGTTGTTTTCAATGTTTTCTTTTTAAACTTATGTTTATTAGTGTACTGGAGTATTTTGCTATTTTGAAGTTTCTTTGATTTCTCATATTTAATTTATAAATTTAAGATACAGTAAGCAATTATGTGGGACTCATGCAATGTAATTAATAGTTCAGTGTGTGAAAATATTTTTAGCTCAATCGCTCTAGAGGTATGACGATATTTGTACATAATTAATTTACTATCTGAGTGAAATAGATGTATCTTTACATTGTTTTGAGGTATGAAGAGCCATTTCCAAACTTTTGCCATACTTACTTGTGGGATATTGGTTTTAATTATGAATATTTTATTGATATCAAGCACACCTACATGTGGTTTACATACAAACATAACTTATTATCAACTTGGGGCGGTGTTAAAACCTTTGATCGCCAATCTTGTAAATAAAGTGGGTGAATATGTATTGGTTTGTTAGCTTATTTCACATTTTGAACGCCTAAAAAATATATTTTAAAACATACCTTAGATGGACACACAGACACACACACACACACACACATACACACACACACACACACACACACACACACACACACACACACACACACACACACACACACACACAGACAAGTAAAGTAGTAGTAACATATCTGATCAGATGTGTAATCAAGTGTCATCTCAAGCGTATTATCAAACATTTGCAGTACAGTGTTTTTTTTCTGATTTACAAATTCAACAGGAGGCAAATTAAATTAAACAATTGTGTTCCCGTGTATGTTAGCACAAAGTTTTGTTGTATGTTTCTCAAGCGTAAAATGCACCTCCTTCAACTCTGAAAAATTTTATTATTGGTTTCATGTGACTCATTGCTTGATTGATATACATGTTAGAGACGTTTAATATCTCGGGGTATCCAGGGATGTCTACAAAAATTTGAGGGGTTTGGACTGCTTTCCCTTAAAAAAGGGTTTGCAATGCACTCTTAACAAAAATGCCATTGGCGTTGAAATGCAAAATACAAATAATAAATTTCTGGAGGTATTTGCATTTGTCTTTACAGGATTCATTATATCTCAGGTATAACCTAAACTGTGACTCCCTGGCGCACAATGGCCTGTCTCACGCCAGAAATAGCCTACGGACATGAAGACTATAAGTATCAAGAAACAAAATTATATTTAATTTTTAACGTATTTCTAATTGTTTGTTTGTGCTTTTAGCTGGACTGGATTTGGGTATGCATAAACATAGGCTGGGGTCTGGGCGGCAGATTTTTGAAAACATTCGCTGCCACATTTTTGAAATGTGAATAATTACTGTCACACAATAACATGAAATCACATACTCCTTTTATAACAACCATAAAATGTAATCATAAATATAAAGAGCAGCAATAAAAACAGGCACCATTAGTTACGTTGTCATGAATCAGTCAGATATGTCTTCATGAAACTTCTGTTAATGATGCGTTTTAAGACTATGGTAGACACCCTCTTAACTGTTCTCGCTTCAACCGCCCATTGGATTAACCGCCCTCTTTCCAGGAAATAACTCAGGTTCACGCCACAGCCGTTGTACGAATACTTTATCGTAAAAACCGTTCAGGTCACAACAAGTCGATCACAGTCGATCATCCTTAGTTAGTAAGTTATTTAATCTTAGTACATATTTTGGTACCTATTTTGTAACTGTATTGAAGTTTTATAATTGTAAGTGCTATAACAACAACCGGGTACCAGTATTATTAATTTTAACCGCCCTTTTAGTTATCCGACCCAAGGTTTGGTGTTATATGGAGGGCGGTTCAGAGGACGTCCACTGTAACTGTTAGTAGTTAAACATTATATAATCTGGAACGTCGCTGCATTTAAAGCTATGAATGCACCCAAAAATTAAAATTCAGAGAAAATCTTTACATACTCTGTAACTAATCTAATGTTTGGATATTCAAAACATTCTTGCAGTAGTACAGCCAACAATAAAATGAGATTTGTTGGAGCAATAAGTGTTAATAACAGTGTTAATTATAGTTAAAATATGCTGATTAAAATGTGAAAACTGCAACAAAGGAACATTTGGAAGTTCAGATGTATATTTATGGGTAAAATGAATTTATGAACAGATTTTAAAGTCACAGCACTTCAGCAAACAAGACCATGTCTACTACACCACATGACCACATGTCATTTTGTATCTTCTCAATATATAAAAGTGAATGCCTGGGTTGATAATGACAGGACTCGTCAACTTCCTGATATGAGGTGAAATTTGGTATATTGATTCGTTAGATCTAAAATAGGAGAAGGGTTTTGTTATTCTTATGGACCGGATAATAACATAAAAAGGTGTTATTTATTTGAAATAGTTTATAAAACGTTAACCACAGAATGCAAAACATGTTAGTATTCCCAAGAAGAAAGCGGGTGTAATACAGATAGCGGCTAGTAGTAATCATTTAAATATTGAAGGTTGTTTAAACTTATCTGCTGTGTCCGAGCTAGAGGTAATGTTAGTTGAAGCTAAACACCCTGATGTTGTATGTTTGTCAGAACACTGGCTCAATGAAAGTAATTGTAACATTTTAAACAATATCTTTGGCTTTACCTTAGCTGCAACTTTCTGTAGAGAAAATAGAATACGAGGTGGCTGTTGAATCTTAGTTAAAAAGGTTCTTGAGTTAGGATAAGGTTAAATTTGGATAGTTTTTTAATAGAAGGAGTTTTTGAATTTTGTGCTGTGGAAATTAAGAATTTTTGTGAAAACCTAATTATATCATTGTATCACCCTTCAGTTGGTGACCAATCAGTTTTTTTATAAATTTGAGGAACTTTTAGACTATACAAAGAATGAATTACATAATCAGAAAGTTTTATTTTGTGGTGATTACAACATAGATGTACTTAAAGATTATGTAAAAAGGACGAAGTTTTTAGATTTAATGGATTCTTTTAATTTAATCTACCATGTTAATCAGCCAACTCGAGTAGCGAACAACTCTGGATAACATTGTTTCAAACTTTAGTCTACAGCAGTCGAAATTGGTAGTCTGTGAAACGGGTATATCTGATCACTGTGCTCAGATACTTAGGTTTGTTTTTCCTAAAGAAAAAACAGTCAACCCTTGCAGATATGTTGCTCGACAAGTAACGAGTGGAGGTTTCGAGCTGTTCAGTGAGAGTATGCAGGAGTCCTGGGTGGAGTTGTATGCCTATGAAAATACGATTGAAGGCTTTGACCATTTTTTGAGAGTATACAAAGGAATATTTGAGGAAGTTTTTCCTATGAAAAAGAAAACAAAGAAATATAACAGTTCAAGTAAAAAATGCTTGACAGAAGGAATTAGTATCTCCTGTAGAAGGAAAAGAGAACTGAGTAAACAGTGTAAAACAAGCATTGACGACAACGTAATCAATCACTATAAAACTTACAAATCCATCTTAAGAAAAGGCTTATTAAGAGCCAAGAAGATGTCAAATGACGAATTTATACTGAATTCACAGAATAAGATAAAAGCTACGTAGAACATCATAAAAACAGAGTTAGGGACAGCAAAGACACAGACAAGCCTTACTGAAATATCAGATGGCCAGAACATAATAAAATGCCTCTTAAACATTGCTGAGACGCTGAATTCCCACTTTACATATGTGGCTGATGTCTTGACACGTGACAGATCTCACAATGAAGCTATAGACCATGTAGAATATGATGCTGAAATGCAGTTTCCTCTCAGAATGATTTCAGATGTGTATACTACAATTCAAAACCTTAAGAACTCAAATTCTACAGGTTGGGATGAAATACCAACGTCTGTAATAAAGCATACCCAGTACCATAGTTGAGCCTTTGACATAATTGGTAAATTTGTCTTTTCGAACTGGAATATTTTCAGAAAAGCTTAAATACTCAAATATTATTCCTGTATGAAAGATGAAAGGAAATACTCAAATTAGCAACTTCAGACCAATAGTAAATCTGTCAGTATTTTCCAAAATATATGAACAATTTTTTCTCAATCAATTCCGTAAATATCTAGAACAGAGGAACATTCTTAAGTCGAACCAGCATGGATACAGAGAAGGCAAATCAACGTCAACAGCAGTATTTGACACCATCAACTCTGTGTTGCAGGCTCTGGATATGTCGCAGGAGAGTGCTGAACTCTTCTGTGATCTGTCCAAGGCCTTCAATTGCATAAATCATAGGCTATTGGTCGACAAATTACAAAGATGTGGCATGGAGGGCTCCGCATTAAGATGGATAAAGTCATTCCTAGAAAACAGGAAGCAACGGGTTGTTATGAGAAACAATCAAGGGTCAATGTGCAATTTCCCCTGGCTTATGGTTAAACATGGTTTTCCTCAAGGATCGTCCCTGGGCCCAATTCTCTTTATCTTGTATACCAATGACTTAAAGCTAGATGTTCCACAGTCAAAAATTACTCTTTTTGCTGATGACACCAGTGTGGTGGTTAAAGCTACCAGTAACAACCAGCTCCAGGAAAGACTTATGAACACCGTAGAGCAATTATGTCATTAGTACACCATGAATGGTCTAAAATTTAACAAAGACTAAACAAAACTTACAATATTTGAAAATAGACACAATGGACACCAAATTCAGCAACTAAATGAGGTGATGTGTACTGACAGCATAAAGTTTTTGGGAATTACTGTAGATAAAGATATAAAATGGAACGAGCACATCACAAAACTATGTAAGAAACTAGGAAGTGCTTGTTTTGCAATAAGAGTTTTGCTTCCTGCAGTAGATTCAAAAACAATAAAGACGATATATTACTCACATTTCTACAGCCATCTGAAATATGGGATTGTACTTTGGGGCTCTTCTTCAACTATTGACAGAGTATTTAAAATGCAGAAGAGAGCTATATGGCAAATTGCAGGTGCCAGAAGCAGAGACTCATGTAGACCCTTGTTTGAGCGGCTCGAGATAATGATACTCCCGTCTTTGTATGTGTTTGAGTTGACGATGTTCTTCAGATCAAAACCAACATCTGATGCTGGAATATCGCCGGCAACACGGACACAATACGAGGAACCAGGTGCTTCTACTGTATCTGGTTCACAGACTGTCACTTTTGGAAGAAGGGCCTCTGTACATGGGGTTAAAAGTATTTAATAAACTGCCAGCTGCCTTAAAAAATACTGACTCCGACCAGAAATTTAAAATGGAACTAAAGAGTGTGTTATTAAAAAAGGAAAATTATTCCCTGGCTGACTTTTTCATGGATAACATCCTCATGTAAGGATTGATAACTTGTATTTTAATTTAGTTTTGTATTGAACAGGATTCCTGATTGTTGTATATAGTATTCTTTGAATAGTATTTATTTGTATAGCAATTGTAATAATTGTATATTTGGTAATTGACTCGTCATATATTTACTTGTGTAAATTTTATTTGACGCAATAAATGAATCTGAATCTGAATCATTATAAGAAAAAAAGTAATTACTGCAGAAATAGGATGATTTGAAAAGTAAGTTTAGTTTAGTATGTGTTAGTAAAAGTAAGCTTATGCTATTCCTTACCTGATAAAATGTAACTCTATTAATACGCTCCCAAGTTATTCAACACTGTTTAGTTTATTGATGTCAAATCAGGCTCTAAGTTACAATTATTTGAGGGAGTGGCTAGATTAAAGTATATTATTATACAGTAAAGGTAGGTCTGTTGCTCGAACCGAGCAAAGTATTTTCATCCTGTGTCTGATTAAAAGAGTTTTGTCTTGATTTTTGATATTTCATGAGTTTGTGTTTTCAGCACATAACAAATGTTGATAACGTGTAAAAAAACTGCGGGAGAAATAATTTATATATTTTTGTATTATAGGGATCAACTAGTTTTGAAGAGCCTGATCCTTTAGATGATAAATTGCTCTTTGCTATCCAAATAATCTCAAGTATGTACTGCCCAAACCAAAGACAGTCAGGATTTTAAAATTTACTCTTTTAAATTTTTTGTTTTTAAATTACTTTACTTTTTTTGTTGTTTTAATAGTTTATCCAAAATATGATTTTGTTGTAGCCCCATATAGACATATGCCAAAATAAATTTGGAATGTGAGTTTATTCAAGCAAAGAAAATAGGACATAGCGGTTTAAAATTGCAATAAAAATATATTTTATTAATTTAGAGCATAAATTCCAGTACTGGATAAGTTTTACTCAAAACCTTGCTTATTCATCCAAACTTAGGTGTTGATCTATATCTTTGAAACTGAGAAGCTTGTACTTGTTTTCTTTAAATTAATTCTGAATTTAAGATTACTGTTGGTCCTCTTAATTTTTATTTTGAACAGTTTTCAATTTGACAAAGTTTGTTTTATTGGTATTTATTATTGGATTATTTTTTTAAAGAAATATAAAATATTCCCTAACTTGATTGAAGAGCAATCTCTTGCTATAACTCTTTATCATAGTCTAGTAAGTATTGGGGAGAGTGAACAATTGGTTACACAGTCAATTTAAAAATCTTTGTGAGAGATAAATGAATGTAGTCTGGTGTCCATTAAATTCCTTTATAAAAGACATAATCAATTTGTGTATGGTATAAGTAGTAGTATGTTTTGCTGGTTCTAAATGGTAACAAAGTGCTAAATCCGAATATGAAAAAAGCCACTTCGGTCCCCTTGAACATTCTAAGATATTACGTCATTTCAATTTTGACAGATAAAATAAAACTTATTCAGAAGTCATTTGATATTTTGACTGTGGAGTTGTCTTGTGTGGTATCAAAAGAAAGCACTTGCCTTGAATAAAACAAGAAACCCATTTTCAAACACTGTTACCAAATAAAATGAAAACAAAAATAGTTAATCAAATTTAAAAAATGTTAAAATCTGTTATATGCCTCATTGAAAATTCTACTTACTTGAAAACACATAATATGTCCAAGGATATAACTAGCTTGTTATAACATAATTACATCTGCGGCCAAGACAAATTAATGAAGCTTGTGTATTGTGTGAGGAGAGATGTTGAAATCTATCATGTAGGAGCCAATGTCATTATCACAGCACAAGAAGTACCATTTGTAAATGGTATTGCAGTTAAAGTAAATATGATAGTGATTTCTGATTATGTCAATGTGTTCCTTTTGCTACTAAATCATTATATAGAACATGATATAAGAGTCATGGAACTTACAGGTAGAACGAAAGAAAGTTATTCACATTTGTGCCACATGTCAGAAAAACAAACGTATCATACGTTATCTATTGGCAACGCGTTCCCGTGTTCTGGCTGTGATAAGGTAGCATGGCTGTATGGATACAGTAATTATAAAGTTTTACGTGTTGAATTAAGCTTGAGAAGTTAGGTGCTAAAGAATAAAACAGGTTTTGCATATTAGCTAAAGTTATAAACTTTAACAGACTTTTCTATATGGTATTAGGATTGAAGTAAGTACTGCTTCCCAAGTAGCATAAAAATTGTTGAAAACGGTCTTA
This sequence comes from Allygus modestus, assembly GCA_963675035.1. Lineage (NCBI taxonomy): Eukaryota > Metazoa > Arthropoda > Insecta > Hemiptera > Cicadellidae > Allygus > Allygus modestus. The sequence continues at coordinate 226,984,212 of OY776111.1, forward strand.
AAATTGTTTTAAAACAATTTCAATATATTTTGATATAAGTTTTATATTAAAACAACTTTAATACAAACCCAAAACAACTTTAAAATTGTTTTGATATCAGTTGTAATGTCTGATATTAAAATAAATTTTAATATTAGTTTACAACAGTTTTAATGTGGTTTTGAAACAATTTTAATATCAGTTAAAAGACTTATATTAAACTTGTTTTAATACAACTTTATAATAATTTTAAAGTTGTTTTGAAACAATTTCAAAAACAGTTAAAAGACTTATATTAAACTTGTTTTAATACAACTTTATAATAATTTTAATGTTTTTTGATACAATTTCAAAAACAGTTAAAAGACTTATATTAAACTTGTTTCAATACGAGTTTATAACAATTGTAAAGTTGATTTGAAACAATTTCTGTAATAGTTAGAAGACTCATATTAAACTTTTTTGAATAAGAGTTTATAACAATTGTAAAGTTGAATTGAAACAAATTTCTTTAACAGTTAAAATACTTGTATTAAACTTGTTTTAAAACGTGTTTATATCAATTATAAAAAGTTGTTTTGAAACAATTTCAATAAACAGTTAAACGACTTATATTACCCTTATTTTAATACGAGTTAATTGCGATTTTAAACTTGATTATATATACATTACGATAAAAGTTAAAAAACTTATATTAAACAAGTTTGAATAGGAGTGTGTTACAATTGAAAAGCTAATTTATAATTGTGTTTATTGAAGTTGATGTAATACAATGGAACTTATTGGACAATTCGAACCTCACGGAATTGGTACCGAATTCAAAATATCCAAAAGTCTAAATTACATAAGCTGTTCTCAAAAGGCTTAAACGATACATTATTTATATTTTCAGAGAAAAATCTGTATTGATAATTAAAAAGTTAATTGCATGTAAATCTACATTTGTCACAGTTTTAGAATTATTCTAGAATGGTATGATAGACCTACATTATCATGGGAACAAACGTATTGTATATTTATAGTTTACTAGCTGTTTCCGCAGGCTTCGCCCCGCAAATAATCTATAAAAACTATGACAGTTGTGTGTGCTGAATTCTGTGGTTAACCCGTGGAACTACTACGAATCAGGACCAGCTGTTTGTATTTTCATTAGCTCAAACAAAAATGAATGTCCATAAGAAATACTTGGGAACTTCGTCGGGATCTCTGGCGGAGCCCTAAGGTCAGATCAGAATGAAAACCATTTAGTTTTCCTATTTTATGCCTAAAGAATCAGTGTACAAAATTTCAGCTCTCTACCTACATGGGAAGGTGGAGAATTAGTGATGAGTGAGTGAGTCAGTCAGTCAGCCAGGGATTTGACTTTTACTTTCTCCCCCTTATAAGTAGTATATGGAGAAAGTATTGTTTTCGTCAAAATTTTCGAATTTGAATTGTTAGTGGAAATATTCGTTTTGGTGCTCCCTGAACCCAAAAAAGTGATTTTTACGGGATGTCTGTCTGTCTGTATGGATGTGTACATCCAATCCAATGTGAACCAATGGTCCGATTTATACATATGAAATTTGGTATGTAGGTAGCCCAGACAGCACATAATATTCTAGGGACGCATTCTCAGAAAGTTCGGAATGTGCCCTCTATGTGCCGGAATTATGTGAATATTCTACGCACATTCCCAGAACAAACATTTAGAATATTCTTTTCAAATACCGTAGCCCAGAGAATATTCTTAGAATATCCTTTTTTAGACTTTATGGAATGTTCATAACTAATAAATTTCAAATGTGCTGAGAACATTCTCAGAGTGTTCTGAAACGAATATTCTCCGAATAAACAGGCAGCACTTCAGTTAAACAGCGCTAGTCACGCTCCCCACAGATCACGTGACAGCGGACGTTTATGAAACAACTCTTCTCTGGCGTTCAAGTGTCAACTGTCAACTAACTCGCCACCATTTGCCTTTATTTTCTAGATTTGTTGTTTATGTTCTTTCGGCAGATATGAAAGTACTCAAGAAATCTGTTTTGGAAGTGTTCATAACGGTGGATAAAGGTAAATACAGTAAACAGTTTTATAATAGTTATAATTAGTTTTAATACTTATTTTTATTGTCAATATTCAACTGGACCCTGCATTAGTTCACTTTTCTTTGGCTTAAACCATGGCTAGGTTATGGTTAGTTAACTTTACAACTATTTTAAAGCTTTCCAACTTGTTCTTATTTCCTAATTTCACACGGCAGTCACAAACTTAATTGAATAAAGTTATTTGAAGCTAAATATACCCATATTCATAATTAAGAATCAAATAACTTGGCCTATTTACTACAAGTCAGAGGTATTTGTAAAATTGTATATAGGCCTAAGTTACTTTAAAACTCAAAGAACATGCAGGTAGCAATTAATTTTGGTTAATCCATACCCGTTATTCAAATACTAATAATATCTAAGTTTAATACATAAATAGAGTGTTATAGTACAGTAACTTACTTTATATTTATACACCTAAAACACAAGTATTTCGCGAAATAACTTTTAAAACTTCAAACTATTTTTTAAAGATAAGCTTTTTTGTTGAGGAATTCTTAAGTTACACATAGTACGGTACTAACAATATGTATATATATGTATGTGTACCTAATAACTATGTATAATATAGGCTTAGGCACATTTGAATCTACCAACAGAAACCTAAACATTTTAAACATCCGGATAAATGTACAGTTAATTACCACTTGTTAATCTATTTCAGATGAAACTTATATCGGAACACTTTCACTCGTCACAACAAGTAAGCCTGACAGACCCAGGAGCTTACCGTTGGATAATGACTGCCCAGCATCGATCAATTTGAAAGGTACCGTATTTTGAGAAGGGGTTTAAATTTTAAGTCATGGCAGTGGGGGAGTCAGGATTATAAAAGTATCCTATATGTTTATTTGGAGTAGGCCTAATAGTCTTACCACTGTGCAATGATGATAATTTTATTTTTTTTTTATTTTTTTTAATATTAAAATTTTACTGAATGTTCTTCACACAAATAGGAATATCTCATAAAAAATTATGACTGAGACCTAACCATATTTTGAGAAATAAAGCAATGAATTTCAGTAAAAACGCTGCATTTGTACACGACAGTGCACTGACAAGTTAGCACACAACGGCTTGATTATATCATGAGTAAAATATATTTGAGTCTCAGTCATAATTTTTTTATGAGGTATTCCTATTTGTGTAAAGAACATTCAGTAACATTTTCACTTTATTTCATTCAGTCCCTTTTCAGATACCGGTACCGGTATTGTAAGAAAACTTACATTTTTTGTTTTCGTTCATTTTTGAAAAGCAACAGTAAAAAGGAGTGCATCTCAGGACTAAAATTTCTACTGCATGTAGTCCTAAAAGTATTCAACACAGAAATAAAAAATTATCAGTGAGTCCCTTTTCCTTCATAAAATTTTATGGTTTTAAAAAGTAACGGTTGACGACTTTTTCAAATCTTTTACAGAGAGAGTTTGACTAACTCTCTAGTATTAAAGAATAATTAAAGTAATGTGTACTTGAAGTCCATTGTATGCTGAACAGAGTGGTTTTTGAATTATTCTGATATCTTTTAAAATGGCTTGGCAATTAAACTTTCCGCTAACCATGTTTTTTATGAAAATTTGCTCAACCACCATTTTCAAAATGGCTGCCAAACAAAATTATGGTATATACATTTTTTTATAGGTACTGTGTTTTGTGTTTATCTACCTATAAAGAACTCTTGATAGAAAAATCAGGAAAATAAAAAATGTTGAGCGAGAAATTTGATTTATATTGGGTGATTTGAAATGGCCTGCATTACAGTTAAAAATATGTAAATCAATCAACTCCTTTTAAAAAACTCGGGTACAGTATATATAACAGTCACCTGGAGACAATCAGAAATTAAGCTAATTAGGTGTTTTCCGGCTTCTCTGGTGTATGAACCATCAAAATAACAAAAAATACCAAAACATATCTAATTAAAATAGGCCTACAGACAATTCTCTTGTTTTGTTTACATTTTTTGAGATTCATGTGGATTAAATGTTATGATTAGGTCAGTATTATCATAGATTAAACATATTCCTTAGTATTTATGAAGTTCATTTCCTGGTTGGTCCGTGTAGATGTCGACGAAGTTTTTGGCCGACGTTTCGGATATATTACAATATACATCTTCAGGGCGACGTGAATTATTAGCGAAAACGTACTAAACGCTCACTCATTGACTGGTGCGCTCGTCCGACTATCCTGCTTATGTAGTCCCGCTTACGTGCCACGGCCGTAGGTTGTAAACAGACCTAACGTATTTTTCGTTTATGGTTGTCTTCAATCGCTGCTAGTACTATAATATTCTCAGAGTTTATTAGGCCTAGATGTTTAATCTCATACGAATGTTTAGCTACGGCTGACATCTCGGTATCTCCATTCTTGGTGTTCCTTATGTGTTCTTTTAGTCTAGTAGAAATTACTATGCGGCTTTCTGTAATGTAACTCATTCCACAGCTGCACTCTATATGATAAACCCCTGGTGTCTGCAAATGAATTTTATCCTTGACAGGCCGAAGAAACTGTTTTGTTTTCTTGTAAAGTTTGAAGATTGTTGTGATTTATTTTTTTTAAGTACTGTGCCAATTCTATCAGTTGTACCTCTTAAATATGCTAAAACAGCGTTTTTAATATTTTTGTTGTTTTCTATTCCTATCATTTCTAGTATCAATTTGAGTTTTAAATTAATTCTTGTTTCTTAAAGGCATGTAAAATAGTCGGTAGTCGACGACCGAGGTCAGGTCTGTTTACAACCTACGGCCGCGGCACCTATATAAGCGGAAGAGTCGGACGAGTGTGCCAGTCAATTAGTGAGTGTTTAGTACACTTTCGCTACTAATTCACGTCGCCAGTGATATTGTAATTATGTCCGAAACATCGGCCACCAACTTCTTCGACATCTACCGGACTAACCCGGAAATTAACTTCATGACTGTATCTTCGGACCGTGGAAGCCTACACGATAAAATATACTCCTTAGTAGCTTATCCAATGGTTGCTAAAGACTATACTATAAAGAGCTACTATATTTTGTACTTAAGCACCATATTTCAGCCGCCATCATTTTTAATGGAATTTTAAGTGTTCCTATTGTCTTGTTTTGTCTGAGTTTGGGTATGTTATAGAGAAATTTCTCATTCACAAACTCTTCCATATGCTTCTGTTGTGGTTGTGCCCAGGTTGAAGGTATATTTACCGAGAATAAGGAGAAACATCCAAAAAGCCTTGTCGCTGGTAATTTCTACAGCTCGTAAAGCCTATAAGTTTTTAATCGTTAATCCTATGACAAAATAGGAAATTTAATTATCTCCAATTATTTATCTAGGACAATTGGCTAAAACTAATAAATAAGGAAATGTGAACAAAAATCATGGAATTTCCAAATTTCACCATAAGAGGCTTCCCCACCGCCCGCTCACCATCCTCGCTCGTGAACTTTAAGTATGATGTGCAGAAGGGGGTAATAAACATTCCTACTAATTTTCAAAACTCTGAGATAATACATAATACGTACAGCTCAGGGGCTAAAACAGTGGATGATTATGATATTATTCCATTACTGGATATACAATGCCCCTAAAGGGATTTACTCCCCCCTTCCCCCCCAATAATGGATATTATTCATAAAAAGTTTAGGATCTAACAGCTATCACCATTTATATTATCCGGGTGAATGTGTTTCAACTTAATATTTGTTTATACTCTGATATAGTAGCTTTTCGATGAAAGAAAGCCAAAACTGGACGTCGCAAACGATAATTGGTGTTGCGGCAAGCAGTAAGAGATTCAAAGTCCATATGCCGCTGTATTTTCTGTGACTAGTTTTTCCAAATATATTAATACGTAGAATGTACAGGCTTAAAGCTAGAAATTAAAGTACAAACATTGTTATTCTTTGGTTATGGGTTTTCATTAGTTCATGGGTCATTGATGTAAGCATTGAATTACAGATAGTTACGATGCTTGGTTGAGATGTGCGGACAAAACCATTGTTAAAAACTGTGATTGTCGTTATATTTTAGATTTATTTACTATACCATACATTTTTGTTGCAGAACAATCCATGCTGAACACATCAGTGGCGAGGAAGAAACCTAATTAGTGGAAGATAATTTTGAAAGAGGATTAAGACTGATATTATAGATTTAATAATTGTTACAATTTATATTTTTCAATAAAACGTTTATAGTTTTAATTGGATATATTTTTTATCCAGAATTCTTTATGTATAAATATTTTACAAATAAGTTTTAATGAATTAAAATATATAAGAAAAACAGTTTAAATTTAAATTTTGTAAACTAATTTTAAACTATTTTTAATAGTCAGCTTGTTAATTTTGCACAGATAATTTAAGAATAAATCATCATTTTGAAATAATTTAAAATTGTTTTAATATTGAATACAATACCAAGTTTGACTTATATTAAAACAGTTTTACAACAATTTTGAAATATTTTAAAACAATTTCTTTAACATTTTAAAGTTGTTTAAAACTTGTTTTAATATTGGGAAAAATACCAAGTTTGGCTTCTATTAAAACAATTTCACAACAATTTTGAAACATTTTAAAACAATTTCTTTAACATTTTAAAATTGTTTAAAACTTGTTTTAATATTGGGAAAAATACCAAGTTTGACTTCTATTAAAACAATTTCACAACAATTTTGAAATATTTTAAAATGATTTCTTTAACATTTTAAAGTGTTTTGAAACTTGTTTTAATAATGGAAAAAATACCAAGTTTGACTAATATTAAAACCATTTTTAAACAAATTAAAAATATTTTGAAATTGTTTTTAAACAAGTTTTATGCTACTTGGGTTCTTGTGGAGTGTTTAAAATATTTTAAACAATCTAATAAAACTTTGCTACAAAAATGTTTTTCTTTCTGTATACATTTTTAAAGGAAACCCCTGGGGGCTAGCGAGCCGTAGGAAAGTGACTTGTATAAAGCAACAAAATTGAGTTTGGTACAGTATGCTGATGACACAGTATGTTACTCTTGTCGGTAAACACTTTGACAGAAATTTTCTTTGGTTGACTGTAGAGCTGAAACAATTTACAAATAATGGTTTATCTTTAACCGTAGTAAAAGTTAAATAATTAATTTTAAACATTACATAGACAAGCTTCAGATATAATAACTAGTAGGTGCCTGTTGAAATTCAACGGCTACAATATTAAGGTTGAGTAATATCACGATACCATGTATAGTAGCTATCACCAACAATGAAATACCTGCAGTGTTTAATATATACCCACTGAAAATATTACAAATTATGAAAATGCAACTTTACATGTGGCACAATACGGTTAACAAACTACAATGTCGCAAAACTAAAAATTAACATTTAATAAATTAGTTACTTTTTAAAGGTTACATTTAAAATAAATCAAAAGCTTGATGAGCTGATCAGCTGTCTTATGAAAATCACTGAGTCAGGATTATAATCAGCTGTTTGTTGTAAACAGAACATAGGCCTACTATAAATCCCACCAAAATGGTTTCTAGACATTTACATTTTGTATTATTTAACAAACTTAAAAGGAGAAAATTATAAATCTGACAATTTTGGGGGGTATCGTAATGTTTCAGCAGTAGACCTCATCTTCAAGATAGCTCAATTAATGTACTATAGTCAGTTCAGGAATAATGCTTAATCAATTGATTAAGCTAGTTAAGAGAAAGCTAGCACGGAGAACACATCATGTCAGTATGCAGAAATGCATTTTGTTTACTTTTTTTGTGTCGGTAACACATGAGCTGCTCAAAGAGTACCATGCTCAGTACTCTGATTGACGAGTTCCTAGTTCCCAAATGTTTTTCAGCTTTCATAGTTTGTTTACATCATATAGTAATGATGTAGGTATAGAAAAAAGAATTCTACATAATATGGTTGAAGACAATCCTCAAATTAGTTCTCACCAGCTCGCCAGAGAGATTAGAGTAACACAGAAGAAGGTTTTAAGCATTCTATATAAAGATCATTTCTATCATTACCACATCTAATAATTTGAGCTTTATTCAAAACTTTGCTGCCTTGTAGGTAAGGTCGTACTAGATGTACTTCACGCACACTGATGTCTTTGATAAAGGTTGGTAAAATCTCCTATGATAACAATCCTGCAGGTTTTCCTAACTTGAGTTTTAGTAAAGGAGACAGACATTTCAAAATTAAAATTAAATAGTTTTTTACCTCTTATTGATTTTTCTTGGTAAGATTCAGTAAAAGGTATTACAAGTTATATCAAGATAAACAAATTTTTGACATCCACCCGTTTTTGTTAAACCTTGTTCTTTTAGGTTGTAGTTTAATTTCTGTTGGCATTTTCTGAAGAAAAATAACAGGTTTTGGCATTAAATTAAAGCTTAGAAAATGGGAAAGTTTTTAAGGCCATTCAACATTTCATAAAAATATTAACAAACACAATTATTATTATTTAAAAAGCCAATGTTTTTTACAAAAACTAGTTTTTAATGTTTTAAACACCACAATTGTTATAAAAGAATAACTTTTAAGCAACAAACAACCTTAACTAAGTCAAAATTCCATGAACTTTTAAAACATGTTACTAAAACTGTCATCAGAACAGAAGAAAATTGAAAAACTTAAGGTTTTTTGTGGTAGCTTCAGTTTTTTATGAAAACAATGAAAACATTTGTAACTACGAGACCACTTGGAGTAACAAAAAAATGGATTCGGTCTCAATTTACTGCATTATCATAAAAAATCTGTTGTGACACTAATTTCGAATCACCCTATAGTCTTGGCCCTGGGGGCAACTTATATTTTCTTTTTTCTCTTTGGATTTTCGTCAACTTAGAAAATAAATGCACGGTATATTTATAGACTGTCAAACTAGCAAAATTTATTAAGAAGCTTACAATAAAAATATCAAAAAAACATGCAGAAATGAGTACCGTATTTGTCTAGTGAAAAATCCACACCATCAAACCATCTCCAATATTTTGACTGCAATTCAAAGTGCACTTATTTCCTCGGTTATGAATTTTAAATGTTAACATAGTGAAATGTGTAAATGACAACAAAAATTGTACAATCTGTGATTTTAACACACAGACTAACTCTGTGATTTTCAAATCACATCTTTATTGTTACATAAGGTTTATAGGTACATTTACCAGCGCTAAGAAAAACAGGCAACACTAAAAAAAACTATATTTATATCATTAAGCTAGTTAAATAAAATAAAGATTTATATTATTCTTAGTTCTGCATCGTTTAAATAATCTTGAATAAGAAATTTTGTTGGAGCTGGAAGGCCTTCTTGAAGGTAATATCTGCGACTGATTACGTTTGTGCCAGGTACAGTTATGTTACCAGTCTTTAAGCCAGATTAATTTAGTCTTTCAATAAATTTATTCCATTTAAGATTTTCATTTATACAAGTTTAATTCCTAAAAACTTTAGATTTTTTACTAACGACACAATTTGTTTTTGAAAAGCTATGATTGTATAAAAGCTCTCCTAATTTTGAGCTGGTCACAGTTACAACAGTTGTGTTTTACCTAGACTCAGTTTAAATCTGGTTATCCCTAAACCAAGTTAAATCAATTACAGCTTGTTTCATATTAACTTCTAATTCCTTGACACAGTTAGCTTTTACAGTTGCTGTTGTGTCGTCAGCGTGAGTATTAAGTCTAGCTGTACTAAACCTCATAAAAACCCTCTCACTGTCTTGGACTTGAGGTATGAACTTGAAATAAATAAATACATGTATTATATTATTTTGAAAAATACAATTTTTTAAACACAAAAAATACCAAACTCACTAATATAAAAAATATTAACAAAATAGGCCTAGTACATTTCGTCACTAGGACTAAAAGTTAGCTTTTCGATACGAGCCATCAAGTTTAAGGAAATGAGTCTAATTTTATAAAACTCTTGTGCAATAATAGCTAAAAATCAGAAAAATAGACTGATTAACAGACATTGCCACGAAAACCTCTCACAGTACAAGAAAGCTGCAAAACAAATTTTTATAACAATAATTTTATCTCTAATAAGGCACAAATATCCAAGTGCCGATAGCAAAAGCAGATAAAAAGCCAACCCTGGTGGTTACGCATGATACGCCTCTGGCATGCACAGCTAATGACAGTTTACAAATGATTTAATAAATTGTCACATTTTGTTGTGTCTGCCTGCATCTACTGCAATGCTGCATGCAATGTCAGACATGCATATATAATACAAGCAAAGAAGTATAAATGTGGAAGAGGGAAGGGGTTAAAAGTCTTAAACTTTTTAAGCAGCAGATGATTGTGTCTTAAGAAGCCGAATTTGCAGGTCAGTCTTTTGTGTTACAATTGTCTTTATAATATTGAACATTATGCTTTCGAAGTATATATGAATGTTCTTGTTGTATATTTGAACGACTGCACTGAGTCTTTTATTGATTTGAGTAATGAATTATTACCACCGTTCTATAATATACAGGTGCTGCGACTCCAAATTGCTTCCCATACAACTTTGAAACTGCTTGTAAAAATAAAAATAACTCATTTTATAAAAAAATAACACTTTAAATCAACAAATTTCATTTTTAAAATCAATAAAATAAAATAAAAATGCTGTACAAAAAACATGAAGTCATAACAAAGTTGGCAAAGTCCATTTTCCTTTTTAACTGACAATTTTTGCCAGACACTCACATTATATTTCACAACCAGTACCGGCGAGACCAAGCCATGCTTGGTGATATTTGATTAGTTTCATGGGTGAAAAAGAGACAATAGATAAATTAGGTGTAAATTATGCAGTTTAAAATAAGTATTCTAATGCCATTGTTAATTTCCGTTATGGAAGCTAATTCATTATTTATCTATTTTATTCACAATTCTTTCATTTACATTAGTTTTTCTGTCAATATTCAAAGAGGCTTAATGATCTCTTTTCATATATTAGGGTTACTCCAGTTGTTATTGTAACTCAAAAAGTACCTTCAGTATGTTCACTTTATATGCAATCCTAGTCACTGTTTCAATAAATCACTGGTTGATACCTTACCATGTGTAAGTGTTACTTTGACAGTTTACTGGTTATTCAGTCATTGCTGTAAGATTCTTTTGTTTTGTTTTAAAACTCCATAAGCCTATGTTTAAATTTTGAATGAGTTTTTTTTTTAAATATAAGTTTTCTCGGGGCTAAAAGTTTTTCACCTGTCGATTTTGTATAGGTCCAAAAGCCCCTAATTTCAAAGTTTAAGAAAATCCTTCCACTGATGGATTTCGAGATAATTTTTTTGCAACAAACCAACCAACAGACATTGCTCGAATTAGAGTATAAGATCAAAATTAATTTAGAATTATTCATGAGTTATAAACACATGAAACTGTTCTCAACAGAAGTTACATACACCTGATGTAACATAATGGAATGGTATTCTTTGAACAATATTGGGCTGGTTTATTAGGTTTGTGATCACTAATGGAACACTTCTGGGACATACATCCCCCGTATATGAGGGTAACGATAGCCATTCACTATATATCCTGCCCACCCTAGCATAGCAGTTTAGGAACAAAACTATACTTGCTGTGATTGCCGTGTTTATGCAAAGCATACCAAAAAGTAGAAGTTGTTTCAATTCACGAAAATCTATTAATTTTGTTTAGCAATTAAAAAAATATTTACATACATAAAATACAAAATTTTACAGCGAGAATACTATTGTTTAAAATATAACAATGAAGAGAACATTTACTTATATTTGCCTTTTTTTACCACCGGTGAACTCATTTCAACCTTCTTGAAGGGTGAATTAGATTTCATGCCTCTTCTTATGTGCTTTCCCTTCCTTTTAATATGATACATTCAGAGAAAAGTCTGGAATTCTAGAGGTGAAGATAACATTAGAACAACTGGCCTTGTCTAATATATATACAGCCGCATGTGTAACTGACTCACTGAGGTATACGAATTCTAACCCACTTTTAGATGAGCTAGGGACATGAAATTTGGCATGCAGGTAGATTTTACCTTTTAACCCCCAGATAAATTACCAAAACTTACAATTTTTAATTATAAAACCTTTAAAAAAGTACTTTAACAATCTATTAGTTACGTAGACTACGTTACCGACATGCATTATTTTGATATTGTAACCTTTTTGCTAATGCAGTTTACAAAAATCTAAATTGGCTTTCTTGTGTAAGCGTTATGTGGTAATCCAGTCACAAAAAATGTGTTTCTTATTAAATATTAATAATTTTAAACTTAACTAAATATTTTTTACATATACTCATGATTGCTTAATGCTAAACATCTAAACATATAAGTGTAGGTTCTCGCTGGTAAGACAACTTTGTGTTTCAACCACACCTTTTGATGATTCATTATACAATTTCCGTTGAATCCTTCGGTATATTGTCCAGTTTTTATGTATTTTTGGTAGCAATAACATTTTCTTGCGTTGCCCGTGGATCAGTTTACTATTCTTTCCGTTATTCTAAGCTTGCTACTTTTAGCAACTACGCGCAGTGCATGGCGAATTCTGTTTGTGCTAGGGGGTGGTGAGTGGTGCCATAAATTAAACATACTCCTTAGGGGAGATGCTTAATCTATCTATAGTTGTGCGTATGTGCCACTGACGAGATTCTCGTAGCTTGCGACCGGTTGTATACGAGCTCATGGTGTAACTGACTCAGGTATACGAATTATATCTCACTTCTAGATGAACTAACTAGGAACGTGACATTTTGTACACTTTTGCCTTGGGCACTTATGGTTGAGCTAGGAATGTAACTTGTGGCATACAGTGTAGCTTGTAACTATAAACCATCGGGAAAATTGCAAAAACACGCAATGTTTAATTATTTACTTTGACAAAAATATAAAAATCTATGAGTACGTAAACTACGTTATTTAAATGCTTTATTTGGATTTCAAAATGTTTTCGGTAATATCGGTAATGTAGTATGCAGCTTATGCTGTAGTAACATTTTAAATCTTTTAATATTAAACCTATTATTTTTCTATTAAATATATTTATTTTTAAACATTTCAAAAGAATTGGTAGTCACTAAACTATGTTCTAACTTAAATATGTTCAACTGATGGTTTTATCCTTTAAGACTATTAATTCTATTTCATTATATATTCTATTCTATTTTCATTATTCACAAGCCCTTAATAATATATGGGTGCATATACCTATACGCACAATACGTCTGCATGCCAGGGCCAACATCAGTCATAGGAACAATTTTATTTATTAAAAACCCATAAGAAATGTCTAAATTGTTGTCGATTTTTTTGTCTTTTGGTCATAACAGGTGGGAAAAGCCCCACTTGAATTAGGTTATATTTTTTACAGATTACTTTTATTCGTCACGAACATAATATTTCATGTTATTATAGTGTTTTTTCCCTTTAACAACACAAATTTTGTCAAATAAGGACAGTTAAAAGTAAGGATTTAAATTATTTCACGCACTTTCATAGTGTCTGGCGGCGTAAAAAACTGCATACGATGTAGCCTTAAACTATACCTGGAATATCATCATTTCATTTCCGATTTATGAATACTATGACCTATACGTAGTATGCAGCATGCATATGAACAATTTTTATGATTTAACCCTCTATAAGAAAGCTAAGCCTTAAAATTTGTATACTTTTAATATATTTACCTTATTAAATAGATCCTTGAGGAACTCTGTATATTATTTATTCAATTTGTATGACGATTTTTAAAATGTTTACTGGTTATTTGTTTCTTTCTTTGTTTTATTTCCACATATCCTGCATGATTTTCAGGGTTGGTTTTGACCGAATTTAGAGAATTTTCAAGGTTTCAGGTTCTGAAATCGTGTTCTACTTCAATATTGTTCTGAGAGGCCTAATTTTTTGCACATAATATTTGCAGATTTCACTATATGAACTATAGATTAAAGGTTTTTGTACGATTTTTTAATTACGTATATAAACTACAACTTATCGATGGTTACCACATTTCCTAGGTTTTTAGTTTTTTGTGATGATTTTAACCCTTGGAACTTAAAAAAAATATATTTTATAAATCTTGTTTGACAGAAGAAGAGTTGTATTTTGGTATAACTAGATTTTTCAAATTTCGGCATATTTTCCAGATTTTGTGGTGGTATTTTATTTTGTATCATGTTAATATAATTGATGAAGACCTAATATTGGGCACGAAGTATGTCTATAAATATGTCTTAGTAAATAACAGCAGTAATTTGACCAGTCTTGATTACTTAAACCTGTCGGAAAATCAAAAACTCTAAAAAATATCTTTAGATTTTACTATTTTCTTCGTATAAGTAGTAATGCTATGATGGTTCTATGCCAATTGACATGCACGTGACACCATTTATACTTGAGCTATGAACTTGATATTTAGCATGGTGGTGTTTTTCACCTATTAACCCCAGAGAAAATTTCCAAATTTTACTTTTGTCAGTTTAAATTCCCTTAATAAAAATTAATAATGGCAAATTAAATTTAAAAAGTGTCGTTTTATTTGAGTTCTAGCGGCCAAACAGATTGTCCTATGAAAAACTGAGACTACCACGTCCCACGGATTTTAGGCGATCTACAATTTTCTTCCTATGACTTTTTGCCGTATCTCGACCCCTTGACCATTAGATAGCGCTATATTTGTTAAACTTCAAGATTTTTACGTGGTTTTCAATGGCTTGCCGTTCTAATACAGAACTTAGAGGCCTAGTATTTGGCACAAAGTATTCCTATATTACAATTAATTAGTATTTAGAACCAGTTATACGCCCAGATTATATCACTTAAACACCCGAAAGAAAAAAAAGACTTTGAACTTTAGTAAATTTATTTGTGTTTTTAGGTGTATTTTAATGTAGCGCTCTAGCAAGGGTAAAAACCCTTATAAATAATGTTATATTTGTTGCAGAATGCTTATTGTTGACCAAATGCACAGCAATTTAGGTTTTTAACTTTGTTTTTCCCCCTTAAAAGGTTTAGGCGACGTCCTATAAAGGCTATATCACAAAATCCAGTGTAGGGTTTCAATTTTCTTTCCAAGGTAATAAATGGAGACTTAAAATTTAACATACAATACGACCTGGGGGCGAAGCCCCCCACAGGGGTCTGGGGGCGGAGCCCCCAGCGAGCGAAGCGAGTCTAAAATATACAGGGGCGGCCCGTCAGATTTTCAGTGCCCGTGCAAAGACCAAACTTGCCGCCCCCCTCCATAACAACTAAAACCTCCCCCCCCCACCATAGCTCTGAAATAAGTCTGACGTACGCGCCTCGCTCCCTCGCTTGTTGCGTTTGCGTTGTTTCTGGTTCCGTGCGATACTGATCACCTGAAATGACAAGCTATGGAGCACTGTCAGCTCAGAGACTTGAGTAATTCAAAATCTTGATTTCATTTAGTATCGACATGGAAATGCTGAGTCACGATAACTTTGAAATCATACAGCAGTCACATCTGCATGGCTGTTCTGAAAAACCTAAAATTAAAAAAGGGAAACAACTAAGCAAATTTAACTAATTTAAGTAACTTTAAATTTAATTTAGTAAGGCCAAGTCTACACTCTACTCTAGGTCTGACTTGTCGTGCATTTATTTATGTGTTGCTTCGGCTACTATATCTTGTCCAGGATGATCTCGAGGAGCGGCGCGCGTCGTGGTGGTAAGCTACCTGCTACGATCGCACGGCTCCCTCACACTGACGCAGGGGATTATTCTTTGACTTCTGCGTATCAAGAAACAATTATGTGTTTGTTTAAGAAAAATAACGAGTTCGCACGCATCGCGCTGACGTGAGGGAAGTGAATTTCCGCATTAACATCTTGAAAAAATAGAATAAAGGGTTTAAAACAACACTGGTAACTTTTTTTGAAAATTGAAAAATGTAATTTGTTGGCTGTTTTGATGCTTCTGGTTATATTTAAATTGACTATTAGGATGGTAATGTTGTACATTATGAGGTTAGGAGGAGGTATAGTCAGGATAACAAGTTGGTAAAGGGGTATTGGGGATGATAAACTACATAAATATATGAAAACAGCCTTTTCCAGTGTGAAATCCCCATAAGACAACGTACTGTGTTAAGACAATTGACATTTTCTTTAATAACTCGGTAAATATTTGTGCTAGAATGATGAGAGAGGGCTTAAAACTTTCGCCTTACTAATCTTCGCCTTCTTATTTCCATTAATTTTACATTGGGAGCTTTTCTGACCCTTTTTGGACCAAAAAACTCAAAATTTGAAAAATTAAAATCTCCAAAAAAGGGGGGTTGGAGTTGTCCGATTATATGTAAATATATATGTGTATATATATGTTAGCGACACCCCAAAACGTGTTCAGGGGGTCGCGTTAGGAACTTCTATGGTGGTCCCCGAGCTTAAGTTTCACCATGCTAATAGTTCACTTTTCCATAGGAAATTCACTAATAATGAAAACAAACCTCAAAACTGAGAAGGAAGGGAGGAGTACAAACTGATAACAGTACACCTGTTCTGAGCGTGGGAAAAAGATTTCTTCCGGGGGAACCAAAAAAATCATCAAAACCGACCAAGGTTCTATCGGTTCCGGGAATTTATTAGGCTGAAGTTTGCAATCAAAAACAGCAAAGTTTGCTGTTAAAGTTATTTTTGTTTTTGACGAAACTAATGTTTTATGAATATAGATTTCTGATTATTGTTTCTAATGTGTAACACGTTTTTCAGTTATACAAACTCTATCTTCGAGTATTTGGTCTTTAAGGATTTTTGTAGCTATAAAGGTTAATTTTTCTGATATATTGAATCTTATCTTCTAAAAGTGTTCTGATCACCTAAGTTTGATACCAGTTACTCCAAAAACTGAAGTTGGCTGTAAACATGTTTTTTTTCGTTAATACAAACGAAACTCATCTAAGGTACTGCCACTTTGGAAGAAATATAGATGTTTAATCAATTAACCACGACGAAAACACAACTAATCTGTGATGACGAGAAGTATTTTTAATTCTTAACATTGTCCACTCAATCTCCAATGCCCCGAAATGGCTCAGTTAACAAATAAGAACTTGATTGAAATTATACTAAACAGAGACGGAACTATTAACTATATTTTTCAAAGTAAGGACCATACAAGTACCGAAGGAAGGGGGCGCCAAAATCTGAGGGGGCGTATCATATTTTCCCCTCTTATTAAATATAATAGCAATATAAAACTCGAATCATTTTAACTTCAGTTAAAGATGAAATGCCGACTCAATACTCTTCAATCCCCAAACCATATATTTCCTCAGCTAGGAAGTAGTTTAAAATAATCGAAGATGGCGGATTAAATTAATTAGTTGAATCGTGTAACTTGATATTTTAACATTTCAATTTTCTTTCATCGTATTGCGAGTATTATTCACACTCTCAATGTCACAAAACGACAGAGGTCAAAACAACTTTTCGATTCGGAATAGAGGGGAGCGGAGATTGTGATTATCTGATTTGTGAATTTAATATTTTAAGTATAATGAATGTGCAACATGGTTAATGCACAACATACTTCCCAATAATGCCTTTAACAATTTATAATACTAATATACAACAAATTTATAAAATTAGTCGGATTTATATTTTTTTCAAATACTTTATTTTAGCGCTACGGACTACGCCCCCAATCCCACACACACCTCATGGCCCGTCATGAGCGCCGAGTGCCGCCCCCCCAAAAGCGCCGCGCCCCGCGCGCCCCGTGCTGGAGCACGGCTCGCACTGCCCTAGAGCCGGTACTGAAAATATATACAGCCGCATGTGTAACTCACTGACTGACTGACTGACTGACTGACTGACTGAGGTATATGAATTCTAGACCACTTCTAGAGGAGCTAGAAACCTTAAATTTGGCATGCAGGTAGCTTTTACCTTGAAACCCCCAGGAAAATCTTTAAAACTTACAATTTAATATTTGAAACTCCGTAAAAATAAATATAAATAATTTAGTTCTCGTTTTTTGAGGTTAACTGATGTCGGTAATTCAGTATGCAGCTCAATTGGTATGTTGTACTACGTTACCGACATGCATTATTATGTATTTCAATTTTACAAAATACAAAAATCTACATGTGTTTTTGCGTATAAGAGTTGTGTGGCAATCCAGTCACAATAAATGTCTTCCCTATTAAATATTTATAATTTTAAACTTAAATATTCTTTCATGATCTCATAATTGCATCGACTAATAAACCTGTTATTTATTCCTTAACATCGAAAAATATAATTTTAGGTTCTCACTGGTAAGAAAACTCATTGTTTTAACCACCCTTTTGATGATTCGAACTTACTTAAATCCTTCGGTGATGAATTATTGTCAAATTGATAACGTAATTTTTGTAGCCATGACATATTCATGCGTTGCCCGTTTTTTGATTTATATTTGAACACAACTTGTAATTAGTTATAAAACAAATCTAAGAGTTACGTAAACTACGTTGTTGACATGCATTATTTAGATTTCAAAATCTTACCGGGACTATAGTGAATGTAGTAAGCAGTTTTTGCTGTAATACAAATTTAACTATTTTTCTATTAAATCAATATATTTTTAACGCATTTTTAAGGAATTGGTAGTTACCCTACTACGATATAACCCTAAGGTTTTGTCTCGAGGGTAATGATATTTTCAAAATTCTGTAGGCAAGTACCCTTGAGGAACTATCTATTTCATTTTGTTCAAGGTTGTATGACGGTTTTATTATCACTTACATTTACTACTTAAGGCTTAATATTTGGCACACAATATGTTCGCATTTATCTTCAAGAAGCGGTAGTTAAACTATCATATTTTACTATTCAAACCCCTCAAACAAACTAAAAAAACCTAATTGTTTTATAACTTAATAATCTGCTTTACCGACTTCTTCACGTAATGTATTTTTAATATAGCTCTAGCAGCCAAAGGAATGGTCCTAACGAACAAAGCAGACCACCACGTGCCACGGATTTCAGACGATCTACAACTTTGTTCTTATGACCTTTTGCAGTATCTCGCCCCCTTCACCCTTGGGTAGCGCCAGATTTTTTTTCAAATTTCAGCTTTTTTTCAAGATTTAATTCGTGGTTATAGTTTGTCACTCTAATGGAGAACTTAATGACCTAATATTTGGCACAGTCTTATTAAATTACATTAAAAAAGTAGCAGCAGTCAGAATCCCATATCTGACCATTTAAACACCCAAACAAATTAAAGCCTTTGAACTGTTCTATGTTTGTTCGTGTTCTTTGGGTATATTTTGAATTTTGCGCTCTGCCAAGGGTAAAAACCCTCATAAACTATGCTCTATTTGTTGCAGAAGGCTTGTAGTTACCCAAATACATTAAACGTCTTATAAAGTTTATATTACAATATCAGGGCAGGGTTTTACTTTTTACAAGCACTTACGTTATACATACCATGCCACGTAGTATTCAGCATCAGGCATACGACTAGTTTTGATTATTTAAACCCCTTAATACAGTATAATAAAAGCCTTTGAATCTTTTGGGTATTTAGGTCGTAACTTGAATTTGGCCCAAGATAGATCCTTGAGGGACTCTATATTTCATTTGTTGAAGATTGAATTACATCATTTCTATAAGAGCATTATTTACTGGTTTCTGGTTTTATTTTGCACAAAACATGTCTACACGAATATTATCTTCACGAATCAGTAGATAAACAAACTTATTTTAAATTTATTGAATTTGAAGTATTTAAAACGCTAAAACCAAATAATTAGCACATTAAGTAGATTTGTTGGTCTATTGATTGGTTTTTGTTTTACATAATTTGTGGGAAAAACCCTTCATAAATTAGGTTAAATATGTTACAGATGACTTTTATTCGCTACAAACATAATATGTTACTGTTGTAACTTTTATTGATGGAAGTCTAATCCATTTAAAAATACAAGTTGTCAAACGGTACAGTCAACAGCATAGGGAAAAACGAGAAAAACCGGTATGCACAGAAGGGGTCTGCAGTATTATGTGATTCAGCAGTCCTTTTGTAAAAGAATTTAAACGCCTGAAAAAAACATAACTTGTTGCTTAATGTTATTGTATTTTAGGCCCACTTAAAGGATTAAAAGCATTGTTATTTAGGAAACATTAACAACAGAACTAAGCTACCATATTTGTTATGTTTATGTTGTGATGATTTAAATATTTTCAAATTAGAAAACTTCACATTTAAAAAATATATATTTGTTGTACGGATGTAAATTATTTCTTTACCATGAAATGATACATGGAGGATTGCATTTTGCCTCATACTATTTATTTCTTAGTTCATCGCATCAAAACTCATAATTGTGATTGAATTATTCTTGAAATAAAAGCTTCTCGCGAACGCCACTGACGATCTACAACGGGGGTTCCCCTACAAAATCAGATACACATTTTGATGGCTTACGTATAAAAAGCAGTTTCATAAAGATTTTACTTTAACAAAATTCGCTAGAAGCCTTGTAATCAGAGAACAGCCGCATGTGTAACTGACTCACTCACTCACTGAGGTATACGAATTCTAGACCACTTCTAGACGAGCTAGAAACCTGAAATTTTGCATGCAGGTAGCTCATAGCTTGTAACCCCCAGGAAAATCGCCAAAACTGACGGTTTTTGTATCTTAACCCCCCCAAAAAAATATTTAAACCCCCCCCAAAAAAGGCTTATTTCAAAATTACAGTTTTTGAGCTCTAGCGGCCGAACGGATTGACCTATCGAAAAACCGACACCACCACGTGCCACGGATTTTGCAAGGTCTACAAATTTGTTCCTATGACATTTTGTCGTATCTCGCTCCCTTCACCCTTGGGTATCGCTAGATTTTTCAAATTTTAGGCAATTTCGACGGTTATTTTCTTGGTTTTTAATTTACTATCATTTTAATTTAGTATATAAATGCTTGATATTTGGCACTCAATATGTTTATACATTACTATTTACGAAACACTCGATAAACTAACATGTTTTAATAAGTAAACACATCAAAAAATTAAAAACCCTAATTGTTTCATAAATGACAAACTGCATTATCGACTTACTCAGGTTATTCTAGACAAGCTATAAACGTGGAATTAGGCCTATATGTAGCTTGTCCATTAAAACCTCCAGAAAAATTGCAAAAAGGTATAATTTTTAATCAGAACCACATAAAAAAAATTAAAAATGGAGGAAAATTTGAATATGTCCAAAATAGTGCTTTTTTATTTTAGCTCTATCGGACGAACGGATAGTCCTATCGATAAACGGAATACCTCCACTTGCCAAGGAATTTAGACGATCTAAAACTTTGACTTTTGTCGTATCTCGTATTCTTCACCATTAGATAGCGCTAGATTTTTTAAATTTCATAATTTTTTCAAGGTTTTGTGGTGTTTTTGCATTTTTTATCACGTGAACTGATTTTATGATTTATACCAATCGATCTAGGGGCGAAGCCTCCCACAATGGTCTAGGGATCTAGGGGTTGGGGAAGTGGGTTGGTAGGGGAGGTCTAGGAGGGGAGAGGGTTGCAAATTATCTGTTTGGGTATATGAGATATAGCATGCATGTGCCTTGAAACCTCAAATATCCTTAAACATTTCCAAACACTATTTCAATTTTAACCCCCTCATATTTAAATAACTGCTGATATGTCTATTTTGTTGTATAAGTAGTAGTATAATGTCGGTTCTAGGTCCTTAATATGACACCACTTTCACTTGAGCTAGGTACCCGGGCCACTGCCACGGGAACTAAGCACCCGAAAACTACCTGGGGGCGAAGCCCCCCACAGGGGTCTGGGGGCGGAGCCCCCAGCGAGCGAAGCGAGTCTAATATACTATACAGCCGCATGTGTAACTCACTCACTCACTCACTCAGGTATACGAATTCTAGACCACTTCTAGAGGAGCTAGAAACCTGAAATTTGGCATGCAGGTAGCTTATACCTTGAAACCCCCAGGAAAATCTTTAAAACTTACAATTTCATATTTGAAACTCCGTAAAAATTAATATAAATAATTTAGTTCTCGTTTTTTGAGGTTAACTGATGTCGGTAATTCAGTATGCAGCTCAATTGGTATGTTGTACTACGTTACCGACATGCATTATTATGTATTTCAAATTTTCGGTGCAGTATACAAAAATCTACATGGGTTTTTGCGTATAAGAGTTTTGTGGCAATCCAGTCACAATAAATGTCTTCCCTATTAAATATTTATAATTTTAAACTTAATTAAATATTCTTTCATGATCTCATAATTGTATCGACTGATAAAACTGTTATTTATTCCTTAATATCGAAAAATATAATTTTAGGTTCTCACTGGTAAGAAAAATCATTGTTTTAACCACGCTTTTGATGATTCGAACTATTATGAATCTTACGGTGATGATATAGTGTCAGATAACGTAATTTTTTTAGCCATGACAGTTTGATGCGTTACCCGTTTTTTCAATAATATTTGAACACAATTTTTAATTAGTTATAAAACAAATCTATGAGTTACGTAAACTACGTTGTTGACATGCATTATCTTGATTTCAAAATCTCATCGGGACTATAGTGAATGTAGTAAGCAGCTTTTTCTGTAATACAAATTTATCTATTTTTCTATTAAATCAATATATTCTTAACGCATTTTAAAGGAATTGGTAGTTACCCTACTACGTTATTACCTAAGGTTGTGTCTCGGGGGTAATAATATTTTCAAAATTCTGTAGGCCTTGTATTTCTGTAAGTACCCTTGAGAAACTCTGTATTTAATTTTGTTCAAGGTTGTATGACGGTTTTATCATCACTTACAGTTAGTACTTGAGGCTTGATATTTGGCACACAATATCTTCGCATTTATCTTCAAGAAGCGGTAGTTAAACTATCAAACCCCTCAAACAAATTAAAAGAACCTAATTGTTTTATAACTTAACAATCTGCTTTACCGACTTCTTCACGTAATGTATTTTTAATATACCTCTAGCAGCCAAAGGAATGGTCCAAACGAACAAAGCAGACCACCACGTGCCACGGATTTTAGACGATCTACAACTATGTTCTTTCACTTAAACCTCCCAAAAAATATGTCTTTAAGCTCCTGTCGATTTATTGGTTTTATTTTTATTTTTGTTGTTTATTTTACATGTTGCGCTCCACCGAGGGCAAACCCCCTTGTAAATTATGCCCTATTTGCTGCAGAAGGCTTCTAGTTACTCAGAAACATAGCAATTTAGACTGTTATTGGTGCTTTTATTCCTTATAAGGTTCAAAAGATGTCTTATAACAGTTTACAGACAAAGTTTAAAGACGACAATCAGGGTAGGGTTTTAACTTTTTACAAGCACTTACAATATTATACGTGGAGGGCTTCAGATTTAACATACAATACGTCTTCAAAACAAAGTATAATCCAGCAACAGCCGTATGACCAGTTTTAACCCCCCTCAAAATAATTTAAATCTTGGAAAAGATTATTCAATTTTAGGTTACGGTATTTTCAGAGATTCTGTGGTTTTTCCCCGTCACTTTAATGTACTTGATATATGCCTAATGTTTGGCACTCAATAAGTTTACACCACATTTGGTATGTAGCAGAAATCATATTACCAGTTTTCATAATTCATCCCAAACCATAAGCCATCAGTTTCATAAGCCATCAGAAAACTAAAAACCTAAACATCTGCTAAATTATCTTATTTCTACTAGACAATTTTTCATTTTAACCTCCCTAAAAAAATATTTAATTTCCCCCCAAAAAAGGCTTATTTTAAAATTCCATTTTTTTAGCTCTAGCGGTTAAACGGATTGTCCTATCCAAAAACAGACAACACTATGTGCTACGGATTTTGCAAGATCTACAACTTTAGTCCTGTGACTTTTTGCCGTATCTCGTCTCCTTCACCCTTATATAGCTCTAGATTTTTTCAAATTTTGGGATTTTGTGGCAATTTTTTATTTCCAATCACGTTAATATACTTGATGGAGGCCTCACATGTAGTAAATAGCAGCCGAAATATGACCAGTTTTTATTAATTAAACCTTTCGGAAAAACAAAAACTCTTAAAATCTACAGATTTGACCGTTTTCTAAGTATAAGTAGTAAGGAAATGCCGATTCTGGAACATTTGTTATTAATTAGAATAAACGCATCACCATTTATACTTTAACTAGGATCGTGAGATATGGAATGCGTGTGCGTTGCACCTTTTATTCCCAAATCCTACTATTTTTAGTTTGAACTATCTCAAAAAATAGATAATTGTGAATACAAAAATCAAAATGTAGACTTTTTATTGGAGCTCTAGCGGCCGAACGGGTTGTCCTATCGAAAAACGAAGACCACCACGTGCCACGGATTTTAGACGAACTAAAACTTTAGTCCTATGACATTTTGCCGTACCTCACCCCCTTCACCCTTAGGTAGCACTAGATTTTTTAAATTTAAATTTTTTCCAAGATTTTTTCGTGGTTTTTAATGTTTTGTCGCTCTAATATAGAACTTACAGGCATAATATTTATCACACAGTATTCCTACATTACAATTAGTACCAAGCAACACTCCCACGCCCAGATTAAATATCTTAAACACCAAACAAAATCAATGTCTGAGCTTTTGTAGATTTTTCCGTGTTTTTCGGGTGTTTTTATGTTGCGCTCTGTTGAAGGTAAAATACCTTCATATTTCAATCAGATAAAATCATGTCATATTTGTTGCAGAAGGCTTGTAGTTACCCAAAGGCATACTATTTCAGGTTGTTAACAGTGGTCGTATTCGTTATCAGGTTCAAAAGACGCCTTATAAAGGTTCCATTATACATCAGTTAAGGGTATTATTTTTTTCAAGTACTTAGGTAATGCATGGAGGCTTAAAATCTGACATACTACGTCTCAATGCAAACTAGTATTCATCAACAGGCATATGACGAGATTGTATAGATTGAACCCTTAAAAATAATCAAAGCCTTGGTATAGTTGTAGAATTCAGGTCTTAAATAGAATTTGGACCAACTTACATTAAACTGTGGCCAAACAGCGACCTGGGGGCGAAGCCCCCCACAGGGGTCTGGGGGCGGAGCCCCCAGCGAGCGAAGCGAGTCTAAAATATATACAGCCGCATGTGTAACTCACTGACTGACTGACTGACTGACTGACTGACTGACTGACTGACTGACTGACTGAGGTATACGAATTCTAACCCACTTCTAGATATGCTAGGGTCTTGAAATTTGGCATGCACGTAGCTTAATGTTTGAAAACTCTAGGAAAATTCACAAAATTTCCAAGTTTATATTACATTTCCCTTTACAATTGAAATAAATAATTTAGTTCTCGTTTTTGAGGTTAACTGATGTCGGTAATGCAGTATGAAGATCAATTGGTATGTTGTACTGGTTGTATTACGAATTTAAATATTTTTGTTATTAAACTTATTTATTTTTAAAATGTTTCATGTATTTTGTACATAGGCCAGGCGTACAAATGTATTTCTTATACATCACAAAGATGATCTAAATTAAGTATTTAAAATGAATTTGTTAAATTGTTCTCTTAATGAAAGCTTCTCATGAACACCACACTGTGAAACGGATTCTAGACGATCTACAACGAGGTTTTATCATCGCAGATAATATTTACAAATTATTCTAATGAATTTAAAGTATTTACTCTCAAATAATCGCTAAAACCAAATAATTATCACATAAAGTAGATTTGTTGGTCTTTTGGTTGGTTTTTGTTTCACATAGTTTGTGGGAAAAGCCACATTAAATAGGTTAAATATGTTACGGTAGTCTAATCCATTTAAAAATACAAGTTGTCAAACGGTACAGTCAACAGCATAGGGAAAATGAGAAAAAGCGGTATGAGGAGAAGGGGTCTGCAGTATTATGTGATTCAGCAGTCCTCCTGTATAAGAATTTAAACGCCTGAAAAAAAACAAAAATAAACATGACATGTTATTATTTTTTGCTTAGTATTATTGTATTTTAGGGCCACTTAAAGGATCAAAAGGATTGTTATTTAGGAAACATAAACAACAGATACTTTATAGCTATTATGTATGGTATGTTTATGTTGTGATGATTTAAATATTTAAAAATTAGAAAACTTCAGAATTAAAATATATTTATTTGTTGTACGGATGTAAATTATTTCTTTACAATGAAATGATACATGGAGGCTTGTATTTCGCCACATACTATTTATATCTTAGTTCATCGCATCAAAAATAAAATTGTGAATGAATTATTCTTGTAATAAAAGCTTCTCGTGAACGCCACTGTATTCTAGACGATATACAACGGGGTTTCCCCCTACAAAATCAGAAATCACATCTTGATGGCTTATGTATGAAAATCAGTTTCATAAAGTTTTTACTTTAAAAAAAAAGCTAGAAGCCTTGTAATCAGAACACTATGTGGATTATTTTAGGTATTAATCAACATTGTTTAGTTGCTACAAACATAATATTTTATGGTTGCAATAGTTGTTTAAGGTAGTTTAAGCCATTTAAAAATACAAGTTGTTACATAAGGGTAAAACTTAAATATTTTCTTTTGGATATTAATATATTCTACACACTTAATTTGTATCTGATGACCTATTAATTGTCACACGATTTCCCTTCCAGGGCCTCTTTTCCTAAACTATGCCTAGAGTCTTATAATTTAGCATCTAATTTCTGAATACTATGACCTTTATAAGAGGGGTTTTTACACTCGGTTAAGCACAAAGTGCATAACATACAAGAAAAAAGCATTTAAAAAATCTATCAAAGTTAAAATATTTCTATTTGTTGGTTATTTTAACCATCAAAACTGGGTGTCTCACTATACAGATAAATACTCAGTATGATGCTAGATTTTTAAAATTTTACTATTTGTAGTTTTAACTGCATTAAAAAATAAAATGGCGAATAATAATCAATTCAAAATGTAGTACCTTTTTAGTTGAGCTCTAGCAGCCAAACGGATGGCCCCATTGAAAAACGAAGAGCTTTACGTGGCACGGAATTGAGACGATCTACAACTTTATCCTATGACTTTTTGCCGTTTCTTGACCTATTCACCCTTCACGCTAGATTTTTCAAATTTTAGCAATTTTTCAAGATTGATTCGTTGTTTTCAATTGTTTGTCTTACTAATATATAACATAGAGGCCTAATATTTGACACACAGTATCCCTACATTACAATAATTATCTAGCAGGAGTCATACGCCCACATCCTTTCACTGAAACTTCCCAAAAAATACAACGTCTTTAAGCTCCTGTCGATTTATTGGTTTTATTTATATTTTTTTTTGTATATTTTACATGTTGCGCTCCACCGAGGGCAAACCCCCTTATAAATTATGCCCTATTTGCTACAGAAGGCTTCTGGTTACTCAGAAACATATCAATTTAGACTGTTATTGGTGCTTTTATTCCTTATAAAGTTCAAAAGATGTCTTATAACAGTGTACAGACAAAGTTTAAAGATGACAACCAGGGTAGGATTTTAATTTTTTTACAAGCATTTACAATATAATACGTGGAGGGCTTCAAATTTAACATACAATACGTCTTCAAAACAAAGTATAATCCAGCAACAGCCGTATGACCAGTTTTAATGATTTCAACCCCCTCAAAATAATTTAAGGTTAATTTTCAGAGATTCTGTGGTTTTCCCCTGTCACTTTAATGTACCTGATATATGCCTAATGTTTGGCACTCAATAAGTTTACACCACATTTGGTATGTAGCAGAAATCGTATGACCAGTTTTCATAATTCATCCCAAACCATAAGCCATCAGAAAACTAAAAACCTAAACATCTGCTAAATTATCTTATTTATACTAGACAATTTTTCATTTTAACCCTCCTAAAAAAATATTTAATTTCCCCCAAAAAAAGGCTTATTTTAAAATTCCATTTTTTGAGCTCTAGCGGTTAAACGGATTGTCCTATCAAAAAACAGACAACACTATGTGCTACGGATTTTGCAAGATCTACAACTTTAGTCCTATGACTTTTTGTCGTATCTCGTCTCCTTCACCCTTAGATAGCTCTAGATTTTTTGAGATTTTGTGGCAATTTTTTATTTCCCATCACGTTAATATACTTGATGGAGGCCTAATATTGGGCACGCAGTATGTCTACATCACATGTAGTAAATAGCAGCCGAAATATGACCAGTTTTTATTAATTAAGCCTTTCGGAAAAACAAAAACTCTTAAAATCTATGGATTTGACCGTTTTCTAAGTATAAGTAGTAAGGAAATGCCGATTCTGGAACAATTGTTATTAATTAGAATACACGCATCACCATTTATACTTTAACTAGGATCGTGAGATATGGAACGCGTGTGCGTTGCACCTTTTATTCCCAAATCCTACTATTTTTAGTTTGAACTATCTCAAAAAAATAGATAATTTTGAATACAAAATCAAAATGTAGACTTTTTTATTGGAGCTCTAGCGGCCGAACGGGTTGTCCTATCGAAAAACGAAGACCACCACGTGCCACGGATTTTAGACGAACTAAAACTTTAGTCCTATGACATTTTGCCGTACCTCACCCCCTTCACTCTTAGGTAGCGCTAGATTTTTTAAATTTAAATTTTTTCCAAGATTTTTTCGTGGTTTTTAATGTTTTGTCGCTCTAATATAGAACTTAGAGGCCTAATATTTATCACACAGTATTCCTACATTACAATTAGTACCAAGCAACACTCCCACGCCCAGATAAAATATCTTAAACACCAAACAAAATCAATGTCTTTGAGCTTTTGTAGACTTTTTCGGGTGTATTTTTTATGTTGCGCTCTGTCGAAGGTAAAATCCCTTATAAATCATGTCATATTTGTTGCATAAGGCTTGTAGTTACCCAAAGGCATACTATTTCAGGTTGTTAACGGTGTTCGTATTCCTTATCAGGTTCAAAAGACGCCTTATAAAGGCTCCATTATACATCAGTTAAGGGTATTATTTTTTTCAAGTACTTAGGTACTTTTCATGGAGGCTTAAAATCTAACATACTACGTCTCCATGCAAACTAGTATTCATCAACAGGCATATGACCAGTTTTTATAGATTGAACCCTTAAAAATAATCAAAGCCTTGGAATAGTTGTATAATTCAGGTCTTAAATAGAATTTGGACCAATTTACATTAAACTGTGGCCAAACAGCGACCTGGGGGCGAAGCCCCCCACAGGGGTCTGGGGGCGGAGCCCCCAGCGAGCGAAGCGAGTCTAATATATATACAGCCGCATGTGTAACTGACTCACTGAGGTATACGAATTCTAGACCACTTCTAGACGAGCTAGAAACCTGAAATTTTGCATGCAGGTAGCTTTTACCTTGTAACCCCCAGGAAAATTGCCAAATTTGACAATATTTTTATTTTAACCCCCCTAAAAAAAATATTTAAATTCCCCCCAAAAAGGCTTATTTTAAAATTACACTTTATGAGCTCTAGCGGCCGAACGGATGGTCCTATCAAAAAACGGACACCATCACGTGCCACGGATTTTGCAAGATCTACAACTTTGTTCCTATGACTTTTTGTCGTATCTCGTCTCCTTCACCCTTAGATAGCTCTAGATTTTTCAAATTTTGAGATTTTGTGGCGGTTTTTTATTTCCTATCACGTTAATATACTTGATGGAGGCCTAATATTGGGCACGCAGTATGTCTACATCACACTTAATAAATATCAGCAGAAATATGACGACTTTTTATTAATTAAACCTGTCGAAAAATGAAAAACTCTAAATATCTTTCGATATGACCGTTTTCTTAGTATAAGTAGTGGTGTATTGGGGGTTCTGTGCCAATTTACATTATTGGACATACATGTGACACCAATAATACTTAAGCTAAAGACGTGAGATTTGGTATGCATGTGCCTTGCACCTTTTCTTCCCAAATCCTCCTATTTTTAGTTTGAACTAACTCAAACAAATAAATAATTGTGAATAAAAATATCAAAACGTAGTATTTTTTTTATTTGAGCTCTAGCGGCAGAACGGGCTGTCCTATCGAAAAACGAAGACCACCACGTGCCACGGATTTTAGACAAACTACAACTTTAGTCCTATGACATTTCGCCGTATCTCACCCCCTTCACCCTTAGATAGTGCTAGATTTTTTAAATTTAAACTTTTTTCATAGATTTGTTCGTGGTTTTTAATGGTTTGTCGCTCTAATATAGAACTTAGAGGCCTAATACTTATCACACAGTATTTATACATTATAATTAGTACCAAGCAATACTCCCACGCCCAGATTAAGTATCTTAAACACCCAAAAAATCAAAGTTTTAGGGCTCTTGTAGACTTTTCGTTTTTTTGGGTACATTTTCATGTTGCGCTCTGTCGAGGGTAAAATCTCTTATAAATCATGTCATATTTGTTGCAGAAGGCTTGTAGTTACCCAAAGTCATAGTATTTCAGGTTGTTAACGGTGGTCGTATCTCTTATAAGGTTCAAAATATGCCTTTTAAAGGCTACTTTATACATCAGTTAAGGGTATAATTTTTTTCAAGCACTTAGGTAATACATGGAGGCTTAAAATTTAACAAACTACGTCTATAGTATAGTATTCATCAATTCTATAATAGTATTCTATAATAGTATTCATCAACAGGCATATTGCCAGATTTTATAGGTTAAACCCTTGAAAATAATCAAAGCCTTGGAACAGTTGTAGAATTTAGGTCTTAAATAGAATTTGGACCAATTTACATTAAACTGTGGCCAAACAGCGACCTGGGGGCGAAGCCCCCCACAGGGGCCTAGTGGGGAGGCGGAGCGATTTTTAAATTGTTGTATACTCTAATTTTGTACTGCTAGGCCTAAATTTGTTCACTCAATAAGTCTACTTTACATTTTGAGTTTACTTAGGACCTCGGATTATTAGCGTAATTAAACCATGTGTCATAGGTACTACGACAGGGACTTGGGGGCGAAGCCCCAAACAGGGGCCTGGGGGGAGGCGGAGCGATTTTTAAATTGTTGTATACTCTAATTTTGTACTGCTAGGCCTAAATTTGTTCACTCAATAAGTCTACTTTACATTTTGAGTTTACTTAGGACCTCGGATTATTAGCGTAACTAAACCATGTGCCATAGGTACTACGACAGGGACTTGGGGGGAAGCTCCCCACAGGGGTCTGGGGGCGGAGCCCCCAGCGAGCGAAGCGAGTCTAATATATATACAGCCGCATGTGTAACTCACTCACTGAGGTATACAAATTCTAGACCACTTCTAGACAAGCTAGAAACCTGAAATTTGGCACGCAGGTAGCTTTTACCTTGTAACCCCCACGAAAATTGCCAAATTTGACATTTTTTATATTTTAACCCCCCTAACAAAATTATTTAAATTCCCCCCAAAAAGACTTATTTTAAAATTCCAGTTTTTGAGCTCTAGCGGCCGAACAGATGGTCCTATCAAAAACGCACACCACCACGTTCCACGGATTTTGGAAGATCTACAACTTTGGTTCTATCACTTTTTGTCGTATCTCGTCTCTTTCACCGTTAGATAGCTCTAGATTTTTTTTCAAATTTTGAGATTGTATGGAGGTTTTTTATTTCCCATCACGTTAATATACTTGATGGAGGCCTAATATTAGGCACGCAGTATGTCTACATCACACTTAGTAAATAGCAGCAGAAATATGACAAATTTTTATTACTTAAACCTGTTGAAAAATCAAAAACTCTTAAAATCTGTAGATCTTACCGTTTTCTAAGTATAAGTAGTAAGGAAATGCCGATTCTGAAACAATTGTTATTAATTAGAATTCACGTATCACCATTTAACTTTAACTAGGATCGTGAAATATGGCATGCGTGTGCGTTGCACATTTTCTCCCCAAATCCTTCTATTTTTAGTTTGAACTATCCCAAAAAAATAAATAATTGTGAAAAAAAATTCAAAATGTGTTCTTTTTGTATTTGAGCTCTAGCGGCCAAACGGATTATTCTATCGAAAAAACCAAGACCACTTCGTCCCACGGATTTTAGACGAACTACAACTTTAGTCCTATGACATTTTGCCGTATCTCACCCCCTTCACCCCTAAGTAGCGCTAGATTTTAAACTTTTTAGATTTTTCCAAGATTTGTTCGTGGTTTTTAATGGTTTGTCGCTCTAATATAGAACTTAGAGGCCTAATAATTATCACTCAGTATTCCTACATTACAATTTGTACCAAGCAACACTCCCACGCCCAGATTAAATATCTTAAATACACAAAAAAATCAAAGTCTTATAGCTTTTATAGATTTTTTCGTATTTTTCGGGTATCTTTTTTATGTTGAGCTCTGTCGAGGGTAAAATCCCTTATAAATCATGTCATATTTGTTGCAGAAGGCTTGAAGTTACCCAAAGTCATGGTATTTCACGTTTTTAACGGTGGTCGTATTCCTTACAAGGTTCAAAAGACGCCTTATAAAGGCTTCATTATACATCAGTTAAGGTTATTGATTTTTTCAAGTACTTAGGTAATACATGGAGACTTAAAATTTAACATACAAAGTCTCCATGCCAACTAGTATTTAAGGGTAATCATTTTTTCGAGTGCTTAGGTAATACATTGAGGCTTAAAATTTAACATACTACGTCTCCATAACAAGTCGTATTCAGCAACAGGCATATGACCGGATTTTATAGGTTAAACCCTTAAAATAATCAAAGCCTTAGAATAGTTGTAGAATTCAGGTCTTAAATAGAATTTGGACCAATTTACATTAAACTGTGGCCAAACAGCGACCTGGGGGCAAAGCCCCCCACAGGGGTCTGGGGGCGGAGCCCCCAGCGAGCGAAGCGAGTTGGATATATACACTCCATAAGAATAATTTAAAACGGAAAGCGTAAAGGTATATTAAAGAAACTTGGTAAGCAGCTTTGTGTGTTACTAAGAGTACAATGAATAAATATACGCATTGGAAATTCGCTGAGTACGCAGGTTTGCTGCGACGGGGTATTTATTATACTTCAAAATACAACCCCGCCCCAGTTGCGACTATATATATTGATCGACACTATTGTAGTCACATACATGTCTCTAAATGCGCAAATACGTCCAACCAGCACCTGTGAATCCACCGTCCTGTTAAAGTACTTTGTCATTTGATTGATTAAATTGTGTTCTTACTACTATTAAACATTTATAGCTTCCAAAATAGGAACAGGTCCTTATTTTAATCTGATGCTTTATTCATACTGAAATTCAGCTAAATCAGTATCTAGCTTTGAGGCAGTAGAGAAATAAATGTAGACTTATAAACTATTTAGTCTTGGTACTTCCTTGCTTAAATCAACTGTTTGTTTGTATCTAAAACAACATCGTTTGCAACTTAAGGTTGAGGTTTCAGTGTCTTACCCAGAGTTCCTTCTCAGAGGTGGGGGGTGTAAAGGTCCTCAGAAAATGGTGCCAAAATTGAATGCGTAAAATGTTTGTAATTAAGGTAATTTCTGCCAGTGGCGTAACTGCCGGGCCCGCAGGGCCTGCAGTGCGGGGGAGCCCACAGGGCCTAAGGGGCCTGCAAAACGAAGTGGCGGGGCCCACGGCCCGAGGTAAAACCTCTGGCGGGCTCACATAAAGGGATGAAATTATTATTTTTAATTTTCAAAATACCAATAATGTTGTTAGTCAAACTTTAAGAATACATTTATTTTTAGCCTAGTAATAGATCTTTCATTCGTTGTGATTAGTGTTTAATAAATGACACAGTTTAAAACTGCAATATGGTTAATATTTTAATTTTCCTCAATCCTAATTACTTTAAAAGTAAAATTTAAAGTGAGCTAATTTAACAAATATTTCATTATTTTGCAAATCAATTTTAAAATGTTCGTTAGTAGTGCCAGTAAAGTTTTTGAACTGTGTTTTTGAAGGTGAGTCAGCATTAAGATATTCATAAATGATAAATCGGGGGCTCATGATAAGATCCTTTTCAAAACCTCAAGGTACAACCGTAACACTATAGCGGCCATTTCACTCCAAAATGAATATAAATCCACTCCAAATACCTTTTCCACATTTGAATTAATTTGAACAGGAACAGATAGAATTGCTGACCTGGGATCTGGCTTCACGCTTTGACTCGACTCTTGTCGGCTTAATTTTTAGGTATTTAATGCTACATTGACGTGATGAAACTATTAAAATATTATAGATAGCCTAAATGAGAACCTTTTGGGCGTTATTAAATCACTAAAACTATACAATGCTGCAGGCTGGAAATGACTGAAGTTATGTATTTGGAGGTTAGGAAACATCCGAGTCATGCAACCTTATCCCAGAATCTATAATAATGGATAGGGGTAGGGTGAAACTACGATTATAATAAATGGGGGGTGAGGGCCTAAAAATAATTTTGCGCCCAACAAAATCAGTTACGCCACTGATTTCTACACTACAAACAAAACTTCGTCAACACGACTCTATACTTACATTTCTTAAAAATTGTTTAAATTTAATAAATATCGTAAAAAACATGATCTGAATTGTATTCGATTTGTGTGAACGCATACTAACTAAATAAGAAATCGATATGTGTAGGTGGATGCTAACTAAATAAATCATATTATCATAGCCACTATTTCTTTCAAAATGGTGCAAATTGTATGACTTTCTTTGATAATTTACTTGATGTACGGCCAAGTAGCTCTTGTGCAGTGTTAATATCCGGAGAAAATAATTCTCATAACTTAAATCTAAAATACCTCTATTTGTATTCCTTATTTCACGACTTCCACACGCAGGTGAACTACATAAAATCATAAATCAAAATTATTGCTTTAAACCTTCAATTAAAAGTTATGCAAGACCTAAAAGGTTTAAACGTTGAACACAGTTTTTTTTTTTATTACTTATGTCTCTCCAAAATAAATATAGATTTAATTTAGTGTCAATTTAATATACAGAGTGTCAAAAAAACCTTTCAGGACTTTGGTATATGATTCCCCATACAAAAAGAAAGAAACAAGTCCATGTGAATGTATGTCCTAAAACGCTTAGTTTTCTGTCTATCTGTCTGTATGTGTGTTTTACTTAATACTTTATATCTTAGGAACATCTGAATGTATCATCTTCAAACTTAGTACATGTATTACATCTAATAAGACTCATGTTAGTATGGAATATCAAGTTTCTACTTTGTACCATTCCAAAATGGAGGCCATTTACGTTTTTCAAAGCTAAATATCTTTAGAACCATAATATATAGAAACAAATTGTAGGAATTAATAATGCTGTGTCATTTTGTCCTAAAAATTATGGTATGAAGATTG
Source organism: Allygus modestus (assembly GCA_963675035.1). Lineage (NCBI taxonomy): Eukaryota > Metazoa > Arthropoda > Insecta > Hemiptera > Cicadellidae > Allygus > Allygus modestus. The sequence goes on from OY776111.1 coordinate 227,019,529, forward strand.
CAGCAATATGATAAAAAATAACTGAGAAATTGTCATTTGTATAAATTAAAACATGCTTTTTTGCCATTTCTGGACTAAAACATCATATTCTTTTGACTATTAAAAATCAAAATTTCCCCGTTATTTTTAATACTGTTAATAAAATCTTCTTATCATTAGTTGTAAGACAAAATGACACAACCTTTTTGATTATTAGAGATTTTAGAACTTTTAGAAGAAAAAAACCCTCGAGTTATTTGTACTTTTTTCATTTTTGTGCTTGTAACTCCTAACTGACGCGATGCCTTGAACAGAAAATGTTATACTTGGCAAATTTGGCATGCAATTTTCGTAGAATTTTTACGGTTATGTCGAATTCGAACCACACAACATAATCATATATCTAACCGGTAAATGTTATAGTAATGTCATCTACTTTAAATTTGGTAAGCATAACATTTTCTGTACGGTACATTGCTTTATTAATAGTTACAAGCACAAAAAAGAAAAAGTGCAAAACAATGGAAAATTTTCGCCTTCCAAAGGTTTTCCCATGGTTTTCGAGGTTGTGAACTTAGTTTCAAAACTCCCGTACTATTCCAAACAATCCTGAAAACATAATGCTTACCGGATTTATAATGTTCGCTGCAATATACATATATATTCAACTAATAAATGAATTATAATTTTTAGGTTAGAATAAACCCCCCAAAACATAAACATGTTATTTCGAGTATGATTCAAAAACTAAAATTATCTCTAGTTATTCCACATTTTTTAACCCTTATATGACTAGCCTAAAAATATATTCTAATCTCTTAACTAATCAGTGATCGCACGACGGGACGTTCATAGTTCATTAGAGGCAGACGACACAACGTCGCGTCGGCGCCGTGGCGCACACTGATTCAACATTAGGGAAATCTAGACAAAACTCACATTTTCAAAGGTTGGAGAATCTAGGAAAAAAATAATTATAATGCTATTTCCTTTTAAAAAGGACGCCATGACATTCAATATATTGGAATTTTGCACTTTCCAATCTTACAGTATAATTTTAAGCTTTCAGGTTTACAGGGATCAGTGGTTTTGGTTTATTTGACCCGTACCGTACAAGAAAATGTGCCTGATTTTAAAAAGTAAACTGATTATTTAATACCATACGGGCAGAGTTAATTTTGCATATTATTGTACTAGTTTTGTCTAGAAATAGTAGTCTATAGCTTTATGGTTAATTAAATTAAAATAAACTTAAAAGCCAATATTTTTGTATTTTAATACAGTAGTTAACTGAAAGTACCCTATCCAATGTGATCGATCTTAATATTTAGTGTTTTTGGAATCTTTATACTTATATCTTAAAAGTTAAATAATAATTAGGTGGAACCAGGCGCATGTACGAAAAATACTTATGCTATATATTCAAGTTGTGGTTATTACTGATGCTCAACTCTGGGATGAAATATGCTTCTTCCGGTATGTTACCTAATATGCAATGACTAAATGTATGAAAAATTACTGTAAAATGTCTTATACGTCACCTTAAAAACATATTTTATGAAGTATTTTTACATTATAAAACATCCATTTATTTTACAGAAGCTACATTTTATATGCCACAGATACTTTCATTCGCATTTTAATTAAAATCTAATTCTCCTGAAAACTACGATATAATCTTTCACTTTGTGTCTAATATACTAAATAACATAGTAAATTTCTTCTAGTAATGCGCATAAATATTCCACTTTATGCTATATGTTTTGGTTAGTGTAAGGGTTTAGTGAGTTTCATCCAATGTGAGTGTAATATTTCTATCATTGCTTTTAAATCGTGTAACTTAAAACTAATGAACATATTATGTTGTTATAATTACCCTTGGAGGAAATGTGGTTGACATAACTATGTTGCCCTATAAAAACTTATACAGAAAACGGGATCTAATTCCCAAAAATAATTTTTATTTTCGTAATACACTATCCGGTTGCACATAATTATTAGCCTATAGAACTTGTAACTTAGAGGAATCAAGATTACAACAACTACAAATTTAGCTCGATCAGTTTATGTAAGGTACTTTCAGTCCACAAATGTATTAAATTAAACATAATTAAAAAACGAACATTTCAGTTTTATAAGCTATGAAGCTATACTATTTATAGGCAAAACTAGTAATAAAATCAAATAAATGAACTCCCTTATCATACTTTATAATTGGTTGCGCTTGATTGTTCAAATTTGATATTAATAGACGTGTGATACAGCATAAATATTGATACGGTAAAAAAGTTATTATACGTTAAAGATTAAAAATACGGTGTTTGCTAAAATAATAAATTAAAGAAACACCGTTCTCTGTGACCCTAAAAGTTCCAAATTATATACTGTAATGTTGACACGTGGATGATTGTCAAAATGCTGCATTCTTGATACCCTTTTTAATGGAGGAGCATTATACTAGGTTTATCAGGAGAATCCAACCTCTAAAATTAAATTTTTGTCCGAATTTTCCGTTGTTGTACCACTGCGCCACTCGCAAACGCTACAGGCCTAACAGAAAATATACATTAGAACAAGGAGTTTGATGAACAATAATATAGGCCGAAACCAATTAAAATATAATGACCATTTTACAAAATAAATGCCATCTTCTTAAACACTGTAAGATGCATTTCACAAGGAATATTAACTACATGATTGGTAAGCCAAAACCCATAAGATTGGTGTATATATGGATTCTTAAAATTATGATGGATCCTTTCATTGGTGTCAGAGATAAAATAAATTTTCTTCTAAAAAAATTGGCCATTACTAAAAATATGGAATTGTCCTTTTACCACGGACAAATTAAGAATAATTTAAAATGGAGATCAAACCTAATAAAGTTAATAAACCAATACTACAACAACAATTAATAAAATAGGTGCAGGGAATATTCTGAATAACTGAAGTTAGAGAGCGATACAAGATAAAAATGTAACGTGCATGTCTGCCAACACACAAATGTTAAGCATTGTACGACATCTGGAATATGTTTAGTTATGCAAAAGATTTTTGCAACTCTCTTACTTTTAAAACAAATAAGTTACTGGCGTGTAAAATCCTACTCCATTTTTTTAAAATTTCGAAGGGGGTTATACCTTGCCAAGGCATATAGAGAACTTGCAAAACTACCATTATTAGCTTCCTAATTATCCACTAGATTTAAGCTCCATCTTTCAAGATGTCCACAAGGTTTACGACACTACTGACCATCTATCAACAGTTCGAAAAAGTTAATGACTTAATCTGATCAAAGCTAATGCACTTTTCTGCGGTATAAGTGATCTAATTGCGTCTAACCCATTCTTCAATGACCGCATTGATGGACATGTGTTGGCGGACTGTCATGGGTGACAGTGTAGGCTACCTCGGCTACGCAACCAGCTACCTTGTCATAGTTGCGCAGTATTCTCCTGCGGTATAAGTGATCTAATTGCTACTACCCTATTCTTCAATGACCGTATTGATGGACATGTGTTGGCGGACTGTCATGGGTGACAGTGTAGGCTACCTCGGCTACGCAATCAGCTACCTTGTCATAGTTGCGCAGTATTCTCCTGTGGTATAAGTGATCTAATTGCAACTACCCCATTCTTCAATGACCGTATTGATGGACATGTGTTGGCGGACTGTCATGGGTGACAGTGTAGGCTACCTCGGCTACGCAATCAGCTACCTTGTTATAGTTGCGCAGTATTCTCCTGCGGTATAAGTGATCTAATTGCGTCTAACCCATTCTTCAATAACCGCATTGATGAACATGTGTTGGCGGACTGTCATGAGTGACAGTGTATGCTACCTCGGCTACGCAATCAGCTACCTTGTCATAGTTGCGCAGTATTCTCCTGCGGTATAAGTGATCTAATTGCTACTACCCTATTCTTCAATGACCGCATTGATGGACATGTGTTGGCGGACTGTCATGGGTGACAGTGTAGGCTACCTCGGCTACGCAACCAGCTACCTTGTCATAGTTGCGCAGTATTCTCCTGCGGTATAAGTGATCTAATTGCGACTACCCTATTCTTCAATGACCGCATTGATGGACATGTGTTGGCGGACTGTCATGGGTGACAGTGTAGGCTACCTCGGCTACGCAACCAGCTACCTTGTCATAGTTGCGCAGTATTCTCCTGCGGTATAAGTGATCTAATTGCGACTACCCTATTCTTCAATGACCGCATTGATGGACATGTGTTGGCGGACTGTCATGGGTGACAGTGTAGGCTACCTCGGCTACGCAACCAGCTACCTTGTCATAGTTGCGCAGTATTCTCCTGCGGTATAAGTGATCTAATTGTGACTACCCCATTCTTCAATGACCGCATTGATGGACATGTGTTGGCGGACTGTCATGAGTGACAGTGTAGGCTACCTCGGCTACGCAACCAGCTACCTTGTCATAGTTGCGCAGTATTCTCCTGCGGTATAAGTGATCTAATTGTGACTACCCCATTCTTCAATGACCGCATTGATGGACATGTGTTGGCAGACTGTCATGGGTGACAGTGTAGGCTACCTCGGCTACGCAACCAGCTACCTTGTCATAGTTGCGCAGTATTCTCCTGCGGTATAAGTGATCTAATTGTGTCTACCCCATTCTTCAATGACCGTATTGATGGACATGTGTTGGTGGACTGTCATGGGTGACAGTGTAGGCTACCTCGGCTACGCAATCAGCTACCTTGTCATAGTTGCGCAGTATTCTCCTGCGGTATAAGTGATCTAATTAAGTCTACCCCATTCTTCTTCAATGACCGCATTGATGGACATGTGTTGGCGGACTGTCATGGGTGACAGTGTAGGCTACCTCGGCTACGCAATCAGCTACCTTGTCATAGTTGCGCAGTATTCTCCTGCGGTATAAGTGATCTAATTGTGACTACCCCATTCTTCAATGACCGCATTGATGGACATGTGTTGGCAGACTGTCATGGGTGACAGTGTAGGCTACCTCGGCTACGCAACCAGCTACCTTGTCATAGTTGCGCAGTATTCTCCTGCGGTATAAGTGATCTAATTGTGTCTACCCCATTTTTCAATGACCGTATTGATGGACATGTGTTGGTGGACTGTCATGGGTGACAGTGTAGGCTACCTCGGCTACGCAATCAGCTACCTTGTCATAGTTGCGCAGTATTCTCCTGCGGTATAAGTGATCTAATTAAGTCTACCCCATTCTTCTTCAATGACCGCATTGATGGACATGTGTTGGCGGACTGTCATGGGTGACAGTGTAGGCTACCTCGGCTACGCAATCAGCTACCTTGTCATAGTTGCGCAGTATTCTCCTGCGGTATAAGTGATCTAATTGCGACTACCCCATTCTTCAATGACCGTATTGATGGACATGTGTTGGCGGACTGTCATGGGTGACAGTGTAGGCTACCTCGGCTACGCAATCAGCTACCTTGTCATAGTTGCGCAGTATTCTCCTGCGGTATAAGTGATCTAATTGCTACTACCCTATTCTTCAATGACCGCATTGATGGACATGTGTTGGCGGACTGTCATGGGTGACAGTGTAGGCTACCTCGGCTACGCAACCAGCTACCTTGTCATAGTTGCGCAGTATTTTCCTGCGGTATAAGTGATCTAATTGCGTCTACCCCATTCTTCAATGACCGCATTGATTGACATGTGTTGGCGGACTGTCATGGGTGACAGTGTAGGCTACCTCGGCTACGCAACCAGCTACCTTGTCATAGTTGCGCAGTATTCTCCTGCGGTATAAGTGATCTAATTGCGACTACCCCATTCTTCAATGACCGTATTGATGGACATGTGTTGGCGGACTGTCATGGGTGACAGTGTAGGCTACCTCGGCTACGCAATCAGCTACCTTGTCATAGTTGCGCAGTATTCTCCTGCGGTATAAGTGATCTAATTGCGACTACCCCATTCTTCAATGACCGTATTGATGGACATGTGTTGGCGGACTGTCATGGGTGACAGTGTAGGCTACCTCGGCTACGCAATCAGCTACCTTGTCATAGTTGCGCAGTATTCTCCTGCGGTATAAGTGATCTAATTGCGACTACCCCATTCTTCAATGACCGCATTGATGGACATGTGTTGGCGGACTGTCATGGGTGACAGTGTAGGCTACCTCGGCTACGCAATCAGCTACCTTGTCATAGTTGCGCAGTATTCTCCTGCGGTATAAGTGATCTAATTAAGTCTACCCCATTCTTCTTCAATGACCGCATTGATGGACATGTGTTGGCGGACTGTCATGGGTGACAGTGTAGGCTACCTCGGCTACGCAATCAGCTACCTTGTCATAGTTGCGCAGTATTCTCCTGCAAATCACGCCGTCACTGGTCAAGGTGGGATTTAATTAGTCCGCAGCACTGATTACCACGACCTCTTTTAAGATCGGTCATGTTTGTGTGAGTGGACCTAGGATGTTTGTGTTAGTGTGTAAGGGAAAATATTCTTGAAACTGCAAAATAAAAAACAGGTTTTCTATAAATAATTAATATATCGTGTTGGATAATCGGGACGGATAAAAATAACACTCGAGTGTTAATGTGAACATACTCGAGCTGTTGAATGAGCTGTAAATCAAATATGTTACTGTGATTGATCAACTTACAACGGAAGCCTAGTATATCAACCTAGAAGATTGAAAATCGATTGCTTATGAATGATTGAATTATGAAACTTCCCTGTGAAAATCGATTGCTTATGAATGATTGAATTATGAAACTTCCCTGTCGACCTCCATGCAAACTTCAGTACTCGAATATGCCGTTGCGATCACAATTGCGTGTGAACTTTACTAGTTACTTACTGAGTTGAACTTCATCGACCACGAAGGTGTCAACTACACTCGACATATTTGTCGCAAATGCATTCCTTTGTCGCCCTCACATGGGTAAGCTATAATAAAGTTTCTTTCCAAAGAAAGCATCTTGATGTGTCCAAGTTTAGGAACTTAACAATTTATGTTTTAAAATACTTTCTACTGGTTGAAACCATATTCGTTTTGGAAAAAGGCGAGAAGACAAATATCCTAATTTACAATACAAAAGAAAAATTTTAATGTTTGTCTGGTTTTTCATTTAAACTGAACGTGTGTGTAAATGTTAATATGTAACTAATCTTCACTATTCCTATCACCTTATGTCACTATGCGAATTCTTTATTTGCAATTTCAACACTATATGTTAAGGACTATGTGCCAAACATGTTAAGGACTATGGTTTGAACAACAGTCGGACTTTGTTTGAACATTCAAAGATAACAAAAGTGTGTATTAGTATTTTTACCGAAATCACGACCTTCGTGAGCTGAAAGGTTATCGTCGAGGTCTTCGGTTTCCCTTTGGAAGGTCTCAGTGTGTCCTTGCAGCTTTTAATTTATCATCTCTTCCTCATCCAAATGTTTGTACAATTAATATAACTGAACGGTAAAACGATGACGAGGTAAAATGTTCAGTAAAGTATTAATAGTAAGTTCATGGTCATTATAGGTATTTTCTCCTATTAGGTAGCCGGTATAGATGAAATTATGCTCAGGAGGACAGTGATATCTAATCGTTATGAGATTCCTAGATGCCAAATCACCATCGATACAACAATAAATTAAAACACTCTTTTACCATGAATTTGTATTTATCATCCAGTATTGCGTACATCCATTTGTACTTAATACAGCACATCCATTTGTTGTGAATTAAACTTTAAAAAAGCTACATGCACGGCATTATAACAAATGTTGCACTACGAGCATTCCTCACTCCCCCCTACCCCATCTCGGTCCACCTGTGTGAGGTAAGGTGTAAGGTAACGCTGCTGCTCCCACTCAAGGCCGGAGAAAGCGCTTCCGGCCACGGCCTCTATTGACTCTTACTTTCATTCCTGCCTGCTCTCGCCGCGCCGCTCTTCGTCCTTCAGTTACTTGTAAGTTTACTGCCTTTACTTTCTCGCATTCTAAAATAACTCATTGGAGTCTCGTCATTAACAGCTGGTTTGTCTTATGCTACGTCAGAAGTCCTTTCATCGGATACTATGAAAGGATTTTATAATAAATAGTAACTTGTGAAACACAAATTGTGTTAACGTGTAATGTGTTTGCTTTACATCACTATTTATGTAAACGTTTGGAATTGAGTTTTGACATAACAAATTATTGTTACCGAAACATCATTTTGGCAGAGGTGTATAAGTTGTACAGATCGTAAAAATAAATTTTAGGTTTCACCTCTTCACACTGTACTACTGTAATACAAATATCCATGTTGATATGTTTACTTCACAAGAATTAATTACAAGAATATTTTTCTTGTAATTTGTACAAGAAAAAAAAATGCAAAATCACCAAATTCGCCCTGTCACCCAGTGATTTCATCATTGGTCACTTTTAGGTGCCATGCATATTTGACTGACACTTTTGATTTGGCCCATAACGTGTTTGTCCAATATTTTACTCTGTTGTACTTCAAGAACAAGAATTAAAACAATACATGTTTTTTTAATTTCAATGGATTTATTATATCCATGAATGCTTGATGTCATTCTTAATTGTGAAAGAGTTTCTCAGTCGAATAAGAAATTTAAATCTTCAAAAGGGGGTTCCATTTGGTGTTTCTACCTGTTTTCTCCTTAAGGCCAATGGCAACTTTCAAAGTCTCAACGGATTATTTTCTTATATCGTTGACTTATTGTTCTTTTTAAATAGCACAAAAATATACCTAGCGATTTCAGGGAGCCAAGGTTCGATATTAAAAATAATAAATATTTCAAAAGTATATAAAATATTGTAATATTTACGGTACTTTTATGGGTAAACTGTCTGTGAATTCTGCTCACTGAAATCACTAGTATTTATTTGTTCTTTAAAAATAACCATAAACCACCTATTTCGATAATCTCTTGAGCAGGGACGGACTTTGAAACTTAGCATTGGCCTTATGGCAGAAGGAGGGAGAAAAGCGAAATTCTGAATAACTAGAACCTACTCTTAAATTTAAGCTGGGGATCATCGTAGAAAAATATTAAAAACACTAAGATCATTAACATGCAATGTTCCTAGTGTGAATCTGAAATGGATAAAACGAAGTGAAAATTAACCTTTTACGTACGTTTCGTGTAACATATCATACACAGATAAATAAAACTTTATTAGCTGACTAATTATGCCTCTTTTAAATGGGATGTAAACCATAGATCTGGATTGTATGGATATTTCATTTTAAATTAAAAGAGGACACACATGAACCCCCCAAATGGTTATACACTTTTTATAGTAATACGTTCCTGAATTAGAAAAGTTTTCAAGTAAAAAAATTACCCCTGTAGTAAAAGAGTAAGTTAAATGTTAACAGCAAAACTTAAATGCACAGTTGTATTGTCGAGATAATGATTGTTACGCTCGCGTTTAGTGTACAGCATTCTATATAATTTACTCATTATTTGAACATATGCATAATACTAATACCAGGAATATTTGGAAGATGACATACTTTCTAGCGACATATCAGGATATGTTGTAAAATAATTTATAACATATTTTACAAGCACTACTTTGAAATGAAAGGTTTCACAATTTTCGTTGACTGTGACATAACTGTCTAAGCTGCCATTGCATTGCACGCATGTGGGTCTTATTAGTAAAGTAGCTTCTAATTGACCGACTTTCTCTATTTTCTATATTTGCTGGCTCTGGTACCTCCGGACCTCTGTGTAGGTATTTCATGCGGTATCTATCTCTCCCTGTTTCTGCAAGTGAAGTGGCTATAAACTAGCTACCATGCGAGGTATTATCGCTTACGGCTCACACCCAGCGCCCAACTCACCCCCGAGAGGTCTCGGGCATAAATGTTGGACCTGTCACTTTTTGAGTTGAGTTTGTACGGTTTCTAATTTCTCCCAGGCAAATTTTGGCATTTTACCAAAGGACCGTACCTCTCCGGGATGGGTGATAGAGAGGACTCCACAGTCATAATCTTGCCTGGGTAATAAAAAGTTCTGAAATAAGTAGCTGTAAGCTTGGGGATTATGATGATGGATCTTCCTCCGAGTTTCCATCATTTGCGCATTATGGGATCCGTTCTATAGTATGCAGCGGGCTCTAATTACTCTAAAGCAAATCCAGTTTACCACGATATTCCGGATTCCACGATATTCTTCTTCGTGGGCCCACGATATTCTTCGTGGGGCCATGATATTGTGAAATTTGGGTTGTAGCAGCAAACGAAGGTTCCTGCTGAATCAGAGATTATATCGAGGTTGTTGATAACTACTCAGTTGAGGAGAATGGACGACTTTGTAGGAGATGCGACAAAATAGTTAGACTACTAGAAAATCCCATAGTGATCAAGGTCGGGTCACTAAGAAGTTAACAGTATGATGATTGTGGCGTATTGAAATAAAATATATAAATAGTTAACATAGCTAAAAGCAAGAGCGCTTGTAATAAAGGGCATATTAACTCATTCGCATCGCTGCCAATGACACAGCGTTCCGATGAACTCTTTTAACTGAAAGCGGCTAAGCGGTGGGGGCAGGGGCCACCTGAGGTACCAGCATTGTACTGTTGTGTAGGCAGCGGGCGAGATGTCTGTCTGGAAGGTCGTGGAAGAGCTGGACGCAGGGACGAGGGACCTCCTAGTGACGGTAGTGTCCGCCGCGGCGTTGCTAGCACTGTTGGCAGTCCTCGCAGTGTGGATATACAACTACGCCACGCTGGGAGTGTGCACCAACCACGTCAGAATGGACAATAAGACCGTCATCATCACCGGCAGCAACTCCGGTCAGTTTATATTGTATTTCTGTATGTGTGCACAGATATTTCTATATATGTATTTGGCCAACGTGACTATGAAAGTGCAATACGAGTAAAACAAAGTGTTGGCCAAACCCTTTTATTTTGATTTTAATTCCGAAGATAGTTGGTCAAAAACTCGACTTATTCGTTACAGCTAAAACACAATCATCGTAAGAAAAAATTACACCCAGAAAAAAATATTACGTATCCATCCTCTACTACATTCTCTATTATTTTGCAAAAAACATATTTTACATACGTATTCTAAACTAAGTGTGCGAAAACAAATCATTTATATCGTAAGAAGTGTGTTCTAGTCCATGATCCATATGACTGATTCATAACGTGAAGTGAAATTGATAAACATTTCATTGCAAAGTGCTGATACAAAATGTATACACGTCAACGATTTGTCGTCCTATGTTTTACAGCTGAAATTGTATTTTACAAATGAAATATGCATTTTTGAAATTACCGTTTATTTCATACACACACACACACACACATATATATATATATATATATATATATATATATATATATATATATATTGATTATATATATACTAGTAATTTCCCCTATCTAATGCAGTTAGGTAACATATTCATTTTGAAGATAAATAGTAATCACAGCCGATACAACTGATTCCTGCCTTATTAAATGGGAGATTTTATAATTCGATCGGTCTGCATCTGGCCTCGCTTGACATAAATATTAGATATCATTATTTTACGGTTTCCTAATTTAGCATGAAAATCATTATTATTAATTTTTATTTTTATTGATAAAATGTTAAATTGATTGTTTCCATTACATATTTTAACAGAGCCGGCTTTAGGGCACCTGACGCCCTTGGAAGATTGGAAAGTAAGAGCCCCTGCATAAAAATGAATATTACAAAAATAAATGTACAGGTACATTATGTTTCCTATTAGTATTTCAAATAGACAAAGCTGTAATGAAAATACAACATTTAAATGGCTAATGCTGCTTTACTAATTATACTTTTAAACCTTTACTAGTGAAAAAAGTTTATTCGGTGAGCTTTACACAGTTTACCCTGGTCATATCTTTATCGTATATATTTAGCCTTTAACGTATTTATAGTTAGTATTAGTATGGGTCCCGTTCTTTCCGGGATTCTTGCAGTCATAAAACCACATTAAAAACAAGCACTGTATTTTTTATTTACAGTAGCGATAGTAATCATACACTGAATAAATTTCCATAAATATAATAGTCTACATGCTTCTCTCAATTCAGCAAGGCATTGGGACAAAGATAGTATTATATTTAGTGAACAAATCCATTAAAGCAGTTTCTTCGTGTATATGTTTGGTTTATAATTACAGGACGAAGTCGTGCGTTATTATTTTTACGGCACTAATAACGCAGAGATGTTTATAAATAATTTTGATTAACTGCTTCTGAAACATCTTATACGGACACAACTTGCTTACAGACGTGTAACTATGTTTAGAAGCACAGAAAACAGCATATTTTTCATCCATGGAGAATTCTGTCTTTGTGTTGGTGGACAATTAATTAAAAGTCAATTGCAAGGTTTATAGGCTGTATATACGTATACAAATGTTAAAAATACATACTGTACATTTTAAAAGTAACGTGGTTAAATTCTATACCTCATTGACGAATCAAACAAAAACACAAAAATGTTTAACACAGATTTAGATTTTTCTTATTAAAAGAAGTAAAAATAACTCACAACTCTAAGATTATAAACTATGTGTATAGGCAAAACTACAATTTGTTTAGATATAAAGTAAAATCACCACGTAAACAAATATTTATAATTTTCATAATGCTAGAGTGCTTACACCACTTATAGATTTATGTACTAAATTAGTTAAAAAATAAACGGAAGCTATATTGTTTTATAAATACAAAATAAATTAAATTTGATACACATAGTTTAAGAACAAAAAATAACAACAAGAAAGAATAACAAGTAATTTAATCATACAATTAGATGATTTTGTAAGCTAAATATTCATTTAGGCATTAATTTGTTTTCTTGAAAACGGACACGTAAACATATTTTTTGTATTTTATTTTTTGGCTGCGAAATTATTTGTTCTAAGTTAAACCGGTACTCATAATACATATGAGTAGGTATGAAATCATCGCTTTCGTTAGAAGAGTCCTCGTCTTCTTGGTTCGGGGGTGTGGTTGTGGTTGACTAAAGAAATAATATAAGCCGCCGGCTGCTGCGAGAATCAAACCAGAAACTAGTATAGCGTCCCAATTACCATTGAAACACTAAATATATTTTTTATAATTTATATGATATGTAAAAAAATGTATATAATATAAGTTTTGTGAATAATTGCTGACAAATTGCAAATAAGAATTGCTGGTGCTACTTGGTTTTGCAAGTCTGGGCAAGCTCGCGATTTTTTTGTTCGGGGATGTCGGGAAGAGTTGGAGACAATGATTTAAATTGTTGCTTGGCCTGAAGGAACTGGAGCCGGGTCACGTGACGGCCGGCGTACCCGGGTTCGAGAAGTTTCTGAAGCAAGCTTATATATTCACGGTCGCTGGGGGGCTGCGGCATTTTACGTATACCTCTGGTGTCGTGAGTTTGTCGTGAGTCTACCCAGTGAAACGTGAATTTCTTCAGATTGGAAGGTACAAAAGTTGTTTTAAAATTTAGAGTCTTAATTTAAATCATTGCTCCTTTTCTCATTTTGTTGTTTTTTTTTAAAGGGGAACAGTCTGTAAAAAAATTATTTCTTTTTCAGGGTTCGAAGCAATTCTTCTTTTCTTTATGATACTTGGGTTGAAGATAAACTAAAAACCAGACTGTTAAAATATAGAAAGAAGAATTATAATTAAAGTTCAGTAATATCAAAAATCGAAGAGTTAACTTTATTTTGAAACATTGAAGTGATAAGCAAAACCAAGTTTAATTTTATTTTGAACTTCGAATTATTTTATTTGAGAAGAAAGACTTTTAATTTGTTTGTTTAAATAAATACAAGTAGATTTTGTTTAGTTCATTTTCATTTATGACCACTTCTTAACCTCAAGAAATATTATAGCCTGCTAGTCAGCGCTATACTAGAAGAAAATTATTATTTGTGTAACAAGTTATGGAAATAAATTACTTTTCCAACTTCTCTAAGACAAACATTTATATATTGAGTATGGTTAATAAACAGATTACATCAGTCGTCTTTAAGGGTTATTAGTTACATTTGGATGGATCAATTGGCTTTATTTCTTGAAAAGTTCAGGTAATGAGTAGAGAAAAATCAGTGATGGTTTTTATGCCATGATATAAGTTGTATTATTAATTTTATCAAACTTCTAAATTTACATATGAATTAAAAATCACTATAAACAACATTTTTTCTTATACTATATGTACCAAAAATATATCTTAAATTTTTCACGATTTAACAATATTTTCATAAAAAATCTTTACACCAGTTACCGGTACGAATAACGAGTAACCCTATATTTATATGTCTAAACAATTTTCTGGTTTTAAGTAAAACAAAATAAACACCAATATGGCTTTTTGGTGCGAAAAACAAGAGGCTTTTCCGAATAATATTTAGGTAATGGTTAGTATTTTAGTATTTGAAATTTGTGCTATCAGATTTTAAAATACGTTAATACTGTACCTACATAATCGCTTTCAGCCTAGGCATGCTGTGGCACGTTTAAAAGCATTAATTTTCTCTGAAATCAATCAAGTGTCCTTTTTTCCTTTCACAAAACGTGTCTCTATGTTTATCTCTTGCTTATATCAATGGTGAAATGGAAAAATCAGTAATTATTTTCTACCTAATCGAAATTAAGTATTATTTAGTTTATTTCACGAAGTGTTTCAGAAGCTTCTTTTGTTCTTTTATCTTTTAGTTTCGGTTCAGAAGATTTAATCACACTATTTTTTATTACTATGGATATGATTTAGTTGATCAACAATAAAAATAACCTACCACATTTTAAATGTCTTATCTAGACTAAAATCCCACTTTCATAAATATAAAATAATATATTTAAAAAATTTACTAATACAAATATTTAATGTCTTTTTCTGTTTATAGCCTATTGATATTTTTATAAAAACCCCATAATTTATGGATCCAAGATTCAAGATTAAAGATTTATATTTGCCATAAACAAATAAATTGCTTGTGCATCGTCAACATACAATACAGTTTTCATTAATCAAAGTGTCCTGCTCAAACAAAAAATGAGAGAATTCTTATAAACATAACTATCTCAAATTTTTAATTGGAAAAAAAATTAAGACCTTGGGTTGATAAAATCATGAATATGTAATACCCCTTATCGGCAAGGAACTCTTTTAGGCTTTTGCGGAATTTTTGAAAGGGGAGCTCCACCTTAAGATCTGCTGGCAAAGAGTTAAATAGTTTTATACAGTTATATGAAATGTTATGCTGAAAAAATGATGTGCGGTGTTTGGAACTGGAACATATAAACGTGGCCGGAGTGAGTAGTTATAGAGTGATCTGTAAGAAGAGATCATAGATGAATTACTTTTGAAAAATACAAAAGTTTGAAATATATATAGACTAGGAAATGTGAGGATATTTCCTGACGGAAAAGTGGTTTACAGGGCTCATTTCTTTTTCGGTGGAATACAACACGGAGAGCCTTTTTCTGAAGCCTAAAAAAACTTTGTTCGTGAACTCTCAAAGCCCCAAATTGGGAGAGCGTATATCAGATGTGGATAAAAACACCCTTAATAAAGCGTCAAAATAACATTAGTGTCAGCATGTCAAGCCAGCTTCCGGAGAGCAAACAAACAAGAACTAAGCTTTCCTATGATCTTTCGAATTGCAGTAAACCTGGTTAATAAGCCCGAATGATATTCTTTTTGGGAATTAATACATGTTTATATGTAACTTATTTATGAATATATTTTGATGAACTTCAGTTTGTAGCTTCATCTGGTCGTGTGGTGTGCAGGTATAGGCAAGGAGACCGCCCTGGAGCTAGCGCGGCGAGGGGCGAGAGTCATCATGGCCTGCCGGAACCTCGACCAGGCGAACAAAGTTCGCGGTAAGTTACAATCACTATTTATAAACAAACACAAGTCTGTTAGCCCAATACTCACTACTCATATCAAATTACGGATAGATTTATGATAAAGCCTTTTGAAGTAGCCAGTAAGGTTTCCACATTGGATTGATCACATTTACATCGAGTTATAACATATGCAGGTTTGTTTGGTTAAGACCCAAAAAGTAACGTAGTGGGAATATTTGTTAACTAAAAGTAGGCGTTACTGTTTTTAGCTTGCTTTTTTAAATTAACTGTGACTATCTGTCACTTAACGAATTTAGCAAGTGTAATGTACCTTTGTATATTGTGTTCATAAAAATAACCGGCTAGATGATGGATGGGGTAGCGGTTGAGTGGTATAACGGTTGCATCTTAAGATCAGAGTGGGGTAACAAGTGTTTTGCGGCCCGGGACTTTATTCTTCCCCTTCAAAACATGAACTTTGCCTTGACATCAATATAGTCAATTGTAACCAAACGAATATGTTTCTAAATTTATTTAAATTCAACGAAGTTGAAAAAAAACTAGTACAGTACCTAGTATAATTGTTTTTAAATATAACAACTGTCTTTTGTTGTTATTTTAAACGTGTTTTATATCACTGTGATTGGGCTGAAATATCTCACGAAAATATAGCAAAGAAATTATTAGTAAGAAGTTGATCATTGCTTTATTGATTTGAGTTACTGAGTTTATAACCCGTTGTAAACCAAATTTCAAATATTGATAAAATCAAGGTAATACTCTTCTGTTCATGAACAAAATTTGAGTTAATATACATTGCACAACACTTATGTTTTTCCCGGGTTATAAAATGAACTACGAGAGTTTCATCATGCGGAATTAGAGAATAACATGTACAATTTAAGTGAGATATGGGCAAATACGTAAAACAACCTTATCGTCATGACCTAACAAGAATATTTCTAAATAGTACTTAATTCTGATGGCGACAGTGTGGCTTTAAGCACTTATTAGTGAGAGATTGAAGAGAGTGGCAAGTCATCGCAATGGTTTTTGGTGGTCACGGAACTGCCAGGCATGTTTAGCTTTTGAATACAACACAACTGTGCTGCAGGATAGTCCGTCTCCTAAAAGAGCTTTATTTAATCACGTTATAGCTCTACGATGATGTCATCAGTTTGAATAAATCCAACATAATATAACAAACTACAGTAGAATGCAACTTTTTTAGAATAAGACGTCTCCTAAAGGAACTATGTTTAATTACGTCATAGCTCTATACAGCAGACGTCAGTTTGAATGAATGCAACAAATAACTGTTCTTCAGGATGATCCGTCTCCTAAATAAGCTTTATTTATTGACGTCATAGCTCTACTATGTCATATAAGAAACCATTGCGGACATTTGTCATCACTAAAAATGAGAAAAAAGAGTTTCACGACGTGATATTATGATGTTTGGAGTAACGTTGTTGCATCATCCGTCTTCATAGCATCAGCGATTTTCGTACATTCGGTGCACAGAGCAATGGTCCTGCTTATCATTTGGTATTGCAAAGGACATTTCCTCAGGGAATTCCATATGCTAGACGAAAACACTATATGACGTCAATGCTATGGTAATTTAATTTGAGTCAGCAACACAATACATTTTTATGGTCAGTTTTCAGAGAGAGTGAACATTTAATTATTACACTTAATCACATGCTAAAAAAAAAAAATAATACCCCGGTCGCAGCAAACCTGCGTACTCAGCGAATTTCCTATGAATGAATATATTTCTTACTACCACATAAAGCCACTTACCAAGTTTCATAAAAATACTTAAATAAATAAGTGATATATAGCATTTTATTTATTCTCTATAAGAATAACATTAGGGCTGAGAACGCAGGTTTGCTGCAACGAGGAAGATAAAAATGCGAGTTTTTTGCAATTATCAATATAACTCAACCAGGTGAAGCTATATACCAAGTTTTAATGATTTATGTTCATAATTAAGGGAGATATAAAGCTTTCCTTATTCTCCATAAGAATAACATTAGGGATGAGAATGCAGGTTTGCTGCTAAGAGGATAATCAACAAAAAATCAATTTTTTGTGGAAATATCAATATACCAGTACTAGGTGAAGCCACCTACCAAGTTTCATCAATATAAGTTCATAAATAATCGAGATATCAAATTTTAAATATTCTCCATAAGGATAACATTGGACAACATACTGTGTTTAGCACTTTGAATATCACAGCAACGGTTTGACGTAGAATCACAATTTAAACATCAAAATGGTTGTTTTGTAGAGCTAAACTGATTGGTAAAAGCAAATGTGAAGTTTACATAGAAATGAACTGAGGAAAAGCCAAAAACCTTTTTCCCATAAGATTAACATGGGAGATTTTATGAGCAGGTTTTTTTGGATTTTCTCCGCAACCACTTAACCTAGGTTAATAATTCAAAATACCATATTATTTGTTTTTTAAGCTCTATAACATGGTCAAAACCAAAATTAAGTTTTTTAACAATTTTAGGGTAAAAAATGCAAAAAACTGATTTTTGGAAAATTTAAAACCCCCATAAACCCCTCTTCCCGTGGTCCAATATTTCTGGTTTTCGAACTTAAAGTCATGAATGTCACTTTACACATTTGAGCCAAATTTCATCAAAATCGGACGTTTTTTACTCAAGTTATCGCGGTAACGGACACACATATATATATATATATATATATATAATTTGAACGAATAGTGTTTTTGGCATCTGGGGACCTCAAAACAAAAAGTTATCATGGTCTCGGGCTTAAGTCTTACCATGAGACCTACGGTAATAGCTTCTTCCCTATAGGGGAAATTCGCTAAAAACGCTATAGCTATGTTGTTGCTAGTTTAAAGGCGGCTGGATAATTGTCTTCCATTTATTTTCCTACTGTACAAATAAAAAAATATCACGATGTGTTTATGTTTAAAATGCGCATTACTTATCACCGAGTCGGATAACGAGTAGAAAAAGGTTACTCCTATCATATCAGGAAAGGGGATGAGCTCACATAGTTATCATGTCGTCCACAAATAAATACATAATAAATAAACTCACCAACAGTCCTATTTGGGTTGCCTAAGTTCAATTTGAACCTCCAGGTCTAATTATTTTAATACAACCACTTTTGACAAACTTGATGTTCATACTCAGTTTTGAATTGTAATTAGACTAGGCCTATATGTAATAATAACAATAAATACTGGGTGTGAGTGTAGGCCTTTGTCAAGCCAAATTAACTTAGATAACCTGAAAAAAGGACTGGTATGCAAAATAAAATTCTGATAATACATTTTAGTTTTTGTGGCATTACGTATGTATGTGAATTTGTTAGCAATGCAAAACGATAATGTGGCGATAGAAAAGTTGGTTGCAAAAAAGTGATAAATACACATATCTTTTGCTTGTTTAGTGTTTTTTAGTTAATTTTGGTTAATTAGAATTCCGTGTTCCACCATCTTTATCGTGATATTTTTTAGAACAAAGGTTTTGTATTTGCCTGTATTACACGTGGAAATTCAATTGTAGATAAGTAAGTGTAATATGCAACTTTAAATATTTTAATCCTTCTTGTTCTTAACTTTGGTTCTTAACATTTTATTCAGTTATTTATTCACTTTGTCGTTGGTGGTCTGGCGCCCGGTATGTACTATTTTATAAGTCTGTAATCAGTTTGGTTTTACATAGAGAGCCAATAAAGTTATTTATTGTAATATAAAATAATAATGCATCTTTAATTTAAAAAAAATGAAGTGTGCATACGATCTTGTTAAGCTTTTCATACCGTGGTGTGTTTCAAAATTTACCCAGCTATAACACGAATATGGTCAAATGATACTTACGTTACTCTATGCTTAAAACATAGACGTTGGCTAATTATCATTGACTCGTCACTAAAGTGGCTCATAATGTTAATCTAATGGGAGAAAAACATGTATTTATTTTAAATATAATGGTATTAACAATCCACAAAATCATTCCAATAACGAACTCGACCGAGATTTTGTACTAAATAACTTTTCTAAAAAAATTGAAGTAGGTCTATGGAAGGGGTTATGAGCTATCGTGTGCAGTGACACCCCAGTTTGAATCACTTTCGTTAGCAGTACAAGCACTGAAGTTAGGTATGAGGTCTCACTCTCTTCCTGAGCTTATCCAATTAGCGCCTCCGCAGTGGACCTTAGCATGAGAGGGGAAACACTGCAAGTCACTTAGTGGCGACGGCCCTCTCTGCCTACAGCACCAGTGACGTGCCTAGATGAACCTTGCCAGCCGCCAGGGACCCGAGGACTCGTCCTTGACACCGGGTGATCATTCCCCGTCCAAGGTCATCGCTCAAGGCAGGCGACTTGTACGTGCACCACGGCCGCTGCACCGTCGCACAGGGGTGAGGGGAGGGGGAGGGCATTACGTGAGAGACTATTTAATATGACGCTAGACGCCACATATCATGATGCAATATTGGTCTCCTCCTATCCTCTTCCCAAATGCCCGAACTCCTTGCTTGGTATATGAAAAGATTCACTTCTCCAAAAATGGACACAAAATCATCGATCTGTATAAGATAAGAAATTGTGATGCTTTAACGTTTTGTACCCAAGAATAAACATCTAAATAGTTAATAATCAAATTTAACTACATTCTCTCTGTTTCTCTCACATAATTTTATCATTCCTAGAACATATAGTTTTAACATAAAAAAACATAAAATAAGTATTATTTTTAATACCGGTTTTGTTATTTTTGACATTCGAAGAAGAACTGGTCATTCGTAAGAAATAAATTCAATTTAAGAAAGCATTGTGAACCAAACCAAAAGTTAGGAATTTCACTCAAATACCAATATCCTATGGAAGTTTAGTTTGGGATTATGAGGTTGCCAGGATCATATAACAGCACTGTTGTCATCACCAATTATCTCAGTCCCAACCAGACAAATTCTAGAGAGAATAGTGAATGGAAGAAATTGAAAAAAAAACACTGTTGGAACATCAACTGGTGGCCTTATACTGGTATAGTCATAGTCAAGGATTCAGACTTGGGAACCGTGGCAGCACCCTGTTCTGCGTTTGAATCTCAGACCTGACCAGTAAATGTTAACACTACTATCTGGCTTGTACTCAAGTGATACTCACTGACTCACCCTTGCTTTGCTTGATATGTTTGACGTTCAGGGCCAGATGCCCATGTTATTAGACAAAGTATTTGAAAAATATCCCCCTCGCAGCAAACCTGAGTACTCAGCGAATTTCAAATGCATATAATTCTTACTACCACATAAAGCCACTCACCAAGTTTCATAAAAATACGTAAATAAATAAGTGATACATAGCATTTTATTTTTTCTCAATAAGAGTAACATTGAATGCTGAGTATGCAGATTAGCTGTAACAAGAAAGATAAGAAATTTGTCTTATGCAATTAACCAATACAACCAGGTGAAGCTACATACCAAGTTTTATTAATTTATGTTCATAATTAAGGGAGATATAAAACTTTACTTATTCTCCATAAGCATAACATTAGGACTAAATATGCCGGTTTGCTGCTACGGGGACAATCAACAAAAATTTATTTTTTTGTACAAATATCAATATACCAGTACTAGATGAATCAACACGCCAAGTTTCATCAGTATACATTCATAAATAATCCAGATATTAAATTTGTATTATTCTCTATAAGGATAACATTGGAAAACGTACTGTGTTTAGCACTTTGAATTAATCTGCATCGGTTGGACATAGAATAACAATTTTAACACCAAAACGGTTGTTTTGTAGAGTTGAACTGATTAGTAAAAACAAATGTGAAGTTTACAATAAAATTAACGGAGGAAAAGCTAAAAACCTTTTCCCATAAGATTAACATAGGAGGTTTTATGAACACCTTTTTTGGATTTTCTCCGCAACCACTTAATCTAGTCAATGAGCCAAAATACTATATTATTTATTTTTTAAGGTATATAAAATGGTCAAAACCAAAATTTAGTGTAAAAATTGTAGGGCAAAAATGCAAAAAACTGATTTTTGGAAAATTGGAAACCCTCATAAAACACCTTTCCCATGGTCCGATTTTTCTGGGTTTTAAACTTAAAGTCATGAATGTTGGTTTACACGTTTGTGCCAAATTTAATGAAATTCGGATGTTTTTTTTAAAGTTATCGAGTTGTCTCACACACACACACACACACGCGTGTGTGTGTGTGTGTGTATGTGAGTGTGTATATATATATATATATACATATATATATATATATATATATATATATATATATATCAATTTGAACGACTAGTGTTTTTGGCATCTGGGGACCTCAAAACAAAAAGTTATCATGTTCTCAGGCTTAAGTCTTGCTATGAGACCTACGGTAATAGCTTCTTCCCTATAGGGGAAATTCACTAAAAGTCACTGTCAAATTCTTAAAATGAAATAAGACCATACTTTACCTACAAATTTACTACTAGAATTAACAAAAACAGGCATGGTGAGGACAATGTACGGTTGGAAGTGGAAGAATGGCAGAGGTATGATTATGTGTGGAGGTATTTCAAAGTTTAAATAATTTTACAAGGTAATACAAACCTTGAAGTGATCCTCACTTCTGACTGAACTGATCAGATTTTTAGCATTGGGTTTTAATAACAAAGTCCTTTATACAGATTAGTCTATACTAACTGTAACTGGTAATGGAGGACTGGTTGTTTAGATAACGACAGGTTATAATGCAACATGAGTTAAGATAAAACAAGGTGTGGCGACCGACTGCAACTATAATTTTTGTATTATGGACAAACTTATAACATTTTTGCAACTTACAGGAGCCCTCTTCTATGATCTACAACTCTTTTCAAAATTCAACTATAATACACAGATTGAAAAAAATATATTTAAAATAGCATACATCAAAAATGAAAGTTAAAATTGATAAAATAAAACTTCAAATTCATAATACCTGAATCAGTAAAATAAATTACCAACAACAATCACAGATCAGTATAAAATTCACAATACTGATATTGTAAAATTATTACACTGCTACCAAGAAGACAAAACCCAAAATATTTATTTGTTGAAAATTCGATGTAAAATTTGTTTTCAATCACAAATTTTCTATGAAAATTAAAAACGTCTGATACTTTCCTGTATTATCTTGTACCTGGCTCACACTACTCTAGATAATAAGCTTTAAATTCTCCATTGGTAGAGTATTTCTCTCTAATCACAAATAGTTTGTCTACTCTCAATTCTAGACAGTATCGTAGAAGCTACAAAGAACAACAACATAGTGGTGAGGAAGCTCGACCTGAGCTCATTGGCATCTGTGAGGGCGTTTGCTGAGGAGGTGAACCGCACGGAGCGGCGGCTCGATGTGCTGATCCACAACGCCGGGATGGCCAATACCTTCAGCAAGCAGAAGACTGCTGATGGACTGGAGGTCACCATGGCCACCAACCAGTTCGGCCCCTTCCTGCTGACACACCTGCTGATAGGTGGGTGCTCCATTTATTGAGTTTGGGAATTTTCAAGATTCAAGGTTCAAAATGTCTTTATTCGTAATATACAAGCACAGGCGTGCGCACAGTCCGTTCAGTGTGGGTACCGGATACGAAAAATGCGCCCCCCCCTAAATCTTGCTGCTTCAAGGACTTATATTTACCTACCGAATAATTAAATACATCAATTATCGTATCTAATCTAAAATTTCATTCCTCCTTAACACAAATATGTGCTAATATTATTGAATGCAGTAAATATTGTGTCTGATTAAATATATTAGTTTACAAAACATCATAATGTTACTTGTTTTGTATTGTCTTTAAAACAAATCTAGATTATGCTTAGGCCGGCCGGCTGCACATCACTCCGACTGTCCGACTTCTTGGTAAAAGTGTGTATCTTTGTTTTGAAAAGAATATAATAATTAGCAATATGTTCCAGTTCTAAGCACTGTTGCTAATATGGTTCTAAGCACTATGATAAGAGCAGAGGGAATAAAAAAAGTATTTATATTTATACTCCAAACTCAAACCATTATTACATATACTTTTCTACTAAATCTCCGCCTAACAATGAATAAAAGGGGGGCAAAGGGATATTAGGTACCCAGCATTCAGTTTCCAAGAAATCTGCCGATCGTAACGGAAAAAAGACATATGACGGTTCATGTTTTTGATGTCGATTTTAATTGAATTTACATTTATACCTAACTGTTTAACAATTATTATATTCACAGTACTTCACTATCAAAGCGAAAACTTACATTTTGTTCCATACTTAATTTAACTTAATTTTTGCAATATACTAACATTCAAACAATTATTTAATCATCTATTTTGGCCCCCCCAATCCCTCTTGGGAGCTACCGTAGGTGCTGCGGCACCCACAGCACCCACCGTGTGCACACCTATGTATACAAGTCATGTACATGAATAGTGTCAATACACACAAAGGTTATTTAAATTACAGTAAAATAACAATGTGCAAATAACTAAACTAAATTAGATGTTAATATTTAATTAACATTTTCAAACTCAGCAAATAGCATTCAGAAACTCCGCAATACTGTAAGGAGCCAGATTAAGTAAATATAATTTCAGCTTCTTTATGAACTTAACTTTGTTTTCTTACTTTTTAACTAAACCAGGTAGATTTATTAAAAAATATTTCCGATGTATGATGTTTCTTTTTTGAATAGTTCTTGGTGGTGGTGTTTATGTACAATGGTATTTCCCCCAGGGTATCATAATTAATTATGAAATACTCCCTTTTCTTTTATTTTCGAATCATGTAAAGTTTTTCCAATATTTCATTATACTCAACTCTTCTCGCCTTTTTTAAAGCCTTTTTACTGTGTACCGGTACCCGTTTTATAATATGTAATTTAAGTTTTGTATAACAATATACCCCATACATTTTTAATAAACCTACAACCTTATATTCACATATTTTATTGCTACTGTATCTACACAATTTTAATGTTCTTGGACTTATGGTAGGGTTAATATTTTTAGATGAAAACAGGGCTATATTCATGCTTTTAAAATATAAACATGGATGCAACAAAGGGGCCTTTCAAATACAGTAATGTAATGATAATAATGAGTGGTTCTCAGAGTGCTCTGACTGGTTTGCCTTGACATGTTTGAGGAGACCATGACTTCTTAAAGTTAATTCGACAACTGCCAAATGAAACTAATGAAACTAATTTACTATGATATCATCATGACATATTATAAAATGCCTGGTAAGTATGAGTTTGTTTATTTTACCCTAAGTTAGCATTCGTTCCATTTAACGTGATGACAAAGTATAAAACTCATTTGTCATGTAAATGAAATTAAAACCCAAATAAGTCATAAAAGAAAGAGTTTGTCATTACAGTGGATACTCTAGAACTAAAAAAAGAAAACAGACACACATACTTTACTACGTTTTAAGCCCTTACTTACTGTTTCGTATATACTAAATGTCCTTGGATTTCTTCCCTGGTAGTTCTTAAACATTGATGCCTGACTTGTGTTCCCTTTAAATTAATTTATTCAGTAGCATGATACATGTTGTTACAAATAAACAGGATGGATAAAATACGTCTTACAACACTACAAAGTATATTTACACTTATACTGTACTTACATACAAGACGGTAAAATATATATAAAAGATGGTACAAGGTGATCGATTGCAACCAGATACACTGGTCATCATCAGGCCCAATCAGAGAATGACTCTGATAAGATTCTCTGATTGGGCCTGATGATGACCGGTGTAACTGGTTGAAATTGATCACCTTGTACCATCTTTTGTGTATATTTTACCATCTTGTATGTAAGTAAGTCAATATGAGTGTAAATATACTTTGTGTTGTTGTAAGACGTATTTTATTCATCCTGCCTTTTAAGTTGTAAGAGGAACCTAGTAGATATATCCCCAAAAGTAAGAACTGTGGTTGGATCCTACACCCTCCAAAAAAATTAAATGAATAAACACAAATTAATCTCTCTCTTATCCAGATTTACATCCACATTCACTATAAATATTTTACCAAACTCAAACTGCTTTTGCCTGATATATGGTTGCATCTTAAAGGAAAAAAACCAAAAGAGCAATTTGTTCTATAACGTATCACTATAATCTCTTCTGAGAAGTGACTAATTACTCTGCACACCATTACGCTCAACCTTGTAGCTTGTTTTTGGTATCCCATGGAGGTTACATATACCCTCTATCGAAAAGTACCGGTACTTGGGTACTGTTTGCAATTATATTTTACAAACCAGTCTCTGTTTCCTTCTCTCCAAGTAAAGAAAATTATCTGCTTGGTGATCAGCTGTTATAAAATGTTGCAATAAAACCAAATGTCATGAGTAAGGAAGAGTTGTGGTGGGGACAAATTTCCTATCCCCATCTGTTAACTACTTGGCCATCAAGTAACATACTTTGCAAACAAAATAAAAATATCATGAAATATTTCATAAATTTAAATTTCACGAATAAGCTATCTCTATGTATTTAATTTTAGGTTCCTTATCTACACTTTGCTATACAAATAAGGTGCTGCCTGTTGTCATGTTTTTCGGACATCATACTTGTAGACCGGAGTCTTAAAGTTGATGACTACTGTACCGATTGAGCTGAAATTTCACATAAAGGTTATATGAGCTCCGGATAGGCTTATTTTTGTTTAAACAACTATTAGGGCTTTGAACCACTGGTCTCTAATGTTCCAAAATTATTCTTAAAGATATTGATTGATTTAGCGTTAATATAGAAGCAATTTTTAAAACATCTGGGTTTTTGTGACGTGAGATCACCCCACATAGAACAAGCACTAGCAGCACTCAAAAAAAGTAAATTTTCATTACTCTCCAATTATAGTTTATGTGGGAGAAGACAAGACAGGACTGCTAGTTTAATTTATAACAGGATAGGCACATTTTATTTTACTTTTTAAAATAAATTTAAGGTTTTGGATTTCCTTTTGTTATCCTTTTTTAAATTTAAGGTTTTCAGAAAGACATATATTATGATTTTAAACTTCTTAAACAGTAGATCCATAAATGTAATAGCTATTTACCACTAAATGCCTATTTACAATTTTTCTGCAGATATATATGAGCCCAAGAAAATAGAAGAAATGAGATTATGCAAGTAGTCTGTAAAATATTTAAATTTCAGATTTACTGAAGAGGTCAGCGCCCAGTCGCGTGGTGGTGGTGGCTTCCTCCCTCTACAGGCTGGCGAGTGTAAACCTCAACAACCCCAACCCGGTCAACACCTTCCCCGCCTACCTCTACTACAGCAGCAAGTACGCCAACATACTCTTCACCCGGGAACTCGCCCGCAGGCTAGAGGGAACTGGTAAGTCAACAAACTTGGCCACAGACAAATGTGATTCATGAATCTTTTCCTTACGCAGTTCCTGCTAATTTGTAGGAATGACGTAGGCTTTGGCCCTCTTCACTGAGTCACAGTCATTTCCTATCAGGGATCTTCAAGATGAAGGATGCATGAGGTTGAAGGAGGAGAATCGAAGATGTGGAGAAGCTAGAAGGATGATTTAACTGAATAATGTCTGTATTTTTGAAACTCATAATAGCGATGGATTTGAATTTATTTTTTGATTTATTTGGACTTTACCTATCGCTTCTAGTGTTTAAACTACACTACGTTTCGGGAGGTAAGGAAACTCCTCCCGTTATCAAGTGAACCCTACTTAAATCTAAATATCAAGTTCTTACACCCAACTAACCTACTTTTTTGGATTTTCTTAATATTTTTCTTTTACATTTTAATTTACACTAACACAAGGATAACAAATACATATAAAAAAAATCAAATGCAATACACTAACACAACATTTATATACACGAACAAATGGAAAACTGACAATACATTACCTGTTCTGCATCGTTGCCTCCAAGCTGATTGCAAAAACGGGAAACTTCACTATCACGTCAACCCACTACCAGACCGCGCACTCGACTAGTGGCTAGCGGTAGTGGAGGGGGGAGAGCCGTTACCCCCACCTACCGCCAGGGGTACGTGACAACACAGCTGTGGCTACCCACCCGTCTGTGTCGACGGGAACATGACACGGAAACCAAAAACAGCACGATTCCTCCTAGAATGCTACACAGGAACTCGTACGATATTCTCATAGAGATTACCGCGTGCCTCCAAGGTGAGCATTGGGAACTGGTCATGCAATCAGGTGGCCGTGTTTCCTCCAATATCCCCGTAAACCAAACATTAGAAATCATTGAAAAATGGTTACACAATGACCAAAACTAAACACAAGAACCAAAATCCCAGTAAATGTAATTATGGAATTGCTTAAATTATGTGCCGAGTCAAATTATTTTGAATTGGAGGGCCAAATCTTCCGCCAGGATGAGGGAATGGCAATGGGATCGCCTCTGTCACCAATATTTGTCAACATATTTATGGAAGAATTTGAACAGAAAGCTATTGCGTCAGCTTGTTTTCAACCGAAAGTGTGGTTGAGGTACGTTGACGATGTCTTTGCAGTCTGGAATCATGGTGATAAAAAGTTAGACAAGTTTACGGAGCATTTAAATAAAGTTTCACCAACAATTAAACTCACAACAGAAAAAGAACAAGACAAAAACTAGCATTTTTGGATGTAAATGTAGTTAAAGATGGAAACGTCCTTAAAACTAATTTTTAGAAAGAAAACACACACATGTCGATACCTCAATTACAAATCAAACCACTGTGAATCAGTCAAAGAATCAGTAGCTTATTCTCTTTTTGACAGGGCCAAATAAGTTTGTTGTGAAAAGAAAACTTTAGACGCGGAGCACAATAAAATTTCACAAGAGTTACAAAACAATGGTTATCCTCAAACAATAATTAACAGATGCAAAAAGGAAAGGGGGACGAAGCCAAACACTATTCCAAATGTGGATAAACCAACAGCTTTCATAAGCATCCCATGTGTCCCAAAACTGGCGGATCTTATATTTTTTGGCGAGTTGCCAGAAAATATAAGATCATAACAGCTTTTAAATCGTCAAACACTTTGAGACAGCAACTAACTAAAGTAAAACCGAAAAATGAAGAACAAGCCTCAAAAAACTGTATCTATAGTATCAAATGTGAATGTGAGGGTGAATATATAGGAGAAAATAAAAGGCCGCTAAAAAGTCGTATAAACAAACATAAAAGAAAGAAATGGCGAAACAGTAAAATCTAAATTGGCGAAACACGCCTGGGAAAATTATCATAAATTTAGTTGGGAAGAGGCAAAAATTATACATCATAAGTCTCACTATTATAAAAGAAAGTTTGTTGAAGGGGCATAAATTAAATTACATGAAAATCCAATAAGTCAGAGTAGTATTGATGTCAGGCCACTATGGGTTCCCTTAATTAAAAACCATTTCAGTCTAAAATCACCCCACAAACACACGCTAGTTCCTTGTGTTCCAGTTGCTCCTGCGTCTAGAGTCCATCCAATGCGGCTACGACACATATGTCCGTGATCGCCCTTGGAGGAAACACGGCCACCTGATTGCATGACCAGTTCCCAATGCTCACCTTGGAGGCATGCGGTAATCTCTATGGGAATATCGTACGGGTTCCCGTGTAGCATTCTAGGAGGAATCGTGCAGTTTTTGGTTTCCGTGTCATGTTCCCGTCGACACAGACGGGTGGGTAGCCAGAGCTGTGTCGTCACGTTCCCCTGGCGGTAGGTGGGGTAACGGCTCTCCCCCTCCACTATCGCTAGCCACTAGTCGAGTGCGCGGTCTGGTATGAGTTGACGTGAGAGTGAAGTTTCCTGTTTTTTCCGTCAGCTTGGAGGCAACGATGCAGAACAGGTAATGTATTGTCAGTTTTCCATTTGTTTGTGTATATAAGTGTTGTGTTAGTGTATTGTATTTGATTTTTTGTATATGTATTTGTTATCTTTGTGTTAGTGTAAATTAAAATGTAAAAGAAAAAGACTAAGAAAATCCAAAAATATTTAGGTTAGTTAGGTGTAAGAACTTGATATTTAGATGTAAGTAGGGTTCACTTGATAACGGGAGGAGTTTCCTTACCTCCCGAAACGTAGTGTAGTTTTAAACACTAGAAGCGTTAGGTAAAGTTCAAATAAATCAAAAAAATAAAATGATAATATCCTTGGTAGGATATGACTTAATGAAGAGGACCGACACCAAGGTCCAAAAATTAAGAGAGGAATAGCAGGCTTGTAAACCCTCATTGTTGGTGTATTACATTTCTGGAGGCTTATTCAAACTAAATCATTTGCCACTTTTAAATACCAGTATTAAGCACAAATAACTATAAATTCATTAAATCATATTTTCTCAGAATTCAATGGACTGGGGTGAAATTTAATGTTATTTCTTAAGTTGTTCAGTATAGTATTTTATAATAATGGTTTTCTATAAAACTGAAGTGAGAATCTACATAATTTGGGAATGGAAAGTGGAGGTAGTTCCCTCTCCCCAATAATTTGGAAGGAAAATTGCTGTGTAACAAATGAAAATCCACAACCATTGCGATCACAGTAATTTAGCTCCCCTCCCATAAGAATACTCACATTACGCTTACGGAAGTAAGTAGTTAAAACTGAATACAATCACTCCCAGAAATGAATACTATGTACACATTCAACTTGCTATAGTAAAATAAGTAATTATAGTTGGATTGGAATAAAAAAGACAACAACAACTCTCAACTCAAACTCACATTTTAACTAAATCATATACTTATCATTCTTAAATCATTGCACAATACTGAGATCAACATTAAGTAACAAAACCACCTACAGTTTTTATATATAAAAGAATTTTTGATTTGATTAATTGACCTGATGCATAGAACTCTATTAATACACCTGGAACGCTCCCCTTGAATGTCACTCACAGCTACTCAGTGATTTCAGCATTGTGAGCCCTATCGTTTACACTCTTTTGCGTCTCGCCAGATTAATGTACTTACAATAAAGTTTTTATATTATTTATCTGCATGAACTACAGAATCTTACAGTATAAACTTCTTGTAGTTTGGTAATTTATTGTAGTTGAAGTAATGAAAACTATTTAGTGTTTTAAAAGTGTGACACGAAAAAATCACTTTTTTGTTTTGGGGTTAAAAAGAAAATTCCATCGGAAAAGTTGTAGATAATTAGTTGATCCACAATTTTTATCCCAAACATTTTTTTAGAAGTTCATTTATTTGTTCTGTAAAGATGGTAACAACGTTTCCCGCGCTCAAACTAATTCCCGCCAAACTCAGTCCAGTTAACTGACGCGACACTTTGTTATATAACACGAATTTGATTGTATTAACAAGCTGAACTATGACTTATTATTTACAGGCAGTAAGTGGTCTATGGTAGCTACTCTTGTTTTTATTCTGTTAATAGATATTTGATCCATTGCCGCTGTATTGTATTAAATAAACTGAATCACAAGTTTAACCAACACATAAGGTAGCATGTAAAATGACAGAGGAAACAGGATAATATTCAAAATGAATTTGAAACCCAATTTTAAATGATATTTTATTATAATACAAGATCATACTGTTGTTCTTAGACATCTTAAGTGTTTTTCAATAATATTAACTTATTTAATTTCTGCAGTAGGCTCATTGATGCGTTATTTTGTTCCATGGATTGAGTTCGGGTAAATCATGGCATAGTATTATGAAAATAATAGCAAGTCGTTTTTACAAGTTGTAACACATGCCAATCATCATAACGGGAGGTGATTGGATTTGAACAAAATATGTTGCCTCCAAAGTAATTTATTTCAATGTTTACAGAATGAGGAATGCCTCCCAAGGAAAATAAAAATACCCCCGTCGCAGCAGACCTGCTTACTCAGTGAATTTCCAATGCATAATATATGTCTTAACATTACATAAAGCCGCATACCAAGTTCCATAAAAATATATTCACAAATAAGCGATGTACACAATTTTAATTATTCTCCATAAGAATAACATAGGGGATGAGTACATAGGTTTGCCGAAACAAGTAACATAAACAATTGGTTTCTATGCAAATATTAATATAACTCAACTATGTGAAGTATACCTAGTTTCATCAATATACATTCATAAATAAGCGATACATCCCATTTTGATTAATCTCCATAAGAATAACATGGGGGATGAGTACACAGGTTTGCTGAAACAAGGAACGAAAACAATGTGTGTTTAGGCAAATATCAATGTAACTCAACTAGGTGAAGTTATATAAAAGGTTTTAAAATACCTCTTTAGATAGAGCGATATGGCTGGTTTTGAACTTTAAGTCATAAATGTTGCTTTACACGTTTATACCAAATTTCATAAAAATCGGACCTTTTTTACGAGAGTTATCGCACACACACACACACACACACACACACACACACACACACACACACACACACACACACACACACACACACACACACACACACACACACACACACACACACACACACACACACACACACACACATATATATATAGTTACGAACGAATGGTGTTTTTGGGGTCTGGGGACCTCAAAACGAAAAGTTATCATGGTCCCGGGCCTAGGTCTTACCATGCCGACTACGTAATAGCTTCTTCCCTATAGGGGAAATTCGCTAAAAAACTGTAGGCGCTGCGTTAATTTTAATCGTCTTCTAAGACCAACAATTTAAAAATAATCTGGTTTTAAGTGCTGACTACAAAGTCTACTTGTATCTGATTGAAAAAGTTTTCTTTTCATATAAATTGACTCATTTTTCTTTAAGGGTCTGAAGGTAAACTGGAAATAAACCATGGGAAATAATGAATAAGAAATTTTAATGTGTTTGATTTAAATATTAGTTAAGCTTATTCCATAATACCGGGTTTCCCATAAATTATCTTTACAAATTGAAACGTGTATAGAACGTAATATAGTAATATTTTAGTGGGGATCAATCTTTTTTCTAACACATGTTCTTACGTTTGTTAATTTTTGCATAGTCTTTACTTCTTTACTTTATCAAAACCATCTTATTTTCAAAGTTTTCTTTTTAATAAAGATGAGGTGTGTTTTTAGGTTAATTAGTACAAATTCTGATATTCAATTTCGAAATAATGTTAAACCCCCTCAACGAGCCCGAGCTCCCCCTGACGGGCCCGGGCCCCGGGTCAGTTGTCGATCCCTGCCCCACCCCCTCCGAGTTTGGCCTTGCATGGAATAATGGTTGTTTCCGGCATGAGACAGCAACGCGACGCGACCATGGACGCGAAGGCGGCGGTGGCGATATCGAAAGCACGCGTTTACACTTTAAACGTGACTAGAAGACTATATAAACAAATGTTTTAAATACAAGTTTTTATTCAACTCAATTTCAACATTTTCTCCCTTGAAGTTTGATTCTATCCCAAAAATGGGGAAAAAATTATGCTTAGAAACTTTTTCATGTTCCAATTTTTTAGCTGATTATATTTTGTATTTTTATAATTCTGTTGACTGACTGACCTGTAAGTTGTTTACTCCGTTGGAATCCTCAATTCTTCCAGATAAGAAATACATAAGTTTTATTATAATCGGATGATCCCTGAGCGATGTAGGAGCATGTTAATGAGTGCGCGTATTAAAATATTTTCCGGCAGAAATCGCTCAAGTGACGAAGTTGGCCATCAAGTCTAGGGGGAAGGGTCGTTTTTCGCTTCAAAAACTCCACTGCGCTAGCATTCCAGGTGTTCTATGACCTGAGTTCTAGAGTTTGAATTCCAGAGTTCTATGGCCTGATGTAATGAGTAGTGATCAAGTTTGTTCCTTGAGGTCCCGAGATGAATCCCAAATGCGTTGATAAGTTTGTATAAGTTTTGGCAATAAATACTTATTTTCTTTAAATTCTGGCTTCTATTAATAATATGCCGTGACAGTCAAGTCATTGGATACAATGTGCAGGTGTAACAGCCAACTGCCTGCACCCCGGGCTGATAGACTCTGGCATCTGGAGGAACGTGCCTGTGCCTCTCAGCTGGGGTCTCAAGATCATCATCAAGGGATTTTTCAAGGTAAGTTACTAGTGATAAGCTCTATTAATTTTCAACTAGGTTAATTTATATTTTGATTTTATTTTCCATTCTATTTTTTATACCGATTATTGCCTATGCTGCTGAGAATAATTGCAGTAATGAACCACTGACATATTCTTTTAATGAGTAAATAGTATTTTTAAAGTAAAAAAATTCATGAAATAATTATCATTATAACTCTTAAATTTATACTTTAAGAGCATTAAATGGTGTTAAAAGTAAAATAACAAAAAAAAAATCATATTGATAGAAATCCCCTTTGAAGCTTTGTTGCACAAAACTTCAAATATATCCTTGTAAATAAAACTAAATTTATATCAATTGGCATGGGTAGTGAATTATCTGAACTATGTAATGTGAACTTGTTAGCTTATTGCATTTCTATAGTTTTTTGTTGCCGCAAAAGGCACATTCTAAGGTGGAACTGTTGAACCATCTTGACTGATGAATCCATTTTTAAACTGTAATTTGTATGCCTATGAATTTAAAACTCCAAAGGCTTGAAGCCAAACAACAATGGCATTACATTTACTTCTCGATTTACCCCTAGTGGAATATCTGCATAGAATTTCAACTTTGCCTCTTTTTGGGAAGAGGGAGAAATAGTATTGAGTCAATGAAAGCTTTTACATTTCTCAATATAGATTACTGTTGTTGTATGTGTGTTCTATGATGTGTAAGTAATATATTAGTTGTACTAAGCTTGTTAGCTAATCTTGAGCCTATGATACTGAACATACACCACTGTTGGCCCAATTTTAATTTAGGTTATTTAAACAAAGTTAAAAAGTATAATTTATTAGATTGGTTATAATTAACTCTATAAATCCCAGAATTGAAAAATGAAACATTTATGGAGTAGTTTATAGGAACTTAAAATGAGCGACATGTGTACAGTATTATTATGCAATATTGGTTGGTATCAAATCTATTAACTTGTAAGGGAAATTCTTTACCAACTTAGACAATCCAATAACTCAAAAGAATTGTAAAAATAATTAATGTGGGTGGTCTGATTTCAAGTAGAAGAATACGAGTGTTGTATATAACTATAATATCTAAACATAATGCTGACTAAAGCATGTTATAATTTCAGACCCCAGAACAAGGAGCGCAGACCTCAATATACCTCGCTACATCTCCTGAGGTGGAGGGAACGAATGGCAAATACTTCTCGGATTGTAAGGTAAATTATCCTTGTACCATCTTTAGCATACATTTCAAGAATACAGTATAAGTGTAAATACAGTGTTAAGTGTGTTGTAGTACATCCTCAGTTGCAACAACTTCTAATTATGTTATTCCAAAAGTGTATTACATCAATGTGAATACTTGTGTTAAATGTAAACAAATGGTAAAGTATTACTAAATACAATTTCTGAGACCATTGCAGATAGTCGATTATCCAAACTAATTGGGACTCAGGAGTGGGTTGTCTAATCAAATTGTTTGGATAGTCTAACACACTACTACAAAAGCTTATGGTAATTTTAAACTCCATGGAGATACTGTAACATACTAAACCATATCCTTATTGAGGTATATTAAATTCAAGTATCATTAAATTTTACAGCAGTCCACTAGACAATTTTAATTCAGTAATTTAATTTACTTCATAAAGTTTAGTGAATTTAGTTTTGTAACGGTTTCATCTGTTTTCTTATACTTGTTTGTTATTCATTGAACTACAGTAACAACCTTGTTCCCACAGTTGGCGTCCCTGTCTCGAGGTGTTGAGGACATGGCTGTAGCCAAGAAGTACTGGGAGATCTGCGAGGAGCTGGTCCAGCTGAAGCCATCCGACCCCAGGATCTAACAACTTGACCCAATCATGTAATTGACTCATTTTGATTTGCCCATGAACAGGTATGACTAAATAAAGTGGTTTTAAATTACCTTTACTTCTCCAGTTCAATTTCCCTTTGTAAAACTACAACCTGGTTTCAATGCTTCATTGGGCCATTCTCAAGTAGTCTGTCAGTTCAGTCACACAGCCAAAATCACATCAATCGGTCGAATTGATGTCGTATTGTGTGAATGTACTTTTAAATTAATAACGACGTCGATTCGACCGATTGATGTGATTTTAGCTTGGTGACTCAACTGACAAACTACTTGAGAATAGCGTGCAATGAAGCGTTGAAACCAGGTTGTAGTTTTACTATGGGAAATTGAACTGGAGACGAAAAGGTAACTTAAAACCACTTTATTCAATCATGTAATCTCTTTAAGAGTTATTATTGCTCTTATCTATATCCATTTTCCTGAGCTATTTAGTTTTGATTTTAAGTGTATATTTTTGGGGAGAGGGACTTGAGTTTACCATCAATAAAGAGTAAAATATAGTAATAAATTAATACAAAACAGTAATAAATAGTTAAAGTCAGTTTGTTTCTCTCCTTCTTCAAAATTTAAAAGTTATGGCTCTTTACAAACTTGAAATTATAAATACATTATCAGGGAGGTTGGAAGATTGTATAAGGTTGAACTTGTGATCTTTGAAATGCAGAAATGTAGTGAAAATTTATGTTGACTTAATGTATAGTATGAATTATTTACAGAGTCCAATAGTTTTAATAAGAGTATAATGAAAACTATATCTTGGTGGAGGGGGTGCTGTAATATATGTACTAAAAACCCCAAAAAACCTTTTTTATGCTAATGTCACTGCTTGATTATAACGTTCACTTATCAGCTAAGATTGCTAAATCCATGCAATTTTACATCCACATATTCTTGTTTTTTAACTGAACGAGTTGTTAATATTATACTATAGATGCTAAAAATAGACTGAAAAAAAAACAAAAAAAAAACGGTTTGACTTCTTTGGTTTGTGGTGCGTCTGCGCCATGCCGACAACTGATAGCTCAGACACATAGCTAACCTGATGGGCTTATATGATGGAAGTATTGAATTTTTTCTCAGTTTTACCAACACTATACTAATAAGGAAAACAATATTTTTGTAGTTTCAAAAATAAGCTAAGCAAATTATTTGTTTGGGAAATGGTGTACAGTTTCCTATGTAAATTTTTTTCTCTGAGAAAAAACCAGGGCACCGTGACGGGGAAGGGTGCTCCAGAGGAACATTCCTTGTATTCTGGTGAGCCAGTTCACCCCTGAATGTACCCATCACAATCATTTAACCCCTGCCTATAACCTGGGTTTCATATATGTCCACAGTTAAGAAGATCATGTTTATAAGATAGTTATTAGCATAAGCGTGCGCAGAGTCCGGTCAGTGTGGGTGCCGGAATCCACAATGCATCCCCCCCATCTAGCTGCTCTTAGAACCTATTTATCTTCCAAATAATAGAATATGTCAATTAATGTAAGTAATCTAATAGTTTACTGCTCCTTGACACAAATACCTAAGTGCTAATGGTATTAAATGCAATATTAAATCTGCACTGGTATATTTAGTTACAAAATATTATAATGTTACAGATATTGTATTATATTAAAAAAAAATCTAGATTACACTCAGGCCGGGCGGATGCAGGTCACTCCGATTTCTCGGT
This sequence comes from Allygus modestus, assembly GCA_963675035.1. Lineage (NCBI taxonomy): Eukaryota > Metazoa > Arthropoda > Insecta > Hemiptera > Cicadellidae > Allygus > Allygus modestus. Next base: position 227,056,954 of record OY776111.1, read on the forward strand.
AAAAGAGTGAATCTTAAAGGTTTTTAAAACAATATAACAATTAGCAATCAACTAAAATATGGTACCAAGCACTTAAAAAAATAGAAGAAGATATCATCACAGAATTGATGTTTTCTCAGAAAAAATATACCTGGTTGTACTAAATCTAACTGATGATAGTGATGAAATTATTATTTATATTGATATTTGAATATTGTTTTAATTTTCCCTTTGCGCTCAAAGTGAAAAGTAAAGTTAAAATAAACAGCGATATTAAAGTACTATTTCGATACAAACTCCAAATTTAAACCATATTTTATGCCATTTACTTTTCCTTCGAAGGGGTATTGGTATTGGTATTGTACTTACATCCGGCACTCGGTTTCCAGCGAGGTTTTCAAGAAATCTGTCAATCGTCACGGGAAAGGCAAGATGACAGTTCTTGTTTTGGACGTTCATATGAATTGAATTTGCAATTGTAAATACTACCTAACTGTGTTACAATAATACTCCCAGTCCCAGTATTACTTACTATTTAAGCAAAAACTTACATATTATTTTGTACTTATTTCTTACATTAAACTTATTTGTTTGAAAATACCTTAATCTAAACATTTATTTCATCATCAATGTTGGCGCCCCCCTCAAGCTCCCGTTGTGGCTACCGTGGGTGCCCCGGCACCCACGGCACCCACCGTGCGCACGCCTATTGTTATTAGTAATTGGCTTACTTATCTTGACAATTTCCATTCAGATAGAAATTTTTACTAAATGAATTATATTAGTAATAATCTGGTGTTTCCTTTTAAATTTTAATTTGTGTTTATTCTGACCAATGAAACCATACTATACAGACTAATTCTTTGTACTTAAATAGTAATATTGTAGATGATTCAAAATATATTGGTAGCACCAATGTTGAATTTCACCCATTACTTCAGCAGAAACCGAGACTTCAGGAGGACATTGGAGCTGTTGATACCATCTGAAATTAACAAAATAAAGATAGAAGCACATCTTATAAAATTAAGTAAACATGGTTTATATTTGATCATAAACCCATTGTTCATATCTTTGTAGAAATATGAAAACTAGGTCAATGAAGAGGAAATAAATTTATTTGAAAATGTATACATTTTGTTTCAGGTACAAATCAAAATACCTTTTCTTGCCTCCGAAAAGAACAAGAAGATGCTTCTCAAAGGGAGAAGAAGTTTCCACCTGGATATTGTTAGCTTGCTGGACCTAATATTATGCAAATATTTAGTTTGTAGCTATGTAATTTGTACAAAATGAAGCTGTGATAAAATTCACAAGGAGCAAAACATGATATAGTAATAAGAAGGAATCTAAGTACTTTAGTAATATACATGGTATTTCTCCCACCAATTAAAAACATTTAAATACTAAGAACCACTTTGGTGAGATTTTAAATTGAAGTAAAGCATGACTAATTACAAAGTAGAATGCAAATTTAGTCTGCTCAGTTTACAAAAAAATGAACATTCAATCTTATTTATCATTTTTACTTTTCTTAAAAAACTAAAACAAAACTAACTAACATATGTTAACATTTTACTACAATGGGATAAAGCTGTATCTTTATCATATAAGAATTGAAATAACATATTCTAATTGTATTGAAACTTGTTGAGATTGATAAAATGTCAAAATGGAATTTTGTTAGATTATATTTGTATATACTTTGTGTTAAATAAATAAACAATTTTAAAAATTAATTTATTATTGTTGCATTATTAATACTTAATATATCTACTGTGTAAAATAAAACTATTTAAAGCATAAAATAAAATAAAAATACCCCCGTAGCAGCAAACTTGCGTACTCAGCGAATTTCCAATACATATATACAGTAGAACTCCAATTATCCGAATTAATTGGGGATCGGGCCAATTCGGATATGCAGAAATTCGGATAATCAGGTATACCTCGGGAATTAAGCAAAAAACATCACCATACATAAAAAATCAGAATTTTATCGACAAAGTTATTATAAATGTAGTGAACAGAAAATGAGCGAACTGTATCAAGAATATACGTCATAAAAATTAAATTACAGGAGTTAAATTGAATACAGTATATACAGTTGCTCTTTTCAATAGGCCTACATACTGTACGTATTTCACTGTTCAATGTTGGTTATTTCACTTGAATATCTCGAGCAAAGTGAGTTTATCACTTAGCGAAAGGACAACACGTTTACGTTTTGTACTCATTTCGAACGATAATCTTGGTGAAAGAACAGTAGCGACTGATGATGAGCAGGGCGGGAAGGGGGTATGACTTATTGTTCCCTGCGAAAATATCGTCCGGAAGGTAACAGCGCAGGCTTTTATTTTAGCGCTCACGGCGCATTATCGCTACACACGCTCCCGCTGTTATTTTCTTGATTTTTATATTTATATTATTTCACTCAAAATCGATTCGGATAATTGGATATTCGGATAATTGGGGTTCGGATAATTGGATTTCTACTGTATGTAACTTAATACCACATAAAGACACATACAAAGTTTGATCAATGTACATTCATAAATAAACGATTTATGACATTTTAATTACCCTCCATAAGAATAACATGGCGGCTGAGTCGCAGGTTTGCTGAAGCAAGGAACAAAAAAATTGGGGTTTTATACAAATATCAATATAACTCAAGTAGGTAAAGCCACATACCAAATTTTATTAATTTATGTTCATAATTAAGGGAGATAACACGTTACTTATTCTCCACAAGAATAAGAATAAGAATAAGAATAAGAATGATTTATTTTCTCCAATTAAACATGTTACAGAGTATTTCTAATATGCACACATTTTCCTGTTCATTGATTTTGTCCTCAAAATATATAATTAAACATATATAATAATTAAAATAATCCACACAAAACAAAATGAACAATACTCAAATTATCCTCTTAAATCTGCCTCCTTTTGATTGTCTCTATAAATAAAACAGGAATTAATAAACTAATACAGCTGCACTATTTCACAAAAAGGTATATACAAGTAATTTTAATTTAAAACATCTATATTCAATTTACATTTACTTTTATTTATAAATTATGTGCAGTTAAACAAATTTGGAGAAAAAGTAGGGCCTCCAAGGCATAGCCTGTTTGGAGGTTCCTTTCCTTCAAAATAACCAAAATTATAAACAGCGATCAGATAAAATAAACAAAACGTGATAAACAAAAACGGTCTACAGAATCAAGTGTGCCTAAAGATTTAACTAAAAGAAAATAAAATACATCCGAAACTTAACTATGGTTAGAGGCTCTCAAACTGCGCACCGCACTTCACCACCAGGCGGCTGATGGCACCTCCCCAGAGACTTGCCTCTGGAGTTGGTCTCCCCACTTAATAACATAGGGATGAGTACGCAGGTTTGCTGCTACAGGAACTATCGGCCAAAAAATGTTTTTTACTGCAAATATCAATAGACCACAATGATATGATTGCTATATACCAAGTTTCATCAGGATACGTTGATAAATAAGCGAGATATACAATTTTTCTTATTATCTATAAGAATAACATTGGACAACGTACTGTGTTTAGCACTTTCAATATCTCTGTAACCATATAACGTAGAGTAATGATCAAAACACCAAATTGTGCAGACAATATTTTTAAGCTTATTCTAATAGAGAAAAATTAAATGTAAAAAATTCAAAAAAACCCATTTTTGGGGTACAAAACCCCCCCAAAATACCCCTTTGGATAGGTCGATAAGTCTGGTTTTCAAACTTAAAGTCATAAATGCTGCTTTACACGTTTATACCAAATTTCGTCAAAATCGGATTATTTCTACAAGAGCTACCATGCTCACAGACACATATATATACAATTTTGAACGAATGGTGTTTTTGGCATCTGGGAACCTCAAAACGAAAAGTTATCATGGTCCCGGGCCTAGGTCTTACCATGCCGACTAAGGTAATAGCTTCTTCCCTGTATGTGAAATTTGCTAAAAACAGTTACTTTCAAGCTGCGCTACTTTTATTGCTATAAGTATAACAGTTTTATTTTTATTGATGATCTGCATGTATTTTGATAATATGTGTAGTTGGGATAGTTATTATTTATCTAATAATTAAGTTTTGATTTTGTAATAGTGTAACAGTATCAATTTTGAACCTGAAAAACATGCACAGAAATTGAATGTATTAATGAGTCATTACTTAAACAACCAAAGGGGGTTTATGGGGGTTTTAAATTTTCCAAAAATCAGTTTTTGCATTTTTCACTTAACAATTTTTAAAACACTTAATTTTGGTTTAAACCATGTTATAGAGCTTAAAAAAAATTGTATTTAAAATTATTAACATATGTTAAGTAGTTGCGGAGAAAATCCAAAATAACCTGCTCATAAAATCTCCCATATTAATCTTATGGGAAAAAGGTTTTTCGCTTTTCCTCAGTTCATTTTAATGTAAACTTCACATTTGCTGTTACCAGTCAGTTTAGCTCCACAAAACAATCATTTTGGTGTTTAAATTGTGATTTTACGTCCAACCGTTGCAGAGATATTCAAAGTGCTAAACACAGTACGTTGTCCAATGTTATCCTTGTGGAGAATAAATAAAATTATATATCTCCATTATTTATGAATGTATATTGATGAAACTTGGTATGTGGCTTCATCTAGTATTGGTATATTGATATTTGCACAAAAAATTGATTTTTTGTTCACTATCCCTAAAGCAGCAAACCTGCATACTCAGCCCTAATGTTATTCTTATGGAGAAAAAGTAAAGTTTTATATCTCCCTTAATTATGAATATAAATTAATAAAACTTGGTATGTGGCTTCACCTAGTTGAGATATATTGATGTTCACATAACAACCCATTTTTTGTGTGCCTTTTTGCAGCAAACCTGCGTACTCATCCCCCATGTTATTCTTATAAAGAATAATTAAAATTATATAAATCGCTTATTTATGAATGAATATTGATCAAACTTGGAATATACTTTCACTTAGTTGAATTATATTTATGTATGCATAAACACCAATTGTTTATGATCCTTGTTTCAGCAAACCTAGGTACTCATCCCCAATGTTATTCTTATAGAGAATAATTAAAATGGTTTTTATCGCTTATTTATGAATATATTTTTATACAACTTGGTATGTGGCTTTATGTGGTATTAAGACATATATTATGCATTGGACATTTGCTGAGTTTGCAGGTTTGCTGCGACGGGGGTATTTTTATTGATTTGTCCCTTGCAATTTACTCTTAAAAATACTGTGTACTTTTTTGGGAACCAAGAAAATATAGTCATAGAGTACAAATTTGTACTTTTTCTAGATTCCAAGATATTTTCCAATTATATAATATACAAAATATTTCATAAAGTGATTTTTTCTTGTGTTTTTAGTTATATATTATCTTATTTAATTAAAAAAAACTATTTTTAAAAGTTTCTATATTTGTTGGAAAATATTTTGGTAGACATATACAGAAAAATAGAATATAATCTTTTTTGTAGAGAATTTTCTTTTCTCTATTTTGTATATGAAATTTTTTTCGTACGATGCACGGTTTTCAGTGTTAAAGTAAAAAATGTAAATACCCCCGTCGCAGAAAACCTGCGTACTCAGCGAATTTACAATGCATATATATGTGTCTCACTACTACAAAGAGCCACATAACAAGTTTAACAAAAATACATTCATAAATAAGTGATATGATAGCATTTTTTTATTCTCCATGAGAATAACATTAGGGCTGAGTATGCAGGTATGCTGACACCAGAAAGATAAGAAATTTTTTTGTGCAATTATCAATATAACTCAACCAGGTGAAGTTACATACCAAGTTTTATTAATTTAGGTTCATAACTAAGGGAGAAATAAAACCGTACTTATTCTCCATATAGATAACATGGGGGCCGAGTATGCAGGTTTGCTGGTACGGGGAAAATCAACAAAAAACTTTTTTTGGTACAAAAATCAATGTACCACAAGTAGTTGAAGCCACATACTAAGTTTCATCAATATACATTCATAAATAATCGAGAACTCAAATTTTATTTATTCTCTATAAGGATAACATTGGACAACGTACTGTGTTTAGCAATTTGAATATCTCTGCAACGGTTGGACGTAGAACAACAATTAAAACACTAAAATGATTGATTTTTAGAGCTAAACTAATTGGTAAAAAGAAATGTGAAGTGTACAGTAAAATTATCTGAGGAAAATCTAAAAACCATTTTCCCATAAGATTAATATGGGAAATTTTATGGACACGTTTTTTCATCTTTTCTCCACAACCACTTAACCTAGGTTAATGATTCAAAATACAAAATTTTTTTTCAAGCTCTATGAAATGGATATAACCAAAATTGAGTGTTTTTACAGTTTTAGGGTAAAAATATAAAAAAAAAACTGATTTTTGGAAACTTTTAAACCCCTATAAAACCTCCTTCCCATAGTCCGATCAATCTGGTTTTCAAACTTAAAGTCATACATGCTAATCTCCACATCTGTGCCAAATTATCAAAATCGGGCATTTCTTTCAAAAGATACCGAGTTAACGGACACATATATATCAATTTGAACGAATAGTGTTTTTGGCATCAGGGGACCTCAAAACGAAAAGTTATCATGGTCTCGGGCTTAAGCCTTACCATGCCACCTACGGTAATAGTTTCTTCAATATAGGGGAAATTCGCTAAAAGGGGTATTTCCCCCCCTGCCACCACTGAAGCAGCAGGGCTAGGCTCGTTTTGGGGGCTCATTCAATATTATGTGTGTGTGTGTGTGTGTGTGTGTGTGTGTGTGTGTGTGTGTGTGCGTGTGTGTGTGCGTGTGCGTGTGCATGTGCGTGTGCGTGTGCGTGTGCGTGTGCGTGTGCGTGTGCGTGTGCGTGTGCGTGTGCGTGTGCGTGTGCGTGTGCGTGTGTGTGTGTGTGTGTGGGTGTGTGTGTGTGTGTGTGTGTGTGTGTGTGTGTGTGTGTGCGTGTGCGTGTGTGTGTGTGTGTGTGGGTGTGTGTGTGTGTGTGTGTGTGTGTGTGTGTGTGTGTGTGTGTGTGTGTGTGTGTGTGTGTGTGTGTGTGTGTGTGTGTGTGTGTGTGCACTCTAGCGGTCACATTTTTTGTCCGATTTACTTCAAATTTTGTAGAGACGTCCTTTCTATAATCAGTTGGACAAATTCGTTGGGAAAAACAATCGGAAAACTCTAAACCCCTTTTTTGGGGATTATTCTTTCAAATTTCAAGTTTTTGGGCCCAAAAAGGGCCAGAAAAGCCCCAGACATACAATTAATGCATGTATTAAGATGGGAATTAGTGAAGCGAAAGTTTTAAGCCCCCTCTCGTCATTCTAGCATAAATATTTACTGAGTTATTAAAGGAAATATATATCGGCTAAACACAGTACACCTAATGGGGTCTGATGGGTTTTTACATTAGAAAAGCATGTTATTCATTTGTTGATGTATTTGTTTCATCCCCAGCAACCTCGCACCTACTTTTAAGCCTGATTGGACCTTCTCCTAAGCTTATAATGCGCAAAATTGTATTCCTAAAATTGCAGGTAAATTAAACCAGGAGCATCAGAACAGCCAAAAATCAATGTTTTCAGATTTAAATAAAATTGGCATAAATGTATGTTTTTACACTGGTTTGAGTTTTAAAAGTTTTGTATGAGGAAATTCACTTCCCTCACGGCAGCGTGCTGCGTGCAAACTCGTTTTCTAACTACCCCCAACACATCCCAGCACAAACAATTCTCCCCCCTCCATATCCTCTACTGGACCTCCATGTCCTTTATTGACTGGACTACTAAGCTGCAATCCTCAACACAATAAGAAGCAGATTTGTCAGTGTTTTGTGTATTGAAGGCGACTCGACGATGGCTCTGGTGTGACAGAGGTTATGCAATTTTCATAAAGAGATTGTATTGCAAGAGTCAACATAAAAGTATATTATTGGTAAAAAAATATATTATAACTTCACCTATGGATTTATAATTTTATTTTTTTTATTTTTCACTTATAATTTGTTCCCACAGTATGACACACTAATTCATTATTTGTGAGAAGGTATTTTGTTGTATTATGTTTAGAGAACCAAGCCGATAACTGCACGAATATGGTATCACGGGCAACCTCGCTTTGACGTATATCCACCATGACCATGTTCATATAATCACGTTTTGACATGTTCGGCTTATCGCCTGCTGAAACTTTCTGCTGTGGTTCATTCTTGTGGTGATTTTGCTAGCTATGGTAATGCAGTATAGCAATATATACATTATACACATTGCAGTATAGTGATCCTCTACTGCTGCAATCCGGCGGAATTTTCTAAATAATTGGTTGTACTTTTTGAAGAAACACTTGCGTGAGTAGGTTGCGGAACAAGTCAAAAAGTGTCGTATCTCACTTATGTTTCTTAGTATATAACGCCAATATAAAGTTGTTGTATTTATCTTTCACTTGTGATTGTTACGATGGTAAGTAATATTGGTAATGAAGATAAATAATAAGGTTTTTAGAGATTCAGCTCATAACTGGGCGTTCAGGATACCGATTACTCAGGTGACAACTTCCATTATTCATTCATTATTATTGATTTATAAATATTATAAATAAGCTATTTACCTAATTAGGGGAAAGCGGAGTAATACTGTGTAGTGGAGCAATACCACACATCACTTTTTAAATTCTCCCAGAAGTAGTAAGTAGCCAGAGCTGTGTAGTGCACTTTATAGTGGAAATAATCCTCGTTAGATCCAGAGAGGTGTCGTGATTTTTAGATTAATAATGTGGTTGTCATATAGTTACGTATACATATTGTATTTGACTATTGAGTATTTAACACTGGTATAATCAGAAAATACCCCCGTAGCAGCAAACCTGCATACTCAGCGAATTTCCAATGCATATTAATTTATCTTAATACCACATAAAGCCACATACCAAGTTTCATCAATATACATTCATAAATAAACGATTTATGACATTTTAATTATTCTCCATAAGAATAACATGGCGGCTGAGTATGCAGGTTTGCTGAAATAAGGAGCACTAAAAATGGGCTTTTATACAAATATCATTGTAACTCAACTAGGTAAAGCCACATACCAAGTTCTATTAATTTATGTTCATAATTAAAGGAGATAACACGTTAATTATTCTCCATAAGAATAACATGGGGCTGAGTATGCAGGTTTGCTGCTACGGGAACTATCGGGCAAAAAATGGATTTTTGTGCAAATATCAATAGACCACAACCAAATAAAGCCATATACCAAATTTTGCCAGTTTACGTTCATAAATAAGCGAGATATACAATTTTTCTTTTTCTCCATAAGAATAACATTAGACAACGTACTGTGTTTAGCACTTTCAATATCTCGGTAACCAATTGACGTAGAGCAATGATCAAAATACCAAATTGTTTGTTTTTTTAAGTTGAATTTAATGGTATAAATTAAAATTTGATTTAAATTAAAATTACATGTGAAAACCCCAAAAAACACATTTTTGGGGTACAAAACCCCCCCAAAACCCCCCTTCGGATGGTGCGATTCATCTGGTTTTCGAACTCGTTTAAATGAATGGTACTTTACACATTTGTACCAAATTTCATTAAGATCGGACCTTTTTTACGAGAGTTATCGTGCTTACGGACACATATAAATATATCTATATATATATCTATATATATATATATATATATATATATATATATATATATATATATATATATACATATATATATACACATATATAAAAATTTGAACGAATGGTGTTTTTGGCATCTGGGGACCTCAAAATGAAAAGTTATCATGGTCTCGGGCTTAAGTCTTACCATGAGACCTACGGTAATAGCTTCTTCCCTATAGGGGAAATTCGCTAAAAGTGGTTGTACCCTCCTGCGTTCAATTCAGTTATTGGTTAGTTCTATATTCTATAGAACTGTTGGAATTCTAAAATTGTACTCAGCCTAGCTGACCAAATTATTTGTTTATTTTCTGTGATTGTTGCTGTGATTGTAACATGTGAATTTATTCTTCTTGGGAAACCAAAATTCTAGCTAATCCAGTTGCTCGAATTCTTGAAAATATTTTTTCCCTTACGCGATTATCCAGCTCTAATTATATTCTATTAATTTAAATTGTGATACCATTCCAAAAGATAGCTTGAAACAGCTGTTCTTGTTTGTGTACTTTGTTTTGTAAGTATCAAAAACTGTTGTTAAATGTTAATTAAATTGAATTTATATTCTTTCATGTCTTAATATCTTATCTTTCACAAGATTAACACCAGAGAACCCATGTTGCTCTGCAGCATCAGTCAATGTTGCACCTTCAGTTTATATATAAAGGCTAATTAAATTAAAATAAAGCATGTTTTTGATGGTAACATCTAAAAATACTTCTTATTAAAGGTAATTATTTCAAAAGTTATGTAAATATTTAGTGAAAAGATTTATAATTTTAGCACTGAAAACACTGACCGGTTTTAACTATAAATAAAGGTAATGTTCTCCTTATCCTAGAACTCGTTAGACCTAATATTTTTCCTGCTAGAGTTCATCAGCAGGGTTTTTATTTAATTTAACATCTGCAATTTATATGGCCAGTTTATCTGCTTAAAACAGTTACTGGAAGATAATCTATGACCATACTATGATGGTTGTCTTAAAATATAATAGTAACTATATTGTTTATACGTATACAAAACTTAGTTTAGGAATAATATTCTTAGGATTTCTATCCCAATGCTGACTGACTGAGTATTCATTCCTAGCCACACTATGTTTTTGAGAAAATCCATACTTTCGTCATAATGTCGTTTGTAAGCGCATCCCATCACAATATATACGATAAAAAAATATATACAAATTTGAACGAATCTTGTTGGGACCATCTTGAGACCTCAAAACGCAAAATCATCATCGTCCCCGGCCTATATAGGTCTTAGCTATGTGTACCTGACTACCGTAATATCGTATTCCCTTTGGGAGAAATTCACTAAAAAGACAAATATTTTGTCATCAATTATGATATTTTTCTCATTGTGTAAAATGTGATCGAGAGTTATTTTCTTGTTTTAAGTAAAGTGCTGAGCACTAATGGCTTTAATTTTGTGAATGCTACCTAGATGAAACTAATCACTTGAAAACCATATAACAAAAAAACTTATAAAAGCTACCCTGAATTGTTTTAAACCAATAAAGTCCCTACAATTTATTTTGGCTTTGACACTCGTTTTGTGATGTCCTGTCAAAGTTGCCCTCGTTTTGGGGATCAATGTAGGACTTTAGGAAGTAATTCCAGAGAGCTAAACATTTTCAGGTTTAAAATCAATAGCTAAATACAAATACACTTCTAATCACATACGCACACGTACAAATACGAGTAACCTCAACGGTTTATATGCTAAATATTTTATAAAGTTTTCAGAGAGAATCCAGAAACATATTAGGCACTTAAAAGAAAAGACCATTTTGTAGAAAGGTTCATTAAGGAACGTAATGAATTGGGTGATCATGAATGTTTTTTTTTTCGAAGAAAGCTTTAAACTTCAATCGGTTAGAAATTGTTGAAAGAGCCATAAATTTAATAGCAAAACCTCAAAACATAACATGTTCCTTCTCAAATACACGTAGCAAGCCTTCTTAGCTCATGAAGCAAATTCTCTCAACATATTGAACAATAATAACTGGATTACATGTCCATTCTTAACTATCCCAAGTAGCATAAAACTTGTTTAAAAACAATTTCAAAATATTTTAAAATTGTTTAAAAATTGTTTTAATATTAGTCAAACTTGGTATTTTTTCCATTATTAAAACAAGTTTCAAACAACTTTAAAATGTTAAAGAAATCATTTTAAAATATTTCAAAATTGTTGTGAAATTGTTTTAATATAAGTCAAACTTGGTATTTTTCCCAATATTAAAACAAGTTTTAAAACAATTTTAAAATGTTTCAAAATTGTTGTGAAATTGTTTTAATAGAAGTCAAACTTGGTATTTTTCCCAATATTAAAACAAGTTTTAAAACAACTTTAAAATGTTAAAGAAATTGTTTTAAAATATTTCAAAATTGTTGTGAAACTGTTTTAATATAAGTCAAACCTGGTATTGTTTTCAATATTAAAACAATTTTAAATTATTTCAAAATGATGATTTATTCTTAAATTATCTGTGCAAAATTAACAAGCTGACTTTTAAAAATAGTTTAAAATTAGTTTACAAAATTTAAATTTAAACTGTTTTTCTTATATATTTTAATTCATTAAAACTTGTTTGTAAAATATTTATACATTAAGAATTCTGGATAAAAAATATATCCAATTAAAATTTTAAATGTTTTATTGAAAAATATAAATTGTAACAATTATTAAATCTATAATATCAGTCTTAATCCTCTTTCAAAATTATCTTCCACTAATTAGGTTTCTTCCTCGCCACTGATGTGTTCAGCATGGATTGTTCTGCAACAAAAATGTGTGGTATAGTAAATAAATCTAAAATATAACGACAATCACAGTTTTTAACAATGGTTTTTGTCCGCACATCTCAACCAAGCATCGTAACTATCTGTAATTCAATGCTTACATCAATGACCCATGAACTAATGAAAACCCATAACCAAAGAATAACAATGTTTGTACTTTAATTTCTAACTTTAAGCCTGTACATTGTACATATTAATATATTTGGAAAAACTAGTCACAGAAAATACAGCGGCATATGGACTTTGAATCTCTTACTGCTTGCCGCAACATCAATTATCGTTTGCGACGTCCATTTTTGGCTTTCTTTCATCGAAAAGCTACTATATCAGATTATAAAAAAATGTTAAGTTGAAACACATTCACCCGGATAATAAAAATGGTGATGGCTGTTAGATCCTAAACCTTTTATGAATAATATCCATTATTGGGGGGGAAGGGGGGAGTAAATCCCTTTAGGGAGCATTGTATATCCAGTAATGGAATAATATCATAATCATCCACTGTTTTAGCCCCTGAGCTGTACGTATTATGTATTATCCCAGAGTTTTGAAAATTAGTAGGATTGTTTATTACCCCCTTCTGCACATCATACTTAAAGTCCACGAGCGAGGATGGTGAGCGGGTGGTGGGGAAGCCTCTTATAGGGAAATTTTATGGTGAAATTTGGAAATTCCATGATTTTTGTTCACATTTCCTTATTTATTAGTTTTAGCCAATTGTCCTAGATAAATAATTGGAGATAATTAAATTTCCTATTTTGTCATAGGATTAACTGTTAAAAACTTATAGGCTTTACAAGCTGTAGAAATTACCAGCGACAAGGCTTTTTGGATGTTACTCCTTATTCTCGGTAAATATACCTTCAAACTGGGCACAACCACAACAGAAGCATATGGAAGAGTTTGTGAATGAGAAATTTCTCTATAACATACCCAAACTCAGACAAGACAAGACAATAGGAAAACTTAAAATTCCATTAAAAATGATGGCGGCTGAAATATGGTGCTTAAGTACAAAATATAATAGCTCTTTATAGTATAGTCTTTAGCAACCATTGGATAAGCTACTAAGGAGTATTTTTTATCGTGTAGGCTTCCACGGTCCGAAGATACAGTCATGAAGTTAATTTCCGGGTTAGTCTGGTAGATGTCGAAGAAGTTGGTGGCCGATGTTTCGGATATAATTACAATATCACTGGCGACGTGAATTAGTAGCGAAAGTGTACTAAACACTCACTAATTGACTGGCACACTCGTCCGACTCTTCCGCTTATATAGGTGCCGCGGCCGTAGGTTGTAAACAGACCTGATCTCGGTCGTCGACTACCGACTATTTTACATGCCTTTAAGAAACAAGAATTAATTTAAAACTCAAATTGATACTAGAAATGATAGGAATAGAAAACAACAAAAATATTAAAAACGCTGTTTTAGCATATTTAAGAGGTAAAACTGATAGAATTGGCACAGTACTTAAAAAAAATAAATCACAACAATATTCAAACCTTACAAGAAAACAAAACAGTTTCTTCGGCCTGTCAAGGATAAAATTCATTTGCAGACACCAGGGGTTTATCATATAGAGTGCAGCTGTGGAATGAGTTACATTATAGAAAGCCGCAGATTAATTTCTACTAGACTAAAAGAACACATAAGGAACACCAAGAATGGAGATACCGAGATGTCAGCCGTAGCTAAACATTCGTATGAGATTAAACATCTAGGCCTAATAAACTCTGAGAATATTAAAGTACTAGCAGCGATTGAAGACAACTATAAACGAAAAATACGTTAGGTCTGTTTACAACCTACGGCCGTGGCACGTAAGCGGGACTATATAAGCAGGATAGTCGGACGAGCGCACCAGTCAATGAGTGAGCGTTTAGTAGGTTTTCGCTAATAATTCACGTCGCCCTGACGATGTATATTGTAATATATCCGAAACGTCGGCCAAAAACTTCGTCGACATCTACACGGACCAACCAGGAAATGAACTTCATAAATACTAAGGAATATGTTTAATCTATGATAATACTGACCTAATCATAACATTTAATCCACATGAATCTCAAAAAATGTAAACAAAACAAGAGAATTGTCTGTAGGCCTATTTTAATTAGATATGTTTTGGTATTTTTTGTTATTTTGATGTTTCATACACCAGAGAAGCCATAAAACACCTTATTAGCTTAATTTCTGATTGTCTCCAGATGACTTTTATATATACTGTACCCGATTGTTTAAAAGGAGTTGATTGATTTACATATTTTTCACTGTAATGCAGGCCATTTCAAATCACTCAATATAAATAAAATTTCTTGCTCAACATTTTTTATTTTCCTGATTTTTCTATCAAGAGTTCTTTATAGGTAGATAAACACAAAACACAGTACCTATGAAAAAATGTATAGGCCTATACCATAATTTTGTTTGGCAGCCATTTTTAAAATGGTGGTTGAGCAAATTTTCATAAAAAACATGGTTTGCGGAAAGTTTAATTGCCAAGCCATTTTAAAAGATATCAGAATAATTCAAAAACCACTCTGTTCAGCATACAATGGACTTCAAGTACACATTACTTTAATTATTCTTTAATACTAGAGAGTTAGTCAAACTCTCTCTGTAAAAGATTTGAAAAAAGTCGTCAACCGTTACTTTTTAAAACCATAAAATTTTATGAAGGAAAAGGGACTCACTGATAATTTTTTATTTCTGTGTTGAATACTTTTAGGACTATTTGCAGTATAAATTTTAGTCCTGAGATGCACTCCTTTTACTTTCTCCCCCTATACATAGTATATGGAGAAAGTATTGTTTTCGTAAAAATTTTCGAATTTGAGTTGTTAGTGGAAATATTCGTTTTGGTGCTCCCTGAACCCAAAAAAGTGTTTTTTACATGATGTCTGTGTGTGTGTGTGTGTGTGTGTGTGTGTGTGTGTGTGTGTGTGTGTGTGTGTGTGTGTGTGTGTGTGTGTGTCTGTGTGGATGTGTACAGAGGTAGAGCCTTAACCTATGGGCCGATTTTTATGAAATTTGGTATGTTGGTACTAATCCACGATATCTCCAGGCGTTTTTTTTCATTTTTTTGAATTTTTGATTTTTAAGGGTAATTATCCCCCAAAAACCGCCAAAAAACATGAAAAATCCAAATTTCTCAAAAACGGCTCTAACGATTTTAATTAAACTTTAGTGGTTTGTAGAACTTTAGGTTTCCAACAAAATGACACCACTCGAATTTCTGGGAAAATTCGGGTTCAGAAATTACAGGACTTAAAACATCCAAAATTCAGTTTTTTTGATTTTTCATAAAAAATCATAAATGTTAAAAAAGATTACTATTCACCATTAAAAAGAGCTCAAAAAACTAAATAAATTGGTATTTTAAATTACTATTCTACGATTGCTAGTTGAGGAAAAAATTGAAATTTTCATTTAGCGGTAAACGCAGTACGTTGTCCAATGTTATTCTTATGGGGAATACAAAAATAACTATTTCTCTCTTATTTACCGATCAATTTCATTAAAATTTGATATGCAGGTCAAGTTAGCATTGAACAACAGATGATGTTTGAAATGTGTTGCTATTTAACCCTGGGGGGGGCAAGGGGGCATTTCCCCTCTCAAAACCACTGTGTGTAGCAACGGACTCTATATAGTGCCTCCCAAAAAGGGATTTGGGTGGATATTTCTGAAACTAACTATTTTAGAAAATTTTCTGTACATTTATCTATACTTCATATTCTATATTTAGTAAATAACAAATGTTTTTGTCATTAAAGTTTGGCTTAAAGGGAGAAAGTATGTGTCAGTTTCCTGATACCGTTTATTTACTGTAGCTTTTCAAAAATGGACGAAAACAAAAAATGTAAGTTTTCTTACAATACCGGTACCGGTATCTGAAAAGGGACTGAATGAAATAAAGTGAAAATGTTACTGAATGTTCTTTACACAAATAGGAATACCTCATAAAAAAATTATGACTGAGACTCAAATATATTTTACTCATGATATAATCAAGCCGTTGTGTGCTAACTTGTCAGTCAACTGTCGTGTACAAATGCAGCGTTTTTACTGAAATTCATTGCTTTATTTCTCAAAATATGGTTAGGTCTTAGTCATAATTTTTTTATGAGATATTCCTTTTTGTGTGAAGAACATTCAGTAAAATTTTAATATTAAAAAAAATAAAATTATCATCATTGCACAGTGGTAAGACTATTAGGCCTACTCAAAATAAACATATAGGATACTTTTATAATCCTGACTCCCCCACTGCCATGACTTAAAATTTAAACCCCTTCTCAAAATACGGTACCTTTCAAATTGATCGATGCTGGGCAGTTATTATCCAACGGTAAGCTCCTGGGTCTGTCAGGCTTACTTGTTGTGACGAGTGAAAGTGTTCCGATATAAGTTTCATCTGAAATAGATAAACAAGTGGTAATTAACTGTACATTTATCCGGATGTTTAAAATGTTGAGGTTTCTGTTGGTAGATTAAAATGTGCCTAAGCCTACATTATACATAGTTATTAGGTACACATACATATATATACATATTTTTAGTACCGTACTATGTGTAACTTAAGAATTCCTCAACAAAAAAGCTTATCTTTAAAAAATAGTTTGAAGTTTTAAAAGTTATTTCACAAAATAGTTGTGTTTTAGGTGTATAAATATAAAGTAAGTTACTGTATTATAACACTCTATTTATGTATTAAAATTAGATATTATTAGTATTTGAATAACGGTTATGGATTCATAAGGGGTTTGATTATTTTCAACCCATATTTTTTGGTACCGGTACTATAAATATTTTATCCGAATGCGACGTTACTATCGAAACAATGTTTAAAAATGGCAATTGCTACATTAGTTAGCCTTTATCAATAATGAATTTTCAGCAGTTAAAAGCTGTTAGGCCTATAGTTTTAACAGAAATATATGCAACAGCACGCTGTGCTGTTAAAATAAGGTTATGTTAGTCGTGTAACATACTTAACACTTTTAACCTAACCACCTAAGCGCCCTGTACAACAAGTGGTAGCCCACACAAATCAATAATATTTTATCATTTGCTGTACTCTTACCTTTTACTCTTAGGAAAAAACATCGATACATAAGAAATAGGTAGGGCTATAGAAAAAAATAGTGGCTTGAAACTCATTCTAATGTAGTTTTAATACAGAATAAAAAAAGTGTTGAAAATAATTTAACCGCTTAATTAATACCAATTAAAAACCCTACCATAATTAACCCTTCGATGTATTCATTCATAACTGTTGTAACCACACAAAAATGATATGTAACTAGTAACCTATTTTAACTACGTACCGGTAGGCAGTCCTAGTTGTAAGTTAGTAACTTAACTGTTAAGGTAGTGAAAGAAACCCGGATCATTGCACTTCAAAGCATGGACTGATTATGGATTAACCAAAATTAATTGCTACCTGCATGTTCTTTGAGTTTTAAAGTAACTTAGGCCTATATACAATTTTACAAATATCTCTGACTTGTAGTAAATAGGCCAAGTTATTTGATTCTTAATTATGAATATGGGCATATTTAGCTTCAAATAACTTTATTCAATTAAGTTTGTGACTGCCGTGTGAAATTAGGAAATAAGAACAAGTTGGAAAGCTTTAAAATAGTTGTAAAGTTAACTAACCATAACCTAGCCATGGTTTAAGCCAAAGAAAAGTGAACTAATGCAGGGTCCAGTTGAATATTGACAGTAAAAATAAGTATTAAAACTAATTATAACTATTATAAAACTGTTTACTGTATTTACCTTTATCCATCGTTATGAACACTTCCAAAACAGATTTCTTGAGTACTTTCATATCGGCCGAAAGAACATAAACAACAAATCTAGAAAATAAAGGCAAAATGGCGGCGAGTTAGTTGACAGTTGAACAATACGTTTCATAAACGTCCGCTGTCACGTGATCTGTGGGGAGCGCGACGAGCACTGTTTAACTGAAAGTGCTTTCAATTGTAACACACTCCTATTCAAACTTGTTTAATATAAGTTTTTTAACTTTTATCGTAATGTATGTATAATCAAGTTTAAAATCGCAATTAACTCGTATTAAAATAAGGGTAATATAAGTCGTTTAACTGTTTGTTGAAATTGTTTCAAAACAACTTTTTATAATTGATATAAACACGTTTTAAAACAAGTTTAATAATGCAACTATTTTAACTATTAAAGACATTTTTTTCAATTCAACTTTACAATTGTTAAAAACTCTTATTACAAAAAAGTTTAATATGAGTCTTCTAACTAATACAGAAATTGTTTCAAATCAACTTTACAATTGTTATAAACTCGTATTGAAACAAGTTTAATATAAGTCTTTTAACTGTTATTGAAATTGTTTCAAAACAACTTTAAAATTATTATAAAGTTGTATTAAAAAAAGTTTAATAAAAGTCTTTTGGCTGTTTTTGAAATTGTTTCAAAACAACTTTAAAATTATTATAAAGTTGTATTAAAATAAGTTTAATATAAGTCTTTTAACGGTTTTTGAAATTGTTTCAAAACAACTTTAAAATTATTATAAAGTTGTATTAAAACAAGTTTAATATAAGTCTTTTAACTGATATTAAAATTGTTTCAAAACCACATTAAAACTGTTATAAACTAATATTAAAATTTATTTTAATATCAGACATTACAACTGATATCAAAACAATTTTAAAGTTGTTTTGAGTTTGTATTAAAGTTGTTTTAATATAAAACTTATATCAAAATATATTGAAATTGTTTTAAAACAATTTTAGGACCGTTTTCAACAATTTTTATGCTACTTGGGATATAAACACCCGCATACAAAGTACATATTTGTATTATGTGCTGCATTATTCTTTGAAGAGCCTAATGAACTGTCTTGGTTAATAAACACATGTTTTAAGTAATCATCTGATGTAAACAAACCTCCTCCATAACATTAACATGGGATCTTTAAGAGCTTCTGGGGCGGAGCCCATTGAAGATATGTTAGTTTGGATGAGTGATGACATATTTAGACATAATTACCTATCAGTTAAAAAAGAATCATGAAAATCAGCCCAGTAGATCAGTCTGACGGACTGCCCAAAGTTTTCCAATTTTTTTAAAATATATATGATTGCAACTTTGAAAGCCTAAAGGGCAAAGCTCTGAAAGTGGATGTTTTCCAAAACCCGCAAAAGGCATATATAGATATCAAGGGCTTTCAAATAACACATAAACAATCATTCAAGACTTAATAGTTTCATCAGTAGCCTACTCACAAAAGACGGCTTATTTATTAATATAATGATTATTTATATCCAATAAACATGTTGGACAATTTACATGAAAAGTTTTCATTTTTTCTAAAGATATTGATTGCAAATTATGTACAGTTAAATGATAAGCCAATACGTCAATCCATAGGCACAAATACAGTATAATTAAAATAATTGTTATATTAAGAATGCCCCCTCCCCAAGTCTCAGCGCTGTGTACTGTATACCTTCAACTAGAACTATTACTTACAATGAAAATACACTTGTTTTTGTCATATAACAGTTATTACAAAAGCTATTAGTAAACTGTTTTCTAAGGGCCCATACACATATTACATAACAAATTTAAGGGGGGGAGGGGATGTGGCGTAGCGTTACATGCGGGAGGGGGGTGTTTAGATCAACGTTACGTACCTCACACTTATTAACCCCAAGAGCTGGTGCACTCCCAAATCTATATGTACTGTTAAAAATGTTTCAAAATTAAAAAATAATCAAATTGATATCTAAATCAAGGTTACAGTTAGTTATATACTGTACAAAGTACTTCCGTCATACTATTTTAATAACAGCTAAACTAAAAATAAATACATAACGTGTTTTGAGTATATGTTCTTTATTGTTTTACACCTTTGTTGTGTGTTGTTATAGAGTGTAAAATCATGACTTGATACAGTATTGCACAATGCCACCCGCATCTCTAGTTTTTGTGTTGTTTTGTATTTGTATTAGTTAAAAATTAAATGTGTTAGTTTTAGCTGAGATAGTTTATTTTGTTGTTTATATTATTAGTAACAGTCTTGTTTGTTTGTATATATTTTGCTTTGAAATATGTTATTAACAAATGTTGTTAAAAGAAAGTCATTTAAGTTTAATGATTCGTTGAAATCCATATTCCAAATTGCTTATAAAACGACATTTAAAACGTTTAAGCTATTTTAAATGCTACCTTTATAGAAAGCCTAATTTAATATAGAATATTACAACTGAGTTACGTAATACATTGGGTGGGGGGGGAGTATGGTCAAGCTTTAAGGTGCATTACATGGGGGAAGGGGGAGGGTCTGAAATGGCGAAAAATGCGTTACGTAATATGGTTATGGCCCCTAATGTTTAGCATAAGCTTAACAAGGTCAATATTTGTATAATTTTGATTACTTAATTAATTATAAATTTATATCTGAGCCACTGAAACTCAAGTCTAGTAAAAAAACATATGTTATATTTAATATAGAATATATAGAAAACTACTTATACTGACCACGAACGTATAATTTCGACAGATACGATATATTAAGAACAGAAAATAGATACTAATCTCATTTACTGATTAAAGGCAGTGTTATTAACTTCAGCACAAAAATGTGGAATAGTACTTCTTCTTTTGGCTGTGTAGCGCTGCGTAGAGTGTAGCATGTTAGAAATTGAAGGCGATACCGTTCGAACTAGCGACCAAAGAATAACATAGACTGGCAATTGCGTGCTGTATTTGAAGCCGGGCAGCCTCTGAGTGGTGGGGATGAATCCACGTGAATCGTCCTCTACCGAGCGTTGACGTCGCTGGCGCTATCCCGGTGCTGCCTTTAATTGAAGATTATTCCTGTTCCAACAGATTTAATTAAATTCTTATTATTTACCTCCTTAACCTCAGTGAATAACATTTGTTCAATAACTTATTGCCTTTCTCACACGAATAACATTTCTCATAAGAAACATAAGAGTATGAAGTTTGATTGAGGTTATTCCTAACTTTGAGGCTGCCTGCAGGAGCTTTTAGCCTTAAGAGCTAAAAAAAATATTATATTACAATTATAGTCCAAAATTTAATTGATTTCATCCGGTTTATAGTCACTTAAATAATTTTCTCGATTTTATGTAAACATTCTAAGACGTAACACTATAATTTTGAAAACACACTGAATTAATTTCAATTATATAAGGAGTTCTGATGTATAAAGTCCAAATATTACAATTCAAGTCCAAAATTTCACTAATTTCATCCGGTGTATGGTCACTCAAATAATTTTCTTGATTTTGAGTAAAAATTCTAAGACGTGTCTCCATAATTTTGAGTTTTCTTCTTTAAGAATGTCATGTAAATCAGGAGGTATATGTCAGTTACATCTTCTCAACATTCATAGAGATAATTTCGATGTATCAAGTAGGCAGTGCAGTCCTTAAACATATGTTGAATGCTTTCATGAGTTCCATTATTACATTTGAGGCATTGTGGGGAATCAATTATTTTAAGTAGTTTATTAAATCACACAAATGCAAACACTTAAATGTTCTCAATGTCGGAAAACTTCGATTTAAGAGCTAAGTACTTGGACTAGTGATGATAAATCAATACAATACGGATTGAAATTATTTTATAGGGACAGTATAACTCCGTAACACGGCTAATTATTAAACTGTGATTGATAATCAACAGTGTTTTAGACTGAGAGTGGTTTATTTTTATTGTGAACAAATAAATCGATGGCAGACTTACTAAATGACCATACGTGCGAACTAGCTTTACATTACATGCAATGTGCCAAAATATGACCCAACTGTCACCTATTTTCATGACATGAGACTAAGTTTTCTATGAATTTAGGTGGTATAATTTTATTAGAGTCCTAATATAAACCATCGAATAAAAAATCCAAATATTTCGAAAGCGGCTCCTCAAAACTGCTCCAGAACTATATGCCACGTTGTTGGGGACCAAAATGTTGTGGATAAATCTTTGTTTTTACCTCAAGACTCTGTCTTTACTATTACTTCCAGTCGTATAATTTTAACGTGTGATTATTAGTTGGGTTTGTTTTGTTAAAGCCGCATCTCTTGAAAGATGTCACCTCGTTGGATACGCCACCCACCTCAACCCCACCGGAAAAGTTGCTATGTTATTATTTACGTCGTTTTTAGTAATTTTAATCAATTTTCAATCATAAAAAAATGTTGTTACTTTTTTAACCGTGACCTTACAGCTCCACCTCACTGGCTTTAAAAGTTGCCATGTTATATTTATGGAGAAAAGCTTATCCTTGGACTGACGCAATGAGTTCGGTTTACGTACTATAATGAAAATCACTTGATAATATCTTGCTATGACGACGATAATATACACTAGGCAGCAATATAAATTTTGGCAATTTGAACTTTAAGTAATGGTACTCACAACACCACCTGTAGGGCCTAATATAACCTGAGGGCCGAGCTTTGCTAGGGGAAGGTCAATAAGTTTGTTTAAATGGCTTGGAGTAGTTTTTAACCATGTCCCCAACCAAACAAACTCACATACTTTCGGCTTTATAATATTTATGATCAGTATGATATCAGGTACTTCGAATTTGTTCGGGTGTCTCTTAAGTATCTCTTAAGGCTGTAACATATTTTAGTAGCCACGTCAACGTATGCTTGCGAATGTTTGCAAAGCTCCTTAGTTTTATAATATATCAATACAGATTTTCTCTAAGCATTTTTAAATACAAGTAAACTGTTGAAATCATTAGTATTTGTACTCGTACATTCACACATTTGTGATCTTTCTCTGTCAGATTAAAATAAAAAACAAATTATAATTATTTAGATATGTTGCATATGGTCTAGATATTTGTTGACCTATTGTAAAAGTGTTTGGCTAAAGAAGGTGTATTCTAACAAAGCTAAATACGTAAAATGTTTATTAAAATATATCTTTAAAAATTCAATCTTCGTTCATCCTCTTACAAGAAGAATGAGCG
Organism: Allygus modestus; assembly: GCA_963675035.1. Classification (NCBI taxonomy): domain Eukaryota; kingdom Metazoa; phylum Arthropoda; class Insecta; order Hemiptera; family Cicadellidae; genus Allygus; species Allygus modestus. The sequence continues at coordinate 227,080,444 of OY776111.1, forward strand.
TACACCTACTTATATTTTATCACTGATCAGAGGAAAAACACTTTATTACTCTATAAAGGTATACTAAACCATCTAAAATAACGGTACGGTAATAAATCATTGGCTATACAGAATGCGTAAGCCCTTGCAACATGGTATTTAAAGTTCAGTTTGTCTAAGTAGCCATCGTCATAATAATGCCGAATATTTTATATGTTTTTAAGTCCACCTTCAATAAGTCCAACAAACTACAGTAATTATTGAGCATATATTTGGAAAAAGATGAGTCCATCCCGAAAAACTGTTATGGGCTTATTCCCGTTCCAATGAGGCTAGACCCTAACACCCTTCAAAATTTCCATATTTTGAAGGGTGCCCATCCTGTATGCCCTTTAGGACTTATCTGCTCCGTCGGCCTTTACAATTTTAATTTATTCATCACTGATGTTAGTTGTTATCTGAACCGATAAGATAATTATTGAATACATTTGTTAGGAGGATAGTTAATACATTAGAACAAAACCTTTGCCTACTCCTACTCCAAAAATGCTTTACCAAATTTCGGAACTATCAAATTTTTGGGTTAATAAATGTGTTCTAATCAGACCTCATTAATAGAAAAATATAGTATATTGTATAGAAGGATATTGAAATAAACGGTATCAGGAAACTGGCACATACTTTCTCCCTTTTAGCCAAACTTTAATGAAAAAAATATTTTTTATTTACAAAATATAGAATATTAATTATAGGTAAATGTACAGAAAATTGTCTAAAATAGTTGTTTTTAGAAATATCCACCCAAATCCCTTTTTGGAGGCACTATAGAGTCCGTTGCTACACGGAGTGATTTTGAGAGGGGAAATGCCCTCTTGTCCCCCCCAGGGTTAAATGGCAACAAATCTCGAACATCCTCTGTTGGGCAATGATAACTTGACCTGCATATCAAGTTTTAATGAAATTGATTAGTAAATAAGAGAGAAATAGTTATTTTTGTATTCCCCATAAGAAAAACATTGGAAAACGTACTGTGTTTACCACTAAATGAAAATTTCTATTTTCTCCGCAACTAGCAATCGTAGAATAGTAATTAAAAATACTAATTTATTTAGTATTTTGAGCTCTTTTTAATGGTGAATAGTAATCTTTTTTAACATTTATGATTTTTTATGACAAATCCAAAAAAACTGAATTTTGGATGATTTAAGTCCTGTAATTTCTGAACCCAAATTTTTCCAGAAATTCGGGTGGTCTAATTTTGTTGGAAACCTAAAGCGCTACAAACCACTAAAATTTAATCAAAATCGTTAGAGCCGTTTTTGAGAAATTTGGATTTTACATGTTTTTTGGCGATTTTTGGGGGATAATTACCCTTAAAAAACAAAAATTCAAAAAATGAAAAAAACACTTGGAGATATCGTGGATTAGTACCTACATACCAAATTTCATAAAAATCAGTCCATTGGTTAGGGCTCTAGCTCTGTACACATCCACACACACACACACACACACACACACACACACACACACACACACACACACACACACACACACACACACACACACACACACACACACACACACACACACACACACACACACACACAGACAGACATCACGTAAAAACAACTTTTTTGGGTTCAGGGAGCACCAAAACGAATATTTCCACTAACAACTCAAATTCGAAAATTTTGACGAAAACAATACTTTTTCCATATGTGTATAAGGGTAGAAAGTAAAAAACTAACATTGGGGTTATAGTTAAGATTTGTAAATAAAAACAAAAGAATCATAACAGCTGTTCAAAAGCAACTATTCAATTGCAAAAATAACACTCACTTGGTAAAGTATCGTGTGATTTCTTGAGAATAGTGAACATAACCAATGTGCACATAACTTTAAATATATATGATTAGGTTATGTATAAACTGCGATAACTATTCAAACTGAAGATTGAGTATAAAACAAACATGCCCAATATGAAAAGAAATTAGCAATACGCAATAAGCAAAGCAAATACTCTCGCTTTGGAGAAGAATCGTGAATATAAGTACTCCAGGCATTTTTGACAAACTGACTGAGTTTTCGAGCAAACCTCGGTCCCCCAGGTGCTTTAAGAAATGGAACCATAGATTAAGTATACTCTTCAGGAGTTTGCTTAATCTATGATGGAACAAACTTCTCAAACATAACATTTTACTGTGATCGGGAGCGTAGCCGCGACGGGCTACTAGTCTATATTATTAAAAGAATTTCTTGATTTTTGTTCGGCGATTTTAGACCCCAAAAACTATTATTTTGTATACATGTTTGGTATCAATGAAAAGCTCTTACTCTCTAGATGTGCCTTTTGGGGGTTTGAACCCTCTACAACTTCAGATCTTCGCCCGGCAGGCTTTCAAAGTTTCAATGTTAGTCTTATGGAGTTATATTTGATTTAGTTAGTCAGCAGATTATAATGTAAATAAACGCCTGGCTCTATGTCGCTAGATCCTCGTGTGTGGGGACATGTGCTAGTTTATTTTAAATACGTATGATGATTAATCAGTTAAAAATAAACATTTGAGCAATTTACTATTCTGAAAGTAAATTAACTTTTTTATTAATTATTAATGTGTTTGAAGTTAGTATAGGTTTAACAATCTTATATAGATATTAAAATAATTCTTGAGGTAGCTCGTGAGCTAAGTTAGTTTATTTTCAAAGCGCCTGCGGCCTCCAAGAGCAATCATTAAACTGCACTCACTGTGCGGCTTCCACCGCTAGCGAGACTCGGCTTGGCATCGAGCAGTGATTGATTTGTTTTTAATACGCCTTTCAAAAGGATATCAGTAAGCATTTACCTTTTTCAAAACATCGGGTATGCGTCTTTACAATTTTGTTTCCCGCAAAGTAAGAGTAATGCGTAAGAATTGAAAGATGTAAAATTCCTCAGTTAAGTGTTTGGACCAAATAATATTTAAGGAAATATTAAATTTTACACTTTGAATTACAAACAGAAACAATTTTTTACACTTGGTTATCTTTCTCGGGGAAAAATGCTGGATAATCGTCCAAAACAGTTTAATTTTGTCTTCAGACTTAATCAGACTGGCAGAGATACTGTGAATCACTATGATTTGTCTGAAATCATCTTTTATCACTGAAATCACCATGAAATAATAATCATAAAAATTTTGGCCTCTACACCCTTACCTCCTTATAAAAACAACACAGTGTTACAATTATATATAGTTTTTCTTTAAATCTTCTCTGATAAACTTTCACACAGGGGGTTTCATGATTGTTAATTTAAGAGAAGAGATTTGAATATCCATCGAAGCAGATGATTCCATTACAGTTTGCTATCGATTGGAAGGATTAGCCAAATCATTGCGATCGTTGTCATGGCTACACCTGGTGACGCTTCTGCCCAACTGTAGGCGTAAATTGCTCGTTAATATTTAGCAAGAGAAACCAATAAGTGGTGTATCTGTATCGGAACTCTCTGATATCATGATACCACGTTAATATTTAGCAAGAGAAACCAATAAGTGGTGTATCTGTATCGGAACTCTCTGATATCATGATACCGCGAAGTCAACCTACAATATTTGTATGAGGAAACTACGAAGATTTTAACGATTTCATATCTATTCAAAATACTAATTTTGATTTAAAATCAAAACAATTCAACTATTCGATTAAACAAACAGGTGAAAATGCAAGTGAAAATGAGGCCAATTTAATTCTTTGGCTAACTCAAATAAACCACTAATACAAAATATATTTGAGATGTTATGTTCTTCAATTAATCAATTTTTGCTTTGCAGAACTTGGCCAGACTAAACATACAAATCATAGGAAATAAGGAAAACAAAATGAATATGCTACATGACTTGTAAAGTAATTTGTTTGTAGAACTTTAGTACAACATTGGGGAGAATATGAGTCTGCCTGCTGCGTGTTTGGGCCACTGTATGATGGAAAAGCTGTGACACACCTGAAATGTAGTTTTCAAGGGCGAATCTTTATAACTCGAGAAAATTTAGAAGTTTATTCAATCTGCCTCAAAGGTGTAAAAGAGAAAACAAGGACAAAACCCGGGTGAATGCTCTTGCTCATTCACCTCTATGTATTTACAGCAATCAAATGCAAAACTCTATACTTTTGTTCGATGTGAAGCTATTAAGGATATTAGCTTTCCAAGCGGTCTCAACAAATAGTTCTCTTCTACTTCAGGCTAACTAAAGTTACCAGTACTTTCAAGGACCGTTACAGTTTTCTTTCAGGAGCAATATTTTGCAAGATCCGTAAGTTGAGCCTAAATTACCTAATTATACGCTGGTAAACTTGGATCTTTGCAAAGGATCGCCAGGGATAAAATTGTGTACTTCATTGTGATTATCATGGCCCTCTTTAGTTGTACATTGACAACTTTGACGTGGAACTACTCGGGAGCATAATTTGCAGCATTTGAAGGACCAAGGAAAAAGCAGAAGTTCGCACGTCTTTTTTGTTGACTTTTTGGGTTATACCAGCTAAATGATGCACTATTTTTTCCTAGTTCTACTACCAATAAAGTTTTTTTAGACGAAACCTATACCATATTATACAGTGGTCTATATAGATAACTATTGGTACGGAGGTTGATCGTTATGAAAAAGCGGCAAGTAAAGCTTTAAGTTAAGCTTAAAGTTAGCAAGTCTGTTTACGTTTTTGTGGGCATATGTCTCAGATTCCAAGTATTAAAATAGTCTCTGGGAATGATATTGTACTTCGTTAGGGGATAGATATAAAATTGCATAAAAAGGGGCAATGGTCACTCCTGAATACTTTATTTAGAGAGAGAACTTACCGCTAGTATAAACAAGTTCATAGAAAAATCTAAAGAAATTGTGCCTATATAATTTGATGGAATATCTTAATAAGCCGTAAAGTTCTAAAGAGGTGGTTTTCCTTTTATAAAGACAATGCTCTTCAAAGAATAATATAAATTATTTTTGTGTGCAGTTAAATTTTAAACTGAACTGTCGTAAAATTCTTTAAATACATACTTAAAACGGTTGTTGTGACAGTTTTGACAGTAATTAACGAACTGGATAAATGAAGTAAACACAAACTCTCGTCAAATTAAGCATGTCGTGCTACATCTGCCCCCACATCTGCGAGCTTTTTAAACGGCTTTTTAACTTCATTTAAGCATACTAACTTTCCCTTACACCTTTTTTGATTTTTCCACAGAGTTCAGCAAACACAATAACTGTTGTATATTCTTCTGGCGAAGCCGGATACTGGCTCTCACCGAATTCTTACGTCGAAATTTGGTACACTGGTCTAAAAATAGAAAGTCTAAAGTATAAAAAGCCTCAAATAGGATTTTGATTCCGATTTTACCTTAAAGCTCAGCTACACGGATCTTCCATGTTCTAATATTATTGTTATACATATTAGTTTTTATTTGTTTAGATGGTAACTTAAATATGTGTTCGTTTTCGAAATGCTTCAAAAGGTCAATTACATAATATAATACAGCATAGCACACTGTCGAACTGTCGAACTGCTCTAGTGAAACCGGGAAATGCACCAACTATTTTAAGTATTATACTGGAATACGATTCTGTATAGTGCGTCACGTGAAGGGATTTGGATGGATATTTGTGATAAATAGTTGATTAGAATATTTTGTATTCACATGCTATCGTACGTTATTCTACTAATATTATAAATGTGAAAGTTTGGATGTATTTATGGATGGATGGATGTGTGGATGTATGTTTAGGCTTCCATCACGCAAAAATTATTGGTCCGTTTAAGCTAAAAGTTTCATGAACATTAACATATCACATTAACATATGAACCACCCCACGGGCTCTGTAAGTTCAAATGCAAATCTGATTGGAGGATATCGTTTATATAATATATAGCTGAAGTTGAAATCACTGACAGTTACTGCAAAGGAATGCATATAGTAAAGTGTACACACAGATTTTATAGTGTTGGTCAGGTATAGTTCCGCGAAGTAGGCGAAGTACGTCATTGAAGTTCTGCGAGCGAAGCCGCGGGTACCAGATAGTATTCTGTATTTAGTAAATATAAAAAATGTATCGATTAAAGTAGGATCAATAGGAAGAAACTAAGTGTGCGTGTCAGTTTTCTATTTATTTATTTCCGAATAGTATAGACGCTTGGCCATAGAAGCAGAATGGTTAGGTGTCAGCGGAATGGTGAGGAAGGCCTACCTCGGTTTCCGTCAATAATCCTCTCTATTTAAGTATAGGTAAACGGTTTTGATGTGTTAAATCAACAGTTGACCAAACACCTATTCGTGCGGTCGGTGCATGTATGAGGTCCCATGTGATGTGTCGTGATCTTGTCAGTCCGCTTAATATCTGACAAGCCATATGTTTGTGCTGTTCGGTCAATAAGTGTAACGTATTTTTAACTCTCGGACAAGCTTCCTCTTTCGGATCAATGACGTTGGCACTGAAGGCATAATGATACTGTTTGGTACATCTTAAAACCGGCTACAGCTACAGCAATAGAGTGAATCATTTATGACAATCAGGTAGCAATCATTGAAGTGGTACATAAGCGATTCTAGGATTTAAATAAAAAGGCTGTAAGTCCTGTAAACTAAGTTGAGCAATACGATTTCAATTATGAGGCTACAGAGCGAAATAACTATCGCTGTTGGTTCCTTCCAACAGACATTCCACCGATATCACCCGCGCGGTGCGGGTCCCGACTTGCCGCTCTCTAAAGTCGTCTCGACTGAGGCCATTTTTCATTGAGTACTATTACTGACCCGCCTATCAGGTAACGTGTTAATGTACTACATTCCTCGCGTACAAAGATTAGCATACTATGGAATGGTGGTACGCGCAGGCTGAGCACCCTCTCCTCCACCTACCCACCTACCCACCTACCATCTACCCGCCCCCGCCCCCGCCCACTCACCCTCTGCTCATTGATTCCAACCCCAGCTACGGGCAGACCTCCGCGCTATCAGCTCCTTATCATGCCCGTCTGTTGATCTATCCTTCGCCGGTCGTCCCTGCTCAAATTTCAAGGTACATACATTTATTTATACTGTAGCTTGATGTGGGAAAAATAACTTAGGGTGAAATACATTTTAGTAAGTAAAAGTTCACCACGTGTACAACATTTACAACAAGTTGGCTTTATTAAAAAAACTAAGGCTAAAATGTTAACATAGCATATAAAGCAACACAAAAATAATATATATCTATATAATATATAGAAAATATATAGTAGATACCTTAAAGTATTACACAAAAATTACTTAATTTAATAATTAGTGTAAAAATATTGATTGAGCCTTATATCAAATTTAGTTTAGTAAATTAAAAAAAATCCTAATTATAAAATGAAAACCGTGTCAATATTCAGTTTAGCAGACTGAAAAAAATTTATTTTTTTTTAATTGGAGTAAAATATTTATACTGGAGTAAAATAATATTTAAATTTGCTCTAAATATGATGGTTTTAACTACCTAGCTACGTTGTACAGCAGTTGCCATAATGTCTGCGTGGAGGGAAAAACAAGTTTGTTGGCATAAACTAAATAACATAAATTATGAATATTTTAGTTGGTAAGTGAGTCAGCTGAAAATCCGAATACATACGATTTGCGGTCGCCATTTTAATAATGCAGTATCATGGATCGTTTGGCTTTTGAGAAAAGGAAATTAAAACTAACTTAAAATTAATAGCCTTTTGTTGTTTATTGTGCATTATTTTTTATATCATTTAACGATAAAGGTTACCAAATTTGGCAATTAAATATCATACCGTAAAGTCCTGAAGTATAGTATGTCTATAGTGATTAAAATGTAAATGGTAATATTTCAGGTATATTACTAAAAGTATTACAAAACCAAACGTTATGCACTATACGGAATATATGTTTTAAGGATTGTTTTTAATTTTGTATCAACAACAATAGCATCATATTATGGAAAGAAGTTTTGCAAACATGTTACAGTAATACTTATTGTATTAGTAAATTGGCGTTTACCGTGAATAAATAAATAAATAACTACGGTACTGCAAGCAGTACATTTTCCAAACTCATGTATAGCTTTAATATTTTTGATATTTTTCATTGCAAGGAATCCCAAGAAAAAGGCACATTACAACTAATAAATTATAAAATAAAATAAAATAAAATATAGATTCTTAAAAAAATCCTATCTTTATAAAATGTAATAAAAAATATAACGGAGATCACTGGTAAATATAAGCAGTTTATCTAGTTTGTTATCATTACTAACCCTTTAAATAATTTGTTGATGTGTTTGATAAATATGCAAGCGCATTGGTTATAAAAGAGTTGTATAACAGAAGATTATTTTGACACTTATTTAATATTGATACTCTTATAGTATATGTTGAACAAACTTATTCTAACATGCCGACATGTTACTTCTTTGCCAGCATCCACAACAGTGTTACATATTTACATGCAGTGTACGAGGTACGAGGTAACGGGTACGAGGTGAGGTACTCACTTGGTATCCCCTCCTTAAACGACTTTATAGGAAAACGGTTCCAAACCACACATAGCAATGGTAACCAGTGTACAGGGTGATAATTCATTTTACCCAAGACTTATTTAACATATTCTCTAATCTACAATAATCACAATATGAAACAAGATGCCCATATTTTGAAACCGCTGGAAGAAAAATGAGTGTAAAGAGTTTAAGCTCATTGTAAGCTAGCGAAAAAGTCTATGTATGTCAAGTCTAACGCCAATGTAAATGTAATGTTGTATGTGTACCTGTAAAGCCAACTGAGGCAACGATTCCGATGACGATTGAGAAGGTAAAGCCGATCTCGAGCGAAGTGAACCGTCCACCAGGTAAACATCGAATCCCCAATGCAACCCAGATTATCAGCGAGTGGTATAACTGCGATTAATTAATGATATCTAAATAACCACCACTTTACTACAGAATGTGGCAGAGAAAACTTACTAATGTTGACCAAGGGTGAAGGGTAGAATGATTATATTAATTTAAAATAAATAAAATGCTACTAAAAATAAACAAAAGCACTATATACTGACCATTACTTGCAGCTACGTCGGACACCAGCTAACGAAAGGAGCCGGTTGATGAAATACAATTAAAAGCGCTTGTCAAGCTTTAGAATTTTGACATCCTTATACTAACATTTAAATTAATAGTGCAATTAAATTGAAAACTGAGTTTTCTCTTACCGGCAACAGTAGCGTGTCTTTTTAACGTCGTTGCCGAATATTTTGAGGTTATACTTTTGAAAAGATGTCCTCACGTTCTTTATCTATGATTCTTCCTGCCACTCCTTTCTTTTATACTATTTCTCCTTCTCTCTTTTCGTCCTCCCTCTCAAATCTTTCTGGGATCCTTATATAAATAATAAATTATTTTAACGTCATAACGTCCGACTCAACAGATTTTCGGTTAAACTTTACCTGAATAATGTTTGACATTTGCAAATGTTTAAAGTGTTTGTTGTGCTTTTTAATATTAATACAGTTTATTTAGCCATAACTTATGTTTTTTTTAATATTTTTATATATAAATGTTTAAATTTCTAAAAATTCTATCGGTTCTATTTTATTTATTCTCGGAAATACGTTAATCAGATAATCTCTTTTATGAGTTAGTAGTAACTTTTATACAGGGTTAATAACAAGTCTGGAGATCCCCTCTTGAATTTTAAACGGGTCATAATAAAACTTAACTTAGCACACCTTGATTTTATATAAAAATTTACTTTTTGGTCAGTATCACTACTTTGCCCCCTACCACAAAATGGTATGGGGCATGGGGTATTTTGGGAACAGCTCAAAAATCTTTAATGTATAGCCCCATTGAGTGGCCCCTAATTTTGAAGGTCCATATCAAAGAAAACATACAACACAAACTAGAGGACTCTATTTTAATCCAGTAAAAAATGGCGGCCAATACAAATTTCCATAAGTCAGAGAAAATTACTTACATTTTGGGCATAAATAATTATTTCATAAGACTAAAATACGTAATTTAGGACTCCTTTATAGGTAATAATTATTAATTAGCTTTTACTTTTATGGGAAAGATATATTTTTGTTATCAGAAAAACTTTGCCATCACTCCAAAATGGGGTATTTTGGGGGCAACTCAAAAATATTTCTGATAATAAAAAAATGTAAAATGATAATTAGTAAAAGATAATAATAATCGCCTATAAAGGATTCCTAAATTATGCATGTTTATTTCATGAAAAAATTAGTTATGTTTAAAGTGTAAGTAGTTTTCTCGGACTTCTGAAAACTTCAATCGGCCGCCATTTTTTACTGGATTGAGATAGAGATCCCTAAGTTGTCCTTGTTTGTTTTCATACATGGGTCGTTGGCAAAGTAGATATCCTAACCAAAAAGTACATTTTTTTATCCCAGGAAGTTGAGATATGTTTAGTTTTTATATTATGATCCGTTCAGAAGTTAAGAGGCCTTTTTATTAACTCTGTAGCTACTGAGATTTATTATTATCAATTACAATTTAAATACTGTTTATTATGTCCAAATATCATACTGCTTTCCAGTTAAAACTATATTGAACCAATTGTAATTTTAATTTACAGTTCTATTTTACATCCTCTTGAAAGTGATATGTGTAACCTCTCAGTATAAGGCATACTAATCTCTAATTTCGACCACAATATTCATATCCTGTATTATTTACAATTTAATTGAACTACTACAGTGCTGATAATTGACTCATTTCTTACAGCCCACACATTACAAAACTTAGAAAAGTGTTTTAAAATAATAAATAAATACATTTATGATGGTAGTTTAAAAACAATTAGCACATTGAAACAAAAAAATACATTCTTAAATAGGACAGTATGTTCTTACTGTTTACTTCTTTCTATTGTTACTATTCACCTAAAAATACACAAACTAAATATTTGATAAAAAGAAGATTTTGGTTAACCATACCTTTTCATAGCAAGAAAGAGAGGTTTGAATGTTCATTTGGAAATCAACTGTCTAAAAACTGAGTTGGAGAGATTTTAATTAAGAATTAAAACAAATAAAAGGTTTCTTGGTTGAGCGAAAACTCTCAAAGTTTATTGTTCCCATTGAAGTGACAGATGGCTACTGAATAAAAATATTGTGTTTCAATTGTCTGTTGTTTAGTGACAGAACAAAAGCAGCGGTTGATTTGAGCTTAATTAAATATGGCTTTAAACTGCAGGTATGTCTTCATTTAGATAAACTATAAAGCTTTAGTTTACATATAAAAAAGTACGGTATCAACGATTTTAAACTTCTAAGATTAAAATCCATTCTATTAACTTCTGTCAAATAAAGCTTGAATTTTGAGTCTGTTAATGATATGGTATATAACAATTGTCGCAGTTGTTTATAGGAATATTTATATATTTATAGGAAATCAAAGATAATGTCAACTAAATGCAATTTCAACATTCAGATGAATAGGTAAACCAATGCCAAAATGTAGAGGTTAACACAATAACTGTTAAGAAAATATCCCTGGGTGGAGTAAAGCCAAGAGTGGTCTAATACTCTACCAGAGTGTTTAAGCGTTTATGCAATCTTGATATTTTAACGACTTTGTACACAAAGTAAAAAAAAAAAAAAAAAAAACTATAACTAATTCAATAGTATTTGTACAGCATAAAATGTATTCAAAACTATTAACAATGAAAATTGTGTCACTAATCGTGTTTTCTGATAGTGCTATTTCACATTCCTAACGTAAGAGAGATATATATAATAATATGAGTTCGCAGTGTGCTGACGTGAGGGAGCAAATTTCTATATTTAAGATTTACAGATTAAAAGTAGAAATACCTTTTACAAACAAACATCAACAAACTAAAGTTGCCTGGTTTTAGCGAATTTCCCCTATAGGGAAGAAGCTATTACCGTAGGTCTCATGGTAAGACTTAAGCCCGAGACCATGATAACTTTTCATTTTGAGGTCCCCAGATGCCAAAAACACCGTTCGTTCAAATTTTTATATATGTATGTATATATATATATATATATATATATATTTATATATATATTTATATATATATATTTATATATATATATATATATATATATATATGTGTCCGTAAGCACGATAACTCTCGTAAAAAAGGTCTGATCTTAATGAAATTTGGTACAAATGTGTAAAGTACCATTTATTTGAACGAGTTCGAAAACCAGATGAATCGCACCATCCGAAGGGGGGTTTTTGGGGGGTTTTTATACCCCAAAAATGTGTTTTTTGGGGTTTTCACATGTAATTTTAATTTAAATCAAATTTTAATTTATACCATTGAATTTAGCTTAAAAAAACAAACAATTTGGTATTTTGATCATTGCTCTACGTCAATTGGTTACCGAGATATTGAAAGTGCTAAACACAGTACGTTGTCTAATGTTATTCTTATGGAGAAAAAGAAAAATTGTATATCTCGCTTATTTATGAACATAAACTGGCAAAATTTGGTATATGGCTTGATCTGGTTATGGTTTATTGTTGTTTGCACAAAAAACAATTTTTCGCCTATGGTTCCTGTAGCAGCAAACCTAGGTACTTGGTCCCCATGTTATTCTTATGGAAAATACTTAAAATGTTATATATCGCTTATTTATGAATGTATATGAATGAAACTTGGTATGTGGCTTCACTAAGATGAGTTCTATTGATATTTGCATAAAAACCCATTATTTTGCGTGCCTTGTTGCAGCAAACCTGCGTACTCATCCCCAATGTTATTCTTATGGAGAATAATTAATATTTTAAATATCGCTTGTTTGTGAATACATTTTTTATGAATCCTGTTAAGTGTTATGTTATATATTCATTGGAAATTCGCTGAGTATGCAGGTTTGCTGCGACGGGTGTATTATTTACCTCCAGTGATGGTATGGCAATACACATTATGAGGTTAGGAAGAGTTCCAGTCAGGTGTGAAAGTAGGTATAGGAGTGCAGGTGATGATGAAAAACTACTACTCGTAGTTATGGAAAACTATGTTTACCAATGTTAAATTCCGATATGAAAACGTATTGTGTCTTTTAATTTAAGTTTTCTTAGTATTTAAATATAATAAATAAAATATCTCGGGATCTATTTGGGTTCAGCTAAGAGAGAGCTTTTCTGCCCTCCGAACTCCTATTGTTTTAAACCTATTTTTTGTACATCCGTGCATATATGATCTTGCCAAAAACTCAAAATTACTTTATAAAATCAAAAAAGGGGTTTACGGAAGTTTTGATTTTTTCCAAAAAGAAACTTGTCCCACCTTTAATAGCAAAGAAAGTATTACAAGAGTGCGAAGACACACCACACACACATGTCTTCTTAATACAGTATATTGAGGTGGAAGCCCTGGGATGTTCATCAAACGCTCTTTAATTTCGTGGATTGCACAGTGGGTTCAATCATTCTTTAGGTCTAAAATATGAACAGTAAAGAATTTTGAATCCGAATATACCGTAGAGCTCCACCCCTACGGGTTGTCAAAGTTTCAATTGAATTCGTATAGGCATTAAATTTATTTGACCAGATACCATATACCATAAACATATTATGTTACGTATTCTAAATAGTATAAGGTCATTAAACATTGGACATTTTGTCATTGGGCTTACGAGGTTTCCACTCAAAACAAAACCAGATCGCACGCAGCACGCTGACGTTAGAGAAGTGAATTTCCATATAAAAAACTTTTAAAACTCAAACCCAATGTAAAAACATACATTTATCCCAATTTTATTGAAATCTGAAAACATTGATTTTTTTGGCTGTTCTGATGCTCCTGGTTTAATTTACCTGCAATGTAAGGAATACAATTTTGCGCATTATAAGGTTAGGAGAAGGTCCATACAAGCTTAAAAGTAGGTGCGAGGTTGCTGAATAAACTAATACACCAAATAATGAATAACATGCTTTTCTAATGTAAAAACCCCATAAGACAACGTACTGTGTTTAGCCGATATACATCTTCTTTAATAACTCGGTAAATATTTTAGCTAGAATGACGAGAGAGGGCTTAAAACTTTCGCTTCACTAATTCCCATCTTAGCATCTGGAGGCCTAAACTATAAAATTGGAGGGGGGGCGTCAAAAATATAAAATAGAGGGAGGACAACATAAAATAAAAATATAAAATCGAAGAGGGGTGGAGAAAATTATAAAATTTGGGGTGGGGCGAAAACAAAAATGGGGGAGAAAAAATATAAAATCGGGTGGGGGCAAAAAAATATAAAATCGGGGGGCAAAAATATAAAATGGGGGGGACATAAAATAAAAATATAAAATCGAAGTGGGGGGGAACAAAAATAAAAATCGGGGGGAGCAAAAATATAAAATCGGAGAGGGGCAAAAAAATATAAAATCGGGGGGGCAAAAATGTAAAATGGGGGGGGACATAAAATTAAAATATAAAATAGAAGAGGGGGGAGCAAAATATAAAATCGGGGGGGGAGGGTACAGGAAGTATCGGTAAAAATTGTTTTTTGTGCAAATAAGAATAGACCACAACCAGATGAAGCCACATTAATATTTTAGTTCATTAATATTAATTAATAGCTAGCTGACGTACACGTTCTTTGCACAGGGGTTTTCTCTACCCGTTCTTTAGTCAATGCAATTTCCATTTTAGTTAGCTTGAAACAGCTGTTCTTGCTTCTGCTCTTTAAGCTGTCAAATGGAAGTGTCCACAGCTGTTCGTATTACAGTTTCTGAATGTTTACTTTCTTCTTAAATGTAAACATTGAAACTTAGGATGGTCACGGGGCGTAGGCCGAGGTGATTTTAAGGAAGTGAATAGGCCTATGTGTTGCATGGGTTCAAGATCTACCTATGTGTAAAGTTTCAGCCCAAGTCGGTTCAGTAGTTTTTGCGTTCACCCGGAACATCAGACAGACAGACAGACAGACAGAAACCACCTCTTCTTTATAATATTATAGATTTCTTGGAGATGAAACAATTTACAATGTTAATCAAAATAATACTGTTCAAAAATATTTCCGCCTTGGCTAAAACATAAATAAAAGTGCATTCTTATTTGGCCAAGCAGTTATTCCGCATTCCGGTATTGTCGGTCAAGTAAAGTGGATAAATCCAGCTTATAGGGTTTGATGAGCAGGATAATGAATGGACTGGTTGAGCGCTGATGGGGAGGTTTAGTGAGGGAGATGTTTCTTTGTGGATCACCAGCTCTGTGGCCCGACACCACCTGCGCCTGATGTCTATTCATGCCCACAGTATTCACAGACACGTAACGTCTTTGATGAGCAGGATAATGAATGGACTGGTTGAGCGCTGATGGGGAGGTTTAGTGAGGGAGACGTTTGTTTGTGGATCACCAGCTCTGTGGCCCGACACCACCTGCGCCTGATGTCTATTCATGCCCACAGTATTCACAGACACGTAACGTCTTGAGTGCCGAGTTGCTGACTATCATTATACTCGGAGACGAGACCAGACATCGTACTATAGTGTTTAGGGAAACTAAACAAGTCTATACAAAATAGTAATCAAAGTTGAGTTTGAAGTATGGAGTAGACTGTAGTTGTGTGTTGAGCACTTGGAATATTCTATATTGCTATTCTATAATATAAAATACGTTATGAAATGCGTATATTTTCAACACCTCCGTTTGCAAATGATAGAGTTACTGATATTTCCTAGCTTTCAAAGTAATTAACGGTTTATCTTGGAAAATGACTAGTAGTGAAAGAAATGATTATACATATGCCAATTGGATTTGTTCAACATCTCAACATGGGTCTGATCAAATACAAATTAAAAGTGCATACAAATAAAAACTACTTTATTATATTTGTTAATATTTTGATGAATTTTATGAAATTAAGTTATTGCTTTTCGTCCATTACGATACAACATATCCAACAATTAAAAAAAGTATATTTATTAACAAATATATATAAATTAATTGATCATGGGGCCGGTTAGTTCGAGTGTTTCAATTGTACAAAATAAACGTTTATGAGGAGAATACGAGTTTGCAGAAGCATTACGTGGCTTAATCTACCCCTCTGTCCGCTGAAGGGGGCTTGTCAGCGAATGAGCCTTATTGACTTGGACATCAGGTTAATCCCATACTCTTCCCCCTACTCCTCACTCGGTTCCCCTAATCCTCCATACAGACCAAACAGAGCTAGGCAAATAATGTTTGTTTTTCTTTTTTTACAGACTGCGTCACGTTATGCCAGTTTAGAGATAAATATTGGGTGTATCAACAATAAAGTATTATATTGTTACTAGGCCCTTTTGACTGTTCAATCTGCTAGTATAAATGCTCTTTCACCAGGGCATTTCCTTGTTTCTTCAGGAGCCAATTTATTGAAATCTGACATTCCCGGCTGAGCCTAGGCACTCAGAGCTTTTGTAGGGTATAACTTGTCTTTCCAGACCAATGAGGGGGGAGGGGAGAGAAAGATCTCTTATATGAAAAGCACTTGAGGCGTTTTAGGTTAGGGGTCGAACCAACATGGTAGTCAATGGATTTTGGAAGCCGGATGGTTGAGCGCGCCCTGGAATAGGAGGTCCTCTAGGGGTAGTCCCGTGTTGGAGAGTGAACCGACCTAGGTTTGCCCCACTCTCACCCCCAGTGCTCGTAAGGTTTAGGAGGGATTTTCTGATCCTAACACTCGTAGTCTGCAGAATTCAGTAAATCCCTTGTGTATCAACCAATCCGGATACGTAAACATAATTATATTTTGTACTGGTAATTATATACGAAGTTTATTCAGCCTGTTATGGTTAAATGAAAAGTGTTGCCCTATAACGAGCATGCACATGTTAAATATGATATTGAAGTGATGTTAAATTAGCACCTTTCAGCACATCAATACAGTACACGCTTCCTCACTGAAACTATGCAAGCTGAAAACGATTTGTATATAAGCTTACAAATTTTAAGCACATATTTTAATCAAATATACGAAAGTAAAAGTTCATAGTTTGGCTGGTTTTACAAATGTGTGAGCTGGGTGAATGTAAAGGACTTGCAAAAGCTGCTATGTTTAGAGGTGCACGAATAGCAGGTACTCAGATATCGACGTTCTTCCAAAACACTCCCTCCTCTTTTACGCCACTCGAGAAATGAACAATTTTGCTTTCACCGTTTAAACCCTCAAGGATTGTTATGTCCGTATGTTGTTGAACACAATATTCAATTCAGTTTTACTTTAGGTACATTATTTTATTTTCAAATATGTAAACGGGCAAATCAAATTGATGTTAGGTAACTCCATCCTATGGTAACATTAACTACTCTTTAAAAATGATAACTAACAAACAAATTGAGCTGGTAACGCCATCCTAGTAAAATGAACTGCTAACAACAGGAAGTTGATAAAAATTAAACCGGCAATACCCACCTAGTAAAATGAACCGCTCTTTAACTAAGGGAAATTGATGTAGAATTTAAACCGGCAACACCGTCCTTGCAAAATTATCTGCTCGTAAAATTAAAAATGAGAAAGTGTTAACAAAGTAAACTGGTAAGACCATCTTGACAATATAAACTACCCTTTAACACTGGTGCATTCTTTTTACTCCATTACCATCTAAATCTTACAATCTAAAGGACTGTTTAAAAAGGCAAATTCAAATTTCCCAATAAAATCTGGCTGCAAAGTGGAATCGTTAGAGCCGCTTAAATTCAGTAATAGATGAATGGGCTTTCACATCACTGTCGGGGGGCGTTTGAGCAATGTAATTAAGCAGGGTTTGAAGCGTCGTTTTACATTAGGTCTCATAAGAATTACAAGACACTTACACCACTTAAAGATGCATTGGCTCAAAAACTTGGTTTTATAAAGAGTCACACGATCTCCTCTGATTAATTGATGTTCTTAAATAAGCTCGAGTCGAAAATTAATAATTGGGTCGTTGTCATTCAATCGCTCTAGTCACTTTACAGCAAAACTGATTTAAATTCATTCTTTATTTAGTATACAACGTTTCTAGATTTCGACTCTTTTCTAGCCGGTATTTACATTTAAAATTTAAGTATAAGTGATTTTAGTTTATTGCACTATTAACTATAATAAGTTATTACCTATTTTTATGATGAATTGTTATTACATCTGATATGGTTTGTAAAAAGAATTATGTAACATGATTGTGGAAAGCAGGTAGGTCTTTGCAAAATAACAGTTGGTGGTTAGTGTTTGTCAAACGCCAATATTTAGATAATTATAAAATAATTTCCATTATGTTTTAAATGTATTTACTTAAGTTTTAAGCGGCTTATAAATATTAAATTAAAACTACCGTATAACGACACATTCTCACACGCGGTGATAACTAGGCCTAATTGGGAATTATTTCCCAGTGTAAGCCAACATTATTATGCTTAGGGAATTTATAAGAGATTAATTGTTCAGCGGATGTACTTGTTGTATAGTAATATTGTGCAAGTATAGTTTTTTTAATTTGATTTTGTGTTTTATATTTGATAAGTATGCACATTATATAATGTACATCCAAAAAATAAAAGGAAATAAAAAGGTAAAATTATGACTGGTGTTAGCGATCAAAGAACCGAGTTTGTGAACGTCTTATAGTTTATATTGACTTAGACAAAACTAAATGAGTGGATTATAATTAGAGTGTTCCGTGGTTATGTTGCATCACGTAGGCTTTTAGTGAGGATCGATTCTGCGACGGGGTCTGAAAGTTCTTTTGTGTCTAGAACAGCGTTGCACTAAAGCCACAACGGCGCTAGTATGTTTTATACTGGCTTTGAAAGATAAATGTTATTTTCCCAAGTAAAAAGCATCTTTCAAAGTGATTTTATGGGTTTTAAAACGTAAAAGATAACTGTTCTAGAAAATCTAAATCGTAATATCCAATAAACACATGTTAGTAGTTTGGTAATAATGATACAATTATGTAAATTCTTTTGAAATATTATTTTCTGTTACAAAAAAAACATGCCAAACATTCATCAATTTCTCCCCACCAATTTGAGAAAAGAGTTAAAAAATAATAATAATAAATTATTAATTAATTAATACTCCCCTACAAATTTCTTTAACCCACTCAACACTTTACAAATTTTATATTTTTTAATACAAGGAATTCCAGGAAAACATGGCGCATTTAAAATAATAATCATAGTTAAATAAAAAAATATACTCTATACTCTTAAATAAAAGTCATATCTTTATAAAATACTGTACAATAAAATAAAACATGTAACGCATAACGCTGGCAAATTTAAATAGGTTATGTTGTTTATCATAGTACCTAACCAATAAATAATGTTTTGAACTGTTTGTTAAGTACGAGAGCGTTTTTAAAAGTTAGGTAGGTTTATTAAGATAATATGTTGGAAAACATATTAATACTGTTTTTGTATATGTTGAAGAAATTCATTCCAATATACAATAATTCCATTGTTTTTAATGCAAAAACTTTACGTTCACCAACATCCCCAAAAATGAGATTTTTGTGTATTATATTTTTTTCACAAAATAATTTTAATATCTGGGTTTTACAGTGATTTCTGACCGTCTCCTTTGTACACTTTTTTAAACAAACCACATTTTGTATCGTTCTATAATTTGTATGAGATTTGGTTTACATATCTGATTCTAGACATTTCTGAAACTCTTTTCAATTTAGGTTATATTATTTTTTAAAGGGTACAAAGTCATTATTATGGTGTATCTTTAAGAATCGTGGATGATTTAATGTAGTAGTTTGATACAAAAAAAGCTCTTTTTATAACAACAGTGCCAACAAACCATGCCCTTTCCGTGAATATTTTAAACATAATTGAGGTGTTATATGCCTTGATGTTAGAAACTAATCTTATAGCTAGTGAGCATATTGAACCTAACCAAATGTTATAAGAACCCAACGGGTTTGAAGCACATAAAAAAGAGAATAGTAAAAAGTATACGTAATTAGTATTTATAAATTTAAAACCACCTGTTTAAAACCATCCTGTGTAATTTATAATAATTGTTAAAGCCAGAACACCGAGACAGATAGCGTATTCCCTTTTGTGGAATGCTACGTTAGCACATCAACTGTTGCAAATCTAAACGAGTTCGCACGCAGCACGCTGACGTGAGGGAAGTGAATTTCCACATACAAAACTTTTAAAACTCAAAATCAGTGTAAAAACATACATTTATTCCAATTTTTATTGAAATCTGAAAACAGTGATTTTTTGGCTGTTCTGATGCTCCTTGTTTCATTTACCTGCAAAGCTGGGAATACAGTTTTGCGCATTATAATGTTAGGAGAAGGCCAGACAGGATTGAAAGGAGGCGTAAGGTTGCTGGGGATGATAAAAGTTTAGTCGAAACACATTTTCTTTAATAACTCGGTAAATATGTATGCTAGAATGACGAGAGAGGGCTTAAAACTTTCGCCTTACTAATTCCCATCTTTTTACATTCATTAATTTTACATACGGGGCTTTTCTGACCATTTTTGGGCCCAAAAACTCGAAATTTGAAAGATTAATCCACAAAAAAGGGGTTTAGAGTGTTTCGATTGTTTTGCCCAACGAACATGTTCAACAGATTACAGAAAGGAATGTCCCTACAAAATTTGAAGTAAATCGGAGAAAAAATGCGACCTCTAGAGTGAAAACACACATACGACCAAGCCTTGTACCATCTATTGTGTATATTTTAGGTCTTGTCTTATATATATATATATATATATATATAATTATATATATATAATTATATATATATAATTATATATATATATAATTATATATATATATATATATATATAATTTTGAACGAAACCCCAAAACGTGTTCAGGGGGTCACGTTAGGAACTTCTGTGGTGGTCTGTGGTTCTGTGGTTAGGAACTTGAAGGTGGCTTAAGTTTCACCGTGTGGGTCATGCTAATAGTTCACTTTCCGAAGGAAATTCACTAAAAACCGATGGTATGTCTTGGTTATTACACAGGACATTTGAAAATTCTTGATTTTTACTAACTTCAGACAGTTTTTTACCCTTCACGGTTACTGATGTTTAATCTTTTAATCTGAACTTTACCAAAACGCCAGGGAAATTTTACAAACTATTTATTTAATTAAAGTTATGAAAATATATATGCTGGTGAAAAAGTCCTCTCCCTTGATATATTTAGCCTACAGTGTCTAAAGTAGGAGTATGAAACGTAAAATACTCCCGTCGGTTTGGTTAACGAACCGAGAACGCAACAAGTGAGACGCTAACAAGATGTTTCGTGGCGTGCGAATAGAACGATGGAATGCGAAATGCGATCCACGTTACCTCAACACTTTCGAATATAAACATTAAACAGCTTGTTAGTGAACGAATATTTGAAAGAAATAATCAGGAATAAATACACCAACACTTGCAGGAGGTCCATTATTTCTCAAACGTAGCTTGCTTTTGTATATCTTTGAACAGGATAAAGAACATAGTCTCACAACAATACAAAGTAAATATACACTTATACTGTACTTACATACAAGACCGTAAAATATACACAATAGATGGTACAAGGCTTGGTCGTATGTGTCGCTTTGTGTTTTATACTTAGAATTGTTTGGGGACGAATTACGACCACTGGGCGATCGCTAGATCATATAATGACTAGAGAACCCGTGCTGCTCTGCAGCATCAGTCAATGTTGAAATTTGAAAGTCACGTAATTGATGAGTATTGTTAAATCAAGTTAAAATATTATAGCAGCTAAAATATTAAAACATATCTTCCCAAGGATTGTATTTACGTAAATAATTGTTCCACTCCACATCAAGTTAACAGTTTAAATATCACATAATTTCAAAATAATAAAAACATAATAATATTATTGCAAATTATATAAACTCCGTAAGGCAGCATACAAAGCAAAATTATTGTTATATAAACAGCTTTTACACGGAAATTTGATTTAAAATTAAAGAAAATAACTTCAGATTTATAATAATATATTTATTTGCAAAATAAAAAAGTAACAACGTTTCGTTTAACGGCAATTCTTTCAAATTTTTCTTGAAAATTATGTGTAATATTTATAATTTTTGCCTTAAAACATTCAACAGGGTGTTTTTAAATAAAGATAACGTACTCTTTAACCTTGAGTTAGTACTAATATTTTCTCCGCTAGAGTGCTGCAAAGGGTTTTCAATCTAAAGTAACAGCTGTTTTGTTTTATTACCAGTTTGCCTGCTTAAAACAGTTATGCGGAGATAACATATGACCATCTTGATTTTTTTAAAGGAAAAGTATATAACATATTTTTTATATGTATAAACTTAGGATAAAACTGATATTCTCAGGTCTTCTTTCCCGGGGCTGGTTGATTAGGCATATATTTCCCATCAATGTTGTGTCTTATAGTAAGAAGACACCATTTCCTCATAGTGTGGTTTGTAAGCTTATCCCATTACACGATAATAGACTGAACCTTTAATAACAATCAATTTGTTGTTTTCCCTTCATGACAGCTAATGTAAAAGCGTCCTGCAGGGTTCTTGATTTGTTTTTATTACAGCTCACAACAATGCTGATAAACTTGATAAAGTAAGTAACTACAAAGTAAGTAAGATAAAGTAAGATAAGAAACTACAGAACAAAATTCTGCCGTTTAGCCACAAGTTAGCTGCTTATAATAGTATGGTCAATAGATTGCTCAATTTGCCCTTATCACCTGATGACTATTCCGCAGAATTAAATACCATTAAACATATCGCCTTTTCAAATGACTATGACACAAAAATGATTGATATGCTTGTAAACAAACATTTTAAAAAGAGAGAAAAATTAAATAATACAGACAATTATTCACCGCCAAAATATGTTCCCGTAGAATACGGCCATAGGTTACACTACTTACTTAAGAAGGAGCTGAAAAGGTTTAACATTGTCCCAGCACCTAGGATCTCAAATAAAACTGAGCGGCTACTTAAATAAAAAGGACCTGACAAAAATAAATTAGAAAAACTGGAGTATACAAACTAGAATGCAATGATTGCGATAAATACTGTCTTGGCCAAACAGGACGCTCTTTTTTAAAAGGCATTAAGGAACCCAACCAAAACATTAATCCCCAGAAGTCTAGTTATGCTCAACACGTCTTCGATGAAGAACACAGTGTTGGAATTATTGAGAACAATATGGAAATAATAGAAATTTGTAAGAAAGGGCCCATATTAGACACATTAGAGGAGTTCCACATTTACAAAGCCTTCTGTCAAGATAGCGAGTCAGTATTAAACAAAAAACTCCAATTCAGCTAAAATTTAATTTTTAATCAAATTATTAAAAGTGAAGTTCGGCGGGCGAGTCCACCTACCTTGATAACTGCAAACGCCCACCCCCAAGGACGAGTCCATTATCAAGGCACCTGATAACAACATCTGGTCAACGTCGCCGTCGACCTCAGTGTCCTAGCGCCGCCACCGCCTACCGCGACGGAATCAAATAGTGGGTTTGAGTCGTGCGTATACGCCCAGTAGTTTTATTTACATGTTAAAAGTGTCAGTGTGTGCCTCGTGTTTTTCGTGTTTTAAAAAAAAACTTTGACGTCGACGTCTTCTAGACCGAAATTTAGTTTTAGCTTGAAACAATTGACCTGCACTACGTGAACATGACGCAACCGTGACGAAACCTGAGGTTGTAGGAAACTACAAAAACTTTTAACTGGTGACGGAAAGGTAATTTAAAACCACTATAACAGAACAAAATAATAACACCGGGTATAACTTATAACATATAAAACAAAAATTTTAAGAGTTACCTCGAATTAACCAATAAAGTCACTACGTTCTCTTTTGGCTTTGACACTCGTTTCGTGACGTCATGTCAAATATGCCTTATTTTTGAGTCTACTATGCCAACTTCGGGAGTAAAAATGATACCTGAGTGTTAAAGCCACCATTTGAGAACACTACAAACTGGAAAACTAAATTCAAAATTGAAAACAAACTTAGACTGAACCATATAAAATTCTTACGTCAAGTTTAAAATTAATATCTCAACTGATTCCTAAGGTATACAACGCAAATTAAAAAAAGAACAAACAGATGCGGAAGATTTTTTTAGAACATCTGTAGGATTATGTCACTTTCCGGGGAGAGTTTGCCGATTAGAAACAGAGGCTCATTACAATACGATTAGGAATTTGATGATCATGCGTGAGTTTTTTGATAGCTCTAAACGTAAAGTTCTTATGGATCAAAGGTTTTTGAATTTGCCCTAAGTTAACACCAAGACCTAAAAAAATAAAACTTTCACATCCAAACACAAATAGCTTGCCTATTCTCTTATGTAGCAGATTTTTCTCAACATATCATCGTGAAATAATAACTGGATTTTTTGAATGCATAACCGCCCATAAATAAAGCAGCTATTTTCGCAATTTATTTTATTCATACAAAATTAACTGGATTAAATGTAAATTCTGAAACATATAAACCCCTGTAGAAAGGAGAAAAAGAAAGAAGTTGTATTTTTTGCTGTATTATTCTTTGGTAATCCAAATGAACTCTCTTACTTAATGAACATATGTTTTAAGTAATCATATGATGTAAACAAACTTCCTCCATAAGATTAATAAGGGAACTTTAGGAGCCACTGGGGTGACGATTTGTTCGTTTGGATGGGTGATGACATATCCAGACATAATTACCTATCAGTTAACAAAATAATCATGAAAATCGGCCCTCGGTGTGACAGACTGGCAAAAATTTTGGAAATTTTTTAAATATATATGATGTACAACAGTTCAATAATAACAATATTAATTTTTTGAACTTTTGAGGCCAAATAAATGATTCTTAAAATATAAACAGCGTATTTTAAAGTAACTGTGACAATGCCTTGAAAATTTGGTTTGGAAACTTGATTTTTTAAACGTCAGCTGAAAATACTGGTAAAGTCAAAATGTAGTGTCATTAGTAAATGATGTTAATGATGGATAATATATAAATGAGATAACTAACAATGTTTTCAATAATACGTTTTTTCCACTTTTAATCTACTAACACCAATGGCTGTTAAAGAATATTTGACTATTGAATACTGACCCTCAAAATTAAATGAAAATTGAACAGCAAATATCCAAATATCACCCCATAAACCACATTTTAACAACTTTAAAATAATAAATCCTTAATAAAAAACGAAACAAAGTTTTTTTGACTAATTAGCATAAATCTTAGTTTATTCGCTTTGTAAATGACTCCTACACTGTTTTTACGAAATTGAAACCCGGTTAAATTAAATCCAGGTTAATTAAATCCATCCAAACAGTTCGGAATAATCCGGAGACCTTTTACGACGACATTTTTCGGAATTTTTAAATTCCATCTTCACGTATAGCAAGAAGCAGGTCAGGTGTACCTAAGGTCAGGATACCTATAAGAGACTATTTTGAGTCTGAAATACTATTGTGAATACTAATTCATTGAAACCTTTACTGTCAATTATTGAGAAACCTTATATATTTTATTTATTTATTTATAGAAGCTACACAACTATTCATCAAATACTGTAATATAGTTAATGATACATTTTCAATCGATCAAGATATTTATAGTTCGTAAACAAACGGTAATTTCCTGTGGAAATTATTATGACCTAGTGTCATTTAAAGTCACATGATGTGTTCCTACGTGACATCGTGACTGGCCAATAACCGTTATCGGTTTATTGATTATGGCCTCTTATCAGTTAGGTGTCAATCTACCGAGCAAGCACATTGGTGTTTTCAATGGATATGACTCATTTACCATTATAATATACATATATTTTAATTTGTAACTACCTGTGGGATAAGTATTTGGTTATAAAACGAATAGCAGTTTGATTTATTCCCTCTTATTTTGATACGGTTTTTTTAATTTTAAATAATGTTTACGTTTCAAAGGATTGTCTTAACATTTTATTAATTTCAATAAATAACTATTTCTATACCTACGAAGGGGGGGGGGGTGAAAAATAATTACCATTTCTTCTCGTTAACGTTTTACAATATAAGATATTAGGGATATGTTTTCAATAAACCTTCTCGGACAAGGAGGACTGATGTACCAAAGAGGGTTAGGTTGCAGCTTTTAACCCTTAGCGTCAGATGAAGGAGGGATGTTAAACTAGTTAAAACCTTTTAAAAAGGTTGTACGGTTAGGTTATGCCACTTCTTATTTTAAAGGACTAGGTTAGACAAGAAAATAAACATTTTCTTGAGTTGCATGATATGTGTTGTTAGCATACAATAAAATACATCTCAAAACATTATGCACCTCGCTAGCCTAAAAGATAGCGACTTGGATTTCGGTATGACTTTGAGAGGTTTGGACAGCTGTCCTATAACAACGATACATACAAAATGCCACTGGCGAAAGCAAACATAAATACCCCCGTCGCAGCAAACCTGGGTACTCAGCGAATTTCCGATGCATAATATATGTCTTAATACCACATAAAGCCGCATACCAAGTTTCATAAAACATACTCACAAATATGCGATATATACAATTTTAATTATTCTCCATAAGAATAACATTGGGGATGAGTAGATGGGTTTGCTGAAACAAGGAACACAAACAATTGGTTTCTATGCAAATATCAATATAACTCAACTAGGTGAACCCACACACCTAGTTTCATCTATACACATTCATAAATAAGCGATATATCCCATTTTGATAAATCTCAATAAGAATAACATGGGGGATGAGTACGCAGGTTTGCTGCAACGAGGAACGAAAAATGGGTGTTTTGGCAGATATAAATATAACTCAACCAGGTTAACCCAAGGTAATACAACGGGGGGAGGGGTATTAATACAAGGTTGTATTAATTTATGTTCATGAAGAAGGGAGACATAGCATTTTAATTTTTATCCATAAGAATAACATCGGGGCTGAGTACGAAGTTTTGCTGCTAAGGGTACTTTAGCAAAACTTGTTTTTTGAGCAAATATCAATAGATCACAACCAGATAAAGCCGTATACCAAGTTTCGTCAGTATACTTCATAAATAAGCGAGATATAATTATTTTCTTATCCTCCATAAGAATAGCATTAGACACGTACTGTGTTTAGCACTTCCAATATCTCGGTAACCGATTGACGTAGAGGAATGATAAAAATACTAAATTGTGTGTTTTTTAAGCTGAATCCAATGGTGAAAATTAAAATTTGATTATTTAAAATAACTATGTGTAAAAAGTTCAAAAAACCCATTTTTGGGGTAAAAAACCCCTCCAAAATACCCTTTAGATAGAGCGATATGGCTGGTTTTCGAACTAGTCATAAATGTTGCTTTACACGTTTATACAAAATTTCATCAAAATCGGACCTTTTTTACAAGAGTTATCACACCCACGGACACACACACACACACACACACACACACACACACACACACACACACACACACACACACACACACACACACACACACACACACACACACACACACACACACACACACACACACACACATATATACAGTTTTGAACGAATGGTGTTTTTGAGGTCTGGGGACCTCAAAACGAAAAGTTATCATGGTCCCGGGTCTAGGTCTTACCATGCCAACTACGGTAATAGCTTCTTCCCTATAGGGGAAATTTGCTAAAATAACCAACACCAGTGGAATTTCAAATCCGGATTCACACGAAATTGGTCTTGACATCTATAAACTAAGTGTACAGCATCTAAGGATTCAAATTTAATTTAATACCACTACGTAAAGAAAATTTTTTTCACTTCTTCAATATGAATGAACACACGACTTGTATCGCATTTTAAAATTTTGATTCCCAACAGAGGCAAAAAATGAAAAACTAACTGTTGTTGATATGAAAAATAAATACCTCAGATTGCAAATATCTGATAAAGAAATACAGTTAAGTGGCGGAGATGGCAGTTACCGTTGAGCCAACATGACTAGCAGATTGGCTTTTTATGTAAACAAATATTTAAATTTCTTTCAATGTTAGAAAAAAACCTCATAGATTATCGTTCTCCGATAGTGTCTTGGGACATTGCCTTTACCGGGTTTACTCCACTCAGGGGATTGGTAAAGCGGCTTTGGAACAGATCGTAGTTTGGTACCAATCTCTGCTGTTACTGGAACTCACATCCCCACTGCAACACACATCCCTACTTGAGTTGTTACGTGATTGTAAAATGATAAAGATTTACATTGCCCGCATTACGTCTCTTATGATCTTGATTAGATGTTAGTAGTTTTATAAGGTTGGCTCTTATTTTAGCGAATTTCCCCTATAGGGAAGAAGCTATTACCGTAGGTGGCATGGTAAGACTTAAGCCTGAGACCATGATAATTTTTTGTTTTGAGTTCCCCAGATGCCAAAAACACTATTCGTTCAAATTATATATATATATATATATATATATATATATATGTGTGTGTGTGTGTGTGTGTCCGTTACCGTGATAACCTTTGAAAGAAACGTCCTATTTTGATGACATTTGACACAAATGTGTAGAGTAACATTTATGACTTTAAGTTCGAAAACCAGATCGATCGGACTATCGGAAACGGGGTTTTATGGAGGTTTTAAATTTTCCACAAATCAGGTTATTTTCCCCCCTAAAATTTTAAAAACACTCAATTTTGGTTATAGACATTTTATAGAGCTTAAAGAAAATAATTTAGTATTTTGAATCATTAACCTAGGTTAAGTGGTTGTAGAGAAAAGTCAAAAAACGCGTCCAAAAAATGTTCCATGTTAATCTTATTGGAAAAAGGTTTTTGGATTTTTCTCAGATAATTTTACTGAAAACTTCACATTTATTTTTACCAATCAGTTTAGCTCTACAAAACAATCATCTTGGTTTTTAAGTGTTGTTCTACGTCCAACCGTTGCAGAGATATTCAAAGTGCTAAACACAGTACGTTGTCCAATGTTTTCCTTATGGAGAATAAATACAATTTTATATCTGGATTATTTATGAATGCACATTGATGAAACTTGGTATGTGGCTTCACGTAGTACTGGTATATTGATATTTGCACACCAAATGGATTTTCTTTGATTATCCCCGTAGCAGCAAACCTGCATACTCGGCCCCCATATTATTCATATGGAGAATAAGTAAAGTTTTATACCTCCCTTAGTTATGAACCTAAATTAATAAAACTTGGTATTCAGCTTCACCTGGTTGAGTTATATTGATAATTGCAAAAATACAAATTTTATATTCCTCGTTGCAGCAAACCTGTGTACTCAGCCCTAATGTTATTCTTAAGGAGAATAAATAAAATGCTATATATCACTTACTTATGAGTGGATTCTTGTGAAACTTGGTAAGTAGCTCTATGTATTAGTGTGACACATATATATGCATTGGAAATTCGCTGAGTACGCAGGTTTGCTGCGACGGGGGTATTTTAGTTTTAGGAAGAAGGTGATAGAATTTCTCACAATAGTTAGATAATAAGTTTTGGCTTTACCTCAAAATATTAACTATTATTCTATATAAACTAACGTAACTAATTTAGTAAAAAACTAATATTTCTTAGGTAACCATCTAGTATTATTATGTATGTGTATCGGTAATATATTTAAAGTGCCCTACACAAAATGTAGTTATAAGGCTGTTTGGAATAGTTGTAACACTTTTTTAAACACGTAGGTCTACGATATTGTGTTTACTTGTCACCAATTAAGTTTCCATGTTGCTGGGAGGTTGTAAGGTGAAAATTCAAGCCATTTGAACTGTGTGTAGTTATCATTATAGCTAAATGATAGTACACAAAACACCCCTCTACAATGCATAATTTCTTAAATGTTAAACTTGGTAAATTGTTAGTACTAACACCCAGTAACATTATCAACAAACGACACTTTTCATGCTGTGTTAAGGCACAAATACCATCAAACGATCAAACATAGCACTTTTCATGATTATGCGTACACACTCTTAGGTAACTGCAGATCTATGCGTAATGTTTCAATATATATTTGCAACTTGTTTCATTGCACATAAAAGTAAAATTTTTGCAGAATGGTGGATCTTACAGTATGAACAATTGTTATTGTGTTTAATTAATTATGCTAATCCGTTTCTCAGTAGACTTATTCATGTTTATGTAAAAACCCTCACAGTTATAATATAAATGCTGTTTTAAAATGTGTTATTTAAAACCAGAATTAACGTATTAAGTTGTATATTGTGTCCACAATCTTCAGTGTGAGACATAAACGTTTCATGCGGACCTCAAGTCCACATTACAGACTGTTTGTTGTGCTGAGGGGGTCAGAACCAATACACCTCCCCGTCACCCGAGGCCGCGGCTAATCCAACTCTTTAGTGGGTTTATTTTGTCCTTCAAACAGGCTTACTTTGCTTATTTCGTGCCTTGGATATTTTCTCAACTTTTAGTTTGTGCTAGTAAGGATTCCGTTTGTAACCAGGATTTAAAAACATTTGTAAATCAGTTTGTTGTAAAATTTAAGTCATTCAATTTAACTATGCAATTATTATCAATTATAATCAGATGTGCGTTAAGGTTGTCTGTTAGACTTTTCGAAAATATAACAACTGAAGGCGAGTTATAAGTTGGCACTATTTGATATTGTTAACCTCTACCAACGTTCCAATTGATGAAACCATCGTCATTATAAAAGAAAACTTCCTTAAAATTTAAAACTATAACTAGAATAAATAGAAGGGTTAATCAGTCTCGCAAAACCCATTCTAAGCAGGATTATTTTCAATTAGAAAGTCAAAAGTGGATTTAGCTATGGGTTCCCCTTTCTCTAGTATTTTAGCTGATTTGTTATGAACAACTTAGAGAATTGTTTCTTATTTATTGAAGCTAACCGTTTAGTGGTAAGATCAATATGTAAATGACACATACTACTATATAATGACAAGTTAATAAAAAAGCTAGTGTTTACAAAATTACTTGTTCAATATAACCAATGCATTATACTGGTGAAACATATCGCTTTTTCAATAAGAAATTTAAAGAACCTAAACAAATCTTTACTGCCCAAAAATCATCTTACGCTGATTAACTATTCTCAAATAATCGTATTTGAATATTGACAATAACATGCAAGTACCACATGTTAGTCAAAATAATCTTTTTAGGCGCACTTCCCTCCAAAGTAAATTGGATATAAATTGGATCCAGGAATTGAATTCTTTATTAATTGGATAAATAATTGCATTTGAGATTAATATGGTGATAAAGAAAGATGCAAGTTAAGTTTTTAATGATAATTGTCTTTTGAAGCAAATATAATGTATACCCCTGCCATAAAACTACTAGAGAGAGATTAGGAATTGAACTGCAGCTGATAAAAGTGCAGGTGAGCAGGAGGTCAAGGTCAGAGCCTGATAACCATGCAGTCTCGACTGACCCTCAGCCTGGGCCGCTTATACGAGAATTGCCATCTTGCTGTAGAAACTCAACGTATTGTTCTGAATATACAAACGTTTTATCGCAAAAAGCTTCTAATGTTTCTGATACTTTCATGTTCATAGGGCATGAAGAAATCCATCTTGACAACGTTGAGTCGTGCATTCCTCGGCCTCGTTTTAATCCTCCTGATTCTTTCATGGATTTCATAATATTTTGTTCTATTATCATATCTGGTGCCACTCCACTCCATGTAATTTCTTTCCTACGAATAGTGAAATAACCATCGAAATATTGTTTAATTCATCGCTGTCAATCTTTCCACTCAATTCTTCCACTTTCTGAACATATAAATGGACACATTTGGCATAAAAAATGTGACCTGCTGCGTGAAAGTAAGGCAGCCTGGATTTAATACAATACAAGTCACCAACCCAGTCATACCCAGTCACCAACTCGATCTGCTTGAATGTAAAGGAGTATAAGAGCATAGAAAAATAAAGCAGGTATAGAAGTGTCACGTAATGCTAAAATTTGGTAACACAAAATTGTTAATTCAACCGGCCAGATCATACGAGCAAAACCGGCCAAGCGACGTTGCCTGTCTGTGCACTCCAGCCGGCTGGCCGGCCGGCCCAGCCGGTAGGGAAAAATTCCCTCGCCCTGCTTGGCGCTTGTCGTATTGAGTGCAGTGTTTACGCGCTCTTCGCATTATCTACTTCTCTGGTTAGTTTTCTATTCAATGATGCTAAAGATTTTGCCTCAATGTTAATTTATCGATTTACCAACTTTAAAAATACATTTAAAATCTTCTGAGATACTGGTACGTTTAATGTTGACTGACGATTTCTTTAAACATTTTTTAGTTCGAGGATAGTTTTCGTGTATGGGTTCATCGCGTCAATAATAAGATTAAAAGCTTAAGCTCTCTCTGTATGTTTTATAAACATACCCTGATTTATAAATAAAGGGTTACAGAAAATAGGTAAAATCATAATTTTAAAAGTAAACTATGTTTCACGATTAAATTGTAATGCATTTTATTACTGAATTTAATATTTTACAGTAACTTGTTCCTACGTGAAGAGCTAATTTCTTCAGTGAATTTATAGTAAATCTGTATGGCATCGGCTGCTAACATTTCAACATGTTATATACACTCTGCATTTTATGTACAGTATTCTCCTAAAGAACAACATTAAAGGCTGAGTACGCAGATTTGCTGCATCAAGAAATATAAACAATAAGTTTTTGTGCAATTATCAATATAACTTAACCAGGTGAAGCTACATACCAAGTTTTATTTTTTATTTATGTTCATAACTAAGGGAGAGATAAAACTTAATTTATTCTCCATAAGAATAATATTAGGGCTGAGTATGCAGGTTTGCTGCTACGGGGACAATAACAAAAATTGTTTATGCAAATATCAATATACCAGTACTAGGTGAAGCCACAGGCCAAGTTTCATCAATATACATTCATAAATAATCGAGATATTAATTTAGAATTATTCTTACGGTACACATTATTTAGATGAAAGATGCATATATTTTTAATAATTTTAATAGTTTTAGCGAATTTCCCCAATAGGGAAGAAGCTATTATCGTAGTCGGCATGGTAAGACCTAGCCCGGGACCATGATAACATTTGTTTTGAGGCTCCCAGGTGCCAAAAACACCATGTATGCGTGTGTGCGTGTGCGTGCGTGTGTGTGTGTGTGTGTGTGTGTGTGTGTGTGTGTGTGTGTGTGTGTGTGTGTGTGTGTGTGTGTGTGTGTGTGTGTGTGTGTGTGTGTGTGTGTGTATGTGTGTATGTGTGTGTGTGTGTGTGTGTGTGTGTGTGTGTGTGTCCGTAGGCATGATAACTTTCGTAAAAATGCCTTTTGTATAAACGTGTAAGGCAGCGTCTATTTCATGAGTTGGAAAACCAGACAGGTCGCTCTATTTTAAAGCAGGTTTTGTACCCCAAAATTTGTTTTAACTTTTTACATTTAATTTTTTATAAACCCAAATTTTAGTTTGTACCATTGAATTCAGCTTACAAAAACAAACAATTTGGTATTTTTATCATCACTCTACGTCAATTGGTTACCAAGATATTGAAAGTGCTAAACATAATACGTTGTCCAATGTTAATCTTATGGAGAGAGTAAAATGTTATATCTCGCTTATTAATGAACATATATTGACGAAACTTGTAATGTGGCTTCATTTGTTTAGGTTTTACTGATATTTAAACAACTTTTTTTTCGTACTGATATTTGCATTTAAAACCAATTTTTTGTGGTCCCCAAGTCTGCTAACTTGCGTACTCAGTAGCTATAATGTTATTCTCATGGAGGATAAGAAACAAGTGATATCTTGCTTGTTTATGAATATAAATTAGTAAAACTTGAAATGTTGCTTTATGTTATGGTGATCTATTTTATTTGTAAAAAAACAGATTTTAGTTGTTCTTGATGCAGCAAACCTGCATACTCAGTCCTAATGTTGTTCTTATGAATAATAAATAAAATTTCATATTGCACTTATTTATGAATATGCTTTGATGAAAGTTGGTAAGTGGTTCATGACGTAGTGAAGTACCATTTGAAATTCTCTGAGTATGCAGGTTTGATGCAACGGGGGTATTTTATTGTTAATCATCATTGCAATTTATGGGATTTAAAAGGTTGAATTTGTCTAATGCAGTTCATGTTTTATCCTTCTGTAATAATAACATTCCAGAAATTTAATAAATACCAGATCAGTTCGAAACGAGATTTGTGCACATCCTCCACTTCCTGTGCATACAACGGGAGAGTGATCTCCACTGCCACACAGCCACACGTTTATCAGATCAGCCTTACCGCCTACCGATGCCGTGGCCGTGGCGGAAGCGACCGAGATTGCTCCCTGCGGGAATTTGGGAATCCCGCACTGCCCGACTTGGCAACAAGGCACCGCTAACTCAGACTTGAACGACGCGACAGCGCCTGAATTTCCATGATACCCGTGTACGCTTTTTCCCTACTTCGTGACACTTCTGTACCTGATTTATTTTTCTATGATAAGAGTTACCTGTTCAGTGTACTGTAACCACAGTGTACCATTTCTAGAACATTGTCTGATTTCCGCGGCTGATTCAGCAGAGTTGATTAGTTGTTTAATATCGATATTGCATTGAAGATCTTCAATACTGCTGCTTTCATTTGTCACCATGAATCCATGAATAGCATCTAAGATATTGTTTTTGTGTTATTTTCCAACTCTTGTACTGAATTTTAAGAAGTGTCTCATGTACAGCTATGAATGTGAGAAAATGTGCCCTTAGTGCTTTAGAATAAGCATGTCCACTAAGCATTTTACCAATTGTTTGCTTTGAATACAACACCCCCCACAGCTCCTCAATACCACTGCCTGACATAAGGTATCCAATAGTGCCTAAGTAGATCATCAGTAGACATCAGTAGGTGGAGTCCACCAAGCCGCACGAAACCTTTAACAAAGCAGTCCCCGGTTCTGCTGTGGTCACGATTTGCATAGCTTTCCAAAACAGAGGTCGATCATAATAAGTCACTATACATGTATTTTGTTCGAGTTTTTCACATTCTTTTATCTCATAAATCAGAGATGAATATATTGGTATTAATGTCTGAGGCAGGGTGACTGAAAAACGGAACAGGAACAATACTACTGCTGTTACATTTTGTGGTGCTAAATTCTGGTACATGGCATTCATAAATCCACTCTTCATTGGCTCTGTTGTATTTTTAACAAGGTGTAAGCATAACCACAACATGTTGTAAAACGTTGTTTTCAGACTGGTGGTATCCTGGTGGAAATGGGGTTTACTAAAATATCAGAAAAGCCACCACTGCTGTTTGGGTGGTAGGTTAGGTTGCCACTGCAGCTACAGTTTCTGCTGAAGTATTTTTTAGCTTTGGGACTCTCGTATCATTAATTAATTCCTCTGGTGGTGTGCTTATCCTTATACCATCCATGCTATGGAAGGTATTGTGCCCATCCAAGCAATACCTGATGTTGAAGTCAGCATTATCCCATTGTGTAAAATGAGACAATGTCTGAGTAGGGACAGCACTCATATAAGAAAATTCAAATCGGCATGCCTCATCGTAGCTAGCAGACAACCCTAAGGTGTGTAAATATCTAAAAGTTTTCGGGAGGCAAAATGGTGTAGGCAGGCAGTATACTGCACATGCTAGGAGGATAGGAGATACAAACGTTTTTGGTCTTGTCATTGACATAATCGAATGGCAGACCATGATTTGCTTCCACTGTACTTTTGTATTATCAGTTTTCTTTGACTGTGTTATTTTTTCAATTAATAGTTTGAGTACATCAGGTATATCAGAGTACAAATTCTCCAACATGCTTTCAGGTTGAGGGTATGAATGGTTGTCAAACACCTGAGTTTGCAGCTCCTCTCTCATAATTTTTGCTGCCATTATAATAATTCCGCTTCTTTTCCTCAAACTCATTTTGTTCCTTTTGTTCATACCATGCATCGTAGATAAGTTTATTTGAGCTATCTTTGAATGTGAAGACGGAATCTTTCTCAAAACCACTACGTCCATCGATAATTTTAACTTTTCGCCATACCTTTTCTTCAGAAGATCTTTGATTTGTGAGTAGCTATAAATTTCCTCCTCATCATCAGCTAATTCTTTCAATTTGGAGAACAGCTCTAGGCCTGAATATTGGCATTCGCCTTCACCATATATAAATTCACAAAGTTTATCAAAAGATGATCTCATTTTTATGTTTACTGGTACAGTTCGGGTCACACTGCTTGGCGCCTGGTTGGCGTATGCTCTGGAATGACTTTTCACCTCTATATGGCTTAGTACCGTTAGTGTTACAGAATACTTTTGTCAACAGAAACCAAAATTAAATAAAATAATTTTAAAATATTGGTTTTTGTTATTTTCGTTATTGTCTGCTTTTAATTATGAGAAGTTTGAGTTGGTTCTCGCCTTTCCCAGGCGTCAAGCACCGTGACGCGAACTGTATTCCAGTGGTTTTATCGGAGACAGGGTTTGTCAAAAAATAGGCATAACAGTTTTTACGATACCTAACTTCAACTGCAACTAGGTCAATAACAATATTAATTCTTCTCAGGACTATTTCACCTTTATCATATTTACGATCTTTAGCTTTCTTTTTGATGTTGTTTACAAGCTCTAGAGTCTCTATCTGATGAACAACTTTCCTGTACTTTTTTTTCTAACTCAACAGAGGCATCTTCACCACAAAACAAGCAGTGGATTTTGAAGTTGAAACCTGAATCTTCTGTCCTTCTTGAAGATCTGTTGTTTCCTATCTTCACATATTTCACTATCGCCTTGTTATGAAATCGTCTTACACTTATATTTATTTGTATTTAAAGAAGACGGCAATGTATAACGTTTTCTGCATTCTGCATGCACTGTTACACTGTTTAAATCTGAAAAGTGCACGTGTAATCCATCCTGTCAGGTTATACTAGCACTGAAAAGGGTTTGCAGGCCCCTTCTCACAATAACTGTACTACTGTACCAACACTTAATGTATCACAACAAATTACACATAACTGGTCACTTTGCATTATAACTGGTCATTTATCTTTCTTATTTAATCTATAAAATAACCTTCACTTCATAATTCTGTCCTCATGCCTGGAAGATAACTAAATTTTCATTTGTATTGTTAAACATGTCGTATTTAGATTAATTGTTTACCTTTACTTAGATTCAGCTAGAAGAAACAGCTGTTTTTTTATTTGTAATTATAATGTCACATGACTTGGTGACATCAATAATACATACATCGATCAGCTGATTATAGACTTTGTAATATGAAATGTTGCTTACAACTGAACTGAAATTTTCAGCCAGTTATAAATTTGTGGGTTATCATCCCATACTGTTTACTGTTTACTTTTGTGTTATTGTCCGATATTTAGTGTTGTGTGAACGTCTGTAATGTGTCAGTGTTATCGTGAACATTTTGCATATATGTTTATGGTCTTCAATCGAAGATAGGAGACTTAATTGTGATTCCCAACGCTATGGTGCAACTGGCCTTTGTGGTTTTACAAAACTGTAAAATGAATAAATTAATACAAATACAATTACATTAAAAAAAGTGAAGTTTTGGTATTTATTACTATAGATTAAATAAAAGTTGAACTGTCCATAAATTTATATAACATTATATCAGGTGGAGGTAGTTGAAACTTAATTTGTAATTATCTCTATATTTTTTATATTATTTTTATTTATCTTCAAGGACATAGAGGATGGTTCGTAATTTATTACATATTGTGGCATACACATCTTCAATTAATTGTATGACATTAAAAAAACACATTTTAAAACTTTAAATATAGAAAGTTTAGAATTCTATTATGATTTTCCAATTCAAGATGAGTGTGCCACAACAAGTAATACAATAATAATCATTTTATGATTTGTATTTTCTTAAATAAATGAAGTGTAAAGGTTTAATAAGTTTATCATTTTCCTTCACATAATATACGAATTAAACCCTTTTAAACAAAGCAGTCTTGTTGGAACGAAAAATAATTTAAATAAATATGGATGTAGCTTACATAATCTACCCTTTATTAAAAGAAAACCTTCAGTTTAGTAATACAAGTCTTCTACAGTTGAACACAAAGATGAAGTTCTAGAATGTAGAGGGGCGAGATGAGTGCTAGGGACACCTGTCAAATATCTGCCTCTCCAAACAACAATAGCCACCAAACGCTGACAGTGCTGTCATTGGAAGCCATCTGAAAGGTGTATGGAAACCTCTTGATTGCTAATTGTAACTGTACGCATTAAGAGGCTTGTTGCTAGAAACCAAGGAGTAAGCATGGAAGGGTAAGTGCACAAACCATATAAACCAACCTAAAATAAGAGGCTGTCGTCTTAGTCAGCAACATATTTTCCATAAGTTACACATTTTTTCCCCATAAAACGTACACCTAGCTTCTTTCCCTCACGTGTCTCAGGTTCACCTGCAATAAGCATAATCATACAGAAATATAGTTTACTTAAATTTTAAGAGTAGGCATATATTTAAAAAAATATATTTGCATAACAAACTGACATTGGTTAAAGCATTTCATAGACCTGGCAGGGGTTTATAAATAATCGTTTTACAAGTTTTAACGGTACTTTAAATGAAAGGCAGGTGAATAAAATATAACAATAATACAAAATACAAACTAATGTACATTTTTAAGGCTAAGTAGTTAAGGTGGAATACTAAATGTGTTTGTAAAATTCATATGGTCAAACGTAGGATTGCCAAAAAATAATAAAATCGGAGAAAAAAGTAGATACCGGTAACAAACTTATCAATATTTTTAACTAATTAGTATTTTTGGTCTCATCATATATTTAAACCTTGAAATCCCAACAAAATGTAATCCAATACATAATAACATTTGCTTTTCCAAATTATGTATTATGAGATTTCAATAATTTTCCTTTCGTAACGTTGATCAACTCCTCTTTCCTTCCCTTCGTTTAGTATTCACATGAGGCTGCGGTCGGTCCCCTTCGTTTTATTTTCTTCGTTTGGTCCCCTGATGCTCTACAGGATAGAGCACTGATGCCAAAATGTTGGCCATTTGTTGTACTTTATCTATGCCTCTAATTTAAAGTTCTAAGGTGTACTATTCTAAGGTCTAAATATTCATGTAAATTTGTTTTATTGCAACCCATCAAATGTAGAAATCCAAAGTAAAACAACTATCACATGTAGTTCTGTTTTGGGCTAATTAGTTCTGTTTTTATCGGTTCAAGTGAAGTATTTGGTTTCGGTAGTAAAAATTCTCTTCCTACTGACAACCCAGTAGACAATGGGTAATTATATTGGAAAACGACCTTTGATACCAAGTTAAGCTATTAATTAAGATCAATTACAATATTTATGCACAAATGTAAAGAGATTTTACTTGTAACTTCTAAATAGAAATACCGATAAAATACCCCCATCAAAACGGTTAAACATCGAGCATACTGTATATTCAATGGTTTAAGCAAAATACTTGTTAAAGTTGTTTATACAACATTACGTATTCAATTAACACTGGTCTAGCTTACCTTTGCTCAAAATTTTTTTAATTAAATAAACAGTTTTCAAATCTCAAAGGGTTTTGTAGCAGGTTAAAGGTTTTGCTAATGTTGATGCTGGTTTCTGACGAGCGAAGCTTCTTATCTCCCTCCCCCAAGAACAATACACAAGACAGCTGTCTGTCGTTGCTGTCACT
Organism: Allygus modestus; assembly: GCA_963675035.1. Taxonomy (NCBI): domain Eukaryota; kingdom Metazoa; phylum Arthropoda; class Insecta; order Hemiptera; family Cicadellidae; genus Allygus; species Allygus modestus. The sequence goes on from OY776111.1 coordinate 227,120,074, forward strand.
AGACTACGTCCCAATGTTTTTGCTCTTACTTTCTTGCATCATCAAATAACACAATTCCAATCTGTATCAGAACTTACGTTTCCAAAGATGATTAAGGGGTTCTTTGTTTACAATTTATTGTTGTTGATGGTTAGTTTAAGTTATTTAACAAGTTATTACGGACATTTGCCATCACAGAATAATAAAAACAAGTTTCAGTTTTTGGCATTTTATTCCGTCTTCAGGTGAGAAAAATACCTAGAAAATAACAAAATTACTCAACAGATTAGTGACACAATCCAAGAAATGCTAGAAAACACCTGAAAGCTAAATCAGAGAACTGTAAAAGCAGTTAAAATAAAAATAAATTAACTGGTCAGTTTTTCAGAGGCTGACTAATGTATTGTTATTTTATTAAATAATGTTAAATATTTTATAGAACAGATTGTAAATAAAATAAAGTTAAAGTCTCGCTCTCGCTCTCGCTCGAGCGCTCGAGTGTCTCGCTGGAGAGTTTCGTGCCATGTGTTCCGTTCAGAGTGTGGCTTCTCTGTTTGTTTTGATTTAAACAAATTTTGACTGCTTTTACAGTTTTTCTTCCAGCTTTGCCTTAACTTTTTAATCTTTTGTGCAATTTTGTTAAGTTGTAGGTATTTTCTCACCTTCAGACGGGATCAGATTCCAGATCCCGAAACGTCGTGAAACTTATTTTTCTCTTTCCGCTATGGCAAATGTCCGCGATTACTTCTTCAATAACAGATTAAGGGTTAAGGGGATTGAGTATTATTTTTAGCTAGTTTTTTCTCCTCAAGAGCGCTCTAAATGGATGGATATTATTAATAATTGTAAATTAGTATGGTTATTGTATGAAAAACTTCGTTTGAAAGTATATTTTTACACCTTTATCTAAACACCAATACGCTGAATATTAAGAAGGTACTACTAGTTGAGAATCTTTTAAAGCATCCTACTAAAATTAGATAAAACTGCACTACGAGTGTTGTGCAGTTGTTGCTCAAACTTTTATAGGTTGATTCAAGTTCCATCCAAACATTATCACGTTATCCATCGACCACCATATTTTATAGTTACCAGGAGATTTGGAAATGACTTATAGGAAATTTAGTATCCTATATTCTAATACGAGCTATGTCTGTTTGTTTGCAAAATTGATCTCGAGATCCAGCGGAAGGATTTTGCTGAAAGTTTGGGATAGGGGCTTTTGGGTCTAAAAAATCGATTGGTGAAAACCACTACCTCATGAAAACTCGTATTTTTCTAAACAACTCATTTGAAAACTGAAAATTTTAACATTGAGCTTATGGAGTTTAAAATCATAATACCGGTTACTATGAATAACAAAAACAAACCATTAAATCAGCTTCTATAAATTAAAATAATGTAAACAGCTGTTTATCATTAAGGAAATAAAAAACCTACTTGAATGGCAACTCTCGTAATGGAAATAAAAAAAACTACTTGAATGGCAACTCAAACTCTTTTTTCGATAGGCGAGTGAGTGTAGCGAACGAGCTAATCCGGGAGGCAAGTGAGTGAAGGGAACGAGCTCATATTGAAAATGAACGAGAATTTTCAATAAAACAAATTCAATGCCTCTTCTGCGGAATCAAAAACCAAGCATGGCTCGGTCCCCCAGTACTTATTATAATATATGTAGTGATGTCTGCAGATAATCCCTCACCTTTAGACGATATTAAGACCGCAGCATTGTATATTTTGAGTGAATTTAAGTTAGTTATAAGTCGCATTACATATATTTTTATGTAGTATACTAGCTGGCCCGACAGACGTCCTGTCATAATGTCATTGAATTTGCTTTATGTCAAATGCTCGACAATTTTCAAGATGAGCTAGTTCGCTTCGCTCACTCGCCTCCAGGATGAGCTCGTTCGCTACGTGCACTCGCCTATTTTTATACAGATTTAACTTCGGCTTAGAAAAAAGAGTTTGAGTTGGCATTCCGATTTGTTATTTCTATAATGAACATATGTGCCTTTATGCCATATGTGCCTTTCAAGTATGTTTATATATAATACTTACAACAGCTGTTTGATGTTACTAACTCAATAATATACTAACCCGAATTTGTTTTATGTATTTAAATTTCAGAACCATACATTATAAATCAGCAGAAACGTTAAAGTTTAATTTATATAAGCTATTACCTATTCCATTTTTATAGCTTGACCCTGTCCACTGGAATAGATTCTTTTAGAAATGTTTTTTCCCATAAAATAAAAATTATAACTAAAATTCTTGAAAGAAAAATAATTCTTCCGATTGATATTGGATTGTTTTATTGTGTTTTAAATACATTTTTGGCTATTTACATAAAATAAAAGCAGTTTAACATGCAGTTTAAATGCAGTTGCATGTATTCTTATTTTAATTAGCATTGTTATTTTTAGATAAATCATTCAGTGCTTTAAGTATTAATTTTACTTTCGCCGTTTTGATAAAACAAACCAATTACCTACAATATAAAAATACAAAACACTTTTTAGCATTTAAGAAATAGTAATCGATTTTAAACGTAACAAATCAGAGGCACCATAGGGGAATTGGGAAAACATCCAGTTGGAAAAAAGTTAATGAAAATGAATGATATTTGAATAATGATGCACATTTGTATTAATAAGGCAAAGTGATTATCACATTCGGCTTATTGATGCATGTATGTGTTCAGTTTAGCGTGTGACAGTAAGGCGGGCAAGGCGTATCACGTTCGCTTGGAGGGCTTCCAAAACACTCTGCTTGGATCGATAACTCACCCCAGGGAGCGCATCTATTTCTGGACACAAACTTCCTTGATCCCCCGTTTAACACATTGCCTTATCTAATAATTTAAGATTAGCAATTCTTATTAAACTTGGAGTAGGTATGAATAAACATTTACAATCTTTATTAGGGCGTACAATTCGTGCAATCAGTCGTCCAAACATTCTGTTTCTTAGATGGGTTAAAATAATAATAAGACACTTATATTTGGTTGCTAGACAAACAAATTGAATTAAATGATGTTCTTAAATTATTTATTATCAACAATTTTAATAAATTTGCTTTAGAAATGGAGATGTTGACGTATATACTGGAGTAGAGACGTCACCATGCCACGATTTATGAGATCTTTTGTTGATAGAATTTATTAAGTCCCAATCGACACCGATATATCAACTATTTAATATGCCAACGGTTGAAAATTATAAAAATGTTTCTGTCGTGCCATGTTTGCCTACATGTAAAGGATTTTTTACGAGACTTGAAACGTGGGATTTTTTTCACAGGCCAGATAAGTCAATTATGCTGAAATACAATACTCATTCGCTCTATATAGTGACACACGAGTACCCCTCGATCATTTACCTTAATCATTATAACGGGACAATTATTACATTCGTTGTTTAATTGCCTCATTATGCCAAAAAAGTCCCTTAACTCATCTGCATATCTCTCTATACAGTAGGAGAATTCTGTTCCATTTTAATTCTCTGCGAGGTGGGAAAATTGTGTATCTTCAATCTCATCATTTATCCTTTCAGTACTTACTTTATATCGATGATCTCTCCAGGCAATGCAAGTTACATTGTACTAGTCAACTTTCAAATGAGCGCGAACATTATTTCAAGTGAAATTATATCAATATTTCTTCGTAGAACCATTCTTTATGGATTTTCTCAGTTTCACTTTGATATTTGCATAATAAATTTTGATGCAATTAAAAACTCAAAATAAACCTTGTGTTAAGATTTTTATTGATAAATTGTTTATTTTTAAATATAAATATTTGCGTTGGATATTAACTATAATCGAATCATTAACCTATAAAAATACAACATTAGACTTTAACTAGAGACCGCCCAATGGTCTAAATTCGACCAAATATTTGAAAAAAGTTTAATATCTAGTGGGCTCTGTGGCGCTCATCTCTATCTCTCTCTATCCTTCTCTCCCTCCCCCACCCGAACCTACAGGGAAAACGGGTAGCAGAGGAGCGTTACCATTCCAGTAGTCAGTAGCCTTTTTATTTATGCCTGAAACCACTCCTCCTTATCATCACCCCATCCCTCATCCTCACCCTCTCACGTACAGGTCTGATTTTGTTAATGTTGGAGTTAAAAGGATAAGAGGAGGGTGTTACAATTACAGTAGTCAGTAATATTTTTTATCTACATTAGTTCTGAATTATATGTTCTTGCTGTTGTGAAGTTAAAACGGATAAGAAAAGGGTGTTACCATTCCAGTAATAAGTTGCCTTTTTATTTATGTCTGAAACCTCTCCACCTCATCCTCTCCCCGCCCTTCACCCTCTCCCCAACTTGCATCCTCTCCCTAACCTGCATCCTCTCCCAATCCCTCATCCTCCCTTCCTCGCAAACAGGTTTAATTTACTTTAATGTGGAGTTAAAACGGATAAGAGAAAGGTCATAGCATTCCAGTAATCATTAGTTGTTTTATTTATGCCCGAAACCTCTCCACCTCATCCTCTCCCCGTCCCTTATCCTCACCCCCTCACAAACAGGTATGATATTTTTTAATGTGGAGTTAAAACGGATAAGAAACGGGTGTTACCACTCCAGTGCCTGAAACCTCTCCACCTCACCCGTTCCCCGTTTAATGTGGAGTTAAAACGATAGCAGAAGGGCGTTACCATTTCAGTCACAAATGGTTTATTTATGTTTGTAACCTCTCCACCTCATCCTCTCTCCGTCCCTCATCCTCCCCCCTCACAAACAGGTTTAATTTGTTTCAATGTGGAGTTTAAACTGATTAGAGAAGGTTGTTACCATTCCAGTAAAATGTTTTATTTATGAATCATCTGTTCTTGCAGTTGTGCTACATATTTATTTAAATAACGCAGCTGTTTATTAATGAAATTAAAAGTACAAACAAATACGAAACGCAGAACACATGTTCCCATAAGGATATCATGTCAACTTTGAAATCCAAAAGGGCATAGCCTTACTCGTCCAAACACAAAATTATTTACATTCGATAAATCTCCTAATAGTACTAAATAAGAGTGCCAAGTTTCATAATTCTACGATGCCGCATATCCGAGAAATCGGTACCACAAACATTTCCTTAGCCGATTAATATATAGAAGATATAACGGCATTAATTTAATTTTTAAATACAACTAGGCTTAACGCCTGGGAAAAAATCTTGAAGAATGTTTAAGTACTTTCAATGAAGATACATGTATGTTTGCTGATTCCGTGTTGAACCATAAACTTGTGCTATTAAGAAAAATATACTAAATAATTATCGGATAAATTTAACTTCCCATCTACATTATCAAATGGAAGAGGGTAAAATAGACACCTCCCTCCCTTCGCTATTACATAAGGTATTTTGTTACTTTCAAAAATTGAAAAAATTGATGAATCATAACAAACATATCAACAATACGATGCGAGGTACAGTTTTATCACTATACCACAACTCAAGTATGTGTTTAGTATAGCGGATTTACCATTTGATTGTATGTATTTTAACAAGTTTTAAAATATGTTTATTAGAGTTTTAAAATAATTCGAACAAGCCTGCAGTTAATATCAAAATCCTGCTTAATATGTGAGAGTGTGTGAAAATCCGGGTATCAAAGTCATCAAACTCTCTGATGAACTCAATTCCCTAGGAATAGAGCTTTCCTAAGTATGTATTAAGTCTAGAATCATTCAGTAGAAGGTTTTTTATAGCGGAATATAAATTTTAGATGCTTAGTGTAACTCTTTAGAAATTAAAAATAAACAAACAATGTAAAAACCAAACAAGTAGACCAAATGAGCAACGATTAATTCGAAATGGATGTGTTTTAGTCGGCTAACAGCACTAGAGCGGCGCGGCTCAATTCGAGCTGACATCCTCTTATCAGCTGCGCCTGACGTTTATCGTTTATCGATGATTGTCATCAACGGCTTGATTTCCTGGTCGTAATTTTCTGTTGAAGGAATATTTCAAAAATTACGGTTGTTTATTGGATAGCTTTCATATTAGAGAAGGGGGCGAAGTGGTTTTCTGTAAGGGTATTTGTTGATGCTTGTTAAATATTACAATTTAAGTCAATAACTTTTTGGATTTTATTCAAACACGGAATAATAATAACGTAAGTCTTAGTCAAAGTACTAACTATCCTAACAATATTCCTATTTTTTATCTGACGTCCAAAAATGGAGATATTTTGTTATTCATTCTACAACAGCACATAATTAAACTCCATTCTAGCGGCCCCTGATGGACTAAATAATCACAACTAACAGGTACTTTATCTCCGTTAATAGTCCAAAGAAGAAGATGAATCTTTACGCTGATATTTTCGTTGTAATTGCAACATTGTCAAAGCAGTTAAAATGTCAAATAAATAAACGAACACACATACACTATACTGTGACGAAACACGAAAATCATTAAACAAAATAAAAGCTTGTAATGTTTGCGACGCGAACGGTCCCGACGCGGGTACCAGTTTAAATTTTGTTCGTGTTTCGTCTCAGTCTAGTGTATGTGTGTTTGTTTATTTATTTGACGTGTCCACGTCAAATACATTTTGTACTATGTCAAGTAAATTTTGTCCACGCTTTGAAAATGTTGTATTTACAACGAAACATGACAGCGTCAAGATCCATCTTCTTCATTGGTCTATCGTCGGAGGTTAAGTACCTGTTAGCTAAATAAATTGTATTGTAAATAGTCCTTCGGCGGCATCTCTATGGATTACAATAAGAACAGAGGAAATACTTCGGTATTTTTAACTTCCGTTTACTCTAACAAAATTACGAGTGAATTTACATTGTCGGTTAAATGTAAAGGTTACAGTTGAGAACACGAGAACAACATATCAACAGTCTTAGTTTTAGAATAACTCATTAACAAACACCTTCAGTTGTGTGCCATGCTCTTCAGTACTAGTTTTAAGTTTTAACTGTTTGTGTTAAACACAAACTCTAAGATAGAGTTTACCTCAAACAGCGAATGTTCCTTTGCCACAGAATAACCTGTGGCAGGGTCTAGTCATACGAAGTGTGAAGTCCCGTCCTCCAATCGCTGTGTCAATTCATCACTTTTCAAGGAATGTTTTATTAATTGAAAGGAATATATCAGAACGTTTGGTGGAGGTTTCCATACCACAACTAGAATCTCTATCTCTACATCTTCTTAGAACACATTCATACGATTAATCAAATACTGATATATTCTTACCTGAACTCCAACGTATTTCCATGCTGTAACCCATTTATACACACACACACACACACACACACACACACACACACACACACACACACACACACACACACACACACACACACACACACACACACACATATATATATATAAAACAATACCAATTATAAATTATTATAAACGCTATTCTGGAAAATAAGTTTTGTCGTTTTTCAGCGTGCAGCAAAATGTGTGTCAGTTAGCACTATAGCTGAAATATATTTCTTTCTAGCGTCAATTAATAATGAACGTATTAAACTAGTTGATGACCTCGGTTGCAATTGCAAATAATACCTTTATTCGAGATTCAATGCGTATTTGAACATGTTATATGACCTAAAACTAAAAAATTTAGCATTTTAAATAATCGCCGAAACATAAAAGAGATGGAAAATAAAAAAAGTTAAACTTCTGGTGAAAAAGTAACTTTTTCATAGTTAATTTGAGTAAAATATTACTTTTGTTCATAATAATGAATTCAGCTGTAAAAGATATATATATATATATGTATATATATACATTTTAGAATCGTTTCCCTACATCACTCTAAAGACGCTAAAGACAGTACGTTGTCGAATAAAACTAACTTATTTATGAAATATTTGGATGAAACTGTATATAGCTGTACATGTAGTTGTGGTCTAACGACATTTGCATGTACACCTCGGGTTTCGTTCTCTCCATTGCATTCAAGACTGTCCATTATTACTTGCAGAACAGAATAAGTATACTCAACATAAACTAACAATTTCGTATATGCTAAAGAAACAATCAAGGATTGTTTGAATGGCTGTAAGACATTTGTAGACTGATCTAGGTCATGTTGGGTCAATTGACAGAGAAAATCATCAGCATTTGATACACCGTAAAATTTTCAATTTGCAATATGAAAGGGAGGTGTGGGGGTCTGGAGGACGTACGGGTTTGTGGGGGGGGGGGGGTTTGGGAGCCAAATCGATATCAGCCGGCTGCAAACTGCACGCTCCCTTCCCCTCGCCAGCGTAACATCCTAAAACAGTCTTTTAAACGAGTAAAATTGGCAAAACTAACATCCAGAATTCTCCTCGCCACTATATGGACCACCTATTATACGTGAGTTTCGTGAGGGAGGTGACGTTCGAACACAAGTCTAACTCAGTGATGAGTAGAATTGCAAAATAATCATACAGAATTATGGTCTTCACTACATAGTTTCGCTTTAAAAGTAGTTGAGAAAAAAGTTGGACTTAATTTGAAAACAAGCTTTTTAAAAAAAATGTATATTGCATTTTTTGGCTAATTAGAATACAATTTGTACGGTTCGTCTAATTGTTAGTTTTTTATATGACCTATTTAAGATACTCATATCAGTTATTTAATCGATATTAATTAATAAACACATAAAACATAAATGTTCAACAAAGAAGTGAAATAAATCAAACCAGTAATCAGATGAATGCACATGCGACAACCCATCTTACTTCATAACAGAAATAAGAAAGCAACAAAACAACGTTAAGCGGGTGGGACAGGCATTAACAAACTAAAAGCTTACTACACATGTTGACAAAACATTTACAAATTGATTACAAAAACTTAATTATAATAAATATTGTTTCTTCAGAACAACAATTTGTACAAATGTAGCTAAAAATGTAAATTGGCGTTACACGGGCGTAAGCGATCGATAGCGAAACGCTATTTTGAAACGCACGTAAGCAAATGGAAAATCGCGGTGCAAAATTTTAAGAATGTATCGTGACAAAACACTAATATGGGGCTTCGCTCCGCTGTCCTTTAATGGTTTAATGTTTATATTTATAAAGATAGGATTTTATATGGTTAGATGATTATTTCATTTCCAAATATTCTTGAGTACCGTTACTCGTGTTTCAATAAAAAAATGTAATAAATTATGCCTTCCTAAATTTAATTAATTGTTCTATAATTTATGTGACAATGTAATACTGGATCCTAGGTATCCTACAATTCTAACAATCTCTCATTTGGGATTACTAGCGCTGTTACTAGTATTATCTATTGAACCAGAGTCACCTGTTTAAATAAATAATTGTCTTGCACCATCATTAATGAAATATGTACCGTGTTGTAAAGAAATACAGTAGTAGTGAGTACGTAGTGAGTACGTAGTGAGTACGAGTTAGTGAGTACGTGAGTACGTGTGTAAGGCGTCATACGTTGCATCTTGTTTAAAGATTTCTTAGTCATATACTTATAATATGTAAAAGTCTGTTAGTTACACCACAGAATAAAGCACAAAGATTTTCACTTTCTATAAAACGTAAATAATTGAACAGGAGTATTCACGGAGTAATCAGGATCGTCAAGCCTATTTTAGTAAAATATATTTCAAACTGACTTTAAATGCATCATTACGAATCCAAAAATTACAGAATACTATGCAAGTGCCACAGAGGGTAGAATGGGTGCAATTGAAATGTATTACTGTTGTTGGAAAACAGTTTCATTATTGTGAACGGCGAAGTTGTTTAGGTGTAAATAGTATCGTGAAGATATGTAATTTTAAACATGATTTTTAAGTGGGCGTTTTTGTGATTTTAGGGATTCTGGAGTTGTGGGTAAGTGTTTCGACTTATAACATTGATGGTCAGGCGTTAGGGCTAAAAAGCATAAACTTACAAAAATCATAGGCTTTGGTTCGACAAAAATAATGATTCAAATTAATATTTTTGATATATCACTAGTTAAAAAGAAAATTGCACGATAAAGTTAAGGGTACATTCAAGGTATCTTTTACACAGTGTTATTGTTACGTCACAAACATTCTGGTAGATTGGGACCTAAGTGTAAACATGAATTATTCAATGCTTCCACGATATTTAAAGCAGTATGAATTGTACATGTTATTAGGGCGGTATTTAATCTTTGAAATCATTGAAAAAGTACCCTGTAGATCACCTGGAATTACGCAACTATTACTTACCATCATCCTGACGGTTTCATGGTTTACTTAGTTGGAAGAATGGGACCCTCTAGGTTTCCTTAATTTTGTATATCTGTTAATAGTTGAGAGTAGAAAGAGTCAAATAGATAGAGAAGGGAATAAACTACATATATTTAGAGTAATTCGTCCTATAGATCAATAATATTTTGGGATTAGATATGTTTTTGGAAAGAATAGTTAGTGACAAAATCAATCAGCTGGGTCGGGGTTGAGTCACAGGGCCGAATTTTGGCCGCCTGCCAGCGTGAGTCAAGGTTACAATCCAGGGTCAGTCCATTTTAAAAGTGTCTGCTCCCGATTTCGCGAGATATACAGTAAGTGATAAAATGTCTTAGGGTAAGGAAATTTTCATGGCAGTGTAGTAAGTATTTCATGTTTTAAATCCTTTAAATTACCTAGTTCAAATTATATAGTGATTTTGGTTGCAGATTTGAATACCTCACTCTCCAAAATATAACATATTAAAAAAATGTAAATTATAACTACTTACGGGTTTTAGGGCATGCTACTGAATAAATTTCAATTATAAAAAAAGTTTATTTGCAAGTACAGAGTATAGTTTAATAGGAAGTACAATTTTCTATCTTAACAATAATTTACTTTTCATACATAGGTGCCATACATAAATCTTAGTAATAACCATTCATTTGATTGATACAATAAATTAAATAACGAGTTATAGGATAATTCAGTTACCTTAATGGTTGTCGTGATTTCTTGCTGTAAAATAATATTTAATAATGTGTGGTTCAACGCCTGTAAAACTATCTGTGATTTCGGTATTAAAAATAAATAGATCTATTTAAATGAATCACCATATAACGATTGCTTTTTATCATTTAACTGAAATGTGAAAAATAATTAGGACATGAATTAAAACTGCTTTATTAGGTAACGTGTGTACTTTTATTTTAAAACATTATCAGGCCTGTATGTATCTAAGAGGAGAACACGAATGAGTGTTAGGGGCGCTACATTAAAAACAGAAATCCGATACAATGCAGACAAATAAAGTCGTACGTGTCGTAAAAGATCTCTCCGCTTTCATCCAAAGGGCAGAGAACGTAATATAATCTATATTTACCACTGGGTGGGGGTATGATGGCAAGATAAAGGCGGTTTACCCGTGACACCCGAGGGCACTCGAATCTCCCTTTACCCTCCCCCCCAACCATGGCAACTTTAGCCCTTTCCGCTCCACTTTGTTATCTGCTCCGTTCAAGTGACGTAATTATTCTTATCTCTAGCTCCCCTGTCAATGAGCCATTTAAATTTTCAACATTAATTGGTGCTCCACTTATTTCTTTGTTGTGGAGTTGGCTTATTTAATAACTTATTACGTACTTTTATTCTCTCACACTACTGAGGATAAGACAGCCAGTGGGCTACAAGAGAGAGTGGGCTACAGTATACAAGAAGAGAAGAAATGCAGCCTACGGAGTATGTAATTAAAAACCTTAGAGAGAGTATTCCAGACACACATTATGGGAGGCGAAATAGTTCAAATTCAAGACTCGCAGTTTTTGGAGTAGAATCAACAAATTTGCTTAACATTAAGATGAGTAGCCTGATGTAATACAAATGCCAGAAAAGCAAATTATTAATATACAAAATTGCGGCAACAATAGTCTAATGGCTTGGTGATGATGTGATGTATAGTGAATTGTGGAGGGGGGATATAAACAGCATACCTCGCTACAGAAAATAAACCCTTTAGCAGACACGTGTTTTCCCTAGATTCTTCCCTAGATGTCATGTTAGCAGTTTTATTTCTGTTTACACACAAAATCGAATTTATTTTAATTCAAACCTTTACCTAAAATAAAAAATCTATTTTTAATTTGTTCATCGGGAGAAGCGGTAAATTCCAGGTTAGATTCATACCACATAATGTGAAACTTAAGGGACCTAAACAGAGTTGTTTTTTTTGGAGCTTCTTAAACTATTAGTCATATTTTCAAGTTAAATTTTTTAGTCAAGTTAAAGAATAAGCTGTCTATAAAATATATTCCTGGATCTCGATTTAGAATTTTATAGTTGGTTAAAGCGTAAAAATGAAAAAAAAAAAATTGAAAATAACAATGAAAACGGTATAAAGTGCAACATGTTATGATAATGATTAAAGAGTACATACAGACTGAAACCCTTTAACTTTAAATGTTTCTTTAACACCTAATCAACAACAATTTATTAGGATCCTGCATTGTCATTTTAACAGGCACGTAGTTATTATTAGTGAATTTCCTTTGGAAAGTGAACTATTAGCATGACCCGGGACCACCATAGAAGTTCCTAACGTGACCCCCTGAACACGTTTTGGGGGGTCGTTCAAAATTGTATATATATGTATACATATATATGTATATATATATGTCTCTCTCTCTCTCTCTATATATATATATATATATATATATATATATATATATATATATATATGTGTGTGTTTGCACTCTAGCGGTCGCATTTTTTGTCCGATTTACTTCAAATTTGGTAGGGACGTTCCTTTCTATAATCAGTTGTACAAGTTCGTTGGGCAAAACAATCGGAAAACTCTAAACCCCTTTTTTTGGGGATTAATCTTTAAAATTTCGAGTTTTGGGCCCAAACAGGGTCAGAAAAGCCCCGTATGTAACATTAATGCATGTAAAAAGATGGGAATGAGTGAGGTGAAAGTTTTGAGCCCTTTCACGTAATACTAGCATACATATTTACCAAGTTATTAAAGAAAATTTGTTTCGACTAAACACAGTCTTATGGAGGTTTTACACTAGAAAAGCCTGTTATTCCTTTGTAAGAGTACTTTTATCATCTCCAGCAACCTCACGCCTACATTCAAGCCTGTCTAGACCTTCTCCTAACATTATAATGCACAAAATTGTATTCCCAGCTTTGCAGGTAAATAAAACCAGGAACATCAGAACAGCCAAAAAATCACTGTTTTCAGATTTTAAGAAAAATTGGAATAAATGTATGTTTTTACACTGATTTTGAGTTTTAAAAGTTTTTGTATGGAAATTCACTTCCCTCATGTCAGCGTGCTACGTGCGAACTCGTTTTGATATTATTTTTTCCAGCGTGATACATTTAAAAAATCTCTCTGAATGAATAATAATAAAAGGCAGAGGCTAAGTACACGTCCGACGTGAGCCGTTACTGTTCACGTCCGTTCCAAATTATACATCGTACGTTACTTATCCTGTGATTTTTAAAACAAATTGAGAGCCAGAAAACCTCCTAACCTAACCTAACGTAACCTAACCTATCCTAACCTAACCTAACGTAACGTAACGTAAACTAACCTAACCTAACCTAAGCGGTAGCGAAGTGAATTTGCCCTTACACTGGACGTGTACGTAGTCACTTCGATAATAAAACAATACGTTTATGTTTTTACAACAAAACAATTGAAAATTCTGATGGAAATTCATTAAACTTAGGATCGTACGTAGAACCTTGGCTATAAAGATAGACTATGAATTACCTTGAATAGTCTTGCACTATCCTATTTTAAACTCTCCATCCTCATTGGAATCCATCGTTTCCAAACTTACCTATCAAAATTTGGAACTCATCGTAATACTTTGGGTGAAATATGAACGGTAAATAAAACACGAGGAAGGTAATCTTTAACGTTGTCAAGATGTATACTGTGACTTACGTCTGTAGTGGTACACGCGGGGAGTTATGGCCATCACACATGCAGCGCACGTACAGGACCAAAGTTCCCTCGGCATTTCGCCGGAATACAGAAAGATTTGTTAGCAAAGCTACTTACATCAGCACAATTGATTTGCAATATAGATGTTCTGCTTGTCTTCTCTAACATCAATAACATTTTATATTAAGACACATTGTAAATTTATATTTCCTGGAACATAGAAACACATTCTAAAAATGTATACGATCAAATCGACAGTACAATTAATTATTCCCATTGATACCTGAATAAGCTTTTAGCATTATTATTGTGTATAACATCTTACATTAATACAAACACAAGCAATTCCTGAGTGCCATCTAGAACCAATAGTACCATGGAAACCCTAAACATCAACCCATTTCGTGATTCCCGGTTGAATATCTATTTAACTAAGGTCGAAAATGTTCTACTTTCAAAAAGATTTGCGGAAAACAAGTGGTCATCTTTATGAATATCATAATTTATAACTCTGAGTGTAACATATAATATTAAAACCGTTATCTCATAAGTCGCTTTATTCGTTTCAATAGTTTGATTTGAACAACGTCAATAAATGAGAACAGTAGAACAAATAAAACAACCACATTATACATAAAACCAACAATTTAATAATCTGTAAAAAAAATAAATATTATATTACTGGTTTAGAATACCTAAAAGCAATTCAGAACTTAACATTTTAATTTGTACATGAGTTTAATTTGTTGTGTAAAAATAACTTTTTGTGTTAAACTTTTTTAAATTTTGTTGTCTGAATAGGTCAGAGTGTTTTCAGACAAACCATTGGGGTCCATTGATAATCCAATTAATTCTGACTCACGCAACTTATTATTCGTTGCCCTACGTAGGAAGGATCTCAGTTTCCAAAGTTAAGTTTGTGGACACAACTGTGATCCAAGTTCTCGTTCATTATATCCTTAATATTACAGCTTAATTGTAATATTTATTTACTGTAACACTGTACACCCATCTTCACTTGTTATGACTTTCTTCAGACTGTTGGAAAATATACTCGAGTACAGTATTTTCCTCAATTTAAGTTAGTATCCAGTAACTAAAATAAAGTTTAAGTGACGGTTTTCTTAACAACTAGTAGCAAGTTAATCATTTTATTGTTACCTACGTTGGACATACTTGCCATTAGAAGAACCTTATAGAGAACCGACACCACACTTTCAGTTTTCATTTCAGAGTTTTTCTTAAACTTAAAATATAAAGGAAAGTGACTGGGAAATAAATATACAACTAGACGGAACTTGTGTCATATAGTGAGAATAGTTTGAACTATACCTCTTGCCTCAACAGTGCATTTTTTATTTAACCAATGCCTTGTTCCACATGTATTTTGAAAACCATTTTTTATTCAGAGGAAAACGCTAGCCAAACCGAGACAATACTGATGTATACATTGCACGTTTTTGAGTTTATAACGTTATTTAATAAATGTACTTGGTTACAAATATTGTGTTTTAAATTTAGTTTAATTGTATTTGCAATAAACCTTGCTACTTACTGTATGTTAGGCTTTAGAAGTTACATGATATTTAGAAGATAAACCTAACATTCCAACATGGTGGGACCGGACACTTGGTTGTAGTAATTTATTGGTTGGACAACGTGAAGGCATGTCACACCTCGAACTGTTTCCACCAAACACTATATTAACACTTTAGAACGGGCAATGGTTTTTGTAAAGAACTTATGAATTACAAATTATATACTAATAGCGAGTATATTTTGTTAACATTTTAAATTTTGCTGAGCATCGAATTAAATATCATGAACTTAATCGAACCTGTATATATGACCAAGTGCCGTAATTATTTTTAATAATTAACTATTGCCAACAGCGTAAACTATAAACTTAACAGCTCAAAATACTCTCATAAAGGTAGTACGATACTCAGGTGCTTTGGCCATGGTACCTGGTATTTTAACCGGGAATACAATACTTTTGTACCCTTCATTCTGTGGTTAACCTTTTGAACTATTTTATATAAATAACATCTGTTTATGTTATTATTTGGTCAAATAATTTGAATGACCATAAAAACTACATTGGAACTTTGATGACCCGTGGGGCGGAGCCCTAAGATAAAATCGGAGAATCCTTTCTTAGTGCTCAATTAAGTTATGTAGGAAACTGCCGTGCAAAACTTCAAACTTCTAGAGCCACCGGTTTGGTAAGGCTGTGCGTTGTCTGTTATCAGTTTAAGAGTTTACTAGGTAGATAATACATAACCTTTTTCTAAAAAGCCATTTTATCACAAATTAGGGAACATATTTTTATAACTTAACAAAAATATTCAAGTTTTTCAGATTCATATTTCAGTTTTGTTGCAATAACTAAGTAATTTCATAGTTTATTTGAGCCAACAATGACCGTGACAAACTTATTGACCATTTTTATTGTTTACAATCAGCATTAAAATACATTAAAAATATGCTTATATGTGGAGAAAGATTATCATAGTATGTATACAGAGAGAGTTCACGCTCTAGTAACCTCCCCTAAACACATGATTAATCCATTTACTCCGGTTTGTGGTGAATCTGTTTTGTTTTTTTCTTTCTTTTCTGTATATACACGCCAGTGAAATTGTTTAACGTTTTGATAGGAAACGGGCCAAACCCTGGTCTTGTTACTATCCAAGGTCGACCTGTTCTTAGAAAGCCTCATTAGTTAATAGCCCAATGACAAATGGCAGCTAGGTCCACTTTCGAACCTTCTCAAAGTTTTGCGAGTTTAAACAGGATCGGACTGGCGAACCTCGGATTACGTAAGTAAGAGTTTTGTCGTGTGGAGAACATATTAAACTAACTTTAAATGTTTTTGTTTATAAATCTATCCAACAGCACTTCTAAAATGTTTATGAGTTATCTGAAAACATTAAATATTCAAGAAAAAAGTTTAATAACTAACAGTAAATTCTGATTTAAACCAACAGATATGAAAGAGAATAACACATTTCAAACAATATCATAAAAGTAAAAGAAACAATTTTTGTAAAGAAAATGGTTATTTACAATTTATTTGTTTAATGCCTTTGATGTTTTCCGCGCTAAAACAAGGTTAACACTGCCAGTTTGTTTGCGTCAATTGATTTGTATGTTATCTAAATAACAACGAAATTTGGATTAAAGCAAAGTTTAGGTTTGGTATACAAGGAGAACATTCAGTCGTAATAATTATTTTAGAATATTGTCATATTCAATGATAGTTTATTTTAAAACTTTCAATAATTCGGTGAAATGGCGATAATTCTCGTTTGGTTTTTAAGCGGTTAAAAATAATTAAACACAGAATCAACCACATAAAATAATACCCCTGTCACAGCAAACCGGCTTACTCAGCGAATTTCCAAGCATAATATATGTCTTAATACCATATAAAGCCGCATACCAAGTTTCATTAAAATATACTCACAAATAATCGATACATACAATTTCAATTATTATCCATAAGAATAACATTGGAAATGAGTACGTAGGTTTGCTGAAACAAGGAACACAAAAATTGGTGTTTATGCAAATATGAATAGAACTAAACTAGGTGAAGCCACATACCAAGTTTCATCAATATTCATTCATAAATAAGCGATATATAACATTTTAATTATTCTCCATAAGAATAACATGAGGGCTGAGTAAGCAGGTATGCTGCAACAAGGAACACAAAACATGGGTTTTCATGTATATATCATTATAACTCAAATAGGTGAAGCCACATACCAAGTTTCATCAGTATATATTCATATATTAGCGAAATATATCATTTTGATTTCTTTTTCATAAGAATAACATAGGGGGTGGTAAGCAGGTTTGCTGCAACAAGAAACACAAAATAATGGGCTTTTATGCAAATATCAGTAGAGATTATTTTCTAAGTGAAGCCACATACCAAGTTTCATCCATAAACATTCATAAATAAGCGATATATAACATTTTAATTATTCTCCATAAGAATAACATGGGGACCGAGTACCTAGGCGAAACTTTTTTTATGCAAACAACAATAAACCACTACCAGATGAAGCCATAGCCAAGTTTTGTCAGCTTATGTTCATAAATAAGCGATATATAAAATTCTTCTTTTTCTCCATAAGAATAACACACACACACACACACATATATATATACATAAATAAAAATGTTAACGAATGTTGCTTTTGGCATCAGGGGACCTCAAAATTAAAAGTTATTATGATCTTGAGCTTAAGTCTTACCTATTATATAAAATTCTTCCCTATAGGAGAAATTCGCTAAAACCAACGTTTAGTATCATACATATACTTTTAAGGCCTTTGAATAGTTAATTAATACGACCACTAAAATATCAAATAAAATACACTAACAATAAATTAACTTATAATAGAAATACTTTAAGGAATATACCGTATGTCCCATTAAGGCCCCCCTCTTAATTTTTGAACGACTTTACATTTTTAAACAACCTTTGGTAAATGTTACTAGCATAAGTTAAATTAATTTCTTATGTAGTTAAGAGTTTCAACCCTTAACCCTAAACAGGGATTGCTGGGGGTAGTTTTTATTTTTTAAAAAGCAACCCCTTACAAGTTGCATATCATTTTAAAGAGGATTAACAAATAAAACGAATGCTGCAAAGACCTTTGTATGTTTATTTAATCTAATTTTATGGTCAGAAAAATGATATTAATTTTGTTATTCATACTGCCCAGATTCCCCTCCTTTCCATAAATCGCATACAGAGTGGGAAATTCCAACTTTCCCTTGTTTAGACATTTAAACAAAGTCGATTTAAAGTTCAAGAAAGTCATTTGATAACCTTCTTTATTTTTGCCAAGAGGTGAATGAAGAACATGTTGAGCATCTCATTTAGTGAGGCAAGAGGTAAAACTTTAATAATCCTATTTTTATAAATGGTGTACGACAAAAATAATGAGCTAGATTCTGACAACGGTCAGTCTAAAGCTCGGTTGTTAATTAACTTAGAGTTTGAGTTATTTTCAGGAGTGGTGGTTAAAAAACCAATTCGTTGATACCTTTTTTGTCTTAACTTGGGTTTAACAAACCATATAGACAGGTCTAGTTTGCGCAGGCATTTTTTACCCTCTTTAAAATTATATGCAACTTGTTACGAGTTGCTATTTCAAAAATAAAAACTATCTCTAGCAACCTCTATTTAGGGGTGAGGGTTGGAACCCTTAACTACCTAAACAAGTACTTCGACTTAGGCTAGCAACATTTACCAAAGATTGTTTGAAAGTGCACAGTCGTAAGAAAGTAAGAGGGGGGACCTTTATGGGACACCCAATATTTTATTTAACCATCAAGCCTCGAATGATCATCGGTTTCACTGTAAGTCAGCCAGCCCAAGGAGGTGTCGGGAGCTCCCGAAAATAAATAATAATTTCCTCTTCTGTTTACCCTAAGGTCACATTTTACCTCACCTCTCATTGGGTTTGCTTTTTACTAGCCTTGGGCACGACTTGGCATTATTTAGAGCCAGTTTTAATCCAAGCTCTTTTGTTTTACAGTTAAAATATTATTAAATATAGGACTGACCTGTAAAAAAAAATTGTGATTAGGATTGATTCGTAAGTTTAAAATGTTCGGGCAAATTCTTAAAGTATTATAAATCCTTTTAAATACATATTTTTAAAATAAAGCCGTACTTCACAGACGAATCCAATGTTTTTTATTAATACATAAATTGTTGTTTTATCAAATATTTTTTGAAGGTAAAAGACAAAATCCCACAAATAGTAAATTAATCATTGTTTGTATTATTTAGTTTACTTAAGACCAATGTCCAAACCACATATTATTCTCTGAACCATTGTTATTTCATAAAAAAAAACATATTTTTTTCTCACACTGATTCATAACTAGGGCAACAATTTGTAAAGAAGTGATATAAACAATGTTTATCTAGAAAGGATAACGTTTGTGAAAATTTATATTTGAATGTATATTAAAAACAAAGGACCAAATTAATTGAGTATGTTAGGAGATATTACATGTATTTTTATAAAAGTATTTGATCAAATACAAGTAATAGTTATAGTTATATACAATATTGTTTTTCTAGTTCGGTATTCATAGTGGTATCAGAGCATTCATAATTAAAAAAAAATCACTAACTACTTATTTTGAGTTTGTTGATAGTCCTGATATGGTGCAATATTTGGAGACACCATAACATTTGAGACACAGTGATGAATATTTTAACTAACAAGTCTGAATAACCGTTTTACATATTATGTTGATGATATTAAATTTATTAATTGACATGATTGAATTGTTACATGTAAAAATAAAAAATCTGTGTTTGAAAACTAGGTTCGACTTAGTATATGAGATGGGTTCCGAACTTAGTTATATGAAAACAAAAATATTTACATTAAAAACAATGGAAAATGAACACATGAAAAAAATAAGGTTTTAAAAACAGACGTTAGGGATGTATACAATTTAGGAAAACTGTCAACATGTATGGAAGGTTGGGTAGTAAAGTTGTGATGGGCACACTTTATTGTTAAATATCAAACGAATTTGATTATCTTGATAAAAATGGTATATAATATAGAGATGAAAGTATTAAAAACAATTTTATAAAATATTTGAAAAAGAACGACAGCATATTTATCCTGCTATTGGTATTTTTGTCCGTAAGTAAATCAACGAATAAACTGCAACTAACGGTGGCCCGTTTTTCCTACAACGCGATAAACAACCTAACCCACACGGTCATGAAGTGTACTGTTTCATTGAATCAGCAACATTAACTTAAAAACCCTATTGTTCCCTGATTGTTTTGTTTTCATGACCGTATATCTGTTTGTGGTTTTTAATAAAAACATCATATTATTTTGGAACCCCTTGACATTTATCCTTGAAACTTGGCATATGTCTTAGTCATGTTTAAAGATGGTTTAACATTCAATTTTACATTTATAGCTTATACAGGATCAACATTTTCCTTTATTAAGTGTTTTAGCTTTCAAAATACAAAATGGCAGCCACTTTTTAAAGCTAAAAGCTAGAAATATAAATTTGCACACAAAATTATCTTTGCCATTACCAAGACTTTTGCCAAGTTTTAAGTAAACATCTTAAGTGGCTCCTTAAATATGATGTATTTGTTAAAAACAAAAACAAACATGCAGACGGAAAATAAATAATTTTAGAACCGATGTTTAGATGTACATTTTTATTTATTTTTCTCATGAAACATTATGCACAATTTTTGGAAAGTATTTAAGAGGCATAATGTAACAACTTTCCTTAAAATATATTTCAATGAATAACCTGGGTTTAACTGATTTCCATACCAGAAAAGTGAGAACCAAAGGCCTGTCCCAAAAATAGTTGTACATTAATATTGTGAGTACAATTTTATTATTAAAGTCTTTAGAAATGAACTTTATTTAATTTTAAAGTTATTAGAATTCGATAACTTTGCAGGTTTGCTGCAGGTAGGTGGTTTAATAAAATGGGTTTGTATTAAAACTAACTAGATATCCAAATAGGTTACATGTCCGTTCCAGTTTCAAACAATAACTGATCCATATAATGGACTGCGGTGTTGTGTACGACGCCATTCGGAAAGGTCAAAAGGACTGGGTTGTATTCAGAATTTCTTTACAACCAGGAAAGTAATATTGAAATATGTCTTAAAAGTCCTACTTCTGTTTCTTAGGGGAAAAAATAATTGAAAATATTATTGAGCTTTTATATGAATAGCAATTGCAAACATACTTACATAATAAAACAAATAAAGAAAATGTTTTACAAGTGAAATAAAAGCTGATAATGGTGAACGATGTAGTGCGTTCTCTATAAAGTGATGACTACAATAATTGCCTTACCTAGCTAGTTTGAAAACAAAACCTGGTTTAAAATACAGTTGAAGCGCACCGATGACTGTCGAGTTTGTTATCACTGTTGAGAGGATTTATACAGACAAGTTGAACACAAAGTTAGCTAATACCCAATGACTTATTTCTCTCTATATCCCCCATCTCTCCTCTCTCTCACTCCCTCCCCAACTCTCCCTCCCCCTTTCTCATTTTAATTAATTCAGAATAAATCTTTAAATCGTTAGTAGTTATTTAAATATATTTTAATGAGGAATAAATGACCAAAACAGAGTTAAGCACTACAACTTCTATACAGTATATAATTTGTAAAACCATTATAAAGTTGGTCACTTGCTATAGTGCCTCTAAATAAATAACTGTAAATTATTACATGAAACGTAAAATATAAAAATATTTGAGTTGACCCCTACAAAATAGCTAATAATTTATTAAATTCTATTCATTTTAGAATAGATAGAAATAGTTTAATCGTTACAATTAAATACTAGTAATAGCTTTAGTCCCGACCTTGGGGTTCGTCACCTTGGTATGCGCGATTACTGACTCCTTTCGCTGATTTTTATAGTGGCAACAGCTCGCCACCTTTTCCTACGTGATGCAGGATTCTCTTTGGCTAATATTTTTTAACTAAGTGATAAAGCTGTGATATAATTTTTTTAACTCTAGTTTGGTAATTTTGTAGGGAGAAGAATTATAGATTTACTATGGACCAAAACGAAGTTAACCTTTGACGAAATATGTATCTGCGAAAAAAGGTTTCTTTTTATAGTTGCTGCCAATAATCCACAAGCTGGAAGTACTTCAATCAATACTCTGGTTATTGCCTTAAAAGCAGGACAGTTTGTGGGTTATTAGTCATTCACATTGATAGTACCTCATCTTATCTTAAAAGCCTTTTTTTTCGTAAACATTTTCATAATATTTAAAATGAAAAAAGCGGTGCCAATTACAGAAATTCTTAATCTGATTTTGGTCTATAAGTATACATATTGCATAGGCAAGTTTTATTCATTTAATAAAGCAGTATGATGTCAGTGATAAAGTGGCAAAGGTTTGTGGGCTAAAGCGAGTACTAGGTCCACTACAGCAGGATCAAGCGCCAATCTCAACACAACTCATGGCGGGGCGCGACGGGGGCCAGAGTGAAATGGTGTCCCAGCTTGAGTGCTGAGTCTTGTTGCATAAAACATTTACAAAATTATCTCTAAAACTCGCCACTTCCTATTTCAATGGCTCAAATAACGCTGTATATACTGGAGTATTATTTTATCAATTGAAAGTTATTTAAAGAAGTAAATGCATAACATTTGAATTCTTAGCGCTCAGTATTTGTTTGAATTTTAAGGCATAGTTGAGGACAATTAAGTTAGAATAAATTAAATAAATAACATTAAAAATAATAAATAGGTAAGGTAAGGAGATTGTTTGAAATATTCCCGTGTGGTATTTTGAAAAGAATATGTAAAAACCCAACAGACTAGAACCAGTTTTTTAGTTTTCTAACTCATTCAAATAGTTAGACCTATTTTAAATTATATAATTCACTAACAAAAATTCGAAAACAACAAAGTTCCTTTGTTTTAAAAAATATAAATAATAAATTGAATAGAAACCATCTTAAGTAGCAAGGAAAATTAGATATCTTCCAGATATACGATGTCGCTATTAATACGGAAGCAAATTATGCAATCTTGTTAAGAATAATTATTATTCAACTGATTTACCTTTCACAATTATATCTTTGTAAATATGAGGTAATTTATATTTTGTATTTAAATGATTATTTTTATTGTGAAGAGAGTCCGTATTGTTGCATTGATGAAATTACTATTGAAAACACCCTACATCAGAAACGACTTTTGTTCTGTTCTCTGTAATATTGGTTTAAGCTGTAAGTAGGAAACATCACATTTCACTAAGGCACAGAAAACAGTAGTCGAAGTGATAGGACCCAAAAAGGTATAATTTTCTTGCCGGCCTGAAACTTATACAGCTGAATTAGATGTCCCAAAGGATGACAAAATTCATATTATAAAATTGAAAACTGGAGTTTAACAACATGGTGGCCATTCAAAGATGGCGGATTTACTTTTTTAATAAATTAGTCATATCTCGGTTGTTCTTTATCCAAATTTGCCAAATCTTTTTTTGTTGAATAGATCATTTTATTTTACAAATAAAGTTTTCCGACAATATTATCTGTGTATGGCTTGGTTTTCTGTTTATTTAATAAAGTATATAAGAATTACAGGGTATTAATTGCTTTAATCCTGTATATCTCCTAAAATATACATTTAATTTGAAATACACTCATTATATAAAAGATAGAAAATGTTATAAGCTTTAAAATGGTATATAACATAAGGGAATTTAAAATACATATGCAAATAAAAGAGGTGCAGAACTGCTGGATGGCAGCGCTCGGTGCGATGTGGTGACGCGGGCCAGCCTCAGCATAGTCCGAGGCCTTATAGGCCGAAAATATTTTACTTCTGGCTACCGGTACCAAATTTTGCTCGTTGTTTCTTCATCTAATTAACTTTTAAAATCCGCTGGGAGACACTCTCTCTGATCTGCCTAACCCCCTGTGTTGACGTCATCAAGATGGCGGATCGGAAACTATACAGGGTTTACTTTAAACGTTTGTAACTCCTTTACCTGTTGCTTGATTTTGTCATTTCAGGTGTCATTTAAAAAAACATAATCTATTTAAAATTCACCGTTAATATCAAGATCGTTAAATATTTTTTAATCTGTTTGGTCAAGTGTCTTAATACTAAAAAATTCAGATTTCTTTCGAATTACTCTGAAAAAAAAAACGCTATACTGTAGTCGGCACGGTAAGACTTGGACCGGTAACCATAATAACTTTACGTTCAAACCAACCTAGCTACAATAAATATATTTTTTGTTAGAACTTGTTTATGTATAATTTTGTATATAGCCCTTTTGTAAATGTACAGTTTTTTAGATACGAAACCGTTTACACTGAAACTTTTTAAGAAACCCTTCGATTTTGAATACATGTAAGTAGGGGGCACCCCTACTCATGTAGTATGAATATGTGAGACAGTACATTCTGTATTGAGTTCGAAAACCAGAGAAATTGGATCAAGGGAAGAGGTTTTTACTGAGTTTTAAATATTTAAAATAACCTTTAGATTTTACGGATTGACATTAAACCAATTTTATTATAACAAATCAAATATTTTGATTTTTAAATTTTGGTTTTATGTCAATCCGTTTCCGAGTTATCGAAAGTGCTAAACACAGTACGGTGTATAATGTTATTTCTATGAGGATATATAACATGTTATATATTTTTTGTATCTAAAGAAATTTTGATGAAACTTGGCATTTTTGATGAAGTTGTGGTCTAATAATAGTTGCATAAAAAATTATAATTTGTACTCTCTTATACAGCAAATCTACAAACTCAGCCCTTATGTTTACCCAAGGAGAATGAACAAGTTGTTTTATCTAGCTTATTTATGAATAATGTTAATGGCCCTTGGCAAGAATTTAGTTGTGGAAGTGAGGTACATACCTATAATAACCAAATAAAAAAAACATTTAAAATGCAAAATAATTGCTCTTTTGAGCTAAATTAGTTATTAAAATCAAATGTTAAGTTTTCATTAATACAGTACTTGTTGTAAAAACGCTTTATACCTATTCCCCATAAGATTAATATGAAGAATAGGTTTTCTAGATTTTCTCCGCACCATAATAAAATAATTCAAAATACCAAATTGTTTAGTTTTTAATGTCCTGTTTCAAAGAAAAAATTGTCCATATAAAAAAAACTTGTATAAGAACAATCTAAAAATGTTATTTGTTAATCTAATTAAAACACCATGAAGTTTTCCCATGATCCAATTTTTCTGGTTTTCGAACTCAAGAAAGTAAATACTGTCTCACGTACTCACACTAAATTTATTCAAAATCGAAGGGTTACTTAAAAAGTTTCAGTGTTAACGGTCTCGAATCTAAAAAAAAACTGTACATTTACAAAAGGGTAATATACAAAATTATACATATACAAGTTCTAAAAAAATATATTTATTGTAGCTAGGTTGGTTTGAACGTAAAGTTATTTTATTGATGGATTTTAGCCTCCAGATTACTGTATAATTCTTAAAAGTGGTTTATATACCTGCATTTAAGTAATCCAATTTGTTGCTTCATGCAACCGGTTTCAACTCCGTGGAGTGATCATCAGGCCGTTGGTACAAGGATAAAACAATCTCTTCATTTGAAGGTCGTCATGACGTTCATCACACAAACGAAAACGCATACGGACATCGAACAGACAACGGACAAGGACATTTAAAAAATACTAAACACAAAAGGGGGCACCATTCCACCATTAATTACTTGAAGAAACAACGAGCAAAATTTTGTACCGATAGCCAAATGTGAAATATTGGCTAGACTTCACTTCCGCCCGGTACGCATCGCACCCCCCTTTTGTGTTTAGTGTTTTTAAATGTTCGTGTCCGTTGTCCGTTCGATGTCCGTATGTGTTATCGTTTGTGTGATGAACGTCATGACGACCTTCAAATGAAGAGGTTGTTTTATCCTTGTACCAACGGCCTGATAATGACTCCAAGGAGTTGAAACTGGTTACATGAAGCAACAAATTGGATTACTTAAATTCAGGTATATAAACCAATTTTAAGTAAAATTATTATGGTCACGGGTCCAAGTCTTACCGTGCCGACTACAGTAATAGCGTTTTTTTTTTATAATTTGAAACAAATCTAAATTTTGTAGAATTAACACTTGAACAAACAGACTAATAAATACTTAACGATCTTGATAATAACGGTGAATTTTAAATAGGTTATGTTCTTTAAAATGACATCTTTAATGTTAAAATCAAGCACCAGGTAAAGGAGTTACAAACGTTTAAAGCAAACCCTGTATAATTTCCGATCCGCCATCTTAATGACAACACAGGCGGTTAGGCAGCTCTGAGAGAGTGTCTCCCAGCGGATTTTAAAAGTTAATTAGATGAAGAAACAACGAGCAAAATGTGGTACCGGTAGCCAGAAGTGAAATGTTTTCGGCCTATAACGCCTCGGACTATGCTGAGGCCGGCCCGCGTCACCACATCGCACCGAGCGCTGCCATCCAGCAGTTCTGCACCTCTTTTATTTGCATATGTATTTTAAATTCCCTTATGTTATATACCATTTTAAAGCTTATAATATTTTCTATCTTTTATATAATGTGTGTATTTCAACTGAAATGTATAGTTTAGGAGATATACAGGATTAAAGCAATTAATACCCTATAATTCTTATATATTTTATTAAATAAACAGAAAACCAAGCCATACACAGATAATATTGTCGGAAAACTTTATTTGTAAAATAAAATTATCTATTCAACAAAAAAAATTTGGCAAATTTGGATAAAGAACAACCGAGATATGACTAATTTATTAAAAAAGTAAATCCGCCATCTTTGAATGGCCGCCATCTTGTTAAACTCCAGTTTTCAAGTTTATAATATGCATTTTTGTCATACTTTGGGACATCTAATTCAGCTGTATAAGTTTCAGGCCGGCAAGAAAATTATACCTTTTTGGGCCCTATCACTTTGACTACAGGTTATTCAAAACATGCTAGTTAACAAGTTTATGATTTGTAATACGTGTATAAGTTGAATTTTAGTGAAAGACGCCGCTCGAAATAGGTTAAAGTTATTAAAACTTTGCGATAATTTTTGCCTAATGGTTTTTTTGTACTCAACAGAGAAAAATGTAAAAAATAATAGCAAAAGCTTTAAATAAAATATAAGTGATATGTTCCTACAGTTATTTAAGTTAAGAAGAAATTAATTACTAGATTACAATTTATTACTATTGCAGATAATAATACACACTAGATTGAAAACATCCCAATATGTAGCCTAAAACCTACATAAGTTTACGCTCCTCTCTATTAGTAAATACTTCAACTGTGAATTGCGATCTTTTCGGCTATAAAAGTCAATCTACCTCTGAGGAGGAGTTGGAGTTTCCGATAATCGTTTAGTTTGTTATCAAAGTTGAACAGATTTATCAGCAAAAGTTGAATTCAGTGGATGACGCCGAGTTCAACCAGAAACTTATCTCATTCGCAAATTTACCTTTTTACATTTTCCTTTGCCTTATGACAAACATGATCAACCAATCAAATATGAAATTATTTGGCAGAATTATTTGTTGCAACAAGTCTATTAAATTAACTGTTCAATTCGTAGCTTTGTTTAACATTTAAATAGCATTCAGACCTTTAAACATAAGAGTAATCCATTTGATTAAAGTATCTTTTTTTATAAATATTATTGTGGGTACCAGCGTAACATGAAGCGAGGCCGGAGTGAACTGAAAATAACATAACTGAAACAAACAGAACAAAACCAATTAGTTTGAACAACCTGACCCAATGGAGTTGAACCAGGAATTGTTCTTTTCAATCTCTTTTGGATATAATAACATTTAGACCTCATACTAATTTGGCACCACTTTTTTGTTGTGTTCGAAGTTTATTGTTTAAACAATGTTTTTTTTTAATCCACAAGAGGTTTATTGATTAACACAAGAGATTCCTTGTTGCAGCAACCCTGTGTACTCTGCTCTAGTGTTATTCTTATGGATATATAAAACAGTTTTTAATTTATTAATTAAGTGCCATCATTTACTTTATACAAATTTGAAAGTGTTATGCAATAGCAGACATATTGCAATGTTTCGTATTGCAGGGCTACATGAAACAGAACACGGTTTTCTTAACCTGCCTCAAAAGTATGATACTTGCAAACACACAAAAATTAAAATAAAATGATTTAAATAATACACTTTAATTTGTGTAAGTTTTATCAATATACAGGGTGCTGCAAAAGTCAGTTAACCGCTGCAGACCAGATGAGTGACATCGTTTATCACTTGCTTACTGAGCAATTTCCCAAAGCTCAATTTCCATGTAAACAAGCAATTTATAAATTACACAAGATATTTTAACAGACAGGTAAAATAAATGATTTACTGCGAAGTAGTCGACCTAGGTCAGGGTCGACTGCTATGCGGTAAATCATTTATTTTACCTGTCTGTTCAAATATCTTGTGCAATTTATAAATTGCTTGTTTACATGGAGATTGAGCTTTGGGAAATTGCTCAGTAAGCAAGTGATAAACGATGTCACTCATCTTGTCTGCAGCGGTTAACTGACTTTTGCAGCACCCTGTATATTGATAAAACACACACAAATTAAAGTGTATTAATTAAATCATTTTCTGATAATATAGATGTTGTTTCTCGAACAATTATTAAATCACCACAACAGATTGAACAGATTGTAAAAAAGCTTAAGAATTTGTTATATCAACCGCTATAAGATTTGTATTAACAGAATCTAGGTTACTGAACAAGTTTATAGCATAACAGGGAAATGAAAGCAGATTTTGCCGGGGAGACGCAATTCCCTCAGAACAAGGGTGTAAAACATAACAACACCATCCGTTGAATTCATAACAACGGAGCCAGCAGTCTCACCCTCTCTAAAGATGCTCAAAATAACCTAGTGAATCTAGCAAGTTCAATAATATTGCACAAATATCTGATATATGTGGTGTAATACCGCAAACAATAAAATCCTTAACAAGATTATAGATTTTTATTTGATACTCTAGAAAGTGTCCCTTTGGCTTGTTTAAAGATAACTGGTTATAAAAAAAACTATGGTCAGTATTATACTGATTATGATTATAATAATTAATATAAACAATATTTTTTAATTTAAAGTGTTACGTTTTGAATAGTCAGTATGTTTATCAAACTGTGCAATCATTATTAGTACTAAAATCAGTATTTTTTTCCATAGTTGATTGTTGTTTTACAAGTTGTCCTTGCTAGTTTAAACGAGTATGGGTTTAGAAGTTTCAGTACATAAGTACACCTTATATTAAATCAACTCTTAACATTAATAATGGGGTGTTCGATAGGCTTAAGTGTTTATTTTACAAAGCTTTTTGCTTTATTTGTTACAAACTCTAAGATGCAACAAATTATCACTCTAATTTAAACACCGAGATTTAGGAATGATTTAATAAGTGGTTGGGTTGATATTTATCTTTTTGGAATGGATTCTTTTCAAAGTGAACGACACAGTTTAGGCGTTCTTGCTCTGTGACTTGTAAACTGCGTGCAACGAAAACAGTACATAGCTACCACAGAGTATCTTGACAACATAACATAGAGACCACAGAGTATCCCGACAACACAATATAGCTGCCACAGAGTATCATGACAACAACATAGCTACCACAGGGTATCCCGACCACACAACATAGCTACCACAGAGTATCTTGACAACAGAACATAGCTACTACAGAGTATCCTGACAGCACAATATAGCTACCACAGGGTATCCTTACAACACAAAATAGATACCACAGGGTATCCCGACAACACATCATAGCTACCAAAGTGTTTCCTGACAACATAACATAGTTACCACGGGGTATCCTTACAACACAACATAGCTACCACGGGAAATACCGACAACACAGTATAGGTACCACAGTGTAAGCCGACAACAAAACATAGCTTCATAGCGGTTGCTAGTATGTTTCTATTCATCGAGAATGTAAAGCAGTAAACAAAGCCTGTGAGCCGTTATTGCCGTCCATATCATATTACGAATAACAAACTATTTCGGTAAACAAAATAAATCAACTTCAATTATGACTGAATGCACAGAAATGAATGAAGAGTATTTTAATGCTACTATTAAATGAGGCTAAGTCAAATTAAATGAGAGGGTGCGGCAAAAGTCAGTTAACCGAAAATTCTATTTAGATGTATCATATATTTTCTTAAATTAAAACAGTATTATTTTCCATGTGCAGGAATAGACTAAGCCTGAACAGCTTGAATTTAATATCATAAGGTAATAAAATCATTGTCCTAGTTCGGTCTGATATTGGTATTTTAAATATGTTGTAAAGTAGCCCGTTTTTCTTTAAACATTTGTTGAGCAATTTATGATTAAGAATATTAAGATGAATTGAAAATAAATAGTTGTTATATGTTATTTTTAAATTATTATATATTAAAAATACAATAAAACCCGAAGAAATATATGAATGTATCTTAGAATGATTTATATGTATAGAGCACTCATCGGTCAAAAAGGTAGTTTAGAATATTGAACTGAAACAATTTGAATAAAGTAACTAAAGAAGTAAACATCACCTTGTTCCCCTTCATTCTTTTATCGGGTCTGATGATGAAAGGTGCCGTTGGTTGAAGCCGATCGCCTTGTTCCTTACTTTTTATGTATTTATTGTCTTGTATGTAAGTACAGTATAAGATTAAATATATTTTGTAGTGTTGTTTGACGTAGTTAATGTTTCCTGTTTAATTATAACAATATAAATTTCGCTACTCAAGAAATAAGATGCGCTAATGTTTTCTATTATAAGCCTATTTCTCATATATTAATTAAAATTTATTAAAATTAGGTGTAATTCTGACAAACAAAAAGTTAATGGTTTCTACCTTCTTACTTATTGCTGAAAAACAGAGACAATAACACAGTTGCAATTGAGCGTCTTATATTTAATAGATATCTAACCTGTATATCATTCATATATGTATGCAATAATAATAATAATATTAAATAAGTATAGATAATAATAACTAGCAAACCATATGTTTGTATCTTTAATCCCAGCTGTTTTGCTTCTTTTGTTTTGATTTGCTGTCCAATGTTATTTAAATGGGCCAAACCCGTACTTTGAGGGCTTCTCAAGGGTTTCTGGTTCCACGCACTGACTTGAGACCCCCAAAGGCCCATCTTAAAGGGCTTTCAAACGACACGTAAATCATCAAAATCGACCCAGTAGTTTGGCCATAATCTTCTGCACAAAAATCGCCTTATTCTTTTAATATACTGTAATGATAATAATAATAATAATAATAATATAAACAGTATTACACCTATTTAGTGATACTTTATCAAGACTATAAAAATTGATTATGGTCTAGAATGAAGAAAATTGAAGAAATACAGTTATGAATAGTCAAGTACATACCGTACATAACTTTGAAAGAACTCATTGACAGATTGTTGCATTAAAACGCATTTAATGACACAGGGCATCCACATATTGAAGAAGACTATTGCAAAGTAGCATAACTTTATAGGAACTTCATTACCCAAACTCGTAAGAATGAAATGGGGTCTAAACAATACATTGCGTAATGTCATGTTGTAAAGTGAGTTATGAGAAAACGTCGATGATTTACAACCATGTAGACGAGAGTAAATAAACAGTGAAATCTCTCTACCTGGTTCATAAACGTAATCATTTCAGAACAAGAGCAAATAAATTGAAATGTTTTAATAATTCATTCAAAGTAAACATTTATGACTAAGAACTTTTTAATCGATGATAAAATGTTCACAATATATATGATGATTTACGAGAAAATTGAGAAAATGACTTCAAACACATTTAGGGATTATGTAGATCAAACATAAAGCTAGTCTATTTAAACAACGCCAAACTAATTAGATTTATTAATTGGTTTAAACTCTGTCGAATTAAGTTTTTGCCAAAAATTTGACGTATCTTATGTTGCACGCGGAAGTAAAGTATGCTTATTGCGGTCACCGTCTTCTCGTATACCTTCATTTTTAGTGCACGCTTTTGTTTGTGGCCTCCCTCAGCTCTCCTCTTTGCTTCATCGTAAATTACGATAGTTTGGAAATATAAATTGTAATTTTTGTGGACCTTTCTTAAAAAAACAAACGATATACACTATTTTATGTTCTTCAATAGTGTTTATTATCCGCCCCTTTTTCGTATCTGTCGAGTGTTTCTAATTTCTTGTCTATGTTGGAGTATTGTTTGAGGCAATTAAGTGGTTGGCATTTGCTGAGGCTAATTTTAATTTAGACAACAGATACCTTAAATGTTCCTTAAATCTGGCGAAATTTACGTCTGGACATTATAGAAGCTAAATGCAACCGTTTCAATTTAATTTCTGAACGCCAGTCTGTTTGTTCTTGTCCACGTCGATCAGAGGTTCACATCTCGACAGAAACTACTATATTGTGTTTAGACATTGCACTTCTTGAATGTGACATAATATTCTACTGAGACAAATTTTTTCTCATTTTGTTCAAAATGTTTATTTTGGAGTTTTTTCGATGTTTAGCAACTATTTCGCTTTTATATCCATTAAATACAGCAATAAAGTGTATTTTATTTACTTTGTTTTGGTAATCTTCATTATATAATCTTATTAATTTCAGTCTATGCATTAGCTAATGTACACATCCGTGTTGTGGCTCATAATTAACTGTTATTACACCGGACAGTTTTCATAATTGAGAAGAGAAAAACAAATTAAACCAAAAACAAATTAATGTGGAATGTGTTTGTCGAGAGTATGATACAGCTTTAACTTATATTGTTTCACACTCTCGACAATATGATGGGACATATTTGGTGAAAACAAATCATAACTAAACGTGTTGTACAAACACACAACACAAGAATTTGAAATTTATTTTAAAGGAGGAACAAAACAATGCAATATAATTTTAT
The DNA here is from genome assembly GCA_963675035.1 of Allygus modestus. Lineage (NCBI taxonomy): Eukaryota > Metazoa > Arthropoda > Insecta > Hemiptera > Cicadellidae > Allygus > Allygus modestus. The sequence goes on from OY776111.1 coordinate 227,153,436, forward strand.
ATTCAACCGTTATAAAAAGTCACTACAGTCTTAAGGACAAAATCTTCCAAAACCCGACCACAATAAGCTAAACAGTTTATACTATTCTTTGATTAAAATTCATCGTTGGCGATGAGTTTATGTTCGGTAGTAAATTATTGCGGACATTTCCTACTACTGATAAGAGAAACCCGCAATTTTTTCCTCGAAAAAGTGATGAAAAATGTCCGAAATAATAAACGTTCATTAGACTACGAGCCACAAAATGACTGCTTACACTAGTTCAATGCATTAATACAAATTAATACCATCATATCCTGACGATAACAAAAACTAAGGAATCAAAAAAAACTTTTAAAGGTGAAATGGTTGCTAAACTGATCCATGGAAATTAAAAAAATAAACAGTCTGAACAACGCAACGTAAGCAAAAATGGGTCTCATTACAACATAATAAGTATCTTGCACAATAATATTATTAGGATGAAATGTCTAAGTACAATAAAGTAACGAAAAATATACCTATTTTGCATTGCTTATAATTTATATGTTTTATATATGCATGTATTATACGTGAAAACAACTCATTAACTGCCATCCTGAGAACTGTTTTTAGCCAATCCCCAGTAAGCCTTATTCTTCTTGGCCGTAAGCCAATTTAGAGAGGGTTTATTACCGATAGCGTAGTTAATAACAAATATAAACCGTATAACTATGAAGGCAGAGAACATATTGTATTGGATTTTAGCTCCTACTGTCACTAAGACTTTTAATCATCAGACAATAATTTTTAATCGGATATTTGTGGTCGGATATTCAATTTATAGCTTAAATAAAAATGTAATAAACGAGGGTTGGGAGCTGTCTGGGGAGTGTCGAACTGACAGAGACATATCTGTGAGCTGGGTAAACAACTATCTATTAATCATTACCTCCTCGGTCTGTGTTGGGGTTGTTTAAGAAAAAACTACCCCTGTAAAGTGTATAAAAATAGCCATTTCGTCTGAATTAAATTGAATCCATATATTTTAATCTATACATTAGACGGTCTAAAAAAGTATTGTTTTGCATTAAACTCTGTTATTACAGAGATTAAATTTTTAATTATAAGGAGGCTAGTAAATACAGATGTTTTAAATAAATGCATTGGTATTGGTATTGTTATTTAGTATTTTTATTCGTTGAATAAAACACATTAAATACGTGATAGGTAGATTTGAGTAAATAATTAAAAGGTAGTTTAAGGGAAAAAACTATATGAATATAAAAATCATCTGTAGGATATTAAAATATTTTAAATCACTAAGCGTAGGGGGCCTACCAATTGATCGTCATGCCACTTGCCCGGATGACAATTTGATCAACATTTCAAATATTATTAATTATTAATAAACTAGCTGTGTACCCGTCCTTCGTATGGGTTGTGTATAAATGGTAGATAAACTAAAGCAAATAACAATCCACATTATTTTACAATATTGAAATTACATTTTACAGTTTAATGTACAATTAAATCAAAGTTAACGAAATATACTGGCAGATAGTTCGGGTACTGTTCCTAAGTCGAGGAATTCTGTCAAGTTTGGAACGGCGTGTGGTTTGCGACTCCAAATCGGTACACGTAACACTTAGGATTCGCTTTTATAAATAAAAAAACTCAAGTACAACAAATAAGAAAATATCGGGGAGGGAGAGAGGGGGGGCATAAATACAAAATCGGGGGGGGGGGCAAAAATAAAAATGGGGGAGCAAAAGTATGAAATCGGGGGGGGCAAAAAATATAAAATTGGGGGTGGGGCAAAAATATAAAATGGGGGGACATAAAATAAAAGTATAAAATCGAAAAGGGGGAGCAAAATATAGAATCAGGGGTGGGGCAAAAATAAAAATATAAAATCGAAGAGGGAGGGAGCAAAATATAAAATCGGGGGGGGAGAAAAAATATAAAATCGGGGGGGAATATAAAATTGGGGAGAGGTGGCAAAAATATAAAATGGGTGGGACTTAAAATAAAAATATAAAATCGAAGAGGGGGGCAAAAATGTATAATGGGGGGGGAACAAAATATAAAATCGGGGGGAGGGGGAAAAAATAAAAATGGGGGGGAGCAAAAAATTAAAATTGGGGGAGCAAAAAATATAAAATCGTGTGGGGTGGCAAAATATTAAATCGGGGGGGCAAACAAATATAAAATTGGGGGCTGTACTGTAAGTATCGGTAAAAATTGTTTTTTGTGCAAATAAGAATAGACCACAACCAGATGAAGCCACATACCAAGTTATCATTCTGAAGTACCCGTTCTTCGCACAGGGGTTGTCTTTACCCGTTCTATAGTCAATGGAATTTGCATTTTAGTTAGCTTGAAACAGCTGTTCTTGCTTCTGCTCTTTAAGCTGTCAAATGGAAGTGTCCTGAGCTGTTCGCATTACAGTTTTTGAATGTTTCCTTTCTTCTGAAATGTAAACATTGAAACTTAGGACGTTCACGAGGCGAAGCCCGAGGGGATTATAAGGAAGTGAATAGGCCTTTATGTTACATGGGTTCAAGATCTACCTTTGCGTAATGTTTCAGCCCAGTCGGTTCAGTAGTTTTTGCGTTCACCCGAAACATCAGACAGAGAGACAGATAGAAACCACCTCTTCTTTATAATATTATAGATATGTGGCTGAAACAAACTTATCGACATGAAACTTGTCCGTTTGACTATATTATTGACATTTTAAATAATTAGATGAGTGAACGAAGTGAGTGAAATCATTATACATCTTATAAATTTCGTTTTCGGCCTACTATGTCGTTATTTCTCAACTGATTTAGACAATCGATGTGCCATTTTAAAGTTTTTACACTGCAGATTAACAGAAAAATGTAAAAATGAAAAATACTGCTTTATTTTGTTAAATATTGACATAAAAATTGCTTCATGTTATTTAAATGGGAGAATATTTTTAAAGGAACTCGGCCTTAGTTTGAGAATACCAGGCAACTTGTGGTCATGGAATTTGTACCAATTTGAAGATTGAACATTCCGATACTCCCCAAAATTGTAAAATTGATCATTTTCTTCTTTTAAGTTTGTTTAATGATATAAAGTGTGATGTACCCACTTTGGGCATTAAAGTAACTAGTACCCGTCAAAATTCGACGGATGCAATACATTAAGTTTGAGTAGTTTGACGGTAACCTATAGGAAGAATTAACAACTATGAATTGCCTGACTGAAAATATGATACTTAAAAAATAAGCTACTTTTTAAAAGTTACATTAATGGTAACGTTAATGTTTACTATATAATCCATGAAAATAAATCAAAAGCTTGATGAGCTAAACAGCTGTCTAATGAATATCACGGAGATGATTATAATCAGTTGTTTGTTGTTAACATAACAGACTATTAATCCCTTCAAAACAGTTTGTAAGCATTTACATTTTGTATGATTCAACAAACTTAAAAGGCGAAAATGATAAATCTGACAATTTTGAGGAATGTCTCAGCTTCAATTTTGTACATACTCCATGACCACACGCTAACAGGTTTTCTCAAACTAAGGCCGATTTCCTGATCAATAACTCTCCCATATGAATAACATGGTCAAATTTGAGGACTTCATACTTCATATCATTAAACAAACTTAAAGGGAGACAATGATAAATTTGATAATTTTGGGGAGTATTGGAATGTTTAGTCTTCAAATTGGTACAAATTCCATGACCATACGTTGCCTGGTATTCTAAAACTAAGGCCGAGTTCTTTTAAAAATATTATCCCTGTTAAATAACATGAAGAATTTTTAAGTGGCAATATTTTAAAAAATAAAGCGGTATTTTTGATTTTTACATATTTATGTTAATTTTCAGTGTAAAACCTTTAAAATGACGCACAATTGTCCAAATTGGTTGAGAAATAACGACGTAGTAAACCGAGAACGAAATTTATAATATGCATATGAATTTCACTCATTTCGTTTGCTCATATAATTATTTAAAATGCCGATAATATGGTCATCCGGGCAAGTTTCATGTCGATCACTTGGTTTCAGCTCTCTTTTTATTAATAATTATTAATTTTTTAAATGTCGATCATATGTTCAAGCAGACAAGTTTCTTGTCGATAAGTTGGTTTTAGCCACCTATTTATTAATAATTATTAATATTTGAAATGTCGATCAAACTGTCATCCGGACAAGTGTCTTTATGGTCAAATAGTAGCACCCCTAAGCGTAGTGATATCATTTTGGTTTTAAAGTATTTTACTATCCACAAAATATCATTGTAAATTATTATATTAACTTTGAAAATTGTAAAATACTATATAATTTATATATGAACAAAACTTGAGAGATTTTGGCCTAAAGTATGATTTAATGATGTTTGTAAATACAAATGTAGATAACGGTTTATAGTTTCCTAGTTCGGCTTAATAATAGATTAGATTTTTTTAAGAAATATAAGTACTGATATCCAATTAACAAACGGAAAGCAATACTATTATGTGAATTAAAAACGTCATGAAAGCCGCAAGAACTTCAGTCTGAGATTGATAAAATAAAATAGAAGAGGACGGGAGAATCAATTCTGGTGATCGGAAAATTTCATCCATTAACCCCTTGACGGAACACGCTTGGTGTCGGTTACAGCACAATCTAAGTCAGTTGCAGTTCTTATATCTCTTTCTTTCACTCCTCGCACTAGTCTTACACCCTATTTACTCCTCCATTGTATTAATATAGAGTATCCTAATATAATTGTAATATTTTAAAACAATTTTCTTTTTAAATAATAAACTTTTTCTCTATGAAATTTTCAAATTCATAATATTCATATGTAAAATTTGTATGCCCGTTTAATTATATTAAACAAGAAAAAACAGCTATTTTCGCCTAATAGCCAAGATCTTTATTTTAAATATTTTTGGGAATTTGTCTTTAAGGGTTTAGAATACAAGAGCTATATAGTTGTCACATGTTAACTAATATATTTACTGTAAATGTTTGTATATGCTAAAAAGATTCCTTTCATTAAATTTCAAATGTTGAAAATCTTATTTATTCCTTGAGTTCTTACAATGTTGCCTTCAACTAACCTGGTACCTAAGGACAAGCCAGAATTGGTTATCTGTTTTGCGATCATTCATTCAGGGTCGTTTAGTTGTTTGAAAGTAATTTTAGAAACTGTACTCTATTGTAATTTCAAGTCAAAACTGTTCCAAACACAACTATCAAAAACGGTAAAACCCGTATATTTTAAAATAACCTACTCATTATGATGTTTAGAAGGTAGTAATTTTAGCTGCAGCGTCTGTAGTAAGTATAATTCAGATCACCTATTTTAAATTAATTTTTAAGTGAAAGTGTCTTGTTTTAGCGAATTTACCCTATAGGGAAGAAGCTATTACCGCAGGTGGTATGGTGAGACCTAGGCCCGGGACCATGATAAACTTTTTGTTTTGAGGCCCCCAGATGCCAAAAACACCATTCGTTCAAATTCTCATATATGTTTAGGTGTCCGTAGGCATGATAAATTTCGTAAAAATAGTCCGATCCTGATGAAATTTGGTATAAAAGTGTAAGGCAACATCTATTTTCATGAGTTCAAAAACCAGACAGATCGCACCATTATAAGGCAGGTTATGTACCCAAAACATGGGTTTTTTGAACTTTTTAAATACAATTATTTGTAAACTCAAACTTGAGTTAACGCTATTGGATTCAGCTTAAAATACTACAAATTTTGTGTTTTGATCAAGACTCTACTTCAATTGGTTACCGAGATATTGAAAGTGCTAAACACAGTACGTTGCCCAATGTTAATCTTGTGGAGAATAAGTAAAATGTTATATCTTGATTACTAATGAACATATATTAATGCAACTTGGTATGTGGCTTCATATAGTTGGGGTTTACTGATGTTTGCATACAAAACACATTTTTCTGTGGTCCCTATGACAGCAAACCTGCGTACTCAGCAGCTATAATTTTATTCTTATGGAGAATAAGAAACATGTGTTAGCTTGTTTATGAACATAAATTGGTAAAACTTGGTATGTTGCTTCATCTAGTATTGGACCGTTGGTATTTGCATAAAAACCAGATTTTTGTGGTCCTTGATGCAGCAAACCAGCATATTCATGGGCAATAAATAAAATGTCATTTCTCGCTTATTTATGAATATGCTTTGATGAAAGTTGGTAAATGGCTTCTTGACATAGTGAAGTACCATTTAAAATTTGCGGAGTATGCAGGTTTCCTGCAATGGAGGTATTTATATTTATCTCAGACTCAATTTTTCGATTTAAATGTATCCATTATTTAGTAGGTAAAACCTGTACTAAAAACTTTTAACATGTGTGTGTGTGTGTGTGTGTGTGTGTGTAACTTTTGCTGTGTGTTTGTTTGTTGAAAACTGGATAAACCGCTTAAGGATAATCAAGAGTTAAAACAGTTTATTAGCTCAAGCGGGCAAATATAACTTAATTCTTGAAAGTCTAACCAATTCCCCCTAAAGACTGATTAACTCGTAAAGCCGACGACATCTATGCTAATACTTGCATTCACAATAACAACTTTCCTCATTTATATGGTTATAGATTTGTTCTCATTAACACAAATATTTTAGATAAATCTCTTTAGTAAAGTTATGTCTTAAATATAGTTCGCTTGACATTTAATGATATCAGAGTTCCTTTATTATAAAGTTAGGTCGACAAAAAATAATCGTTAGCAAAAGTAAATTTGTATTTGCTTTTACAATTTATCAAACAGTTTCTTAAGGGTTATTTTATTAATTTATTTTTACTACGTATCCCCACATTATTCTTAGTTTTAGCGACAAAATCACGTTGATTGCTTAAGTTACAATAATTGTATGTAAAGCGTGTTATCTTTAAATTGCAATTGAACCGACGCCCCCGCACCCGAACCCGGGCGAACCATCAGCTGAAAGCGCGCTCCCATGGAGACGGGGCGAGGGGCGGCTCACAGCAAAGAAGGCCGTGGAGGAAAAGTTCAAGAAAACTCACTGCTCAGAGGAACTACTCTGTAATTCACTAACAAAACAAAAAATACATACAGATGCACCCATATCATTTTTCTAGTTGTTTCGGTCATTATTCCCACCTTTCCTCTAGCTTACAGATCTTCGATGACATAGCGAAAGACTAATAGCAATTCATTCATTTTAACGGTAAATAAATTACTTTGCATAGCAATAACAATAACAATAACTTGCGGCAAGCAGCATTTCTGGGCGGGTCAATGTCGTGATGATGACCCCAGAGGGTGACAGGGCAGGCGAGAGAGGGGCCCAGATCCAGTGCGGCAGGCGAGATGGGGGGGACACCCCAGGATAGCCTCTCCTCCGCGGCCCAAAATGGGGAAGATGGTCGCTCTGCTCGGGGACCCCATTTGACCTTCAAGTCACATCATAGAAATCTATTAATACGCCTGGAGTGCTAGCGCAGTGGAGTTTTTGAAGCGAAAAACTGTCCATCCCCTCCACATAATGGGCAACTTCGTCAACTGAGAGATTTCTGCCGGAAAATATTTTAATGCGCGCACTCATCAACACGCTCCTCCATCGCACAGGGATCATCCGATTCTAATGTAACTTATATATTTATTATCTGGACGAAATGAGGATTCTAACGGGGTAAACAACTTACAGATAAGTCAGTTAACAGAATTATAAAAATTCAAAATATAATTAGCTAAACAAATTGGAACAACAAGTTAGTAAGCGTCAATTTTTTTATTTTTGGGGTAGAAACAAACTTAAAGCAAGAAAAATGTTGGAAATGAGTTGAATAAACACTTTTATCTGTAACATTTGTTTGTGCAGTCTTTAGTTTTCTCACATTTAAAGGGCAAACGCGCGCTTTTGATATCGCCACCGCCGCGCGCCGCCGCACAGTGGTCACGGCTGGCGATATAGACGCGAAAAAATCTAAAGACTTTGCAAACTATTTAAAACTCCTTGTGACGCATGAAAAGGGTGTTACGGAGTGGAATACGTAACTATAGCACATATTTAGACTACTTTATTACATTAAACAAACAAAAAACACTAAATTACTTATTGAAAAAATAACATTATTGAGATGTTTTGCACACACTTAGTAGGTTAATCACTATCACTGATGTTGGTTTCTGAGTCTTCTGACCTTAATTCTACAGATTTGGGTTCTTCTGGAACCTGTAGAAAACTAAGTACAGTTGAGGGTAGTTTGCTAGCCCTTTTTCGATGTTTAATTCTATAGCTACTAATTAAAGGATCGGATGACACAAGCAGCATGTGGAACAAGTCCTCCATCGTCTTCTTCGCGAGCATTTTAAATAGATTTTTCTAGGGGTTGAATGCACAATACGACCTTTCAAACAAAAAAAGTCCCCAGTTATATCAGCAGTATAAAACAATATGGTATAAAAACTGTATTCCACAAATTTATCAAATTTAAAATAACTTACTCGTTCAGTGGTAGCAGTTTGCAAAAAAATATTTATTGCAAAAGTTTGCAAGAGGTAGCATCTGAAATTAATATGGGTTGTGTAGAATAAAAAGATCTATCAACCAGTAATAAAATGTTGTGCAAAAATCCAATGTCACCAATCCAAATGTGTATTCCCGAATCCTATACTCTAATATGAGTAAGGTTTGCTTGCTTGCTTGCTTGCGACACTGATCTCAAAAACGGCTCCAACGATTTCCTTAAAATGTTCGAAATAACTAATTTCTGGGATAAAAATAAGTTCTAGACAGGCCTCATCCCCAGCAAAAATCAAATAATGTAAGAAAACTAAAATGAAAAGTTAAAAAAATTAACATTGGGCTTATGGAGTTTCAAATCAAAACAAAAGAATTGTAACAGCTGATCATAATCAACCAGGGAACTGTCAAAGTAATACTCATGTTGTATATGATTATTAACATATTGTTTCCTGAGAGCAGAGATTGAAATATTTCAGTGAATATTACATATGTAGAGCATTAAAATAAATCAAAGGGGCATTGAGCTATAAATAACAACTGGAGTGACCTTAAAAATGTAGAAAAGAGGCAAATGAGTTATACAAATATGATTATCAGCAGGGGGAAGTGGTGAAATATTACTCCAAGTCATCTAAACAAACTAACTGGCCTTCCCCCGAGCAAAGCTCGGCCCCCAGGTACTTAACTGTAATATATGTATATTTCTTTGATTAAAACTTTTTATGATATGATTCTACAAAAAATGATATATCTCTAAAGGTTGCAAGAGGTAGCAGCTGAAATTTATAGGGGTTGTTAAGTATAAAAAGACCTATCAACCAGTAATAAAATTATGACCAACGATCACCAACCCAAAAAATTATGCACTACTTAAGTGGAACAACTGAATTTTTATTGTTTTTAAAACATTTTAAGGGTTAATAAATACGGTTAAAATATTGTTTAAGTCTTATAATTACGTTTATTGCCTTTCAGGATGTTTTCCATTGCGTTAGGACGATTTTCAGTTTAGTGGAAGAGCAGATTTGTATCGTACAGCAACATTTTCCAACAAGCAAATCTGGACTGGTAATAAAGGAATGTGACTTTATTCTTGGGTTTCCCCAAGAATTCCCCTCCACCCTTCGACCTGTAGGAGAATCAAAACCAGGTTTCTGGTTTCCCAACCCTTTAGGAAACTCTTCAGTTAAAAATTACACATTTTTGCAGACATGAAAAATACCCCTTTTTCGCGTGTAAACAGAGGAATTTGACCACTGTGCGCCGGGCCGTCGCGTCGTCGCGTCGCGTTGCTGTCCCGCGCCGAAAACAACCTTTATTCCATGATATCCTACTTTTCTTTATTTTGTAACTACCTTATGATAAAAAGTACGTTTTCTTCTGAAGGAAGGGCAAGCTGTGTGACTTAGTTTAACAAGTACTATTTTATTGGGTGGAGTACACTTCCTGTTCCATGATTTTTTGTTGAAATTAAGTTTACAACATTATTTCGAAATCGAATGTCAGAATTTGTACAGAATTTTTTTTAACAATTTTAAAATAGATAGTTTTGATGAAGTAAATAAATAAAGACTATGCACAAATTAACAAACTTAAGAACGTGTTAGAAAAAAATCGATTTCACTAAAATACTACTATAATATTACGTTCTACACACGATTCAATTTGTAAAGATAATTTATGGGAAACCCGGTATAACGAATAAGCTTAACTAATAATTAAATCAAACTCACTAAAATTTCTTACTCATTATTTCCCATGGTTTATTTCCAATCTACCTTCAGACCCGGGCCTTAAAGAAAAATGGGTCAATTTATACGAAAATAAAACACTTTTTCCTTCAGATTCAAGTAGACTTTGTAGTCAGCACTTCAAACCAGATTAATTTAAATTGGTAGCCTTAGAATACGATTAAAAAACAACGCAGGGACTACAGTTTTTTTATTTTTCGCGGGTGGCATTCCTCATTTTATAAACAGTGAAATAAATTACTTTGGTGGCAACATATTTTGTTCAAATCCGATCACCTCCCATTATGATGATCGGCATGTGTTACAACTTGTAAAAACGATTCGCTAATATTTTGAAACTATTATACCATGATTTAACCTGGACTCAATCCATGGATCAAAATAAAGCATCAATGAATCTAAGGCAGAAATTAAATAAGTTAATTTTATTTAATAACACTTAAGATGCCTAAGAACAACTTTATAATATTATATTATAATAAAATATCATTTAAAATCGGGTTTAAAATTCATTTTGAATATTAACCTGTTCCCTGTGTCATTTTACATGGTACCGTATATGATGGTTCCACTTGTGATTCAGTTTATTTAATAAAAAACAGCTGCAATGAAACAAATATCTATTTCCAAAATAAAAGCTAGAGTAGCTACCATAGACCACTTACTGCCTGTAAAATAATAAGCCATAGTTCAGCTTGTCAATAAAATCAAATTCGTGTTGTATAATAAAGTGTTGCGTCAGTTAGCTGGAATGAGTGCGGGAAACGTTGTTACCATCTTTACAGACCAAATAAATCAACCTCTTGAAAAAATGTTTCGGATAAAAATTGTGGATAGCCTAACTATCTACAACTTTTCCGCTGGAATTTCTTTTTAACCCAAAAACAAAAACAGTTTACGCTTTGTGACTTTTTGTGTCTCACTTTTAAAACACTAACTAGTTTTCATTACTACGAATAAAATAAATTACCAAACTACAAGAAGTTTATACTGTTAGATTCCGTAGTTCTGTAAGATTCCGTAGGTCATGCAGATCAATATTATATAAACTTTATTGTAATTACTTGAATCTGGCGAGGCGCAAAAGCGTGTAAACGATAGGGCGCACAATGCTGAAATCCACTGAGCGGCCGTGAGTGCCATTGAAGGGGTGGGGGGGTCAAGACCGATTTCTTGACACAGCCCGAGCGTTCCAGGTGTATTAATAGAGTTCTGTGAGGCACACTTATCTCTCCATCGTTAACACAAGACAACACAGAAGACAACAACGACACAAAACGTACTTTACACAAAACACTTGACAGACAACAAAAGTAACATGGAGATTCCCAGACAGCCGCGGTCCTTATACCGAAGAAAACCGCCTTGGGGGCAAGAGACAGTTCCGGGGGTCACAGACGGAACGCGCAAGGACACACAAACGAGGTTTCACATTTCCGGTGTGACGTCAGACCCAAGCATCGACAGAGCTCAACATATCACTATAAGTAATTTTCAACGACATGAGGCGTGACATCGCGCGGCGCCGGCGGGACATTGTCACGGCTCATAATCAAAGAGAACTCTTTGCAAATACCAGTAATTTAGTGTTCATTTAAACACAACCATCTTGAGAATATTACACGTTTAAATATATTTGCTCAACCTCTAAACTGTTTTATGATTCCTCTACAAAAAGTTATACGGGATGAGCCAAAAAAACAGGGACATTTTTGAAATGAAATAACTCATTAACTAAACATAGTTTAATGTTAAAAACCACACTATAACATTTAGAATATATTGCCATTTACTTATGGTAGAGGATGTCCCTCAAATGTCGTCCTTCCACATCTATACAGGCCTTCCATCTTTTCTGCACACTTGCTGTAACCTTCCGCAACATGGACTGAGGAATCGCAGCGATCTCGTTCCTTATGCACTGCTTCAGTTCAGCAATGTTCTGGGGCTTCGAAACAAAGACTTTACTCTTCAGGTATCCCCACAGACAACAGTCACAAGAGGTCAGGTCCGGGGATCGTGAAGACCATGAAACATCACCAAACCGGGAAATCAAATGTCCTGGGAATAGTTGACGTAAAACTTGCATTGACTCATTTGATGTGTGACAAGTCACACCATCCTTTTGGAACCAAATAGAGCGTCGGTCTATTCCTAACTGACGTAACTGTGGCATCAGAAAATTTCTAAGCATGGCCACATAGCGTGCTGAGTTTACAGAAACAGCGATTTCCCTATCGTTCTCAAAAAAATATGGGCCAATGATGCCAAACCGCGCCACTCCGCACCAAACAGTCACTTTTTGTGGATGAAGTGGTCGTTCTTGAAGTTCTCTTGGATTCTCGGCAGACCAATAACGAAAATTCTGTTTATTAACTTTGCCCGACAGTTCAAAATGAGCTTCATCTGACATAACCAAAACTTGGAGAATATTCGCTTCATTCACAAGCTGTAATAGTCTTTGGCACATTGTTAAGCGAGAATCAAAATCCCTCTCGTACAGTTTATGTGCCATTAACATTTTATATGGATGGAAATTTAAATCTAAGAGTAATATTCTGCGCACAGACGAATTTGAAATTTCCAAAGCAGTTGATTGTTTACGTGCTGAGCGCTTAGGACTATGAAGCACACTCGCACGAACGATTTCAATGTTTTCTGGCGTTCGAACTGTCCGAGGTCTACCACTGGGTTTGATTTTGCGTGCAGAAGCCGTGTTTCGAAAATAACTAATCCACATTTGAATAGTTTTTCGATTTGGAATGACAACATGACGGCCAACGTTAAAGTGCGCACGAAACCGACGTTGTATAGAAATAAAAGATTCATTACTCTTAAAACAAGTCTCTACGACAAAGGCACGATGTTCCACTAACCAATGATTAACCATGGTAACTAACCTCTAAATGGCATTCAATAAAGATTCATTTGCCGCAACAACGAACTCTCCAGCTGTTATAACAGCTGAGAAATTACAGTTATAAAATGTCCCCGTTTTTTTGGCTCACCCAGTAGTTTGTGTAAAATATAATAAATACTACCAATATCTTTTGCTTCCTAGAACATTATTTTTGAGAAAATATGTTTAGGAAGAAAATTATTTAGTATAGGAACAGTAAAACCAAAACGTATGTTTTATTAAGACGTCGGCGGGTTAAAAGTTTGAATGGCTTACTGTTGCCTGTATTTTATACAAATAACCAAGTACTAACTGTCGTAAAGTGAAGAAATAAAGATAATATTAAATTTTCGATTGATTGAGTGGGATTTTCTACTTCAATTACAAATTTGTCAAAACAAATCAAACTAGAAAGGGTTCATGCCAGGGTCATCACGATAACTTCGAGTGCCCCGGGCCTCAGAGTTGTTGATGATGCCTCCTCATATTTTCGTATTTTAAGTATATACTGTATATGTAGTATGTGTATATACTAGTGGCTTGAAGGGGTGATAGCCCCAAACCTTGCCTTGCTCCAAGGAGGAACACATGTCACATCGTAAACAAAGTAGACACACATGTTTTATTGTAAACAAAGCAAACGTTTTTAAATTCCCATGCGTTTCTGATGGGAAATGTTTTACGTTATTTCTCGTTTGCTGCTAATATTTTGGGAATACTGCTATTTTCCCCGAGTCCCTAGGATCAAGCTCTTTAATTTAATCCGTCTCCCATGATCCTCAAATTTGCCAAACTCCCACAATTTTGACTTAAAGTTTTCGCTTACAGAATTATATATAAAGCTACACACACACACACACATATATATATATATATATATATATATATATATATATATATATATATATATATAATATAAATACTGGTATAGGTATACAGGGTGTCTCGCAACCACTTGATCAAATTTTACCTGTTTGTTCAGCAGGTAAAAACAAACATAAAATGCAATATAACATATGTCCTATCTCTTTTCGTTTTCCGTCTGTCGGTCTGTATGTGATTTTTACATAAATGAACATAACATTTTAACCACTTAAGGTATACACTTCAAACTTGGTACATTTATGATGGCTAATAGGACTTAATTTGGTACGGAGTATTATTTTTTTAAATTCGTACCAATTAAAAATGGAAGCCATTTTTATTTTTTAAATATTGTTATCTTAAAAACCGTAATATTTAATAAAACTGTAGGTATCAAAAAGTTGTGTAATTTTGTCCTAAAAGTAATGATATGAAGATATTAACTATAGGATAATAAACAACTGAGTTGTTGAGATTTTTATAAGTTAAAACATGATTTTTCAGTTCAGAAATGGCAAAAAGTTGTTAAAAAGACACCTTAAGTGGTTAAAAAGTTATGTCCATTTATGTAAAATAAACACAAACAGAGCGACAGACGGAAATCGAAAAGAGATAGGACGTATGTTATATTGAATTTTGTGCTTGTCAACCTTGTCAACCTGCTGAAAAACCTGGTAAAATTTGATCAAATGGTTGCGAGACACTCTGTATATATACCAACTATATAGTTATATATATATATATATATATATATATATATATACCAGTTTTCTTTAGGAGTGTCTGAAAAATGAATTTTTGGATTGAGTCGAGTAGTGCCAATTATTCTCGAGTTGCGAGTATTTTCGGGCGAGTATTCTGCGATCAGCAATATCATGTTGTTGGTATAGTTTCAAATAGTGTGATGGAATTTGGAGACCACTCCAGATTTAACATTCTAGTCATGGTTTCTAACTAACATATGATTAGCAATAACAATTCTTGGCCAGTACAGTCAAAATGGATTATGTATTGACAAACAAAACATGGTTTGACAGTCGTTTCCGGCCGATAAAACACGGTCCGGTTGCCATTTGACTAAATATAACTTGGTCCTGACCATGTTTATAATCAACATTAGATGCCGAAATCAATGTTTACCGTTACAATTTTCGGCCGTTATTATGTTTTCCGCCGTCATTTATGGCCGATATTACTTCATAAGGTTGTTATTACCGGATTATAATATGTATTGCGTCATTAACTTTGGCCGAAATTACGTGGTCCGTAGTCAATTACACATCTTTGGTTGTTTTTATGACCGATTCATGATTTTAGTAGTCATTCTCGGCCGATTTAACGTGATGTGATTGCCTTTTGCGGCCGTTACCGCACGATTAAGCAGGTCGTAGTCGTTAGCGATTGTCCGGAAATCAGTGTTTTTACCCCTCAGTTTGGTGCCCCTAGGCTTGTTCTCCTGTGTTCTTTAGGAATAACATCATGTCGCAACAAAGTCAGAGGAAAAGGAGGGTAAGGTTTTACTTGAAAATTATCTTTTAATCCAATCAAAGTTGTCTAGTAAAATATCCCTTTTCAACTAAATGTTTTTTGTCACAATATGTAAGATATCAACTGATTTTAAAGTAGGTGTAAAAAACAAACAAACATTTAGTGGAATTCAATTTTCTAGATAAGTTTTTTTCACTAGTATTCGGTAGAAGTCGGATGTCACTGGCAATCATTTGCAATATCTCTTTAACATTTTGTCAAGACATATCCATTTATTAACTAATTATAAATCTTTTACTTTCTCCCCTTATACATAGTATATGGAGAAAGTATTGTTTTCGTCAAAATTTTCGAATTTGAGTTGTTAGTGGAAATATTCGTTTTGGTGTGTGTGTGTGTGTGTGTGTGTGTGTGTGTGTGTGTGTGTGTGTGTGTGTGTGTGTGTGTGTGTGTGTGTGTGTGTGTGTGTGTGGATGTGTGGATGTGTACAGAGCTAGAGCCCTAACCAATGGACCGATTTTTATGAGATTTGGTATGTAGGTACTAATCCACGATATCTCCAGGCGTTTTTTTCATTTTTTGAATTTTTTTATTTTTAAGGGTAATTATCCCCCAAAAATCGCCAAAAAACATTTAAAATCCAAATTTCTTAAAAAAGGATCTAACGATTTTGATTAAACTTTAGTGGTTTGTAGAGCTTTAGGTTTCCAACAAAATTACACCACCAGCATTTCTGGAAAAATTCGGGTTCAGAAATTACAAGACTTAAAACATAAAAATTCATTTTTTTGGATTTTTTATAAAAAAACATAAATGTTAAAAAAGATTACTATTCACCATTAAAAAAGATCTAAAAACTAAATAAATTAGTATTTTTAATTACTATTCTATGATTGCTAAATGCGGAGAAAATTGAAATTTTAATTTAGCGTTAAACGCAGTACGTTGTCCAATGTTATTCTTATGGGGAATACAAAAATTACTATTTCTCTCTTATTTACTGATCAATTTCATTAAAAATTCATATGCAGGTCATTAGCATTGACCAACAGAGGATGTTCGAAATATGTTGCCATTTAACCCTGGGGGGGACAAGGGGGCATTTCCCCTCTCAAAACCATTGTGTGTAGCAATGGATTCTATAGTGCCTCCCAAAAAGGGATTTGGGTGGATATTTCTGAAAACAACTATTTTAGACAATTTTCAGTACATTTATCTGCAATTCATATTCTATATATTTAGTAACTAAAAAATTGATTAATGTTTGGCTAAAATGGAGAAATTATGTGTCAGTTTCCTGATACCGTTTATTTAATAATACTTTTTAAACTAATATACTTTTATATACTCTATATTGTACAGCCTAAATAGTAAAATGGCTCGCATATCTTGAATTTAAAACCTATTTTGGTCAGCTTGTTAAACTTTTAGCTTTAACTTTTTGATTGCTATTAAGTCCGTTACAACAACTGATAAATTACAGTAGTTAACTCAATTCGCTTAAAACGTACTTATTTATTGAACAAATTACAACATTATAATTACTCAGCCCCTTAATTTTACTTCAATCATAAGTCCATTATTTAAAATTATCGCTTAGAATGTTAACTTAACTTTAAAATTTAAAATATTATTCTAGAGGCTTCAAAACTTCAGCATATTAAGTTTTTTTTTTATTTGGTTCCCTGCATGCTGCCACTGCATAAAAAATACTGACACAACAAGCACAGGATAGTGCGATTGGACTTTACATACACACTTTATGGAAGAAATATACAGGCAGACTACAGGCTAATTGGTGAAAGAGCCATAGTACCTGAGCAAAAGATATTCCCATCCACAGCATTAGCACAGACCTCATGGCTTAAATTGGAAAACAATTGAATGACCTCCTTAGCCTTCTAAGAGAATATAATAAGTTCAAATCTAATTTAAATAACACTTTACACTTTTTCTGAGACAAAATCGTACCACCAAACTATTGTCTAGTGGATAATTATGTGAATCATGTTTATAAATGTATGTATTTTTTTAGTTTACACTGTTGTTTTCATATGAGATCATATAAATTACATAAATGCTTAATTTGTATCTCAAACTGATATTTGTAACATAGATGTTAAATTATTTTTAATTACATTTATGATACTACAGTACTGTATAACCTGGTTGTACACTGCTCTTAAGCAAGATATTCACTCCGAATATAATTAAAATTATATTTTAAGGATGTCATTTCCAAAGAGGCTTCTATGAGACAGATTTATTTACAATCATGTTTTCTTAGCTACCAAGTAAAATAATATTTAGTAAATTTATAATGGTATGTCTATCAGTAAAGTGAATGGTGAGTAGAAAGTAACAAAACATGTTATTGAGACAATGGACTGATATCAGCGTACTTTAAATGATAACCTTAAAAACTATACAGCAAATTTTATTCATACATTTTGTTACCTGTAAATATAATAAATATATAATGTCATATAAATAATATGTTAATGAATACCATGTAATTTAACAATATAGTACAATATAGTGCTAGAAGATATAAAACAAAAACATTCTCAATCGTTCAACAACAAAGATTTTAAAAGTTACTTACAAAAAGGTTATTATGATGTAGCAAATATTTAAAAGGCAATCCGTAAATTATTGCTATCGCTAAAGATTTTGTTAATTTATAACCAAGCAATGTGAAATGGTCAATAGTTGAATCAAGTTATTGGTGAAAAAGCTTAAGTTTCATTGCTTAAAAGCAAACATAAAACAAATAAACAAAGTGTTATGCTCCCAAAGACTAAAATTTTTTTTTCCTTAGACAATATCGTGCAAGAATGTACCTACGAAAAAATATATTTATTTTATTTAGCTGTTAACGGGATGATTCAAAAATCTCGGCAGGATTACCTAAGCTTAAGTCAATTAGGTAATAACTTGATCCTTTCTGGTAGAATCTAGGCAAATTACATGAGGACAAACCTATTAAACATAGCTAATTGTATAATTTATAATGGTTTAAAAAGCTTAAATGTACTTTATGCTATACATTATTAACTAGTACTACAGATTTTTTAGTACTAACTGCTAATTACAATCGACTGGAGAATATTTGTTTTAATGAATGATCTCCAGAAGATGCTGTCAAAGCGGGTCCAGCAGAGACTCAAGTAGCAGCTGGAGTGGACGTGTTTTGTTCTGATGAGTTCTGTTGTTTTCAGCAAATATCTGTGTTTCCAGATGATACTGTCACGGCGTGTCTGGCCGAGACTCAAGTGGCAGCTGGTGTGGGCGTGTTGTGTTTTGTTGTTTTCAAATGCATGGTTCCAGATGATACTGTCGCGGCGTGTCTGGCGGAGTCTCAAGCGGCAGCTGGTGTGGGTGTGTTTTGTTCTGTTGTTTTCAACAAGTATGTATGTTTCGAGATGATGCTGTCGTGACGAGTCCGACGGATATTCAAGAGGCAGCTAGTATGGGCGTGTTGTGTTCTGCTGTTTCCAACAAGAATATATATGTTTCCAGATGATGCTGTCGTGACGAGTTTGACGGAGAATCAAGTGGCAGCTAGGGTGGGCGTGTTGTATTCTGTTATTTTCAACAAGTATGTATGTTTCGAGATGATGCTGTCGTGTCGAGTCTGACGGAGACTTAAGTGGCAGCTAGTGTGGGTTTGTTGTGTCCTGTTGTTTTCAACAAGTATCTGTGTTTCCAGATGATGCTGTCGCGAATAGTCCGGTATAGACTCAAGTGGCAGCTGGTGTGGACGTGTTGTGTTCTGTTGTTTTCAACAAGTATTTATGTTTCGAGATGATGATGTCGTGACGAGTCCGGCAGAGACTCAAGTGGCAGCTGGTGTGGGCGTGTTGTGTTCTGTTGTTTTCAACAAGTATGTATGTTTCTAAATGATACTGTCGCAGTGAGTCCGCAAGAGAATCAAGTGGCAGCTAGTGTAGGTGTGTTGTGTTCTTTTGTTTTCAACAAGTATGTATGTTTCCAGATGATGCTGTCGCGACGAGTCCGGCAGAGACTCAAGTGGCAGCTAGTGTGGGCGTGTTGTGTTCTGTTGTACGGCTTGGTCTCGTCCACGCTACAGTTTCCTGCCGATGAAAACATAACGAAACAGGTCATTATAACAAATATATAAGTTATAACCTACTAATTTTCAAATTTCAAAGTTTTAATATGAACAATCAAACGAGATAAAATGCACTAAATTACACTGAGGGAAATCTATAAATACGATAAATATGCATATTCGGTATACAACTGTTACATGTCATAATGCAGTTTTTGACAACTTACATAATTTTAATGTCGCATTAGAATCGCTGAATAATTCGAGTCTCAGACAATTTTCCTGGAATAATCAGTCAATGAGATATTAAATGCTGATGTGATACAGCGTCTGCATCATTCGGGTTTCTCCAGTTGCCTAGCAACGCTGACGCAGTTGAAGCCTCACCTTGCTATTCCAAGAACAATATTACCACCTGATTTGCGATTTATCATGGAGGCGAATGGACTTCATCCCATTGTTCTTGTTTCCTTTTGTGTCACTCATTTGACAAAATAAATAGTAATATTATTCAACACACAAGAGTTAAACCTTCTCAAGGTTTGACTTTATTTGAAGCTAAATTTTAAAGAACAAGTTACTAAGCCCAATAAAGATTAACATAAAAACACCTTTTAATTGGCCTTTTCTATTTAATGATATATTCCAATTTAGTGGCTGCTGTCAAATTTTTAGCGAATTTCCCCTATAGGGAAGAAGCTATTACCGTAGTCGGCATGGTAAGACCTAGGCCCGGGACCATGATAACTTTTCGTTTTGAGGTCCCCAGACCCCAAAAACACCATTCGTTCGAAACTGTATATATATATATATATATATATATATATATATATATATATATATATATATATATGTGTCCGTGAGCACGATAACTCTCGTAAAAATTATCCGAATTATCCAAATTTCATTGGTATAAACGTGTAAAGCAACATTTATGACTTTAAGTTCGAAAACCAGCCAGATCGCTTTATCCGAAGGGGTATTTTGGGGGGGTTTTGTACCCCAAAAATGGGTTTTTTGAATTTTTTACATACAATTTTTGAAATAGTCAAATTTTAGTTTTTACCATTGGATTCAGCTTAAAAAAACACACAATTTGGTATTTTTATCATTTCTCTACGTCAATTGGTTACCGAGATATTGAAAGTGCTAAACACAGTACGTTGTCTAATGTTATTCTTATGGAGGAAAAGAAAAATTTTACATCTCGCTTATTTATGAACGTATACTGACGAAACTTGGTATACGGCTTCATCTGGTTGTGGACCACTGATATTTGCTCAAAAAAACCATTTTTTGCCAAAGGCTCCCGTAGCAGCAAACCTGCGTACTCAGCCCCATGTTATTCTTATGGAGAATAAATAACGTGTTATCTCCCTTAATTATGAAAATAAATTAATGAAATTTGGTATGTGGCTTTACCTAAATGAGTTGTATTGATATTTGTATAAAACCCCATTTTTTGTTTTCCTTCCTTCAGCAAACCTGCATACTCAGCCGCCATGTTATTCTTATGGAGAATAATTAAAATGTCATAAATCGTTTATTTATGAATGTATATTGATGAAAATTGGTATGTGGCTTTATGTGGTATTAAGATACGTATATATTCATTGGAAATTCGCTGAGTATGCAGGTTTGCTGCTACGGGGGTATTTAATAATTTTGTTATTTTTTAATTAGTTGTTCGGTAAAATATGTATTATACAGGGGTTTTCCAAACTATCTACCAAAAGATCAGTAACGTTTTCCTGGATTTATAAAAAACCAAAAATGTTATATAAACATAGGGTCTATCTCGCTTCATTTTCCTATATTGTGTCTGTAATAGTTTTTAATAAATAAAACGTATAATAAGAACCACTTGAGGAACCGTCGTGAAACTTGGCACGTGTGTTATATCAGTCTAGAGAACATTTGGTATTGAATAAAACGTTTCAAGCTTTGACCTTAACCTCTTCAACATTGTGGCCATTTTAATTATTTCAAGCTTAATATGTTGAAAACAAAACATTTTTGAGTAATTAACTACACACGTGCTCAAGAGCACAAGTTAGCTGAGATACCTAAGATATGCTGTATTGACTAACACATACAGGCAAACGGTGCAGATGTGTAACATTTGTCGTTTGTTATGACCTCAGAAAAAATTCCTAATGTATCAGTAGAAAGTTTGGAAACACCCTGTATACAATATATATACAATCTTTCTCTATACAGAATCTTTTACGAAATGGAAAGAGTATAAATGGACTTCCTTTTTATAACCCTGATCAGGTATGATTTAAAAGGGTCATAGAGACGATACATCACAGTCACAGTCTCTCTGACTTACCTTAATGAGTTTCACCATAAGTGAATTCTCGGGACATTTAGAGGCCAACAGTGGTCAACCGCTATTCCGCAACATTGTACTTGTGTGTTCTGTTATATTAAATCACTGCAAATTGAATAAAATAAATATGTACATATAACATTTTCTCGCTGAGATAAAACTTTTAAAATAAAATAAAACTTGATAAGAATCCATAAATGGCAAAATTCGTGTTTAAATACAACTTACATGTAAATGGGTTCTCTGGCTTGAGGTGGTAGCGTTGATATTGGTTAGTTGGCATTGCGAAACCCATTTTAAGATGAAAAATATTTATTTTCGACTGTCTTTTAATACTAGCAAAACAGTTGAACCTTTTATAAATGAAATAAAATACCCTATATCCTTTGTATTTATACGAAAAAAATAATTTGAGGATTTGTGGTTCAACAAGCCGACTTTTTATAAGGAGGAGGACTTTGATTTAGCACAACTCTTAAGACATGAAACGTAAGTTTAGCATAAAGAACCGTCCGTCCGTATAGTTTAGCTAATGTTGTCCGTCGAACAATATTCAGTTTCTGTTGAGATTTTGCAACCAGAGGACATGAATACTTGCGAAAGGCTAATTAAATTTGGTTAAAAAAATAATTATACAGCAGGATGCTATGTAAGATTGTTTTAAAATACATCTATACGATGCTGCAGGTCACAATATAATTATACCAATTTAATGCAGACCTTAACAATTAATTATGAATAACCATAAGGTTTTAAAGAAATAAAGTGACAATCACCTGCGTCTAAAGGAAAACCTGCTGTCCAATATAGCATAGTTTTTCATGTGATAGACGGATGACCAGAGTTACGGCCTGATGGATGGGCTTCCTCGAAGCCAACATTGTTTATCCGCGGTGTAGCCCATAACGTAACCAACTGTCGTAACGTGTACGTTAATGTACAAGTGACACTTTATGAATGTTTACAAAACGTACAATTTTGCAAAACCACATGAGTGAACAAATATTTAACATAAATTTTGCAATATTTAGTAGTATTATTTTAATTTAAGTTTATTGTTGGTAACATTATCATAATTGTTAAAAACTCTATAGAGCATATCATTTTTGTGGGATAAGCTAATTATCAAACGTCATAGTTCCAAAATAAAAACTAAAATTGCTACACCAAAATCCATATTGGTTGTACATAAGGTGTGTCAAATGCATACAAGTATTACATGCCCGCCTTTAATGTAAAGGAAGTTAAGTTTATCAGAAGCCAAACTCCATACAGGCTAGTCAGCTCCATAAAATATTAGCAGAGATCCTGGAGCCGATTAGTTAAGATGATAAATTATAACCTAGATTAATTAAACTGGAGAAACTATACATTTGAAGAAATGTAATATTGATATAGAATTTCGTGTTGTATATTAGTTTTCGTAATCCTAAGAGTAAGTACCTTTTGATATAGTTATAATTATTTACTCGGTATTTATAAATTAATGTAGTTGGAAAAGCAATAATAACACTTGAAATAAAAGTTTTTCACTAGTGGGAATTGAGTTGTTAATGAAACGACACTATGCCCGCCCAGTAAAAGTAACCATGAACAAAGCTATTCAAAAAAATTACAATGGCGATGGTTGGACAGAGGGGCCGCAGGGCGCAATGTGTGTTCAGCATACCCGGGATGAAATCATCCATTTACTTTTACGGCGAATACAACTTCTGCCTATAACTATGTTCTGCTCGTTTACGTTTATTAAGTTAAGTTTATTATATTACATCAAGTAAATAACTCAAGTAAATAAATCAAGTTAATAACTTCCAACACTTTTGTGTCCCTCTGATTATGATCCATGACTATTTCTCCCTAATATTTAAATCGGTGTCAATCCGTGTGCAAGCTCACGTAGCTGTTATTAAATAACTGCAATATACTTAATTTGTAAAATGATATTGTAACTGTCCAATTAAACTGAGAATAACAGAATATGTCATGATTAACTGTGACAATATTGATTAACAGAAGGTAAATGAACAAGGCCTTCAACTATACTTGGAAGTTACAATGACGGGTTTGATATTTAGTTTACACAACTGATTGAAACATGTTTGATCGAGCCTCAAAACGTGCGTGGCTACGTGTGAGTGGAAGGCGTCTGTCTTTCTATGGCCATCATCCTCTTTACAATATCTTCGACATTAACAAGTAATAAATACCCCCATCACAGCAAACCTACATACTCAGCGAATTTTCAATGGAGATATAAATGTCTTAATACTACATAAAGCCACTTACCAAGTTTCATAAAAATATATTCACAAATAAGCGGTATATACAATTTTAATTATTCTCCATAAGAGTAACATTGGGGATGAGCACGCAGGTTTGCTGCAACAAGGAACACAAAAAATGGGTTTTTATGCTAATATCAATATAACTCAGTTAGGTGAAGTCGTGTACCAGTTTTTATTCATTTATGTTTATAATTAAGGGAGACATAGCATTTAATTATTCTCCATAAGAATAACATGGGGGCTGAGTACACAGGTTTGTTGCTACGGGAGCCTTTAGCAAAAAATTGTTTTTTGAGCAAATATCAATAAACCACAACCAGATGAAACCATATACCAAGTTTTTATCAGCATACGTTCATAAATAAACGAGATATAAAATTTATCTTTTCCTCCATAAGAATAACTTTAGACAACGTACTGTGTTTAGAACTTTCAATATCTCGGTAACCAATTGAAGTAGAGGAATGAAAAAAATACCAAATTGTGTGTTTTTTAAGCTGAATCCAATGGTGAAAACTAAAATTTGACTATTTCAAAAATTATACGTAAAAAATTCAAAAAACCCATTTTTAGGGTACAAAACCCCCCCAAAATACCCCTTCGGAGAGAGCGATCTGGCTGGTTTTCGAACTTAGTCATAAATGTTGCTTTACACGTTTATACCAAGTTTCATCAAAATCGGATCATTTTTACGAGAGTTATCGTGCTCACGGACACACACACACATATATATATAGTAGTATATATATACAGTTTCGAACGAATGGTGTTTTTGGGGTCTGGGGACCTCAAAACGAAAAGTTATCATGGTCCCGGGCCTAGGTCTTACCATACCGACTACGGTAATAGCTTCTTCCTTATAGGGAAAATTCACTAAAAGAGAGGGTTAGGAGTGGAAAGGTAGGTGAAGTAACCCACCACGGTGTTATATGTATACATTTACCGTTCAATATTGATTTAATGAGGGTTTGGGATATTTTGTAGGCCACTATTTACATTTTTGACTGCTCGTTCTGTTTAATATTTCAAAAGTTTTATTTAAATTACAATTTATCATGTTGTTGATTGCTTCAATGCTGTGGTTCTTTTCAATTTACTGATGCTTTACTAAACATCATGTTTAATAGTTTTCTGTTTTAAAAGGAAATTAATTTAAAATAATTAAGGTTAATTATATTCAACTAAGCATCTCATACGTTAAGGTATATGCAACCAATTTTAATATACAGCTCATTTAACAATTTTGACATTCGGAATGTCATGGTAGACACATTTATTGTTGTGTATACCACCTATAGAGTGGTATAATAGTTCAACATTATTGTACATATGTTTCATACTAGTCAGAATAAATAACCTTGGATAAGTGGACATCCGGAACTTCTAACAAATGAATATATATCAATAAAACCAATTCAATCAACTACTAAAAGATTGATAAGTGGTAACTTGCTTGAAAGGGTGCAACAGTCAGAACTAAAGGTTAAAAGAAAAAGACTCGACTAAAAAGAAAATTAATACAGAAGTACGAAACTCACTCAAGAAGTGGGGGAAAATTAAAGTTCCCGCAAAAACTTGATTTGTAATTAGTTAGTTCATATATATAAGAAATTGTGTTTACATTTTTAAACTTTAAAATTGTAAAGAGGGGAGTGTGTGGGAAATTATCATCAGATGTTAGCTAGTACATATGGACTTTTGTTATTGTAAAATTAAGAATCTAAGCAGATATAAATTAATTGTGATGTTTTCAAAGTTGAATGAGTTAGTTGAATTAAAAATAAAGTTGTGTTGATAAAATGTTGTAAACTATGTGTTTTCTATATCGTTTAGGAGAATTCCACAATTATAAGCAGTTTTTCTACTCCGCGATTACAATATTTCACAATGAAGCCCTATGGCCCCTGCTATGAGCCTCCTTTATGAGGCCGTTCTATGTGTCCTTATTGGCTGTTACTTTTGTGATCAAATTAGATTTATTTTTTAGTCAGTTAAATTTTAATTGGATCTCGCAATTTGCCTAAATATACCAAGCCTTCTAGTATATATTGCTATTACCCTTTGTCAAATAAGTTTGTTCGCATATAACAAACAAAATGAAAAACTACCTTTTATTTTAAAATTATATTCAATTAATATTATCTTCCATTACCGTTTAATTTTTGTCTAACGGTTAATATATTTTTACAGTGTAGTTTTGAAGATATCATAAAAGTTGTTAGGCTATCGTTATTGATGCTTATAACATATTACTATTGGTAATATTCCAGAACTAATAATAAGTTTATACAGAACATTTCCAAACCCAAACACCATAGAATTAATGTAATTAAAATACTGTTTTGTGGACAACAGATACTGTACATTATTTATTTTTCCTAAATCATATTAGATTAAGGTAATTACCAAATTTACCATGGAAAAACAAGCTATTGGCAAGACCCGCGCGGTGAAACTTAAAGCTCGAGATGACCAAAGAGGTTTTTAACGTAACCCACCGAATCCACTTTTCCGGAAATGGTAACAAATATACATATTTGCATCTGTGAATGTGAGGACGTGTTTTAGTGTGTTGTGTGTGTATATATATATATATATATATGTATATATATATATATATATATATATATATATATATATATATGTGTGCATCTTTGTGTTTGGTCTCTGGCAATCATATTTTGTCAATTTACCTTAATTTTGGCAGATATCTTCATTATTGTAAACAGTCAAGTTCGTTGGAAAATAATGAAAACCATAATGAAACATTTTACAAAATAAATTGTAGTTTCGAGTTTTTATGCTTGGAAAGGGTTAGATACGTCCGCTTAGAATATGTATATACATACATAAAAATGTTTCAAACAATAAAATAGTTTTTGTTTTATTTTATTATATTATTTTTTTGGAAATTGGATTCCAAAACGTTAGTGTACTGCCTGCAAACTCTTATATTGTTCTACTCTATAAAGAAGCTTTTGTTGTGAGAGACAGTTAAAAAAACACTTTTTGTTATTCCTAATGAGGGCTTCTATTTTTCTGTAAGGAAAATCAATGGCGACGTTTTTACAAACAATTATTTGACGTAGGAGGTGAGGAACAGTGTGGCCAGCCCCACGACAACATTACCCCAGCCCACTACGACAACATTATCCCAGCCCACTACGACAGAGCCGCCTTCAGGGGTACCAACACTCCGACCGCGGAGGGTCAACTGTACACCCCCGGCCATAGAACAGTTCCCACGACCCATCCTGGGCCCATCCTTCCGCAAACATGGCGGACTCCTCTTCCACATCATCATCTGCGTCTACGCCTTCGTCGGACTGGCCATCGTCTGTGATGACTACTTCGTCACCTCCCTCGATAGGATCTGCGAAGGTAAAACAAACTTTCTATAATGACAAACGCAAGTACCACATTAAAACTGTTTTAAGTACAAGTGTCATTAATTTACTAGCAAAAAAATTATTTCCACATATCTTGCACTAGGAAAAAAAAGTTCCTTAAATTATAATTCGAATTTGACACCTACCACTATAATTAAGGTTGAATTAATTGTATCCAAATATTGATTGGATAATATGTATTGATATTTCATGTGTAATGAAAGCTGTGATGCAAATTGTAATGCATCTAGTGTCAATTTAAAAAAAAGTTATATCTCCAAGGATTTCATTTGAATGTAGGTCAGATGAACTAAATACTTAAACAGGATAAATGTGCAGCGAGTTATTTCTTAGAAAATCGGATCTCTCCACACTGAAAACCCAATTGTGTTTCATTGAATGTTGAAGCTACAACTTATGGTTGTTTCCGAACAATGGGTCAAGGTGTTGTAGCATAGCTATAAAGACCAGATTTCGTCCATATGTTCCTCCAAACTCGGCGCCCGAGCTGGCCACTGAGGTGTAAACGCTATACGACAACCATATATATGTTGCAGAGTTCAAACTATCCCCGGAAGTGGCCAGCACGACGTTCATGGCGGCTGGGTCCTTTGCGCCCGAGCTGGCCACTGATGTGTAAACGCTATCAGACAACCGTATATATGTTGCAGAGTTCAAACTATCCCCGGACGTGGCCGGCGCGACGTTCATGGCGGCTGGGTCCTCGGCGCCCGAGTTGGCTACCGTCGTCATCGGCGTGTTCTTCGCCAAGGACGACATCGGCGTGTCGGGAGTCATCGGCTCGGCAGTGTTCAACATCATGTTCGTCATCTCAGTGTGCGCGTTGTTTGCCGGCACGACTTCCTACCTCAACTGGTGGCCGCTGTGCCGCGACTGTTTTTTCTATGCCATCAGCATTCTTATAATGCTCTGTGTCATCTTTGATGAGAAGATCTCTTGGTAAGTCTACCAAACAATTACGGTATTATAATACATTATATTATATATTAGTTTTTAGACTTAATAAAGAAATGGTTAGATTTGTATGATGTGTAATATACTAAATCGAAAAACTGACTAAATACAACAACGAGAAAACAAAGAAACAACAATAATATGTGTAAGGGTGCGTGTGTTTTGACCATGTATAATCACTGCATTAAACACCTTCATAAATATTTCATATACACCTTCGAAAAAAAAAGAAAATATTAAACTGACTAAAATTATACTCGAAATTTGATATTTTCTTTTAATGGAAATTATAAATGATGAAATTTTAAAGTTGACAGTTTGTGTATTTTATACGTTAAATATCAACAAGATTATTATTGTGTTTAAAATTCAGTATCTAAAGAGAAACAAGAACAAAAATTGCATTTATATCATAGTTGACAGTGATTGTAAATGGTGTCTGCAGGATATTTGTGAGTAAAGTAGAGTCCTTGAGGACACAGTCAGAATGACAGCTTTGCCTTTGCGCTATTTTTGCAGTGGTGGAAAAGCCTTTGTCTGTCACAACCCAACTTTTGTTCCTTAAACACTTCATTGTCCAACTTCTTTTGCTAGAACCTCCTTTCGATTTGCTAAACTGTTTTAGTTTGCCATTTACTGATAACAGTTTTAAACGCCATATTGCCACGGGGGCGTTATGTTATCAGGATGTAAATTATATTTTTAGTAAACCGAGTGCTTTGTTTTCTTTAAAACTGGTGTAGGTTAAACAATTTAAAAACATTTTAAATGCACACATTTTCTTTAGAACTTGTTTTGAAAAGAAATCAGAATAGAATATATAATGATTTAATAGAACATACAATTAAAGTTGAAAAGCTAAACAAGTGAGATGCCGCAAGCGGTTAGCATGAATACAAGACAAATACTGCTGGTCTCACCGCCGCCGCCGCGTAATTACAATCCGTATACAGATTCAGCAGACTGACGTCGGAGATGGGTTTGCCTACGTGCCACCGCGCCGCTAAACTGAATACGGATTCAGCGCCATCATCTATGGTTGATTGCAGATTTCAACACGAATATTTCCTTTGATTAATTGTCGTGGAAATTGACAGTACTATTTATATACTCTGTCTAAAAGAATATCTTAAAATAAGTTAGATGTTATAATTACGCGTATCAGTAAAAGTAAATGAGTTGTAAACCATTCTTTAACAATTTAAAATGTAACATATTCATATTTTCTAATACGAAAATTTATATATCACCCCTGATGAAGCAATCCGCCGTACTCATAGATGTTGTATTAATTGTATGTAGAAAAGGAGTAGGGGAAATGGACATCTCTTACCTGTACGTAAAATTACAATCTAACAAAGGTAGTAAGAATGGTAGTAACAATTTAAAAAAGTACACGTACAGCGACAAAATATTTATTATTTTTCTAACCTTTTCATCATGCACCTTTGTGTAACACACGTATATTTCATTACTATAAAAATAATTATATAGAAAGTAACTATTTATGATTAGATTATATTAATTCAGTATGATGCTAAAACAACATAACAATTTATGTTTTCAGTATAGGTGAGTAAAACGTGTGTGTACACCTAGTAAACCTATTGTATTGATCCTTGAAAATACCTTGATTCGAAAAAACAAGCATAAAAAACATTCAAATCCGTTAAAAACTAGTAACTAAACAAAACTGTAAAGATAATTTACTAGCATGAGTGAAGAAACGTATATTCTTTTAATCATTAAAACAACCAATTACAAGAGCTTTGCAAAGGAATTACTCGGAGAAGTTTTCAATAAATGACTAAGGACTTCTCCAGAGAAAAACGTTTCCTGTTTTAATATTCTCACTCAATTGCCTGCAGGCTTCTTTGATGAGGTTATCAAGGAATTTATTTTAAGTGTTTCCCACCATATTTAAACAACTCAACAACTCATATAATAATATTGACTATGCATTAATGTTTTCTGATTAATGAAACAGGGCAAACCATTTAAAGCCTGATTTGTTTACAAAAATGTTAATAGCATTTGACTGAAATTTGAGAAACATATCTAGTTATTATACTTAGACCAGTTGTCGAATATAATGACCACAGTTAAAAGTTTTATATGAACAATTTATGGCATAATGGATTTCTGATTTTAAGAAATATTTGGTAATAAAGGAAGTTTTACGGATCGTAATTAAAAAATGATTTTGTCAACATATGTTTTGATATGTAAAATATATTTTTTCTTCCCACTTTCGTTTATTTATTTATTAGTCTTTAGCTTTATTTGAAAATGCAAGATCCCAAAATTGCCTTCAAAGTGCATGTCGCTTAGTCTTACGTTCAGTCGCACATGGTGTGACACCAACTGGGCTGACAGTAACATTAGTTAGGGTTAATTTAATCACCATAGTTTAACATTTATGTCTTCATTTGCAGGGGAGAGAGCTTATTCATGATATTCTGCTACATCGGCTACTGCGTGGCTCTGGTGTTCAACAACCAACTGGAAGCATGGGTACAGACCTGGCCATGGATCCCGTGCAAGAACGTGGTCGAGCAGGAGCACCTGGTCACCTACAAGACTGTGGATGGCCAAGGCCAGCCTACCTCCACTGCCACGACCAACTACTCTGGCACGGGCCTCAGCCCCATCGCCGACCCGTACAGCACCTACCGCGACTGGCAGGAGCCTCAGCAGCAGCAGCCGCCGCAGCAGCAGCAGCCACAGCAACAGCAGCAACAGCAGCAACAGCAGGGGCAGACGACCCACGCACCCGGCATGACACCCAGGCCGGAGTTCTACAAGGCCAAGGAGCATGATCCTAACCAGGTTTGAATTTGCGCTATAAGATACAATAAGTAATTATAATAATATTTATTCCGTGACAATGATACAACCGGTAACAAAGTAACAATTAATCGGAATTAACAAAAAAAATTGATGTATGGGTAAATATTTATACCAGGTAAGGAAGGCTTGTGTCCAATATTCCCCTTCCTGGTGGGGTACAGCCCTTTCTTTACCATTCCGGCATTTAACGAAGCGAGATGCGAAATTGTACAGACTCATCTCACAATGGCCGGCTTGGTTTTAATAAAAATGATAACATTTAAATTTTATAGAAAATGCAGGGGTTTGTTCTCATTATAAAATAAATCTGGTGGTATCTAGGGGCCATACACATATTACGTAACACATTTTTCGTCATTTCAGACCCCCATGTAAGGCACCATAACGCTGGACCATACCCCCACCACCCAATGTGTTACGTATCTCAATCGAAGCTGCCTTTAAAACAGCTTACCTTTTAAACATCGTTTTATTAGCAATTTGGAATATAGACTTCAGTGAACCATTAAACTTTAAATTACTTTCTTTAATAAAAAATTTGTAGTAACTTATTTCAATGAAAAATGTACAAGAACAAAGAAGACTGTTACTAATAAAATAAACAACAAAATAAACTATCTCACCTAAAACGTAAAAAATTCAATTTATAATTAATAGAAAAACAAAACAACTTAAAAAATTAAGATGTGGGTGACATTGCGCAATAATGTATGAAGTCATGATTTTACACTCTAAAACAACACAAAACATAGGCAGACTGAAAAACCCCGCCAAAACATGTTATTTTGTTAGGCTTGCAAGCCTAGAAAATGTTCTAATTGCAACGAAACATGTTGGCATAACCTTTATGTCAAACATTTTGGACAATTGACGGAGGTAAGAAACCTATTTAGTTTTGAACATAGTCCAGGGGCTAATAAAAATGGATTTGTTAAATATATTGTATTTGTTTAATATAGTATTCGTTATACCTGTTGCACAATGTTATGCAGTTTATAGAGTAGTTAATAGCTTTAAATTAATAAACTGTGTGAAAATAGGATGGTAAAAATTGGATTTCACTTGACAAACAAATGATGACATAAATGAATTCGTAATCTGATCTTTAAGAAAATAATCTAACATATTCCTTAAAGTGACAATAATGTCTCAAAATAGTTAATTCATCTTATTTATTATTTTATGAACTTGAAATAGCAGTTACCAGTTAGCTTTTAAGCCGTATCAGAGTTTGGTATTCCAGACTTCTTGTTGAAGAAATTCACCCGGATCTAGGCATTCGATTGAAGTAACTGAAGCATAATAAGGTCTAAATTAGCGTGTAAATAAATATTGATTTTAAGAAATCTTTTTATGTTTATGCACTATATTTGCCCCAAGACAGAATGGTCTGACCAGTATCTAAATCTGTCGCTTTTCTAGTTTAATTTTACACTTATGATGAATGGAGGTTTTGATATAGGAATTCCCTCAATCATTAATATATTATTTTACAGAAATGAGAACGATATAGTAAAACACATACAAAATTAAAAGTAAAAGTAATAGCTTGTAATATTGAAGTATTCTTTGCCTCCTTCGACTGTGGTATAGCATTTCAAATAAATACATTTCATGTTCAATGTGTCCTAAAAATTTAAAACTTAGAAACCTTTATTTTAATAAGAGGACTTTATATGTACTTTTCTATACTTAGTGTCTAGTCCAAATAAACTATTTCTGAATAAGATTTAATTTGTAATATTTTAATTTGAATCAAACAGAAACTCAAATACAGCTTTACGATTTTGTTCTACTTCTTTTTTACATATTAATTTGTTATTTTTGTGTCATTAGACTTATGCTAAAAGTTTACATAAACCCATATGCCCAGATGTTTTCAACACTTAGGACTTATGCAAATTCATCTAAGTCACACTAAAATATAAATCCTAAGTCATCCCAATTACTGCCACTGATGTTAGTTGTACACTTTCATAACAATACTGTATGAGAACGGCGTGTCTTTTATTACATCATTTAATAAACTTAGGGATAAACAACTTTTTATATTCTCTTTAGTTACAATTAATATCTGTCTGAAATGCTATTTTATAATACATTTGGTCTCACATCATGTTGGGCTAAAATTTGACAAGTTTCTGAAATGCTAGAGGATACCTATTTTAAATTAAATCCAGTGGTACATTCACTGATAATTCCAGGGCAATTTTCAGCGGTATTATTTTCTAGTTTTGTAGTTAAATGTGTTAAAGTGGTTCTTGGCCCAATTTTCAGTTTCAACCATATAACCAGCCATTGATACTTTCTCAATGTATCGAATAAATCTAATGTACACAATCGTTTTTAGCCAAGACTATGTTAGTTTAGGTTCAGTTAAAAATAAAGATGATAAAAACATTGTTGTAACTCAGTGAACTGATTATTTAAACTAAAAGAGTAAAACAATTTCGAGCCCTCACTTAACTTAATTTCTATGATTTTTATTACTGCTGGGTTGTGATGGTGTACAACATCAAATGCTCACCCTGAATTGTGGGAGGTAAAGGCTGAATATTCCTCAAATGGTGCTCGTATTGTATTACGTTAAATGGAGAATATAACCCTTAAACCCTTAATATATACAGATTGAGCCTAATATCCCCAGTATGAGTTGGAACGTTGGCATTATTCGCTTACCTGAGCGTTAATATAGAAAGTCTTACTCTGCAAGCAACGCTTGAATTACACGAGTATAACTGTAGTCTATGTATAGCTCAGGTCTATGGATTCAGGTGTCGCCGTTGATCAAGCCAGAGAACGCCGACCTGAGTACGAGGATCCAGTGGAGTCTGTGCCTTCCAGTGCACTACCTCTGCACCAAGACAATGCCGGATTGCAAGTCGGAGCAGTACAAGAACTGGTATCCTCTTACGTTCGCCGTCTCTATGACCTGGATCTCATTTTACTCATACATCATGGTTTGGATGATAACAATCATCGGTGAGAACACCTTTAGTTACTTATTTGTCTTCCTATTTATCCGCAACCATGAATTTTGTTATAAACTGATATTTTTTGACTCAGAACCAGAAAAGACGTGCTCTGCCAAAACGTAGCCGTGTATGTTTTTGATTTCTGAACGGTTCAAAAAAATCCTCAATTTACAGTAATTCTTGGATTTTTAACACCTAGTTAAAACCTAGTTTTGAATTTCATACTAAATAGCACAGTTTTTTTATCCCTGAAACTAATCCTCCACAACTATGAGTTTTAAATTACATTGAGGCCGATATGATGAATAAGAAGTAAATATTTGACGGTTGCTTTGAAAATATAAACTATTAACTAAAGGATTTTTTAGCGGGGTTATAAATATATCTCTTCCTGCCTTAAACAGGATCAATCTCTAACTTAGCATATCAGTTGTTATCGCTAAATCACTGAATAAGACGCCGACGCAACTAGGGTGTATTTTAAGGAGAATATGAATGAATGATGAGTGTAGACTGGGTGAGATGCCTTTTGTAGCCTTGTTACTGACTTAGACCGACTGATTCTTTAGCCAGAATCATTAATTAATAGTCCAATGATCAATGGCAGCAGAATCCAGTATCGAACCTTCACAAAATTGTCATTATATGAACAATGAACAAAACGTTTATTCCAACAAAGTTACAGCTTGTACAATTAAACTTATATAATACAATTACAGTATTACTAAAATTTACACTACTGTAGAAAAAATAATATAAAATTTACAATAACCTGTCGTAATAGAAATATATAAAACAATGGTCATGGGAATCAGCAGACATAGGCAACAAAGGCTTGTGGGTCTGCTGCGTTGCTATGAAATAATAAATTATTGACCTTCTTATTGTTTAAATCAGTCCTCTATATACATTGTTCTATATGTACTGGTTGTGTTGGAAGATTCCGCATTTTCCAATAAAACTAATGACCTTTGCACCTAAAAAAATAAAACAATTGAATACATCAATTTATGAACAGTTTTATCTCAAACATATCCTTTATCAGATTTAACTTGCTGACACCATAGTAAAACTTTAGCACAGGCCAAATAATATTTGTTCTCTAAATAAGATTATTAAGTATGTTGAGTCGATGGTTTTGCTAGCGTTGTCCTTCATCGACTTGCACCCATTCACTCAGCTTGCTGGTCACTCAGCTTCAGCATTTCCCAGTTGGTTTGAAACAGTTAACTGTAGTGCTAATTAATATTATTTTCAATTAATATCAAAGTGTAACTATAACTACGTTATTTATACATTTCAGGCAGCACCCTCGGCATACCAGACACCGTTATGGGTCTAACGTTCGTGGCCGCCGGGGTTAGCGTTCCCGACGCTCTCTCTAGTCTTGCCGTAGTCAAAGAAGGTAAACCCCAGTAATATGATTATAACCATTTGTATCTTACTGGATTTGGAATTGTAGCTAATTAAATAACTAGGTCATCTAATGCAAGATTTGTGTTCGGAACATACGTACAAAACACATGTTAATGTTTATCATTCAGGCCTTCATAAACAGATTACTTTATTTTCAGCAGTGAGCCTGATGGGGTTTAGGGGTTGGGGTTAAATAATATAATGTTAAGAACATCCATTCTGTTGTAAATTTTCAGTGCTGGATCTTATATAAGAAAATACAATTTCTCTCCAAGAATAATAATAGTAGTGACATTTTTAAGGGACCGGGAGATAGAAAAGTGTCCTTAAATCAAAACTGTAAAGATTTATTGATGAGGATATTAAGATCCACGAGAAGTTAAAACAAAAGAGCAAGTTGCCGTATTTAGTTGTATGGTAACTGCCAAAAGAAAATTTCCGTTGCCAATTCCTAAGGTATTATACGTATGATATTTTAAACGTCTTATGTGTGCTTTTCAGGCTATGGGGACATGGCTGTGTCCAATGCCGTGGGCAGCAACGTATTTGATATCCTCATCTGCCTGGGGCTGCCGTGGTTCATACAGACCGCTATGATCAAGCCAGGCAGCCACGTTAACGTCTACAGCAAAGGTAGTATGACCTGTAGAGCAACATTAATGTAACTGAAAACTTCTGGACATTTATTTTGTTTTCACCAACAGTTTTAATAACACATTAGTTAACTCCTTCAGAGTGATAATTTTTGTTTTCGTTATAATACTAGCTTACTCAAGTAGATTAGAAAAATTAAGTTTTTTAAAATAATATTTTTAGAAGTGTTAAATATAATTACCTAGTATTTGCTTCTAACTTTTGTTGAAGTTTTTTTCATTTTCTGAACAAATATAAGTAAATATAATTGAACTAAATTTAAAATAATACAAATAGTATAAAACATCAAAGAGCTGTAAAAAATTCATTTTTCAAAATTATTCAAATCCCTTTCCGTATCATCACTAGCAGAGGTATTAAATTTGTATTTCTGTGATGAATTTAGGGGACCGCCATGTTTATGCCAACCTTCTTCCATTGTTTTGGGTTCGCATCTTTATAAAATGTATAAATCAGTGTTGAAAAAATGACAAAATATCAACCAGGAGAGAGCTGTTCTAAAATGTAGCATGCCTAGACCAAATCTGGACTGATAATAGTGTTTCGGCCCTGAAATCTAGATCTCTATAACCATTACGAGTTTTGGACCGTAAGATAAGCTTAGAATATTATTTGTGATCAATGCTCCAGAGGCCACAGTACCAGTAGTGTAATGATTGCAAAAAAAACATACAAATATTATTTTTATTTGAGACTCTGGAAATATTTACTTATCTCCCTCTTTAGTTAAAGTAACTATTCAGTTTTCTAATTGCATATTTTTATCTAATCATCAGGAGAATTTCCTTTTCTCATTCGTCTTCTGTCAAAAGTATGATATATAAGTCTTTACCCTTTTATCTGGTTTCTTATCGGACTTCAGGAAATAATGGATATTATAAATCCAAAACTTAAATGAACATAACTAAAGTTATCGTGCAACTTTACTTGGGCATGACACTGTACACAAATTTGATGGTCGGCCTTTAGATCTGTACACTCTCAAATTAACACTATAACACTATAACAGGTAAACAAACACCACAACTTAAAAACGCTGGTTCACGTTCAGAAGGCTCCAAAGCGAATACTCCTTTTCCTTCATGTTAAACATGGTGCATTGCAGGTCTGACGTACTCGACGCTGTCTCTGCTGTCAACCATGGGGTTCTTTGTGTTCGCCAACCACGCCATGGCAAGAAGCTCGACAAGTAGTACGGCGCCGGCGTGATCCTGATGGTCTGGTACAATATGTTAATGTGGTGCATTGTAGGTCTGACGTACTCGACGCTGTCTCTGCTGTCAACCATGGGGTTCTTTGTGTTCGCCAACCACGCCATGGCAAGAAGCTCGACAAGTAGTACGGCGCCGGCGTGATCCTGATGGTCTGGTACAATATGTTGATGTGGTGCATTGTAGGTCTGCCGTAATCGACGCTGTCTCTGCTGTCAACCGTGGTGTTCCTCGTGTTCGCCACCCACGCCAATGGCTGGAAGCTCGACAAGCGGTACGGCGTGATCCTGATGGTCTGGTACAATACGTTAAACGTGGTGCATTGCAGGTCTGACGTACTCGACGCTATCCCTGCTGTCGACCGTGGTGTTCCTCGTGTTCGCCACCCACGCCAACGGCTGGAAGCTCGACAAGCTGTACGGCGTGATCCTGATGGTTTGGTACAATACGTTAAACGTGGTGCATTGCAGGTCTGACGTACTCGACACTGTCCTTGCTGTCAACCGTGGTGTTCCTCGTGTTTGCCACCCACGCCAACGGCTGGAAGCTCGACAAGCGGTACGGCGTGATCCTGATGGTCTGGTACAATACGTTAAACGTGGTGCATTGCAGGTCTGACGTACTCGACACTATCCCTGCTGTCGACCGTGGTGTTGCTCGTGTTTGCCACCCACGCCAACGGCTGGAAGCTCGACAAGCGGTACGGCGTGATCCTGATGGTCTGGTACAATACGTTAAACGTAGTGCATTGCAAGTCTGACGTACTCGACGCTGTCCTTGCTGTCGACCGTGGTGTTCCTCGTGTTCGCCACCCACGCCAACGGCTGGAAGCTCGACAAGCGGTACGGCGTGATCCTGATGGTCTGGTACAATACGTTAAACGTGGTGCATTGCAGGTCTGACGTACTCGACACTGTCCTTGCTGTCGACCGTGGTGTTCCTCGTGTTTGCCACCCACGCCAATGGCTGGAAGCTCGACAAGCGGTACGGCGTGATCCTGATGGTCTGGTACAATACGTTAAACGTGGTGCATTGCAGGTCTGACGTACTCGACACTGTCCCTGCTGTCGACCGTGGTGTTCCTCGTGTTTGCCACCCACGCCAACGGCTGGAAGCTCGACAAGCGGTACGGCGTGATCCTGATTGTCTGGTACAATACGTTAAACGTGGTGCATTGCAGGTCTGACGTACTCGACGCTATCCCTGCTGTCGACCGTGGTGTTCCTCGTGTTCGCCACCCAAGCCAATGGCTGGAAGCTCGACAAGCGGTACGGCGTGATCCTGATGGTCTGGTACAATACGTTAAACGTGGTGCATTGCAGGTCTGACGTACTCGACGCTATCCCTGCTGTCGACCGTGGTGTTGCTCGTGTTCGCCACCCACGCCAACGGCTGGAAGCTCGACAAGCGGTACGGCGTGATCCTGATGGTTTGGTACAATACGTTAAACGTGGTGCATTGCAGGTCTGACGTACTCGACGCTATCCCTGCTGTCGACCGTGGTGTTCCTCGTGTTTGCCACCCACGCCAACGGCTGGAAGCTCGACAAGCGGTACGGCGTGATCCTGATGGTCTGGTACCTGCTGTTCATCGCGTTTGCATCACTCTACGAGCTCAATGTGTTCGGGTTTATGAACCCTCCCGAGTGCTCCAGCGACTACTAAACAAACTGCCAGTCCTCGCCGAATAACGCCATCACGCCAAATGTTGTTTTCTATTGCCATGTTACGTTACCTAGTGTATTTATGAGTAGGGGTATAACGAGAGATTGAGACAAGTGTGGTTATTGATATCACGCAGGACTAGTCGATTTTTTTGTGGAAAAGAGGTTTTGATGGGATATCTAGAGTCGTAATATACCACTGGATGAACCAGTGAGTTATTTTATGAAGAAAGATTTAAACATTTGCTTAGATGTAAACTTTCATGAAAGAGGCATACCCTTAAATGAGACTTGTAACTTAAACAGGCAGGGTTCCATATGGAATCATTGGCTGGGTCAATCCTATAAGCTAAGGAGTGAAACGATTAGATAATTCGCAGTTTATATTATTTTATTATAGCAGAACTGCAATGGATATTTTAAACAAGTAATAATACATATAATTAAACAATAATACCACGAAATAAAATATTAATTTCAATAATATATCCATAGAATTATAATTACTATTGCTTGAATTGTTCGTGGTGGGGGGTAAAATGTTATTATATTCTTATGAAATCATCAGATCTTACTTTAAATAATGCCCATTTTGGATGATAATTTAAACGTGTATTGCATCCCTGTGAACTATTACAAGTACACATTTAGGAAAAATTGATTACTTATAGACTTTCTTTTATTTTTACCATATTAATCTTACTTAAACGTTATTTTCTGAGGAAAAAATACACCTAAATTATACCCAACATAATAATGAAATTATTCACTTTTGATTCGATTGCGATCATCATAAAAAATATTTCTTTATTTCCACCAGAGAATTGTACACAATTGAATTGCAAATGTCGAGAGTGTAAATTTCATGTTCCTAAACGTTTTCCTTTCATTCAACCACTCCAGCATACAATTTCCCTAGCGCCCGTTTCCCACTCAAACGCAAATTCGGGATTATGATGCCTCTTCAATCTCGGTACATTGAGCTTAGGGCCTTGCTTCCTATCGACGAGACAGGAACCTTAAACGGTGTAAAAAGGTTTGCTCCAATGAAATTTATTCGAAACGATCCTTAAAAACCATTGGTTCTAGTTCGTCCTTTAATTATATTGTCAGGCTGTTGATGATAAGGAAAACCTGCCTGTGGTGGGAGGTGTTCGTGCGTTAGTGTTACCGTTCTGAGCTGTCCAGTACGGTAACTATCTCTGATGTGTAGGTCTCTGCCCCAAGCCATAGCAAATTGAGATCCACAATATAGCAAATTGATTTGAAAGTGATTAGTTTTATTCCCTGTCTTTATAGTTCAAATTATGGGAAGCAGTTAACAAAAATTAATAAATATACATTTAATAAACTAACCGAGCACGTAGGCCCACCACTGTATAACAATGAGAAAAAGAGCCAACTTCATTATGACATTAACCTTAGCTCGTATGAACTGTTA
Source organism: Allygus modestus (assembly GCA_963675035.1). NCBI lineage: Eukaryota > Metazoa > Arthropoda > Insecta > Hemiptera > Cicadellidae > Allygus > Allygus modestus. The sequence continues at coordinate 227,194,169 of OY776111.1, forward strand.
CTCATAATTTTGGCTAGTCCTGTAATTGTAATTTTCACAATAAAATGTTAGTTTTAGTCTTCACTAGTGTCAATATAGTGTGCCATCAGCATCGTCAATTTATGACGGCTATGTAACTACTTACTCTCAGTGGGAAAGTTCCGCAGGGATAGCAAACAAATCTGTATTTGGAACCATCAAGATTTCAATATTTAATAAGTTGGACTGTTTGCAGAGTTAATGTATTGGGTAAATACATATTTTGCTCGCCTATTTTTAATTCTCTATTACTAAGTATTTCATTCAAAGATGGAAACCAATATTAATCCTGGATATTTTTTAAATGCATAAAACTGGCTGGGACCTAAACACACGCTGAGTAAAGGTTATTGTAAGCTATTGCTAATAATCATGATCCCTGAATGTCTGGTTTTCTTGTTCTATCGTACTAGTATCAGGATGAATACAAATACTACCAAGAACGACAAAACGTCAATCTCATTACTCTAAAAGAAACAACTCATATTTTAAAATCATTATTCGAATGGTAGAACTATTAGGTGTATTAAAATTATATAAGTACCACATTCTTCGTTGGTAACAAAAGTAAAACTTCATAAATGCTTTGGCGTTATCGAGAGATTTATGTAGTCTCTAGATGTAGCTTAACTCAGTGTAAAATATCATATCAGTGGATAAACATATTTTCTCCTAACCTTTGATGGTTTTAAATTGTGTGTTGTAAAATATCATTAATGATAATTTAATAATTATGTTAGTAATATGTATTAAATATACATAGCATATGTCAAAAAGTATCAATTATTGTTTAGTTTGTTTGGTATTACTTGTTTGTATAGTTATAATTTCCTTTCCTTAAATACTTGTTTTAGCATAGCAATGAAATTATAACTCTTCTTTAAAATAAATCAACTATCGAACGTACTCTTGGCAATAACTTATATCAATAATGTTCAATAAAACATAAAGTTATATAATGTAGGATATATAAAACTGTTGAACTATCCCACCATAATACTTTTAATATATAATAAGTAGGAGTGTGCGAGTGCTCGAAACTTCGAGTTTTCGGCCGAGTATTTTAATACTCGAACACGATTTGAAGTTTTGAAAAATACTCGAAAGTCCGAGCGAGATTTCCCGCTGATTTCCGGACGATTGATAACGATTGCGACCGGCCAAATCGCGTAGTAACTGCCGCAAAAGGCGATCACATCACTTAAAACTGGCCAAAAATGACGATCGGACCGCGTAATTTCGGCCGTAAATAACAACGGAAAATATAATATCGGCAAAATTGACGACTGGATCACGTAATAAAGGCCGAAAATTACGACGGTATACATAATATCGGCAAAAGTGGCGAGCGGGCCACTTAATATCGGCCGTAACTAACGATTTCGTCATCTAATATTGATTATAAGGGATGTCTGGACCAGGTGATATTGGCCAAACGACAACCGGACCGTATTTTATCGGCCTGAAAAGAATGTCAAACCGTGTTTTGTTTGTCAATACGTAATCGAGTTTGATTGTACTGGCCGGCCAACACTTTGTATTGCTACTCATACATTAGTTAGAAACCATGTTTAGATGATCAAATATGGAGTGGTATCCAAATCCTATAACACTATTTGAAACTACAAACTGATACAAATACTCGGTCGAAAATACTCGAAACTCAAAAATAATTAGCACTACTCGACTCGATTAAAAAATCACTACCTGCACACCCCTAATAATAAGGAAATGCGATTACGGTGCATTATAATTTACATGTTCAAAAGATTAATTGAATATGTACTCAATAATTAATTTACATTTTTAGTAAGGTTATAGATAACTTTAAACAGTTTATACGTTAAATTGTAGATTAACAGTGTTTAAAGTATGTAAATTTAATGTATATTACTATAGTTAAACTTTATCTGAATTTTTAAATACACCAAAGCCTGTTATACCCCAAAAATGTTCTATTTTAAATGCAATATGCAGTGTGTGATGTTCAAATTTTTACAGTTACAATAACCAAAGAACCCAAGCAATGCAATTGACGGTAAATAAGATACTTTAAATAAAATAATTGTGACTAAACAAGTGAATTAGGACATGTTGTTTACGATGTGCGTTCACAGGTTGTGAGGAAGTAGGCCTATTCATATTTTAGTTATTTCAAAAGTTGCTATTTTAAGGTCCACTTTGTAACACTTAACTTCAGAATGCAAAAGACAAAAACTCTTCTAACATAAGGACATAACTTTTCTTGTCTAAACTATTCCTTTTATCCCACACTGAACTCCATGTATTGTGTAAATTGCATTATACATTGAGTAAACCTCCCCAAACCATTATTTCTTGGGAGTAATACAATTTGATTTTAGTTCCAAAGTTTTAGTTTTTCTTTGCTTGTCAAACTTTGTTGATTCTTTATTGCCAATAGAGAGCACAGAAAGCCATTGTGTTCATCCAATGATCACGTCTGTAAGACATATATATTCTTGTTGAATACTGTTATTACTCTGTATATGGTAATTATTACTTGAATTTATAATGTGTTTAATCACTGCGTACAAATATAACTTGTTAAGAAATAAACGGGGCCAAAACTAAATATTACTTTATTTTAACAGTAATTTGTCTTTTCTCTTTCCCCATTTATAATTAAGATTGGATTTCAAACTGAGGAAATAAATATATACAGTAACAAAATAATTTGTCAATATTTATGATTTAATAAATTGTTATGTGCTAATTCGTTTAAAACCAGAATTTGTAAAGACTCAAAACTAAATTCGTCTCTCTCAAATATCATGACATATTTTCCCCTTTTTATTAATCTTTTACTGCTTGTAACTGGTCAATAATGTAATTATCATTGTTTGTTGCTCTATTAATTATTACAGTTTTGGATTGGTTCAATTGTACAAGACGTGCGTATACTTCTAAATGAGTTGTCAATATTATATTAGTTACCATACGTGTTAATGTCGTTACTGGTTAGAATGTTAAGAGTATTTTTAGTCTAGAGTTGTTTGGATGGTTCTAATGAATGTTGAAAATGAATCAATATATCGTGTAAATTTTGTTAGAATAGTGTAAATAATATGTCAGTGTTTTGTATAAGCTTTAGAATCTTGGCTTTTTTGGAGCTGTGTATACTTTTTTTAATTTATTGACAGTACAAATATAAATTTGTTTAGTAATTTGTGGTGCTTCTCAACTTTAACTTAGTGTTAGAATAAGACCCTTATAAATACTTAGCAATACTCATAACAAATGGAAATTACAAATATGGTCAAACTATGGTGGTGACTCTCCACGACTAAAACTCTACTGAAAGGTTATAGCTTTGTTTGTAAATCAAACATCTGAACGTGCAAATCGTATTTATTAATACATATTAATCGTGAAACATATTATTTTTATGATACAAAATACAAATAAAATTAGACTATCGTGGTGCCTCTTATCGAGTCGCTATTTTAGTGCAGTATTTGTTTGTTTGCTTAATTGCCACTTAAAGTTGAAGTCGAAATAAATTTCGTCAATATGTTATGGAATGCAAAATTTATGTAGATGAATATAAAATGATAATCCAGTGTAAAACCTTATTGAAGTTTAGTGTAATAAGAACTATATTAAAGTTGTAGTACTATCTGTAGAAGTTGTCAATTTTGTTGGTGGTAAAAACAACTAACTGCCCACTAATGAAATATAAAGAGTATTCTTAGTATTTGGGCGACTGCCCTCCGCAACAAACGACAATAATTATGAGCCTTAAGAACTTATACCCTACATTAGAATAATCAGCTCTGTATATAAGGCATGCTTTCCATATATCAAAGCGCTTTCAGAATTTCCAAATAATTTCTAGATAATTATTTGAGATCGTACGCTGCATTTATTATGAATAGTTAGGTGTAAAATGCTGGTTGTAAAAGTTAGGTCCTTCACATAACAAAAATCCCAATAATAATCTTGAAAGCTACTGTTAATAAACATAAACTTTTGGTGTCAAAACTATTAGGCAAAGGAGACGAAAATTGTTAATTAATTCCAGCCACAAACATTTAAATTAGCTGATACAATTTGTTCTTTGTAATATATTCTCAACTGATATTTACTACATAAACAAAATCAATTGTGTGAACTAGATATTAACTATATCTAATCCAAAAAGACAGCTTATGCATGCTTCGGGATCTTTTGAACTCTATAGGGAAAATATTACATGGACAATATGGTTATCGTATCTTCGAACAGTTTACTAGGATACTTATATTATTATGTTGAGGGTACATAGTGTAATGGGGATCTTCACGAAGTTCCATACGCGCCCGGAAAAGTAGTGTACAACTTAGTGCTATTCTTTCAATGAACACTATGTGGACAATAAAGCCGGGCACTTGTGATGCATTTCTGTGTGAAGCACATTCTGTGTAACATTTAATAAGGTTTGACACCCTCCCCTATGAATAGCATTGTCAAATGCATTCCTTTATTTAATTTATTTGCAAAGAAGGGTAGTTATGAAAAAGAAAAATGAGTGAGCAAATGCGAGGGCCATGGATAACATCTCGTTGTCAGGTTGTAATTGTGATGATACTGGACAACCTGAATTACGTTCGACAACCCAAGGTTTTCATCTGGTGCACAATAGTGTAATATTTAAATTTCAAATCCCAAGAGTAGACATATGCGTTAATATGACTATAAGTTGATCTATCCAACATAAGGTGGTGGATTTAAATCTATTTTTTATTTAGTACTAAATTATGTGGCACGATTCGAAAACAAAACTGTGCACGTAAGTCTATAAAAACATGTGTTTGTAATTCCATACTTTTTACAGTATACCAAATGAATCGCTTATTGGTTTTTGAACACTTTTTACATTAACTAAGCCTAGTAATTTTCCTACAGTAACCATCCAACGCACACTGAACAATGTTTATCATTGCATAAAGGCCCAATTACACTATTTTACCACAACAGATACATGAAAGTTTATAGCTAGTTTTCACTCCCTACCCCTTGAGAGTATAAACAAATTTACAGTCTAGGAATTTAACAGATTATTTATTAAACTCCACTGACATATTAGAACAGGTTACCCATGAAAATGTTTAACACATCCTAAAAATGTGTCATTAATGCCTTTAGACTCACACTAGAAAAGTAGTTCACCACTGAGAAAGTCACTGAGAAAGTTACGATATCACTCTATAAAGTACTAAGTCTATTTTCGAACATATTTAATTTCTCAAATATTTGATGATGGCTTTTATGTTGTATAACGAAACACTAATTTTATTTTATTTTATAATTTGACTTACAAATTCTGTGAATAACAAAAACTAGTCTGAGTAATACTTATTGTTACTTTACATGAAATTGACACGATTATAATAAAAAAATACAAGTGTATAAATATAAGTTGAGACAGGTGATATTTATACCTCAAACCGTACGGACAATTTTTTACTATAGGTGTAAAGGTTTTTTTGTATAAAAAATGTTATATTTCCAAACCCTTTTTGCAATAAAGTTTTGTACTTGAAATTACTTAAATATTTTAGTATACATTTAAAATCATCTCACTATCAAATATAATTGTGAGATCTACAATAAGGCTGATATACCTTACACAAAGCGTTTACTCTATGAAGATGCGCTGAACGCTTAACGGTTTCCTTTAATCAACAATACATAAAACTATTTTAAGGTCAAACATTATTTAATAGCAATATGTTTAGGAATAAAGGACAATATTGAAAGTTTACATCCTCTTAATCGGCATATTTAGGACTTAAAAAAAAAAAACTTGCTGCATATTTACAACACCAACGTTAGTTTTAAATGAAATATATACTCGTAAAAAGTCCATCATTAGAGGGTTTTTTAATAACAATTGTTGACGAAATCTTTAACTTCATCAGTATCTCTTTAGTAACACTATTTAGACGTTTTAAACATTTCCGCCCAAAGATATTTTATAACAAATTCGGTTTTATTTTATGTGTAAAAAATACACATATGTAATTGTCAGAAGTAAAACATTAATTTGTCATAGCCCTAAAACTGATCACCAAGATTAATAATCCCGTTTATAACCGCTTTAGAAATACCAACGAATGAAGTTCACACACCTAATTTAGGGATATTAAAACTATTAACGATTACAAATTTACTCTTTCGTGGAATTTCCGGAAAACATTTTTTGAAAAAGGACCTGGTTGTAGAATAAAGGATCCACTGTCAGGAATAAAAAACTATCACCCTGGTTTTTAATTTTGTAATAAGCAAAGTAGTAACAAAATGTTGTTGGTATCGTATATTTGAAATTTTGGGATATCGCCGTTTGCCTTTATTTTCCTGATTTGAGTGGGTTTCTTAAATAACATACAACTGGGCTATAATAAATCCTCAAAACTGTATGTTAGTAAAATAATAACTATTACGGAAATAACCGTTTAAATTCATAGGCGCCAGATCTTTTAAAACTATGAATTATGTCTAATTTACAACTTAGCTGCGCCGGCTGTTGCTGGATACTATGCCTATGACATGCCTAGACATGCCATAAACATCTTCCTCAATTTATTGTTTATATATGTTTCCTACTTGGTGACTGGACTGGTTTAACGATTTCATCCCCCAACCTTGTATAGTGGCGTGCCTCTTCCAGGTCCGAGACTTTGTATGTATGCCTGTGGGCTTAATGTTGTTTATGCCTGCTCTAGTGTACACCATCTGTGTTGTGCTGTCGCTTGCTCTTTTACATGTTGTGTTTTGTTATTGTTATTGGCTGTTCGATGTTGTTAACCTATTATTTGTAGAACTCATACTTGCATTGTTGGTTAGCTGATGTATTATTTCATTACAATAAAATGTAAATTGGCTGTTAGTCGTGTTTGATTTCTGTTTCCAATTCCTTTTTCAACTTTATGTTTATTTAATTTGGTTAATGTCCGGTTTGGATTTTCTGATTGCAAATCATTTCAGACTGCATTTCTAATTGGCTTTAAATGAAGATACTATGTGTTACAAGAAAATAAAACTCCATGAAATTTGTCCTATTTTTATTTCCGTTTAGAAAAACGATGTTATTATAACTGATAAGAGATCACAAGATTTCTGCAGACGTTTGTATCTTCACAAGTACAAAGAATATGTATAAAATTCAAAAGTGTGAGGCCTCAACCCAGGAAATGGTGGATGTAAAACACAAAATAACCTAAACAGGGTCAAAAAGTCTTACCAAAGTAATGATCAAATATATAATTAAGGAATCTTGAACATACATTAGCCGTTATTCAAACGTCGATAGACCGTTGGCTTGAACATCAGATAAGTCCTTGCTCTAGTAATAAAATTTGACTGGTTTTAATGCATTTTTTGATGGTCTTTCACACAAAATCTTCCCTTCTGTATTCAACAATAGTTTATTTGTGTTTGATTTTGTTTCTCGTAAATATAGCTATGTTTTGAAAACGATGTATTTAGGAGATAACAGGGCGTCTCAAAAGTCGACTACCAAACTTCACCGATTTGAATTGTTATATGGACTATTTCAAACTTAAAATGATAGATATGTTTATATCATATTCTTCATAGTTTACAAGCTATGGAAGTTGTTTAATTTTTTTATAATCTATGTATTGCAATTTCATAAATCATTTTCAGGCAAGAAACTGTAGACGAAAACACTATTTGAAAATAAAAAAAGTTGTTTACAATTTTAAATTTAAATTGCGTTTATTTGGGTTTTGAATTTTATTAAACTCTTAAAAAATGCATTTTAAGTTTATGTTTATTTTTATTCAGTTTAAAAGTTGTATGGTCCTACGTGCATATGTTCTTGCCTGAAAACAGTATATAAGATTGCAATACACAGATTATAAAAAAATATTAAACCTTCAATGGCTCGTAAACTATAAAGAATATGATAAAAACATAGCTATCATTTTTTGTTGGAAATGGTCCATATGTCAAGCTTGTGAAGTTTAGCCGTTGACTTTTGAGACACTCTGTATATAAGTTTCCTTACGCGGAAAACAAACTCTTCGTTTTATTATTTGTTTAAAGTACAAAATATATTTATAAATTCTATCAAGCAGAATCGAATTCCTGTAAGAAAAATAATTTAAATAAAAAATAGAAGGTGCATAATATTAGGCTTATGTAATGGACGTAATTAAAATTAACATTACCCAAGTCTGGAATGACGAGCTAGGTGATTGTTACAGTATCAATTTCCAAAATAATAAAATAAAATTACACACTTTATACAAACAGTTACTATATTAATTATCAAATACGCATATGTGTTCTTATAGAAAGTTATTCCAGGAACCATCTCATAGGGTTCAGATCTAAGATCTAAGATCTTTGGACTCTTTATATTATAAATCAATTAATATGATGAATAAGAAGTAAATATTTGACGGTTGCTTTGAAAATATAAACTATTAACTAAAGGATTTTTTAGCGGGGTTATAAATATATCTCTTCCTGCCTTAAACAGGATCAATCTCTAACTTAGCATATCAGTTGTTATCGCTAAATCACTGAATAAGACGCCGACGCAACTAGGGTGTATTTTAAGGAGAATATGAATGAATGATGAGTGTAGACTGGGTGAGATGCCTTTTGTAGCCTTGTTACTGACTTAGACCGACTGATTCTTTAGCCAGAATCATTAATTAATAGTCCAATGATCAATGGCAGCAGAATCCAGTATCGAACCTTCACAAAATTGTCATTATATGAACAATGAACAAAACGTTTATTCCAACAAAGTTACAGCTTGTACAATTAAACTTATATAATACAATTACAGTATTACTAAAATTTACACTACTGTAGAAAAAATAATATAAAATTTACAATAACCTGTCGTAATAGAAATATATAAAACAATGGTCATGGGAATCAGCAGACATAGGCAACAAAGGCTTGTGGGTCTGCTGCGTTGCTATGAAATAATAAATTATTGACCTTCTTATTGTTTAAATCAGTCCTCTATATACATTGTTCTATATGTACTGGTTGTGTTGGAAGATTCCGCATTTTCCAATAAAACTAATGACCTTTGCACCTAAAAAAATAAAACAATTGAATACATCAATTTATGAACAGTTTTATCTCAAACATATCCTTTATCAGATTTAACTTGCTGACACCATAGTAAAACTTTAGCACAGGCCAAATAATATTTGTTCTCTAAATAAGATTATTAAGTATGTTGAGTCGATGGTTTTGCTAGCGTTGTCCTTCATCGACTTGCACCCATTCACTCAGCTTGCTGGTCACTCAGCTTCAGCATTTCCCAGTTGGTTTGAAACAGTTAACTGTAGTGCTAATTAATATTATTTTCAATTAATATCAAAGTGTAACTATAACTACGTTATTTATACATTTCAGGCAGCACCCTCGGCATACCAGACACCGTTATGGGTCTAACGTTCGTGGCCGCCGGGGTTAGCGTTCCCGACGCTCTCTCTAGTCTTGCCGTAGTCAAAGAAGGTAAACCCCAGTAATATGATTATAACCATTTGTATCTTACTGGATTTGGAATTGTAGCTAATTAAATAACTAGGTCATCTAATGCAAGATTTGTGTTCGGAACATACGTACAAAACACATGTTAATGTTTATCATTCAGGCCTTCATAAACAGATTACTTTATTTTCAGCAGTGAGCCTGATGGGGTTTAGGGGTTGGGGTTAAATAATATAATGTTAAGAACATCCATTCTGTTGTAAATTTTCAGTGCTGGATCTTATATAAGAAAATACAATTTCTCTCCAAGAATAATAATAGTAGTGACATTTTTAAGGGACCGGGAGATAGAAAAGTGTCCTTAAATCAAAACTGTAAAGATTTATTGATGAGGATATTAAGATCCACGAGAAGTTAAAACAAAAGAGCAAGTTGCCGTATTTAGTTGTATGGTAACTGCCAAAAGAAAATTTCCGTTGCCAATTCCTAAGGTATTATACGTATGATATTTTAAACGTCTTATGTGTGCTTTTCAGGCTATGGGGACATGGCTGTGTCCAATGCCGTGGGCAGCAACGTATTTGATATCCTCATCTGCCTGGGGCTGCCGTGGTTCATACAGACCGCTATGATCAAGCCAGGCAGCCACGTTAACGTCTACAGCAAAGGTAGTATGACCTGTAGAGCAACATTAATGTAACTGAAAACTTCTGGACATTTATTTTGTTTTCACCAACAGTTTTAATAACACATTAGTTAACTCCTTCAGAGTGATAATTTTTCTTTTCGTTATAATACTAGCTTACTCAAGTAGATTAGAAAAATTAAGTTTTTTAAAATAATATTTTTAGAAGTGTTAAATATAATTACCTAGTATTTGCTTCTAACTTTTGTTGAAGTTTTTTTCATTTTCTGAACAAATATAAGTAAATATAATTGAACTAAATTTAAAATAATACAAATAGTATAAAACATCAAAGAGCTGTAAAAAATTCATTTTTCAAAATTATTCAAATCCCTTTCCGTATCATCACTAGCAGAGGTATTAAATTTGTATTTCTGTGATGAATTTAGGGGACCGCCATGTTTATGCCAACCTTCTTCCATTGTTTTGGGTTCGCATCTTTATAAAATGTATAAATCAGTGTTGAAAAAATGACAAAATATCAACCAGGAGAGAGCTGTTCTAAAATGTAGCATGCCTAGACCAAATCTGGACTGATAATAGTGTTTCGGCCCTGAAATCTAGATCTCTATAACCATTACGAGTTTTGGACCGTAAGATAAGCTTAGAATATTATTTGTGATCAATGCTCCAGAGGCCACAGTACCAGTAGTGTAATGATTGCAAAAAAAACATACAAATATTATTTTTATTTGAGACTCTGGAAATATTTACTTATCTCCCTCTTTAGTTAAAGTAACTATTCAGTTTTCTAATTGCATATTTTTATCTAATCATCAGGAGAATTTCCTTTTCTCATTCGTCTTCTGTCAAAAGTATGATATATAAGTCTTTACCCTTTTATCTGGTTTCTTATCGGACTTCAGGAAATAATGGATATTATAAATCCAAAACTTAAATGAACATAACTAAAGTTATCGTGCAACTTTACTTGGGCATGACACTGTACACAAATTTGATGGTCGGCCTTTAGATCTGTACACTCTCAAATTAACACTATAACACTATAACAGGTAAACAAACACCACAACTTAAAAACGCTGGTTCACGTTCAGAAGGCTCCAAAGCGAATACTCCTTTTCCTTCATGTTAAACATGGTGCATTGCAGGTCTGACGTACTCGACGCTGTCTCTGCTGTCAACCATGGGGTTCTTTGTGTTCGCCAACCACGCCATGGCAAGAAGCTCGACAAGTAGTACGGCGCCGGCGTGATCCTGATGGTCTGGTACAATATGTTAATGTGGTGCATTGTAGGTCTGACGTACTCGACGCTGTCTCTGCTGTCAACCATGGGGTTCTTTGTGTTCGCCAACCACGCCATGGCAAGAAGCTCGACAAGTAGTACGGCGCCGGCGTGATCCTGATGGTCTGGTACAATATGTTGATGTGGTGCATTGTAGGTCTGCCGTAATCGACGCTGTCTCTGCTGTCAACCGTGGTGTTCCTCGTGTTCGCCACCCACGCCAATGGCTGGAAGCTCGACAAGCGGTACGGCGTGATCCTGATGGTCTGGTACAATACGTTAAACGTGGTGCATTGCAGGTCTGACGTACTCGACGCTATCCCTGCTGTCGACCGTGGTGTTCCTCGTGTTCGCCACCCACGCCAACGGCTGGAAGCTCGACAAGCTGTACGGCGTGATCCTGATGGTTTGGTACAATACGTTAAACGTGGTGCATTGCAGGTCTGACGTACTCGACACTGTCCTTGCTGTCAACCGTGGTGTTCCTCGTGTTTGCCACCCACGCCAACGGCTGGAAGCTCGACAAGCGGTACGGCGTGATCCTGATGGTCTGGTACAATACGTTAAACGTGGTGCATTGCAGGTCTGACGTACTCGACACTATCCCTGCTGTCGACCGTGGTGTTGCTCGTGTTTGCCACCCACGCCAACGGCTGGAAGCTCGACAAGCGGTACGGCGTGATCCTGATGGTCTGGTACAATACGTTAAACGTAGTGCATTGCAAGTCTGACGTACTCGACGCTGTCCTTGCTGTCGACCGTGGTGTTCCTCGTGTTCGCCACCCACGCCAACGGCTGGAAGCTCGACAAGCGGTACGGCGTGATCCTGATGGTCTGGTACAATACGTTAAACGTGGTGCATTGCAGGTCTGACGTACTCGACACTGTCCTTGCTGTCGACCGTGGTGTTCCTCGTGTTTGCCACCCACGCCAATGGCTGGAAGCTCGACAAGCGGTACGGCGTGATCCTGATGGTCTGGTACAATACGTTAAACGTGGTGCATTGCAGGTCTGACGTACTCGACACTGTCCCTGCTGTCGACCGTGGTGTTCCTCGTGTTTGCCACCCACGCCAACGGCTGGAAGCTCGACAAGCGGTACGGCGTGATCCTGATTGTCTGGTACAATACGTTAAACGTGGTGCATTGCAGGTCTGACGTACTCGACGCTATCCCTGCTGTCGACCGTGGTGTTCCTCGTGTTCGCCACCCAAGCCAATGGCTGGAAGCTCGACAAGCGGTACGGTGTGATCCTGATGGTCTGGTACAATACGTTAAACGTGGTGCATTGCAGGTCTGACGTACTCGACGCTATCCCTGCTGTCGACCGTGGTGTTGCTCGTGTTCGCCACCCACGCCAACGGCTGGAAGCTCGACAAGCGGTACGGCGTGATCCTGATGGTTTGGTACAATACGTTAAACGTGGTGCATTGCAGGTCTGACGTACTCGACGCTATCCCTGCTGTCGACCGTGGTGTTCCTCGTGTTTGCCACCCACGCCAACGGCTGGAAGCTCGACAAGCGGTACGGCGTGATCCTGATGGTCTGGTACCTGCTGTTCATCGCGTTTGCATCACTCTACGAGCTCAATGTGTTCGGGTTTATGAACCCTCCCGAGTGCTCCAGCGACTACTAAACAAACTGCCAGTCCTCGCCGAATAACGCCATCACGCCAAATGTTGTTTTCTATTGCCATGTTACGTTACCTAGTGTATTTATGAGTAGGGGTATAACGAGAGATTGAGACAAGTGTGGTTATTGATATCACGCAGGACTAGTCGATTTTTTTGTGGAAAAGAGGTTTTGATGGGATATCTAGAGTCGTAATATACCACTGGATGAACCAGTGAGTTATTTTATGAAGAAAGATTTAAACATTTGCTTAGATGTAAACTTTCATGAAAGAGGCATACCCTTAAATGAGACTTGTAACTTAAACAGGCAGGGTTCCATATGGAATCATTGGCTGGGTCAATCCTATAAGCTAAGGAGTGAAACGATTAGATAATTCGCAGTTTATATTATTTTATTATAGCAGAACTGCAATGGATATTTTAAACAAGTAATAATACATATAATTAAACAATAATACCACGAAATAAAATATTAATTTCAATAATATATCCATAGAATTATAATTACTATTGCTTGAATTGTTCGTGGTGGGGGGTAAAATGTTATTATATTCTTATGAAATCATCAGATCTTACTTTAAATAATGCCCATTTTGGATGATAATTTAAACGTGTATTGCATCCCTGTGAACTATTACAAGTACACATTTAGGAAAAATTGATTACTTATAGACTTTCTTTTATTTTTACCATATTAATCTTACTTAAACGTTATTTTCTGAGGAAAAAATACACCTAAATTATACCCAACATAATAATGAAATTATTCACTTTTGATTCGATTGCGATCATCATAAAAAATATTTCTTTATTTCCACCAGAGAATTGTACACAATTGAATTGCAAATGTCGAGAGTGTAAATTTCATGTTCCTAAACGTTTTCCTTTCATTCAACCACTCCAGCATACAATTTCCCTAGCGCCCGTTTCCCACTCAAACGCAAATTCGGGATTATGATGCCTCTTCAATCTCGGTACATTGAGCTTAGGGCCTTGCTTCCTATCGACGAGACAGGAACCTTAAACGGTGTAAAAAGGTTTGCTCCAATGAAATTTATTCGAAACGATCCTTAAAAACCATTGGTTCTAGTTCGTCCTTTAATTATATTGTCAGGCTGTTGATGATAAGGAAAACCTGCCTGTGGTGGGAGGTGTTCGTGCGTTAGTGTTACCGTTCTGAGCTGTCCAGTACGGTAACTATCTCTGATGTGTAGGTCTCTGCCCCAAGCCATAGCAAATTGAGATCCACAATATAGCAAATTGATTTGAAAGTGATTAGTTTTATTCCCTGTCTTTATAGTTCAAATTATGGGAAGCAGTTAACAAAAATTAATAAATATACATTTAATAAACTAACCGAGCACGTAGGCCCACCACTGTATAACAATGAGAAAAAGAGCCAACTTCATTATGACATTAACCTTAGCTCGTATGAACTGTTACTCATAATTTTGGCTAGTCCTGTAATTGTAATTTTCACAATAAAATGTTAGTTTTAGTCTTCACTAGTGTCAATATAGTGTGCCATCAGCATCGTCAATTTATGACGGCTATGTAACTACTTACTCTCAGTGGGAAAGTTCCGCAGGGATAGCAAACAAATCTGTATTTGGAACCATCAAGATTTCAATATTTAATAAGTTGGACTGTTTGCAGAGTTAATGTATTGGGTAAATAGATATTTTGCTCGCCTATTTTTAATTCTCTATTACTAAGTATTTCATTCAAAGATGGAAACCAATATTAATCCTGGATATTTTTTAAATGCATAAAACTGGCTGGGACCTAAACACACGCTGAGTAAAGGTTATTGTAAGCTATTGCTAATAATCATGATCCCTGAATGTCTGGTTTTCTTGTTCTATCGTACTAGTATCAGGATGAATACAAATACTACCAAGAACGACAAAACGTCAATCTCATTACTCTAAAAGAAACAACTCATATTTTAAAATCATTATTCGAATGGTAGAACTATTAGGTGTATTAAAATTATATAAGTACCACATTCTTCGTTGGTAACAAAAGTAAAACTTCATAAATGCTTTGGCGTTATCGAGAGATTTATGTAGTCTCTAGATGTAGCTTAACTCAGTGTAAAATATCATATCAGTGGATAAACATATTTTCTCCTAACCTTTGATGGTTTTAAATTGTGTGTTGTAAAATATCATTAATGATAATTTAATAATTATGTTAGTAATATGTATTAAATATACATAGCATATGTCAAAAAGTATCAATTATTGTTTAGTTTGTTTGGTATTACTTGTTTGTATAGTTATAATTTCCTTTCCTTAAATACTTGTTTTAGCATAGCAATGAAATTATAACTCTTCTTTAAAATAAATCAACTATCGAACGTACTCTTGGCAATAACTTATATCAATAATGTTCAATAAAACATAAAGTTATATAATGTAGGATATATAAAACTGTTGAACTATCCCACCATAATACTTTTAATATATAATAAGTAGGAGTGTGCGAGTGCTCGAAACTTCGAGTTTTCGGCCGAGTATTTTAATACTCGAACACGATTTGAAGTTTTGAAAAATACTCGAAAGTCCGAGCGAGATTTCCCGCTGATTTCCGGACGATTGATAACGATTGCGACCGGCCAAATCGCGTAGTAACTGCCGCAAAAGGCGATCACATCACTTAAAACTGGCCAAAAATGACGATCGGACCGCGTAATTTCGGCCGTAAATAACAACGGAAAATATAATATCGGCAAAATTGACGACTGGATCACGTAATAAAGGCCGAAAATTACGACGGTATACATAATATCGGCAAAAGTGGCGAGCGGGCCACTTAATATCGGCCGTAACTAACGATTTCGTCATCTAATATTGATTATAAGGGATGTCTGGACCAGGTGATATTGGCCAAACGACAACCGGACCGTATTTTATCGGCCTGAAAAGAATGTCAAACCGTGTTTTGTTTGTCAATACGTAATCGAGTTTGATTGTACTGGCCGGCCAACACTTTGTATTGCTACTCATACATTAGTTAGAAACCATGTTTAGATGATCAAATATGGAGTGGTATCCAAATCCTATAACACTATTTGAAACTACAAACTGATACAAATACTCGGTCGAAAATACTCGAAACTCAAAAATAATTAGCACTACTCGACTCGATTAAAAAATCACTACCTGCACACCCCTAATAATAAGGAAATGCGATTACGGTGCATTATAATTTACATGTTCAAAAGATTAATTGAATATGTACTCAATAATTAATTTACATTTTTAGTAAGGTTATAGATAACTTTAAACAGTTTATACGTTAAATTGTAGATTAACAGTGTTTAAAGTATGTAAATTTAATGTATATTACTATAGTTAAACTTTATCTGAATTTTTAAATACACCAAAGCCTGTTATACCCCAAAAATGTTCTATTTTAAATGCAATATGCAGTGTGTGATGTTCAAATTTTTACAGTTACAATAACCAAAGAACCCAAGCAATGCAATTGACGGTAAATAAGATACTTTAAATAAAATAATTGTGACTAAACAAGTGAATTAGGACATGTTGTTTACGATGTGCGTTCACAGGTTGTGAGGAAGTAGGCCTATTCATATTTTAGTTATTTCAAAAGTTGCTATTTTAAGGTCCACTTTGTAACACTTAACTTCAGAATGCAAAAGACAAAAACTCTTCTAACATAAGGACATAACTTTTCTTGTCTAAACTATTCCTTTTATCCCACACTGAACTCCATGTATTGTGTAAATTGCATTATACATTGAGTAAACCTCCCCAAACCATTATTTCTTGGGAGTAATACAATTTGATTTTAGTTCCAAAGTTTTCGTTTTTCTTTGCTTGTCAAACTTTGTTGATTCTTTATTGCCAATAGAGAGCACAGAAAGCCATTGTGTTCATCCAATGATCACGTCTGTAAGACATATATATTCTTGTTGAATACTGTTATTACTCTGTATATGGTAATTATTACTTGAATTTATAATGTGTTTAATCACTGCGTACAAATATAACTTGTTAAGAAATAAACGGGGCCAAAACTAAATATTACTTTATTTTAACAGTAATTTGTCTTTTCTCTTTCCCCATTTATAATTAAGATTGGATTTCAAACTGAGGAAATAAATATATACAGTAACAAAATAATTTGTCAATATTTATGATTTAATAAATTGTTATGTGCTAATTCGTTTAAAACCAGAATTTGTAAAGACTCAAAACTAAATTCGTCTCTCTCAAATATCATGACATATTTTCCCCTTTTTATTAATCTTTTACTGCTTGTAACTGGTCAATAATGTAATTATCATTGTTTGTTGCTCTATTAATTATTACAGTTTTGGATTGGTTCAATTGTACAAGACGTGCGTATACTTCTAAATGAGTTGTCAATATTATATTAGTTACCATACGTGTTAATGTCGTTACTGGTTAGAATGTTAAGAGTATTTTTAGTCTAGAGTTGTTTGGATGGTTCTAATGAATGTTGAAAATGAATCAATATATCGTGTAAATTTTGTTAGAATAGTGTAAATAATATGTCAGTGTTTTGTATAAGCTTTAGAATCTTGGCTTTTTTGGAGCTGTGTATACTTTTTTTAATTTATTGACAGTACAAATATAAATTTGTTTAGTAATTTGTGGTGCTTCTCAACTTTAACTTAGTGTTAGAATAAGACCCTTATAAATACTTAGCAATACTCATAACAAATGGAAATTACAAATATGGTCAAACTATGGTGGTGACTCTCCACGACTAAAACTCTACTGAAAGGTTATAGCTTTGTTTGTAAATCAAACATCTGAACGTGCAAATCGTATTTATTAATACATATTAATCGTGAAACATATTATTTTTATGATACAAAATACAAATAAAATTAGACTATCGTGGTGCCTCTTATCGAGTCGCTATTTTAGTGCAGTATTTGTTTGTTTGCTTAATTGCCACTTAAAGTTGAAGTCGAAATAAATTTCGTCAATATGTTATGGAATGCAAAATTTATGTAGATGAATATAAAATGATAATCCAGTGTAAAACCTTATTGAAGTTTAGTGTAATAAGAACTATATTAAAGTTGTAGTACTATCTGTAGAAGTTGTCAATTTTGTTGGTGGTAAAAACAACTAACTGCCCACTAATGAAATATAAAGAGTATTCTTAGTATTTGGGCGACTGCCCTCCGCAACAAACGACAATAATTATGAGCCTTAAGAACTTATACCCTACATTAGAATAATCAGCTCTGTATATAAGGCATGCTTTCCATATATCAAAGCGCTTTCAGAATTTCCAAATAATTTCTAGATAATTATTTGAGATCGTACGCTGCATTTATTATGAATAGTTAGGTGTAAAATGCTGGTTGTAAAAGTTAGGTCCTTCACATAACAAAAATCCCAATAATAATCTTGAAAGCTACTGTTAATAAACATAAACTTTTGGTGTCAAAACTATTAGGCAAAGGAGACGAAAATTGTTAATTAATTCCAGCCACAAACATTTAAATTAGCTGATACAATTTGTTCTTTGTAATATATTCTCAACTGATATTTACTACATAAACAAAATCAATTGTGTGAACTAGATATTAACTATATCTAATCCAAAAAGACAGCTTATGCATGCTTCGGGATCTTTTGAACTCTATAGGGAAAATATTACATGGACAATATGGTTATCGTATCTTCGAACAGTTTACTAGGATACTTATATTATTATGTTGAGGGTACATAGTGTAATGGGGATCTTCACGAAGTTCCATACGCGCCCGGAAAAGTAGTGTACAACTTAGTGCTATTCTTTCAATGAACACTATGTGGACAATAAAGCCGGGCACTTGTGATGCATTTCTGTGTGAAGCACATTCTGTGTAACATTTAATAAGGTTTGACACCCTCCCCTATGAATAGCATTGTCAAATGCATTCCTTTATTTAATTTATTTGCAAAGAAGGGTAGTTATGAAAAAGAAAAATGAGTGAGCAAATGCGAGGGCCATGGATAACATCTCGTTGTCAGGTTGTAATTGTGATGATACTGGACAACCTGAATTACGTTCGACAACCCAAGGTTTTCATCTGGTGCACAATAGTGTAATATTTAAATTTCAAATCCCAAGAGTAGACATATGCGTTAATATGACTATAAGTTGATCTATCCAACATAAGGTGGTGGATTTAAATCTATTTTTTATTTAGTACTAAATTATGTGGCACGATTCGAAAACAAAACTGTGCACGTAAGTCTATAAAAACATGTGTTTGTAATTCCATACTTTTTACAGTATACCAAATGAATCGCTTATTGGTTTTTGAACACTTTTTACATTAACTAAGCCTAGTAATTTTCCTACAGTAACCATCCAACGCACACTGAACAATGTTTATCATTGCATAAAGGCCCAATTACACTATTTTACCACAACAGATACATGAAAGTTTATAGCTAGTTTTCACTCCCTACCCCTTGAGAGTATAAACAAATTTACAGTCTAGGAATTTAACAGATTATTTATTAAACTCCACTGACATATTAGAACAGGTTACCCATGAAAATGTTTAACACATCCTAAAAATGTGTCATTAATGCCTTTAGACTCACACTAGAAAAGTAGTTCACCACTGAGAAAGTCACTGAGAAAGTTACGATATCACTCTATAAAGTACTAAGTCTATTTTCGAACATATTTAATTTCTCAAATATTTGATGATGGCTTTTATGTTGTATAACGAAACACTAATTTTATTTTATTTTATAATTTGACTTACAAATTCTGTGAATAACAAAAACTAGTCTGAGTAATACTTATTGTTACTTTACATGAAATTGACACGATTATAATAAAAAAATACAAGTGTATAAATATAAGTTGAGACAGGTGATATTTATACCTCAAACCGTACGGACAATTTTTTACTATAGGTGTAAAGGTTTTTTTGTATAAAAAATGTTATATTTCCAAACCCTTTTTGCAATAAAGTTTTGTACTTGAAATTACTTAAATATTTTAGTATACATTTAAAATCATCTCACTATCAAATATAATTGTGAGATCTACAATAAGGCTGATATACCTTACACAAAGCGTTTACTCTATGAAGATGCGCTGAACGC
This sequence comes from Allygus modestus, assembly GCA_963675035.1. Lineage (NCBI taxonomy): Eukaryota > Metazoa > Arthropoda > Insecta > Hemiptera > Cicadellidae > Allygus > Allygus modestus. The sequence goes on from OY776111.1 coordinate 227,214,359, forward strand.
TTAACGGTTTCCTTTAATCAACAATACATAAAACTATTTTAAGGTCAAACATTATTTAATAGCAATATGTTTAGGAATAAAGGACAATATTGAAAGTTTACATCCTCTTAATCGGCATATTTAGGACTTAAAAAAAAAAAACTTGCTGCATATTTACAACACCAACGTTAGTTTTAAATGAAATATATACTCGTAAAAAGTCCATCATTAGAGGGTTTTTTAATAACAATTGTTGACGAAATCTTTAACTTCATCAGTATCTCTTTAGTAACACTATTTAGACGTTTTAAACATTTCCGCCCAAAGATATTTTATAACAAATTCGGTTTTATTTTATGTGTAAAAAATACACATATGTAATTGTCAGAAGTAAAACATTAATTTGTCATAGCCCTAAAACTGATCACCAAGATTAATAATCCCGTTTATAACCGCTTTAGAAATACCAACGAATGAAGTTCACACACCTAATTTAGGGATATTAAAACTATTAACGATTACAAATTTACTCTTTCGTGGAATTTCCGGAAAACATTTTTTGAAAAAGGACCTGGTTGTAGAATAAAGGATCCACTGTCAGGAATAAAAAACTATCACCCTGGTTTTTAATTTTGTAATAAGCAAAGTAGTAACAAAATGTTGTTGGTATCGTATATTTGAAATTTTGGGATATCGCCGTTTGCCTTTATTTTCCTGATTTGAGTGGGTTTCTTAAATAACATACAACTGGGCTATAATAAATCCTCAAAACTGTATGTTAGTAAAATAATAACTATTACGGAAATAACCGTTTAAATTCATAGGCGCCAGATCTTTTAAAACTATGAATTATGTCTAATTTACAACTTAGCTGCGCCGGCTGTTGCTGGATACTATGCCTATGACATGCCTAGACATGCCATAAACATCTTCCTCAATTTATTGTTTATATATGTTTCCTACTTGGTGACTGGACTGGTTTAACGATTTCATCCCCCAACCTTGTATAGTGGCGTGCCTCTTCCAGGTCCGAGACTTTGTATGTATGCCTGTGGGCTTAATGTTGTTTATGCCTGCTCTAGTGTACACCATCTGTGTTGTGCTGTCGCTTGCTCTTTTACATGTTGTGTTTTGTTATTGTTATTGGCTGTTCGATGTTGTTAACCTATTATTTGTAGAACTCATACTTGCATTGTTGGTTAGCTGATGTATTATTTCATTACAATAAAATGTAAATTGGCTGTTAGTCGTGTTTGATTTCTGTTTCCAATTCCTTTTTCAACTTTATGTTTATTTAATTTGGTTAATGTCCGGTTTGGATTTTCTGATTGCAAATCATTTCAGACTGCATTTCTAATTGGCTTTAAATGAAGATACTATGTGTTACAAGAAAATAAAACTCCATGAAATTTGTCCTATTTTTATTTCCGTTTAGAAAAACGATGTTATTATAACTGATAAGAGATCACAAGATTTCTGCAGACGTTTGTATCTTCACAAGTACAAAGAATATGTATAAAATTCAAAAGTGTGAGGCCTCAACCCAGGAAATGGTGGATGTAAAACACAAAATAACCTAAACAGGGTCAAAAAGTCTTACCAAAGTAATGATCAAATATATAATTAAGGAATCTTGAACATACATTAGCCGTTATTCAAACGTCGATAGACCGTTGGCTTGAACATCAGATAAGTCCTTGCTCTAGTAATAAAATTTGACTGGTTTTAATGCATTTTTTGATGGTCTTTCACACAAAATCTTCCCTTCTGTATTCAACAATAGTTTATTTGTGTTTGATTTTGTTTCTCGTAAATATAGCTATGTTTTGAAAACGATGTATTTAGGAGATAACAGGGCGTCTCAAAAGTCGACTACCAAACTTCACCGATTTGAATTGTTATATGGACTATTTCAAACTTAAAATGATAGATATGTTTATATCATATTCTTCATAGTTTACAAGCTATGGAAGTTGTTTAATTTTTTTATAATCTATGTATTGCAATTTCATAAATCATTTTCAGGCAAGAAACTGTAGACGAAAACACTATTTGAAAATAAAAAAAGTTGTTTACAATTTTAAATTTAAATTGCGTTTATTTGGGTTTTGAATTTTATTAAACTCTTAAAAAATGCATTTTAAGTTTATGTTTATTTTTATTCAGTTTAAAAGTTGTATGGTCCTACGTGCATATGTTCTTGCCTGAAAACAGTATATAAGATTGCAATACACAGATTATAAAAAAATATTAAACCTTCAATGGCTCGTAAACTATAAAGAATATGATAAAAACATAGCTATCATTTTTTGTTGGAAATGGTCCATATGTCAAGCTTGTGAAGTTTAGCCGTTGACTTTTGAGACACTCTGTATATAAGTTTCCTTACGCGGAAAACAAACTCTTCGTTTTATTATTTGTTTAAAGTACAAAATATATTTATAAATTCTATCAAGCAGAATCGAATTCCTGTAAGAAAAATAATTTAAATAAAAAATAGAAGGTGCATAATATTAGGCTTATGTAATGGACGTAATTAAAATTAACATTACCCAAGTCTGGAATGACGAGCTAGGTGATTGTTACAGTATCAATTTCCAAAATAATAAAATAAAATTACACACTTTATACAAACAGTTACTATATTAATTATCAAATACGCATATGTGTTCTTATAGAAAGTTATTCCAGGAACCATCTCATAGGGTTCAGATCTAAGATCTAAGATCTTTGGACTCTTTATATTATAAATCAATTAAAGTATGAGGAAATACTAAATTATAATCGATAAAATCACCAATAAAATCTTAATGAAATTTCTTGCAATTCATCTGTTCAACAACATATTTTGGGAGTAAATTTCACGATATTTCATTGATTCAATGAAGACCATCTACATTACATTATGTAGACATATGTAGGCAGTTGATGGTCAACTATGGCCAGTAAGATGTATATGATAATACATTAAAATGTTTAAAAACTTTATGAGTTAAAAACGTTAATGAGTAACTTTAAAAAGATAAAGGTCTAAGAATATTTTATCCCATAATGTGTAAAATTGTTCACAAGAAAATATTTATGACAAATTTATTATTTCATCTTTATCATGATGAACTTTGGGGTAAAACTGATGACACTAGGTTAAAACACTATCCCAGCAGTCATCAGATTATACATTATAGGACATTTATTTGTTTACTGTTATCGCAAAATACCTTCTTAACCAGTCTAAATACAACACAATTTCACGTCCAAAATTACTCAAGTTCAAAAAATATATAAAAAATACTTTGCTATTTTAATTAGATTTCAAATCTTAATATTTCCAGGCTCATCAAAAGGAGTTGAAGGGTTGAATTTTACCACGAGATCCTGTCATAACATAAAATCTTGAGAAACAACTGCCTGTAAAGCAAATGTAAATATTTCACAACAACTGCAATTGTTTTATGTTGTTCACTAAAAATAAATATTAAGACAAATAACAACAGATGTAAAAGTTATGTGTACCAAAAACACGTTTCGATATGTCCCATTTGTTAAAACTATATATGGTTATTTCATGATTTCATGATTTTTATTGCCACACAATTTTTACTAAACAACATTTGACATTAATTAATACACTATAAATATTCATAGTTCATTATTATTATATACAGGGTGAGTTTCTACTCGCTACTTCAACTTCGCCAGTGAGTTATACTCACTAAAAGGAACAACAATTTTCCTATAGAACATGTCCGATTCTCAACAGTTTGGCTTTAATTGGAAATTTTGTATTTTTTATAACTTACTTGACTTGGCCTTATTAATTGAGCTATAAAATTTTAACCCGTTATTCTACCCAATTACACTTAACACCAACTGTAAAAACATTAAATGTTCAATAAATCTGAGGTTTTACAAAAGGATATGTGTTTGAAAACACCGGGTTGTAACGAAAATAAAACAAACGAGTTCGCACGCAGCACGCTGACGTGAGGGAAGTGAATTTCCACATAAAAACTTTTAAAACTCAAAATCAGTGTAAAAACATACATTTATTCCAATTTTTATTAAAATCTGAAAACAGTGATTTTTGGCTGTTCTGATGCTCCTGGTTTAATTTACCTGCAAAGCTGGGAATACAATTTTGCACATTATAATGTTAGGAGAAGATCCAGACAGGCTTGAAAGTAGGCGTGAGGTTGCTGGGGATGATAAAAGTACTCTAACAAAGGAATAACAGGCTTTTCTAGTGTAAAACCCCCATAAGACAACGTACTGTGTTTAGTCGAACCACATTTTCTTTAATAACTCGGTAAATATGTATGCTAGAATGACGTGAAAGGGCTCAAAACTTTCACCTTGCTAATTCCCATCTTTTTACATGCATTAATGTTACATACGGGGCTTTTCTGACCCTTTTTGGGCCCAAAAACTCTAAATTTGAAAGATTAATCCCCAAAAAAGGGGGTTAGAGTTTTCCGATTATTTTTCCCAACGAACTTGTACAACTGATTACATAAAGGAACATCTCTACCAAATTTGAAGTAAATCGGACAAATAATGAGACCCTTAGAGTGCAAACACACTTATATATATATCTCTCTCTCTCTCAAATTTTGAACGACCCCCCAAAACGTGTTCAGGGGGTCACGTAAGGAACTTCTATGGTGGTCCCGGGCTTAAGTTTCACCGTGCGGGTCATGCTAATAGTTCACTTTCCAAAGGAAATTAAATAAAAATACTCTATTAACTTTGTTAACTAGCTGAACGTCCAAATGTACTTAAATCCGTTAATATCAATGAAATAACAAATGGTAAACAAGGTTTTTATTAATTATTTAGGTAGTTGTACCGTCTTTTTGACTAACAACACCTTATTAAAAGCACATAATTTTAAAGGTAATAATAAGTAAGTTTTTCGTTTAACTTGACATCACACATCATAACTTTCAGGTGATAAAATAGGGCCTTGAAATTGCAATAAAAAGATTACTTAAAAGTATTTTTTGCTTTATTTTCGTTACAACCTCCTGTTTCCAAACAAATATTCTTTTCTAAAACCTCAGATTTATTGCAAATTCAATGCTTTTTCTATTGGTTTTAGGTGGGTTTGGGTTACAATGTTATAGCTCATTTAATAAGGCTAAGTCAAGTAGTTATAAAAAAATGCAAAATTCCCAATTACAGCCAAACGATTGAGAATCGGACATAGGTCTATAGGATAATATTTATTCCTTTTAGTGAGTATAACTCACTGGCGAAGTTATTGTAGTGAGTAGAAACTCACCCTGTATAATAATAATAATGTACAATAAAATAATACATCAGACAACAATAGTATTTATAGATACCTGTACAATAGAGGTATTACAAACAATGTCCAAAAGTTTCTTCACAAAATACAAAGACCTTTAGAGTTAATTTGTTTTTTAGTCGAAACGGCAACGCACATGAAGCCCATCAATGCGACAAACCGTTTCTGAATAGATTTTTACAGGTTGCATTAACTGCATTAGCCTATATTGGTTTATTTATGTTCTTTATTCTAACAAAATCAATAAATTGATCATCTGTAAATAATACAGAAAGACAATATTTATCAAATATCTAGTATACTATAACGATACTTTAGCTTCTCCTAACTCTGGAAAAATGACATGTTGCCGGAAGTAAAGCGCAAAGTCTAAATTAATGGCGCAGTAAAATAATTAATTAGTGAGTCGTTTGGTTTTAAAATCCATTAAAGGTATAAGAATGGTCTTCCTTAAGGAACTCAGAAAACATATTTGATCGAGGTTCAGAGACCACCACAGCCTGCAGAGCTTAGGGATCTTGAGCAAATACTGTTTAGAACGGCCGATGCGTCTGTGACACGGGAATCTTCAGAACATACTGAATTGAACGGCAGATGCATCTGTGACCCAGGGATCTCCAGCACATACTTTAAAGAACGGCAGATACGTCTGTGACACGGGGATCTTCAGTACATAATGTATATAGCGGCAGATGCATCTATGACCCGGGGATCTTCAGCACATACTGTATAGAACGGAAGATGCGTCTGAGACCCGGGGATCTTCAGCACATACTGTATAGAACGGAAGATGCGTCTGAGACCCGGGGATCTTCAGCACACAATGTATAGAAAGGCAGATGCATATGTGACCCAGGGATCTTCAGCACATAATGTATAGAACGGCAGATGCGTCTGACACCCGGGGATCTTCAGCACATACTGTATAGAACGGGAGATGCGTCTGAGACCCGAGGATCTTCAGCACATAATGTGTAGAACGGCTGATGCGTCTGAGACCCGGGGATCTACAGTACATAATGGATAGAACGGCAGATGCGTCTGAGACCCTGGGATCTTCAGCACATACTGTGTAGAATGGAAGATGCGTCTGAGACCCAGGGATCTTCAGCACATAATGTATAGAACGGCAGATGCGTCTGAGACGCGGGGATCTTCAGTACATAATGTATAGAACGGCAGATGCGTCTGAGACCCAGGGATCTTCAGCACATAATGTATAGAACGGCAGATGCGTCTGAGACCCGGGGATCTTCAGCACATACTGTATAGAACGGAAGATGCGTCTGAGACCCAGGGATCTTCATCACATAATGTATAGAACGGCAGATGCATCTATGACCCGGGGATCTTAAGCACATAATTTATAGAACGGAAGATGCGTCTGAGACCCGGGGATCTTCAGCACATACTGTATAGAACGGAAGATGAGTCTGAGACCCAGGGATCTTCAGCACATAATGTATAGAACGGCAGATGCATATGTGACCCAGGGATCTTTAGCACATAATGTGTAGAACGGCAGATGCGTCTGAGACCCGGGGATCTTCAGTACATAATGTATAGAACGGCAGATGCGTCTGAGACCCGGGGATCTTCAGCACATACTGTATAGAACGGAATATGCGTCTGAGACCCGGGGATCTTCAGCACACAATGTATAGAACGGCAGATGCATATGTGACCCAGGGATCTTCAGCACATAATGTATAGATCGGCAAATGCGTCTGAGACCCGGGGATCTTCAGCACATACTGTATAGAACGGAAGATGCGTCTGAGACCCAGGGATCTTCAGCACATAATGTGTAGAACGGCAGATGCGTCTGAGACCCGAGGATCTTCAGTACATAATGTATAGAACGGAAGATGCATCTGTGACCCAGGGATCTTCAGCACATACTTTAAAGAACGGCAGATACGTCTGTGACACGGGGATCTTCAGTACTTAATGTATATAGCGGCAGATGCATCTATGACCCGGGGATCTTCAGCTCATACTGTATAGAACGGAAGATGCGTCTGAGACCCGGGGATCTTCAGCACATAATGTATAGAACGGCAGATGCGTCTGAGACCCGGGGATCTTCAGCACATACTGTATAGAACGGAAGATGCGTCTGAGACCCAGGGATCTTCAGCACATAATGTGTAAAAAGGCAGATGCATCTCAGACCCGGGGATTTTCAGTACATAATGTATAGAACGGCAGATGCGTCTGAGACCCGGGGATCTTCATCACATACTGTATAGAACGGAAGATGCGTCTGAGACCCAGGGATCTTCAGCACATACTGTATAGAACGGAATATGCTTCTGAGACCCAGGGATCTTCAGCACATAATGTATAGAACGGCAGTTGCATCTATGACCCGGGGATCTTCAGCACATACTGTATAGAACGGAAGATGCGTCTGAGACCCGGGAATCTTCAGCACATACTGTATAGAACGGAAGATGCGTCTGAGACCCGGGGATCTTCAGCGCATAATGTATAGAACGGCATATGCGTCTGAGACCAGGGGATCTTCAGCACATACTGTATAGAACGAAAGATGCGTCTGAGACCCGGGGATCTTCAGCACATACTGTATAGAACGGAAGATGCGTCTGAGACCCGGGGATCTTCAGCACATAATGTATAGAACGGCAGATGCATATGTGACCCAGGGAACTTCAGTACATAATGTATAGAATGGAAGATGCGTCTGATACCCGGGGATCTTCAGCACATAATGTATAGAACGGCAGATGCGTCTGTGACCCGGGGATCTTCAGCACATAATGTATAGAACGGCAGATGCGTCTGTGACCCAGGGATCTTCAGCACATAATGTATAGAACGGCAGATGCGTCTGTGACCCGGGGATCTTAAGCACATAATGTATAGAACGGAAGATGCGTCTGAGACCCGGGGATCTTCATCACATACTGTATAGAACGGAAGATGCGTCTGAGACCCAGGGATCTTCAGCACATACTGTATAGAACGGAATATGCTTCTGAGACCCAGGGATCTTCAGCACATAATGTATAGAACGGCAGTTGCATCTATGACCCGGGGATCTTCAGCACATACTGTATAGAACGGAAGATGCGTCTGAGACCCGGGAATCTTCAGCACATACTGTATAGAACGGAAGATGTGTCTGAGACCCGGGGATCTTCAGCGCATAATGTATAGAACGGCATATGCGTCTGAGACCCGGGGATCTTCAGCACATACTGTATAGAACGGAAGATGCGTCTGAGACCCGGGGATCTTCAGCACATACTGTATAGAACGGAAGATGCGTCTTAGACCCGGGGATCTTCAGCACATAATGTATAGAACGGCAGATGCATATGTGACCCAGGGAACTTCAGTACATAATGTATAGAATGGAAGATGCGTCTGATACCAGGGGATCTCCAGCACATAATGTATAGAACGGCAGATGCGTCTGTGACCCGGGGATCTTCAGCACATAATGTATAGAACGGCAGATGCGTCTGTGACCCAGGGATCTTCAGCACATAATGTATAGAACGGCAGATGCGTCTGTGACCCGGGGATCTTAAGCACATACTGTATAGAACGGAAGAAGCGTCTGAGACCCGGGGATCTTCAGTGCATACTGTATAGAACGGAAGATGCGTCTGAGACCCTGGGATCTTCAGCACATACTGTATAGAACGGAAGATTCGTCTGAGACCCGGGGATCTTCAGCACATACTGTATAGAACGGAAGATGCGTCTGAGACCCGGGGATCTTCAGCACATAATGTATAGAACGGCAGATGCATTGTGACCCAGGGAACTTCAGTACATACTGTATAGAACGGAAGATGCGTCTGAGACCCGGGGATCTTCAGCACATAATTTATAGAACGGCAGATGCGTCCGTGACCCTGGGATCTTCAGCCTATAATGTATAGAACGGCAGATGCGTCTGTGACCCAGGGATCTTCAGCACATAATGTATAGAACGGCAGATGCGTCTGTGACCCGGGGATCTTAAGCACATAATGTATAGAACGGAAGATGCGTCTGAGACCCGGGGATCTTCATCACATACTGTATAGAACGGAAGATGCGTCTGAGACCCAGGGATCTTCAGCACATACTGTATAGAACGGAATATGCTTCTGAGACCCAGGGATCTTCAGCACATAATGTATAGAACGGCAGTTGCATCTATGACCCGGGGATCTTCAGCACATACTGTATAGAACGGAAGATGCGTCTGAGACCCGGGAATCTTCAGCACATACTGTATAGAACGTAAGATGCGTCTGAGACCCGGGGATCTTCAGCGCATAATGTATAGAACGGCATATGCGTCTGAGACCCGGGGATCTTCAGCACATACTGTATAGAACGGAATATGCGTCTGAGCCCCGGGGATCTTCAGCACATACTGTATAGAACGGAAGATGCGTCTGAGACCCGGGGATCTTCAGCACATAATGTATAGAACGGCAGATGCATATGTGACCCAGGGAACTTCAGTACATAATGTATAGAATGGAAGATGCGTCTGATACCCGGGGATCTCCAGCACATAATGTATAGAACGGCAGATGCGTCTGTGACCCGGGGATCTTCAGCACATAATGTATAGAACGGCAGATGCGTCTGTGACCCAGGGATCTTCAGCACATAATGTATAGAACGGCAGATGCGTCTGTGACCCGGGGATCTTAAGCACATACTGTATAGAACGGAAGAAGCGTCTGAGACCCGGGGATCTTCAGTGCATACTGTATAGAACGGAAGATGCGTCTGAGACCCTGGGATCTTCAGCACATACTGTATAGAACGGAAGATTCGTCTGAGACCCGGGGATCTTCAGCACATACTGTATAGAACGGAAGATGCGTCTGAGACCCGGGGATCTTCAGCACATAATGTATAGAACGGCAGATGCATATGTGACCCAGGGAACTTCAGTACATACTGTATAGAACGGAAGATGCGTCTGAGACCCGGGGATCTTCAGCACATAATTTATAGAACGGCAGATGCGTCCGTGACCCTGGGATCTTCAGCCTATAATGTATAGAACGGCAGATGCGTATGTGACCCGGGGATCTTCAGCACATAATGTATAGAACGGAAGATGCGTCTGAGACCCGGGGATCTTCAGCGCATAATGTATAGAACGGCAGATGCGTCTGAGACCCGGGGATCTTCAGCACATACTGTATAGAGCGGAAGATGCGTCTGAGACCCGGGGATCTTCAGCACATACTGTATAGAACGGAAGATGCGTCTGAGACCCGGGGATCTTCAGCACATAATGTATAGAACGGCAGATGCATATGTGACCCAGGGAACTTCAGTACATAATGTATAGAACGGAAGATGCGTCTGAGACCCGCGGATCTTCAGCACATAATGTATAGAACGGCAGATGCGTCTGTGACCCGGGGATCTTCAGCACATAATGTATAGAACGGCAGATGCGTCTGTGACCCGGGGATCTTCAGCACATAATGTATAGAACGGCAGATGCGTCTGTGACCCGGGGATCTTCAGCACATAATGTATAGAACGGCAGATGCATATATGTGACCCAGGGATCTTCATAACATACTGTATAGAACGGCAGATGCGTCTGTGACCCAGGGATCTTTAGGGCATACTGTATAAAACGGTAGATGCATATGTGACCCGGGAGTAATGTTTCAATTGACATCAGAACTTTAAAAAACATCTTGCTCTATTGGGATACAAATGTTCTCTCATTGATAATTAACACAGTCCAACGTAAGAGACGGGTTGTAACCCTAACTGATTTGAAGCTGTTACAACAAACGAAAGTGAGTTAGCTTAGTTAGAAAACGTTTTCAGTTCAGTGCTTAAAGATAAATACTGTGGTATTAATTTTCCTTTATTTCTTTACCGAAACGTAAATAAGAGGAATAATTAATTTAGCAGGAGAATGGTTCAGTAAACATTCTTTTTAAGGGGATATCACATTGTTACCCTTTTTAATAGATACATATTTTGAGAGCCTTTTTAAATGTGTCAATCAATAAGGGATAAACAGCAAAATCACATAACAAAAATGCATAGGCTGTGCGTACTTGGTAAGCTGCAAGACATACTGATCTAGTATACATTCGAGAACTAAAAAACACATAGATAATTCCTATATGTTTTCAGTTCAGTACATAAAGATGAATACTGTGGTATTAATTTTCCCTCATTTCTTTGCCGCAACGTAAATAAGAGGAATAAATAATTTAGCCTCTTTTCAATGTCAATGCTTTGCGTACTGAGTAAACCGCATTAGATAATGTTTATAGCAAATTTAACCACGCTTCCCTCAGAATATTACTCTCAATTATATACAATGACAGAAATCATTGGTATTTTGATCAAAATAAGCTAGAAACAAACTACATTTAATTAATTTACAGTTTTGAATTATCAATGCACGGCGACATTTTTAATAAAGCAGAATGCTAAAAACGGTTATCTTTATTATGGCTAATCCCAATCTTAACAATTTTCTGTGTAATGCAGAGTATCGAAAATGGTTCTCAATGCTGCCACTGAAGCACTCCCCGTCACAACTTCCTGGTTATGCTTAATAAGGGCTTAATAACTGTTAAGGATTTTGATACAAACATTATTCAACATGATGGAATTCTTTAACCAACCGATAATCTCTTTCGATACTGCTTTTAATGCCTAATGAAAACTAAATATTGTGTGCTCTATATTAAGCTGTATTTTCTACTGTAATGTCATTAATTGTCCGGCCGTTAATTACATATAATATTGAACACTGCCTCTTGCTTTTAATATTTGACAATTGAAGGTATTGTTGATCCTGGAGAGGTCTTCATGACGGTGCAAACTGGTGGGAACTCTTACTTAGCAATATGATTTCTGTCTGTAATTCAGCAACGTGTCTCGGTTATGCAACGAACATTTCTTGCCATTTGAGCTTTTGTTCGTTACATATCATTAAAATGTTACAATTTAAAGTGGAGTTCGGATTTCCTAACCGTGAAAGACATTGCAAGTTATAATAATATAACTCAACATTAAAAAATAAGAATTAAGTGAATAGTTAATACCTTCTTATTTATAAACGCTTTAACATATAATATAAACAAGACGATATAAATAAAGTATTGTTCGCTTTTTGGGCTCCAGCGGGATTTCATGGAACTATTTGATCTTCCTTACCGTTACCAAGTTTAGCAGTCAGTGCTGCGTCTACTGGCTCGGTTCTAAACTAACTAGACTATTTCTTATCTGAAGACTGATTCGTAGTATATTTTAATTACTTAAACTTTATTAGGGAATTTACCATAGAAAAGTGAACTATTAGCATTACCCGCACGGTGAAACTTAAGCCCGGGACCACCATAGAAGTTCCTAACGTGGCCCCTGAACACGTTTTGGAGTGTCGCGAAAACTTTATGTATATATATATATATATATACTTTATATACTTTATAATTTATATATACTTTATATTTATATATATATATATGTGTTCGCTCTCTAGCGGTCGCAATTTTTGCCCGATTTACTTGAAATTTGGTAGGAACCTTCCCTTCTGTAAACAGTTGGGTAATGTCGTTGGGCAAAACAATCGGACAGCTCTAACCCCCTTTTTTGGATTTTAATTTTGTAAATTTTGAGTTTTTGGGCCCAAAAAGTGTCAGAAAAACCCCAAATGCAACATTATTGTATATTAAATTATTGTACATAAAATTCCAAAAATGTCAAGCCCTCCCTCATAATTCTACCACAAGTATGTACCGAGTTATTAAAGAAAATGTTAGTTGTCTTATTAGAGTACGTTGTCTTATGGGGATTTCACACTGGAAAAGGCTGTTTTTCATATCTTGATGTGTCACCCCCAATATCCCTATTCCAACCTGTTATCCTGACTATACCTCCTCCTACCCCTATAATGTACAACATTGCCATCCTAATAGTCAATTTAAATATAATCAAGAGCATCAGAACAGCAAAAAATAAAATCTTTCAATTTTCCAAAAATATGTTACCAGTATTGTTTTAAACCATTTATTAGATTTTTTTAAAGGTTTTAATGCGGAAATTCACGTCCCTCAAGTCAGCGTGCTGCGTGTGATCTCGTCTTATTTTTTCACGTGTGACTTCGTATTTTACTTATAAAACTGACAAATACTACGTTTGATCCAAATCTCAAAAGTTATTCTCAAACATTTCATACATTCATCTTATGACTCTTATGCTAATACTACTGATTTTGATTCTCTTTGATCCGCTATTTACAACTAACGTCTTCTGTAAATTTTGAATCGATGCAGTTCAACATTTCCGACCCAATTTCCTGAATATATAAACTTAAAATCATAACTAGAAAATATGGAAATGTTTTTGCGTTTTATTTCACAGTTCTGCTTTTGCCGTCACCTGTTTACTTTTGTAATGTAAAAGAATCACATCTACTTCTTAAGATGTAAAAGTAAATTAATAATGCACAAATTGAAATATAATAGGGTCTAACGAAGAAATATGTGGTAAAAGGTCACTCTTTCTCATCTCTCTGCAAGACGCCGTCGCAGCTGGAGAGTATTTTAATTTATTCATTTTGAAAATGCCTCCTGAACTGTTGTTTAGAATTTAAAACCAGGTTTACATACCTTTTCCGTCCAAACAGTCCAAAAATATATGCTGCCACCTACTATGACGACATGTTTCGGAATCTAGAATTCTATCTTCCGGTCATACCAAAAACGTCCGTAATTCATACAGATTTTCGTCAAAATTTAAATTTTGTTGTTGTTAAACATTAATACAGTTCAACATAACACCACAACACGACATTAAACACATATTTTATTTTATTAAACACATATTTTATTAAACACATATTAAACACATAATTAAAGACACGCACAAGCCGGCCGGCGATTAGACTCCGACTCTGACTGTGTTTAATGTCGTGCTGTGGTGTTATGTTGAACTGTATTAATGTTTAACAACAACAAAATTTTAAATTTTGACGAAAATCTGTATAAATTACGGACGTTTTTGGTATGACCGGAGGATGGGATTCTAGATTCCGAAACATGTCGTCATAGTAGGTGGCAGCATATATTTTTGAACTGTTTGGACGGAAAAGGTATGCAAACCTGAGTATTTTAAGGCGAATATGAATGAATGATGAGTGTAGAATAGGTACAATGCCTCGAGTAGCCTTGTTACTGACTAAGACCGCCTGGTTATTTTGCTAGGATCATTAATTAATTGCCCAAGAACGTCAAATATCAAAACGATTTAATTAAATTGTGGGCCACTCGGTGGTATTGGATCCGCACAGTCGATCTCTCCCGCTACTTCGGGACCACAACGATCAAGCCAACATATCCGGGACTTATCATTCTAGTAAGTTCTAAGTGCAAAGTATAAGTCTGATCATCAGTTTCTTTTTATGTAGATTATTCACGATCATGCCATTCAAAACTCGTTAGTTGCTTAAAGTATAGTTGCTGGGTAGTTTTGTTATTGTATTGAATTAAGAATAAGAATAATAATGATTTATTTTCTATAATTTTACATGATACAAAGTATTTACAGTATTCACAAATTTTCTTGGTTACTGATTTTTATCCCAAAATAAATATAATCTACACATAAAAAAAAAATACTCTACCCTAATTTCATAAAATAAATAAATAAAACAAAACAAAGAAATGTTTTCTTTTTTTATTTAGTCTAAGAAATTAAACATTGTACTTTAAAAAAAACTGTCGAATGAACATTTATTTAGGGTTTGGACGCACACAGCAAGGGAATAATCATGTGGGAAATTAGTCTAGATCCTGTTTTATTCGTACAGAGTTAGATACTACATCTGTCGGACATACATTTATTTTGAGGTATCCTACTCCATTAGAAATGATAACACAATTTTGAACATGTTTTTAATAATCTGTCTGAAGGAAAATTACAAAATATTGGCACTGTAATTACTTTGATAAAATACTTGTATTGAAAGGAGTACAAATCATTGCAAGCGAATACATTTAAAAGATTTAAATCTCATTTCCAAGAAGCAAATTTTAATCACTCTCTTGTTTAATCTATGCTCGTCACAAATACAAACTGAACATAAAACCAAAAGTTTACTACGGATAAACGTCGTAACTACGATTAAAAGTGATTAAATGCTGTCATAAAGTAAAAATTAAATATAATCAATGTATTAATTACAAAGATACAAAGATATTTGCATTTTCAAATCTTTTAAATGAAAATTATAACTTTTAAAACTGAACGCTTTAATTAATCACAGCGCAAATAAATGAGCACACGCCATTGGGATCTAATATATCCGTAGGTTTGACCCTTCAAACGTTAGAAAATTATGTGGTAGTTAACTATGTTACTTATTTTCAGCTACTCCTACAAGAAACATTGGATGTAGTGTAGCATAAAATCCCTCCCCTTTCAACGAACTCGGTTTACAGTGTAGGTAAGGTTCATTACTTCTCATTAGATCTTTCATCACCTGCAGCAACCTTCTGTAGCTTCCCTGGTTTGTTCGTGCAATGAGTTAGTAAACAGAACAAACTACTTAGTCTAGTAATACTTTAGCAAAGAAATTGGTTGCAACAGTTTTTCATTGAGTAGAATGCTTTGTCATAAAACTCAAATGAATTTGTTAAGTGTACAAATATTACTTGATGTCTACATTGGGTTAACAATTCCAAAGCATTTTCATGTATCGAAATTAATTACAAGCACTAACTAATTTACTACAAACTATTTGTAGACAAATTGCGTTTTTTCTTGTAATTTGATAACATGAAAAAATAGATTAAATAACATACCTGAGTTTAAAGAAATCTGCTTTGCATCAGCCCCCCCAAAACACGTTTATAATTAAAACCTAATTTTATATTATTATATAATATATATTATAATATATATAAATAAATATATACATATATATATTATATATATAATATATCCGACTATCCGATATTATATTATATATTATATACCCCTTGGCACAGTACAAGAGCATTTATATATTTGAATAAGATGTCTCCTTATGGGTCGCAACTACCTAGTTTCAGTCATAAAAGTGTGTAAATTATTACAGGCACCGTATGGAAAAATAGATCCCTAACCTATAAAAAAACCATGAAAATTATGTCAAAACATCATTCATAATCCTCGCATTTTTACTTTCTCCCCCTATACATAGTAT
The DNA here is from genome assembly GCA_963675035.1 of Allygus modestus. Classification (NCBI taxonomy): domain Eukaryota; kingdom Metazoa; phylum Arthropoda; class Insecta; order Hemiptera; family Cicadellidae; genus Allygus; species Allygus modestus. The sequence continues at coordinate 227,230,861 of OY776111.1, forward strand.
ATGGAGAAAGTATTGTTTTCGTAAAAATTCTCGAATTTGAGTTGTCAGTGGAAATATTCGTTTTGGTGCTCCCTGAACCCAGAAAAGTGGTTTTTACGTGATGTCTGTCTGTGTGTGTGTGTGTGTGTGTCCGTGTGTGTGTGTGTGTGTGTGTGTCTGTGTGGATGTGTACAGAGTTAGAGCCCTAACCTATGGGCCGATTTTTATGAAATTTGGCGTGTAGGTACTAATCCACGATATCTCCAGGCGTTTTTTTCATTTTTTTGAATTTTTGATTTTTAAGGGTAATTATCCCCCAAAAACCGCCAAAAAACATGAAAAATCCAAATTTCTCAAAAACGGCTCTAACGATTTTGATTAAACTTTCGTGGTTTGTAGAACTTTAGGTTTCCAACAAAATGACACCACCTGCATTTCTGGAAAAATGCGGGTTCAGAAATTACAGGACTTAAAACATCAAAAATTCAGTTTTTTGGATTTTTCATAAAAAATCATAAATGTTAAAAAAGATTACTATTCACCATTAAAAAGAGCTCAAAAAACTAAATAAATTAGTATTTTAAATTACTATTCTACGATTGCTAGTTGCGGAGAAAATTGAAATTTTCATTTAGCGGTAAACACAGTACGTTGTCCAATGTTATTCTTATGGGGAATACAAAAATAACTATTTCTCTCTTATTTACTGATCAATTTCATTTGATATGCAGGTCAAGTTAGCATTGACCAACAGATGATGTTCGAAATGTGTTGCTATTTAACCCTGGGGGGGGCAAGGGGGCATTTCCCCTCTCAAAACTACTGTGTGTAGCAACGGACTCTATAGTGCCTCCAAAAAAGCAATTTGGGTGGATATTTCTGAAAACAACTATTTTAGACAATTTTCTGTACATTTATCTATACTTCATATTCTATATTTAGTAAATAACAAATATTTTTGTCATTAAAGTTTGGCTAAAAGGGAGAAAGTATGTGTCAGTTTCCTGATACCGTTTATTAGCTATAACACAGTAAAAATAACCATTACGTCGATAAAATTATCATGACGTAGAACTTTGGCCTAAAATTTTGTCTGTACTGTCCTGTTCAACTACTGAAATTTCTCTAAACCTGAAATTGTGCTATGACCACTATCTCGGAAAATGGCTGCCAATTTCTAGTTGTTTGCGTAAAATGTTGGTGATAGAGCAAACGGTTTCAAGTACAAATTTGGAACAATACATGAGAAAAATCATACTTATTTTAATGTGTTGTCTAAAGCCAATTAACGGTTATTGACTAAAAAAAAAAAAATTGTATATTTTTGAAAAAGGTTTTTAACATGCTACCAGTTTGAAACGGAATAATGAACAGGTATCCAAATTTCAAATTTCTAAATTTAAAGGTATCAAAAACTATTAATGTTAATGTTCAAACTGGAATTTATTATTTTATTTATGATTTTGTCAGATATATTAAGATGTTTGAAATACAACATTTAAAGACTCCATGCAGAAACGGATCGAGATGGGACTCCCAGTTTATTTATTAATCGGTTTTATTGACCTAGCAACCGTCATGTTAACTTTTGTTAACGACGAAGCAAGACAATATATATTTATTACATGCACTTAGACAGAAACTTAGTATGAGAAAAATATCGCATTGCACTTAGTCCAATATTAAATAAATATACAAGGTATCTCAAACAGATTGCAGACGAACCAATTGACCTAGAAGGATGAAATAAAACTATTTTCACTAAATTTACCCTAAGGAATAACGTAAAAATAATTTTAGTTTGTTACAAATACAGGGTGTTCCAAAAACGGAGGGTCACTAGTTCGAATCTCGGAGTTTTATCATATAAACACATATCAATTGACACATAATTTTAAAGCTCTACACTCGACTAACATTTTGGCCAGGGCCAGGGAAGAAGGGCCGTAACATTTTGCCTGTGAGCGGGCCCCCCTGCCACGTGACCCGCTACGTCACCGCGCTGACGGCCGGCTTGAAGCATCAGGCTACCAGTGCTTTACTCCTTACAACTTCCACGGCTGAAACTTGTGTTCTAGACCCCGTGATTAGACGACTTCACCGTTATTTTGTAGATGAATCAGGCTTTATTGCGATGTAATTTTCAAAAGTATTGGCAGCTAAACTATTCATAAAACTATTTATTAAGTAATAGAGGTTTGTATTAAGGTAAATGGAATCACGTTTAATAAAACCATTAGTTTTTATCGGTATATACAAAAAACTTAATACTATGATCAGAAGAATGATTTTGATCAATTTAAAAATAAAGGAAGGTAGTCGGATGTTTCTAAAAAAAAAACATCCTCCTTTAGCGGTGGCGGAGTCATGCGAGAATTTAAGAAACATCTTTGCTAAAGAAAAATGAAGCGCTTAGCTAATGTAAAGAAACACTTACCTGTTATAGTTTATTTTATATTTATATAGATACAGATCATACTTTATAAAATACTAGTATTGACGGCCGCTATCGCGACCGCAGGAAATAATCAGCTGTTTCAGGAACAAAGCTTGTAGGAATAGAAATCCACAGCTGAATACTTCCGGCTCCACTAATATATGCTAAAATGGCCTAAAACATGAAACTTTAAGCTACTGTAACTCAAATAAGGTTGATTTTTGAGGAAAAACAAACAACACGTGCAGCTTCTCCGACCTCGATTACCCCTAAAAATATCTTTTTGTAGTTTGGGAAACAGAAATGCATCTTATGTATTATGTATCTTATGTATTATGTATCTAAGAGCATCTTGTATCTTATGTATTACAGGTCGAGAAACAGCCGCTGACGGACGGACGCAAGAAGCCACAGACAAATGCGAACTAAATTATTTGGAATTTCTAAATTGTAATACACAATTATTTAAAAATTAATTTGATTTTATACTCTTCATCTGTTATAAAATAATAATTTTCTTAAGTGTATTTTTTCTTGAATGGGATAGTGTAATTTATGGCTACCAGTACCTACTGCACTCAATAAGTTAATAAATTTAACAATGACGGTTTGATTTTACTTAATACTGTGCTTAATTAGTAAAGTTGTGCGAGATATCATCCTTTATAAGTATAACTTGAGCAGATTATGCAGGTTCGCTGTAACGAGTACGACTAGAAATGGGGTTTCATGCAAATATAAATATACCCCAACCATAAAGAAGATTATACAATATTACTGTAGTACACTCTTAAACACTCTGTATTTGCTGTGATGTCAGACAATACAATACGGTATATAGGCACGGTGACAATACCTCCTAATGTTTCTGGGACAGTCACGCATTTTCCCACAAGAGTATTTTTATTGTTGATCAAACTTTATAAATATACTGTTTGAAAAGTTCTTTGAGATGCTTATTAGTGTGACTGCTATAGATCAAATCATACTTATATCAAATACACACGTAGTGAAAACAAATATAAACGTAGTTAAACATTGTAATTACAAATGTGTTAATTACTTCATAAGACCGTTTTACTGTATATATACTGTACTTATGCGTCTTATATCTCATATTTAGATGCTCGTCATACTTAGTATGTACAAATAATATTTGTTAATCATTTATAAATATTTTATAAAATAATTGCGGAATTCATTAATAATTCCTAGAGATTTGAACTAATCTTAAAAACAATAGTGGTGAAAACTAAATTAATAAAAACAAATAATTAAACTCACGGCAATCACAAGTACACGCATAACAATACAACAAGTAAATAAACTCATCAAGCTCACTGTGCAGGGGAAGCAAACACTTACCACTTTCTGAGCCAAAAACCACGATTACATTTGAGGATTTTCAAAAATAGATCAGGACACGTGTACGAGAGGAAACGGGGGAACGGAAGGGCCCTTGGACAATAGATTTAGACGTACAGATTCATAGAAATCTGTTGAGAAAAAGTGTTCATTTAGCATTTGCGCATTTGCGGGTGGTGAGCGGCTGTCAGCACAGTGATGGTCACAGTGCTGTCCGGGCTGCCGGGAGGGGGTCACGGCGACAACGCGCCACGAACAAAGAAATGGTATAGCTCTTGTTATAGGGCCCTGCATTTTGGCAAAAACAGAACTCACTTATCTTAATTTTTTCAAAATGGTGGCCATCTTTTTGAAAAATATTGACATTTACGGAATACTCTGCGTACCTGCTAAACCACAAGACATATCTTAGTTCTGGTTCAAAATTATTTCTCGTTTTAAAATCAGTGTTACACTTATATGCTACATGACAGTATTTAAAACAAAATACAACAATACAAAAAATACTTTTTTTAATGTTTATGTGCCCAAAACTCCAAAAAGTCAAAAAGTAAAGTATTTTCAAAAAGTATGTCATCTTTAAGGTCTTGGAAATACTAGCAACTTTTTAATTTACACCAACCTCGAATCTCTTTCTGTTTTTTTTAGCAATCAACTAAAATCATCATTTACCCATGTAACTTATACGTAACACATTTATAAAAGAGGCCTCAGAGTACTTTGTAAGTAAGTGTTACGCACAAATAACATGCACTTTATATGGGGAAATGATGATTTTTATTGATCGCTAAAAACAATAAAAGATACGCGGTTGGTGTAAATTAGAAATCTGCTAGGATTTCCAAGACCATTAACATGATATACTTTTTGACATATGTTACAATTGAACTTTTTGGAGTTTTGGGTACATAAACATTAAAAAAGTATTTTTTGGATTTTTGTATTTTTTTTAAACAGTCATGTAGCATATCAGGGTAACGCTGATTTTAAAACGAGTAAGGATTTTGAACCAGAACTAAGATATGTCTTGTGGTTTAGCAGATATAGGGTATTTTGTAAATGTCAATATTTTTCAAAAAAATGGCCGCCATTTTGAAAAAAATAAGATAAGTCAGTTCTATTTTTACCAAAATGTTAGTCGAGTGTAGAGCTTTAAAATTATGTATAACTTGACATAATATGTTTATATTTGAAAATTCCGAGATTCGAACTAGTGACCCTCCGTTTTTGGAACACCCTGTATTTGCAACAAACTAAAAATATTTTTACGTTATTGCTTAGGGTCGATTTAGTGGGAAATAGTTTTATTTCATCCCTCTAGGTCAATTGGTTCGTCTGCAATCTGTTTGAGACACCTTACGAGAAATACCCTGTATACAGCTTTAAATTATTTATATGTAAAATACCATTATATTTAGAGAAAAAACTATAAACATCAGATTTACATGTTATTCATGTTAGAAATCGTATATTTGAAACTTGTTCTTTCTCTCTAATATTTAAAGAGTTAAAAGTAAACAACTAAAATTTTCCGTAATTTTTAACATGGTGGCTGCAGCACATCTTCAATTTTAGAGGGCTTTCAGTATGTTAAAAATGAATTTACAACATCTAGGCCAAATTCCTAGAATGTGCTAATATTTTAGGACAAAACATTATTTTCATTACTATGTTTTATGCATTAGAGAAGTCAAAATCGGCGTTCTCTAAACTTCTGCCTGCCGCTATATTATGGTCATGGGACAGGTTTATGAATTTGTTCACGGGAAAACAAATTTATAAAATTTTTGACATATCTGGATCAAATCCCTTTTTTGTAATGTGTATTATTTTTTAACTGGCGAATTTCCAATTAATAAACCCCAGGTATTTTAAAATCACTGTACGTGGTAAGGCTCTGCTCTATAGACCGTCATAGTTTCAATGTTAATCTTATTAAAATTGATTTTGATGCAATATATTACAAGTAAATTGCATTTTAAATTAATTAAGTATCTGGCTCAATTATTGCAAGCCTTCCGTACGAAGAATGGGTCATCAGTTCCTTAAATTATGTTTCTTAGAATAATCTTTCAAATAAAATGTATATGATATCGAAGAATGATTTAGAGAAAATTTATTATTTATGTTTTCACAGGAAAAAACTTTGCCTAATGTATATAATAAACAAATACATACTTTAAGGATACCAGCTGATGTTTAATTTAATTTATTAACGGATATATCCTTTTTACAACATGGGCAAAAGAAGGGCTTAGAGATAACATCAATGAAAGTTCATGTTCATTTTGATTTGCGATTGAAGATGTAAAAAACAGGCTAGGCTAACAAAATAATTAAGTGATTATGAAAAAGATAACACATTTAGATGACAGTGCACATATTATTAACGTATGAGATTACACCATGATTGTAATAAGAAAAAAAAACATTGATCTTAAATTAATTGATTATTTGAATTCATCTTAAATTTCAAACTTATGACCTACCAACTCCAACCAAGGAGTCCCGTCTCATTGCAAGATACTCCGAGTTAGTGCAAAGTTGGCCATCTCGTCTCTTTAACGAGTGAAGCAGTTGGTAAGGGGATTAGAACTTTCATGCCATAGGAATGAAACTAAACACAATTTCAAGTAAAAAGTTTCCAAAATGTTTCTTTGAATGACATTCAATCCGTATCCCAATGGAATACACAACCACAACCACCCTATAGTATATATGTTAATTGTTCGGTTAGTTATTTTGTATTATATTTTTCAATACAAAAAAGACCTATTTTTAAAAATCAGAAGAAGCTTTTATTTAAGAAAATATTCATAATAACGTTTGTATATTTATGTACGCTTGGTACTTAACTGCAAAACAGAATATCATAAACCTTCGACACATTCATTGGTTAGATTATTGATCCCCACTTATAATAAAATGTTTTATTTATAACTATACCCGATACTCTTGAATACTTTATGAGGTTGGATCAATCCAGAGCTGAGTATGAATCAGATTTCACATATAGGGCATCCATGTGAAGGATATATAAGCCTTTCAAGAATGCTCTCAACCTATTACTTAAACTGAGATCAAGTTACATTTGCAATTTGATGTCCACCGAAGCCTCTCACAACATAGACTATTTATTATTTCTAATGTTATGTATGACCAAAAAACATGTATCTAAAAGATAAGTATATTATAAGGATATCTGTATATCAATAGTATATGGACTAATTATGATTGATAATAAGGAAATTGGATATAGGAAAGTTTATACAAATGTTGGTAAAATAAATCTTTCCTAAAGAGGGTGTAGTGTTGGCCCATGCCTCAAACCTCATAGTACCCAAACCCCAATTTAATTATTTCGTTTTACTAAACTAAAACTGGCGTGTGAGTGGTTGTATTAGTTATATATTAAAGTCACACGAGCTAAAAGCTATATGTAATGATAAAAAAACAAAGAAGTTAAAAGTATTCGTTTGCCGGAAGTACGAAGTACGGGTAGTGTTGCTAACTCCAGGGATGTTTTACCTAGTAGCTGCATTACTCGTTGCTTGAAAACGAAAATTAACAATAATCTATTGCCTCGCAGTTCAGCTTATCTCCAAGAGTTTTATTTTTGGCTCTTCTGTAGGTACATTTACTGTATATGGGGATTAGGGTTAACGTGAAGTTTTTATAAGAATTAAAAGTTACTTTATCGGAATAATTGGGTCTTTATTAGTTACTAGAGACCACCCAATAGTCGAAATTTGACCAAATATTATTTTAATATGTAGTTGTCGAATATTTGAAAAGAATATAGTTTAATAATATCTAGTTTCAAAATATTTTAACTAATAATATCTGTTTCGCTCACCTCTCTCTCCTTTTCTCTTCCCTCTCTCTCTCTCCCTCCCCCACCCTCACCCCTGGTAATTTTTTAATGTGAAGTTGAAACGGATAACAGAAGGGCGTTACCATTCCAGTATTCAGTAGCTTTTTTATTTATACCCGAAACCTCTCAATCTTATACTCTCCCCGTACATCATCGCACAATCAGGTTTTATATTTTTAATGTCGCGTTAAAACGGACAAGAGAAGTGTGTTACCATTCCAGTGGCCAGTCATATTTGGTATTTATGATTCAGATTTTCTTGCTATTATGCTAACTATTTATTTAAATGATGCAGCTGTTTATTAAATTAAAAGCTAAACGAAAAGCAGAACGCATGTTCCCATAAGGATAGCGTGTAATATTTGAAAGCCAAAAGGGCTTGCAGGGTTTGTGGCTCTACAAACCCAAACACAAAATTATTTACATTCGACTCATCTCCTAATAGTACTAAATAAGTGCACCAAATTACATAATTCTACGATGCCGCATATCTGAGAAGCCGGTAACACAAAAATTTCCTTAGCCTATTAATCTATAGATCTCATTCTTTGTAAAATAAAGAACAGATACTTCATTACTTGAGAGCGTTTTAAACTTTTTAACAACCTTAATTATACTATATAAGAGTCAATGGTTGTTCGTCTGTTTATCTTTTATGCGATCCTATACCACTCATCCGGTTTAATTCATCCGGATTAATTTTGCATGTTCAGTCAGGTTAACTTTGGGAAGGTTACTAATCAAGGTTCTAGCCCTTTAGAGCTACGCTCTACTGGACTTAAAAGTTACTATGTTATTCTTACTGAGAAACGATTTGTTATGATTTTAACAGATCACTAGTTTAGAATATTGTAAACAACTGTCTATTTATTTAGGTTGCATGCTGTAATATAAACTGTATACAAAGTGTTCAGAAAGGTTCATTAAACACTTTGGGGGCTGGTAGTACTTATCAGTTTTAACAAACATTTCATATAAAGATAGGTTGAAAGATTCCGCCATTTTGTATTTTTTACAAATAAATTAATATGTCATGGACTATTTAAGCTACATAAACTAAACTTTGCACGCACGTTAAATAATTAATGAAACAAATAATACAACAAATATTGTTAAAATGTCTTAAATATTTCAATATGGTGCCAACTTGAATATTACGATGTCAAATTACAAAAAACCATTAGTTTTATAAATTATTTACCAATACAAAGTAAGATGAACGATTTTATACAAAATCTAATGATACTTCATTTAGTGTAATCCGTCAACGCTATACCGAGGGTGCCAATTTGGTATAAACATTGGTTAAATTTTGGGTTTTACATAACCAACAACTTGAGATATTTTACTCCAGGATTAAATAAGGACAATATGACATCGTTGTAACTTAATACTGTTCACTAATGGTGAAAAATGTACAAATTATAAAATAAAATTGCCCTAAGCTATATCAGATATTGTCAAATAAGATATAAATGGTTGGATCTTACTTTACATTGGTGTATCGGCCAACTGGGATGGAATGGTCTAGATCTGTACAGAAAGTAGAACAATGGAATTACATTCAAGTAAGGCTAGATTATTGAATACAAATTGAAATGAAAATATGATAAAATGCATATGAATGTTACGTTACAATATGAAGTTTTCCTGTTGAAAAATGCAAGTTTGATTTAATTTTACTATTTACTATTTTATGGAACCCTGCAACATTTATCTTTACTTAGAGGTGAAACAATATTAGTTTTTTACATTTTTAACAGTCCAAAGTTATACAAATTCAAGGTACCAACGTTTAAATAATAGTTAAATATAACTTTCAATTATCTACGTCATTCCAGTTATATGGCCACACCAAATCTATTCTATTCTAACCGTCTCGTTTGAAATTACAGAGTTGCCACCATACCACTTATAGCGTCCCAATTGTAATTGAAACGCTATATATAATTAAATATACTATTTTTTATATATTAAAAGAAATAATGTTTGACAGTTGCAAATAAGAATTGCTGGTGCTACTTGGTTATGCAAGTCAAGGCAAGATCGCGATTTTCTTGTTCGGTTATGTCAGAAAGAGTTGGAGACAATCATTTAAATCCTTGCTTGGCTGGAATGGATTGGAGCTGGGTCACGTGACGGCCGGCGTCCCCTGTTTCGAGAAGTTTCTTAGCCAAGGTTATATATTCACGATCGCTGGGAGGCTGCGGCATTTTACGTTGACCATTGGTCTTGTGTGTGTGTTGTACGTCGCCCAACGAAACGTGAATCTCTTCAGATTGGAAGGTACAAAGTTGTTTTAAAACTTAGAGTTTCAATTTAAATAATTGCTCTAATTTCTCATTTGTTCTTTTTCAAAAAGGGAAACAGTCTGTAAAACAATTATTTCTTCTTCAGGGTTCGAAGAGTTTCTTTCTTGGATTCATCCTTTTCTTTTATACTTGGGTTGAAGACATGCTTAAAGCCAGACTGTTAAAGAATTAAAGGAAGATTTACAATTAAATTCCAGTAATATTAAAAAAGGATCGAACAGTTAATCTTTTATTTTGAAAGACAGAAGTGATAAGCAAAACCAAGTTTAATTTTATTTTGAATTTTGAACTGTTTTATTTGAGAAGGAAAATTTTATTTTATTTATTTAAATAAATACAAGAAGAGTTTATTCATTTCTTTTATTTTTTTTATGACCACTTCTTAACCTCAAGAAATATTATAGCCTGCTAGTCAGCGCTACAGATTGCGCCACTCTGCTATTTAAAAGATGACGGCTGAAGAGGGCCCAAGCGCCCTAAAGCAGCCTCAGTGGGCCAGGGACTTTCCCGCCCACTGGAACCTCACAAAACAACAACAAGTTGGTCATTAAAAAACAGTCAAAATGGGAGTTTTAAAAGTGGACCTTCTGTCAAAGCAAGAATTAATGTATGAGTTGAAAGTTCGAGGATGTCCCAAGGACGATGTTGTGCTACAATTAAGAAAGGATTTTCGAGAAATTTTAAAATTGCGGGTCAAGGAGAATGTAAGTAATTTGGAGCCTTGGAACATAAGGGAGGAAATAGAGGAGATTGAGATCCGTTTGAATGAAATTGGTGAACTTATTAGTGAGTTGGGGGGAGCCAAAAATGTAAATAAGTTAGTGTGTCTAGAATGCAAACTAGAACATTATGCCCGCAGGTTGAACTATGCTAAGGTGTTAGATGTAAGGAAAAAGTCTGTAGATAAAATAAGTGAATTATTTAAGATGCTAGATGAAATGCAAGTTAAGTTAATGGAGGTAGAACGTACAGAAGAGGAAAAAACTAAAGCATTAAAAGTAATCGAGGATAGTTTTCGAGATGAAATTGAATTTGAAACACAGTTAAACCTAAGCAGTTCTAGCCGTAAAGATAAGGAAATTAGAGATAAGACTGAGGTAGATAATGGTAGCTCTAGTGTTAGTAAAATGTACATGAAACGAAGCAACCCCATTGAACAATATTTAAGGATGTTTAAGCCAACTGATGGTCTGGTAGTGGAATTGTTGTTAAATTTTGTAAAGGTACTGTTAACGCTTTCAGATGAAACGCAGCTCAAAGCCAGCGAGATTTTAGAACTAAGCTTAGGTTACTGTAGAGGGGCATTGCGAGCAAAAATCTTAGAGAGCTTAAGTTAGGGTCATGACATTGAACGAGTACACGCAATTTTAATTGCGCATTTTGTACCTATCACGATGCGAGAATCGTTAAAACGAGATTTGGTTTTGCGTTCCCAGAAACAAAATGAAAACTTGAACGAATATATTTTGGAAATTAAGTTGAATACGCGCTTGCTCAAAAGCCAGTACAAGGAGGAAGAAATTGTGCAATTAATTGTAATCGGCCTCAACGGAAGTAACAAGAAGTTACTTGGTTTTTGTGCAAATGCCTAAAACGTACATAGAACTCGACCAGTTAGCTGTACAATGTGCGAACGTTGCCTATGCGAGTTTTTGCAGGCGCAGAGAAAATCCCACTAGCGGTCAACAAAAATCGAGATCCCAAGGGGCCAAATCGGTTCGAGCGAGGCGGAATAAAATGTTTTAATTGCGGGAAACTCGGGCACGTTGCAAGAAATTGTTTCCGGCAAAATGTCAACAAAGAATTTTCGACATGTTAACTTCGACATGTTAAATGTTAACATAATAAGTGAAACATTTTTTACAAGGTTAAGAGAAAATAATATAGTTGGTAAACTAAAAGAAACTGATGTCAATTGTAAGAGTGCAGGTAGCGATAAGCTAGAGTTAGTGGGGCAGTGTGAATTAAAAATAAAAATAGAGCGCTTCACCTGGGAAGTTAATTTCCACATTGGTAAAAACTTAGTCTGGGACATTATTTTGGGTGCACCATACATTAAGAAGAGCTATTGTGTAATTAATTTGTATATGGAAGAAATTTATTTTGGGTTTGCGCCAAGTGTTAAAATACCCTGTCATGACATTATAAATATAATGAGTAAGCAAGAAAGTATTGAGACTGTTTGTAACCTAAACATAGGATGTGATGAAGCTATTCCGCATGTAAATAAATTAGTTAAGGATTTTGGAAATGTTTTTAGTGATCAAATTGGAAGCGCAATAAACTTTGAAATTGATTTGAAACTTAAAGATAATACTCCAGTTAAATATCAGTATTATCCGCTCGTGCCCCCCAAAAGTGAAATAATGCGTAAAGAATTAAATGTGTTATTACAACAAGACGTAATTAAACCCAGCATGTCAAGTTGGATCTCGCCTGCATTTTTAGTAAAAATGGGAAATACGGACCAGTATACGGACTTGTGGTTAATTATGCAGAGTTAAATAAAAAGCTAGAACCTGTGTGTTATACAATTGGGGTTATGTCAGAACTGATAGCGCACTTGAAGGGTGGCAAATATTTTACAGTGCTTGATCTAACGCAATCGTTTTTCCAAATAAAAATTGCGAAAGGATCTCAACATTTAACGGGATTTAGTACTCCTTTTGGAGCTTTTGAGTTTAAGTGAATTCCATTTGGACTTGCTAGTGGGTCAGGAATTTTGTCAAGATACCTCAATGATGTGTTGTATGATATCAAGTATAAGTTTTGTTTAAATTAATTAATGATATCATAGTGTACTCCCCCGATTATGAAAGTCACATAAAACATGTGAGGGAAGTGCTAGAAGGACTAAGGGGTCACAAATTAACTGTTAAACCAGATAAGGCGTTGTTTGTTTACAAATAAATCAAGTTTTTGGGGTTCCTTATCAGTCAAGATGAAGTTAAAATTGATCTAGACCGTACCGTTGCAATTAGGAATTGTACCAGGCCCAAAAATGCCAAAGAATTGTCACGATTTGTGGGAATGGTATCTTACTTAAGTACGTTCATTGATAATTTTGGGGAACTTTGCGCACCATTAAATGAATTAAGGCGCAAAAATGTGAAATTTATTTGGACTGAACAATGCGAGGAAAGTTTTATTAATTAAAACAAGCTATAACTGAGGCTCCCGTTCTACAAATTCCGGATTTTTCTAAACAGTTTATTTTAACCTGTGATGCGAGCGATAATGCGGCCGGAAGTCTATTGTCCCAGATGGTGAATGGAGTGGAGAAACCCGTCGCGTATTATTCTAAGAAGTTTAATGACGCCGAGAGATGTTTGAGCGCCTATGAGAAGGAGAGTTTGGCAGTTGTTTATTCAATTAATAAATTCAGGAAGTATTTAGAGTACCAACGATTTGAGTTACGCACCGATTGCCGAAGATTGGCTTGGCTTTTGACAAACTTCCGAAAATTGAACAAATTAGGCAGATGGATTGAAGTATTATTGTCACTTCCATTCACAATAAAACATATCCCAGGTAAAGATAATCATGTGGCAGATTTTCTTTCTCGACACTTTGATAAAGAGATGGACTTGAATAAAAATGTAAATATTTTACTGAGGAGCAGAAGTGGTAAGAGACTGTTTGTAAATAAGACTGTAAATAGCATTTCAGAACCGGAAATAGTGTGCAATTTAAATAATTTTCCTGTAGCCTATAGTGAAATTAGTAAAATGCAAAAACAGGATCCAGAAATTTTAAAGGTGATGACAGTATTAAATATTGCACAAACAAAAGTAACTTTGTGATGCGAGGTAGTGTTTTGTGTTATGTGAGTTCCAGCGATAATTCCACAAAAGTGTACCTGCCCGAGTCACTTTTGGAAATGGTCTATAAATATTTTCACGAGGAGTTCACAGGCTGTCACCAGGGAGTCTACAAGACCTTGAGGCGGGCGACACAACACTTTAACCATCCCAAACTGGCACCTTACATCCGAGAGAGAATTAAGAGGTGTGAGAAATGTTTGAGCACCAAAGCACCCGCTCGTTACCTTCACGGCCCGCTCGTCAGTGACACAAGTAACAAGCCCATGGACCGAATATATACCGACCTGATGGGGCCGATAAACTGCTCGGTAAGTGGAAACTGTTATTTAATGATTGCTGTTGACCATTGTACAAAGTATGTATGGGTGAATGCAATTAGAAGGGAAACATCGCAGAACATAATTCAAGTGTTTCAGAACTGTATTTAAAAAAAATTTCATTATGCAAAGAAATAGTGTCAGACAATGCAAGTTATTACAGGAGTAAAGAGTTCAGGTCCTTTTTTAATTTGGCAATAAAACATAAAACAATTGTTCCGTATCACCCACAAGCAAATTTGAGTGAACGTTATTTGCGGAATATAAAATCAATTTTACAAATTTATTTTAATGAAGCTAAGAATAAATGGGATAAAAACTTGAGTGAAATCCAACAAACTTTAAATTCTGGAAGAAGTGAAAGTACGAAGTTCGGCGCACATGAGTTAATGTTTACTTATGCTCACAACAATTCATTAAGTAACACCTGGGAATTAAATGATTTGACGGAAGAGGATGTAAATGCCGAAGATGTTTGTAATAAATTTAAGGAACCAATATCGAGTAATAAGAAGAGGAATGAGAGAAATAAAAGGTTGAAAGTCTACGAGGGCATTAAAAACCGCCAATTCAAAATCGGAACCTGGGCCTATGTGCTAAATAGGTCCAGTGGAGGTAATGAAAAGTTTATTGCTAAGTTCATTGGTCCATACAGAATCTTGTATTATTTAACTGATAAGAGTTGTATATTGCAGCACAAAGATGATTTTTTAGATGTTAAAAGGGCACATGTCAGTCAATTGAAAGCTTGTGTAAATGTTTGTAAATAAACATCTGTTATTTGTTTGTAAATAACCAAGTCTCACAAAGGTGTGTCGCAAGCTCATAAAATAATGTTTTCAGGTTGTGTAATAAAGTATGTGTCAGTGAGAATAAAAGGGGTGATTGTAATTGGCAATACTGAAGACTTGAAAATATAAAATGTAATAAATAACTTATATCTTGGACTACATGGATTATAAGCAAGATATAAATGAAGATAATTTATTGAAGTAAATTAATGGGTATTGCTAATTCAAGAAAACAATCACCTTTCTCCAAGACGACAAGACTCAATTGAAATAATATTTTCTTGTGTCTTAGAATAAATTTTAGTTAAATAAATAAAATAAAATGTGGATAAAAGAACGAGTGTATGGACAAACAAAAGGAAAGAGAAACATGGAATTAAATATTTTTACTAGCTAACTGTAAAAGTTGTTCGAAAACCTGGGATTTATCCACATTGGGGCACTCACAAATTCTTTTTTACTGATCACTTAACTACAGCACTTGAATCACAATTGACCGAACTTCACTTCACTCACACCCCGTTGTTGGATTGATTCATGGTTGACGTTCAATGGAGACAGTGTTGACGCTTGGAGAAATATTTTTCCGGAGGAATGGCTGAAGAATAAAACACCTTCTGTGTTAAGCAGTGTGAACGGAATAAATAGTAAAATAATGAGTATAACATTAATCTTCCATTGAGGATTGTTTGTTCTGGGTATTTTTGCTGTATCAACTGCGAAGACGATTCCGGAAGACTTCCAGATCTGCGCAGACCTGCTCTGCTCATGATGAGATGACCGTATACTTGCGCCAACGTCGAGGTGTTGCTGCGAACTTCGGATGCCGTACAAAAACTGAACTGCATACACGAGTAGTGGACAGCGCGTTAGTGAATGTTCAATCGACGACGCAGTGCTTCCTGGACGGAGAAGGGGGTTCCTGGGTCGTTGACCTTCGAGCGGCGATAAGGAGCGAGGCTTTTGTCAATTGTTATCGCTCGCCTACAGCTGGACACTCTACGTTCCACTGATGTAAACATTAAGTTATGAATGTGGTTTACGAATTTATATTTGTAGAGGGAATTTGAATGTAAATATTTTCTTTTGAATTGTATGAATGTTTTAAAAAAATTTTAAATATTTTGTATTGTATAATTGTTTAAGAGATGGAAATTTGTGAAAGTTTTAAAAATGTAAATTTGATAATGTATTGTAGCAGAGCACCAGCAATTTCAGAAAGTCAGGGGTGAATATAGCGTCCCAATTGTAATTGAAACGCTATATATATAATTAAATATACTATTTGTTATATATTAAAAGAAATAATGTTTGACAGTTGCAAATAAGAATTGCTGGTGCTACTTGGTTTTGCAAGTCAAGGCAAGATCGCGATTTTCTTGTTCGGTTATGTCAGAAAGAGTTGGAGACAATCATTTAAATCCTTGCTTGGCTGGAATGGACTGGAGCTGGGTCACGTGACGGCCGGCGTCCCCTGTTTCGAGAAGTTTCTTAGCCAAGGTTATATTCACGATTGCTGGGAGACTGCGGCATTTTACGTTGACCATTGGTCTTGTGTGTGTGTTGTACGTCGCCCAACGAAACGTGAATCTCTTCAGATTGGAAGGTACAAAGTTGTTTTAAAATTTAGAGTTTCAATTTAAATAATTGCTCCAATTTCTCATTTGTTGTTTTTCAAAAAGGGGAACAGTCTGTAAAAAATTATTTCTGTTTCAGGGTTCGAAGCGTTTCTTTCTTGGATTCATCCTTTTCTTTTATACTTGGGTTGAAGACATGCTTAAAGCCAGACTGTTAAAGAATTAAAGGAAGATTTATAATTAAAGTCCAGTAATATTAAAAATGGATCGAACAGTTAATCTTTTATTTTGAAAGACAGAAGTGATAAGCAAAACCAAGTTTAATTTTGAACTGTTTTATTTGAGAAGGAAAACTTTATTTTATTTATTTAAATAAATACAAGAAAGAGTTTATTCATTTCTTTTATTTTTTTATGACCACTTCTTAACCTCAAGAAATATTATAGCCTGCTAGTCAGCGCTATACACTATACTAAAATAAAATGTACTCTTTTGGTTGTTAGCACCGCTAATATAACCATACGTAATTAAATATTTTTGTATAAAACAACATATCAGTATAAATTATCCGCCTCTTCCGGGAAAATATTTAATTACTTAACTAAAATAAAAAATACATATCGAATAATACAAATCAATCATCGATTTTTGAAATAAATAAATCCATCTCGAGTTAAAGTCTAAAATCTTAATTCACATTCAAATCCGGGAGATTTCCCGCGCGGCAACATGATTGGGGTCACAAACCTAGTTCGGTGCTTCGCCGTCAGATAGCATGGGGAATACCGTTCAGAGCGTTTAACAAGTTTAACAATGATTCATTTTAGCGAATTTCCCCTATAGGGAAGAAGCTATTACCGTAGGTCTCATGGTAAGACTTAAGCCCGAGACCATGATAACTTTTCATTTTGAGGTCCCCAGATGCCAAAAACACCATTCGTTCAAATTTATATATATATATATATATATATATATATATATATATATATATATATATATGTGTGTGTGTGTGTGTCCGTAAGCACGATAACTCTCGTAAAAAAGGTCCGATCTTAATTAAATTTGGTACAAATGTGTAAAGCACCATTTATTTGAACGAGTTCGAAAACCAGACGAATCGCACCATCCAAAGGGGGGTTTTTGGGGGGTGTTGTACCCCAAAATCTTTTTTTTTGGAGTTTTCACATATAATTGTTATTTAACTGCAATTTTATTTTATACCATTGAATTCAGCTTAAAAAAACAAACAATTTGGTATTTTGATCATTGCTCTACGTCAATTGGTTACTGAAATATGACAAGTGCTAAACACAGTACTTTGTCCAATATTATTCTTATGGAGAAAAATAAAAATTTTAAATCTCGGTTATTTATGAACATAAACTGACGAAACTTGGTATATCGCTTCATCTGGTTGTGGTTTATTGTTGTTTGAACCAAAAACTAATTTTTCGCCTATGGTTCTCGAAGCAGCAAACCTAGGTACTCGGTCCCCATGTTATTCTTATGGAGAATGATAAAAATGTTATTTATCGCTTATTTATGAATGCATATGGATCAAACTTGGTATGTGACTTCACTTAGATGAGTACTATTGATATTTATATAAAAACTCATTATCTTATGTTCCTTGTTGCAGAAAACCTGCGTACTCATCCCTAATGTTATTCTTATGGAGAATAATGAATATTTTAAATATCGCTTTTTTATGAATATATTTTTTATGAATTCTGGTAAGAGGCATAATGTAATATTAAGACATATATATTCATTGGAAATTCGCTGAGTACGCAGGTTTTTCTGCAACGGGGGTATTATAATTTGTTACAAATACAAATGTTTTAACTTTGCTCCATTTCTCATCTCCACATAAATTAAATTAAGTTGTCATTTCTTACAACTAATTACAAAACAATTTATATTTTATAGCATTTAAAACAAATATTTACAAGCATTTCATTTTTCAAAAAAAGAACATTATTTTCCTTAAAAATAGACGGTCAATGACTTACAGGAATTCAAATAAACAAACTTTTACTTGTTTCGTTGGGTTTAGCCAGTCGTCTCTCGGACTTTGTGGAGTGCGCGTGTCGTGTGTGTTAAGTGCGTTTTTATGTGAGTTTTCTTTGTGCGACATGTGACATAATTGTGTTTTGTGTTAAATATTGTGTAACCTTAAATCTAATCATTTGCTCTCCCATTTATCTCATTTATAAGGCCTTTCGTTCACACTTATTCTCAGAATCGTGCAACCTTACATTCTCATTTATTGCCGTTTCACATTTGCTTCTAAAACCAACGTTTAAAAAAAAACACTTGTTACTTAACTACATTAAATTTAATTTTGCCGTCCACATTAGCGAATATAAGTTCCTTAACTCAAATCTCCAATTTCTCAATTTTTTGTTTTATATATATATATATATATATATATATATATATATATATATATATATATATATAACAAATCTCCTTTTTTTACCTCGTTAAACTTGTCTTAATATACCTAATACATTTATTTATCCGTATTCAAAAATTTCCTCCATCTACTAAATATGTACACTTTAGCTTCGAAATAGTTTTAAATCGATTATGTGCAATTTCTTGACATCTGAAACACTTTCAACATTTTGCACTAACACTGTCACGTCGGTGATGAAATACAATATTCTGTATGGACCGTTGTATTTGATAGCTAGTTTCATTGACAATTTGTTAATTTTCTTGCTTAAAAAGTGGGTCTTGATGAGCACTGCGTCACCGATCTTGTAGGGGTGTCTTGACTTGGGATCTTGATATTTAAGACGCTTCCGGTTAGCTTGAATATTTATCTTCACTTTAATTAACGCCTTTTTCAAATTTTCTCCCTTATCGTCTACGCTGATCTCGTCGGATATGAAGTCTTGGAGGTTCCAAATATTTGATAACGCATTGTTACAATCGTGAAAGAACATTAATTTAAATGATGTAGTTCCGGTCGATGAATTTCGGACCGTGTTAAGACATATTTGTATATTGCCTATTTCTTGGTCCCAATGAGTTTGATTTTGGTTATAAAAACAATAGTAATAGAGTCGATACGTAGCGTATGAATCTTTCTGATTTATTGCCGTTAGCTCTGTAAGCTGCTATTCTCCTGTGCTGGATGTAGTTTTTAAAGAAATAACTTTTAAATTCCTTGGAAATGAAGTATGAGGCGTTATCAAACACAATTATTCGGGGTGTAGAAAATTCAGAAAATTTGTTTTGGTATTCCTAAATAATTAGTCGAGAATTACATTCTCTCAATGCATGTATCCATAGAAATCGGGTAAATCCGTCCACAACTATTAATAAATATTGGTTTCCTGATTTGCTTCGTGGTAATGGACCTAAAATATCAATGAAAATTGTATTCATAGTATGTTCAATCGGAATGGAGATTAATTTTCCCTCATGTTTTCTCTGGGTGGTTTTAGACATTTGACATAGTTTACAGGTCTTGACTTTTTCTTTCACCATGGTGTCTAGGGGGGGATTATAATAATATTAATTGATTTTGGCTTAGGTTCGTGCTATACCTAAGTGTCCACCAAATATGGTATTATGATAAAATGTATACACCATGTTAATTAATTGTGTTGGTAAATAAATTCGAGATTTGCCCCTGCCATTATTATACATTAATAATCCTTTGTTTATGAAGAAACAGTCTTGATTGGTTTTATTATCTACACTGTCAATTATTCTATGCAATCAGCGTCTTCGTTTTGATGTTTTTGCAGGTCCGTAAATGCTATAGGTATTTCATTTATTAAGTTGAAAAAATATCTTTCCTCCTTTTTCTCATGTTTCGGTGACTTAAAATTACTATATACAATATTTACATGTTCTTCCTTTTTCCATGTGGTTAACAGACTTTTTAAAGCGTTGTTTAAATCGGGCGTTATCTCCTGTGATTCACAATCTTCGGCATTTTCCTCTCCATACAATCTAGATAAAGCGTTGGCTATCACATGGTCAGTTCCATTACAGTGTTCTAAGGTAAATGAAAAATTTAGAAGTCATTCAATCCATCTCGATAGTCTACCAATTTTGCGTTTTGAGCTAATCACGTACGAAAGGGCTAAATTATCGGTAATTAATTTAAATGGCTGCACCTTTAGGAATTCGTGCCATTTTTCCATGCATAAAATAGCGCTATATGCTTCCTTCTCGTAAAAACTATATTTTATTTCGGCATCAGTGAATTTTTTGAGTAATATGCTACCGGTAAAGATCTCCTTGGTCGTTAGCTTGTAAAAGTACACCGGTGATTCCAAATTTGGATACGTTACATTGAACTATAAATTGTTTATTACCATTGGCCAGTTATAAGATGGGCGGGTTTGAAATTTTTCTTTCAGTATTTCGAAAGCTTTATGACAATCAGGTTACCACTTGAATTTTATGCCTTTCTTCTTTAGTGCATGTAACGGAATGCATATTTCCGCATACTTAGGTATGTATTTATTCCAATAAGAACACATCCCTGTAAATCGTTTAACTTCCCTTAGGTTCTTGGGTGTAGGAAAATTCTTAATATTTACCGTTCGCTCGGGATCAGTGGTAACAGTATTATTATTTATAACATGTTCAAAGAAACTTATTTCTTTGCAGAAAAACTTTGTTTTGCTCTCATTTACGGTAAGCTTTTGTTCTGGTAATCTTTTAATTACCTCTTTGACATGCTTTAAGTGTGACTTCTTATCTGGACAGTAAATCACAATATCATCGCAGAAATGTATTACATATTGAAACTTTATGTCATGAAATATTTCATCCAGGTAGCTTGATAAAACTGAGCTGCCTACTTGCAATCCAAAACATACCCTTTTCATTCTGTATTTCCCGAATATTTTACTAAGGGAAGTTATGTCGCGAGAATTCTCAGCGAGTGGGAATTGTAAAAAGGCTTTGTTGAGGTCAATAAAAGTGAAATAGTTTCCTCCTCGTAAATACTGATACATATATTGTATGTGTCCGATTAGTAATTCATTTGTACTAACTTTTTATTTAATTCAGAATAATTCACTACTAATCGGTCCGATTTCGTTAAAAGGCCGGGCTGCTGTATTTACTTGTGGATGGTTCAATTATGTCCTGAGATAACCATTCTTCTATTATAGTTTTCATTTTTTGCAAGGCTGGTGGACTTTAATAATATGGGCGAATACAAACAGGTTAATTATCCAATAAATGTAGTTCGACTTGGAGATCCAGTGCTTCGCCGATTTTATCAGTGAAAACATTGGGGTATTGTTCAATTAGACACTCCACTTCGGCTGTCATTTCCGGTGTTCCAATCTTGATGTTATTTAGAGATAAATCTACTATTTACTCAACATGCATGCTTATCTTATTGCTGGGAGCAAACTTAAAATAGCAAATTTTACGCTGTAAGTCTAGATTCAGTCCTTTTTTACTCATAAATGGTGTACCTAAAATCATATTGCTTAATGATTTTGGTTTATGACTAAAAACGTTTCATCCCATGTATACTTATCAATCTTGATTTTAATTTCGCATTCTGACAATATCTTTATCTGACTATAGTTGGCAGCTATAATCGTTCCAGACCAATTATTATTTTGCTTAACTAGCTTTCGGGTTGATAAGCTGTCAAAAAGATTTTTAATGATAAAATTCTTACTTGCGCCTGTGTCGAGTAATGCATTTGTGTTTAACTGTTTATCTACTGACACTTCCATACAAGGTAATGTTTCCATTATTTTACCCTTAACTTTGGTTAGCTGAGGTGATTTGAATTTGTTCCAGCCTTTGACTAATCTACGAAGTTCACCTTTAATTTCGTTTGTGTGATTCCGAGGCCTTAAACTGTGAGTTGATTCGGTTTTCTTGGGAGCATAGTGATGAATTTCGGGTTGGACTATAACTCCCGAATTTATTAGATTTTTGGTTCGTAGGTCTGTAACAAAGTTTTGCGATATGGCCCTTACGGTTACAATTGTAGCAAACTGGCACTGGTGATGCATAACTGCGCTGTGTTGTTTGGGATCGGGGCATATGACGAATATAACTTTGATGGTTATAATTTGGGTTTTGCATTTGAGTAGCGGGACTTTGATACAGGTGATTTCTCATGTAATTATTGTATTGAACATTGTTTAAACTAATGCACAGTCTGTCAAGATCTTTAAATGATTTGGGATTACTTTCAAAAACAAGTTTGTTCCGTATTTCAGGGTTTATTCCATTTTTAATGAAGGCTACTAACTCGGTTTCAGTTAGGTTAGTTTGGAGGGTTTGCTGATTTACTTTTACTTCATTAATATATATGGTCAATGGTTCATGTGGTTTCTGTGGTCTAAAAATCAAATCCTGTTTTAGTTTCTCTCTAAGGGTGATAGTATGTAGGTGGTAATAATTGCATGATGCAGTTCATCCAGGGTTTGATGTGCTGATTTTGATTCTAGAATTGTGTTTAGCAACGGAGGTGCAGTATAGCCGGGTAGAATCTCATAAATCTGACCTTGAGTTAGGTTAGTTTGGTTCTTAGAAATTTCAGTAGTTCATTTATCTCGAGTCGGTTGCAAGTTGTGAATTTATTTAATTATATTTCCACTGATTTCCACTGCGTTTGATAATTTATTAAATAAACTAACGTTTTATTGCGGGTATTTCTGGGTTTGTAATTCTGGTTTTTGCGTAGGCCAAATATTTAACTTTTGGCGAGGTAGAGATGAAGCAACATTCGTAGAAGGTTACTTTTGAGTAGGCGTAGATGTTTTTGCTGTGGGGGTCACAAGTTGTTCCATCTTGGCGTTTTCTTCTTCCTCTTCTATAAGGGATTTGTTGAGTTTTCCTCAAATAAACTTAATTCCTCTTCTGAAATTTTCCCCTTGATGCCGTTAAATTTATCAATGCAGGCTGAAATTTTGGCAGACATATCTTCTAAAACTCTACGGTAAGTTTAATCAATTTTACACTTATTTAGATTTTTATCCTTAACTACAAGTGATTTAACTTAGCATTTATTTTTGCTACTTGTAGGTTGCTATGTAGGTTGTAGGTTGTAGGTTAGAAGCGTTTTCTAGGCAATGTTCTTGTAACAAGTCAAGTAAATTTAATTTAGTTTCGACTATGTCAATTTCCGTTTTCAATTCAAATTTTCCGGTTATGTTTCGTACATCCCGAGAAATCTGGAGGCATTTGCGAAGTTGTTTCCGCAAGGCTTCCACGTTATCAATGCTTATATCTTGTCCTCTGGAGATAAGGTCATATGACAACTCGTCCTTCAAAAGGTAATTTAAATTATATTTAGCCATTTCGGCTTGATTCAAATTTCTTCATTAACTCATTGGAGGTTAGGATTATGTAGTTAGCAGAGTTGCGCAAAATATCTATACCGAGGGTGCCAATTTGGTATAAACATTGGTTAAATTTTGGGTTTTACATAACCAATCACTTGAGATATTTTACTCCAGGATTAAATAAGGACAATCTGACATCGTTGTAACTTAATACTGTTTACTAATGGTGAAAAATCTACAAATTATAAAATAAAATTACCCTTAGCTATATCAGCTACTGTCTAATAAGATATAAATGGTTGGATTTTACTTTACTTCAACTGGCCAACTGGGATGGAATGGTCTAGGTCTGTACAGAAAGTAGAACAATGGAATTACAATCAAGTAAGGCTAGATTATTTAATACAAATTGAAATGAAAATATGATAAAATGCATATGAATGTTAAGTAGATGTGAACTGAGAAAGAGGCATACTATTCGGCGTTTTTTTCCCATGTTATTCTTATGGGGAGCCGTTTTTGGACCGACGCCAGCTCCCGCCTATACTAATAAGCCACAAGTTTCCGCGCTGGCCTATATTAAATATATAGGCCTAAATATATATACCCTTGCCTATATTAAATATATTGTCCCTCCTCTTTTTAAAAATTAATTTTCAAATTCTAAAAAACTATCTTTAGTGTTTATGGTCCGATTTGTTTAAAACTTGGATGTGTTATTGTCGTAGGCAAGTGTTTTAATAAATTACACTTACATTTCCCAAATTCACTATTACGGTCAAATTAAAAATTATTTTTGAAAAATACTGCCAATTGCCACCTTCTTTATTAACTGTCCGATTTGTCTGCAATTTGGATATGTTATTGTCGTAGTGTTTTAATAAATTCTACATATCCCAAATTCACCGTCGAACTGCCAATTTTGACCCCATTTTAAAATTCATTTTAATACATCCTTTGCAGAAATCCACGAGTTCTGGCTACTTGGGAACCCGAGCCATTTGACATATAATAAATCACCTTTCCTCCTAATTACCTTCTCTACCAAATACATGTCTTTATATTTAGTCTTTAACAATTCTTCTGTATAAAACCCTCCTTTGATTATATTGCCATTTTCATCTTTCAAAATATAAGTCACAGGCTTTGTTTTCTTAACTTCTGCTATTGTAAAAAGCTCTCCCGTCCAGTTAGGGGTATATCCTTTACTAAATACATGTTTATATTTAGATATCCTTACACTATCCCCCACCTTATATCTTGGCTTTTTAACTTGTACTTTAGATGCTAACCTTTCATGTACATCTTTAGAGTTCTTAGCACTTACTTGGTTAGGCTTCATCCCTATGGATCTATGTACTTTATTATTATATATCCTTATTAACTTTGGAAGTAAATCCAACCACTTGTAACTCCCCTGTGCACTAAACTCTCTATACAACCAATTCTTTAAAGTTCTCTGGAACCTTTCCACAATAGCCGCCTTAGTTGTAGAGTAAGTGTGGTAGTGATTAATATTTAGAATTTTCATTAGTTTGGTAAAATGTTCATTAAAAAATTCTTTTCCGTTATCGGATTGAATATTTTTAACTCCCTTTGGGAGAATAGTTTTTATAGCTTCTGTGACTACTAATCCAGTTTTATTCTTTAGTGGAGCAGCATAAGCTTTTTTAGAAAATGTGTCTATTAAAGTTAAAATATATTTATTTCCAGAATTCTCTCTAGCATAATTCCGCATATCTATTAAATCTATTTGAACAGTTTCGTTTATACCCAACACCTTAAAAGACCTTCTAACAAAGTTCTTTCTCGCGGGCTTATGCAATTCGTAAGCAATTTTTTCCATTTTTTATTCTTTATTTTTAATGTTAACGTATCTGCCAGTCTCTGTCGTTTCAAAAACACCTCCATTGCTACCAATTAACATACCATCACTCATTCTTTGATATACATAGTTTTTTGGCAAATATGCCCCTCCATCTAAAGTCTTAAATCCGCTTAAAGATGTAGGGTCTGCAACCAACAATTTAGGATTGTACATCATCAAATCGATTTCATTATTGTCTTGCATAAATTTATTAGTTTTATTGTTAAACCTTAATGCATGTGATTTTAAACAAATATCAAATTTAATATTGTCTTGTCTAAAAGTTTTAATATTATCGTCATACCTCAAAACCTGTGACATTAAACAAATATCACTCCTATCTTTGCCTTCAGGTATATTTTTTATTAATTTGTCCTCTGCATCCCACATATCTCTATCTAATGTTAATACATTATAATATTTATCCCCCTGTTTTATTATGCTTTTCTCACCTTTTGTTAATATTTGCTTAACAACAGCCACATCATTTGGCAATGTTCCAGGTAAAATGTTTGTTAATTGCTTATTTTTACCATCAAATTTAAGACCGTCTAAAGTCACAGTCTGATGTTTTGTAACACAATCGTTCTCATCAACAGCGGGTTTAACACGAACTAGCCTTTTATTATTAAAATCCCAAAAGTTTAGATCCATTTTTGGTACTTGAGAGACGTTTACAACATCATCGCTTTCTTTACCAGCCAACAAATTACTTATTTTTCGCTTTTTGGCATTCCAAACACCATTCTCCAATTCCAAAAATTCATAATTATTTTTGTCTTGTACAAAGACACCATCTTTTCTTATTAAAGTTTGCTCTAATGTGGGCACATCGGTTGAGCTTTCACCTGGTTTAACATTAGTAATTTTGCGTTTATTAGCGTTCCAATTATTACTCTTGGATTCTAAAAACTTATATTTAGTATTACCTTGTACAAAAGCATCACCTTTTCTGGTTAACGTCTGCCCCAAAGTCGATACATCATCAGTAAACTCCCCACCTTTAACATTACTAATTTTATAATTTAAAGCATTCCAACCATCATCTTTTAGATTTAAAGTAGTTTCTTTAAAACTTCTTGCTTCTGGTTTACTATACGGGTTATATACGCGATAAAATTTATCTATCATCTTTTTATTTAATAAACAATTCCACTTTCCCTCAATTCTTCTATGATAGAATCTATCTCATTATCCACTCCAGAATTTCCCGCCAATCGGCTTAACCAAAGCAGTCTTAACCTATCTACAAGCTCATTAGGATCGTCCCAATAAACATAGTCTATTTTATTACCAGTTACCTGCCTTAAACCTTCACCAACAGTCTTAAACAGGGGTTTAATTATATTAAGATATTTAGTGTGTTTATTACTTGACATCGCCGCACCTGTTTTATAACCCTTTAAATGTGCATTTGTAGCTTCCAAAACCTCTTTATAATTTTGCAAATCAACCTGACTATAGTTTACGGGTTCTTTTAAAGTTAACAATTCCCACAATCCCTTTGTCCCTTTATAAATTTTTTCTCCAACCGTAACATCATCATTGGCAATTTGAACTTCCTGATTCCCAACAAAAAATTTATTTCCTTCTCGCCTAATACCATATGTGGTGTCTGTCATACTACTTCTACTAAGGTAATTTCCTAAATAGTCTGATGCTAAAAGACCAAAATCTAATTTGTGCGGTGTTATTTGTGTTATTCTTGGTATTCTAGACGGGGTATTTTCTAAAATCATTGGGAGAACTGGCCTCTCTGTTTTTGTGGCTAAATTTTTTAATTCTTGCAAAGGCTCTATTAACGGTTGGAATGTTTGGAACCTCTCTTCAGCCTCTAGAAATTTACCACGTTTTAACGCCCTATATTTTTCTCTTATTTGTTTTGCAGACTCTACCAATTCTTGTTGAATATTTGTTTTCATTTTATTTACATTTTATTTATCTCATTTGTCAAAGGATTATACTCAAACACCTTATCGTGTATTATTAGGCAATATGCAGATGTGTTTGAAGGGACATTTTCTGCAGTTTCAATTTCTAATTTAATATCTACAACCCCCTCTTTGACCGATTCATTCTGCCTAGAACAATCTATTACAATTAGAGGATATTTCTTTATAAAGTCAACTCTGTTAAACATAGGATCGGGGACGGTGTTGTAGTAACTCTCCCTAAACCTCACAAATATCTCATAAGCTTTAGAGGCATCTCCATTTTCAAAGTCGAGATTTAAATCACTATAAGGATAATATTCAGAGTTTAAAAACACTTTGATATTTTTCAATTTACAGTGATCAAATTCATCAGTTCTTTTTCGTGCGCTGTTGTCCCTACTTGTTTGGAAACCAAATATAATATACCTGGGCTTCTCCAAACTCGAAGACGTCTTAACTGACCATGTATGTCTCTTGGTTTCGGGGTATGATGGGAGTTCGTGTAGCTCCAAACTTCTAAATGCAATTTGCAAATTTTTATTTTGCAATAACATCTTTTGTAATTGAAGCTTCTCCCCATCAGATGGTACCACATGCGGCACCACCCACTGAATCGATTTAAGTGTAATTTTAGGAATAGGATCGACACCAGATGTTGTTAATATACAATTTAAGTCGTTTTTGGATCTTTTCAACACCAATTCTTGTTTAACATTTACTAAAACCTTATTAAAATCCTCAAACACACCCATTAACAGCTCTAACGGGACACAAGTACTAAGCTTGCCGCTTTTATGGAACTCCTTTAAATTTTCATCAGAATCAAATGCTACATTTGACAATTTAGTTGTTTTATTGTAAGAGCACAATATTTTCATAAGACTGGAAATTCCCGGATTTCTTACAATATCTATTTCTTTACCAGCAACTTCGTATCTAATTTCGTCAAATAAGAATGCAAATGCATTATTTATAAAATGTCCTTTATCATGATTCTCTATTTCTCCTTTAATATACAGATAACTCCTACATGGGAGTGTTAGTAAATCTTGATTATTTATGCATATTCGAATTTCATCGGAATTATTTATTGCTAAAGTGTTGTGTGGAACATAGGAGTGATTTTTAATTTTAACCAAGCTATCATCGTATTGGAATTTTCCTGTAACGTCTAGAAAATCTTCCATTTTTATTAATATAAAATTTTAACTTCAACCCAATTGATCGCAGAAACCTAGCATTTTGCACACTCAGTCCGTTCTTGTAAATTCTCATATCTTTTTTATATGACAAGTAATTGTAGTTTCTTCTTTATTAAAGTCAATTGGCTTGTCGTGTTGATCTGCAAATGTAATGCTAACAACATCTAAACTTCTCTTATTTACAGGGAAGTATATAATATTTCTGGGAACCTCAATAATTTTGTAGCCGGGAGGAGCTTCTGGGTAAAAACTGTGTATGGTGTGTGATTTGTCACCATTCAAATAAGACCCATTCGCAATATTACATTTTACTCTAATCACATTTACATTATTTATGTTGATTTTATTTACGGATTTAAACGCAATATCTGGAGTAGAAAATCCTTTAAATCCCAATAATTCAGACCCTAAACACGGTTTTGTAAAATCAAACACATGGCTAGAATGCAGTGTGGCTTTCATAGTTTTATTATCGGCTATAAGTACAAAATCTGGGAGTTGCTTTTGAATTTCCTTCGCAAGCTCAAACACTTCGTATGTACCTTCAGCAATTTCAATTACATTTGGAGCTTTGTGATCGTAATAATACACATCCTCACCCTCGTCTATAGTTAATTTTGTGTCTTTAAGTT
Organism: Allygus modestus; assembly: GCA_963675035.1. Lineage (NCBI taxonomy): Eukaryota > Metazoa > Arthropoda > Insecta > Hemiptera > Cicadellidae > Allygus > Allygus modestus. The sequence continues at coordinate 227,260,264 of OY776111.1, forward strand.
TATTTAATTTTGGAACTAGCCCTTTGTAAAATATAAGTTTGACTTTTGTATTAATTAATGCTACTTTATTTTGTATAATAACTTCAACTTTACCATCTAATGCCCGGTTTAATTCGTCAATTGTGACCTCCCCTTTTGGGGTTGTAATTTTGTGCATTTTGTAATATGTCAAAGTATTTAGAGGTTTTTTAACATTAAATATATAATTATAACTTTGAAAATCTACCAGTCCAATTACATAATCACCATTTAATTCTATAGGAGGAAAGAACACCGACTTCAACTCTGGCTCTGTACCCGTAAATGTTATAGTAAATGAATCCATTTTTATAAACTAAAATTTTTCAGAAATGATAAACATAAAATTCCACAAATGGAACTGTTTAAATCTTGTATTTGATCAGTTGTATAGTAAATTTTAGATGGTACAAAATATTCAATTACCTCTTTTGGAGGCTGTATTCCGAAAGGGTCAAAATATATTACAATATCTTTATTTTTACGATATGCTGTCCAATGTGTGCCCCTGTCACTGTCTAAATTAATAATTCCACATTCTCTTACTTTTGGTCTTAGATGTTTTAGCTCGTTTTTTAGGTACACTCCTCGAAAGTGAGGCGCGTCTCTTGCTGCCTCTAACAGCTGAAAGTTGTCCATCTTTTTTATTAAATTTTAATCCCATTCCCATTTTTGCCTTAGCCTTCATCAAATTTGTCACTGCATAAGCTGCTGCTTTTTCGGCCAGACTGGCGTCCTTTGCCGAAACTCTAGTCCAAGCCTGGTCCGCTAATCTCATATCTGCCTTGTTCCGGGCGGCTGTATCAGGATTATTCATGTAGAATATGTCGTGCTCTTTACAATAAGAGTCTAGCTTATTTTTTGGAGGCACATTTTTGGCTAAATTTTCACGTATATTAGTTGCTGGACCACAATATCTATACGACGGTATGTGGAGAGGGAAAGGAAGGTTGTTTATAAGGGTATTTAACAAGCCACGGCCTCTATATGGCTTTAAGAATAATCCCTTACCCTTCTTACACTTTCTCTTTGCCATTTTTATTATATAAAAAAATTATTAAACAAAAGAACAAATTTAACACATAAAGAAAATACACCATTTATTCAACAAATTTAACACATAAAGAAAATACACCATTATATAAAAAATGTCATTTATTCAACAAAAGAACAAATTTAAAATAGCACATAAAGAAAATACACCAAAGAAGTTGGGTCTATTTCCTAATAATATTCGCTGTCTTATAATAGGGCCCAGTGGTTCGGGGAAGACTGTTGTAATTTATAACTTAATTGTAAAAAAAACAAGGATTAAAGTTTACAAATTTATATATAATATCCAAATCTTTAGAACAAGAAAAATATAAAAAAATAATTGAAATATTCCGTCTGTGTGATGAAGTTAAATTACACACATATTCAAACTGTGAAATCACACCAAATGATGTAGAATCACACTCAATAGTTGTATTTGACGACATAAATAGTCCAAATATCACACAATTTTTCTCAATGGGCAGACACAAAAATATTAACAGTTTTTACTTGTGTCAATCTTACAGTAAAGTAAACAAACATTTACGTGACAATGTTAATTTCCTAATATTATTTAAACAAGACGATTTAAATTTAAAACATGTGTATAACAATCACGTGGGAAATGATTTTTCATTTAACCAATTTAGAAATCTCTGCCATCAATGCTGGGATAGGTCTAAATATGGCTTTTTTGTAATAGACAAGGAAAGGCCAAAGAATAATGGCAAATACAGATTTATGTTTGACCAATTTTATAGTGACCAAGGGCAAGGGTGTTGATGCCATCCACAATAAACCTCTTGTCGTCATCAAAAGAGAGTACCTTTTTGTTCATCGTTAATGTTTGCAGATGGTGGTTTGTGGATTTAATTCTTGTAACATTCTCATAGTAATCTTCCCCGGTTGCAAGACAGTGTAAGTAATGTTGGTGTCTTAAGAGATGTTTAACTGTAGCGTTGTCAGCTCCTTTTGCCTTCTTAACCTCTAGCTCATTTTGCTTTTCTTTTTCGTATAACCATTGTAAAGGAATGAAAGAGTATAATTTTGGCCTTAAACCACAATATTCATACATAATTTGACCATTTAATTCGTCTTTAAACTTGCCCGTAACTTTTTTGTTTTTATCAGAGTATAAGAAATGGTCTTTACTATATGCAGAGGTGTCAAAACGGTCCAAGTCACATTGTATTTCCTTGTAAAATGTCCTCTGTTACTATAGAATAAAGAAGGCTGTCTGTGTCTGTCATTAAGAACTTTTTATTCTTAAATTTTGACATATAATTATAGTGGAAATCATACATTATTACTTTGCTGATATCCAAAATGGTCATTCCTAAATATATTGGTTTATCAAACTTTACAATTAATTTATTTAAATGCACAGCATGCAACTTGTTATCGAACATTTTGCTGCAGTCAAATCTTGGCTTTGTAACATACTTTGTTAACTTAGACTCGTCTACAAGATGTATATCACGAAACTTGCGTTGGTTCATAATTGTTCGACCAAAGAGACTGTTATTTAACAGTTTGTAAAAGTCTTTTTCAAAATCATGTTCAGCTTTTTGTCGCTTTTCAATATTAAAATTAATATAGGGCGCGAGCCATTTTGATTGTCTGAATTTTAAGATTCTGTGGTATTTTGTAACTACCAAACCCAGTTCTTCGTATTTTTTTAGTGCTTTATAATGCAAAATATATTTGGTTTTGTCATTTAAATTTGGTATTAATTTTCCATTCATTTTTTCTGGTGCGAGCGGGTAGTCATTATGCAAATCGTGTAAACTTTTATCGTATTTTAAATCAACTTCCAAAATAAATCCAAAGTTTTCATTTTGATTGGATTTATAATCTTTCTCATTTGTCCATCTAAAGCCATCAACGGGCAACGACTCGCACATTGCTGTAGAGTATAGCAAGTTGCAGTCTAAGTATACAAGATAGGTGCTTTCTTGATTTGGGTCATAATGTTCGCCCATGTACTTATTATTGGCTTTAGCGTGGCGCGTGGAAATCATGCTTACACCGCCTCTAATGGCATGTTCTATAAACAAATGCATGTCAATGTCTTGAAATAATTCTAATTTTATGCCGGTCATTCTAAGACATGCCTCCCATGTTAGTCCAGGCAGTGAGTACATGTGGACAGGGTCGAGTTTATAATCCCTTAAACACAAGTCCCTAAATGTCTCAAACACATCAGCCAATAACAACACATCTGTTTTAAGGTATAAATCGTGATATTCTTTTAAATTCTTTATATTAAAATGATTCCATACGTTTTTAGCATGTTCATATTGTGCAGGAGATATACATTCTTTAGTTAGACTGCTGTAAAATGCCTCTATGGGTGGGAGGGGCTCTAAAAACTTTTCTGGTCCTGTCATGTATTCGTACGGAAATTCGCCCTTACATTGTAGTAGTGGATTGTCTATAAATCTAAACGTATTTAAATTGGAAGCTAATTTGCTTAAGGGAAGAGACAAAAAGTTGTAGGAATCCAAAAATACCAAATCATCAACAGAGAACGAAATATACTTTTCCATGTCTTTGGCTATGCAATTCAATTTCCGATTGAATTTTCCCAAGTGTTGCATTATTAAATGACCGTCATAGTTTTTAAGATTGTGGAAGAATACTGGAATTTTCTTGGTTACTTTATAGTTTAAATTGCAAGAGTTGTGGGAGGGTCCTCGGAACTCGCCTGTTAGGTGGCAGTGGTCGCGCACTTTATCACACAGTAACGGTTGTTGGCATATGTGGCAGTGTGTAGAGTTTTGGAAGGATGTCTCTTGCTCTGGAGTCATTACAAGGGGAACATATACTCCCATCTGACTTTTAATAAAGTCATAAGTTTTAAATAACTTTTCGAAAAACACATCCATCATATTTTCACCGCTGTACAACTCTTCGTAAATAATGTTAGAATCTCTCACCACAACATAAGCAAATCCAGAAGCAGTGTGTTTGCCACAGTTTATAAAACATTCGAAATCTGCATAAATCACAAAGGGAGCTTTAAGTTGATATTTGTAATTCGTAAATTGTAGTGTATCTTTAGACATTTGTACTCTTTGGGCATCAAAGGTTTTACAATATGTTGTGTGAAGTTCCAATATATCTTTGGTGCAAAAATGTTGCAAACAGAACTTGCAAAAATATTTCTTATTGTTGTGTTTTGTAGACCGTAGCATTAACTTATCAAAATCACGAATTAAACAGTAATGTGATTTCCGACCTTGTTGTAGAAGCAGCAGGTTGACGTGCGTGTTACTGTTTAGTTTAGTTATTCTCAGTGGATATATTAATTGTCCTTCAATTCCATATACGTTAACACTTATGTTGTTTTGTTTTTTAAATTTATCAATGTCGGATATTTTTACTGGATATTTTATATTTGTCATATTTAACTGGCCTATGTGGGGTTCGTAGTAAAATACTCGATTTGCATTTTCTTTACTATTCCTTGGATTCAGGCTTGCTAAAACACTCCACACGAAACATTTATTATCACTATTTTTAATATTTAAAACAGCGTGTTTTGATTTTATATTTTCTGGTGTGGGTATGTATGAGTTGGGAGTTAGGGGTTTATACTTGTAAACATGCAGCTGCCAGTATTTAGTGTGGTCATATATCCATCCACTGCCTTGGGCTTGATACTTGTGCATGGAGGTATCGATCTTAAAAAGTGCTTCTTTAATTTGAGTCTTTAATTGTGCTTTCTCAATTGATAAATTAGTTAAACTTCGAAAATCAGCAATACATTCTTTGTCAATGATTAAATCACCATTATTGTCCACCGAGTGTTTGATGAACTTTACCCTCCTAATAAGAATCCATTTGATAGGTAGGGGACAAGATTGAAGAGTGTCTAATACTTCCACAGATTCACCGTTAAAAATATACAACTTGTAAGGTCGTTTGTCACATCGTAGGTGGTGGCGTTTCTTTTGACAGTTAATGGCCTTCTTACACACATTACAACTATTGTGGTTCTCTAGCATGTGCATTTTAAAATGATTGTTATTATCAAATATTTGATGGCATTTTTTACAAATTTTAGGAATAACTTTGTGAATGTTACGATAGTGTCTGATTAAATTGCTTCTGTTGGAGCAGGGCACGGAGCATATTGCACAGGACAACATGTTGGATGCAAATAAATTTTGAGATGACATTACTCTGCTTTTTATAAACAAGAAATTACCATTTTGAAATTTTTTAAATTTTTAAATTTTTTTAAATTATTTAACAGCGGTTTTTAAATTATATTTTACAAGTTTACGAGAGTTCAAAAATTGCCATAGTGATGGATTAACTATTGTCCCTCCGTTGAAGACAGATTACAACTACCGTCGCTAACACTCACAGCTAACATAGAGTCCTAGGTGGAGAGGTGGGCCGAGAGACGTGGAGAGGTGAGAGCCAGAGTGCGGCGTGGTGACGTCATCTGGTGCCGGTGGTCGCCTCAATGTTGCTGGTGGCGTCATCTAGTGCCGGTGCCTTGTGTCGCTGGTGGCGCGTCCGGTGTCTTCATCCGGTGCTGGTGGTCGAGGTCACTGTTGCTGTGTGTTGTTGGTGGCACCTTATATACACATCAGATTTTCAATTTAACCAGGAAATGACATTGGCTGGACTTTCTATGGTAAGTGGAAATTCTGGTCAATGTGACGCGTGCTTGCGCATGACCGACTTAGTGTGTTAGTGTGTCAGCGTGTGCAGGCAGCGGATCGTTGCGCGTGCGAGTGGCGGATGTTTTAATCAGTTGGCAGTTCGACGTAATAGTTGGGATTAAAACACCAATAACATATCCAAGTTTTAAATCAGTTGGCGGCAGTATTGGGAGAATTTATTAAAACACTCACAAATTTTAAATCGGTTGGCGGCAGTATTGGGAGAATTTATTAAAACACCCACACCAAAGATGGTTTAATTTTTAAAAGAGGAGGGACAATATATTTAATATAGGCAAGGGTATATATATTTAGGCCTATATATTTAATATAGGCCAGCGCGGAAACTTGTGGCTTATTAGTATAGGCGGGAGCTGGCGTCGGTCCAAAAACGGCTCCCCATAAGAATAACATGGGAAAAAAACGCCGAATAGTATGCCTCTTTCTCAGTTCACATCTACTATGTTACGTTACAATATGAGGTTTTCCTGTTGAAAAATGCAAGTTTGATTTAATTTTACTATTTACTATTTTATGGAACTCTTCAACATTTATCTTTACTTTGAGGTGAAACAATATTAGTTTTTTATATTTTTAACAGTCCAAAGTTATACAAATTCAAGGTACCAACGTTTAAATAATAATTAAATACAACTTTCAATTATCTGCGTCATTCCAGTTATATGGCCACACCAAATCTATTCTATTCTAACCGTCTCGTTTGAAATTACAGTGTTGCCACCATACCACTATACTAAAATAAAATGTACTCTTTTGGTTGTCAGCACCGCTAATATAACTATACGAAATTAAATATTTTTGTATAAAACAACATATCAGTATAACGCATAAGCAAGAAAATGCACTTTCAAGGTTTGCTTGCACAAGCCGGGGTCAACAAGCAGCGCCCAGTTGCACTGATTGTTGTCCTTGGCTTGTGCAAGCAAACCTTGAAAGTACATTTTCTCGCTTATGCGTTGAGTTTGCACGTAAATCACATTCTTATCATTAGATTTGTGACAAGAATGTTTATCATTTTGTATTTTGTAAAATCTTTATACATTTTTTTGTTATTTGACTTTTAAATATTCAAACGGGCGCCATTTTTAAATTATTTAAGAGAGTTTAATAACTATTCTTTCATTATTTTTTTTAATTATCTTACGTACGTGCAGAGTTTAGTTTCTGTAGCTTAAATACCTCTCAAGATATTAATTGATTTGTAAAATATACAAATTGTTGGCTATAACGGCTTAGCAGAAAATGGTTTGATCTATGTTTATATTAAATGGTATATTCAAATTGATAAGTATTACCCGCCTCCGATGTTTACAATGGGCCTTTCTAATTACCCTGTAGATATTTCCTTTGTTTGCGGGAACTTTAAACCAAAAAATTCATTTGATTATTTTATTTTAGTAAATTATTTGTTACAATTTCCCCTTTACAATGATATAACTCATTTACGTATAATTATAAAGTAACTGATGAAAAAAATAAAATACTGAAGGCTTGCGCAACATTTCAGGGCTCAGCCAGGCAGCAGTGATAGCTACTATGGGAAGGACATTTATTACATTTTCCAAAACTTCGATTTTTTATTCATTTATGTCATTTTTTCTCTGACAATTATGTAGATATCTTTATGTATTTGTTTTGGTGTTTATATAGCACTATTACCTAGTACTTACCAAGAGATTTTAAGAAAACTCCTAATAGTACCCTACTCAATAAAAAAATATTGAAATGTGAAATTTATATATAAAATACCCCCGTCACAGCAAACCTGCGTACTCAGCGAATTTCCAATGCATATATATGTGTCTCACTACTACATCGAGCCACTTACCAAGTCTCACAAAAATACATTCATAAATAAGTTATATATAGTATTTTATTTATTCTCCTTAAGAATAACATTAGGGCTGAGTACAAAGGTTTGCTTCAACGAAAAAGATAAAAAATGTGTATTTTTGCAATTATCAATATAACTCAACCAGGTGAAGCTGCATACCAAGTTTTATTATTTTAGCTTCATAACTAAGAGAGATATACAGCTTTACTGCTACGGGTAAAATCAACAAAAAACATTTTTGTGAAAATATCAATATACCACAACTAGTTGAAGCCACATACCAAGTTTCATCAATATACATTCATAAATAATCGAGATATAAAATTGTATTTATCCTCAATAAGGATAACATTGGACAACGTACTGTGTTTAGCCCTTTGAATATCTCTGCAACGGTTGGACGTAGAACAACAGTTAAAACACGACAATTTTTTCAGAGTTAAACTGATTGGTAAAAAGAAAGTGAAGTATTTAGTAAAATTATCTGAGGAATATCCAAAAACGTTTTTTACATAAGATTAACATGGGAAGTTTTATGTGCGCGTTTTTTGACTTTTCTTACAACCACTTAACCTAGGTTAATGATTCAAAATACCAAATTATTTGTTTTTTTAAGCTATATAAAATGGCTATAACCAAAGTTAAGTGTTTTTAAACTTTTAGCGAGAAAAGTTTAAAAAACTGATTTTTGGAAAATTTAAAACCCCCATAAAACTTCCTTCCCATAGTCCGATCAATCTGGTTTTCAAACTTAAGTCATAAATGTTACTCTACACATTTGTGCCAAATTTCATCAAAATCGCGTTTCTTTCAAAAGTTATCGCGGTAACGGACACACACGTATATATATATATATATATATATATAGATATATATATATATATATATATATATATATATATATATAAATTTGAACGAATAGTGCTTTTGGCATCTGGGGACCTCAATGCAAACAGTTATCATGGTCTCAGGCTTAAGTCTTACCATACCACCTACGGTAATAGCTTTTTCCCTATAGGGGAAATTCGCTAAAAAGTGATTTATAAAATACAAAATAAAATACTTAGACATATCATATTGAAAAATCCCTGAGTAGCATACTAATATAAGAAATTACCTACAAGCAGAAACAAATATATCAATATCTCATACGGGTTTTTGAGAAAAATGGCTTCTAGTTAACATTGAGTGAGATAGGCGTTTAAAGTCCTCTTTGGCAAAACATTGAACTATACATAACAACATATAAGCATCATATAATATATCTCTATATCTTTATATATACTTCTGTAAGCAAAATTGTGTAAGTCTAAATTGTTGCAAATCGCAGGATGATTGGAGAGGACTCAAATTAAAGGGTCAATCCCAGGTACTCGGAAAAAATAGCAGTATTTCAAAATATTTACAAGCAAACGAGAAATAATGAAAGATAAAACATCCCCCATTAGCAAATCATGGGGATTTAAAACCGTCTGCTTTGAATACATTAAAACATGTGATTAAGTGTCTATTTTGTTTATGAACTAACATGTGTTCCTACTTATATTGTTTTATTTTCTCTAGCATGTAAAGAGTGAAATAATCAGACGAGGCAGAATATTGAAGCAAGTTTAAGGGCTATAACCCCTTCAAGCCACTAGTCTAAATTAATATCTGTTTTTTGTTATTTGTGCTTAGTATACCATACATTGAATTGTGTTGAAACTTTGCATGGTAATCCAGGTAAAACCTAGGAAGGTTTCTAGCCATTAATCAAAGTCCTAAACCTTAGGACTCTTCCCCCTTGGACTGTTAAGGTTATCTTATCGGCATTAATATTTACTGGACCTTTTGAACTGAAAATCGGTAGTAAAACTGCTTATGCGCCAGAATAAATCATGAGCTTATTCCCGTTCAGCAAATTATTTCGGGCTCACCCTCCCTAACCATCAACATACTTATTCCAATCATCTCTGGTCTGATGGAACTGAAATTCAGTAGAAAGATAGCTGATAGTTCAAGTCAGACACCGGCCTACTCCTAATAATGTTATACTTCAAGGTTTTGCCCCACTGGCCTTTAATATAACAATTTCTTCACAACTCCTAATCCGATGGAGCTGAAATTTGGTAGGAGATTAGACCTGAATCAAACATAGACATTTCTTCAGTGCGAACATCCTTTGGGGATCGGCCCAACAACTGTCATCTAAAGTTACGTTTACCATCTTGCACCGACTGCTGGAATTAATGGAACTGTAGTTCGTTAGGAAAATTGCGAATACACTCAAAGCCTATTTATGATCAAAATATTATTTAGAGCTCTGCCCTGTTGGCCTTTACTATTCCCATGTTAACCATTAAACAACCAACTCCCAAACCAGTGAAGCTGGAATGTAGTTGGAAAATAGATAATACACCAAAATCAAACACTCCGTTTTGCTAATTCTGTACGGAAAATCCCATTTAGTAGTTAAACATTTTTTCCCAAAAATAGGTAGTTTTTCCTAGTATTAATAGGAACCGGTCCTTTAGCCAACTATTCTTATATTTCACACTGTATGTATTTCTTGTAAGCAAATTTCCCACTGGCGCAACCCATACGGTGAGACTTCAGCTCAGGACTCAGGACCACCATGGAATGTCCTTACGTGACCCCGTGAACACGGTTTTATAAGGTTTCAAAAATCAGTGTTTATGCGTTTTTTACTCTGTAATTTAAACAAAGTTTGGTTTTGACCCTTTTATATAGGTAGTTTAACCAAACAAATAATTTAGAATATTAAATAATTAACCTAGGTTAAGTGGTTGCAGAGACAATCCAAAATCTATACTATTTATTTTCTCCTGCGTGATAAATGCCAAGTTCAAGTATTTTTATTTTCAGGACATTTAAGCGTAGTTCAATAGGAAAATAATTTATTAAGTAATTCCGTAACGGTTACACCTGTGGATAACATGTACTTCTCACCTGGAAAATTCAATATCTAGATAGGGAAGATCCGGTATCCTATTGTATCCTATCCGGTGTAAAGTCTACTGGGATCTGGAGATAAAGCATCGGTAAGGGATCTATCAGATAAAACTTTCTTAATTTCAGCTCATTCGATTAGTTTTAGGTAGTGGGATGAAATGTCTATCTGGGAGAGTTTCATGAGTTTGGAGAGTAACCAGTTTGGGTGATTTCCCATGAGAGTGAATGCTCATAGCAGTTCTCATCATTTATTGAATACAGCCTGCCAGTTAACATGCATTCGATCTAAACTCCGAACTTTACTGTTGTGACCTACACTTCTAAAATAGCAGCGGCCAACAGTAACCAGATAAAAAGTAAGGCAAGAGTTCAATTTCATCGATCTTTGTTAAAAGCTGAATGGATATACTGCGTAACAGGTTCTCTAGCTGAACTTCTAATAAATGATTGTTTTGGGGCTTGACAAGAAGGTAATCTAACTGTAATAAAAGGCGTACATTTAATATTAAACCCCACAGGCGTTTATAGAAAAATACACCCGTCGCAGCAAACCTGCATACTCAGCGAATTTTCAATGAATATATAACATAACACTTAACAGGATTAATAATAAATATATTCACAAACAAGCGATATTTAAAAATTAATTATTTTCTATAAGAATAACATCGGGGATAAGTACGCAGGTTTGCTGTAACAAGGCACACAAAATAATGGGGTTTTATGCAGATATCAATAGAACTCCTCTTAGTGAAGTCACATACCAAGTTTCATCCATGTACATTCATAAATAAGCGATATGTAACATTTTAAGTATTTTCCATAATAATAACATGGGGACCAAGTGCCTAGGTTTGCTGCTACAGGAACCACAGGCGAAAATTTTTTTGTGCAAACAACAATAAACCACAACCAGATGAAACCATACACCAAATTTAGTCAGTTTATGTTCATAAATAAGCGAGATATACAATTTTTCTTTTTCTCAATAAGAATAACATTAGACAACGTACTGTGTTTAGCACTTTCAATGTCTCGGTAACCAATTGACGTAAAGCAATGATCAAAATACCAAATTGTTTGTTTGTTTCAGCTAAATTCAATGGTATCAATTAAAATTTGATTTAAATAAAAGTTACATGTGAAAAACCCAAAAACACATTTTTGGGGTACAAAACCCCCCAAAAACCCCCCCTTCGGATGGTGCGGTTCATCTGGTTTTCGAACTCGTTCAAATAAATAGTACTTTACACATTTGTACCAAATTCCATTAAAATTGGACCTTTTTTACAAGAGTTATCGTGCTTACGGACACATATATATACATATATAACAATTTGAACGAATGGTGTTTTTGGAATATGGGGACCTCAAAATGAAAAGTTATCATGGTCTCGGGCTTAAGTCTTACCATGAGACCTACGGTAGTAGCTTCTTCCCTATAGGGGAAATTCGCTAAAAGAACTTAACCACTAATTTATTTCCATATTTTAATTTGCATGGATGTGTGCAATAAATACACTTAATAATAAGTAATTAGTTAACGTTAAATTAATAATTTGTTCCTAAAATATCCAAGTATTTATAAGTATATTGTCTACCAATAAATGAAGTTATGCAAACGGAATGACTAAACTAGACACTCTGGACTTAAACGCATATTTCCAATCCGGATAAAAAAAACGATGATTATGTATACTTTTGAAACTGAGCTGATTATTATTTCAATAGTTGTCATAAAGTAGCAACATTTTATGTGGCAGCTACTTACATTGGTTTAAGCTTTATCACAGACTGAAAACAACTGGTCGTTCTAGTTCAAGTTGAGCTCTATGTGGAATTAAATAACGATATTCACTTAAGTACAATCAGACCCTAAATTGGGATGTGCTTAAAAAGATAAGAAATTCCCAAATATACTTATTAATTTCCAATAATTGCCCTCTATATGGTTTAAAGAACATTATTTTTTTCCTTATTCAAAATATAACTACTTAGCGACAAACCATATGTAAACAGTATCGTGTATTTAATTATGTAACTACTTCAGTAACAACACCAAAAACAGTAAGCTATTGCCTACTATTGTCGTTACTAATTGACTCACCCACCCATGAAGTGGATGAGTCAGTTATGTTATTTGATATGTGAATTAAATCACCACAAAAAAGTTACTACTGTTTCAGGAACTCACTACCTCTCTTCCAACTTAAAATAGTAATTGTTTAAAAATATGCATGTAATAATGCACTGGTTATTAGTAATATTGTTTAAGAAGAATACTCTCAACAGTGTTAACATGTAATACAAATTAAGATCTAAAAAATATGGTAAATTCAAAGGGTATTTGAGATGGAGGTATGTGGATATTGACATCCCCACTCTTCACAATGATTTTTTCAAGCGCTGTGGGTAAGAAATGTAGGTAATTACCACTCATCTGTGATAATTTTCGCCAATGTATTTTTTTTCACCGTACATTGACCACAGGTGACGTGCTCCGTTTCATGCTCTTCCAATTATACCGGGAACTGCCTTATCTATTTAGTTATTGAGGGAAATAATAAATTTTTTATTAGTAAAAAAATTACTTTATACTATTTCAATAAAATTATAATGAGAATTTTATGCTTCAAAAATTTGAAAGTAGAACGGAAACATGTTATTTGTTTCATTAAATGAATCCCATTGAGGTTCGCTGTTCTGATTTAATTAACTTAGATTAGCAAAGTTCCAGACAATTTAGTATATATTGTGTTACATCAGCTAAGAAGTTATTTTCTTATGATCCCCCCTAGATTTCCGCTGATGTTGACGTGAGTTTGAGACTATTAAGTAATCGTCATTGCCTAGGATGTTTCTAATAAATTCCACCTCTAAAATAAGTTGTCTATAAAGTATTAGAAATTTGTACAGTATATACAAAACTATACGCAATAATATATATATATATATATATATATATACTGTTGTATCAAAGCTGAATATTTTATTTTACATACTTTCATTATAAAATATGTTAGAGGAAAAATACAATACATTAATAAATTAACGTAGTTTGATTTATAAAAAAGAAACGAATAAATTTACATTATTTACCTGAAACGCAATTCGGATTTAACTATAGTGCCTATTGAACCAACGTTTTAACTTTATTACTCGGCGTTACATTAACGACCATTCTGCAGGGAAATCAATTATTCGATCAACTCCACTTGACTGTGACTAAAAATTGTACCCAATAAATCCAATTAGGATAACATTTGGTTTTAATTTAGGTTTAACCTTGTGGGTAAGACCACGTTATTAAGAATAAAGCTAGGCATTAGCAGAGCGGTACGCACTGGGACACTTTAAATAAAACCAGCACCTTAGCGGAATATTCTATATTGGCAATCACCAAATAATAAACAAACTTTATACTTTCTTCAGTAAATTAATATAAAATTTTCTTTATGCATGTGGAACACTTTTATAGACAATTCAAAAAGGTATTATACAGTGGACAACGTTAACTGTTTCAGTTCAAATCCCAAATTCCATAACCATACTAATTATGAACCCAAAGTAATAAGAACAATCTTACTGATTTGACGGATGACACCTTGGGGCTTGGATGCGCCCTAACACACGAACTCGTCTGTGGAAATTGTACAAAACTTAAGGTTAGTTATAATATAATACAGTTTTAATTAGTTTTAATGTTTGACAGTGAAAAATATATTTAACTTACTGTTCCCGCAGGCTTCGCCCCCCAAATAATTTATAAAAACTATGACAGTTGTGTGTGCTGCATTCTGTGGTTAGCCCGTGGAACTGCTACAAATCAAGATCAGCTATTTGTATTTTCATTAGCTCAAACAAAAATCAATGTCCTTAAGAAATAAATGGAACTTTTGTCGGGATCTCTGGCGGAGCCCTAAGGTCAGATCAGGATGAAAACCATTTAGTTTTCCTATTTTATGCCTAAAGAATCAGTGTACAACATTTCAGTTATCTACCCACATGGGAAGGTGGAGAATTAACGATGAGTGAGTTAGTCAGTCAGTCAGCCAGGGCTTTGCCTTTTATAGATATAGATAAATGGAAGTAAGATGTGAAAATAAAATTGACTGGTTCAGTTTTGCAAGAGCAATAATTACTTTACAATCACATGTGACAACTGATGATTTTACATACATTGGTTTGATAGGAATATATATATACATATATATATATATACACACATATATATATATATATAACTAAAATAACTAATACTGAATACATCTGAGATAATACATTGTGCGAGAAATTATCGGCTTAATACAATTTTCAATCAACTTACATTATCTACGAGAGTGTTTCTTTTTAAGGTGTCGACCCAAAAAGGATTTTAACCGTTCCGTCTCAACGTTAAATTAGGCAGTGTCCAACCAAACAAAACTAAATAACTAATTATCGATCACTCATATACATGTAATTTCACGTGACGAAGACTATTATTTTTTTATTAAAAAAACAAACTGTTATAAATACAATTTTAAAGTATTCGTAAAGTAAATTTTTATTTTAAGATATCATCTGTTAATTCGTATTATTCGTAAAGTAGAATAATTACTTACATTATGATATTCTGTAATTCATTGGTTTGACCTATACCATTGTTAATAAGTAATTATAACACTGATTTTATAGAAACAAAACCTTTGAAGGGGAAGAGGAGAGTTCGTAACGGAAAAAAATAAATAAACAATCAGTAACTAAATGATTAAATACCCCGTCGCAGAAAACCTGCATACTCAGCGAATTTACAATGAATATATATGTCTTAATAACACATTAAGCCTCTTATCAGAATTCATAAGAAATTCATAAATAAGCGATATTTAAAATATTCATTATTCTCCGTTAGAATAACATTAGGGATGAGTACGCAGGTTTGCTGCAACAAGGAACACAAAATAATGGGTTTTTATGCAAATATCAATAGAACTCATTTAAGTGAAGTCACATACCAAGTTTCATCCATATACATAATTCGCTTCCCTCACATATGTGCTGCGTGCGAACTTGTTTATTTTGTAATTGAAACAATCTCATAAAATATAAATGTGATAACCATAACATAGTAGGCCTAGTAGGTTTGTGAAATATTTTAAAAAGGGAATATTTTTAAGATCGTAAATTATAGCGAGATGAGGTAGTTTTGTAACAAATTATGTGTATATAATATAAAATTCTGATTTTGACAATGGCCAGAAAATAAAATATTTCAAATAACAGAAATTCATATGACGGAATATGAGTAATACCCTATGGCATGAGACAGACGGATGTAAAAACCACTGGGTAGGAAAATTATATGTCGTTTTATATAGAATGAAAAGAGTTTGAAGTTGAACATAGATTTGACAGTAAAATGTTTACATTAGAATAATTTCGGTTGTGAGTCGAACATGTTTACAGAGTACTTTGTGCACTCGTGTTTTAGTATATTAAAAGCTACAATTTTAACCTTTTCAGTATTTCTACAAACTAGTTCTATTCCTCTGTATTTTTTTCAATTCGACGAAAAACCACAGGAATAGTATAGCTACAATTTTGTTTCGAAATATATTATAGGCTGACATAGTTGCTGACAGCGCAATGACGGTAATGGCTGTCCTCCACGTTAATGAAGGGGCCCAGGAGACGACACGGCCACTATTAAACTTGTTTATACTTTTGTGTACAGGTTTTATATATTTATAGACGTTTTAACATACCTTTAAATTAAATTTATGCAAATAAAATACATTTCACATATAATGGTAGTTAGTATCGCCGGGAATTTAATTTGCAATTTAAAGGCTATTTTAAAACCTAATAAATATCCCCTAGTAAATATTACGATACGATTTAGAAAAGGCATTAAAATACTGTAAAAATGCTTTGCTGTATTGTTCTGACATAATATTAAATCTAAAATAAAAACGAGTTCGTACGTAGCATGCTGACGTGAGGGAAGTGAATTTTCGCATTAAAAACTAAAATAAATCAAATAACAGGTTTAAACAAACACTGGTACCATTGTCTGGAAAATGGTAAAAAATTGATTTTTTCTGTTCTAATGTGCCTGGTTATTTTTAAATGCAATATTGGGATGTAGATGTTGTGCATTATGAGGTTAGGAGGAAGTCCCATTAGGAAAAAAAGTTGGTAAGGGAGTATTAGGGGCGATAGAACTCCATAAAGATATGAAAAACAGCCTTTTCCAATCTAAAATCTCCTTAAGACAACGTGCTGCGTTTAGTCAATTTACATTTTCATTAATAACTCGGTAAATATTTGTGCAGGTTTAATGAGGGAGGGTTTAAAATCTTCAGCATTTTACGTTCTTCGTATTATGCATTATCTTTTACATTAGGGACTTTTCTGACCCTTTTGAGCCCGAAAACCCAAAAATTGAAAAATTAAATACCTAAAAAAGGGGACTAGAGTTTTCTAATTGTTTTTCCCAACCAACGTGTCCAACTGATTATAAACAGGAATGTCTCTACCAAATTTGAAGTAATTCGGACGAAAAATCCAACCGCTAGAGTGCAATCACACACACACACACACACACACACACACACACACACACACACACACACACACACACACACACACACACACACACACACACACACACACACACACACACACACACACACACACACACACACACACACACACACACACACACACACACACACACACACACACACACACACACACACACACACCAGACACAGGATATCTTACGAGGACTTTGGCACTGTGAAATTCTTACGAGGTTCACTTGATTGGGTTTTTAAAGGTTGTAAAAACAAATCAACTTTAAACGGTTGTTTATTTAAAAGGTTCACAACAAAATTTCAAAGGCACTCAAAAAAATAAAAATGTTTATTTTTTACGAAAATTCCGCATCTGCCTGTACTTGTGAGGATCTGTCGGCACACAGATAATACACACTGTTTGTATATTGCGAGGACCTTAACATAAACATAAGATTTTGATATCTTGTCAGGACTTTAACGCGATGGAAACCTTATCGTATGAGGACCTTTTTAACTATCAAACAATGATTACTGTGAAACGGTTGTTATAACTCTATTGGGGGGATGGTTAAAAAAACAAAACAAGTACAATCAAAAAATAAAAATGTGTCTGTTTCTTACGAAGACCCTGATTCTGCCAAACTATTTGAGAACCAGTCCACCCACAGATAATACACATTTTTTGTATCGTAGGCTTATCCTGCACGGTCATTTCCTACTTATTATGACATCTTTCGAGGGCTTTACTCAGTGGAAATCGTATGAGGAACACTTGAGTGATTCAATTTTGAAATGTATTACTATTAAATAGTCCTTCTAACACTTTTAAACATTTTCTTTAAGTCAGAATATAACAAGCATGTTAGTTGTGTTGTTAGAGTTGCTGACTGCTTGTCAGAATTGAAAGGTTATTTGTTATTTGGTACAGTGCCATGATCCTTGGTGTGATAAATGAAACAGTTAGAGGATGTCAGAGGTACCTGATATCTCGAGATGACGTCCAAATCCTACAGACAATCCGTATATCCTATCCTCTTTGATACTCCTCATATTTCATCCACTTTTAGGCCAGTGGATTGAAGATGGTGCTGTTAATTTAAGATTGCGTTATCTATCATATTAGTTAGGTATAAAATGTCTTTAAGATCACCGGCTTTCAATACAACATACAAATAGTGTACTAAGTTGCCTAGGTTGATCTATCATTGCTAAAATTTAATTTGACCAATCCAAAACTATAGAGATTTATTGATCACTTATATCTTAACTTGAAATTTGTCACGAAATATATTGTGATATGCTATTTATGAATAAAATTTGTGACTTACATTTTAAAATCATGTGTCAATACATAATAATCAAGAAAATATTAAATACATTAAAAAAATGTTTAAAAACATTATCTGCAGATTAGAAATACATATGTGATACAAATATGTTACAACAAAGAAAATTTATATTTTATCACCAAGAACTTGACGCGAAAAATATGTTATAATATTTTAAACATATGTTCGGAACGGAACGGTGGTTGCTAAGCATTTTAAATTGGCATTAGGTCAAATGAGTGGTAGTGAATAGAAACTATTGAAAGTGATCTGAGCAGTGATAACTTATTGACGTACAAAAATTGAAGAGGAAAAGAACGACATACATTTTGTCACAGCGCATCGTGTCTGACATCAGCTGGACAACATCGCGCAGTTGTGAGAATATTGAATCCAAACACGTCACATCACGTCCTGTCTTATTGTGTGGTTGGTCCTATAGTGTAGTTTTACCTCAATTAGTTCTCAAGTTTATGCCTCCAATAATATAATATAACTGTTTTTAGCCAAGTTTCTTTCAAAATGTATTAACAATTTGTCTCAAAGTATGGGTGCGGGTTGCGAATAAGGCCACGGGTTCGAATATAAAAACGTCCTATGAGCCTAAGTAAAATCATGTATAATTTTAAAGGTCTTGTCATGAGAAATAAATTGCCAAAAACTAAATTACATATCTTTATCCTTTTTAAATAATGGTGCCCATTTTTGTGGAATATACAGACATCAACGGAACATTCTATTTTTAAACCATTAGACGAAATTCTTCCAATTAAAATGTCTTACTCGTAATAAACCCAGCTTTATTTCGATGTGCTACACGATAGTCTTTAATAAACGCAGAATTTGTTTAATGCTTATAAAATAAAAGTAAAAATGTAAAATATTAACTTACATTATAAAGTAATGGTTTTTAAATTAGAAACTTACATACTTTGATGCATTTTTTGGTATCTTAAATTCAATATGTTATGTTTATTTAATATGCAATTAACATGTATTTCATAAGGAAACATTTTAATGTTTCTGATTGCAAAAAATGTATACGAATTTGGTGTAAGTTAGAAAGTTTAGAAAAATGTACCTATAAGAAAGCGGCCTGGGACCATGGCAACTTTTCGTAATTTGGTCCCCAGATGCTAAAAAAAATCGTTAACATGTTTTATTAGGTCATGTGTGTTTGTGTGTCTGTCGGTGTGACAACTTTCGTAACAAATGTCTGATTTTTATGACATTTGGTACCTAAAGCAACATTTATAACTTTAAGTTCGAAAACCAGACAGATCGCCTCACCGAAATCGATTCAAGATTCAAGGTTCAATATTCTTTATTGTTATAAAACACAAAAACAATGCATGGACAAGCGTCAAGATTTGAATACTAAATATAAATATAGCCTAAATAAAATACTTACAAACATATAATACAAATAGTATATGTTAAAAATATCACAATGCAATTGTCTTATGCTAAACAAACTGTCACAATGCAAAATAACATAAATAAATAATTCAATTCAAATGTATAAATGTCTAGAACAATAAAATGAACAAATAGCAATATTTATTAAATTATTTAAATAGCAATTTAAATCTATAGCAAGCAAAAATTTTAAATTAATAACCAAGGCCCTAATACTAAAGCTAGTGATAAAATTCCCAACACATATTGCAAAAATTATAAACTTTATAAATACATTAATCAATTAGTATATTTTTGATTTTCCCTTTAAATTTAGAATGAGGCAGTGATTTAATTTCAGTCGGCCATGAATTTTAAAATTTAGTAGAACTATAAAACACTTTTTTGTGACAAATAGTTAGGTTTGTTTGGGGGGGGGGGTTAGTTTGTACCCTAATAATGTTTTTTTTACATATAGTATTTTTTAAATTTGTTTTAACCATTGGATTCAGCAGAAAAAATTTAGAAACACGAATTATTGTTCGACGTCAATTAGTTATTTACAAAAATGCTAAACACAGTACGATATCAAATGTTAATTTTTAAGAGATTAAGTAAAATTTGGTATCTCGATTATTATTATTGAACCTAAATTGATAAAACTTGGTAAGTGTCCTCATCTGGATAGGGTCTTTTGATAATTCTATAAAAAATACTTTTTTGTTGATGATCCCCGTAATGGCAAACTTGCGTACTTAGCCCTTACGTTGTTCTTATGTTTTTCGTCCGCAGATTTACTGTGACGGGGAGATTTTAATTTTGGGATTATACGCATAAAAATCGAATTTATTAAAATATTATTTAAAAAAAATAATGGCTGTATTGTCATAGTACTGTACAGCAGAGATTTTTACGAATATGAAATATAAATCGGAAGTAAAATACGTCTATTAGTTACACAAATACTGGGAGTTTCATAATTTTAACATTTCCCACGAAAATGGCTGCCATTTTGAAATGCAATGAGCTAATTGAATTTTGTTTTTGTCACTATGTTTCTTTTAAACCTATACCTTTAAAAGATAAATGATTCGCCTTAGGTTCGTATAAGAACATGTTGATATTAAAACCTTTAGTTTTGGAGCACCCTATGGACAGAATGATGAAATAAATATTTTCAAAATATTCTTCATATGCTATTTAGTACGAACAAATTTTGACTGATGCCTTTAGACTAAACGTTTCACCCGTTTTACATGCTGGACCGGTGGTCTGACTCACCCTGAATACTCAGAACCTTGAACTTATAAAAACATTACTTCTTACCCGTGTTTAGTTAAAAAATAAATATAGTTCTGATTTAGAAATTATTACTTAATTGTATAAATCAAGTTATTAAGGAAACAATTGATGAAAAGTAGTTGGCCGTCTGTCACTTTCATTGCCTCACATTCACAGTCCATTCAGGAATACGGAGGAAATGGAACTGTCCAACAAATCTCCCCTAAACTGTTGTTGATGATGTCTCTTTGGCTCTATAGACATTTATTATGAAATTCTTTTGTTAAAGTGTTTGATAAGTGTTTACTACTTCATTAGAATTACCTTGTTGTTATCAAATAATATAAATGAAAGATAAACTGTTTTCCAATTTACCCTAAAAAATAGCACAAGTATGTGTTTAAACCCGTTATTTGATTTATTTAAGTTTTTATTGCAGCAATTCACTCCCCTCACGGCTGCGTGCTGCATGCGAACTCGTTTCTTGTTTCGTCCTTGTGTATGTATTTGATATTTAATGGTTTTTGACAAACTACTAAGAACGAAATTTTACTTCCTACACCTGATAGAAGATTTCATAGGAGTCGAAACATACCAAGAAGGATCACTTGGGCCGTAAATGTATTTAAACCATTGATTTAATACATTAAATTAATCCCACGATTTTTATTCCGTGATTAGCCAATAATTTGTTCTACATTTATAAAACATATATTTTTTAATCGAACACTGTTAATCGTTCTAAGATGTTTCACGAGTTTTAATTAAATTTCCGTCTCATATTTTCTCGTATTTTAGGAGGAATAGCAAAAGCGGTTTACGAGTTTGGGGCCATGCAATCATTTAGGTTCTATGCACTCATTGTACAAATCACCAAGCATTTAATAATGGGACATTTTGCTTCGACCATTTGCCTACAAACTGGATGAGATCGCATTACATATTTAAAAGTTATATAATTACAAAAAATTAAAAACTCAATAAAGTTTTATAGTTTATGCGCTATTTTTGACATATTTGGTAAACAATAAAATCTTGATCAATAAAGATGTCATTAGCATCTACCCTGTAAAGATTAAAGTTCTTTTTCTCTTAGTTTTAAATTTAAGAGTCACAATGAAGCGCAGAAGACCTGTAAGATGGAATAATTATAGTGGATGTAAACAATGAAAATCCACATCTTAATATCCATTTATCAAATCAAACATATTTGGTCAACTCCTTTTGGGAAATTTCGGAAATAGTTGTTTAATCATTTTAAATTTAAGTAGCGTGCATGCATCAGAGGAAATCTAGTCCCTTTCTCGGTTTATTGCGGTTAGCAAAATTATCAAGTTAACAATTATTCTCCTTCTAACTAATAAGGGACCTTTGAAGGTTAATTAGGCAAGACCCTTAGGATTTTTAAAATTGGAAAATCCCTGTCTGTACTGTTACACTGATAGTATTTAGTCGAAATTTCAGCCAAATTAGACCAAAAGTTTAATCATAATGGAGAAATCAATGTTATCCATATTTAACGTTACATTCGTTATTTAATTTTTGTTTAAATTAGACTTATTCCCTTTGAACTGTTGAATGAATACCAATTTCCATGCATTATGGTGTAAAAATGTAAGAAATAAGTCACATTCATGAGCTTGTTTGTGTGACCGATACAAATTTGTTGATAGATTGTTCTGTATTTCTTCCGTAAAATTGTTTTCATATATTTTCTTGATAAATTTATTAAATATATATTTGTAGGCAACAATTAATTCCAATGAAAATACGTAGACCGTTACCTAAAGCAACTATACAGTATATATATATATATATATAGTAGACATGTTCTGTTCAGATTAATATTTTAACAACTTTATTTATTTTCGTTCATCTGGTGAAAATGGTCAGATAGTGTAAAAGGTTTATAAATATGTTCGAAATTGTACAAACTAAACAAAATAGTATAACAACGAAGTAAACAAATAACAGCATACGATACATGCGACTCCTTTTCTAAATGGCGGTGGAGCAAGTAAACCATCCTGGTATACATAACAACACACAACAATTGGTTTTCATTTTCATTTTGCCTTGTAGAGAAAATATAAGCGGCGAGGCGGTAAAACGTTGTCGGAAATGTTCATTACCAAACACTGCCTTCACACCGTTGCGTCGCAGATAAACCGCTTTACATCAAATAACACGGCTTCGGCGGAGCAGTCATATTTCTTGGTTATAATACGTTTACGATTATTCTCTTACTTTGTTGTTGTTTACAGTTACATACCGGTCCAAAAAGCATTCAGGTGTCTGTCTAATATTGTTTTTATCCGGAGTCCATTCATTTTGAGGTGGATCAGTTTCGGTAGGTAGGATAGAAAAATACTTATGGCACTAATATTAATACTATTACATTATTTTAAATTTGTTACTATAGGTAAGAAACATGTTTTACAAATATCTGGTTTTGAATTTAATAAGTGGCTCATTTCCTGGAAAGATGATAACAAGAGTCCTAAATTATCTTGATATTTTTGAATTAAAAAACGACTTTGGGCCATTACTTTGATATAAAATATAAAACTGTTAGGATTATAAAACAGCTTTTCAGTTTGTATGATAGTTTATATCTTTATAAAAATATTGTTGGATATATTGCAGTTATGTATGTTGAGGATACAGTATGTATTAATATTATGACTTGAGTTTTAAATATTATTAATAATATGATAGCGTATAAAGTAAAAGAAAATGCTAAATAATAATAAATAGTAAATCAATAATTTTGCAGGTACTCTTATATCATGCTACAAAATTATTAAAGCCTAAAATGGCTTGCAACATTAAGCGTACATATCTGGTAAAAACAATATATTTTGTAAACAAATAATTATAAAAAGGTAATGAAAGAGCGTATTCGTAATAATGTTTGTGAAATATTCGCTAGCAACTGAGATTACAGCTCAAAGCGGCACCGAATTATTACGTAGAAATGTTCCACCAAACAAAAGAGACGTTGTTGTCGAAGAAAAGAGATTAAACTTTTGTGGTGCGAATAAGTAAAAGAGCTTATTATATATATATATATATATATATATATATATATATATATATATATATTATATATATATATATATATAGAGAGAGAGAGAGAGAGAGAGAGAGAGAGAGACTAGAGATTCTATATATATAGAGAGGGACATTATTGGTGAGGGTAGCAGCAATATATAAATATATAGGTCAGCCTATGTATTAATCCTGACAAATTATGTACATTTCAATTAAAGGATCGACAAATGTCATTGTTTTATGTACAGTAAGTGAAATAATGAGTCCAACAACAGTAAGATAAAACTCACCTAAACCTTACTAGTAGTAACTTATATATTTCTTTCAAGCTTCTGGATTTTCAACGCCCCTAATAACGCATTGTCATTCTAGTAGCCTTTATTTATTTAATGTCTTCAATATCTGTTTTTTATGATATACTGAGTTTTTTAAATGTGACAACAGCACTTGAATTTACAATTGAATTTATTTTAATTTGTTCATAAGATTTACATCAAAGCTTTGACGGCCTGTGGGGTGGATCCCTGCAAATGCAAATTATAAAGAAATTAGCAGAACCTAAACCTTATCTATTTTAATTGTCATATCAAGCCTAAAAATTGGTTCAGTAGGCCCTTAGATCTCACTCTAATAAACAACTGTCTAGTGCATTAATAAATTTTATTTTATTTTAATAAAATGTTGATCGAGGATGATTACTCCATTCGATTAGACGACAGCCAAATCAAAATAAAACCATCATGTTTGATAGGCTTGCTCAAACCTGATCTTTGGTCCTGAACCTGCCATTGAGTCTATAACAAACCTTTTACCTTATTTTGAAACGTTTCTTTAAGAATGTACTAAACTTCGTGTAGTTTTAATATAAAATATTATATTCATAATACATTTAATATAAGCGGAATCAAATTTTACCCTTGTGCAAATAACTTTAAACAAATGGTATTTAAGTACTTCATTCATCTTTATTTCAAGAAGAAGTTTTATTATTAAAATACAAAATGGGTGGTTTTACATATGTGTAAAATAATTCTTTTGGCCCCAATATTTATAACGTCATCCCGCATAGTTTTAATTTTCTCGTCAATAACACATATAGATCTAGACTAAAATTAATTTATTTTAAAATTTAATCATTTTAACCAAAAAAAGTGAGAATTTGATTTACATTTGTTTTATTAGTTTGTTTGTTTTTAATTTGAAATATCTGTTTTGTGCTATTATAAGACTTGATATCGAAAAATAAGTGCACTTTGAAAAACACTCCAAAATAAATACAGTACGTAGCACATCAATTTAATTAATTAACTTTGAAAACATTATTATGATTATATTTATGAATATAATCTAGAGATTTTTGGTCAATAGTTTACTAAGATGAAGGAAGGTAAAAGTTTCCGTTCCAGAGAAGTTCATCTGCTAGGAACTTACCATATGTTTTGAAAATTTGTTTAAGTTATTTCAACACGTGAATGTTTTCCCGTAGATTTATGCATAAAAGCTGCCATATCGTGAATACGTGCTGTCAATTTAATAGGGCTGATAATGTCAGGTACAAATCATCTTGTATCTAGTAGACAGACGGAGCAAATTTTAGAGGGAAGTATAGAATTATAAGGAAATTAATGATATAAAGATATATCCAACAGATTTGTACCTTCGTGCTGCCATGTCAGGCATGGCCACGTTTAAACGTTATTATAATTGCGTAACGATTATTTAATTACACTTAACTTACACCGTTGAAAAATATTTGGTATCTTATTAGAGATCTAAACTATCTAATATCTTAACAAAATAGTGTCCATATTTAATAGTAATATCCTACTCTACGAGTACAAACTAATATTGCCGTTCAAAGTGTACGTCTATCCTATTAATACTCTATATTTAATAACTTACTTTAGTTAGCATTGGGACTAAAAGTGATGCTCACTGGAAATTATAAATATCATTAAATTTCTTTAAATTTAACCGTACGTTTTGTCTTTTAATAATTACAATCCCTTACAGCGGTTTACCTTATCGGAGCCTTTGAACCAGTAGACAGACTTAGCAAATTTTTGAGGTAAATATAGAATTAAAAAGCAATTAACGATATAAAGATATATCCAACAGATTTTTACCTTCAAGCTGCCACGTCAGGCATGGCCACATTAAAACTTTATTATAATTTTGTAATTATTATTTAATTACACTTGACTCATACCGTTGACAAACATTTTGCATCTTGTAAAAATTCATTAATTAATAATGTATATGTTGAACTTAATTTCTCGCGAGGTTATAGTTTACCGTCTTTAGCTACGGCTTAATGTGTGGTTTAATCTATGGTGTGATTCTTGAAGTGTTTCACTAAACAAAAGTTTTTGACTTTTTCTCTTAAATATATTTAATTTATTTTTATTATTGATTTATTTTGACTTAGCCTATCACTTCTACTGTTGAAAGAAACACTACGATTCGGGAGGTAAGGAAAGTACATGTTATGTTATTGTTTGTATTTGTTTATTGTGTGTGTGTGTGTGTGTGTGTGTGTGTGTGTGTGTGTGTGTGTGTGTGTGTGTGTGTGTGTGTGTGGATTAAAATGTAAGGGACGAATAAATAAATAAAAAATACTGATGTAGATTAGTTAGATGTAAGTACTTGATATTTATATGTAAGTAAGATTCACTTTACAACGGGAGGAGTTTCCCTACCTCCCGAACCATAGTGTGGTTTTAAACACGAGAAGCTATAGGCAAAGTCCAATTAAATCAATAATAAATTCAAATCCATCGCTTTTAAGAGTTTCTAAATTGCAATATTTAACTTTTTTACATAATGCGTATAGGACTGAAATAGCATAAACACAATTGCAAAGATAAATATCCCCGTCGCAGCAAACCTGCGTACCCAGCGAATTTTCAATGCATAATATATGTCTTAGTACCACATAAAGCCGCATACCGAGTTCCATAAAAAATATATACAAATAAGCGATATATACAATTTTAATTATTCTCCATAAGAATAACATAGGGGATGAGTACATAGTTTTGCTGAAACAAGGAACATAAAAAATTGGTTCCTATGCAAATATCAATATAACTCAACGTACCTAGTTTCATCAATATACATTCATAAATAAGCGATATATCCCATTTTGATTAATCTCCATAAGAATAACATGGGGGATGAGTACGCAGATTTGCTGCAACAAGGAATGAAAAATGGGTATTTAGGCAAATATCAATATAACTTAACTAGGTGAAGTTATATACAAGGTTTTATTAATTTATGTCCATAATTAAGGGAGACATATTATTTTAATTTTTCTCCATAAGAATAACATGGGGGCTGGGACGCAGGTTTGCTGCTACGGGTAACTTTAGCAAACAAAATTTGTTTGAGAAAACATCAATAGACCACAACCAGATAAAGCTGTATACCAAGTTTCGTCAGTATACGTTCATAATGAAGCAAGATGTAATTATTCTCTTATTCTCCATAAGAATAGCATTAGACAACGTACTGTGTTCAGCACTATCAATATCTCGGTAACCGATTGACGTAGAGGAATTATAAAAATACCATATTAATTGTTTTTTTAAGCTGAATCTAATGATGAAAAATTTGATTATTTCAAAAATTATATGTAAAAAGTTCAAAAAAAAAATTTTGGGGTACAAAATCCCCCTAAAATAACTCTTTAGCTAGAGCGATATGGCTGGTTTTCGAACTTAAAGTCATAAAAGTTGTTTTACACGTTCATACAAAATTTCATCAAAATCGGACCTTTTTTTGAGAGTTATCGCACCCTCGGACATATGTATACAGTTTCGAACGAATGGTGTTTTTGGGGTCTGGGGACCTAAAAATGAAAAGTTATCATGGTCCCGGGCCTAGGTCTTACCATGCCGACTACGGTAATAGCTTCTTCCCTATAGGGGAATCCGCTAAAATGTAATATTAATAAAAGCATTTGTGTTAATAACTTTACTTTCAGATATGGTACAATATTTTCAAAATATCTGAAATATAAATATTTCTAAAAATAGATCAGGAGTGTTTTACAAATTACGATTACAATAAACTATTTAATATGGAGTATTTATTACGTTTTAAAAAGGGAAATTGAGTTAGTTACTTTATATTTGGTAACATATAAACGAAACAGCTATGGTTAAAGAGTAAAGGCAACAGTGCTGAGATTGCGTTGCTAAGCTGTCTGGTAAAATGTAAGCTATTTATGTCAATCTCAATATCCTCCGAAGGGAGATAAACGTCAGCTTGGCACTCTTCTATTTAAAAACACCCCGTGCTTGGTGAATCACTGATTCAATCTTTTTTTATATCTATATACTCCGTACCAGATTATGAGAATTCTCTTAGCAGATAGTTTTAATGTTGTTACATTCGGTGCACTTGTTTTTGCAATGATGATGCAATGTTTAATAGGAAATTGGTTTTAACTCTTAATGAACTTCAATAGCTCATATAGTACTTTTTTAATTAAATTGGAATAGCTGTTCACCGTAAAATTCGAAACACTAAAACGAGATACAATTGTATGGTCCATGTTTTTTTACGGGTTAAGCAATTAAAAAAATGTCCTGAGCAATGTAATTGAAACTTTTAGTTTGCAACTGAGTTGCTTCTTATGTTAGTTAATATTTGTTGTTCTCTATTAATATGTAAATGGCTTGGGCTTGCGTTTTCCCAATGGTGGAATAATTGTATGATATCATTGATGTTGTTGAGATAATAATTTAAATGGGGATAAATATTTGTAAGTTAAGGATAATTTAGACATACATTAATAAAATACCATGTTTCACCTTATATGATTTGTTTACTCTTTTATTACATTTGCAGTGACAAGCATACTAAAAAATAAAACAATCTAATTTAACAATATACCATCGCAAAACAACACTTACAAATTATTCCAGACGTTTGGGACTTGAAATATACAAGGTTGGGCATAAGTAATTAATACAGGTTTCATACAAATAATAATAACGTGTTATGGCCTTATTAGTAGAACAGTTATAATGGTTTATTTTTTGAGAAGTAATCACGATATCAGGATAGCTTTACTGGTGTCCGTATTGCTCAAATTAAAAGCCTTGATAATAATACATCTTGAAGACAGTTTTCACACGGAGGAAAACATTGAAACAGAGTTATTAGTGAATTTCCTTTGGAAAGTGAACTATTAGCATGACCCGCAGGGTAAAACTTAAGCCCAGGACCACCATAGAAGTTCCTAACGTGACCCCCTGAACACGTTTTGGGGGGTCGTTCAAAATGTTATATATATACAGGGTGTTTCAAAAAGAATCATCCGATTTCAAAGGTTTATAATTTCAAAACTAATGATCATATGGACATGAGGTTAATTTCATATTAAAGGACAACTAATAAAGTTTTTTTACATACCATTTACAGGTGCTTAATATGGCCCCCTTTAGATGCACAGCATATGTCTATACGATATTCAAATTCGTCCCACACCTTAGCTAGCATATCTTGAGTGATGGATTCGATGGCTGCTCTAATGCGGTTCTTCAGTTCAACCAATATTGTTGGAAGGGGAGGGATATAAACATTGTCTTTTACAAACCCCCACAAAAATAAATCACAAACAGTAAGGTCCGGTGACCGTGGAGGCCAGTGACTTAACGCGGAATCATTAGGTCCAGTACGGCCGATCCATCTTTGAGGAAGCCTACCATTTAAAAACTCTCTCACATGAAGATTCCAGTGTGGTGGGGCACCGTCCTGTTGGTATATGAAGTCATCAGAATCTGTTTCCAATTGAGGGAAGAGATAGTTTTCTAACATATCGAGATATGTTATTCCCGTAACAGTGTTCTCAGCAAAGAAAAAGGGACCATACACTTTATTCCGTGAGATTGCACAAAAAACATTAACTTTTGGGAATCTCGCTCATGCTGTACAATTTGGTGTGGTTGCTCGGTCCCCCATATTCTCACATTGTGGTGGTTAACTTTTCCACTCAAATGGAAAGTTGCCTCGTCACTAAACACTATGCGTGATACCAAATCTCGATCATCATTTTCCTCATCATCTACTGCCATCTGGCTTTGGATAAACTCACAAAACTGAACACGTCGTACTTTGTCACCTTCATGCAAAGCTTGTAGTAATTGAATCCTGTACGGTTTAAAACGCAAACGGCGGCGCAAAACACGCCACACAGATGTCGAAGGAATGTTAAGTTCCCTACCAGCACGGCGAGTGGATTTTTGCGGACTACGGGTGAAACTCTGGCGGATGCGCTCCACGTCTTCATTGGACACACGGGGACGACCTGATGATTTGCCTTTACAGAGACAGCCTGTATTACTAAATTGCTTATACCATCTTCTTATGCTCTGGGCTGTAGGAGGATCAACACCATATGTGGTACGAAATTCACGTTGCACGGAAATCACAGACTCGCATCTAGCAAACCGTATAACACAAAACGCTTTCTGTTGTGCAGACGCCATTTTGACAACTACTGAGCTGGGCGTTGACAGAAGCGCGCTACTGCTACCTGGCGGAAACGACGTTAAACTCCAGAGCTTCCTCTTTCTAACAGTACATTGTTCGAGCACATCGGATTCACAGATGAATAGCTATGATTTTTCTAAATCGGATGATTCTTTTTGAAACACCCTGTATATGTTTGTGTGTGTGTGTGTGTGTGTGTGTGTGTGTGTGTGTGTGTGTGTGTGTGTGTGTGTGAATGTGTGTGTGTGTGTGTGTGTGTGTGTATGTGTGTGTGTGTTTGCACTCTAGCGGTCGCATTTTTTGTCCGATTAACTTCAAATTTGGTAGGGACGTTCCTTTTTTATAATCAGTTGAACAAGTTTGGTGGTCAAAACAATCGGAAAACTCTAAACCCCTTTTTTGGGGATTAATCTTTCAAATTTCGAGTTTTTGGGTCCAGAAAGGGTCAGAAAAACCCCGGATGTAAAATTAATGCATATAAAAAGATGGAAATTAGTGAGGCAAAAGTCTTAAGACCTCTCTCGTCATTCTATCATAAATATATACCGAGTTATTTTAAAGGAAATGTGATTCGACTAAACCCAGTACGTTGTCTTATGGGGGTTTTACACTAGAAACGCCTGTTATTCCTTTGTTAGAGTACTTTTATCATCCCCAGCAACTCACGCCTACTTTCAAGCCTGCCTGGACCTTCTCCTAACATTATAATGCGCAAAATTGTATTCCCAGCTTTTCAGGTAAATGAAACCAGGAGCATCAGAACAACAAAAAAATAAATATTTTCAGATTTCAATAGCAATTGGAATAAATGTATGTTTTTACAAAGGTTTTGAGTTTTCAAAGTTTTGTAAGTGTAAATTCCCTTCCCTCACGTCATAACTTCCTGGCCCGAGTCGTGAATCATACCGTTGACATTTGTAGGGTTCTCGGGAAAACACCGCCGGAAGGAGCGTGGTGGCCATTCGACTAAACCCCACTAGTATAACAAGTATAACATATGTAAGTCAACTTAGAGTAAAACGTATTATAGTCAAAATATCCTATGAAAATTCGTGTCAACAAATACTACTGCATTGTGCAGTTTATTCCACATAACTATGTTCTTTATATGTTACGATACAAAATAATTTGTTTAAGGATTTGAGTTTCCCTGCAGCTCTTGATGTAACACCTTTCAAGATAAAGGTAGGCTTAATGTTTTAATATGTCGTGTGTCAAGTTAAAGATAAGTACTTTGCGGGATGTATAAATGTGTTAGCTCCTCTTGGTTGCACATAAAATGCAATTACTAAGGGTTTATCGAATATCCGTTTCGCTGTTTCCGCTGAGTCCAAAAGAATCGCTTTTATATTTTTCAGTGTGGAGAGTTTATCTTCGTCGTAATGCAAAACATAAAGCAGCTTATGTGATCAGCAGGGCTCAAATATAAGAGGCTTCATCGTGCTACACATAACGCCATCGCCGGATTCAAAAATCACCCTTTTAGCGAATTTCCCCTATAGGGAAGAAGCTATTACCGTAGGACTTAAGCCCAAGACCATGACAACTTTTCATTTTGAGGTACCCAGATGCAAAAAACACCATTCGTTAAAACTGATATATAAACTAGCTGGCCCGACAGATGTTGTCCTATCCTAATGTCATTGGGTGTTTTATGTAAAATACTAGGTAAATTTTCAATATGAGCTCGTTCGCTTCGCTCACTCACCTATCGAAAAAAGAGTTTGAGTTGCCATTCAAGTAGT
Source organism: Allygus modestus (assembly GCA_963675035.1). NCBI lineage: Eukaryota > Metazoa > Arthropoda > Insecta > Hemiptera > Cicadellidae > Allygus > Allygus modestus. The sequence continues at coordinate 227,292,676 of OY776111.1, forward strand.
TTTTAGCGTATTTCCCCTATAGGGAAGAAGCTATTACCGTAGGTCTCATGGTAAGACTTAAGCCCGAGACCATGATAACTTTTCATTTTGAGGTCCCCAGATGCCAAAAACACCATTCGTTCAAATTTGTATATATGTATATATATATATATATATATATATATATATATGTGTCCGTAAGCACGATAACTCTCGTAAAAAAGGTCCGATCTTAATGAAATTTGGTAAAAATGTGTAAAGTACCATTTATTTGAACGAGTTCGAAAACCAGATGAATCACACCATCCGAAGGGGGGTTTTGGGAGGGTTTTGTACCCAAAAAATGTGTTTTTTGGGGTTTTCACATGTAATTTTAATTTAAATCAAATTTTAATTTATACCATTGAATTCAACTTAAAACAACAAACAATTTGGTATTTTGATCATTGCTCTACGTCAATTGGTTGCCGAGATATTGAAAGTGCTAAACACAGTACGTTGTCTAATGTTATTCTTATGGAGAAAAAGAAAAATTGTATATCTCACTTATTTATGAACATAAACTGGCGAAATTTGGTATATGGCTTGATCTGGTTGTGGTTTATTGTTGTTTGTACAAAAAAAATTTTTCGCCTATGTTTCCTGTAGCAGCAAACCTAGGTACTTGGTCCCCATGTTATTCTTATGGAAAATACTTAAAATGTTATATATCACTTATTTATGAATGTATATGGATGAAACTTGGTATGTGACTTCACTAAGATTATTTCTATTGATATTTGCATAAAAACCCAATATTTTTTGTGCCTTGTTGCAGCAAACCTGCGTACTCATCCCCAATGTTATTCTTATGGAGAATAATTAATATTTTAAATATCGCATGTTTGTGAATACATTTCTTATGAATCCTGTTAAGTTTTTTAATGAGCTATGTTATATATTTATTGGAAATTCGCTGAGTATGCAGGTTTGCTGCGACGGGGGTATTTTATTTCCATAACGAACATATATTTATGCCTTTCAAGTATATTTAGATATACTCCTAATAGAAAACTGTGATAGTGTAATTTTTTAAATGCCATGTTTGGACAAATACACTGTTTACAAAAAACAGCTGTTTTGTCAAAACATTATCTGTTTATTAATTAAAAGCATAAAATGATCAACACATGTTCCCATAAGGAATAACATGTAAAATTTAAAAGTCAAAGGGGCAGAGCCCTTCACATTTTTCGGGATAAAGAGTATCCTATGTGTTAATCCAGGTAATAAACTATCCGTGTGCAAAATTGAATTTAAATCCGTTCAGCTGTTCTTGAGTTAAAGATAAAAACGTAAAACGTATTGTTAAAATAAAACAAATGTGGCCACAGAATACATGCACGTGTTATGTACAATTGACATGCATTTCATGTGAGAAAATAATGTTTTTTTGCTGATTGCAGAAAAACGAAAAGAGATACAAGGTTGGTGTAAATTATAAAGTTGCTAGGATTTACAAGACCTTTTCAATGGTATGCTGATTGACATATACTACAATTTGACTTTTTTGATTTTGGGCATATAGGCATTTTTAAAATAAATATTTTGTTGAAATATAGATTTTCTCAAAATACCTTTCATGTAGCATACCAGAGTGAAGCTGAGTTCATCACGAGTAAGAAATTTGAGTCGGGGAAAAGATACGAGTAGTGGTTTAGAAAATAGAGAGTAATCCGTAATTGTCAATACTTTACACAAAAATGGCCGCCATTTTGAAACGGGTAAAGATAAGTGAATTCTGTTTTCGCCAAAATGTTTCTCTTACCTTGACCTCCCTCTGTTTGAATAAGAACATTTTGAGATTCGAACCTGTGACCTTCAGTTTTGGATCATTCTGTACATAAATTTTGATGAAAACATTTTTAATAGCTAGCTCATATGCGTTTTAGTGGGGAAGAATTTTATTTGATGACTTTAGAGCGAACTGTTCTCCCGTTATACATGCTAGACGGGTGGTCTTACTCACCTGTTTATTTATATATATTGTATTATTTAGTTCACTCCATTGGGCTACTATTATTACTTTTAAAAGAAAATTACCAGAGTACCCTTCAAAATTAATTTTTTTATTCACTGACACGTGTTTCGAGGATTAACTCATGATCACAGCGCAGGTCTTTTAAAAATAATTTATATATATATGTGTGTGTGTGTGTGTGTGTGTGTGTGTGTGTGTGTGTGTGTGTGTGTGTGTGTGTGTGTGTGTGTGTACGTAAGCACGATAACTCTCGTAAAAATGTCTGATCTTAGTGAAATTTGGCACAAATATGTTAAGTTCTATTTATTTGAACGAGTTCGAAAACCAGACGAATCGCAACATCCAAAGGGGGGTTTTGTACCCCAAAAATGGGTTTTTTGGGGTTTTCACATGTAATTTTTATTGTAACAAATTTTAATTTTCACCCTTGAATTCAGTAAAAAAAACAAAATCAATTTGGATTTTGATCATTGCTCTACGTCAATTGGTTACTGAGATATAGAAAGTGCTAAACACAGTACGTTGTCTAATGTTGTTCTTACGGAGAAAAAGACAAATTTTATATCTCGCTTATTTATGAACATAAACTGACGAAAATTGGTATATGGCTTCATCTGGTTGTGGTTTATTGTTGTTTGCACAAACAAAAAACCATTTTTCGCTTATGGTTCCCGTAGCAGCAAACCAAGGTACTCGGTCCCCATGTTATTCTTATGGAGAATAATTAAAATGTTACATATCGCTTATTTATGAATGTATATGGAAGAAACTTGGTGTGTAACTTTACTTAGATAAGCTCTATTAATATCTGCATAAAACCCATTCCTTGTTGTTATCCTTGTTACAGCAAACCTGCTTACCATCCCCCATGTTATTTTTATGGAGAACAATCAAAATGGTATATATCACTAATTTATGAATGTATACAGATGACACTTGGTATGTGGCTTCACCTAGTTGAGTTATAATTATATTTACATGAAAGCCATATTTTGTGTTCCTTGTTGCAGCATACCTGCTTACTCAGCCCCCATGTTATTCTTATGGAGAGTAATTAATATGTTACCTATATATCGCTTATTTATGAATGAATATTGATGAAACTTGGTACGTGGCTTTACCTAGTTTAATAATATTTATATTTTCATAAACACCAATTTTTTGTATTTCTTGTTTCAGCACACCTAAGTACTTATCCCCAAAGCTATTCTTATGGAGAATAATTAAAATTGTATATATCGCTTATTTGTGAATATATTTTAATTAAATTTGGTATGCGGCTTTATGTGGTATTAAGACATATTCATTATGCATTTGAAATTCGCAGAGTACGCAGGTTTGCAGCGACGGGGGTATTTATACATATATTGTTAAACTTACAACTTGTATTGCTTAAAATTTTTTTGGTTTTCTGAATTGTATTGTAATATATAATATTTAATGTTGTTATAATTGGATGTAAGAAGGTGGATTTTTAAAACTAGCCTATATTTGCAGTCTAAATTTCTACTGGTTTAAAGACTCCGATAAGGTACACCATTGGAAGGGATTATGATTAGTAAAAGACAAAACGTACGGTTAAATTTAAAGAAATTTAATGATAGTTATAATTTCCAGTGAGCATCACTTTTAGTCCGAATGCTAATTAAAGTAAATTACTAAATCTAGAGTATTAATAGTATAGACGTACACATTGAACGGCAATGTTAATTTGTACTCGTAGAATAGACTTATATCAGATAAACTAGTTTACGTATATATTTAGACTCGCTTAGCCCTAGACCCCCAAATTCGCTTCGCTTATCATTTTAAGGAAATTATGAATTTAATCTAAGGTAAGATAAATTTAACTCAAATTAGGTTTTTTTTTTTAAAAAAACATCATCTGCCTGTCACCATAGGCTATTGACCCGTGCGGTGAACTAAAGACAGCGAGGTACCGTAACGGCATTAGTCAAATGGGCAAGCCAGAGGTGACCGCTCATGATCTTACAGGTGTCGGCCGGGCCCGGGATAGAGGATAAATTCAAGGAAATAGCGTTAGTGATTATTATTATTTAAATAGTAGTAGGTTTAATGTTAAATTCATGTTGTGATATTAACAAATGTCTAAAGGTAAATTTTGATGGACAGTGGAATCAATATAAAAAGTAATACTTGTAATTCTTGTAAAATATTACTACAGTATTTGAAACATGGAAGTATTAATTGTAACTTAGAAATGTATTAAAAAGAGATGATGTTGTTATAGTGGAAAACAATGAATGTAGTAAAGGCAGTAATTGTCGGTAATTGTAAAGAATGTAATATATTGTGTTCTAGGCTTATGGTTTTTGTAATTCTTGTAAAATATTACTACAGTATTTTAAGCATGGAAGTATTAATTGTAACTTAGAAATGTATTAAAAAGAGATGATGTTGTTATAGTGGAAAACAATGAATGTAGTAAAGGCAGTAATTGTCGGTAATTGTAAAGAATGTAATATATTGTGTTCTAGCCTGTTATGTATTATTGTAGTATAGAGATCTAAATCGATGGCGAAGAATTAAATGTCGAAAGGAATTAGTGTTAATAATTATTAACAATTTTATAGTTTCAGTAACTTTTTGTAACGTTATAATAAAAAGAGGGCCATAGCGGATTAACAATGCTTTTGTTATTGAAAGGATCGTGTCGAAAATTATATAAAAACAATTTATAGTAGTTTTATAGTGACGCTGAAATGTGAAAAATTTTCCTGTAGAATAGAAGTAGTAATGTAGAAAATATAGTTTTTAATATGAATAAAGGAATAGATTTTTCATTGTAAAAAGCGTTTAATCGTTTTGAGTTAATGTTGTTACCCTGTTGACTAGCCAGTGCATAATATTGCAGCATATCATATCCATTTACGCCAACGGGGAAGCCGGAAAACTTAGGAACTTTCTATTTACAAAAAATACCCACGTTGCAGCAAACCTGCATACTCAGCGAATTTCCAATAAATATACAACATAAAACATTAAGCCACTTGACAGGATTCATAAGAAATATATTCACAAACAAGCGATATTTAAAATATTAATTATTCTCCAATATTGGGGATGAGTAAGCAGGTTTGCTGCGACAAGAAACACAAAATAATGGAAATATCAATAGAAATCATCTAAGGAAGTCACATACCAAGTTTCATCCATATAGTTTCATCCATCTATAAATAAGCGATATATAACATTTTAATTATTTTCCATAAGAATATCATGGGGACTGAGTACCTAGGTTTGCTACTACAGGAACCATAGGAACAAAATTTTTTTTGTGCAAAAAATATTAAATCACAACCAGATGAATCCATATACCAAATTTTGTCAGTTTATGATCATAAATAAGCAAGATATAAAATTGGTCTTTTTCTCCATAAGAATAACATTAGACAACGTACTGTGTTTAGCACTTTCAATATCTCAGTATCCAATTGACGTAGAGGAATGATAAAAATACCAAATTGTTAGAATTTTCATTCTGAATTCAATGGTGAAAATTAAAATTTGATTAAAATAAAAATTACATGTGGAAACCCCAAAAAACCCATTTTTGGGGTACAAAACCCCCCCAAAACCCCCCTTCTGATGGTGTGATTCGTTTGGTTTTCGAACTCGTTCAAATTAATGGTACTTTACACAATTGTACCAAATTTTATTAAGATCGGACCTTTTTTAGGAGAGTTATCGTGCTTACGGACATATATATATATATATATATATATATAAAACAATATGAACGAACGGTGTTTTTGGCATATGGGGACCTCAAAATGAAAAGTTATCATGGTCTCGGGCTTAAATCTTACCATGAGACCTACGGTAATAGCCTCTTCCCTATAGGGGAAATTCGCTAAAAAGTAACTAAGCAAATAAAATGATGAAATGGGGGGTTTGTTCTACGCAGGCCCTCTTGCCTCTTCCGTAACCACAAATCCTACAACTACAACGAACAAATGATTAAAATAAACACACCGGAGCGTTTGTTACGGCAGTTCTCCTCGTCTCTGCCGACAACAAAGTCTTAAAACTAAAAAAATACAAAAAAAGAAAAATATATACAACACCGGGGAGTTTTGATAACACAGATCCCCAAGCCTACTACGTATGTACAAGATGAAACACCGGGGACTTTTGATGAGGGATATCCCCTTATCGTACTGTCATAGTTAACAAATAGTTTTTAGTTAAAAACTATATGCATGCCAAATTTCAGGTTCCTAGCTCATCTAGAAATGGTCTAGAATTCGTATACCTCAGTCAGTCAGTCAGTCAGTGAGTTACACATGCGGCTGTATATACAAGGTGCCAAACAATATTAATAGTTCTGTTTACTCTAGTCTGTATGTATATATACATACATTTTTCAGAGAAACATCTCTGCGCCAGAATCATGACTGTACAATTATGGAAGGAGGACAACAACATTTTAAACAGCTAATAGTTAATGTTTATTTATATATAATTTTGGATAACACTAGGGTCGGGTAAGAATTGAAGTGTTATAGTCCTAGCTTGGCCACCTTCAAATGACGTTACGAAATGACGTGTAAAATGATAATTTAACTTATTTTAAGAACATTTTTGAACCATAGGGACTTATACTTAATATAATTATGTCGCAATTTATGATTGTAGTAGGTAATGCCCTTAACACTCTGAAAAAGTATTAAAATGTGCTTGCATTGTACCCGTTATGATTATTTTGATATTTAATTTTACTATTGTTTACTATTAGGTAAAATATTTGTTCTAGATGGAGTAAGAATTCTCGGCTGCAACAACTAGTTTAAAAATAACAAAAGCCCAGGAATAGATGGTGTAAGTTCTAATTTAATAAAGGAAATATCAGACAAAATGTTGGGTGTTTATCAAATGTAATTAACTTCAGTTTTAAAAGTGGGGTTCTTCCAACAAAATTAAAGAAAGCTGTTGTAATACCAATCTTCAAAGGTAGCTCTAAATTAAATTGTAATAACTACCGACCTATATCATTGTTGTTTTGTTTTACTAAGATTTTTGAGAAGTTAATGAAACCAAAATTAATAAAATATTTCGATTCAATACATTTATTTAGTAGTAATAAATTTGGATTCAGATCGAAACTTAATACTTAACACGCTGATCACTCTTTATTAAACTTGTTGTAGCATATCTATGATGGTTTATATTGGGAAAAAGTGTTAGTGGTCTATTCCTGGATATAAAAAAAGGCTTTTGACACTGTTCCACTATGATCACGATATTGTATTAAAATAATTATATAAATATGGGATAAGGGGTGTTGCTCAAAACTGGTTTAAAAGCTGCTTGTTGGAGATACGGCAGCGTGTGAAAATTTATTCTGTAAATAGTGAAATAGGAGTAATTAAGAGCGGGGTTCTACAAGGTTCAGTTCTTGGTGCAATATTATTTATACAAATTACCTATGTGATGCGAGATTTCATGGAATCTAACATCTTTTGCTGATGATACTGCTCTGTGCTATGCAGAAAAGGATTGGAAATTGGTTAAATCGCCTATTAATAATGATCTCAATGCACTACAGTGGTGGTTTACTGTAAATCAGCTGCTGAGTGCTGAAAAAACTAAATTTATAAATTTAAATCTTAGAAAACATGTTAAATTTTATAATGAAATTTTATACCATTGTATTGAAGAGCAGAGAATGTGTTTACAAAATGTGCAGTTGTGGGACAGACCAGTAATATAAAGTATTCGGGTGTTTATATAGATAGTGAAGTTAGCTGGAAGGTGCACATTATGAACCTAAAAAATGAAATCAATAGTGTTTTGAAATTTGTTTACGTTTTAAATTATTTGACTACTGAAAAGGTGATGCGTATTTTTTACTTTTCCCTTGTGCAGAGTCGAATTGAATATGGTATAATTTTTTGGGGTGATGCGTACGAAACTCACCTTAATTCCATCAATATCCAGCAGAAGCATCTAGTACGTTTCATATCTTTTAAAGTTAAATTTTAACCATATCGTCCCCTTTTTATTGATAAAAAATACTACCATTGAAGTATTTATTTGTTTTTAAAGTTTTAAAGGTGTTTTATACTAGAAATTGAAACAGGCTTCCCAATGAAAATGTATATAGAAATATACTTAGAAATGTAGAACATTCACACTACCAAGACCAAATCACATTTTGTTTACCAAAACGTATAGCTTTACAGCACCAAAAATATTCAATATGTTGCCTTATAAGCTCAAGAATTCAAATATCATATCTACTTCTTCAAACAATTTAAAGAGGTGGCTCTTCAGTTTAGAGACATTCATGTTTTGTTTTCAATCATAATATAAGTGCAGATTAAACTCATATTAGTTGTATAGACTATGGCGAGCTTTGCCCCTCAGGGACTAAGCATTGCATGCAATGGGCTTCGACGGCACTTGGGGAGACCAACTCCAGAGGCAAGACTCTGGGGAGGTGCCATGAGCCGCCTGGTGCTGAAGTGCAGTGCGCGGTTCGAGAGCCTCTAACCATAGTTAAGTTTCAGATGTATTTTCTTTTGTTTACTTAAATCTATCGTTATGGCACACCTGATTATGAGGACCGTTTTTGTTTATTATTTTGTTTATTTTATCTAATCGCTGTTTATTATTTTGGTTATTTTGAAGGAAAGGAACCTCCAAACAGGCTATACCTTGGAGGCCCTACTTTTTTTTAAATGCACATAAATCAAATATAAAAGTAGATGTAAATTGAATATAGGTGTTTTAAATTAAAATTACGTGTAAATAATTTTTATAAATTGTGAAACTGTATTAGTTTTTAATCCCTGTTTATTTATAGAGACAATCAAAAGGAGACAGATTAAGAGGATAATTAGAGTAGAGTATTTTTTATTTGTGTTGTTTCTTTAAGATGTATAGATTATTTTATTTTTATTTTGAAAAAAATAATCAATGAACAGGAAAATGTGTGCATATTGGAAATACTTTGTATCATGTTAAATTGGAGGACAAAAATCATTCTTATTCTTATTCGTGTACAAAAACGCAATATTGAGTCATAACTCGTTTTTAAAAATTAAATAAGACCAGAAAATTTTATATTATATTATGAATGTTCAAAAATGTTAATATTACACCTAAAAAACTTTATCGAAGATTTAGGTTTCTAACTAAGTAATTACGTTTTTAGTTTAAAGTTATATAACAGGAACTGTAGTGTAATATCGACTACACTACGAAATATCCATTAAAAATATCCATTACGAAGCGTTGGCGAGCCTTAACGGTGATATAAAAACCGAATAATGTGCCGCAGTTGTACATGAATTAATTTTGTTTTTCTTTTGTAGGAAAACTCTTTGAAAATTGAATACAAAATGTATGTATAATGTGAAAGGGCATTAAATATTTACAATAGTACAACAATAATGCATATGCGTTCATTAAATAACATTTGTGCCATAACTCCCAAGCTATTTTTATCGTTTAAAACCGTGTTCTTCAAGGATATAAATATCAGTTTTATGGTTTGTTACTGATTAAATTTCTGGTGCAGTTCCGTATCTGTCCTACAATACTATCGAATGATAATATCGATGTTTTAGCAATCGATATATATATATAAATATATCGATTACTAAAAGTTATTGATTAAAGTAATTGAGCTTGTTTCTCAGCGATATTTTCTCAGCTAATCCAATTAGCAATAGTTTTTCTGATAGTTTTAGAGGTTCGTGAGCTTGTTTCTCTAATAAAAAAATCATAATTCACAACATTTATACAACAAAATAAACTACAGTTACAGTTAGATTGTTAATTAATCCAAACTTTGAATTATCTCAAAAAAGTGTTTTCTAGCGCATTCATCCTCACATCGTAACCGCCATTAACCTTTTTTGGACATCTAAAGTTTACTGAGTTCTCACCATGTATTTTAGTTTTTGTTCGGTATCCACACACTTTGCAATTTGGATTCGTAGGTTGAGTTCTTTATCTTGTAGAAAACCAATACAATCTTAAATTTAATGAAATAGGCTACATTTTTGTACAAATATCTATAATTAACAAAATCACATTCATTTTCTGCTTCCATTTTTATTTACTTTATAATAAAATGTAAATTAACAATTTTAGTTAATAATGATTAAAAACATATTATGATTAAAAATCAAATCAAGTTTAATCATTCGATTTATATATCGATTGTTAAAACTTCGACATTTTCATTCGATAGTATTGTAGGACAGATACCGAACTGCACCCCAATTGAATTTACATAAAACAAGAGTTTCCTACGCCTGGTTTCATTGAAAAAGGTAAATGAATAAACAAATTCTAAATAAATTCTTTTTAGTGTTGGCGTTTGAATTGAAATAAAAATATAACAAATCAAAACAAGTGTATATGCTGTTTGTTGTTAAAATATATAAAAAAATTATAAGAAGAAGTGATTACTAGCTAGTATTTTGTTGTAAAAAAATTAAATATGATTCTCACTTTATTTTCATATTAGTTTTATACACTTGTCATGGATTTCCGTTTTTACGAATTTAAAAGGCTGATTACTAAATGAATGCAGTGATGAATGGGAACTTTCAGTTGTCATCTCGAGTGAGACACACGCTGGGATGCTCTTAATAATGATAAACTAAACAACATTTTGTTTTACGTAGGAGGAACGCTTAATGTGCGAACCCAAAGGAACAGTGTGGGACTCCCTCTTACGAGGTATACCCACTAAACCTCCTACGGAGCCGCGGGGAAAAACCAGGCCGGAACCCTTATCGGACAACTTCGGCACTGGCCCGCGTGTCTTGCGCCCAGACGGGTCACGTCACCGTTTCGGGAAACTTAGAGGTCACCTAAGCATCCCTCGTCTCGCTTTCCCCGAAGAACGGATTGCACGAAGAGCGCAGCCGCTCTCCAGGAGTCTTCATTTCGAAGCATCGCCCCCACCACGACGTCCGGGGTCAGATCGCCGACAGCAGAGACGAGCCTCCTCCTGTCTTCAGCGAAACGACTGCACCGGAAGAAAGTATGATGAGCATCATCCACCTCCTCCGGGCAGTAACTACACTGAGGTGACCTCACCTTCCCCATGCGGAAAAGGTATTCCCTGAAGTACCCGTGGCCCGTCAGGAATTGACACAAGAAAAAGTAAATTTCCCCAAATGCACGGCTCAACCACGGGCTTATGTCTCTGATGAGACGAAACGTCCATCGCCCTTCCAGTCCACCGTTCCACCGCTCTTGCCAAACTCGCAGAGTTTCGAGTCTGGCTTCCACAGCAGCTTGGTCTCTTCCGAGATCAGGGGCACGGCGAAAGATGTTCTGCCTCTCAGCGGCGAGCAGATCAAGGGGAAACACTCCAGCCACTACCATTACTAAACTAAACAACATTGGTAAACATGAACATAAAGGTATTAATCAGAAACATGCAGTAGTTTATTTTTAACATCGGTGGAACAACAAATATTTACACTTACTTGTATAATTTTAGTACTTGAGACTATACATTATACAAAACACAAAGATCAACTTATTTTTATAATTTTACTTTTTTATCTGAAAAACTATAGAGCTGGAATAAGAATCGACGAAATAAATTATAAGAATTTTATAATTTTTATTGCGGTATGCATGACAGATGCGCCTTCGGGCATTTGAGCCCAAGAGAGGGATGTAAGAGGTATAAACATTGGTAAAAAAAACATATTTTCTATAAAAGATAATTTTTGTTATAAATTAACTGATTTCATTTAATAAAAAAATATATTTAATCAATCCTTATAAATCTATAAGCCACAATTCTAAATATATTAAAATATGTAAAAGGAATAATTTTAGATCGTCCTTCTGACAGTGCCTGTGTAAAAACACCATCAGTTTTTTTTTCGTAAATATGTCAACAACATCATTTAAACATTTATTTTATTTATTTATTTGCTTTTTTATGTAAACATTAGAATTTGGAATACAGTCCACTTATTAAAATGAAACCAGGTTAGATAATTTTGCGTGGTTTACTGATATTCATTTGTATTATTTTATATTAATTCATTGGTCCTTCGATCCAGATTTGAAGCGAACTACGGATACTAACCAACTGATGGGTCAGTTACCTCAAAACAGAGTTCAACCTTCAAAACCTTTTTCCTACTGTGGATTAAAATATTTTGGACCTGTTTATATTCATTCAACTAAGAACGAGAGGGCTAAGTCATAAAAGCATATGTGTCTCTTTATATGCCTCTCTACGAAAGCCATACACCTTGAACTTGTAAAATATTTAACTATTAAAACGTTGAATACCTCGTAGAGGTAAACCGTATAAAATATTCTCTGACAATGTAAAAACCTTTGTTGGTGCTGACAAGGAATTAAAGGAGTTGAGCAATTTGTGGATTTAAGAAAATCACAAGAACAATGTTCAATCGATGTTAGCTGAACAAGCAATCAGTTGGAGCTTCATTCCTCCTCACTCACCAAATTTTGAAGTTTTATAGGAATCTGAAGTTCAGATAGTGAAATATCCCTTGAAGCGTGTAACTCAGAACAATTAACATTTAATGAAATGTACACTTTAGTCGTACAGATCGAAGCTTGTGTTAATTCATGCCCTTTAAAACCCATGTCTAGTGATCCGAACAATCTTACTTTTCTAACACCAGCACATTTCCTCATTGGAATTTCTTTTATCAGTAGTCTTGAACCTGTCTTACAAAACTGAAAATAAATAAACTTTCTCGTTTTAAACATGTACAACAGCTTTTACAACAATTTTAGGGCAGATGGAGTAAGGAATACTTGAATGAATTACAAGAAATGGCAAAGTGGAATATAAAAAACCCAATATAAATATTGGTCATGCCATGTTAATTAAAGATAATAATTTTCACTTTGCTCTTAGAAACTTGGGCAAGTCATCGAGTTACATCCAGAAAAAGAAAAATTTTGCGACTTTATACTTTAAAAACAAAGGATGGACTAATAAAACGACCAATTTAAAAAGTTCTGTAAATATATCAAAAACTAATTCAAACATTTGTTTTCCTTATTTATAACTTGTTTTGTTGTGTAAACATTACGATTTGAAATATAGTCTACTTATTAAAACAAAACCAGGTTGATCATTTTTATGTGTTTTAGGTTACTGACATTTATTAATGTTATTATGTTTTCATTCAGTGCCTACGTATTTTTGCTTATCACTTTAACAATGTGTACAAGTTTTTCTTGCAGTTCAATATCTGAATGTTATAGTTTTAAAATGTATTACTGCGTATTAAAAACTTAAATATGCTAAGATAACTGTTGCTAACAGAACTTCTCCGTGAATTCTAAACCGATTACGATGACGGTCTCTATAATCAGATCACTTCGCTATTTTCTCAGCTAAGAGCTGTTTACGTTTGTCGATATATATAAATAAACAACTACAATTCATCATCGGTCTTTACAGTCATTATCGTTATGTTTTATTGAGGACTGTTTAAATTATTCACATCAAAGTGATGAACTGAGAAAGAATCAAATAATACAAATAAATGATATTATACGTAAACATTGTTTATAAATTGAAACAAAACCAACAAGTGTTACACTTAACATTAAAATATGAACTGACAATTTATTTCTTATCAAAATATTTTGATTTTTCCAAACAGGAGGAGGAGAATGCTCATGGACTCAAAATAAAAACTACACAACACACATAATTAGTTTTGAGAAAATCAGGAAATCAGTTCCGCACCAAGGCTAGCCACGTGCGTTCAACCTCTACCTACGTCACTGCTCGGTGTAAACTCCGGTCACTTTGGAAATTATTTTTCCTTTATTATTTACCTAATGACTTAAATAAAAACATCTTTGCAATCAATAAGCACAATCTTCCCTTTTTATAACATTTCTAAAAAGGGATCCAACCCAACATACATATTAAGTTACTGCTAACCTAACTAAGACGGTCATGAGTGATCCTCTCACTAACACAGGTTAGGTTTTACCGATGTGTTGGTTAAATTCTCACCGAGTTCAAGGTAAAATAATATTAATAATCCTTGGGTTACTGAAAACTATTTATACTCATAGATTGGTGTTTACTATGCTGTAAGGCTATATTTAACCGACATTAGTAGGTCAAACTTAACGATTAGTTAGATAAGCCACTCGGTCCCAAATAACCGTATCTACTTTGACTAAAGTTAGTTGCTAATGATCTTGAGGCACTGGTTGCTAGTAACCAACATAATTTACTAATTTTACTATCGTTATTTTTCGTAACTTTAGTTTACGTCAAAAATTAGTTTTATCTTATTGACATGTGGTTTTTGATGTTAGGAAATGTAAAGATCAGTAGGAAATCATTCTTTACATGTAGGAACTAGAGTTTTAAAGCAATGCTTAACAATTTTAGATTCATTAATTTATCAAACCTCCTCGTGTAAAGTTTTGCTCTTGCTCTTTGTAGGATAGCGGGAGGGAAGCTGCAGTCACCCCACACAATTATCTGAACGACCACATCGCAACGTAATTGTTTGTGACAGCTCACCGCAGCCTTTATAACTGGATGGAAAATTTCTATTATAGTTTAGTTATACATTCAGTTATGTCTTGAAAATACATTCAGTCTTTTTTATAAGCGAAATTGTATCGTCAGTAATTTTGTTTTAAGATATATAAATAATAAAACACGAAAATAACTTGTATTTAAACCAAAACCAAAACAATTTCATGTAACCAAAGGATGGTAAGGTTTGACCTGAAAACTGCCACAATTTTTATTTTGAGGTGAGCCGATAGCAAGATTGACTAGGGTAGCAACAAAAAAATACATACTGAGTCAAATCATTCTTTTCAGTCAATCATTAATTATTGAATATTTACGAAATATATTAAGGATAAGAGTTAAAACTTAACATTATTTATAATCCGTTTGTTAATGTCAAAGGTAGTTTTTGTTCCTCTCCCAAACATAATCTTTACAACGAGTGTGCCAACACTGTATTGTAAATTACTACCTTATACGAGTAACCTCAAATCGCAAAGTAATATCCTGTTGCATGGTACTAAGCAGAAAAAATGTACAAAAATGATTTGAAGGATAAAACTTATAGTTAGCCTTATCACTTTTCCCTAAAAAAATGTATTAAAATATAAAATTAATTAACTGTAGTTAAATATCAAACTACTTCAGCAAGTTGGGAGTTTTTTTCAACCAGTATCCCGCAAAAACGTAGTTTTCTCTTTATTTAAAGAATGGGAGTGGGTTTGAATCAAAGGGTTTCGATTCAAAACAATATTAGCTGTAGCACAAACCAGTCTCGATATCATCCCGTTGCTCATGAAAGCTCTATAGTGGTTGTTTAAGTATGGTTTAATGAGCACTTCACACGACAGTCAAAATCCGCTGCATATAAATTTGACCTTAATAAGTTAATACAATTTTAAAATTGTAAAAGTTTTTTGGCCAACACATTAGGATAAATAGGATAAATATGACCAGGAAGCAAACACAATAAATAGTATGCAAACCCTTCTAAAAATAAAATAATAATGAATAACAAGAAAATGCACACACCAAATGGCGTCTTTACCTGTAAGTGAAGCACAATTGTATTTTATAATCAACTGTTGATTCGGCGTCTATAATAAAATGTTTTTTCATAAGGATTTTTTATCACATGCAAAGTTTACATAATATTTTGGTTGTAATAAAAACAAAACGAAGTTTTAATCTTAGTTGAAAACGTATTGATAATACGATAGTTTTATTTAGATAACCCCAAAATAAATTATTCTATATCTCTTCTTAACAGACATGAGGCATGCACAATAATAGAGTCCTCGGAGGATAAGCCATTAGTTTGTACTTCAAGGGCGCGCTAGAAAGCTCTCTCAGGGCCTCCCGTCTCATGTAACGACCACAGAGCACTTCACTTCTAGATTTTATTTTAAAAACATCTGTAACAAGTCATTAGAGATGAATTTTAATACTTTTTCCAGATATTCATTATAAAAGGTTTTAATCTAAGGTTTATTAAACAGTGACTTTATAATTAAGAAGAAATACATAAAATGCAGTTGATATATTTTATGAATTTACTTTTTACTTAGTTAAAAATTCAAATTTTTACATTTTAGCGAATTTACTCTAAAAGGAAGAACAAACGAAGCTATACTTAGCATTAACTGTTTAAAGAAGAACCAGCTTTAATTAAAGAGAATCCAGACAATCGTTTTTTAACATCGCTTTTCAATAATAAGCAAAACCATATTAATCTATCTGATTACAATCTCAACCAAAATGAAATCAAAGTGATCGAAAAAGGTTTTAATTTTGCCCTGACACCCCGTTTTGATCACATGAAATTGGTATCAAATGGTTTGGATTTTGCAAAAAAGGTGAGAAATAAACATCACTTGTCAAATAGATTTGATCCCATTAATGGCATTGCTAACACTAATTCAGATAATGTTGAACAATGTCTTATCAAGTTCAAACCTAAATCAGAGTATGAGCCTCAACACCTAAATCCAATTGAACAATTTCTTAATTTCTTAATGTAATTCTAAAAAATATTTCTGATCCTGGTTTTCAAGAGAGCCTACCAAAATATAACAACTTAACAACGGATGAACGGAAAGCTATTAATTCCCTCCGTAGAAACAAAGATATTATAATTCTTCCTGCTGAAAAAAGTGACATGTCTGTAATAATGAATATTGAAGATTATATTAAAGAAGCGGAAAGACAACTTAATGACAGCTCAACATATAAATTGCTAGTCAAAGATTTGACTAATAACTTCTCTTCTGAAGTTGAAAAATATGTTAAAACTAATAGATTAAAGGAAGGATTGAATGGATCCTCTATCAGGTTGCTTATCCAAAAGAATCCAAAATTCCTATTTTTATATATTGCCAAAGATACACAGACACTATGCCACCACCAGAAAGACCAATAGTTTCATCTATCTCATCTCCCAACGAGCGGATTTCTGCATTTGTGGATGCTAATCTTCAAGATATCGTTCAAAACTTACCACCATATGTGAAAAACTCAAATGAATTTTTAGAAAAGTTGAAATATGTCAGACAACCACTCCCTCAAGAAACTCTTTTAGTAACAATAGATGTCACTTCCTTATACACAAATATTTTGCACTCAGAGGGAATAAAAAGTGCCGAACATTACCTAGAGACACGAACAGCGAAATCTCCTTCTACGACGTTTCTGTCTACACTAATTAATTTAATACTGACCATGAATTGTTTCCGATTCGAGGATTCATTCTACTTACAGCAAAAAGGTACTGCAATGGGAACAAGAATGGCGCCTTCTTATGCTAACCTGTTTATGGGTAAGATGGAAGAGGATTTCTTAGCCTCCCAGTCTCACAAACCTATATTCTGGAAACGATATATAGAAGATGTATTCATGATATGGACATATGGTCGTGATAAACTGGAAAACTTCTTACTGTTCCTGAATACTTTTAGTAATCTAAAATTTACATGGACCATATCCATATCATCTGTTACGTTTCTAGATGTGAACGTGTATATAGATAAAGGAATTTTTAAAAATAACATAAATGTCAAAAGTACAAACACGTTCCAATATCTACATTATGGAATCTGTCATCCTCCACACATAAAAAAGTCTATCCCAAAAGGTCTGACAAAAAGAGTAATGAATTTATGAACCGAGAGAAAACACATTGAAAATTATGTTGAGAACCTACTAATAGCTTTCACTAAAAGAGGTTATCCACGGAAGCTTCTTAACTCTAAACTTAACACTAGGACTATAAAAGTAAAGAATAAACCATCTTTTGAGAAAGAAGATCCAAAATTTATAAACACTTACCACCCTGGGTTATACAAACTTAATAACATAATGCGAATAGCTTATAATGTATTACAGCAATGTTCTTCTACAAATATAATATTTAAAAAGATTCCTAGAATAATATTTCGAAGACCTCCTGTATTAAAAGAAATATTATCAAAACCTAAACTTCCTTCTAAACACGAACAGATGAAAACAGAACAAAAGAATAAAGTAAAACCCTGCAAGAAACCAACATGTCTCGTTTGTAAAATGATGCCATGTTCATCGACATTCTCGAGTCATATAACAAATCAAACATACCCCATTACAAAAAACATGTCCTGTGATATCAAACATCGTGTATCAAGTTAAATGCAGTAAGTGCCCTAAGGATTATATAGGATCAACCATAAACACATTGAGAATAAGAGTTACAGGTCATAGGTATGCCTTCAAGCATGGGAAGATGGAACAGCCACTGGTCAAACACGCCGATCATCACAAGGAATCTTTTGAAGAACTATATACAATTGTACCGATTCGGCAATTAAGGAAAGACTCCATGACACAACATCTGAGATATATGGAACAAGCTCACCAAATGGTTTTTAAATCTAAGTTCCCCTCATGGACTGAATTTGAGACAGATTGTGCCACAGATGTTATTTAATGGCCAATTTACATGTGATCTTTATTTATATTTTCGTTCTTTAATTTTGTTAGATGTTATAGTTTTTATTTATACTTATTATACTTTTATTTTACACACCTGAAGAAGCGAAATGCGAAATATAGTGTAATGTATCGAATTTTTCAGTTCCTTATTGAGTTGTAAGCTTATATATATATATAGTATTTATATATATTATATATATATACTATATATATGTATTTATATAGTATATTTATATACATACAGTTTCAAACGAATGGTGTTTTTGGGGTCTGGGGACCTCAAAACGAAAAGTTATCATGGTACCGGGCCTAGGTCTTACCATGCCGACTACGGTAATAGCTTCTTCCCCATAGGGGAGATTCGCTAAAAGGTAAACTAAATTGTATTACAAAATAAATGAAAAAGTGCATGTCATTTTTTATTAATGATTTATAAACTTTTTTTTCATTTTTATTTTCTCTTTTTTCGGTTATTTTGATTCGTACAACCAATGATATATTTTGGAAGCTAACTTTGAATGAAAGTTTATTTTAAATCCTTATAACAATGGATTATACACAAGTTATTATTGAAATTAAGGTTTGGATATTACTTTCAATTAAATTAAACCAGGTGACAGAAACCTGCGTGCGAACCAACATTAAAAAGAACGCGGGCCAGGTAAATGTACCCGACTAATGGTCGAGTAACAATGAGGGATGGCATGACGTCAGAGCTGGTGTTTTAGGGGAGGGGGATGAGCCAGTTTCACTCCTGGCTTTGTCGCTGTGAAACTCAATTACACAATCGTTCCAGCTTTAGTCAAACATAACGTTATCGTGAATATTTACTGTCGTTGATTTTAACTGACTATAGCAGTAAAACTGTCTGTTATGGGATTGATTCTTAGACTAGGAACAGTGTAAATATTTGGCGATAATTTTACCATAAAATTTACTAATAAACATTAAATTAGTAAATAAAATTAGTAAGATGTAGTTTTAAAATAACTTTGTGCTCACGTTTGCAATACGTAGTATAAATCGAGAAAGCAAACTTTGTTAGCCATAACAGTCGGATTGCAAATTAAAAGAAATGGTTCCTACCCTCACAGCCTAGAATAGATCCTCTGTACCATAATGCTTACGTAGGAAGAGCACCGTTCACTTGCAAACATCGGTAGAGCCGATTGCATTAAGACAGAAATGTGACCGACTGAGCTCCATGCAGAGTAGGTTATATAGATTCAGAATCTATAAAACAACCATGTATACAAGTACTGCATAGGAAGCCGCTGCTGGTTTTAAAATCAGGCGCTCTTAACTGATTCGCTTGGAATCAATTATGGATTAAAAAGCTTATATTCTCCAAAGTAAACCTTCACTTAAATGATATTCACATAGAAATACACTTTTTAAAACCACAATTTAAACTTTCAATATATAAAAATAAAACTTTGTATTTTTTATGACCAGAGGCATATTAATATTATTAATATTAATTATTAATATTAATATTAATATTATGAGCAGAGGCAAACATTAATTTTATTTTAATATGGCTCATATTACTGTGAAAGAGGAAAGAAGTTTTGAGGCACAATAAGAAAAGTAGATAAGCATTTTATGGCTGCTGCGGATCCTCGGTTTTTTGCGACTGTTTCAGAAAGAATATTTTTAGTGAATTTCCTATGGAAAGTGAATTATTAGCATGACCTGCACGGGAAACTTAAGCCCGGGACCACCATAGAAGTTCCTAACGTGACCCCCTGAATACGTTTTGGTGGTCGTTCAAATTGTTGTGTATATATGGACATATATTTTTATAGAAACACAAAAACTATCAAAGAATTAAGTTTATATTTCGGTTTCCCATCTTCAGAACTTCCACATTGTAAAACAAATAAGATAAACAAATCTTAAAGATAACAAAAAATGATAAAGTAAAAACATCTGTATCATTATATCAATTTTCATATGGTCTTGTTTGTGGTATGATGGAGGTGTTTGCCATGGACATATTTTTTCTTTGATTTATATGTATAAAACGTCAATTTTAATATTTTTAAATTATCTGGCAGGCTTGTTCAGGGCTCCTGAGTGATGGCACGGAGAACTTATTCTCTAGCTGCCTAATCGGCTTAACTTTGTATGTGTTTTCAAAAGTGTCACCACCACACCGTGTTATTTTCTATAAAATAACTACTAACCAATTGGCTTTGTCATGTTGTGGTAACTGAGGGCATACCGATGACCTGTCATTCGGACATAAGGTGTTGGTTGTTGAGCCTATATTGTTCTTGAGACACTTCTTGCACTGGATCTGGTACACTATATTTCTTGTCTCGCAACTTAATCTTCCTAATATCTTATATGTTTTAGCTGTAGAACTAATGGTAAAGGTTTTGGATTCTTCCATTTGTTTGCAGACTAGACAGCAAGGTTTTTAGCAAGGGCGCGACCCAAATCCACTACTATTATTATCATGCTGGGTGGTTTTGAAATGAAATCCTTCAATGTTGGTGGTCTTTTGGAAACTACTCTGGGTGGCGATTTGAATATTTCACTTGTTAAGTCTGGATAATTTTATAGGAAATTTTGATTATATTGTTCAACTTGTGTAAGCCAGGATAAAATTCAGTATTTAATTTAGGGCTGTTATTATTGAAAAGAGTTGGGTTTCTTTGCTGAGAGGACTTATTTTGAGTTACAAGTTTTTGTTCTAATCATTTTAGTGGATATCCTCTTTTGATGAACAGATTTCAGCGAATTTCCCCAATGGGGAAGAAGCTATTACCGTAGGTCTCATGGTAAAACTTTAAGCCCGAGACCATGATAACTTTTTGTTCTGAGGTCCCCAGATGCCAAAAACACTATTCGTTCAAATTTATATATTTGTATATATCTATCTATATACGTGTCCGTGAATGCGATAACTTGAGTAAAAAACGTCCGATTTCGATAAAATTTAGCTCAAATGTGCAAAGTAACATTAATGACTTTAAGTTCGAAAACCAGAAAAATCGGACCATGGGAAGGGGGGTTTATGGGGGTTTTAAATTTTCCAAAAATAAGTTTTTTGCATTTTTCACCCTAACATTTTTAAAAACTTAATTTTGGTTTTGACCATGTTATAGAGCTTAACAAACCAAATAATATAGCATTTGCATAAAAACCTATTGTTTGTGTTCCTTGTTTCAGCAAATCTACGTACTCATTACCAACGTTATTCTTATGGAGAATAATTAAAATTGTCTAGGCCTACATCGCTTATATGTGAATATATTTTAATGAAACTTGGTATGTGGCTTTATGTGGTATTAGACATATATTACGCTTTGGAAATTTGCTGAGTATGCAGGTGTGCTGCAACGGGGGTGTTTTTTTTCCACGTATTCTTGTAAGTGTTCTTCTTCACTACACAGTTTTGTAGCTCTTGTGACAACACTTTTAGGAATTGATTTTTCACATACAAAGGATGGCAACTTTTGCAGTGCAAATACTGAAAAGTGTTCGTTGGTTTGACATTAATTTTATGTTTAATAAGGTTGTTCTGTATTAATACGTTTATGTCAAGAAAGGCGAGTGATTCAGATGGAATTGCTCACATAAACTTTAGGTTAGTTAACATTATTCAGTTACTGTAAAAAAAACCTTTAGTTTGTCTATCCATTGGTCTATATCATGAACACGTCATCAATAAATCGCATCCAGCAAAGTGGTTCCAAAGACTGAGTGTTTAAAAATTCGTTTTCAAGCTTAGTCATGAACAACCATCGCTGTTTCTATTTTTTGTAGGGAATGTTTCTTCTGAAATCGAAAACAGTTACAAGTCAAAATAAAACTTATTAGTGTCACTAGGGAAATTGTGCTTGGTTTAGCATCAGTTTGTCTAGTGTCTAGGAAACCTTTTACCGCTCGAATACCTTCATCATGGTCAATGTTTGTGTACAAAGATACAACATCCATTATAACAAGCTGGGCATCTTGAGGTAGTGGTTCAGGTATTTCAAGCAACTTTTCAATAAAATTGTGAGTGTTTTTAATGTATTATGGAATTCTTTTACAGAAGGCTGTAGAAATGTATTTACGTAAGCTGATATTCTTTCAGTTGGGGATCCTATTGACGCAACGATTCAAGCCGATTGAAGCAACCTTTTAGGGGAGGGGGAATTCCTTTATGGACCGGAGTGTCTGGGTTTTTGTTGCTTAGCATATCAATAAAAAAATTACTAAGACCGTCTGATGTTGCGTTTTTAAGAACATAGTCGGTTATTTTGTCGTTTTTTGCTGGGTTTCATCTCTCTGTAGAACTGATATGTTTCAGGGTCATTTAGTTGTCTGAATGCTTCCTCAATATAGTCTGATTTATTCATTATTAAGCACACATCTCCTTTATCGGCAGCTAAAATGATAATGTCAGTGTTATTTTTCAAAGATGTTATCGCTTGGAACTTTTGATTTGAGAGGTTTTATCGTTTAGGCAGGTCAGAGGGAAAGACTGGATTCGAAAGTACAACATTTATAAACTGTTCTATAGGATGATCAGAACGTTGTAAGAAAGGTCGCTTGGTTTTTACAAAAATTAATACTTAAAGTAAATTATAAAATTGAGAGCACTTGTCAATAGTGAGAGGTTTACTACTAATCACTTGATTGGAGAGTTTAGGATCATAAATAATGTAATGCTCCGTTTCTGATCAATAACAAGTATAATACAAATAAAAATATACAGTTACAATAATTTGATAATTATGAACTCTTGTGAATGTTTTCAGAGATAATTAGATTGGTATTCGTATTTTAAACTATATTTCCTTTATCAATGAATCAAATATTAGAATTATTTTACATACATATGAATAAAATTTAAATTTATCTTTAAAGTAAACCGTCTAATTAAAATGCAAATTAATGAATGTTCGCTTTTGAAACATTCTTCTTATAATTATAAATTGTATTACACTCCTGTGAATTTGATGTTACGCATGCTGTGTGCGAACTCATTTTTAAATTGAATCATCGATATATGGCAATAATTGTTCAATGTGCTAACAATAAACGCAAAAATTCAGTACAATATCGAGTGAAAGCGAAACCTCCCACCATCACCAGCAAAAGTCTTCTAATATTAAACTTGCCTCCGGCGGTCATGTTTTATCCCTTACAACCAACTTATTTATGTGCTATTGATTCTGTTCATCAAATACAAGGGAAAAACTATAGGATATTGCTTGAGGATACGGGTTATCATGTAGCTACTATAATAGTGGCCAAATAAATTGTCAGTTGAGGGCGTGGTTTACCGGGCTAAAAACCAAGATCAGTCAATAGTAGACGTGCTGCATTGCCAAATCTCCAAACCCGCTGATCGGAGTAACAATTGAATAATGTTTTTTTTTATAGCAAAATGGCAACGAGACATCGTACTGCCATGCTATTGGCTGCAGCCCAACTGTCAATTTATTTACCGCTATTATAAATTTAAGTATTGGCATTTTAAAGTATAAACATAAAATCTAACAACAAACAATAACTCAATTACAAAGTTTAGTAAGAAATATATTATACAAAATTTTAACGATGACAAAATATAAATTAAATTAAATATTATTTCCAGCACAAATTGTATAAAGACTGCCCCTTATAAGGGTGGTAAAAAATGTATATCTTATGTTCTGACCTAGTTTAAGGACACAACCAATTGGTACAATGTATTAAAATGTATTGATGTATTACTCTGAAAGTAGTTTCAACAGTTAATTTGTAACAGAGGTTCAGTTAAGATAATAATAATGAATTACACAGTTAATAATTACTCTCTTATATTCTCGGAATGTCTGGTGTGCATCCAGATTGTCAGATGACTCTTTATATGCTGAGGTGGCTTGATTTATCTCTATAATGGAATATCGTTTATCGATATATTATTTCTCCCTCTGGATATATAATTTTTTTATACAACTGAGACATTTTAAGTCAGTGTCTCAGGAAATAAAAATAAAAATAAAATTACGGTTTGTTCTGAATGCTAGCAATACACCAATACTATGGAACTATACAAGGTTGGACATTATTTTATTATGTATTTTATTTATTTGTATAGACCTACAGTTTTTCCGGACCAGGTCTCTGACAACGTATGTCTGACGCCCACCCTCCACAAAAATGGAAGGATTTTTGATAATCTGAGAAAAATACTGTATCTGAAGACCGATAAGCCTAGAGGAATTAGCCATCATCATTAAGTATCATTAGAGCTAATCTGTTTGTCTTTATTTAAATTTTTTAAATCAGATTAGCATGCTGCAAATAGTTCTTAGTGGGAACTACCAAACTGTCATGCGATTGTAGTCCAATCTGAGGTTGCCAAACCACCACGATCATTTGGGAAGACTAGGAAGGGTCAGGAGTAGAATGACTACTTCTACAGTCAGGTCACAAAAATCTGAAGGTTCGAAACCGCAACGATCAGGAAGTCTGATCGGGAAAAACAGTAATTTTATTTCCCTGGTCATCTTGTTTATGGTAATGTATAAACGCCATTGGCCTTTTAAAAGTTTTGGAAGGGGCTGGCCCAATTCCCTCTCTAGTTACGGTATACAATCGACATGTTCATAAAGAGAAACCCAGTGAAAAATGAAAGCCGGGTCCAGTGTCGAACCTTAACAACATTTTCAGATGTTGCTCAGATTCGATCTGGTGAATCTCACATTCCCACATTTCCTATGCAAACGCCTAACGCGCTTCCTTAGTATAATACAACATAATCTTAAAAGTGACGGCTGGTTTTAAAGTGGTACCAATCAAAATAAGGACAATATAGTACTAATAATTAATTAATAGTACCTATGTATCAAACAGACGCAAATATCAATTTCGAATAATTGGTTTTTATCAATACTTACATTCTGCAAATGACATACTGTCAGAAAACAAAATTTATCGTTTAACTTAAAATCATGGTCTTTTACAGTTTCTCTTTTTTGTAATCGTTTCTCTTACTCTTAACAAAAGAAGCACTTGTGGTGTAGTGGGTAACAGAACTGGCATTATCGCTGGAATTTCGGGTTCGAATCCAAACCGTGTCAGGTGATATTTTTTGTCACGAATTTTTAATTTTTGTATTTGTATCATATTTTGAATGCATATTTAATACGTTTCAATTATAAAATATGTTATGTTTTATGTTTTTAATTTATATATTTTTTTATTAAAGGTTAATCAGGTTCCAATCAGAACCATATCAGATTATCATTAGACCTGATCAGAACCTGATCTGAATTCGTCCCATAATTGGGTCCAATTCTGATCGGATTTGGTTCAGGTCTGATCAGGAACAATTTGGATCAGACCTGATTGAACATTTTCATATCATCAAGTCAACATTCAATTCAACATTTTCAAGTCATCAGACTTGCAGTTCATATTGGTCAGATTAATACATCTATATCACAATGCATTGATAATAAAAGTACTGTATGAGAATATAATGATTTAGCCACAAAAGAAATTTGTCATCAATATATAATAAAATGTATAGGCCAAATATTTATGTTTTAGCGAATTTCCCCTATAGGGAAGAATCCATTACCGTAGGTGGCATGGTAACAGTTCAGCCCGATACCATGATAACTTTCTATTTATAGGTCCCCAGATGTCAAAAACACTATTCGTTAACATTATATATATATATATATATATATATATATATATATATATATATATATATATATATATGTGTGTGTGTGTGTGTCCGTTAACACGATAACTGGACTAAAAATCGTATTATTTCAATGAAATTTGGCTCAAATGAGTAAAGTGATATTCATGACTTTAAGTTCGAAAACCAGAAAAATCGGACTATGGGAAGGGGGTTTTATGGGGGTTTACAATTTTCCAAAAATCTGTTTTTTGCATTTTTCCCCCTAAAATTTGTAATACACTTAATTTTGGTTTCAACCATTTTATAAAGCTTAAAAACACAAATAATATAGTATTTTGATTCATTAACCTAGGTTAAGTGGTTGCGGAGAAAATCCAAAAATCGTGCTCATAAAATCTCCCATGTTAATCTTAAGGGAAAAAGCTTTTTTTTCTTTACCTTAGTTAATTTTTATGTAAACCTCACAATTGCTTTTACTTATCAGTTCAGCTCTACAAAACAATTATTTTGGTGTTTAAAATGTTATTCGTGCCCAACCGTTGCAGAGATATTCAAAGTGCTAAACACAGTACGTTGTCCAATGTTCTCCTTATGGAAACTAATTAAAATTTGATATCTCGATAATTTATGAATGCATGTTGATGAAACATGGCATGTGGCTTCACCTAGTACTGGTATGTTGATATTAGCACAAAAAAATAATTCGTTGCCGGTTTTCCCCGGAGCAGCAAACCTGTTTACTTAGCCCCCATGTTATTCTTATGGAGAATAAGTAAAATGTAATATCTCTCTTAACTATGAACATAAATTAATAAAACTTGGTATGCATCTTCGAATTGTTAAGTTACATTGGTGCATAAAAACATTATAAGTGCATAAAAACACATATTTTGTGTTCCTTGTTGCAGTAAACCAGCGTACTCAGCTTTCAATGTTTATTCTTATGGAGAATAAATAAAATGCTAGTCTCTATATAATTTTTTTCGTGTATTTTTATGAAACTTGGTGAGTGGCTTTATGTGGTAGTGAGAAACATATACATGCATTGGAAATTCGCTGAGTACGCAGGTTTGCTGTTACGGGGGTATTTTATTTTATTATTTATTTTCTGCGGCGCAAATTACAGTTATTTCAAAAGCAAAACTTAGGAAGGAGGTGAAGACTATTCCAAGCGAGTTGAACAAAGAATTCGGGCTGTAAAAGGTTGCGGAAATACTCATTAGTAACAGCGATTACATCTTCTGTACAGTGCGAAGATAAATTCTTCTGGGAACTCGTGGTAACCTAAAATAGTTCTGTAAACATGTTATGGGCAAAGTTTTGCAATTTATTGAATGCGGTTATTGAAAATTGAATGTCTCTTGATACGCTCTACATTCATTAATAACTTCTTACAAGGCAATTTCATGTCCTTATTTTGTAAAAAAAATTTGTTTAAGACGCTCGTGGCAGTAGTTTGAGTTAAACGATGAGAATATTAAATTTAATTACACCTTTCTAAGGCATCAAGGTAGTTAAGCGGGTTAGCGCAGCTAACGGTATTTTTCCCTCTCTAATCCACTTACTGTAAATAGTTTGTACATTATCAGTTATATTAAATATCAGGAAAACAATAATACGAATAATATCTTTTAAAGATATATAAATAATGTTTTATCCCCCAAAAAATGTATTTTATTCTCAAATAATAACTATGCTATGATTATTATTATCATCAAGATATAATTAAAATCTTGCGTACATAATAAGTACATAGGAAAATGGGTTTAAAATATACGTAAATCCCAGTGTTATTTTCGATTATATAACTTTCGCTAATATTTTATAAAGAAGGCATATTTTTGAAGATATAATCCTTTTACACATATATGTGAAACTGAATTAGAATTGGGGGCTTTTACATGTAAGTTATAAAAACAATCAGGATAGGTGTATTTTTGTAAGAGATATTTTTATATTAAAAGAGAAAATCACCCTTGCACTGATATGTATTTGGTATACCACCCTTACTACATACTAAATACAAAATATAAGTTTTAAAATTAATAGCCAAGTAATAATTTTACAGCCAGTCAACAATTAATTGAAAAAAACACGTAACAAATTTAGCTGCAGATAATTGGTCAAGTACAAATTAATTTGGAGTGGTTGAAAAAAGTTACAAAGCCTCTTGTCATATAACAAATTTTGCTAATTTTGTAATTGAAAATTATATGTTATGCTGTTTTGAGGTGAAATAAAACTTCAAAACGTTTCTGTTACAAACCTTCCTTTAAAACCTTTTGCCAAATTATTATATAAACACCAATTGTATTTAAAAATTTGGTTAATTAAACTAGAACCCATATATTTTGTCTCAGAGATTTTTTGCGACAGCAAAGTTACTTTTGGTGATTTAGTTTTTAAGGTGGAGCTAACATATTATTTTTTATTTTCTCATAGATTATTCAGTAACTTACCGCAATTATTTTCATCTAAGAGGACAAATAATTTGTAATACCGAAGCTAAAACCCATAAGCCATAACAATGCTTTACAATTGTATCCAGTAGACTCGTTACTCATTACTCTAAACATTCGTGTTATTATACAAAATACATTCAGCCATAAGTAAATATAAACGATATTGCATGCAGCACGCTGACGTGATGGAAGTGAATTTCCGCATTAAAACCTTAAAAAGATCAAATAAAGGGTTTAAACCAACACTGGTATTATTTTTTGAAAATTGAAAAATTTTGTTTTTTGGCTCTATTGATGCTCCTGGTTATATTTAAATTCAATAATAGGATGCCAATGTTTTACATTATAAAGTTAGAATGAGGTATTGTCGGGATTACAAGTTGGTATAGAGATATGCGGGGTGATAAAACGATATTAAGATATTAAAAACAGCCTTTTCCAGTGTAAAATCCCCATTAGACAACGTACTGTATTTTGACAATTAACATTTTCTTTAATAACTCGGTAAGTACTTGTGCTATAATAATGAGATAGGGCTTAAAATCTTTGGCTTTTTATGTACAATAAGTTAATGTGCAATAAATGTAGATTTAGGGCTTTTCTGATCGCTTTTGGGCCCAAAAACTCAAAATTTAAAAACTTAAAATCCCCAAAAAAAGAGGGTTAGAGTTTCCGATTGTTTTGCCCAACGAACTGGTACAACTGATTATAAAAAGGAATGTCTCTATCAAATTTGAAGTAAATCGGACAAAATTGCGACCGCTAGAGTGCGAAAATATATATCAAGTTTTTAGAGACCCCTTAAAACGTGATCAGGGGGGTCACGTTAGGAACTTCTATGCTGGTCCTGGGCTTAAGTCTCACCTTGTGGGTCATGCTAATAGTTCACTTTTATATAGGAAATTCGCTAACAAATACTTTAAGGAAATAGTCAGTTACTGCACTTGTCGTGGTTTAATTGTGTATGATTGTAATACATTTTATCAAGTTTTTATGTCAGGATATGAAAAGTTTAAGATCACTAATAATTTAATTAATAATTTATATATTGCTAAATTGTTTAGTTGAATTCATTATATGCTTTATTATATCTCAAGTTGTAAGATAAGAGAAGAAACAATCCTTATAGATTTAAAAATTACAAAATGTTATTTCACAATTTGCTTTTAATCTAGAGCAAAAGACGGTCTATAAACCTCATACACTTATGCAGGATGTTATGATCTAATATCTCGTTAGAAACCCAAATATAATAAACATTCTTTTCATAATGTATGTATTTCAATATTTTAAAGCTTGAAATGGTTGTTAATCATCGGTCGCTCGTTATCACTGTATCACGTATCGCTCGTTATCGCACTTACGTAAGTGCCATCGATGATAAAATTTAAATTAAATTACTTTTACCATGCTAAGATTAATTTTGAGAAAAATAAAACTATTACAGCAGCCTGTTGCAGCAATAACATAGAGGCAGTGATAGTGTTTTTAATTTTGTAGTAATTAAATAAGAAAAACTTGATGTATGTATATATGTTAAACATTTCAAATAGACAATTATTTTGATGTGTTCGAAATAAAAAAAGCAACAAGTTACTGTTATTTTAATTTATAAACCGATATTTTTGATTTCCTTACAATATAATTAATAGATTTATATACATTGAAAATCTAATTTCTGCTATCTAAGTAAAGTTGAGAAATAAATGGATTTCCCACAGGAATGAATCGTGACAAAACGAGTAAACGAGCTAACCAATAAAGTTAAATCCTCAGTTCATCTATGCTGATCCTAAAACAGTTGTATTGACAGTATCGTAGCAAAGTCAATGTTTTCTATTTAATAGCACACAGTCGTACTACCTGAAAATAATCAAAATTAAGCCAGACAAACAATTTAACAAAATAAATACTGTTTCTCCATGCAAAACGGCTGGCTCGCAGAGAGAAAATGTCACCAATAAAATATACTCCGAAACAAAATTCAGTGTGAAAACCACTGTCTTTAACACGTATGAAAGATTGGGAAACAGCTCTAAATTTTATATAATTTTATGCATCTGTTCTTGTTGAGTAAGTAATAATAGTGACTGCTCATCGAAATTCAACGGCTACAATAAGGTTAATTAATCTTACTGTACCCTGCAGCAACAATCATAAACAATGAAATATCTGCAGTTTTTAATATATGCCTCCTGAAAATATTACCAATTATGAAAATTCACCTTTATGTATTACACGATACACCGTTAAAAAGAGACTTTTTAACATTAAAAAATTAGTTAATTCTTAAAGGTTACATCTGATGTTTACGTTGATGTTTATACAGACGAAAATAAATTTAAAGTTTGAAGTGCTGATAAGCTGTCTAGTGAAAATCACAGAGTCAGGATTATAATCAGCTGTTTGTTTTAAACAAAACAGACTATAAATTCCATTAAAACGGATTGTATACATTCATATTTTGTTTCATTTAACAAACTTAACAGGAGAAAATTAGAAATATGACAAATTCGGGGATTATCAGAATGTTTAAGCTTCAAATTTGTACAAATTCCATGACCAAGCGTTGCCTCGTTTTCTCAGACTAAGTCCGAGTTTCTAGTAAAAAATTCTCCTTTATGAATAACATGGATAAATTTTAAGATTTTATACTTTATACCTTTTAACAAATGTAAAGGAATAAAATCAACAATGTGACAATCTTGGGGAGTATCGGAATGTTGAAGCTTTATATTGGTACAAACTCCATGTTACTCGGTGTTCTTAAACAAAGGTCGAGTTCCTTTAAAAATAATCTCCCATTTAAATAACATGGAGCAATTTTTTTTAAAGTCAACACTTAAAAACAAAAGAATTATTTTGATTATTCAATTTGTATTTAAATATGCAGTGTACAAAATTTTAAATGATACATCGATTGTTCAAATTGGTTTGAGAAATAACGACGTAGTGGGCCGAAAACGAAATTCCTTATGTAATGTATATATATATGAAGATAATGTTAGTGACATAGTGCTGTGTGAACTTCGGTGTAGTAGTAGTAGATGTAGAGAGGGCATTTAGCTGCCTAGTGTCGGAGGGCGAATGTCGAAGGGCGAGTCACGTGACCTGGATTAAATTCTCATGACGTCATCGGGATTCCCCAGAGCGCCCGCGACAGCTGTAAATGGACATTTTTGAGAGGTCAAAGGCCAATTCCGAGCGAAAAATCAAGCGTTTTTTTCAGAAATCAGGGAAAAAATTTAAGTCTTACCAATATCATAGAGGTACGAAAATTACATCACTATGCATCAGCTACCCAGTTTCAGCTACCTGGATTGCGGCTATTTAGCAAAAATACTCGATTATTTTATAGTTTACTTTGTAAAAAATAGAGTGTTTAAATCCCAATTCTGAGTATATTTGGTCTTCTAGAGGCACGCAATATTGCAAATATCCCAGCACATATGTGGTTTACACTACAAAAAATAAAGTTAAATAATGAGTTTGTTAAAAGATTACACTAAACGCAACGCTTTTTATCTGGCGAGGTTATAAGTTCAACTGTCTCCACCTTCGAAGGGAACCATTACATAGTCATGAGAATTTGACTCATATAAATAGGAACAAATTAGTTTTATTCTATAAATTCCAAGTCAAAGCTCTTAATTAGTCAGGATTATGTGTTTCCGCTTGTAAAAATCAAATTATGTACTGTAAAATCCAAGGCAAAACTCTTATAATTCGTAAATTTATTTGCTATATAATCTTGATACTGTGTATATAATACTTTATTGTATTATGAACGAACCAGTTATCTCAGTGATAGAGCGCTAGCCTCTCAAGTCAGACCTGGTTAAGTGCAGGTTAGATCTCTACTGACAGCCAAGGTGCATTTTACGAGCTAGTCGATGAGGTCACCACTGGCCTGATGGAGACTAATACCGTTCCAATTAGATCACCAAAGTAATATTGATCCATAATGACGGGCAGGTTTCTAATATAAAATTACTATTCATTTTCGTTAGTTATTAAAAGTAAATTTAAAACGTGTAATGAAAGATAATTCACAATCCATCTGAAGTGCTTGGTGAATTTCATAAATTAAATTATTTACGTAAAATTGAGTGGATTTAAAACTCATCTATATTATATCATCTATATTTCTCCAAAAATTTAATAAAGGCACAGTATATTGATACATTTTATCTGTTTGAAAAACGGACATTCTATTCCTTTTAAAGCAATGTTATTTGCTTGAATATTTCAAAAGCTATTAGAGGTATTAAGATCCTTAATATGAATTCTAAACATTATCTACACTTACCAAATATCTCAACAAACTGTAGATTACCAATATCACACCTATATAATAATAAAGTGGTTGGGTGACCATTAGTTCTATCCTATCATTGTACCACATTAGGTTTTTAAATCTGAAGTAACTGTTATCAATTATATACTATATTTGGTCTAAGTGACAGGAATATCTTTATTTTATCAAAGTTATAAAGGACTTTCCTACTTTAAGTTTGAAACATGATACAGAGAGAGGAATTGCACTTCTACAAAGGCGGAAACAATGTTTTACGGCGTTATCAAGTGTCAGGGTGAAGATTTATTGAGCAGTTTGTTGGTTGCATTTCATTTGTATTGAAGAACGCTCTTCTGATACGTGACGATGATATCTGTAACACAAATTTTTAACCACGTTATACAGGTTATTTACTCTAAAGCGCAATTCAGGATTTGGAAGGATTAGTCACAAATTTGACATAAATTAAAATATTTGTAGCTTTTGTCACTCATTTTTACAGCTTCATAATGTAGCAATATTTGTTTTCTTTAAGTGCTTAAACGTATACACAGTACACTCTGTTGAGAAAATTTGAGAAACCATATTTTAAGTTGATAAAGAATTAAGTAAAATAACCCCGTCGCAGCAAACCTGCATACTCAGAGAATTTCCAATGGATATGTAAATGTCTTAATACTACATAAAGCCACTTACGAAGTTTCATAAAAATATATTCACATCTAAGCGATATATGCAATTTTAATTATTCTCCAAAAGAATAATATTGGGGCTTAGTACGCAGGTTTGCTGCAACAAGGAACACAATAAATGGGTTTTTACGCTAATATTTAACTTTAGAACTTAACTAGTTGAAGTCGTATACCAGTTTTCAACCACTTATGTTCATAATTAAGAGAGACATAGCATTTAATTATTCTCCATAAGAATAAAAAGGGGGTTGAGTACGCAGGTTTGCTGCTACGGGAGCCTTTGGAAAAAGATTGTTTTTTGAGAAAATATCAATAGCCCACAACAAGATGAAGCCGTATACCAAGTTTCGTCAGTATACATTCATAAATAAGCGAGATATAAAATTTGTCTTTTCCTCCATAAGAATAACATTAGACAACGTACTGTGTTTAGTACTTTCAATATCTCGGTAACCAATTGACGTAGAGGAATGATCAAAATACCAAATTGTGTGTTTTTTAAAGCTGAATACAATGGTAAAAACTAATATTTGACTATTTTAAAAATTATATGTAAAAAGTTCAAAAAACCTATTTTTGGGGTACAAAACCCCCAAAATACCCCTTCGGATGGAGCGATCTGGCTGGTTTTCAAACTTAATCATAAATGTTGATTTACACGTTTATACCAAATTTAATCAAAATCGTAAATTTTTACAAGAGTTATCGTGCTCGCGGACACATTTATATATATATATATATATATATATTATTTTGCTTGACTTGTATATTAGGGCTACTAATATTATTATTTAAAAATGTTTTAATAATGCTAATATATATATATATATATATATATATATACAGTTTCGAACGAATGGTGTTTTTGGTGTCTGGAGACCTCAAAACGAAAAGTTATCATGGTCCCGGGCCTAGGTCTTACCATACCGACTACGATAATAGCTTCTTTCCTATAGGGAAAGTTCGCTAAAAAGTAGGGTTGCTAACTTATGGACTCGTATAAATTAGGTTGCGTTAATAAAAGCTCAGAAAACACCTTGAACATTCTAATCATGTAAACAAAATTTAAATATTTTAGTATAATAAAACAATTTATTATAACTATTTATCTAGATACTAAGTTGTACTCTTTATACAATTATCCGTCATACGCCTTATTATATTTGTCGATGCATCTAGTATCTTATTATAATATATTCTGGATAAAATTCTAACCAAATAAACTAATATTTTATTAGTTTATATAGTTTTAATATTTTAGCCTTGAACTCATTTGAACTCACAGCATGTTATACAAATTGCAATCAAATTACGCCTCTACTACTAAACAAAAAATAAGCATATGTAATGAATTGTATCCAAATATTTGGCAAAAATAGATACATGTTTGTTTCATAACATTTACTTACAAACAAATTATCGGTTATTCGGGGTCGTAGTAAACCAATTTGTTTGACTTGTACAAAAATATAACGATTTGTGTGAGAACAAACTTAAGTGCAAGCAAAGTGTGCGGCATTAATATTATAATTTAAAAAAAATCAAGAACTTGAAATTTACAATCATTATAAACAGTGTCGAGGAATATTTTTCCGTCCTTTGTCCGTCCTAACGGGCCTCAGGCTTGAGCGAACATCCAAGCAAAGTCACGGACTATCCATTGCAGTGAAAGGTTTACTGTAAAAGTTAGCGTTTAGATTCGAGCTCATTCATGGAAATTGCTTGAGTGACACTTAACTCTGCGATTGTTAAATTTCAGCAAACACATAAAAATATTATAAACCCAAAAATAAAATAAAGATATTTTAAAATAATAAAACAACGCAACGACGTTATACCACTGAACATAGTGACGACTCCTTTAATAAGTGTTAAAATTTGGTGCTATCCAATATATTAAAACACAAAACTATAAATATTCCGGAAGAACGTGTGATACTTCCAAGGGACCGATTTATACGCGGGTGGTGTCCAATGAAAGGAAATAACCCCTATATTTGCAATTTTTACCTGAAATTTTGGTATCTGGTCATTAACTATGTAAAAAATGAAATTATACGTTTTATCATGGCAATTTAACATGGGGTAAAATTTAAACTTAGCACCTCTTTGATCAGTTCACTTGAGGTTTCCATTGAACCGTTTAACATGCGATTTGTTCTAAATTAAAGATCAATCTCTTTATATTTGCCCAATTTACTTACATTTTTGAAATAATTTCATTTAGAATATAAAACAAGAACTTTTTAAAACCTATTTTATCACTATTTTAAGTTTCCCTAACCAGCTGATTATTAAAACACGTATATTGTGTATCTAAGATAAGTATCAAATGGGTTCTGCTGGCTTAAAGAAAATAATTAGTGGCCAGTATATTTCAACGATACATTTATTGCAATTAATTGCTGAAGTCAATTCAAGCTGACCCAAAGAAGAAGATAATATTTTTTCTCATATGTTGTAATTACTACAGTATTAATTGACACAATCTGCAATGTATACATAACCCTTTAAGTAGTGAATCCCTTTTTATTCAATATTAGTTTCGCTACCATGAGCTGAGAGTAAACAATAGCGCTGATGTTTGTAGGCCTATCATTTCTCGATGACTCCATGAGGGGCTTCATTCAACCCATAAAATGTCAAAAAACGTTTTTTTTAAGAATACATGAAAAACATATCCAACAATTGACAAAAGTTTCAGACCAGCCGACTGGTTTTAACATGTCCCGTAAACACTATAAAACGATCCAATAAGCGTGATTATGTAGAATATTTTGGACAAGTCTTCACCCGGCGATAATTATCTGAAATCGTGGCTCTATCACGTTGGGGGTGTACAAAGAAAACGCCTTCAAATTTGGCACGTGGATTTTTCATTTGATTACATATATTCCAAAACTAGCTTTTTAAATAGAACAGCAAATCCAGCTGGTCAAATTCGAGCAAATTGTTTTTCCATTTTGAGAACATCCAGCTCATATGCCGTCTTATTAGTTTACATTGAGATGCCATTCCAGAAGTTTTATTAGAACAGCTGATCTTCCTTCTGTACTGTTTGTTGGTATCAACAGCTGTTATTAAATGTTAAATTACATTTCTTCTTATTCTTCCATAAAATTAACATTGCAACTTTTAAAGCCCAGGGGCCTTCCAAATGTGATTTCTTCCAAACCCCCAAAAGGCTCATCCAGACGCCAAGGGTTTTCAAATAACACATCAACAATAATTTTAAACCTAATAGTTTCACCAGTAGCCCGTACACGAAAACTGCCTTATTTTTATTATATTTTTAAAACGGATGTTTTACAAATAATAGAAAATTAAATATGCTGGAATTCTGCAATCAATGAGGATAATCGTGAGCTCCCCTAGGAACTTATTTAGAATGTATACATAACCTAATAAATAGCGACACGCTTATGTAAAACAGTTTTATAGTGATAACTCCGCTCTCTAAACACAGATAGAGTCACAAATCACATATTTGAATTTATTCAGACCGTATTTAAGTGTTTACGGACAATCGTTTTAATCGTTAAAGTTCTAACAGCAAGCTGAAATATATTGGCAGGAATTTGTTATTTTTTAGTTTGTTTACAAACAAACATACTCATTTTGACGTTTTAACCAACGAGGTATATATCTAACCTCTTTGGTATTAACAGTAAACAGTAGTAGGACCAAGGTACCGAATACAAGAAGGGTACCATCGAATACTCACCCTTAATATTGTACCCGTCGAATCTGTTATTTGTCTTTCACAACCTCCTGAATTGTTGATAAGGTTAAAATATTCACATAATACATCTGTTGGTAAAATGGTCAAAGGATTCACAATGTGAATTCTCAGCCAAATAATTCAGTGTATGTATTCAGTGCACGTTCACGCCATAAACAATGTTCAAGATTGTGTCAGGCTGTGATACAACGTTTGTAACTGGCCTCACTAATTACATAGCTACATCATTGTTTGGCAGATTTAAAACTAAGAGGACTGTTCGGTTTATTTCTAATTTATAGCAACATGGAGACGACTCCATTAATAAGTGTTACAATTTGGTGCTATTAAATATTACGATTTCTTAAACAAAATGACATCATAAAAATACCGCTGTCTAACCTGCTTGATGATGTAATAACTAGTTGGGATTTGATTGAAACAATAAACAACTGCAAGGACAGGTAAATATTCATTGAATTTTAAGTCTTTTAACCATCACAAAAATCGTTTCTATAAATTAGAAATCAGTCCTCTTAGTTTTAAAACTGTAAAACAATGGTGTAGTTATGTAATTGGTGAAGTTAAAACTAACGTTGTATTCACAGCCTGACACAATGTTGAACATTGTTTATGGCGTGAACGTGCACTGAATACATACACTGAATTATTTGGCTGTGAATTCACATTGTAAATCCTTTGAACATTTTACCAACAGATGTAGTATGTGAATATTTTAACCTTAACAAAAATTCAAGAGGTTGTGAAAGATAAATAACATTTGTTTGTATTTTTTATTTTGTCATTCTGGCTAGGTAGCGCAGTGATTTACTTTTACCATGAGGTTCGCTAGATCGATCTTAAAAATTGTTAAACAATTGATGCAAAGATTTGAAATAAATCTAGCTGCCA
Source organism: Allygus modestus (assembly GCA_963675035.1). Taxonomy (NCBI): domain Eukaryota; kingdom Metazoa; phylum Arthropoda; class Insecta; order Hemiptera; family Cicadellidae; genus Allygus; species Allygus modestus. The sequence goes on from OY776111.1 coordinate 227,330,905, forward strand.
TTGATAGTTTGCGCTATCGGTTCCATTCAGGCTGGCTCAAAAATCTGTTGGTGGTAGTCATTAACAAGGCAACACAAGGCGTCTCAGGCATTATTATTTAAAACTCCTTTAAAATACGCACAAGTGGGTTTCGGCATTATAAGTGGTGTTAGTGACGGCTAGTAATCTTAGTAATCTTCGTTTCTCAGTGACGTCTTTTAACGTTTTCCTACTCTAATTTGTGTTAGCAAAATAATCGATTCCGGATAAGGTATCGAGTATTTAATGTTTATAAGTGGAAATTCTACCCTCTCCTAAATATAAAATGAACATGTTTTGAGTTAATACTGTTTTTAAAAGTTATTAGTTTATCTAAATTCAATAGTTTTTATCATTAAAGAGGTACTTTTCGTACTTTCTAGAAATTGTGTCAAAATATACGCTACAGAATAATAGATTTCAACCAAAAATTTAACAATATAGTTAAATGAGTTATTCAATTATCACATTTACATGCAAATATTCTAGATAAGAGAACACTATTTAGTTATAGTGTATCGTGGTAGATATCAGCTGAAAACATCACCCAGTTATGTAACACTTGCAACCAAATGCGCTCGGTAATAGTCACGCGCTACATATTGTGTGTTCGATATTGCATCCGTTAAGCATATTATGCTTTTTCTTTTCTTCAGTTTTACTTAAATAAACGAATAATAGTATTAACCTCTGTAAGTTATGGTAAACATAAATAAATATAAATATTAACAAATATAATATAAAATACGTAGAGTGTATATTTAGAATTTGGGTGGCTCTACTTGGTGGCTAATCCTTGCAATACAAAATGCGTTACTAACATAATTTACTCATATTTATACTACATTCAATATTGAATTGATATAGCAGTTCACAAATTATTTATCGTAACCACATGATTATGTTATCACATAATATAAATACGAAATAAGAAGTTACTGTACTCCCAACAGTATGAGCTAAACATTTTGAAAACATATTATTTCCCTTGAGACACAGTACCCAGTTTAATGAATGAAGTAATGGAGTATTTGTTTAAAATATAAAAAAAACGAGCCAAGAACTGCATTCGCTAGAGAATGGATATTTCGCAAATACGTTTTTGATATAGATAAGTGTAAAAAACGTCAATCAAACATCACGAGCAAACATGTAAACACGCCACTGGCAAGGGCGAAGAAGGTGTAAAGAGGGAGGAACATTTGCAACTGGTGTATATGTCGTAATATCGAGACACACCTTAGTATTGTGTTGGTAACACATTATGTGTTGGTTATATTGTGCGATTGGGTAAGGGTGCGAAAGTAATACCAATTACAAAGTAATACGATTGATAATCCAACAACGCTTGCAGAGAGAAACCTGGTCTCATGTTTCGCTCTCCCACTCTAGTGATCGCTGTTTGGTTAATATTTACTGAACTCATTACTGTAATAAAATGTTATTTAACAGTGGTCATACACTACTTTTAAAAGAAAACTGAGAACAATCTTGTTGATGATAAATATTACAAACTACTTGACTAAAAAATTTGTAATATTTAAAAAACGCCAAAAGTTCTTGTTTGTTTAATCAAGGCACAAGAATTGGGAGTCTTAATAATAATGAGGACTTCATAAAATTCTTATTGGTAAATAAAAAAAAATCCCTTGTAACTTAACCACATTTTTCTATTTGACTTTAGCTATAACAGTAATTCAAATAAACTGAATTAAAAATACTATTTTAATAATGTATTATTTCTTCACGGAGGTAAAGTAAAACAATGTGTTATCTTTTTTACATATACAGTATATATAGCTCATGAAAAATAAACATAAACGAGATGTTTTACTTGAAAAATGAACCTGCTTTGAATGTAATCGTTAATAAATATTGTTAGATAAGTTATCCAGCTTTACCTAAACATGATTTGTGATATAAATCTAAACATATCGCTATTACAAAAAAATCGACCACTGCCTTCCCTAGCCCCTAGGTTATCTTGAACGAAACGCATTTGATTAATTTTTTCGTTTGTTGTGTTCACAGGACATTTATACTTTATTTACAACGACCAAAGCCCAGAGTCTACTTTCCAGAGAATAATATGAATATTAAATTTATCCCAGTACTTGAAAGTAGACATGAAGCTATTAAGGCTAAAATGTATGAAATCTAGTTGGTCGTATTTTACTTTCATTGCCTGACATGCACAGTCAATTCAGGAACACGGAGGAAATGGAACTGTCCAACAAATCTCTCCTAGGCGGCTGACGGCACTGTACACATGTTTGTGGCTCTCATGGATACTATGGAACTAATTCAGTTTTCAGAAGTGTATATTACTTTGTAAGTATAACTGGGTTTTCATGTAAATAATATTCCGCTGGTGAAAATGTTCAGATGGATAGTGTTTAAACTCTTCAACTCCCACAATATCCGTGTAGATACACGTAAAAAAACAAAATATGTTACCTCTTTTATTATAGACTCAAGTATTTATATTTATGTGAACAGTTTTTCCACACTCATTAAAAGGAAATAATATAATTTGTATATAGTTATTAGCCTACTTTAACACAAACTACTTTTTTTAAAGTCTGAAGCAGGCTGGAAAACCTGTGAAATTCGAACTCAAGTTATATTGGTTTTAAATAACTACTAGCCTGGAAAACTATAGTTTGCTTATCATATTTCTGTTTATTTAATTATGTATAACTGTATGTTTTCGTTTTAATATTAAGATACTTGAAAAATCCTTATCCGTACTTGAATAATTAATGCAATACAACCAAAGTGCTCTTGGTGCCCACGATGTCTATTTAAATGCAGGTTTAGCATTTAAAATTAATTCAAACGGATTCAACGACATTATAATGGTAAAAGAACAGTTATACATATACAGTTTTAATGACGAATTTAGCATTCTATAACTTTCCATATTTCATAATTCCAACTTTGAATTGCAGGAGGGAAAAAATACATGAAACTGGGTTTAAAATATCAGAACAAGACAACATTCTTCAAAGAAACATTTTTCCCCTAATGAAATAATAATGTAGGAGACTACGAGTTAAACAAATATTTCTCTTTGTATTTTTATTAAATTAATTAGGATAATAGGATTGTTAGTAAATTTGTGTGAAAAATTACAATGAGGTAATTAGTGTTATCATTAAGACATCTAATGGCTTTAGACTCATTTTCACTGGTGCTTAACTTGCAATCTAGAAAGAAATTAGTAAAACTTGATGCTTTACTGAGAAACTGATTTCTGTGATTTGGGTCATTAATTCCTTGACTCCCATCGGTTAAATACACTATACTACAGAGAAAAATATCAGAATCTATCTACCTATTTAAAAAATTCCTGCTTTTTGATCACCCGATTCCTGAAGTTAATACTTAACCGATTTTGATTTTGATTAACCAATTCGATTTTGACTTGACCAAATTTTATGTTTTTATTTAAAAGATAATTTCAAGTTTTAAGTTATTTTCGAGCCAGAATTTCGATTTAGGCTCCAGGGCTCTGCCCCACGGGACTTCCAAGTTACCATGTTATTCATATGGAGGAGAGTTTTATTTGGTTTATGTGACATGTGTTTTTCTTGATTCAATAAACAGCTGTTACAAGGATTATATCAGCAAAATATTGCGGGGGAGCAGCTCGTACTTATTTAATACGCTAGGGCATTATGGTGATTGGAAGGGAATGTGTTAAACCCCTTGTCTTATCAAAAGAATTACGGAACAGTCAACTCAGGAACCAGCAGATTCTTTCTCTTTCTTCTAGAAGGGAGAAACATCCATGAGACTACTATGGAAGCCCCCCGAGTCCTTTTTGACCTTTGACCCCTGACTTCACGCCCGCTCCCCCTCCCCCTCCCCTCGCCCTCCCCTCCCACCCCTCCCCTTCCACCCTCCCCCTCCCCCTCCCCTACCCCCTTCCCACCCGGCCTCTCATACCACCTTACCTAACCTACATTAGGACCGTGTTGCCAACCTGGTTTTTTTTCTGTGTAGCGCTGCCAACCTATTTTTTTCTTGCAATACTAGGTCACGCTAAATTATACTGATTGTTATATGTTTATATTTATTACGTCACGCTACTTTCATTTGCTGCGCTCGGCCCCCTCACACTGTTTATATATCTTTTAATACCTTTCTTCTGTTAAAATATATTAGTAAAATATGAAGTAGTACAAGGTGTATCAGAACAGACTGAAATAAAAACTATGCATTTATAAAATAAAAGTTAATATTTGTATGTAGTGATTTCTCTTTACGGTGGAAATCATACCTAGTAGATAATGTTATACCCTTATCAGGTTCATCGTTCCTGTTTCAACTTGTCTAGAGCTGTCACTACTTGTTCAGTAGATATGACCCCTATAGAGCTCTATAACTTATTTGCTATGCCAAACTTTTTAACTTGTAATACTGTTTCATTATATGCTTTTTAAAACTAATTTCGCTCGTGGTGAACTCTAGTAGCGAATTTAATAACCAACAGCACACCCTATAGTGGCCATATTTTAAACCACTTTCCACCCAATTAGAATAATGTAAAACTGGATCTCTTGATAAACCTTTGCATTAAAATAAGACGGAGTTTTGCAACATTTTATTTAACCTTAAATATTGGTTTATTTTGACTCACATAAGTTGTATTCCTAAAGCCCTACATAAAGGGATGGAAGTAGTCAAACACCAGTAATAGTTCCACACATTTTATTTTCGACTAACATAGACGTAGTTTACAGGGTCCGAAGGAAATATTTTTGTTCTAAAACGATATTCATCCAGTGTGTCTTGCTTTAGATCCATAAGTAGGTATCCGTGAGGTTCAGACGTCGAATCGGTATAAGTGTCCTGGATAAATTTTGGATTGTACGGGCAAATTTGATGTGCAAGATGCCTGATCTGAGCCTTGTGTGTTCTAATTTTACTGTTGGTTCTAATGGAAAAAAACACACCGGTATTCGGTTGTTTTCATTAGATTATTCCATTTGGTTGTTGTTCGATTCGATCCAATATTTTACATAAACAGAGGGGGTTAGCCGCCCTGAGATCATTTGCGTTCCCGCACTCCTAGCGTCAACATCGACTTGTCTAATCATGTCTGCAACACCACCTCCGCCTCCACCTTTTGAGGACAAACAGCCCTTTTCAAGGGCTACAACTCTCCTCGCAAGATGTGACAGATCCTGCCGAAGGAGTTCGTCTCTTTTCACCCGATCAAGAGGGTGAATTTAATCTGATTGGAGACTTGGCTGGCGGGGGTCAACCACTTCGGGAAGTACACCGTCCTCCGCTTCGTATGGACATCTTACCCCTTCCGTCTACTTCCCGCTCTATGCCCGGCACCGCCTTAACCTGTGCCATGCCGCAACTAGGCAGCCCCGACCCCGGTTTACCCCCGACCCCTACCTGTCCCTGACTTTGATGTGGGAGATGTTACATCATCGAGCCACCCTCTCAACTTCCGCATCATTGGTGAGTGTTATCGACAATATAGGAATTTTGAGGTTATGGCACGTGAAATAACGGTGCAAATTGATCCCCCCAAGCCTATGATAACCCTTACGTGTGGCTTAGCGATACTTTTACTGGTTTGACCCGTCATCTTCTCAATGACACTATTGCACCCCAAGACCATGTAGGCTTTACAATCCATAGTGTCGGTCACGTGTCGGTCAGCGGCACATTGGCCTTAGTGTTCGTCGTATGGATCAGTTTTCCGTTGACATTTTGTTGCAGCTGATTGGACGCTGCGTTCAAAGCAACGAGGAATTCCTTATTGCCGGCCCCTTACGGGTGGTATTCCTTCATATCCGAGTACCAATGGGCGGAATTCGCAACAAACGCATTGACTACACCTCAGACTTTCATACCTTCTGTAAAAGGAAACAAGGAATAGTCACAATAAACAACGATGACAATCTCTGCCTAGCCCGAGCACTAGTAGTGGTGATTGCTTTCCTCAAAAAGGACGAGTCTCCCGCAGCAGCGGCGGATTACAGGACAATGCTTAGATCAGGTCGTTATGGTCAGCGAGGATTACAGTTTGCATTGGATGGCCGTTTGTGTCGTGAAACCAACGTTGACCTGGCACATGGGGGAGGCGTCGAGGAGTTGCGTGTCTTCCAGCAACACTTGACCGAATACTGTATTACAGATTTTACTAACAGACGAGGTAAAGAAACAATTTTTGAGGGTCCTTTAGGTACACCTGACCACCCTCGCAAGCATATCAATCTGATATTTGGCGATAAACACTACAATGTTATTACGTCAGTTACGGGGGCCTTCACAGCAAAAACGTACTACCGACCCTGCAAATACGCAGACTCCAATACCGTCACTCGTCATCGTTGCCCCACAAAATGCCCTGTCTGTGTTCAGCCCGGTTTATGTGAAGATAGCGAACGCATTAAATGTGATACGTGCAACCAATCGTTCTTTGGTCGAGATTGTTTCCGCCACCATTTTCTCCCGTCATTCGGCAATGAATCAGCTTGCCAAACACTGAACAAGTGCAACAGCTGCCTGCATACTTATAGTTTAGAACGGAAGAAGAGGATACATGTTTGCGGCAAATCTTTCTGTACTATTTATGACAATTTGTACCTCCGAACCATCTCTGCTACGTGCAGCCTGCCAAGCCATTCGCCTTCAAGAAACCATATCTGTTTGTATTCTTTGACTTTGAGTGTACTCAAGAGACCCCGGTTCCTGGGAACCCAGGCTCGTTCGAGCACATCCCCAATTTGTGTATCACAGAGCAAGCCTGTCCAACTTGCATCAATGTTCCAGACTCTGACCACCACTGCGATTTCTGCGGACAGCGACGCCATGTTTTTGAAGGTCGCGATACCGTGAAGGACTTTGTGGCGTACCTCGCCGAGCCACGGTCGCAGTACAAGGACGTTGTAGTGATTGCCCACAATTTTAAGGCGTACGACGGCCAGTTTGTCCTGCGGCACATGATTGAGGAACTCGGTTGGGCTCCAGAACTGATTATGACAGGGTCAAAAATCCAATCGATGAAGTACTCACATCTACATTTTATCGACTCATTGAATTTTCTGTTGGAAGGCCTGGCAAAACTACCCAAAACATTCAATCTTGAAAACACGGTCAAAGGATATTTCCCACACTTCTTCAATAGAACCGAGAACTCTGGCTACAATGGCCCCATCCCTTCTCCCGAGATGTACGATTGTGACGATATGCCCGAAGACGACAGGAAGAGATTCTTCGAGTGGTACACCCCTTTGGCACAGGACCCCACGTACGTCTACAACTTTAGGACGGAACTTTTGACGTATTGCTCTGAGGACGTCCGAATCCTGCGTCGCGCCTGTCTGAAATTCAGGGACGGATTTCTGGCTGAAAACAACGTCGATCCCTTCAGACAGGCCGTAACAATCACCGGGGCATGTATGGCAGCATACAGGGTGAACCATCTTCCGCGGAACACCATCTCCGTCATCCCCGCCGGTGGATATCGCCTCGCCGACCGTCAATCCCGTGAGGCGCTTTGTTGGCTCATGTGGGAGGCCCACTCTGGTGGCATCGACATCCAGCATGCCGGGAATGGTTGGGAAAAGAAGATCTGCGGACGCAAAGTGGACGGCTACAGCGAAGATGGTGACATGAAAACTGTCTGGGAGTACCACGGCTGCTGGTTCCACGGATGCCCATCATGTTTCAAAAACCGTGACCACGCAACCAAGGCTGGGACCCAAGGCGACAATATGGCGTCACGGTACGAGAGGACACTGGACAAGACCGAGCTACTTCGTCGCAACGGATACACTGTCGTCGAAATGTGGGGCTGCCAGTTTTCAACAATGATGAAGGCTAACCCTGCGATCCAGCGGCTCATTGACTCTCGAGACATCACCGCTCCGCCCCTTGATCCACGAGATGCCTTCTTCGGTGGCAGGACTAACGCACCTAAATCGTAAATCTTGGGTGACCTGCGAAGTGCGGAAGGCCCTCAAGCTCGGCTACAAGATCGTCAAGATACATGAAGTGTGGCAGTATGAGAGAACCACATACAACGCTTATAACGGCAGTTTTAAGCACAACCCTTTTAATTTTGCCCACTACAACGTAAACTTTCTAGCCCTCTACATTGACAGACAGCAAGTACCTGCTAAAGCGCTTCAGCCAGACTTTACAAATCATCAGTTATACATCAGTTGCTACAACACCCTTTTTTCGAGATGTGGGATTCATAACAAGAACCAAGGCAACGGAATCTTACGAAGAATTTACCCCAACGACTACTGTCTGTACGCGTTCGATTTGACATCGGATTTGGCGGCAGCTGCGTCCCATTGGAATCTTGTCAGAAGAGGCAGTCTTCGCATAGAAATCAAGTTTGGCGTCGCCCTCACGGAAGCGGTCAACTGCATCGTCTTTGGAGAGTTTTGCAACATCATCGAAGTGGACAAATACAGAAACGTTACTGTAGACTACAACTAAGCACTAAATTGTGGTTGACAAGACTGTTGCCTAACATGATTACGTTTTATTAAAATGTACATATTTTAGAACTGTAAATTTTAGTTTCTGAAAGACATTGTAGCGACAGGAAAAATGGTATTTTGTTTATTAGATTCTTTAATTGATAAAATGTTTATATTAGTAGTTCACATGTTTGATATTTATTTACTTAATGCGTATCACTTGTGTACATAAGCGTATTTGATGTGCAATAAAAGTGTGTGTGTCTTTCTTAAATTGTTGTTATTTCTTGTTCCTGCAATTGATGTCTGAAAAGGTACTATGTAGTGGGGGTAGCTACCACCTGCTCATTCTAGTGCTGGCCTTGGGTGGTGGCCGTCATGGAGCTGTTTGCTGACTTCCAGGGGTTTAAAGACTCGCACAATGAGTTTGTAATTAAGGAGTTTGTTGTCGCCACGGCTGACGGTACAGTTCTACAACACTGGACAGTGACATCCCCGTGTCCATACGCTACTCTAGACTTAAAAACAAAGAAACAGTGCACATGGGTCACCAACCATTATCATGGCATACTGTGGCAGGACGGTAATGTCACCATTCAAGCGCTACACAGACAATTGTGTATCATTTTCAAAGATTCAGTGGTGTATGTGAAGGGACTAGAAAAGGTAAAATACATTAGTGAATTTTTTAAACGTATCTGGTGCTGGACCTGGAAAACTACCCGTCCTTAAAGACTCTCGCCAATTCGCCAGTGTTCTGTTTTTACCATGGGAAAACAAAATAGGTTTGTGCCCTGAATAACGTGTTGAAACTTGTTCAGTATCATAATCAATAATTCCTAAGAGACATTCCTTTAATGCTTGGGGGATGGGTTTTTCCCCCACTTTACTGGTATAAAAGGCTTACTCGCAGAAGTTCTTCATTCTATCAGCGACAGTGGTAGCAGCACCATCTCGAACCTACAACTACAATGGATATGAGCAATTTGAAAGGACGTCTCAACAACTGTAACGCTCCTCGATTCACCAGACTTAACGATCTCCAGCCTGGTACTCTGTACGAGATTACCAATTATGCAAAAACAAATTCACGCTACGGCGAGGCTGTCTGCGCAACAGTGAAAGGAATAGAAGGCGACGATGTACTATTGAACGTCTATCTACCACGGCGATTCCTCATCATCCTCACAGAAGCCGCCATCGAGAATTACAACAAAGGAGATGCTGACAGGATGTCTCTAGTGAACCACGGCAACCGTAAAGGAATAGAATTTGTTTAAGAAGAATATCATTTTGTTAATAGTTCTAGTATAAAATGTATAAATAAACGTTTTGGTTTGTAATTTATTACTTATTATTTTCCCTTGTTTGCATAGTTTAGTATTGGACTTACAACAGGTACAATTTAGATGAAATTAGTTTTAAAAAGCATATAATGAAACAGTATTACAAGTTAAAAGGTTTGGCATAGCAAATAAGTTATAGAGCTCTATAGGGGTCATATCTACTGAACAAGTAGTGACAGGTCTGGACAAGTTGAAACAGGAGCGATGAACCTGATAAGGGTATAACATTATCTACTAGGTATGATTTCCACCGTAAAGAGAAATCACTACATACAAATATCAACTTTTATTTTATAAATGCATAGTTTTTATTTCAGTCTGTTCTGATACACCTTGTACTACTTCATATTTTACTAATATATTTTAACAGAAGAAAGGTATTAAAAGATATATAAACAGTGTGAGGGGGCCGAGCGCAGAAAATGAAAGTAGCGTGACGTAATAAATATAAACATATAACAATCAGTATAATTTAGCGTGACCTAGTATTGCAAGAAAAAAATAGGTTGGCAGCGCTACACAGAAAAAAAACCAGGTTGGCAACACGGTCCTAATGTAGGTTAGGTAAGGTGGTATGAGAGGCCAGGAGGGAAGGGGGGGAGGGGAAGGTTAGGGGGGAGGGGGGAGGGGGAGCGGGCGTGAAGTCAGGGGTCAAAGGTCAAAAAGGACTCGGGGGGCTTCCATAGTAGTCATGAGTCTAATGTTTATGTTTAAGTTAACAGCGTCTGAGTTGACTGACCCAAACTTTCTATGTCCTTCTCATAGAAATTGATTCTTCAACCATGTTCAACATGTTCTTTTAGCTCAGCATCATGTTGAAGGGTTGACCACCAAGGACAAATTTCAGATGCAAGAATGTACCAAATGATACAGGAACCTCCAAATGTACTGCAAATGTGACTAAAAAAATCCTAAAAGACTTTGGCTGGGACATGTCTGACCATCCTCCGTACAACCCTGACGTCGCTTCTATCGGTTTTCATCTCTTTTTGCATTTCAATATTTCCTTGGTGGAAACACTTCAAAAACGACGTTGAGCTAATATACCACATGTGTATTTATAAGTTTACCAAACTTTATTAAGTTATATGAGGTTTATTTACCAATGGCGGAAAGTTTCTGAGAGGAGAGTATGCAAAAACCTGTGCCGCGGAATGAAAAATCCCTCGGAAATCATGGGGGTTATATTACAAAAATAGAGGAAGAGTTGTAGATTTGTTGTACAAAAAATGTTGGTCTGTATTTGACTTTTAAAATATATATATTCTTAAACCATAACAGTCTCCAGTTAGTTCTTGTTTCTATTTATAAACCATGTTATGGTATTTAAGGTTAAAACTGTAATGGTATTGATATTAAGTTATTACATTGCAAGTTATTTAGTATGTTACAATAAAAAAAGTTAAAGTCTTGAATTTCTTGTTGTTACTTGATTTTTTCAAATACTTTATTCGTGTCCTTTGTTTATATTTTGTATTTTTGTCATCTCGATGCTCAGTGGTTATTGTACTATTTTTTTTGTAAAAACTTTTTTCTTTTTTGCGTGCATTCATATTTATTATTTTTGTTACCTGTATGCACTTTTCTAAAGTAAAAAGGTTATCTTTGTAAAATTGTGTATTACAGTAGAAATAAATAAATATGCTTTAAAACATCAAAATTGGCTGGCTTTGTCAAAGCAATTGACAGTTTCTCCTTCCCCTGCAAACATCCAATTTTATTGACAGCTATATTTAGAATTTAAGTCACTTGAAAATTCCCTTATGAATTACATTTTTAGTTCAGAGGAGTTTGAAAGAGATTTTACTATCCCAAAATATCCCCCAACGACCAGAGTCTAAATGTGCGGCTAAAATAGCCATCTTGACCATTTTGGCACATACTTCCCTTCAAGTATTTAAAAAAAAAAATTATATGAAGCATAACTAACTCCTGGTTCTCAAGCTCTCTTATGTAGTATTTTTCAATATTTAAATTAACTGTGTAACTTATTCACTAGTTACGTTTTCAGTAGTTAATAGCTCAACTTGTTTGGTTAGAAAAAAATGAGTAAATGTAAACGATTCATTAATGTTTGTTTGAGGTATAACAAAGCTGTGGGCAAAGAACAATCCTACCTTTGTGTAAGTCACTCGCCCAATTAATTGATTTCTATAGTTGTAATATACTCCATTACTCATAACCACTGTAACCATTCCAACAACGATTCCGCTATACATGTTCAGCTAAACGCTACAAATATCAGTGAAATCAGCTAAACAAATTAACCAGTGCTTATGTTTGACTTGTGTTTTACATAGCATTAAAATTAAGTAAAATTAGAAAAAAAGGTAAATCAAGTCTTTAAAAGTGAATTAGTCATGTATATTGCGTTCTTGTATGGCCATAAGCTATAAGTTAGCCATACTAGCTATAACTGTTTATGAGAAATCACAAGTTTGTGATCACCCTCTTCGGGAAAATCTGGTAACATTTGAAATGTGGGAAATTTAAGTGCCAAGGTTCAGCAAAAAATAAGCCCCACTCCTGATACATATCACATACAGAAAATATTACATATCAACCGAGAAGATGAATAGAAAAATACACTCTTTCCTTATAGAGAAATAAAAATAGAAGCGACGAGGCGGGAAAATGTGGTAGGATGTATTTATTATCACAGACTGCCTTCCCACTGAATGGTAGATAACCCACTTTATTCAACCTGTAAATAACACGGCTTTGACGGAAAAGTCATATTTCTGGTTACAATATATTTAACATTTATTTCCATTTTTATTGATTCTGTTTTTCCGTTTTTTTGTGTGTGTGACAAACACGTACTCCAATTAACCTTCCAGTACCTAATACCCCGCCCGATCCTTTGAACCATTAGGCTCTTTGAAGCTCCTAATGGTCATTCTCTTCAACGTTCCCTGATTGGTTACCCCCCTCCTATCCAAGATGTCGTCGCTTACATGATCGGAAATTTAAACTATGTTTTCGTTTTCAAACATGTTGTGGTTGGTACGCAGTTTCGTTTATTACTCAGGCACCATGCTCTAGTAATATTAGGACGTTACTGTGCGTAATATAGCGTCGTACAACTTTTTTACAAGAGTAGTACTGTGCTCTGGGAAACCCCTCTTTACAGAACTTGTTTGCACCAGGATAGCGCCTCATCGCATTCTAAATCTGATATAGTCAACATGTTTGCGGACTTCTTTGCCTCATTTTTTCACACAGCATTGTTCCTACCCAGACCGAAGTTCCCTCTGCTTCAACTTCAAGCGATCATTTTTACATCGTTTTTCTTCATAGACACAGTCGATTTTTACTGACTCTAGAATCTTGATATCACAAAAAGACCAGGTTCATATTCTATACCGACTATTGGAGCAAAGCACTATGCGGATCTCTTTTCCCAACCACTTACCATGCTATTTGACAAATTTTTAACAAGCGACATATTCCCGGACATATTCAAAATAGGTCATGTTGCACCAATCGAAAAGAAAGGCTCAGTCAATGACATGAAAACCCACAGGCCTATAACTATATTGCAGGTTCTAGTCTTTGAGAATATTGAATTATTCAAAATAGTCTTCAAAGTCAGCTACATATTGACCACTAGTCAGCATAGACTATCAAACAGATCCACCTCCGCCAACCTCTTCTCTTACAAACTTATTTATGTCGTTTTTATTCATGCATTAATTTTGTATATTGTATTAAACTTAATTTATGTGTCATTTGTTAACTTATTGTTTATTGATTTGTTATTGTTTACTATTGATACTACTTATCTTGTTTACATTTGTTTAATTTGTACATTTCCTTTTTTAGCATTCTACCAATTCTTTCTAGATGTAAGGAATTGGTTTTAAATTTGTAATGTTTCCATCCAGCATGATTGTATGTTTTTAAAATTGGGTGCTTGCCGTTGGCAAGCTGTTTATCCAATGTGAGTGAATAAATAAAACACTCGCATTATGCATTAAACAATAAAAGCATATCGACTCGATCGAAATGGTCTTCTCGAAAGCTTTAGTCAGGTTTTGTCACTCTATGCTGATAAAAACAACTAAAATCATTTGTATTTTCGTAACCTTTTATTTAGTGGCTTGGCAGTTACCTGGGAGACCGAAAACTTGGAGTCAAATACCACGGCGTATTATCTAGGGAATCATGCAACGAGTAGTGCCCCGCAAGGATCATATCTTAGTCCCATTCTCTTAAATCTTTATGTTAGTGATGTTGTCACTTCCCTCATTTGTAATTTGTTGCTTTTCGCATGCGAAATGAAATTATACACAATTATATCCTCCATTCAGGATGTGGCTCGTCTGCAATATTACATTGACAAAGTTGATCGTTGGTGCAGTGATAGTGGAATGTCTCTAAAGTTGAATAAATGTTTTTGTATTACATTGCAATGAATCTAAAGCCCAATTAATTATGATTACTCTGTGAGGGGGTACCTTTGATTAGGAATTCGGAGGTGAGAGACCTTGTGGGGTTAACTATACTCCTCTTGAAGCTGGGAGATAGATGTGTACAATATATGCAATAAAGCTCTTTAAGTTTTTGATCCCGTCTTCAGAGTTTCAAAGACCTTCACAGATCTGCATGTACTGAAGATCTTATACCGCAGTTTGGTGAGACCATACCTCAAGTAAAATAGTGTTTATTGGTCTCCTCACCAGATGTATTTAAGAAAGACTTTGTAGAGAGCCCAAAGACGTATTTTAAGACTGTTGGCGTGAAACTCAGTTTTAGACGTATGAATGTTTATGAGACGTATATAAGAGGTTTCATCTCTCCTAAACATCCCCTCTCTGGAATCAAAGCCCTTTTGTCAGAAGCTCATCAACGGAAACCTTGACCGTCCCAGCCTGAGGAGAGGATAAACATCAGAGTGCCTTCCAGGACAAGGCATTTTGTGAAACCCTTCCAAGGACTTTTTGTGAAAAACTCTGTCTCCACAACCTAAGCAGCTAATAGCTCCATGTCGACAGTTCAGCGACTGTGAAATACTCTACCGGATCATCTGGATTTATTTTGCAAAACCCAGGCGTTATTTAAATGTTCACTCCTTAATCTCCATCTACAGCTATCCGGCGAGATGTATCTTGTGAATTCGTGGTTAAATTTATTGCTAAGAGATATTAGATTTAGTGCGACTGCTTGTGCCTTATGCCACAAAATCTCTGGAACTCTTCCCAAGATGCAACCATTCCTGATATTGGAAATCTTTTTTCTTTTAATGTTGATTATTTCCATGACAGATTTCAAAATTTTTAAAAAGCATTAGTAAAATTAACAAAGCTAGTCCAGTCAAATGGTATTTAAATAGCCTAATGCAGGGAAAAAATCCGGAAGTTTTTTATCAATGGTTCTGTATGTTTTTTTGGGGTGCTGAATTCGAATTTCATGTTTGCCACCTCAAGAAAGGACGGCTTCTCTGAGAAAATCACAAAAAACTTTAAATATCCTGCACTTTTTTCAGTTTTTGATTTATATCTTGAAAAATATGCATTTTATCTGAAGGACGGTTGGGCACAAATTTAAAGAGAACAAAATTACCTACAAATTCATATATTAATTGCATTTATACAACAAAGAATGTAGGAAAAACAGCGCGTTGAAAAACGGTTAATTTTAGGCCAATCTGGTCAAAACAAGAGAAACACTCTCTCACGCATTCCTGTTTAGTGGTAACGTTCTAGTTTTACGAAGTCATGGTAAAAACCCACTTTTTGAACGAATAAATTGCATATTCAGCTTACTGCTGTAAAATCAAGACTGGAGTTGAATAATTGCATTATATCTCTTAATCAAATTACATTAGATTTTATGAAGTGTAATGGTAATGGTAAGCGTGATATAAGTTTGAATTAGAACAATATAAGGTAAATTTATTTAATGTAATAGATTATTCAGTCTTGTTTAGCGTTAAAGGTTAGGTTAGAAGGTTATGATTAAACTCCGAATACGTTCGTGGAAAAATTCTTAAATATAATATAATATAATATAATTCTTAAATTCTTACATAACTGTTAAAATTAAAATCTTTTTTATATTTATTTGTTGGATGATCGGAACGAAGTGGAGGAATCATTATATGTACTAGACTTCACTCTCTATAGACTGGTCTGGGGAAATGACTTACGTTGTTTGAACGGGAGACGATAACTTTCGAACGCATTCACTGATCGACTCCAAACTTTTACAGTAGATTTTTAGCGTAATTTGTAGATCGAAATTCGATTTTGGAAGAATTATGTTCAGTAATTAACGAAATATCTTAAAATAAAATTTAGTTTTTCCCCATAAGAAATACATTGGAAGCAGTTTTAGTGGTGCTTGAGTAGTTATATTTTAACCAACGTCTTTGCGTCAGTCATAGAGTAAGCGAGTCTGAAAACTACTCTTAACCTTCTTTAATACTACTAAAAACACATTTGGTATTATTGGAAACAAAGGTATCATGATGTTGAATTTAGAGTAATGTTGTAGAATAAAAATATAATAAGAATAATTAGACGTTAAAAAATATTCTTATTTTCTTTTGTAATTTTCAATCCAAACGAAATGTATAGTGCTAATTACGGATCGTATTTGGATTCGGTCCTTAGTGGTACTTGAGTCGTTGATATTTAGCCAACGGCTATGTTTCAACTATAGAGTAACGTAAGTATCACGTTGATAATATATTCGTGTTGACTGGGTGAAAAACACATTTTAATATCTGAAAACACAAGAAGTAAGGTTTAAGTATTATTAGCTTTTAAAAGTAGTTTGTATGTTTTATTTTATATTAATTAAAATATGCGTTATTATTTTGCAATAGTATTATAATTAATCACTTAATTGTTACCTTCACATAATGAAGAATAAGATCTGACTGGTCTCATGCCATAAATATGGTCTGCAAGACGACGAGGGAGTAAGTAATTAAGTACCATACTATATGTTAAAACTTGCAGGTTATACTACCACCAAGAACAGCACATTCCGAGATTCCCGCGAGGGCTGACTGCGGGAACGGAGAGGAACGAGTGAACGGGATTATCAGTCCAGTGTCCAGTAGTCCAGTAGGAGTAGAGCAAAGGCAGACGACAAAGTGTTTATTGAAATTAAAGTTAACAACATGAAATGTTCTTAAGTGATTAACATTAAGTTGTAATTGTTAACATTATAATGTCCACTCATTACAAGTAGAATGTCTTAATTTGTTATAAACAATCATGACCTAGCTAAAACCGTAAGTTTCCAAATCAAATTAAAACTTAATTTTTGTAGCAAATTTGTTTTCCCCAAATGTAACCGTAGCTTAACCTTTTGTAAAATTACTAACAATTTGATATAAATGTGTTTTTATACATGAATTAATGAAAATGCATTACCATACATAATTTTTATGCAGACCACTACATAAGCTGCTATTCTAACTCAATACCAAGTCCTTTTAGGAGGTTAATTTATGTTTCCAGGTGTCCCAATAGACTTCAATTGTCCAAACAAATTATAATGTCGAGACACCACTGTTTTAATAAAATGTTGGTCTCAATCAGTTTATTTTAAAATAAAATAAACAGTTTCCGTAATGGTAAGTTTTATTCGGAAACTCATATTTAGCCTCTTGATTATTGTTTTGGCGCAAGTGAATTTTCAATGTCCTTAAACTATATCTTTAAGAATTTACCTCTGGAGTTTGGATTAGTTTCTGCTTGAAGTAAGGGTAAAGTGATTAAGAGATTAAAACCAAAGTATGACTTTTGTTTGCCTTTCATAGGCCCTAACTGACCATGCCAAATCCAATGTTTAGATCTTGCTAGGCTCCTCACATGGAGATAGTTTGAGATAAACAAGTGATTCAGAAAGCTGCCAGCATGGTGCCATTGTGTGGGCCTAGGCCTATTTCCTTCTTTCTCCGTGAGAAGTGCTTTCTATGATTGAGATAAAAGTCATCGACTATATATAGGCTAGTAACCTATTTAGGCTTATACAGTATTACGTTCTTTGAAAAACATGATTTAGGTGGGGTTTTATTTATTCAAATTAGGTTTTTTGAATGATACGGTATTGAAAAGCTAATGCTAAATTATTTGATCGTAAATAGTTGCGATATACAACAGTTGGGATGTCCCCCTTGTAAGTAGTTAAAAGCCTCTGAATTCTGAGCGCCAATGATAGCCTGGCTATAATTTCCACTTGAAAAACCCCGCCAAAGGCAAAACCCAAAACCCAACTTAAATTGTCTTTGGAATTTTTCAAAAATAATTGGCTAAAATGTATTGGTCAGTAACAAATCGTAAATATTAAAATATAAAAAATAAACAGGAGAGCAATGGACGGCTATGTGAAAAGTGGAGTCCAATTAATTTTGTTATTTTACTTATTGTAAAAAGTACACATATTTCTAGTCGAGGGTCAGTCAGGAAAATGAACTTTTTCAATAAGGTAAAGACACATATATATCTGAGTAAGACACATATATATAAGTAAGGGAAAATATACTTTTTACTCATTAACTAAGCTAAATAAAAGTTTGAACCATGAAATTACCTTTAAAAATTCACCATCAGCACAAATCGTTGGGCCAACATTGGAAAATGGTCGGCGGAAATGGTAGGCCAACGGTGGGCATGTCGTGAGGTGCGAGGTTGGCCCATTGATGGATTAACCAACCATTATCCAACAATGCCAACCAATACCCAACAAAATGCTAACAGTTTATAATTTTTTATTTAAATGCTTATTTTAATTTTTAAAATACTGATTTCCCTAAATGAATTGTTTAGTAAACCAATTATAGAAATTTAATAAAAGGAATTTAGTTACAAAAATATCGAGTCACAGTCGGGTCTCGAACCTACAACTTTTGAGTTACTGAACATTTGCCTTAACCCCCACGGCCAATCTGACTTATACGAGAATCGAAGAATGGACTGAAATATAGTAATTACCAAAAGTCTATACCTGCACGACTTGTACTAGCCTATATACTATTAAAAACTTATATCTTATTCTTCTAAGATTGGATAGTACTCGTTTTATTCTTCTACGTGAATCTACTCGAGCAAAAATCACTGTAATAAAAGTAGGGTCAAGTTAATTTGATTTATGTATCTATGAAATTTGAAAAAACTACGAGCAAATAAATATATATTTAATATAATTATAATAATAAAAATATAATATTAATTTATACCCCATCAGCTCAAATCGTTTGGCCAACGTAGGAAAGTAGTAGGCCAACGGCTTGTGCAAGGTTGGCTCATCAACTCAAATCGTTGGGCCAACGGTTGGTGCGAGGTTGATTAACCAACTATTATCCAACAATGCCAACCTATACCCAACAAAATGCCAACAGTTTATAATTTTTATTTTAACGCTTATTTTAATTTTGAAAATCATGATTTCCCCAATTTTAACCGTACAGTAAACCAATAACAGTAGGATGCATTGGATGGCCCCACCCAGCAGCAACGGCAGTTATCCACTGTGGATCAATCCATCCCCCCCCGATAAACCTAACGTAAACCTGCGTTGCCCCCCCCGAACCCCCCCGAACCCCCCCCCCCCCCCC
The DNA here is from genome assembly GCA_963675035.1 of Allygus modestus. Taxonomy (NCBI): domain Eukaryota; kingdom Metazoa; phylum Arthropoda; class Insecta; order Hemiptera; family Cicadellidae; genus Allygus; species Allygus modestus. Next base: position 227,350,308 of record OY776111.1, read on the forward strand.
CCGAACCCCCCCCGGGCCCCCCCGAGCCCCCCCGAGCCCCCCCGGTCGTCTGCGGCACTTTTCGTGATGACCTTGAACATGAGGAAAAAACTTTTGAAAATTAATAACTAGCTTATTTACCCACCGATTCCCACGGGACTTTTTCCAGAGTGTAGACCTATCCCAGAGGAAGCGAATGACGAAAGAACCCCATAGATCCGTCATCAAACAAGACCGCTATTAATTTATAACCGCGTTTTCCTTATGGAATCTCAGCTGTTTACCGACCGATTTTGATGAAACTTCAGCACATGTCGGGCGGCGGCCTAAGTAAACCATCCCTTAAAGAAAATTGAAAATCCACCGTTAAACGGGTCCGCTATTAATTTATAACCGCTTTTCCTTATGGGATCTCAGCCGTTTACCGACCGATTTTGACGAAACCTCACCACGTGTCGGGCCATGGCCTAAGTAAACCATCGCTTAAAGAAAATTGAAAATACACCGATAAATAGGCCCGCTATTAATTTTCTAACGCGTTTTCCTTATAGGATCCCGGCTGATTGCTGACCGAATTTGATGTGACTTCGCTACACGTTGTATACCGGCTTGATCAAACCAAACTGCGAGTGGCTCCGTGGCGTCACGTGTCGAAGCGCGTGCTAGGGCCTACGTGACTGTCCCAGCCTGTTTACTCCTCCTCCACTCCGCTATCCCTCCACTCCTCCTCCACTCCGCTATCCCTCCACTCCTCCTCCACTCCGCTACCCCTGTTGTGGACCGCGGTGACATCACCTCCATGCCTACGTGACCGTCCGGGCCTGTTTACTCATTAGCGGTTCCAAGAACTGTTTACCGCTTTCACCACCTACTGTACGGTACGTAGCTATGTTACTTCAGTGATTGTCATCGCTTCCTTCATTCAGTTTGTGTTTGGAGCCCAGTGTGTGTAGACGTTCTACTTCAGTGCTGTGCTAGTCCTTACCACACCATATTCCGAGATCTGTTAAACGTAAGTATATGTAGTCTTATAAGTTGTAGTGTGGACCGCCTCAGGCTGTTTACTCATTAGCGATAATTGCCGCGATTTCGAGAATTGTTCACCGCCTTCTACTGTACGGTATGTAGATAAGTTACTTAAGTGATTGTCATCGCTTCCTTCATTCAGTTTGTGTTTGGATCTCAGTGTGTGTAGACGTTCTACTTCAGTGCTGTGCTAGTCTTTACTACACCATATTCCGAGATCTGTTAAACGTAAGTATATGTAGTCTTATAAGTTGTAGTGTGGACCGCCTCAGGCTGTTTACCCATTAGCGGTAATTGCCACGATTTCGAGAATTGTTCACCGCCTTCTACTGTACGGTACGTAGCTATGTTACTTAAGTGATTGTCATCGCTTCCTTCATTCAGTTTGTGTTTGGAGCTCAGTGTGTGTAGACGTTCTACTTCAGTGCTGTGCTAGCCTTTACTGCACCATATTCCGAGATTGTTAAACGTAAGTATATGTAGCTCTTATAAGTTGTAGTGTGGAAGACTATTACATTCCCCTTTATAGTAAGATTCTCATTTAAGGTATGATCGTTCAGCAACTTTCAATTCATAATGTGCAAAGAGAGGTCTGGCTTGTTAATAGAAGTTGAATAATTTTCATTATGTTTTAGGGAAAACGATTCGTTATTGCTATAGAACAACTTACACGTCATTCTCAATTTCTTGGAGGAAACCGGTGTACTAACATAAAACGAGGAAACCTGTCTACTAATGTTAGACGTGTCATGGTTTCTAAATCTTGTCTATCACGCATCAATGTAAATCTTCCATTCTCTAACTTACTATCTTTTCTTTCTTTTTATATAAACTAATTTAATAAAGGAGGAAACCTGTATACTAACATAAAACGAGGAAACCCGTGCACTGACATTAAATTTGTCATGGCCTTGACACTTGTATACCACGCATAAAGTATGTGTTATGTTACCAATGAAGTGTTCTCGTTACGACTAAATTGTAAATGCAAGAGACTTATCATATTTGTTGTTGCAGATGAACAACCAACACCTGTGCGAGGTCTGTGACCGAGCCTTCAGCCTGCTCGGAAACCTGAGGCGACACGTGGAGTCCGCTAACAACGCCAGACGTCACGACTGCCACGTCTGCGGTAGGCGCTTCACAAGAGGCGACAGCCTCCGCCGCCACGTCGCCACGGTTCACGGACCACACGCCGCGGCGGAGCCCCAACCGCAACGAGCGGACCATCCCTGCCGACTGTGCCCGACCATCTTCGCCAGCCTGGAGGACGTGCGCCGCCACATGCAAGCGGCTCACTCCGCGATGCCAGCAGCAGCTCCTTCCTCCTCCTCGAGCCCCGATCGTCAAGTGGAGTGCGAGCGATGCGGTAGACGCTTCGACCGAGACCTGGAACTGAGACGACACGTCCGGACCGTCCATCCTCCCACGTTCCGTTGCGCCTACTGCGACCGCGGGTTTACCCGTCGCTTCAACTGTGACAAACACGAGGCTCACAACTGCCCTGTTGTGAGTAACCTGGCTCAAGAACCATTCGAGTTCCGCTGCGTGTACTACGACAAGGGGTTTACTCACCGCTTCAACCGCGACCATCACCAGTCTCACAACTGCCCTGTTGTGAGGGACCTGACCCAAGACCGACTGCCTAGGTTGTCCTCTCCTCCTCTTCCTCACAACAACCAGTCGTCATGCCAAGGAGCCAGTGCCGAGCCCCGATCGCGCCATATGCCTAGCGCCGAGCCACGACCAGGTTCGAGCACCGAGCCACAGCCAGGGCCCAGCACCGAGCCCCAGCCCCGCCCAGGACCTAGCACCGAGCCTCGGACCATCGACGACGAGATGGTGGGTGGCGGCCACCCCGTGTTCCAGCTCGTACATCGGGCCTTTCGGAGTCGCCTCCTCACCTACCGCCTGGCCCGGCCGTTAGACGCCTTGCTGACCGTCGAGGATGTGCTGACCCTGTTGTTTGACGAGGTTCTGGAGGTTCTGGAGGTTCTGGTTGTCATGACCTGATGGAGAACGTCATGACTCAACATATGAGCATCAAGGCGAACATGGTCCTGGAATGTGAGTTCTCCAACATTCACGGGGCCACCTGCCTACGCTCCTTCAACACGAAGAACGTCTCCCTGACCGAGGCCTCCGACTTGGAGGCTTTCCTCTCCGCGACGTTCGAGACGATTGTGAAGAAGAAGGAGCAGTGCGAACTGGTAGGCAGCGGCTGGGCATAGCTGCGTATACGGGACCTGGAGATCCACGTGAACGAGTACACGCCGCTCGAGGGCAGAGCGTATCTCCAGTTGCCAAGGGCTATTGTAGACAGGTGCGCTGTTGTCAATTTGCTAAACGCCGACGACATGTGCTTCATGTACGCTATCCTGGCCAAGTTCGTTGCGCAACACGCGGAGAGACCTGCAGCGTATACACCGGATATCATCGCCCGCTACGACTGGACCGGTTTGCGTTTCCCCGTGACGCTCAAGGACATCAAGATCTTTGAGGGCAAGAACAACATTAGTGTAAACGTCTACGGGATCGAGCGAGCGATGGTGGGAAGACGCTCCGACAGGACGCAAGAGATCAAGGACAGGGTCAACCCGCTGAAGATCTACAAGCGGGAGCTTGAACACCACAGGGACCTGCTGTACGTGACCAACGATGGGAACAGCCACTACGCGTACTTTGCGGACCTGAGTCGACTGGTCCGGCCCCAGCTCACCATACACGAAAATAGGATCTACATCTGTAAGCGGTGCTTCGCTTACTTCGACAACCGACCCAACAAGCTAGGGTTGACGGGCGCCCAGTGCCTCGAGGAGCACAGGCGTTACTGCTACGCCAAGGCTCCTCTTCGCCTGGACTTGCCGAAGAAGCAGCAGATCCGCATCACCCATCCAGAGTATACTAGGCGGGAGAGGTTCTGCATCTACGCGGACTTCGAGTGTGCTCTGCAGCCTGTCGCTGTTGACCCGTAAGAACCGCCACCGCCCGGCACGACGCCCCTGCAAATGCACGTCCCGTACGCCTTCGCCTATCAGATCGTGGATTCACTCGGCCTCGAGGAGTTTGAGCCGCGGGTATACTTCGGAGCTGACGCGTCCAAGGTCTTTATGGAACGGCTCAAGATGGACGTGCTGAGCCTGTGGAAGTTCCTGTTCAGCACGAGAGCTCTGCACCATTCTTTGACCCGGCAGGAAATGGACGAGTATCTCGCAGCGACCCGCTGCTACCTCTGCGGCAAGGAGTTCACCGAGCTGGACGTCAAGGTGTGGGACCACAACCACGCCCCGCCTTACGAGTTCCGAGGAGCGGCGCACCGCTCGTGCAATCTACGGTACAGGGAGCAGCGGGTCATCAACTGCTACTTCCATAACCTGTCCAACTACGACGCCCACTTCGTAGTGCGGGAGCTGGCTATTGACACCGGTGATGTGGACGTGCTTGCGCACACCAAAGAGCGCTACATCGCCTTTACCAAGCGGTTTCACTTTGGCCAGCCCGGAGACAACCAACGACGGAGCAGTTTCGCGGTGCGGTTCCTCGACACCTACAGGTTCTTGTCCATGAGCTTGGCCAGCCTGGCAGCGGGACTGCCCACCGAAAAGATGCGTGAGACCAGGAAGCGGTTCCCCGACGACCGGCTCTTCGACCTGGTGCGTAGGAAGGGCGTGTTCCCCTACGACTTTGTCACATCGTACGACACGTTGTACAGGACCAGGGAGCTGCCGCCCAAGGAGGCGTTTAGGAACACCATGACCCTGAAGGACGTCAAGGACGAGGACTACCAACACGCCCTCAACGTGTGGCGAGCCTTCGAGTGTCGCCACCTCAAGGACTACGCTGACACGTACCTGCGCTGCAACATCGCCCTCCTCACCGACGTCTTCGAGCAGTTCCGTGACACCTCTTTGGCTGAGTACGGACTGGATCGCGCCCACTACTACACCCTGCCATCATACGCTTGGGACGTCATGTTGAAGACCTGCGACGTGGAGCTGGACACGCTGCAGGATTTCGACATGTCCCTCTTCGTGGAGCAAGGCATCCGAGGAGGCATCTCTCAGGCCGTCACCCGCTACGCCAAGGCCAACCACGATCGGTGCCCGGACTACCGCCCCGACGAGCCGACACGCCACCTCCTGTACCTGGACGCCAACAACCTCTACGGCTAGGCCATGTCCCAGTACCTGCCCACCGGAGACTTTCAGTGGCTCAGCCGTGAGGAGATCGACTCCTTGGACATTGGTGTGCTGGATGCCGAAGCGGAACGGGGTTACATCCTCGAAGTGGACCTCCGCTACCCCGCCCACCTCCACAACCTGCACAAGGACCTCCCTTACTGCTGCGAGACCAAGCGTCCGCCAACAGGGAAATACCCCAAACTGATGACCACCCTGGACGACAAGATGCATTACGTCTGCCATTACAGGGTCTTGCAGCAGGCACTGAACAACGGACTGGAGCTTGCGGCTGTGCACAGGGCGATCTCGTTTCGCCAGTCTCGGTGGCTAGAGCCCTACATCCTCATGAACACCGAGCTGCGGAAGAATGCCAAGACCAAGTTCGAGCAAGACTTTTTCAAGTAAATGAATAACGCGGTCTTTGGCAAAACCATCGAGAACGTCCGCAAGCGCCTGAACGTCAAGCTGGTTTGCACTCCGGAGAAGTTCTCCAAGTACGTGGCCAAGTCCAATTTCCTGGACCGCACGTATTACACGGAGGACGTAGCTCTCGTGCACCTCGCCAGGGTCAACATCGTCCTGGAAAAGCCCATCTACATCGGCATGTCTGTCCTGGAGCTGAGCAAGTGGCTCATGTACGAGTTTCTGCGGAAGATGAAGGACCGCTACGGTGACCGCTTAAACGTAGACCACATGGACACTGACAGCTTCGTGTTTGACATCCTATCCCGGGACGTCTATAGGGAGATGATGGAGTACTTGGACGACTTCGATACCAGCGCCTACCCGAGGTCCCACCCCTGCTACAGCCCCGCCAACGCCAAGGTGATTGGCAAGTTCAAGGACGAGTGTAACGGCCGATCCTTGTTCGAGTACCTCGGCCTGCGCTCGAAGCTTTACTTCATGGACGTTGAGTACGAAGACAACGGATCCAAGGCGATCAAGCGAGCCAAGGGAGTCGCTAAGGGGGTTGTTAAAAACGTCCTAACCCCCGACGACTACAGGGAATGTCTGTTCGACGGGGTGTTGAAAACCACCGTCAACACCCGTTTCCAGTCGTACCTGCACCGTGTCTTCACGTACAAGTAGAAAAGCTATCCTTGAGCCCGGCCGATGATAAACGCTACATCTTGGCTGATGGTATTAACACCTTACCTTGGGGGCATAAGGACATCCCACCACTGTCCGCAGCAAGAAGGCGAGGTAATTCCGAGGAGGAGCAAGGCGGGCCTATGGAGGTGGACGAGGAGGAGGAGGACATGGACGAAGAGTTCCCGGTGTAGATTTAAGTGTAAATAGAACTAGGTTAACTTTGTAAATATTTTGTAAATAGTATTCGTAAGCAAATATAGTCAAACAGTTTAGTTTACAGCATACATCTGTGTTGTTACTACCCCTTGCATTTCCCTGACATTTACTTTCAAAAGACTCCTCTAATGCAAACCGAATTTGTCGAAACTACTTTCAAAATTAACCTTATATGAAATTGTAAAACTATCATGTTTTCAAAACAAAACTTTCAAAATTGTTAAAAATTCGATATTCTTTCTTAAACACTAAAGAGAAGGACAAGTGAAAATAACAGTTAACGAGAAACAAAACATTTATTGAAACACAATAAGAATATACACACAAACATATTACAATCAAGAACTCAAAAGGTATTTACACAAAAGTAGTCTTAAGCGAAGATGGAGTCGAAGAGCCTGCAGACCAGTGCGTCATTGATGGTGGGAGCGACCGGGTCGAAGAGCTGCACGTAGTTGCTGAGTGGTATACCGAGGACCGCCCGACAGTACAGGTAGGTGAGGCAGTAGTGGTCATAAACAGAAGTACCGTAGCCCTGGAGCCGATACCTGTTGTAGAGACCGCCACGTAGCTCAGTCCGGGGATTGCCACCAGGCGCTTCTCAATCTGAGTGGTGTTCATCGCTGGCGGAAGCAGTTCCCGCCGATTGTGTGATACCCTCATTACTACCAGTTGCACACTTTATCACCACCGGCTTCACTGTATGTGTCAAACCAGTGACTCTGGGGACTCCTGAATAACGGTCCATCCAAAGGTTTTCCAATCGCGTTATGATGTTCATAATCATAATGTAGATTTCATAGTCTTTATTTTCATCCAAATATAAGTTGCAACCATGTGTATACTGACCTCTATGATGTAACTGGATGTTCAAGAACACATTACCCTGATTGGTGGGATTTTGTACTGTATGTTGATAACCGGAATCGACCCAACTGACAGTCGGTGGTGAATCGTTCGAATCTTTTTCCACAAGCTCCAAGTCTCCAGGTAGTTCCAGGGGATTGACACTTCTACTGTTGTCGTTTATGCAACTGCTATCGGCACATATGCTGACATTCTGGGAACCTCCCCCTTCGGTTATTTGGTTGGATGATGGTGATGCGAAGTCTCCAGATATCTGCGGAGCATTGTCACTTTCACTGTCTTTTATGCAACTGCTTTCAATACATGTGTTGACTTTCTGCGGACCTCTTCCTGCCGAGGTTTGTATGAATGATCTCGGTTGTGAGGAACGATTGTTTCTTCGCTTCTTTCTAACACAGAGGTGGTGCTGACGATGATGGCGACGAAGTCTATCTCGCGACGTGAATGACTCCTCGCAGTATGGACATTTCCAGGTCATCAGCTTCGATGGTGTGGAGACTGACCGTTTCAGTGATGGTGCTGGCGGTGGTTGTTCAGGACTTCGTGGAGAAAATTACATGGTGCTGTAGCCTTCCATCGCTTCCAACTCCTTCAACAACGTCTGGACTGATTCATCCACTTCGATTGCACTAGCCATGTTTGTGTTTACTCTGCAACATCACTAGACAAACTGCAGGTGCGCGTCTGCATTTATATTCACAAAATCCATCTCAAGAAGTGTTTCTTTAATTCGACCAATCATAGGGCAGAACGTCTAATTTTAGCCACTAAGAGGGCAGGATATTTCCACCAATCACAGTACCCGCATTCGCTTACACTATGTAGGGTAGGTCAAGAGTCAGCAGACAAGTGCACGCAGGTTTAAGTTAGGTTTGAGGATGCATGAACGTCGTGCGAAGCGATGACAATCACTGAAGTAACAAAGTTACGTACCGTACAGTAGAAGGCGGTGGACAATTCTCGAAATCGTGGCAGTTATCGCTAATGAGTAAACAGCCTGAGGCGGTCACGTAGGCACGGGGAGATGAAGTCACCGCGGTTCACGACTACACTATTTAAGGTAGGCCAATGCGTGCGTGCGTGCGTGCAGGTTTAGGTTTACAGACGCAGGTTTAAGTTAGGTTTGATCCCGCACCTTGAAATACAATGTAATGAGCATGCGATTTTCTAGAACCTTCTAGAATGTTCTAGAACGTCGTGAACTGCGGTGACGTCATCCCCATGCCTACGTGACCGCCCGGAGCTGTTTACTCATCAGTGGTTCCGGGAACTGTTTACCGCTTCCATTACACTGTGAAGCTTCTGGAATCTTCTAGAACGTCACGGACCACGGTGACGTCAACCCCCGCGCCTACGTGTTCATCATAGTGTGTTTTCGTTATGGTACGTACAGTTAGGTTTAACAATGCGTGTGCGTGTGCGTGCGCGTGCGTGTGCGTGAGCGTGCGTGTGCGTGAGCGTGAGCGTGCGTGCGTGTGCGTGTGTGTCAGGTGAAAGCCTGGAGTCTGCAGACAAGTGCACGCAGGTCTAAGTTAGGTTTACAGACGCAGGTTTAAGTTAGGTTTACAGACGCAGGTTTAAGTTAGGTTTGAGGATGCATAAACGTCGCGTGCGCGCGTTAAGTTAGGTTTACAGACGCAGGTTTTGCGTGCGCGCGACGTTTATGCATCCTCAAACCTAACTTAAACCTGCGTCTGTAAACCTAACTTAGACCTGCGTGCACTTGTCTGCAGACTCCAGGCTTGCACCTGACACACACGCACACGCACGCACGCTCACGCTCTCGCACACTCACGCTCACGCACACGCACACGCACGCGCACGCACACGCACACGCATTGTTAAACCTTACAGTACGTACCGTAACGAAAACACACTATGATGAACACGTAGGCGCGGGGGATGACGTCACCGCGGTCCGCGACGTTCTAAAAGATTCCAGAAACTTCACAGTGTAATGGAAGCGGTAAACAGTTCCCGGAACCGCTGATGAGTAAACAGCTCTGGGCGGTCACGTAGGCATGGGGATGACGTCACCGCAGTTCACGACGTTCTAGAACATTCTAGAAGGTTCTAGAAAGTCGCATGCTCATTACATTGTGTTTCAAGGTGCGGGATCAAACCTAACTTAAACCTGCGTCTGTAAACCTAAACCTGCACGCACGCACGCACGCATTGGCCTACCTTAAATAGTGTAGTCGTGAACCGCGGTGACGTCATCTCCCCGTGCCTACGTGACCGCCTCAGGCTGTTTACTCATTAGCGATAATTGCCGCGATTTCGAGAATTGTCCACCGCCTTCTACTTTACGGTACGTAACTTTGTTACTTCAGTGATTGTCATCGCTTCGCGCGACGTTCATGCATCCTCAAACCTAATTTAAACCTGCGTGCACTTGTCTGCTGACTCTTGACCTACCCTAGATAGTGTAAGCAAATGCGGGTACTGTGATTGGTGGAAATATCCTGCCCTCTTAGTGGCTAAAATTAGACGTTCTGCCCTATGATTGGTCGAATTAAAGAAACACTTCTTGAGATGGATTTTGTGAATATAAATGCAGACGCGCACCTGCAGTTTGTCTAGTGATGTTGCAGAGTAAACACAAACATGGCTAGTGCAATCGAAGTGGATGAATCAGTCCAGACGTTGTTGAAGGAGTTGGAAGCGATGGAAGGCTACAGCACCATGTACTTTTCTCCATGAAGTCCTGAACAACCACCGCCAGCACCATCACTGAAACGGTCAGTCTCCACACCATCGAAGCTGATGACCTGGAAATGTCCATACTGCGAGGAGTCATTCACGTCGCGAGATAGACTTCGTCGCCATCATCGTCAGCACCACCTCTGTGTTAGAAAGAAGCGAAGAAACAATCGTTCCTCACAACCGAGATCATTCATACAAACCTCGGCAGGAAGAGGTCCACAGAAAGTCAACACATGTATTGAAAGCAGTTGCATAAACGACAGTGAAAGTGACAATGCTCCGCAGATATCTGGAGACTTCGCATCACCATCATCCAACCAAATAACCGAAGGGGGAGGTTCCCAGAACGTCAGCATATGTGCCGATAGCAGTTGCATAAACGACAACAGTAGAAGTGTCAATCCCCCGGAACTACCTGGAGACTTGGAGCTTGTGGAAAAAGATTCGAACGATTCACCACCGACTGTCAGTTGGGTCGATTCCGGTTATCAACATACAGTACAAAATCCCACCAATCAGGGTAATGTGTTCTTGAACATCCAGTTACATCATAGAGGTCAGTATACACATGGTTGTAACTTATATTTGGATGAAAATAAAGACTATGAAATCTACATTATGATTATGAACATCATAACGCGATTGGAAAACCTTTGGATGGACCGTTATTCAGGAGTCCCCAGAGTCACTGGTTTGACACATACAGTGAAGCCGGTGGTGATAAAGTGTGCAACTGGTAGTAATGAGGGTATCACACAATCGACGGGGACTGCTTCCGCCAGCGATGAACACCACTCAGATTGAGAAGCGCCTGGTGGCAATCCCCGGACTGAGCTACGTGGCGGTCTCTACAACAGGTATCGGCTCCAGGGCTACGGTACTTCTGTTTATGACCACTACTGCCTCACCTACCTGTACTGTCGGGCGGTCCTCGGAATACCACTCAGCGACTACGTGCAGCTCTTCGACCCGGTCGCTCCCACCATCAACGACGCACTGGTCTGCAGGCTCTTCGACTCCATCTTCGCTTAAGACTACTTTTGTGTAAATACCTTTTGAGTTCTTGATTGTAATATGTTTGTGTGTATATTCTTATTGTGTTTCAATAAATGTTTTGTTTCTCGTTAACTGTTGTTTTCACTTGTCCTTCTTTTTAGTGTTTAAGAAAGAATATCGAATTTTTAACAATTTTGAAAGTTTTGTTTTGAAAACATGATAGTTTTACAATTTCATAAAAGGTTAATTTTGAAAGTAGTTTCGACAAATTCGGTTTGCATTAGAGGAGTCTTTTGAAAGTAAATGTCAGGGAAATGCAAGGGGTAGTAACAACACAGATATATGCTGTAAACTAAACTGTTTGACTATATTTGCTTACGAATACTATTTACAAAATATTTACAAAGTTAACCTAGTTCTATTTACACTTAAATCTACACCGGGAACTCTTCGTCCATGTCCTCCTCCTCCTCGTCCACCTCCATAGGCCCGCCTTGCTCCTCCTCGGGATTACCTCGCCTTCTTGCTGCGGACAGTAGTGGGATGTCCTTATGCCCCCAAGGTAAGGTGTTGATACCTTCGGCCAAGATGTAGCGTTTATCATCGGCCGGGCTCAAGGATAGCTTTTCTACTTGTACGGTGAAGACACGGTGCATGTACGACTGGAAACGGGTGTTGACGGTGGTTTTCAACACCCCGTCGAACAGACATTCCCTGTAGTCGTTGGGGGTTAGGACGTTTTTAACAACCCCCTTAGCGACTCCCTTGGCTCGCTTGATCGCCTTGGATCCGTTGTCTTCGTCCTCAACGTCCATGAAGTAAAGCTTCGAGCGCAGGCCGAGGTACTCGAACAATGATCGGCCGTTACACTCGTCCTTGAACTTGCCAATCACCTTGGCGTTGGCGGGGCTGTAGCAGGGGTGGGACCTCGGGTAGGCGCTGGTATCGAAGTCGTCCAAGTGCTCCATCATCTCCCTATAGACGTCCCGGGATAGGATGTCGAACACGAAGCTGTCAGTGTCCATGTGGTCTACGTTTAAGCGGTCACCGTAGCAGTCCTTCATCTTCCGCAGAAACTCGTACATGAGCCACTTGCTCAGCTCAAGGACAGACATGCCGATGTAGTTGGGCTTTTCCAGGACGATGTTGACCCTGGCGAGGTGCACGAGAGCTACGTCCTCCGTGTAATACGTGCGGTCCAGGAAATTTGACTTGGCCACGAACTTGGAGAACTTCTCCGGAGTGCAAACCAGCTTGACGTTCAGGCGCTTGCGGACGTTCTCGATGGTTTTGCCAAAGACCGCGTTATTCATTAACTTGAAAAAGTCTTGCTCGAACTTGGTCTTGGCCTTCTTCCGCAGCTCGGTTATCATGAGGATGTAGGGCTCTAGCCACCGAGACTGGCGAAACGAGATCGCCCTGTGCACAGCCGCAAGCTCCAGTCCGTTGTTCAGTGCCTGCTGCAAGACCCTGTAATGGCAGACGTAATGAATCTTGTCGTCCAGGGTGGTCATCAGTTTGGGGTATTTCCCTGTTGGCGGACGCTTGGTCTCGCAGCAGTAAGGGAGGTCCTTGTGCAGGTTGTGGAGGTGGGCGGGGTAGCGGAGGTCCACTTCGAGGATGTAACCCCGTTCCGCTTCGGCATCCAGCACACCAATGTCCAAGGAGTCGATCTCCTCACGGCTGAGCCACTGGAAGTCTCCGGTGGGCAGGTACTGGGACATAGCCCAGCCGTAGAGGTTGTTGGCGTCCAGGTACAGGAGGTGGCGTGTCGGCTCGTCGGGGTGGTAGTCCGGGCACCGATCGTGGTTGGCCTTGGCGTAGCGGGTGACGGCCTGAGAGATGCCTCCTCGGATGCCTTGCTCCACGAAGAGGTACATGTCGAAATCCTGCAGCGTGTCCAGCTCCACGTCGCAGGTCTTCAACATGACGTCCCAAGCGTAGGATGACAGGGTGTAGTAGTGGGCGGGATCCAGTCCGTACTCAGCCAAAGAGGTGTCACGGAACTGCTCGAAGACGTCGGTGAGGAGGGCGATGTCGCAGCGCAGGTACGTGTCAGCGTAGTCTTTGAGGTGGCGACACTTGAAGGCTCGCCACACGTTGAGGGCGTGTTGGTAGTCCTCGTCCTTGACGTCCTCCAGGGTCATGGTCTTCCTAAACGCCTCCTTGGGCGGCAGCTCCCTGGTCCTGTACAACGTGTCGTACGATGTGACAAGTCGTAGCGGAACACGCCCTTCCTACGCACCAGGTCGCAGAGCCGGTCGTCGGGGAACCGCTTCCTGGTCTCACGCATCTTTTCGGTGGGCAGTCCCGCTGCCAGGCTGGCCAAGCTCATGGACACCTGTAGGTATCGAGGAACCGCACCGCGAAACTGCTCCGTCGTTGGTTGTCTCCGGGCTGGCCAAAGTGAAACCGCTTGGTAAAGGCGATGTAGCGCTCTTCGGTGTGCGCCAGCACGTCCACATCACCGGGGTCGATAGCCAGCTCCCGCACTACGAAGTGGGCGTCGTAGTTGGACAGGTTATGGAAGTAGCAGTTGATGACCCTCTGCTCCCCGTACCGCAGATTGCACGAGCGGTGCCCCGCTCCTCGGAACTCGTAAGGCGGGGCGTGGTTGTGGTCCCGCACCTTGACGTCCAGCTCGGTGAACTCCTTGCCGCAGAGGTAGCAGCGGGTTGCTGCGAGATACTCGTCCATTCCCTGCCGGGTCAGAGATGGGTGCAGAGCTCTCGTGCTGAACAGGAACTCCCACAGGCTCAGCACGTCCATCTTGAGCCGTTCCATAAAGACCTTGGACGCGTCACCGAGACTGGCGAAACGAGATCGCCCTGTGCACAGCCGCAAGCTCCACTCCGTTGTTCAGTGCCTGCTGCAAGACCCTGTAATGGCAGACGTAATGCATCTTGTCGTCCAGGGTGGTCATCAGTTTGGGGTATTTCCCTGTTGGCGGACGCTTGGTCTCGCAGCAGTAAGGGAGGTCCTTGTGCAGGTCGTGGAGTTGGGCGGGGTAGCGGAGGTCCACTTCGAGGATGTAACCCCGTTCCGCTTCGGCATCCAGCACACCAATGTCCAAGGAGTCGATCTCCTCACGGCTGAGCCACTGGAAGTCTCCGGTGGGCAGGTACTGATACATGGCCCAGCCGTAGATGTTGTTGGCGTCCAGGTACAGGAGGTGGCGTGTCGGCTCGTCGGGGCGGTAGTCCGGGCACCGATCGTGGTTGGCCTTGGCGTAGCGGGTGACGGCCTGAGAGATGCCTGCTCGGATGCCTTGCTCCACGAAGAGGTACATGTCGAAATCCTGCAGCGTGTCCAGCTCCACGTCGCAGGTCTTCAACATGACGTCCCAAGCGTAGGATGACAGGTTGTAGTAGTGGGCGGGATCCAGTCCGTACTCAGCCAAAGAGGTGTCACGGAACTGCTCGAAGACGTCGGTGAGGAGGGCGATGTCGCAGCGCAGGTACGTGTCGGCGTAGTCCTTGAGGTGGCGACACTTGAAGGCTCGCCACACGTTGAGGGCGTGTTGGTAGTCCTCGTCCTTGACGTCCTCCAGGGTCATGGTGTTCCTAAACGCCTCCTTGGGCGGCAGCTCCCTGGTCCTGTACAACGTGTCGTACGATGTGACAAGTCGTAGCGGAACACGCCCTTCCTACGCACCAGGTCGCAGAGCCGGTCGTCGGGGAACCGCTTCCTGGTCTCACGCATCTTTTCGGTGGGCAGTCCCGCTGCCAGGCTGGCCAAGCTCATGGACACCTGTAGGTATCGAGGAACCGCACCGCGAAACTGCTCCGTCGTTGGTTGTCTCCGGGCTGGCCAAAGTGAAACCGCTTGATAAAGGTGATGTAGCGCTCTTCGGTGTGCGCCAGCACGTCCACATCACCGGGGTCGATAGCCAGCTCCCGCACTACGAAGTGGGCGTCGTAGTTGGACAGGTTATGGAAGTAGCAGTTGATGACCCTCTGCTCCCCGTACCGCAGATTGCACGAGCGGTGCGCCGCTCCTCGGAACTCGTAAGGCGGGGCGTGGTTGTGGTCCCGCACCTTGACGTCCAGCTCGGTGAACTCCTTGCCGCAGAGGTAGCAGCGGGTCGCTGCGAGATACTCGTCTATTCCCTGCCGGGTCAGAGATGGGTGCAGAGCTCTCGTGCTGAACAGGAACTCCCACAGGCTCAGCACGTCCATCTTGAGCCGTTCCATAAAGACCTTGGACGCGTCAGCTCCGAAGTATACCCGCGGCTCAAACTCCTCGAGGCCGAGCGAATCCACGATCTGATAGGCGAAGGCGTACAGGACGTGCATTAGCAGGGGCTTCGTGCCGGGTGGCGGCGCTTCCACCGGGTCAACAGCGACAGGCTGCAGAGAACACTCGAAGTCCGCGTAGATGCAGAACCTCTCCCGCCTAGTGTACTCTGGATGGGTGAAGCGGATCTGCTGCTTCTTCGGCAAGTCCAGGCGAAGAGGAGCCTTGGCGTAGCAGTAACGCCTGTGCTCCTCGAGGCGCTGGGCGCCCGTCAACCCTAGCTTGTTGGGTCGGTTGTCGAAGTAAGCGAAGCACCGCTTACAGATGTAGATCCTATTTTCGTGTATGGTGAGCTGGGGCCGGACCAGTCGACTCAGGTCCGCAAAGTACGCGTAGTGGCTGTTCCCATCGTTGGTCAAGTACAGCAGGTCCCTGTGGTCTTCAAGCTCCCGCTTGCAGATCTTCAGCGGGTAGACCCTGTCCTTGATCTCTGGCGTCCTGTCGGAGAGTCTTCCCACCATCGCTCGCTCGATCCCGTAGACGTTTACACTGATGTTGTTCTTGCCCTCAAAGATCTTGATGTCCTTGAGCGTCACGGGGAAACGCAAACCGGTCCAGTCGTAGCGGGCGATGATATCCGGTGTATACGCTGTAGGTCTATCCGCGTGTTGCGCAACGAACTTGGCCAGGATAGCGTACATGAAGCACATGTCGTCGGCGTTTAGCACATTGACAACAGCGCGCCTGTCTACAATAGCCCTTGGCAACTGGAGATACGCTCTGCCCCCGAGCGGCGTGTACTCGTTCACGCGGATCTCCACGTTCCGTATACGCAGGTATGCCCAGCTGCTGCCTACCAGTTTGCACTGCTCCTTCTTCTTCACAATCGTCTCGAACGTCGCGGAGAGGAAAGCCTCCAAGTCGGAGGCCTCGGTCAGGGGGACGTTCTTCGTGTTGAAGGAGCGTAGGAAGGTGGCCCCGTGAATGTTGGAGAACTCACATTCCAGGACCATGTTCGCCTTGATGCTCGGATATTGAGTCATGACGTTCTCCATCAGGTCCAGAACCTCGTCAAACAACAGGGTCAGCGCATCCTTGACGGTCAGCAAGGCGTCTAACGGCCGGGCCAGGCGGTAGGTGAGGAGGCGACTCCGAAAGGCCCGATGTACAAGCTGGAACACGGGGCGGCCGCCACCCTCCATCTCTTCGTCGATGGTCCGAAGCTCGGCGCTTGGTCCTGGGCGGGGCTGGGGCTTGGTGCTGGGCCCTGGCTGTGGCTCGGTGCTCGGTCCTGGTCGTGGCTCGGCGCTAGGCATCTGGCGCGATCGGGGCTCGGCACTGGCTCCTTGGCGCGACGACTGGTTGTTGTGAGGAAGAGGAGGAGAGGACAACCTAGGCAGTCGGTCTTGGGTCAGGTCCCTCACAACAGGGCAGTTGTGAGACTGGTGATGGTCGCGGTTGAAGCGGCGAGTAAACCCCTTGTCGCAGTACACGCAGCGGAACTCGGATGGTTCTTGAGCCAGGTTCCTCACAACAGGGCAGTTGTGAGCCTCGTGTTGGTCACGGTTGAAGCGACGGGTAAACCCGCGGTCGCAGTAGGCGCAACGGAACGTGGGAGGATGGACGGTCCGGACGTGTCGTCTCAGTTCCAGGTCTCGGTCGAAGCGTCTACCGCATCGCTCGCACTCCACGTGGCGATCGGGGCTCGAGGAGGAGGAAGGAGCTGCTGCTGGCATCGCGGAGTGAGCCGCTTGCATGTGGCGGCGCACGTCCTCCAGGCTGGCGAAGATGGTCGGGCACAGTCGGCAGGGATGGTCCGCTCGTTGCGGTTGGGGCTCCGCCGCGGCGTGTGGTCCGTGAACCGTGGCGACGTGGCGGCGGAGGCTGTCGCCTCTTGTGAAGCGCCTACCGCAGACGTGGCAGTCGTGACGTCTGGCGTTGTGGGCGGACTCCACGTGTCGCCTCAGGTTTCCAAGCAGGCTGAAGGCTCGGTCACAGACCTCGCACAGGTGTTGGTTGTTCATCTGCAACAACGAATATGATAAGTCTCTTGCATTTACAAATTAGTCGCAACGAGAACACTTCATTGGTAACATAACACATACCTTATGCGTGGTAGACAAGTGTCAAGGCCATGACAAATTTAATGTTAGTGCACGGGTTTCCTCGTTTTATGTTAGTATACAGGTTTCCTCCTTTATTAAATTAGTTTATATAAAAAGAAAGAAAAGATAGTAAGTTAGAGAATGGAAGCTTTACATTGATGCGTGATAGACAAGATTTAGAAACCATGACACGTCTAACATTAGTACACAGGTTTCCTCGTTTTATGTTAGTACACCGGTTTCCTCCAAGAAATTGAGAATGACGTGTAAGTTGTTCTATAGCAATAACGAATCGTTTTCCCTAAAACATAATGAAAATTATTCAACTTCTATTAACAAGCCAGACCTCTCTTTGCACATTATGAATTGAAAGTTGCTGAACGATCATACCTTAAATGAGAATCTTACTATAAAGGGGAATGTAATAGTATTCCAAACTACAACTTATAAGAGCTACATATACTTACGTTTAACAATCTCGGAATATGGTGCAGTAAAGGCTAGCACAGCACTGAAGTCTACACACACTGAGCTCCAAACACAAACTGAATGAAGGAAGCGATGACAATCACTTAAGTAACATAGCTACGTACCGTACAGTAGAAGGCGGTGAACAATTCTCGAAATCGCGGCAATTATCGCTAATGGGTAAACAGCCTGAGGCGGTCCACACTACAACTTATAAGACTACATATACTTACGTTTAACAGATCTCGGAATATGGTGTATTAAAGACTAGCACAGCACTGAAGTAGAACGTCTACACACACTGAGCTCCAAACACAAACTGAATGAAGGAAGCGATGACAATCACTTAAGTAACATAGCTACGTACCGTACAGTAGAAGGCGGTGAACAATTCTTGAAATCGCGGCAATTATCGCTAATGAGTAAACAGCCTGAGGCGGTCCATAAGACAACTTATAAGACATACTTACGTTTAACAGATCTCGGAATATGGTGCGGTAAGGACTAGCACAGCACTGAAGTAGAACGTCTACACACACTGGGCTCCAAACACAAACTGAATGAAGGAAGCGATGACAATCACTGAAGTAACATAGCTACGTACCGTACAGTAGGCGGTGAAAGCGGTAAACAGTTCTTGGAACCGCTAATGAGTAAACAGGCCCGGACGGTCACGTAGGCATGGAGGTGATGTCACCGCGGTCCACAACAGGGGTAGCGGAGTGGAGAAGGAGTGGAGGGGTAGCGGAGTTGAGGAGGAGTGGTGGGATAGCGGAGTGGAGGAGGAGTAAACAGGCTGGGACAGTCACGTAGGCCCTAGCACGCACCTCGACACGTGACGCCGCGGAGCCGCTCGCAGTTTGGTTTGATCAAGCCAGCATACAACGTGTAGCGAAGTCACATCAAATTCGGTCAGCAAACAGCCGAGATCCTATAAGGAAAACGCGTTCGAAAATTAATAGCGGGCCCGTTTAACGGTGTATTTTCAATTTTCTTTAAGCGATGGTTTACTTAGGCCATGGCCCGACACTTGGTGAGGTTTCGTAAAAATCGGTCGGTAAACAGCTGAGATCCCATAAGGAAAAGCGGTTATAAATTAATAGCGGACCCGTTTAACGGTGGATTTTCAATTTTCTTTAAGGTATGGTTTACTTAGGCTGCCGCCCGACATGTGGTGAAGTTTCATCAAAATCGGTCGGTAAACAGCTGAGATCCCATAAGGAAAACACGGTTATAAATTAATAGCGGCCTTGTTTGATGACGGATCTATGAGGTTCTTTCGTCATTCGCTTCCTCTGGGATAGGTCTACACTCTGGAAAAAGTCCCGTGGGAATCGGTGGGTAAATAAGCTAGTTATTAATTTTCAAAAGTTTTTTCCTCATGTTCAAGGTCATCACGAAAAGTGCCGCAGACGACCGGAGGGGCTCGGGGGGCTCGGGGGGGGGCAACGCAGGTTTACGTTAGGTTTATCGGGGGGGGGGTGGATTGATCCACAGTGGATAACTGCCGTTGCTGCTGGGTTGGGGCCATCCAATGCAAGTAGTGGTGAAATACGGGGGAGGCATACTATTCGGCGCTTTTTTCCCATGTTATTCTTATGGGGAGCCGTTTTTGGACCGACGCCAGCTCCCGCCTTACACAAGTTTCCTTGTTAGCCTGTACTAATGTCCAACCCTTGCCTATATTAAATGTATTTTCCCAATCCCCATCCCTCCTCTATATTTTTTAAAATTAATTTTCAAATTCAGGCTAAAAAACTATCTTTAGTGTTTATAGTCCGATTTGTCTGCAATTTGGATATGTTACTGTCATAGGCAAGTGTTTTAATAAATTCCACTTACATTTCCCAAATTCACTATAACGGTCAAATTAAAAAATATTTTTGAAAAATACTATAGTGCCAATTGCCACCTTCTTTATTAACTGTCCGATTTGTCTTCAATTTGGATATGTTATTGTCGTAGGCAAGTGTTTTAATAAATTACACTTACATTTCCCAAATTCACTATTACAGTCAAATTAAAAATTATTTTTGAAAAATACTATAGTGCCAATTGCCAACTTCTTTATTAAATGTCCGATTTGTCTGCAATTTGGATATGTTATTGTCCTAGGCAAGTGTTTTAATAAATTTCACTTACATATCCCAAATTCACTATTACGGTCAAATTAAAAAATATTTTTGAAAAATACTGCCAATTGCCAACTTCTTTATTTACTGTCCGATTTATTTAAAATTTGGATATGTTATTGTCCTAGGCAAGTGTTTTAATAAATTCCACTTACATATCCCAAATTCACTATTACGGTCAAATTAAAAAATATTTTTGAAAAATACTGCCAATTGCCAACTTCTTTATTTACTGTCCGATTTGTTTAAAACTTGGATATGTTATTGTCGTAGGCAAGTGTTTTAATAAATTAGCCTTACATTTCCCAAATTCACTATTACAGTCAAATTAAAAAATATTTTTGAAAAATACTGCCAATTGCCAACTTCTTTATTTACTGTCCGATTTGTTTAAAATTTGGATATGTTATTGTTGTAGGCTAGTGTATATGTACCATCCACATTTGACAAATTAACTATAATGGTCAAATTTAAAAAATATTTTGAAAAATATACTAACAATTTCAAACTTCTTTATTTACTGTCTGATTTATTTTCGGATATGTTATAGCTCTTATATAGGTAACAAGACCACACTACCACACGTTCCACTACCCCCTATAATACAGTATTTTGTCTTTTTTGTTTGTTTATTTTGCTGTAATCCCAAAACTGACTTTGCTGTTTATTGTCCGATTTGCCTACACTTTGGATATTGTCCTAAGCATTTATTGTCTGATTTATTTTTGGATATGTTATAGCCCCCAACTATTATATCTAAAATTACAATATTATTTCCACCTATAATACAGTTGATGTGTTGTTTGTTTTGCCGCAACCTAAAAACTAACATTGGTATTTGTGTTTTTACAAAACTATATTTTGTAAATTACTACCAATAACTCCTTTATTTACTTTTCGACTTGTTATATCCCCTTATATCTAAATTTACCGTATATTATTTATAAGAAAACTTTGGATATGACTGCAATATATTACCGGCCATTGCATAAGTAAATACCCCATTTCCAAATTCACTATTACGGTTGGATTAAAAAAAATAAATACAAGCTTATTATATACATCCAGCTGATAAGTAATATATATCTACAAAATATTTATGGTCAGAACTGCCTACATTTTGGATATGTTTTAAGCCAATGCGATAGCAAAAAATAAATTGTTAAAACCCAAAACAACTAAACACAAAACACTAATCTTTCTTTGTGCTTGTTTGGAGTAGTCTTTATTTTATCCAACTTAATTTTAATTTTGTAGTTAAAATCAAACTTCCCACATTCTAGCTCCCTTTCCAGCCAGTGGTTGGAGACATAAAGGTTACGAATATTTTCAAACTGTACAATATATCTTTTTCTACCCCTATGTTGGACTTGTTTAATAGCGCTTATTAATAATTCCGCACCATCTTCCAAATCCTCCAGTCTACTACATTCTTTAAATTTAATATTGCCTTTAATATCTTGCATCTCTATGTCTTCTTGTCCAACATCCCACACATTGTTATGGAAACTTAGGTTTTCTATTTTTGGAAAGGAATTGCCATAAAATGTTGTGGTTCCGTTAGTGTTAAAGCTTGCAAGTGGCTCGTTGGTAGGTAGATAAATAATGCCTATTCTTATTTATCTCTATAAATACAGTTTTACAGACACCTTTAACATAGTATACACCCCTCCGTCCATCCTTTTCTGCCAACACTCCCACAAACTTGTTGTTTACTACAAACGCATACACTATATAATGTCCATAATGCTCTAGATCCTCCCAACGTCGCAGGAAGTAATCTTTTAATTTATCCTCTCTTTCCCTTCTTTCTTGTTCTTTAGCCAACTGTGCTTTGTATTCCTCTGCAACAGTATTTTCCACATATTCCAATTTACGCTTATTACTGTCAATGTCTTCTAATTCCAATTTCCTCTTTTTGGAACAACTCTCTAAGAAAGGCTTGGAAAGTGGCTCTATTTCTTTAATAGTGTATGGGTACAGTTTATTGGTCCGGCTTCTTAAAACGTAGGGAGTAAGGTTAGGACTTTCCACTAAGCCTAATTCGTCTAAATTGATGTGTTTAGGTATAGTGGAGAAAGGTGTATTTGATTTTGTAAAACATGTGCCCCCAGATTTGATGTAACACTTATGCTTTACACTTATGGCATCAGGAAACTCCTCTATTACCTCCACATAGTTAGTTGGTAAACAGTTAAAGCTAAATGCAGATAGAGCATGTTTTATTAACTTTTCCCTTTGTGTACTATCTTTTGGCAGTTTTAGTTGTACTCCAGTTATCTTCTTCGTATTACTATTACCCCAATATGCGTATTGTAATAAATCGTTAAACACTAAACAACAACTGTTTTGTAAATGATTGGCAACTTTCACCCACATCTTATGCAGAGGTACAGCACAGAATGGAGCATTTTGAAAGTACCGTTTGTTGTCTTCTATTAGACTTAAACAATCTCTTAAAGGTTCAAACCCTTTACCAAAACCTCTACAATAGTTATAGATTGTTGCCTCTAACCTTGTTATTCCATTCTCTCTAGCTAGTTTAGACGAGAACGTTTCTTTTAGTCTCGCATCTGGACAGTTTACAAAGTTTATTATATGGTTTCCTATACTTTTAATTACTCCAGGACTTGTAATCTGGCATATAAATTTATTATATATTTTTACCCTGCTATTTACATTAAACCATGTTAAACAGTCTTTACTAACATTATCTACAATAACATTATATCCATTCTTGTACGCCCCTTGGTAGCAAAAGTTAAAGTTTTCTGTAAGATATCGGCACATTTCCTCTTTATTAAATATTCCAGCCAAATCTAGTGTTATATCAAAATCCATAAGATAGTACATTTCTTTTTCCAGATCTTGCAGTATCTTTGGAAGATCTTCCAACAAATCCTTAATTTTAACATTTGCAAGCTCTATTTTATAGGGAATTGCTATAGGATCATCATACTTTTGTTTAATTTGGTCAATATCTTTCTTTATTATTTGTAACACACCCTCGCTTTGGGAGAATGGTAGTTTGGCCACAACACCATGTCGAGCTAAAGAGAACTTTTTAAATATTCCTCATAAGTAGCTATTAAACGAGCCACATATTTCCTTCTTAACTTTAAATTTATTCCGAACGTCCCCATCACAATCCGTAACATTGGTTATCTTAACTAACACTATGTTATCACAAAACGCATCCGTTATAGATGTTAAGTTATTTAATTTTGGTTCGCCCTTGCAATAGTTTATATTACCTATGTCTGTAAGAAGGTTATTATTACGTAGATTTTCTAATAAAAACCATATACCGAATCTTTCGTTAGTAGGTTTAATACAATTTCCCAATAAATGGCTAACAGAGTACCTTTCTTTTATACAAAAAAGTAGCGGAAACATGTAAACAGGACAGATTACACTATAGGTATATAGAGGTTGTAAATATATGGATATTGTATATAAACATAGGCGAGCGGTAAGTGTAACATGTAAGTGGACACCCATATGCAAATATGGAATACCCACTATTAATATAATTCCAAATTCGACTAAATAAGTTTATAGTCTCAATATAATTAACATATTAACTAACGGTGCCATCCCGCATTCGTACCCAAACTGTCGAAATTCTATAATTCTATTCTTAGTCCTTGTATTAGGTTTTGTACTATTAAACCCTACATTCTTATTCTGTGCAGTAGAGTAATATATGCATGTTATTTAATACAGATACGCACATTCTACAAGACCTGTACATAGATCTGTTGTATAAGCAGCAGAATAGACGTCTCATTGTGTTGTTGTAAAGTAAAACATAAATGTAAATTGTGTTGGATACAACCGGCCAGATATTAGACAGGAAATGTGTTGGAAGTGTATTGCCAAATAGTAAGACAAACACCAAATAGTGCAGCATGTAATCAATCCATTACTATTTAGACAAAGGTCAGTATTGGTACAACATCCGATATATTAGCCAAACATTGTGCCTTTCATAGGTCCTAACTGACCATGCCAAATCCAATGTTTAGATCTTGCTAGGCTCCTCACATGGAGATAGTTTGAGATAAACAAGTGATTCAGAAAGCTGCCAGCATGGTGCCATTGTGTAGGCCTAGGCCTATTTCCTTCTTTCTCCGTGAGAAGTGCTTTCTATGATTGAGATAAAAGTCATTGACTATATATATGCTAGTAACCTATTTAGGCTAATACAGTATTACGTTCTTTGAAAAACATGATTTAGGTGGGGTTTTATTTATTCAAATTAGGTTTTTTGAATGATACGGTATTGAAAAGCTAATGCTAAATTATTTGATCGGAAATAGTTGCGATATACAACAGTTGGGATGTCCCCCTTGTAAGGAGTTAAAAGCCTCTGAATTCTGAGCGCCAATGATAGCCTGGCTATAATTTCCATTTGAAAAACCCCACCAAAGGCAAAACCAAACTTAAATTGTCTTTGGAATTTTTCAAAAATAAAATGGCTAAAACGTATTGGTCAGCAAATCGTAAATATTAAATTATAAAAAAATAAACAGGAGAGCAATAGACGGCTATATGACAAGTGGAGTCCAATTAATTTTGTTATTTTAGCTATTGTAAAAAGTGCACACATTTCTAGTCGAGGGTCAGGGAAATGAACTTTTCAATAAGGTAAAGTAAGGGAAAATTGACTTTTAAGTCATTAACCAAGCTAAATAAAAGTTTGAACCATGAAATTACCTTTTAAACTTCCACATCAGCACAAATCTTTGGGCCAAATTTGGAAAATGGTCGGCGGATATGGTAGGCCAACGGTGGGCATGTCGTGAGGCGCGAGGTTAGCCCATTGATGGATTAACCAACCATTATCCAACAATGCCAACCAATACCCAACAAAATGCTAACAGTTTATAATATTTTATTTTAATGGTTATTTTAATTTTTAAAATACTGTTTTCCCTAAATGAATTGTTTAATAAACCAATTATAGAAATTTAAAAAAAGGAATTTAGTTACAAAAATATCGAGTCACAGTCGGGTCTCGAACCTACAACCTTTAAGTTACTGATCACTTACCTTAACCCCCAATCCCCCCCTTAACGGCCAATCTGACTTATACGAGAATCAAGGATGGACTTAAATATAGTAATTACCAAAAGTCTATACCTGCACGACTTGTACTAGCCTATATACTATTAAAAACTTATGTCTTATTCTTCTAAGATTGGACAGTACTCGTTTTATTCTTCTACGTGAATCTACTTGAGCAAAAATCACTGTAATAAAAGTAGGGCCAAGTTAATTTGATTTATGTATCTATGAAATTTGTAAAACTACGAGCAAATCAATATATATTTAATATAATTATAATAATAAAAATATAATATTAATTTATACCCCATCAGCACAAATCGTTGGGCCAACGTAGGGAAGTAGTAGGCCAACGGCTTGTGCGAGGTTGGCTCATCAACTCAAATCGTTGGGCCAACGTAGGGAAGTAGTAGGCCAACGGCTTGCGCGAGGTTGGCTCATCAGCTCAAATCGTTGGGCCAACGGTTGGTGCGAGTTTGATTAACCAACTATTATCCAACAATGCCAAACTATACCCAACAAAATGCCAACAGTTTATAATTTTTATTTTAACGCTTATTTTAATTTTAAAAATCATGATTTCCCCAATTTTAACTGTACGGTAAACCAATAACAAATATATATATATATATATATATATATATATATATATATATATATATATGAATATATAATTAATAATAATATTATGGTATGATTTTCCAACAATAGCGTTTGATGGCCCATCATCGGCTTTGGTTGGATTTGCCAACGTGGGCTTGCCAACGATTGGCTCGTTAGCCCAACCGCGTTAATGCCAACCAACCATTTCCCTACCATATCCTACAATGCCGACGATGGCTCAATGTTGGCCCAACGATGTGTGCTGCTGGGGTTTGTAAAATTTAAAAGTCGTCATGCTTTGACTGTTAAACCGACAACTACTTCATAAATATTATGAATCCAAATGTGTTACATGTTTTTGCTTTACATTATGCAATTTTCAAACTCCAGAATTAAATTGTAGGCCTATCAAAAATCCTTTTGCATTTCTTCATTATTATTGTTTTCTACAAATACACACTAAACACATAATTCTCTTAAACACAGATGCACGGACAGTACATCACGAAAATACAAGTAACACTCATTTGATAGGCCTATCTTGGTTTAGCGATATAGCCGCGGTCAGAAGCAGGAACAGGCTGCTGGACAGTTCAAGTTGATATTATCATGTCCTATTGTCAGCGTTATCAATTTCCTGGCAATCAGCTGATATAGGTATGTTCCTTCGTTGAAAAAGGGCGGTAAAAAAATTATAGGATAGATATGATAATCTCGACTTGAACAGTCTGGTAGTCTGTTCCTGCTTGTGGCCACACCCAAAGCTGTGAGTGGAGGCTTGCGAGTCTTCGGAGCGGTATATTGCTAAACCGTGATAAGTTAGGCGTATCAAATTAATGTTAGTTGTTTTTTTTTTGTACTGGCTATGTTTTATGTGAATTATGAGTTTAGTATAGGCTTTAGAATACAATATTAACAAAGTAATGAAAGCAAATTTTTCCCCTGTCCTGGTGATTGAAAATGGCATAAAAGCCAAAACATATGTAACACATTTGAATTCATATCGGAACTGCTGACGGAGGTATTTAACTTACATACTCTAAAAAAGCTGTTTTATGATGTCACCTGTTGCTCCTTAATTTCATCCATGTGCCCGACCTGGTAGACCTAACACTTTTTATGCTGGCTTCTATTTGTTTCTCATGTTCTATTTTTGAACGGCATTGTTAAGCTGCAGTTACAATGGGGCCCTATGGTGTTTATTGTGAATTGAAACATTTTTTTAAATTATTAACTGTGAGCTCAGCCTCGTACGCGATAAAAGAGCGTACTCCTAGTTATTTCCTAGCCTAAGCCTATACAGTAGAGTCTTGAGTTTCATAAGCGGTAGTAGTAGGGAAAGGGGACTTTTGGGCCAAGTGATTGACAGCTTCCGGTCACGTGACCGGAAGCGCTGAGTCATGAAAGACGTCATCTGAGGCTGAGCCAGTGACGTAGGCGGTTTTGTGACGAAATGAGTAAAAGTTCAAAGTTCAAGGTCACGGTGAAGTTTTAAAAAAAAAATCTACCTCGCACTCGTAAAACGATTGTGATTCGATAGTTAATCGATAATAAATATCGAATGAAAATTATCGAATGAAACAATCGAATGATACGAGTGCGAGGTAGAACAATTACAAATATTACTTTATTTTATTAACAATAATTCATATTACAAATATTACTTTATTTTATTTACAATAATTCATGTTTACAATAGTTCCCCGTTGTTGGTTGTCATCGATGTTGTTGATCCGGACGAGTTGCGGCCATCACTTTGCTTTCTGATGAAAGACGGTAGATACTTCGACACCTATCTGTTCTGTTAGGTGTTTGCATTTCATTGCTGTCAGGTGGAAATAATACGTGACGGCAATGAAATAGAAACATCCATCAGATCTTGAGTGAAATGATATTGTTAGTTTGTGAAGAGCGTCTCGGAGAGCTCGATGTTCACCGGTCGAGAGCCGGAGGTGTACTGACTATTCGCTAGCTAGCGTTTTGGTATCAAACAAAATGGTGGGGGTAAATGTGTAGTAGAACGAAGCAGATGGTGGACGGCAGATGGGTGGCGGCAGGTGGCAGGCGGCAGGTGGCAAGTGTGCGGCAGATGGTAGTCCCCCACTACACCAGTCCCCCCACTACACCAGTCTCCCCACCAAGTTTTACATCGCACAATAACTCGTTTACATGTGTTAGTTAGGGTTTAGCTCTTAGACTGACAAGACCTTACCTCCGTAACTAAAAACTTCAATAATGTTTGCGCTTCAACGCTGTATAAGTATAACAGCTACTATGATCTAAACCGGTGCATGTATTCATATGGTTCTTTTTGCGTAGCAAACAACTGGTTAAAAGTGTTTCAACCTCGATTATTTTTCGACGAAACCTCTCATTGTCCACTAAAAGTGTAGACCTTCTGTCTTCATTGTCAGGGAAGTAGAAAGTAGTGTCAAGGGGACTACTGAAGGTCACCTTCCTCATGTTCCTGTAAAACTGCGACATTTTTCAGTCCCTCTAGGTAGATGTTCATCCGTCAAGAGCTGGAAGAATAATGATGTAGCGTTATCGTGTATGATAGACACCTAACCCCCACCACAACGTTACCTTGTCCTTCAAACCATCGTTTTTACGCTACGGATGCTATACTGTTGGTTAGATTTACATTTAGATTGCACCTTCTGGTTTGGCTTGTCAAGCCGCTTAATTGAAGTACCCACATGTTATACTTTGAACCAAAACAAAGAAGTTATTTAGGTTTGTCCTTGAAAATAGTTGTTTTTTCGCTGTTGCTGCTATACCCTTTGTCGGATCTAAATTCTGTTTGCACCAACTTGTTCGTCTGATCACTCCGCGTAATTTGAGTACCCACTTGATATATTTTAAACCGTAAATAAAGAAGTTATTTAGGTTAGACCCTCTAAATAGTTGTTTTTAGCTATTACCGCTATACCCTTGGTCGGATCTGAATTCTGTTTGCACCAACTTGTTCGTCTGATCAATCCGCGTAATTCGAGTACCCACATGACATACTTTGCTCAAACTTTATAACCCCCCCCTCCCCCCTTTTTTTTGGTCATGTTCAAGGTCATGGTCAAGGTCAAGGACCTTGGGACTTAGAAATTTTTACAAAGTGGGCTGCACACAAACATAAGACTAACAGTCTCCTGCCTATGTACAGGTCAAGTCCCTAACTTGAAATGCTTAGGGTGGTCCTGAAAAGGACCGTTTTTGGTGCCATGAAGAGGAGTCCTGAAGGAGTTGCGGTTTGTCGAGGTGGAGGAAATGGACAAGGGATGTGTCAATTTATTTAATTAGCCAATGCGCCTTGCCCTCTTGTCTGACGAAAAACAGTTCCTTTTCGGATGGGATTCTAGGCGGTTGCGGCAGGGAATGAGGCAGTTGGACCTTGAAGTGAAAATCTTCATGTTGCAAAATATAGCTGTTTCCGCTGAGCCTTGCCACAAACTTATATTCGATATTTGTTTTTAGCTTTCTAAATTTAAGTGATGTGAAGTTTAGAGGAGTGACTAATTCTTCTTCCTTCAACACCCTCGTCCGCTCCATCACCTCATCCACGGTGAGAGGTGGAGTTGAAGGCCGAGGCTGACTTGTAGTCGAAGTCGAAGGTCAATGCTCAGATGACGGATGTTGGTTGAAGTAGAGCGGATGGTTCTTAAAATTTCTTCTTATTGTGGCCTTGAAAGAAGTTGGTCTCTTAAAACCACTTCTTCTCTCAACCGTCTCCTTCAGGGACTCCTTCAGACGTCGCAGTTTCTCGAGGCTCACAGGGGAAGTCATCGTAGCGCTGCTGATCGGCACGTAGTTCCAGTTCGAAAGACAAAGCTGGAATGAGGTTGCAGACGGCGGAGCAAAGCGGCTCGCCAAGTGTAACCTTGACATTTCCATATACGGGTAGAAAGCTAAGAACCGGTCTACATCCGGTTCCCCTTCCCTTCATGACGACACATCCCCCCCGATTTGGGTCATGTTCAAGGTGCCCCCCCCCGATTTGGGTCATGTTCAAGGTGCCCCCCCCCCCGACGTCACGGGGCGGAGTCACCTCCCACCACTGACCGCCGCCTTTATAAGCGGGAGCAGTCCGCAGTCTCTTCGCAGTAGGCTGCCGCCCGTTCGTGATCTACGTCCGTCCGGGTTGCATTCTGCTGCAGCGTAGGTCTTTTAAGTGTGCGTTGGGCCCGACGCGCAATTAAGAGATCCGCGCCTTTGCATGTGCATGGTAGTTTGTTAAGCATGGTAGTTTGTTTGTTAGATTATCGCTTGTAGATTGCTGCTAATTAATGTAGTTAGTTTAATGAATGTTGGTGTTGGTTTCAAGTGTTTTATTTAATGATGAAATATGTACCTTCCTTACACATCCTTATCCCTGGGTAAAGTCTTTATATCCGTGGGGTTTGTTATCAAAGTAATTTAAATGTCGGTCTTTGTAAATTACCTTGGTCAAAACACTGGTTCGCAGTAGCCTGACGCCCGTTCGCTGATCTACGTCCGACTGGGTTTCAGTGTTGCTGTTGTGACCTTTGTTAAACTGACCGCAGTATCCTGACGCCCGTTCGCTGATATACGTCCGACTGGGTTTCAGTGATACTGATTGTTCTTTGTAAAATTAACTTTAACTCTAACTGACCAGTTTGTTTCAAAGTAATGTAATTTGTTTCTCATCCTTTTCCTAACCCCCTGACAATAAGGTTCGGCCCTGAAAACCGGACTTGTCAATACGGCCATGTAAACCGGTTGACATTACCTTTCTTAGCCTGAGAAACTGTTGTGATTTTTCTTTTTTAGGGTTTTTTTTCTTTATTTTTCGTTATTAAAATCATTGCTTGTAATTACCTGTCCCCTAATACAGAGCGGGGAATAGAGCACCAATTTGTGCTCTATTCCCCGCTTTGGCAACAAGTTCAGATGACCTTGACCCACTGACAGGACTTATAAACTTTTGTCTGGTCACATATAGAAAGATTAATATTTTAAACCATAGCCTATCTCCATCCCCCCCCTTCCACATATATTGGGTATAAAAGAAACTTCCCATCACTGGTAAGATCATTCTGCTGCTTGTGCTTGCTCACACTCAGAACTATGGAGTCACACCCGTTATCACTGCCGACTTCTGCATCACCCTCGACTTCTGCATCACCCTCGACTTCTGCATCACCCTCGACTTCTGCATCACCCTCGACTTCTGCATCACCCTCGACCTCTGCATCACCCTCGACTTTGGCTGCTGGTTCAATTCTTCGTCAGGCTCTTTTAATGGCCCTGATCATCCCTGAAAAGTCAACTTCACCACCCATCATGGATCGTTCAACATCTCGCTCACGTCCAACTTCTCCTTCACCATCATCCTCGAGATCAAGGTCTTCGTCGAGCTTTTCCTCGTCATCCACCTCGAGATCAAGGCCTTCGTCGAGCTCCTCCTCCTCCTCATCATCTACCTCGAGATCAAGGACTTCTTCGAGCTCCTCCTTATCATCCACCTCAAGATCAAGCTCCACCTCAAGCTCTAAAATATTTACAAGACCCCCAATGGAAATTCCACCTTCCACTAGTTCAACCAGACCTTCAGTAATTTGCACAAATATTCAATCTCCTTCAGAGAAATTTAATCAATTAAAGTCATTGTATAGGAGGTGCATACGTCCTGCACAACTATGTAATTATGTCTTCAAAAAAGGTGCAAAGAAAGGCGAACGCTGTGCAAAACAGTGTACTTTAAATGAAGAACTGTGCAATCTTCATTTAAAAAATACCGCTTCTCCTTCTTCACCACATCCGACAGTGAGACCAGCTAAGACTCGGATTAATAGGCTAGCTAAAAACAAACAATACGTCTTTGTAAAAATAATGGGATTCCTGAAGGTCATGTTAAAATGTGGAGACCGCCTTTACATTTTAAGATTACCTAAAGGCATGCGTCATCCCAAAAACCCTACGAAAAAGCACTATCTAATCCGAGGCGATTCAGGAACCACTGTGTGGAGAAAATTGTAAAAAAAAAAAAAAAAAACATTCTTTCCAAATTAAATAAAGTTTTTCCAAATTAAAAAAAAGTGTGGACAACCTATTTACAATTTGTAGCATATGCTGCAGAGTGTAAATAGGTTGTCCACACTTTTTTTACAATGTTACAACGACCTTGACCTAGATAACGGACTTAGATATTTTACACTAAGACAAAGATAAACGTAAAAGGAAAAAGGAGAAATATTATACTAAAGATATTATTAAACAGTGAAGAAGGGAGGGGGTAAGCGGGTATTTAAGCAAGCGATTCGGAATATAACTATTAGTTGTATCGTCATGAGCGTCAACAGCAACACATGGGGAAAGCAAATTAGCGAAGAGGAGTTGTACGCGATTCCTGAGGCTGCTGAAATGACTGAGGTTTATAAGATTAATAAGGTTGCAGAGAATGGTGCTCAGTCTCAACCGCAACAAACTACATCATCGATGCAGTCTACAACGCAACAACCAAGACCCTATCATGTTATCCTGGAGGAGTATAATGAGGCGATGAGGTACGCCTTTACTAAGTGGTGTGGTCAACCGCGTTCTCCTGAACAATGGGAGGAGCATGATGCAGACTTTCGCCTGGTTGCAGACTTAGAACTTGAGCTTCAAAGAACAAAGGCTGCTCAATAGTGAGAAGAGTTATTGTTTACTTTAAAATACAGAGCGGGGAATAGATCAGTTTGCGGTCCAAGTGAGAACCACTTACTGCTCTATTCCCCGTTTTGGCAACTTGTTTAGATGACCTTGGGACTTAGACAATTTTCGTTTGGTAAAAAACAACATTGAAATATATGTTGTTTTTCAACATATATTCCCCCCCCCCACTTCCATTGGGTATAAAAGAGACACCTTATCGATGGTAAAATTAGTCTGCTGCTTGTATTCGCCCACCTCAGACACCATGGAGCACATCACTGTTTCATCTTCTGCTGCCCCATCGATACTTGTCCAGGCTATGATTCTATCCAACATTTTTCCAGAGACTAGTAATACTTCGCCAAACTTAAACTCGAGATCTCTCAAAACCGAGAGAAACAATGCTAGTTCTCGGAAAATGAGAACAAAGATCGCTGACCGTTATAAAGTATTAAGAAGCATATTACCATCCTCCAATCCGTATGATTCTAAATTAACCACTATACAAAAGACAATAAAATACATTGCAAACCTACAATCGCAGCTTCAAGAACCGTCCTCAATTCACAAAGAAGTTTTACACAACCCTCCACCTTTTGAATCCGTTTTTCTTAAAGAGGATGAGTTAGCGGACCAACATTTTTTCG
Source organism: Allygus modestus (assembly GCA_963675035.1). Classification (NCBI taxonomy): domain Eukaryota; kingdom Metazoa; phylum Arthropoda; class Insecta; order Hemiptera; family Cicadellidae; genus Allygus; species Allygus modestus. The sequence goes on from OY776111.1 coordinate 227,383,283, forward strand.
CTGAAGAACCTTCAGCTTACAAACAAATCTTCCTTATGGATGAAGATCAGGACGAGTAACTATCTTAAAACTAAAGTCCTTTGAAATACAAAGCGGGGAATAGATCAGTTTGAGGTCAAAGTGAGAACCTCTTACTGCTCTATTCCCCGTTTTGGCAATATGTTCAGACGACCTTGACCCACTCACAGACTTAGAAAATCTGCGGATAGGATAGAAAAATAAAACTGTTAAATAAAACTTTCCTTCTCTACTACCTACCCCCACTCTACTACCTACCCCCCACTCTACTACCTACCCCCACTCTAATGGTATAGGTAAGCGGGGTATTTAAGCGGCCGCTCCAGAACTTAGTAATTAGTCAGCTATGGACAGTCAAGCTGGATCATCCAACTTACATAGAGAGCCTAGAAATGTTCGAGAGCAGAAAAGGGTGCTAAAAGTAAATAAAGCATACAAGATACTACAATCAAAATTACCATTTGCTAGTCCAAAAATGTCAAGATTATCAATTATACAACACGCGACAAAATACATTAAAACTTTACAAATGGAGTTGGAAAAACCATTGACTTCGCCTCAACTGCCTGATCAACCAATCTCCAACTCAACTCTTAAAAAAGTTTTTCTTGATGATGGTGATGTTGCAATAGAAAAAATTCTTAATGAAATTGTAACATTCGAAATTGATCAATTTGTTTCAACTGACTAAAGATGGTTTGGAAATACTGAACGGAAGAATACAGAACGGGGAATAGATCAGTTTGAGGTTTGAATAAGAATCTCTTACTGCTCTATTCCCCGTTTTGGTAATAGGATAAGGTGACCTTGACCCACTTACAGGACTTAATCATTTGTGTTACAATAATACCTCTTCCCTATCACTTTTCCCTACCACTTGCACTTTCAACACTTACCCCCACCACCACCGAAATCAGGTATAAAAGGTGGTTTCGTATTAGTGGTAAATCAGCCTGCTACTTGGAATCATGTCGCCCAGAGATAACATTTTCCCTTCTAAGACGACTATACTGGAATTAATTCAAAATATTCCATTAAATTTAAACGAAGATGAAGACGAAGACGATTCAGAGATGGAAGGTGAACTATTTAGTGATCTTGAACTACTGAGTGAGTTTGATAGCAGTGAACCATATCTTGGAGAGATGGAGCTGTTGGAGCTGTTGACTGACGACGACGATGTCGATGATAATGAACCGGAATTTCATCATCAGTTGCTTTGCTTGGAGGAAATGGACCTTGTTGATAGTGAAACCCCTCCAAGCAGTATTAATATCGATGATGTAGTTCTAGATCCAGTCACAGGGAACTTTTGTGTTCGTCGTCGCTTATTTAGTGATATGAGCTCATCATCATCATCATCATCGGAAGAAACTGAATAAGTCTTTGTTGTCTTCAAATAGTTTACTTTAAATACAAAGCGGGGAATAGATCAGTTTGTGGTTATAGTGAGAATCACTTACTGCTCTATTCCCCGTTTTGGTAATATCGTTGTATGACCTTGACCCATTTACAAGATTTAAAAAGTGGGGTAACTTATACATTTAATGGTGGGGGAACGTCTATTTAAAGACGATGCAACAGTGTATATTTATCATATCGGCATGATGAACCCACCAGGAAACTCCGTTTGCTACAGCTTTCCCCTCATCGATATCGATGATGTGATAAAACTTACATCAATAACAAAACGGTTTGAACTCGAAAGGCGACTCATAAAAGTCGACGTAATTCCACAAGATCTTCGTTCGGCAATGTTGACCATCGAATATGTTAAAGATGAATCTACAACTGAAGATCCCTATTGTTTTATGAAATTTTTAGTTGATCGAGATGCAATGTGTACAATCCGACTTCACATCCGAGTTTAAAATCTATCAAATGTTCCTGTTGGAGAAAATTGTCTTAGTTAAATACAGAGCGGGGAATAGATCAGTTTATGGTTTGATATGAAATCATTTACTGCTCTATTCCCCGTTTTGGCAAATATGTTCAATGACCTTGACCTAAATACAGAACTTTGTACCCTTCAGCTACAATAGTAAATATAAAATGCAAAAAATAGTAAACTTAACGTAATACGTACCCCCACCACTTTTGCTAGGGTATAAATAGAGGGGTATTTGCAGTGTTTTTCATTATTGCTTTGACCCTTGCGGAGATCGCACCTACATTATGCATCGCTGCGATATTTGCAAGTCTTCATTTAAGGATGAATTTCTTTTAATGATTCATAATGAACTAAAACATAACAACAACCAAGATGAAAAATATGAAGAAGAAGAATTGAAAGAAATAGATCAAATGTTAGCTCAACACCAACATTCCAGACCAACTGTAATTCAATATGCACCATCAACATCGACTTCTACCTCTGCTCTGTCTACACTTCACCGTCCTTCAACATCATCAGCTGCATCGACTTCTACGCCTGCTCTGTCTACACTTCATCGTCCTTCAACATCATCAGCTGCATCGAGTTCTACGCATGCTCTGTCTACACTTCACCGTCCTTCAGCATCAACAGCAGTAAATGTAGAACTACATGCCCGAGCACTTCCGGGTAATGTAGTAACCCACTTTAAAATTGACAATGCAAAATTACAACTTGAAGAATTTTTAAATAACGCAAAAGGATTGGTAAGTAAAACTCTGCAAAATGAATTAAAAAGATTAAATTTTATCAAATTTGGCCTATTACTAGATGGTTTATTTACAAACATTCAGAATGAAACTTCACCGAGAGGTTTCTTAACAAAAAACCGAACTATTATGTCTTCCTCAGATATTGATTCAATCGTATCTGAATGTTTTGAAGAGCTAATGACAAAAATACAAGAACACGAAGGAAGAGGATCTGGATGGAGTTTGTTAAGCATCACAGGGCTAGACTTAAGAGTGCACAAACACGGTTATGGAATTCGTGGCAGTAGCTATATCCCTTTACCAACAAAGATTAGAAATACCTTATCCTGTATTAATGTGCAAAATGAAAATAATGAATGTTTTAAATACGCTATGTTGGCTAAATATGTAAAAAACCATCCTGAAAGACCAAGTCAAGCATATGAAGAAGTTCAACATAAGTATAATTTTCAGGGAATGACTTACCCTGTTGCAATTACTGATATATCAAAATTTGAAAAGCGAAATCCTTCAGCTTCTGTCAACATTTTCGGCTTAGATTCGTCAAACAATGCGTACCCCTTGCGCATAACACCTATTGAGCGCAGAGATCATACGGATTTGCTATTGATCACTAAAGGGGACATATCCCACTATGTCTACATAAAAAACTTTGCAGCTCTTGTATCTAAACAAATATCAAAAAAACACGGAGAGAAAACCATTTGTAAAAGATGTTTTTGTCATGTAGGCAAACCATTAAAAAGGGGAGGTTCAGAATGGTTAGTAGAACATCAAAGGTTATGTAATGGAAACTATGAGGTTAGAATTAAATTGCCACATTCCAGCAGAGCGCAGATAAAATTTGATAAAATAATACAACAATACCGTGTACCTGTTGCTGTTTACGCTGATTTTGAGTCTTCTTTACATCCACTTGAACAACAAGAAGAGGACGTTACAAGAAGAAGCAAATACCAACTTCATTCACCAAACAGTTATTGCATACTAATTAAATCCACGTTGACTGAAGACCATCTTCAAAAATATGGACTATCATCTTCTCCAAAGATTTATCGCGGTGAAGAAGCAGCCAAATACTTTGTCGATGATCTGTATGAAATAGCTGCAAAGGTAGAAGAACTGTATGGAACAAAGGTACCCATGACACCTATGGAAGAAGAAGAGCTTCAACATTATTATTCAACAACAACGTGTTATTTGTGTAATAACACCTTTACACTGGATAACGTTAAAGTTCGTGACCACGATCATCTTACGGGAGCGTATAGAGGTGCAGCCTGTAACGCTTGCAACTTGAACTACAAAATACCATATTTCATCCCCGTAGTTCTGCACAATCTGAGTGGATATGATTCGCACTTCATAATCCCCGAACTAGGAAGAGATAATGGAGCAATATACGTTTTGGCTACTACAATGGAAAAATTTATAAGCTTTTCAAAAAAGGTGGGTAAAATTAAATTAAGGTTTGTTGATTCATTTAGATTTATGCCTTCAAGCCTCATGAAATTATCTGAAAATCTAAGAAGAACAGATTTGATAGAAACAAGCAAAATTGTACCCAATAGTAAAATGGATTTGGTTCTTCGAAAAGGAGTCTTCCCCTATGATTACATCGATGGACTGCATAGATTTGATGAAACATCACTACCTCCACCAGAAAACTTCAAAAACAAACTTAATGATTCGGAAATATAACTTGAGGACTATCAACACGCACGTCGAGTATGGAACGAGTTAGATATGAAGACCTTAGGAGATTACTCGGACTTTTATGTCAAACTAGATGTAACTCTTCTTTGTGATGTAATGGAAGAATTCCGAAACACTTGTTTTGCTGCATACGGTTTGGACCCTCTACATTCGTATACTTCACCAGGATTAGCTTGGCAAGCCATGTTAAAAGAAACAAAATGCAAACTCCAACTTTTAACAGACATTGACATGGTTTTAATGGTTGAAGCTGGAGTAAGAGGCGGATTGACCCAAAGTGTTACCAGACATGTCAAAGCCAACAACAAATACCTACCCGATTATGATGAAACCAAACCGTCAACCTATTTAGGATATTTCGATGCAAATAACCTGTACGGTTGGGCAATGTCAAACACACTTCCTTTTGATAACTTTAAATGGATTAATCCCGACTCTATTGGCGATATTTTACAAATTCCGAAACATGGTGACACTGGATATATTTTGGATTGCGATTTTGAATACCTAGAAAATTTACATGATCTTCATTATGACCTACCACTTCTTGCTAAAACAGAAATTTCACCAATTGGAAAATACCCCAAATTAATGATGACATTAAATAATAAACAACGCTACGTGGCTCACTTTTGGGTGGTTCAACAAGCTATCGAATTAGGACTACGTTTAACAAAAATTAATAGAGTTTTGGAATTTTCTCAATCATGCTGGTTGAAACCCTACATTGATTCAAATACCATCAGAAGAGCAGCAGCTACATCAGACTTTCAAAAAGATTTCTTTAAATTAATGAATAATGCGATATTTGGAAAAACATTGGAAAACAAAAGAAGACATAAAAATGTTAAACTTGTTACCGACGCAAAAAAATTACAGAAACTAGTACAGCAGCCAAATTTTGGAACATCGATAATTATTAATGAAAAACTTGTAGCAGTGTCCATGAAGAAGACGAGTGTGAAGATGGATCGTCCTTTGTATATAGGCATGTCAATCTTGGACATCTCAAAAACACACATGTACGATTTTAACTACAACAAAATGGTGGCGTTCTACGGAAGAGAAAATATATCTATTACATATATGAACACTGACGCTTTCATATATCGCATAGTAACATTGGACATGTATAAAGATTTACGTACATTTATTTACAAGAACGACTTTGATTTCTCCGATTATCCAAAAGATCATCCAAACTACGATAATGGCAGACACAAAAAAGTACTAGGCAAATTCAAGGATGAGGCTAATGGTGTTCTACTTGAAGAGATTGTTGCACTGATGTCTAAACTATATTCTTTGAAACTCTATAATGAAAAAGAAGAAGAAGAAGAAGAAAAGAAGAATAGATATATTAAGAAAGCTAAAGGTGTAAAGAGTTTATATTTAAAGAAGAAAGTGCATTTTGAACACTACAAGCAATGCTTATTTGAGGATAACATCATTACAGCTAAATTCAACACCATCAGAAGTTTTAACCATCAGCTGTACAGCGTGACTGAGGTTAAAAAGGCGCTATCCTGTAATGACGACAAAAGACAAACCCTTCCAGACAAAATCAACACATTGCCATTCGGCCACTACTCCCTCAACCCTATTGACGAGTAACCTTTTCATCGTCCTAGATCCTTGATCCTTTTCCTTTCCGTAAAAAAAGGGGAAACACAGCAATGTTAAGCTGTGTTTCCCCTTTTTTTACACAAGTTTTGAATGACCTTGAACTATATGTATATATAAGCAGATTTATACCAAAGAATATTTAATACCATATCAGCTGCCTTCGTGAAACCATCATGTCAGACCTAAAGGAGAAGATTATTAATGAACTACACAAACCTGCAAGAATAAAGTTTCCAAGAAGAAATACTGTTATAAAAGGGATAAATGATCTATATCAAGCGGATCTAATTGAAATGCGACCGCATAGCAGAATAAACAAAGGATTTAAATATATACTCACAATCATTAATTGTTTTACAAAAGTTGCAGACGCTTTGCCTCTAAAGGACAAGACTGGTAAAAGCGTAACAGAAGCCATGGAAATAGCCATAAAAAGAGATAAAAACAAAATTAAACATTTACAAACTGATGATGGAACAGAATACTTTAATACAAACTTTGCACAGTTAATGAATAAATATAAAATAAATCATTATTCTACAAATTCAGAGAAAAAAGCTGCTATTGTAGAAAGATTTAATAGAACCTTAAAAGGAGCACTGTATAAACAATTTTCAAAAAGAGGTTCTTACGTATGGTATGATGTTTTGCCACAATTAATAAATGATTATAACAACAGGTTTCATAGAACTATTGGTATGAAACCTAACAAAGTAAATAGAAGAAATGCAAAAGATGTATTAAAACGCATAAAGAAAAATACAAAGCCTAAAGTAGAAAAAATGCAGCCAAGAAAATTTAATGTAAGTGATAAAGTACGGATTAGTAAATATAAGGGAGTGTTTACCAAAAAATACCTTCCCAATTGGACGAATGAAGTTTTTACAGTGTATAAAGTGCAACCGACTGTACCTGAAACGTATATCCTAAAAGATAACAAAGGAGATTTGTTGCAAGGTGCATTTTATGGACATGAAATGTTAAAGTCAACAGTAGGTGATGTATATCTTGTTGAAAAAGTGTTACAAAGAAAAAAGGACGCAGTTAAAGTGCGGTGGTTAGGGTTTAACAAAACTGAGGATTCATGGATACCTATAAAGGACTTGGTTTAATACAAGCAACTCATTTCATCGTTAACCTTTGAGCAGGATGGAGATTATTCACCATAAAGATCGATTCAATATTAATAACATAGATGATTTAACTGTGGATAACGTTAAAATCAACAATGGTAAACACGGTAGTTTACTTCCAAACACTGTTCGATGTATAGTAAGTGGCCCCTCAAACTGTGGAAAGACCAATGTTGTCTTTAATTTGATCACTAATCCGCAGGGATTAAGGTTTAGTAACCTATATATTTTTTCAAAGTCTCTACATCAACCAAAGTATCAATTGCTGGATAAAATCCTATCTGATGTGTCTGATGTTAATTTTTACAAATTTAACGCTAGTGATAGCATTATGCAACCAAACGAAGCGAAACCGTATTCTGTATTTATATTTGACGATGTATCTTGTGAAAATCAGGATACTATTAGAAACTACTTTGCCATGGGAAGACATAATAACATCGACAGCATATATATAGGACAAACTTATAGCAAAATCCCAAAACAACTTATCAGAGATAATGCAAATATTCTAATTGTATTCAAACAAGATGATACTAACCTAAAACATATATATAACGATCATGTGAATGCGGATATGCCATTTGAAAAGTTTAAAGAGCTTTGCGGAAAAGCATGGGCGGAAAAGTATGGATTTTTGGTTATTATGAAAGATCAAGCTATAAAAGATGGCCGTTATAGAATAGGTTTTGATAAATTCGTTTTAATACACTGATTAGCGGTATTACTGTACAAGTCGTCAAGGTGTGAAGATGGTTAACCAGGAAAAGCTATTAAAGGAAATAAAATCACTTAGTGATTCTATTACACAAAAAACCGAGCTTTAAAATCAGGTATAAATGAAAGAGAGCAATTTTTAGAAACAACATTCAAACCTGTTACTGAACCTTTAAAGCGATTAGCACAAAATATGGAAAAACCTTCAATTCGCTTCGAAGGAGACAAAATGCTACCAATTTCCAAATATGAAGAAGAATTTCAGAATGATGAAAGTTCTGACCAGTTACAAACATCTGAAGAAAGCGACGAGTATGAAGAAAGCGGAGATATAGGAGATTTAAGAGAAAAGAACATTGCAGGAGATACAAGTACAGAAGATACAAGTGCGGAAGATACAAGAGCAGAAGAAGAGGATATCAACCCATCCAACTTAAGCAAATTAGGCACAGATATTATGTTTAAAGGAACACTTGGAAGAAAATATACATTACAAATGTTACATGGCACACATGCTAATCGAAATTATCATACATATGGAGCTAGAATAGAGGATAAAGGATTAATGATTGGAGATAGAAAGTTAGATATAAACGAAAATGATGATATAGTTATTGGTGATAAGAAATATAAAGGTACAACAGGTTTGTTTGAACTCATCTTTAAAAATAATCCTGGTAAATATACTAAAAAGGATTTACAATTGTTTAAAAATATACTAGAGTATACAAATGCACATAGAACAAAATATTCCAAAGACCTACCTATTCATAGAAACAGGTCAATAAAATACACAAACATTATATCTAGTCTTTTCCCCTCGAAATCAAATAAAGCTCCAATTAAAAGAAGAGCTTTATCTTCTGCTGAATTAAATGTTTTGCATAAAAAAAGAAAAACAATTGATCCTACTACATCTGGAAGGGGATTATTAAAAAATTTGTATAAAACCAATATAATATATTACAACGATATAAATAAGTTAGTTGATCGAATGAGGTTATTACATGAAGCTATGGTAGCCGGGCACACTGGTTTAGAAAACGAATGGGTAGCTTTGGTAGATGAACCGCGAAAACGAGAAATAATTGTTCAGTAGACGTATATATATAGTAAGAACCTAAACGATAGCGATTCAGTTACATCATGAGTGTGGACAAGTTTGGACGGTATTCCGAGTTTGGAGTAAAATCTGGATATAGTGAAAAAAGAGCTGGGTTTCCGTTAACACCTGATGGTAATTATAATTTTGAAGGAAAAGTAATTCAAAATGTTGGTGATCCGCTTTTGTCTTCTGATGCGGTTACGGTACAATATATGGATAAAAGAACCCCGATTGTACACGAAGACCATTGGGGATTTTCCGGTAAAAGGTTAAGCAATATAAAACATCCCATTTATGATGGTGAAGCAGTAAATTTAGCGACTTTAAAATTGTTAACGATTTACAAAAAGAATGAAACTGATACAAGCTATGATGTAAAAAAATTAAAATTGTCAAATGTAGGTGATTGTGAGCAGGATGGAGACGCTGTAAATAAGAAAATATTTGATATAGTACACAAGAAATGGACTACAGAATATGAAAAACATATGGAAAGGTTTGGTGCAGCTTTATTTAATTATATCCATCGGGCTTCAGGAAGAGCTGTAGCTTCAGATGTTGACAGCCACAATTATTTAGACTGGAAAAAGATAAACAATCCAGAAAAACCTAATCAATTAGATAAACCGTCTGAGCCTTCTAAAGTCAAGACATTAGGAAAGGGGGATAAAGTGAATGTGATTAATGAACCAACAGAAAACGATGAAGATTATATAAGAGAAAAAAGAATTTAAATACCCATGATAAGGGATAAAGCATCAGTCATATTCGAGAGATAATACAGAGAGGATGATGGAATCCAATATTAATGCGTGGAGTTTAATATCTCAAGAGCCGAGATTTCCCCAAGGAGTGCTGACAGATGGTTTTGTTCAACGGTTTGATAGATATATGGATTGGGAACAACTTTCCATACACTACCTCTTCACAATGACTATGTTAAGAATTTATTTTCACAGAGTTAACTGGATTCATATTTTACAAAGACAACAGTTTTCAGAAGACTTCCTTGTAGAGATGACATCAAATTTTAATAACTGTTGGGAAGTAATAAGTAAATATCAAAATCTCTCTGAAAATTACATTGACAATTTTAAAGATAAACTAGACTGGAATGTGTTATTTAATTACCAACGATTAAGTGGCAAGTTTCTAAGGGAACATGACAACTATTTAGATTTTATTCATTTTACCGAAAACAACGATACCATCACCAGCGGAGAAACATTTGAAACATCTTCAATTACACCTTATTTCTATTTTTACTACTTTTATTTATTATGTCTACATTTAATTAATTAATCCATTTCTATATAATAAATGGATTTTAAACAGTATATATAATACAAGAAGCCAAGACTAATATTACATTCATTGTAAAACATTTATAGAGTGCACCTACTGATTGTAAGTTTGGCTATAAATAGTCATGCCGAGGGCTAAACGCATCAGTCATAATCGAGAGAGATTACAGAGAGGAAGGGGAATAGCATCAACAGCATTTTCTCTATTAAGTAAACCGGTTGGAGCTATAGTTAACAAGGCGATTGATTTATTACCTGTGGAATTACATTTACCTGGAGGATATCAATATTGTGGTCCTGGAACCAAATTAGAGAAACGGCTTGCTAGAGGAGATCCTGGAATAAATAAGCTTGATCAGGCCTGTAAACAGCACGATATAGCGTATTCCAAATTTGGTGATACAAAAAATAGATCAATAGCAGATAGAGCACTTTCTGAGAAAGCTTGGCAAAGAGTAAAATCTAGTGACGCGAGTATTGGTGAAAAAGCAGCGTCTTTAGCAGTAACAGCAGCAATGAAAGCAAAAACTACGTTTGGAGGAGGAAAGAGAAGAAGGCGTGGGAAAATACCCACTAAGAAACAAGGAGGTAATATCAGAAGAAAACGTCGATCTACTAGTGGTAAAGGTAAAAAGAAACCAACAATATGGTCAATGATAAAAAAGGGAGGAGGACTATACCTAAGACCGTATCGTGTGTATTAAATAAGAAAGAGCAATTAATAATTAAAAACAAAGAATTAACCAATGAAGAACTGATTACATATGCTTCTTGTTTGAAAATCCCATTTTTTAGAGGAGTATTTATGAAAGATGAATTACCGGTTAAAATGTGGAAAAATGAGACTGGTATAGTAAATTTGGATAATAGTGAAGGATTAGGCACTCATTGGGTGTGTTACAAGAAACTTGGTGAAACGATTTATTATTTCGACAGTTTTGGAAACCTTCCACCACCGAAAGAACTTCAACAATACTTTCGTGCGGCAGAAAATGTTTTTTACAATTATACAAGAAAACAACCTGATGATACATCCATTTGCGGTCATTTATGTTTAGACTTTTTAGCTAAAAGTGTTAGTCAACTTTAAGATGTCTTCGTATACAGTGTCATTAACCGGTAACTCATGTACTTTGCGCAGTATTCTGTTTCCAGCGCTACGTTTGCAAAAAGGAAGACTATGGGAAGCCGCATTATTGGATTTAACAACATATAACTCTATTCCAAACGTTAGTGAAGGAATTAATAACAAAATACATTATTACAAGACAAAAGATAATAAAGGAAAATATTCAGCTTTGGAAGAATTCAGTTTACCAACAGGAGCTTATGAAATTGATAATATAAATGAAGTTATACAAAAACATATGGGAAAAGAAAATATAACGATAAAAGGCAATAACAATACAATGAAAGCCGAAATTACTTCTAAGTATTATATTGATTTTGGCCAAGAACGTTCAATTGATAGTTTATTGGGGTTTTCTAAGGAAACAAAGGTATTAGAACCTAATACAACTCATTCTGGGAATAGAACTGTGACGATCATCAAAGTAAACAGCATAGACATTACATGTAACATTATACAAGGATCCTACAGAGATGGAGAAAATCGGCATATATTACACACATTCTACCCATCAGTCGCACCGGGTTTCAAGATAGTAGAAAAGCCTCAAAACCTTGTGTACCTACCGTTAAACACCAGTTTCATTTCAGACATCGTGCTGAACATAGTGGATCAAGACGGAAACCTTATTGACTTTCGAGGAGAAGCTATTACTGTAAGAATACATATAAAATCATCCGCTTAGATAATGGGGTTATCATTTAAAAAGAGAGAGCCAACCAGCAAAGAGGTCAGTAGCTCATCAGCTGTAGAAGGATTAACAAGTGACAACATTCGTTTTCTAGAAGAAATTGGATTAAAGGTCATTAACAATGGATATACTGGATATAGCGCAGGGTCCAACATTCGACGAGACCTTATGGGAAAAGGAATATCACACGCACAACCCTTACGCTTCGTCCAAATTAAACAATAACGATGAAATTAGGATTCCTATACAACAACAAGACATTTATACTCTTCCATGCGAAAGTTATTTATATATTGAAGGAAAAGTAACAAAAGCTGACGGTACTGTTGGAACCACTGTTCCGTTCATAAATAATCCTATGGCATTTTTGTTTGACGAGATTAGATATGAAATTTCAGGAGTTACAGTCGATTCAACAAAAAAGGTTGGAATTTCCAGTACATTAAAAGGATTAGCGTCTTTAACACCAAATGAGAAGAATCTGTTAGCTGTTGCAGGATGGGTTGCACCAGACAAAAGTATAATTACTCCTGACGCTTCGGGAAACTTTGATTTTTACGTACCTTTAAGATTACTTTTAGGATTTGCTGAAGATTACAGAAGAATAATAATAAATGTAAAACAAGAACTAGTTTTATTAAGGTCATCAAACGATAATGATATTATTAAAGCATCTGCTGGAACAACTGAAGCCAATTTAGACTGGAAACTAACATTAGACAAGATTGTTTGGAGAGTACCACATGTGCGACTAAATGATGAACACAGGATTACATTATTAAGAAAGTTAAAATCAGATCGAGACATTGTAATGCCATTCAGAAGCTGGGAGTTTCATGAATACCCCGTTTTACCTTCAACACAACGGCATACATGGACTGTAAAACTTCTACTCATTTGGAAAAAGCGAGATATGTAATCTTTGGATTACAAACAAAGAAAAAAAGTATATTAACTGAAAATGCTGGTGAATTTGACCATTGTAAATTAATAAACTGTAAAGTGTTCCTGAATTCACAATTCTTTCCCTACGACAACTTTAATATCTCTTTTGATAAAAAAAGGTACAGTGTTTTATACGATATGTACGCTAGGTTCCAAAATTCATATTACGGCAAAACAAACACACCTCTACTATCTCCCGTACAGTTTGAATCGAAAGCTCCGATTGTTGTAATTGATTGCTCCAAACAAAACGAATCTGTAAAATCGTCTAGTGTTGATATAAAAATAGAAATGGAATTTCAAGAAAACGTACCTGCAAATACATCTGCGTATTGTTTAATTTTGCACGATAAAATTGTTACATACACACCGTTGACTGGTATCGTAAAGACGGTATTGTAAAACGTTGTACCACCACCGGCACCGCCACTGTCGCTAACCTATAAATAGCGGAGCAACAATGCAGGTCTTCAGTTGATCGTCTATCGTCGCATGGGCAACATCTTCTACAAAATGAGTTCTCCATCTGTTGTACAAGGTGATGCAGAGGTAGCACCGTTATTGGAACGTGATAATACTAGTGAAGAAGAAATCATCAAGGAAATAACTGCATTTTTAAAGTTTGGTAAAAGAGATAGAGAGGAGGAAAGTAATGCAGACCCATCAAAGGTAGTACCAAAGAGGAAGAAGAAAGTTGAAGAAAATATTCCTCCTCACATTTTAACTGAAGTTTTTTTGCGAATCTTTTACCCCATCTCAGCATGCATCAGTAAAAGTGTATCAGTTGGATTGATGAAGTCATTGGATTATTCCCCTACAGTAATACTACACCATGGAACAAAAAAGGTTTTATTTTCGCAAAATGCTTGGGAGTCATTTTTGAAACATGTACATTTAATAGAATGTTATTTAACTAACAGTTTGTGTGGAAGGAAAACACATATTCGACTTTTGGATTGTGACAATGAAATAGATATTGTTAAACATCGTGGACAACTACAAGTGCGAATTAGAGACTTGACTCAACATGAAAATAAGATTCTACTGTCACGTGAAGAATTCTACGTTTTAAACTACGCAACAGAACCTATTACAAGGTACATGAGACAGTTGGTATTTGCAAGCGCTATTATTAAAGAATATTTGGTCGATACTTTGGAAAAACAACCTGATACCACCATCGTGTACGGACCTGTGGATACATCTATTTTTAATAGAATACCTCATGAAGTTTGCATGTGGAGAAAGTTAAAGGATTTTGAACCACTTGTAGAAATCGCTACAGAAGCTACAGAAGAAACAACACAGGAAGAAGAAACGGAGAAACAAGAAGAAGAAGAAAACGAAACAAAAGAAGAAGAAGTTAAAAAAGACTAAAGTTTGACTTAGTAAAGAAGAACACACGTGGGGTAGGCCTATTGGGGACGGTGCCCACGTTAAATATACACCAACGCGCCTGCAACTGTACGGCCTGGTATTTAACCTACCGTGGTGTGGAAAACAGTTTAGTTGATCGCTAGGTGCCATGATGAGCGGAGGGGATGAAGAAGTGAGTGTAAAGCCTTGTGTAATAGAATTTCAAGCATTTCGAAATAATGATGATAGGTTTATTATCAAGGAATTAGTAATTTTAGACTTGCTTACATTTGTAGCCTACCCATTCACGTTTGATGCTCCTTTTTCTTTTAACAAACTTAACACCAAAGCAAAAAGTACAAACAAATGGATAACAAACTACTTTCATCACATACATTGGTATGAAGGATTTATAAGCTACAGTAATCTGCACAGTATTATGTTTAACTTTTGCAAACAATATTCACATATATACACAAGAGGATTAGAAAAAAAGAACTGGATACAAAAGTACACGCACGGTGATGTTTTCGATATAACTATCAGTAAGGACTTTAACATTAATCTCGGTAATATTTGTGTCGCTGCAAAAGATCTTAAACACGGCCAAACAAACTGTGCATTGTACAACGCGTATCGTTTGGCTGCTTACTTGAAACAAACGCAGGAATGTGGTGGGGGTAGCGGAGAACAGAAATGTGGTGGGGGTAGCGGGGCCTATAAATACGAGGAGACAGCACCGCTCCAGCACGAGTATTATTCGAGACTCCGAAGAGGCAACATCACAGAAGACACCACAACCACCACTGACGAAGATGGCATCACAACAGTTTCTACAAACACTGGTTGATCAATTCAACACTCATTCAAAATCCGACCTTCTGCTAACTAAAAAGTGTTCAGACCTAAAAGAACAAAAACACTACATTATTCATAACATCAAGAAAGTGGAAACCACACATGGAGAAGCAATTCTAGTTTCATTGAGCGAAGGACCTTTCACTCCAGGAGATGAGCCGAAGTTTCAAGTATTTCTTCCAAAACGATTTGTTCAACTGCTACAAAATGAAGATTTGCGAGATATTCAACCGGGGACGTTGTATTTGGTATCACACGGTGTAAGCGGCAACAACTCGACGGAACTCACTCTGCACATCACGCATCCTTGTACATAATGTCTTTGTTTGTATTTTTCTGTTTGTATTTCTAGTCATCAATGTTAGACTTAAGCTTATTGTATTGTAAGATGTTTGTTTAATAAAGAAAATATAAAAAAAATATAAAAAAAAATAAAAAAAATAAAAACAGCAACACAGCAGTATATTATTTTATATACTGCTGTGTTGCTTTTTTTAAAATTCAAATGGATGACCTTGAACTTTCATTCAGGGTTAACTTATGAAGAGGTATAAAAGAGAGGGAGCAGTGAAGTTAGTCTCAGTCTTGTCTAACACACGCTGCAGCTAACATGTCGGTGCCACCTATGAACAATTTATTTTTCGATAACAATTTGAAGACATATTGTTGCGAGTTACAATGTTTTAAAATACCAGGCGATCAAGTTGACGGGAAAGCTTGTCGTAAGTGCAAGTGTTTTAGCTATTGCATATGTAGATTTAAAACGTATCAAATGAACCGACAAGATAAAATACAAGAATTACGCCGAAGGATTGCATTACTGTGGCGGCGAATGTAGTAGCAACCATCTGCCTCGCACCACCTGCCGCCTGCCATCTGCTGTCCGCCATCTTCTCCGCCCCACCACACTTTTACCCCCACCATTTCGTTTCATACCAGAACGCTAGCTAGCGAATAGTCAGTACACCTCCGGCTCTCGACTGGTGAACATCGAGTGCTCTTCACAAACGTAAAACATTATATTAAAATGTCCATTAAAATTAGGTGTATTCATTATGACTCTATTCATCTTGCGACTTACCAAGACCTCGAGGTGTTTAGTGAAGAGTTAAGACTTCTTATTGCGTCCGGTTACGATTTATCTTTGGAACTTTACGCATCAAAAAACAACATGGACTCTGCGCAGGGAACGAAGTATCTACCGTCTTTCTTCAGAAAGCAAAGTGATGGCCGCAACTCGTCCGGATCAACAACATCGATGACAACCAACAACGGGGAACTATTGTAAACATGAATTATTGTAAATAAAATAAAGTAATATTTGTAATATGAATTATTGTTAATAAAATAAAGTAATATTTGTAATTGTTCTACCTCGCACTCGTATCATTCGATTGTTTCATTCGATAATTTTCATTCGATATTTATTATCGATTAACTATCGAATCACAATCGTTTTACGAGTGCGAGGTAGATTTTTTTTAAAAAACTTCACCGTGACCTTGAACTTTGAACTTTTACTCATTTCGTCACAAAACCGCCTACGTCACTGGCTCAGCCTCAGATGACGTCTTTCATGACTCAGCGCTTCCGGTCACGTGACCGGAAGCTGTCAATCACTTGGCCCAAAAGTCCCCTTTCCCTACTACTAGCGGTTCAAGTACTTGATAATTTTATTTTGATAATACAACGGAATGAGTATTTTTCAGTTTATCCTAGCTATTTTGTCCATATTTAACATCAAATCAAATCATCTTTATTCATTGCAATACAAATAGTACAGAATGGCGCCAATCATAGCGTATTACTTATTAATTTGTTGCCAAAAGTGGTAAGAGTGACCTCCGATGGTGAAATGGTATTGTTTGTTTTTTACGACCCATCTTGTACAGTGTGCTGCGGCTGTTAGGTTACGTTATTTTTAAATAGCAAATCCTATCTCATCCAACGAGGTATATATCTATAGAGGTCTCGCCTGGGGTAAAAATCTGTGCTTACATACGGACTGCCATTTCGACCCTCTATACCCTCCGGTCTCCATCATGGCAACAAATATGTTTACCAATCAAATCCCCTCTTCACAACTTATGTTAGTGTTTATTACTTGATTTTGAAACGATACATTTCTCTATAATATAACATTTCTCTATAATTGTAACACACAATACAATTTAGGTAGTTTAGGAGGTTATTTTTCCTACATCACTAAAATAACATTTATACTATTGAAAAATCAAAATTTATCCTTCGCGGCCAAGTAAGCTGCCATTTCCTGCCACAGCGCGGGCACCTCCATGCCTCTTGCATAAACGCAAATGATGTTTATACTCAAGTACAAAGTATTCGCGTACTAAATTACAATACTCAAAGACATGCCTGCACTTGTACTCACTGCATCTATAAAGTGTTTGATATAAATGAAGTCCTTAAATGAAACTTTGTGAGTGACTCGGAGTTAGAAACTGCCATGAGCACTAAAGTAATAATTTCTTTCCTGTTAAGAGAATTCGTTGTATCGTCGGAAAGATATTGCGTGACAAGTTTCTCATCATTTCTACACAATATATTAAACTTTGGGATTACTAAAGGTCCGATCATCCTCATACGTGAAGAATGAGCGTGTTCCTAGTAATATTTTCCTATATGGTTGATAACTAACTGTAAACTGTCTTTGTTAAAATGTATTTTCTAAAGATTTTAACTGTCGGGATTACACCAATTGTGATAACACACAAGTGTATTATTATTATTATTTGATATATGAGTATTAGTACTTTACTTATAAACTATCAAAAATTCATATAGCACATTGAAAGAAATATTGTAGTAATCCAAACAATATTGCATAGTAAACGCATTTCTGGTATTTCTTACAAGATTATTATTTCTTAATTTACACAACGGTTATGGTAATGTCCTACCATCACGTCTGTCAAAACTACAATAATATTCTTGCTAAATTATTTGCAATGACGCTGGTAATTGCATCAACATATTATTGTAGCTGATACATTATAGCGATAGTAGTGTAGTAAGTAGAAATGCTTAGCGAGAATATTCTGATATATAATACCAGATTCTGCCATTGATTACACGACAATGTCTCAAAGAGTAAATGAGTCGTCACCGGCATGACCTGAAGCGTGAATGCACTGCAACAAGCAATGTTATAGTTTATCGTGTGATCGGTATCGGAATGTGTTATACTGCAATATGTATGTGCTAAGTGTCTCAGTAATGGTTTAATAACATGAGGAATCAACTTGAGAATTAACTGAAAGTAGTGGGTGTTTGTAGGTTTTGGCTCACTTGATTGACAGCTTCCGGTCACGTGACTTTGATGACGTAGGAATGACGTAGTTGGCGACGTAGTTGGCGACGTATTAGTGACGTCATGGATGTTTGGAGTAGGTCAAGGTCGTCTGAAGTAGTTTTTAAAAAACTATCTTGCACAAGTTTTGATTCGATGGTTTCAAACTATCAAAATTACTTGTTGCTAAACGTTTTACCCAAAGTATGGCATGTGGGTACTCTGCTGACGCGTCTCAACAAGACGAAGAAGTTGGTGAATTCATAATTCAGATCCGACTAAGGGTATAGCAGTAATAGCGAAAAAAACAATATTTTGAAGGTTTTCCGCTATTGCTCCTAATTCCCTCGTCGGATCTAAATTCTGAATGCACCATCTTGTTCGTATTGTTGAGCCGCGTCAGCAGAGTACTCACATGCCATACTTTGGCTAAAAAGTTTAGCATCAAATAATTTTGATAGTTTAAAACTATCGAATCAAACTTGTGCAAGATAGATATATTTATGGAATGAAAACAATTAAATGAAACCTGTGCAAGATTTCTAACTTTTATTTTTATTTCTTTATTTACAATAATACACATCGAATAAAAAAAAAAAAGTGCAAGTCAGTAGACTTAATTCTAACTATTTCTTTATTTACATTAATGTACACATAGGCAATGATTGTCAGAGAACCGTCGATCCTGCGGTGGCCGTTGCTTCTGTAGATGGGTAGGGTTCACATTCTCCACAATAATACTTCATTCTAGGCGCGGGTGGAAGTGATGTTGGTTGCCACGATGAAGTCTCCGATTCCGTAGAGCTGCCGACATTGAACGAGGCGAGAGGTTCATACTCTTCAAAATTATATCTATTCATCTGTGTCGGTGGAAGTGTAGTTGCGGATGTTCTCCAGTGTTCTTGAGCTAAAGTGTTTGTTGCAAAAATATCCAATGTTACTTTGTAGCCGTTTACAATCAAAACTTTTAAGTCATCGGAAAGAAGTTGCAAATCATGAACTGTAGAAAGATGAATAGTACTGTAGTGGACACATTTAATTTTGAGAGCCATGATGTTACCTCGTGTACGGCTACTCGCGGAGTGAGCTTCCCACCTCCTTGCCTTCGTTTTATACGCACCCCCCTCCATTTTTTTCACATCTACGATATGAATATTTTCATCACGTAACCTATTGGAGTTCTGCATATAATGCAATGGTTATACATCAGTCCACAATCAGCGCATGTACAACAGTGTCTACAAGGTAAAAATAGTAAATTTTTCTCAGAGGACAAACATACTACACATTCGTTTCCTTCGCTCTTATTTTCTCCTGCTGGTGTTTTAACAGGATGAGGTTTATAAACTCTCCGATGGTTTTGTACAAACTCTCTACCTTTTTGAACTAACAGATAAGCACACCTGTCAAACCATCGTGCATGTTCTTCCCATGGGTTATCTGTCGCTTGCCAATCCTGCAATCCTCCTCCGCAATTGTAACATACGGTCTTATCATCTTGCCCCATGTAAAAGAAACCAGCATCTGCAAACTCCATTCTAGACTTGTATAGAAACGAGTCTTTTAATGCTGCATCAAACGTATCCAATCTCGATTGTAACTGTGCATATTTAGGAAATCTCATTCTCCTTTTTACTACCATATGTTCCATTTTTTTGTTTTTGTAGGTTGTACCAAGGCAAATGTCGGAGGTATACTGACACGGCGTAAGCGTGTAGGGCAGGTACCTACCCTTCCCCCACCATAATGTTCCTTTACCAACTCATTGTCAGTCTGTATGAAAGTGATAATCCTTTAACCAATACAGCGCATTTTATAAGTTCTAAATCCAGGTCAAGGTCACCAAAGAATGTTTTTAAAAAAGATAAAATATCAGTACTTGGAGTTAATACTGATATTTTATCTTTTTTATATTTTATTTTTTTTTTTTACATAAAATACATTTAAAGTTTTACATGATATTGGCTTAATCTAACAATTTGAAGTTCCGGACGAGGTTAAATGCAGAGATAGCTCGGTAGAGTTGTTCCCGCTGACTCCGTGTGATACTATATACAAGGTTCCAGGTTCGATGTTTTGCAGATCTTCATTTTGAAGCAGTTGAACAAATCTCTTGGGCAGGAAAATTTGGAATTTCGCTTCATCTCCTACTGTGTATGGAGCATCGCTTAAAGATACGAGAATAGCGTCTCCCACTGATGTTTCAATCTTCCTCATGCCGTGCACGATGTAATGTTTGTTTTCTTTAATTTCTGAAGTTTTTCTTGTTGGTAGTATAGTTGATTTTGATTGGGTGTTAAACTGATCCGCCAATGTCTGCAGAAATTTCTGTGATGCCATCTTGATACGTGTTATCTCGTTGGAGTCTGGAGTAATACTGATGGTGGGTCTCCTCGCTATCCCCGCTTTTATACCCACCGGTTCCCCCTCCACTTTGAGGATGTAGAAAAGCAGCTAAACGATAAGCGTTCTTTACAGCACAATGAAATTGTGCGTGTTTATCATTCTTTGTTAAAATACAAATATTGTCCATCTCAAATTTGAAACACTTATCCATTTCAACATCTATTACATCTTTTGTAGTATAAAGCTGGATTTAATTGCGCTTTTCTAATCCTTTTGTATAAAGTCTTGTAAATTTACTGCAGTAGTGATTCATAATGCTTTCCACTTCTTCAAAACTTGTATAACCTTCATTCCAACCAATGTGATGCAAGTTTCTCGTCAACCACTTATTAATTATTTTGGATTTGGAGGTTAATTTGTTAAAAGCAAATGGAGGTTTGAATAAAAAATTATAAATAACATATGTTTGCAGGTCTAAGATGATTAGTTCTTTAACAATGTATCTATCATTGTTTCCACGGAAAGCTTGAAATTCAATTACACCAGACCTCTCCATCTTTCGGATGTCGACTGAACTGTTTCCACACCACGGTAGAGCTTTTATAGCTCAGGCCGTACAGTTCTCAGCGCGTTGGTGTATATTTAACGTGGACACCATCCCCGGTAGGCCTACCCCACGAATTCTATTACGCAAGGCTTTACATCCACTTCTTCATCTCCTCCGCTCATCATGGCACCTGACGATCAACTAAACTGTTTTCCACACCACGGTAGGTTAAATACCAGGCCGTACAGTTGCAGGCGCGTTGGTGTATATTTAACGTGGGCACCGTCCCCAATAGGCCTACCCCACGTATGTTCTTCTTTATTAAGTTAAAATGTAGTCTTTTTTAACTTCTTCTTCTTCTTCTTCTTCTTCTTCTTGTGTTTCGTTTTCTTCTTCTTGATTTTTTGTTTCTTCTTTCTGTGTTGTTTCTTCTGTAGCCTCTGTAGCGATTTCTACAAGTGGTTCAAAATCCTTTAACTTTCTCCACATGCAAACTTCATGAGGTATTCTATTAAAAATAGATGTATCCACAGGTCCGTACACGATGGTGCTATCAGGTTGTTTTTCCAAAGTATCGTGCAAATATTCTTTAATAATAGCGCTTGCAAATACCAACTGTCTCATGTACCTTGTAATAGGTTCTGTTGCGTAGTTTAAAACGTAGAATTCTTCACGTGACAGTAGAATCTTATTTTCATGTTGAGTCAAGTCTCTAATTCGCACTTGTAGTTGTCCACGATGTTTAACAATATCTATTTCATTGTCACAATCCAAAAGTCGAATATGTGTTTTCCTTCCACACAAACTGTTAGTTAAATAACATTCTATTAAATGTACATGTTTCAAAAATGACTCCCAAGCATTTTGCGAAAATAAAACCTTTTTTGTTCCATGGTGTAGTATTACTGTAGGGGAATAATCCAATGATTTCATCAATCCAACTGATACACTTTTACTGATGCATGCTGAGATGGGGTAAAAGATTCGCAAAAAAACTTCAGTTAAAATGTGAGGAGGAATATTTTCTTCAACTTTCTTCTTCCTCTTTGATACTACCTTTGATGGATCTGCATTACTTTCCTCCTCTCTATCTCTTTTACCAAACTTTAAAAATGCAGTTATTTCCTTAATGATTTCTGCTTCGGTATTATCATGTTCCAATAACGGTGCTACCTCTGCATTACCTTGTACAACAGATGGAGAACTCATTTTGTAGATGACGTTACCCATGCGACGATAGGCGATCAACTGAAGACCCGCATTGTTGCTCCGCTATTTATAGGTTAGCGACAGTGTCGGTGCCGGTGGTGGTACAACGTTTTACAATACTGTCTTTACAATACCGGTCAACGGTGTGTATGTAACAATTTTATCGTGCAAAATTAAACAATACGCAGATGTATTTGCAGGTACGTTTTCTTGAAATTCCATTTCTATTTTTATATCAACACTAGACGATTTTACAGATTCATTTTGTTTGGAGCAATCAATTACAACAATCGGAGCTTTCGATTCAAACTGTACGGGAGATAGTAGAGGTGTGATTGTTTTGCCGTAGTATGAATTTTGGAACCTAGCGTACATATCGTATAAAACACTGTACCTTTTTTTATCAAAAGAAATATTAAAGTTGTCGTAGGGAAAGAATTGTGAATTCAGGAACACTTTACAGTTTGTTAATTTACAATGGTCAAATTCACCAGCATTTTCAGTTAATATACTTTTTTTCTTCGTTTGTAATCCAAAGATTACATATCTCGATTTTTCCAAATGAGTAGAAGTTTTTACAGTCCATGTATGCCGTTGTGTTGTAGGTAAAACGGGGTATTCATGAAACTCCCAGCTTCTGAATGGCATTACAATGTCTCGATCTGATTTTAACTTTCTTGCACATGTGGTACTCTCCAAACAATCTTGTCTAATGTTAATTTCCAGTCTAAATTGGCATCAGTTGTTCCAGCAGCTGCTTTAATTATATCATTATCGTTTGATGATCTTAATAAAACTAGCGTACATATCGTATAGAATGCTATATCGGTTTTTATCGAATGATATGTTTAAATTGTCATACGGAAAGAATTGTGAGTTGAGGTATAGTTTACTATTTTTAAGTTTACAATTATCAAACGATGTCGGATCAGTTTTTATTCAATCATTTCAGTTTGATTTAGTCTCTGCTCTCAGGAAACCACATGTAAATTAAAAAAAAAAACAACATTCATTTTACAGTTGACTGGTTGATTATAAACAGCTGTTACAATTATTTTGTTTTGATTTTAAACTCCATGCCTAAGCCCAATGTTAATTTTTTACTTTTTATTTTTTGTTATTTTAAAATATTTGATTTTGCCTGGTGATGAGTCCTGTATAGAACTTATTTTCATCCTAAAAATTAGTTATTCCTAACACTTTAAGGAAATCGTTGGTGCCGTTTTTGAGATAAGAGTAGCAAGCACGCACGGCACAAGAATGCAAATCTTACTCACATAAAGATATGATTGGTTGTCTTACTTTGGAATTATGTTTCAGCAAATGAGTTGGTTGGTTGGTTGGTTGGTTGGTTGGTTGGTTGGTTGGTTGGTTGGTTGGTTGGTTGGAATAAAGACCCTCAAATCAAAACGGTCTTTTGGTCACGATGGAATCACACTAAACGGATTTAAATAAAACCCTCAGGAATTAACCTTTATTTGTTCAATATTATTGTTCATAGGGATATCAGAAGATAATATTAAACTCAAGTTTCGACCTAACTAAAAACCCTGCATTCGAATCCTTAATTCCTGTAAGCGGTTTTGCAAATTTCAGTAATATGACTTTTAAAACTAATAAAAACCAGGCATCAAAAACAATTCCATGATCTCTAATTTTAGAGCAAGCTGTCTGTTAGAGCTCCCACCACTTTCTAAAACCCTCACCCTCGCCCTTTCAGGGCTTGGGGGTATTTTATGAGTTTTTAGCGTCCTGCCTTTTGTATTTATATTTATCACAGTTTTAACAGCTCATATAGTTACAATTCACATTAATTAACCATAAACTGATTGTTCATATTGATTCATATTAAACACTGTTTGTATGGACCTAATAAACCGTTCATACATAATAAGTAAAGGTGAACCCAGGTTCGAATCCTGTGGAACGCCAGGTTGAACATGGTGTTCTGTTGCAAACGTATGATTCAAGCAATGAACTGTCATAACACCTACCCCATCTAATTCTGGTTCCATTATCAGTAATAAACACAATTATTTGATTTATTTATAACGTATAAATCTGAATTTTAACTTGTGTACAGTATTATATTAATACAGTTGCTTGTTACATGCAAATCTCAATCCAAAGGTCTAATTTTAAATTATAATAGTTGTTTCCTTTGTTTACAGAACAACTAATAACTGAGTAAATCTATACTTATTTAATAGGCGAGCAGGTTTTTTGTGACAATCACTCCTCTTAAACTACTGAACCGATTTTCATGTTTTTGGTGTCATTGGAAAGAGCCTAACGTGAAGTTGTGCAGGAAACTTTTTTATAGAGAAATAATTTGTGAGTGAGGCCCTGGGACCATTTAAAGTTGGGTTTTTTCCCATAAGCTTAAAATTGGGAAATAACTATACGTTTTAAGCAATCAGCTGCATAGGGTAAACACAGTTAATCAGCAGGCCATTTTGGCTTTGGAATGGTAACACAATATTTATACGGGAATGTCAGTATTATAATATTACGTTGTGATCGCGAGCGAAGCCGCGACAGGCTACTAGTTTAATATCTTATTTGTCGTCATCCTTGGGTCAAGAGAAAAATCGTATGACTTGTTTTAAGAAGCGAGATTAGTAAATGGTAAAACAAAACATTGAGAGGGAAAGTTTCGGATTACAGCAACAAACTTCGAATTCTAAAGGTCCAATCAAATCAGCATTCTCTCTGTATAAAAGGATGAGCTGTCTTTTTTGGAGCCCATAAATAAATCTTACTGCGCTCCTTGCGATATACTGTCACCATTAACCGGAAATCAGTAGTTAAAGGCCGACAGAACCAAAGAGATCTCTCAAAAAAACGGCACCAAAGATTTCCCTTCAAATGTTGAAAATAGCTTATTTCTTGGATAAAAATAAGTTCAGACTGGTATCATCCCCAGCAAATATAAAATAATGGAAAACAACGAAAATGGAAAGTTAAACAAATTTACATTGGGATTATTGAGTTTAAAATCAAAACAAAATAATTGTAACAGTTGTTCATAATCAACCAGGGACACCTCGTTGCCAGGGACCTGTCAAAGTAATACACGTGCTGTTTATAATTGTTAACATGTGGTTTCCTGAGAGCAGTAACTAAAACTGTTGAGTGAAGATTGCATATGTAGAGTGGCCATACCCAAAACAGTTCAAAGGGACATTTTTTGAGCTATACAAATCTGGTAATCAGTGGGGGGAAAGTGGTGAAATGTTACCCCTCCCCCGAGCAAAGCTCGACCCCCCCCCAATCCAGTTAATTGCATTTGTTCCCTTGGTAAGCAGCCTTTAGAAATACCGCGCTCTACACTAAACCGATTTAAATAAAAACCCTTAGGAATTAACATTTATTTGTTCAATATTATTGTTCATAGGGATAGCAGAGACTAAATTAAACTGAAATGATTGAATGTAGATTGCATTAGAATGGTTATGTCGTATCCAACACTATAATCAAAGAGACTCCTAGTCATATAAAGAAACTGACTGTCCTTCCCCGAGCAAAGCTTGTACCTCCAGGTACTGTCTATATCATTAATACGCTGCATGTGAACTTTGTAAACAAGAAGACTTTTACCCCCCCCCCCCACGTATTATACACCCCACACGCGTCTAGGTGTACAGATGTGCAAACTGGCAGCTGAACAGCCTAACAGAAGTTAAAAAAACACTTTCCTCTAATGACGACAAACGTCACATTCTTTAGATTTTCGATTTAGACCTCAGGGCTCTGCCGCACGGGACTTCCAAGTCCCCATGTTTTTTTTTCATATGGAGGAGAGTTTTATTTAGTTTATGTCACATGCGTTTTTCTTAATTCTATTAAATAAAATAAACAGATGTTATAAGGATTATATCTAACTATAGACTGTCAAGTAAGAAGTCAACCTCTACAATACGAACTGTTAACCTCTATAATTCAAACTCTTGATATTTAAAACTTCCTTTAATTCGAAATAAATTGGCTGTCCCTGAGTTTCGATTGTTTTGACCTCAGAAAAAGTACCTGAAGTTTTGGTAGAGAGTTTGAGAATATCCTGTATAATTACATGACGTGGATCTGGGTAATAAGCATCACAAATACATTTCAAATCATTGTAAACAAAAGTAGAGGGTTCGCGAAGCAATAGAAGCTTTCCCAAGGGTTAAGGCTTTATGTATCAAGGAGCAAGTCTGTATATTGCAAGAAACAGTCTTTGGGTAGTATAAACATATTCAAATTGTAGGAGGCTACATTATGCGTTAAAACACTTCAAATTATTGGTATATTTTTTTAAATATTAGAGGTTTTCTGAAGGGAACAGACAAAAGTTATTAATAATAGAGGTTTTAGAATTATCGAAACATGGTATGTGGCTTCGCGTAGTACTGGTATATTGATATTTGCACACTAAATGGATTTTTTGTCGATTATCCCCGTTGCAGCAAACCTGCATACTCGGCCCCCATATTATTCATATGGAGAATAAGTCAAGTTTTATATCTCCCTTAGTTATGAACCTAAATTAATAAAACTTGGTATGTAGCTTCACCTGGTTGAGTTATATTGATAATTGCAAAAATACACATTTTTATCTTCCTCGTTTCAGCAAACCTGCGTACTCAGCTCTAATGTTATTCTTACGGAGAATAAATAAAATGCTATATATCACTTAATTATAAATGTATTTTTGTGAAACTTGGTAAGTAGCTCTATGTAGTAGTGAGACACATATATATGCATTGAAAATTCGCTGAGTACCCAGGTTTGCTGCGACGGGGGTATTTTTAAATATCTGTGTTAGTGTTCTTATTTTTGCATAACTAATCATATCCATTCTTGGAAAATGTGTTGTCAAACCCAGTCTAAAGTACCCATTTTATACGTGATAAGATATTTTATTTGATTTCTCAGTTATTTTGGAGGGTAATCTGAGTCAAACCACCCTCCACCAAGCAAGTTAAAGGTTTCACTTTTACTACTCATACAAAACCCTACTTAAAATGGAGTGATGACCTTTCAAACATGCCCAAAATGAAAATAAACGAGCAAATAAACAAAGAAAATATGCTCGCTTAGAACCTCTCCGGTGCAATGGTTCCTAAACCGTGAATAAAAGTAGTCAATGCATTTTGAAATGATCCGCTTTATGTTCAATATTCATTTTTAATGGTTCTAGAGGTCTAGTGAGTAGTAATATAATTAACACGGACATTTGGGCGGTCATTAAGACAGACTGAAAACGAAACGTTTTATCAGATATTTTAGCAGAGAAATAACTTATAGTTCTATTTCCACGCAAGAGTTACTGTGACAGCTCACTGATTGTTTTTCACAAGCTCTAATGATGGCTGGTTTAAGTAATTACATATCACGGGAGACAGAAACAAATAAAATTCACCACTTATAAACAACGAAGTTAAAGCATAATTTTCAATTTCAATGCCGTCTATAGTAAAATGATAAATTAGAAACAAGAAAACAGATTCTCTATACAGTCTTTCTTATACTAATATACAATATTAATAATTTTGTTTTTGTAGTAATCAACTGAGTAGCAGTTTGGAAACAATTTCAATTCGAAACGAGACGTTGCCAGCCAACTCGGGCGGCCAAGTAGACGGACAAAAAGTGGCGGGGCATAACATGTGTTACTTTTGATGTTGGAGCTTGACTACAGCTGTCAGAGACTCCCTTTGGGAACAAATCCCCCTTATTCGCTAATCCTGTACATAGTTATTACAATTAATTTAGACATACATAGTTCTTAATTCCATACTTTTAAACAAACAGTGTATGTCTGCAAAATGTATCTCGGGATCCCACGGAGGGATTTTGCTTACACTTATGGTTTTTGAGCCTCTAAAATCTATTGACAAAATTCACTACACCACGAAAACTCCAATTTGATTGGAAAACTCAGAATGACATTAAAGATTGTATTATTAATCTGTTGGAGTTTCAAATCATACCTAATACTCAATTATTAGTTCGCAACTAATTATTAGTTGTTCTGTAAACAAAGCAAACAACTATTATAATTTAATCTTAAACCTTTGGATTGAGATTTGCATGTAACAAGCAACTGTATTAATATAATACTGCATTCAAGTGTTAGGAAATTTAAGTTGTAGTTAAAATTCAGATTTATACGTTCTAAATAAATCAAATAATTGTGTTTATTACTGATAATGGAACCAGAAGTAGCTGATTTTCCTTAGTCTCGGAAATTATTACTGGTAAATTACTTATGGATTGATCTACAGCGACAGGGTAGGCATTATAACAGTTCATTGCTTGAATTGTAGTTGTTTTCGATTTAGGCAGTTTTGTAGTTTTGTTATAAAGCTGAATCAACAACTGTTTGTAAACAACGATGAGAGACATTACACTTCCTAAAGTTTGATTTGTTTGTGACACAAATTATTAAAGACATAATTACAATTGGACGTAACGCAAATAGAAGGGAGGTGTGTTACGTTGATGATTAAATGCGAAGGCTAAAGTGAAGGCATCTGATATAAACTATACTTCGCTTACATAATTTAAGTTCAAAGTTCCAATTCAATTTATTTCAGTTCACTGCGCAAACTCCCTTTTTAATTTAACTAAAAATTTCAGGGGGAGCAATATGTAAACAGAACATTATTTATGTTCAGCTTCAGACCGCTTAGCCAATGAGTCAACATCTTTGTTTATTAAATGCATTACATTCTTAACGTAATTGAGTTCTTATCGTAAGAATACAGCAGTTGGCAATCATAGACATAATATAAAGATGGAACTGTAATTGACTGCATTTATTATGTCAGCTAGGTACAGGTTAAATAAAATTGGCCCAAGGCAGTTCATTGTGGAACTTCTCTTCCTTTTTGGAGGGAATTCGACCCTTCATTTCCAATTTTAGTTACTTGTGATCGATCATTCAAGTACGATATGCTCGAGTCTAGAGATGTATCATAACAAACAAAGTGTTTACGTTTTATTATTAGCAGTTTGTGACATATTGAATTAAGAGTATGAGAATAATCAAGAAGGACGAGTGTGCTACATTTATGTTTATCCTTAGCCTAAAAAAAGTCACTTTACAAATTTATAAGTGCGGTGCAAGTGTAGAAGACCGAGCAAAGCGAGTATACTGTATATTCTGGGACGTTTGTTCATACAATAAAAATCAACCAGGTTATCGTCAATATAACAGTGTAAACCCATATACTCAAAGAATTCATTTATTTTATTTATATGTAAATTAATTTGGCTGCCTAGAAAGAAAATTCCATTTGGGTACTTTACTAATTATAATATTATAATATATTCGTAACTATCTACAACATTATAAAGAAGAGGTGGTTTCTCTCTATCTGTCTGTCTGTCTGTCTGCTGAGTAAGTGTGACTCGTAGCGCGCGCGCGCGTCGTGCGACATATGTTTTCTATAAATACCATTAATCGGGAGGGGGGCGGTTGTCAAGGAGGAGGACAGATTTAATGGAATGGTTGTTTATGGAACTGTGCAGCTTTTTGTTCTGGATAGTAGCCAAATTTCGACTAATGGCGGTCTCTAGTTATAATTAAATTGCGCTGAACATATCTCTTATCGGACAAACCACATTGAGTGTTCATTAACAGTTTATTTAACTTGTTGGCATTAGTAATACATTTTTCCTCACTAATGCCTGGTATTATTGTAAAGCATATTAAAAGTAGTATAATTTTAATAAGGTTGATTTTTGGCTGTTAATTTCAGCCCCTTTAAAAAGTTAGACCGAAAATTACAAGTCAAAATATACTTTTAGCGAATTTTCCCTATAGGGAAGAAGCTATTACCATAGGTGGAATGATAAGACTTAAGCCCGAGACCATGATAACTATTTGTTTTGAGGTCCCCAGATGCCAAAAACACTATTCGTTCAAATTTATATATAAGCATATATAAATTTATATATATGTCCGTTACCGCGATAACTATTGAAAGAAACGCCCGATTTTGATGAAGTTTGGCCCAAATGTGTAGAGTAACATTTAAGACTTTAAGTTCGAAAACCAGATTGATCGGACTATGGGAAGGGGGTTTTATGGGGGTTTTAAATTTTCCAAAAATCAGTTTTTCCCCCTAAAATTTTAAAAAACACTCAATTTTGGTTATAGCCATTTTATAGATCTCAAAAAACAAATAATTTAGTATCTTGAATCATTAACCTAGGTTAAGTAGTTGTAGAGAAAAGTAAAAAAAAAAAAACGCGTTCATAAAATTGTCCATGT
Organism: Allygus modestus; assembly: GCA_963675035.1. Classification (NCBI taxonomy): domain Eukaryota; kingdom Metazoa; phylum Arthropoda; class Insecta; order Hemiptera; family Cicadellidae; genus Allygus; species Allygus modestus. The sequence continues at coordinate 227,414,202 of OY776111.1, forward strand.
TGATCTTATGGGAAAAAGGTTTTTGGATTTTCCTCAGATAATTTTACTGAAAACTTGACATTTGCTGATACCAATCAGTTCAGCTCTACAAAACAATCATTTTGGTGTTTTAAGTGTTGTCCAACCGTTGCAGAGATATTCAAAGTGCTAAACACAGTAAGTTGTCCAATGTTATCCTTATGGAGAATAAATAAAATTTTATATCTCGATTATTTATGAATGTATATTGATGAAACATGGTATGTGGCTTCGCGTAGTACTGGTATATTGATATTTGCACACTAAATGGATTTTTTGTCGATTATCCCCGTTGCAGCAAACCTGCAAACTCGGCCCCCATATTATTCATATGGAGAATAAGTCAAGTTTTATATCTCCTTTAGTTATGAACCTAAATTAATAAAACTTGGTATGTAGCTTCACCGGGTTGAGTTATATTGATAATTGCAAAAATACACATTTTTATATTCCTCGTTGCAGTAAACCTGCGTACTCAGCTCTAATGTTATTCTTATGGAGAATAAATAAAATGCTATATATCACTTATTTATAAATGTATTTTTGTGAAACTTGGTAAGTAGCTCTATGTAGTAGTGAGACACAAATATATGCATTGAAAATTCGCTGAGTACCCAGGTTTGCTGCGACGGGGGTATTTTTAAATATCTGTGTTAGTGTTCTTATTTTTGCATAACTAATCATATCCATTCTTGGAAAATGTGTTGTCAAACCCAGTCTAAAGTACCCATTTTATACGTGATAAGATATTTTATTTGATTTCTCAGTTATTTTGGAGGGTAATCTGAGTCAAACCACCCTCCACCAAGCAAGTTAAAGGTTTCAATTTTACTACTCATACAAAACCCTACTTAAAATGGAGTGATGACCTTTCAAACATCTAAGTTAGTAACATTTGTTAAAGCACCCGGGGAGTCCATTTTATTCCAAATTATATCTGCTCAATCATGTAGTTTTTTGGCATAATGATGATATACTTAAAACACAAACAAAACACATCATTATAATCAAAATGACTACCTAGACAAACTAAGCTATAAATTCCATGTTGCAAGGGCTTATTATGTGTTCCATACCAAACGTGTGACTGCCCTGCCGTTAAACTTATATGGTTTGGTATACCTGAGTATTACTTTGACAGTTCCATGGTTGATTATGTACAGCTGCTTCAATTCTTTTGTTTTGATTTTAAACTCCATAAGCCCAATGTTGATATTTGTTTACTAATTTAGAGCATAGGATAAGTTTTGTTTATACATCGCTTTGAGCAGTGAAATGTTGTATGCAACATTTAAATTTGTATTCAAATCTTTTTATTTGTCTGCCTGTTCATGAACCAAATTTGTTCCGCATTTCACAAAAAAGTACTATACTTGAGTGGTATAAAAATGTTTTCCCATTTTTGTGTGAATGAGAAAAGGTTTTTAGGCTGTTTTAAATCATTGTACGCCATTACGGTTATGCCCCTTGGTCCGGCACTTCTCCAAAGTAAATCGGGTTATGCAGCCTTTTACCACAGAATGGACCATATTTATGTTCTAATGAGCATTTAGTCATCTGATTACTTTTTCCCACAGAAGGGTAGGAAACACGTCTGCTTTACTATACTCTACAACGTGAAGTTTATAATTGTTAACATGTGGTTTCCTGAGAGCAATGACAAAGCTGTTGAGTGAAGATTGCACATATAGAGTGGTCATATCCGATATAGTTCAAAGGGGTATTGAGCTTTAAATAACAACTGGAGTTACCTGAAACATGCAGAAAAGAGGCAATTGAGCTATATAATCTGATAATCAGTTGGGGGAAGTTGTGAAGTATTACTTCACGGTCAATGCCGTTAAAAAGTATTATATGTGAATGTAAACAATTACTGTATTGTTGCACAATAAACGAGAACGTCAAGTAACTTAAATAGAGTAGAATTTTTGTATATAAGTAGAAACAATATGTATAATCTGGATAAATATGCAATAATATAACAAAAACGTATTATGTAACAATAATGTGCTAATACGATGATGGAATGAATGCAATATAATATTGATTTGATGTGGCAAGTGTGGAAAAATATGATGCATATTTTGAAAATATTGTTGCCAAGAGTATAGTGATCAATATGGTGTTACTGATATGTGGTTTAAACAACCAACCAACAAAAGGATGGAATGACAAGTAATGACAGTATTTTAACAGTAAGACATGCAATATGACAATCATTGAAGAAATAATCTGAGAGCACGATTATATGAGGACAAAATAAAATAATAAGAAAATGGTTTTCACATCCTAGATTCGACCCCAACGATTTTAACTTCCCTTTCCATTCAACTAACTTTCTCTAAAAAAAATTATAATTGCTAGCCGTTTTTGAGATCAGAGTGGCAATCAAGCCAGCATGCAAACCTTACTCATATTAGAGTATAGGATTAACGATAAGGTGCTCTAGTCAATTGTTGGGCTTGGGTTATCGCTGTAACCACTGTTATGTAAAAAAAAAAACTATATCTTACATTTATTTCTTTATTGGTAAACATCTTAATTGCCATAATTAAATTGATAGAGTATGTAATGCTAATAATAACTCATAGAATTTAGATAATTTAATTCCTTGAATCTTACAAAATAATCTTCATCCAATCTTGAAGCCACAACATTTTGATTTTAAATTTATATTATATTTTCATTTAATTATTTTCATTTTGTATGAACATTTAACGATAAGGTATTGTTTTAATTTTTTTTTTTATTGTCTTATGTTATTTAAATATTTAATTTCTAATGTTACCCGCAGGCTTCGCCACGCGAATTATTTATAAAAACTATGATAGTTTTGTGTGGTGTTCACAAACTGATACTGATGACTGCTAAAATTTTGCAAAGAGGTACTTTCTAGCCCTGAGTAACATATAGACATATTAATGTTGTGAAAATACTATAGGGCTATTCCCCACGGGGATTCAAAGTTCCCATGTATTCATTATGGACATTCATTTTTGTTTGAGCTGTTACATTCTATTTCAAATATCCAAATTAATATGGCGTCTTCAGAGTTACGCTTCGTTCCTTTTAAAGTTCTGTTGAACCTTTCCTTAGTATAATATTTGTTTAATGCTTGATTTAGGTCAAGGTCGAACTAATTATTTGTCAAGAGGGGGAACAACACAGAAAGTGGATTCAATCTTATCCACAGCTTGCATTGACCCCCTTCTTGTTTTGGTAATAATAATATTTTATTTGTAACGAATTTGTTAAGTTTAACTGCCAGTAAAAAAACTCTGAACATAGGCTATAAACCAGATCATGGAATTTCCTTATTATCATTTTTTTTTTCTTTTAAATAATTTTCTGTAATAACAAATGTATTTAGTGAATTACTTAAATCTAACTAATAAAGAAACTCGAAACACAGGCTATAAACATGATTAATGAATTCCCTTATTAGCTTTCATCCTTTTAGAAAATCTATGTAGTAGAATAATGTTTAACTAATAAATAGATGCAACAGTTTGATATTTATACTTTCCAATTGCCTTTTCCAGCGGTAAAAGAATTAACAAGTTGTATTTATATTTAACAAGTTATCATGATAAGTTTTAGTGATGAGTATTTCTTGTTTTATTAATGACTTATTATGTGATGTAATGACTAGTAACTATGTTCCGAAGCATCACTTATATACCCGCTTACCTCCACCATTTGAATCAAATGATTGACTTAATAATGTAACATTTCAAAGTCTAAATATCTAGGTCAAGGTCATTGTAATAAGTTAAAAAAAGTGTGGACCACCTATTTTCATTCTGCAGCATATGCTGTAAAATTTTAATAGGTTGTCCACACTTTTTTTATTTTTAAACTTAATTTTGAACTTCGCTTAATCACCCTGCCATGGCTTGGGAATGGCTAAAATATCTTCAAAGCATGTTGTTTTACTAAACACTCTTCGAACATATTTCCCGGGGTTAGGCGTTATTTACAAGTGATTTAAGTCCTCGTTAAAGGAAAGAAACACATACGCAAATAACACCCCCTCCCCCTTTAGGTGAAGGTTAGTATTAAACAAACAGGAATTTAATTTTTAGCAAAATCTAACATCACTCTCAATAACTCCCTACTTATGTTTAATTTTTCAAATACTTAACCCCCCTTAGGTGAAGATTGGTACTAAAACAAAACAAAAATTTAATTTTTTAACAAAAATCTAACATCACTCCCAATTAATCTCTACTTTTTCCAAAATATTTAATATTTTTATGAACAAAATATATTTCTATATTGTCTTACTATGACATAATATGGCCACTATATGTATGGTAGAAAACAATATAGAAACATTTTAAATAATTAAGAGCAGGCTTCAATAATTTTAACAGTTTCCGGCGGGGTAAGCGCATGAGTTTTAACGAAATACACGTTATATGTTGGTAACAAAAACCTAACTTAATGGTTATTACCAACAAAATACCTTGTATATATACCTCAATAAAGGGGTTCAACAAGGTATTTTTCCCCGCCTTCAATACTTTTAACAGTTTCCGGCGGGGATACACGTTATATATACCTGGACGGTTTCAAACGTGTTTTGCTTTGTTTACCTCACTTAAGGGATTCAAGCATTTTAGTGACATTGACCTCAATAAAGGGTTGTACACTAAGTATATAGCTTCGATATTTTAGGCCTCACTAAAGGGATTCAATCGAGCTATCAGTAGATTCCCATCCACGTGGATTGTGGTGATGTTTTCCTGGACATCGGATCATCTGTTGCACTCCCTGAACGATCGAGTCATCTCCCTGGACCATCGAGTCATCTCCCTGGACCATCGAGTCATCTCCCTGGACCATCGGGTCATCTGATTGTAGAACTCCCCACTCGTACTCCTCCTGCGGCTGATACCTGGACGTGTTTTGCTTTATAGACCTCACTTAAGGGGTTCAAGCGTTGTTTTGCTTTATAGGCCTCACTTAAAGGATTCAAGCGTTTTAGTGACATTGACCTCAATGGGTTGTACACTAAATATGTTTAAGAATAGCTTCGATATTTTTTACCTCACCAAAGGGTTTCAATCGAGCTAGGTGTTTAATATTAGTTGATTAGTAGCTAAATAAAATAATGCAAACATACCATGCTATGTTAATAATCATAAGTAACGCATACATGCCATGCACTCTCTACTGATGCCCACGAGCAAATGCGAAGGTGTTGGAGTGATTTTTCCTTTTATAGACGGGGATTGTGGTGGGGGAAAACAACGCTGCAAACTTAAAAATTACTTCTGTTGCAAGTGTGCATTTAACGCGTGATAAGCTTCAGTCAACGCGATATAATTCAAAACTGAGGTTCTACAAGAGATTAATAATTTGTTCAATATACCTCGGAGGTTTCAAACCAATTATTTAGTTAATATTAGTTTTGAGAACCGCGCAACGAACGAGCTCTGACTGAGGTTTAATTGAGAGTGACAGTGTGGATTGTGAGCGCGCCAATGCAGTAAATGTTAGCTATTAATAGCATTTATCGAGGAGGGGAGGCGGCTGTAGCGCGCCGGTGACAGATTATTCTTCGACACGCCTTAACTCCTATTAAAGCGTTATATTATAACTTGCGGATTGTTTTAATACAGAAATTTGTAAAATATATTATAGTGACATCCAGCAGGCAAAATTCACTTCTCATTAACATTATTGTTTTTAAGTGATGGTTTAAATGATTGCAACATCCTTTAGTTTCAGCTAAACTTAATAATTAGGTGTTTGGGTGAAATGAAATTTTTTGGAAGTATGTTTTAAACAAATATATCGCGATTAACAGTTTAGGAATATATATATATATATATATATATATATATAGATGGTTCGGCAATTTATGCGTAAATGCATCGCGTCGCTGTGAGCGACGCTATGACACTCATAGGGTTTAAAAAATAATTATGAAAATTATTAAAAGACACCTTTTTCACAGTTGTGAATAACAAAATATAAACTAAAATCATATCTTTACAGTCTCTTTATTATAAGGATCAAATTTAAATGCAGACTGTTATCAGCTGTTTGTAAATACATTAGCTTTCTGTGAAATTGTTGTTTTGTTTATTTTAGTGGTTTGTTTACCATTGTACGTGAATGAAATGCCACGTTTACGGAGAGGAGGTGCAAATCTCGGTCGACGCACCGTAAATGCATCCCGGTACCATCGACAGGAGACTGCACATGAAACTGATTAGGAGTATGCTGAGAGACCCAAACACCTAATTATTAAGTTCAGCTGAAACTGAATAATGTTGCAAAAATTTAAACCATCACTTCAAAACAATAATGTTAATGATAAGTGAATTTTGCCTCGTAGATGTCACTACCATATATTTTACAAATGTCTGTATTAAAACAATCCAAAAGTTATAACATATAACGCTTTAATAGGACTTAAGGCGACGGTGTATAAGTTTAGTGCACCACATTAAAACTAGGCATACAATGCAGTTGTCTGCTTGCAATATTGAGCGGAGCGAGTATTTATTTTGCATTTTTGATACGCGAGGGCTTCCAAATTATGCCTAAACGATATGATATATTTTGGAAGTTTGTTTTAAAGAAATATATAGCGATTAACAGTTTTAGAATATATATATATATATATATATATATATATATATATATATATATATATATATAGAAAGAGAGAGAGATTGAAACGACTAATCTAAAGAGATTGAGAGATTGAGAGATTGTTTCAAACTGATACTTTAAATATTAAAAATCAATAGTTTAATCTTAAACAATCCTGTAACAAATAATGAATATATAGTTTCAAAGTATGTTAGATTTTGTTTTGTTTAAATAATTATGAAAATTGTTAAAAAACACACCACTGTCACAGTTGGGAATGACAAAATATGAACTAAAATCATATCTTTGCATTTGATATGTTTTAGAACAATATTTTCCGGGCTTAAGTATTAACTAATAAAGACGTAAACGACTAATCTATTGTTTAAAGTTTTGGTTTTAGATGCTAAAGGTCAATAGTTTAAACACAAACACAACGGTTACAAATAATAAATATATACCGCTTCAGTAACATTTTTTATACTTCTTTCCATTCCATACGCGCTGTGACGTAATCACAAACAAGGCTCCATTTCCCGTTAGGACTTGGTCGTGTCATGTAGCCAGGTAATGGGACTTTATATAGTTTTCCCTTACTTTCTACAATCGGCATATTGTCTTCATCAAACAACCCGTTATGAATGATTTATATACTGTTATCAATCCATTTGACCTAAAACTATCCATTATATAATTTTGTTAAGATATTTTCAAAAATATTTGTTTACCCAAACCCTAATTATTAAAGTACAGCTGCACCTGAAGGGTGAGGGGGTATTAACTAATAAAGATATTACCTGTACTAAGGTATGCTGAGAGACCCAAACACCTAATTATTAAGTTCAGCTGAAACTGAATAATGTTGCAAAAATTTAAACCATCACTTCAAAACAATAATGTTAATGATAAGTGAATTTCGCCTCGTAGATGTCACTACCATATATTTTACAAATGTCTGTATTAAAACAATCCACAAGTTATAACATATAACGCTTTAATAGGACTTAAGGCGACGGTGTATAAGTTTAGTGCACCACATTAAAACTAGGCATACAATGCAGTTGTCTGCTTGCAATATTGAGCGGAGCGAGTATTTATTTTGCATTTTTGATACGCGAGGGCTTCCAAATTATGCCTAAACGATATGATATATTTTGGAAGTTTGTTTTAAACAAATATATAGCGATTAACAGTTTTAGAATATATATATAGAAAGAGAGAGAGAGAGATTGAAACGACTAATCTAAAGAGATTGAGAGATTGTTTCAAACTGATACTTTAAATATTAAAAATCAATAGTTTAATCTTAAACAATCCTGTAACAAATAATGAATATATAGTTTCAAAGTATGTTAGATTTTGTTTTGTTTAAATAATTATGAAAATTGTTAAAAAACACACCACTGTCACAGTTGGGAATGACAAAATATGAACTAAAATCATATCTTTGCATTTGATATGTTTTAGAACAATATTTTCCGGGATTAAGTATTAACTAATAAAGACGTAAACCTTAGTACAGGTTATATCTTTATTAGTTAATACCCCCTCGCCCTTCAGGTGCAGCTGTACTTTAATAATTAGGGTTTGGGTAAAGAAATATTTTTGAAAATATCTTAACAAAATTATATAATGGATAGTTTTAGGTCAAATGGATTGATAACAGTATATAAATCATTCATTACGGTTTGTTTGGACTAATCTATTGTTTAAAGTTTTGGTTTTAGATGATAAAGGTCAATAGTTTAAACACAAACACAACGGTTACAAATAATAAATATATACCGCTTCAGTAACATTTTTTATACTTCTTTCCATTCCATACGCGCTGTGACGTAATCACAAACGACCAGGTTCTCATTCGAGGAGACTGGTATCGATGCATGTTTTTCCTGCGTTATATAGCAAATGTGTGCATAAAATAAACCTGAATGACTAGTCCGACAATCTTGTACGATGCGCAGCCGACAATTTATTTTTTGCAGTCTGCGGGGGACATTTCAAGAGGCAGCTCTGGTACGCGCGATGCGCAGCCACCAATTTATTTTTTGCAGTGTGCGGGGGACATTCCAAGAGCCAGCTGTCGCCGTGTCTAGCACGCGTTGAACCATCGTCAATTTTAGTTTTTTAGTCTGTAGGGAGGCATCCAGCTCTTAACAATGATTTTTGCTCAACAAATAAGCATAACAGTCACTGTGATTTAAACTAATACATGTATTTATGTGATGCACCTTGCGTTATTGTGCGATGTATAAACTTGGTGGGGGAAGGGCGGTTAGGTATCCTACATGCTTGTTGACACGTTATTAAACCTCCAGCTCTTGCCTAGTACACATGAACTCGGCAATCCAAGACGAAGCATTGACATATAGAACAAGCTTATCCATCAACTTGATCCTGAGGTATTTTAAAACATTTTAAATTGGAGCTACGATCCTCACAGTTTAAGAGCTAAACCATTACTAACGCATATACTGAGGTTATTGTACGATGTAAAAACTTGGTGGGGGGAAGGACTGGTACCTATACTACATGACTGTATCACATCATTAGACCTCCAGCTCGTGCCTAGTACACATGGACTCACCAATCCAAGACACTACTGTTTCTTCCACATCTTCTTATATTAATGAGCAAGCTGACACAAATGAAAATACAACTTCTCAAATACAAGTAAATGAAGTTTCTACAACAACTTCTGATGCGGAAGCAATAATGCTATCCTTGATGGGTTTTAATTAATGGTAATTTTCGTACACAATCATGGAGGAGCGCATTAACGGTGAAGGGAACTTTTGCTATTATAACTACTGTTTCACTGACTTGGAAAATTAAATTGGAAACACCCGATCCAGATATTGTGCACTATATTTTAAGTTAGACAGCAAACACCAAGAACTCTGAGCAAACGTCATTTGAGGAAACTTCAAAAACTACACACAATTAAAATATTGTAAATGAAATGAATAATACATAAAAGTTAAACCCAACTATCTTGTCCAGGTTTCACAGCGAATAACACATTATTCGATTTGTATTATTGTAAATAAAGAAATAAAAATAAAAGTTAGAAATCTTTCACAGGTTTCATTTGATTGTTTTCATTCCATAAATATATCTATCTTGCACAAGTTTGATTCGATAGTTTTAAACTATCAAAATTATTTGATGCTAAACTTTTTAGCCAAAGTATGGCATGTGAGTACTCTGCTGGCTGCGGCTCAACAATACGAACAAGATGATGCATTCAGAATTTAGATCCGACGAGGGAATTAGGAGCAATAGCGGAAAACCTTCAAAATATTGTTTTTTCGCTATTACTGCTATACCCTTAGTCGGATCTGAATTATGAATGCACCAACTTCTTCGTCTTGTTGAGACGCGTCAGCAGACTACCCACATGCCATACTTTGGGTAAAAAGTTTAGCAACAAATAATTTTAATAGTTTGAAACCAACGAATCAAAACTTGTGCAAGATAGTTTTTTAAAAACTACTTCAGACGACCTTGACCTACTCCAAACATCCATGACGTCACTAATACGTCGCCAACTACGTCGCCAACTACGTCATTCCTACGTCATCAAAGTCACGTGACCGGAAGCTGTCAATCAAGTGAGCCAAAACCTACAAACACCCACTACTACTGAAGATGAAGCTGTAGCCACAAAACATGCAGTGGCATAACCTCAAAAAGCATATTGAACAGGTAAACCTTTTTATTTATTTGAAAATAAAAAATCTAGCGGTTTCAACATGAATTCAGAATCTTATTTAGGCTTTCTATATCCTAGGTTGGATATTAACGAGGTAAAAGGAACAAAGAGACAATGATATTAGGTTACTAAGCCTTAAATAATAAAAATAAATATTATCAAAAATATTATTAAAGCCAAGCGAACGGTTGTCTATTGACCCCATACGCTTCTGTAGCATTCATGTAAGCAATTTTATATAACTGATTTTGGTTATTTTTCAGGTTATGTTCGTTAAACTTTAGGATTTTACGTAAACTAACACTGTAGTAACCACAAAAACAACATATTGTATAAATAAAGGAAGGTTATTGCCATAGCTACTATACATTCAGAGAGGAGAGTCCACCGAACTTATAGCTGCAGCAATAAATTATTGTAAAAAGTAAAAATAAGAGTTAAATTCTATAAACTCTAGTAACGCTTATCATAATTTTTAGTTTTATTAACAATAACTTATTGTTCTGACAGCAAGATGTATTGCTTGGGCTTCAATTTCATTATTGTAATATTTGCAATACTTTCTGTTGCACGCTAATATAACAGGATTGTAGCTGCTACCAAACACATTGCTGGGACCATATTTGCAATAATTTATTGCTCCACATACCATATTCTGGTTCATATAACAATAATCCTTTTTCAGTGCAGTAAAATTAAAGAGAAAGTCTCCAACAGGATAAACTTTATGAGGAAGGCTTTTTAACGTGACTTTACTATTCAAATCTTTGATTAGGCGTATTCGGTCACATTTTACACTTTGGACCTGTTCAAAAATAGCAGCTTCTGTTTCGACAATTGGAAATTTTTTTTATTTTTTTGGCTGCATTTGTACCACCCAAAACCATGTATCATACTTGATGTTACCAGTATATAGTGTTCCAAAGATTCTTGAAAAGGTGTACCTTGACTGTCTTTGGATGAGTACGGATATCGCCTTTAATCTCTTTGATCAATTCTTCACTGGTAAATTGACTTTTCTCGACCCTATTTTCAATAAAACTGATAATACTTTAAATTGCTGCGTCTAACTTTTCTTTGTTGGGTCTGCCTGCACACCATGGTCTGGTAGGATCTCCTTTGCACATACAAACCAATTGGCTTTTAAGCAATACATTAGATTGTCTAAGGTGATTCAGGGTTATTTTAGGAATTATTATAACATATAATAGGCTATTTTTACATATATAATAGGAATAAGCAACACATTTCTTATTTCTAATTGCTTCCTATTGGCAAGTATTAAATGTTTTCATCTATTATTCAATTTAGTGGGTTGCTTTTAAATACAATAACACTACCATACTGCAGTGCAGATGCCATTTACTTGCTCATTAAAAGATTTCAACCCCATTTCTTTAACGAAAACTGTCTTTGCCCCAAACATTTCAACGTTTTATTACAAATAATATATTCCCGAAAGTTCCCAAAAATCTTTCGAAAAACAAAACAAAAACATTGCAATAAAGACAGTACATTTATCTACCATATCAGGAAATATTAGAAGTAATTAAATATAAACGAATTATTTAAAATTATTTAAATTTTAACAGTTGTGTAATTAATTATTTAAGAATTTTGTTGGAATTACATGTGTGGAGTTCAACCATAACCTTTTAATCTAGTCTTTAAATCTATATAAGACTGAAAGATATATTTGTCAATTATATTACGTAAAATAAATTTACCGTATAGGTATATTTTATTCAAACTTATATATTACCAGAACATTAAGCTTCATTAAATCTAAAGAAATTTGATTAAGAGATCTGATGTAATTATTCAACTCCAGTCTTGATTTTACAGTAGTTAGCTGAATATGCAATTTATTCGTTCAAAAAGTGCGTTTTTACCATGACTTAATAAAACTAGAACGTTGCCGCTGAACAGGAGAGGGCGTTTCTCTCGTTTTGGCGAGATTGGCCCAAAAGTTGTCGTTTTTCAACGTGCTGTATCTCCTATAAAATTTGTCACAGAAATTCAATTAGTATATGAAATTGTAGAAAATGTTTTCCTATTTAATTTCGTACCCAACAGTATTTCAGATAAAACGCATATGTTTCAAGATATAAGCCAAAAACTAAAAAAGTGCAGAATATTTAAGGTTTTTGTGGTTTTGTCAGTGAAGCCGTAATTTCTTGAGTCGGCAAACATTAAATTCGAATTCAGCACCTCAAAAAATATTCAGAACCATTGAGAAAAAAAATTCCGGAATTTTTTCTTGGGAAAAGTACCATTTCACTGGACTAAGCATTCCAGCCTGGATAGCCGAATGTAATCAACTAGTCGTGTTAAGTCGCGATATATTAATATCTAATATTCATCTAATATTATTAATATCTTAATATATTAATATATCATCTAATCGTCTAATATTAATAAAATTGTTAATATTAGAGTATAGTTTATGCTGCTCAACACTGCACGATTGTTATGCATGCACTTTTAATCAGTGTTATTTATCATATGTTCAACTATTGTTTTTATTATTGTTATTGTATTGCTACTACTCTTACCACTATCGTCTCACTTATTATTGTTATCTGTCGTGCTATTGTTATATTATTATTGAAATTGTTAGATATGCATGTATATTATCTAGCAAGAATCATTATTTGACTCACTTTTTCTATGTTAACTATGTATTGGAATAGATCGCTGGGAAAAAAATTAAAATACATGTAAAATTGCAGCTATCTGATAAGGTTTACTTATCAAATATTAATCAATTTTAGAGATTGACAGGTTTATACAGAACAGATTATTTATTGGGAAATTACAACGTTATATAGCACATCTAAGGCTCTTAGAATCAAGCAATACTGAACAGTTAAACTCATTTTGTGTTTTGCATTATAAGATTAACTTTAAATGATGAAAGCGATTTATTTTAAATTAAGAAGACGCATTAAATCCAACAATTGATAAACCTTTAGTATTTACATTTGCTATGCAGCCAAGGGAAGCTAATATAGTTGTCTACCCTGCAAAGGATGTGTGTTGAACGGGTAACCTAGTATGTTTAAAAAAGGATTAATCCAGAGGAAATTAGATTGCAAATAAGTTCAGTATTATGTAATATGTGTAAATACTGTTTTATTTTCTATAACATCAACAATATTAAACTTGAATGAGCAGAATTTGAATTTTACTTCAATTATGTGCATAAATTACCTGAGATAATTCCTGGACAAATGTCTTTTGAGAGAACCAAATATTAATATTATGGATTATCACTTAGAATTTCTTAAATAAACTGGTTCTGTTCGCGATATTGTAACTTGTTGCTACAAGCCATCATTGCCAATGGAGCACATGACAGTGCTTTAAAAAGGGAAAGACTCTTAGTCAACCGTCCTTAAAATCCGTTCACTGTAGAAGGACCATTTCCAGAGGAACCACCCTGCCTAACCTATTAATCATTACAAAGCTAAAAGGAGAAATTGTCTTGTCTTGTCTTGTCAGGGGGTAATGTGTTACCCATAATTGTAAGACCATCACAAAACAAGAAAACCCTATTTAAGTTTTTTTAAATTGTATTTAATCTGTAAAATCTTCCTCTAGTTGTTAAAAAATCTTAAAATCCATACGTGTATTGATCCACCATTGTAGATCATACCTTAATCACTGAATAATATTTGTGCATAATTTGTTTAAACATTGATTAAACAAGCCTTATCTGATATCAAATCCTTATCAACTAACCACTAAACGAACTAACTTATTAGTGGAATAAAGTATGGTTTTATTTAAATAATGAATTATTAAAACTATGTTAGGACTACAGCTGTACAACGACGTAAATAATAGAAGATAGAACTGACAGAGGTTTTTTGGTAATTATTATTTTATTTAATCAATCTCAAAAACACACTTTTATAACTGTTAGATAATAGTATAAACACACCATTCCCTTCTAAATAAAGTTGAGGTTTTTGGTAATTATTATTTTATTTAATCAATCTCAAAAACACACTTTTATAACTGTTAGATAATAGCATAAAAACACCATTCCCTTCTAAATAAAGTTATAAACGATAGTTACGTTTATTTCAACACATAATAATACTGTTTGAAGTATGAAAGCTCTCCTACATAGGGGTTTCCAGTCTCAAATTCCCTAAGCAGGCACCAGGCAGTTACACTACTGCATATTCATAGAGTTTGGGGACTGGCAGGATAATGTAGACCCAGGTTTAGTGCTGTGATAAAATTGCGTCGTTAATATTTACCATGATCATAAACAACGTTGAACATCAAGTACAGGTAATGGTAGTAAGTGGAAGTTCCAGTTTAATATTACAAATTTCTAAAACTGTCATACCATTTAATCGTGAGATGCAAGAGGCTAGATCATTTTTACTTCCCCCCATTCGTTTAACAACTGATTTTTAAATTTACCAATAGAAAACATTATATATTAATACATTAATATATTTCAGCCCCAAAATATAGCTGGTTTAATCTTTTGGTTGTTGGTTTTTATTTTAAATTGAAGGTCAGATTTCTGTATTTGATTTAAGAATCTTTAGTCATTTATTCTCAAATAATAAAAATGAATATATGTATTTTACAAACCAAATTTTAGGACATCTCAAATAGCAAATCCATGCGCTAACATGCGTTAGTAGTAAAATACATTTATTAGTAGGCTTCCATAGACATTTTAGAGGGTTATCACTTCAAGTGTTTTGAGATCATAATCTAAAAATACACCAACATAAGAAAATACTTAAACATAATAATTTGTATGAATACCACCAAGTAATAACTAATGAAGAAAGAAGTCTAGCATACACTACATCATCGAACATAAATTCCGTTAGTGACTATATAATAGAATGTATTCTAAATTCATAAGAATGATTTCATTCACTACATGAAACAAATACAATATCCATCAGAGAACTTACTTCTTGGCAGATATGTGAATATTGTGACTGTAAACATTTTATAGGATGACTCCAGACCACAGAACGTACAAACTAGTTTTTCCATTAGAATTATTACAATCTCCTCGTACTAAACTATCCATTGTACCAGTAATGATACATACAGCCGATGTAATATCATTGCAACTTTTTATCTAAGGATGCCTCTTATTTGAATCGGGGTATTGAAAAGTAATGACTGTATCATAAAAGATTGACTCAGTGATAAACACAGGACACAAATATTTTTAATATAACAGTGTCAAACTGATGTGCCTCTGTATGGGAGATGTTGACATTTATGTAACTGACTTAAATATTTTACCAAGTGATAATTTTTTGAGTAAAACTTCCGTTATATTACTTCTAAATACATATCTAAAAAACCAATAATCAGTTTACCCTTTAAAGCCGAGTGATAATCCCTGGTTATATATTTGGTGATTTAAACTGCAAAGTGTTTAGAATGTGAGCAAAGAGCCACGATAATTGTTATCACCTTTAATAAATTAATCACTTTTGCACCCTGTCCAATCAGATTTGTTTAAGCGAATTTACCCTTTAGAAAAGAAGCTATTACCGTAGGTAAGACTTAAGCACGAGACCATAAAAACTTTGTTTTGAGGTCCCCAGATGCCAAAAACACTATTCGTTTACGATATTCAATGAATACACCGAATTCTACAAGTATTTATCTAACATCTGTTCATAAAAAAAACGGTTTTTGCGAAAAATTGCAAGAATCATGTATTGTTTTTAAATTTATAGGTTACAGTATTATTATTTGTTTTTGTAATGAATTTTCGTCTGAAGATGGCAAAAGCCGAAATATTACGAATTCATAATTAAGTTGGTCTTTTTATTTTAATATATATATATATATGTGTGTGTGTGTGTGTGTGTGTGTGTGTGTGTGTGTGTGTGTGTGTGTGTGTGTGTGTGTGTGTCCGTGAATGCGATAACTTGAGTAAAAAAGTCCGATTTCGATGAAATTTGGCTCAAATGTGTAAAATGACATTAATGACTTTAAGTTCAAAAACCAGAAAAATCGAACCATGGGAAGGGGGGTTTATGGGGGTTTTAAAGTTTCCAAAAATCAGTTTTTTGCATTTTTCACCCTACAATTTTTGAAAACTCAATTTTGGTTTTGACCATGTTATAGAGCTTAAAAAAAAAATAATATAGTATTTTGAATTATTAACCTAGGTTAAGTGGTTGTGGAGAATATCCAAAAAACCTACTCATAAAATCTCCCATGCTAATCTTATGGGAAAAAGGTTTTTGGCATTTCCTCAGTTTATTTTAATTTAAACTTCATATTTGCTTTTAGAAATCTGTTCAGTTCTACATAACAATCATTTTGGTGTTTAAATTTTGATTCTACAGCCAACCGTTGCTGAGATATCCAAAGTGCTTAACACAGTACGTTGTCCAATGTTATCCTTATGGAGAATAAATAAAATTTGATATCTCAATTATTTATGAATGTATGTTGATGAAACATGGTATGTGGCTTCACATAATACTGGTATATTGATATTTGCACAAAAAATTGATTTTTTGTTGGTTATTCCTGTAGCAGCATACCTGCGTACTCAGCCCCCATATTATTCTTATATAGAATAAGTAAAATGTTATATAGCGCTTATTTATGATTGAATATTGATGAAACTTCGTATGTGGCTTCACCTAGTTAAATTATATTTATATTAGCATAAAAATAAATTGTTTGTGTTCCTTGTTTCAGCAAACCTACGTACTCATTGCCAATGTTATTCATATGAATTAAAATCGCTTATATGTGAATATATTTTTATGAAACTTGGTACGCGGCTTTATGTGGAATTCAGACAAATATTATGCATTGGAAATTCGCTGAGTACGCAGGTTTGCTGCGACGGGGGCATTTAACTTTATCTCGCCCTCTGAGTTATATTTATTTAACATCGTTTTTCTCCTCGTTACTGTGCGAACCAATAAGGAAAATCTTTGACATACCAGAGTTTCCAAGGACCTTAGTTGGGACTCTGCCCTGGCCGTGTTTCCGGAATGGATGAGTGGCTTCTCTCTGCATCACTTCGTACGTTGGTGATGGTCCTAGGGTGTCCTCGTTGTGGTCTCTCCGGTGAACTTGAAGTGGTCCTCCCGATGTCCTTGGTCAGTAGCTGTCCCTCGCCTTGTATCGCGTCGGTCCGGCCCTCTTCTCCGATGGTGTTGAACCTCGTCCTCTCGGGTGTTGTGAAGTTCATGTTGAAGTGTGGTGAAGTGCCGTGGATTGGAGTGAAGTGGCTTGACGTCCAGGAGAACATTTTACGGCAGGCGGCAAATTTTACTAATTCTGCGCGGACTTACGACCCTAGTCAATTCAGGTCGCCCTGGACGTCCTCCCTCCTCCACTATCCCACTGTCTTCCCGTTAAACCTCTTCCATCTTCCGTCGATTTTTTAGGACTAAACTATTTCTATGTTCTCGGTTCTTTCTTATCTCCACAATCACCCTTTCCTATTAATTATTCCCCCAACTATCTATTAACTCCCCCTACCTGCCAATCGTTGTATTTGACTTCTCGTCGATCACTTGCCATTGGTTGACACCATCTTTTTGGTAATTTTGCAAGAGTTGCTGATCATCGGTGAGTGAACCTTACTGCTCAGCATGCTGGGTATAAATAATTCAGCGTGTGATTCTCCCATGGAGATATACAATACTTGTTTCAATACTAGGATTTCGGCAACTTGAAACTTCCTGCCTGCTAGACGCATGGTCTTAGCTCGTGGCAGCTTGAGAAATTGTATTTTGTTCATCTGGATAATTAATTGAATTATTATGATTGATTAAAAATATAACAATTACGATGGGTCGATACTGTATATATATATATATATATATATATATATATATATATATATATATATATATTATACATATATATAAGTTGTTTAATTATTTTATTATTTGTACTCTTTAAGCTTCAGATATTTACGCTTAAATTTGTTTTATATATATATATATATATTTATGTGTGTGTGTGTGTGTGTGTGTGTGTGTCTGTGTCCGTTAACATGATTACTTGAGTAAAAAACGTCTGATTTTGATGAAATTTGGCTCAAATGTGTAAAGTGACATTCATGACTTATGTTCGAAAACTAAAAAATCGTACCATGAGAAAGGGGTTTATGGGGATTTACAGTAGTTTTCCAAAAATCAGTTTTTTGCATTTTTCACCCTACAATTTTTAAAACACTTAATTTTGGTTTCGACCATTTTACAGAGCTTAAAAAACAAATAATAAGGTAATTTGGATCATTAACCTAGGTTAAGTGGTTGCGGAGAAAATCCCAAAAACGTGTTCATAAAATCTCCCATGTTAATCTATGGAAAAAAGGTTTTTACCAATCAGTTTAGCTCTAAAAAACAATCATTTTGGTGTTCAGATTGTGATTCTATGTCCAACCGTTCCAGAGAAATTCAATGTACGTTGTCCAACGTTATTATCCTTATGGAGAATAATTACAATTTTATATCTCGATTATTTATGAATGAATGTTGATGAAACTTGGCATGTGGCTTCACCTAGTACTCGTACGCTGATATTTGCACACAAAAAATTGTTATCCATTTTTCCCCGCAGCAGCAAACCTGCATACTCAGCCCCATGTTATTCTTATGGAGAAAAAGTAAAATGTAATGTCTCCCTTAATAATTATGAACATAAATTAATAAAACGTGGTATGCAGCTTCAACTGGTTACGTTATATTGGTAATTGCATAAAAATAAATTTTTTATTCCTTGTTGTAGTAAACCTGCGTACTCAAATTTCAATATTATTCTAATGGAGAATAAATAAAATGCTATACCTTATGCTATCACTTATTTATTCAAGTATTTTTATGAAACTTAGTGAGTGGCTTATGTGGTATGGAGAAACATGTACATGTAATGGAAATTCGCTGAGTATGCAAGTTTGCTGCTACGGGGATATTTGTATATATAATCCAGTGGATATTTCAAGAATCCCCTTGAAACCTTGGTCCCTTAAATATAAATATGAACCGTACGTTTGCAGAAAATTAAGTTCAACAGAAATATTTGTTAGGAATAATTGACTTACACCTCCCAACCTCCACCTATATTAATTTCTCCATGTAGATTAAAACTTAATTCGTATTCCATAAAACGTAATTATTTCCATGAGGTAATCAAACAAAAGGTAAGTTTACTGAAATACTGCTAATAAAATGTAATACAATAGTTATATGACGTTAAACTACCGAAGACCTTATGCATGGATAAAACGACGAAAATACTTTACACTATTTACATGTCAAACAGTTTGTATTTAGATTCAAACTGGTTTATATTGGATTTAGAAAGCATCGTCTTGATCCACTTGACAGACCACGGTAGCGCTGTAGAAGTTGATAGGGAATAACTTTATTTAATTTAGAGACAATTAGTTCTACGTTTTGTATATTTTAGATGTTTGAAACAGATAATGGTCACATTTATTTTGATTCCTAAGACATTCCTGGATACTCATTTTTAAGAAAGGAGAATGCATTCAACCCCTTAATGAAAATAAGAAAATTCAGTTAAGCTGGGTTTTCCCAGGCGCAGCACCAGTGGAGTGCGGAACGTGGAGATTCTCCGCTCGTAGTTTTAAGCGACTGTGTACCAATTTACGTAGCTCATTTTGGTTGTGACTGCGTTTTAACAACTAGAATGTAAAATAAAAAAATATGTTCTTAAAATACTACTATCGCACAACGTAATTTAGAAATTTCAATATCTCATCAACCAATTGGACTAGAGCATTATTAAAATTAGGTAAACAAACACCGATGTGCAAAATAAAATTAGATGGTTTTAGTTCTTTGCAAAAATCCCAAAATGTTTTAATCTTAGATGACATGCTATTGGTGATAAACAAAGATGTCTTAAATTTGAAGATGTCATATACACAACAACATAAAGAAAAGTCTATATTTTTTTATTTTTGAGCAATCGAAATCGTACTTTTAAAATTCAGAACATTGTTTAAGTAAAACAACAGCACAGGAACAAATCATACAGCTATTTTAAAAGTATGTTTATTTGTTTAATGTTTCAGTTATCAGTTGATTAATAACTGTCGTACTCCGGAAAATGGGATGGAATTATATTAACTCCACGAGTTTCTCATCATCTGGATTACTGAATGTACCTGAACTCATTGTAAACCAACAAAAAACGAGTCAATACTGTCCCGTGGCAGAGAGCAGATGGAGTTAATTCGCGTCGCAGTTTGGAACATTTCCGCTGTCTAAGAAAACAGCCCCATTTGATTACATGATGAGGAGAGATCCAGCGTACTCCGTTCTCCGGTTTCCGTTGCCGTAAAATAACGTGCCTAAGAAAAGCCAGCCTTAAGGCTTATGAAGAGCTAGATAATTTACAAATTGAACAGCAATGTAAAATTGTTGTATTGCTCTAGGACGTTTAATCTGTCCATCAATAGTGTTGTTGACAACATAAAGTGATTTGAATGGTTTATTAAAATTAGTAACACGAAGAGCTGAAACCGATGTGAAAATTAAAATTGGATGGTAAAACTCAGTTTAAACAGGGTGAGTCAGACCACCCGTCCAGCATGTATAACGGGAGAACGGTTTGGTCTAAAGTCATCAAACAAAAACTAAAACGCATATGGACTATCTATTAAAAATAGCAAAATTTAAATGAATAATAGACCCATTCATATAGCATACCAAAGTAAAGAGGAGTTCATCACGATTAAGAAATTTGAGTCGGGAAAAATATACGAATAGTGGTTTAGGAAATACAGGGTATTCTGTAAATGTCAATATTTTACACAACAATAGCCGCCATTTTGAAACGGATTTAGATAAGTGAATTCTTTTTCGCGAAAATGTTTATTTTAACGAGACCTTTAAAATGATGTATAATATTCCTCATGTTTACATAAGAACATTTTGAGATTCGAACCGGTGACCTTCAATTTTGGAATATCCTGTACAAAGATTTTTATGAAAATATTTTTAATAGATAGTCCATATGCGTTTTAGTTTTTGTTTGATGACTTTAGACCAAACCGTTCTCTTGTTATACATGCTGGACGGGTGGTCTTACTCACCCTGTATAAGTACTTATTGACTTAAGAAGTCAATAAGTGGTAATTCGGCCATTCAATACATTTTTACAATAGGCCATGTCAGTTAACATCAAAAGCAGAAAAAAATAATCATTTCAAACCAAAACAGCAATCTTTGTGCTGAAAAAAGTCAATATCAAAGTCCATGCACAAACCATGCAGACGATAATAATTTACATGCAGACTCAATATGAAAGGACATTAATATTTCATTATAAGAATGTCATTGATAGACAATACGATGCTTTTAATACCGGCATGACTTTTTCACCTTTCTCCGGAACAACTAAATCTTTTGCTTAGTAATGTTTGCTTATTAAACAAATAAAAAATTTATGGAATTATACATTTTTGTGGTAAAAACATTAAAAAATTACGCTCATTGCGTTCAAATATGGCAGCGTAAACTCACCTGCCCAAAATAAAAAAATTGCTATTTGAAACAAAAAACTTTAGTATATATTTTTCAACAATAACATTTCCGATTGAGTTTTGCATTTATTAAAATCATTTTCACTTCTAGGTATTCTAGGCGACCGCAGCCATTTTTAGCATAACCTATCATCAAGTCATGTTACAAATCAACAATATACTCGCTAGTAGTGAAGATTTCTCTCTTTTAAAACCTTTAACACTCTAATGCTTACAAAACCTATTATGTTTTACGCCCATCGAAACAATTATTTACGATGCGATTAAAGTATGTGTTCCTCTAACGTGATAAATTATTTAATTTAAGTATCACGATTCTTAATTTACGAATAACCTTTGAGAATTAATGTTGTAACTTGAATAGTAAATTTAAGTTTAAATAAATATGAGTTTGTAGATAACATTTACGTTTTCAGTAAATTTGTAAAGCTTACAAACCACTATAATGTGAGACAAAATTGAAAACAAAGGGAATTGCGGCATCAACAGTAATGAAAGTCTGTGTGAGCTCCGACTTATTAAAACCCCGCCATACCAGATTCTCCTAATTATAGTATTTTGTTCTTTACTTATACAAATTATTCATTGTAACCAATTAAAATCCATCAAGGAACAAACTATTCTAATCTTTAAAATGTGCCATTGAAAAACTTAAAAACGATGTAATTGGTTTAAGGACTTTCTTTACTTTCTTCTCTGTAGTCAAATCATGACCATAATTTTTAAATTACACATTATTTCCAGACGAAATACATCAATAAATAAACAAACGAACAAAAACAAATCAAAAAGCAAACAAACAACGGAGTAACAGACATCAAACAATAGAGTAACTGTTTTCTTCAAATTGTGTATTTACGTTTTGTGAAACCAAAGTACACTTCGTTAGGTAAGCGTTCAGCTAGCGCAGCTTGCGAGTGATAAAACACTGTTATTGACTTTAATAAAACCGTGGACATTTAAAAGATACGGAAAGAAGGTATCAAGTCTTTTTATTTCCACAATAAACAATTTTTGACTTCAGACAATAACGTCAAACTTCTTTATACATCTTACCTATGCAGACCTTGCAGCAGATTCTGACTTATGTATGGATATCGTAATCTTGAATCGTCAAATAAGTAAACATTGGGATCGCTTGTCTACATGTTTTTGTTTTAGTTTGCTTTACCCTATGTTTGATACTAGCCTTTCTTTGGCATGATGGAGGTTCCTCCGCACTCAGACCCCGTATGGAGGAGGCTTGGCCTCTGGACCCCATTCGACCTCAGATTAAATTTAACAATTAATATATTTTAGATGTAGTTCTCATTCTGTTTTACCGATAAGCAAACTTTTGAGATAAATTATTAGGGAAGTGACACATATTTTATAAATATATTTGACTGGGTAATACCCGCAATAAACAATTTGTTGTTAATCATAATATTAATAATCTGGTGTCTTATACATATTTATAGACCTCTAGGTACTATCTAACTGTGTACAATTTTATAATTTCGTGCATAAAATATAAAAAATATCCATTAATATAGGATATTTTAGATTTGGAAAATTTAAAACCGTCATTGACAATCAAAAGATTGACCCACGCTGTCTTGAATGGATTGCACTAACTAAAACAACAGCGGAGACTGCTTGACCCCCTTCACCATGATGTGTTCTCCCTCCTCAGACGAAGCAGCTCAGGAGTAAGATGAGGTCTAGTTTTGGACATATCACACACAATCAGAATTCAAGACCTCATTTTGGCTAACTCAGGGCGTGATACTTTTGATAACGAAATTTATCGGACATATGGTGATTTGTAGGATGTAAATGTGTTAAATGACGCGACATTAATACTTACGAGTTATGGAACAAAGAAAAGGTATGGCCAATGCTTAAAACAATATTAGTTTCATAAAGTAATAAAACGTATCTATGTAAACGGTCTGCTCTTTGTAGTGAACGGGGGGAAGGTGGTTGTCCCACACAATTAGCTGAACGACCACATTGCAACGTAATTATTGTTTGTGACCGTAGTTAGCCTTTATAACTTAATGACAAAATGTACCTTAGGTTGATTATCAGTTTATAAACTCATACATAAAGTCTGTCGTCGTTTTGTTAGGTGTTTGATTATAACAAAAATATATTACAAATATTATAACCAAAATCTAAACATTTTAAACTGAAAGCGAAGAGCAATTTAACTTATAATATATCACTACTTGATATCGTTAGTGAAAAAAACAACAGATTAATCAATCTGCAAATACATTAACGTTAAATATCGTAAATCTTTTTTGTCCCTTTTCAGACCGACGCTTTCATAAAATTGTGACAGTATCTCTCCAGCCAATCAATCTTTTTTTAGGCTCTCAAAAACAATATATTTATGCTAACTAATAGAAGTTAGTGCGTTACAAATCCTATGTTAATGACAATTGTTATATTTTATCTCTCGGGTATCTCCAAGAGTAACTCCACAACTAGTGCGACTAAACCATGTAGTATATTTACCTCGACATAATTTCGTGTAGCAAAGGGAAAATCGGTTTCATGCTCATATACACCTAATAATTACTTAATGACGATCTATAGTAGTATGTAATATATTTTTAGTCTATTTCTCGTTTCCGTAAATAACGAATATGATGAGATGTTTACTATTATTGTTCATATAATTAATAAGCTTCTTCCATTCAAAACCTATTTAGCAAATTAAGACAACATCCAGAGAAAACGTTGTTTTCATTTTTTTCAAGAGAAGTAAGGGTTAGATGTAGGGTTCCGATGTGGAAATTCAGCTATAGGAGATAAAGCATGTTCAGTCTGTATGTAGCCCAACATTGCTCACGAAAGCTCTTCAGTGTTTGTTCAAGTATTTTTTCACGAGCTCTTCACACAACAGTCCAATGCACGTTATTTTAGATAGGTGATTTCCATATACATACAACGTTTTGTATATTCAGAGTTTACATATTCTCATGTCATTGCAACTAATACAAGTATAAATTATACTGAACAATGCAATTCAAAAACTTTCTTTTGTATCTCAGACAAGATTTAGATACTAGGGCTATTTGTATCCGAATGTTTCACGGATCTCTGTTCATAAATTTATGATTAAAAATATATTTAAACTTAAATAAAAAGAAGTAGACAAATTATTAGAGAACAAAGTAAATGAAATCCCAATAATGTGGCCAGTAAGCAAATACGTCCAACTAAAACTATTGCATGTTAGGTTTTTTCTTAAAGGTTATTTTAAACAATAGTAAACATTGGTGTACAGGTTTAAAATAGTAAACTGGGTTTTCGCCTTATCCCTGCTACTGCTAAATACGTGGGCTGCTCGCGTCGTCGTGGTTCTCCAGTTTTGTTTGAGCTTTGACGGAAACTTCTTGAAGTCTAGACGAAAGAGTAGTTGGCGTTTACCTTCCCCATCCACTTCGTCTGCCATCAGTCCTTCACCTACCTCATATGGACCTCTTGCCGTCAATGTATATGAGGTCTAACCAATCCGCACGCCTCCCTGGCTCTTGCTCCACCTCATCTCGTACCTCTCGGGAGAAGTCTCAATGAACAAAGGTGCCCGTATCCTTCAAGTTGTTTCCCTTGTGATATGATATGATATTGTAGTAACTATAATAAATACGCTAACACACCAAGCGTATTAGAATGAGTGTTTTTTTTAAGTAAATAGGTAGACTGTCCAACCAATAAAAACAATAATTTTGTAATAGGTATAGGTAATAGGTAGGTTATAAGGATTATAACCGTAATACTCTAATTAATTGTACAATTTTATTTGCTGATTAAATTTTAGTCAATAATTATAATTCATAAATCAACTTACTGCTGGATGACAAGTTATTTGTTATCTTAGCAATCATAATTGTTAAATAAATTTTAAATTACGTATGACAATTGTTGGTAAAAAACTTTAAAATTTAAATTTAAAATATTGTAATAAAGACAACTTGTTTTTATTAATTGAGTTTTGATACAAAGCAACCTAATTAAATAGGTTAACCCAACGTCCCCAACAAAAAGTACATTTCTGGCAAGAAGCAAGCATAATAAAAGAGTGCTCGGAGCAGAGGCCATTAGTTTATACGACAAGAGTGCGCTAAAAGAGGCCCCTCTCTGGGCCTCTTTTCTAATGCAACGGCCACAGTGTACTACTCTTCTTCATTTCAGCGTTAGATTTATCTTAAATGCTGTAAACCTTCAATAGTTTCTTCAAGCATTTGTTATCATAACCTTTAAATATAAATGGGTTAACATACCTTGACGCCTGCAATTCCTTATAGTGCAATTTGTTTTGTGTAGAAAGTTCTATAGTGAAATTGATGGTTCTTTAGCTATAGGTTCTCCGTTATCGAGAATACTATTTGAGATAAACCCAATCGAAAAACAAGATTTTTCCAAACAGGAACAAACATTCTTCAAAAATAAAGGCCTACTTTCGTAGAAGGTACTTTTATAGATTAGTAGGGGTGGTTGGAGACTCCTGTAACAGGGGGAGCAGGGGGGAGCATGAGCATCCCCCCCCCGTCTAAGGGGGAGCATGAGCCCCCCCCCCCGTCTAAGGGGGAGCATGAGCCCCCCCCCTAATTAGTATGCAAATTTTTTTTTTAATTACCCTAATTAATATGCAAATTTTTAATTACCCTAATTAATATGCAAATTTTTTAATTACCCTAATTAATATGCAAATTTTTTAATTACCCTAATTAATATGCAAATTTTTTTTTTTCATTTCAGGAGGAGCCCCCCCCCCCGAGGTCTCGTCTGTGACACTTTACCCCCCCCCCGGTACATCAATCAGGAGGAGCCCCCCCCCCGAGGTCTCGTCTGTGACACTTTACCCCCCCCCCACCGAGGTCTCGTCTGTGACACTTTAAGGGGGGGGGGGATATCGGTTACCATAGGTCGGATCTGAATTCTGATTGCAGATTCTTGTTCGTCTAGTCAAGCCGAGTCATTTGAGTACCCACATCGTACACTTTGGATGATGTTTACAAAAAAAAGGGCCCGCACCGCACTTTTGACCTTTTTTTTCTTTGCATTTTCGGAATCCCCTCTTCAAGCCGAGTATTTTGAGTACCCACATCGACCACTTTGGGCTAACCTGATGATGACCTTGAACTTGAACTTGACCCTCTTTTTTTAATGCATTTTCGGAATCCCCTCTTCAAGCCGAGTATTTTGAGTACCCACATGACGTACTTTTGATAATTAATACAAGAGTTGAGCAGGGTAACGCTACAACCAACAGAGCTAGCCCATCAACGCCTGCGGACAATAAAACTACCAGTGAATGCGAATTTTGATGAGAATATAATTGCAATTCTTTGGGTTAGAGCACTTGAAGGGGGGTGTATCGATACATCCCCCTTCAAGTACTCTACACCAAGGCAGCTGTTCACACAACCGACCGACGCGGTCGGTCCTGTCTGGGATGCAGCTGCTGTAACTGGGTCCCCAGCAGGAGGAGCGCGCGACCCCAGCAGGAGCTGCGCCCGACCCCAGCAGGAGCTGCGCCCGACCCCAGCAGGAGCTGCGTCCGACCCCAGCAGGAGGAGCAGGAGCTGCACCCAACCCAAGCAGGAGGAGCAGGAGCTGCGCCCGACCCCAGCAGGAGGAGCAGGAGCTGTGCCCGACCCCAGCAGGAGGAGCGCGCGACCCCAGCAGGAGGAGCAGGAGCTGCGCCCGACCCCAGCAGGAGGAGCAGGAGCTGCACCCTACCCCAGCAGGAGCTGCGTCCGACCCCAGCAGGAGGAGCAGGAGCTGCGCCCGACCCCAGCAGGAGGAGCAGGAGCTGCACCCTACCCCAGCAGGAGGAGTGCGCGACCCCAGCAGGAGGAGCAGGAGCTGCGCCCGACCCCAGCAGGAGGAGCAGGAGCTGCACCCTACCCCAGCAGGAGGAGCGCGCGACCCCAGCAGGAGGAGCAGGAGCTGCGCCCGACCCCAGCAGGAGGAGCAGGAGCTGCACCCTACCCCAGCAGGAGCTGCGTCCGACCCCAGCAGGAGGAGCAGGAGCTGCGCCCGACCCCAGCAGGAGGAGCAGGAGCTGCGCCCGACCCCAGCAGGAGGAGCAGGAGCTGCGCCCGACCCCAGCAGGAGGAGCAGGAGCTGCACCCGACCCCAGCAGGAGCTGCGCCCTACCCCAGCAGGAGCTGCACCCGACCCCAGCAGGAGGAGCAGGAGCTGCGCCCTACCCCAGCGGGTAATGCAGCAGCGGGCAATGGATCCACATGCCGTTGATTCCCCGTTGTTTGGAGTACAGAACGTCGCCAAGATCTTGGGTAGTTGAAAACATTTTTGGTTCATGAACGTACTTGAACCTTTTGACAATACGCCATAGCCTCTTCTTATGGAAATGCTTCAAGGTGCAATCATCGTCGTCTTTTCGGTTGTAGAATTCACCACCTTCAAAGTAATCATCTTCATCGTCAAACGGTCTCTTCTTATTATTGCTATTCATTGTCGTTTCCGCTGCAACACATACATCCTCCAACTCGACGACTGTGATGTCACAATCCCACCTGGGAATGCGGATGCTCTAATTGACTGATGGCGCCAGACCCTTGCAGGAACCCATAATTATAGACCACCCGCGTCGAATTCCGAGCAATAGAACAATAGAACAAAACATCAGCAAAGGGGGTTGTATCGATACACCCCCCTTCAAGTACTCTAATCTAAGGCAGGTGTTCACACAAAAAAACCAACGCGTTGAGACCTGTCTGGGAATGCGGATGCTGTAATTGGATACCCGACAGGAGGGCGACCGACCCTTGCAGGAACCCATAATTATAGACCACCCGCGTCGAATTCCGAGCAATAAATCACCAGTTGTCAAACACCCACGGGCTCATTCTTGTTCTAGTCTCCAACAATTCCTGACGCATGGGGGAGCGAAAATCTCCCCCCTAACCCATTATGTGTTAGGGGGAGCGAAAATCTCCCCCTAGTAATTAAATCAACAGAACACCAGTTGTCAAACACCCACGGTCTCATTCTTGTTCGGGAGTTTGAAGTGTGTAGTTGTGTAATAGTGTTGCTGTGTGACGTTCTGTCAGAGTGATCACCCGACGTTTTGACCTAACCTATAAAATGAACCACTTAACCGCCTATGTGTTTAATGATCAGCCTTTGTCTGTACTGTTTGACAGCAGCGATAATCCATGGTTCAAAGCTAAGGATGTAGCTACAATATTGGGCTACGCTAACCCTAAAGAAGCAATCAGAGTACATGTTAGAGAAAAATATCGCAAAACAATTCCTGAAGTATGGGGGAGCGAAAATCTCCCCCTAACCTATAACGAGAAACATTCAATCTTTCTTAACGAGCCGGGATTATATTCGTTACTTATGAAATCTAAAATGCCCATTGCCGAGAAGTTTCAAGATTGGATCTTTGAAGAAGTTTTGCCATCCATTAGAAAAAATGGACAGCACAGACTTATAAACGAGAACCAACGGCTGCTACAATCACTTACAAAGTCGCTAACAAATAACCGAAAGCTAGATCAAACAAATTCCGAGTTTAAAACTACAAATGATATATTGTGTATGAAAAACCAATCCATGAATCAAACGCTGATCGAACAGACACCTAAAGTGGCAGTGTTGCCTGAAGATGTAAATCTGAAGCATATATTTTGTGTGATGATTAGGGAAACCCTTCTAAAGCAGTACGAAGTTTGTGAATACAAGTGCATTCGAACACAGAAGAGGAATTTCAAACAAGCCTTGAAAAAAGCAAAGGAAGAAGGATTTACAATGTGCTATTGTAGAGAAAATGTCCCCAACGGCATAAACATAGTGAATAAGGCTAAGGAAGTGATGAAGAGTTACGGCATGCACATTGACTGCAGATACAACAACATCCTAACCTCGCACAATTTCATTAATATAGTTGAACATATCTTTGACAATGCATAGGTCTGCGCTTGTGGACTCGTTCCAGAACCTTCGACGCTAGTCAGGTAGTAACAGTCGATACGTGCTCCAAAGATGACCAGTGCGGATGACGCAAGAAAAGTAATCACCATATCAATGGCCAAAATACGTTATAAACGTAACAACATCCGAGAAAGGCTCGCAATCAAGTTAGTGTTGGATAGAGCGAGAGATGTGTTTGAGAGAAAATATCATATGAAACAGCATACTTATGAAGAAAACAAAAATATTGAATATCATGTGAAAGAATATAACTATGAAGAAAACAAAACAGACTGTTAAATTTAACGAGGAGCTAAATACACAGTACACTTATGAGCCCTGTGAGGATGTACAACAACTAACGTGGACTCAAATCGCAATAGATGAAATGAGATTCCGCAGACCGTTGGAACTAATGTTGGGTGAAAAAATCAAACATCTAACCTATTGCAACAAGATGTGTCACAGCGAGTGCATACAGTTTACTTCAAGGGTGAGCAGACGCACCACCAGTCCGTAGTACGGTTGAAGTCACACGGTAAGGACGTGAACATGGACGCTTACGCTTCTGCGGACGACTATATCAAATCGTTTATTCAGGAGATTGAGGTTATGAACAATAATGCTAGTGATCAGACATTGACATCACCTCAGGCGTCATCTGTAAAACCGATCACTGCCTGCAAGAGACGAAGGAGGCCAACTCCCATCGAAGTGGAAACGAAGAAACCAGGATGGGTACCAAAACCAACAGATGATTGTCCCATAGCGTCATGGATGGAGGATGGGAATACTTTTGCTGTTCAAAACCCGGGAAACAAAGGACAAATGTTATTGAAAATGGAAATGTACGATGGTACAGATATGGTGTTCATGTGCGGTTTATTTTTGGACAAAGATGGTGAAATGCACCAAAGTGTTAAACAAGTAGTTGATAAAGTGGAAAACATGTGGATCGATAAATCAACAGGAGTACCGAAAATTACAGGCTTAACTCAAACTGTTACACAACGCAGTGCAGTTTCGCAACCAACGTCGAAGAAGCGAGCTGTGAGGAAGAAACAACGAGTGTCGCCAGCAGTCAATTAGAGCATCCGCATTCCCAGACAGGAGGGCGACGCGTCGGGTTTGTGTGTGTGTGTGTGTGTGTGTGTGAACACCTGCGCCCGGCCAACTACTACTAGAGATGCCGAGCAGAAGCACTTTCATGTCAGAGTTTCCGAGCGTGAACGACACTGCAGCAACCGTGGACCTGAGAGCTATCCTCAACAACTGCAAGTCTGACTCCCGCTCCTGGTGTAGACCAGGATAGCCGATCTCCGAGAGGAATGCGGCTATCTCATCACTGCGATGGAGCGAGCCACCACACCCTTTGGCGAGACGATCATCGTGATCCTGGAGGAGCAGGTCGGGGACAACTTCTTTCTACGAGTCTACCTGCCTAGGCGCTTCAACGAGGTCCTGAGCAACACCGACATCGAGCGCTACAACGGCGGGTTTGGAGAACGCCATCGCTTGGTGAAGCGCAGCCCGAGGGGTGCCAATAGCAGATTCACACCTTTGGAGTTTATGTAAAGCAAAACTTGAAGATTATGTAAACACATTTGTAAATTAGTGTTCGTAGTCAATACTTATAGCCACGTTCAGAACATAACCACTGTGTTATTTATTTCACTTAACCCCAAAAATGTCCTTTAGTAGTAAGTTTAAGAGCGTGAGTATGGTAACTGTGAGGTGTTTAGCTCATCAGCGTCATCATCAGAATCATCGATATTTGTACATAGATGTAACCAACCGCGTAATGCTATACAATTGGTTAGAGCGCATCGTGTGTGAGCTGTCTTGTGATGGTGACATCGCACTGCGTTTGTTGATAGTAGACTGTTGATTGACGATAGTGATCCGCAACCAATATTGCTGATATCAATGACATTAGTAGCACAGTGATCCGTGATGAAATTGCATCGTACAAACTCTATTTTCTCAGTACCTTTGACATAGACAATCGGTCGTTTGACGATACATGCACGTAACTTTTCCTCTAGCTCATGATACCAGATATCACCTTGAGCCCATTCCAATCCGTGACAGTGTTTTGTGAGCCAATAGCGTTCACGTAGTTTCTCTTGTGATAGGAAATCTCGACTGAATGGTGATTTGGCGATATGATGCATTAGCAGTGTTCCACTGGCCAATTCCAAGTCACACACTTCCTTCAGAATATAATCGCTATTGCTGTCCTTGAAACATTGAAAATCCAAAATAATGGGAGATGCTACATTTTTACGAGGTACTCTGCGTAAACAATCCATCTTGTATGAGTGTTAGTTGCCGACTGATTATGATTTAACCGACAAAGTCCACATTTAGATCGCGATGTTGATTAATTTAGATGACGTTGGTAAATCCGCATATACCAAACAGTTGCCAATCTCTGTGAGTGCAGGCATGCATTATACCACATCGATATCGATAGTAGCAACAGTAGTACTAGTAGTAGTAGTGGTCATCGACACATCGATCACTCTTCTTTATTCTTCCGCAATGTGCATTATCTTGTACGTGACAACTGGTACTAACAGCGATCTTCATCGCCTATGTATTTAATAACCAGATAGGAGCTGCTCTGTATGACAGTAGTAACAACCCTAGGTTCATAGTTACAGAGGTTGCTCAAATCTTGAGCTGCGTTAATCATAAAAAAAAGCACTTCTAGCACAAGTTAGTGAACAATACAAGTCAACAAACTTAGAAACGAGAAACTTCAGTCTTTGCAATCCTTTACAAAGCCACAAATAACAGAAACTAGATCAAATTACCTCGGAGTTTAAACTAGAAAATTATATGTATATATATATATATATATATATATATATATATATATTGTGTAAGGAGATCCAGACCATGATTCAAATTTTGTCTGAACAGACCTCTAAAGAAGCAGTGTTGCCTGAATAACTTGACTTCGAGCCTTTATCGTATGTTAGTTCGTTAACAAAATAACTTGTACATTAACACGACGATCACTTTTCTTGCTTAAGTCACGATGTGCATTATGGCGTACGGGACGATTGGTAATAACAGCGTTTAAAGTAAACTGTGCACATTCGTTGTGATACGTCTTGTCACAGCAGGTTAGATTTCACATTCTCACATTCAACATCAATTACAATTGTAGACGTAATCTCATTTCATCTGTTGTGATTTAAGTCCACGTTAACCGTTGTACATCCTCACGCGGCTCGTAAGTGTAATGAGTATTTAGTATGACAATAAACTTCTCGAATGTTAGTACGTTAAATCGTAGCTTGTTCATTGACGCA
Organism: Allygus modestus; assembly: GCA_963675035.1. NCBI lineage: Eukaryota > Metazoa > Arthropoda > Insecta > Hemiptera > Cicadellidae > Allygus > Allygus modestus. The sequence continues at coordinate 227,447,362 of OY776111.1, forward strand.
TCGATCCCTATTCTTGTTTCAGTCTCAATATGCATTATGGCGTACGTGCCAGATGGTACTAACAACGCTTGAAATAAACTGCACACATGTGTTGCGATACATCCAAACACAACAAGTTAGATGCATCATTCTAACATTCAGCATCAATTGAAATGTTATGCGTGGTATCATTTCATCTGGTGTAATTTGAGGGAATAACTCGACTACGAACCTTTATCGTATGTTAGTTCATTAACAACGTAACTTGTACATTGACGCATCGATCACTTTTCATGCTTAAGTCACAATGTGCATTATGTTGTATGTGACGACTGGTAATAGCAATGCTTGAAGTAAACTGAGCACATGTGTTGCGATACGTCTTGTCACAGCAGGTTATATTGCTCATTTCCCCATTCAACATCAATTTCAATTGTATGCGTAATCTCATTTCATCGGTTGTAATTCAAGTCCGCGTTAACTGTTGTACATCCTCACGCGGTTCGTAAGTGTAACGAGTATTTAGTTTTACATTAAACTTCTCGTATGTCAATCCCAAGTATTCGGTGTTTCAAGAAGTTTGCCTTTCCCTCAAGAATTGTCACTAGCATTATAACATACGCGTTTAATAACCAGATCGCACTTGTAATATTTTTGTATATCGATAAAAATTCCAAGTAATCGAGGTTTGAAGAAGTTCGCACATTGATAAAAAAAAAATCCAAGTAAACGATGTTTGAAGACGTTTGAGTTTTCACCATCACACAAGTTCCAATCTTGAGTAATGTCAACCCAAGAAAATGAAAGCTAACAGCATCACGTAGTTGTGTTAAGTTGCGATAGGTATAGTTAGGTTTATTAAGACTGTGTCCAGTTAGAAAGGGGAAACATGGAGAGACTTATCTCATCGTTAGGTTACGATATCCAGTGTAAAGTTAGGTCCCTGCATAGAAATAGGAAACGTAGGCAGTTGTATCTCATCCTTAGGTTATGTTATGCTCTGTTAAGTTAAGTTTGTGCTTATAGATAGGAAATATTGTCAGGAGTATCTCGTCGTTAGGTTAAGTCATGCTCTGTTAAGTTAGGTTTGTTGTTGATTATAAAAAAAATCTGTGCATTAATGTCGGCGCGCGCATTATGATTATACCCATTTAAATTGCGCGCGCCGACATTAATGCACAGATTTTTTTTTATAATCAACAACAAACCTAACATAACAGAGCATGACTTAACCTAACGACGAGATACTCCTGACAATATTTCCTATCTATAAGCACAAACTTAACTTAACAGAGCATAACATAACCTAAGGATGAGATACAACTGCCTACGTTTCCTATTTCTATGCAGGGACCTAACTTTACACTGGATATCGTAACCTAACGATGAGATAAGTCTCTCCATGTTTCCCCTTTCTAACTGGACACAGTCTTAATAAACCTAACTATACCTATCGCAACTTAACACAACTACGTGATGCTGTTAGCTTTCATTTTCTTGGGTTGACATTACTCAAGATTGGAACTTGTGTGATGGTGAAAACTCAAACGTCTTCAAACATCGTTTACTTGGATTTTTTTTTTATCAATGTGCGAACTTCTTCAAACCTCGATTACTTGGAATTTTTATCGATATACAAAAATATTACAAGTGCGATCTGGTTATTAAACGCGTATGTTATAATGCTAGTGACAATTCTTGAGGGAAAGGCAAACTTCTTGAAACACCGAATACTTGGGATTGACATACGAGAAGTTTAATGTAAAACTAAATACTCGTTACACTTACGAACCGCGTGAGGATGTACAACAGTTAACGCGGACTTGAATTACAACCGATGAAATGAGATTACGCATACAATTGAAATTGATGTTGAATGGGGAAATGAGCAATATAACCTGCTGTGACAAGACGTATCGCAACACATGTGCTCAGTTTACTTCAAGCATTGCTATTACCAGTCGTCACATACAACATAATGCACATTGTGACTTAAGCATGAAAAGTGATCGATGCGTCAATGTACAAGTTACGTTGTTAATGAACTAACATACGATAAAGGTTCGTAGTCGAGTTATTCCCTCAAATTACACCAGATGAAATGATACCACGCATAACATTTCAATTGATGCTGAATGTTAGAATGATGCATCTAACTTGTTGTGTTTGGATGTATCGCAACACATGTGTGCAGTTTATTTCAAGCGTTGTTAGTACCATCTGGCACGTACGCCATAATGCATATTGAGACTGAAACAAGAATAGGGATCGATGCGTCAATGAACAAGCTACGATTTAACGTACTAACATTCGAGAAGTTTATTGTCATACTAAATACTCATTACACTTACGAGCCGCGTGAGGATGTACAACGGTTAACGTGGACTTAAATCACAACAGATGAAATGAGATTACGTCTACAATTGTAATTGATGTTGAATGTGAGAATGTGAAATCTAACCTGCTGTGACAAGACGTATCACAACGAATGTGCACAGTTTACTTTAAACGCTGTTATTACCAATCGTCCCGTACGCCATAATGCACATCGTGACTTAAGCAAGAAAAGTGATCGTCGTGTTAATGTACAAGTTATTTTGTTAACGAACTAACATACGATAAAGGCTCGAAGTCAAGTTATTCAGGCAACACTGCTTCTTTAGAGGTCTGTTCAGACAAAATTTGAATCATGGTCTGGATCTCCTTACACAATATATATATATATATATATATATATATACATATAATTTTCTAGTTTAAACTCCGAGGTAATTTGATCTAGTTTCTGTTATTTGTTAGTGGCTTTGTAAAGGATTGCAAAGACTGAAGTTTCTCGTTTCTAAGTTTGTTGACTTGTATTGTTCACTAACTTGTGCTAGAAGTGCTTTTTTTTATGATTAACGCAGCTCAAGATTTGAGCAACCTCTGTAACTATGAACCTAGGGTTGTTACTACTGTCATACAGAGCAGCTCCTATCTGGTTATTAAATACATAGGCGATGAAGATCGCTGTTAGTACCAGTTGTCACGTACAAGATAATGCACATTGCGGAAGAATAAAGAAGAGTGATCGATGTGTCGATGACCACTACTACTACTAGTACTACTGTTGCTACTATCGATATCGATGTGGTATAATGCATGCCTGCACTCACAGAGATTGGCAACTGTTTGGTATATGCGGATTTACCAACGTCATCTAAATTAATCAACATCGCGATCTAAATGTGGACTTTGTCGGTTAAATCATAATCAGTCGGCAACTAACACTCATACAAGATGGATTGTTTACGCAGAGTACCTCGTAAAAATGTAGCATCTCCCATTATTTTGGATTTTCAATGTTTCAAGGACAGCAATAGCGATTATATTCTGAAGGAAGTGTGTGACTTGGAATTGGCCAGTGGAACACTGCTAATGCATCATATCGCCAAATCACCATTCAGTCGAGATTTCCTATCACAAGAGAAACTACGTGAACGCTATTGGCTCACAAAACACTGTCACGGATTGGAATGGGCTCAAGGTGATATCTGGTATCATGAGCTAGAGGAAAAGTTACGTGCATGTATCGTCAAACGACCGATTGTCTATGTCAAAGGTACTGAGAAAATAGAGTTTGTACGATGCAATTTCATCACGGATCACTGTGCTACTAATGTCATTGATATCAGCAATATTGGTTGCGGATCACTATCGTCAATCAACAGTCTACTATCAACAAACGCAGTGCGATGTCACCATCACAAGACAGCTCACACACGATGCGCTCTAACCAATTGTATAGCATTACGCGGTTGGTTACATCTATGTACAAATATCGATGATTCTGATGATGACGCTGATGAGCTAAACACCTCACAGTTACCATACTCACGCTCTTAAACTTACTACTAAAGGACATTTTTGGGGTTAAGTGAAATAAATAACACAGTGGTTATGTTCTGAACGTGGCTATAAGTATTGACTACGAACACTAATTTACAAATGTGTTTACATAATCTTCAAGTTTTGCTTTACATAAACTCCAAAGGTGTGAATCTGCTATTGGCACCCCTCGGGCTGCGCTTCACCAAGCGATGGCGTTCTCCAAACCCGCCGTTGTAGCGCTCGATGTCGGTGTTGCTCAGGACCTCGTTGAAGCGCCTAGGCAGGTAGACTCGTAGAAAGAAGTTGTCCCCGACCTGCTCCTCCAGGATCACGATGATCGTCTCGCCAAAGGGTGTGGTGGCTCGCTCCATCGCAGTGATGAGATAGCCGCATTCCTCTCGGAGATCGGCTATCCTGGTCTACACCAGGAGCGGGAGTCAGACTTGCAGTTGTTGAGGATAGCTCTCAGGTCCACGGTTGCTGCAGTGTCGTTCACGCTCGGAAACTCTGACATGAAAGTGCTTCTGCTCGGCATCTCTAGTAGTAGTTGGCCGGGCGCAGGTGTTCACACACACACACACACACACACACACAAACCCGACGCGTCGCCCTCCTGTCTGGGAATGCGGATGCTCTAATTGACTGCTGGCGACACTCGTTGTTTCTTCCTCACAGCTCGCTTCTTCGACGTTGGTTGCGAAACTGCACTGCGTTGTGTAACAGTTTGAGTTAAGCCTGTAATTTTCGGTACTCCTGTTGATTTATCGATCCACATGTTTTCCACTTTATCAACTACTTGTTTAACACTTTGGTGCATTTCACCATCTTTGTCCAAAAATAAACCGCACATGAACACCATATCTGTACCATCGTACATTTCCATTTTCAATAACATTTGTCCTTTGTTTCCCGGGTTTTGAACAGCAAAAGTATTCCCATCCTCCATCCATGACGCTATGGGACAATCATCTGTTGGTTTTGGTACCCATCCTGGTTTCTTCGTTTCCACTTCGATGGGAGTTGGCCTCCTTCGTCTCTTGCAGGCAGTGATCGGTTTTACAGATGACGCCTGAGATGATGTCAATGTCTGATCACTAGCATTATTGTTCATAACCTCAATCTCCTGAATAAACGATTTGATATAGTCGTCCGCAGAAGCGTAAGCGTCCATGTTCACGTCCTTACCGTGTGACTTCAACCGTACTACGGACTGGTGGTGCGTCTGCTCACCCTTGAAGTAAACTGTATGCACTCGCTGTGACACATCTTGTTGCAATAGGTTAGATGTTTGATTTTTTCACCCAACATTAGTTCCAACGGTCTGCGGAATCTCATTTCATCTATTGCGATTTGAGTCCACGTTAGTTGTTGTACATCCTCACAGGGCTCATAAGTGTACTGTGTATTTAGCTCCTCGTTAAATTTAACAGTCTGTTTTGTTTTCTTCATAGTTATATTCTTTCACATGATATTCAATATTTTTGTTTTCTTCATAAGTATGCTGTTTCATATGATATTTTCTCTCAAACACATCTCTCGCTCTATCCAACACTAACTTGATTGCGAGCCTTTCTCGGATGTTGTTACGTTTATAACGTATTTTGGCCATTGATATGGTGATTACTTTTCTTGCGTCATCCGCACTGGTCATCTTTGGAGCACGTATCGACTGTTACTACCTGACTAGCGTCGAAGGTTCTGGAACGAGTCCACAAGCGCAGACCTATGCATTGTCAAAGATATGTTCAACTATATTAATGAAATTGTGCGAGGTTAGGATGTTGTTGTATCTGCAGTCAATGTGCATGCCGTAACTCTTCATCACTTCCTTAGCCTTATTCACTATGTTTATGCCGTTGGGGACATTTTCTCTACAATAGCACATTGTAAATCCTTCTTCCTTTGCTTTTTTCAAGGCTTGTTTGAAATTCCTCTTCTGTGTTCGAATGCACTTGTATTCACAAACTCCGTACTGCTTTAGAAGGGTTTCCCTAATCATCACACAAAATATATGCTTCAGATTTACATCTTCAGGCAACACTGCCACTTTAGGTGTCTGTTCGATCAGCGTTTGATTCATGGATTGGTTTTTCATACACAATATATCATTTGTAGTTTTAAACTCGGAATTTGTTTGATCTAGCTTTCGGTTATTTGTTAGCGACTTTGTAAGTGATTGTAGCAGCCGTTGGTTCTCGTTTATAAGTCTGTGCTGTCCATTTTTTCGAATGGATGGCAAAACTTCTTCAAAGATCCAATCTTGAAACTTCTCGGCAATGGGCATTTTAGATTTCATAAGTAACGAATATAATCCCGGCTCGTTAAGAAAGATTGAATGTTTCTCGTTATAGGTTAGGGGGAGATTTTCGCTCCCCCATACTTCAGGAATTGTTTTGCGATATTTTTCTCTAACATGTACTCTGATTGCTTCTTTAGGGTTAGCGTAGCCCAATATTGTAGCTACATCCTTAGCTTTGAACCATGGATTATCGCTGCTGTCAAACAGTACAGACAAAGGCTGATCATTAAACACATAGGCGGTTAAGTGGTTCATTTTATAGGTTAGGTCAAAACGTCGGGTGATCACTCTGACAGAACGTCACACAGCAACACTATTACACAACTACACACTTCAAACTCCCGAACAAGAATGAGACCGTGGGTGTTTGACAACTGGTGTTCTGTTGATTTAATTACTAGGGGGAGATTTTCGCTCCCCCTAACACGTAATGGGTTAGGGGGGAGATTTTCGCTCCCCCATGCGTCAGGAATTGTTGGAGACTAGAACAAGAATGAGCCCGTGGGTGTTTGACAACTGGTGATTTATTGCTCGGAATTCGACGCGGGTGGTCTATAATTATGGGTTCCTGCAAGGGTCGGTCGCCCTCCTGTCGGGTATCCAATTACAGCATCCGCATTCCCAGACAGGTCTCAACGCGTTGGTTTTTTTGTGTGAACACCTGCCTTAGATTAGAGTACTTGAAGGGGGGTGTATCGATACAACCCCCTTTGCTGATGTTTTGTTCTATTGTTCTATTGCTCGGAATTCGACGCGGGTGGTCTATAATTATGGGTTCCTGCAAGGGTCTGGCGCCATCAGTCAATTAGAGCATCCGCATTCCCAGGTGGGATTGTGACATCACAGTCGTCGAGTTGGAGGATGTATGTGTTGCAGCGGAAACGACAATGAATAGCAATAATAAGAAGAGACCGTTTGACGATGAAGATGATTACTTTGAAGGTGGTGAATTCTACAACCGAAAAGACGACGATGATTGCACCTTGAAGCATTTCCATAAGAAGAGGCTATGGCGTATTGTCAAAAGGTTCAAGTACGTTCATGAACCAAAAATGTTTTCAACTACCCAAGATCTTGGCGACGTTCTGTACTCCAAACAACGGGGAATCAACGGCATGTGGATCCATTGCCCGCTGCTGCATTACCCGCTGGGGTAGGGCGCAGCTCCTGCTCCTCCTGCTGGGGTCGGGTGCAGCTCCTGCTGGGGTAGGGCGCAGCTCCTGCTGGGGTCGGGTGCAGCTCCTGCTCCTCCTGCTGGGGTCGGGCGCAGCTCCTGCTCCTCCTGCTGGGGTCGGGCGCAGCTCCTGCTCCTCCTGCTGGGGTCGGGCGCAGCTCCTGCTCCTCCTGCTGGGGTCGGACGCAGCTCCTGCCGGGGTAGGGTGCAGCTCCTGCTCCTCCTGCTGGGGTCGGGCGCAGCTCCTGCTCCTCCTGCTGGGGTCGCGCGCTCCTCCTGCTGGGGTAGGGTGCAGCTCCTGCTCCTCCTGCTGGGGTCGGGCGCAGCTCCTGCTCCTCCTGCTGGGGTCGCGCGCTCCTCCTGCTGGGGTAGGGTGCAGCTCCTGCTCCTCCTGCTGGGGTCGGGCGCAGCTCCTGCTCCTCCTGCTGGGGTCGGACGCAGCTCCTGCTGGGGTAGGGTGCAGCTCCTGCTCCTCCTGCTGGGGTCGGGCGCAGCTCCTGCTCCTCCTGCTGGGGTCGCGCGCTCCTCCTGCTGGGGTCGGGCACAGCTCCTGCTCCTCCTGCTGGGGTCGGGCGCAGCTCCTGCTCCTCCTGCTTGGGTTGGGTGCAGCTCCTGCTCCTCCTGCTGGGGTCGGACGCAGCTCCTGCTGGGTTAGGGTGCAGCTCCTGCTCCTCCTGCTGGGGTCGGGCGCAGCTCCTGCTGGGGTCGGGCGCAGCTCCTGCTGGGGTCGGGCGCAGCTCCTGCTGGGGTCGCGCGCTCCTCCTGCTGGGGACCCAGTTACAGCAGCTGCATCCCAGACAGGACCGACCGCGTCGGTCGGTTGTGTGAACAGCTGCCTTGGTGTAGAGTACTTGAAGGGGGATGTATCGATACACCCCCCTTCAAGTGCTCTAACCCAAAGAATTGCAATTATATTCTCATCAAAATTCGCATTCACTGGTAGTTTTATTGTCCGCAGGCGTTGATGGGCTAGCTCTGTTGGTTGTAGCGTTACCCTGCTCAACTCTTGTATTAATTATCAAAAGTACGTCATGTGGGTACTCAAAATACTCGGCTTGAAGAGGGGATTCCGAAAATGCATTAAAAAAAAGAGGGTCAAGTTCAAGTTCAAGGTCATCATCAGGTTAGCCCAAAGTGGTCGATGTGGGTACTCAAAATACTCGGCTTGAAGAGGGGATTCCGAAAATGCAAAGAAAAAAAAAGGTCAAAAGTGCGGTGCGGGCCCTTTTTTTTGTAAACATCATCCAAAGTGTACGATGTGGGTACTCAAATGACTCGGCTTGACTAGACGAACAAGAATCTGCAATCAGAATTCAGATCCGACCTATGGTAACCGATATCCCCCCCCCCTTAAAGTGTCACAGACGAGACCTCGGGGGGGGGGGTAAAGTGTCACAGACGAGACCTCGGGGGGGGGGCTCCTCCTGATTGATGTACCGGGGGGGGGGGGTAAAGTGTCACAGACGAGACCCCGGGGGGGGGGGGCTCCTCCTGAAATGAAAAAAAAAATTTGCATATTAATTAGGGTAATTAAAAAATTTGCATATTAATTAGGGTAATTAAAAATTTGCATATTAATTAGGGTAATTAAAAATTTGCATATTAATTAGGGTAATTAAAAAAAAAATTTGCATACTAATTAGGGGGGGGGGGCTCATGCTCCCCCTTAGACGGGGGGGGGGGCTCATGCTCCCCCTTAGACGGGTGGGGGGGGATGCTCATGCTCCCCCCTGCTCCCCCTGTTACAGGAGTCTCCAACCACCCCTACTTAGATTTAATAGAACAAAAAGGCAATTAATTCGAAAAAGACTATTTGACAAAATGCCTGACGAAATCAAATACATACGTCAAACCAAAGAGAAAGATATAGTTACATTTTAGGTACAACCATCACAAAGAAGTCTGGAATATTTAACTAAAAACTTTAAAAGAACCCTTCACAAGAGACTTATCAACCTATCCTAACATTTAATATATCCCGATACCCAAAAAATGGCTGCCTATAATAGTGCGGTACTATGTTATTGTATATGCCTCGAAAAAATTAAGATTATCATAGAAAACTAAAAACAATGAAATATGTTGCAGCAGTGTTGTTAAAAAGATGGTAAATTAGCTGAAATGCTACCGGACAATAATTTGTTAAAATTAAAACTCCTCTTAAAAATCTTATTCAGTAGCTTCAATACCTTTGATCATCCATTTGACTTATTATTATAAATTATCCATGTATTATGTTTTAAGATTGTCATTGTCATTAAAAACTAATTATTAAAATTTATCTAAGAAATAATATTATTTTATAAATTTAAAAATTAAACTATGAATAAATATGGTTACTCACTAACAATATATAACACTAATGAATATCTGTTAGTTATGACCATTAGTTTTAGTCAGTCTAATAACACAATTACTTGTATGATAGAAGCACAAGAACAATCTATTATATTCCATTCCACAAGACGAACAATAGACTTCAGCGTTCTGTAGTGTGCAAATAGTTTTTTCGTAAATGCCTCTCTACGCAGGCATATTATTTTCAGTTTTGTTACTTTACTTTTTCACTTTATAGATACAATAATAATAATTGGATTAAAAAATACACCCTAAACGAGTTATAATAGAAGAAAGACAAAGCTTCTGGTGCATCTTTCTAGAATTTCCAAGAAACGGAGTAAGTAGCGTTCTGTCATAAATTATTCTTGTTTGATGTGACCACTTTTCTAAGTTCCTAAAATACATTTGAATAGTACCAAATGTACCCTTCTAATGGTCAGATATTTTTGGTTAGTGAGGTTACGAAAAAAATCACTTACTTCAACTCTCTGAGAAATTTATTTTACATAATTTTTGCCATTAAAATTCCCATTGTTAGAGGAGAAGACCCAAACTTAATGTAGGATCTAAATTATGTCTAGTGATATATTCGGTATTAGGAGACTGCAACCTAGCGGAGACATTATGAAACAAGGTCACACCATTCCTCAGTTAAAGGGGTAGTTTAATTCTTTTGCTGGGGAGTGGGAAATAATTGAATTTTGACTAGCTGATCCTTTTGCAGGTTCGCAATTATGTTCTTAAACAGCCTAAGAATTTTAGGATGTCATTCTCCCTAATAGGTTTGGTTATAGGTTGTTAAAGGTTTTAATATCTATTTAGTTATAATATTTATCTGTAACCTATAGCTCTAATAGTTCTAACCACTCCGTTTTTTGTTTTTAATTTGTTATTATAAAACCGACGTCATAGTAAATTTCTAAATTTGCGCTACCAATGAATTGGTGTATTGGGCTACAGCCAAACCTTAGACCAACGGTTCAGTATTTCTTATTCTTGCCGTGTTTCTTCCAGAATGCAGAAAAAACCCACGTAAATTTCTAATAATAAATTTTAAGTAAGAAACGACAAAATAAAATCATTCATATTATAGGCTTTTTTATTTTCTTCAGAATATTCTGGCCAAGCAAACATTTATACCATATCTTAAAATCTGTCAAATTGGCAGAGTTAAAGAAACCTTGTAAGAGGGGGCTCCAGTCTTCTGCATCTACTTCTTCTCCCATAATACCAATGTTAACTTTCAAAGTCCGTCCCTCCTCAGCGGGTTATCCGAAATGGATTATTTATGGTTAGTTTTAAAGATCAAAAATATATCTAGCGATTTCAATAAGCAGAATTTCGTTATCATGAATATTTCGTGCATAAAAAAATCGTAAATGTTGAATATTTTGGACTTTTATTGATTGATTATGATTTACGATATTGAAATTCTGCTTACTGAAATCGCTAAGTATATTTTTGTTCTTTAAAATGAGCCATAAATCAACAATATCGAATAATCCGTTGAAGAGGGACGGGCTTTGAAAGTTAACATTGGCCTTATATGCGAAGCAGGTAGAAACGCGAAATGTTTCGTGACTAGAGCCCCCTCTTAAGTGTAATTTTATTCAAGGTTAAAATTATTTATATTATTGTAACATAAGTTATGATTCAAAAAGTAAACGATAGCCCAAATTTGGACCTCTACTCTACGTTTATTTTTATATTTAATCAATTTAGAATAATCTAAAATTGATTTGACATATAAACTATTATTAAATAACAAAAACATATCATGACTGTGAGAGTAGTAATAATAACATTATTTCTTGGACAGTTTTTATACAACCCCTTAACTTTATAACTTTCGAAAACTAATGCAAATGCACTTTCATACTGCCTTAAAGGCAGTAAAAAATATTGTATTGAGCCTATAACAAGCACAGAAATTCAGTACAATATCGAGTGAAAGCGAAATCGACCCCTCTCGCCATCACCGGCAAAGGTCTTCTAATATTTAACACGCCCCCGGCGCGGCGGTCATGCTTTATCCCTTACAACCGACCGCTACCTCTGTATGTGCTAGTGGTTCTGTTCAACAAATACAAAGAAAATAACTATAGTATACTGCTTATAGTAGTTAGTGTTTCATTCATATTACCACTGATGAGAAGCTAGCCTTTATTCGTGGTATTAAGGCAAAATGGACAGTTTTACATTGAACCGACATTAATGCATTTGCAAAAGGCTCAGTAAGAATATACAAATAATTAGAGATAACACTATAAAATTTAAGATTTCGACAAATATAGATTACAAAATTTAATATTATTAGCTTAGCTTTTATGTAGTTGACCTTTTTAAAGAAAGTAACATTGTTCCTACCTCGTATAAGGATACAACAGTTTGATACAAATAACCAAATTTTCCCAAGCAGCGCATTTACTCGTTTTTAAAGCAAAACGTAGTTTTTTACTGCAGCAGGATGTCTTCAGTATCATAACTCCTTACCATTCTAGGAACCATTTAGAAATCGTAAGTCAACCACCAAAAGTATTACCAAAATAAGATATATTTGCAAGATAATAAAAAGTCAGTAGGCTGCGCGGGAGATGGGTCCCAACATGGGGTCTTATGGGCCTAAAATCTGGCTTCTGATTGGTCTAATTAGGTCACGTGATTCAAGATGGCGGCGCCCATGGTGGCGTTCCCGCCAAATTTGCGCGCCAAAAAAAAATTGGCGCCAAACCTAACCTCACTTTTCTTCCCTCCAGATTTTTCCCTCCAAAGTGTTACCAACTTAGCAGAGCTAATGTACCATACATAATTATATGTATCATATATAATTATATGTACCATATATAATACTACAGTGTATAATCATATATATACGTACCATAATAGTGTATAATATACCATCACCAGAAAGGTAAGTGGCTATCTAACCTCACTTAGCCAGTGTTGCCACTCTAAACGCTACCTATAAACCTAAATCAGTTACGCAAAATTATTATATGTATTATGTCAAACTATCTAAAATTATTATATGTATATATTACGTCACGCTACGATGTGTTACCAACCTATGGCAATGTATATTTCGCAAGCAAGTACCGCCAAACCATTATATAAAACCATTACATGTATATATACCAGAAAGTGCCGCTAACTCAAAATATAAAACTATTACATGTATATATCGCAAGAAAGTGTTGCCAAAAAACTAAAAATCGCTTATATCTCGAAAACGGTGGGTCCTAGAGTCATTTTGACCCCAGAAAACTGCCTACTACGTAGTGTAGGCACTCCAGGGGGGTATCTACCCTTATGAAAAGTCTTAACCAAAATATTGCGGGATGCATCTCAAAAAATGAAGGGGCAAATTTTCAAAATTAAATATCTCAAGAACGGCTTGGCCGATTTTCACGAAACTTGGCATGTATGTACCTGTTAACCTCCGCTACATATTACAAAAACCTAAACTCTGTACTGCAGGTAGTATCAAAATAATTGAAGGAGTCATGCTTTAAAAATCAATATCTTAAGAACGGGTGAGACGATATAATTAAAACTTGACATGTGGATACTTGTTAACATCCTCTAACCTTCAATTTTGTTTGAGGGTAGAAGAGGGTTGCTTAGGGGATGATGGAGGGTGTAAAACTTTAAAATTTAATATATTGAGAACGGCTTGGCCGATTTTAATGAAACTTGGTATATAGGTACCTGTTAACCTCCGCTACTATTTAAAAAAAACTTAAACTCGTACTGCGGGAAAGTATCAAAAGATTGAAGGAGCTATATTTTAAAAATCAATATCCCAAGAACGGCTTGGCCGATTTTAATGAAATTTGGTATGTATGTACTTGTTAACATCCTTTACATCTTACAAAAAACTTAACCTCTGTACTGCGGGCAAGTATCAAAATAATTGAAGGGGTACTAATAAATACCTTAAATCTCGCAGCATAATCGGGGGGAACGCGGTGGTCTAGTGGTTAGCGCCTTGGACTACGGTTCAGGAGGTCCCGGGTTCGATTCCCTCTTTAGGTTCTTCATCAAAGGTATTGTAAAAGTCGGGTCTTGCCCTTCTTTTACCTACTGGAATGTTTATCCGTGCTACATCTACTCTAAACGTGTCACTGCTGGTAATTGATTCAGCGTTGCTTTGAATTATGCCCCCAAAAATCTCCCAAAGGACATTGCAGGGAACATAGCATGATCTTGGCTAAGTAAGGCAAACTCCCACAGGGGGAATTTTTTAAAACTACAAACTAAGCTGTAATAGAACAAAGAAAAATACAACCCAGAATAAATCCGAGAGGAGTGGTGGCGATTATATAGTCAGGCAGTGTCTATGGTACCATCACTCTGTGTCTTGAACATATATGTAGTGCATTTCTAAACAAACATCAGCTTTTAAGTATTGAGCCCAAACCTACAGTGAAAGACAGTGGTGACCTACAGTGGACCACAGCGCCTATATTACTTCACTTTAGGGTGTTTACTGTTTCATTGTATAAAATATACCATGCCAGATACTCTCTCAGATCCTAAAGCGTTTAATCTGGTTTTACACTGTGATGCTTGCGGGTTTATCACAACACCATCTTGGAGAGATTGTCGCTGTTAAGGTAAGATATTTATCTATATTATTAGTTAGAGGTTTCTACCTCCCCTGGGGAATCATTTACCTTTGTCGGAGACTTCTAAAAGTGTTAAGCTTCCGCTGGACAGTATCGCTTGGGAGTTAAGACAACATACCTTACCAAATAAACTGAAAGTAAACATAATAAGGAAAGTTTTATAATGCCAAAAACCTGAAGACGGTGGAATTTTAGAGTTAGAATTACTGTGGAGTGACGATTGGTCAATCACCAACTCCCTTCAACACACAAACTCTGCTCATCCTGAACCAGTCAAGCTCACTTCATGATGAACACTCCGCTTAGCCTAACTAAACTTTTTCTTAAACAAATCTGTTCTGACAATAAATTACTTGACAACATTGTAAAAATAAATGCCCCCTACCTTATTCAACACAATATTATATTTTAGCACAGAAAAAACTACAATTCAGCACTACAGTCCATAATACCGTTGGGAAGGAAGGAGGTATTGCGAATAATGCATTACGATAAGTAAATGAGATTATAAAAGACGGATACATTATTAATTAATAAATATTGTTCTTTTTTTCATTGTAACTAAAACTGCTATTATTAGCGTTTCCATATTTTTATATTCTAAAATCCCAGCAATATATTTTGCTTTAAACCACGGATTGTTTACAATTCTGTTCTTGTTTGACAGAGATGGCACCCTCAAGCTCTCGAGGCAAACGTGCGGTAACAGTTTAAAGTCCCGCTCGGGTATTCTACCAGCCGACCGATTCAACCACTCATATATTGCAACTGCCAGAGGCCTGTGGCTGGAGGATTGTTGAACAGCTGCACTTGTGTGAGTACATTTTATTTTCCCATCATTTAAATTTCCCGGTCAAAATATTTCAAAGTCCGTTTAATTGTTTGCCAGGGCCGTGGTGTATTTCGACGGCGTAATAACTTGACCAATCGTACCCAATACCGCTAAAAACTGCTCCGGGGGCCTTGATGTACTTGGCCTGCAACGTTTTAAATCCTTCGGTCAGATACTTCCAAGTCAAACGTTTCCCTGCGGCCAGTGTTTCAGCCTAGATCCATCGAGTCTCCACCGTCTAGGACCCCGGGCACTCCGTGACACGGTACCTCTATCACTACGCAAGTCAGAAAAACACTAACACACAAACTACGCAAGTCAAATCAGAACTACAAGTTACCAAAAGTTAACTCTAAGGAAGGTAGAAAACACTACTCTAACCAAAAGAACAAGAATAGAAAGTAAGATTACTGTTACCCAGCACATACAAATACAACACTACGCCTGACACATGGAAGTCAGGGTTTGTTTAATTCCTTTACTGTAAACTACCAAATCAAACAATTGAATACAAACACAACACTAATCTAGCCAAGTCAGACAGTTATACTGTTTAGAAACCTCAATATACTAATTACAGTAACTTAAAGGAGAGAAGAGGCTTGTAAAAACCAGCAGAAAACTACAGGCAAGAAACTGATAACCCCACTCCACGGGTTTATTAACCTGCTTGCCGGGGACCGCGTGGTACTTTGTTCATGTAATTTCTTGGTCGAACGTTTCCGAGTCCACTGAAGTTACCTTTATCGGGGGTTACATTTAAATTGACCGAAACTTCTTAAATTTCTCGGTCATTTACTCCTGCCTCCGCTGAAGCTACATTATAATGTGTTACATTTCACCTTAACGGGGATCTTTTTAAATTTATCGGCTAAACACCCCTAACCCCGGTGAAATAATTTTGAACGCTCACGTTTCCACACCACGGTAAGCCTTTAGGCTAGACCGTAGGAGCGTCGGCGCGTTCTTTTTGGTTACCCAGAGCTTCCCCTGGAGGCCTAACCTCTGGGGTGAGAGGCCCCAACCATCGCCTCTAACAGTGGTAGCCACTCCATAACAAAATGCTACCTCCTTTTATTGTTTATTTTATTTTATTTTTTACAAGTCCCACCGTGCGGACTGTTCCAAGAAGTAACCTGGGTGTTAGCCAGGCCCTCAATCTACTAAACCCTTCATCACAAATTTAGGTGTACGGGGCTTTTCGTCACCCGCGCCAGTGACTTTCATTCAGGTTTACGGGGCTTTTCGTCACCCGCGCCAGTGACCTTCATTCACACACACACACACACACACACACATACAGTGGGAACTTATGCATTATTCAAGATATGCTCAACTATATTTACAAAATTGTGAGAAGTTAGGATATTGTTGTATGCAGAGTCAAAGTGCATACCATAACTCTTCATTACTTCTTTAGCTTTGTTAAGTACATTAATCCCGTTAGGAACAGGAGACTTGATGAAACAAGGTACGAAACCTTCATCTTTGGCTTTAATGAGAGCTTCGTTAAATTTTCTTTTTTGTATGCGAATACATTTGTACTCACAGACTCCGTACAGCTCCAGAAGAGTTTCTTTAATAAGGACACATAAAACATGTTTAAGTCCATCGTCGTCTGACATCACAGCAAACTTCGGTGCCTGTTTAGTCAGCAACTCATTCAGTGACTGGTTTTCTTCACACATTATATCGTTTGTAGTTTTAAATTCTGAGTTAATTTGAGCTAGCTTTTGGTTGTTTTCTAGAGACCATGTAATTTCAGCCAAGAGTTGAGAGTTTTGATTTTTTAACTGATTAT
The DNA here is from genome assembly GCA_963675035.1 of Allygus modestus. Classification (NCBI taxonomy): domain Eukaryota; kingdom Metazoa; phylum Arthropoda; class Insecta; order Hemiptera; family Cicadellidae; genus Allygus; species Allygus modestus. Next base: position 227,464,285 of record OY776111.1, read on the forward strand.
TTTCATGTTTGATTTTATAAACTCCATACTTTCTAATGGAAGGCAGGACTTCTTCAAAAACCCAGTATTTAAATGTTTTAGCAACTGGTAGTTTAGAGGAAAAAATCAACTCGTATAAACCCGGTTCTGATATAAAAACTACTTTAGAATCATGATAATTGAGTTGGGACCCATTTTGGGTCCCAACTACTTCCGGTTGAGTTGATTTGTATATTTCACTGATATGTGCTAGAAGAGCTTTTTTAGGGTTAGAGTAGCCCAGGATTTGAGCCACTTCTTTTCCATTGAACCAAGGATTATTTTCTCTGTCAAACAGGACAGCAACGGTCTGGTTATTAAATATATAAGAAGTTAAGTGAGACATTTTATATCAAGTAATGTGCAATAGTACAGATCAGAGCTACGTAAGGACACGTCTTACCTCGGCAGGAGCAGCGGCAAAAGTGACCGAGGCAGAGCGATTCGCGGGAGGGGAAAGTATAACTCATTATGGGTTAGGGGGTGTTTCGCCCCCCTTGCACTTCCAGTGTTGTTTTACTCAAGTCTTTGTTTTTTTAAGCCGAAAGGCAAGGTATCGTGATCATCATAAAATTTCCTCTTTGGTCCTGTGATTTTAAACTTTTTAATTTCGCTTACTGTTACAATATCTCTGTCTTTAGTCCTCCTGATTCTATTCTCTTCAATTTCTAAAACTTTAGCAGCTTCACTAAGGACCATCTTTTTCAATTGCTCAAAATTTAATGTTTCGGAGGTTTTTAGGTTGAGGGCGAGGCCCTTGATTTTACACACAGATTCTAGTTTTTGCTTTTTGGTTGACCAAACAAGGTATGCGTAAGTTTTAGGCCCCCCAGAAATAAACTCTACGATATAAGAGCCGGGCCCGTACTCGTCTACTAACTCATCACTCATTTTCCCGAGGTAATCTCCCGTAGGGACCCTGTACAGCCCTCCCCTGTATAAATAAATACATGAGTCCATGCCATAATACAAGACCTGCCCTCCAAGGGCATCCAAGTGTTCATAAAGTTTAAGTCTCGCCTGGGCAGTGGTGTAGGCCGCAATTGCAACATTTCCAGTTCTTAGAGCCTCATTGGCGTCATCAACATTCTGCCAATTAACTAATAAAACCTCTTGGTTAGTTATTTCAACAAACTTTACTTTTATTCCTGGTTGAGTTAACGATTTGAAAAATTCCTTAGAGTCTCTCACAATTGAAGTTTTGTCATGTTTTCGCGTTGACCAAACATGCCCCAAAATGAATTTAACATTAATTTAGCTACTGACCTGAGTCCTCCATTTTTAGCAATTTTGTCCTTGTCCAGTTGAATACCCTCACGCTCAAATAAATCAGAAACATACTTGTCTTTATCCTCCTGTGTTTTACACCAAGCGGGATACCCTGAAGCTTCCTGCTTTACTTTCAAGAATTTATTAATAAAATCTGTAAAAAGTCCACCTTTCTCGTATGTGGCAACTTCATACTCCCACTACTCATACATGTCCAAAACCACATAACCTTTCTCTACAGCTTTTCTAATTTCACCTATGGTTCATGTTCCTACCATTGCCCTTTCCTCACTATCATCAAAACATTCCCCTTGGTTTAAAGTCTCCTCGCAAGTTCTGCACAAAACAATTTATTATTCATTTTAGCGGGGAGTACGGGATGATACAAGTTGTAAGGAGGTAGAACCTTACATTTTAACAAGCCCTCTACTTCAAGACCTCTCTCTCGGCACTCATTTCCAACGTAAACAGTAGGATGACCCATGGGATACTTACAATATTTATTTACATATGGGTAGAGGGATCAGACATCAACATACTGGATTGTTTCTCCCTCTTCACATTTACAATACGTTTTAGTATTACCCATCCTACCTAGGATTAAGTGGAAGTGTGTTTAGAATGGACAGTTGGATCAGGTGATTTAATTTATTGTCCTTCTTCAAAGCTCTAAACTCACACTCCCACATTACTACAACTTCATAGCTATTAAATTTTGCCATTTAGGACTTGGTTCTCTCGTAACGGAGATGCAAACTGTTTGAAGGATCCTCCAGCAGAGGTTCTTCTCTGCTGTATTGATAACATTTCGGGCAGCCGTGCCAATAACACCCGTGAAACTCATAAATTCGCTCACCGTCAAACCCATCTACTTTCATTCCTTTAATTTTTACTTCTTTACCCCGGCCCGCATGTTGAATCTTTACTCCACGTTTCTCCTCCTCCCATGTTAGCCACTGTAAAGCAACGGCTGACTGATTGTCTGCAAGTCGGTACCCTGATTTTGGTATAAGTCCAATAGTATTTTCTTTTAAGAAGTTACGGCGGAAGGCCACGTTACATGCGCTGGCTATTGTTATAGCCTCAGGAAACGGATCTACGTTACACTCTTGAAGAAGCATGGCTCTAAATTTAATACACGCTTGAGCTAGGATTTCTACGTCTAAAATACAGTACTCCAAGATTTATTTTTGAAAATCAAACACGTAGTCTTCAGCGACTCGTTCGTCATACCATACATCAAAATCATCGTGTTTCTTTTCAAACATAGACTCGGGGCAATAGTATTTTTTGTCGGGCATAGGACCAATATAATTTTGGTTTGCCAGAGTGTTGAAAATATGCGGGAAGTAGCCCTTCTTTTTCTCGGGAGACAGGTCGAAGACTTTAGGGAGCGCAGAGAGGGCCATGGGAAAGTAGCTAATTGAGTCCACAAACCTTACGTTTGCTACTTCAATCAAAATAGCTTTAGTTCCCCGAGGCGTTATTTTTGGGGTAAATTTAGTATCTTCCACGATGTAGAATGAATTGGAAATCAAAACCCTGCCCGTTGTGGGCAATTACACAAACATCTTTAAATTTTTTAGAATTTCCATTACATAGTCCATAAACTGTTTTACCGGTTCTTTTTCAAATACCCTTTGCCGTTCCGAGCAAGTTTCACACTCACCCCCATTAATACATTTAAAGCAGTACAGTTGAGAAACGCACAAGTTTACTTTATGAACTTTCTGTTGAGGGCCCGTGGGAAGTGACTCGTCTTGGCGAGTCTCCAAGTCAAAGAAAATAAACAAAAAATTAAGCTCTTTCGGTGTTCTCCTATCTACCCTCATGAAACACTGATGCGCGGGGTCTTTGAACGCTTCGCAGGGTTTACAGTAAACTTCTCAGCATGCGTGAACTGTCTTACGTTTTTTTTTGGATAAATCATTTTGTTACAGTCGCGGCAGAACTTTATAGTTTTACAAACTTACCCTTGATGGGCTACTAAACACCGCTCGTTTTTGAATTCTTTTTGCTTTTTATTATGGTTAGTGTATGTAATTTAAGACGTTGAAGAATACTTGTAATACCATACTTATAAAAGCAGGATTCTTTCAATTTCGATTACTTTGGGAAACTTTCTATGCATTTAATTGTTTAGAAACCTCAATATACTAATTACAGTAACTTAAAGGAGAGAAGAGGCTTATAAACACAGACAAAAAAGCCATACCCCTATTCCAAGGGAAGCGAAACGCTCCCGTTTGATAACATTACACCGGAAGTTCTAGGTCCAATCTGGACCCACTTTGAACTGATTCTAAGTGTTAGACACAGCTAAACGTCGGGTCCAACGTGTTTGAATTAAATTAACGTTCTGAGAAAGAGACAGTAGGGTATTTTTGTAAAGTTAAAAAGGTACAGAGATTACACACTTTAGATTTCAGATGTGACTTTTTGTTGTAGTTAGTTGCTTGTAAAACTCTGTTACGATATACCAACAATCAGAATATATACCCTGTCTTAAATACCTGCAGTCTGCATTCACAAGTAAAAAGATTTTAATGATCAACACCAAAACTAAACTTAACGAGGAGTTGACCACATCAAAAACATGAACAAGAGTAAATCTAAGAAGACAACAAGCAGTGACATTCGTTCTTTATAAGGACAGCAATTATGCAGTGTTTTCTCCTCGGTAGTTTTATTTTTGTTTCCCCTGAAACCAGAGCAGCATCTCCCTTTGACGATGTTATTCCTTGGTCATTTGTATCCAAGTCCGGTGAAACGACGTGGTCGTCCTGCGGTTTTACGGTGTAATCTCTCGGTCAATTGTGTTCAAGTCCGGTGAAAAGGGTCTACCAGGGACCGAGATGTATTTTGACGGTGTAATCTCTTGGTCGATTGTGTTCAAGTTCAATGAAAAGTGTCTAACAGGGTTAAATTTAACTTGACAGTAACTTCTTAAATTTCCTTGTCAAACGTTTGTCGCCGGATCTGTTAAAACACCAGGGAAACATTTAACTGTGCCTAAATATTTTAAATTTCCCGGTCAAACATTTCCGAGTCCGCTAAAATCTGTTTACTGGGGACCGTGATGTATTTTGACGGTGTAATTTCTTGGTCGAACGTTTCCGAGTCCACTGAAGTTACTTTTATCGGGGGTTACATTTAAATTGACCTAACTTCTTAAATTTCTTTGCCAAACGTCTGTCACCGAGTCCGCTAAAACTGTCCACTAAGGAAACATTTAACTTTGCCTAAATATTTTAAATCCCCCGGTCAAACGTTTCCAAGTCCCCTCCCCTCGACGTTATCATGAGGATGGGTCACACGCTCTGTACTTCTCACATCAATATCAGTTATGGAGCCGGCTTGCACAGATTTTGTGGTATTCTCAAATTTTCACGCACCCTTACGGATGCTTAATGTTTGTCATCCGATACATGTTGTGTAGGTGACGCCTCACATGCACATCGTGTATCATTATTGACTCCTCCCTTGCCTCTGGGTCGATTAACGTGCAGATAGTTTGTGTGTGGTTTGATTGCCACGTTTGCCATTTGAACTTCTGCACTGGTTGGCTGGAAAAACTTTTTATAAAGGTACGTGTCAAATATCTTTAACTCCGGTGAAACCAGGGAGAATACAACTCGGCGGAAACCTTTCAAAATTCAGGGCCAGTGAAAACTGTCCAACTGAGACCATGATGTACATTTCCAGGAGCATTTTACATTTTCCGGCCAAACATTTTCGAGTCCTCTAAAACTGTCCACCAGGGACAATGATATACATTTTGCCAGGAATGTTTTAAATTTTACGGCCAAACATTCCCGAGTTCGCTAAAACTGTCTACCGGGGACCGATATGTATTTTGATGGTGCAATCTCTTGGCCGATTGTGTTCAAGTCCGATGAAAAGTATCTAACGGGGGCCGTAATGTATTTTGACGGTGTATTCTCTAGGTCAATTGTGTCCAAATCCTATGAAGATTGTCTACTGGGGACCGTGGTGTATTTCTATGGTGTGATATCTCGGTCAACTGTGTCCAAGTCCGATGAAAGGTGTCTACCGGGGACCGTGGTGTATTTTGACGGTGTAATATCTCGGTCAATTGTGTCCAAGTCCACTTAAATATAGTTTTTAGAGATCGTAGTGCACTTTGACAACACTTGAAGATTTGTTGCTTTTTAGTATGTAAATTAAGACGTAGTGATTAAAGGAATACTTTCAATTTATGCTTATGATAGCAGGATTACTTTGGGAGCTTTATATGCATTTAATTATTTACAAACCTCTATTAACTTAAGGTAGAGAAAAGGCTTGTAAACCCAGCAGAAATATATAGTCAAGAAAGCTATACTCTTACCATTTGATAACATACACTTGAAGATGGTCTACATGGTGGGTCATGTGGTTGGAGGTATGGGGAGCGAAACGTTCCCCTTCATAAGGATTCTAAGTGTTAAACTCTGCTACACTCTGGGTCACTGGTTTTGAATTAAAACTAATATGTAATACAGAGACAGGTGACTGCAGTTTACATTCACAAGTCAAAATATTGTAACCAATACCAGAACAACTAAAATTATCGAGGAGACACAACATGGACAAGAGTACATATCAACAGACAATTAAAGCATAAAATGCATTATTTATAAAGGCAATAATTATGCAGATAATCTAAGAACCTTGATCAGCCGTGTCTCATCGTTAGGTTATGTTATGCTCTGTTAAGTTAGGTTTGTGCATGGAAATATGAAACATCGTCAGTCGTAGTTAGGTTTATTGATGCAGGTTTAAGTTAGGTTTGTCGATGCCAATTTTGGACATCAACAACGCGCGCGATGTTGATGTCCAAAAATTGGCATCGACAAACCTAACTTAAACCTGCATCAATAAACCTAACTACGACTGACGATGTTTCATATTTCCATGCACAAACCTAACTTAACAGAGCATAACATAACCTAACGATGAGACACGGCTGATCAAGGTTCTTAGATTATCTGCATAATTATTGCCTTTATAAATAATGCATTTTATGCTTTAATTGCTGTTGATATGTACTCTTGTCCATGTTGTGTCTCCTCGATAATTTTAGTTGTTCTGGTATTGGTTACAATATTTTGACTTGTGAATGTAAACTGCAGTCACCTGTCTCTGTATTACATATTAGTTTTAATTCAAAACCAGTGACCCAGAGTGTAGCAGAGTCTAACACTTAGAATCCTTATGAAGGGGAACGTTTCGCTCCCCATACCTCCAACCACATGACCCACCATGTAGACCATCTTCAAGTGTATGTTATCAAATGGTAAGAGTATAGCTTTCTTGACTATATATTTCTGCTGGGTTTACAAGCCTTTTCTCTACCTTAAGTTAATAGAGGTTTGTAAATAATTAAATGCATATAAAGCTCCCAAAGTAATCCTGCTATCATAAGCATAAATTGCAAGTATTCCTTTAATCACTACGTCTTAATTTACATACTAAAAAGCAACAAATCTTCAAGTGTTGTCAAAGTGCACTACGATCTCTAAAAACTATATTTAAGTGGACTTGGACACAATTGACCGAGATATTACACCGTCAAAATACACCACGGTCCCCGGTAGACACCTTTCATCGGACTTGGACACAGTTGACCGAGATATCACACCATAGAAATACACCACGGTCCCCAGTAGACAATCTTCATAGGATTTGGACACAATTGACCTAGAGAATACACCGTCAAAATACATTACGGCCCCCGTTAGATACTTTTCATCGGACTTGAACACAATCGGCCAAGAGATTGCACCATCAAAATACATATCGGTCCCCGGTAGACAGTTTTAGCGAACTCGGGAATGTTTGGCCGTAAAATTTAAAACATTCCTGGCAAAATGTATATCATTGTCCCTGGTGGACAGTTTTAGAGGACTCGAAAATGTTTGGCCGGAAAATGTAAAATGCTCCTGGAAATGTACATCATGGTCTCAGTTGGACAGTTTTCACTGGCCCTGAATTTTGAAAGGTTTCCGCCGAGTTGTATTCTCCCTGGTTTCACCGGAGTTAAAGATATTTGACACGTACCTTTATAAAAAGTTTTTCCAGCCAACCAGTGCAGAAGTTCAAATGGCAAACGTGGCAATCAAACCACACACAAACTATCTGCACGTTAATCGACCCAGAGGCAAGGGAGGAGTCAATAATGATACACGATGTGCATGTGAGGCGTCACCTACACAACATGTATCGGATGACAAACATTAAGCATCCGTAAGGGTGCGTGAAAATTTGAGAATACCACAAAATCTGTGCAAGCCGGCTCCATAACTGATATTGATGTGAGAAGTACAGAGCGTGTGACCCATCCTCATGATAACGTCGAGGGGAGGGGACTTGGAAACGTTTGACCGGGGGATTTAAAATATTTAGGCAAAGTTAAATGTTTCCTTAGTGGACAGTTTTAGCGGACTCGGTGACAGACGTTTGGCAAAGAAATTTAAGAAGTTAGGTCAATTTAAATGTAACCCCCGATAAAAGTAACTCCAGTGGACTCGGAAACGTTCGACCAAGAAATTACACCGTCAAAATACATCACGGTCCCCAGTAAACAGATTTTAGCGGACTCGGAAATGTTTGACCGGGAAATTTAAAATATTTAGGCACAGTTAAATGTTTCCCTGGTGTTTTAACAGATCCGGCGACAAACGTTTGACAAGGAAATTTAAGAAGTTACTGTCAAGTTAAATTTAACCCTGTTAGACACTTTTCATTGAACTTGAACACAATCGACCAAGAGATTACACCGTCAAAATACATCTCGGTCCCTGGTAGACCCTTTTCACCGGACTTGAACACAATTGACCGAGAGATTACACCGTAAAACCGCAGGACGACCACGTCGTTTCACCGGACTTGGATACAAATGACCAAGGAATAACATCGTCAAAGGGAGATGCTGCTCTGGTTTCAGGGGAAACAAAAATAAAACTACCGAGGAGAAAACACTGCATAATTGCTGTCCTTATAAAGAACGAATGTCACTGCTTGTTGTCTTCTTAGATTTACTCTTGTTCATGTTTTTGATGTGGTCAACTCCTCGTTAAGTTTAGTTTTGGTGTTGATCATTAAAATCTTTTTACTTGTGAATGCAGACTGCAGGTATTTAAGACAGGGTATATATTCTGATTGTTGGTATATCGTAACAGAGTTTTACAAGCAACTAACTACAACAAAAAGTCACATCTGAAATCTAAAGTGTGTAATCTCTGTACCTTTTTAACTTTACAAAAATACCCTACTGTCTCTTTCTCAGAACGTTAATTTAATTCAAACACGTTGGACCCGACGTTTAGCTGTGTCTAACACTTAGAATCAGTTCAAAGTGGGTCCAGATTGGACCTACAACTTCCGGTGTAATGTTATCAAACGGGAGCGTTTCGCTTCCCTTGGAATAGGGGTATGGCTTTTTTGTCTGTGTTTATAAGCCTCTTCTCTCCTTTAAGTTACTGTAATTAGTATATTGAGGTTTCTAAACAATTAAATGCATAGAAAGTTTCCCAAAGTAATCGAAATTGAAAGAATCCTGCTTTTATAAGTATGGTATTACAAGTATTCTTCAACGTCTTAAATTACATACACTAACCATAATAAAAAGCAAAAAGAATTCAAAAACGAGCGGTGTTTAGTAGCCCATCAAGGGTAAGTTTGTAAAACTATAAAGTTCTGCCGCGACTGTAACAAAATGATTTATCCAAAAAAAAACGTAAGACAGTTCACGCATGCTGAGAAGTTTACTGTAAACCCTGCGAAGCGTTCAAAGACCCCGCGCATCAGTGTTTCATGAGGGTAGATAGGAGAACACCGAAAGAGCTTAATTTTTTGTTTATTTTCTTTGACTTGGAGACTCGCCAAGACGAGTCACTTCCCACGGGCCCTCAACAGAAAGTTCATAAAGTAAACTTGTGCGTTTCTCAACTGTACTGCTTTAAATGTATTAATGGGGGTGAGTGTGAAACTTGCTCGGAACGGCAAAGGGTATTTGAAAAAGAACCGGTAAAACAGTTTATGGACTATGTAATGGAAATTCTAAAAAATTTAAAGATGTTTGTGTAATTGCCCACAACGGGCAGGGTTTTGATTTCCAATTCATTCTACATCGTGGAAGATACTAAATTTACCCCAAAAATAACGCCTCGGGGAACTAAAGCTATTTTGATTGAAGTAGCAAACGTAAGGTTTGTGGACTCAATTAGCTACTTTCCCATGGCCCTCTCTGCGCTCCCTAAAGTCTTCGACCTGTCTCCCGAGAAAAAGAAGGGCTACTTCCCGCATATTTTCAACACTCTGGCAAACCAAAATTATATTGGTCCTATGCCCGACAAAAAATACTATTGCCCCGAGTCTATGTTTGAAAAGAAACACGATGATTTTGATGTATGGTATGACGAACGAGTCGCTGAAGACTACGTGTTTGATTTTCAAAAATAAATCTTGGAGTACTGTATTTTAGACGTAGAAATCCTAGCTCAAGCGTGTATTAAATTTAGAGCCATGCTTCTTCAAGAGTGTAACGTAGATCCGTTTCCTGAGGCTATAACAATAGCCAGCGCATGTAACGTGGCCTTCCGCCGTAACTTCTTAAAAGAAAATACTATTGGACTTATACCAAAATCAGGGTACCGACTTGCAGACAATCAGTCAGCCGTTGCTTTACAGTGGCTAACATGGGAGGAGGAGAAACGTGGAGTAAAGATTCAACATGCGGGCCGGGGTAAAGAAGTAAAAATTAAAGGAATGAAAGTAGATGGGTTTGACGGTGAGCGAATTTATGAGTTTCACGGGTGTTATTGGCACGGCTGCCCGAAATGTTATCAATACAGCAGAGAAGAACCTCTGCTGGAGGATCCTTCAAACAGTTTGCATCTCCGTTACGAGAGAACCAAGTCCTAAATGGCAAAATTTAATAGCTATGAAGTTGTAGTAATGTGGGAGTGTGAGTTTAGAGCTTTGAAGAAGGACAATAAATTAAATCACCTGATCCAACTGTCCATTCTAAACACACTTCCACTTAATCCTAGGTAGGATGGGTAATACTAAAACGTATTGTAAATGTGAAGAGGGAGAAACAATCCAGTATGTTGATGTCTGATCCCTCTACCCATATGTAAATAAATATTGTAAGTATCCCATGGGTCATCCTACTGTTTACGTTGGAAATGAGTGCCGAGAGAGAGGTCTTGAAGTAGAGGGCTTGTTAAAATGTAAGGTTCTACCTCCTTACAACTTGTATCATCCCGTACTCCCCGCTAAAATGAATAATAAATTGTTTTGTGCAGAACTTGCGGGGAGACTTTAAACCAAGGGGAATGTTTTGATGATAGTGAGGAAAGGGCAATGGTAGGAACATGAACCATAGGTGAAATTAGAAAAGCTGTAGAGAAAGGTTATGTGGTTTTGGACATGTATGAGTAGTGGGAGTATGAAGTTGCCACATACGAGAAAGGTGGACTTTTTACAGATTTTATTAATAAATTCTTGAAAGTAAAGCAGGAAGCTTCAGGGTATCCCGCTTGGTGTAAAACACAGGAGGATAAAGACAAGTATGTTTCTGATTTATTTGAGCGTGAGGGTATTCAACTGGACAAGGACAAAATTGCTAAAAATGGAGGACTCAGGTCAGTAGCTAAATTAATGTTAAATTCATTTTGGGGCATGTTTGGTCAACGCGAAAACATGACAAAACTTCAATTGTGAGAGACTCTAAGGAATTTTTCAAATCGTTAACTCAACCAGGAATAAAAGTAAAGTTTGTTGAAATAACTAACCAAGAGGTTTTATTAGTTAATTGGCAGAATGTTGATGACGCCAATGAGGCTCTAAGAACTGGAAATGTTGCAATTGCGGCCTACACCACTGCCCAGGCGAGACTTAAACTTTATGAACACTTGGATGCCCTTGGAGGGCAGGTCTTGTATTATGGCATGGACTCATGTATTTATTTATACAGGGGAGGGCTGTACAGGGTCCCTACGGGAGATTACCTCGGGAAAATGAGTGATGAGTTAGTAGACGAGTACGGGCCCGGCTCTTATATTGTAGAGTTTATTTCTGGGGGGCCTAAAACTTACGCATACCTTGTTTGGTCAACCAAAAAGCAAAAACTAGAATCTGTGTGTAAAATCAAGGGCCTCGCCCTCAACCTAAAAACCTCCGAAACATTAAATTTTGAGCAATTGAAAAAGATGGTCCTTAGTGAAGCTGCTAAAGTTTTAGAAATTGAAGAGAATAGAATCAGGAGGACTAAAGACAGAGATATTGTAACAGTAAGCGAAATTAAAAAGTTTAAAATCACAGGACCAAAGAGGAAATTTTATGATGATCACGATACCTTGCCTTTCGGCTTAAAAAAACAAAGACTTGAGTAAAACAACACTGGAAGTGCAAGGGGGGCGAAACACCCCCTAACCCATAATGAGTTATACTTTCCCCTCCCGCGAATCGCTCTGCCTCGGTCACTTTTGCCGCTGCTCCTGCCGAGGTAAGACGTGTCCTTACGTAGCTCTGATCTGTACTATTGCACATTACTTGATATAAAATGTCTCACTTAACTTCTTATATATTTAATAACCAGACCGTTGCTGTCCTGTTTGACAGAGAAAATAATCCTTGGTTCAATGGAAAAGAAGTGGCTCAAATCCTGGGCTACTCTAACCCTAAAAAAGCTCTTCTAGCACATATCAGTGAAATATACAAATCAACTCAACCGGAAGTAGTTGGGACCCAAAATGGGTCCCAACTCAATTATCATGATTCTAAAGTAGTTTTTATATCAGAACCGGGTTTATACGAGTTGATTTTTTCCTCTAAACTACCAGTTGCTAAAACATTTAAATACTGGGTTTTTGAAGAAGTCCTGCCTTCCATTAGAAAGTATGGAGTTTATAAAATCAAACATGAAAATAATCAGTTAAAAAATCAAAACTCTCAATTCTTGGCTGAAATTACATGGTCTCTAGAAAACAACCAAAAGCTAGCTCAAATTAACTCAGAATTTAAAACTACAAACGATATAATGTGTGAAGAAAACCAGTCACTGAATGAGTTGCTGACTAAACAGGCACCGAAGGTTGCTGTGATGTCAGACGACGATGGACTTAAACATGTTTTATGTGTCCTTATTAAAGAAACTCTTCTGGAGCTGTACGGAGTCTGTGAGTACAAATGTATTCGCATACAAAAAAGAAAATTTAACGAAGCTCTCATTAAAGCCAAAGATGAAGGTTTCGTACCTTGTTTCATCAAGTCTCCTGTTCCTAACGGGATTAATGTACTTAACAAAGCTAAAGAAGTAATGAAGAGTTATGGTATGCACTTTGACTCTGCATACAACAATATCCTAACTTCTCACAATTTTGTAAATATAGTTGAGCATATCTTGAATAATGCATAAGTTCCCACTGTATGTGTGTGTGTGTGTGTGTGTGTGTGAATGAAGGTCACTGGCGCGGGTGACGAAAAGCCCCGTAAACCTGAATGAAAGTCACTGGCGCGGGTGACGAAAAGCCCCGTACACCTAAATTTGTGATGAAGGGTTTAGTAGATTGAGGGCCTGGCTAACACCCAGGTTACTTCTTGGAACAGTCCGCACGGTGGGACTTGTAAAAAATAAAATAAAATAAACAATAAAAGGAGGTAGCATTTTGTTATGGAGTGGCTACCACTGTTAGAGGCGATGGTTGGGGCCTCTCACCCCAGAGGTTAGGCCTCCAGGGGAAGCTCTGGGTAACCAAAAAGAACGCGCCGACGCTCCTACGGTCTAGGCTAAAGGCTTACCGTGGTGTGGACACGTGAGCGTTCAAAATTATTTCACCGGGGTTAGGGGTGTTTAGCCGATAAATTTAAAAAGATCCCCGTTAAGGTGAAATGTAACACATTATAATGTAGCTTCAGCGGAGGCAGGAGTAAATGACCGAGAAATTTAAGAAGTTTCGGTCAATTTAAATGTAACCCCCGATAAAGGTAACTTCAGTGGACTCGGAAACGTTCGACCAAGAAATTACATGAACAAAGTACCACGCGGTCCGCGGCAAGCAGGTTAATAAACCCGTGGAGTGGGGTTATCAGTTTCTTGCCTGTAGTTTTCTGCTGGTTTTTACAAGCCTCTTCTCTCCTTTAAGTTACTGTAATTAGTATATTGAGGTTTCTAAACAGTATAACTGTCTGACTTGGCTAGATTAGTGTTGTGTTTGTATTCAATTGTTTGATTTGGTAGTTTACAGTAAAGGAATTAAACAAACCCTGACTTCCATGTGTCAGGCGTAGTGTTGTATTTGTATGTGCTGGGTAACAGTAATCTTACTTTCTATTCTTGTTCTTTTGGTTAGAGTAGTGTTTTCTACCTTCCTTAGAGTTAACTTTTGGTAACTTGTAGTTCTGATTTGACTTGCGTAGTTTGTGTGTTAGTGTTTTTCTGACTTGCGTAGTGATAGAGGTACCGTGTCACGGAGTGCCCGGGGTCCTAGACGGTGGAGACTCGATGGATCTAGGCTGAAACACTGGCCGCAGGGAAACGTTTGACTTGGAAGTATCTGACCGAAGGATTTAAAACGTTGCAGGCCAAGTACATCAAGGCCCCCGGAGCAGTTTTTAGCGGTATTGGGTACGATTGGTCAAGTTATTACGCCGTCGAAATACACCACGGCCCTGGCAAACAATTAAACGGACTTTGAAATATTTTGACCGGGAAATTTAAATGATGGGAAAATAAAATGTACTCACACAAGTGCAGCTGTTCAACAATCCTCCAGCCACAGGCCTCTGGCAGTTGCAATATATGAGTGGTTGAATCGGTCGGCTGGTAGAATACCCGAGCGGGACTTTAAACTGTTACCGCACGTTTGCCTCGAGAGCTTGAGGGTGCCATCTCTGTCAAACAAGAACAGAATTGTAAACAATCCGTGGTTTAAAGCAAAATATATTGCTGGGATTTTAGAATATAAAAATATGGAAACGCTAATAATAGCAGTTTTAGTTACAATGAAAAAAAGAACAATATTTATTAATGAATAATGTATCCGTCTTTTATAATCTCATTTACTTATCGTAATGCATTATTCGCAATACCTCCTTCCTTCCCAACGGTATTATGGACTGTAGTGCTGAATTGTAGTTTTTTCTGTGCTAAAATATAATATTGTGTTGAATAAGGTAGGGGGCATTTATTTTTACAATGTTGTCAAGTAATTTATTGTCAGAACAGATTTGTTTAAGAAAAAGTTTAGTTAGGCTAAGCGGAGTGTTCATCATGAAGTGAGCTTGACTGGTTCAGGATGAGCAGAGTTTGTGTGTTGAAGGGAGTTGGTGATTGACCAATCGTCACTCCACAGTAATTCTAACTCTAAAATTCCACCGTCTTCAGGTTTTTGGCATTATAAAACTTTCCTTATTATGTTTACTTTCAGTTTATTTGGTAAGGTATGTTGTCTTACCTCCCAAGCGATACTGTCCAGCGGAAGCTTAACACTTTTAGAAGTCTCCGACAAAGGTAAATGATTCCCCAGGGGAGGTAGAAACCTCTAACTAATAATATAGATAAATATCTTACCTTAACAGCGACAATCTCTCCAAGATGGTGTTGTGATAAACCCGCAAGCATCACAGTGTAAAACCAGATTAAACGCTTTAGGATCTGAGAGAGTATCTGGCATGGTATATTTTATACAATGAAACAGTAAACACCCTAAAGTGAAGTAATATAGGCGCTGTGGTCCACTGTAGGTCACCACTGTCTTTCACTGTAGGTTTGGGCTCAATACTTAAAAGCTGATGTTTGTTTAGAAATGCACTACATATATGTTCAAGACACAGAGTGATGGTACCATAGACACTGCCTGACTATATAATCGCCACCACTCCTCTCGGATTTATTCTGGGTTGTATTTTTCTTTGTTCTATTACAGCTTAGTTTGTAGTTTTAAAAAATTCCCCCTGTGGGAGTTTGCCTTACTTAGCCAAGATCATGCTATGTTCCCTGCAATGTCCTTTGGGAGATTTTTGGGGGCATAATTCAAAGCAACGCTGAATCAATTACCAGCAGTGACACGTTTAGAGTAGATGTAGCACGGATAAACATTCCAGTAGGTAAAAGAAGGGCAAGACCCGACTTTTACAATACCTTTGATGAAGAACCTAAAGAGGGAATCGAACCCGGGACCTCCTGAACCGTAGTCCAAGGCGCTAACCACTAGACCACCGCGTTCCCCCCGATTATGCTGCGAGATTTAAGGTATTTATTAGTACCCCTTCAATTATTTTGATACTTGCCCGCAGTACAGAGGTTAAGTTTTTTGTAAGATGTAAAGGATGTTAACAAGTACATACATACCAAATTTCATTAAAATCGGCCAAGCCGTTCTTGGGATATTGATTTTTAAAATATAGCTCCTTCAATCTTTTGATACTTTCCCGCAGTACGAGTTTAAGTTTTTTTTAAATAGTAGCGGAGGTTAACAGGTACCTATATACCAAGTTTCATTAAAATCGGCCAAGCCGTTCTCAATATATTAAATTTTAAAGTTTTACACCCTCCATCATCCCCTAAGCAACCCTCTTCTACCCTCAAACAAAATTGAAGGTTAGAGGATGTTAACAAGTATCCACATGTCAAGTTTTAATTATATCGTCTCACCCGTTCTTAAGATATTGATTTTTAAAGCATGACTCCTTCAATTATTTTGATACTACCTGCAGTACAGAGTTTAGGTTTTTGTAATATGTAGCGGAGGTTAACAGGTACATACATGCCAAGTTTCGTGAAAATCGGCCAAGCCGTTCTTGAGATATTTAATTTTGAAAATTTGCCCCTTCATTTTTTGAGATGCATCCCGCAATATTTTGGTTAAGACTTTTCATATGGGTAGATACCCCCCTGGAGTGCCTACACTACGTAGTAGGCAGTTTTCTGGGGTCAAAATGACTCTAGGACCCACCGTTTTCGAGATATAAGCGATTTTTAGTTTTTTGGCAACACTTTCTTGCGATATATACATGTAATAGTTTTATATTTTGAGTTAGCGGCACTTTCTGGTATATATACATGTAATGGTTTTATATAATGGTTTGGCGGTACTTGCTTGCGAAATATACATTGCCATAGGTTGGTAACACATCGTAGCGTGACGTAATATATACATATAATAATTTTAGATAGTTTGACATAATACATATAATAATTTTGCGTAACTGATTTAGGTTTATAGGTAGCGTTTAGAGTGGCAACACTGGCTAAGTGAGGTTAGATAGCCACTTACCTTTCTGGTGATGGTATATTATACACTATTATGGTACGTATATATATGATTATACACTGTAGTATTATATATGGTACATATAATTATATATGATACATATAATTATGTATGGTACATTAGCTCTGCTAAGTTGGTAACACTTTGGAGGGAAAAATCTGGAGGGAAGAAAAGTGAGGTTAGGTTTGGCGCCAATTTTTTTTTGGCGCGCAAATTTGGCGGGAACGCCACCATGGGCGCCGCCATCTTGAATCACGTGACCTAATTAGACCAATCAGAAGCCAGATTTTAGGCCCATAAGACCCCATGTTGGGACCCATCTCCCGCGCAGCCTACTAAAGTCAATAATGCAATAATGGAACACCATTGTAACTAATACAAGATAGATCAGGTAGTTTTTTATAGAGACTGAAAACAGTCAAACAGCCCACGAAATGAATTAAGAAAATCTTTAACTGTTTTATTTGCCTAACTTAATAACGAGTTCGCACGCAGCACGCTAACGTGAGGGAAGTGAATTTCCACAAATCTTTTAAAAATCAAAACCAGTGTAAAAACATACATTTATTCCACTTTTAATGAAATCTGAAAAAATCGATTTTTTTGCTGCTCTGATGCTCCTGGTTTCATTTACCTGCAATGCTAGGAATACAATTTTGCGCATTATAAGGTTGGGATAAGGTCCAATCAGGCTTTAAAGTAAGCGCCAGGTTGCTGGGGATGATACAAATATAACAACAAATTAATAACATGCTTTCTAATGTAAAAACCCCATAAGACAACGTACCGTGTTTAGCCGATATACATTTTCTTTAATAGCTCGGTATATATTTATGCTAGAATGACAAGAGAGGGCTTAAAACTTTCGCTTCACTAAGTCCCATATTAATACATTGATTACGTTTACGTTCGGAGCTTGTCTGACCCTTTTTGGCCCAAAAACTCGAAATTTGAAAGAATAATCCCCAAAAAAGGGGTTTAGAGTTGTCCGATTGTTTTGCCCAACGAACTTTTCCAACTGGTTATAGAAAGGAATGTCCCAACCAAATTTGAAGTAAATAGAACAAAAATGAAACCGCTAGAGTGCACACACACACACACACACACACACACACACACACACACACACACACACACACACACACACACACACACACACACACACACACACACACACACACACACACACACACACACACACACACACACACACACACACACACACACACACACACACACACACACACACACACACACACATATATATACATATATATAATTTTGAACGACCCCAAAACGTGTTCAGGGCGTCACGTTAGGAACTTCTTTGGTGGTCCCGGGCTCAAGTTTCACCGCGCGGGTCATGCTAATAGTTCAATTTCCATAGGAATTTCACTAATATTAGAGCTGATATTTTACTGACGCAAATCCGAAGTGCCCAAAACACACACAGCATTAGTGTGATACAATGATAACATTTTTAGCAAATACTTTAAATATAATATTATAAGGAAACATACAGCTTAAATTCAACGTTTAGAACAATAAAATTAAACGTTATATGTGTGGTTTAAAAGAAAACAAACTGTACAGTTTTATAAATATTTGTGTGCAGTTGACGTAAAAAAATAATATAGGTTATGCAATCAACCTCTAGGAAACCAGAACTATTGGGAACGTCAGGTAAGATGAGTCCAAGTGAGATAAACAAAGAACTCGGTCTGTAAAGGGCTGAGGAAATACTCATTAGCACCAGGGATTACATCTCCATCGCAGTGCCGAGAGAAGTTATTCCTATATTTGTGGTAAACTTTACGAGTTCCGTATATTTGTTTTCGGGGAAAAGTATTTTAATATCTGAATGGTATTTTTTATATTTATCTCTCCTGCTGTAATATATACAGGATGTCTCATAACTCTATGGACAAAGGTATATACAGCAGTATCATTCCTTGGATTAAGATAAACACATTTTATTAAGGTCTCCATGACTAGTTTTCTTTTTGTCGGACTCTAGGAGTTTTTCACTTAGATTTTCGCAATAGATTTTAAATTCTCTCTTACTTAATGATCAACTTAATTCAAACTTTTGTTGACTAACTTATTTGTGTTAGTTTAATTTAAATTGTGTTAAATAATATGTGTTGAACTAACATTGACCAGTAGATGTTATTTTAAACATGTAGCTACCTAACCCTTGAGGTTTTTTCCCTTTAAAACCATTATCTTTAGCAAATTAGTATGTTGTAATTCCTCCAAAAAAGGACTTGGGTGAGCAGTCCTAAAAAGATTTACTAGCAGGTATCCTATTTTATTTGGGCTACATCCTACATTATATTCTACAAACAGTATTACTGTTTATTGATTAAGGAGGTTTGAAAGGGAGAAAGTCAGTGACATTATTCTATTAATATTTAATTGCATTTTATAACATTTCAGCAAGGAAAGAAATGCTTATCCCACCACTGGTAATACGTTATTTAGTGCTGTGTTGTTCGGCACGGTGCCCGGTTGGTAAACTAAATGATACAAAGAGTACTGTCTTTTTTATGAATCATAATATAACATTTCGGAGAAATATTTTGATAAACTGTAAAAATGTATAACCTGTGTTAAATAATTTTTAAACTGTAAAATAAAACTATTTAATCCAAATAATCACTTAAAAACTAATGCTATTAAATATACAACCCATGATACTTGGTATGTAATTCTTCTTGCACGTTGAACCCGTTTTGGTTTAAGTCTGTCGGCTTCATTTCCTTAAGTGAGATTACTGCTCTAGTACTGGCAGCTCATATCCGGCTGGTTAAGATGAAGACGGTTCGTTGCTTGTGCAAGTTAAGCAGCTAAATAGCTAAATGGCAAACAGCAATTGCAGTCAGTTCGACGGGTTCGAAGGATCGAGCATCAATTACACGATCGATAATAACGTAGCAATAAGAATATAAAGGCTTTACGAATAAATCATCATATTTGTTTTTAATATTAGTAAAATTTGTTTGACTTAGTTATGTGTTTGAAAGTAAATACTATCTTAGGAATCAAGCTATTATTACTTATCTTTGAATTCCAACGTAAATAATAACGTGATTCTCTTATGTCGTGACAGACCTTATATCCTTATGTGTGAAGTCGCTTTTAGTATAACCGATACGATAAAAAATAACAATATACTCGTACCAAAATAAATGAAAAAATACTCTCTTCAGCTCATAATTCAACCCAGATTCAGTCGTTCGCAACCAATGTTCAGTTGGCAGCCAGCTTCACATAAAATTAGTTAGTAGTGGTGAATTACCGGGGAGGCATACTATTCGGCACTTTTTTCCCATGTTATTCTTATGGGGAGCCGTTTTTGCGCCGACGCCAGCTCCCGCCTTACACAAGTTTCCTTGTTAGCCTGTACTAATGTCCAACCCTTGCCTATATTAAAAATATTTTCCCAATCCCCATCCCTCCTCTATATTTTTAAAAATTAATTTTCAAATTCAGGCTAAAAAACCATCTTTAGTGTTTATGGTCCGATTTGTCTGCAATTTGGATATGTTATTGTCCTAGGCAAATGTTTTAATAAATTCCACTTACATTTCCCAAATTCACTATAACGGTCAAATTAAAAAATATTTTTTGAAAAATACTATAGTGCCAATTGCCACCTTCTTTATTAACTGTCCGATTTGTCTTCAATTTGGATATGTTATTGTCCTAGGCAAGTGGTTTAATAAATTCCACTTACATATCCCAAATTCACTATTACGGTCAAATTAAAAAATATTTTTGAAAAATACTGCCAATTGCCAACTTCTTTATTTACTGTCCGATTTATTTAAAATTTGGATATGCTATTGACCTAGGCAAGTGTTTTAATAAATTCCACTTACATATCCCAAATTCACTATTACGGTCAAATTAAAAAATATTTTTGAAAAATACTGCCAATTGCCAACTTCTTTATTTATTGTCCGATTTGTTTAGAATTTAGATATGTTATTGTCCTAGGCAAGTGTTTTAATAAATTCCACTTACAATTCCCAAATTCACTATTACGGTCAAATTAAAAAATATTTTTGAAAAATACTGCCAATTGCCAACTTCTTTATTTACTGTCCGATTTGTTTAAAATTTAGATATGTTATTGTTATAGGCAAGTGTTTTAATAAATTAGCCTTACATTTCCCAAATTCACTATTACAGTCAAATTAAAAAAATATTTTTGAAAAATACTGCCAATTGCCAACTTGTTTATTTACTGTCCGATTTGTTTAAAATTTGGATATGTTATTGTTGTAGGCTAGTGTATATGCACCATCCACATTTTACAAATATTGCGGTTAAATTTTAAAAAATTTGGAAAAACACTGCCAATTGGCAACTTCTTTATTTATGGTCTGATTTGTTTAAAACTTGGATATGTTATTGTCGTAGGCAAGTGTTTTAATAAATTACACTTACATTTCCCAAATTCACTATTACAGTCAAATTAAAAATTATTTTTGAAAAATACTGCCAATTGCCAACTTCTTTATTTACTGTCCGATTTGTTTAAAATTTGGATATGTTATTGTTGTAGGCTAGTGTATATGCACCATCCACATTTTACAAATTCAATATTGCGGTTAAATTTTAAATAAAATTTGGAAAAATACTGCCAATTGGCAACTTCTTTATTTATGGTCTGACTTGTTTAAAATTTATATATGTCATTATTCTAGGCTAGTGTATATGTACACACCATCCACATTTGACAAATTAACTATAATGGTCAAATTAAAAAAATATTTTGAAAAATATACCAACAATTTAAAACTTCTTTATTTACTGTCTGATTTGATTTATTTTCGGATATGTTATAGCTCTTATATAGGCAACAAGACCACACTACCACACGTTCCATTACCCCCTACAATACAGTATATTGTCTTTTTTGTTTGTTTATTTTGCTGTAATCCCAAAACTGACTTTGCTGTTTATTGTCCGATTTGCCTACACTTTGGATATTGTCCTAAGCAGTTATTGTCTGATTTATTTTTGGATATGTTATAGCCCCCAACTATTATATCTAAAATTACAATATTATTTCCACCTATAATACAGTTGATGTGTTGTTTGTTTTGCCGCAACCTAAAAACTAACATTGGTATTTGTGTTTTTACAAAACTATATTTTGCGGTTGGATTAAAAAAAAATAAATGCAAGCTTATTATATTTGCCACAAGCTTATTATATACATCCAGCTGTTATATTTGCCACATTTCCAATATTGTTGTGACCCTCTCAACTACCTCTCATTGTAATATAATAAGTAATAAATATCCACAAAATATTTATGGTCAGAACTGCCTAAATGTTGGATATGTTTTAAGCCAATGCGATAACAAAAAATAAATTTTTAAAACCCAAAACAACTAAACACAAAACACTAATCTTTCTTTGTGCTTGTTTGGAGTAGTCTTTATTTTATCCAACTTAATTTTAATTTTGTAGTTAAAATCAAACTTCCCACATTCTAGCTCCCTTTCCAGCCAATGGTTGGAGACATAAAGGTTACGAATATTTTCAAACTGTACAATATATCTTTTTCTACCCCTATGTTGGACTTGTTTAATAGCGCTTATTAATAATTCCGCACCATATTCCAAATCCTCCAGTCTACTACATTCTTTAAATTTAACGTTGCCTTTAATATCTTGCATCTCTATGTCTTCTTGTCCAACATCATCCCACTCATTGTTACGGAAACTTAGGTTTTCTATTTTTGGAAAGGAATTGCCATAAAATGTTGCGGTTCCGTTAGTGTTAAAGCTTGCAAGTGGCTCGTTGGTAGGTAGATAAATAATGTCCAAATCACCACTGTATGGCAACACGCTATAACCTTGCCTATTCTTATTTATCTGTATAAACACAGTTTTACAGACACCTTTAACATAGTATACACCCCTCTGTCCATCCTTTTCTGCCAACACCCCCACAAACTTGTTGTTTACTACAAACGCATACACCATATAATGTCCATAATGCTCTAGATCCTCCCAACGTCGCAGGAAGTAATCTTTTAATTTATCCTCTCTTTCCCTTCTTTCTTGTTCTTTAGCCAACTGTGCTTTGTATTCCTCTGCAACAGTATTTTCCACATATTCCAATTTACGCTTATTACTGTCAATGTCTTCTAATTCCAATTTCCTCTTTTTGGAACAACTCTCTAAGAAAGGCTTGGAAAGTGGCTCTATTTCTTTAATAGTGTATGGGTACAGTTTATTGGTCCGGCTTCTTAAAACGTAGGGAGTAAGGTTAGGACTTTCCACTAAGCCTAATTCTTCTAAATTGATGTGTTTAGGTATAGTGGAGAAAGGTGTATTTGATTTTGTAAAACATGTGCCCCCAGATTTGATGTAACACTTATGCTTTACACTTATGGCATCAGGAAACTCCTCTATTACCTCTACATAGTTAGTTGGTAAACAGTTAAAGCTAAATGCAGATAGAGCATACTTTATTAACTTTTCCCTTTGTGTGTTTTTTTTTGGCAGTTTTAGTTGTACTCCAGTTATCTTCTTCGTATTACTATTACCCCAATATGCGTATTGTAATAAATCGTTAAACACTAAACAACAACTGTTTTGTAATTGATTGGCAACTTTCACCCACATCTTATGCAGAGGTACAGCATAGAATGGAGCATTTTGAAAGTACCGTTTGTTGTCTTCTATTAGACTTAAACAATCTCTTAAAGGTTCAAACCCTTTACCAAAACCTCTACAATAGTTATAGATTGTTGCCTCTAACCTTGTTATTCCATTCTCTCTAGCTAGTTTAGACGAGAACGTTTCTTTTAGTCTCGCATCTGGACAGTTTACAAAGTTTATTATATGGTTTCCTATACTTTTAATTACTCCAGGGCTTGTAATCTGGCATATAAATTTATTATATATTTTTACCCTGCTATTTACGTTAAACCATGTTAAACAGTCTTTACTAACATTATCTACAATAACATTATATCCATTCTTGTACGCCCCCTGGTAGCAAAAGTTAAAGTTTTCTGTAAGATATTGGCACATTTCCTCTTTATTAAATATTCCAGCCAAATCTAGTGTTATATCGAAATCCATAAGATAGTACATTTCTTTTTCCAGATCTTGCAGTATCTTTGGAAGATCTTCCAACAAATCCTTAATTTTAACATTTGCAAGCTCTATTTTATAGGGAATTGCTATAGGATCATCATACTTTTGTTTAATTTGGTCAATATCTTTCTTTATTATTTGTAACACACCCTCGCTTTGGACCCCAGAGGACCTCTCCAAGGAGAATGGTAGTTTGGCCACAACACCATGTCGAGCTAAAGAGAACTTTTTAAATATTCCTAGTAAGTAGCTATTAAACGAGCCACATATTTCCTTCTTAACTTTAAATTTATTCCGAACGTCCCCATCACAATCCGTAACATTGGTTATCTTAACTAACATTATGTTATCACAAAACGCATCCGTTATAGATGTTAAGTTATTTAATTTTGGTTCGCCCTCGCAATAGTTTATATTACCTATGTCTGTAAGAAGGTTATTATTACGTAGATTTTCTAATAAAAACCATATACCGAATCTTTCGTTAGTAGGTTTAATACAATTTCCCAATAAATGGCTAACAGAGTACATTTCTTTTATACAAAAAAGTAGCGGAAACATGTAAACAGGACAGATTACACTATAGGCATATAGAGGTTGTAAATATATGGATATTGTATATAAACATAAGCGAGCGGTAAGTGTAACATGTAAGTGGACACCCACATGCAAATATGGAATACCCACCATTAATATAATTCCAAATTCGACTAAATAAGTTTATAGTCTCAATATAATTAACATATTAACTAACGGTGCCATCCCGCATTAGTACCCAAATTGTCGAAATTCTATAATTCTATTCTTAGTCCTTGTATAGTATTAGGTTTTGTACTATTAAACCCTACATTCTTATCCTGTGCAGTAGAGTAATATATGCATGTTATTTAATACAGATACGCACATTCTACAAGACCTATACATCTGTTGTATAAGCAGCAGAATAGACGTCTCATTGTGTTGTTGTAAAGTAAAACATAAATGTAAATTGTGCTGGATACAACCGGCCAGATATTAGACAGGAAATGTGTTGGAAGTGTATTGCCAAAGACAAACACCACATAGTGCAGCATGTAATCAATCCATTACTATTTAGACAAAGGTCAGTATTGGTACAACATCCGATATATTAGCCAAACCCAGTCCAAACATTGTGTCCTCAAAATGTTATGATTGTGTTAAATTTGTTTATATTACATATATTTCTTACACAATTTACAAACTATTTTTGTGTCAGTTGACAGAACCTGTAAAGTTGTGTAAAAATGGCTGTAAACCAGTATCTGTGCCTGTGTCGTAATGTGTTGGAGTGTGTTATTGTGTCTCTGCATTTGTGTTGTTTTATAAACTTTAAATATTACTATGTCCTTATACTCTTACTATTTATGTTACTATAATATTAATTGTTTACTGTTTGTTTTCCAAGTTTGATTGTGGGTTTGGCTAATATATCGGATGTTGTACCAATACTGACCTTTGTCTAAATAGTAATGGATTGATTACATGCTGCACTATGTGGTGTTTGTCTTTGGCAATACACTTCCAACACATTTCCTGTCTAATATCTGGCCGGTTGTATCCAGCACAATTTACTTTTATGTTTTACTTTACAACAACACAATAAGACGTCTATTCTGCTGCTTATACAACAGATGTATAGGTCTTGTAGAATGTGCGTATCTGTATTAAATAACATGCATATATTACTCTACTGCACAGGATAAGAATGTAGGGTTTAATAGTACAAAACCTAATACTATACAAGGACTAAGAATAGAATTATAGAATTTCGACAATTTGGGTACTAATGCGGGATGGCACCGTTAGTTAATATGTTAATTATATTGAGACTATAAACTTATTTAGTCGAATTTGGAATTATATTAATGGTGGGTATTCCATATTTGCATGTGGGTGTCCACTTACATGTTACACTTACCGCTCGCCTATGTTTATATACAATATCCATATATTTACAACCTCTATATGCCTATAGTGTAATCTGTCCTGTTTACATGTTTCCGCTACTTTTTTGTATAAAAGAAATGTACTCTGTTAGCCATTTATTGGGAAATTGTATTAAACCTACTAACGAAAGATTCGGTATATGGTTTTTATTAGAAAATCTACGTAATAATAACCTTCTTACAGACATAGGTAATATAAACTATTGCGAGGGCGAACCAAAATTAAATAACTTAACATCTATAACGGATGCGTTTTGTGATAACATAATGTTAGTTAAGATAACCAATGTTACGGATTGTGATGGGGACGTTCGGAATAAATTTAAAGTTAAGAAGGAAATATGTGGCTCGTTTAATAGCTACTTACGAGGAATATTTAAAAAGTTCTCTTTAGCTCGACATGGTGTTGTGGCCAAACTACCATTCTCCTTGGAGAGGTCCTCTGGGGTCCAAAGCGAGGGTGTGTTACAAATAATAAAGAAAGATATTGACCAAATTAAACAAAAGTATGATGATCCTATAGCAATTCCCTATAAAATAGAGCTTGCAAATGTTAAAATTAAGGATTTGTTGGAAGATCTTCCAAAGATACTGCAAGATCTGGAAAAAGAAATGTACTATCTTATGGTTTTCGATATAACACTAGATTTGGCTGGAATATTTAATAAAGAGGAAATGTGCCAATATCTTACAGAAAACTTTAACTTTTGCTACCAGGGGGCGTACAAGAATGGATATAATGTTATTGTAGATAATGTTAGTAAAGACTGTTTAACATGGTTTAATGTAAATAGTAGGGTAAAAATATATAATAAATTTATATGCCAGATTACAAGCCGTGGAGTAATTAAAAGTATAGGAAACCATATAATAAACTTTGTAAACTGTCCAGATGCGAGACTAAAAGAAACGTTCTCGTCTAAACTAGCTAGAGAGAATGGAATAACAAGGTTAGAGGCAACAATCTATAACTATTGTAGAGGTTTTGGTAAAGGGTTTGAACCTTTAAGAGATTGTTTAAGTCTAATAGAAGACAACAAACGGTACTTTCAAAATGCTCCATTCTATGCTGTACCTCTGCATAAGATGTGGGTGAAAGTTGCCAATCAATTACAAAACAGTTGTTGTTTAGTGTTTAACGATTTATTACAATACGCATATTGGGGTAATAGTAATACGAAGAAGATAACTGGAGTACAACTAAAACTGCAAAAAAAAACACACAAAGGGAAAAGTTAATAAAGTATGCTCTATCTGCATTTAGCTTTAACTGTTTACCAACTAACTATGTAGAGGTAATAGAGGAGTTTCCTGATGCCATAAGTGTAAAGCATAAGTGTTACATCAAATCTGGGGGCACATGTTTTACAAAATCAAATACACCTTTCTCCACTATACCTAAACACATCCATTTAGAAGAATTAGGCTTAGTGGAAAGTCCTAACCTTACTCCCTACGTTTTAAGAAGCCGGACCAATAAACTGTACCCATACACTATTAAAGAAATAGAGCCACTTTCCAAGCCTTTCTTAGAGAGTTGTTCCAAAAAGAGGAAATTGGAATTAGAAGACATTGACAGTAATAAGCGTAAATTGGAATATGTGGAAAATACTGTTGCAGAGGAATACAAAGCACAGTTGGCTAAAGAACAAGAAAGAAGGGAAAGAGAGGATAAATTAAAAGATTACTTCCTGCGACGTTGGGAGGATCTAGAGCATTATGGACATTATATGGTGTATGCGTTTGTAGTAAACAACAAGTTTGTGGGGGTGTTGGCAGAAAAGGATGGACAGAGGGGTGTATACTATGTTAAAGGTGTCTGTAAAACTGTGTTTATACAGATAAATAAGAATAGGCAAGGTTATAGCGTGTTGCCATACAGTGGTGATTTGGACATTATTTATCTACCTACCAACGAGCCACTTGCAAGCTTTAACACTAACGGAACCGCAACATTTTATGGCAATTCCTTTCCAAAAATAGAAAACCTAAGTTTCCGTAACAATGAGTGGGATGATGTTGGACAAGAAGACATAGAGATGCAAGATATTAAAGGCAACGTTAAATTTAAAGAATGTAGTAGACTGGAGGATTTGGAATATGGTGCGGAATTATTAATAAGCGCTATTAAACAAGTCCAACATAGGGGTAGAAAAAGATATATTGTACAGTTTGAAAATATTCGTAACCTTTATGTCTCCAACAATTGGCTGGAAAGGGAGCTAGAATGTGGGAAGTTTGATTTTAACTACAAAATTAAAATTAAGTTGGATAAAATAAAGACTACTCCAAACAAGCACAAATAAATATTAGTGTTTTGTGTTTAGTTGTTTTGGGTTTTAAAAATTTATTTTTTGCTATCGCATTGGCTTAAAACATATCCAAAATTTAGGCAGTTCTGACCATAAATATTTTGTAGGTATATATTACTTATTATATTACAATGAGAGGTAGTTGAGAGGGTCACAACAATATTGGAAATGTGGCAAATATAACAGCTGGATGTATATAATAAGCTTGTGGCAAATATAATAAGCTTGCATTTATTTTTTTTTAATCCAACCGCAAAATATAGTTTTGTAAAAACACAAATACCAATGTTAGTTTTTAGGTTGCGGCAAAACAAACAACACATCAACTGTATTATAGGTGGAAATAATATTGTAATTTTAGATATAATAGTTGGGGGCTATGACATATCCAAAAATAAATCAGACAATAAATGCTTAGGACAATATCCAAAGTGTAGGCAAATCGGACAATAAACAGCAAAGTCAGTTTTGGGATTACAGCAAAATAAACAAACAAAAAAGACAAAATACTGTATTGTAGGGGGTAATGGAACGTGTGGTAGTGTGGTCTTGTTGCCTATATAAGAGCTATAACATATCCGAAAATAAATCAAATCAGACAGTAAATAAAGAAGTTTTAAATTGTTAGTATATTTTTCAAAATATTTTTTTAATTTGACCATTATAGTTAATTTGTCAAATGTGGATGGTGTGTACATATACACTAGCCTAGAATAATGACATATATAAATTTTAAACAAATCAGACCATAAATAAAGAAGTTGCCAATTGGCAGTATTTTTCCAAATTTTTTTAAAATTTAACCGCAATATTGAATTTGTAAAATGTGGATGGTGCATATACACTAGCCTACAACAATAACATATCCAAATTTTAAACAAATCGGACAGTAAATAAAGAAGTTGGCAATTGGCAGTATTTTTCAAAAATAATTTTTAATTTGACTGTAATAGTGAATTTGGGAAATGTAAGTGTAATTTATTAAAACACTTGCCTACGACAATAACATATCCAAGTTTTAAACAAATCAGACCATAAATAAAGAAGTTGCCAATTGGCAGTGTTTTTCCAATTTTTTAAAAATTTAACCGCAATATTTGTAAAATGTGGATGGTGCATATACACTAGCCTACAACAATAACATATCCAAATTTTAAACAAATCGGACAGTAAATAAAGAAGTTGGCAATTGGCAGTATTTTTCAAAAATATTTTTTAATTTGACTGTAATAGTGAATTTGGGAAATGTAAGGCTAATTTATTAAAACACTTGCCTATAACAATAACATATCTAAATTTTAAACAAATCGGACAGTAAATAAAGAAGTTGGCAATTGGCAGTATTTTTCAAAAATATTTTTTAATTTGACCGTAATAGTGAATTTGGGAATTGTAAGTGGAATTTATTAAAACACTTGCCTAGGACAATAACATATCTAAATTCTAAACAAATCGGACAATAAATAAAGAAGTTGGCAATTGGCAGTATTTTAAAAAATATTTTTTAATTTGACCGTAATAGTGAATTTGGGATATGTAAGTGGAATTTATTAAAACACTTGCCTAGGTCAATAGCATATCCAAATTTTAAATAAATCGGACAGTAAATAAAGAAGTTGGCAATTGGCAGTATTTTTCAAAAATATTTTTTAATTTGACCGTAATAGTGAATTTGGGATATGTAAGTGGAATTTATTAAACCACTTGCCTAGGACAATAACATATCCAAATTGAAGACAAATCGGACAGTTAATAAAGAAGGTGGCAATTGGCACTATAGTATTTTTCAAAAAATATTTTTTAATTTGACCGTTATAGTGAATTTGGGAAATGTAAGTGGAATTTATTAAAACATTTGCCTAGGACAATAACATATCCAAATTGCAGACAAATCGGACCATAAACACTAAAGATAGTTTTTTAGCCTGAATTTGAAAATTAATTTTTAAAAATATAGAGGAGGGATGGGGATTGGGAAAATATATTTAATATAGGCAAGGGTTGGACATTAGTATAGGCTAACAAGGAAACTTGTGTAAGGCGGGAGCTGGCGTCGGCGCAAAAACGGCTCCCCATAAGAATAACATGGGAAAAAAGCGCCGAATAGTATGCCTCCCCGGTAATTCACCACTACTTTAGTTTCATGCAACCGATTGCCTAGTGTAAAGGTCTGCGAAGGATATATATGTAAGAAGAAAAGGGAAGCCAAATTAAATCTGAAACCTTTTTAAAAAGTAAAAAAATGTGTTCTCTATTTAATATATAGATTTATATACTTAACTATATTTAAGTAACCCACTAGTTGACTTGAAGTAAACGTTTTACTTTTATAATTTTCTTATTAAATGTTTATGATCACAAATGGTTTTTAGGGAACATACAAAGTTAGCATCTAAAAGGTCTTATGTCGTATTCTGTAAATAAAAATACCCTTTTTCATAAAATCTGATTTTATTCACTTATTGTACAACTTAAAATGTTTCCTAAATCTCTTTCATTAAAAAGGCCTTTTCGCTGATTTGAGTTCAAAGTAGGATATTTGTATTAATAACAATGTTCTAGAGGTGTTATATCAAAACTATATTTTTATTTTTGAAGGCCAGGCAATACATAAAACATATATACATTCAAAGACGTCATTTATCGATTGAGACTATGAAGATATAATACTTCTAGAAAACCCTTAATACGTTATTATGCTTGTAAAGTATCATTCTATGTTGATGGTGGTAATAGTAAATAGTCTCGTTTCTAAGATGGACATCAAATTAAATTAGATAATAATAAGCTCAAAATTATTTTATGCAAAATTGCTAAGATTACAGCTATAAGTTGAGATTACATAACCAATGAGATATCAAGTACCTATTTAATTTTAAGTTTTAATATAAAAAAACTTCATTGGTTAAAATATACGTGTTTTCTACTACATCTTTTGTGATCCCTCAAACTGTTTCCAATAACACAAGACTTTAAAAAGAAACGCCAATGTTCATTACAAATTAGTGTGGATATGCAAAATGTCAATAATTGTGTGGTTAAATAATAGGCATTATTTTTTCATAATCAATTTAATAACAGTTTCAAATTAAATCATTAACTCAGCAAAGTGAAGCTAAAGAATAGATTTCCCTAAGGAATGAGTCGTCAACAGGACGAGTAAACGAGCAAAGTAATAAAGTTAAATCCTCAGTTTAATCTGGCTGATCCTGAAACAGTTTTATTGTGAGTGGCGTAGCAAAGTCAGTAGTTTTACTTCGTTGGTGAAAAGTCGTTTAAGGCTCCTTAACAACCCCATTAAAGGGGGGTGTATTAAAAAAGGTCTTCACATAAATATCTTTGCCTAGGGAAATAACAAATATGTACGTAAAACATGAAATATTTGATTTATAATTAATAAACCCAACGTTAAAAATAAGTATCATGAACATCCTGGAGGGTTGTATATGAAAATACCCTGGACAGTATACAGATTGTCTTGATACAAACAATAGAAAAAAATTAAAATAATTGATACTAAAAATAACCTTTGGAATTAATCACACTTATACTTGATGCTAATTAAAGGGCCAAAAATGATAACTCTCTAGGATTTTATATGCAGCCGTTTATTTTGGTTTTAGCGAATTTCCCAAATAGGGAAGAAGCTACTAAGTTACACATTAATAGGTAAGACTTAAGCCCGAGACAATGATAACTTTTTGTTTTGAGGTCCCCAGAAGCCAAAAACACTATTCTTTCAAATGTATATATATGTATGTGTGTGTGTGTGTGTGTGTGTGTGTGTGTGTGTGTGTGTGTGTGTGTGTGTGTGTGTGTGTGTGTGTGTGTGTGTGTGTGTGTGTATGTGTGTGTGTGTGTGTGTGTGTGTGTGCGTGTGTGTGTGTGTGTGTGTGTGTGTGTGTGTGTGTCCGTGAATGCGATAACTTGAGTAAAAAACGTCCGATTTCGATTAAATTTGGCTCAAATGTGTAAAATGACATTCATGGCTTTAAGATCCAAAACCAGAAAAATCGGACCATGGGAAGGGGGTTTATGGGGGTTTTAAATTTTCCAAAAATAATTTATTTGCATTTTTCACCCTAAAATAAAAAAAAACTTAATATTGGTTTTGATTATGTTATAGAGCTTAAACAAAATATAATAATATAGTATTTTTAATTATTAACCTAGGTTAAGTGGTTGCGGAGAAAATCCAAAAACCTACTCAAAATCTCCCAAGTTAATCTTATGGGAAAAAGGTTTTTGGCTTTTCTTCAGCTGTTTTAATGTAAACTTAACATTTGCTTTAACCAATCTGTCCAGTTCCACAAAAAAATCATTTTGGTGTTTAAATTGTGATTCTACGCTCAACCGTTGCAGAGATACTCAAAGTGCTAAACTCAGTACGTTGTCCAATGTTATCCTTATGGAGAATAAATCAAAATTGATATCTCGATTATCGATGATGCAACTTGGTATGTGGCTTCACGTAGTTAAATTCTACTTATATTTGCATAAAACCAATTGTTTGTGTTCCTTGTTTCAGCAAACCTACGTACTCATTACCAATATTATTCTAATGGAGAATAATTAAAATCGCTTATATGTGAATATATTTTTATTAAACTTGGTATGCGGCTTTATGTGGTACTAGCTGTGTACCCGTCCTTCGTACGGGTTGTATATAAATGGTAGATTAACTAAAGCAAATAACAGCCCACATTATTTTACAATATTCAAATTACATTTTACACGTTTAATATACAAGTAAATCAAAGTTAACGAAATACACTGGCAGATAGTTCGGGTCCTGTTGCTAAGTCGAGTAACTCTGTCGGGTAGTAAACGGCGTGTGCTTCCGACTCCAAATCGGTTCACGTAACACTTTGGATTCGCTTTTAGAAATAAAACAATTCAAATAAAAAAAAAAAAAATATCAGGGAGGGGTTGGAGGGGGAGCATAAATATAAAATCGGCGGGAGGGAGAAAATATAAAACCGTGGGGAGGGGGGAAATATAATTCGGGGGGAGGGTAAAAATATAAAATCGGGAAGGGGGCAACAATATAAAATGGAGGAGGGACATAAAATAAAAATATAAAATCGAAGAGGGGGGGGGGAGAAAATATAAAAATTGAGGGTAGGGCGAAAATAAAAATGGGGGGGAGCAAAAACATAAAAATCGGGGTGGGGCAAATATATAAAATGAAAGGGGGACAACTTAAAATAAAAATATAAAATCGAAGAGGGGGAGCAAAATATAAAATTGAGGTGGGCGAAAAAAAATGGGGGGAGCAAGAATATAAAATTGGGGGGCACACAATTTCGGGGGAGGGGGCCAAAATACAAAATTGGGTGGGCATAAAATAAAAATATAAAATCAAAGACGGGGGGGGGCAAAAATATGAAATCGGTGGGGGACAAAAATATAAAATTGGGGGTGGGGTAAAAATTAAAATGGGGGAGCAAGAATATAAAAACGGGGGTGGCAAAAAATATAACATTGGGGGGGGATATAAAATGCTGGGGACATCAAATAAAGATATAAAATCGAAGTGGAAAAATATAAAATGGGGGGGAGTAAAATATAAAATCGGGGGGGAGCAAAAATATAAAACCGGGGGGGCAAAAAAATAAAATCGGGTGGGGGTAAAAATATAAAATGTGGGGACATAAAATAAAAATATAAAATCGAAGAGGGGGGGTCAAAAATATACTATCGGTGGTGGGGCAAAAATAAAAATCGGGGGGAGCAAAAATTAAAAACCGGGGGGAGGGCAAAAAAAATCGGGTGGGGGCAAAAATACATAATGGGGGACATAAAACAAAAATATAAAATCGAAGAGGGGGGCAAAAATATGCTATCGAGAGTGGGACAAAAATAAAAATCGGTGGGGAGGAGCAAAAATATAAAATGGGCGGGGCAAAAATATAAAATAGGGGCACATAAAATAGAAATATAAAGTCGAAGAGGGGGGAGCAAAATATAAAATCGGGGGTGGGACAAAAACAAAAATTGGGGGGAGGGGAGCAAAAATATAACCCATGGTGGGGGGGCGGGTACAGGAAGTATCGATAAAAATTGTCTTTTGTGCAAATAAGAATAGACCACAACCAGATGAAGCCACATTAATATTTGTTCATAAATATTAATTAATAGCTAGCTGATTTTAAAAAAAATACGGTTACCATATCATTATCCAGTGACACATGTGGCTCGTTGACAAAATTTCACTACCACGCCATTAGGTATGGTTTAGTTTAAGCGTTGCGTAATATAAAATCAAATGTAATTCCACCCTGCTGTGGTGAAAACTAACCAGCTGACTAAATGTTCGAAGAAAAAGATATTGTGGTGCACTTTGCAGTGAGATATTACAATTAATACAGATTTATGCGCTTTATGCGAAGATTTACGTTGCAGCATTGACGGACTTTGGGGCCAAGCCCTAATGATGTGTGATTGAGTGAAATTGCATGTATGTTTCTCACAGCTCGCACGACGAAGGGAAAACGTTTTCTTTATAAAGCGTGGACATGATCGGGCCCATGAGAGTAACAGATACTCAGGCAAACATTTTGAATTGTTAA
Organism: Allygus modestus; assembly: GCA_963675035.1. NCBI lineage: Eukaryota > Metazoa > Arthropoda > Insecta > Hemiptera > Cicadellidae > Allygus > Allygus modestus. The sequence continues at coordinate 227,498,834 of OY776111.1, forward strand.
AAAATCGTATACAATATAACCTACCATAAATTTAATTTATTTTTTTATTTATTTGGACTTTACCTATCACTTCTAGTGTTTAAAACTACACTACGTTTCGGGAGGTAAGGAAACTCCTCCCGTTATCAAGTGAACCCTACTTACATCTAAATATCAAGTTCTTACACCTAACTAACCTTAATTTTTTTGATTTGCTTAATCTTTTTCTTTTATATTTTAACTACACTAACACAAAAATATCAAATACATATTTTGTGTTAGTGTAATTAAAATGTAAAAGAAAAAGATTAAAAAAAATTTAGGTTAGTTAGGTGTAAGAACTTGATACTTAGATGTAAGTAGGGTTCACTTGATATCGGGAGGAGTTTCCTTACCTCCCGAAACGTAGTGTAGTTTTAAACACTAGAAGCGATAAGTAAAATCCAAATAAATCAAAAAATACATTCAAATCCATCGCTATTATGAGTTTCAAAAATACATAAATGTAATCGTCGTGGGAGGGGGGAGGAATAGTAATCAGTGACAAGACCTTTGATTCCGTCGAGGAGTGCTCTAGTCAAGGGCGAGTCTTCTGTATCAAAGGAGGTAACTCCAAGAAGTCGTTTAAGGTAAAAATAGTACTTAGAGTAGCCTAAAATCTAAAGTCGGATGCTTTATTTTTATAAAATATCTTATGGTGTAAAAACGTTTTTTAATTAGCAGTTGTAATAATTATATTAACACTTTGGTATTATAGTTTTATTCAGGTAAATAAAATAAAATATACGTACAAGTATTATATATTTAATTAATATGCAGGTGATATCGACGTTTCCCTGCTTGTCCGCCACATAAAACATAATGGCATACCACCTCGTTCCTAGAAGTGTCGAACAAAACAGTTACGGAAGCTTGGAAATCGTGGATCAAAATTCACTAAAACTAATATTGACTTTTATGTCCTGCTTCAAGCATAAGCACATAATGGCTGCAAACAAGGGGAAGACCCGGATCTGTCGACTGATTGAAACCACCTTCAATCAAGGTTCAAATGTTTGCATGACAATAGTCAGATTTATTGTGTATGCAATATTCTGGGAGGACTCGCTCCATATACTCACGCAAATATCGGTCCTCTATGTATCTTGAGAAAGAGCAGCTTTCACTTTGATGCGGGTTTAGTTGTTAACATAGTAAAGTTGATTTACAGCCGGCCCTCAGTTGTGTTTTTTCTGCCTGTTACAATTCACCGTGGCCGCGGTTCCTCTGTTGCAAGTACAGACATATTCCGTGGAGGACATTTCGAGAACGGAACTTCCAGCAAAGGAATTCATCAGGATAAGCTCACCAGACGTTTCACAAGACGGTAAAATTACCACACCTGAAGACGCGAAGGTCGCATGCACTAGTATTGCAACAAATGTTTATGCCGTTCAGACCCTTGGTTGTTGGTCAACCAGAGCCTTTACTTTGTGGAGGTACGGGGAATCATAATCCGTATTTATTCCGTCGAGTGTCGTCTTATACTTATTCATACTACGTGACAAGGAACATCTCAAAACTTCTAGACATGTTTTACTACTTCACTTTGTTTTTTACTTCTTACTTTGCTTCTTGGTTTATGTTTCAAATTTCAGGGTGGATAGTACTCTCGAGCCATCATTTGTAGTCAACGTGGTAAAGAGTATAGGTGTTTATAAATAAAATATTACCTTAAATTTCCTTTTAAAAAAGAGAATCTTAAAAACATGTATTTTTCATAAGATTTGTTTATAAATTTAATTAAATAACTATATAGTATGTATTACAAGGTTTGTTATCTATATAGAGGGGGTGTGTTATTAAATAAGTTAAACTAGCTGTGGATTTCTATTGTCGAGTTTATTTAATTTTCTATCATTTAAATATTTAGTAATTAAAATTTATTTGATTTGTTTCATTACTTGACTTGCCGTACAAAATATTGTCATATACTTATTAAGATATAGGACAAAATAAATTGTGAATGAATCTAGATTCCCTACTAACAAAATTATTAATCATTGTTATGTAGAGCACGTTTTACTCTGTAGTTTTAATTAAAAGTTAAGTGTAAAAGAAAATGTTCAACCCAGGCTTATAACATCGCAATTTAATTTAATTTTAACCTTGATTTAATTTAAGTTTTGTTCCCATGAATAATTTAGAGGTACGTATTTTCAAGTACCATAAAGGAGTTTTAATAGTTATTTCAATAGCCGAATACGTACTAAATTAAAGTGTCTACTTGAGACAGCAAATTATTTGTATTAATAATCCGTTTTAGATTAATTAGAAACCATTAAGTCTTTCTATTTACTTATCGGAAAAACATGTGCTTCATGACAAATTTTACAAATCTTTTCTCTCATATTAATACCACATGGATGCAATGTATTACTTTTATAGTTATTTTTTAAACCCAGTATTATATTTTTTATGGAGTCACTGACTTAAAATCCTTATTAATTGCCTATCCTAGGATTTAATGATTTACCAATTCCCTTCTGTAAGGAGATATTGCTTTGAAATGCCTGGTTTACGTCATTGGAAAACATTATAATTCTAAGAGTACTTTTTTTTCTTAAAAACGTATATAAATAAGATAAACTAGATTAGTGGTTTTTCATTGATTTTTATATTGACTTTTCCCGCTTGCAACTTGTCAAACAAAGGTTTACACATTAAGCTCAATAACCTAAGCAATTTTAATTTTATATTGCTACCCAAGTAATATAAGTTGGAACACTTTAGGCAGAACATGGTTTACTTTGTAATTCTATTGAGAAAATATTTACAAAATCAGATAATTATCATTTATTAAGGTTATACCAGGCACCTAAAACAATTCGGCTTGATGTTTATGTTAATATTAAGCAATAATGCATGTCAAATGTCCTAAATAATTCAGAGGTGTTAATAGCCGTAACATTTAACAAAATACATAATGTTAACGTCTTATGTTAAATTTGAATAAATACTTGAAATGTTAATACGGTATGGTGAATACTTACACTTACCAATTTGTATATTTTATGTACTTTGATTTCTAAGAGTGTGGGTCACTATAAGTTTTTTATTTGTCCATAAAATTAATTGTGTTTTTTTAAAATAGTTTTACTATAATTACTGCTCTTAATACAATATGTCAGTTTAAGAACAATATCAGATTTTCCACTCAAGGAATCTATCTGCCCATAGTTAAATTTATAGATATGTGTGTCTACACCGCTTAGAGTTTAAACAAGTTGAGTTAATTTGATGTTTTTTTTTTTTTAGAAATTAGAGTTAAAACGATTTGCTGGATGTTTGGCCAATAAGTGAAATTTTGCCAACGTTTCAAAAATAAAATACCCCCGTAGCAGCAAACCTGCGTACTCAGCAAATTTCCAATATATATATAAATGTCTTAATAATACATAAAGCCACTTACCAAGTTTCATAAAAATATATTCACAAATAAGCTTTATACACAATTTTAATTATTCTCCATAAGAATAACATTGGGGCTGAGTACGCAGGTTTGCTGCAACAAGGAACACAAAAAATGGGTTTTTATGCCAATATCAATATAACTCAACTAGGTGAAGTCATATACCTGATTTTATTAATTTATGTTCATAATTAAGGGAGACTGACATTTAATTATTATCCATAAGAATAACATGGGGCTGAGTACGCAGGTTTGCTGCTACGGGTGACTTTGGCAAAAAATAATTTTTTTGAGCAAATATCAATATACCACAACCAGATGAAGCCATATACCAAGTTTTGTCAGTATACGTTCATAAATAAGCGAGATATAAAATTTGTCTTTTCCTCCATAAGAATAACATTAGACAACGTACTGTGTTTAGCACTTTCAATATCTCGGTAACCAATTGACGTAGAGAAATGATGAAAATACCAAATTGTGTGTTTTGTAAGCTGAATCCAATGATAAAAACTAAAATTTGATTTTGTCTAAAATTACATGTAACAATTTCAAAAAACCCATTTTTGGGGTACAAAACCCCCCCAAAATACCCCTTCGGATGGAGCGATCTGGCTGGTTTTCGAACTTAAAGTCATAAATGTTGCTTTTCACGTTTATACCAAATTTAATCAAAATCGGATCATTTTTACGAGAGTTATCGTGCTCACGGACACATATATATATATACAGTTTCGAACGAATGGTGTTTTTGGGGTCTGGGGACCTCAAAACGAAACGTTATCATAGTCCCGGGCCTAGGTCTTACCATGCCGACTACGGTAATAGCTTCTTCCCTATAGGGGAAATTCGCTAAAAGGCGTACTAAGTTTGATTAAATTTTCCCCATTGTCCTGTGGAGCTATACAAAATGTTTAGGCTGTTTCAGATCGACATACAACTTTATGGGCCTGTCAATGCTCTAACGGTAATAGTATGGGTTTACGTCGTTAAATATTTAACCACTGAGTGCACCATATTTTGTTATAAAAAGCATTAAATTAACTGATTGTAATTTAACCACTAAAATGTGAAATATTGTTTATTGGTATTTTATAGTATATACAATTTATTTGGTCATTGGAGTATTATACATTATATTTGTGACATTTTTATTGTTATATCGTTACTTATAGTTAGTTATTTATATTAATTTATCCTGAATGTTAGCACTAGGATGAATTTTTTATTGAATATAATTTTTTTGGGTGTTATGCTTATTGTTGTTATTATGTATATCAGTATTTATACTTATTGCTGTGTCAGCCTCCTTGTATACTGTATTGAAATCACATGTAAAATTGTAATTGTAATAATACAACTTTATTTTTTTGAAAATGTTTATGTGCCCAAAGTTCAAACAAGTCAAATAGTAACGTATATCAACAATTATATCATGTTAAAGGCCTTAGAAATCCTAACAACTTTCTAATTTACATCAACCTCCTATCTCTCTTTGTTTTTTAGCAATCAACAGAAATAGTCATTTCCCTATATAAAATACATGTTATACCTGCATAACACTTCCAAATACTCTGAGGCCTCTTTTTAAAATGAGCTATGTAGAAATAACATGCATTTTATATAGAGAAATTACTATTTTTTGTTGATTGCTAACAAAAATGGGAGATACGAGGTTGATGTAAATTAGAAAGTTGTTAGAATTTCTAAGACCTTTAACATGATATACTTTTTGATATACGTTACTATTTGTCTTTTTTGAATTTTGGGCACATACAAATTTTCAAAAAGATAATTTTGTATTGTTTTTACTTTCTCCCCTTATACTGTACATAGTATATGGAGAAAGTATTGTTTTCGTAAAAATTTTCGAATTTGAGTTGTTAGTGGAAATATTCGTTTTGGTGCTCCCTGAACCCAAAAAAGTGGTTTTTACGTGATGTCTGTCTGTGTGTGTGTGTGTGTGTGTGTGTGTCCGTGTGTGTGTGTGTGTGTGTGTGTGTCTGTGTGGATGTGTACAGAGCAACAGCCTTAACCAATGGGCCGATTTTTATGAAATTTGGCATGTAGGTACTAATCCACGATATCTCCAGGCATTTTTTTCATTTTTTTGAATTTTTGATTTTTAAGGGTAATTATCTCCCCAAAACCGCCAAAAAACATGAAAAATCCAAATTTCTCAAAAACGGCTCTAACGATTTTCATTAAACTTTAGTCGTTTGTAGAACTTTAGTTTTCCAACAAAATGGCATCACCCGCATTCCTGTAAAAATTCGGGTTCAGAAATTACAGGACTTAAAACACCCAAAATTCAGTTTTTTGGATTGTTCATAAAAAGACATAAATGTAAACAAATATTACTATTCACCATTAAAAAGAGCTCAAAAAACTAAATAATTTAGTATTTTGAATTACTATTCTACGATAGCTGGTTTTGGAGAAAATTGAAATTTTCATTTTGCGGTAAACGCAGTACGTTGTTCAATGTTATTCTTATGGGGACTAAAAAAAATACTATTTCTCTTATTTACTGGTCAATTTCATCCAAACTTGATATGCTTGTCAAGTTAGCATTGACCAACAGAGGAAATTCGAAATATGTTGCCCTTAATAACCCTGGGGGGGAATAGGGGGCATTTCCCCTCTTAAAACCACGAGTGTAGCAATGGATTCTGTAGTGCCTCCAAAGCAGGGATTTGGGTGGATGTTTTTTTAAACAACTTGTTTACAAGATTTTCTGTACATTCGACCGTGCTTTGTATTCTATATTTAGTAAATAAAAAGTAATTTATTCATTAAAGTTGGGCTAAAAGGGAGAAAGTATGTGTCAGTTTCCTGATACCGTTTATTTACTATGATTTGAACGAGCATGTAGCATATCACGGTAAAGCTGAGTTTAATACGAGTAACAATTGAGAATCAGAATAAAATTATGTCTTGAGGTATAGCAGATACAGGATATTCCGTAAATGTTAATATTTTTCGCAAAATGGTCGCCATTTTGAAACGGTTAAAGGTAAGTGAACTCTGTTTTCGCCAAAATCTTTCTTTTACCGAGACCTTTAAAATGATGTATAACTTTCTCTATGTTTACATTTGGAAATTCTGAGATTCGAACCAGTGACCCTTAATTTTTGGTACACCCTCTATTTAAAAACGAGTTAAAAATATGTTTACGTTACTCCTTGGGGATGATTTAGTTGAAATAAATTGATTTCATCTTTCTAGGTCAAGTGGTTCGTCTGCAATCGGTTTGAGACACCTTACGTGAGGCACCCTGTATATATATATATTATATATATATATATATATATATATACCATTCATTAGTTCATACCTCCACTTCCGAATTCCTTAGTCCTTGCTTCCATAATCTAACTGTTATATCTTGACTAGTTGAAAAGATATATCTGTCATCCAATTTGAGTATATGTTTACAACAACGAAAACAACAATATAATTTATATATACATATTAATATTTTTTCATTTTCATACTTGAAAATTTATTAAATATTGCTTCCAGGAGGCAATAACTAATGGTAACACATCACATCAGTAGGTCAATCATAGTTACTTGCTTCCGGAGGCTGTTATATATAATTGGCGCGTTTCATTTAATATATACAGTATAGATTATTGCTTCCACCCTCGGATTCTCATGCCTCCGACGCCAAGCGATGTATACTGTGTGTACTGTAGTATGCTAAACGGATAAGGAGGATAGCTGTTAGGCTAATAACTTATTTAGTAATAATAAAAAATCTAAGAGGCTGGTAATCTCAGGGCTCTGGGGGGGGGGGGGGTTGAAAGGTTGTTTGGCCATTTTAGTATACCCTCTAATTTGGGGTAGGAACGAAAACATTTATTTTAAATGGGTAGAGTACAACAAATACAAAAACTGAATCGTAATTAGCAGGTTTTTCATTGCAATGTTAGAGTTAAGGGAATTATATTATTAGAAAGCCCCGAAAGCTAGGTTCAAGGAGATCTTTATTAGATTGTTTCGGTCAGATGTAACAATTTGAGAATCAGAATTAACGTCTTGGAAGACAATAAATTATCCCATTCTTATTTTCAGAGTCTCCAAAAAATCTGCACCAGAATTTTCTGCAAAATGTTACTAAACCAAAATGTTTTGCTATATTTACAACGTAATTTTACCCAAAATGTGTTAAAACTGTTCAGAACCAAGAACAGAGTTAGAACCATATAGAAATTATCAAGTAAAAAAAAATTAAAAATGAGTTGGAAAATAATGAGTTATTATATATTTTGAAAGGATTCGATACATTTATTCACAATCGGAATTCCAAAAACCTGAGTTGCCACACGCCCATCTATTATTAGTATGAGACAAGAAGAACTGAATTAGCGATACAGATGATAATATTGATAAAATCCTTGCTCATCAAAGTGAAATATTGCTCGATTTCGAGCAAAGGGTCCATTAGTATATCTCTATAAAGGTTAGAATTATTACAAATCTATCGCTCAGTGAGAACCTCAGAAATATTAAGCTCTCACATCATTTCTAACTGCCAGTTTGGACAGAACATGCAAAAATTACATGTCGAAATGTCGTGTGTACAGTTTGCGAGGTGGGTAAAGAAACTCTGCGTGAACGAAAGGGCGCACCGACACCGCATTCTGCTTGAGGTGCGTCGGAGAGGCGCACCAACCTGAGCCTGTAAAATTATGTTGAGCCGCCATCGCGCACCGCATCTGTCCCTGCGTCGTCATCGACTCAAGCGGCTACAGCACGGCGCATCGGATCTGCGAAGTAGTGTGATCTAAAGTGACTTACGAGCGCCTTCACACTATGTCGCTGCGACCGGGTCGCAGCCACCCTTCGGCCACTTAACCCGTCGAAATTTTATTTAGCCTTTGGAGCCCTTCACACTAGTGAGTCGCAGCGACCCACTCCGTGGCAGCGACTCGGTGGCCACGGAACTGCGACGCCGCCGGGCGGTGGCAGCAACCCTTCTTTTTAGCGACTCAACCCACTAGCGGGGCATTGAAACATACGGAGCCCTTCACACTCGGTGACTGCGACCAAGTTTTCGGGATGCGCGCGTAGCTTGTTTTGGTTGTCTACCTGCCTCCTTCCTATAATTCTGTAATTTGCTGTCGACTCGTTTTGCTGATCCCCACTGTTGTGAAACTATCTTGTTTTGTGTCTGTGTTGTTCAGCGTTGATAGTTTATTGTGCCTTTTTTAAATTTAATTGTACTTCACACCCCAAATTCAAATAAATGTATAAATAAATCATTCATAAATAAAATAACGAACTGGGATGTGTTGATCAGTTGAAGTATTAATGTGTGGGCCTAGGTGAGGTATAGTAAGTTACTTGTAGTCAATTAATCTGCGACACGTTACAAATATGATAATATTTGTTTAGATTTCAACCAACGAGAATACTTTCATATTTGGCCTAGGTCTTACTGGATACTGTACTAGCTTTTTCCCTGGCAATAATTTGACCCATAACTATTGCCTGATTCTCAAAAGTGACATTGACTGAAGTTGTGCATTGTTAGGCCAGAAGTAAATGGGCTTTAAAGACTTGTTCAAATATATGCCTATTGCTTATAGCCTATTTATATCCACTTCAAATTAACAATACAGAATTCAAAGACAAATTGTTTACACAATGACTATTCTGAGAGGAATTTTTATGTGGTAAGTAGTTATTTTTCAGGGCGAATAAATTTTAGTTCTTCACCTAATATAGGCCTACTAGATTCAACAATAAACTGGAATGTGGTAGGCTGGTCGAAGTAATGTGGGCTTAGGTGAGGTTAGGTAAGTTATTTTTAATTAATTAATCCGGCACCTATACTGCCTATTATGGTGGTATTACAAATTCTCGCTTCATCCTATTACGGGACATAGGAGCGTATACCTAGTATACCTTACTTAGACAAAATAACTTAGAAAAAATCTTTCTACAATAAAAGTGAAGTAGAACTTTGCCTACTCAAACTGTGTGGATGTTAAACTAATTCTAAGCAAGAATGTAGTGAGATTTTAAGAATTTTCGGACCATTATATCCCATAACACCGGTTTGGTTAGGTAATTATGATGTTTTCATAAGTATAAGATTGTCTGGTTGTTATAATATTTACTTACAGTGCTTGAGTTAATTTATTATAGGCCTACATCAAAAACGAGAATTTTAAAATTATTTCACATAAATCCGTTTTACACAGTGAATATGTAGAAAATGGGGAGGGCTGGACCTTAGGGGGAAAAATTAATTGGGGGGGGTTTGGTTGCTAAAGGGTTGGGGGTTCGTCTTTCAATAAGGGTACATTCAATTCTATTATTTTCCCTTTTCTTACTACAAATCCAACTAACAACATCTCCTGACGTAAGAAATAAAAAAAATTACTAAATATTTATGATTACCATCTTACATTTAACCACTTTAACTTACCGGTACCAAAACTGAAACTAAACAACATACCACTCAAATATATTGATACAATCAATAATTTGGTGTTTTTTATGAACATTAAACTAGATTGGATAGATCAAGTAAATTATATTTGTAAAATAGAATTTTCCGGTAGCCTATCCATAGTTTAAAGAATTTGCCTTGTATTTACCATTAAATATTAAAAAATCACATTGGTAAAAACTTATATTTCCAAGTTTTGGATAAGTTTTACAATGTGCCCAAAATTACTGTATTGGATTTATTTTTAATTTAAAGTGGGATGATCATACTACCGATACCCAGCATTATAAAACACTACTACACCTTAAGTTAAAAGAAACAATAAAATACCAATTTTAATGTTGTTATACAGCATTTTTGCAGATAAACCCCCAAATATTTAGCAGAAAGATTTACTTTCACTATAAATATAAGTATGACAAGTACCCGTCATGGTGCAATTATATTAAATATTCCTGCTTATTATTCATGATTTTATATTATAATCAATCATTTGTTGTCACAGCATCAATATTACAGAATTCTTTACCAAACAATTTCCGTAGAGAGGTCAGTCAAGCTCGTTTTCGGGTAACGTTGAAGAGGTTACTATCGGTTGACTCATGGGGGTATAAGCTACTAAATCTGTCACTTTTTGTTAAGTAATTATATATTATTAAGACAATAAAATTATGTACTTCAATTTAGAAACTGAACATATGAAACCGAAACCAAAATTACCCTACGTTAGCATACGGAACCAAAATTATACCTGCAAATACTCTTTTGCAAATACAAATTTACTTGTTCTGTCCACTCTGTTTATTGTTCATAAAAACCCCAGATTTTTATTAATGCACTATATTATGTCGTATGAAATTAGCCTACGTTATTATTGCAAAATGTTTAATTATTGATAGCTTGTATATATACAAGTTTTGAAAACAGATATTTGTTGTTTTTGTTTTATTTCTTTCAGTTGACAGCAAAATGTTGTTCATTTGTCTTTACTTCCCACGTATTCAAACAAACTGACTAACCCAACCACGTTAATATAACTACACCTAACCCTCACTCTAGGTAACCTGATCTCTGCCGCTTTTATTTGAGGGATGCCCTTAGACTACATAAACCCACGGTATTTTCACGATCAGGCAGCAGTTAGATTGATACAAACAAATTAATCAAGTTTGTTTATCATTACTATTGTCTATTTGGTTATAATATCAAATGACATACTTCATCGGTTATTATTTCGGGAAGTGTAATACAAATTTTGTATTATCAGTTTTTAACATTGATACAAATTATATTAATTAAATTACGTTGTTTGTTTATTCTTAAGATGCCAGTCTTCAAGACGTATGTGGTAGAGGGTACTTGTCAGTCCCAACTTTGAGTAGGCCTAAATAAATAAAGCTCATTATTATTATTGTGGGGGGTCTTTCCTAAATAAGAGTATTTTAACGTTGCTCTTCTGCTAAATGAACGATGGCAATAATCACATATCATCACTACTAACAAGTTAATCTTCTACTAATCATAACACAAAAATATTAATCTCCAGTGCAGTTGAGCCGGCAACTCTACTCAGCTTGACGACACGAGAGCTGAGAAGTCGACTTCTTACGAAGCTGTTATTAGATCCGACATATGGTTACACACCTACAATATTAGATCCGACGACTACAATCCCGAATATTTACTACACACACACACACACACACACACACACACACACACACACACACACACACACACACACACACACACACACACACACACACACACTGACAGACAGACATCACGTAAAAACCACTTTTTTGGGTTCAGGGAGCACCAAAACGAATATTTTCACTAACAACTCAAATTCGAAAATGAACAATAATGACAATATATCATCAACACATGTTTCAGAATTATGGATAATTCTGGTTGGCGACAAAATAGAAAACTTCAAATTAAAATAATTTAAAATAGCCGTAAACTGCTGACAGACAATGTTATTTCCCAATAAATTAATATTGAAGTCATCATGAGGTCAAATCACGATTTGAACAATTTATGCTTAACAGTACCAAAGTTTGACAGATCAGTCATTCTTGCTCCAATATGGCTCAAACAGACACCTAAATGGCTGTCAGAACTATACACAATTTCAAGGTGTTTTACCACCATTAGTTGTGACCTCCACGGAGGCAAGAACTACAATCGGAGGCATGAACTCAGTCTGGAGGCCAATACTTATGATTGGCAAGTGAAATGGAAGCAAGGTCTAAGTAATGGTAAATCTATATATATATATATATATATATATATATATAAACCACAAAACACTTACTTTGGTGTTTATGTTCTATTAGTCTGTAATTTGGATATTTTGTTGTCCTAGTCCAACACACAAGAAAATACCCCATATAATTTCAAAATTAAATGTTACGGTCAAATAAAAAAAAATAGTAAATTACAGTAGTGCCAAATTGCCAATTTTTTTATTTACTGTCCGATTTGCTTGTAACTTGAATATGTTACTGTCCTAGACTATTGCATAAGTAAATGCAACCTATAATTTCCAAAGTTAATTTCAAACAATATTTTGTAAATTACTATAGTGTCAAATTTCAACTTCTTTTTTTACCGTCTGATTTGATTTATTTTTGAAAATGTCATAGCCCCACAACTATTATATGCAAAATTACCATACATTATTTCCAAATCCGATAAGCTGTATATATTAACTTTGGTATTTGTAGTGGATATGTCACTGTCCTATGGTACTGCATAACTAAATATAACCTATAATTTATAAATTTAATTTGAACAATATGTTATGCCAATTATTGCAAACTTCTTTATTTACCATTTGATTTAACCGATTTGGATATGTTTTAGCTCCCAACTATTATATGTAAAATTACTATATATTGTTTCCAAATGTTATACTTTGTACAATTTATATATAATATATCCACAAAATTATATTTGGTATTTATGGTCTGATTTGTTTGTAACTTGGACATGTTACTGTCCTAAGCTACCGTATAAGTAAATCCCACCTTATTCCCAAATTTAGTTTAAACAATATTTTGTTAGAATAAGTGACCCTTAGGTTTTGCTACACCCTGTATTTAACAAATGTGAAAAATATTTTTACGTTAGTCCTTGGGGTCGATTTAGTGGAAATAATTTTATTTCATCCTTCTAGGTCAAGTGGTTCGTCTGCAATCGGTTTGAGACACATTACGTGAGGCACACTGTATATATACGAGTACTAACCACAAAATTCTAACTTTGGTGTTTATGTGCAATTGGTCTGCAAGTTACTATAGTGCCAGTTGCCAACTTCTTTATTTACCATTCAATTTAACTGATTTTTGGATTGGTTCTAGCCCCAACCATTATGTTTATAATCACTATATATGTTATTTACAAATTCGATGTATACACCACAAAATACTAACTTTGGTGTTTATAGCCCAATTAAACCGAAACTTGGATATGTTTTCGTCCTAAGCCAATGTAAATACCAAGCACAATTCCCAAATTTAGTTTAAACAATATAACGCAAAGGCCAGCTTCTTTATTTAGTCTATTATATGTATATTTACCATGTATTATCCCCAAATTCAATCTTATATATTATTTCTCTAGCCTGTTTTTCTTTCAGCCCGCGAGATCTTCATTATTCCTTTATCAAATTCCATGATTTACCCCTCATTTTAAAGCTTATCGACTATTGACGAAAAATAGACCCTCGGTCTATAAATGTACCGCTTCTCGGAAATTTGAATAATATGAAAGATAAATAAAGTGAATAGTTTATTTTGACAAGAGCGAAAATGTAATCAAAAGAACATCTCATCATCTGACGAGAAGTTTTACAGCAATTTTACACAAATGTTACAGGTTGTGTCAATTGACACAATATTTCTGTCAAATTATGTGTGTGGTTTCTATAGACATTTTACAAAAATGTTACAAGTTCTATCAATTGACACATTTTTCTGTTTGTGGGTGGCATATCCAAATATCACAAAATTTAATAATTTGGAAATATTAATGCTTAAATTATATAGTTTGGGTGGTTTCCTTGTTGCAAAACTGTAATTATTTGGATATAATAATAGACAGTTATATGTATATTAGTCTAAGAAAATAACCGGCCTTATTGATCCACAATCATCAAACAACTATACCTTTGGGGCTTTTATTTATTAACTGTACAAACTATAGAGACGTGTGTATACATAATACCCTGGGGGATAACTGTTCTATTACATCTGATGGTAAACAAAGAAGTTGCTATTGTTACATTAGTTCGATTATTACATAATATCGAATCGGGGATAATACTTGGTAAATAACATATACAAAATTCAATAAAATAAATAAGCTGGGATTCAGCACTATAGTGATTTATAAATTTAAGATAAGAATTGAGGGCATGATTATATGCAATTACACATCCGTTGGCATTGTACAACAACATATACAATAACTAATTAAATCGACTAATTAACACCAAATTTAGTAGTATTTTGCAAACATTTATGTATACAATTTTATATAGTATTGAACTTGAGGATAATACATAGTAATTATACATACAATAGACTAAATAAATAAGCTGGCGTTTCGTGCTATATTGTTTAAACTAAATTTGGGAATTGTGCTGGGTATTTATATCGGCTTAGGACAAAAACATATCCAAATTACTGTTGAATTGGGAAATAAACACCAAAGTTAGTATTTTGAGGTGTATACATCGAATTTGTAAATAATATATATGGTGATTATACACACAATGGCTCTATAACCAATCAAAAAATCAGTTAAATCGAATGGTAAATAAAGAAGTTGTAATTGGCATAAAATATTGTTTAAATAAAATTTGTAAATTATAGGTTATATTTAGTTATGCAGTAGCCTAGGACAGAAACATATCCACCGCATATACCAAAGTTAATTTATACAGAGTATCGGATTTGGAAATAATGTATGGTAATTTTACATATAATAGTTGTGGAGCTATAACATTTTCAAAAATAAGTCAAATCGGACAGTAAATAAAGAAGCTGGCATTTGGCACTATAGTAATTTACAAAATATTGTTTGAAATAAAATTTCGAAATTATAGGTTGCATTTACTTATGCAATAGTCCTGGACAGTAACATATCCAAGTTACAAACAAATCGGACAGTAAACAAAGAAGCTGGCATTTTACACTACAGTAATTTACTAAATATGTTTTTATTTAACCGTAATATTTAATTTGGAAACTATATGGGGTATTTTCTTGTGTGTTGGCCTAGGGCAACAACATATCCAAATTCCAGACATATCGAGCATAAACACCAAAGTTAGTGTTTTGTGGTTAGTATACATATAAACAGATTATAAAAATTATTGAATTTGATAATAATATATGGTAATTATACATATAAGAGTCGAGGGCAGTAACATATCCGAAAATCAGCCCAATAGGACAGTAAATAAAGAAGTTGACATTCAGCAGAGTATTTTTTTTACTGTACCGTAATATTTAATTTGGAAATTATATGTAGTGTTTACATATACTCTAGCCTAGGGCAATAACATATCCGAGTTTAAAACAAATCGGACCATAAACACAAGAGTTACTTTTTTGCCAGATTTGTTCATTATTTTTAAATATAAATTGGTGGCGGTTTAAGTTCTAATTTAAAGTCGTGTGCTTTAAATGGGACGTGTATAGTGACCGGGGGTGGGATGGTTTTAAAATTTTGAATTTTTTTTTAGATTTTATATAACATATTTTATATTTTGTACAAAATTATTTTATATTTTATATTCAATTATTTTATATTTTATATGACATGTAAAATATAAATCCTGACACCTAATATATGCCTCTACAAATTTTCCTGGGGGAGGAAAATCTTGGTCCGAGAAAAGTCGTTACCATCCCCACCCACTCCCTCCTGAATATATACTACTAAAAAATAAATAAATAGAAGAAGGACACTCATCGTTTTACAACTCTATACCGTAACCATACAGTTATGGCTTGGCAGTTAAACATTAGGCTCGCAACACATGCGCCTCTGAAGAATACAGCATTTGTTTAGCTGTACTCAATGTTTAGCATTATGAAGCCTAATGTTTGTAGTGTTTGTTTGCCAGTCTATCAAGAAGTTTACAGTTTGTTTGCCAGTCTACAGGAGCAATCCAGCAGTTATAATCAATAATTTATGTACTTTTAACGGAAGCAAATACATATAAACAATACATTTTTAAGGTATTTTAGTGTTGTGGTCATGGTCAGTTTGTATCAACTTCCTAGTTATACAACATGTCAAACTCCCTAAGGCAAATACGATAGTTTTAAACTATGATACGCCAAAGCGGACAAACTATGACTGATATTACACAAGTTGAGAGAGTTTCAGAGAAATTACAGCAATTTCCACCAGTTATTAGCAATTAGCTGGGTGTTCATGAGCAAGCTCATTTTAAGTGGTTCCAAATCGAAATGGTTTTAATACTTCAAGCGAGATGTTACAAGTAGGTTTATACAAATAATAAATTACTTAATTATATTTACCTCTCCTTTAACATGATTATAAAATATTTTATATACCGAAACTCAGCTTACAAAGGAGTCCGAGTGCAAGAACCCTGTAACAGCTTTATAAACTAAATGGAAATATCCTGTTTATCTGTATATATTGTGTTGGGGGATTAACCACATAACCTGAAGATTACATTTAATTTGTTAGTGGGTATTAATACGTTATATGATCAAAGATGCGTATGCAGTATTTTAACTTATTTTGGAAAGTATATTTTTATCACAAATTAAACAACATATGACTTAGGCCATAGAAAATGAAGAAAATACGACAACAAAATTATACGCACTCCCAACTAAACGTAAAGGAGGGATCACGCTTCTTGATGATGTAAAATCAACAGAGTCATGAAGCACTTATAACTATAAAAGAAAAATGGTAGCATGGTGATATCACCATCTGACTCATTCCCTTGTCACTCAGAGATTTGTTCAGTCGCGCGTACATAAAATGCACTGGACTGGTTTGCTGTGCGTATTTGATGCCCGATTGATTTTTCTAAAGATAAAAATACAAATACGTGAAGTTAGCTATTAATCTGTTTATTTATCGTTTTAATAAATAATAGCGTGCATCCTGTTCAAATAAATTATAACGACTTCTGAAAATTCGGTTGTTGCAAACGTGAAATGGTACTTTTCTAAGATAGACTAAAAAGGTGGGGCTTAATACTTGTAGGTGAGAAATAACTGAAGTGGCATAATCTTCCATTAAGTTAGACAGATGTAGAAATTAGATTAATTCCACAATTTCTTAAAGCAATGTTGTGCAATTTATGATTACATGAGTACATTGTAACAAGTGGTTTGACAACCGTTAAATGTTTTGCATCCCTCAGTTATGAATACCGAAGAGGCAAATTTGAGTTAAAAGCATAAAGGTCAGTCAAACATCCCTTAAGTCAACACCCAAACCTTCCATTAGTTGGGATGTTTAAACTACCACGCAAAAAATAAAAAATAAACATTTATATATATATATATGTTTATTTTTATTTTTCCTGTTTTTTATATATATTTCTGATAACTGAACAACCATGTATTATACAACAAAATTAATTCTCTCATTTAGTGAAATAAAAGATTTAAAACAGTGAGTTCATATACTTCCAATCGCTTTTGTTTGATGGTAATCGAAAAAATATTACATTTAGAGCAATAAAATTAAAAATACATTGTTATGCCCGAAATAATAATTAAACAAGAGCTTATTTAAACTCATGTATGACTAGCCTCTGGGGGATTCATTCAATTAAAAGTTTGTTAAGCCTCACACTGATAATGTAACTAACTTCTGAGTCATGGCCACCTGTTATTGATTAATGCTTAAATTATTTGAAATACCCTTTTATTTAGCTATTATTTCAAACATGTTATTATAATTTTCTTGTATAGTATTTTCATACAGTATGAATAGTATATTTACTATTTTCACTGCTGCAGTTTTAAGCGTTAAAGTAATGAAAAATGGAATTATAAAGATAACACACGCAAAATAAGAATAAATTATAAAGTGCCCCTTTACAAGTTTCAAAAAACTTTCAGTTGCACTGACATTATGATCCGGTATAAAAAGTCATGTTTTGCATATTAAAATAATTGGCACTAGAACCAAATATACAAACACAATATATATACGATAGTAACTTAATTTTAATTCATAAATACTGAATTTTATTATTAAATAATCTAGTAGAGAATTTTAACTAGTTTCTGGAAGTAATAATAATCAGACATTTTTATATCTAAATAATGATGGAATTGTACTATTAAAAAGAAATTTAACCACTACGTTCATTGTTTCCACATATGTCTTAATGCATTTAAAGAAGTACACATTTTAGATATACAGGGTGAGTCAGACCTCCCATCCAGCGTGTATAATGAGAGAACAGTTTGGTCTAAAGTGATCAAACAAAATTCTTCCCCACTAAAACGCATATGGGGTATCTATTAAAAATATTTTCATCATCATCTATGTACAGGATGTTCCAAAACCGAAGGTCACGGGTTCGAATCCCAAAATTTTCTTATGTAAACATAGGAAATAGTATACATCATTTTAAAGGTCTCGTCAAAATAAACATTTTGGTGAAAACAGAATTTACCTGTCTTTATCCATTTCAAAATGGTGGCCATTTTTGTGTAAAATATTGACATTTACGGAATACCCTGTATTTTCTAAACCACTACTCGTATCTTTTTCCCGACTCAAATTTCTTACTAGTAATAAACTCAGCTTTGCTCTGGTATTCTAAATGACAGGCTTTTTTTGAGAAAATCTATATTTACAAAAATATTTATTTTGAAAATACCTATATGCCCAAAATTCAAAAAAAAAATCAAGTGGTAACGTATGACAAAAAGCATACTATTGAAAAGGTCTTGTAAATCATAACAACTTTCTAATTTACACTAACCTTGTATCTCTTTTCACTTTTCTGAAATCAACAAAAAACGTGATTTTCCCATATGAGATGCATGTTAATTGTACATAACACATAAAACGTATATGGCTACAAAATACATGCAAGTGTTATGCAAATTAACATACATTTTATATGAGAAAATAATGTTTTTTTCAGATTGCAGAAAAAAAAGACAAGGATACAAGGTTGGTGTAAAATAGAAAGTTGCTAGGATTTACAAGACCTTTTCAATGGTATGCTTTTTGACATACACTACCATTGGACTTTTTAATTTTTGGCATACAGGTATTTTCAAAATAAATATTTTTTTGGAATATAGATTTTCTCCAAAAAACCAGTCATTGGATTGAGTGAACGAAGTGAGGGAGAAGCCTTATACGTAACTTTACTGCTTAGGCTGGTAAGAGAATCAACTCGTACTGGCGTGTCTATGACCAAAATAACTCAAAACTCTACAGATCCACTTAAAACTTTAGAGATAGATTCTATAGTAAGAAATCTCAGTCGAGTTCGTTATTAGGAATATTTTGTTAAGTAATAATAAAATTATTTTTAAAACAAATCTATATTTTATCCCTTAAGATTAACAAAGGGAGCCATTTTAGTGGTACTTGAATCTTTGATATTTAGCCAACGTCTATGTTTCAACTATAGAGTAACGTAAGTATTGCCATAGATTGACTACATAACTGTAGTTATTGTTCATGTTGACTAGGAAAAAAACTTCTTTTCGTAACTTGAAACACAAAAACTAAGGTTTAAATATTATTACCTTTTGAACGTATTATGACTATTTTACGTTATACTAATTAAAATATGCATTATTATTTTAAATACTATTATAATAAATAACTTTATTGGTACCGTACTCTATGCAAAAAAATGCAGGCCGAGTGCTGGGCTATGGGACTTTGGCCACTCCAGCTCTCCAGACTTCAGACGACAAAATAAAGATGATTTCTTGACGGCCATCACCGATGCAACTTTACAATATGACAATAATGAACATTTGCAAGAACAGAAAAAAGAACAAACTATAGCTACCTACCTATACATCGTGCTTTTAACTATGATGATATGTTATTAAAACTTAATGTTGCACCATTGGTTTTCACCATATTCTGGGTCTAATCCATTTAATTTTTGTCAGTTTGAAAACTTAAGTTTAATATAAATTTATTTTCCTACAAAAAATAAAATTGCATTACCAGAACTACCCTACATAAGTGTTTATTCAAACTCAATAAGGCAATAAGTCAAACTCAGTAAGTTAGGTCCTTTTTGGAGGTTAATATTTGTAAGGTATACCTATCGACTTTAATTTTCTAGGCTTAATTTATTATGTACATACACCACTGTTTTAATACAATTGTTGTATAAATTTCTTCATTTTTATCTAAAATAAAAATTTTCCAAAATTGTTCCGTAAGGTAAAACTTAGTCTATGGATAATTGTGCCTTTTGGCACAAGTTCATCCTAGGCCTACCTTTCGATTAAAAATTATCAATTTCATTGAACTAACCTCATATAAATTTACCTCTAGAGTTTGGAAGTCACATTAGTTTTTGCCAGAAACAAGGGTAAGGTGATAACAATTTTAAATCCGAAATAAACTATGACTTTTGTTTAACTTACATTTAATTTACCCAGGTGAATCCAATTTGGTTTCGATCTTACTCGGCTCGGGTATACTTTCATAAGTGGAACAAAATAAGAACCAAATGAAATTGTTCGATAGGCTACGGTATATTAATTAGGTTGATATTTTAAACACTGATTCATATTTAATAGCTTGTATGTTTGTAATTACCATACCTACGTCATGTTTCTTTAGTTTAGTTTGTTATTCAATTAAACATAAAATAAAAATGAAATTAACGAATATAACATGATAATGTTGTTCCTGAAAATGCATGTTTAAAGCAATATTGGAACCAACGTTTGTTACCTGGACAAATTTCAAGACACCTAAACTGAAAGATAACATACTGTATCGTAAAACCGGCTAGACCCGGACAGGGGGTCTTGACCCGGACACGTACATATTTATAAACATAAATATTTCTAAACTAACCTGCAAAGTTGAGCAGTCGTTCCTTATAGGTAGGCCTACATTTTTTAGAGCAGAACATGTTCTAAAAGAGCCATGCTCTAATCGTTTATAACTGAAGACTTTTTTCAAAAATAAAATATTATGTCTAACTAAGACATGTAATTTTTTTCACATCTGTCCGATTGGTTGGGATAAGGCATATTTTTATTCGAAATCCAAGCGCACATAATGCCATGCTATTTAAATAGATAAACAACATGTATGTAAAAAGGGTTTTCTCATTTACGACAGGCCTATTCCAGGTTTGACCCGGCCACTTTAATTATACTCCGTGGATGTGCCTCTTGTTAACCGTTACGACTCATCCCTGCCGTAAACACAGTATTCCCGCCATAACTAATAGCAACATTGTAGATTTTAGCTCTGATACGGTATTGTTTATAAGAGCAGCGGCGAAAAAGTATTCCTTGCCTAAGTCGACCATAAGTGATCACGTCTGAGGAAAATATAATGGGCCCCATGTTTCAAACTGGATTTTAAACGTCTTTTCCCCTTACGGTTCTTTGGTTTCATTTTAATTGCAAACATAATAATCCAACATAACGTTAGAATAAATGTAAATTGATATAGTGAATAGTACACACACTTTATAATGGTCTGGTTTTTATTGGTGACATCGTTAATGGGAAGGCACTATAACCTAAAAATAGTAAAAAATTGTCGGGGTCAAGCCTGTTTTACGGTACCGGTAGGCCTAACTGAAACCTAAATAACCGAAACCTTAATAGGCCTCAGGGGCGGATCCAAGGGGCTGGCGGTAGGGGCGGTCGCCCCCCAAACCTAAGAATTTTTGTGTTTTATTTTATTATTCAGGCATACGATGAAGGTTTGGATAAATCCGAATGAAAATGTAAGCATCAAAAGCCTCCCGAAACCCCGTTTTTCGGTTCCGTGAGTCAAATTTTGCCGCTCCCGTCTACAAGGTTACATAAAATTCAAACTAACGAACCTAAACTTTTTTTTAATGAAATAAAATACACACCATTAGACAGGTGAAATTTTGAACTTCCATTTTAGTATATAACACATTACTTAGATCCATGTATTTAACCTAAAAGCGTCTTACAAAAACATGGCTATTCCCGAGTATCGTGAAGTTGTTGTAGTTTTGCCATTGACAGACCGGAATACAGTGTTTTCAACATAGTATTGGAGGTCAATTTTAGCAGAAAACATTGCTACAATTGTATTCGGTGATTATTTTTTACTGGATTTCACCCGCCTACCGTCGTTTGCTATCAGCGGTGTTTCGTTTACAGGGTAGGTTTGACTTTTGTTTAAAACCGCGTAATCCGTTGCTAGGCATTACATATCCAGTGGCTAGGCTAGAAGCAAAAAGTGCATCGAATTATATGTAATTAAATAAGAGGAAACAAAGATTAAATTGCGTGCAAACAGAAGCTCATACGCCAATTGTTTTATTTTGTAAACATGTGCTACGAAATTTCATTTTTCGAGTGGTTGACCTTGGCTGTAAGCCTCATTCCTAATTGTATCTTCGCGTAGTATAGTTCAGTATTGCAGATTTCAAATACATTTTGTAAATAGTTTTTCGTGTGGGTAAATCCTAAAAAAAATCATCTTACTTGTTCTTAGACGCCTACAGATGACGTAGAAAAAAGTGTAATGCCTAAATAATTAATTTTTATTTACGGTCGGGCGTAGTAGAACTAAAGCAATTTTTGTTTAGTTTGTTTATAAAGTTAAGATTGTTTTATTCTTGAATTCAAGGTTATTGATATATTATGTTAACTTACTTTCATTCGTTGTATAAATTCATATAGTTAAAAACAATAATGAGGGTGCCAGGGATGGATCCACAGGGATGGGGGAGGGGTAACTTTCAGTGACCACCCCCCCTAACCTCTGGATCCGCCCCTGAATAGGCCTAAACGAAACCATAGCCGAATAACCTAAATAATCGTTATACCCTATCGAACAATTTCATTCGGTTTTTTATATCGTTCCACTGATGAAAGTCTACCCTGGTTTCGGTTATTTAGATTTCAGTTACATTCGGTCTCAAAAGATATTGTCTTATAATTTTTCCAGATAACAAATGTTGATTCCACTAATACTAAACATGTATTGCCGGGAACAACCATTGTAAGAGATTTATGTAAATCGCACTAAGCAATGAAAAAATATCCAGTCTTTTAGTCCCCCAACAATGTGTTAAGGTCCGGGAGCAAGTCTGAGGAGCCGTTAGATCAAAATCTTTTCTCAATAAGAATAACATGGCGGTCTTGGATAAGTCCTGTGGTTTGGAGGGAAAACAAAAAAGTGCCTATCTACAATTTTTTGGTCCTCTACAACATTATGGTCCGGAGCAGTTTTGAGTAGGCGTTTCCAAAATCACCTAGGCCACACACACACATGCACAACCATTAAAGTATAGATTTTTCTTAATACAAAATACTTTGAGCTCCCGAAACAGCCCGATTAACGTAATTAACGTTTCGAGTTTAGTTATTACGCATTACGCAACCAAAATGGACAGCGAATGTGAGTGTGAAGACTTATCAATACTTGTGGCTTTTGGGGTGTGGGAAAAATGTTGTGTGTAAAATTGTCGCCCTCGCCTATGGCATCGGGCGCCAACAATTTCCCTCAGGGAACAAAGTTGCACTTTACTCCCTTAATACACAAATAACTATTGTTTTAAGTAGAAGTCCCCGTATTATCTTTTACAGCAAACAAATTTTGCAAAAATTAAACTTTAGATAGTCAATAATATAAAACATATGTGGGATCATAATACACCGTTACTTAAAAAGAATGTGATCATAATGTTTTTGGAAACTTAAATGCTACACAGCGTCTATTAAAACTGAACCATACACGTAATCATCAATATATATAACTAGCTGGCCCAACAGACGTTGTCCTGTCCTAATGCGGTTGAATTTGTTTTATTCCAATACTCGTTTATTTTCTTACCATTCACGTAATTTTTTATTTTCAAAACGAGAGTTTCCATTCAAGCAGTTCTTTATTTCCATAATCAACATATGTTTATGTCTTTCAAGTATGTTTACAGCTGCTTGGTGTAACTAACTGACCTTAGATCAATCAATGGAAACTTTGAAGGCCTGTGGGGCAGAGCCCTTAGGTCGGATTAAAAATTGTCTTTTATAAGAACCTTGTCCTGACATAAACGAACACAACAAAAAATAATTATTCAATTTGGTCCACTAATTCTCAAGTGATGGCGTGACCAAGGGAAATAGGTATCCATTTTTATATATTAAGATGTATAAAAAATGTTGGACCTTGAAACAATAACTGATGGGTTCTAAGAAGTGGGCCAAACAGTTTTAATTACTAGATTAGATTTAACATTAGATACTACTTTTCCTTTCTTTTTAAAATAAGGCAATTTATTCTTCTTAAAAACAAATTGACTGATTTAACCCTCATTATTTTTAAGTTCTGCATTTATAGGCAATGTATTTGAACAACAGTACCAAGCTACAATAACGATCGGAGGCCTGGGAGACATAGCCCCCCTCCCCAGTAAGGCTAATGAGTTACATTAAGATCTCTGGATTAGAGTTTAAAATATTTAGGCATTCAAAACCAATTGACTGATTTTAAAACGTATTGTTCATCAAGTTCTGTATTTATACGTATATATTTTTACAGCAATATTAAGCTACAATAAAATAACAATCCTGATGGGTCCTCCAGTGGGACCAAAGTGTAAATAACTATACTTTTAAACCTCGTTCTCTTACAGATTGGGGTCCTTTATTGTCGCCAACATATCACATTTTATCAAAATTTCAGCTAATATTATTATGAGGGCCTAGATGATACAGCCCTCAGTGAGACTGAGGGGTGAGTAACTACTTCATATGCACTTTGTCAAACTGACTGACAGATTTCAGGCCTCATTGTTTGTCATGTTCTGGATTTTTATGTCATTGTCAAGCTGCAGTGATAATGGGGGCCCATGAGTTATATTATCAATTGAAACATTTTTGTTTGTATTGTTAACTGTGAGCTCAATCCTCATTCGCGATATAAGAGCGTACTCCTAGTGTAGCATACCAGAGTAAAGCTGAGTTTATCACGAGTAAGAAATTTAAGACGGAAAAAGATACGAGTAGTGGTTTAGAAAACACAGGGTATTCCGTAAATGTCAATATTTTACACAAAAATGGCCTCCATTTTGAAACGGATAAAGATAAGTGAATCCTGTTTTCGCCAAATTTTTTTTTTAACGAGACCTTTCAAATTACATATACCATTTGCTATGTTTACATAAGAATATTTTGAGATTCGAACCCGTGAACTTCAGTTTTGGAACATTCTGTACACAGATGTTGATGAAAATATTTGTAATAGCCCTATGCGTTTTAGTTTTTGTTTGATGACTTTAGACCAAACCGTTCTCCCGTTATACATGCTGGACGGCTGGACTGATGACTCACCCTGTATACTACTACAGAACAATAACTGAATACCTGTTCAGTTCCAAGAAACACTGCTGTAATAAGATCAAAATACTCGAAGCTATAAAAAAGGGAACTTTTCATCATTATTAAATTCTTCATGTTAAACAATTTATATTTAATAAAAACAAGACTTTTTAGAAAGAACTGGAAGGATCAAAGTAATAAGAAACATTTTTTAAACTCGTTTCAAAAACTCCTTGCCAATTATTATTAAGTCCTAAAGTTACAAACAATGTTTAGTATATGTAGAAAAAGTTTAGGTTTGGTTTAGGTCTAGTAAACTACTAGGAAATTATTGGTTTTATCTTTTAAAATTTAAATCCTATTAAATTGTTAATAATTATTTTCCTACAGGTAGGATCTAATATGATAACAATTAACCGTACCACAAGGCATTACAGTTACGAGGTGGCTGAGCAGCTCTCTAATAAACATTTCCGCTACAATTTGCATCCTCAACGTGAAGGAAGATCTTGTTATTTCAAAATGATTAAGTTGCAGATATAGGCCTTGTATTTGAATTAGGTTCAGTGGAGTTTACTGTTAAATCACTGTTTGTAAATCAGTGACCAAATCTGTTTGGAATTATTAACCATAAAATGTCTAACGTGCAATGACCTGCTTGTACTTAACCGATTAACTATTATGAACATACAGAGTGGTTAAAACTTATTTTTAAAACTACACGAAGTTGATATAAATAGTTCAGTTAAAGGGCGGTTTAATCGGTAGAGTTGAACTACGTTGTATGTTTAATGTGTAATATGATAATATACACTGTATTACAGAAATAATATTCAGGGGGTTAGAGCGCTTATATGAATGATGCTCGAGGTGAAAGGTCAAATGGTGTTGGTGGGCGTTCAAAAAAGGTCGAGGAGTAAAAGCCGTACGGGGAGGACAGGATGTACGAGTGGAGTTTGAGTTAAAAGTTCATTTCAAAATATCAACAGATGTGTTCGAGGTCAGAGTTCATCCAAGTGTAAAGTCATGTGATAAGCGCATGCTATCTTTAATCTTCTAGGCACCCGAATTCATATCTGTGTTGTAAAATAAAGCGTAAACATAAAATAATATTAGAAATGCCTTTTTTATTGTTTAATTTTCTTATCAAATATAATATTGAGCAATACAACTATCTTCTGCTAGTTTCACTTAATAATTGCAGACATTTGGATTATTTTACAGACGGCTGTGCAAGTCCTGGGTACTTTACCAATAAACGATTTAACTGAAGCCACAATAATCAAGTTTGTAATACTAAAATATATTTGTCGAAAATTAAAATTCACTCCAGTGATAATAGTCAAATTGCACTGGAATTTTGTAATTTTTGTTATTGAACAGAATTATTCTTATATGATAAAAAAATAGTGTAACTTTATTTATGGTCATAATAGTGTAAATCAGTTGAAATTTCAATAAACAGTAAAGCGAAGAGAGGTCTAATTGCTTTCAGGATTAATTAAATAACTCAGTCGGACAGTTCGTTACTGTTCCACTAACTTAATTCAGATAAATTATTATTAATTCCATTATAATATTAATTTTAATGATGAATCGTAGAAGATTTTGTCAATGCATTTTAGCGAAACGATCTCAATATTATATTGACAGCACTTTCTCTATAAATGCATCTTGTCTTATGCATAATGTCTATTTTCCTTTCTTTTTTCTTTTTCTCTTTTTATAGATAATGCTAGGGTCTAGAGTATTCTTGATCTCCTTCAATAATTTCACAAATCACTTGACAATCAATGTTAACATAACTAGATCTATCAAACGTATGGCTTACCATGCACACTTCATAAACATTCTAGGAGTACGCTTTTATACCGTGTAAGGGGATGAGATCACAGTTATGATTATAAACAAAAGTGATTAAATAATGAACAAATAAATTAATTTATCAACAGGCGTATTTGAAGTTCGCCTAGTCTAGCCTAAGCTAAATTCAAAACAGGTTTCATTATTTTTATACAACCACATTTGACTAAATGTATGTATTAAAATGTTTTAACATTATTCATATTTAAATTTTGGTAATCTTCGGTTTTAAATTACAACTAGGTTTATTCTGATAGTGCATGTTTGTCTTTGTTTATTACAAAATGTATGTGAATTTGTTAGTAATCTAATGAAAAAAGGTAATGTGGCAAAGAAAATGTGGATAAATTACGCGTTTTATTTTCTATTGGACGTTTTACCATCACGAAAATGGACTTATTTTTAGAGCATACTAAGGTTTTGTTTTTATTACAAGTTGAAGAAAACTAATTAAAACTATTACAAACTAAGTAACTGTATGGAACTTTAAACATTTCGAAATGTTTCTTGTTGTTATTTTTTGTTTCAGTTGTTTATTTCCTTTATCACTTTGTCGTCCAGAACTAGTGCAACTCAAGAAGGCTTGTAGGTAATACCATTGACTATTATAGTCAGTGGTAAGTAATACTGTAGACAATACTAATAGAATCAATAAAATTGCGAGCCGTTCCCCGCCTATTATTTTCTGGCGAGGCAAAGAACTACTCGCTTAAATCGAACATGTCAACAAAGTGAATCAAACGAACAATTATTCATGTTTCAACAACTATTAAACTTGTATTTGTTAATATGTTTGTAGTTTGCCTTATCACACACCGACAATAGTTACGTAAATCAAAAGAATAAGATCAATATACCAAAATTTTGATGCACTTTTAATCCATTGATTTGAGTAAATAGATTCACTTAGAAGAATTGAACAACCAATTACTGCAGTTTAAACAACGGTAAATTTTCCTCACCAGTGTACCAACCTGAAAAAATCACCAGCTCGCTTTTCGACGCACATCTTTAAGCTGTGTTGTCTCCAGTATTGCCAATGTACCTCAATGGTGAAGCGCAGAGCCCGGTATAAATCACATTTGTCAAAGAATACCAATTTAGTCAGAATACCATCAAAGTGATTGATTGTAATACAGTTACAAATGATGTAAAATGTTTAATTTTGATGTAATAAAAATATACGTAACATTTTTAAGTTAATGAAATCTTAGCG
Organism: Allygus modestus; assembly: GCA_963675035.1. Lineage (NCBI taxonomy): Eukaryota > Metazoa > Arthropoda > Insecta > Hemiptera > Cicadellidae > Allygus > Allygus modestus. The sequence continues at coordinate 227,527,366 of OY776111.1, forward strand.
TGTTTCAAGTCATGACAATGTTCTTTTAAACCCAGTCCAACATGAATATGATCAATTGCAAGACTTATTACTCTATAGTTGAAACATAGACGTTGGCTTGATATCAATCAATCAACTACTACTAAAAGGGTTCCTAATGATAATCTTGTGGAGACAGAGAATGGATTTATATGCAACATTTAAAGTAGATCTGTGGAGCTGTTTTTGAGTATCGTTTGCAGAGAGGGTACAGTTTGAGTCACTTTTGGTAGCAGTGCAAGCACTGAAGTTAGGTATGAGATCCCACTCACTGCGCAAGCTCACCAAATAAAGAATATATATAATTTTTTAAAGAAAATTACCAGAGTACTCATCACAACTCGTATTTTTTTATTCACTGTCACGTGTTTCGAAGTTTACCTCATGATCAAAGTGCAGCTAATAACCTTCAACTTAAAATTAATTTGTATCAATTTAATTAATTTTAAGTTTAAGGTTATTAGCTGCACTGTGATCATGAGGTAAACCTCAAAACACGTGTCAATAAATACAAAATTAATTTTGAAGAGTACTCTAGTAATTTTCTTTCAAAAATAAAAATAATAGTAGCCCTATGCAGTGAACTAAATGCTATATATATATATATATATATATATATATATATATATATCCTATATATATATATATAAATAAATATATATATATTTCCGTTATATATATTTATAAATAATGTTATTTATAAAGAAGCAAAAAAGAAAAATATAATATTCCAGGAGTCCGACATGAGGGGGCGCAGTGTCTAATTGGTTGTCCTAAAGCAATAAAAACACTTGATATCGAATTACATACCAAATTTTTCATACAACTGCAATGCTATACAATACAACATACCAAATTTCAATTGCATTCATTTTTGTTGAATTCAAAAGTTTGAAGTTATAAACACCGAGTCAGTTAGTCTGGTCAAAAGCAACAAACTTGGCTGCTTAATAAACAGCTGTTTATTACCGTCAGCGGATAAGTGAACCGCAGCGAACCATTTTAAACTTGTTAGAGTTTAGATTACATCATATAATCTAATTTGTGGTGTCCACATATTTATTTATAAAATATTCTTCAAGCTGTTTATAAACTCCCTTGAATCCTAGCGTAAATTGAAAGTGGATTTCAAACAGCAATCATCCTTAAAGTTCTTCAATCTAAATGCTAAACAAGCTGTACATATTGCTCGGAATGCAGAACTTGTATTATTAGTGGAGTAACGATTGAAACTGGAAATGATTGAAAGTTTATACGCGTAATACTGTAGGGTTTAAGCTATGCAAATTGACATAATAATTCACTACAATAAAGTTGATAAACCTTGGTTGAAATATATGTAACTAATTTTACAACTCAGGACCCACTTTAATAGTAATAGTGTAGTATGGATGTATAAATTGCCAGAAAATGCATGTATTTCACGTTGATATGGAACTATTTTAATAGATAATACTGACTTGAGTAGTTCTCAACATATGATAACAACAATAAAAGTTTATATTATAAGGAATGGTTTTACATAGGTATATCCTAAATGAAAATTACGCTATAGGACAAACAGTAATCTATAATTGTATCTATATAAATAATATATATATATATACATATATATATATATTGTCTACGTGTAAAACAATATGCATATAAACCCCTTATTTTAAACAAATGTTTTTAATTCTTACAGCTGTTCAGTATAATATTGAATAATATTCTAAGCAATTGTTATAATTAAAAATGAATTTACAACATTTATCATCTGTATTAAATAATTAATTGTTCTACCATATTTACCAGAAAACCATTATGACAGAAATCAGGTCATAAAACTAATGGTCAGATCTTTTGATATAGCTTCATTTCTTAACATTTTACTCGGTAGACGTTAATCTTTTATTCTTTGCAGATTTTATGTTCACTAAAGAGTAACTATTTGTTGTACAGAACAATTTCAGAAGACATTTTTAATTACTTTACGTCATATAATATCTTAAAATAACTAGGTCTTTCTTAAAAATACTGCCAAAACTTTTTGTTCTGTAATATTTACTTATGTATAACAAATATTTTTCCACGACATATACTAAATTAATTTGAATTTAACGGTATATCAGACATGGTATTTTGTTAATTTAAACATGCTTGTTGTACTACTGAAAATCCAAAACCTTTGTATTCAATAAGCAATTTATGCTTCAGGTCGTCAATACATTACAGAAATACGCTATACATCTTATTGAAACTTACCTATTACGCTCATCTTTATTTTAGGCCCTATAATAGAGGAATTTAAATTTAAATGATATTTATAAGAATTATACGAGAGGAACTAATACACTTTTGAAAGGAATACTGTGAATTGAAACGAGACCGATAAGTAAGAGGAAGAAGAAGAATATTAAAGAGCTGAATGAAGGATTTGTAGGCGAAGCCACGTAAAAGCCTTTCCTCCACAGCATTGTGCGTCCGGATATCCTGGTTCTGATTGAGGTTGACATGTCCTCACGCATTAAATAAGAAGAATATTAATAGTGTGTACAATTCACGTATACGAAATTAAAATGCATTTCTTTCTTATACCTAATAGTAACTAGTTTCAACCTTTCATATTTGTAAAGTAAACACACTAGTGCATTTTGGTAATATAATGACTAACTGTAATTAATGTTACGTTATTTTAAACATATAAACGGACAAATCGTTGTACAAAGGATCTTGATAAAATCGAATCCAAACCAGGCCATCGATATGTACCCGTTGGGGGGATGACAAAAAAGAAAATTGAGGCCGAGATCGAGGGGGATTTTTAAGGTCAAACATTTTTTAGACTCATATAAAAATGATACATTTTATCATTGGGATTATGGAGTTACATATCAAAACAGGAGAATCATAACAGCTGGGAATAAATAACGACTGGACTGGCAGATCAGTGCGCTTACATATGATAAAATTGTTACTGCTGATTTCTTGAAAAAAGTTAGTAGAACCATTGAATAACGATTACAAATAGAGTGGATGTGTTACAAACATTTTTTAGACGATTTAAAGTTCCTTTTGAGCGCAATGAGCGCTCATTCTCCGGTTCTAGTTTTAAAATACGTCTAAAATATCAGCAAGTTTTTTAAAAAGGTTACGTTAATCTAAGTAAACTAAAACAAAGTACTTTAGGTAGCTATCACTTGTATTACGTATATTCGTAATAAAGACCCTTACTTTTTTTATTCTAATGTAAAAATTAATTTTGGAGAAAAATAGTTCTCGAATATATGTGTATGTTATTATTTTGTACGCTCAGTCATACAGTTTTACCATTTTGAGGATTGAGGATAAGCAATATAATATAGTACGAAGTATTATAACAAAATAGACACATTTTAATAACTAATAGGACAACCTTTGGTTTGTATTTATAGCAAAAAAAATATAAAGGAAAAGTGAACAAACACAAGAAGATCTCGGTGAAAATGGGGTCAGTACGACTGGGCTATCTTATGGGTTAGGCAATTCCGTTGAAAGCCTTGTTACGCTTCATGGCCTCTATATTTTATCAACAGCCGACGGACGGCTTAATTTAGTGACAGGATCTTGTGATTGAATAGTCTTAGTAAAACAACAAAACAATAGGTTTTTATCTAGTCTGTAGCCATATTATGGAAAAACTATTACCGTAGGAGTCGTGTCAAAATTTGAATGTACCTTATATTCGATAGCAACACAACAACTATCCAATAAATCCAGATAGAGAAATGCCAAACTAGTTTTACGTCTAAGTATATATGTTATTTTATAACAAAATCAATCCTCTGACAGGTTTCATACTCCAATCAAAAGCAAATTTTTTGCCAATACAAATTAAGTAAATGACTCTTAAGTAGCCATTTTCGTATTGAATTCCTAACTTTGATTCCATCAATAGTATTTTTTATTTTTTATTTTGCTGATTTTTTAAAAGCAGATTTTTAGAAAATAATGTTTTAATTTTAATAATTTATCATGTATCTTGTTTGCTCAGTGAATATAGATTTTATATAAGGTGAGTTTATTGATTAAACTCTCGATGGATCCCTTTTTAAATAAGGTTTCTAACTTACAATTATGTTTGCACCTACCCTAGTACTGTACAAAAAACCCAGATTGCCTGGTTTAATGGTTTCATGAGCACTTTTCCTAACTAAGCTTGACTTATTTGCTAAAAAAGTGGGCCCCTTACTGGAGTCCCTTTGTTTACGAAAAATTGATTCTTTTTCTTAGGTCCTTACTGAACAAAACTTAATTTTTATATGCTCTTTTTTAAATAATTTGGCCTATTTTTGCTTTAAGCTATTCTTCCAGCAAGCTAAATAAAATCTTACTAGTGGCTTGAAGGGGCCATAGCCCCAACCGTGCTCCAATACTCTGCCTCACATGTTTTTTTTACTATTTATTTGCTGAGGAAATTAAAACAATATAAGTATGAAGACATGAAAGTTCACATACGAAGAAGACACTTAAAACCAGTTTTTAATGCAAATAAAGCAGACGTTTTTAAATACCCATAATATTAATATTTAGGAATTATTTTATTCCGTAAGTAATGTTTGGTAGATAATTAAGAAAAGTGAATAATTCTCCCCAACATTTCAAACCCAGACCTTTACAATGAGACCTCTCTCAGCTTTCTACGACCTCCCGTTCGCTCATAATTTCGTTGTCAAATTTGGGCTTACGGAATTAGATATACAGGTAGATAAGCATTTGATCTAGTAAAGTGGGACACGTTTTTAATGAATTTATCCATTCTTAAAAACTCGATTACTTAAACCCTTTTTTTAGCAAGGTTCCATTGTTTTTTCATCATCAGTTTGGTTTTATAAGCGTAACTTTGGTTGCCATGAATCCGTGTCTGCAGAATAAATTAGTTCATAAGTAAATAAAAGAAACACATCTTGCCTTTTCCCAAATAGGTTTATACCCCATTGGCACAGTAGATACCACACCCTTTAGCGTAATGCTCAGAAACAAATTTGGACAGTGATTACTCTTTCATAGAATGTTAGTAAACTCCACAACCCCCAACCGCTGAACTGAACCCACTTAGATTATTAACAGTTTGATCAACCAACATTGTGTTTTAGTACGAATTCAGTTGAGTGAAATCTATTCCTTTTAAGAACAATAAACCACATACCGTACCTGATATTTTGTATCGCTAAATAAGAGGTGATTGCGCCTTTTAAACCCTCCTCAATATTTGTCGTAGGCAGTTCGGAAAAATTTCAATTTGATAGAAGTAGTGATAGAGTGAGTGGGTTTTGTAGTTACTAAGACTTATAAATTATTATATTTGTAAATTTGTGTAGGATATTATGGGTATGGAATGATTGTGAATTTTGTTATTATTTTGTTATATTTTTATATTTATATTTGGAGAATAATAGAGAGAGAGAGAGAGAGAGAGAGAGAGAGAGAGAGAGAGAGAGAGGGGATCAATTCGCTGGATCAATTCGCATGACGTCATCGGGATTCAACAGAGCGGTTGCGTATTAGACCACAAACTGACCAAATATACCTTTCAAAGTCGACTAAATGGCGTCAAAACGTTGGTAAAACTATACTTTTCACTAAATAATTAATTTTTTCAAACATTAAATTTTGCTGTTGTGATTCAATAAATACTGTCCAACTCGCCTGTTATCTTGCGGCACGCACCGTTATCATTTGACTAGGCTATGAGGTCGTTTAATGTCGCTGGGTTATCCGATTATTTGAAACCATCGCAAAACCGCTATTGTTCACCCGCACTAATCCAGGACCACCTTTCAAGAGATTGATGATTCAAAGGCATGAACGATTTGTTCCCCCGTCCTGCAGTATGCTATAACCCAAACAGTACTGGTTTATGTAACCCTCATTTTTACCATCATTGTATGAAACCACCGCAAAAACGCATCTAAACTAGGGGGTGAGCGAAATCCCCCCCCCCTTTTTAAAAGCTCGTGATAGCTAAACAACGTAAAACCATCCTTTAACGTCAATCATACTCACAAAACATGAGAATGCTGAAAGTGATATTGACATTAGAAGTTGGGCCCCAAATTGGGTCCCATCTTCTGATACCTGCATAAATCCCATCTTCTCTATTATGAAGGCAAAATAGTATATTCAAAAAATAAAAATTTTTAATCATAATTGTCTTTCAATCAGACCCGGTAAATCGCCGGTTCGTGAATTAGGCCTTTTATAGGGTGCTTAAGGTCTTTCACCTACAAATGTATAATGTATCTATAAATCCTATAAATATATGTATCCTCTGCTCTTTTGTGTTTACTATACCATATGTAGTGTTTTTGCTGCTTCAACAAGAGGATTTACACCTTTATCACTTCTAGCTAAGCGTTCTTGGAGTTTCGTCCCAGGTCCTTGAAAATTCATACCCGGCGCGTGAAGTTCAAAGGGTAATTTGTTGATAATATCGTTAAAATTCCAGATCCTTCTATTATTTTCTCGGGTAAAGCAACCAAACATCGTGCCAAATACTTCAGACCATTTGGAAGGTCAATCTGTTGTTTGAGAGTGTCCAAGATAAAATCAATAATATGATTTGCGTATTCTTTGGTGTAATATTTGTTTATTATTAAATCAATCACGTTTTTTACAGAAGGTTTTGGTAGAGCAAGCACACATAAAATAATGTACTTGTGTCCTTTTGGTTTTGTTATTAATTGTACCAGTCAATCGTAAATAAATTGAGCAATACCCAACTTTTCATTATGGAAGTTGTTATTGCCAACTCTCTCTTCTGCCTGTAGGAAATAGAAACTTTTGATAAGGTCCGCGTATTTTCTTATATATTTATATTCAACAGGATTGTTCGTTTCTTCTAGCAAACCGGATCCTATAGCTATTAGAAATTCAAGTGTTCTGCTATTTTTTAAGCCATGTCCCGTCGGTTTTCCGCGTAAATTCTCCAATCGAAGCTCCTCCCAGAAAGGTTTAATCAATTTTTTCACTTAAAACCTTGACTGGATTTGGGACGTCCAGTCGATGGTTCGTTGCTATGAAATATCGCACCAGAGTCGATTAAAATCGTTTTATAAGCATCTCTATCACTTTTCGTATATTGTTCACTCCCGATATCTCCAGACTGTGTTAAAAGTCTCCATAGGCCTGGAGTACCGGTATATTGTTGGTTCGTCTTGTCGATAATTATATCACCATTTGTAATAGTAACACCGGAATTTCCTACTTTAAGTTTCATTCTCCGATATCATAGTTAAGACAAAATGTTCCATCGTTAGCTTTAGATAAATATTGTCTCGCTAAAGTGCCCACCTCGGTACTGCTTCTTTCAACGATAGCTTGAATTGATTTATCAAAACGCATATCATCATCCTTGTGGGGCAAAGGTGTGCTAGCGGCCTCTACTATCGTTTCCTCCTCAAAAATGCCCTTTTGTTGTGGTAAATTCTGTTCCGGAATCATTGTTTGTTTTTCAAAAACGTCTTGTTATTGTTAATTTGCATAATTTCCCGGTATCATTGTACCATTTTCAAAGACTTTACGACTGGGTGTAATCATTGCACGCGGTCTAAATAAAATGGGTCTGTTCTGTTTACTTCGCGGTTCTTTCATCTCTTCTTCCTTCTTTTTCAATTCATTTGTCAGTTTTACCAACGCTGACAACTGGTTCGTCTTGCCTTTTGATCTCTCGTTCTTCATTGAATTCTCGGGTGCGATATTCTTCCGCTTCAGCTATTAGCTTGTCTTATAATTTATCGACTCTCTTGGCCTCCTTAACTGTTAAAGGTGTCCTATCGGGTTGCGGTTGTGGGTGTGTTAGCATTGACCAATAGAGAATATTCGTCCCAGGACAACCTTAAAACTGGTCTATACCAGTTTTGAGGCTTACACTGGGTACAGCAAATGAACTTGTCACTACATATGGTAACTTTTTGGCTGTCCATTATGATAAACTTCCCTTTCACCTTTGGTTCCTCCACTTGCAGTGGCTGTAGGCTGAAACTCAGGGGTTGGTCCCCAACCTGAGAATATATGGTCCCTGGCTGTTGTACATGGATACCCCACCACTCATTGAGTTGGCCAGTTGGAGAGCAGAGCGGGCCCACCTGTTTGAGCCTGATCAAAGCTGTCACAGGAGCACGGGAGTTGGAACTCTGAAAGGCCAATTTGGCTGCCTGGTCCATCCCACCCTTTCCTTTTGTGCTATATCCTAACCTTCCGGTAACCTGCGCAAAATTCCCACTTGTGGAAGACGTGCCTGAAGCACTTATGCTGGGGTTTCCTTATCCATCAACAATATATAGAATATGCGGAATACGTTTCCATCTAACCCTGCAGGGGGAGGTGGAGCAATTAACCTCTTAAAACCACTGCGTGTACCTAGCAAATTAGATTAAAGTGATTGCGTTTATTTGGTCACAGGTCCTAGCTATGCCCATCAGGCCTGTTCACGCTTCATGTTTTTTTATGACTCGGCCAATGACTTTAATACATTTTTGGCACCGAATGGTTTTCGACGAGTTTTAAATATACCACCTGAGGGAAAGTTGCCAATTATTATTATTATTAGACCTATTAATTTCCAGCTCCAAAATCAGGGGGTTAAACATACAGAAATGTACTTGTTTAAAACCCATTGAATGTAAAAAAAAGGTATTCAATGATTTATTTACATAACAGTGTCTTATAAACTTCATACTTTAAAATTAAAAATGTTTCATCATTCATATGTGTTAATTTGAATTTAAATACACAAGCTATTGAAATCACAGTACGAGAGGTTTGAAAGCAAAATCTAACATCTACACAAAAAAATTAAATAAAAAAAATAATGTCAATTTTTCAGGAGGCAATCTTTCTACAATGTTGACGGTTGGGATTACGGAGTTTTGGACATCTTGATTGTTTATGAAAATCAATAGTAACCATAGAAAATGCAAACAAATATAAACTGTAACCAGACTTTTTTACTGACCGGTAGATTACAAAACTTTAATCCCATGTCATCAGGTAACAGTGGGGCTTATTTGGTACATTACATGTAATAAAGATAGTTTGTACGTATGATCGTTTAGTTAGTCAGCCATCGAGTAATTTGTTCACAATGAAAAGAAACTACTCTAGGCCAACAACACTCTCGATTATCAATCACAGTTAGCCGTGTTACGGAGTTATACTGTCCCAGTAATTCAAAAATTCTAAAACTTATTGTTCTAATTTATCATCACTAGTTCAAACACTTAGCTTTTAAATCGAAGTTTTCCAGTAAACAATTAATTAATAATAAATTAAATATATATAAGCATTGTTTTAAACACGACAAAACACCATTAATTTACATAATACTCACATTTTAAACTATTTAAAAATTTAAAAAATGGATGTTACAAAACATAACCAACTCCATAGTTGAAAAAAAGTTTACATTTGTGTGATTTATAAACAAAGATGCAGTGTTTCCACTCAGCAGTAAAAATATCCCCCGCGCTGATAAAAAAATACCACTTTATCCCACACTCTCCCTTATAATATCCCTTGTCATATCCCACACTTTCCCACTGATTTGTTAAACATTTCAACACAATTAATGTTAAATATTATATGATTATTGAATAATGTATTAGTACAGTATTTATACCGTTAGATAGAGCTTATTTAGAACTACTAATTACAAATAGGTATTTTAAATTTTAGCACCTCAAAGGATTTTGAGCAATGCGACATAGGCTGAATGATACGGTGAACTAACTAAATTAAATAGTTTATTTACGTTAGAGGTACTAATTGGATAATTGAACGAAGTGAAAGTATCCTTATACACAACTTTACTGCTTGGACTGGTAAGAGAATCAACTCAACTGGCGTGTCTGTGACCACAATAACTCGAGAATGCCTCCACAGTTAAACTTAAAATTTCCCAGAAAAACTTAACAGGTCAAAATCTCGGTCAAGTTCGTTATTCAGATAATTTCGTTTACTATTAATCAAATTATCTTAAAACCAAAATTATTTTTTTCTCCATAAGAATAACATTGGAAGCCATTTTAGTGGTACTTGAATCGTTAAAATTTAGCCGAAGTCTATGTTTCAACAACAGAGTAACAATAGTTAGTTTACTAGAGTATACTTTGTTATACTGGATAACAACAGTTTTTTACCAACAAAAAACACACAAGAGAGATAAATCGAAGTATATTTTTAAGTTGTTAGCATATTTATTATTTTATAAATTATTAAGAGTACGTTTAAAAAAAATTTATACAGTTAATATTCCCTTAGTACGCCTACTCTGTGTAAATATCGTCCGTCAGTCGTCGAAGGCGACGATTGTATCAGTGGCAGACGACAGTCGACGCGTGTGGCAAATCGAAAAACTCAAAATAACTTTTTGATGACTGTAGATACTAAGATATTAACTTATAAAATAGTTTGTTTTATTACATTTTCTTAGACAATTGGTAATATTGTGATTTTCATGTGTAAATAGGATACAAAGACTCAATTTGTCTAGAAAGCGTTGATGAAGTTAGTCACAGTAAGCGAACAACCTTAAAATTTATTTTTGTAGGACAATTATTTGCTAGGTTATATTTTCACTAAATTAATAATAAAAATTGTCTAAATTACCTAAAATACATTACCAGTAATGTAGTAGGTAACCACAATAAAAGCTATAGATTATTCAAACTAAACAGCCTTTTCGGAAGGTTATCTTGAATGATTTGACATAGCCTAGGGTTGGATTACAGTAAGAGTAAGCCGACATTAAACTGGTAATACATAACTGTAGTAAAATACTTTAAACACATTACCAGGAATGTTGTAGTGAACCAAAATAAAAGCTTTAAACTATTCTAACCAAACTAAGCCTTTTATACAGGTTATCTGAAATGATTTGACAAATCCTAGGTTTAGATTATACTGAGCTGTTTACATCATAAACTTGGACCTATGGTTATAAAATGTAGGTCCATACACTTAGGCTACTTGCCATTTTAGAAGTTTCATGTACGGTCTTGGACCAACCCATGTTTATAGAATTTAATTTCATGATAGCCTAGGCTATTGAAAAAATATATTGAAATATCATTTTGTAAAATACAACTATTGTAAAATACTTTAAACATTACCAGGAATGTTGTAGCGAAACAAAACAAAAGCTTTAAACTATTCTAATCAAGCTAAGCCTTTTATACAGGATATCTGAAATCATTTGACATATCCTAGGTTTGGATTATACTGAGCTGTTTTCATCATAAACTTGGACCTATGACTATAAAATGTAGGCATATACACTTAGGCTACTTGTCTTTTTAGAAGTTTCATGTACGGACTTGGGCCAACCCATGTTTATAGCATTTAATTTCATGATAGCCTAGGCTATTGAAATAATATTTTGAAATCTCATTTTTTCATCTAAATAAATGGCCCTGACAATTTATTTTTAATCCTTTAGGATATTTTGACTTGGCCTATAGAAATTGTTAATATTAGTTCATATAGGAAACTCGCTGTTCTCTTAAAAGTTAAATTAACCACACTGCTAAAGTCACTGCTTAGCCCAAAATTCTCTGTTTGTTCTATGATAACGCACCCATGCCAATCTTAACAACAAACCATGCCTGAAATCTCCAATTTATTTTAAAAATAAATAAATTTACGTATTTATACAACATTTACTTTGATAAAACAAGTGATAAATGTATGTATGTTTTTCTACGGATAAAATGTTAGGTCGGCCGGCGGCGGGATCCGAACCTGCGACATTACGCTCCAAGAGCCAGTGCGACACCCCTCAGCTACCGCATTAATTGATTCTTAGAGAAGTGAATAAAACTATAGCTATACTGTATAGACATAAAATCCGGATTCTGGAGGCAGTTAAATGATAACGGAATGTATTCTGATGATGTTACTCAAATCAGATATTGAATTTTTTATGAGACTCGATTTTAGTTTGATCATGTGTTTCAATTATCCTTATACGCGAGGAATGAGCGTACACCTAGTATTTTTAATGGTAGTACTAAAGAGTACGACATAGGTACTAAATAATGGCAAATATTTTGCCTGTTAATTCCAACATGGCTCAGCCAGCGACATTGACATGATTCAGTGTTCGTTCTGTGACGTTTATAAAATCATAATAGGTGCGGACAGTGAAGTTGAAAAATGGGAAACCCCGCAACTGCCAGTGCGGCGAGAAAATCCACTAGAAGTGCTACTGCTAAGGTGCTCTGGTCGTAAGTTGTAAGCAAACTAGCAGACGTAATGCCGATTTCCAAAAAATCCCACTTTATCCCACAATCCCATTTTATCCCACAAGCAGTCAAAATATCCCATATATGGGATAAAAATTCCTCAAGTGAAACACAGATAAATCCCAGCTGACATTATAAACACAACCATAGTCAACAGCTTACTACGAAAACCAATTCAACTACTGAATATCAAACAATAAAATTAGTTTTAATAATTATTAATAATCCAAAATAAAATACAAATGCTGTGTTTTACCCCTTAGGTATCCCAAATGACTCGTTCAAAATGTCATTAAGTTTTATAGTTTTATAGTTGTGTAGTATTTCAAAAACACCCACACACCCACACACACACGGCCACTGAAACTTCTTCATCAATACAGTGATTAACTTCGTTCATCAAAAATCTTGAAAGTAGCATAGGTTAAATAGTACAGACATTTAATTGTATTAATCGGTAAAACTGTATGCCCAAAACCTGATCTATACAATGGAATACTGAGTTATAAATGGCAGCCGGTGAAACATTAATTTGTGTGATGATAGAGGAACTTAATACTTAATACAATGATTCCTTTAGAGGTCCAATTTGTGGCAGTTGATTGTGGTTTGGTTGATTATGGATTGTAGTATGGTTCCAATGACTACGATATGCTGACCATAAGATGGATAATACTCCATTGAATGAATCCTTAAGGAAATCTTATAGTCAAATAGTAGGCATAGTAATATAAAAAAGACTACAAACAGAATCCTGATCCTGATTTCGAATTCTAGTAATAAACAACTAGAAGTTGAAAGGACCATTGTACCCAATATAATACAATTTTTAAATTTCACTAGTAGCTTCATAGCTACTAGTGGAATTTAAAAATAATAAAATAATTAAATGTTTGGCCGAGTGAAATTTCTGACTCAGTTTTTGGTCTGGTTTGCTGCATTCTGTTTTACAAAAACCATTAATTTTAATTAGAAATAGAAATGTAGTTACATATACAAGTTTATGCTGACTTTTGTTGGCTGTCTCTGGATTTTACAAGGATATTGTTTTTGTCTGTCAAAAAGTTGGTTTGGGTCTATGTTGTCGAAATTTGAAGATCCGTTGCTTTGTCTAGAATGAGAAAAGAAATATTATTGGGATCACAGACTTATTTGGCATCCCAACTTATAAAGCTTCTTTAACTTAAAGGAATGTCGCATTTTAAAATGATAAAACTAAAATAGATTCTACAATGAGACTTGAAAATTTATATTATTCACCAATAAAATTTACTAATAATAACATTTGAATGAAATAATGTTAACGATTTTAACATATTTGTACTATTACATATCATATTACTCATGTATATCTAACCATTAGATTACCATTAAACAAGTTTAACTATGACTAGTTAGGCAAATTCAACAAGGAAACGCTTTATTCAGTAATGCATTTTATGTTTGATTAGTTTAGTAGGCAGCTATTCCGTAGAAGGCTTTTAGAGCAAATTAGTCTTAACTTTTATTAACTCTTCCATGTCTATTATTTTAGTAATTGGTTCCAAACAGGTAATACGTTTGGCTTTATGTTTTTTCCATAAGTGCATTGCATATAAAAATTCATGGATTAAATGTTTGCTGAGGATTAAATATTTTAAAACTTATGTAATAAAAACATAGTGGCCTCAGTGTCAGAAAGAGATGTCCTTTCCAAGGACTTGGAACTTTGATTAAGCTAGTGCTTAAACATACATTTTGTTAAACAATGTTTAAATACCCTTGTTGCAGGAAACATACATAGATTGTAATACTGCATTTAATAGCGAATTCCCTATGGAATAATGATTTGCACGGTGTGGTCGGGAATACAATAAAAGTTCCAAACATTTCTCTTTACACGTTTTGGGGGTTAATTTAAAACTATAAGAGGGTTATTAAAACGTCTGGAGACCCCCTCTTAACTTTTGAACGGGTCAGTATAAAAATAAACTTAGCACACCTTCCTAGGAAATGCACCTTTAGGTCAGTATCTCTACTTTGCCCACGAAGCCAAAATAGTGTATTTTGGGGCAACTCAAAACTCACTATATGTAGAGCCCCATTGAGGCACCCCTACTTTTAAAGAACCTTATGAAATAAAACAAACAAGACCAACTAGAGGTCTCTATCTGAACCCAGTAAAAAATGGCGGCCATAAGTCAGAGAAAACTAGGCCTGCTTGCAATTTAGACGTAAATATTTTTTTAATGAAATTAAAATGCATAATTTAGGACTCTTGTTCGGCAATTTTTAATTAGCTTTTACGTTTAAGGGAAGCGTACATTTTTTCACAATCAGAAATACTTTGACTTGCCCCCAAAATATCCCATTTTGGGATCATGGCAAAGTTTTTCTGGTAACAAAACTGTATGATTACCATACAAGTAAAGCTAATTAATAATTATTACCTATAAAGGAGTCCTAAATTATGCATTTTAATCTTATGAACGAATTGAAAGAAGTTTTTTCTGACGTATGGGTATTTTAATCGGTTGCTATTTCTTACTGGGTTTAGATAGAGTCCTCTAGCTTGTGTTATTTGTTTTCTTTAATAAGCACCTTCAAAATGAGAGACCACTCAATGGGGCTTTACATTCAAGATTTTTAGTTGCTCTCAAAATACCTCATTTTGTGGTCGGGGGGAAAGTATTGATACTGACCAAAACAGCCCGTTTTATATCCCATGCATGTGTGCTAAGTTTAGTTTCTCTAGCATGACCCGTTCAAAAGTTAAGAGGGGGTCTCCTGACTTTTACTAACCCTGTTTATGTATAACCCTAAAATATATATATATTTATTTATTTATTTATAGGTGTGATTGCACTCTAGTGGTCACACATATTGTCCGATTTACTTAACATTTTTTGAAGACCTGTCTTCAATAATATTGGATAGGTTGTTGGAAAAGTTAGTTGGGCAAACAATATGAAAACCCTAACCTCCTTTCTAGGGGCTTTCAATATTCAAATGTTTAGTTTTTGGCCCAAAATATGGTAAATAAAGCCGGAATTGAAAATTAATGAAATAAAACGATATAACGTAAGTACGTGTTCTAATGTTATTATTGTGGTGGTTAAATACATTTTCATTTCTCTCTTATTTACTGATCAATTTCAGTATAGTTCAAACATACGTTCAAATGTATTTTTACAAACAAACATACAATATGGATTTGGGTTGGTCCATCTATGTTTAACTAACATTTACCAATAAAAGATATTCGGATTATGTTGCCTCCTAACCCTATAATATTGATGTAGGGTGTATTTTACCCATAAATCTCCACTGTCTAGCAGGAAATTATTCTGTTAGTCATCCTAAAAATAGATTTAGATGAGCATTTATGAAATACGATTTGCTATAATCCAGCCTACACTGAAGTTTATATTTATTATAACAAAATATATAGCAGGGAGAAAGTACGTTCGAGTTTTCTAATACTATTTATTTAATGTTGTAAATGCGGAAATACATTCCCCTCATGTCAGTATGTTGCGTACGCAACTCGTTATTATTTCGTTTACGTACTAGTCGTTCGTGATGAACGAGTGTTATAATTGGCCATCACCAGTATCTTTACCTCATTCATTGGTTACTTCTTTTTGCATTGCGTAGGTCTCACAGCAAACGGCGTCAAATTGTTATAATACTAATGCTCTCACACTTTAACACATAAATCACACGAGCAAAGAACAAATAACGATTCTATAACACCGTGCACACATGTTTGAACACTGATTTTATGCCATAAAACCGAACAAAATTTAGAACACGGTTTTTAATTGCAAAGTTGCATATAATTTAATTGAGTTTTCTTCATCGACGTGGCGTCACTATAATTTAATTAATTATGCCGCCGCTGCGCCGATATCTTAATTTTAATTTTCGAACTGGAGAGAATCTTAGTTATTAAATGTCACTTTATTTTCTGCTAGGATTAAAATCATGATTTTCCTTATTAAAAAAAACAACTAACGAACTTGGCCATGAGAAGGACGACTTAGCTTTTCTTTATTATTCATGAAATAAGTTGTTTTAATGCTTAGCAAATCAACATAAAACCTCTCGGATTACAATAATTCTTAAAATTTGATACTATTAACTAAATATGTTACCGTCTTATACTTAAACTGAAAAATACGTTTAAGATATAATTATGAGATATAAATCTTACGCGAACCAAAGTTTCATATTATGAAAATCTAAAAACTATTTACCATTGACTTATATTTTTAAATTTTATATTACCAGTAAAAGTGATAGTCCATCTTTGGTTGTCATAGGTTTATAACATTTAGGCACTTTTATTGCGTCTAAAACGAATTAGAGGACTAACAGATAATTTTCTCTTGCAAAAACGAATAAATCTAGTATATGCAAACGCAGACGATCTAGCTGCTACTTTTATGTCAGCGTACATATATGCAAACGAAACAAAAACATAAAAACTATACTGTGATAGCAGGTAAAACATAGCTAGTAACGAACACGAAAAGCCTGTTTTGATGAATGGCTCAATCTACGAGCAGACAAGAGTAATGGAGGCATCAGTCTGCTGCTGTTGATGTTAGGAGCTGTTACTCATCGAGCCGCTCTGTACATGAAGATAATTCGTGTATTTGCGATGTTGTAGTTGAAAAGATTCGCTAAATATTTCGCCACCTAAACAAACTACATAAAAACCATGGATCTCGGATTTATGATGTAAACATCTCAAACCGTGATGTTTCCTAACTATGCCATGCATTGTAATAACATTACGTTAATTATACCTTAAAACAACCTAGTGGTTGTTTCTGATCTGTTTATTAACTTAATCCGAGTTCGCTGATAAAGAATTAAAAACACAACAATGAATCATATTACCTACATTATCCAATTAAAACAACTTCTCAGTCTATATCACACGAATGCATGACATAAAGTATGACCGCAGTAACCAATAAATCCCCAAAACGATGCAAAACGCCACAACCGTGTCGTTGCCAATGGAAACCCTGAATCACTTGACAAGCTACAGCAAGTATTTGAAGACTAAACCAACTACGTAGCCTATTTCTCAAAAACTCGGGGAAGCTTTTCAAGGATATATTTAGAGTACCTATTTCTGAATAGAAATGTTTATAAAATATGAAAAATGATAACAACTGTTTGTGTAGGTTACTACTCAAAACGTCCTAGGTCCCGAACAAGGAGGAAGATTTAGATATAAATAAAATAAAATTACCCCTTAATAAAGTGTGACTATGTATTTTAATCCAAACTCAACGTTATTTGTGTTTTTTTATAACCTGAGCCAATCTGCATGGTTTACATTCCCTACCTTACAAATAAATAGTTTATTGTTATAATCATTATATGCCAATGTATTTCCCTCAAGAAATGTTGTATACAATTGTTTAAACGGCTGTTGTATTCGTATTATTTTAATCTTCTTTACTCTCTTAATGACAAAGTCCATAGTAAGTCGCTGGCATAGTGGTCAAGGCGCCGCGGCGTCGTGCTTCGGAACCGGGGCAGCGGCCCTTTTATGGGCTCGAATCCAAGCCCTGGCAGATAAATTTTACCAGTACTGTTCAACTCGTACTATAACGGCTCACCCGTTGCTTTGCTGGACACGTTCCCCGCACAGATCTATAATACACGTGAAGGCAAGTAAGGCAAAAAGAGGCTTCAAACCTCTTTATTACAAAAAAAAACCTAGCTGGTTAGCTCGTTAAAAATAACGGGCTTAAAACACGAATAAAATATTGCTCATTACTAATCAAATAAATTTAGCGGCTTCAAACATTTTCTTAAAAATGTATAAGTTGTTCAAAGAGATGATTTTGAAATACATTTAATCAAATAGGAAAACCGCCGTGCAAAATTGGTGTTATTGTAACAGAGTCCCAACATATTGCATACTATAATATTCATTAGAACGTCTTATTAAAGACATATTACAACAGCATACATAAGAGCCTAAAAGTGGAATTCGATGGTTTAGATTAAACTTTGTTGTTATTTAAGTTTTGGGTATTGAGTCAGATCCAAATTTGTGTTACTTTTGTTTCAAATTTTGTTTCTTCAAAACTTCAGTTCAATTGTATTACATTTTTAAAAGTTTATTCATTGGCTCAAACATTCAATACAAATTGACCTAACTGTTTTCATTTATTTTATAACCCCAAAATAAACACAGTCTCCTTATTTACAAACAATTAATTGTATTGTCTGCTTACATATAGACAATCTAAAGACAAACCAACAAAAACACATATTAGAACACTGAATAGATAAATATTCAATCCTAATAGTGGGATAGGTCCATTGTCCATAATTTTTTTGTCCTTTATCTCACAATTTGTTACCAGAGATTGATCCACTTTCATCCAATATAACATTAAAGGTATATTATATAGCAGAGGTGACTCTATAAAATCAAAGTGAATTTTTTACCTAAAAATAGTTTATTGAACTTATACAAATTGCCTTAGCTATTAACCTCATATTTTATGATCAACATAATATAACCCTTCCTATCTGCGTTTTGTTGAATTGTGTATCTGCGACTTTAATCAAGATTTTTATACATATATAAGATATACAAATCGCACTTAAGAAACCATATGGCTATCATCGTTGTTCACAAAAAGTTGTTGATTCAACTTTACATGAAACCATAAAAAATTCCTAAACTGCATTGACAACAAAACTACAATTCCAGCTGTGAACCGCTTATAATGCCGCTTTGTCGTAATAATTTCCGTGATCCAGGAATAAACAAAGGAATAAAACAGGAATAAACAAAGGAACCTAAGGAATTGACCTTAGGTTCAATTATCAAGCAATAAAACGAATTTAAAATATAAATAGAGAATTAGAATTCACATTTATGAATTTTAACTGCAAATTAATTTTGCTGATACTTTTGTACAGTAGTATAAACTCTATTCCCACTCGGCATAGGGAAATCTTTTTACACCAACTTGGCCGCTCTACGTTCAGTAGTTTACTCTGAATATGTGGTTAGAAGTCACCTCTACACGCTATTATTATTAGGAAGAAGACAAAAGTAAAAAAAACCTAAATAAAAGTATACTACTGAAAATGAATGTATTGGTTGACAATTTTCCTAATAACAAAGTTGCTTGACATGAGTTGCTTTGAAAAAATGTTAAGGACAATCTGCTTCCTTCCATACTAGCCCCTGTTAATCGAATAGGGAATGATAGATTTTACTATATTTCGATATGGCTTATTCAAATCCACCCAAGGATATTTGCTTCAGCTCCATTCCAGATTTGTTGTCTCAAACGTTGATTACTCTGCTCGTAGTACATTACTCTTTAGCACTCCGCGACGTTATAGGCAAATATTATTATGTGACGATACGGTAATTAAACCAGTACACACATATGTTATTTATTTGCATACTGAATTCGACCGAAACAGCCAAATTAAAGTTTTAATTAGCTTAAGGCGGTCGCACATATCTCGCGGACACGCCTGAACATGCTCCCGAATGTTCACTGAACATTCGGTCCCGTATGTTCCTGAATGTATTCCAAAGGGTTCAGCTCCTACACATCTCGCGAATACTCTGGACATTCGGAGTTTAGCCGAATGTTCGAGGGTGTTCGCGAGAAGTGTGGGACCGCCTTTATGGTCTATTGCAATGCTTAGCTCCCAATAATGATTGCCTAAATTTATATCAGTGGTTAAAACTTTTAGTATACCCCAAATCAAACATCACATTTCAATTCCTAAAATATACATTTACCAATTACATTTGTATTTGAATTGTTTAGGATATCGCCAGATTAAGTCTAAATATAAGTAAAAGTTTTCTAAATATAGCACAGAATACAGCACAGGAAGGAACAACAGGATTTCATGGTTATAGGATTTAAAGGACAAGTTAACGATTTTAATGGTTAGGGTTAAGGCCAATTTACATTGTAATAGAAAGTGAGTGCATATTTTATTTTGAGTTTTATTTCTGTGCGTGAGTTTCGTTGATAAGTTGGTGAGATATCTCGTGGGATTCGGTTATTATTGGTCAAATCTGCTTTTAAGGAAAAATTGCTTAAAACCCTATGTTAGCATCTAGGATCAAAGAGGAATTAATTATCAAAACTAGAGATATATATATATATTCATATGAAGTTATTTACGTCAAAAAATAAACAATGTGTATCATTAGAAACCTATATCATGGTCCCAAGTTTCATTAGAGCAGATCATTCTCAAAAGTCCACCTGCTTAGAGTAAATGTAATAAAATTGTTAATCACATCCACATCTGGTTAACAGCTAAGAAATAATTACTTTGGAAGGGTTCATTTCCAGTGTTGAACTTAGTATGCAGAGAGTTTGTGTTGAGGCTTAAGAAGACAAATGACCTCAGCTCAAGGTGGCCGTCAGATAGGCTTAACGAACCCTCTAATGGATTCCTAACAGAGAAATACTGTCTGTCTCACAGTGCAGAGCACAACTGTTCCCACTGTCGGATTTAACGGTTATAAGAAATTTAGGTTAAATGTTAGGGAAAATAACAACTGTTAGAACGTGTTTTGCGTGCAAAAATATAACTGATGCGGTTTACAGTTTGAAAATAAATACCCCCGTAGCAGCAAACCTGCGTACTCAGCGAATTTCCAATGCATATATATGTATCTTAATACCACATAAAGCCACATACCAAGTTTTATCAATATACATTCATAAATAAACGATTTATGACATTTTAATTATTCTCCATAAGAATAACATGGCGGCTGAGTATGCAGGTTTGCTGAAGCAAGGAGCACAAAAAATAGAGTTTTATACAAATATCAATATAACTCATGTAGGTAAAGCCACATACCAAATTTCATTAATTTATTTTCATAATGAAGGGAGATAACACGTTACTTATTCTCCATAAGAATAACATGGGGCTGAGTACGCAGGTTTGCTGCTACGGGAGCCATTGGTAAAAAATTGTTTTTTTGAGCAAATATCAATGGTCCACAACCAGATGAAGTCGTATACCAAGTTTCGTCAGAATACGTTCATAAATAAGCGAGATATAAAATTTTTATTTTCCTCCATAAGAATAACATTAGACAACGTACTGTGTTTAGCACTTTCAATATCTCGGTAACCAATTGACGTAGAGAAATGATCAAAGTACCAAATTGTGTGTTTTTTTTAGTTGAATCGAATGGGAAAAACTAAAATTTGACTATTTCCAAAATTATATGTAAAAAATTCGAAAAACCCATTTTTGGGGTACAAAACCCCCCCAAAATACCCCTTCGGATATAGCGATGTGGCTGGTTTTCGAACTTAGTCATAAATGTTGCTTTACACGTTTATACCAAATTTCATCAAAATCGGATAATTTTTACGAGAGTTATCGTGCTCACGGACACATATATATATATACAGTTTCGAACGAATGGTGTTTTTGGGGTCTGGGGACCTCAAAACGAAAAGTTATCATGGTCCCGGGCCTAGGTCTTACCATGCCGACTACGGTAATAGCTTCTTCCCTATAGGGGAAATTCGCTAAAACTCAGAAATGTTCACATTAGCTTTAAAATTAGATCGAAATAAACAAAAAACTGACCAATATTTTGCTATAAAAATAGTAAACTTAAGTTTAGGCCCGTTTAAATAAATATTTAAGCTTTTTTTAGCGTAAAATATTTCTACAAATTAGTAATAAATGATGAAATTTAATTCTGGCGAGATTAGTGGTGCAATATTTTTTATTAGAACCCTTTTGAAGTTGATTAATTTTGAATTTATAATATAATTAAGTATACATTATTTACTGTAGACTGGTATGGTTTATAAAAATGTGTACATTAAACAGCTGTTACTGAATTGAAAATTAATTTCCCTGGGTATTTTTGATGTCTATTAATAGACCAGGCTTCACAAAAGTTCTCTATTTTGCCATCAACATGAGTTTACAGCCTTCAGTAACAGGCTTTGACATCTAGAACAGGGTTGGAATTGTGGGAGCTCCGCGGCTTCACAAGTCAAAGTTTCAAAACCACAATCGGCAAATAGGATCTATGAGGGTTTTCACCTTACTTGTATCATTATATTGTAGCTACTAATAACAGACTTTTTGGTTGCTTGTCTATATATATATATGTATATATATATATATCTAATAAACGGATTGGATTAGCTGTTGCATTGCTGTTGGACGTGATAGGGAGATTGAGGTTATTTCATTGCCATGAGTGTGGCCTACCATTTTAGTTACGATGAATTAGTGGACAATACAGTATCGTGTTTTTGCATACGATACTTTTATTAAAAATTGTGAACCTGTTATAGCAACACAGCGATTATTTCTTCGGCACTTCAAAAATGATCGGAATGGAATATTTCCAAGCCGAAATACGCTGCTAAAGTGGGTTGAAGCGTTCCAAACAACAGGATAGATTAGCAAAAAGAAGAAACCAGGCCCTGATAGAACGCCTGGAAATATCGCTAGAGTGAGAGCGGCATTAACCAGGAGTCCGAGCCGATCTGCACGACGACACGCACAAGAGCTAAACATGAGCCGTGATTCTGTAAGGAAAATGTTATGACAAGATTGGAAGTTCCATACCTATAAAATATAGTGGTCTAGCAACTTAAAAGTGACAGGCCATGGGAAAAGAGTAGATTTTGTAGTGGGTATGCAAGTATTGTTTGATTATGAGCCATCCAAATGCAGTATTGTTAATGATTGATGAAGCTAATTTCCTCCTTAACGTTAAGGTCACCGGATTTGTTCTGCTGTGACTACTTTCTGTAGAGATTTTTAAAGGAACATGTTTATGCTCACAAACCCAAGTACTTAAATAAACTTGAAATTTGCTATTAAAGACGAGATGAACGCAATCGAACAACACATTTTGATTCGAGCTGCGGACGATTTTCCGAGCAGACTAGAAACCTGTATTCTAGTCGATAGCCATCATATGCGTGGCATAATTAAAAGAAATTACTATTTTTATCAAATGGTGTGTGTTTACCTTACATTCTGTAAAAAAATAATAATATTTCGTCTAAAAACGTTTTACTGCTTATTTAAAAAACGTCCGTTTCCCGTGAGACACCCTGTATATAATATACTCGTTTCGCTCGCTGGGGGCTCCGCCCCCAGGTAGTTGTTTGGCCTTAGGTTAGCAAAGCCAAACCTCATGTTCCTAGCTCAGGTAGAAGTAGTGTCATATCAAGTGGCGAAGAACCGACATATTACTACTACTCATACTAAGAAAACAGACAAATCAGCATATACTTAAATTTTATATGATACACATTTGAAAGAGTAGGTTTTTCGAATATTTAAGGAAATTTTATGGTACTAGGCATTTGCATGCTATATCTCACGTTCCTACTTCTAGTAGAAATAAGATAATTTAACAGATGTTTAGGTTTTTAGTTTTCTGACGGCTTTATATTATGAAAACTGGTCATATGATTTCTGCTTCATACCAAATGTGGTGTAATCATATTGAGTGCCAAATTTTAGGCATATATCAAGTATATTAAAGTGACGGGGAAAAACACAGAATATCCGAAAATAAACTAAAATTGAATAATCCTTTCCAAGATTTAAATTATTTTGAGTGGGTTGAAATCATCAAAACTGGTCACACGACTGTTGCTGGATTCTACTTTGTTTGGAGACGTCTTGTATGTTAAATTTGAAGCCTCCATGTATTATATTGTAAGTGCTTGTAAAAAATTAAAACCCTACCCTGATTTTCGTCTATAAACTTTTATAAATCGTCTTTTGAACCTTATAAGGAATAAAAGCACCAATAACAGTCTAAATTGCTATGTTTCTGAGTAACTACAAGCCTTTTGCAGCAAATAGGGTATAATTTATAAGGGGTTTTGCCCTCGATCGAGCGCAACTTGGAAAATATACAAAAATAAAATAAAATAAAAAATAAAAGACCAACAAATCGACAGGAGTTGAAAGACTTTGTATTTTTTGGGGGGTTTAAGTGAAATAATTTGGACGTATGACTCCTGCTAGATAATTATTATAATGTAGGAATACTGTGTGTCAAATATTAGGTTATATATTAGAAAGACAAACAATTGAAAACAACAAATCAATTTTGCAAAATAACTGAAATTTAAAAAATCTAGCGTGAAGGGTGAATAGGTCAAGAAACGGCTAAAAGTCATTGGACAAAGTTGTAGATCGTCTCAAATCCGTGCCACGTGAAGCTCTTCGTTTGTCAATGGGACCATCCGTTTGGCTGCTAGAGCTCAACTAAAAAGGTACTACATTTTTAATTGATTATTATTCGTCATTTTATTTTTTTAATGCAGTTAAAACTACAAATAGTACAATTTTAAAAATCTAGCATTATACTGAGTATTTATCTGTATAGTGAGACAAAAAGTTTTGATAGTTAAAGTAGCCAACAAATCGAAATAATTTGACTTTGATAGATTTTGTATATGATTTTCTTGTACGTTTTGCACTTTGTGTTCAACCGAATGTTAAAACCCTTCTTATGCTATTGCTATATTTGTTTCAGAAGAATTCTAGCATTGCAAAGTTGTTTTTTTTTCTTTTACAGGATCATAACTTACAAACATGAAACAATGTTTAAACAATTTTTTTTAGGCATTGAAACAATTGAAGTTGTTAATTTGACCAAAGTTTTGTAAAGGTCATAGTATTCAGAAATTATATGCTAAATTATAAGACTCTAGGTATAGTTTAGGTAAAGAGGCCCTGGAAGGGAAATATTTTGTGACAATTATTAGGCCATCAGATAATATCTAAGTGCGTAGAATAAATTAATATCCAAAAGAAAAGATTTAAATGTTACCCTTACATAACAACTTGTATTTTAAAATGGCTTAAACTACCTTCAAAAACTATTACAACCCTAAAATGTTATGTTTGTAGCAACTGAACAATGTTGATTAAGACCTAAAATAATTCACCTAGTGTTCTGATTACAAGGCTTCTAGCGTTTTTTTAAGTAAAAACTTTATGAAACTGATTTTTATATATAAACCATCAATATGTGATTTCTGATTTTGTAGAGGAACCCCCGTTGTAGATCGTCTAAAATACGGTGGCGTTCGCGAGAAGCTTTTATTACAAGAATAATTCAGTCACAATTATGAGTTTTGATGCGATGAACTAAGAAATAAATAGTATGTGGCAAAATAAAAGCCTTCATGGTAAAGAAACAATTTACATTCGTACAATAAATATATATTTTTTAAATGTGAAGTTTTCTAATTTGTAAATATTTAAATCATCACAACATAGACATAACAAATATGGTAGCTATAAAGGTTATGTTGCTTATGTTTCCTAAATAACAATGTTTTTAATCCTTTAAGTGGGCCTAAAATACAATAATGTTAACCAAACAATAATAACATGTCATGGCTGTTTAATTTTTTCAGGCGTTTAAATTTTTATACAAAAGGGCTGCTAAATCACATAATACTGCAGACCCCTTCTCCGCATACAGCTTTTTCTAGTTTTTCCCTATGTTGTTGACTGTACCGTTTGACAACTTGTATTTTAAAATGGATTACACTACCATCAATAAACGTTACAACCGTAACATATTACGTTTGTAGCGAATAAAAGTCATCTGTTAAATATTTAACCTAATTAATGTAGGGATTTTCCCACAAATTATATGAAACAAAAACCAACCAGAAGACCAACAAATCTACTTAATGTGCTAATTATTTGGTTTTAGCGTTTATTTGAGAGTAAATACTTCAAATTCATCAAAGTAATTTGTAAATATTATCTGCGATGATAAAACCTAATTTTAGATCGTCTAGAATCCGTTTCACAGTGTGGTGTTCGTGAGAAGCTTTCATTAAGAGAACAATTTAACAAATTAATTTTGAATACTTAATTTAGATAATCTTTGTGATATATAAGAAATACATTTGTACACCTGGCCTATGTACAAAATACATGAAACCTTTTAAAAATAAATAAGTTTAATACAAAAATTATCTAAATTCGTAATACAACCAGTACAACATACCAATTGATCTGCATACTGCATTACCGACATCAGTTAACCTTAAAACGAGAACTAAATTATTTATTTGAATTGTTAAGGGAAATGTAAAATAAAATTGGAAATGTTGTGAATTTTCCTAGAAGTTTCAAACATTAAGCTACGTGCATGCCAAATTTCAAGTCCCATGCATATCTAGAAGTGGGATAGAATTCGTATACCTCAGTCAAGTCAGTCATCAGTCAATCAGTGAGTTACACATGCGGCTGTATATATATTAGAGGCTGTATACATTTTAGATTTACGCTTTTACACCACAATCAGTTGTTTTTCAATTAAATGAATGAAATAGTTTAATTCATCAACAATTGTTATTAAGATTTTCTCATTTAATTCAAGTAAGCTGTAAAAGTCACGTTATGTGGCAGAGCTTTCCTACCTACAGGAAACAATTTAACAAATTATTCTTTTTTTAACACGGACAATTTTAATACCCAGCTGGAACTAAAATCCTATACGCAATATTTTTAGTACTGGTTTAGATTTAAATGCGGTTAGGTAACATTTACAAAACCAAAAATTCATAAATGTTGCATTCATGTAACTAGTACAAATAAGTATATAATAGCGACCACATTCAGAGATTCGTTTTACTGGATAGTCTACTATGGATATTCTTACTGTGGAATCTGTGTTCTCGTCAGACAAAATATTGTTACAGTCTGAACGAAATAATTGTCCCAATAATTTAAAAGATTTTAATTCCTGTCCAAAAGAAACTCCTGGGTAATCGGTTTGATATTATTATTGCTCTGTAATGAGCATCCTGTTTTAAGTATAAGAGAGAGCAGAGTATTTACTGAGATTCGCTTTCAAACTCCGTATTTCAAACTGGTTAAATTATGTATATTAATTTAATATTGATTTTATAGCATACCTTTAAAATAATATGAAGATATTGCAAAATGTAATTCAATATGTGATATCTGTATGTTGATAAATAAATATTTAGCTTCATTTAAATTACGAAATGGACTGTGGAATGTGCAAAAGTGTTCAATGAAAAATTACAATTTATTGCGTGATAATGTATAGCAATACACGAAATTAGGTTCTATACAAAGTAAACAAATTTAATATAATCAACTTTCTTTATCGTTTGGAATATAATACAAAAAATTAAAGTTTATAAAAACAATAGCAGAGAACGAAACCATCATCCATGTTTTATAAGGCTAATTTACGCTTAACTTTTATGTCCTGCTGTTACCGCGTTGCTAAAGACGTGTTAGCGAATTTATCCTATAGGGAAGAAGCTATTAGCGTAGTCGGCGTGGTAAGACCTAGGCCCGGGACCATGATAACTTTTCGTTTTGAGGTGCCCAGACCCCAAAAACACCATTCGTTCAAAACTGTATGTATCCATTTACTATTTGAATAGAAAGACATACAGTATTCCTAAATTTTAACCAAAGTTTCATCATGCGAAAAGATTGATTGGTGCTATATATATATATATATATATATATATATATATATATATATATATATATACACGGGGAACCCAAAAGGTGCTCGTAATATATCGATTTCTTCCAGATCACAAAAAGTGCTCGTAGCCGGGAGCGGTTATTGTGCTGTAGAACTAGTGCAACAGCTTTGATATATATTGACCCACAGCCCAATAAATGCTCCCAGTGCTGACAATGAACAAAACAAAATATACCGTGTCACACATTTATTATCAAGGAACTTTATTTACGTTTATTTGATCAAAGCAATTCGTGTGCTAAACATTATGTTCTAACATTTTCCTGTCCAATATAATAATTACCGACAGTATGTTGTTTCTATCGCTAAAACTCAGAAAATATTCTTGTTGTCACTTAGTTTTGTTGTAAGATTAAACAATATCATCTCAAAAGATATACACAAAATTTCGGAATCATTTTGGTAGACCTAATATGACATTTAATGCTATCTATCATGCTTATGAACTTCACAAACGGTCATACGGGCTTATACTATCACGTGTGAAGAATAAAGATCTGTTTGGACTTTCTCTATAGTGGGATATACAGAGTGTCCCTAAAAAGCTTCACCAGACTTCATAATTTTGTTCTTTGGGGCAAAATAAGCAAAAAAGTTCCGTAAACATGGTCCTATCTCGCTTCGTTTACCGTCTGTCGGTCTGTATGGTGTTTTTACATAATTTGTCATAACTTTTGAACCGCTTAAGGTACCAACTTCAAACTTGGTGTGAGTAATAAAACTATTACTATTTAATTTTAATGCGGATTATCAAATTTCAACTTTGGGCCAATTTAAAATGACGGCCATAATTAGTTTTCATGGCTTAATAACTCAAAAACTATAAATTTTAGAAACATTTGTCACGAGATAAAAAATATGTAAAATTGAATTTACTTTCAAGAAATGTAAAAATTATTCAGGGTCCTAACACAAATAACGGAGAAAATATAAATTTTCCAAAATTACCACGGCAACTTTTGCTAATTGTTCATATTTTCAACTTTAGACAATTTAAATTTTTTCCGTTATTTGTGTTATAACCCTAAATAAACTGTACATTTCAACAAATTAAATTAAATTTCAGATCTTTTTACTCTCTAGCTAAATATTTCTAAACTTGATATTTGTTGAGTTATTAAGCTTTGAAAACTGAATATTATCACCATTTTGAATTGGTACAAAGTATAAACTAGATTCTCCGCATGACAATAGGTCCTAATAGATTTCATACTCACACCAAGTTTGAAGTTAAAATCTTAAGCGGTTTAAAAGTTAGGATCAATTATGTAAAAAAAAACATACAGACCGACAGACTGTAAACGAAGCGAGATAGGACCTATATTCACAGGTTTTTCTTTGCTTATTTTGATAAAATGAACAAAATTATGAAGTTTAGTGATGCTTTTCAGGGACATTCTGTATAACGCAAATAGCACATTTGAACAAAAGGTTACTAAGTAAATGAAGAGTAACTATAATCCATGAATGAACATATAACTAAA
The DNA here is from genome assembly GCA_963675035.1 of Allygus modestus. NCBI lineage: Eukaryota > Metazoa > Arthropoda > Insecta > Hemiptera > Cicadellidae > Allygus > Allygus modestus. The sequence goes on from OY776111.1 coordinate 227,556,708, forward strand.
ACAATTTTAAGAGATTCCGGCGCTTTTTGGTCACCCGGAATGTACATTTTATTTCACTGCTTGATCTCTTCACTTGTGATCTTTCACTGAGTAAATCTTAGGCTTCTCCAAACCGCCTTGTATGGCACACTGCGCTAGGGTGGCCTTCCCCCTCCCTCGTCTCGGTGTGCACCGGCGCGGCGCCGGCGTCCGGCGGGTGCGGTGGTAAGTGAGTCATCGTTGAGACTGGGGTAATACGTCCTTGTGGCGTTCTGCCCAAGGCACGAAATACGAACGACGAAAAATATTTTCTAAGTAGTATCAGAATTGGATTTATTACTTTCTCCCCCTATACATAGTATATGGAGAAAGTATTGTTTTCGTAAAAATTTTCGAATTTGAGTTGTTAGTGGAAATATTCGTTTTGGTGCTCCCTGAACCCAAAAAAGTGGTTTTTACGTGATGTCTGTCTGTGTGTGTGTGTGTCCGTGTGTGTGTGTGTGTGTGTGTGTGTGTGTGTGTGTGTGTGTGTGTGTGTGTGTGTGTGTGTGTGTGTGTGTGTGTGTGTGTGTGTGTGTGTGTGTGTGTGTGTGTGTGTGTGTGTGTGTGTGTGTGTGTGTGTGTGTGTGTGTGTCTGTGTGGATGTTTACAGAGCTAGAGCCCTAACCTATGGGCCGATTTTTATGAAATTTGGTATGTAGGTACTAATCCACGATATCTCCAGGTGTTTTTTCATTTTTTGTTTACTTTTGATTTTTAAGGGTAATTATCCCCCAAAAACCGCCAAAAAACATGAAAAATCCAAATTTCTTAAAAACGGCTCTAACGATTTTGATGAAACTTTCGTGGTTTGTAGAACTTTAGGTTTCCAACAAAATGACACCACCCGCATTTCTGGAAAAATTCGGGTTCAGAAATTACAGGACTTAAAACATCAAAAATTCAGTTTTTTTGGATTTTTCATAAAAAATCATAAATGTTAATAAAGATTACTATTCACCATTAAAAAGAGCTCAAAAAACTAAATAAATTAGTATTTTAAATTACTATTCTACGATTGCTAGTTGCGGAGAAAATTGAAATTTTCATTTAGCGGTTAACACAGTACGTTGTCCAATGTTATTCTTATGGGGAATACAAAAATAACTATTTCTCTCTTATTTACTGATCAATTTCATTAAAATTTTATATGCAGGTCAAGTTAGCATTGACCAACAGATGATGTTCGAAATGTGTTGCTATTTAACCCTGGGGGGGGGGCAAGGGGGCATTTCCCCTCTCAAAACTACTGTGTGTAGCAACGGACTCTACAGTGCCTCCAAATAAGCAATTTGGGTGGATATTTCTGAAAACAACTATTTTAGACAATTTTCTGCACATTTATCTATACTTCATATTCTATATTTAGTAAATAACAAATATTTTTGTCATTACAGTTTGGCTAAAAGGGAGAAAGTATGTGTCAGTTTCCTGATACCGTTTATTTTTAGGATTTACTACGATAGTTTGAAGCCCATAAAATACGTTAAGTTACAAAATAAGGTAATTTTACAGTATAATACGATTTGCATTGTTTCAAATAGTGCGAGGTTATTGGGAAAAAGAAAAACAACTATACCAAATTCCACGATAGGCCATCCTACTCGACAAAAATGTATTAAAGGTGAATTTCATACTTACTTTGGTTTAAAATAACTTTTTCATTATGTAATAAAACAGGCAGACCTTCAGACGGAAAACCGATGATTTTTAAATCAATGTGAATAAAAACTTTTTCCTTGCCACTTCTGTAGAACAACCACTCCCAAAAAATTAATAATTAACTTAATATCATAATAAACATCAAGTTAAATAAATAATTTGTTATTAAGTAGTTAGACAAATTAATGCGAACATTATAGTTACAGATATAATTATTTTATTTCAATTTACGTTACATAACTGAAACATCCTCATTGTAAATTTTAGGCAATATTTAAAATCGCCATCAAAGCAGCACGTTTATCTTTTCCTCGTATTAGGGTACCGTCATTTTCATAACGGACAATACCTTCATAATTTTGTTCCTCTGGTGGGATATCCAACGGATTATAATCAAAATCATCCTTTAAGGTGATTCGCAACATTGTGCAGCACAACACAACTGATAACACCATGTCAGTTTGGGAATCTTGCCCAAAGAGACTCTAACACAATTACCAAGAATCTGGAATCTCATTTTTAGCTGGCCGAAACATATTTCAATGATCACCCTCTCTCTGGCATGTATCAGATTACAGCTGATATTCTCCAGAGGCAAAGTTATTTGGCTATACCTTTAATATTGTCTATGGTGTATCGTTCTTGATAAATGAAAGATACTGTAGCACCAGAAAGAAATCACTGCATGCATAGAATAACTGTGTTTTGTAAAATATTTTGCACATTTAAATTATACCGGATAACATACAATAACAATCGATATATCAATGGAAACTCCGAATGAAATCTAACCATGTAGGTACACCTTTTACTACGTACGTACCGAATGATTTAGCACTGTCATGCATCAAATTATGTTACTGCAAAAAAATAGGCCTAAGACAGCACAGCAGTGGACTACAATTGACAATCAAGAAAAAAGGTGATGAATAATATTGACGCAACTCCTTAGTTAGTATGATGCGTATTTTGCATCCTTATGCAAAATACGCGTCATTCAAGTATAGCGGTATAATCGTGTGGTAATCATATAGTTAAAACAAAATACATAAATAAATAAGTACACATAATATGCTTGCATGATAAACGGATTAAATCAGTTTTTAAAAAAAAATTCATCATAATATAACAACACAACGAGTGATGGACTTCTAAGGTTTTTAGGTAAGGCTTTCAAGGCCATGGGGTGTACTCGACCCAATGACGTATTCAAGCCCACATTCGCACCTCTCCCCCTCCGTCTTCGTCATATGGAACAGAGTGAGTGTTTTTAAAAACCTTAGCGGCAACAACAAACAATAATAAATCGGCGGGATGATCTGGTTCAGGTAGGTCTTCTAGGTCTTCTAGGTCTTCTAATGTCGTTGGGACCATTGTTGGGAATACGGTCTCAGTATTGCAATAGACGGCAGTATTGAATTCAAGAAAGGGTTTTATGACATAAGTAATTTAACAAAAAGAAGTCTAGAGACTATGACTATGAACTTAGCTTGCCCACCTCAACAGAGTTTGATAGGCGAATCAAATTATAAAGCTCATTAAATTGCAATACGTAAACGTGTGATTCATCCATTGAGTTAGTCAATTTTCCCCCTGACCGTCAAAATACTTATAGCAAATCATCTCGCTCCAACTTACGGTTTGCGTATCTTATTGTACCTACATCTGTATTGATGGAGCTGAAGTTCATTGGGGAGATAGCTAATACACGCAAAGACATAGGCCTACATCTAATCAAAATGTCATTAATCCTCTTAGCCATAATTTTTAACACTATGTTAAGAGGGGGCTCCAGTCCTCTGCGTCTACCTGCTTCTCCCGTAAGTCCAATGTTAACTTTTAAAGTATGTCTCTCCTCAACGGGTTATCCGAAATGCATTATTTATGGTTCATTTTAAAGATCAAAAATATATCTAGCGATTTCAGTTAGCAGAATTCCGTTATCATAAATATTTCGTGCATAAAAAATCGTAAATATTTAATATTTTGGAATTTTATTGATCTATTAATTATTTACGATATAGAAATTCTGCTTACTGAAATCACTAGGTATATTTTTGCTATTTAAAATGAGCCATAAATCAACGATATCGAATAACCCGTTGAGGAGGAACGGGCTTTGAAAGTTAACATTGGCCTTATGGGCGAAGCAGGTAGAAACGCGAAAAGTTTCGTGACTGGAGCGCCCTCTTAGGAGGGATCCCTACTCCCGATCAAAATTAGTTCGCAAACCGCCATTTTATGCAGCTAAACTTCCATTAGTTTTGTATGTTCAAGGAGAAAATAATTATTTCATAATATAATTACGCACTTAACACACAAATATATCGGGCTTTTACACGTGGCCCTGATCTCCCGCAGCGGTGGCACACAGACACTGACATAGCATAAGGTATCTTTAACACATATGCAGAATAACTTCTTAAGTAGCATAATAAATGTTGTTACAATTAACATGGTAAGATGAACTACGCCTCAAAACACTACAAAATATACTTACACTTTTGCTGTACTTTAACACATACGTAAATTTACAAAAGAGATAGTAACTGAATATTTTAGAATACAATATTTATTCATTATAAAATTTAAAATCATAAGCGAAAAGAGATGGTGTAACAAGTTTAAAGATCACTCAACCCACAGCAGAGTAATTGCAATTTTTGGCAAGAAATATGTGGCAATGTAATCAGGATTTGGAAGATTTAACTCGTAAAGATGTTAATTTCTTTTTTATGGGTTAAGGACTCTATAAAATATCACACAATCTCTTTCGGCTTACAAGTTCACATCTTTTAAGACCTTTTTAAGGCCTAGATAAATTTTCACAATTTTGCCGTTTTGAAGGAATTAAACTTTAAATATTATCGGCCGTAATATATCAATATAGAAACGTCAAATTCAATACCAATTGATCACTAAAGTAGTATAATACACGTACCAACTTTGAAGTCAGTACTTAAAGTGGTTCCTAAAAAAACAAAAAGTGGTTGTATTTATATATAAAAAAAAACCATTTAGACACATTGATATGGAGGGATCCCGTCGTTTAAAAATGCCTTCATAGTATTAAAAGTGAGTTATCCTTACTGTTGATATATATGTGGGACGCAGAAATATTTGCTACGGACAACGTTTCATGGAAGGTTTCGCTCCACTGAGGTTGACCTGATAATAGCCCTTTCTTATACAAACTGTCCCAAGAATGAAGTGAACCGTTTTCGAGGGACCTCAACTGTTGAAGTAGAATACAGGCCTTCCCGCGTCGGTGTGTCCCCTCCAGTTCCCGCCAGCGATCTTCCCGCGGAAAGTCCGGTAGTAAATTTATAATAACTAGGACGCGACCGCTCCCGCGTCGGTGTGGACGAGGTTTTGGAATCAGAGTAAATAAATATTCGGGATACATCACGTTAGACCTCCGTGATTAATTTAGTATTCTTTTGGAACAAAAAATGTTTGAATAATGTTACTGAAACAAGTACTGATTCACCAATGACACCACCCTTCAGCCGTCAAACCAACTTGGAGCCGACACAATATAAAGGCTGAGACTATTGTCGTGGTCGACTAGAGTTGTTTGTAGTTTCTCACCTCGCCCTAAGTTGACGCCACGTATAGTTTACAACAGGAAGTCCCAAAAATATGGAAGGTATTCACCAGAAAGGCCCAGCAGCTCCCTTTGTTTCAGAAGGCCACGGGTAAACCGGGAAAGCGCCAGTTATGCGAGGGTCGAAAAATGGTCAGCCTGGCACGCACCGGGAAAGCGCCAACGATACCCCAGGTAGCCGGGTAGCCGGGTAATCGGGCGGAAGATGGAATGTAAACAATTAATTATCGCTACGGATTCTTATTTTCATTTGTCTAAACTCATCGGACCTTTGACAGACCATAAACGCCTGTGCAAGTATTCATAGTAATGTTTAAAACACACGCCAGTCTCCCCACCCGAACATTTGCATTTGTCTGGACACCCTGAAGGAGAAACGCCCAGATAGAAACCTACATTGGCATGAATACCGCTGAAACCATAGTACCTACGCAACGAAGGATGAAAACCATGTGTATCAAGGCTGTTGATAGGACATTTTTGCAGCTATAAAACGGATAAATTGATATATCAAATTTCTTTAAGTGCGTGTCTGTGAAGGTGAGCTGATTGCAAATACGTAAGTCAAAGCTTTTAAATAACATCTGATTGTATTGCACTGTACTGTAGGTACAGGTAAATTTGCATGATATAAAAGTCATGATAAACCGCTATTGAAGGAAGAAACTAAAGTAAGTCTATTGGTTTGAACTGTAAATGAGATGTGTTGAACATCCAGCAGTACATATGTTGTGTACTGCTGGACACAAACCCCTGCGCAGAGATATGTGTCCGTACGTACACGTACACTCATGTAGGGATAAGTGTCTGTAAATATAAATAGAACAATAGACAGACACCATCTCATTTTTATAATAGTAGTGTTGATTAGTTGGAAATGCTTGAAATTTGACGATCTTTTCCATAATCAAGTTATTTTATTATCATTATGTAAACGGAGAGCTTAATATATTATATTAAGCTCTCCGTTTACTAAAGTTATTAATTAATTTTGAGGTTTTTTATTAGTATTGTGTTAATATATAACTACTTAGTAAGTATTTGAAAAACATGCAGATTAGTCAAAACTAGATTTTAAACCCACCGGGGAATTTGAATACCATTTATGGACCGAGAAACCATTCCTCCAATTTTTTATTTCTGGACCCACCACTAGAGGCGAAAGAGAAATCAGCTTTGAAATTCATAAAGGCGTGTTGTGTCGCAGTGATCGCGTACAGCGACAGGCGGTACTTGAATACGGCACCAAATCTGACCATCATTAAGAGTTTAATCAGGCGTTATTAATTACAAGCTTAAATACTGCACCAAGGCACAGGTAGGGTAGAGAGGTTGCCCCTCCACAACCCAATATATATACTCCCTTCATTCTCTTCTCCACTCTCCAAACTATTTCAGACCCATCTGCCTCTAACTCTCTCAGTGTATTATATTTAAGATTTTTCTCCAAAAAGCACGTTAAAGCTTCATTTCCCCCTAGGTTTCCCGCAAAATGTATAAAAAATTATTTAACTAATTCTGTAACTCACCAGCCGTTACTGCCGGGGATACGGGGGTACAACTTTATAAGTGAATTAACATACCCAACCTAAAAAAATAGTTGGCTCCTTTACACCCCGTCCTTTCATTGGTTAAGACAAAGAAAAATAATTCTAATTAAACTGTATTGGTAAAAGTATGATAATTTACTATAGTAAATGACCGGACCGGTAACACAAAATCCTATTTGTTAGTTAGTTATGGATCATTACATCATGGTTTTTAATGTAAAACAATGATTGAAGGGCTTTTAGAGTTTTAAATAATAAATTTAATAATAAAAATAAGAGGAAGATAAAAATAATTTGTCAAATCAACAGTTCGAGGGGGTGAAGGAGGAGGGTTGTAAGTGGAATGGGTAAGAGGGGTGGCTGGTATCGGGTACATGTGTGTCAAGGCGGCCGGTGAAGGGTTTGGTTTCAAGTTAATGTGTTTTTTATAACATTTAAGGGTTGGTGCCGTATTCAAGAACCCCGCAGAGACATTCGGGTACATGACAAGTTGATGAGGGTTAGTCGTGGGGGTCATAACAACTTGCCCAACGACAATAGGTTACGAGATCTGACTGGACCGGATGGCCGATTTCACAGTTTGCGAAGCAAGATGAAAATTAATACTTGTTTATACTTTTGAAATTACAAAGGTCTTTTTAAAATGTCTTTAGGGTAAGAACAAAAATATTCATCTATAGAATACGGGAAACGCATAAGTGTGGACAGGACTACAAATTTCGGTGTTAACATATTACTACTTACCAGACTGATTAAGCAAAAGTTTGGTAGAAATACGCCAGACATTGAACCATAATCAGAAACAGGCCTATATTTTCCTTCCCTTATGTCCTTTGAGACTTTACAATTTAAATTTAAACGTTACTGACGTTAGTAGTTAACTGGGCCAATGGAGCATAATTTTGTTAGGAAGATAGTTAATACATCAGATTAAAACCTTTACCTGCTCCTGTTCCAAAAATGCGTTAGGGCTCTCGTAATGTCGGAGCAGCTATTGCATTTATGGGTAAAGAAATATGTTCTTATCAGGCCTCATCTCCAGTAAAATATAGTTTTGTATAGACAATTATTTTTGGTGTTAGGGTTAGGATTTTTAAATAAAAACAACAAAATCATAACATCTGTTCAAAGACAACCAGACAATTGGAAAAATAACACTAAATTGGTAAAGTATCATCATGTGATTTTTGTGTGAAAACTGATTAGAACCAATGTATACACAACTTTATACATGGTTAGGTTATGTATACATTTATAGAAGAGGAAATGGATCAAATGGGTTTTTCTTAATTAGATTAAATTAAATAAACAGCTGTTATAAGGTGTCATTGTTTTGTTTACTATTTAACTATTTACTACTCTTGCTTCTCAAAACGGGATGCGCCTAGGAAATTCTAGTTTGTTATTATATGAACTACTGTCAAATATAAACACGTATATTTATTAATGTTTCTCCATAAGATTTAAATTGAAACATTAAATGACTGTGGAATGTAGCCCTGAGGACCAATTTAAATTAGTTTATAATTAATTTCTTCCAATCTACTGGAAAATTCTTTGCAAACGGTATGCGTGAATTTTTCAAACGACACACAAAAAGCGTACCACAATTTGGTTGCTTGTCTATTAACATATTGATGCTATTAAACAAATAAATTAACATCAATCACAAAGAAAGCATTTATTTTTTCAGAGGAGTGAATAGCTTTCATTAACTTGAATATAATTAAAACTGAACTCAGCTTATATTCACATTACTTTTTAGCAACAACATGCATTTCTTTGTTTCTAGTTTTTAACTAGAATGACTTGTTCTCGGCCCGTCAATTGTTCATGGCATTGAAAACTCTCTCCACTGGTGCATAGGTCCCAGGCATAGAGAGTGCACTAGCTCAGTTAAAAACTTAGAAAAATGTTAGGACACGGTACTTTTGTTTTGCTTCAAAGTGTTTGAACAATTCAACACAATGCTGGTCGACGCGAGTCTTGTACTCGACATGATAAACAAATGATATTGGTTTTTAAAAAATCAATGAGTTTGAGTTAAATGTCAAACTACTAAAGTGGAAAATTAGGCTGTCACCATGGGAATCGTCACCATAGGAATCGCCGGGAGGCATACCTCGCTAAAGCGGGACTGTCCCGCCGAAATCGGGACGTCTGGTCACCTTACTCTAAACCCATGTTTTGTTGTGTTGAAACTGGAATAATAATGATTTACAGGTTGATTAAAAATATATAACTCACTAGCTGTTCTCGCAGGCTTCGCCCCGCAAATAATCTTAATATATAAAAACTGACATTTGTGTGTGCTGCATTCTGTGGTTATCCCGTGGAACTACTACGAATCAAGATCAGCTGTTTGTATTTTCATCAGCTCAAACTTAAAGTGAATGTCCATAAGAATAACACAGGATTGGAAATTTTACTACCATTGTGGCAGAGCCCTATGGGAATTTCTCAAAACCCTTTCTTAGTGAGCACCTAAGACCCAATACGAAGTTATGTTCCAAAGGTATGTTCCAAATTTCATTGCAATCCATTCTGTGGTTTTTGAGATTTCGTGGTAAGTGAGTCAGTCAGAGTGGTATTTGGATTTTAGATATTAAGAAAGATACGTTATAACACTCTTTAAAACTAGCTACACTTTGTTATTACATTTGTGGCATTAGGTCAGAGTGTGAACAGGTAAAACAGTTTACAAAATCTAGTGTATCGCATTTGGACGGCATCGGATTTAGGGTTATATATCAGGAGCCACTTCGGGTTTCGTATAACCATTGACATTGTAGTAGTACGTGGTAGTATACGGAACCACGTACGTAGTGTCAATGGTATTACTAGCCACGCGTCTGAAGGTGGAGGGGGAATGGGGGAAGTGCTCTCTGACACCACCTGAGAGGAGGAGTCTAATTTCAGTGTTTACCATTATTTGAGTACTATCCTATTTTTAACGGACTTTTAATTTTCTATTCTATCCACTTTACTCATCCATTTTTTTCAAGTATGGGCTGGTTTTAAATGCAATTTTATAGCGATAGCCCCTGTGTATTTTTAATCGGTGTTGTTCCAATTGGAATTTGATAATTATTTTATAGTTATAAAGGGTTATAAAATTGGTTACTAGATTTTTATTTGCTTATGAATCATGTAATTGTTATCACCATAACGATATTGTTTCAACATTTATCTCGATTTGTTTTTTAATTTTAGTAACTAAAAGGGTCCAGGGAAAAAAAGGGCCAAGTCCATATTTTGCGGAAATTGAGTTAGAAATGCAGTTTTATTTGGCTTTTGATGCTGAACACAACAGTATATTTGTTTTGGGGAAGAAGGGGCTCATTGACATAGTAAAATAGGGGTAAAGATTATGGGTGCCGGGGAAGAAGGGGCCAAGTCACCGCAGTACCGGGGAAGACGGAGTCAAGTCCAAGACTAAATAACTTTCATTGTTTTCTACTATTCACGGGATAAGTAAGAAAAAAGTAGAGTATTTGATAAATAGTCTAAAGCTAACAGGCCATTCACCAAAGGATCAGCGAGGGAAACATCACAATCGAAAGCATATTCACAGTGATGAAATTATGAATTTGATGAAAGCCCAGATAGATAGTTTTAATGGCCGTGGTGCTTATTACTCAACCAAACATTCAAGCAAAAAGTACCTTCCAGAAGATCTAAGTGTGAGTAAGATGCATACGCTATTTAAAGACAAATACCCAGACATTAAAGTGTCATATGAGGAATATCGAACACTTTTTAATAACCATTTCAATATTTCGTTCGGATACCCAAGAACTGATACTTGTAGCTTTTGTGACGAGCATAACATTAAGCTTGAATGCTTAAAAATTGAGCTTAAGGAAAGTAAAGACGCTCGACATAAGACTGAAACTGAAAGTAAACTTAGGGGAATCGAAATTCAATTGAAACTCTATCTAAAAAAAGCAGAAAAGCTTTATGACCTTAAAACCAAAGGAAGGAGACTGTAAAAAAAATGCTGGTTATGCAGCAGTATGTATGGACTTTGGTAAAAACCTGTGTCCCGAACATTACAACCAATGATGCCTACTACAAAAGGCAGCTTTCTGTATTTTGTTTTAATGTTCACAATCTGGGTAAAAATGATAGTTGTTTTTCGAGCAGTTTAAATTATGATGCCACTCCAGATGTTGGATTAAAATAGCTGATCTTATTTCTATATTGTGTTTTGTTAAATTCAACAGCTGTCAAATGCTCAATTCCAATGTTTACTGTTCTTCCATAAGATTAATATTGCAACTTTTGAAAGATCTGGGGCGTAGCCCTAAGAACAAATGTGAATTTTGAGGAAAGTTTGCAAATCTACGCATTATTCCCTTTATTTAGACACATAAATATTGTAAACCGGACAAGATGCTCATAGAAGTTTTTACATCTATATCTGTAAATACAAAATTCCGATCAACGCCCAGGCCAAACCATTGCACCTAGAAGCACGAAATTTAGCATGTAGACTCCCCTTATAGCAAAGGCCACCACTAAGAAGGGATTTCAAGAAATTCCCATAGGGTTTTGCCCCACGGGGCTTAAAAGTTCTAACCCTGTGATATTCTCGCTTTGGTTTTGAGCTGATGAAAAGTCTATCAGCTGATTATGATTCGTAGTAGTTCCACGGGTCAACCACAGAATGCAGCACACACAACTGTCATAATCCCGGGTGAAACCGGGAACGATGGCAGCTAGTTTAGTAATAAACTAGTGGCTTACAGTGTTTTTTTAATAAAAACACTGTAGTGATATTTCCATAAGAAAATCATTGGATCTTTTAAGTCCAGTGGGGTGTAGCCCACGTAATTTTTGACATTACTGATATTTTTCCCACCGTCCTTGGCCCACGTAATTTTTGACATTACTGCTATTTTTCCCACCGTCCTTGGCCCTCAAGCATTAAAATGAATCGTCATAACCTAACTTAACTTCGTCCTAGATCAAGATATTTCGTGGGGGCCGATTCGCTTACGGAATTAAATATATAGGTACATTTACTAATGTTTATAATCATATTCTGTAGACGTACAAAACGGACCTCAGAATCCCAAGGGAGGAATTTGCTGATACTTTGGAAATAGGAGTTTTTTGTCTGTGAATTCGATTGGTTAATCTTTAATCTCAGGAAGATTCCAATTTGTCTGGACAACACATTTGAAGTTTGAATAATTTATAATTTTTCATATAATTTATAATACCTAAGTAATCGTTGGAGCTGATAAAAAACAATCATGCAGTAAGCTGTCACAGTAACTCTCACGTGGTAATACAACAATATGTGAATTTTCTCAAAAAATATCGGCTAGGACGTTACTAAAGGAAACTGCGATTTCCCCCGAAATCACTCATCAGATTACAATTGATTTTTTTAAGGGAATGTACCCTTTGAGTACCTTATTATAAAGTATCAATTTTTGATGTGATACATTTGTTACAATGTGATCAATTATTTTATTTCTCAGTTATTTTGGAGGGCATTTTGGAGGAGTCATAAAAACACCCCCCACAATGTTTCACTCTTATTACTCACACAAACCCCTACTTAAAGTGGATCGATGGCCTTTCAAACATTTGGGCATTAACCACAACACAAAACTACACAGGCCAATAAACAACTATCCCATAAAATCAGTCCTCCTCCTTTACTTTGTGAGACGAAATATTTAATCTCCTTTTGTGATTTTACACTTGGATGTCCCCACTCTGAAAGGGGAAGCATACTGCACATGGTGTTCAAATTACAGGTGGTTTTCAGTAAATATTCTCAACTATTTTGTTGAGAGTATTAAAAAAAAAAACTATTAGTCATAATTTACATAATGGCCTAGCTAAATGTGAAGTCGTACCGTGTAAACAACAAATTCCTTACCACAACTACCTTTAATAAAAACAACAATTAACTATAAAAAATGCGAAGACCAGAACGAAAATACCATTTGCATGCTTAATTAATTAATATATCAATTAACTCAGTATTGTTGCGCGAACACACAGAAATATTATTCTGACAACCATATCAATATATGAATGGTCATTATTGAGGGAAGCCAAAGAATTACTTGGAGATCCATCTGCTAAGGAGGGAGTAAAATCAAAGTTTAATAGAACTTAAGGAATTTGAAGATAGCGCACGCTAAGACGAAGGAACGAACTGAATGGAGATTAGTAAATGAAGGAGCAAAAATTCCTTTTAAATTGGATGATCTCTTGTACATAAGAATGTACCATATAACTAATAAAATAGCGATATTCCAAGCTAAAATTTTAAATAAATGGTCTGGATAATCAAGCATAATCCATTTTTTGACTCTAGTAACAGTATTTTAACAGAAAGTATCCGATCTCAGAGTAGTTCAAAGAGCACACCTCGACCATTTAAAAATGGCAAGAGAACATTGTCACAACGGGTTGTTAAGCTTAGGAGAGAGAATGAGATAAGAAAGATTTTATTTGTCAATATAAATATAATATACATTTATTAAGTTTATTAAGTTGTATACAATTTTACAACATTAATATTACATTTTACATGCTTAATGTACAGTTAAAAAAGTTAACGAAATATACTGGCAGATAGTTCGGGTACTGTTGCTAAGTAGAGGAACTCTGTTGGTTAGTGAACGGCGTGGACATGGTTAAAAGAATTGTGTTAAAAAATGTATATGTTCGATCCTCGTTTTGGAAGAGACCTACCTTTGTGTTGATCTTCGTTGCTTGTTCATTGGTGGGCAATCACAGAGCCAGGCACTTGCCAAATTGAACTTTTTATGAACCTGGGTAAAAAAAAAACTGTCGATCAGTAAATCCTATTATTCAACGATTGTGCCGAGTGACGGAGTGATGTTTGTGAAAAAAACATTTGTTTATCAATGTTCTGTTCTCAACTCTTAAAAGGGCATAAGAAAACTCTCAACCCCTTAATCTTATCCAAAATACATTTTCATACTTACTGTTAAGTTCAGACGCTCAGTGGTCGGCTACATAAAAAAAACTTTTTAGGGAGGCGTAGATCTCATCCACCCATGTCTCACACACGACAAAGGGTCTGTGTGAAATCTACAGAGAATAACACCGTGCCTCCCAATTATGGTCATGATGTTGTTTATTATTTCATTTAAGCTATCAAATTTCAGCTATATTGGTTGAGTAGTTAGTGTGTGATGATTAACACGCTTATATTAAAGACCAGTGGGCCAATATATTTGGAGTAGGTATTATATGAACTATCAGCTATATTCCTACCGAATTTAAGCTCCATCAGTCTGGTAGTAGATGCAAGATTGTTAAAAGATTTTATTTTGAAATTCCGGGAGGGGGATGGAAGCCCTTAAACATTTTTGTAACGGGAATATGCTTGCGTTTTGTTCTGATGTATTAGTTATGTCCCTACCGAATATCAACTTTCAAGGTCCAGTAAATATTAATACTCGAAAGATTGCCATATAAAATTAAATTAGGGCAGTGCCCTATATGATTTGTTAAACGTTTTATTATTGTACATATACCACCATGTGAAAATTCTCTTTTTAGACATTGTCGTTTTTTAGGTAAAGTGATCACTATGTCAGTGAGTGCTTGAGTCTGACAAATATAGATTTAGAAAATATATCCACTCTGTATACTTATGTTATTTATTACCAATCTTCTCTCAACGTTTAAAATAAGAAATACAACATTTTTTCACTATTTGTAGAATAAATATTCTTAAGTCATCATCTGGTTCAATTTAAATTAATGCGTTGTCAATAAAATAACTTAGGATCTTTAAAACCCCGTGGAGCAGAGTCCTAAGGTGATTTCAAAAAATCCAATTAGGTTAAAACTTTTAAACGCACATATAGAACATAGAAAAAAGTTGTATCCAAATCAGTGCTCCCGTTTCCCTATGAAAAGCAAACAAAACCACACAAAATCACGTTTTTTCGTCATAGAGCAAATAAAAAAAGTTTAATCAAAGTCAGTTTTTCTACGAAAAGCAACCAAAAACCTGTCCTTGAGAGTTACCGACAGAAAGACAAACAGACAGACAGTGAGTTGGCTATTTAGCATTGTTTTAATGGTATCCTCTGTAATCTATAATATTTGGTAATCCGAAAATAGTAAGGTCCCAATTTTGTCAGATTATCAAGAGTATCCAGTACTTCATTTATACTATGAATAAAAATGTACTTTGTCAGAATTACATTAGCAAAATCATTATTCATGAGTTTTATTTATATTTGTTACTCATGACAATAATAATAAGGGATGACCCAACAAATTTAACAGAATGTTTAACGATAAGCAGGATTCCCAAATTACAAAATGTTCACTGAATGCTATTTTTAATTGGGATAAATTGATAGAAAAGTACTTAGATATTCACATCATTAAGGTCATATTTGGTAAATAGATCACTTAAAAATTATAAAATTATACACAATGGAAACTCAGCTTATACAATTAAACATCTAAAAAGCTGTTAATCGTTTGATTCTTCAGGTTGAAACTTAAAATCCTGCAACATCAGTTTCATTGCTTACAGCAATATACGATATAGGCCTAATGCTTATTAAAATAAACTTGAATACCATAATTCCTTAGTCATGAAGCACTTATTCCCCGGTTATGTGTTGTATCTCAGTTTTCTTTATAACTCTTAAATGGTATTACGCTGGTTTGCTTAAAATATTATTATATAATATAATATTATATTTTATTAAGCCAGTGGCTGGTAGTAAGTTTGAGATTATTGCCTGGCTCAGGTCAGTTTAGGGAGGAAATGGACGCACATCTCATTAATAAATACATGGGTGATTATTGTTGAATATAGACTGCATTTTAATCAAGATAACACGTTGAAACGTTTCAGTTGGTTTATTGGTAAAATCTGTGATTTTATAAATTATTCATTTATTGTTGTATTATCCGCGTTCAATATTCTATTTAATAAACCTATTACCGTATTTTTACTATGACTGGGTATTGATTAATTTCATTTTAAAGTGTGCCCATTATTGCTAACTGCAAAGGTGGTTTCAAATCAATGAGATGATGGTGGTTTCAAATCACTTGAAAAGATGTTGTATATTTGTTGATGAAATAAGTTAGTGAATCAAATTATTCTTATATAGTAGTAATACTGGTTTATTATATATAACGAGACAGATCGTGTAGGTCTATTTTTACAATGATTGGTTATCTGTTTATTTATGCAGTTTAGTAAAGTGTAGTATAATTTATGAACACCCTAAATTACTTAGCAGATCTTTGATCTATGTAATGTGAGAAAACAATAATTACTCTGTTTTTATGTTATTATTACTCGCATAAGTACCATTCAGAAGCACAATGTCAATTAATTATTTATTTCATCATCAAATTTACAATACGGGGCATATAACAGGGTGTTCATAAAAACTGGTCACAAACTTCAGGAAACGATTCATGTTATTAAAATTAAGAAAAAAGTCCCCATTAACAAAGGTCCTAATAAACTCAGTTTTTCCATCTGACGATCTGTCAAGATTAAATACATAACTAGTGGACACACGCTGCTCATCAGCTGTTGATAAAAATCATATTTATTATAAACAGCTGTTCCAGTTCTTTTCTTTAATTTGTGCCCTTACGGAAGATTTTACCAAAAAACTAATATTTTTCTTCCAACTTGCTCACCGAGACCTTTCATTCAAGAATGGGGTTGATGGGTGCCAGACTTATGGTTTTCCCAAAAGTTCTGGGTAATTAAGGCTTTATATATAGATTTCTCATAACTTTAAAACCGCTTGAGGTATCAACTTCAAACTTTGTACGTACATAAACACTTAAAGAAAATTTCCTATAAAATGTCAAGTTTCTACTTTGTACCATTTAAAAATGTCGATAATTTTCAGTTTTCAAAGCTTAATATATTAGAAACTATAACTGTTAAAACATTAAGAGACAAAAAAGGTGAGAATTTTAATTTGCTTTAAAATTATGTATCCTTTTATTTTGGTTACAACGTAAAAAACAAAAATAGTTTTAATGTTCTCAAAGAGTTTACAATTTCTCAGTTATTTGTGTTTGCTTGAATAAACCTACACAATACTGGAAAGCAACTTCAATTTCGCATCTTTTGTCCCTTGAACTTGTTAAATATAGTTTTTATGATATTTAGGTTAACTAAAATGGCTGCCATTTTGCAATCAAATTACAAACATATATTCCGAAAAAAAACAGGCCTTGTTGTCCCTTATTTACACACAAAGTTTTAAGTTGATACCTTAAGCGGTTTAAGAGTGGTAAGAATTTATTTATAAAATCTTTACAGACTGGCAGACGGGAAACCGAGAATTTTAAGACCTATGTTTATAGGAAATTTTATCTATAATCTAGTTACATGAGTCAGTTTCCCAAGTTTGTTACCATATTTTATGAAAACCCTGTCCATTACTTGAAATGTGAAATAGAAATTAATCACCATAGTATGGACCATCGGGCTTGTACGCGATAATATGAGTTGTATTTGATAAAACGTGCGATGCTTAACAGAAATTACTATAGATGTTGAAAAATACCTAGATATTGAAGACGACCGTGGAAGCCTACACTCTACAGAAAATACTATATGTTGACAAAAATTGAAAACTAAAAACAAAAACTGTAGTTACTGTAAAATAAATGTATATTAATGGCATTTTTTCAATAGAACGGATCAAACTGATATTTTTTTGTAAGTTATTGAGTGCTGTTTTACGTCATAATTTCAGCAATGGAAGAGGCGTTTGAGAAACACCGGCCACTCGCGAGCTAGATGTTTGAGTTATTAACAACTGCAATTGTCCATAACTCAGCTGAGGACAATTGCAGTGAGGCTTAACTAACCCTTTGAAGGTCGGCGGATTGTCTACATCGGGCATACGAATATGGAGCGCAACACCTTTCGGTTGCAGTTTTTGAAATAAGGAGTTTTTCAAGGATGTTGAGAAAGGTTTAATAAATAACATAAATAATATAAATATCGGGTTTCACTTTTAAATGTACAATGCACAGTTTGGGCGAAATAATTTGGTTGGAGCCAAATAAAATAGGGGTTGTCATGATATAAATAAAGTTACACCCAGCATACTCTGATTGGGGGTCAGGAATTAATTCCAAAATAACATAAAAAGTACTTCACATTACCCTAGTAACGTATATCGAAGATAGTTTGAAAATTTACAGCCGTTTAATATTAAAGAAAGGGCTCCACTCCTTTATCATCGGACACCTTTTGTTCTTTTAATTAATTACACAAATTTTAAATCTATACTTATTTAATCTATACTTATTTAATAGGCGAGCAGGTTTTTTGTGACAATCACTCCTCCTAAACTACTGAACCGATTTTCATGTTGTTGGTGTTATTGGAAAGAGCCTATCGTGAAGTTGTGCAGGAAACTTTTTTTATAGAGAAATAATTTGTGAGTGAGGTCCTGGGGCCCCTTAAAGTTGAGTTTTTTTCATAAGCTTAACATTAGGAAATAACTATAAGTTTTAAGCAATCAGCTGGATAGAGTAAACACAGTTAATCAGCAGGCCATGTTGGCTTTGGAACGGTAAGGCAATATTTATACGGGAATGTCAGTATAATATTACGTTGTGATCGCGAGCGAAGCCGGTACAGGCTACTTGTAAACTTTATAAAGATTACTATTTTCATGATTTTTTTGTATTTATAAGCTGCCTGATTCTTAGCACGAATAAACTTCATTCTTGAGGTAATAATCAGACGTGGTAATAAAAACAAATAAATAATGTACAGTAATTGCCTGACATTTAAAAGAATTTTGTTTACGCTAACGCCTTTTGTATCCGTGAGATTGGGGCAGTAACTTTCATCGAGCTGTTGTCTAAGTCCATTCATAGGCACTCCACCGGATTATTGGTGATGGCATATTTGTGAGCATATACCCTCCTCTTGTAGGTCCACCGCTCGCTACCGGCGTCATTGACGCGCCGCGCCAGTCCGCCGGGTTTCACAAATAAAGGGTCACCATGGAGGTCTGGAGGGTTGACCACCATGAGAGAAATTATTAACAGAGTTTACATGAGTCCCACGCTGTAGTTTCTGGACGTACACACACAGGTCCTGTAAGGTTTAGAGTAACGGTCACAGCATTAGGTGGGTGGCAAAAAAGGCAACTTTAGCAGTAAAAATTACATTACGTCAGAGACAGGTGCGCTCCTCTTCATATTGAAGTAGTTCAAGAATTTCCAACAGCTAGTAGCACATTCAAATGAGTATGGATTAGTTGTTCAAGTGGTTTGTGTTTGTCATAAACAAAGAGCCGAGCTAAAACGATTAAATTCTATTGTTTTAGAATCGATATATCAGCTGAAAAATATAATTAATCAAATAGCTACTTAATTACTGTATTATCGATACATCGGTATAAAAATACCGAGTAAATACTAGGCAGCAAGAAATTGCGAGCTTTGAAATTACTACAAAAGGTTCTTTTCAATATCAAGGGTGTTCGGAAAAACTTTTCAAGAATCTAAGGTGTTATTTTACACATAAAAATAAGCGAAAAAGTTCATATGAACATATGTCCTAAAACCAATAGTTATCCGTCTATCAGTCTGCATGTGTTTTTTACATAATTTAACATAACTTTAAAACTATTTAGGGTATGAACTTCAAACTCGAATCTTAAACAGTACTACATTCTACTAAATTTCGTGCAAAGTTTCAAGTTTCTACTTTCTACAACTTCTAAACGGCGACCAGTTTAATTTTCAAAGCTTAATATCTCAAAAACCGTATATTTTACAAAAAATCGTTTACAGATGAAAAAATGCAATATTTCCTCCGTTGTATACTGCCTTGTGCGCACCGTACACCGCACAACGACAGGGGGGAGAGTGTTTCTCTTCAACTTGTGAAAAATGCATTTTTTTGCTTATTTCAGGCTTTTAAATGAAATATTTGGGTAAAAAAACTTTTTCCTAGATAGCATTATTTTTTCCCCGTATTTTAGCTAAATTCAGGCTTCCAGTAACAGATTAGGACCTTATGGGCGTAATTATGGTTAAAAAAAAGTATTAGGGTGAACAAAAACAATTTAAGCTATAATCAATCAATATCGATGGACCCAATATCGATTGTCAATACCCAAAATACCCTAGAATCCAAAATTCCGGGTGACTCTTCAGACTCGTTTGATTATTAATTATCGATATACTGTGTTGTTTGTCTAAACAGATATCGTTTAACGCTTAAATGTGGGAAAAAATTACTTTATCGACTTTTTATAAGTTTGATCTTTTGATGATATCTCAAAGCCGAAAAATCGCATCGAGACGCGACTCGCCTGGGCTAAAAGCTAATTTTTACGTCTTTTATCTATGCAAATTCTGTCAAAAATCTATTTTACCCAATCCAGCTTTTGGGGAAATATAAAAATGACCCCGCAGGCGCTAGAGACGCGTATGCCGTGGGATTGAATTTCCCGAGTTGAAGGCAATTTTTTATAAAAAGTTATCAACTACGGTTATATAGTTTTCCCCTTAGTATTTTGCATTTAAAAGTCTTTATTACTTGTCGAATGATAAAATTTCACTTTAAAAAGTGCTTACTATTTGTCAAATACGTCGAAAAAAATATCTGTAGGAGGAACCTCTTTTTTCGAAATGGACCAAATTTCGCCTAAAAGTGTATTTTACACTAAACGTACGATATTCAACTGATTAAATACTAATAAATTTGTAATAATTGGTTTATCTATATATATATTTATATCCTCAATTACCCAGGAACCTTTGAGAAAACCATAAGTCTCACACCCATCAACCATATAATTGAATGAAAGGTCTAGGTGAGAAAATTGGAGGGAAACCAATTTGATAAAATTGGTTTTTATATAAAATGTTTTTTGATAAAATTCTCCCTAAGGGCACAGATATAAAGAAAAGGGTTGGGACAGCTGATTATAATAAAAAATGTTTCATCAACAGCTGCTGAGCAGCGCGTGCCCACTAGTATCGATAAAATGAACAATATTTTAACTAGAAAATATGTTTTATTGAAAAACTAAATGTATCACTGACACTCGGTAAGTGGTTTGTCACATTTTATTGCATATAAACAAAGACTATTACACATTTCTAGGTATCGAGCTAAAATTACAGCTCTTTGGAGTATAGTAAGTAGAATACATGACGATAGTTTAGTCCAATTATCGAAATTATTGAGAAAATTGGCATTAACTTTAGTTTAATTCTGAGACGAGTCCAGTTTACTAGTAAATTTAAAGATAAACTATAGTCAATGATACATTTTTAAACGATTTCTGTAATACTATATATCTAGGCTTTGACATACAACTCGATTTAACGACACTCTATTCATTGTTTAGTCATAATTCGACAAAATTACCCAAATAATCAAAGTTCGATTATCTAAAAACTTTAAACTGCTCTATCTCGGGCAATTTTTTCCGCAAAGACCCGAAAACAGGACCGTCGTTATCGGGAAAACACGCTCCTTCACTTACAATAAAAACATATACATAGTATAACGTGTTCATTTCCTAAGGTCCAGTCACGATGCTGCTGCGCGCAGGGCGTAGTGGCGTCAGCGAACCGCCGCCAGATCCAGTCGCGTTTTCAAATCGCTCGGCGCTCGCCGGTTGGTGTCGGCCCATGGTTAAAATTGCGCTAGGCTGTTACCTATCGAAATTACCTTTAATCCTAGGTAAATTCGATCCCGATAGGCCTCGTCAGTCCAGTGGTATAGCGGTTTAAACGTGAAATGCCTTTGTGTTCTTTTGTTTCTGACAAGATATCGCTTTATATACTCTTTATAGATAATGTTAACGGTTTGTAGTACTTACAACAGTTTTATCCTTACTCGTAGAGTATATAGAATGCACATTTGTGATAAAAGTACGCAAAATAATTCGGTTTTCCGGTTTTAAAGTCAATTTTGGAATTGCCCGCACGGTCGGGGCGCGGGCTCCCCGCCTTGCTTTCGCAATATGTAAATCGAGTGTACATTGACCCCCTGGGGTAGGAAAACACCTGTTTTTATGAACAAATGTCTTGTTTATTAGTTAAAAAGTGATTTTTGGGTCAAAAAAATGGTTTTGGGGCTCAACAAATTGGTTTTTGGGCTAAGAAAATGGTTGTTATTGCAAAAAAAGCATTTTAAACTGGAAAAAGGGCAAAAAATGATTTTTTTTCACTAATGGAAGAGACACACTCTCTCCCCTGTCGTTGTTCGGTGTATGGTACGCACATAGCAGTACACAACGGAGAAAATTCCTTTTCAAATATGTAAAATTTGATTAGGGTTACAAAGCAAATAATGGAGACAATTATAATTTTCTGTAGTTTCTACAGCAAATCTGGGGCATTTTTAGCATTTATGCATGTAGTAATTACAGAAGATTTTATATTACTCCATTATTTGTGTTGTATCTTGAACAAATTATACATTTGTGAAAAGGAAATTCAATTTTGCATATTTTTTATGTCTTGGCAATGTTTTGTAAAATTTACGGTATTTGAGATATTAAGCTTTGAAAAATAAAATTGGTCGCCATTTAGAAATTGCTGAAAGTAGAAACTTGAAACTTCGCACGAAGATTGGTCTAATTGATAACTATTTATGATCCGAGTTTGAAGTTCATAACTTAAATAGTTTTAAAGTTATGTTAAATGATGTAAAAAACACATATAGACGGAAAACTATAGGTTTTAGGACATATGTGAACATGAACTTTTTTGCTTATTTTTATGTCTAGAATATAATCATGAATCCTTGAAATGTTTTTTCCAAAAACCCTTTATAGCGAATCAGCTATTTCAGTAATTTTGAAGCTCGCAATTTCATATAGCCTTGTATATTAACTTTAATCAGGTACTGCTTTTACAACGTAAGTATCAAGCGTTCATAGGCCCCCTTTTATGCATGGCGATCTCCGCAAAGCGGAAAATCCAAGCAGATTCTGTTGAACACTTTTTCAGATTATTTTTAGAAACACTTTTTCCGAAGCAGGCAAAACGCCGTGATTTGCGACTCCTCCACTCTCGTTTAGCGTTCTGCCAAAACGCTGGGACGCCGGTGCACTAGTTGGACTCTACATGTGCCCATTTTTAGATATCAGCACAGGTCGGCACCAAGGCTTATTCTGACACCCTTATCGGCCGCGTGGCCGTCATAACATCCGACACCGGAAAATCCGAATTTTTCGGAATCCAGATCGGCCGTCCACCACATTAACCCAAATTTCCGAAGGACAACAGTGTTTCCAAAATAACTATGGATTTTAAAACGTTAAAGGCACCTTCCCTGTGAATTAAAATTCACAAATTATTCATTTTATGTACTAACTTTAAAGTTATAGTAATTAATGTTCTGTACTTCTTAAGCTAAACGGGCAGAAAAGTATTTTGTGAGTATATTATATTTCAAAGATTATCTAAACTGTTTGAAAACAGTAATCAGACATACTTAATGTTTATTAAGACAGTATTATTCACGTGTCATGGGTTCCACTATGTAACAGTCACCAAACCAGCAAAAAAGTTTAAGTATTGTAGATTATATTGTGTTATTCCCGCCAGCAAAAAATGAGGTTCTCTTACGTCACATTTTAATAGGAAATTCGGTTGACTAGGTACATTCATTTCGAAAAAACAATCATTTAAGTATTTTGAATTACTTTCCTATGTCCAAGGGTTGCCGAGATATTCAAAGAGTGAGTCCCGGAAGTGAAAAGGTGCGGTCCCTAACGGTTTTTCTAGTAACAACACGTGACGAGAGCGCGAGCGTTGCGTATTGGCGGGCGGGACGATTTGGCGGCAGTCGCGGGCGTTGGGAGAAATTTCCCTACACTTGCAAACTTGCAGGAGCACCTAATGGGGCCAGCGGGCGAGGGGTAGCTGAGAGTAGTGGTGGGGAAGAGGAGAGGGAGCACTTTTTGGGTTCTGGAAGCTCCCATTACGTGCTCTTTCTTAAGTGCTCTTTAAGAGCAGTTATTGGGTTCTGGATGCTGAAAAGAGCACTTTTTGGGTTGTGGGTAAATATATATATATATATATATATATATATATATATATATATATATATATATAGATCTGTTTTTAATTTCCATGTTGATCTGACACGTATATTTTAACGTGGCATGTTGTACAGAAACTCTAAGTTGATCAGACGCTTGTTGAGTTGATCAAGAGCCACTTGAAAAGCGTGTTTACGTTTATATACAGTTATAAATTTAAATGCCCTCATATAGGCGGTCACTGTATATAAATTAGAAACATTAGTTAAGTTGATCGAGCTTATATGGTATTTGGAAACACAGCGACTGAAAGAGGGATACTCCATAACAGATCAGTATTGTTATTTACAAGGTTACTAGCTGGCCCGACAGACGTTGTCCTGTCCTAATGTCATTGAATTTGTTTCATGTCAAATATTCGTTCATTTTCAAGATGAGCTCGTTCGCTTCGCTCTCTTGCCTATCGAAAAAATAATTTGAGTTGCCATTCAAGTGATTTTTTATTTCCATGATGAGAGTTGCCATTCAAGTAGATTTGTTTCGATAATTAACATATGCTTTTCAAGTATGTTTAGGTATAATCCTTGTTAACAGTTGTTTGGTGTAACTAACTGAACTTTGATGAAATCAATGATAACTTTGAAGGCCAGTAGAACAAAGCCTTAAAAATTGTCTTTTATATTAACCTTGTCCTGACATTAACGAACACAACAACAATAGAGTTATTCAATTTGGTGCACTCATTCTCAAGTTATGGAATGACAAAGGGAAATATGGATTCATTGTTATATTACGAGCTGCTCCCCCACAATAATTTGCTGATATAATCCTTACAACAGCCGTTTATTGAACTAAGGAAAACACATGTGACATAAACGAAATAAAACCCTCCTCCATATGAATAACATGGGAACTTAAAAGTCCCGTGGGGCAGAGCCTTGGGGTCTAAATCAAAATTCTGGCTCGACAGTGACTTAGATCATGAAATTATCTTTTAAATAAAAAAAAAAATCATCAAAATCGGTTTGGTATTAACTTCAGGAAGTGAGTGAACAAAAGCAGGATTTTTTTAAATATGTAGAATATCATTGTATTATATGCTGATTGATTTTGAAAGAGTTTTTCCTAATTTGAACTCTATAGAGAAGTGAAAATTAAAAGACATATCGCTTAACATTGTTACTCCCTGACCATCCCGCTTAAAAAGTGAATAATGCAGTGCTGTCGTCGCTGTCTCTATCTGATATCAGTTCGGCGTTGTTACTTTGTTACTTGTTGCATTTACCTAATTGTGATTGTGACTGACGTGTTTGAATTGATTAATTAATTAAATGAAGATTGCTCTGTTTGAAAAGGTGAGTTCATTGTTGTTAAATAAGTTACTATCCTATATTATATCGATAAATAGTTCAACATATCGTCTGTGAGGCCCTAGGTACATAATGAATTGTTCTTTATTGTACATTGTTAAATTTCACGCTTCCAAAGTATCTTAATCTACTTTTTTCCTGAGGTAGGCCTAACTATTATTCTGTGGATCAACTGGTATAAGCTTTTGGGTTTAAAATCTTAAATTTAACATAGCTAGTGAGGTTACTAGTAGGTTGTGGCAGTTGTTTAAGAAATTATTGTCTACATTTTCCATCACTGATTGACAAATACAAGTGAAACTTGTTCAGATTAAATATAAACTTACCATGACCAAAAATGAATTTTAAAGAATGAATAGGCCTAGGATTTACTGTTTGTAATAAACATGGAGATGAGCATGCCAACAGGTGTTCTACCTAGGCTAAAATAGTTTTTTTTTTAGTGGAGTGGTGGTACCTGCTTAGGCAAAAGTTGGCCTCATGTAAAAAATAATAATACAGTATGTATGTAGAAAACATAGTACGGTAAGTTAATTCGCCACGCTCTATTTGATTAAAAGGGTCTTTAAGGAATGTGACGGGACCTCAACATTAGCTTTAAGCCTAGGTGCTGTATCTAGTTTTGTACGAGCCTGTTATATTTTTGTACATGATTTTTTAATCATATTTTCTTAGCCTAATGGGATATTTTCCAGTAACTTTACGAGCCATAGACAGTTGTATTAAATTTTAATCACTTTCATTATTTTCAATAAACTTAAATTTTGGAATAACTTAGACTACTTAGGCCTAATAAGATAAGACAAGCACAAAATAAAATCCATACTCACACAATCCATATTATTTTTAATATTTTAGGCTTATGGCTAAGTATATCCTCTAATTTTTATAAAAATAATATTTAAGTACTTCCAAGTCAGGCCTATTTATAGTAATAGCAAAGAGGGAGCACCGATGGAGTACAGGTAAGTCAGTTCACTCACACACACGTGGACCACACACACGCGGACCACACACACACAAGTGCAGCGGATTAACTTAGGACCCTGATTAGGAGTGGTCGCATTTCCGTTTCATTAAGTCTTCTACTAAGTTTATACTTGACCAATCCAAGTATATTTTTTTTTTTTATTTATAATTATATTTTGACTTGTTTAGTATTTATGAACTCTTCGCAGTATAACAAGAAACATGATACTAAACAACGTATGACTCATGCCTACGCATCATATTAGCCAGAACTTTTTTAACTATTCTTAACTATATAAGTTAATGCATGATTAATTTTGAAATAGATTGATGTTTTCAAAAAATTGATGTTGTTTCGACCAAAGTACACTCGGTGACTCATAGGATTGGAAGGAAGGGCGGTCCTAATCCCTTGCGCCCTTGAGTGTGAGGGTTCGTGTGTGCGAGGGGATTTGACCTGGTCTCCATTGGTGCTCCCGCTTTGGTAGCACTAAGCTTATAAGACTGTATGGGTAAGTGAAGAAACTCGACCTTTTATAATTATAATAATATTATGAACATGATATAGTCTATTTAAAGTAGCTTTAGTATTAAGCTTAACTCAAGCGATCTACCTGTTAGGACTAGTGGAATCTCTACAGCATTAGTGTCTCGCTCGGCCAATGACAATTCAACTTTGACCGACCATAACCATGGCAATCAAATACATTTGTTCTGCAGTGCCAGATTATTTTTACTGGTCACCATATTTTAGGTGTCTGCTGTGATTAAGTTAAATAAACATTCAGTTGTTTTTATTCATATTTAATGCACCATTTAATGCATTTTTTAATGCACCAATTCCATTTAAAATGT
Organism: Allygus modestus; assembly: GCA_963675035.1. Lineage (NCBI taxonomy): Eukaryota > Metazoa > Arthropoda > Insecta > Hemiptera > Cicadellidae > Allygus > Allygus modestus. The sequence goes on from OY776111.1 coordinate 227,583,781, forward strand.
TAACGTTATTTGTTTTGATTTTGATCCTTCAGTGACTTGTTAAAATGGTACAAATGCATTGTGTATGGCAACATTAGATTCGTGTTTTATTTTTTATAACTTAATCAATTTGACCCTCCTGATAAGATAATCACATTTGTTTTTGTCAGAAACAACAATAAAGTGGTAAAAATTAAAAAATTAAATATGACTTTATTTTCTTACGAGGCTTCTGTAACGGAGATAAACAAGTGATTCCGAAGTCGCTGGATCCGTGCCACTCGTGTATTTCCGATCATCTTCGTCGACACCGATGTGACAACGATATGCGATTCGATGTGATTGTGACTTGTACTGCGACGCGATTGCGATTGTTTCCACAAAATTTGAACAAAGAGTACCTACACGGGAAAGGAGATATTGCACTTTTTCTATCAGGTAGCGGAAAAACTGTGCAGGCCAAAATAATAAAGGTTCGTGCTGTAGGCCCGGCCCAGAGCATAAGTATATTTAGATTTATTAATTATCTAATAGGTTACTTGTACTATGTAGTTACTGTAATTCTCTGTTTGTACAAACAGAGTAATTAGTTGTGTGGCTTTAAGCAATCTATGCGTAACTTATACGGTAAATCAAAACGGAATGACAGAACCAATGCGATATTTGATCGGTGATCCGGTTTTTTTTTAACGATACGATTTCGATGTGATTTATCGCATCACCTTACTGCAAATCAGCAGTTGTTTACTGTTGTAAACAAACACTGTTGTGTTAACCTCATAACCTCTAATAGGTGATTAAGAATCCTTTTTATTCCTCCAGACACGTAATTTGTGCTAGTTATTCATATTTATTAGCCTACTTTCAAACTGTAGCTCCCCTCCAACTATTAGTCGCCAGCGAGAAATGGAATCGCCCACTTGCAGCCGCCATGGAGCATTGGCATCTTTCAGTTCATAAATCAAACATTTTTAAAGTTTGTTTTTTCAATGAAACCAATGTTTCTGAAAAAAACAAATGTCATTATCTTGTTCAGGAGGGTCAAATTGATTAAGTTATATAAAAAAAAAAAAAATTTAGAATTACCATACACAATGCACTTTTACCGTTACAATGTATGAGGTTGGCCCAGCGAGCACAGAATAAACTAGAGTGGTCACGCGTAAATTATTCGGATAGCATAAAGGAAGTGAAGCTATATCCGCCATCTTGCTGTAGGGGCTACTTCGGAAAACAAGACACGGCCAGCGTTAGAATTTAATTGTTTGCTTCACTCTAACGACGTTTTCACCCCGTTAAAGTGGTCAACAATTTTTGAAATTTTCCTACTTAATAGCTCGTAGTATATAGACCATGTCGGTGAAATAATTATAATTTTATAGTATGTTTTTCATATTTTAAATTGTCATTAAATTATTACATTTATAAATTAAATTGCAATATGACTTAAAATTCTTAGTCGGCTAGGGTTTTTCGTATTTCTTGGTCAGGTGAAAAGTGTCCGTGGCAAAGTTTGGGATGAGATCCCAAATTTAATAATGGTGAAGAGAAGTTCCTCTATGACATCTGGTTTGGTTAGGACGTTAAGGTATTTGAACGGAAAAATTAGATTTAATTGACAGACAGTGTGGACCGATCGTTCCACGCGATGAGAGTTTATCGACAAATACGGTAAGGACATATATGGGAAACAACTTTGCCGTTCTTAACCCCTTCTTTAAAAAGGTTCGGTACTTAGTTTTATATGTACAATATTTCTTGGCGGAACACATTAGTTAAATGTAACGTTGAAAAATAATATCTGAATGTGGAACAAAATTTAAACAACAGTTGTTTGAGGAAGAAACTAACATTTTATTTTGATAATACACAATAAATAACGCATATTGGCTGAATTGTTAGATGTAATGTTAATATAACTATTGGTAAATTAAATGAAATAAGTACCGAATATAAAAAGAAAAAAATATAACATGGAAAATGTATTTACATTGTTAAAGAAACGTACAAATACTAAGTCCAAAATCATGGAATCACCCAAATGTAATTGCTATTATGGACCTAAAAATGTAACAGTTTTACAAAGATGATTTGTAATGTTTACGGAGTGAAGTTTTGCATTAAATTCTTTACAATAGTAATGCAGGCTAACATTAAAGTACTGCAAACATACAGATTTTATTAGCATATTATTGAAATGACCTATTTCTAAATCTTGCTCGTAAAAATATTGGGAGTTATTTTGAAATAAGTCCTATCCAATACACTTGTTAAATACTGGTGAAGACAGCATACTTATTATTTTATTTCTATTTATGTGGGAATTCAACAAAATTTGAGCTCTTATAGCTGACTCACACATGACACATATTTTCTTCACGCCACTTTAGGGTTGAACAAGGCCTCCTTTATTTTTAATGTTTATTAAACTGTTGGGTGAGGAATCTGTACTTCTGAAAGCTGAAAAATAGTTGCATTTTATTTTAGTTGCTGAAGAAATAGTTACTATTTCAAGCAAAAAAACAAAGGATTTAATATTTAAGCAGTTTCAAAATGTAACAAATTTCCCTTTCTTAAGCTTTGTAAATAGCAAAAAAAATTCAAATGTTATTTATTCACTTATTTTTTAAACGTGTGCACTAAACAGTTTCCAGTTAGAAAATATAAAAAAGTAGTCTACAAATAGTAGATTTCGCGATCGTCGCCGCCATCTTACTGGAGGTTCCCCCAGTAAACCTGGCTTCAAGCGCCGGGCCCCCATGACCACTCTAGTTTATTCTGTGCTCGCTGGGTAGGCCTGCCGGTATTTAATCCGTGTTTCCTGTTGATTTGGCAAACTGAGGAAAGTGACTCCTATAATACGGTTTATAGCATATAAATAGAAACAAATAAAAAGAAATTGGCAATGTAGTTAAGTCTATAGACCTAGTGATAGTAATTGGGTGATGTGAATAAAAAATAATAGCATTTGATTTTCCCATGTAATTAGCATTGAGTAAAATCTGTTGCTATGCTTTATTCATATCACACATTGTACTAGCTGCTTAGGGTCATGGGAGGTTGCAGTTGTAGAATTACAGAATAAGGCATTGAATGAGTCGACAGAACTACACCTTGTTTTTGCGTCGGCTCAGCAACACCATCCTCTACTTCCAAAACTAGTAGGCCTACTTACAGTCCTGCTGATATAACCTAACAATAAACTATTTTCCTTGTAAACAATTATAACAACGATGGTAGGATAACAAAAAAAAACTGGTGTTTAATTTTGATTTTTGAATGTTGCTTCAATTTATTGCTGCTCCTAAGGTTTTAAATTACTGGCCCAGCAACATGTATTACCACAGCCTCTGTTCTAAAATATTTGGATTAAAATCTCATAATGCATTGGATTACTTACCAAGTAATGCAAACATTATAACACTATTAATCCAACATTATCCCAAGTTACCAAAATCTCTTTTTCTTTCCTTCGTTATCTAAACCAGGAATTTAGTTCATTGAAATATAATGAACACTCCACTAAAAGTAATTTTATTTAATTTGTTTTGTAGAGACTTCCAAAACATGAGTGGGTAACTTCACGGTACCTACCAGTAAAACCTACACAATGCAACGAGGAAGAATGCTAGCAGGGCTAGCAACAGGAACATTTGGTAATTTATTTGTTTATACCTATAGTTAAAATATATTCTGGGTAAATGTGGAAATACTGTATCACTTGTTCATACTTCGTAGCAGTTATATTTTATATTTTTTAACGGTTGCACAACCGTTCCTTACGCGGTTCGGCCAAACGAATAAAATATTGTTGGATTATCGTTTGTCAATGGTGGGTTTGAGTTCCCACACTAAGCCAACCGCTGCCCAACTGTTTTTTTTTGCGGTTTGGCCAACTGAAATTGCCATAGTTGGTTCTTTGTTTTCCAGATACGTGTTACGTTCTGGGATTCAACAATCAAAAAGTTTACTTGCCATTAATAATACTAATTGGGATTTTATAACATTGAATTACATGGCGCATCATGTGTATAGTATCATCTCTATCATGTTATTTCAATACGTTACGTATCGAATACGCACATCACAACTATAAGTTACATTCATGAATTTATCACATTGTGCATATCACATCACTAGCAGACGAGCAACAACGGCGCTACGTCTAAAAGGGTCCACGGGATTACTGTCAATTTTACTGTGTATTTAATAATATCGAACATTGTTATTAAAAAAGTTTGTTAATATCATCGAGAACGCCAGAAGAATAATTAGTCGACGATCTACCATTCAGGTAGTTGTCCTACTGTTTCTGTAAATATAAATCCTACTGTATGTACGATTATATATCCTTCCTGTAGGAAAAGATTCTAGGGTTTCAAAAGTCTGCAAAACTAAAATATCAGCAAACCCCAGTAGACTTATTTTGTTTTTAAAGTTAGTTTATTAATGCTATTTGCCTCCTGGATTGATTGTACGACTTAAAAAATAAGGTTAGCCTACATACCATTAAAGTTAGGCCTACAGTAGGCTAATCTTAAACCTTAACATCTTAACAATAAGTTAAAGATTACTTAGACTACGATACTGCCCTAGGCTAACTTTGTTATTATTTGGCTAAAAATGGTTTTATGCCTAGGTGATTAATTAGTTTTGTTATGGCCTATGATATTTAATTTAAATTCATTTGATTTTTCTTTGGTTTATATCTAGTGACTTTTTGACCAACTCTCCTGCGTAGTGTTTCTGCAGCAGTGTTTTTGTGAACCAGTGAAACAAAGTCTGAAATAGGCATTTATATGTATATAATCAATTAAAGTTAGGTAAAAATTTTATTTGTGATTTGATAATGACCCTGTGATGTAAGATAGGCAGAATTTCAGAATATAGGTAGAAACGTTATTTTAAAGTATGGATAAGACAGTTATGGGAAGTTCTTCATAATAACCGAAAGCGACAGCTGAAAACCGTTTGATGTAAAAAACCGAATCGATAAAAAATGCAACTGACCCATCTCTAGTGGCAACCCTGGTGAAGTGCCCAATTTCCACTCAGTTGAGCATTGGCAGCATGGGGTGAGCGTTTTTCCTCAGAGTCAACTTCGTAGAAACAATGGTAAAAACCATGTATATTTTTCAATTAATATTGTTTAATGGTTTTACTAACCAGTATCCCAACAAAGCCTAACTGCTACAGCATACTTTACAAGGAGAGATTCAAGTGGTGGATGTACAATTGTACACCACGCTGAAGTTTAGGCTAGGTAACTTAAGTTTTTGATAGCAAAATTATAAGTAGGCCTATTATTAAGTTTATGATAAATAATGTAGTATATAAATAATATGCTCCATTAATATTGATGTGGGAACCATGAGGGAACACATTAGCCTGTAATATCTTATTGTAAAATAGTATTTTATTTCACCGAGATTATATCTGTGAGTTAGATAACAATTGGTTGTTAACCATTTTTCATGTAATTATAATTTATGCAAAAATTGTTGTAACGGCATGTGATATGGTAACGGTACAAAAAAAACAAACATAAGCTAAACTTATCTAAGGGTGCTCAGCGTAATTGTTAATATTCCTAAGATTCAAAAATTACAATTTAAAGTGATTGGATCCCTTGAAGTGGATATAGGTGCTTTGTCTTTCTTTTTGAATACATGATTGTGGCTAACAGTGCTATTTCAAGCCAAAGTTAGGTAAAAAACTCTGACTATGGACTTTGACAGCCATAATAGTTAGTTTTTAAAAGCTATTAAACCTATTTAATTTTTGTTTTAGAAAAAAACAATGCTGCGTGTGGGAATGGAATGCATATGAAACACCATGTGAGGAAGAAGGTCGGGAGATCAAGTTACCCAGATTATGTACAAATGTATGACCAGGGAAAATGGGATGAACTTCAAGAGTATTTAAGATTTAACAAAAAGAGAAGTGAAAAAGACATATGTACAAGGGTATTTAACAAACCTGCAACAGGAGAAAGAAGTGTAGACCTAATCAAGGATATTGTTCTTGAAGGGATTGTGGGGAAAGTGATGGAAGGCATGGACAATAATGAAAAATCAGAGAACTCTGTTATTGAAGAAATAAGTGGCCCTAACGGAAGGGAAACAGTGAATTGTGTGTTGAAAGATGTGGACAGTGCAGAAAATTCAAATCATCTTGTAATTAAAGTAAATAACAATTGGGAGGAAACAAATTTTGTCGTAGAAGATGTGGGCAGTGGGGAAAGATTTAATCAAATTGTTGAAGTGGTGGAAGGTGTGGACAGGACCGAAAAATCTGAGAATTCTCTTATTGAAAAGATAACCAATGTAGGGGAAATAGTGAGTTGTGTATTACAAGAGATGGCCTGTGAAGAAAATTCAAAGGACATAGTTGTAGAAGGAAATCAAATTGGGGAAGGTATGGATGTTGTCACAGAAGATGTAGGCTATGGGGAAACATGTAATAAAATTGTTCAAGAAGTTGCAATAACTGAAAGGGTACAGGGTAAACAAAATACAGTTGAAGACATGTGCAATGGGAGGACAGTTGCAAAGGATAAAGTCGGCGAAGGTTCCAGTTGTATGGTGTTCTCTCTAAGCCCCACTGGAGAACTTGTGCTTGAAGATAATTTATGTAATGAAGCTTTTGAAATAGGCACAAGTTCATTGCACTTTGAAATGGTAAGTTGTTTAAAATTGCTATAAAATAGGCATGCATTTTTTGAAATAATATTTTTTGACATAATATTTGACCTAGTTACCCACTGATGCAATCAGGCCAGGCTGGGTGATAGGGGGTTTAAGGTAGGACAAAAAAATTTGAGCAAAAATGCTACTCGTTATTTATTCAGAAAAACAAAATACAAAATTGTATAAATTAACTTTGGTTTAGATTAGGCCTAAAGTTTTAATTATATCCAGGATGTTTGTTGTCTGTAGTTGGTCGTGACTATTCTTTCATAATAATGTAAAACTAGGACCACGACCAGCAAATTATCCGTATTAGTAGGGAAGGTCGCTATTTAATTAATGTTACTGGATGAAGTTTGAACGCGGCATGCCTATAGTGCAGAAGTGTTGTGGAGTGCTAGTAGGTCTTGTGATTCCAGGGCTATACAGCAGAGCTGGCTTATGGAACCGCGCGGAGTGGCCCCGACCCCATATCACGTCACGCGGTCACATCCACCATGCCGCCCAGACCCAGATAATGAAGGTTTTAAGGCACAAATCATTCCCATAAAGCTGAATTCTTGGCAGGTGGTAGAACAACCAAACATATATGTTCATAGAAGTCCCCGGGTTTCTTTTAGTGCTTTCCCCCAACCCCCTTTAAAGTTAAAAAATACAAGCTTTTACTACATTGTCCATATATCCGTCACTATTAATCAAATGTAACTAAACTTGGTCTTGATGAAGGCTATTCAGTTTTAGGACTGTGAACAAACTTTTACAAATTGTAATGTGGGTGTTTTAGTGCTCTAACTTTTTAAACGTCAAAATATTGAAAGCTTCTACCATTCTACCTTTATTTCTCCTACAACTGCAATTTTTGATAACACAAAAAAATTCACTTTCATCTATTGTTAGCCTAGGCCTATTTAATTCTTGGGAATGAGGTTATAAACACAAAGTTAGTTAGTTTGGTCCAAAGCAACATGAATTACCTGCTTATTACCTTGAGTGAGTGGAAAAGTAAGTCGCAGTGAGCTAAAATATACTTTTCGCTTTTCTTACCGTATGTTTTTTGTAGATCTTAAAGAAGCTCTTAAGGCGCGAGGGAAAAGTTTGTTCAACGTGGTTCAAAGTAAGGTCCATTTCGCTGGCCCAACTTTGGTTCAACCATTTAAGTCTTTACTTCGTCTCCCGTCTGCCTGAGACCTTTCATGAGACACCCTATTATATGAAGAACTCCGCTGAGTAGTATGGACTAAGTGGTTATTGTATACTATATCAAGTGTATATAACACTGGAAAATTGGCGAGTGCTTAGGTTTGACGCCACGGGTTATGTATTGAAGTGAATTGGTGTCAGGCTATGAAATCACTAGTTCATTTGTATGTATTGCATTTTAATTAAGTTAAATTTTATACTGTAAGTTAATAGTACATATTTACTATACAGATGAAAGATTTGTAATAAAATTTAGGTCAGCCATGCCTTTGAACTACATTGCCTTACTGAGCTCTACAAACTAGTCGGCCAACAACTATATATATATATACCTAACCCATATGGCTTGTTACAATTGTCTAACCAGTTCTTTTCTTTTTAGGAAATAAGCTCCAGAAAAGAACTATTTCAAAGCTTTGATTCGACAAGTGAAATGGATAATATGTCAGATCCCCTCAATTTAGGATGTGAATATATGAATGTGTCCAATGAATCCACCAAAACAAATAAATCAGGTCAGTTTTTATTACATAACTTATGACTGTAGCAAGAACTTAACGTTTCTTCACAGTAATATGTGTAATCACATAAAACCAAAATACCATTTTTAGCAATGTGTATATTATTAATGCCATTTTTTTTAATATTTGAAATTGTTTGTTTCTTATCCTGGGCCTTTTTATAATTGCCTTATTTTTATTACTATGTTAGGTTTTCTTATTTTTGAATGCTATGACTGCAATGGGGTTTAGATATAGGATATATGCGCCTGAGTAAGCAATACACTGTTGCAAGCAAAGTGAGTTACACTGTTGTAAGCAAAACACTGTTGCTCATATGACTCGACCGCAACCGCGGCACCGGGATCAAACTGGTTAAGGGGATTATGAAAAAGTAGCATATGTATAGTTTACGCTATTGAACATAGATGTAGTCTTTGCTGTAGTGAGCCATCAGTTATCCGGGTGGTGTGTGATACGGCTGAATAGTTATTGCAAAACAACTAAATAGTAAATATTGTCAGTAAATATTATCATAGATTAAGCATACTCCTTAGTAGATATTTCATCGACATGCTACCAGGTGAATACGGGTGAACAGTGGGGCGCTCTTGTGGCCATGTGAGGAACCACCGAGTCGCGGGCTAGGAGGGGAGACGGCATCCGTGTGCGAGAGAGAGCGGGAGTACTTATGCGAGAGAGTACTTTTACGAATACAACCGGTGCGGTGATTCAGCCCCGTTATATCGCTAATGAACGCCTATTTTTCCGCATCGCATCAGTTGGGTCAAAAACAGGAATTTAGTTGCATTTCATGGCCCGAAAATTACGATCCGCGACGTTTCTTATTGGCTGAAAATAACAACCAAAACGTGTTTTATTGGCTGGAAACGACAACCGAGCCGCATTAACGAGAACGGCTGACGATTTTCGCCAAAATTCCCGCATATTCCTCGCATTTTCCTAGCAACAAATATTCCGAATAATTATCCGATTTTCCTGGAAATCTCAGTCTGTAGACACCCTGTAGTATAGTTTTACAGGCATTTAAGACTGACTGACGACGCATCAATCAGACGACAAGTCGTGATGACGCTGTAGGGCAGACGCAGACGTAGCGCTAGAGCGAGGGTTTGCGTTCGCGCGCAACTCCAACCTTTTGCCCTAAGGGGGGGGGGGATTTCCCTCATTTCCCCCCCGTGGATCCGTGCCTGCTGTGACGGGGATATTTTTCAATTGTTTAAACGATCTTAAAAGTAAAGTTTTTATGAGCTGGTATGTTTATATTATAGATCGGTATTTTAAATTTGCAAACCAGAGGACCTACGCAACGAAGGTAGAAACCCCTGGTTCATCAAAAATTCGTTGATAGACAACTTTTGCAGCTAAAAACGGGGAAATTGAAGTACAGGCAAATTTGCATTAGGCCTTTATAAAAGTAAAGATAACCCGATAAAGAAGGGAGAAACAAAATTAAGTACAAGAATATAGGTTTTACCTGTGAATTAGTACTGTACCCCACTATTTGCTCACTGTTGTCGTACTTTGACTGTCAATTATAACCTTAGGCCTACTAGAGGAAGTTAATAAAGTGTTGCCAAATCGCTCTGGTCTAATAAAACATATGGTAAAGAATATCTGTCTTCTGTTTTTAAAGCCATTCCTATCGTACACAACATAAAAAAAACAAGCAGACGGAGTCATTGTTTGTGAAATTCGTATGGCAACAGTGTTGGACGAAAAGGAGTGAGGGGGGAATCATATGGGCAAGCAACCATCGGACCATTGTCATGCAGTCTACTCTAATTGGTCTAATTTTAATGTAAAGGGTTTTATTGGACGCAAAACGAAATGGGCTTTAAAAAAATACCATACCTTACACAATCAACCTATACAATACCTAATACAAATACTTATATTAATCGGCAAGTACTTGTTAATACAAATCCAACTACACCTCATTTATTAAAATCAGCCCATAAATAAAGAAGTTGTAGTGATTTTAAAGTTTATCATTTTTAACTCAGGATTACCGGTAGGGCTAAGCTTAAAAGTGCTAATAAATATGTGAGATAAATCCTTACATATGTGAATACGTTAATACATATCAATTGTTATGTTACTAAAATTAGTTTTAATTTTTGTATTTTTTAAATTTGAAATCAATAATCGTACTGTAGTTTTAATATCCTTAATGTCATAGAGACGGTTAAAATCCATTTTTACTTTTACCTGCATGAACAAGTATACGGACAAAAATGAAGAACAGGAAAATTATTTATAAATAATTATTTATAAATTTATGGTTCGCAAAAAATAAAAATAAAACTAACTAAAAGTTATTAACCTAAATTTATTGGGAAAACTAAATATTTAAACATAGATCTTATATATATTGCATTTTCAAACATATTTTTCTTAGTCTTCTAATAATTATGAACATAATATTGTAATGTGAATAAATCATGAAATTCCTATAGAAATGTTATGATCGAAAGACGCATACGTCTGTCAGCATCAGGCCGTAGACCAGCTCGGCGAGGTGCCGCGCCGTGGCCGGTGGCGGTGACAAAACGTTGTGTTCTGGGCTTCGGTGCCCTCAGCCAGCGCAGTGTGTGTGTTGGGAGCTGGGAGATGAGAGATCAAGAGGGGGCAGCGGAGGGGCTGATGGGATGGGCGAGCAGTCGAAGGGGGGAGGGGGAGGATAGCGACGGCAGCGCGGCGACGTAGACGTTCCGAACTAGCTCCGCCGTCGCCTTGGACGTACAAGCAGACCGTGTACGCTTGTCCCATTAAGATGGGTGATCTACTAAGGAGTATGCTTAATCTATGATATTATTGCTGTAAAGTAGTATCGCCGTATCGTATCGAGGCTCTTATATGTGCAGTGTTGGGGAGTAGCGCGCTACTTTTTTAGTAGTGTCAGCTGTAGCTCCACTACTTTAAAAAAAAATAGCTTTAGCTGTAGCGCGCTACATTTTTATAGTAGATATAGCGGATTATGTAGCTACATTTTACGCTAATTTTACAGTTTTGATGTAATTACGTTTACATACTTGACTTTAATTAATTAATCATAACATAACCTCAATCTCTGACCTTGATGTTTTTCAAAGTAAAAACTTGCAATAAAATAACATGCATATGTAGGTTACATTTAAATTTAATACCATGGTTCTTTGTATTCTATTTTTATTTTGCCTACTACTTTATATCATGGCACCCAAAGCAAAATTGACGATGACATTTATGTTATTGATAAAGAAGCTGGTACTTCTATAGGGCGGTGGACATACAAAAAGCCCTACCATGACCGGCCAAACTTGTAAAGAAAATTAATTTTGTAGAAACACGTAGATTAAGTTATGGTGGATTTGTGGCCTAACTGTTTCTAGAAATTCAAAACTTAATATGAAGCTATATATTAAGGTTAATTCTTTTAAAATTTGTATGTAGGTCAAGTCTATCAATGTTATGAGTTATTTTACAAACAAATTATTGCAAAGACCAACGTCTCTTCAATACCACATACATTATGCAAGGTATGTCTGTGGGCCCAATATTTGTAAATTGTGAAACCAGTCTGATGTAACTTAAGTATGCTTATGTTATTTGTCATGGACTATTGAATATATTATGGTTGAAAATTGTTCGGTTCCTCAGCTGTTTCTGTGATGTAGGCCTATGTATTTTAATTAATTTTAAGACGTTATTTTGTCATGTTACTTTTCTGTTTACACCAACCATAGATTTAAAAATACATTTTATTATGCACAGACAAGTAGGACTAAAAACAACAAAATAAGGCAACTTATGTATTTGTGAAAATTCATAACTAAAACACTATTAGATATGAGTGTGTGGGGCAGTTAAATTTGTTTACTTTATTAAAGAATGTAAGGACCAAACTGTGAAAGTAGCTAAAATTGTAGTTAGCTACTTTTTCCTGGTAGCTGTAGCTAGCTACTTAAAAAAAGTAGCTTCCCCAACACTGTATACGTGTATCAGAGATTGGCTGTTCACAAACCAAGACAACAGTTTTTAATAAAGCAGTACTAATATCAGACCATAAAACTGAAGTTTTTTAATTCATATCATTATACTTAAATCATAATGCTGAGCCAGACTCCCAGCTCCCCTAAATATCACACAGTAATGCTACACCGGACTCCATCCAAAGCTCATGTGCGTTACATAAGATGTGTATGGCCACTATGGGGATATAAAAAAACGGTGGTAATTTAGTAAATAACTTGAAGTGTATTCAAAATGTTGGTTTATTCAGTATTTGCATTTACTTGTTTGATAAAACATATAATCAAATATATATAATATAATCATATAAAACATGATAAATAATAAAAAACAAAATGTTGCAAAACCAAAGTAAATACAATGGTACTTTATTCTTTAGTGAAATGTTATTCTTTCAGTACACAAACATTCAAATCCATTTAAAGAGGTAATAAATCATGCAATATTTTCCATTAGGTAAATATATTTTCGGTCCTAAAATATAGGAAACTTTTTAGATTTTGAACATTTGATAGTCTGCTATTTACAGGGATATTCTGTTTATTTCTGTTACAGGATTACATGAAAATTCTACTTCATCGAAGCCAATTCGGAGATGGGATCGTAAAAATTTCTGCATCTATTGTAGAAAATTGATTACAAACTTTTCGAGACATGTTCTAAAATTTCATCAAATGGAGAAGGAAGTTATTGAATATAACAGTATTCTTGATTCGGATCTAAAATTACGTAAACGTAAAAGACAAGCTATAACTGATGAGCTTAGGAAAAGGGGGAATTTCATATTCAACAGCACTAGATCTGATTACACCGAAATACTGCCCACTCGAAGACCATCGAAAAATATAAAGAGGCTTAAAACCTCACTAGATTACCTTACTTGTCAACATTGCTTGGGGATGTTTAGTCGCAAAACATTTTTTAAACACCGCAATAAATGTTCTTCTATTAAGACACCAACCATATTTGATGAAACAGAAACATCAAAAAGTATAGGGCAAATTGTCTTTGGTTGTAAGGAAAGGCAAGGCACAAAGAGTGATGGCATACAGATTATTCCGAATGTTGGGGGTGCCAGTAAATTACTGGTTGACAGAATTTTCCCAATTTTAAATAAAGACGAGTTCGGATTAATTGCAGTGAATGACCCACTAATTTTGTCCATTGGATCACATTTTTTGTGCAGCCACCAAGAAAAGAAAGATGAATATAGTATCACAAAAAAAATGCGTGATAGTGCAAAATTATTAAAGCTCTGTAGAGAAGACCCAGAGATAGTAAATTTTGAGGATGTTTTCAAACCAAGCAAATTTGATATTGTGATGAAGTCTGTGCAAGAATTAAGTGGTTTGGATAGTGAAACTGGGACTGTCAAAGTTGTCGGAATGCCTGCGAGGCTAGCTTATGTTATTCAGGAAGGAGCAAAAATTCTAACATGTGAAGTAATAAAAAATAACAGTTTATCATCATTTATGAAAGAAAAAATGAAAAATGAAATCAGCGATTTTATTCAGCTTTACAAACATAAATGGAAGTTTTTAGTTTCTTCAAATGCTGAGAAAACACGTAAAAAACTTAGTTCAATCAAAACTCGCATTATACCTGATGACAATGACATCAAAATCATAGCTGGCAAAATAAGAGAACTAGAACTCGAATACTACAGAAAACTAAGCAAAGAGATATCTCCCGAGAACTATGAAAATTTGTGCAAAATAACCATTGCTCATGTGATTATTTTAAATAGGCGGAGGTCTGGTGAAGTAGCTAGAGCAGAACTACAGTATTACGTAAACCGACCTCCTGCAGATGATCTCACTGAAGATGTGCTGGCTACATTAACACAGGAGGAAAGAGAAACACTTCCAAAATTGACTGTGTTCATGATACCAGGTAAACTGGTACATTCTGTGCCAGTTTTATTAACTTCACAGATGAAGGCGAGTATCGACTTAATCATATCAAGCAGAATTGCTTTGCGAATACCGAAACACAATAACCTCTTATTCGCTCGAACAGCCACTATGAAACCTCTGGATGCTTGCAAAATCTTAAGAGATCTAAGAACGTCGTGTAAATTAAAGAAGGAGTCGTTTATGACCGCTACAGGCCTTAGACATCACATGGCCACAAAATCTCAGGTACATGGGAGTGAGCAGTACACCGAAAATGTCTGCCAGTTTCTGGGCCATACCAAAAACATCCATAAACAAAACTATAGAATTCCTCTGCAAGCCATCCAGAGAGGACAGATTGGTTGCAGGCTACTTCAAATGGAGGATGACTTCACGGCTGCTTCAAGCAAAAAAGGAGACTTCTATGGTTCTGAAGATATAGAAAATTTCCCTAATTCAAAACAAGGACGTAATGACAGTGATGAAGAATTCAATCCTTCTGAAAGTGAAAAAACTAAGAAAATCAAACGAAGTATTGTATCAAGGCGGCGGTGGAGTGATGAAGAAAAAAACATTGTGCTTAAAACATTAGGTACATATATAACTGAAAAGAAAAATCCGGGGATGAAAGTAAGTCTCGAACTAATAAGTAAAAATCCCATTTTGGCTGGTAGAACATGGGCACAGGTCAACGCCCTAATAAATAATTTTAACACAGGGAAGGCCAAACTTCCCAAATCCTTTCAACATCTAATTACTTCTTCCCTGAATTAGTATAGTTCAGAAATTGTGACAAGCTCTTAGCATATTTTTACTTAGTTGTTTTGTAGTAGCACAGTAATGGTACTATTTCCATTTTGGTTTGCTCTGGATCACTGATTGAAATAAATCAAGAGTTTAATTACTTTGCAACTGTGGAATGATCCAATGTCGCTGTATGTGGAGACCTGTTTCGGTCCATAAGCTTAGCCATAAAATTTCACTCTGAAGAGGTTCTCAAAAAGTCTTAAAGCAACAACAAAAATGTTGAATGGGCGAAAGTAGATAAAAACATTATTAGGGTCATAGAAAAATAGATATTAAGGTAGGTTTTTTATTACTTAACTTAGCGTAAAAGTATCTCATGCTTATTGAGTAATCATAATATAGAATCTGTAAGCTTGTTGAGTAAGCGATACATAGTGTTAAATATATAATATATCTTATTAATTCAAAACTCTTATAATAGGCCTATGTACATGAAAGTGTCTTCAACTATACACCAAAAGTACATTACATATAATTGTTTTGTTAACAACAATTACAACCACTCTAATCAAAATTTACAAGTATGATTTGAGTAAAAATCATTCATACGGTAAATAGGTAAATTTATAAAATAATCCTTTAATTGATTTTTTTATTTTTGTTAAATAAGTTTCACTCCTTATGCTATCTGGAAGATAGTTTGTAAATTTAATACCACTATAGAATAGTGGTATTAAATTTGAATTATAGCATTGCTTATACTTTTCTTTGTTACTGTATGTTTTTTTTACCATAAAAGTTCTCTTTATTTACATCATAGAGCCGCTTGAATTTAGATTGATTTTCATTAATAGTATTTTCTATTTATATAAAGGCTGTAGACAGTCATGAACTGTAACACTTTAAATTTTAAATGATTATTTTTTTTAAAGAGAAGTAAGCTCCGTGTCACCTTTTTTTTCTAAAGCTAACATTTTTTAGGCTAAAATTACTTGTTCCTCCTCCATAGACTTCAATACGAGTGTATTACGACAATGTAATCAGTTTTTAATGTTTCTTTATTCAAAATTCAAATTAGTTTATTCCACAAAAATAATCAACAATAATTTATACAATGTACAATATAATTATTAAAATGAAATTAATTTCCAAAAAGACTATTTGAATGAGTCAAGACCTCGTGCGGATCTTCGTGAAGCCTGAGTAGGGGGTGCCAGCAGAAGAGTGGGGGGATCAGCGTTGGAGGGGAAGTTCACAATACTATGTGTCATAATACTATTCCTGCGGAGAACATTTGACTACTCTGTATAATAAATACATTTTACTGGGTGGACGTACAGTAATTACGTTTTTATGATAGTCTTTATATGGTATATAAACCATAATTGACAATATACTCATTATGTTTTTGAGTATTGTATTTTAAATTATGACTTAAAAAATTCTAAATGATTACATTAGGCTTCTTGAGTTTTTTTCCAAATGGAATCGTCAACAAAAGCCATTGAACTATTACACTGTTGTAGGCAGTATATTTTGAATATTTGTTCTTTTACGATCAGCTGTGTTTTACTCTTAAAAAAGTGTATTTGCTTTTGCTGATTGTTTATTTGTAATTTCAATATTTGTTCCTATAAAACTAATGTTTAAACATATGTACGCAGCGAACTCGCTAGGTTGAAGGCAAATTCAAATAATTTGTGTTAGACCTAACCAATAAAGGCTGTCCAACACTTTACGCAAGTATGCCTGAACATTCGGCCGAACTATGGAGTAGTTGCGAGAAGTGTGGGAGCTGCACTAACGTTTTGATACCAGTACACTATAGCCGAATGATTCGCTCGAATGACCCGCGGAATGTTCGGAACGAGTCGCAACAACGAGTCTTGCACCAAATCAACCGAATGTGCATAACGAACTAACCAAGTACATGCTCTCCCAACACCATGCTCGACCATTCGCTTCCGCTCGTCTTCTTTGATTCGTGCCAAAACCAGACAAAAAACGGAGCACAGGTGAACAAAAATCATGGCGAGGTGAACCATCCCGAACATACACGAGCACACCAATTACATTATCGCGCTCGCCTTAGCTCACC
This sequence comes from Allygus modestus, assembly GCA_963675035.1. Lineage (NCBI taxonomy): Eukaryota > Metazoa > Arthropoda > Insecta > Hemiptera > Cicadellidae > Allygus > Allygus modestus. Next base: position 227,600,924 of record OY776111.1, read on the forward strand.
TTTGTTGGGCCATAGTGTAATGGTAGCAAGAATACTTGACGGAATGTTCACTGAACATTCGGGAGGATGTTTGGCTGAATGTTCAGGCCTGTTTGCGAGATGTGTGGGACAGTCTTAACCTATAAAGATCTTTGCATAACAATCACTACGCGGTTGCAATTGTTTTTGGTTTGGCATGTAACAGATGATTTTCACAAGCAGATTTTAGTCAAAAACCTAAGAACAGATGTCAATCGCTCATCCCCACCCTAAAAGAACCAGTTTAAACCACTTTTACCGATAATACCCAGGCTTCACGAAGATCCGCACGAGGTCTATCAGTCTATTCATTGTTTTTAACACTACTAGCTTTGCAGAAAAAAACCAAAATAATTTATTTCTAACAATGTTATTCTATATCTGTTATTAATAAAAGAAATACACACTGTAACATTTGAAATTATAATTAATTGGAAAGACAAAGTGATTATGTGTGAAAAGGAAAAAGATAGACATATAAACAGCTAGAATATTCGCATCTTTAAAATAATAAATCTATATAGTTTATAAAAACATAAATAAAAAATATAAAAAATAAACATTATATTAACATAGTCTTTTAAGTAAAAAAATGCCAGACATAACTTTTTTACAAATTTTATTTATCGTACCTACATTTATTGTCCAACTAAGGTTGTTATTGAAAATTAGCCCTAAGAATTTGATGTCTGTTACATTGTTACTATTAATGGTGTTTTGCTTAAGCTCTAGTAAACTTGATCAGTTTAGTTTTACCTGAATTAAGTAGGAGATGTTTATCATTTAAATGATTTGTTCTAGTTCTTTTAAGGTTGGGTTCTTACCATAGTAACCTACACTTTATTACTGATTTTATTAGACCCTTCAATCAATCAGTACAATTTTATTCACATTTGATAAAAAATGAATGGTGTCAATATGTACAAAGTACATGCAAATCAAAGAACTCAATAACGAGGCTTATCCTTAATGAAAACTCAACAAAATTATATAATGGCTTCATTACAAGATGTTCTTTTAGTAATCGTTTGAACCCAATATATATATATTTTCATTCTTAATATGGTCTGGAAAGTTGTTGAACAATTTATCCCCAGCATAATTAGATTTTTACTTAAACGATTATTTTTTGTGTGATTGAATTTTAAAATCTTTGTTTCCTGGTGTTATAGCAGTGGACTTGGTTTTGTTTGTATATTTATCAACATTATTTTTACGTGAAGAATGATTTTATAAATGTACACTCATACACTGTCAAAATTTCAAGGTCAGATAGGTGATTTCTGTATGACTCTATAACATTAATATTTAATATAATCCTAATTGCTGATTTCTGAATACCTACAATTGTATCTAAATTCAATCTGGTGGTTGCTCTATAAACTTCGATAGGTTAGAGTGAATGAGACCAAAGTATACTTTTTTAAACGTCTAAAGAACAAAAGTTCCGCAAAATTTAAAGTGCAAATATGCCAGAGCTAATCTTTTTTACAAACAAAGTCAACATGCCCTGTCCAGTCTAATTTACAATTAAATTTTAAACCCAACAAATTCAAAGTTTCAACATATTTTGATTTTGAAAAATAGCTTGTAATTCATCACTTTTCTTTTTTTATATTGAAAAATTAATAAAAAAGGTTTTATTAGTATTTAAAAGTAAATTATTATTTCCTTGAACTGAACATTTTTCATAATAGAGGGTAAGGTTTGAGAAATGCTCACAATATATTTTCCATCAAACCAACTAATTATGTCATCAGCATTGTATAATGTACTTTGTTGTTGGTTTGATTTATTACACTAATTATGAAATAATTGGTAATTTAGGAATATAGAAGAAAATGCATATTTTTAAGGTTATTTTATTATTATGTTTAATATCTCTATGCTTATTGAATAACCATTACATAGCATATTTATCCTTGTTGTGTAATAAGTAATGAACCAACGTAGCTCGAAAATGTATTTCACTTCTATTTGGTTAAATACAAATGTTGCAAACTGCTTTACAATTTGTGTATGGTATGATTACACCTTGTTTCACAGCAATGTTTTGTTTCAAAGGATTAAATCTTAAGTTTTTGAGAATACAGTTGACTTTAATTTCAAACCAATGACCATTTTATAATCATTATCATTAAAGTAATATTTTCATATACTTTAGACCCTTGTGCCATGGCCCTTCTGCCATGCCTTGTGCCTTGTGTCATAATGATTATTGTCATTTAAATATAGACAATGTGTTTAGGAAAAATTTGGGTTACATATGATCAGAATTTAATTGTATACTAGCTGTGTACCCGTCCTTTATGCGGGTTGTATATAAATGGTAGATTAACTAAAGCAAATAACAATCCACATTATTTTACAATATTGTAATTACATTTTACACATTTAATATATAATTAAATCAAAGTTAACAAAATATACTGGCAGATATATCAGGTCCTGTTGCTAAGTCGAGGAACTCTGTCGAATAGAAAACGGCGCGTAGTTTGCGACTCCAAATCGGTATACGTAACACTTTGGATTCGCTTTTTGAAATAAAAGAACTCAAGTACAAAAAAATAAAGAATATCGGGGAGGGGGGCATAAATATAAAATCGGCGAGGAGGGAGCAAAATATAAAACCGGGGGAGCATAAAAATATAAAATCGGGGGGCATCAAGTTAAAATGGTGGGGGGCAAAAAATAACAATATAAAATCTAAGAGGGGGGGAGAAAAATATAAAATTGGTGGTGGGGAAAAAATCAAAAAGGGGGGAACAAATATATAAAATAGGGGGGCAAACAAATATAAAATTGGGGGCAAACATATAAAATGGAGGGGGACGACATAAAATAAAAATATAAAATCGAAGAGGGGGGGAGTAGAATATAAAATTGGGGGTGGGGCAAATATAAAAATGGAGGTGCAAAAATATAAAATCGGGGGGAGGCGAAAATGGGGGGACATAAAATACAAATATAAAATCGGGGGGGCAAAACAATATGAAATCGGGGGGGGGAATACAAAATCGGGAGGGAGGAAAATATAAAATCGGGGGGGGGGGTATAGGAAGTATCGGTGAAAATTGTTTTTTGTGCAAATAAGAATGGACCACAGTTAGATGAAGCCAAATTCATATTTGTTCATTAATATTAATCAGCTGGCCAGTTTTAAACTCAAGTACATTATTTATTTTCATTTTAAAAACAAATTTAACAAAATGTTCTGTTTTCTTAAAATCAGCTGTAAATTAAATATAACATCAAAATCCACTAATGTGGATAATGTGAAGCTAGCTGATGTACCCATTCTTCGCACAGATGTTTTCTTTACCCGTGCTTTAGTCAATGAAATTTGCATTTTAGTTAGCTTGAAACAGCTGTTCTGGCTTCTGCTCTTTAAGCTGTCAAATGGAAGTATCCACAGCTGTTCGCATTACAGTTTCTGAATGTTTACTCTCTTCTGAAATGTAAACATTGAAACTTAGGACGTTCACGGGGCGTAACCCGAGGGGATTTTAAAGAAGTGAATAGGCCTATGTGTTGCATGGTTCAAGATCTACCTATGTGTAAAGTTTCAGCCCAGTCGGTTCAGTAGTTTTTGCGTTCACCCGGAACATCATACAGACAGAAACCACCTCTTCTTTATAAAATTTTCAGGGTTTACCTTGGTTTTAAAGTTTAAGTTCATTAGAACAACTGTTAGCCATTTAAATTTTTGGTTAAACATCATTCAAAATAATTTCCTGGCCAACATTTACCACTATAGAATCTGTTTAATTCATGGGCCTAAACAACATCTAGTCTGTCATGTCAATGTTCATTGTAATTTTCTTTTGCTGATATGTAACTCATTTGCCCCCGTAATAGAAGTCTGTACATTCTTTTCAACATCTTCTGATGCGGAAGCAGTAATGTTATCCTTGATGGGATTTGACTAATGGATATTTTATTCAACAAACATGGAAGAAAGCATTTCAGGTGAAGTGGAATTTGCTACCATATCCACTGTTACACAAACTTGGAAAGTAAAATTGGAAACACCAAATCCAGATGTTGTTTACTATCTTTTAAATTATACACAAGACATGAGACACACAAAGGATTCTGAGCATACATCATTGGAGGAAACTTCAAACAATAAGCGCACAGAAAGTATTGTAAATAAAATTAAAATGCATAGAAGTTAAACCTATTATCTTGCACAGGTTTCATTCGGTAGTTTTCATTAAAATGAAATCTATCGACACAAACCTGTGCAGGATTTCTTTTTTAAAACATCCTCAGGATGACCTTGAACTAACCTTACTCACATGACGTCACTAGTACGTCGCCAAATACGTCACTAAATGTCACGTGACCGGAAGCTGTCAATCAAATGGGCCAGAAGTCCCCTTTCCCCACTAGTGTGGTCGTGTGAAAAAGATTATTACAGGTGAATGGTCAGAATCCAGCTCAGGAAGGCTTATTGGCGGCCGATATCGTGACCGCTGGTAATAATCAGCTGTTTAAGGAACAAAGCTTGAATACTCCTGGCTCCACTAATATATGCTAAATTGGCCTAAAAACAGCTTATAGCTACCGTAACTCAAACAAGGTTGTTTTTCAATAAAAAAAAACATGTGCAGCTTACCCGACTTTGATTACCTCCAAAAAATATCTTTTCGTAGCTTGGGAGCCAATACAGCTCGAGAAACAGCCACGGACGGACGGACGCACGGATCCTCAGACAAATGCGAACTATAGTATTGATGTGTTTAGGGAAAATTTGTAACATATGATAACACCTTTCTCAGAATTTCATTGTAAATATATTTCAGGGTTTACCTTGGTTTTAAAGTTTATCGAAACAACTGTTACAAATTTAAATTTTTGATTAAACATTATTCAAAGTTATTTCATGGCCAACATTATAACCACTACAGAATCTGTTTCATTTCTGGGCCTAAACAAAACCAAGTCTGTCATGTCAATGTACATTGTAAATTTGTTTTGCTGATATATAACTCATTTGACCTGCAATAGATGTTTGTACATTCTTTTCAAGGTCATGACAATCATTTCTCCCGCATATTTCAGAAGTATAATCTGCACACATTGTTATAAAATTGCACTGGGGCCCGTTTCGTAAAACTTAACAGGACCTGTATTACAGGTAACTTCCCTGTATTATTAGTTAAAATTACAATAATGCGTTTCATAAAGTTTTTCAACTGTAAAACTATTTACAGGGGATTTACCTGTATTAAAGTACATTTTACAAGAGTTATAAAGTGATTTGTTTCATAGAGGGTGGTGGCCTGTATTACAGACCCTGTAAGTTACATAAAAATGATGATTGTTTAGACCATCATACAAGTTTTACAAGTATCGCTTATTAAGTTAAATAGTGTGTTATTGCATAGATTTGTAATTATAAAGTGTAGAATAGACACAGGAAGCAGTTCTTGTGATGAAGAGAATTTTTTCTTTGTATACTATTTTCAATTAACTTATGTTCATTACTAAGGGAGTCATCAAAATTTACTTAATCTCCATAAGAATTAATATCTGGGTAACCAATTGACGTGGAATAGTAATTTAAGTACTAAATTTAAGTTAGAAACCCAGTCAGATCGCCCCATCACAATTCTTTTTGTTGTTTTTTTTTTTGGGGGGGGGGCTTGTACACCAACATTTTTGTTTAATCTTTTAGATATGATCTTTTTAAAAGTCAAATTTTAATTTTCAGTATTGGATTCAGCTAATAGTCATAAATTGCTTTATGTGTTTGTACCTAATTTAATCAAAATGGAACCATTTTTACAAAAGTTATTGCACCCACAAACACACACACTAAACTGAAATATCTGTTTCCCATATAAACATGTGTAAAATATTAGAAGAAAGATTGTTGTGTGCAGTTTCAGATGTGCTTCCGACAACAAATTCTTTTATTTCTGCCTATGTAAAATATATCACTTGCAATCAAAAATGTTTATGTTTGCCAACGGTACACTATACTGAATGTTTACCTTTCCATGGTGCAACCCAAGGAATATATAGCTTCTATCCCGAAATTCGCTGATAAATCCCAAGAATCTCAGGATTCAATTGTAACCCCCCAGGCCATGTAAATTAGAAAATTAGATAATATGTCATCGTTACACCATCATAACATTTTTATTCAAGTGTCGCGTATAAAGTAAAAATAGTGTGTTTATTGCATAGATTTGTAATTATAAAGTACTAGCTGTTACCTGCAGATTTGCTCGCGACAAATTAAAAGACTGACCAGCACTAGCGAATATTTGTTTAGTTTTACCATCTGATTTCCTTTGCCCTAACTGACAAAGAACTACAGCTGGTAATTTTATAAATGACTAGCTGATAATCCCGTGCTTCGCAATGGGGAAAAAATTCAGAGTAGAAAAACTAAGCAGTTATGTGTGCTGCATTCTGTGGTTAGCCCGTGGAACTACTACGAATCAAGATCAGCTGTTTGTATTTTCATCAGCTCAAACAAAAATTAATATTCATAAGAATAACATGGGAACTTGGAAGTCCCGTGGGGCTTGAAAAGTCCCTGAGGACTTTTCAAAACAAAAATATGCCTATGTATTTATTTGGTATATAAGGAAAATTCCTATACATTTTCATGCCAATCGGTTCAGTAGTTTTTTAGTGATTGAGGACCAAAAAGCAGACAGGCAAACCATCCCATTTTTATAATATATTAGTAGGATATTCTTCCATAAGATTTACATTAGATTAGAACTTACAGGACCCGGGGAGTGGAGCCCTAAGCTTGGATGTGGACATTATCAGGTCTATATGTTAATGTAATATGTAAGCTATCATCATGCAAAATCTTAGCTTAATCGGTCCAGTAGTTTATGCGTGATGGAACTCCAAATATCCATACATACATCCAAACATTCACATTTATAATATTAGTAGAATAATAAACGGTATCAGAGAACTGATACATGCTTTCTCCCTTTTATACCAATTTGAATCAGTAAATTACTTTTTATTTACTAAATAAAGAATATAACGCACGGCATCATGTATAGGCAATCTTCTAATAATGACCTTTTTTCAAAAATATGGACCTAAATACATTTAGGGAGATTTATTTGCTACACGCAGAGGTTAAGAGGGGAAATTCCTCTTCCTCCCCCCAGGGTTAGGTGGCAACATATTTTGAATGTCCTCTGCTGGTCAATGCTAACTTTACCTACATACCAAGTTTTAATGAAATTGGACAGTAAATAAGATAGAAATAATATTTTTGTTTTCCCCCATAAATAACAAAAACATTGGAATTAGAATTGTTGGTGTCATTTTACTTGGGAGTTGAACACCATAAACTACTAAAAACGTTAGCCACCGTTAGAATCGTTCTCTTTTAAACACACTAAATATAAATGTTTAATATGAAAAATAAATATACTTAGTACGCAATTAAAATTACAACGTGATTCTAGACTAAGTAATGACAGTAAAAATAAATCCCAGGTTTCAATATTAATACTGGTGGAATTTTACAGGTGATTTTATGATTGTAGAATAATTTTTATGAAACAGATTTTACAGGAATTGTCCTTTTTATTTTACAAGACCCGTATTACAGGCCTTGTATTACAGTAAGCTACTTTTATAAAACGGGCCCCTGTGGGATCCCCCGAAACATGGATTGTTTTTAAGATGACTGTTTTATTTGAAAAAAGGGTACCGAAGTAATTGGGGGGGGGCTTGCTTTCTTTACAATAAAAAGGTAAGTAAGAAAAAATCTAAAATTCAAAAATTAAGAATTATTTATGAACTGTCACTTTAACGAAATAGGATTATCTAATATTTTAAATTTTTGAAGAATAAAAACGTAGTTACCGGTAATTCTTTTATTTATTTCCTTAAAAGATAATATAAAGACAGTATTAATTTGTATGTGTAATAATAACTGATTGTTTGAGAAAACTCCAGATCAGAAAATGAAATTTACCATAGCCTATATTTTGTATCCTTCCACCTCAACTTCTAAGGTTGTGTGCAGTTCTATGAGTAAACAGGTAATCTACTGAACCAACAAAATAGTTTGGCGAACTTCTCATCTTGAGCAACATATAGGTCTTATTTATCTTTTGTTATATTTTAAATCAACATGAATTTGTTAAATATCCATTTCTGTAACTAGAGCAACATAACCTCCTTATTTATATAGTTTTTAAATATTTGATCAACAAGAATGCACTAAATATCTATTGTATAATTTAGATCAACGTAAATGCATACATTTCCCATTTGTATACATTAGATCAACATGGACGCGTAAAGTTTCCATATTTATACTTTCGATCAACGTAAATGCATTAAATATCCATTTGTATATTCTTGATCAACGAGGTAATGCATGTTATCCAACAGAGAGCAACATAAATGCGTATAATGCCCGCGATCAACATGGAAACAGAAAACGGGAATATATATATATATATATATATATATATATATATATATATATATATATATATATATATATATATTATATAATATATATTTTATATATATGTGTGTGTTTGTGTGTGTGTGTGTGTGTGTGTGTGTGTGTGTGTGTGTGTGTGTGTGTCTGTGAGCACAATAACTCTCTAAAAATAATCCGACGAAATTTGACGAAATTTGGTGTAAGCGTGTAAAACAGCATTTAATGTGAAAACCAGACAGATCGACCTGTCCGAGGGGGTATTTTTGGGGGGGTTTGTACCCCAAAAAATGGCTTTTTTTGAGTTTTTTCCCTATCATTTATGAAAAAGTCTAATTTCAGTTTTTTCATTGGAATCAGCTTAAAAATACGCACAATTTGGTGTTTTGATCATTGCTCTACGTCAAATGGTTACAGAGATATTGAAAGTGCTAAACACAGTACTTTGTCCAATGTTATTCTTACGGAGGATAAGAAAAATTGTATATCTCGCTTATTTATCAGCTTATATAAAACAGCCTGATAAAACTTGGTATATTACTTTATTTCGTTGTGGTCTACTGATATTTCCACTAACAAACACTTTTTGACCGATAGTTCCCGTAGCAGCAAACCTGCGTAATCAGCCCCCATGTTATTCTTATGGTGAATATGTAACGTGTTATCTCCCTTAATTATGAACATAAATTAATAAAATTTGGTATGTGGTATTACCTAGTAGAGTTATATTGAAATTTTTTATAAAGCCCCTTTTTTGTTCCTTACTTCAGCAAACCTGCATACTAGCCGCCATGTTATTCTTTTAAAGAATAATTAAAATGTCATAAATCGTTTATTTATGAATGTGTATTTATGAAACTTGGTATGTGGCTTTATGTGGTATTAAGATACATACATATGCATTGTAAATTCGCTGATTACGAAGGTTTGATTTTACGGGGGTATTTTTTTAATATTGTACATATAATTTTTAAAATAGTCAAATATAAGTTTCTACTATTGGATTCAGATTAAAAAACACACACTTTGGTATTTTGATCATTCCTCTACGTCAATGGGTTACCAATATATTGAAAGTGCTAAACACAGTACGTTGTCTAATGTTATTCTTATGGAGGAAAAGAAAAATGTTATAACTTGCTTACTTATGAACGTATACTGACAAAACTTGGTATACAGCTTCACCAGGTTGTGGTCTATTGTTATTTTCACCAAAAAAATTTTTCCAAAGTGTCCTGTAGCAGCAAACCTGCGTACTCAGCGCCCAAGTTATACTTATGGAGAATAATTAAATGCTATGTCTCCCTTATGAACATAAATGAATAAAAACTGTTATACGACTTCACATAGTTGAGTTATATTAATATTAGCATAATAACCCATTTTTTGTGTTCCGTGTTGCAGCAAACCTGCGTACTCAGCCCCAATTTTATTCTTATGGAGAATAATTAAAATTGTATATATCGCTTATTTGTAAATATATTTCCATGAAACTTGGTAAGTGGCTTTAAGTAGGATTAAAACATTTATATTTACGGGATGTAATAAAAGACGTCTTACAACACTTAAGATATATTTACACTTAGGCTATACTGATTCACATACAGACGGTAAACATATATAAAAGATGGTACTAAGCTATCGATTTCGACCAGTCACACCAGTCATCATCAGGCCAATGAGAGAACTGACAGAATCAAAATGGCGGCATTGCTTATATCCTACTGGCTACCGGAAGTTCCGGATAAAGGTTCCTAAATGTGCCACCAGAGTCGAAGTTCACTTGTTCCATTTATATTTCCATTGGATATTTGCCGAGTATGCAGGTTTGCTGCGACGGGGTATTTATTAATTCTCGCAAACATCCTACTAGAGATAGAAGGAGGACATTGAAGATTACGTGTTTATAAATTAAAATTGTAATGAACGGAGTTGGTTTAATAACATAGGTAAATTCGTGTATCCGGAAACCGTAAAACATTCTGACAACACTTGGTACACCGGAAACATTGAAGGAAAGCGAGAATAATTGTTTGTTTGTTTATGTTGCATTATATGGTGAACCAAAAGAACCTTTACGATGGTAAAAATGTTAAAAAATGAATCATCTGGTTAAATTATATACGGCAATACTTTCGCCAGAGAAACATTAAAAATGGTTTTTGAGGCGATCCTTTAAGGGGTTTTAAAATATTAATTCGTTAGGAATATATTGATATAGATATTATATTAAAATATGTTCTTACTACACCATAATTTCAATGAATATACATACCATGTCTATTACAAAACAAGGTTGGAACTGTGGGAAACAATTGTAATTAACCCTTCCCAAGCTAATTATTTCTTAGCTGTTAACCAGATGTGGACGTGGTTAATACAATGTATAATACGTGTTAATACGTGTATTGAATTTAATACAATGTAATAAATAATTGTATTACATTTACTCTAAGCAGGTGGACTATTGAGAATGATCTGCTCTAATGAAACCCGGGCTCATGAAATAGGTTTCTAATAATACACACTGAATATGTTTTGAGGTATGTAACTTCATATAAATACATATATCTAGTTTTGATAATTAATTCCTCTTTGATCCTAGATGCTAACGTAACATACAGTTTTAAGCAATCTTTCCTTAAAAGCAGATTTGACCAATAATAACCGAATCACACGAGATATCTCACCAACTTATCAACGTAACTCACGCACAAAAATAAAACTCAAAACCAAATATGCACACACTTCCTATTACAATGTAAATTGGCCTTATCCCTAAACATTAAAATCGTTAACTTGTCCTTTGAATCCTATAACCATGAAATCATGTTGTTCCTTCCTGTGCTGTATGCGTATTTAGAACACTTTCAATTGTATTTTAGACTTATCTGGCAATATCCTAACAAATTAAAAGCCAAATTAAAAGGTAAATGTATATTTTAAGAATTTCAATTTTATGTTTGATTTGGGGTTACCTAAAAGATTTAACCTCTGATAGAAATTTAGGCAATCACTACTGGGAGCTAAGGATTGCATTAGACCATAAGGTAATTAAAAATGTAATTTTGCTGTTTTGATCGAATTCAGCATGCAAAGTTAATAAATAATAATTTGTATGTAGTTTACAGATAAATAAAATATGTGTGTTCTGGTTTAGTTACCGTGTCGTCAAGTGATAATATTTGCTTAGAAAGTCATAGAGTGTTTTTGTAACTTAATTTTTAATGTTTCTCTGGCGAAAGTATAACTGTATATAATTTAACCAGATGATTGATTTTCTTACAAATTTTTACCACCCGTAAAGGTTCCTTTGGTTCACCATACAATGCAACATAAATAATCAAACAATTATTCAAAGGTAGGTGTTGTGTGAGGCTCTATCCCCCGAAAATAATCTTTTATATTTGTTACACAGAGGATTAAAAAATTTAACATCTTAGTTTGTTGCATTGGATTTAGCTTTAAAACATTACAGTTGAGCACTGTTTTATAAATTATTGCTCTGCGTCGTAATTTGTTAATGAAAAATTAAGAGTGCTTAACATACAAGTGCTTATAAAATATGTTGTCCACAGTTTTTCTGATGGAGAATAATTGATATTTATTATATTATGCGAAATATTAACTTAACAATCCATAAATCCAGTTAGTAGTTTAAATTTTGGATTTCGGTACCTGTAGGACCATATGTAGTACCTGTTAGGACCATGGGTCAAACAATCTAAAATGTAACTAAATATTTATCAGAAGGATTTCGTCGTGATTTTTAAAACGGTTTACTCTTACTGCACAGACGTCAAAACATATATATAAAAAAAGTGAATTTTTAAGCTTCTCATCATGCCTAACTTAATCCTGTACTTAACCTCAAATTATCCATATGCATGCATACTCTCTTAAGATCAGACATTAATACTTGCCATCTGATACGATTTCTTCTTCTTCACCTTGTGATTTTCCCTCAAAGAGAATCAGTGCAACTGGGCACTGATCGTTGTCCGCAGATTGTGCATGCAAATCTAAATAGTGTCTTTTCTCGCTTATGCGTTAACAGATTGCGTTGAAAAATGTATCATTAGATTTGCAATGAAAACTTTGATCTTTTGTCTTATACTGTACAATGTTTTATACAATTAATGATATTTTGTTATTGGACTTAAAAATATTTAAATGGGAGCCATTTTGAAAATATTTAAAGCAGTTTAATAATATATTCCTATTATTTTTTTTAACTATTTAACGTCCGTGCAAATTTTAGTTTCTGTAGCTAAAATAGTTCTTAAGATATTTTTTTTGTTAAAATTACAAAATGGTGGCTAGCTGCTGAATGTAAAATATTTAGAACTGTGTTTATATCAATATATTTTTTAAATTAATAAGTAATACCAGCCCCGAAGATTGTAATGAATCTTTCTGAACACTCTGTATATAACCACTCCTCATTAACAACCTATTTTTCATGCTATAGGACCTATGGTTTTTTTTAAGTTTTGCTTGAAACATGATAACATTTTGGGGTTTTCCGGAATAAGTTTCTTAACTTCTTATATAATAAATTTGAAAAAATAAATGTTCCATAATATGTGTTTGTCATCTTTTATTTAAAACATTGCTAGTAGTCTTTTATTTTATCCAGGCCTATATATCATGTTTCCCAATTACCATTTGTCTAATAAATTCACCAAGGCCAATACCTAGAACGTCTTGTACATTTCATATTACAAAGCACAACTGAATGCAGTCCTACTTAAGATATCCAAATCGTATTAAGTATGTTTTAACATCCTGTTATCCTGACAGGAAGGCTTATCGGTTATGTGTTTCATAGCAACAAAGCGGTCTGGACGACAGTGGACCGGCAAACCCAACAGTAAATCCTCTTATTGACTATCCTGCCAGCAATGTATGCTATCCTGCTTGACGATGCTCCGGTCTATACTTCCTTTATTATTGATTGTAATTATAACATCAAATGGCTAGCGATCTGCAGCTTTAACTTGACCGTCTGTTTGTTAGTAGTAATATTACTCAAGTTACCAAAGTTTGTTATTGTCTTGTGATATTTAATAAGAATTTTTAATAAAAATTTACATGATTTTAGTTATAAGTGATAGTTCAGTTATTAATATTGTATTATCCTCTGTTGTAGAAAAAAAGAGCTCTTTGTTGTTAAATATTATAAATATTAGTACTTATATAAATTATTATACATTTACCCTTCATATAATTTAAACTGAAACTTCTGTTTCTTTTTAATTTGTTATATTTGCACTTACATATTATAAATGGGAATATTTTTCTTTTTTATTTTGGTTTTTAATATTTTTAAGTGAAAATATCACCTAAAAAACCTAGGTAAACCTAAACCTAAAAACGTGGTATTACAACCATGGGACTCAGATGGCGATTTTGAGCCAAAATGTTTATGCTTGCATTTTTTTTTTTAGCAATTTGTTAGCCTCATTTTTTACTTTTTATAAATTATGCTTTGGGGGAAAATGGTTACAAGAATAAATTAAACATTTGCTATTATATATTTATATGTTGACAGTAAGGAAAATTAATGAAACAGACTTTTCCCATACTTTACGAGTAAGGTGAAATTATCCCCATTGGAAATGAAGAGGCAAACATACTTTCCATATAACGCGATGAAGGATTTTAAATAAAGGAAAGTGTGTGGCAGTTTTCTAAAATTGTTTTTAAAAAAGAAAGGCGTCTATTGTGTTTTCCTCCCTTGGCTCGGGGCAAAGCGTTACAAAAGTTTACAATATGAAGGGCTCCAGTGAAGGTGCTCAAGCAAACACTGAGCACTTCCCCGGGGCGCTTGTGCCCAACTGAAATGGGGTTTCAGTTACGGTATGTCTTACTTCACGTTACCCCTGTAGTACCATTTCCATAAAAAAACTGATATACATATTACAGAATATTACATTATTAGCAAATTATCTTTTAAGGGAAATATACAATATATTACATGCAAAATTACTGTTACAGTAGTTGGTACGGTAAGGCTAAAACCTGAGACAGCGATAACTTTTCATCTTGTCCCTGGATACCAAACATGTTATGTCATGAGTGTGGCGTAAATTGTATTGGTAAACATGTATCATACATTATATATGCGCACGTAAATTGATTTATTTTACAAAAAAAAACTCCAAGGACCTTCCAGGGACAGGAAAAACTGAATCTGAAATCTTGTAAACTAATATGTTTAAGGATTTAAATAAACTATCGCTTTACATGAGGTGGGATGAAAATTAATTAACAGCTTGCTAGCACATAGTTTGAGCGTTTACTATTCTCATGATTAGTGTCGTATGGATGTACATAGATTTTACAAAGCCTTTTATCAAATTGTGCTTTTATAAGCTACGATAGCTGCAGGGTTTATACATTTTGCTAGGACCCTTAAAAGGCATAGGCAATATAAGAATAAAGATACAACTTGAATAAAAATTATGCCTGAGCAAACGTTGCCAGCACAATCACCATAAAAAATCACTGACCGACTGATGGTTCAGCACCTGATGAGCATTAGCTTAACTGGATGCCATAGCTAAGGCTAAATCGTCCATTTTTTAAAAATCCGAACAGGTCCTTAGTTTTTATAGGAACCTATTCCACCATCATGACTGCCTCGGTGGCAGCCGGTAGTATTACGATTGCCTTGTATAATAGGGGCCTCAGAATTTTCTATTATTATTCATTTTTTACCAAAGGATTTAAATCCAACGACTGATTAGCTGAACCATTATCAGAAATAAACAAACTCAGAATAGCAATAGGAAAACTTGTAATTCATATTCCATCATATAATATACAACATGATTAAAACGACGAATGTTAATGTAAATATTTGAAAATATTGTACTATAAAACTATCATAAAGTTTAACTATGAGTTGTAGTCAGTTTATACTGTTTATACTGAAGTGGTAGTAACTGGTTTTATTCTTACCATTACTAGCAAAGCTAGTTGGTATTTCTTGTGACCAACACACCCACGGTCAGCAGTGAGGTATCAGGTGCTACGACACTGGCACAGAATAGGTGATATAAAAAGTGTTATACACGAAATACAAACGCATTCCATTAACGAAGCTAGTTGAAATCTCTTGTGACATTTTAATTATTTAAAACTGAATTTTATAACTTTTAACGCTTATATCTCGAAAACGGTAAGAGATATCGCAAAAATAACGAAATTTTTAAGAGAAAAGTAAAGAGAGCCGTTTACATATATGGACTGTATGATTACGTAACTTTCATTCCTATGGAGTGCGTTTTCAGCCGGACTTAACTATTGACCTTTGCCCGATGCTTAATATCTCCCTTATTATTTGAGCTATCGATCTGAAATTTGGTATGCGGGTTTACAATGACTTTTAGTACACGTTAATATTAGAAAATCCCGGATTAGTGGATAAACCTGCGCGCTGCATGCGATAGTGTGAAGTTTACAAAGTGACCTCGCGTTTGTTTATTTGTCGGTGGATTTGTATGAAATTTGGAATGTATGTTAAGGGCACTAAACGCTATCGACCCACGTGTAGGGATTTTTTAAATAAAATTTATTTGCGACTTTGTTTTTTTTCTTGATTTGTCTAAACGCTTGATTTTTTGCTTGAAATTGGCCTTTGACCTCTCAAATCGGGTTGAGCGATGATTATTTGAGCTTAGTAGAGATGCTACCGTCAACTGACAGACTATTCCTTTCCAATTCGAAGCGTCGTTAGGTATTTTGTAAGCAAAACCTCAATTTCACCACCGTAAAACAGTAAATATTTGTTGATTCACTAGGAGTCTGTTATCCCACGCCATTATCATTCAGAAGTGACCTAGGGGTTATCCAAACAGACCTCAGACGGACGGACCTGTTGAGTAAACCAATATTTATTGAATTATAACTATAAAATACTAAATTGTACCTTTGATTCTTGTTTTTTATATGCATAAAAACACCGTAGTTGTTTGAATTATTTGATATACCTAGTTATTTGTAATTATTCGTCAATATTCACTTTAAAGATTTTATACTATAGGTGTATTAAAATGACATCATTCAAATTCGAATGCAGATTTTGCGTCAAACTGATATCTAAGTGCAACATGTCACATCATGAACAAATATGTTCATCTAATCCCAATAAAGACGGTTCACGTTATAAGATTAAGCCGTTTAATAAATGTGATATATCAATTACAAGTCAAAATTTTAGTCGACATTTAAAAATATGTAATGGTATTCAAAATCAAGATCAACCAGCCCCTTCCAACCAACAGTTAAACCAGCCTAATACAAGCGGAACTCAAAATTTGAAACGTCCTCACTCATCAATCATAAAAAAGTACAGTTCTCAGTATAAAGAAAAGTGTCCTCAATGTAATAAACTGATAAGAAAGAGCAACATGAGCTATCATTTAAAAACTCATAGAGAAACCGTTCAACCTAAATTATTTTCAAATCGCGGTGATATTATTGATGATAGCGATTATGAGCCCACTCCGGCAAAACAACCACGACTCGACATCCAACCAGCACAGATAAGATCAGTTTTTAATATTTTACATATTCATCTACTTATCATTTGGTATTTAGATATTTATACAGTACATATTTATATTTTTCCGTACTACTGACCTGAACATTTTTTGTTTTAAAGGAGTTTTTAAAATAATTGTTGTTTATAAGAACTAATTACCAAATAAATGTTTTTTTGTTTATTGTAAATTGAAATATATGCATATTGGAGCGAACTGATACGAAATAGGTAAATCAGACCCATTAAATCTACGAGCCTTAAACTTGCGTATTTAGTAAATTCATTTTTTAAAATCAAAAGATCTCAGTGTTATATGATAGTGAAAATAACCCGTGGTTTAGGGGTAAAGATGTTGCTGAAATATTGGGTTATAAAAATACGAAACAGGCGATAAAATTTAATGTTGATGAAGATGATAAAAATTACGCTTTGAATATAATAAATAAAGGGGGGTCTATTGATAGCACCCCCTTTAACTTCCAATATCAATCAACCTTTATCAATGAATCTGGACTATATTCTTTGATGTTACGTTCTAACAAACCTCAAGCCAAATTAACTTGGTCTTTCGTAGGGTGTTAAAAGACTTTCACCTACAAATGTATAACAGCCATCCACAAAGCACGTCACAAAGCACGTTAGTCTGCACGACATTCTTTTGTAGTGTATAACATTTGTATTATAAGATACCTAGTATGTCATAACATAGTAATTATTATTACACTTGTCCTAATATTGTATAACAGTCCTTTTATCTATATATTTATCAGTAGTTAACCAATCTACAAGCCAGACAACAATAATTCGGTGAAATGTATGATATTTTCAACATTTGTCAGTTAACTTGGGCTATTTACTTCTGTCTTTTTGGGGCTCCTAATTCTGACATATAACTCCTATAACAACCTTCAACATGTATCTGTAACGTCATTTTAAAGTTAGAATATCATAATATCCCTACTACAAAAATTTGAATTATCATTTAATCTCACACTGTTTACATCAATAAACAAGATTTTAACAAACAAATTATAAAGTCTGAAAAATTTCAAAATGCCTGAAAAAATCTGTAAATACCCCTCATATCATACAGTTTGGTGACTGACTAGTTAATATACATCTTAAAGCTGTACTCTTCTTGGTTGTTAAAGTTTTAAAACAAACCGAATAGCACTCTGGAGAATATTAAACTTAGCAAAAAAAAAAACAAATTTACCAGAAAGCATGTTAAAACTGTACTCTTATAGACAAAGGTTTTATGGAATTTAAGGTTTGACTTAGACTTTATATTGCAACATTTAATTATTACACAGGACAACATATAATATTAGCAAAATATAAAGTTTGATTTGTATTTATGGAATAAAGGTTATTTTTCCTATACATAAGCAAATGATCATAGCTGAATATTGGGTTCGATATATGTTTTATGGAGATTAAATAATTTGTCCCACGCGAAAACACCAAACCTTAGCTAAATACCTATTGCTGAACAACTGACAGACTGGTTGATATGATATTTTAAGCTGTATGTACTCTTCTTGATTGTAAAATTTCAAAAACATGCAATGAATATCATAAAGAGTTTAAATCTAGCATAAAATGCAAAACCACATGTCCAAAACCATGTTAAAGTAGCTATTTGAGGATGAAAGGCTCTTACAAATTTGTAAAAGTCCAAGACGATTGGTAAAATCTGGAAAGTTGGTTGACAAACTGGTCAAAACGCATGCTAAAAGTGTAATTTTGTTGGTTGTAAAAGTTCGAAAACGTACAACAATTACCACTCTTGTCATTAAGAATTTTAATATAGCTCACAGATTTATCAAAACGCATGTTAAAACTGCACATTTGTAAGCAAGTCATTCTATGTATTGGATTTTTTTAAATACTTGGTTAGCTAGATGAAAGTTGCAACTATTACTTACAGTTTGGGTAAAACTAGAAATTCGCAAATAAATTACTCTTACGATTATGAGTTTGAAGAAAGGAAGAGGAAATTAACTTATAAATGTTGGAAAATTCGCCCATTATTTACAATAACAACTATAAAATACAGATATTGTGATACTTTTTACTATTAACTGTTAAAAATGTGCTCTTACAGGAAATGGGTTCTATAATTAACAATTTCCAAAATAAAAGTTAAAATATCAATTACATGTTATAAATTTAATTCATTTTGCGTAATATATAAAAACTATGGTAAAATGTATGATAACCCTATGCATTTGTTGATAAAAAGTTCTTAAAACCATGAAGCATGAAGTAAAAAGCCCAAGTTAACTGACAAATGTTGAAAATATCATATCTTTCACCGAATTATTGTTGTCTGGCTTGTAGATTGGTTAACTACTGATAAATATATAGATAAAAGGACTGTTATACAATATTAGGACAAGTCTAATAATAATTACTATTTTATGACATACTAGGTATCTTATAATACAAATGTTATACACTAAAAAAGAATGTCGTGCAGACTAACGTGCTTTGTGACGTGCGTTGTGGATGGCTGTTATACATTTGTAGGTGAAAGTCTTTTAACACCCTACGAAAGACCAAGTTAATTTGGCTTGAGGTTTGTTAGAACGTAACATCAAAGAATATAGTCCAGATTCATTGATAAAGGTTGATTGATATTGGAAGTTAAAGGGGGTGCTATCAATAGACCCCCCTTTATTTATTATATTCAAAGCGTAATTTTTATCATCTTCATCAACATTAAATTTTATCGCCTGTTTCGTATTTTTATAACCCAATATTTCACCAACATCTTTACCCCTAAACCACGGGTTATTTTCACTATCATATAACACTGAGATCTTTTGATTTTGAAAAATGAATTTACTAACTATGCAAGTTTAAGGCTCGTAGATTTAACGGGTCTGATTTACCTATTTTGTATCAGTTCGCTCCAATATGCATATATTTCAATTTACAATAAACAAAAAAACATTTATTTGGTAATTAGTTCTTATAAACAACAATTATTTTAAAAACTCCTTTAAAACTAAAAATGTTTAGGTCAGTAGTACGGAAAAATATAAATATGTACTGTATAAATATCTAAATACCAAATGATAAGTAGATGAACGTGTAAAATATTAAAAACTGATATTATCTGTGCTGGTTGGATGTCGAGTCGTGGTTGATTTGCCGGAGTGGGCTCATAATCGCTATCATCAATAATATCACCTTGATTTGAAAATAATTTAGGTTGAACGGTTTCTCTATGAGTTTTTAAATGATAGCTCATGTTGCTCTTTCTTATCAGTTTATTACATTGAGGACACTTTTCTTTATACTGAGAACTGTACTTTTTATGATTGATGAGTGAGGACGTTTCAAATTTTGAGTTCCGCTTGTATTAGGCTGGTTTAACTGTTGGTTGGAAGGGGCTGGTTGATCTTGATTTTGAATACCATTACATATTTTTAAATGTCGACTAAAATTTTGACTTTTAATTGATATATCACATTTATTACACGGCTTAATCTTATAACGTGAACCGTCTTTATTGGGATTAGATGAACATATTTGTTCATGATGCGACATGTTGCACTTAGATATCAGTTTGACGCAAAATCTGCATTCGAATTTTAATGATGTCATTTTAATACACCTATAGTATAAAATCTTTAAAGTTAATATTGACGAATAATTACAAATAACTAGGTATATCAAATAATTCAAACAACTACAGCGTTGTTATGCATATAAAAAACAAGAATCAAAGGTACAATTTAGTATTTTATAGTTATAATTCAATAAATATTGGTTTACTCAACAGGTCCGTCCGTCTGAGGTCTGTTTGGATAACCCCTAGGTCACTTCTGAATGATAATGGCGTGGGATAACAGACTCCTAGTGAATCAACAAATATTTACTGTTTTACGGTGGTGAAATTGAGGTTTTGCTTACAAAATACCTAACGACGCTTCGAATTGGAAAGGAATAGTCTGTCAGTTGACGGTAGCATCTCTACTAAGCTCAAATAATCATCGCTCAACCCGATTTGAGAGGTCAAAGGCCAATTTCAAGCAAAAAATCAAGCGTTTAGACAAATCAAGAAAAAAAACAAAGTCGCAAATAAATTTTATTTAAAAAATCCCTACACGTGGGTCGATAGCGTTTAGTGCCCTTAACATACATTCCAAATTTCATACAAATCCATCGACAAATAAACAAACGCGAGGTCACTTTGTAAACTTCACACTATCGCATGCAGCGCGCAGGTTTATCCTTTAATCCGGGATTTTCTAATATTAACGTGTACTAAAAGTCATTGTAAACCCGCATACCAAATTTCAGATCGATAGCTCAAATAATAAGGGAGATATTAAGCATCGGGCAAAGGTCAATAGTTAAGTCCGGCTGAAAACGCACTCCATAGGAATGAAAGTTACGTAATCATACAGTCCATATATGTAAACGGTTCTCTTTACTTTTCTCTTAAAAATTTCGTTATTTTTGCGATATCTCTTATCGTTTTCGAGATATAAGCGATTAAAGTTATAAAATTCACAAAAAATCAAAGTCGCATATACATTGTATTTTAAAAATCCCTACACGTGGGTCGATAGCATTTAGTGCCCTGAACATGCATTCAAAATGTCATACAAATCCACCGACAAATAACAAAACGCGAGGTCACTTTGTAAACTTCACACTATCGCATGCAGCGCGCAGGTTTATCCACTAATCCGGGATTTTTTTATATCTACGTAAACTAGAGGTCCCCGCGAACACGCATACCAAATTTCGGATCGATAGCTCAAATAATAACTGAGATATTAAGCATCGGGCAAAGATCAATAGTTAAGTCCGGCTGAAAAAGCACTCCATAGGAATGAAAGTTACGTAATCATACAGTCCAAATATGTAAACAGTTCTCTTTACTTTACTCTTAAAAATTTCGTTATTTTTGCGATATCTCTTACCGTTTTCGAGATATAAGCGATTAAAGTTATAAAATTCAGTTTTAAATCATTAAAATAACGGATAAATAAGACTAAAACGCAGTTTCAAGGAAGTGGCGTCCTGGAATGGGACTAGGTTATTTAAGGTTAAATATGCCAGTTAAAGGCGCTAAGTTAGGTTAAATAGGGCGCTTTAAGTTAGGTTTGGTAACCTTTGACCTTGTGACGTCATTGGTCACGTGACTGACCTTGGACTTTGACCTTGAACTTTATCCTCATACCTCTCATACCTCTCATTGAGCCAGAACTCTCCATTCTCTACTACTTTAAATTAACGAAGATAGTTGGCATCTCTTATGACCGACACCCCCACGGTCAGCAGTGAGGTATCTGGTGCTACAACACTGGCACAGATTAGGTGATATAAAGAGTGTTATGCACGAAATAGAAACGCATTCCATTAACGAAGCTAGTTAGCATCTCTTGTGACCGACACCCCCACGGTCAGCAGTGAGGTATCTGGTGCTACGACACTGGCACAGATTAGGTGATATAAGAAGTGTTATGCACGAAATACAAACGCATTCCACTAACGAAGCTAGTTGGCACCTCTTGTGACCGACACCCCCACGGTCAGCAGTGAGGTATCTGGTGTTACGACACTGGCACAAATTAGGTGGTATAAGAAGTGTTATGTACGAAATACAAACGCATTCAATTAACGAAGCTAGTAGCATCTCTTGTGACCGACACCCCAAAGGTCTCCAGTGAGGTATCAGGTGCTACGACACTGGCACAGATTAGGTGATATAAGAAGTGTTATGGACGAAATACAAACGCATTCCATTAACGAAGCTAGTTGGCATCTCTTGTAACCGACACCCTCACGGTCAGCAGTGAGGTATCTGGTGCTACGACACTGGCACAGATAAGGTGATATAAGAAGTGTTATGCACGAAATACAAACGCATTCCATTAACGCAGCTAGTTGGCATCTCTTGTGACCGACACCCCCACGGTCGGCAGTGAGGTATCTGGTGCTACGACACTGGCACAGATTAGGTGATATAAGAAGTGTAATGCACGAAATACAAACGCATTCCATTAACGAAGCTAGTTGGCATCTCTTGTGACCGACAACCCAAAGGTCTTCAGTGAGGTATCAGGTGCTACGGCACTGGCACAGATTAGGTGATATAAGAGGTGTTATGCACGAAATACAAACGCATTCCATTAACGAAGCTAGTTGGCACCTCTTGTGACCGACACCCTCAAGGTCTTCAGTGAGGTATCTGGTGCTACGACACTGGCACAGATTAGGTGATATAAGAGGTGTTATGCACGAAATACAAACGCATTCCATTAACGAAGCTAGTTGGTACCTCTTGTGACCGACACCCTCAAGGTCTTCAGTGAGGTATCTGGTGCTACGACACTGGCACAGATTAGGTGATATAAGAAGTGTTATGCACGAAATACAAACGCATTCCATTAACGAAGCTAGTTGGCATCTCTTGTGACCGACACCCCCACGGTCAGCAGTGAGGCATCTGGTGCTACGACACTGGCACAGATTAAGTGATATAAGAAGTGTTATGCACGAAATACAAACGCATTCCATTAACGAAGCTAGTTGGCACCTCTTGTGACCGACACCCCCACGGTCAGCAGTGAGGTATCTGGTGCTACGACATTAGCACAGATTAGGTGATGTAAGAAGTGTTATGCACGAAATACAAACGCATTCCATTAACAAAGCTAGTTGGCAACTCTTGTGACCGAAAACCCCACGGTCATCAGTGAGGTATCTGGTGCTACGACACTGGCACAGATTAGGTGATATAAGAAGTGTTATGCACGAAATACAAACGCATTCCATTAACGAATCTAGTTGGCACCTCGCGTGACCGACACCCCCATGGTCAGCAGTGAGGTATCAGGTGTTACGACAATGGCACAGATTAGGTGATATAAGAAGTGTTATGCAAGAAATACAAACGCATTCCATTAACGAAGCTAGTTGTCATCTCTTGTGACTGACACCCCCACGGTCAGCAGTGAGGTATCTGGCGCTACGATACTGTCACAGATGAGGTGATATAAGAAGTGTTATGCACGAAATACAAACGCATTCCATTAACGAAGCTAGTTGGCCTCTCTTGTGACCGATACTCCCATAGTCAGCAGTGAGGTATCTTGTGCTACGACACTGGCACAGATTAGGTGATATAAGAAGTGTTATGCACGAAATACAAACTCATTCCATTAACGAAGCTAGTTGGCATCTCTTGTGACCGACAACCCCACGGTCAGCAGTGAGGTATCTGGTGCTACGACACTGGCACAGATTAGGTGATATAGGAAGTGTTATGCACGAAATAGAAACGCATTCCATTAACGAAGCTAGTTGGCATCTCTTGTGATCGAAAACCCCAAGTCAGCAGTGAGGTATCTGGTGCTACGACACTGGCACAGATTAGGTGATATAAAAAGTGTTATGCACGAAACACAAACGCATTCCATTAACGAAGCTAGTTGGCACCTCTTGTGACAGACACCCCCACGGTCAGCAGTGAGGTATCTGGTGCTACGACACTGGCACAGATTAGGTGATATAAGAAGTGTTATGCTCGAAATAAAAACGCTTTTAATTAACGAAGCTAGTTGGTATCTCTTGTGACCGACACCCCCAAGGTCTGCGGTGAGGTATCAGGTGCTACGACACTGGCTCAGATTAGGTGATATAAGAAGTGTTATGCACGAAATACAAACGCATTCCATTAACAATGCTAGTTGGCATATCTCGTAACCGACAACCCCACGGTCAGCAGTGAGGTATCTGGTGCTACGACACTGGCACAGATTAGGTGATATAAGAAGTGTAATGCACGAAATACAAACGCATTCCGTTAACGAAGCTAGTTGGCATCTCTTGTGACCGACACCCCAAAGGTCTGCAGTGAAGTATCAAGTGCTACGACACTGGCACAGATTAGGTGATATAAGAGGTGTTATGCACGAAATACAGACACATTCCACTAACGAAACTAGTTGGCACCTCTTGTGACTGACACCCCAACGGTCATCAGTGAGGTATCTGGTGCTCCGACACTGGCACAGATTAGGTAATGTAAGAAGTGTTATGCAAGAAATACAAACGCATTCCATTAACGAAGCAAGTTGGCATCTCTTGTGACCGACACCCCCACGGTCAGCAGTGAGGCATCTGGTGCTACGACACTGGCACATATTAGGTAATATAAGAATTGTTATGCACGAAATACAAACGCATTCCATTAACGAAGCTAGTTGGCACTCTTGTGACCGACACCCCCACGGTCAGCAGTGAGGTATCTGGTGCTACGACACTGGCACAGATTAGGTGATATATGAAGTGTTACGAACGAAAAAAAGGAATTCAATTAACGAAGCTCGTTGGAATCTCTTGTGACCGACACCCCCAAGGTCTGCAGTGAGGTATCAGGTGCTACGACACAGGCACAGATTAGGTGATATAAGAAGTGTTATGCACGAAATACAAACGCATTCCAATAACGAAGCTAGTTGGCATTTCTTGTAACCGACACCCTTATGGTCAGCAGTAAGGTATCTGGTGCTACGACACTGGCACAGATAAGGTGATATAAGAAGTGTTATGCACGAAATACAAACGCATTCCATTAACGAAGCTAGTTGGCATCCCTTGTGACCGACACCCCCACGGTCAGCAGTGAGGTATCTGGTGCTACGACACTGGCACAGATTAGGTGATATAAGAAGTGTTATGCACGAAATACAAACGCATTCCATTAACGATGCTAGTTGGCATCTCTTGTGACCGACACCCCCACGGTCAGCAGTGAGGTATCAAGTGCTACGACAATGGAACAGATTAGGTGATATAAGAAGTGTTATGCAAGAAATACAAACGCATTCCATTAACGAAGCTAGTTGGCATATCTTGTGACCGACACCCCCACGGTCAGCAGTGAGGTATCTGGTTCTACGATACTGTCACAGATTAGGTGATATAAGAAGTGTTATGCACGAAATACAAACGCATTCCATTAACGAAGCTAGTTGGCATCTCTTGTGACCGATACTCCCACAGTCAGCAGTGAGGTATCTGGTGCTACGACACTGGCACAGATTAGGTGATATAAGTAGTGTTATGAACGAAATACAAACGTATTCCATTAACGAAGCTAGTTGGCACCTCTTGTGACCAACAAACCCCTGGTCAGCATTGAGGAATCTGGTGCTACGACACTGGCTCAGATTAGGTGATATAAGAAATGTTATGCACGAAATAAAAACGCATTCAATTAACGAAGCTAGTTGGCATTTCTTGTGACCGACACCCCCAAGGTCTGCAGTGAGGTATCAGGTGTTACGAAACTGGCACAGATTAGGTGATATAAGAAGTGTTATGCACGAAATACAAACGCATTCCATTAACGAAGCTAGTTGGCATCTCTTATAACCGATACCCCCACGGTTAGCAGTGAGGTATCTGGTGCTACGACACTGGCACAGATTAGGTGATATAAGAAGTGTAATGCACGAAATACAAACGCATTCCATTAACGAAGTTAGATGGCACCTCTTGTGACTGACAATCTTACGGTCATCAATGAGGTATCTGGTGCTACGACACTAGAAAAAATTAGGTGATATAAGAAGTGTTATGCACGAAATAAAATGCATTCAATTAAGGAAGCTATTTGGCATCTCTTGTGACCGACACCCCCAAGGTCTGCAATGAGGTATCAGGTGCTACGACACTGGCACAAATTAAGTGATAAAAGAAGTGTTATGAACGAAATAAAAACGCATTCAATTAACGAAGCTAGTTGGCATCTCTTGTGACCGACATCCCCAAGGTCTGCAGTGAGGTATCAGGTGCTACGACACTGGCATAGATTAGGTGATTTAAGAAGTGTTATGCACGAAATACAAACGCATTCCATTAACGAAGCTAGTTGGCACCTATTGTGACCGACAAACCCACGGTCAGCAGTGAGGTATCTGGTGCTACGACACTGGCACATATAAGGTGATATAAGAAGTGTTATGCACTAAATACAAACGCATTCCATTAACAAAAATAGTTGGCATCGCTTGTGACCGACACCCCCACGGTCAGCAGTGAGTTATCTGGTGCTACGACACTGGCACAGATTAGGTGATAAAAGAAGTGTAAAGCACGAAATACAAACGCATTCCATTAACGAATCTAGTTGGCATCTCTTGTGACCGACACCCCCGCGGTCAGCAGTGAGGTATCTGGTGCTACGACCCTGGCGCAGATTAGGTAATATATAAAGTGTTACGCATGAAATAAAAACGCATTCAATTAACGAAGCTAGTTGGCATTTCTTGTGACCGACACACCCAAGGTCTGCAGTGAGGTATCAGGTGCTACGACACTGGCACAGATTAGGTGATATAAGAAGTGTTATGCACGAAATACAAACGCATTCCATTAACGAAGCTAGTTTGCATCTCTTGTGACCGATACTCCCACAGTCAGCAGTGAGGTATCTGGTGCTACGACATTGGCACAGATTAGGTGATATAAGAAGTGTTATGAACGAAATACAAACGCATTCCATTAACGAAGCTAGTTGGCACCTCTTTTGACTGACAACCCCACGGTCAGCAGTGAGGTATCTGGTGCTACGACACTGGCACAGATTAGGTGATATAAGAAGTGTTATGCACGAAATACAAACGCATTCCATTAACAATGCTAGTTGGCATCTCTTGTAACCGACAACCCCACGGTCAGCAGTGAGGTATCTGGTGCTACGAAACTGGCACAGATTAGGTGATATAAGAAGTGTAATGCACGAAATACAAACGCATTCCATTAACGAAGCTAGTTGGCATCTCTTGTGACCGACACACCAAAGATCTGCAGTGAAGTATCAGGTGCTACGACACTGGCACAGATTAGGTGATATAAGAGGTGTTATGCACGAAATACAGACGCATTCCACTAACGAAGCTAGTTGGCACCTCTTGTGACTGACACCCCAACGGTCATCAGTGAGGTATCTGGTGCTCCGACACTGGCACAGATTAGGTATTGTAAGAAGTGTTATGCAAGAAATACAAACGCATTCCATTAACGAAGCTAGTTGGCATCTCTTGTGACCGACACCCCCACGGTCAGCAGTGAGGTATCTGGTGCTACGACACTGGCACAGATTAGGTAATATAAGAAGTGTTATGCACGAAATACAAACGCATTCCATTAACGAAGCTAGTTGGCACTCTTGTGACCGACACCCCCACGGTCAGCAGTGAGGTATCTGGTGCTACGACACTGGAACAGATTAGGTGATATATGAAGTGTTACGCACGAAAAAAAAATGGAATTCAATTAACGAAGCTAGTTGGACTCTCTTGTGACCGACACCCCCAAGGTCTGCAGTGAGGTATCAGGTGCTACGACACAGGCACAGATTAGGTGATATAAGATGTGTTATGCACGAAATACAAACGCATTCCATTAACGAAGCTAGTTGGCATTTATTGTAACCGACACCCTAACGGTCAGCAGTAAGGTATCAAGTGCTACGACAATGGCACAGATTAGGTGATATAAGAAGTGTTATGCAAGAAATACAAACGCATTCCATTAACGAAGCTAGTTGGCATATCTTGTGACCGACACCCCCACGGTCAGCAGTGAGGTATCTGGTTCTACGATACTGTCACAGATTAGGTGATATAAGAAGTGTTATGCACGAAATACAAACGCATTCCATTAACGAAGCTAGTTGGCATCTCTTGTGACCGACACCCCCACGGTCAGCAGTGAGGTATCTGGTGCTACGACACTGGCACAGATTAGGTGATATAAGTAGTGTTATGAACGAAATACAAACGCATTCCATTAACGAAGCTAGTTGGCACCTCTTGTGACCAACAAACCCACGGTCAGCAGTGAGGTATCTGGTGCTACGACACTGGCTCAGATTAGGTGATATAAGAAACGTTATGCACGAAATAAAAACGCATTCAATTAACGAAGCTAGTTGGCATTTCTTGTGACCGACAACCCCAAGGTCTGCAGTGAGGTATCAGGTGTTACGAAACAGGCACAGATTAGGTGATATAAGAAGTGTTATGCACGAAATACAAACGCATTCCATTAACGAAGCTAGTTGGCATCTCTTATAACCGACACCCCCACGGTTAGCAGTGAGGTATCTGGTGCTACGACACTGGCACAGATTAGGTGATATAAGAAGTGTAATGCACGAAATACAAACGCATTCCATTAACGAAGCTAGATGGCACCTCTTGTGACTGACAACCCCACGGTCATCAATGAGGTATCTGGTGCTACGACACTAGCACAAATTAGGTGATATAAGAAGTGTTATGCACGAAATAAAAACGCATTCTATTAAGGAAGCTATTTGGCATCTCTTGTGACCGACACACCCAAGGTCTGCAGTGAGGTATCAGGTGCTACGACACTGGCACAAATTAGGTGATAAAAGAAGTGTTATGCACGAAATAAAAACGCATTCAATTAACGAAGCTAGTTGGTATCTCTTGTGACCGACATCCCCAAGGTCTGCAGTGAGGTATCAGGTGCTACGACACTGGCACAGATTAGGTGATTTAAGAAGTGTTATGCACGAAATACAAACGCATTCCATTAACGAAGCTAGTTGGCACCTATTGTGACCGACAAACCCACGGTCAGCAGTGAGGTATCTGGTGCTACGACACTGGCACAGATAAGTTGATATAAGAAGTGTTATGCACTAAATACAAACGCATTCCATTAACGAAAATAGTTGGCATCGCTTGTGACCAACACCCCCACGGTCAGCAGTGAGTTATCTGGTGCTACGACACTGGCACAGATTAGGTGATAAAAGAAGTGTAATGCACGAAATACAAACGCATTCCATTAACGAATCTAGTTGGCATCTCTTGTGACCGACACTCCCACGGTCAGCAGTGAGGTATCTGGTGCTACGACACTGGCACAGATTAGGTGATATATGAAGTGTTACGCATGAAATAAAAACGCATTCAATTAACGAAGCTAGTTGGAATATTTTGTGACCGACACACCCAAGGTCTGCAGTGAGGTATCAGGTGCTACGACACTGGCACAGATTAGGTGATATAAGAAGTGTTATGCACGAAATACAAACGCATTCCATTAACGAAGCTAGTTGGCATCTCTTGTAACCGACACACTTACGGTAAGCAGTAAGGTATCTGGTGCTACGACACTGGCACAGATAAGGTGATAAAAGAAGTGTTATGCACGAAATACAAATGCATTCCATTAACGAAGATAGTTGGCATCTCTTGTGACCGACACCCCCACGGTCAGCAGTGAGGTATCTGGTGCCACGATACTGTCACAGATTAGGTGATATAAGAAGTGTTATGCACGAAATACAAACGCATTTCACTAACGAAGCTAGTTGGCATCTCTTGTGACCGATACTCCCACAGTCAGCAGTGAGGTATCTGGTGCTACGACATTGGCAAAGATTAGGTGATATAAGAAGTGTTATGCACGAAATACAAACGCATTCCATTAACGAAGCTAGTTGGCATCTCTTATAACCGACACCCCCACGGTTAGCAGTGAGGTATCTGGTGCTACGACACTGGCACAGATTAGGTGATATAAGAAGTGTAATGCACGAAATACAAACGTGTTCCATTAACGAAGCTAGATGGCACCTCTTGTGACTGACAATCTTACGGTCATCAATGAGGTATCTGGTGCTACGACACTAGAAAAAATTAGGTGATATAAGAAGTGTTATGCACGAAATAAAATGCATTCAATTAAGGAAGCTATTTGGCATCTCTTGTGACCGACACCCCCAAGGTCTGCAGTGAGGTATCAGGTGCTACGACACTGGCACAAATTAAGTGATAAAAGAAGTGTTATGAACGAAATAAAAACGCATTCAATTAACGAAGCTAGTTGGCATCTCTTGTGACCGACATCCCCAAGGTCTGCAGTGAGGTATCAGGTGCTACGACACTGGCATACATTAGGTGATTTAAGAATTGTTATGCACGAAATACAAACGCATTCCATTAACGAAGCTAGTTGGCACCTATTGTGACCGACAAACCCACGGTCAGCAGTGAGGTATCTGGTGCTACGACACTGGCACATATAAGGTGATATAAGAAGTGTTATGCACTAAATACAAACGCATTCCATTAACGAAAATAGTTGACATCGCTTGTGACCGACACCCCCACGGTCAGCAGTGAGTTATCTGGTGCTACGACACTGGCACAGATTAGGTGATAAAAGAAGTGTAAAGCACGAAATACAAACGCATTCCATTAACGAATCTAGTTGGCATCTCTTGTGACCGACATCCCCGCGGTCAGCAGTGAGGTATCTGGTGCTACGACCCTGGCGCAGATTAGGTGATATATGAAGTGGTACGCATGAAATAAAAACGCATTCAATTAACGAAGCTAGTTGGAATATCTTGTGACCGACACACCCAAGGTCTGCAGTGAGGTATCAGGTGCTACGACACTGGCACAGATTAGATGATATAAGAAGTGTTATGCACGAAATACAAACGCATTCCATTAACGAAGCTAGTTGGCATCTCTTGTGACCGATACTCCCACAGTCAGCAGTGAGGTATCTGGTGCTACGACATTGGCACAGATTAGGTGATATAAGAAGTGTTATGAACGAAATACAAACGCATTCCATTAACGAAGCTAGTTGGCACCTCTTTTGACTGACAACCCCACGGTCAGCAGTGAGGTATCTGGTGCTACGACACTGGCACAGATTAGGTGATATAAGAAGTGTTATGCACGAAATACAAACGCATTCCATTAACAATGCTAGTTGGCATCTCTTGTAACCGACAACCCCACGGTCAGCAGTGAGGTATCTGGTGCTACGACACTGGCACAGATTAGGTGATATAAGAAGTGTAATGCACGAAATACAAACGCATTCCATTAACGAAGCTAGTTGGCATCTCTTGTGACCGACACCCCAAAGATCTGCAGTGAAGTATCAGGTGCTACGACACTGGCACAGATTAGGTGATATAAGAGGTGTTATGCACGAAATACAGACGCATTCCACTAACGAAGCTAGTTGGCACCTCTTGTGACTGACACCCCAACGGTCATCAGTGAGATATCTGGTGCTCCGACACTGGCACAGATTAGGTAATGTAAGAAGTGTTATGCAAGAAATACAAACGCATTCCATTAACGAAGCTAGTTGGCATCTCTTGTGACCGACACCCCCACGGTCAGCAGTGAGGTATCTGGTGCTACGACACTGGCACAGATTAGGTAATATAAGAAGTGTTATGCACGAAATACAAACGCATTCCATTAACGAAGCTAGTTGGCACTCTTGTGACCGACACCCCCACGGTCTGCAGTGAGGTATCTGGTGCTACGACACTGGAACAGATTAGGTGATATATGAAGTGTTACGCACGAAAAAAAAATGGAATTCAATTAACGAAGCTAGTTGGACTCTCTTGTGACCGACACCCCCAAGGTCTGCAGTGAGGTATCAGGTGCTACGACACAGGCACAGATTAGGTGATATAAGATGTGTTATGCACGAAATACAAACGCATTCCATTAACGAAGCTAGTTGGCATTTATTGTAACCGACACCCTAACGGTCAGCAGTAAGGTATCAAGTGCTACGACAATGGCACAGATTAGGTGATATAAGAAGTGTTATGCAAGAAATACAAACGCATTCCATTAACGAAGCTAGTTGGCATATCTTGTGACCGACACCCCCACGGTCAGCAGTGAGGTATCTGGTTCTACGATACTGTCACAGATTAGGTGATATAAGAAGTGTTATGCACGAAATACAAACGCATTCCATTAACGAAGCTAGTTGGCATCTCTTGTGACCGACACCCCCACGGTCAGCAGTGAGGTATCTGGTGCTACGACACTGGCACAGATTAGGTGATATAAGTAGTGTTATGAACGAAATACAAACGCATTCCATTAACGAAGCTAGTTGGCACCTCTTGTGACCAACAAACCCACGGTCAGCAGTGAGGTATCTGGTGCTACGACACTGGCTCAGATTAGGTGATATAAGAAACGTTATGCAAGAAATAAAAACGCATTCAATTAACGAAGCTAGTTGGCATTTCTTGTGACCGACACCCCCAAGGTCTGCAGTGAGGTATCAGGTGTTACGAAACAGGCACAGATTAGGTGATATAAGAAGTGTTATGCACGAAATACAAACGCATTCCATTAACGAAGCTAGTTGGCATCTCTTATAACCGACACCCCCACGGTTAGCAGTGAGGTATCTGGTGCTACGACACTGGCACAGATTAGGTGATATAAGAAGTGTAATGCACGAAATACAAACGCATTCCATTAACGAAGCTAGATGGCACCTCTTGTGACTGACAACCCCACGGTCATCAATGAGGTATCTGGTGCTACGACACTAGCACAAATTAGGTGATATAAGAAGTGTTATGCACGAAATAAAAACGCATTCTATTAAGGAAGCTATTTGGCATCTCTTGTGACCGACACACCCAAGGTCTGCAGTGAGGTATCAGGTGCTACGACACTGGCACAAATTAGGTGATAAAAGAAGTGTTATGCACGAATAAAAACGCATTCAATTAACGAAGCTAGTTGGTATCTCTTGTGACCGACATCCCCAAGGTCTGCAGTGAGGTATCAGGTGCTACGACACTGGCACAGATTAGGTGATTTAAGAAGTGTTATGCACGAAATACAAACGCATTCCATTAACGAAGCTAGTTGGCACCTATTGTGACCGACAAACCCACGGTCAGCAGTGAGGTATCTGGTGCTACGACACTAGCACAGATAAGTTGATATAAGAAGTGTTATGCACTAATTACAAACGCATTCCATTAACGAAAATAGTTGGCATCGCTTGTGACCAACACCCCCACGGTCAGCAGTGAGTTATCTGGTGCTACGACACTGGCACAGATTAGGTGATAAAAGAAGTGTAATGCACGAAATACAAACGCATTCCATTAACGAATCTAGTTGGCATCTCTTGTAACCGACACTCCCACGGTCAGCAGTGAGGTATCTGGTGCTACGACACTGGCACAGATTAGGTGATATATGAAGTGTTACGCATGAAATAAAAACGCATTCAATTAACGAAGCTAGTTGGAATATCTTGTGACCGACACACCCAAGGTCTGCAGTGAGGTATCAGGTGCTACGACACTGGCACAGATTAGGTGATATAAGAAGTGTTATGCACGAAATACAAACGCATTCCATTAACGAAGCTAGTTGGCATCTCTTGTAACCGACACACTTACGGTAAGCAGTAAAGTATCTGGTGCTACGACACTGGCACAGATAAGGTGATAAAATAAGTGTTATGCACGAAATACAAATGCATTCCATTAACGAAGATAGTTGGCATCTCTTGTGACCGACACCCCCACGGTCAGCAGTGAGGTATCTGGTGCCACGATACTGTCACAGATTAGGTGATATAAGAAGTGTTATGCACGAAATACAAACGCATTTCACTAACGAAGCTAGTTGGCACCTATTGTGACCGACAAACCCACGGTCAGCAGTAAGGTATCAAGTGCTACGACAATGGCACAGATTAGGTGATATAAGAAGTGTTATGCAAGAAATACAAACGCATTCCATTAACGAAGCTAGTTGGCATATCTTGTGACCGACACCCCCACGGTCAGCAGTGAGGTATCTGGTTCTACGATACTGTCACAGATTAGGTGATATAAGAAGTGTTATGCACGAAATACAAACGCATTCCATTAACGAAGCTGGTTGGCATCTCTTGTGACCGACACCCCCACGGTCAGCAGTGAGGTATCTGGTGCTACGACACTGGCACAGATTAGGTGATATAAGTAGTGTTATGAACGAAATACAAACGCATTCCATTAACGAAGCTAGTTGGCACCTCTTGTGACCAACAAACCCACGGTCAGCAGTGAGGTATCTGGTGCTACGACACTGGCTCAGATTAGGTGATATAAGAAACGTTATGCAAGAAATAAAAACGCATTCAATTAACGAAGCTAGTTGGCATTTCTTGTGACCGACACCCCCAAGGTCTGCAGTGAGGTATCAGGTGTTACGAAACAGGCACAGATTAGGTGATATAAGAAGTGTTATGCACGAAATACAAACGCATTCCATTAACGAAGCTAGTTGGCATCTCTTATAACCGACACCCCCACGGTTAGCAGTGAGGTATCTGGTGCTACGACACTGGCACAGATTAGGTGATATAAGAAGTGTAATGCACGAAATACAAACGCATTCCATTAACGAAGCTAGATGGCACCTCTTGTGACTGACAACCCCACGGTCATCAATGAGGTATCTGGTGCTACGACACTAGCATAAATTAGGTGATATAAGAAGTGTTATGCACGAAATAAAAACGCATTCTATTAAGGAAGCTATTTGGCATCTCTTGTGACCGACACACCCAAGGTCTGCAGTGAGGTATCAGGTGCTACGACAATGGCACAAATTAGGTGATAAAAGAATTGTTATGCACGAATAAAAACGCATTCAATTAACGAAGCTAGTTGGTATCTCTTGTGACCGACATCCCCAAGGTCTGCAGTGAGGTATCAGGTGCTACGACACTGGCACAGATTAGGTGATTTAAGAAGTGTTATGCACGAAATACAAACGCATTCCATTAACGAAGCTAGTTGGCACCTATTGTGACCGACACACTTACGGTAAGCAGTAAGGTATCTGGTGCTACGACACTGGCACAGATAAGGTGATAAAAGAAGTGTTATGCACGAAATACAAATGCATTCCATTAAAGAATCTAGTTGGCATCTCTTGTGACCGACACTCCCACGGTCAGCAGTGAGGTATCTGGTGCTACGACACTAGCACAGATAAGTTGATATAAGAAGTGTTATGCACTAATTACAAACGCATTCCATTAACGAAAATAGTTGGCATCGCTTGTGACCAACACCCCCACGGTCAGCAGTGAGTTATCTGGTGCTACGACACTGGCACAGATTAGGTGATAAAAGAAGTGTAATGCACGAAATACAAACGCATTCCATTAAAGAATCTAGTTGGCATCTCTTGTGACCGACACTCCCACGGTCAGCAGTGAGGTATCTGGTGCTACGACACTGGCACAGATTAGGTGATATATGAAGTGTTACGCATGAAATAAAAACGCATTCAATTAACGAAGCTAGTTGGAATATCTTGTGACCGACACACCCAAGGTCTGCAGTGAGGTATCAGGTGCTACGACACTGGCACAGATTAGGTGATATAAGAAATGTTATGCACGAAATACAAACGCATTCCATTAACGAAGCTAGTTGGCATCTCTTGTAACCGACACACTTACGGTAAGCAGTAAGGTATCTGGTGCTACGACACTGGCACAGATAAGGTGATAAAAGAAGTGTTATGCACGAAATACAAATGCATTCCATTAACGAAGATAGTTGGCATCTCTTGTGACCGACACCCCCACGGTCAGCAGTGAGGTATCTGGTGCCACGATACTGTCACAGATTAGGTGATATAAGAAGTGTTATGCACGAAATACAAACGCATTTCACTAACGAAGCTAGTTGGCACCTATTGTGACCGACAAACCCACGGTCAGCAGTGAGGTATCTGGTGCTACGACACTGGCACAGATAAGTTGATATAAGAAGTGTTATGCACTAAATACAAACGCATTCCATTAACGAAAATAGTTGGCATCGCTTGTGACCAACACTCCCACGGTCAGCAGTGAGGTATCTGGTGCTACGACACTGGCACAGATTAGGTGATATATGAAGTGTTACGCATGAAATAAAAACGCATTCAATTAACGAAGCTAGTTGGAATATCTTGTGACCGACACACCCAAGGTCTGCAGTGAGGTATCAGGTGCTACGACACTGGCACAGATTAGGTGATATAAGAAGTGTTATGCACGAAATACAAACGCATTCCATTAACGAAGCTAGTTGGCATCTCTTGTAACCGACACACTTACGGTAAGCAGTAAGGTATCTGGTGCTACGACACTGGCACAGATAAGGTGATAAAAGAAGTGTTATGCACGAAATACAAATGCATTCCATTAACGAAGATAGTTGGCATCTCTTGTGACCGACACCCCCACGGTCAGCAGTGAGGTATCTGGTGCCACGATACTGTCGCAGATTAGGTGATATAAGAAGTGTTATGCACGAAATACAAACGCATTTCACTAACGAAGCTAGTTGGCATCTCTTGTAACCGACACACTTACGGTAAGCAGTAAGGTATCTGGTGCTACGACACTGGCACAGATAAGGTGATAAAAGAAGTGTTATGCACGAAATACAAATGCATTCCATTAACGAAGATAGTTGCCATTTCTTGTGACCGACACCCCCACGGTCAGCAGTGAGGTATCTGGTGCCACGATACTGTCGCAGATTAGGTGATATAAGAAGTGTTATGCACGAAATACAAACGCATTTCACTAACGAAGCTAGTTGGCATCTCTTGTGACCGATACTCCCACAGTCAGCAGTGAGGTATCTGGTGCTACGACATTGGCACAGATTAGGTGATATAAGAAGTGTTATGAACGAAATACAAACGCATTCCATTAACGAAGCTAGTTGGCACCTCTTGTGACTGACAACCCCACGGTCAGCAGTGAGGTATCTGGTGCTACGACACTGGCACAGATTAGGTGATATAAGAAGTGTTATGCACTAAATTCAAACGCATTCCATTAACGAAGTTATTTAGCATCTCTTTCAACCGACACCTCCACGGTCAGCAGTGAGGTATCTGGTGCTACAAAACTGGCAGTAGAGGAGAACTATTGGGGAGAGCCTTTAATCGGCACTTTTTTTCAATGTTATTCTTATGGGGAGCCGTTTTTGGACCGACACCGGCCCCCGCCCTATACAAATTTCCTTGTTGGCCTATACTAATACCCTTGCCTATATTAAATATATTTTTCCAATCCCCATCTCTCCTCTATATTTAAAAAAAATTTCCAAAATCTAACTTTGGATTTGTCTGCAATTTGGATATTTGTCCTAAGCTATTCCAAAATAAATCCTACATTTCCCAAATTAACTATTACGGTCGAATTAAAAAAAAATTGTATACTGCCAACTTCTTTATTTACTGTCTGATTTTTGCACCCGCCCTAATTTACTTTTTGACCAGTACTCTTGCCTTAAATATATTTTCCCCCTATATTTTTAAAATTTGCTCTAAATTCATTTCAATACATCCTTTCCAGAAATCCACGAGTTCTGGCTACTTGGGAACACGAGCCATTTGACATATAATAAATCACCCTTCCTCCTAATTACCTTCTCTACCAAATACATGTCTTTATATTTAGTCTTTAACAATAATTCTTCTGTATAAAATCCTCCTTTGATTATATTGCCATTCTCATCTTTCAGAATATAAGTCACAGGCTTTGTTTTCTTAACTTATGCTATTGTTAAAAGCTCTCCCGTCCACTTAGGGGTATATCCTTTACTAAATACATGTTTATATTTCGATATCCTTACACTAACCCCCTCCTTATATCTTGGCTTTTTAACTTGTACTTTAGATGCTAATCTTTCATGCACATCTTTAGAGTTCTTAACACTTACTTGGTTAGGCTTCATCCCTATGGATCTATGTACTTTATTATTATATATCCTTAATAACTTTGGAAGTAAATCCGACCACTTGTAACTCCTTTGTGCACTAAACTCTCTATACAACAAATTCTTTAAAGTTCTTTGGAACCTTTCCACAATAGCCGCCTTAGTTGTAGAGTAAGTGTGGTAGTGATTAATATTTAGCTTTTTCATTAGTTTGGTAAAATGTTCATTAAAAAATTCTTTTCCGTTATCAGATTGAATATTTTTAACTCCCTTTGGGAGAATAGTTTTTATAGCTTCTTTGACTACTAATCCAGTTTTATTCTTTAGCGGAGCAGCATAAGCTTTTTTAGAAAATGTGTCTATTAAAGTTAAAATATATTTATTCCCAAAATTCTCTCTAGCATAATTCCGCATATCTATTAAATCTATTTGATCAGTTTCGTTTATACCCAAGACCTTAAAAGACCTTCTAACAAAATTCTTTCTCGCGGGCTTATGCAATTCGTAAGCAATTTTTTCCCATTTTTTTATTCTTTATTTTTAATGTTAACGTATCTGCCAGTCTCTGTCGTTTCAAAAACACCTCCATTGCTACCAATTAACATACCATCACTCATTCGTTTTGGCAGTTTTTGGCGTTTTGGATATACATAGTTTTTTGGCAAATATGCCTCTCCATCTAAAGTCTTAAATCCGCTTAAAGATGTAGGGTCTGCAACCAACAATTTAGGATTGTACATCATCAAATCGATTTGATTATTGTATTGCATAAATTTATTAGTTTTATTGTTAAACCTCAATGCATGTTATTTTAAACAAATATCAAATTTAATATTGTCTTGTCTAAAAGTTTTAATATTATCGTCATACCTCAAAACCTGTGACATTAAACAAATATCACTCCTATCTTTTCCTTCAGGTACATTCTTTATTAATTTGTCCTCTGCATCTCACATATCGCTATCTAATGTTAATACATTTTAATTTTTATCCCCCTGTTTTATTATGCTTTTCTCACCTTTTGTTAATATTTGATTAACAACAGCCACATCATTTGGCAATGTTCCAGGTAAAATTTTTGTTAATTGCTTATTTTTACCATCAAATTTAAGACCATCTAAAGTCACAGTCTGATGTTTTGTAACACAATCGTTCTCATCAATAGCGGGTTTAACACGAACTAGCCTTTTATTATTAAAATCCCAAAAGTTTAGATCCATTTTTGGTACTTGAGAGATGTTTACAACATCATCGCTTTCTTTACCAGCCAAAAAATTACTAATTTTTCGCTTTTTGGCATTCCAAATACCATTCTCCGATTCCAAAAAATCATAATTATTTTTGTCTTGTACAAAGACACCATCTTTTCTTATTAAAGTTTGCTCTAATGTGGGTACATCGGTTGAGCTTTCATCTCGTTTAACATTAGTAATTTTGCGTTTATTAGCGTTCCAATTATTACTCTTGGATTCTGAAAACTCATATTTAGTATTACCTTGTACAAAAGCATCACCTTTTCTGGTTAACGTCCGCCCCAAAGTCGATACATCATCAGTAAACTCCCCACCTTTAACACTACTAATTTTATAATTTAAAGCATTCCAACCATCATCTTTTAGATTTAAAGTAGTTTCTTCAAAACTTCTAGCTTCTGGTTTACTATACGGGTTATATACGCGGTAAAATTTATCTATCATCTTTTTATTTAATAAACAATTCCACTTTCCCTCAATTCTTCTATGATATAATCTATCTCATTATCCACTCCAGAATTTCCCGCCAATCGGCTTAACCAAAGCAGTCTTAACTTATCTACAAGCTCATTAGGATCGTCCCAATAAACATAGTCTATTTTATTACCAGTTACCTGCCTTAAACCTTCACCAACAGTCTTAAACAGGGGTTTAATTATATTAAGATATTTAGTGTGTTTATTACTTGACATCACCACACGTGTTTTATAACCCTTTAAATGTGCATTTGTAGCTTCCAAAATTTCTTTATAATTTTGCAAATCAGCCTGACTATAGGTTATGGGTTCTTTTAAAGTTAACAATTCCCACAATCCCTTTGTCCCTTTATAAATTTTTTCTCCAACTGTAACATCATCATTGACAATTTGAACTTCCTGATACCCAATTAAAAATTTATTTCCTTCTCGCCTAATACCATATGTGGTGTCCGTCATATTACTTCTACTAAGGTAATTTCCTAAATATTCTGATGGTAAAAGACCAAAATCTAATTTGTGCGGTGTTATCTGGGTTATTCTTGGTATTCTAGACGGGGTCTTTTCTAAAATCATTGGGAGAACTGGCCTCTCTGTTTTGGTGGCTAAAATTTTTAATTCTTGCAAAGGCTCTATTAATGGTTGGAATGTTTGGAACCTCTCTTCAGCCTCTAGAAATTTTACCACGTTTTAACGCCCTACATTTTTCTCTTATTTGTTTTGCAGAATCTACCAATTCTTTTTGAATATTTGTTTTCATTTTATTTACATTTTATTTATCTCATTTGTCAAAGGATTATACTCAAACACTTTATCGTGTATTATTAGGCAATATGCAGATGTGTTTTAAGGGACATTTTCTGCAGTTTCAATTTCTAATTTAATATCTACAACCCCCTCTTTGACTGATTCATTCTGCCTAGAACAATCTATTACAATTAGAGGATATTTCTTTTTTAAAGTCAGCTCTGTTAAACATAGGATCGGGGACGGTGTTGTAGTAACTCTCCCTAAACCTCACAAACATCTCATAAGCTTTAGAGGCATCTCCATTTTCAAAGTTGAGATTTAAATCACTATAAGGATAATATTCAGAGTTTAAAAACACTTTGAGATTTTTCAATTTACAGTGATCAAATTCATCAGTTATTTTTCGTGCACTGTTGTCCCTACCAGTTTGGAAACCAAATATAATATACCTAGGCTTCTCCAAACTCGAAGACGTCTTAACTGACCATGTATGTCTCTTGGTTTCGGGGTATGATGGGAGTTCGTGTAGCTCCAAACTTCTAAATGTAGTTTGCAAATTTTTATTTTGCAATAAAATCTTTTGTAATTGAAGCTTCTCCCCATCAGAAGGCACCACATGTGGCATCACCCACTGGATCGATTTAAGTGTAATTTTAGGAATAGGATCGACCCCAGTTGGAGCATTAGATGTTGTTAATATACAATTAAGTAGTTTTTGGATCTTTTCAACACCAATTCTTGTTTAACATTTACTAAAACCTTATTAAAATCCTCAAACACACCCATTACCAGCTCTAATGGGGCACAAGTACTAAACTTGCCGCTTTTATGGAACTCCTTTAAATTTGCATCAGAATCAAATGCTACATTTGACAATTTAGTTCTTTTATTGTAAGAGCACAATATTTTCATAAGGCTGGAAATTCCTGGATTTCTTACACTATTTATTTCTTTACCAGCAACTTCGTATCTAATTTCGTCAAATAAGAATGCAAATGCATTATTTATAAAATGTCCTTTATCATGATTCTCTATTTCTCCTTTAATATTCAGATAACTCCTACATGGGAGTGTTTGTAAATCTTGATTATTTATACATATTCGAATTTCATCGGAATTATTTATTGCTAAAGTGGTGTGTGGAACATAGGAGTGATTTGTAATTTTAACCACGCTACCGTCATATTGGAATTTTCCTGTAAAGTCTAGAAAATCTTCCATTTTTATTAATAGAAAATTTTAACTCAGCCCAATTGATCGCAGAAACCTGGCATTTTGCACACTCAGTCCGTTCTTGTAAATTCCCATATCTTTTTTATATGACAAGTAATTGTAGTTTCTTCTTTATTAAAGTCAATTGGCTTGTCGTGTTGATCTGCAAATGTAATGCTAACAACATCTAAACTTCTCTTATTGAAAGGGAAGTATATAATATTTCTGGGGACCTCAATAATTTTGTAGCCGGGACGAGCTTCTGGGTATAAACTGTGTACGGTGTGTGATTTGTCACCATTTAAATAAGACCCATTCGCAATATTACATTTTACTCTAATCACATTTACATTATTTATGTTGATTTTATTTACGGATTTAAACGCAATATCTGGAGTATAAAATCCTTTAAATCCCAATGATACAGACCCCAAACACGGTTTTTAAAATCAAACACATGGCCAGAATGTAATGTGGCTTTCATAGTTTTATTATCGGCTATAAGTACAAAATCTGGGAGTTGCTTTTGAATTTCCTTCGCAAGCTCAAACACTTCGTATGTACCTTCAGCAATTTCAATGACATTTGGAGGTTTGTGATCGTAATAATACACATCCTCACCCTCGTCTATAGTTAATTTTGTGTTTTTTAGTGTATTTAATTTTGGAACTAGCCCTTTGTGAAATATAAGTTTGACTTTTGTATTAATTAATGCTACTTTATTTTGTATAATAACTTCAACTTTACCATCTAATGCCCGGTTTAGTTCGTCAATTGTGACCTCCCCTTTTGGGGTTGTAATTTTGTGCATTTTGTAATATGTCAAAGTATTTAGAGGTTTTTTAACATTAAATATTGAATTATAACTTTGAAAATCTACCAGTCAAATTACATAATCACCATTTAATTCTATAGGAGGAAAGAACACTGACTTCAACTCTGGCTCTGTACCAGTAAATGTTATAGTAAATGAATCAATTTTTATAAACTAAAATTTTTCAGAAATGATAAACATAACATTCCACAAATGGAACTGTTTAAATCTTGTATTTGATCAGTTGTATGGTAAATTATAGATGGTACAAAATATTCAATTACCTCTTTTGGAGGCTGTATTCCGAATGGGTCAAAATATATTACAATATCTTTATTTTTACGATATGCTGTCCAATGTGTGCCCCTGTCACTATCTACATTAATAATTCCACATTCTTTTACTTTTGGTCTCTGTTTTCTTAGCTCGTTTTTTAGGTACACTGCTCGAAAGTGGGGCACGTCTCTTGCGGCCTCTAACAGCTGAAAGTTGTCCATCTTTTTTTTATTAAATTTTAATCCCATTCCCATTTTTGCCTTGGCCTTCATCAAATTTGTCACTGCATAAGCTGCTGCTTTTTCGGCTAGATTGGCATCCTTTGCCGAAACCCTAGTCCAAGCCTGGTCCGCTTATCTCATATTTGCCTTGTTCCGGGCGGCTGTATCGGGATTATTCATGTAGAATATGTCGTGCTCTTTACAATAAGAGTCTAGCTTATTTTTTGGAGGTACATTTCTGGCTAAATTTTCACGTATCTTAGTTCCAGGACCACAATAGGAATATGATGGTATGTGCAGGGAGAAGGGAAGGTTGTTTATAAGGGTATTTAACAAGCCACGGTCTCTATATGGCTTTAAGAATAATCCCTTACCTTGGACCTTTTTACACTTTCTCTTTGCCATTTTTATTATATAAAAAACTTCATTTATTCAACAAAGAACAAATTTAAAATAGCACATAAAGAAAATACACCAAAGAAGTTGGGTCTATTTCATAATAATATTCGCTGTCTTATAATAGGGCCTAGTGGTTCGGGGAAGACCGTTGTAATTTATAACATAATTGTAAAAAAGGAAGGATTAAAGTTTACAAATTTATATATAATATCCAAATCTTTAGAACAAGAAAAATATAAAAAAATAATTGAAATATTCCGTCTGTGTGATAAAGTTAAATTACACACATATTCAGACTGTGAAATCACACCAAATGATGTAGAATCACACTCAATAGTTGTATTTGACGACATAAATAGTCCAAATAAAACACCATTTTTCTCAATGGGCAGACACAAAAATATTAACAGTTTTTACTTGTGTCAATCTTACAGTAAAGTAAACAAACATTTACGTGACAATGTTAATTTCCTAATATTATTTAAACAAGACGATTTAAATTTAAAACATGTGTATAACAATCATGTGGGGACTGATTTTTCATTCAACCAATTTAGAAATCTCTGCCACCAATGTTGGGATAGGTCTAAATATGGCTTTTTTGTAATGGACAAGGAAAGG
This sequence comes from Allygus modestus, assembly GCA_963675035.1. Classification (NCBI taxonomy): domain Eukaryota; kingdom Metazoa; phylum Arthropoda; class Insecta; order Hemiptera; family Cicadellidae; genus Allygus; species Allygus modestus. Next base: position 227,645,574 of record OY776111.1, read on the forward strand.
CCAAAGAATAATGGAAAATATAGATTTATGTTTGACCAATTTTATAATGACCAAGGGCAAGAGTGTTAATGCCACCCAGAATAAACCTCTTGTCGTCATCAAAAGAGAGTACCCTTTTGTTCATCGTTAATGTTTGAAGATGGTGGTTTGTGGATTTAATTCTTGTAACATTCTCATAGTAATCTTCCCCGTTTGCAAGACAGTTTAAGTAATGTTGGTGTCTTAAGAGATGTTTAACTGTAGCATTGTCAGCCCCCTTTGCCTTTTTGCCCTCTAGCTTTTTGCCTTTGCCCTCCAGCTCATTTTGCTTTTCTTTTTCGTATAACCATTTTAAAGGAATGAAAGAGTATAATTTTGGCCTTAAAGCACAATATTCATACATAATTTGACCATTTAATTCGTCTTTAAACTTTCCCGTAACTTTTTTATTTTTATCAGAGTATAAGAAATGGTCTTTACTATATGCAGAGGTGTCAAAACAGTCCCAGTCACATTGTATTTTGGCAGCGACCCGACACGACCTTGAGGCGGCGAGTGGCATTGGACTCTGAGGTGGTGACCGGCACTGGATGACGTCACCACGCAACGACGAGCAGCACTGGACTATGGCGTCACGGCTCACCTCTCCAACGTCACTGGGCGCGGCGTCTCGGACCTAGGACTCCAACGATGTTAGCCGACGATGAGGGAGTGTGAGTGGCGGCAGTCAGTTACACCTAAAGTGCAGATGATGTCTTCAACGGAGGACAATCACAACTGACTGGTAATCCATCATTTTTTTATAATCGCTCCAAAAATTGTGAAATAGCTTTCCTAATATTTGTAAATCATATTTGTAATCCAGCAACCCCATTTGAAATTACTCCGAGGTGCCTCCTTATATACATGTCGAGAGGCTGGATTTTCAATTCAACCAGGAAATTACCTCATAGGTCAAGGGAAAGGTGTCTGGCCAAGGCTGTGACGCATGCCTGCACACGTGAATGGGGAATCCAAGTCGGCCTTGGCGTCATGGCTAGTGTGTCAGTGGGCAGCGCTGTGGATCGTTGCAGTTGGTGTGTGTTTTAATTGCAAAAATCAGTCAGTAAATAGTGGGCAATTGGCAGTATTTTTATAAAATTAATTCGACCGTAATAGTTAATTTGGGAAATGTAGGATTTATTAATGCATTAGGTTAGGACAAATATCCAAATTGCAGACAAATCCAAAGTTAGATTTTTAAAATTATTTTTTTTAAATATAGAGGAGGGATGGGGATTGGGAAAATATATTTAATATAGATAAGGGTATTAGTATAGGCCAACAAGGAAATTTGTATAGGGCGGGAGCCGGTGTCGGTCCAAAAACGGCTCCCCATAAGAATAACATGGGAAAAAAGTGCCAATTACGGCCCCTCCCCATTAGTTCTCCTCTATTACTGGCACAGATAAGGTGATATAAGAAGTGTTATGCAAGAAATACAAACGCATTCCGTTAATGAAGTTAACAACACATGAAGCGGGGATTTATTTAGTTGTTTCCAAACAAAGTCACCGTTTAGATTTGGAATGTAGATTTACTTGTTATAGATAAAAAACATGTTTCAATGCAAATTGTGTATTCTAAGAAAACATTTTATTTTTTTTTTATGAGTTTGAATTTGAATTATTTTTACAAAAATTGAAGTTTTTTCAAGCTTTGATATAGGAATTGAATAATTATTAATAGTGTTACTCTAATTACTTAATTTGTTAGAGATTAAGTGATGGGCAGGACTCGCTAGTACTAAATATGCCTCTTTAAAAAATACATTTCTCATTTAATTCAATTTATACGGAGTAAAATAAAATAGTGGTTTTATTGTAATATGTAACTGTACTCTTGGTAGTCTCGATAGAGCTGAAACTTCGATTGGCGATGATGGGCTCTTGCTAATGTAGTTCAGAAAATACGAAAGCCCTTCTCGTCAGAGACTGGGTTCCAAATGGGTTGACAGAGGTAATATAATTTTCATCTGAAAAGGGAATACGTGTTTTAAAATATTTTAAATCCATAAATGAAAACTTAAAAAACTAAATACTGGGTATATCAAAATTTTATACGGTTCGCAAATATAACAAGTACACCACAATACAAAATTCAGATATAAATAGCATTTTCGGTCTGTATCCATTAACAATTCAGTAATTGGTTAAGTGCGTTGTGGTTATCACGATGTAATTGTGAGGGAAGATAGCAGCTCCTGCCCAAACTGGTATAAAGGGCTGTTTTAAGATTGTTGTTGCTGTTAGGTTGAACTACAATATGGAAACTTTTACAATTGTTATACAATTACTTGGTGCTCTAGCGATCTTAATTACATAGCGTAAATGTAGTAGGGTTCTCTACAAAGAAGTAAACTTTGTTTATTTGTTAAATTCATATCGTAAGAGTCATCGTCATTAGTATATACATTTATGTAGTTAATCAGTTCAATAAGCACATGTTAAAAGAGTAATATTAATTTTTAATTCGATGTGTATAAGTATTTATATTGCTTCCTATTTGATAATTAGAATATAATGTAATGGCATTATAATTACAATTGCAGGGAGAGAATAACAATCATTCAAATTGTTTCTTGATTTTCAATCTGTTATTTTTATAGTAACTTATACTTCACTAAAGCTTTTATAATTTTTATTTTAAATTCAATTATATTGATTAAGAGGCAAATGTAAAGGTAAAAGTGAGCTTAAACAATCGTGCGTGATAAATATTGACAGCAATAGCCAATACAATATAACGAACTAAGATATAACGGTTAGATGTTTTCTTTCTTTGATTATTTAAAATGCTTGAAGCGTACTGATAAGCCTTAAGGGCAAAACCAATAAATTAATTGAATTGAAATTCAAAACAAATTATAAACATGTTAGATAAATTACAAGCAGCAAATAAATTCATATCTGTGAAATAATGATCTTATTAAATACATAAACAACTTTCAAAGGTCACTAAAATATCCAACCTGTATGTAGAATTAGAAACTGAGTTAATACGTGAGGTTAGGCAAATTAAAGCCTTAACTCACGTAATGTTTTGGCTGTTTTCAGTGCAGTTTATTTTTATGTTGCAGCACCAAGATTACATTAATTGGTGTATAAAATTGCAATTGTAACCTTTAGTCGAAACCCGGACTACAAGTTTAACATTGCACAATTAATTGTTAAAACCATTTATATACAATTATCATAACGAGCTAGGTCAAACAAACACTGTTTGGAAAAATTCCATTTTATTATTTTTTAGCTTTAAGAATTTTGTATTTTAAACTTGTAACCGTCAGTTAAAAAATTCTACTCAAAGTATGAATTGAACGGTAAGACTTTTTAGAGATAATTATTAATTTTATTATTCTTTCTACTCTTGCTATGATAAAATAAATACCTTTATTGCAACTATTTAGCTACAATTTTGTATAGTGTTAATTTATGTCAAAAAACATATTTATATAGATATACGATGTATTATGTTTGGCTGAAAACAATAATGTGTTAAAACGTTTAACTATTTTCTTCACGTTATAAAACTGAAACATTACCAATTACTTAGCTCTGAGTGCTTTGAAACATTTGTCTTATTCAAGATACAACTGACAATAGCCATTCATCACTATATGTAGTAACAAACGAGTTTTTATAATTTTAAATCCCATTCAAAATATACCAATAGTTTTGTTTGCGTTAATCACATTTTTCATACAAGTCTTTTGGATAGAGTTTTCTTACCTGAACATGACAAATTTAAAGCCTCTTTGACGTATAGCATAATATTATTTATTTATAAAATTAAACTGTTCGGACATCATCAAAAGATGTTTAACTAAATAAAATTCACAGGGTAATATAGGAAATGGAAATGCAAACATTTATTCAGGAGGTTTTTAGTGTTTAACTGACTCTCCACTCTCTATACCGTCCATTATCACAGCTTTTAATTTCTAAATCAACGATAAATAATATATTGCCAATATAGAAAACTTTAATGAGTTCCAATGTTTTAAATACACCTATTGCAAAACACAATAGTTAGCTGAACTTTATTTGCAACTTATAAACACATGTTTTGTGATAAACTTAGTTAAAATACACATTAGAACTTAACTCCAATTAATAAAACCCAAGTTAAGGATTTATAAAAGGATTGCAGGAAAACTAAACACAGCAATTTGTCGTGCATAATAAATGTCAATCAATATTTACACTCAACATGCGAAAGTTTAATAATGCATTACAAGGTTAAAATACATAATGCATTATATTCTATATTCAAATCCTGTATATCAGAGAATATGTATCTGACATTTAACTGAAGCCTAACACTAAACCGTTATCCAACCCTGAGCTGCTACGACATGTAAATTCATGAACGCAATCTACCTCACTGGGATTAGTTTGCATATTGCAGAATTAAGAGATATGAAGGGCAACACAACTCTCAAGCATCCTGTATACAAAGTTTTATACCAAGAAACGTTGTAAATGTATAGTTGTCTAAGTTTATTTCATAAAATAAAAACAACTTCCATTTTTATATAAGGTCCCTTTTTCCTAGGTACTAAAGGTGTTGTTTTTGGACCTAATCTTGTGTAATGTTTTGATAACTTCTTAACTTAAGTACAATTTGTCTTTATGAATAACTTTGGCTTAGAACACACAACTAAAACAGAAAGAGAAGCAACCATTTTGCAAGATATTATTTCTTAAGGGGTTGAAATTAAAGGATAGTCTCAAATTACTTCTAGAAAGTCGGTTTTTGACATATTGGATGTCAAAATGAAGTCCCAATATGCAATTTTTTGCATACAAATTAAATTATGTGAACAAGTGTTTAACAATTATTTTATGTTTAGATTTAGAATAGTTTTATATTTAAATAATTGTTTACAAAGAAAGCTAAAAAACAACATACTAAGCACTCCAAATCACAAAAGAGAAAAATATCATCTTATTTTGCAGGATGAAGTTTTCATAGTACTAATCGCAAATTTTTCAGGCCGAACATAATCTGAGAGTTATTTAGTAAACTTTGTATTTAAAAGTATTATTTAATATATTCAAGGTAATAAATAAGGTGTTGTATATTTAAGGTAATCACTGTATAGTGTTTGTATTCTTCTAATCGAATATTTTCACTGTATTAAAATTAAGGCAGATAAAAAAGTGTATTCAACTGGACTGTACCAACAGGAAGGCGTTTAGACTTAAATGCGTTTATTACTGATGGATATAACATAGTCGTGCTTTCTAACACATATTGCCAGCTAGGCCAGTGAAAATAGGGTTTAAAAATATAAAAAAATCAGCTGCAAGCAGAAATATTGTTTCTGATTAAATCAAAAAGTTGTTTTCTGAAAAAATTTGAAGTTATTTTCATTAAACTATCAAGTTTTATAACTTTGTTTAAGGTGATCTTTCGCCACCATAATTGGAATACCAGACAAGTTATTGTTGTGACTTATAAAGTTGACCTCTTATAATATTTTATAAAATTTTTAATATACGTGTTAAGCTTCTAAATCGCATTTCACCTTGACACACATTTTAAAATACGAATCATATTGTTTGTGCGTTTTTCAATAATGAATTAGGTTTTTAAGTATTTTTAAGTATTTTTTTCATATTTCTTCCCTTTATGTTGTAGAACTTCAAAAACCAAATTTCTAGTATTTATTTTTAATCATGTTTTTAATGTTGAACGGTTCGAATGAAAAGTGAAGTAAATCTGTCGGTACTTAATGAGGTAAGCTGTTTAAAAATGTTTTTCATATTATACGAGTTTTTTGAGATAAAAGCCAGCTAAAACTACATTTAAATCTTTTGATACAATTTAAACCCCTTGGAACTCATGTTAAGCAGATTAAGTTGTTTTCAACAGATCAAAAGGGTTAAGTAGATTTAGACATTTTACTGTATTTATCAAAGATGTGTTTGTTTACTTATTTGGGACCAGTTATTGTAAAATGTTATTTCAAAAACGAAAATTGTAGTTTTTTAGTTTATTTTTTTAAATGGTAAAGGTTACGTTTAAGTAAACTAATAACAATGTAGGATTATAAAAGCTGGCTTTAGGGTTATAGTTCCTATATTTATTTATTTCAGAGTCAACTAACTAACCACCATTTCTTTTATTTAAAAGAAGGCAAAAATTTAAACACATACTGTCCAAATATGGTCGAAAATAGATACAAATTAGAGACTATTTTAAGATAATAACGTACATTTTTATATAAATGCAGGGAATAACAATATGCTGGTGACAGCTCACTTCACTATGGTGGTGACAGCTCACTTCACTATGGTGGTGACAGCTCACTTCACTACGGTGGTGACAGCTCACTTCATTACGATGGTGACAGCTCACTTCACTATGGTAGTGACAGCTCACTTCACTATGGTGATGACAGCTCACTTCACTATGGTGGCGACAGCTCACTTCACTATGGTGGTGACAGCTCACTTCACTATGGTGGTGACAGCTCACTTCACTATGGTAGTGACAGCTCACTTCACTCAAAGTTGACCGATTTGAACCAGGGGATCTCAGGTAACATTTTACAGCAAAGATAATTCTATGATTTTTAATTTTTTTGAATTGGTTAAATTAATCTCTTTATCCTGGTATGGTCATCCCCAATCCGACGTTATTTAAAAACACTTTTGTTTCATCACATACTCTATAAAACACATGAAAAAAACACGTTAGTAGTTAGGTTTTTCGTTAATAATAAATACAAATTAATAATTAACTTTATTAAAATCATAGAACAAAACTATGTACTTTATCCGGGGCCTTTAGATAATAGTTTTTATGGTTAAGTGGGCCCAGCACACAATCATGGCTCGATGAGGTAAAGATCGATCGCAATTGGTAGAGAATAATTAACTACTGATGTGTTCTCTTCCCGAAGATGAACTCATCACCTAACAAAGAAATTGACTAGTTCAATTTTGATAGTAATTATGAAATGGACTTAACATCCGTTCCAGGTATTAATGTTAACCTTAATTTTTCAGAGTGGATTTTAAGTATACACATTACCGTGTTCAGTATTTCAGGAAATATTTTTCAACAAATATAGTTCTGATCCTTTTTTTTATAAATTTTCTATAATCGGGAACAATGTTCGGTTAAAAATAGGGGTTTCTTGAGTCAAAGGCCTAATTGACTGAATTAAAGGCCGTCGTTGTACTGTGGAGGAAGGGAAATTACTGTGAATAAATATATTTGGGTGGGCCCTCCTAGGCAATTCTGGATTGCGCTTTTTTTATAAAAGAGTTTTACTTGTAAAATGTACCCAGCCAAATAGCATAATTCTGATTAAAACATAAGCAGAAGGATCTGATAAATCATTTAAGTAAAGGCTTTCATAGTATTCCACTGGAACATATTTATAGTGTTACATTTATTATTTATATAATCGTTTATTGCCTTAACTTATTAGGGCTAAAAAGTGATATATAGTATTTGTTCTAATAAATTTGACCATATCCTAACTATATTGTTCTTAAAATTAACCTAAACTACCCTCAGCAGTTTAGTCATGCGATATTATTTTAGATCCATCCCATGGCTTTAATAAAATCTATGTTTATGGATAAAGTAGTTTTACAAGGTTTAAGTTAAATATACTTTTATATTTTACCTTATATACCTAATAACTTTTTATGATATAAAAAAGGACCAAATTGATTTTATTTTATTTTTTCTACCTCGAATAAAAGCCAGGGTTGAGCACGTGTAAAGGTAACGAGTCCGGACAAGCTGTCTCACGTCCAGGCCTCACATCTGACGAGAGTTTGTGACCAGCCTAAGCCACTCTTGTGGCTCTACACTGATATATACGTAGTACAGGAAAACAAATTCGCAGTTTAATTTACTAGATTGTGTTCCTTAAAAAAGTAACACTCACTTATTTTAGAAAACATTGTTCAAACATGCTGAAGCTCTAACAAGTCAACGTTTTACGAATTAGATTGTGACTTTACCAGAGACGCTTCATCAGGACCAAGAGGGTTTGATCCATGGGGTATTGATAAAGGTGGCGCTTGGTTTAATAAGAGTTCATCATATTAATATAATTAATAGTTTTTATTATTGGCCATCACTTTTTGGACGACCGACTTTTTTTACTGTAGTACATTTATTTACAGCAATAAAAAATTACAAAGACATTATTTATAGATGGTTGTCGTAGATTAAGGGAATAATTGTTTTCCTATAACTAGTTTTACTTTACCTTTCCATTCGAGTAGAAATATTTGTTATAAAACGATATTAACGTGACAAATGTTTATTTTGATACAGTTTTTAATTATAAAACTGAATGTTTTTACAACAACGGGTGTAATATTGAATATAAATAAATTACCAATACATCATCAACAATAACGATGAAGCTTTTGTCAAACAAAAGTTCATAACATTTTAGTGGCTGTCATTTTCAAGTTGTAGGGTCATGGTAGTTAGGTTTTAGTGACCTAAAAACTACTAAAAGTGCTATTTGATAGGTAAATAAAATTTAAATAATGATCTTAGTTAAAAAGTTTGTTTTTCCTGTTTTTGAAAAAAATATATTTGGAATTCCCCTAACACTTTCTTTGCCAATTATTCTACTAAAATTAATCTAATTATCATAACAATGCACGATGTTCAGGTAATATGTGTATATACTAGTCATACAATTTAATTACATATAACATATAACTTACACGTATTTATTTCCACCTTATCACTGTTTTTTATTTATGATAATATCACTGTTGGTGGTAATTGATTAATGGTTTTTATTGGTTTTTAATGGTTTTTAATGGTGTATATATTCCCACAAACTAAACTTGAGGATGGACACGTTATTTATTATATTTCAGTTTAGTATATCTAACACAGCTGTAACAATTGTAACGGTTATTTTACATTATTCTAGGCTTTAAAAAGTTTTTAATCTGCAATCTAAGTTACAAAGTACTTCCAAACTCAATTTGCATTATGTTATTTCTACTGTGAACGTGTAATAACTAGCTTTCAACATATTTTGAATACTGAATGAACAGTGCATTTTTATGATTATTAGTAGAAAAGAGTATAAATAATGTCATAACCACATGAAGTTCATAATAGGTATCAATACTTTTTTCGAATTTTAGAATATAGGTTTGTATTAATATTTGTAATAGACAATGAAAATCTAAAACATTCTGATTAACTAATATGAGGTAATTAATCACAGGTATCTGCATTACATATGGAGTCGATAGAGTAATTTGTTGGTACAATATCATTCTACCCCCAGGTAATGCTAACCGAGACAACAATATAAAATTGAACATGCAGTAAACACCTAACGTTTACTCCTATTAGTTAAACAGGGTGACCAGAAACAGCTAATATAAATTCATCCACGTTATTCTAAAGGTAAAACTAAACCAAGTTTACCATATAATGTATCTTGCCTACTTATTTGTATAAGTTCTCCGAAATTGTTTAGGAACAAAATATAACTTGTTTTGAACACTAAATGTAGGTGGTCTACAGTACAAATTATTTTGCAATTGGGAGTTCAATAAAACATTTTGTTTAAAAGTGACGGAAGTTGAAAATGATCAATACGAAACATTTAAACAGGTGGGGGTTTGGTTTTTATAATTACCTAAAAATCTAAATATTTCATGAATACGATAAAGATAAATACCCCCGTCGCAGCAAACCTGCGTACTCAGCGAATTTCCAATGACCAAGTTTCATAAAAATATATTCACATATAAGCGATTTTAATTATTGTCCATAAGAATAACATTGGTAATGAGTATGTAGGTTTGCTGAAACAAGGAACAGAAACAATTGGTTTTTATGCAAATATAAATAGAATTTAACTAGGCGAAGCCACATACTAAGTTTCATCAATATGCAATCATAAATAAGCGCTATATAACATTCTTGTTATTCTCCATAAAAATAACATGGGGGCTGAGAAAGCAGGTTTGCTGCAACAAGGAACAGAAAAATGGGTTTTTATATAATTATCAATATAACTTAACCAAGTGAAGCTACATACCAAGTTTTATTAATTTACGTTCATAATTAAGGGAGTCATTACATTTTACTTATTCTCCATAAGAATAACATGGGGGCTGAGTACGCAGGTTTGCTGCTACGGGAAAAATCAACAAAAATCAATTTTTTGTGCAAATATCAATATAACAGTACTACGTGAAGCCACATACCAAGTTTCATCAACATACATTCATAAATAATCGAGATATCAAATTTTATTTATTCTCCAAAAGGATAACATTGGACAACGTACTGTGTTTAGCACTTTGAATATCTCTTTAACGGTTGGGCGTAGAATCACAATTTAAACACCAAAATTATTTTTTTGTGGAACTGAACAGATTTGTAAAAGCAAATGTGAAGTTTACATTAAAGTAAACTAAGGAAAAGCCAAAAACCTTTTTCCCATAAGATTAACATGGGAGATTTTATGAGCAGGTTTTTTTGGATTTTCTCCGCAACCACTTAACCTAGGATAATAATTCAAAATACTGAATTATTTGTTTATCTAAGCTCTATAACATGGTCAAAATCAAAATTAAGTTTTTTTTAAATTGTAGGGTGAAAAATGCAAAAAAAGATTTTTGGAAAATTTAAAACCCCCATAAACCCCCCTTCCCATGGTCAGATTTTTCTGGTTTTCGAACTTAAAGTCATGAATGTCATTTTACACATTTGAGCCAAATTTCATCAAAATCGGACGTTTTTTACTCAAGTTATCGTGTTAACGGATATATATATATATATAAATTTGAACAAATAGTGTTTTTGGCATCTGGGGACCTAAAACAAAAAGTTATCGTGGTCTCGGGCTTAAGTCTTACCATGAGACCTCCGGTAATAGCTTCTTCCCTATAGGGGAAATTCGCTAAAAATACGTAAAAGGTACGTAAAAGGTATGTAAAAGGTATATCTATACAAAAAGCCCCGTCACAGCAAACCTGCATAATCAGCGAATTTCCATTAAATATTTATGACTTAATAAGACCTAAGCCACTTACCAGGATTCATAAGAAATATATTCATAAATAAGCGATATTAAAAATATTAATTATTCTCCATAAGAATAACATTGGGGATGAATACGCAGGTTTGCTGCAACAAGGAACAAAAAAATGGGGTTTCATGCAAATATTAATATAACTAATCTAAGCGAAGTCAAATGCCAAATTTCACCATATACATTCATAAATAAGCGATATATAACATTATAATTATTCTACTTTAGAATAACATAGGGACCGAGTACCTAGGTTTGCTGCTACAGGAACCATAGCAGAAAAATTGTTTTTTGTACAAAAAACAAACCAGAACCAGACGAAGCCATATAACAATTTCGTCAGTTTATGTACATAAATAAGCAAGATATATATTTTTATATTTTTCTCTGTAAGAATAACATTAGACAACGTACTGAGTTTAGCACTTTCAATATCTCAGTAACCAATTGACGTAGAGCACTGATCAAAATACCAAATTTTTTAAGCTGAAATAAATGGTATAAATTAAAATTTTATTTAAATAAAAATTACATGTGGAAACCCCAAAAAAACCATTTTTGGGGTACAAAATCTCCCAAAAACCTCTCTTCGGATGGTGCGATTCGTCTGGTTTTCGAACTCGTTCAAATAAATGGTACTTTACACATTGGTACCAAATTTCGTTAATATCGGACCATTTTTACGAGAGTTATCGTGCTTACGTACACATAAATATATTTATAAATTATATATATATATATATATAAATGTGTGATGTGTTTTTGTCATCTGGGGACCTCAAAACGAAAAGTTATCATGGTCTCGGGCTGAAGTCTTACCATGAGACCTACGGTAATAGCTTCTTCCCTGTAGTGGGAATTCGCTAATATGATATAATAGTTTATTGACCAACTAAAACGTGTTGGTCAATAGCGGTGCTACAGATTATCACATTTGTGACGTAGCCCTACATTTTATCATGCAATTCTAATGTTCTCCGTTATCACCGACTAAATCATAAAAAAAAATTCATAATTGAAATTGCCTTTAAATTGGCCATGATATTTGTGAATAGCTTAATATATTAATTTTTAATATTTATAATTAAAAAAGAAACTTTTAGCAAATAAAGTTTTTAAAAGGAATATTTTAGAAACCCTTTATTTTATAGAAATTTGTAAACCACTTTCAAACATGTTAGAACCAGTTTTAATAATATTTTTACCAAACCGTTCAGTGATAGTAATGATTTTGTAAACATAACATATTAGTACAATTATTAGAGGCCGAAAAGGTTGGGTTACCTTGCAAAACGTACGGTACTGCTGAATTGTTTATATGTTGTTTAGGTTGGTATTGACAAGTGTCAATCCACACCCTGTGCTCCCACCTTGAAAAAACCAACGAAAATGTGCACATTTCTCAGTTGTTTGGCTTGATCTCCGTTACCAAACGTTATATTGCATACTACGTAATTACAAATATTGTTGTCCAGAAAATATCATACAATATTTGTATGCAACTATTATATCTACTATACATATCAACAGAGTTATGATTCTTTGAAAAACGACAAAAGTCATAGAATTGTCCAAATTTACAGTTTGTTTTTATTTAAAATTTTAATAACATGGCTAAACGGGTAGGTTTAGGAAATAAATATCAAGTATTAAAACGTTTTAAAATTACATTTCATGTCTCATCCAAGAGTAAAATGAGGAATATTTCATAAGACAAATTTAATTGGCTGCCATATTGAAAAATGGTGGTAAATTTTTTAAATCAGGATGCTCCTATTGCTTTATGAGGTAGAAAATGTAATTTTAAGATTGTTTTATTATTGATGTTTATTTCATAAACCAAACTTTTAGCCATGTCACTTAAATGTAAAGTCAAAACAAACGCTAATTTTTTTAACTTTACGAATTTTGTCGTTTTGCAAAGGATAAAAGTCGTTATTCATAGCTTTGTTGATATTTATAGTACATATAGTTATCACATACAAATATTGTAGGAAATGTCGTGGCTAACAATATTTGTAATAAAGTAGTTTGCGATAAAACGTTAGTTAACTGATATATAGCAAAGAACTAGAAAATGTGCCAATTTTCGTTAGTTTTTCCAAGATGGCGGCGGGAGCATTGGGTGAGGAGTGAGAGAAACTTGGTTTTTAAATGTAACTACGAAACCTAAACAACATATAAAATATTCAGTATTATCACACCTTTTTCAGATTGAAACTTCTCTATTGATATGTAGATACATGGACAGAAATCTGGATGTAAGATACATTATTAGGTAAATTTGGTTTGTACTTACCTATTAAATAATCTGGTGACATTTAGGTTTGTAGTTTTCACTGCATATTAAATTTAATATGTATAAATAATGAATAACTATTAGCTTTTATTGTTATATATTTCTGCCTTAATTTAGTCCACATAATCTCAACTATAATTCATTTACAACCTTTTGATCACTGAAAAGCAGTTTAACGCAATATATGTGCTTTATTTCTGAGTAAAAGTACAGGGGTAAAAAGTAACATAATTTTCTTTCAAACTCCTTCAGATTTCGGTAAAGACTGATCGATTATATGACAAAGTTGGACAGCCTGGAAGTTAATACCCGACCTCAACCTCTTTTAATAGTGTATATCTTTTGTGCCTGTCCAAAATTGCAGCATCAAAACTAAACATAGTGGATCATCTAATGTTTTAAAATTTACGGAATGAAACCATTATGAGCATTCCATTAAAAATGTAGTTTTATGTTTAGTTAAGTCATCAAGAGATAAGTATTTGAAACCTTATTAGGTTTGTGAGGTGATATAATATCACAGAAAGAGAATATCCACAAGATTTTAAAATCGGTTTATTAAATTATACTGTAAAGCTGGGTTTTCCTAGGCCCGGAACCTTTCGGCAGCAGAGAGCGGAACGCGGAGAGCGGAGAACGCTGGCCTCTCCTCATCACGTAATCAATTCCAAGGTGCGGCGCGGAACAATTCCGCTGTCTAGGAAAACAGCGCCATTTAGAACTGAGAACATTTTGAACACTGAGAAGAATAAACGTATTTGAAACTAACCAGTTGAACTTAGCTAATAAATCAATATTTACAAATCTTTTCATAGTGAATTTATTGGTTTTCAAAATTAAGTTTTGCTAAACCGATTTGCTCCAGTTATATATTTTAGTGGTGCCTACTGCTAATACCCCGTTAAGTCTAAACTATATGTATATATTTTTTTATATTATATTTCGAATGTATTTGTTTAGTTGTAGATAATGTTTTTACGGAATTGAATATAGTAAATTGTTTTAATTTTGAAAAATAACAAATACTACCTTTATTTTCTAAATATTTTATTGAATACAAGTAGTAAGTAACGAGTATTTTATGTAAGAACGTTATTAATCCTTAAAATAATGTAAATAATTATTACTATCTCTATTTTTGTTACAATACAATTGAGATTTAATTTACTATTGTTTACGAAAAGTGTGTTATGAAAGGAATAAGTGTTATTTTTTATTCTTTACAAGTATTGAGGAACTGTTGGTTTGTTAAAATAATAAAAACATAAGGGGATTATAGTAATTATTGGTTTGAAAAGAACTCTTTAGTATAATTTTTTAAGTTTTACAAAACTTATGAGGACGCAAACATAAATAAAACTATACGCTCCTTAAGAATTAATTTTGACTTAAAAATAAAATCAAACATATCATAAAATTCTACTTTTTTAACTTAAACAGAACATATTCTAAACTATACACTTTACGTAAAATATAGAACCCACATTTATGTTAAAATTAACCTCTCCTACTAGCGAACAAATCGGTTTGTTACTACAGACCTAGGTTTCGTGGCTGCCATGAAGAGGGCTAGTTGAGTTGGTTGAACAAAAATATTTTAATTCAAACCTACCGCAGATTCAAGCTAATTCAAATTACTGTAAATTAAAATAAATATATTCTACGGTTATAAAGTTTTAAATTTGAATGTTCCAATCTAACAATACCGAATATAGTGGCAAATGTTAATTTTTCTTCAATAATATGTTAAAAACTTCTGCTACATTTTCGTTGTATAAAATATACATTCACACATAGTACTTGACATGACGGTCTTATGTAAGCCCGTTCATTTATAATAACTAAAATATAATTCAAATTTTCTTAACAGTTTTTACTAAATACAATGTATTAAATATTTTTGTTCACTGTAAATAAGTGTTATGACTATGTAAACAAATGAAATAACCAAAAACCAGAAGGTTTAAAGTAAAGTTAAAGTTCTCAGATAAACAGATTTACTAAAATAATTCAGAAAGTTAAGTCAACAAAAATTTAAGAATTAAATAAGATTAAAATAGTTACATGTTATTCCTCTTAATAAATATTTAAGTCTTTACCCACTACTTCATTAAATAAGTGGTTTAAGATTGTTAGGTAACATTAAATTATCACAATTCTATTTCGAAATTATTGTATTATCCGATTTCTATGTTATTATTATCATAATATCAATAATGCATAAAACAAAAGTCATAACTGTACCAAAGAGTATAACTAATTCCTTGTTCGCTTGATTTTCATTGATACAAAAAGGACGTTGAAAGGACAGCAACACAGTACAACCCACAATTAGTCAATAATTTGAAAATTAATAAAACTATATGTTTTCCAAACAAATAATTGTTTAGATTACTAAATAACTTGAGTAAAGAGCAAACGCATATCTAATAAGGGAAGAGTTAGAAGTGCACAAACAAACTTTATATTGTTTTATTTCATCTATAACTTTATAAGTTGTGCCTGTTACATGTGTTTACATTACATGTATTAGTTATGTATTAATATCAGTATAATTTGATTCAACTTCGTTACAGAGAACGCTTATTATTTCCTGCACAGTGACACGACCAGTTTAAACTGTGGTAATAGTGTCTGCAACCTCTAATTACAACGGGACTCACCAATTACAAGTGTCGTAGAAGTGTGAGGACTAATTAATTCAAGTACTAAACTTGTTGCACAAAAGTTTTTGTATTGGTGACGCAATTTGTTTAACAATACAGGATAGTTACTTAAAGATAAATCGGGTACATCGTCTTCCTTATTTTGGTGCACTTACAAAAAAAGATTGGTGAAATAGATATTGTTAAATAAAACGTTCAAGCTTTATGCTGGCTGTTTAAAAAGGTCTTCTGCTGAATAAAAGTAGTAGATTGTATTGGAAAAAGTATGAACAGCGTGATAATGTTTGACACCTTCCTTTAATATTTTGAAACATGTAACGTAATGTACATAATGAAAACCTAATACAAATTGTGAAACACGACATAATTCCGAGAAAATATTTTGCCAATAAAATAATATACCAAAAGCTTTGGTGTTTTCTAATGTAGAACACACTTGTATATATACTATTTATAAAACAATTGATTGACGAACGTATTGACTTACCAAGCTTCTAAATTCTCATATTGGCGTCTTAATAACCAAATGCATAGACGTTAATCCAGTTCAGTAAAACTAAACGCGATGTGAATATAAAATATTGTTTTCTATCCCCTTTTCAGTAGCATTTAGAAAACGTATTGTTAAGCTTTATTAACCAAAGCAATCCTGGGTTGTATAACGCTTTTAACGAAAGCTGTCCAAACCCACGCTGTTATATACCTGGGTTTTGCCTGTTACATACTACCTATACTGACTCTTTGTCCTAGGTCCAAGGCACTAGCCATACGATTTGCAAGTTGCCCGACCCAAATAAAACCCTCCCCACTGTGGTTGATGAAACTAGGTTTATGAGATTTGATCAATTGTTTTGTAATAACGGCAACAACTATATACGATAAATATTGCTTACACTATGTTGAAGAGCAACGTAATAAAACTTGACTTAAAATCTTAATGGGAATTACCTCGTTATACTCATGTCCCCCTGGTCCTGATGTTCTATCTAGTTTATGTGTTTACTATTATTTTGTGGAAAAGTAATGAATTAACCACTATTTGTTTCTCAAGAACAAATAAGAATAATGTACTGATTCAAATAAATTATATGTACAGTAGTACAGTCACAACTCGAGATACATTTAGATCAGAGACGCAAGAGTTATCAGCTGTCTCCTGCGTCACTTTGTGGTTTACAAAGCGCTATCTAGAAAGGTTCATTCAAACTCGATTAGTCAAGTCATTCTGTGATTCTGCTTTACCTGTCATTTCCAAATTCTATATCTGGGTTGTTGCACATTGTTACACCCACTAAAGTAACAACTGGGATCATACTATATCACTTATTAAGATGCCCTCAAAAATCATCGTTTCTATACAAATCGTAATTAATTATGGCCATGTAGATTGAAGGAAGTGCAATGTGTAGCCCTGTTCTTGACTAAAGCAGACTAATTTTTTACCCAATTAGTAATTATCTTTAATTAATAACCGATATGCAAATGGTAATGGATCCAATTGCAAGTCAACACAGTTAATTTGTTTGGCTCAGGATAAATCTGACGAAACTCAGATTGACTCAAGGTTACTCATAGGACTAATACTTTAGCAGCCAATTAATGCTGTACACCTTCGGGAGGTATTATAGACTAGATCATAATTACTAAAAAAAATTAAATAAGTTTAGTCTCGTAAATAATGTATTTTATATGTTTTGACTCGATCGTACAGTAGTTAAGCTGTATTACTGAAACAAGACAATCTATTTATAATGTGAAGGTGGCGAAACTGTTAATAACTAGTTGTCAGAGAACACGTGGGGGAGGGGTGAAGTGTTGGGGGCTCTCATTATCGAGCACACTTCATTACGAAGGTGGTCACTTGTAGGGGGAGGGGGGCACTTGTTGAGTCGTGGTGGGCGGGGGTGGCGGTGGCGGCGGCGCAGCGCTCGTGTAGTATGCTGGCGGACCCCGTAGTGATTGTGGCTCAGCGCGCTCAATTTTGTTGTCACTCGGTATCTCTTATAATAATGTAGTGTGCGAAGCGTGAGTGTTTACAATGGATTGCTTGTGTGCCATAAGAATGACCGAGTTAAAAACTGCTTAAACATTGTTTCTGCCGGCGTGCTTCAATTAGGTCAGTGGGACGAGTGATTCATTATCGCAATATTTAATTTTCATAATTGTTATTCTATTTTGTGGGGTGATTACAACTTGTTTATCAGACAGTTAAAAGCTATAGTTATTATGATCAGCACAACATAACGTGCACTGTTATTTAGTTGTGATAATACATGTTCTGAGTCACACTGATTGTCTTAGATTATATGTCGATTACTCACAACTCGCCTACTGAGTATATTTTTTAATATATTGAACTTCAAATACCTATTGCATAACTGTTTAATAGAAAGGGTTTCTATATTAATTGTTTAATATTAACATTCTTACAAATTACCTAGCTAACATTAATTATATAACATTGCATTAATTATATAAACAGCTACAACTTTTATGTAACTTAGGCCATTTCCCAATCGTGTATGTGCCATTAGTCGCTAAGTATTAAAATTTCAATACTGTCATTTTCTGTCTGCCGTACAAATGTAAAATATAGATTATATACGTTATAAGCCATACTAAAATAGAAGCTATCTCATCTAATTTTGTTGTTTATTTCGTCTATAATTTGTATTTAGATGTATTTATACTTAAATAAAAAGTTTTTCCTTTGCTTTAAATGGTGTCCCGAGTAAAAAGCTTGAAATGGTAAGTTTACTCACACATACGCAATTTAGCATTCAATAGGTTTATTTACTGTGAACTTTGAAAATGTTTGATGATAAGAGTGTAAACCAATTAGTATTTTGAGATAGCAAAGCTACTATGTCACAATAAAGGATAAGGTTATTTGATAAGTAATCTACGAGTACAAAATACAACATCATACTGTATTCTCTTTATTTAATGATAATTATTTAGTTTTACTTTAAAAACGTGAATATATTAAAAGTCAAATACGAGTCACCTTCTACAATTAGCCTCACAAGTGGGACAATAAGCAACTCACATATTCTAAGAGATGACTAAGAGACTAAGAGTATGTATTCATCGATTGATATTACGTAATAATTCTATATTTTGGGTTCAGTTGTAAAAAATTGGCTTTTTATTAAAAACTGTATATTATTTAAATTTAGAACGGGCACTGCAAAATGAAAGCTCTTTGTGAGCCTATCAATTATGAAGCCGTCGCGTCGCGAAATTATTTTGCCCTCATTTTTCAGATTCAGAGGTATTTAATTATTTAAAGTATTTTATTTGACCTAAGAGTAAAAACTGCATTAAAAATAATTATAGAAAGCCTTCATTCGCAATATTTTATGAATCTCAATTCTTACAAAACATGTTGTTCTTATTCAGTTAGCTGCTAAGCAATGTGTGGCACTGAGCTAGAGAACATCCTTCGCATAGTGCATTGTCATGTGCGTCTGCTGTACGTCCCTGACAACTATCTTGTTGGCTAAACAAATCCTATACGACTCTAAACCTTCATGTAAAAGTATGTTTTATAACGCCCATAAAAAAATACTACAGCTTAATATAAAGTCATTAAAATTACTATCTGACAGGTGGTAAGGTACCATTTGATAGATATTGCATTTTCATTGAATAAACCCAGCGCACTATGAACATTTACAATCGAATCAAATGAAAAACCTGATGCATTACACTTTCCATGATTAAATTTTTTCAGATTTTCTACCGCCTCAGACCTTATGAAAATGTCAAATTTGACATATGATAAGTATAGGCTACTGAATCCGAAATTTATTCGGGTTTTTATCATAAATAAGATTAAGGTATAACAGAAAATAGTTTTAGAATTATTTTTAATTAATACGTACTTTCAACTCATTATTGAGGTTGAAATCATTCTCCCATCCCAACATATTTTCCTTCGGTTTAGTGCAGGTACAACACGCTCCTGAGGTTTTCAAAATAAAAAAAACTTTTTGAGGACATTGAAGTAACAGGTTCTGTTGGTCAGGCGAAAGTTGAGACGAAAATCTGGAACTAACCGGAGGTAGGTGTTACGCTTCCGTTGATGTACAGTACTGTAATAAAATACCCCCGTCGCAGCAAACCTGCCTCAGCGAATTTAAAATCTATATTTATATATGTGTGTCTTACCACGAGATTAAGCCACTTAGCAATTTCATAAAAATGCATTCATAAATAACTAATGTATAACATGTTATTTAAGCTTCGCGTACATAAATGCATTTATCATTAGGGCAGGTTTGCTGGAACGAAGAAGATTTTTAATGTGTTTTATGCAATTATCAATAACTAACTCAACCAGGTGAAGTTATACCAAGTTTCATTAATTATTTAGGTTCATAATTAAGGAAGATGTGAATCTTCTCTTATTCTACTTAAGAATAACATTAGAGCTAAGTATGCAGGTTTGCTGTTTCGGGGACGGTAAAAAAGATTTTTATGCAAATATCAGTAGACCACCAGTATATGAAACCACATACCAAGTTTCATCAATATACATTAGCAAATAATCGAGGTAGGCCTATACATTTGTATTTATTCTCTATAAGAATAACATTGGACAACGTACTGCGTTTAGCACTTTGCATATCTCTGCAATAGTTAGACGTAGAACAACAATTTAAACAGCAAAGTGATTGTTTTGCAGAGCTGGAAGAAACCCATTTGTGAAAATAAATGTGATTATTTCAGTAAAATTAACTGAGGAAAAGTTAAGAGCCTTTTTCCCATAAGATTAACATGGGAAATTTTATGAACACGATTTTGGATTTCCTCCACAACCACCAGGAGCGTGTTTCCTCCACCTCAGGAGCGTGTTGTACCTGCACTAAACCGAAGGAAAATATGTTGGGATGGGAGAATGATTTCAACCTCAATAATGAGTTGAAAGTACGTATTAATTAAAAATAATTCTAAAACTATTTTCTGTTATACCTTAATGATTCAAAAGACCAAATTATTTTTTAAAGCTCTATAAAATAGTCAAAACCAAAATTTAGTTTTAAAGTCGTCCAGTAAAAAATTCAAAAAACTCATTTTTGATAATTGTAGTTGTAACGTCATTCGTAATTCTTTAGTCTAAATATACTATATATCATGCTTTCTATTCAACTCTGGTTCTTATGGTCATAATTTCAATATGACCGCCGTCTCCAGTGCCCTCTTAAAGTGTACGAAGATGAAAATTTCAACAAAATTACAAGACTTAGCTTATAACACGATCGTTTTACCCTAATGAAGGTTTTAAGGGGGTTTGACTTTGTTTTCACTGCCGGAAGCATATTTTATTGTTATTTGAAAATCTAATTATTAGGTTAAACCTATTTTTTTAACTTGTTACCACATTAAAATAAACACTAGCCATATCCTCATTTCATGTCCAATACTCGCAAACCATAGTCAGAATTAGACACATACTAAGTAAGTATGTCAGTATTACCACGAACGACGAACCACAAAGTGTATTTACTTCACTATATTAAATTAAAACTTCGAATTACTAGCTCTAACTACTATTTTACCTAATTATTGATATACTCATATAATTATAATCCCCCAGTAACAAGTTTTATCGCTCAACTAACTATTCTCACAAATTAATTCCTCTGCTGTTGAGATAAATAATTGTCTAATCTTTTAAACTTATTAATTATTTACCTGCAAGTATAACTCATGACACATAAGTAAGACACATGAGGAAAGAACGTGATATTGTTTTAGTACAATCATCTTCGAAACTCAGGCTTTTAATGTTCAGAAAAAGGCATTCCCATATGATAATATGATTCGGATGAATACTATTCGTAAACAATTAATGAACCTTCGTGTTCACTTTAAGATACACCATGTTCAAAAGACAAATACAAGATACAAGATGATAAAATAAAACCCCTAGTAATAATTCATGTAGTATTAAGCTTGACCATCTTTATTTGAAATAAATCAAAAACGGATAGATGATATGGTGGTGGTTTGATTAGCGTGAATGGTGTAAAACAGCTAAAACCTCCACTAACACCTTTCAAAATGCAAACCAATCAGCTCGTGAAGAAGTGACTATGAATTGATTACGAACTCTATCTGAAGTTCCGCGAGTTGTAATTCTTATTAAACTGGATTATAAACATTCTGACTATCATTGTCTTTGATATACAAGTTTGGTAAACAAATATTGTTATTATACTGTGCTTAATTTACTTACACTGTTTTGTACATTCTCCTAACAGGACATGACAAACCTTATGCCATATAGAAAAATAATATTTTAGGTGCATAAATGTTTTCCTTATTTTTACGAGAAAAATATACAAAATAATTAAAGTAGAAAGAATATAAACACAAACACTACAGAATGGTGCATTGTTGAGTTGAAATATTATTGCATACTTACGATAACCGCACAAGTGTTTAGATACTTTTCATTTTACTCCTAATTTCATAATCAAGTTCAAAAACCCATTTACCACACGAACACGTGCTAATTGGTGAGCATGTTTGCATAGCAATAACGACCGCTCTCTGTAGATGGGGTTGCAAACAAATAAACATTAAAACTTGTATCGTTACTTAACAAATAACAGAAGCTGGTTTTATATAGTGTAATTCCTTTTTTATACTTTATATCACCCAATTCCCAGTCAGTTTTGTCGAAACATTTTTATGGAAAACGTAGGATTTATTTCTGCATGCACTTTTTTTCAAACTAAATACTGAAAAAGTTATAATACCTGATTTAAAGGTAATACTAGTAGCTCTTCTTTAATAAACAATTAATATATATATATATATATATATATATATATAAAATACATAATATAACCAGCATCAACTACTCGTATGTTTAAGTGTCAAACCAATTATTTTTTTCTTTTTAACCCATGCCTTGTCAATTGTTTTATAAATTGTACGTTATTAAAAACAACACTTGTTTATATTCATTTAGCTGAAACTGCAGATTTATAATAGCACCTCTAACTCACATTTTATAATGGTTTTGCCTAAGTTTTCCCTTATATTTCCTCAACAATAATCAATTGGAAGAGGTTTTTGAACCACGCTTTTAGGTCTCTCTCCTTGAAAATGCCCATTACTGGTAAGCATCTTTATATCATATACTCTATCCTACATATTTGATAATTATTAATTTCTGAAATCACTTACCTTAAATTCCTAACTTTTGTTTCTAATGTGCATGTGTTTTGTTTTGTCTCATCGCAGGCAACATTCCCAAATTTATTATTTTTCCCAAATTAAACAATCTGTAAAACAACGGTGTCAATTGATAATTTTAATTCTGTCAGGGTTAGAGTCTGTCCTACTTATTGCCTTCAACTAATTTTTTTTTCATTATATCCAAAACTGATACAATATACTGTATAATTAAACAAAATGGCCAAAATAACCAACTATTATTTTTGATTTCCGATTTATATTTGTCTGGAAAAAGGTATTATTAACAATAATTTCAAATATTTAAAAAATGTATTTTAAAATTTGTTAGAAGATATTAAGTCGATAAACAAAGTTTATTCAAAACTTGATTTACAACGTGTAGTGGAGGAATCAAATTAAATTGTATTTATAATAACACGAATTTATTTTAAACTTATTATTCATATAAAGTTAATAATAATAAACTAGCACTTAAGCTACATAATAAGCAATATCATACATACAGTGGTTTTGATGATAACAAAACTAAGAATCAGTAAACTGAAGGAAATAATAACTTTAATTTAATTCATGAACTGGTAAGAACATAAAGAGGCAACGTAGTTGACAATCACTTTATTCGGGCAGGGAATAAAGATGTTTTTTGGTACTACACGTCCTTAGGCCTTTGGTTTGTCAAATTAGGATGTTATTTAGTTTAATTTATTGATACAAAAATGCTACAAAACAAGTTATTAACCCAATTACAAAGTAGCATTATTACTAACATTCATTTTTAGGGATTTTTCCTTCAAGTCCAGTTTCATAAAGCACTACTCAATGTCTTCCAAGATACTAATGAAACATCATGCACATGACACATGCAATCTACTATTCATGCATAACTTCAAAGTTTTAAACTATACACGACAAATAAATAAATACATTAAATTTAATCACTCCATACTATACAAATTAGTTAGAGGTAACGTTCAATCTAAATCCCAAAACTTAACATATATATTATACAATAAGATACCCCTAATCTAATAAATATTGTAAAATTTGTTTTCTAAATTTGCTGAGTGAATCTTTAAATATATTAACGTTTTTTTCAATGCATTATAAATTCTTCCCATAATATTTAGTGGGGAGTTGAGTCCTAAATTCGTTCGAGAGTAGTGGGGGGAGGATAAAGACGACAACGGGAACTGTGCTGCGGCACATTGAACTGTAGTTTAGATAAGAGTGTTATGTTATCAAGCGCACCACCAAACAGCTGATGCAGGTAAACCAACATAGCGATCCGCCACCGCTTGTGTAGAGAGTCCAGTTCAAATATAGATAAGAGCTCAGAATAGGGAATGACTGTTGAGTAATGACCAGATCCTTTGAAATATTAGAATCTTAAAAACCTTTTTTGAACATTCTCAATTAGATCAAAAGAGTAAGCATAATACAGATTCCAAACAACTGAACCAAATTCAAATCTGGATCGCACCAAAGTACAATTAAGAAGCTTGATGACATCAACATTTTTCATAAAATTACTTGACCTACGAATGAAGCCCATAATTGAAATGCAGATTTACACATAAATAACACATGATCAACAAAATAAAATTTGTCATAAAACATTATACCTAAGGGGTTAATGACGTTATTTTATACCAACATTGTGCCATCTATCCTGTAGTTAAAAAAAACGAAATTGCCCTCAGGCTTCCTGGAAAAAACAAAACAGAACATTTATTAATAGGAAATTTAAAATTGAGTTCACTCCCTTAAACATCCAGGTCATCTTGAAGATTTGAGCATCAGAAACGTTCTTTATGTTTGTGAAGATTGTTAAGTCATCAGCATAAAGAAGAAACTTACAATTACGTATTAGTGTTACAATGTCATTTATGAAGATTATGAACAAAAGGGGCTCCCAATTTGAGCCCTTTGGAACCCCGGCACCTGCATGAAATTCAGAAGACAAAAAACACTAAAAGAATATGAGTTCTATTGTACAAGTATGACGACAAACATTTGATTAGAGAAGCAGAAATACCAAATGAATTTAACTTGGATAGAAGTGAACTATCACTAACCTTATCAATTGCTTTCTCGAAATCCTTATAAATCACATCCACCTGTCCACCTCTATCCAAATTTGAAATACAATAATCAGAAAAATGTAGTAAATAAGAAACAATGGATCGACCAGGAAAAAACCATGCTGATGAG
Source organism: Allygus modestus (assembly GCA_963675035.1). NCBI lineage: Eukaryota > Metazoa > Arthropoda > Insecta > Hemiptera > Cicadellidae > Allygus > Allygus modestus. The sequence continues at coordinate 227,671,039 of OY776111.1, forward strand.
GACTGACAAAATTTCTTACATGTGAAAGCTATTGTGGAGAGTAGATTCAAAAACCTTTGCAGGTGTTGATAAAACAGAAACTGGCCTGTAATTCCTGATGTCCGACCTCTGATCTTTCTTAAAGTAGGTCTCTTGATCTCTTCCAGACGGTCGGAAAAAAAACAATTTTCAACTGACAAATTAAAATACTAAGTAAAGACAAAACAAAAAACTCAGTACATGCTTTTAAAAAATAAGAGGGTAAACTGTCCGGTCCCACAGATCTCTTCGGTTTTAATTTTTTAGCGCTGAGAACACATCAGAGTGGGTGACGGCGGCAAGTGTTATGGTGGGCAGTCCTGGCAACGCCGTAGAGCTGACAGGACTTATACACAGAGCAAAAGTAACTCGCAAGTCGGTCCGCTATCTGTGCTTCCCCCTCCACCTCCTCACCATCCATATACATTGTTAAAGGATTTACATTAGCCACTCTCAACTTTTTAATTATATTCCAAAAAGATTTCGGATCTTTTTTACTTTCTCCCCCTATACATAGTATATGGAGAAAGTATTGTTTTCGTAAATATTTTCGAATTTGAGTTGTTAGTGGAAATATTCGTTTTGGTGCTCCCTGAACCCAAAAAAGTGGTTTTTACGTGATGTCTGTCTGTGTGTGTGTGTGTGTGTGTCCGTGTGTGTGTGTGTGTGTGTGTGTGTGTCTGTGTGGATGTGTACAGAGCTAGAGCCCTAACCTATAGGCCGATTTTTATGAAATTTGGTATGTAGGTACTAATCCACGATATCCCCAGGCGTTTTTTTCATTTTTTTGAATTTTTGATTTTTAAGGGTAATTATCCCCCAAAAACCGCCAAAAAACATGAAAAATCCAAATTTCTCAAAAACGGCTCTAACGATTTTGATTAAACTTTAGTGGTTTGTAGAACTTTAGGTTTCCAACAAAATGACACCACCCGCATTTCTGGAAAAATTCGGGTTCAGAAATTACAGGACTTAAAACATCCAAAATTCAGTTTTTTGGATTTTTCATAAAAAATCATAAATGTTAAAAAATATTACTATTCACCATTAAAAAGAGCTCAAAAAACTAAATAAATTGGTATTTTAAATTACTATTCTACGATTGCTAGTTGCGGAGAAAATTGAAATTTTCATTTAGCAGTAAACGCAGTACGTTGTCCAATGTTATTCTTATGGGGAATACAAAAATAACTATTTCTCTCTTATTTACTGATCAATTTCATTAAAATTTGATATGCAGGTCAAGTTAGCATTGACCAACAGATCATGTTCGAAATGTGTTGCTATTTAACCCTGGGGGGGGGGCAAGGGGGCATTTCCCCTCTCAAAACCACTGTGTGTAGCAACGGACTCTATAGTGCCTCCCAAAAAGGGATTTGGATGGATATTTCTGAAAATAACTATTTTAGACAATTTTCTATACATTTATCTAAACTTCATATTCTATATTTAGTAAATAACAAATGTTTTTGTCATTAAAGTTTGGCTTAAAGGGAGAAAGTATGTGTCAGTTTCCTGATACCGTTTATTTATATTATTTTCAGCAAGACGTACCGGTACGTAATTTGTATAAGCATTTTTATATTTATTCTAGTACGAACCTCCTTGCACTCATTGAAATCACAAGTCATTCTGTACTTTAAATATCTTCGCGTAGCATAATTTTTACGTCTAATTGAATAAATTATGTTATTATCAAACAAGGGAGGATACTCATGCTTAGTTTTCATTGAAATAGGTGCACACTGGCTAGCTAGATCATTTACTTCACTATAAAAATAATCGACTGCATCATCCATGTTACTAATGTTATATAAATTATTCCAATCCAAAGCTCTAAAACAATTATACAATTTTCAAAAATCAGCCTTTTTATAATTGAAGGATGGAGAGCCAGATACAGGAATGTTATTGACTGCTTCATAATTATTAAAAGTAATACAGAGGGGAGGATAGTACTTATCAACTTTTACTTGCGGACAAAGTTCTTTCTTTACATTCAAAGCACTATCAGATATAACTAGATCTAAAGTTTTGCCGTACTCATTAAATACATTTTTTTTCTTAGTCAAATTAACTTTTTTTATAAAAAACAATAAATGTTTACAGATTTCACTCCCAGAATGAAGATTATAATTAACTCCAGTAATAGGCAAATTAAAATCACCCAGAACTAATAATATTTCATTCCTCATTTTACAACTCTCTAATTTGCTGAAATAGTATATTTCACTACTAGTCACGAAATAGGACTTTTGTGACGAGCAGTGAACGATACTTTTCATCACGATGCAAATAAACACATTAAACTTAAACAAAAATTATCTAATATTTCATAGTCTAGTAGTTTTGTATAAGTAAACACAACACGGTTTTACAATTCATTTTAGTGTTAAAGTCAGCTGTTTGAATACAGAATCGTCAAAAATAAAGAAATCACACTGGTGCTCCTGTTAAGTAAAACGGGAACTTCAATTGTTTAGGACAGGCGAAGTTTTGTTTGGGACAGGTAAAGTAATGTTTAGGACAGGTAAAGTCAGCTGATCATTGTTTGTTTTGGTGTATGGAAATCGACGATTTTCGAAGATCTCAGTTTATATGGTAATGGGATATTTTCGAATTAGGAGTGATGAAAACAGCATTATATTCAAACAATGATAAGCTTGAAGGGAAGTAAACAACATAAACAATTAATATTTGTGTTTCAAAAACTCCATTGTCACCCATACTTTTTCACCTTCAGTTTCTAAACTGAAAAGCCTGTTTACCCTAATATTACTTCCCACAACAATCAACACTCCCCCACCCCTAGACATTCCTAGACATTTTGGACAATTGACTTGGCGGTGAACCAGATAATTATTTGTGAATAATTCTGTATTGTAAACTGAATCATTCAACCACGTTTCTGTAAATGCTGCTATGTCCCAGTCACACCCTAAAATGTTACACCTAAAATCAGTTGTTTTTGACCTTAACCCCCTAACATTTTTATAATAAACATGCACTATTTTATCCTTACTTACTTGGCCAAATTATTAAAACTAGTCGACAATAATAAATAGTGCGTGCAAATAAATAACAGAAATAAACAAATGGATATATGTGCAATATCAAATGATCTGATATTTCATAGTCTAGTAGTTTTGTATAAGTAAACACAACACGGTTTTACAATTCATTTTAGTGTTAAAGTCAGCTGTTTGAACACAGAATCGTCAAAAATAAAGAAATCACACTGGTGCTCCTGTTAAGTAAAACGGGAACTTCAATTGTTTAGGACAGGCGAAGTTTTGTTTGGGACAGGTAAAGTAATGTTTAGGACAGGTAAAGTCAGCTGATCATTGTTTGTTTTGGTGTATGGAAATCGACGATTTTCGAAGATCTCAGTTTGTATGGTAATGGGATATTTTCGAATTAGGAGTGATGAAAACAGCATTATATTCAAACAATGATAAGCTTGAAGGGAAGTAAACAACATAAACAATTAATATTTGTGTTTCAAAAACTCCATTGTCACCCATACTTTTTCACCTTCAGTTTCTAAACTGAAAAGCCTGTTTACCCTAATATTACTTCCCACAACAATCAACACTCCCCCACCCCTAGACATTCCTAGACATTTTGGACAATTGACTTGGCGGTGAACCAGATAATTATTTGTGAATAATTCTGTATTGTAAACTGAATCATTCAACCACGTTTCTGTAAATTCTGCTATGTCCCAGTCACACCCTAAAATGTTACACCTAAAATCAGTTGTTTTTGACCTTAACCCCCTAACATTTTTATAATAAACATGCACTATTTTATCCTTACTTACTTGGCCAAATTATTAAAACTAGTCGACAATAATAAATAGTGCGTGCAAATAAATAACAGAAATAAACAAATGGATATATGCTTATTCATTCAGAAAACTGTCCGACCTAACAACAGGGATCCCAAAAAGTGTGTTTGTCAACCCCACAAACAAACTCAACTCCAAAAAGATACTTTCATAATCCACTACCTCAGAGATAATTCATATCCACTACCTCAGAGATAAAAACAGCAGGTTGGCCTTCGTCCTTTCGAAGGAAGATTTTCCCGGCACTGGTTATCCAAGCATACTTGTAGTGGCGGGTTGATCAAAGTTCTTCACCTCAACCCACAACTGGCGCGTCTCCCTGGAGAGTGACAAGTTCACGAAGACTTTACTCTCTCTCTGTTGAATCCAAGCTCAGAAGCCGAGAAAGACGTCTTCACCCTAGATCGCTTCCGCATCTCCTCCATGTCCAAGCGTATACAGAACTTGGCAATAATGGCTCTAGTTTCTGCTGACTTGGTCGGATTATTAGAAAGTCTGTGAACTGCATCAATCATAACTTCCTCGAGCTTGAAGTTTAACATAGAAGCAACCTGCCGTAGAACCAACATCACATTCTCACCTGCAGTTTCGGGAACGCCCACAATCTCCAAACAGTTACTGCGAGACCGCTGATTATCTCTTTCGCAGAATATTCGAATATATAGGAAGAATATATGTTTTAGGAGACATACTGACATACTTACTTAATATGTTTCTAATTCTGATTATGGTTTACGAGTATTGGACGTAAAATAAGGATGTGGCTAGTATTTAATTTAATGTGGTGAGTAATTCCTAAATCCCAAATTCGAGTTGAGGCTAGGTAACCTACAGCTTAAGGACAATAACATTATTTCAAGTAACATTGTTTGGGCCACAAAATATAACTTTGGCAATGACCTGTACAATTAATTGTGTTTTGAATCGTTGGAAAAGTAGGTTTTTGAGATCATACTACACTTTTCGACGTCAATAGCAAATCGTAAAATATAAAGTTACAGCGAAGAGAAAATTTAACTTTAGTTATCGTTAATTTTGTGTTTGTTAAATATTATAGAATGTGAGCACATTAATAAATATGCAAATTCAAATTCTTAATTAAATTCCTAAAAATAGTAGTTATGGGTCTTCTCAAGTTTTATATTCTATGATATCGCACAGCAAAAAATGAGATGGATTTTGCACCTAGTGGTTTAAAAATCTGATATTGTAACTGATATGGATACGATACCCATGAAGTGTATAGGTGCATCATTTGAAGGCTCTGGTACTGTATATGTATATATAAGTAACAACTATTTACTTCACAGTGAAAAATAAGGTAGCAAGTTCAGAAACCCTACAAATCCATTACCTCCTATATCATTATAGGACGTGGAATAACATAGGTGGTAATTGGTAGGCAATCATCCTTTGAAGTTTGTAATGCAAACAAAAATGACTTTAACAAGAAAATTTACCTATAAATATCCACAACTCTTAAAAATAATCCATTATCAGCTCAATGATAAAACTATTGATTACCAAGTGCACTAATTACCAAGTGGTATATATTTTTACACAGTCACCTCGTGATATTATTATTTCATTTATTTTTAGCATGGTATTTTGTTGAGGGTACTATAAACTCTGCTAAAATATAGTTCTCCTCGTCCCAGAGACCTATCCACCTTTTTCAGATACAAACTACTTCGGATAGAGGTGGGTTCCAACCCACCGGACCGCGGCTTTATCACAATCCTAATAGCCATTCCTGATATGCAAGGATCGAACCTACCCTAGACTTTGTTGGCCAAAAACCACGCTATAACCATTGCACTACCTTATTCCAGATACTTCATTCTTCCGGAGTATAGAAAGAAAAAGTATTACGAATTAATATGTATTTATAATTGATTGCGCCCAAAATCATAAATTTTAATGTTTTTGCGGGGTACTATTTGTAACATATCATGAACGCAATGTTTTTATAACTCCACTCAAATTCATACTCATAATAAGGTTCCAGGAAATGTCAAAGCTTGCATTATAAACTACTCGTGTAATAATAGCATGCTGCTACGCCACTAATGGAGATTTGGCATGAAGGATAATTGAGGTTTGACAGGCATATATGACGTTGCACCTGATGTTATTTTAGTCACAAATCTATTTAGCGATCTATAATTTAATGGTGCTCATAAGTAGCTTAGAAAGACATAATTTATAATATAAAATTCAAATTAATGAAATTACATAACAATTAAATAAATTTGCGATTTCCTAATCAAATGAATCAGAATGAAAACTGACATTTAATTGCTGGTGAACCCTCCTTTGGTCAAATTATTCTATGTATTTGCCATGTTTTAGCAAACTAGAAATATCAAGGTAATTATTCTATATAGAGAATGTTATGGTAAAATATTTTGCTCAGCAATGTTGACCCAAATACCTACTGGTTTATTGAAGACACCACAGAGTCATTTGTTACATACAGTGGTTTTAAAGGGAAAATGCCTCCTCGTACCACCCGGGGTAAGTGTCAACTCAATCCGAATATCCTGTTAGCTCAACCTATATATCAAGTTTGAATGAAATTTATCAGTAAATGAGAAACAAATAAAAGTGTTTACCGCTAATTGTAAATTTAAACTTTTCTAGCAAACATTACTCTTAGAGAAATATTGACTTGATGGGTCTAATTTATTTATTACTTATTTTTTAGCTATTCTTAATAATCATGTGTACCTTAAGTACATGTTCTTAATGGTGTGGTTTTCATTAAAAGTTTTGTAAACAAATAAAAAAACTGAATTCTGGAATTTTTTAATCCTTATAAATTCCGTCTCAAAGTCTTCTCAGAACTGCGGCTGCAATTTTATTAAGGACCAGCGCTACTATAAATAAAATATTAAATTATATTTTTTTAAATTTGGATTTACACAGAATAGGTAAATTTGTACAACTTAAACAATATACAAAAAATATACTCTTCATTTCCAGGCTGACCTTACCTCAGATAAACATCATTTATTTATTAATAACAAAATTGAATTGTGTTTTTCTTTTATACTGTCCTGAGAAAACATCCTCCAAGGCAATGCCTGAGTGGAGGTACAAAACACTAGCTAAAACATTTATTCAAGCGGTTATGACGATACTTAAAATGTAAATACTTAATTAGATAGTTCCAAACTCTTGAGCTTTATAAAATTATTATAAATCAATTAATACATAATAATAACATGTATACATAGTTTTGTTTAAAGATCCTAAGGTTATATTGAGCTATAATGACACACTTTAAATCCTTACAATACATGCATACAAATACCATCCCATACTTTATAAATAAGACAAACATAATTTCAATACATTTAAATATGCATTTACAATTAGTTAGTAAAAATATAATACAAACGAATTAACAATAATAAGCTTAGATATTAATAAATCAAATAAAACACTAATGTCAAATAACAATATAAAAAAACTCAATGTAACTAACAAACCATTAAAAGAACAACAACAACAAAAATAGTTTGCTGATCAGGTTTTGTATATTATTAGTAGTTTTAGAGGACAATGACCCTTCAAAATCAAAATTTATAAAACCAAAATCATTAGGAAATATTGTGAACTAGTACTATTACACCGAATTCCGTTAAAATCAGACCATTGTGAAGGAAATCCCAATGCGGGTTTTACTGTCGTAATTTAAATGTGTTCCGGTACTGCGTGGTGAGAGCTGCTTGTTGAAGTTCTCAGCACCGACCCCAAGTGTTGAGGGGCAAGAGTCGGCTCGGGTCGCGTGAGCGTGGCTGTGGGCGGATATCGATTGTACAGTCAGGGTCCACAGGGGAATAAACTTGGGCTGTTAGCCTCGATCCGCTCTTCCTGACCTCACCTACACACATGAGTAGTGGTTTTAAACGTAGATATGGTGTTTTGGCCTCATGAAAGTAAAATAACATATTTTACCTGAATATGTATTAAATTGATTGTATTTTTAGAAATTTAGTATAAAACTAAAATTATATTAATATTTTAATAAAACATAAATATGTAGCACAAATGTAACATGGTAAACAATTAAAACAAAGATTGCACAACACGTGTTCCAATAACAAACGTAATAACACACCAGGTTAAAACAAACGTTTTTAATTACCACCCATCTCACAGAAGAGCCTGAGCTAAATTATTACCACTAGATTTTATAATGGTTTTAGAGTTCTTTTACTATGTAAATAAATACTAGATCCAGAAGAAACGCTTGTTTTTTACAAGCGTTTCCAAAGCCACAATCCCCCATTGCATTATGTTCCTGTAAAATATTCAAACCTATTCATGTAAGCTTCGGTGTATCTACATTTGAGAAAATCTACATTTTTGCTAATGCTAAACCAGCGGAAATTCCCAATAGCTGTGCTAGTTTGTTGCAACATCATTGTTTCGTTTTACTTTTTAAAAGTTATGTTTACGGTTAGTCTTATAGAATATACTTTTACACGTTTCTTGAAATAATTTAAAACCTACTTACTTTTTTGGGTCGCCCAAAACTTGATAGACTGACGGGTTTTTTCCAAGGTTTTGAAATGCAATAAAATATATAAAATAAAATTTCATTATTATTAGGAATATTAATTTATTCTTATAATTTTCCCTAGTTTAACAACTTGTATTCAGTAAAAGTTTTAATTTGAAAAGACCAAACAATGAAAGAAAAACCCGATCAAGATATGTCGTTTGGTTTTCTGTCTGTGTATAAGAAAACAAAAAAATATTTGGGTTTTCTATTGGTTTTACATCGGTTCACCGATGTCTGCGTATACCCACACTATACTGCTGTCACCGATAAAATTGTGTTTTTATAGCTGTCGTCTCTATATTTCGTCTATTATATTTTCTGTTTTTGTTTGTGATCTTTCCAGTTTTATAGTTTTAAAATATTAAAACCATATTTATTTTTTAAATTATTTAACCATTTTACATTTGTTAACTCAGGCCATATGCTGGCCTGCCCATTTTGGCATATTTTTGAGGAATGATGATAAAAAAACTAAATTTTGTAGTTTTTAAGTTATGTTTAACTAATGTAAAAACTTTGGTGGTTTATTGTACCCCTTGACTTTCGACTAATAACTTTCAAATGACTCGCTTAGTTTAGTGAGACAGTACCCAGGATATCAATTGAACTAACACCAGAGTTGTAATAACATATAGCCCTTTAATACACATATTTGATATTTCACTTCAATCTATCTCTAACAACAAGTTCTGACCTTTTACATTCAAGTCAGAGGCCTCTGTGCTCTAACCATTATTTTTCAAGACAGGAATGACATTATTTGAACACAGAAACAAATGATCAACCCTCTTAACCTAAATATATATATAATACTCACATAAATTCGGCATCAGCCAAAGTCCATCAATACAACCCTTAAATCACGTAAGGCACAACTACTAAGTAAATTATACACTTTAAACTCAGATAAATGAGATATTGGGCGGTAGCCGCTAGTCCAATTTAAAAGGGCCCGTCACTCAAATCAACTCTTGTATAAAATAAATATATTACATTATTATCTTCCAGCTATTAAAATAATATTATTAATAAACACATACACATACAAAGCAATAAATTAAAGTCAAACAATATCACGCCTAAACTCCTTTTAGCCGTGTGGCCATTTCAATTCCCATAAATATTCTCATATATAAAGCTCAAATATTTAAGCTCAAGTTACCTATTCTAATTATATATTTTTCTCCATCTCGGATAAAGCACGTCAATAATCAATGATATCAAAACCTACGAAATTCATATACAAATATTTTACAGATATTATTACAGCCTGCGAGCCATTTTCACAATACAACTTATGTTTCTTACAACTTGTGATCTTACAATATCTCTCCTATTCGTCTCTATTAATGGGTGCTTAATTTTAGTAAGCTTACTCTTTAAATTTTAATCTTTATTAAATCATGATTATTTATTAAAGACCACTCTCCTTTATTATGATGATTATTTATTTAATCCTTATTCTCAAATTTTTAGAGCGCCATTTATTTAGAGCGCTATACAATTTATTTTAAATAAGAGCAGCAAGGTTAGCAGAAGATAAAACTTCACATACCCCGAAGTGAGAACTTGGTGACCCAGAGTGGTGAATGTCCCAGTGCGACGTCGGTCCTCGATCCCCCGTGGTGCTCGTGTGGTCCCTCGTGTGGTCCTGGAGGCTCCTCGTGGTCCCTTGTCGGTGACTCTTGTGAAGATTGCCTGGAAACTCCTCCGGTCGCAGACTCTGGCCGTATTGGACACCTTCTCCCTTCTCAGTTTGAAGCTCCTGGACTCCTCTCGTGGATGCTGGCTGGTGGCTGGCAGTCTTCTCTCCACTCTTCTGTTCCGCTGTACTCCAGTGATATCGGGCGATGTAGACGATGAGGACTTGGACTCTACGCAGGTGGCAATTTCACCTATCCTGACGCAATCCCGGGCCTACTCGATCCAGCCCTTCTGTCCGCTTCCTCTCTCCTGTCCCGACTCCTACCCGTACCTTCTTCTCTCCCCTTCCAAGTTTTTCCCACCAGTTCGATGTTTCCCCCAATTTTGATGTACCACGCCCACTACAACCAATCGTGTTATTAGTGAACTTTCGCCCCCGCTATTATTGGCTGCATTCTCGGTCAGCAGAATTCCGGGTGGGCAGTGATTAAACGGTGAATGAACCTATTTAATCAGCATGTTCGCTGTTTTTAGAAACCCAGGCGTGTTTTGTGAATGTTTGTTTGTCCGCTACCCGACACTTCCGGTAATTCGAGTAGGGTCACCGTCGTTGAACTTTCCTACATCGAGTTTTGAAATTAAATTCATATTTGTTTTCAATATTAACTAAAATAAATTTCTACTTATTTTTATTCCATTTTGAAATATGTTTATATTCCCCCTCTGCCAGGAAAACTTGGTCCCTCAAGTTTTGTCATACCTCCTGTGGTAAATGGATTTCAGAGAAAACTAATTGGATTGAAGTATATTGCGTCTACTTGACAAGGCGGAGAAATGCATGGCGAGCTGACCTCAGCGTGACTCGCTATTGCTATGTTCTGGCTTGTGGTGACTCATTGGCATTCTGCTTACTGTACACTGTCCGTTCCGTTTAAATCTCGTTGAGGCAATAATAGCCTAAATTTTTGTTGTTTGAATGTGAAGAAATTAGTAAATTTTTAAATTAGTAAATGGCAAAATTATAGTAATGGTGCTAGTCCATTCTAATAAAATCTTAAATATAAGTTTAGTGTTTCCAACTAAGCCAAAATATGTATTTTGTAATGATAAATGTTTAATTTTTATAACTTTGTAACTTATCAACCTTTTTATTCTTTTTGGTCGTTTGGTAATTTTGTACAATTTTTAAATATTAACTCTGTATTACTGAGTTTCAATGAGGCGGGGGATTTGATCAGGATCCCCTGTTCCATCAATAAACAGTAAATAAACCGTTGTCTTACTTCGCAGCGACAGACGACCTTGCTATGTATCTCTTTCTCTCTCACCCAGATGCTGTATGCTGACGCAGTCTTGTTCGCACGCCAGCATGTAAACAAACTGCACTTCCCACAGCATCTGTGTCACATTACTGCTGTTGTCATCTCTCTGTATCCTGGTCCAGACTGTAACTTCACTGGATGAGTTATTCAGTCTGCCGCGCGATTATCTGTTTCTCGGGTCTTCTACGAGCTCTCTGATTAACGTGTGTTGGTAAATCATGTTTTTGTTTGAATGTTTTTTTTTTTTAATGTAGGTGTTTGATTTCATATCCATGCTTCTCGTAAAATAATATAAGTTGAAAGTGTTTTAGTGAAATGTAAACATGTAGTGCAACAGCCTTTTAGGGAAATGTATTAATTGGATACCATCATTCATAAGGTATTTGATAAAGCTTTCTTTTTGAACCTTCGATGTACCACTACACTGTGATATATTACAATATATATTATAGTTTATTCTATATTCTTTGATTGATTTTTCCTTAAACTATTGAGCTAAAAATTTGTTCCTTGAATAATTGTTCAAGTTATATTGTTCCTTTCTTGGGAGTGTTATTCTGTGTACTTTCGCCCCCGCTATTATTGGCTGCATTCTCGGTCAGCAAAATTCCGGGTGGGCAGTGATTAAACGGTGAATGAACCTATTTAATCAGCATGTTCGCTGTTTTTAGAAACCCAGGCGTGTTTTGTGAATGTTTGTTTGTCCGCTACCCGACACTTCCGGTAATTCGAGTAGGGTCAACGCCATCTACTTCCTCACCGTCGTTGAACTTTCCTACATCGAGTTTTGAAATTAAATTCATATTTGTTTTCAATATTAACTAAAATAAATTTCTACTTATTTTTATTCCATTTTGAAATATGTTTATACTAAACAAGTTAAACTAGCAAGTATCAAGTAAACCAAATAGTACATCAACTAGTACACCAACTAGCACATCAACTAGTACACCAACTAGCAAGTAAAATAGAAAAATTAATATTAAAGACAGGTTTTAAGGTAAGGAGTTAACTTAACCCCATTTTCTTGTAATTACGAGAAGGTATTCAACACCAACACACACTGTCCAAATTTGAAAGATTTTGTTAAAACTGTACTATTTATGAACCATTTTATAAGATAATAACATATACATTTATATATAAATGGATGTAAAATGCAATATGGTAGCAAAAGCTAACTTTATTAAAACTGGAAATCTTAGTATTTAAATCAAAGAATCTCAAGTAACATTTTATATCGGAAATATGTCTGCATGGTGTTTTATTTTTATTAAATTTTTCTCCTAATTTCCTTAGTCTTCTGAGGTGATTTCCAACTCAACGTTATTGAGGTTGTGTTTTATAATGATTTAATAATATTTTTCACATATAATACAATAAAAAACATAATGTATTAAATACATAATGTATTATTAAAACATAATGTAATAAATCCACTTTAGTGCTTAGGTATTTTGATGATAGAAATATAAAGTCGTTAATTCACTTGATAGTAGAGAGCGATCGCATTTGGGAGAGATAAAGTAGCTTACTTAACACCAGTTCAGATATTCGGTTCACCTTCATTTCTCAGAGTGGGTTTCAAAAGGATACACACTGCTGATTTCGGTAAATACCGTGTAAATATTTATACAGTATGTTTCAGAAAAACTTACCGATTATTTAGGGCATTGTTCCATGGCCAAAAGCAAATGTAAATATCATAATTAAATTGTCCGAAAGTCCGTAAGTTAAACATACGAAATTAAAATTGTATATGCACTTTTATAATAACTATAAAAAGCAAAAAATAATAACTAGAAATATACTATATACTAGATATAATAACTAGAAAAAACTAAACAAAAATAATCAATATTTTCTGACGACCAAAATCATAATGGCGGCCGTTTAAATATTTATATTTTAATAACTTAAAAACATAATAATATTTTATTAGTATAGATTTTTTAGATATTTGTATTGCACATCTATCTACACCTTAGGTAAGAAGAACAAACGAATATTATGCGGTCACTGTGCTTGGCTTCAGTCCTTGTTAGTACGTGGCTTGTTAGTCCACAACAATGCAACAATGGAGCCCCATACCACGAAAACTTACACAATTCGGTTAGTATTCGTTAATAATTCGTTAAAAAAGGTTATGTATGTTTAATCGCATTCTTCAGAGTTTACGAGCTACTAACGTGTTAATATTTTTTTATAATCAATGTTTCGCTATCTTATAAATCATGTGTATGCAAGAAAATATTCACGTAGGACATATTTTACAGCGTATGAAAATAAACAGTAAGTATGAAAAAACGCAGTTTCGAAGTTTAATACAATTGAATTAACAAATTAACTTAATTTTCGTTTAAATTCCTAAATTATTTTTTCACTTGAAATTAATGTGTATTTTCAGGAAAAAAGTATTCATTTTAATAAATACGACAATTCTGAAATTAGGAAATAAATATTTTAATATCTTAATGCTGTTATTATCTGCAATAAATGGGGAAGTTTTTATGACATAGGGTCACTCTATAAGGTATAAACTTAGACGAAACCACTGTTTGAAAGTAAAAATTTGGTTTGAAATGTAAAATTTATTTTACAATTGCTTTAATTTGTGATTTTTAATTTCAATAAACTTATAAAACTGAATTTTTTCAATGACTGTCAATTATTATGCATATTTTTGCCAAATAATTACTTATGAGATTGAAATACACGGATTATAAAAAATATTAAACACGTCAATAGCTCGTAAACTATGAAGAGTATTATTAAACATATATGACTTGGTTAACAGTCCATATAACAATCCTGTGAAATTTTGTCGTAATCTTTTGAGACACCCTTTATATTTGCACTTTAACTTACAACTATTAAGACATTTTTATAACTTTTTTACGTTAATTTAGATGTACAATTTTGGTTTGGTTATCTTTTGAAAAATAATACTTTCACGCTTTTTGTTACAAATGTCATTACTTAGCCAAAATACGTCGCTGGAATGAAAATTCCTAAGACACAATATTCTCATCCCAAGAATATTCCGTTGACTCGTAATATTTATATTTCTTGATATTTATATTTATATTTCTGTCCACCCCTTCAACATCTAACGAACCTCAATCCCATCTTAATTTCACCCTTATTACCTATAATTTACTTAAATTTGGCTACTAATCGAAGCAGGACTAAAAATACGAAGTAAAACTAGAAAGAAACAGACATCTGTGCTGAAAGAAACTTTGTATAAGAATAAGTAAACAATTTCTCCATCTCCACGATAAAGCTTTAGTAGTACTATGTTTATGATTGAATATTTAATTTACTGCTAAGAATAATGGCAAACAGTTAAAAAAAAACGCAAAATAACTTTTGACAAGTTATAATTGCAGGTATTGTGGGATTAAACCTGTAATACGTTTTATAATAGAAGTAATAAAAATAATCATATAATTTATAAACTATATTTGACGCTAAAATATAATTTTGTTCTCATTTCAGATCGATATGGTGATCTAGAACAAAATGGGTGCCCACCAATCCCGGCTCGATAAAACATATAGCAACGAAGAAGGCACGTATATAAAATAAGAAAGTATATCCATACAAATTATACAGATTCCTCATAACATAGCTTCGACATCTAGGCAAAAAATCTCACTCTTTGTCTGTTATGCAAATAGGCCAGATTTTGTCAGCGTGAATATATCACAAGTGTGCCTGATTAGTAATGTGGATGACAGCCCCTCTTAATTATTATGTACAACAGCATTACGCCATTCATGTTATTGATTTATGATCATGATATTAGCTCTAATTAACGTATCATTGCTACTTTGAATTACTTTACACTAATTACCAATTCAAATAATAAATTAAAGCGTAGGGACAATACAAATGAAATATTTATTCATTTCGTGGTTCCTTTTTGCGTGATAAATATTAAGCGAGAAAATAAACTGTATTTTTGAAACTCATAATAGCGATG
Source organism: Allygus modestus (assembly GCA_963675035.1). Classification (NCBI taxonomy): domain Eukaryota; kingdom Metazoa; phylum Arthropoda; class Insecta; order Hemiptera; family Cicadellidae; genus Allygus; species Allygus modestus. Next base: position 227,686,434 of record OY776111.1, read on the forward strand.
GATTTGAATTTATTTTTTGAAATATAAAGAGAAAAATAAAGAGAAAATAAAGCCTCGAAAATCTATATATTTATTTATTTATTTACGGAAAATGCAATTTTGCAATTTTAAGACATTTACATGCATAAGCACTAGTATTATATAACTTTTGGAAAAAAGTATTCTAACAAAAATATTTGTGTAGTTCAGAATACATTTTAAATATTCGTTTGTAGTACCGAAATTCACTGACCTGCCCAAATGTATTATATAACTAAGCCAATAAAACAATTTAATAAAGAGAGTTGTTAAAGACGGTTAAAAATTCCTTAAACAGAAAGAATACCTAGATTCAAACCCTACAAATGAGTCTCACTCATTATAACACATCCAAATTTTCATCCCTCGTTTAGAACTGAAACAGAAAGGGGTGGGTGGAGGTTGGCAAGGGGTTGAAGAGGCAGAGCTTTACAGAGATTGATTACTCTGCCCCAAGAGTATCCATTGAGTCACCATTCATTAAAGTGTTACTGTTTAGCCAGTAAATTAAATAAACCAGATTAATTGGGAGATTATTTAGAATTATAAATACTGATTCAGCTCCCTTACCTATACTCTAACAATGCTTATTTTCTGATTTAACAAATTGCACGTATTGTAAATCATGTATTTTGCAATTCAATTAAAATATAAACAAATAAAATTATGTTTCCCTAAAAACGATTTTAAAATATTCACTTTAAAGTTAGTAAATAAAGTTTTGTATTCTAGAGTTAATTTGGAGGATTTTGAGAGTAACCAGTACTGTTGTAATAGGCAGAAACATCAGATTGAACTAATATCCGCTATATGTGTAAACAATGCAATAGAGTTCGTAATTATGTCAGGTGAACATTCGAGCAAAGATAAAATAGTTCCTAGTTCCTTCCCCTGTATTATTTTATGTTAACAATATCCTTTGCAGATGGCATTTAGCTTCTTTTGACGAAACTCATTATTACTTTGAGACTGCTATATTTTATGTCTTGCTAAAAACTAAATTGTGTGAAGGGTGTTACAGTTTATTTGTCTTTAGCTATATTATCTTCTTCAATTGCGTTTTGGCTGTAAAATCCCATTGTGTTACTGGTATCAAAATTATTCTATTCACGATTTTTTACTTGATACTAGGGAGGGAAATAAACTTTGTAAACATGTTTTTAAAATTTGTTTATACATTTGAAATTGTTCTATAAACATACATTTTACTTAGAGTTACGTTGTAATATGCCCAATGATCGCATTTTAAAAAGTGAGCACGTTAATAAGATAAAACCCACGTTGGCAGGATATTTGCCTTGTAGAAAAACGATTTAAGATCACTTTATGGGATACCTCCCTGGGTTTATTGTGGAGACCTGTTCACAAAAACCACCGTCATGACAATTCCCTGGTTTTTATATTTTTAATTTTCATTCATATTAAAAGTCAGAATATGTGTCCTCACTGGGCCTATCATTGTAATACTCTGCACACAAATATACATTCATAATGCCACAAACTGTTACTTGTTTAAAAGAAATAATTTTACCAAGCTTATTTTTTTACCATAACCTATCCTCATTTGTAACACAAGAAATCTGTTTGTTAAAACTTTGGGACTCTCTAAAACAATATTTGATGAGCCATAATTTTTACAATTTAGACAGTATTTTTAACCATTCTAAACTCAGCCCTACCCTTGTGTACCAACCCTATCCAGTTTCTCAGGTTAACGACAGAGTTGGCCCTAAATTAAATAATGTCCACTGCTCGAAAGCCAACAGGTGCGGACGGACAAGCATAAATAAGTATCGAAGTAAGTAAGTAAACAATATCATGTGTTATGTTTACTCTTTTAGTTTGATGATAGTTGGTAAAAACTGTATAAAGTAAGAAATCCAGTCTTGTAAACCAACGAATAAAATAGCTCAAACCAGGCATTAGAATACTTGTTTATGTATGCGGAACGTAAAATCCTCAGTGGAAACTGTTTTCGAAAGCGATAAAAATTTTAAACTCGAATTACTTACAACATTGTTCCTATAACTTGCGATTTTGTATACCACACAACATACAAAAATTCACTTTCATCCATTTCGGCTGGATTCACAAGTGACGTCATAAAAACCGAGTCAGTTGGATTAGTATAAGCAAAAAATAATCAACTGTTTATATTACTTCAGCGAGTGGAAAAGTAAGGCACAACGAGTGAAATATACTTTTTCGCTTGCTAAACAGAAAACGGCTGTTTGATGATGCAGTTTTAATCGCGGTTATAGGAAGAATATGTTATATTGTACTTGCCTAGGGTTAACTCCCAACCTCGTAAATCGGGTTTACTTTCCCATTTTGGCTCTCAAAAGTATAATTAGTTACCTTTTAATAGAATATCAATAACAAAACCTTTAAAAGAGAGCAAAAAAATTGTAAAGTTTGTAATATTTAATTGTGTTTTTATTGTCATATAAATATTGAAATAAGTTGCTTTAAAAAACAGTAGGATTTGCTGAAAACTGCTTCTAATAAAAACATACTTAAACCTATTCCAGACGTTGTTAGTGCTAAATTTGTATTCAAGGTAAATATATTTGTGAGAATAGAATTCCTTTCAACGAGGAATTCACCTTGGAGTTTATCAATAAGAGTCTTCACTGAAGGTAAAGGTCGTTTTGTGAACGCGCTAATGATTTAACTCTTAATGGGTTTCATCGCAAATGAATATTTATAGAATGTCATGTGATTGTAAAGCATGATAGAAGGGATGTGAAAGTTTTAATATTTATTCATATATTATATATAATATTATTTATTACTTAAATATTTATTAAAGTTTCTTGTCACAACGTACCGATCATTTACTTATCAAGTGGGTAGTAGAAAATTACGAGTATGAAGAAATTAATAGAGCTTCTATTAAGTCCTTAGTTAATCAAACATTTAAAGTGTTTTTAAGTTTTTGTTTTACGTCTAATGTAAATAAATGTTATTTACTTAGCTTTTAAGAATTTTGCCATTGAAATGTGACTTTATGCTGAATATTTTTGTATTTTGTAATGTATTATATTAAGCTGGAGTAAGTCATTATTATATTACAAAACAACTTTTACAATTGTTTTGGCTATTTTTTAAAGAGGATTTAATGTTTTATGATTTGATGGATTTAATGATTTATGTGTATTGTCTAATGTTAAAATCCCAATAACCTTTTTGACCATTAATAGTCTTATTCACTGATGATTTCATTTGATCGTATTTAAAATCTGCTGCTGGTAACAATACTAATTCTACTTATATTTACACAATTTCTAACAAGTTATTTACTAAAAATCTGTAAATCAGATTCACTCTATTTATTAAAAAGTTAATAATTTATGCTTTTGGTTGATTATGGAAAATTTCCATTTAACTTAACAAATCATCAATTTTAATCTTTTTGATTTTGCTTTCTAATCAATTTAGTCATTATAACTTATCTTATGTTGCCGTAATTAATTTAATGTAGTTTAATGACACTCAGCCACATATGGTGACTGACGGAGTCTTGTAAAGAGTATTTCCAGTACTATACAGTTTGAATGAAGAATATTTTTATTACAAACAGTTTAAATTAATGTGGAACTACTGTTATTTTTGTTGGTTGTAAATTTGTCTTTCAATTTTCATAACAAATCTGAAGAAGAGAACTAGTAGCAAGTTTAAATTTATAATTACAAACATAAAATAAGTAACATAATTTTATTATTTGGGGACAAGGCCTTTCGTTTGTAAAGTAAACATCGCCAGGTCCCAAATGTAAGGTTATAATTGTTTACATGTAAATAAACCATATAATTTGTATAACAAACACAAATAGATGATTTTAATTTGGACAAAAATAAAGCTAATAACATATTTTTATTAAAATATATGTGTATGAATGATGATAAGAAAATAAAATTTTGAATTGGACCAGGGTCATTATTAAGAGTTATATTGTGATATTTTTGTATAATTAACGTTTCATAAGCATCAAGTTTGTCTTTATATTACATTATTTTAATAATTTATCATTTTAAATGAGTGATTTTCGTCAATAGCATGTTTGGCCATTGCGGATTTTTCTGAATATTGGTATTTTAAACATGTTATAATCAACTGTTTGTATTTACTATATATAAATTATATGTTTTCTTTACATGTAAACAATTATAACCTAACATTTGGGACCTGACGATGTTTACTTTGTAAACGAAAGATCTTGTCCCTAAAAAATAAAAATTATATTACTGATATGATGTTTTTAATTATAAATTTATATCTATCAGTAAGAAGAGTGTTTTCAAGAAATGAAAGTAGCAATTTTTTTCCAAGATATTTGTTTCTTTACATTGTTTGTTTGTTTACAGTTAATTTTGACCACTTTCAAATACTCCGCGCCATCGGCAAAGGCAGTTTCGGCAAGGTAAGGCGCTGGTTAATAAAATAATTACTTTTGAGTTTAACTGATACTAGATTGTTGGTGAGACTGATTTAGAATAATATTTAAATTGAAACATCAAAAGAGATATATTGGTGCAATGCAAAACAGGCAAAAATATTAATTATACAGTATTCGGTAACCATTGTTTTGGAGATTTATTATAAGCCGTTTTGTATATAAAGAAACTGCTGTAACAAATGTGACGAAGTATTTACTCAATTTCATTATATTATATTTATATTTATTCATTTAGATATGAAGCCTGGAGCAAACAACTGCCAGTCTGCTATCGGAAAAATACCTGATTATCTCGGGTGTCAAGGCTATTTATGTATTATTATTGTTGTTCGTGTCAAGTCATTAACTATGATGTTTGCAGGTGTGTATAGTCCAGAAGAAGGACACGAAGCAGATGTACGCGATGAAGTACATGCACAAGACCCAGTGCCTGGAGAGAGACGCGCTCAAGAACGTGCTGCGGGAGGTCGACATCCTCACTCAGCTAGAGCACCCCTTCCTCGTCAACCTCTGGTTCTCCTTCCAGGGTGAGCTTTGTCTTTGCAGTGTACCAACTGGGTGTAATGTCTCCGCTATTACACCGGACATATGTGCTTGTATAGAATATGTAGTTCTGAACTGATAATTACGGCATTTTGTTAATAAAGACTTTGGGCATCTCGCAAGCCTAATGGTCAGCTTCTTGGACTTCGGTTCATGGAGTAATGGGTTCAGATCACAAAATTTGTAGGGGCTAGGACCGTTTTTCCTAAAAGTATTTGTGTGTTCTCTTAATAAAAATTCCGTTGGCGTTGAAATAAAAAAAATACTATGTGTTTTACTAAAGCTACCAATACATTTTAAAATAATAGCGAGTAGTTACTTGTGTTACATGAAGTTTGTCAAGATGATCGACCTTGAACCAGATACTACATTACGTGTTTTTATTCTAGATTTATCAGCCAATTCTCACAGTAATAAAAATGAATAACTTATTCTTTAAGAAAACAAATGACCTGGAACAGTATGTACAACAAGTTTAAACGCTCCTTTATCAAAACAACAAGTATAAAATATCTTTGAAACACGTAAACCGATTCTTTGGTTAAGACTTACTTGTAATACTTCCAAGTACTTCGTAGTACCACGTTTACACATAACATAATGATAACACTAAAATGCAAATTTATACTACTGATCCGTTCCAGCAACACTTTTATTACGTTCTATTTTATTAGGTTTCAGAAGAAATATTTGTATTACGTTTCAGTAACACTCGCTTAGCATTTATTACAATTAAAATTAGTTAAAAACATGAATACACATAATAATTGCCTTTAAAGCTAAGATCGAGACTGACCATACGGCAGTAAAGATTGAGACTGACAATAAGGCAGGAAAGATTCAGACTGACAATACGGCAGTAAAGATTCAGACTGACAATACGGCAGTAAAGATTGAGACTGACCATACGGCAGTAAAGATTGAGACTGACAATACGGCAGTAAAGATTGAGACTGACCATACGGCAGTAAAGATTGAGACTGACCATACGGCAGTAAAGATTGAGACTGACAATACGGCAGTAAAGATTGAGACTGACCATACGGCAGTAAAGATTGAGACTGACCATACGGCAGTAAAGATTGAGACTGACAATACGGCAGTAAAGATTGAGACTGACCATACGGCAGTAAAGATTGAGACTGACCATACGGCAGTAAAGATTGAGACTGACAATACGGCAGTAAAGATTGAGACTGACCATACGGCAGTAAAGATTGAGACTGACCATACGGCAGTAAAGATTGAGACTGACAATACGGCAGTAAAGATTGAGACTGACCATACGGCAGTAAAGATTGAGACTGACCATACGGCAGTAAAGATTGAGACTGACAATACGGCAGTAAAGATTGAGACTGACAATACGGCAGTAAAGATTGAGACTGACAATACGGCAGTAAAGATTGAGACTGACCATACGGCAGTAAAGATTGAGACTGACCATACGGCAGTAAAGATTGAGACTGACAATACGGCAGTAAAGATTCAGACTGACAATACGGCACTGTAAATATCATGAAACATACAAAGCTACCACTAAAAACGTAAAATTAAAAAAATAATAATGTAGCAATCGTAATATAACAATGATCTGTGTCGTAACAGTGAACCTAATGAAAGGTAAAATATAACCTTTCAAAAAGTTACAATAGTACGTTGGTCTGTAAATGATTCCTTATCAGCTGTTCAACACATTCAGCCTATTCTGCTCAGTCAAGTGTGAAGCACTGCAGGTGTTCATGTTTCTTGGTCAGTGCGTTCTCCTTATCTCCTTGCTTCATTGATTTCTCAGTATCGTCGTGTTGCTTGTAAAGGTAGCAGATATCTAGATTAAACCGTAAAAAAGGAAGGTTAAGTATTCAATTTATAATAAACTTAAAGGGCAAAATGTAATAATACAATGCCAACAATATTTTTTCTATCAAAATAAAATCATATTTTACTTGATTTACATATCTATTAAAGTATATAAATAATATATAGTTTATAATTAATGTCTTAGTTATATTAAGGGTAAAGTTTTAAAACATTGAGTACTATGTAAAATTGGTTTGTTAAACTAGCTCTATTTCAAAGTTGAATCTGCTGACCTTTGAATATGCCCATAATTCCTCTTTCACCCCAGAATGAAGTATACATTCTATAGATATAAGCAGCAATGTATAGGTTTTATATGTTCGATAATCACTATTTCTTTCAAAATCACAGTGTTTAGAATAGTAGTTACTCATTATGGGCTCTGGTTTAATCGGAGTTAAAACAAACTTGAGCTCATATCAGCTCGTAGGTGTTGTTTTTCATTATAGGTTTATTAATTTTCTTGACCAATTTATAGACGAAGAGGATTTGTTCATGGTGTCCGATCTCCTGTTGGGGGGCGACCTCAGATATCACATCGCCCAGGACGTGTCGTTCACTGAGGAAGGCGTCAGACTGTACATATGCGAGCTGGGATCCGCTCTGGACTACTTGCAGGGGAAGAGTATCGTTCACAGGTAAGGAGAGAAAACAATGTACATTAATACCAACGTAAAACGACACTTCAGCGAGTGGTATATTATAAATAGCATCGAAACTAACAAATCACTGTTTCACTGATGTCATATTGGGTAAATAATCCCGTAGCAGCAAACCTGCGTACTCAGCGAATTTACAATGGATATATAAATGTCTTAATACTACATTAAGCCACTTACCAAGTTTCATAAAAATATATATTTACAAATAAGCGATATATACAATTTTAATTATTCTCCATAAGAATAACATTGGGGCTGAGTACGCAGGTTTGCTGCATCAACAAACACAATAAATGGGTTTTTATGCTAATATCAATATAATTCAACTAGATGAAGTCATATACTAGTTTTCATTAATTTATGTTCATAATTAAGGGAGACATAGCATTTAATTATTATCCATAAGAATAACATGAGGCTGAGTACGCAGGTTTGCTGCTACGGGTGCCTTTGGCAAAGAATAATTTTTTTGAGCAAATATCAATAGACCACAACCAGATGACGCCATATACCAAGTTTCGTCAGTATACGTTCATAAAGAAGCTAGATATAAAATTGTTCTTTTCCTTTATAAGAATAACATTAGACAACATACTGTGTTTAGCACTTTCAATATCTCGGTAACCAATTGACGTAGAGAAATTATCAAAAAACCAAATTGTGTGTTTTTTAAGCTAAATCCAATGGTAAAAATTAAAATTTGATTTTTTCAAAAATGACATGTAAGAAATTCAAAAAACCCATTTTTGGGGTACAAAACCCCCCCAAAGTACCCCTTCGGATGGAGCGATCTGGCTGGTTTTCGAACTTAAAGTCATAAATGCTGCTTCACACGTTTATACCAAATTTCATCAAAGTCGGATAATTTTTACGAGAGTTATCGTGCTCACGAACACATATAAACATATATGTACAGTTTCGAACGAATGGTGTTTTTATGGGGTCTGGGGACCTCAAAACGAAAAGTTATCATGGTCCCGGGCCTAGGTCTTACCATGCCGACTACGGTAATAGCTTCTTTCCTATAGGGGAAATTCGCTAAAACAGCAGTACATTGTCCGCTCACATGCCGCCCACTACCTTCAGCGAGTGGTCTAGTTACACTTATACACTGACACAATAGTAGTAGTGTATCGTCGCTTACATGCTGTCCGTCTACCACCTTTAATCAATGGCCTAGTTTTAAATTGAAGTTTTAGTGGTAGCGCATTGTCTGCTTCCATGTCGTCCACCATCTTCAGAGAGTGGCCTAGTTAGCGAATTTCCCCTATAGGGAAGAAGCTATTACTGTAGTCGGCATGGTAAGACCTAGGCCCGGGACCATGATAACTTTTTGTTTTGAGGTCCCCAGACCCTTAAAACACCATTCGTTTGAAACTGTATATATATATATATATATATATATATGTGTGTGTCCGTGAGCACGATAACCCTCGTAAAAATAATTCGATTTTGACGAAATTTGGTATAAAAGTGTAAAGCAGCATTTGTGACTTTAAGTTCGAAAACCAGGCAGATCGACCTGTCCGAAGGGGTATTTTGGGGGGGTTTTGTACCCCAAAAATGTTTTTTTTGAGTTTTTTACATATAATTTACGAAAAAGTGAAATTTTATTTTTTTCCATTAGAATCAGCTTAAAAAGACGCGCAATTTGGTGTTTTGATAACTGCTCTACGTCAAATGGTTACAGAGATATTGAAAGTGCTAAACACAGTGCGTTGTCCAATGTTATTCTTATGGAGAAATAAGAAAATTGTATATCTCGCTTATTTATCAAATTTTCCTGATGAAACTTGGTATATTGGTTCATATCGTTGTGGTCTATTGATATTTGCACTAAAAAACATTTTTTGGCCGATAGTTCCCGTAGCGGCAAACCTGTGTACTCAGCCCCCATGTTATTCTTATAGAGAATAAGTAACAAGTTATCTCCCTTAATAATGAACATAAATTAATAAAATTTGGTATGTGGCTTTACCTCATTGAGTCATATTAATATTTGTATAAAACCCCATTTTTTGTGTTCCTTGCTTCAGCAAACCTGCATACTCAGCCGCCATGTTTTTCTTACGGAGAATAATTAAAATGTCATGAATCGTTTATTTATGAATGTATATTGATGAAACGTGGTATGTGGCTTTATGTGGTATTAAGATAGATATATATGCATTGGAAATTCGCAGAGTACGCAGGTTTGCTGCTACGGGGTACTTTACATTGTCGTAATAGTGGTAGCACAAAGTTCGCTTACATGTCGTCCACCATCTTCAGAGAGTGGCCTAGTTTTACATTGTCGTAATAGTGGTAGCGCAACGTTCGCTTACATGTCGTCCACCATCTTCAGAGAGTGGCCTAGTTTTACATTGTCGTAATAGTGGTAGCGCAACGTTCGCTTACATGTCGTCCACCATCTTCAGAGAGTGGCCTAGTTTTACATTGTCGTAATAGTGGTAGCGCAACGTTCGCTTACATGTCGTCCACCATCTTCAGATAGTGGCCTAGTTTTACATTGTCGTAATAGTGGTAGCGCAACGTTCGCTTACATGTCGTCCACCATCTTCAGAGAGTGGCCTAGTTTTACATTGTCGTAATAGTGGTAGCGCAACGTTCGCTTACATGTCGTCCACCATCTTCAGAGAGTGGCCTAGTTTTACATTGTCGTAATAGTGGTAGCGCAACGTTCGCTTACATGTCGTCCACCATCTTCAGAGAGTGGCCTAGTTTTACATTGTCGTAATAGTGGTAGCGCAACGTTCGCTTACATGTCGTCCACTACCTTTAGCCAGTGTCCTAGTTTTACATTGTCGTAATAGTGGTAGCATCTTGTCTGCTTCCATGTCGTCCAAAGTTTTCCTGTCGTTTTCCGTCAAGTCAACTTTGGCCTCCTAATTATATTCAAATATAATTATGTGGTGGAATAAACAATTGAGATTATGTAGTTTAAATTTAAATTATTTAATAGTAAATTAAATAGTTCGCTGAAGAATTTACTATAACATTAGAATGAATTAAACTAGTTTTTTTCTGCCAGTATAATTATATGTGAATAACTTTTAAAAGTTATTTGGGCTTAGCTTCTGAACTAACCATTCGGGGCCTATTATGCACTAGGACAACGCCATACAAACCAGAAGTGGTGCAAAAGTATAAGTATAAGCAAAGGTATAAGTCGTGGTGCAAAAAATCTGAAAATAATATAGTGTAAAATACCCCATCTAAATAAAATTTAAGAAAAGCGTTCTGGGCCTTCTACAGCATAATACAAATATTATTTTTAGAAAATGAATACTTTAACATTTAAAGGTCCCATTGAGCATTTAGTTGAACTATTTGAGTTTTGTATTAAACAAACCACCTACTCAGGTAACATTCTTGAACTGTTTAAGCAAACATATTACAGTGCTTTACCACAAAACGTTGCCGAAAAATCGTTTTGTGACTTTCAAACGCCTGCAATGTAAGTAGGAATTTCTAAATAAAGTGATACTTTTTTCAGGTAATTTTATTTAACTTAGCCTGAACTAAAATATACAATTTTAACCAAAATTTCTTTAAAATCAAGCTATATCTTAATAAATATAATTGTAACTATAAATAGCATTCATAAAATATTTGCAAGAATAATTAAATGTTATTTTTCCATCTGTTTCAGGGACATCAAGCCAGATAACATCCTATTGGATGAAGAAGGTAAGCTCTCAGTCATCGGGCCAATACTATTGACTATGAAATGACATTAGGAACAACAGCATTAGGATTAATATTTGAATACTTGTACATTACATTTTCTACTGCAAATTATTTAATTATTCAGGTAGATTTTATTAACTAAAGTAATTTTGTTTAAACATATTTAAGGGTTTCATTTATATTTGAAATCAGTTTTTTTTTTAACTATATTTCGAATAATTTCCCAAGTTTGCCAGGTTAATGAAAACAAGGTTAGTTTATTCTATATTCGAGTATTGGTAGGTTGCTTGTTTAGCAGACCTAATAAACTTAAGATTTTACTAAAGTATTCTGTATAAGAATAAGTAACATTTTAACAATTCTATTTATTTTCAATTGTATAAACTATGATTTTATTTGTAACATTTTAGACTATTCATGAGATATTTTCATTTCCAACGGCATATGGGTAAATTATTTATAGTAAAACTGAGAAATTTTCTGGTGATTTAGTCGTGATCCTTTTCATTTTAATATTTAAACTCAGCATAAGACATAAGACATAAGACATGTAGGCTTCATTATCGTTGCACGAATAACCAGCAGCATATTACACCGGCTCTAAAGCTCCTTCTTAGCTACGTTTGTCTATAGTAATATACTAAATTAGAATAAATTACAGTTACTTTAAAAGCAATTGCACACTATAAAGCAGTGTGACTATTCACATCACTGCGTCTGGAAGGATGGAAACAATTGAAAGGTGTTGAAATTGTCACAAACTTATAATTTTCTAGTTAGTCTAGAGTAAACAAATTTTAATATTGAATTAGCCTTAGTCAGTCCGAGTTACTCTTCTCCCTAGGAGAAAAATACATGCTCAGTTCGTTCGTGCTTATGCATGAAAGCTCGAATCAGTAATGTGCAAAAAGTAATAAGTAAGGTAATGCGTGTGTTTATTTTGTGTTTTTATCAATCTCATCAATTGGTATACTGAGAATGTTTAATATTGTTGGTAACAGGTAACTTCTATTAACGCAAACCTCTTTCATTCCAAAATATTCTAGAAGCGCTACAATGCAACGATGGTTTGATGGATTTGAGAAACAGTTAATGAACAACTTTTTTAAGTGTGATTTATTAAACAATGCTTTTTCATAAAGTATACTTCAGGAACGTTTACACTTAAAGCTTTACACTTGAAACTATAAAGTGCGTTTGGTATAAAAACAGTATTTATAACAGTTAGACACAACATATAAACACTGGGGTTTAAAGTAGTGTTATAATAAGTCATTCATTTGTTTCTCTACTTAAAAAAATAAAGTAAAATAGGAAAATAACTGCAATCTTTAATTTTTGCAGGTCATGCTCATATAACAGACTTCAACATAGCGACAATTCTGAAAGAGGGTCAATTAGCAACTTCTATGTCGGGTACAAAGCCCTACATCGGTGAGTTAAATACGTGGGTTAAATACCTTTATAAAATACTCTGACTCTTTGTAAATGAGTTTATATTCAAATTGAGACTAATTAAACAGTTCACTGACATGTTTGTTAACATTTTACGTACTATAAGTACCATTAAAACAGCAATTATCTTTCTTTGGTTGTGATTTATACGTCCAGAAATTATTCTTTGAAGTGGAAATTATTAACTAAAAGTTAAAACTATCAGTTTTTCTTTATTAAAAATGCATTCACTAAAGTCAATTCAAAGTTAAATTTGAATTATTGGCCATTTTCCTATGCATTTTGAAATAACAAAGTGGAATAGGAGTACACAATATCTAAAACTATTAGTTTAATTTGTGTGGAAACCACAGTAATCATATTTCAGTGATAAATACAACTTTTAAAGTAAGGAAACACCTGAGTTTGACTTTTGACTCTTAAGTAGATATATTATTGGTATATAATTTCAAGATTACTTATTTTAAAAGGTAAAAGATAGTAGGTAATTTTCCCATTACAACCAGCTCTTGGGAAATCGTTACTGGATCTGTACTGTAAGTGAGAGCTCCCATTATAACCAATTATTTGGTGTAACGTAATACCTGTTAATTAACAACTACCAAGTATTTAATATGATTAGTAAAAAAATAGGCATGCAAATTAGATCAGTATTGCCTAATTAGTAAGCCAATGTATGAAATGTATTTTAAACATAAGAATGTAGTGGGATTGCTTATTTATTGTTTATTTATTGTTATTTATTGTTTATACAACAAGAAAAGTTTAAAATAACTGAATATACAAAATGTTGTAATGTGTAACACTTATCTCGTATTTATCCATTTCGTTATTTTTACAAATAACAAAATGAGTATTTGTAAAATAAATACTTCTTTACAAAAGGTTTTTATTAAAACTAAGCAGGAAAATTAAGCGTATACATTGTATATTAGCTTAAACATAAAAAAGCTTATTTGTTTTTCCACCACACTACAAGAAGATAGAATAAGTATTCTAGTGGTCCATATTATGTTGTTTTAGAATGACACAGTGACCTATAATTTTATTGAACTATTCTATTGGCATTCGAAGCTGTACTATCTTTTATGCGTTTTCATCTCTCAAATTACGAATTTTCTACTCTCAAAATATAACTGCTCAATATGTCAGGAAGGAATGTTTCTTGTTTAAATAAATAAACATACAATGACATTTATAGTTAAAACATACTCGTGTAGCATTTTGATTAAAAAGATGCTCACTTTTATGCTCCAGTTAAATATACCATATTACACTTTTAACAGATTTAAACTTTTCATGATGTGTATTAAAGTTGAATAATGTTTCATTCGTCATCTATATACACTTTCATATCCATCATTATATCTTTGAAATATTTTCAATAATTAGTTGTTATACTTCCATCATGTTCTCTAATACGTACAGAAAACTCACACAGTTTAAAAATCTCTGTAAGTAGTTTTATGTAATTGTTAGCTGATCTTAATTATCTTTTCCAATCGCACTAATACGCCTTTCCAATTGATTTACTGCTGTGGAGATTGGGGCTGTGAAAATTACGCTGCAACAGTTAAATAATATTGGGCAAAACCAGGTGTTGGATTGGATCACAGCCAATTGTACCACACAGGCCGATTTCGGGTATTAAAATAATAAAAAATGCCGGTTGGGAAACATATTATTATTTATTAAATCACACAATCAACTTCACAACTTCACAACAATTGATCTAGAACAATTTTCACTTCGTTTTACATTAGATATTTCCGTGGTCAATTACAAAATAAGGTTACATTAAATTTGGAAAAGTATTAATTTAGTTTTACTCTAATGAGGAACGATGAGACGCGTATCACATCCTCGGGGGTCAGCGCGCAACTCCTGCTCTCACGCCTCGGCGTCGCGCTGAGGCGACGGGCCTCAGCCAATCACAGCGCACGGCCCGATGGAGGCTAGTGCTGACGCCCGCATTCTCATCCTGGGGCGAGGCTACAATCTCTCTCTCGAGTTAGAAAACTCTGGACTCAGTTTATAATGCAAATATTTGAATTCGATTTCTGGGCTGTTTGAAGGGATTTTTAAATGGTTGGTGGTCTTCATAATTACTGTACTGATTTATTAATCAGTATACTTTAGATAAATTATCCCAAATGTGGTGTAACTAATATTTAATAAAATGACAAACATATGTTGCTGAATCCTTAGATTACAGCCGCTGATGTAAATTTGGGAGTGGGTCGTTACACTCCCCCCTCCTCTAGTTCATGCTGGCCTCAGCATGAGGTCTCCTCTTTATGTATGGGGACCTCCTGTCCTCAAGGGCGGAACGGCCCTTCTGTCGATGAATCCTTGCCACCAACCTCAAATTAAAGCGGGCACAAGTCACAATGTGACGTGAAACATGACAAGAGTTTACAAGCCGCAGTATAACCGAAGTCAAATTTAAGGGGACAAAAAAAAAGATAAAGGAAACTTTCCTTTAATTTAACTAGACTTCAGCTCCATCAATATGAATGGGACGGTATTTATTTTTATGTTCCGCAATTTCTAGTAAACATGCGTCTCATCTCCTCGTACAAATTTGCAAACTTTTCAAAACAAGTATAACAAAAATGTATATACACCTGATACTCCAATCATAAATCAACAAAATTATTACAACAAAACACTCCAGTTACAAATTCTACGTGGTTACAAAATCTCTGACAACTTATTAACACCCCCCTTCTCTTTGAACTTCTTATAATCATATACAATGAATTTCCCCAGTTAACACCAAAAATAAAATATACACATGGTACGTAGACCAACAGCGCACAACGCTCGACAACAAGAGAATGAGAAAGAGAGAACAAAGTGGCTTAGACACTCATCACTGTGCAAAATTGTGAGTCAGTATTTTAGTCAATTGGAATTTGAAAGTAATGCACCGAACTGTGCCTAATTTAATCGACAATTTATAGTTCAAGAATATCAGTTGGTTCGGGAATTTTGGTTTTATTGAGATTTGGAACGCTACTCACTCGATCTGGTGAAGCCGCACGAGCTTTCACTTGGGGCCGGTCATTCACACTGTCACCCCTACGGTATGATGAGTGATCTAGCCTGGTCACCTATTTACCTGTGCTTTCTGCTTCTCGAGTACAAGTATACTAAGTACATCAACAGTTAACTACACAAAGAAAGTCCCTGACTTCACGATTCACATTCCCCAGTTAACAACTACATTAATCAAAATCCTGTAACTCCCAAAATAAAACATATAAAATTCCGCTCATGATATTATCATAGTACACTTAACTTACACATACAGCGAAATATTACGACACTTTAACTTTGGACTGAGGTACCGGCCTACTCTAATAATAACAAAATTCTTATTCTCCAGGGTGCTCCTGAGGTCTTATAGCAAAAAAAAAAATAAAAGGTTAATACTTTAAGGGATAGCCCGCCCACACCTAAGGACTCAGACGCCAAAGGACTGCCTGGGCACCTTAGGGGTGCTTGGGTGCCGTTATGCGGAAAATGCGGTGGGCTCTTGCAGCGATCTGTACTCGGTTCTCTCACTATCCTGAGACTTGCTCTAGAGGCATGGGAAACTTTGATCCTCAACGGAATAAAAAAAAGATGAACTTAATGAGTGTTGAGACACTGCAAGTGTCTACTTACAAACTTAAAACTAATCACAACCTTCGTTGCTTTTAACCCACCGCTTGGTATTTAAATGGAGCTGCGTTTAATTCGCCTCACCTGCCTCTGGTTGCGAGACAGGCCCACCGTATATCCCTCCCTTACACAATCCTATTGGTACCTCAGCCAAACCAAAAACAAAAGACGCAGCAAAAAAACCTATCTTCATTATACGAGGCCTGGTAGTGTCCCATACGCAGTCTTGCTGGGGGGTCCGGAAAATCCCTCAGCAAGGCATTTACAATAGTCAACCGTACAAACTATCTCTTTAAAATTTGGTTTTGAGTTGGTCTCAGATATTCACAGTCCAGCGGAAGGAGTTGAAGGGATGGGGGTTTTAGGGGTTGTGGATTGCGCGCTTACCTTCCTGTGAACACCAGATACCACTCATCAGCCTTACCTTTGCAATGGTATCTCAAATTATAAAATAAATAAAGAAAAGGGTTCACACTACCATCCTCCACGATACTTACACTCTAAACACAAAACCACAGTTGCAATACCTCGTTACAGACAACTTAAAATAAAAC
Organism: Allygus modestus; assembly: GCA_963675035.1. NCBI lineage: Eukaryota > Metazoa > Arthropoda > Insecta > Hemiptera > Cicadellidae > Allygus > Allygus modestus. The sequence goes on from OY776111.1 coordinate 227,703,344, forward strand.
ACAACCGAAGCTTATTACTAAAGGCCTTACTCATCATTGTCGAAACAAGAAAGGGTCCACTGTCCCCCACGTCGCATCCTGATGAGCACTCTAAGTCCGATCGCTAGTCCGTTCGCGAATATTCTCGTATCTTCACGCGATACCGATCGTCTTGTCGCCGCACGGATTCATGGGTCCTTCCGCACCGCGGTAACTTTCAATATTCCAACACGGTTTATGAGTTCTCTTAGGCTAGCCTTACTCACGACGCTTTCCAGCCGAATTCCACTCTACGGTTTACCGGTAGCCGAAGCTCTAGTTGCTGGCTCTGGGGCTGCAGTCCCCTCGTCATCTCCAAGTCTCGGAACAGCTGTTCCCATCTCAACATCAGGATTGGTCACATCACTCAGGTCTGCGAACGTCTGCGGCGCTCTGGTCAAGGTCGCAGTCCTCTGCTCTCTGCGCTGGAGTCTGGAGCTCGGGAACCAGGCGGCAAGCACCTCCCAGTACCTACAACATGCAATAAACAGCATCAGGGTCATCACCACACAGATTCTCATCGTTACTAATCAAACTTACTCTCTGTGCCCTATCCCTAAAATCATAGTGGGAGCGCAAAAGGAAAAGTTCCTCTCCCAAATGGTATTCCCGCACATTCACGGTGCCCAGCTCATTGTCGAGTCCTTCTAGGACTTCTAGGGTGGCATTCACATCGATATTTATCAACTCGGTCTCTTCGTCTGAGAGCATTGACTTCAAATCAGGAATAAAAACTTTACTTATCTGGCCGACATGAGTGTTGCTGCCGTGTATACGGGCAGGCACCTTAAACTCATCACTAATAACATCACATTTATACGCCTCGGAGATCACTCCCACTCCACTCATCTGCATGGTGGTCACGTTTATCTTTCCGCCATCCTCGTAAAAGTTCAGAGTTACCTTGTAGGGCTCGGAAGCACTTCAACAACACGGGGGACCTCAAATCGGTGGTCAATTTTCGCTCACAACTGTAAGAAAGTTTTCCAACAAACAGATCGGACACGCAACTTGGCCTCTTGGCCATGATCATTATGACTTCCTCAAGGGGGCAGATTACAAGTCGGCCGCTCAGACAGTCACGGTCGAATTTATAACTGCTATACCAAGTATATTGTAATCTATCCTTTCTCACTAGGAGCTTCTGATTTTTTTCACACACCCCATTTTTTCACACCCCATTGGGTCCATTTTTTTTTTTTTTTTTTTTTTTTTTAACGTCCTATCATATATTGGGTATGTGTACCCGTCATACGCCTGCAGCAAGAAATATTTAATAGGGTACAAGGAGAGGCCGAATCGATCGATCTCTTCATCGCGGCGATGGAAGGGCTGTACGGTAGGCTGGCCGTTAATGTCCCAGAGGCGATTAGGTTGAAACAGATCTACCATAACCTCAATCCCCAACTCCAGGACAGACTAGCAATGTTTGATATTACGTCGGTAGAACAGCTGCGTACGATGGGCAGGAGAGCGGAAGCGGGCCGTTTGCGATCTGTCACTCTGCGCACTGCTAATAGAAATCCCGACTTGATGGAGCCAGACCTAGCCTATACGCCTGTACGACGTAGGCAGACTCATGACGCGTTTCGCACGACACCCGAGCGCAAAGTATTCCAGGCGACGAATGATCCCGAGATTGTTTGTTTTAAATGTCACGCGAAAGGACATGTGACCAGGGAGTGTACGGTGGTGAATTCCAATCCAGTAGGCGGAAGAATATGCTGGCGCTGCAGAAAGACGGGACATATACAGCGCGAATGTCGTGTTCGACTCAGCCCCAAACAATTCGCGAGCGGGAAACAAGGCCGGGACCAGCGGACTCGCCGCTGCTGGACCTCGCCAATGAAGCCATCTGCTGTCAAAGATGTGCCTAGGGCGACGAAAAAGAAGTGTCGTATGGTTGAGAAGACTATTAGGATAGTCCCTGAGGTGAGGAACCTAGCCCAGGAACTTGTGGCTGTAGGGAAAATAGAGGCCGCTGAGGGCAAGGTGTTGGTAGATACCGGAGCTCAAGTATCCCTAATAAAACGTGACGTGTCCTCCGCACCGATGAACAAACCCGACGTGGTGTTACGAGGTATCTCGGGTCGAACCCTTAAGGTCTACGGTAAACAAAAAGTGTCCCTGACTTTGAAACCTGGCGTGAAGGTACCTGGAGAGTATATAGTGAGTAACCTACCAAAGGGCTACTTAGCCGTGATAGGCTGCGACATCCTGCAAGAGGGTAACGGAAAAATTGATGTACAAAAAGGGGTTTTGAAATTGTATGGGAAAGAAATTTGGTTAAATCGATTAACTAAGGGCGAAAGCGTGCCTGACCCGACGCGCGGGGCGAAGATGCCTGATCACGAGATGGAATCAGCCCCTAAGCTCCCCTCTGTCAGCCGCGAGAGTAAATCTGAACGTAATAACTGCAAAGAATCTTTTGTGTATTGCTATCAGGACGTTAAGCTCCCGCCGCGGAGTGAGAAGAGGATTCAGGTTAAAATTAGTAAATTCGCTATAGAGTCTAAGGAACTAGAAGGAAAGGACGTTGTTGTCGAACCAATAGAATTAACGATTCATGGTGTTTACCTTGCCAGGACCCTAACGAGAGTAGTCAACAATCGATGCTGGGTTAAAGTTGTAAACGTTAGTGGGGAAGAATTGGCCTTTGCGAAGAATTTAAAGCTAGGACTCCTGGATAGTGACCTGGTCGATGATAGAGAATTTGGACAAGCGCGGCGCAAAGTAGTGATTTTGGCTGATAGTCACGGGCGAGGGCTGCAAGAAATTCTATCTGAACGATTACCGCGAGATATTGAAGTAAGCGTAATGTTTATGCCTAATGGGAAATTAAAACACGTGATGTCGAACTTAAAATGGGAACTTGAAAAACTGACGGAGAGGGACTTAGTCGTTTTGATTGGCGGGACTAACGATGTTGACGACAAGTTTGCTCCCTATTCGTTGACGCTGCAACAAGCCTTTAGTGCCCTGCCGGCCTCGTGGAAAGCAAAAATAGCTATGTTATCGATTTTTGATCGCTATGATGTAAACCTCCGCCAAGAACTAAGTGACGCGAACCGCCTTGTCGAAGTAATAGTCCAAAACGTGAGGCAACGAACTAAGGGGAATATCATCTTTCATAATATTCATGATAAATTTCAAAAGGGGATGTACACGAAGCATGGGTTGCATTTAAATGAATTGGGGAAAGTACGATTGGCTGACATTTTGCGAGGAATAGTTCTGGAAGGGTATACCGTGCCCGAAGCTAGAGTGGGTAGGATCGAAAAGGTTGATGAGGCCGAGTTCGAAACTTGTTTAGATGCGAAGTTAACTCATCTCCCGCAGGACGTGAGAGATCAAGTGAGGCCCGTGCTTATGAAGTATAAGAGCGTGTTCGCTCATAGTAACACTCAACCGTTGGGTTGCACTTCTGCTGTGAAGCATGTCATTCGCACCGGTGACGCAGCGCCTACCTATAAGAAGGCCTATCGAGTGCCACACCACCAAAAGGCTGTTCTAGATGAACTGATCAAAGATCAGCTAGAAAAGGGCATCATAGCCCCTAGCCAAAGTGAGTGGGCCTCTCCGGTAGTGATAGTCCCTAAGAAATCCCCTGACGGAACCCCTAAATTTAGGTTTTGTGTAGACTACCGTGCCGTTAACGCCATTACTACGGCCGATGTATACCCTCTTCCCAACATCACGGAGACGTTGGATAGCCTCGGAGGCTGTCGCATGTTCACGACCCTGGACTTGCGACACAGGCAGGACCCTGGACTGGAGTTGCGTATTATTTTAATACCCCACACCTGACACCAATTGTACCACACAGGCCGATTTCGGGTATTAAAATAATAAAAAATGCCGGTTGGGAAACATATTATTATTTATTAAATCACACAATCAACTTCACAACTTCACAACAATTGATCTAGAACAATTTTCACTTCGTTTTACATTAGATATTTCCGCGGTCAATTACAAAATAAGGTTACATTAAATTTGGAAAAGTATTAATTTAGTTTTACTCTAATGAGGAACGATGAGACGCGTATCACATCCTCGGGGGTCAGTGCGCAACTCCTGCTCTCACGCCTCGGCGTCGCGCTGAGGCGACGGGCCTCAGCCAATCACAGCGCACGGCCCGATGGAGGCTAGTGCTGACGCCCGCATTCTCATCCTGGGGCGAGGCTACAATCTCTCTCTCGAGTTAGAAAACTCTGGACTCAGTTTATAATGCAAATATTTGAATTCGATTTCTGGGCTGTTTGAAGGGATTTTTAAATGGTTGGTGGTCTTCATAATTACTGTACTGATTTATTAATCAGTATACTTTAGATAAATTATCCCAAATGTGGTGTAACTAATATTTAATAAAATGACAAACAAATGTTGCTGAATCCTTAGATTACAGCCGCTGATGTAAATTTGGGAGTGGGTCGTTACACAATCACCGTCCGATGCGGTGCAATCGATTTTGATTTTCGTTTGCGATGTCTAGCCTACTAGATAACATTGTATTTTTAAAACTCATAATAGCGATGGATTTGAATTTATTTTTTGATTTATTTGGACTCTACGCTTCTAGTGTTTTTAAACACTACAAGCGATAGTTAAAGTCCAAATAAATCAAAAAATATATAACATTGTCTGGATTTTTCAATTATGCACAAAAATCATTCTCTCAATTATTATACATAATATAGTAATAACATTCCTATTGAGTATGTGCCGAGTACACGAATATCTCTTATTTTATTAATATTTTATTTTATTTTTATTTTAATATATATTCAGATTCACAATATACTGCTAATTAATTTACCTCAGGTTAAATTGTGGTTCGGTGGGGCTGAAAAATAAATTAGAGCATAATCTTATGTATTAATTGCATTATATTTAAAATAATTAATGACAACAAAAGTTTGACAATATTTAAAATTGATTACATGAATATTTCTAGTTGATATGGTACCTGGCTCTAGGTTAAATCACAATTTTGTTGTTTTTATTTAAATTTTGAACAACAATATAGCTTACTTTAATTTACAATACTTATCTAAATTGATGATGATGAGGAGATCGTGTTGTTAAGAGTCTTCATCGCCGTAAGTTGTCTGACACCATCTTTGTGTTTTGTTCCGTAAGGCCAATGTTAACTTCGTGCCTCCGTTTCTCCTCACCTGATCGCCACAAACAATTAATTTTGGTGTCAAATTAAAGGTTTCGTCGTCATCTAGGGAAATACAATAGCCGAATTCGGATTTTGTTACAACTTAATGAGAGCATGTACTGCGTTTCAGTTCAAAATTAAACTATTTATTATAAAACTATAAAACCCAAATTAAGGAATCCGACATTGCATTTCCCTAGAGGATGACGAAACCTTTAATTTTACACCAAAATAAATTGTATGTGACCATCAGGTGGGGAGTAATGGAGGCACAAAGTTAACATTGGCCTTATGGAACAAAAACCAAGATGACGTCTAGCAAGTTCCGGTGATGACGACTCTTAAGCCATTTGAACAACACGTGGTGCTGCCGGTGCGTAGGAAGCCCCTCAGAGCGACACGTTCTTCTCGCCGTCCAATATCCGACTGTTTTATACTCCCCTTGTAAGTCGACTCTATACCCCTAACCTTTAACGCGATTGGTTGGCTCAAGGCCGTTGCCATGGAGCCGCTCACACCGCTCTCGAACCTGTCCGAACGTTCCACACTCCGCATCTAGTAAAGCTCAGAACGTTCTGGTAAATTCCAGTTGTTTCTTTCCATTTTTTCTCTACTAATTTACATTTCTACGCATTTCTGTTGCCTTATTTACTAATGAATTTATAATATAACGATAATTATTTAATTTCAATGATTTATTAATCCAAGTTGTCACATTTAATTTATGCTAAACCACTACAAGTATAGCTAAGTGTTGAGGAGACGAATGGAAATAACTATCACATTATCAACAATTTGGTAAATGGATATTTCATTTCCTTTAAAGTTCGCAAAAGGATTAAGACACTATTCACTGTATTTTGTTATAATGCAGCAGTCTAAAAGCTTTGTTATAGGACAATTCATATTTAGTAACAAGCAACTGAAATAGTCAGTTCTTAAGGTAAAACAATGACTTTTATTTTATGACTAATGTGGCTCCATACTTTTTCTTGCAATGGAAATGTCCACTTTGTAACCAAGCAATGTTCCAAAATTTGCTATATGAAGACTACCATATCATTTGAAACCTACACATTTAATATACAGTTACAGTGTTTACACAAGAAAATATTTATTTTTGTGAAGAAAGTCTAACGTTTATCTGAGAAGAAAGATTTGTCTAACAAGGAACACCACGCACAATTAATATATTACCTAATACATTTATATGTTTATACATTCATATGTAAAAAATGCCTGACCATATTATTTTATAATGAGAACAATAGCGACAAATAACTCTAACTTTAATAATTAAAAACCTTAGTAAATAGAAAGTCAATAGTTAATTACCAATATGTAAATATTAGTTCATTAACAATCGGCGAGGTGCTTACTATATCTTTTATCTGAAGAACTAATAAATGTTTTTTTACATTTTAATGTTTTATATTATTTAATGGTCGATTTTATACTTAATTTTAATTATTTAATTTAATCCTATTTAGAATCTTTTTATTTCTATTTATTACTGTAAAGGGTATTACCCAAAACACAGTCCCTGAGATCCAGTATATTTACAGCCCCGGAGATCTTTGCGTGTGTGGTGGACGCATGTGTAGGCTACAGCTTCCCCGTGGATTGGTGGTCCCTAGGAGTCACGGCGTACGAGGTGCTCGCCAGGGAGAGACCCTACGACATCCACTCCGCCACCTCTATCAGCGACGTCCGCGCGCTCTTTGGCAACCCTGTAACGTACCCAAAAACATGGAGCTCAGGATTTGTTGACCTCATTAGCAAGGTATATGCCTGAGATTATAATCATATATACCTAAACGAGTTCGCATGCAGCACGCTGACGTGAGGGAAGTGAATTTCCACATATGAACTTTTAAAACTAAAAATACATTTATTCCAATTTTTATTCAAATCTGAAAACAGTGATTTTTGGCTGTTCTGATGCTCCTGGTTGGTTCATTTACCTGCAAAGCTGGGAATATCATTTTGTGCATTATAATGTTAGGATAAGGCCAGACAGGCTTGAAAGGAGGCGTAAGGTTTCTGGGGATGATAAAAGTACACCAAAAAATGAATAACATGCATTTATAATGTAAAACCCCCAAAAGAGAACGTACTGTGTTTAGTCGAAACACATTTTCTTTAATAACTCGGTAAATATTTATGCTAGAATGACTAGACAAGGCTTAAAACTTTTGCCTCGCTAATTGCCATCTTTTTACATGCATAAATGTTACATTCGGGGCTTTTCTGACCCTTTCTGGGCCCAAAATCTCGAAATTTGTAAGATTAATCCCCCAAAAAGTGGTTTAGAGTTTTCCGATTGGTTTGCCCAACGAACTTGTCCAGCTGATTACAGAAAAGAATGTCCCTACCAAATTTGAAGTAAATCGGAAAAAAATGCGACTGCTAGAGTGCAAACACACACACACACACACACACACACATATATATATATAAAATTTTGAATGAACCCCCAAAACGTGTTCAGGGAGTCATGTTAGGAACTTCTATGGTGGTCCCGGGCTTAAGATTCACCGTGCGGATCATGCTAGTAGTTCACTTTTCCATAGGTAATTCACTAATAAAATATGTATACATTTTGTTCGTTGTCAGCAACCTCCAATAGAGTTTGCAATTTTTTCATTGGTAATGGTGGATTGTTTTTAGTATCTGTTAAAAAGTGTACACAATCTTCCATTTACAGTTTTACAACTTCTATAGCCAAGGAAGAGCCAATATACAGACATTACGAAGACAAGTGGTATTAAGAAAGTGGTAGGCAATGGTTTACTATGCGGTTGTTAGTCGAGTGTTCGATCTCAAAATCACAGGATTGATCAGAGACCTGTGCTCCCACTTACATTTCAGAGTTAAAGAAAAAGTAAGAGTAAAGAAAGGAAGAGAGTATCGACGTGGATCTTAGTCCGAACTGGGCAAAGATCTAAATAGCGAGTTCAAGAACACCGGGGACTCTGACTTAGCTAACCGTCTGCTCCAGTACTGCAAAATCAATATAAGTTAAATGGCCAAAATCTGTTGAAGATCTGATCGACACTCGCAGCAGTCGGAAAGCTTCGTCCACGCTTAGAAAGCTGTATTGTGGTAAACCTTGAAATGAACATACATTAGATCTCTGTGATATAGCTATAGTTGCCTACAGTTTCCAAAACATCATAAATAGTTGCAGTATTGAAGTCGGAAAAAGAACCATAAAGAGCGGAGACTTATCACCCGATTCCTCTTTTGAGGATGTGTTACAAACTGTTATAGAGGCTAATATACAAAAGAGTAATCTTTTCTATGCCAGAATCCCTGTCGAATAAGCTGGTCTAAGGTCTGGTCGAAGCTGTTGTTAAGATTCTCTCTCATTTATTCATTTCCCTTTTAAATCTTATTGAGAGTATGCTTAGTAATATGCTTAGCTGAGTACACTTAGGACGCAAATAAAGCTATTTCATACTCCTAACAATGACATCCACCAGAGGGTCTACTGGATCCTCTACCTTTTAACATCCATACTGTCGGTATTCCGTTAGCTAAATTCAGAAATTCAGAATTAGTTACATTAGTCACTTAACACAAGAACTTAATACAAACATAATCTACTATTGAGAAACTAAATAAAAAATCTGATGATACAAAACTGCTAGAAACTTGTAAATATATCTTATTTCTTACAAACTAAATCGCAGCCAAAATACAAATTATTTGTTGTTATAACTTTATTAATTTTGTGGAAGGTGTAATTTACGTTTAATACGGAGAAATAAAAACAATCATTCTCACATATGGGAAATTGCGGTTTACCTCGTACACAAATATTGGGACCCCAGATAAATCTTGGTTAAGATCTTCATTCCTGGCGTTAATGAACGTCATTCTGTGGGGAAGAGCCATATTGTATCCTTCCAACTGAAAATTATATGTTGCTTTCATTTTCGGCTGCTAAAGTAATTTCATAAAATCCGGCAGTTTTTTACAACTACATGTTTTTCATGGGCAGAAAGACAATCATCAATTAATGCGTAATACTTTTATGTTCTTGACAAACAAACTCACTTTTAAAAATTAATGAAACCCTTTCGATTTAAAATATAGTTAATTCTAAGCATCTACACGTTTTCTAGCTACAAAATAGCTAGAAATACTGTTGTTCAGTACTGTGAATACACTTATGGTTAACGACAAACAGGTAAAAAGATTATTTTTTCAACCGCAGTTGACTTTTTTACCTAAAAAACCCGGACAGCGAAAAATAAAGTCTTACATTTCATTGATCTACCCCTTATGAATAGCTTCACTTTAGTTCAATAGGGTATGATTCATGCTTCTCTTTCAATATGGGAATCCCAATGTCACCGTCATTTATCGTGGGTAATCCGGTGATTCGTCTTCAAAGTAGGTAATTTTCAATACCACTCAATGTCGTATTCAATGTCCTTCCTTACTGATGGCGCTGGCGTGATTAAATGCATAAACATTTATATTCTACCTTTATTTATTTTACCCGGACGAAGTGTTGTTAATACTATAACAAAATAATAATATTACTATTAGTGACAGCATAATTTCGTCTAGAATGTCGTAAGATATAGGTTTTTGACATAAACAGTTAATATTTAACATAATATAGGTGTTGTTATGTTTAAACTAGTTGTATCCATCCAATGTTTGCAAACAGTTGCTGTGTGTGGAGCCGGGAGCGAGAGTAAGCAGCTTAGAAGAACTTCGACAAGTCGCCTGTCTCAGAAGAGCTGACTTTGAACAGGTCCTCGAGAAACAAACCAAACCTGCCTTCCAACCACCGGTAATTCAGTTTTAAACTCCTAGTCAGTTTGATTTCAACAAATTTCCAAGCATATAAGTATTGCACTTTTCATGATAGTATACGTGTACAATATTATTTATTATTTAACGGTATGGGTTTTAGAGGGACCATCTCAATTGTGACCCCACATTCGAGCTTGAAGAGATGATCGTAGAAGCTCGTCCCCTTCACAAGAAGAAGAAGAGGTTGGCCAAGCAGCGCTCCCTCAGGGGCTCTGTCAGCGTCGATATTACGGTATATAGCTCAATATAAAAAGAGTAAAAACTATAATTTTCTATACTATAACTTATAACCAAAAGTAGTTGTTTACAATATTATAATTTCAAGATGTTATATCCTCGTATTATGTACTTTATTTGCACTCCCATTACCAGATAATAAATCAAAACGCATGATAAATATATAAATGATATTCTAGATTTGTTAGACTATTTCGTTTAACCTTCTATATATATGTTGACTTCAATTATTATATAATAGGTAAAATAAGAAAACTTTCTGCTGCTAATATAGTTGTTATGATTGCATTTGTATACAAATTACTCACAGTTTTTGTAACAAGCTATATCCTCAGGAAATAACTACTGCTTTGTGATTTTTAAAACAGGATGGTGACCTAGAAGAGCATCTGGCGGAGTTTCGAACATATAACAGAGAAAAGGAATTGATCAGGAGGGAAATGGAGAGGAAAGAACAAGACTGGGAACAGGAACTGATACAAGCGATGAACGCTTCCTCCAACGAAACAAAGTAACTATACAATGTCTAATTAATGCTCAGATTCTCATAATTACGTATACAGTAAAAGTATTTAAGAGGGTTTCTATTGCTCTCTACACCAAACTCCATACACTGAACATTCGTTTAACACGAGGAAAAATGGTAGGCTAAATATTCCTTTTACACGTTTAGAAAAAGTGAGAACTAGCTATGTACTAATGAGTGCTATAGTATTTATTAAGTTACCCATCAATATAATTCAATTGCCATATGTTAATTTCAACGACAAAGTATATGCATGGCTTTTGCAAATCCTTTTGTACCATATCAATGGACATTTATCACTGGAAAGCAACAGCATGAATATATAGACGATTAGGAAGGAATGAAGTATGGTTGTATTATTTTTATTATGTAAATTATTGGAATGTGAAATAGTTTAAGGAAACTGGTTTGACTTTTTTTAACATTTATTTATTACATGATTTGACGTATGCATGTATTTAGCCAATTAATTATAGACAGCATGAAAACAAATTGCTTACGGATTTGATGTTTAGTATTTTAGTTCTATTATTGTTATGCACGTATTTTAAACTATTGAAAATGAACCTGTCGATGTCCATGCATGTAAATGTTTTCATGACATTAAACATTTTGATTTGTTTTTTATTTAATACACCAAACCAAAGACCCCAACACTTGCTGCCAGAACCTTGCCCTACTCATGTATATAAATAATACTGAACTATAAAGTAGATACAAATCTAAACTTATTTAATAGGCGAGCAGGTTTTTTGTGACAATTACTCCTCCTAAACTACTGAACCGATTTTCATGTTTTTGGTGTCATTAGAAAGAGCCTAACGTGAAGTTGTGCAGGAAACTTTTTTTATAGATAAATAATTTGTGAGTGAGGCCCTGGGGCCCCTTAAAGTTGAGTTTTTCCCCATAAGCTTAACATTGGGAAATGACTATAATTTTAAGCAATCAGCTGGATAGAGTAAACACAGTTAATCAGCAGGCCATGTTGGCTTTGGAACGGTAACACAATATTTATACGGGAATGTCAGTATAATAATTACTTTGTGATCGCGAGCGAAGCCGCGACAGGCTACGAGTTATCATTAAAAGAAAAGTTAACTAACCAAATTTAAGTTGTTTTGACCAAATAACAAAATCCTTATATAGATATTTGATGGTTATAAAGGGTGAATAAAAAGTCAGGGCACCCCTCCTATATTTTTTTATTTGTTAATATAAAGTAATATCCTTTGGGTAGTGATAGTAACTTAAGGTGGAGTATCTTTTGACATTACTCAAAATTTGGAGTGGCCCCCAAAAATAGAGGAATTTTGGGGCAACTGAAAATTTTTAAATGTAAGCCCCCTGTGAGTGACCCCTCATTTTAAAAATCTGTAAAAAGTAGATAAATTTAGAAAACTAGAGACCGCTTTCTCTTTCCTAACCAAAATGGAAACCAGTCAAAATTCCCATGTATTATATTCAAATCTGGAAATCAAATCTTTGGGGGCATTCAAAATGTTAAATTGCGTCAAAAGATAATTACCTGAAGTTAATACCACAATGCGAATGGGATCAGTTTATTTTAACTTAGTAAAAGTATAGATAAAACAAAAAATTGGCATTCCAGATTAAATTAAGGTTAAATGAAAATGCAAATAAAATTTGACTGGCTGTCATTTTGGTTAAGGAAAAGATAGTGGTCTCTAATTTTCACCATTATCTATTTACTTTAGTTCTTTGAGTGGTTATTCAAAGGGGCGTTTACGTTTTAAAATTTTGAGCTGCCCCAAAAATCCCCTAATTTTGGGAAGACACTCAAAATTGTTAATAATTTCAAAAGAAACTACGCCTTAATTTACTATCACAACCCAAAAGATATTAGTTGATATTACCAAACAAAACCATAGTGGGGGGGTTCTAACTTTGTATTTTCCCTGTATTTAAGTTATTATAGCTTATCTTTAACTTTTATAATAACGTATTTGTTAACCTCCCTTTTACGAGCCATGACGAAATCCCACTGTATAACAGTATAAATAGTAACATTAGCAAACTTGATTCAACAATTTTAGTCGCCAACTTTGTGCTTCTTACCTCCATGCCAATTTTCACACAGGTCTTAACAAAACTTAATCAGACTTATTAATTGTGCCATATTCACAAACAGCAGGAAATATCGTAGTAGCACCTTTAAGATTCAACAACGGCATTCAAGTTTGTTTAGGCCTACTATAGGTAGATTGTTTAGGTAAGTTCATAGGTTACTAACAATAGAAATGGTTTTTTTATATTCAATTTAATATCCTTCATTCTACTTGTAGACCAAATTCGGTTACGCACAGGGTACTTTATGTTTCTCAGAAAACATAAAGGGTTAGAGTAATGGTTAGAGTAACTTTTTCACCTTGGTGTTATGTTTTAAAGCGTGATTTATGACTTCGCAGTTTACATTATGTTACTCATTGTCTTCTTATTAATATGAAATGTTATGACTAAGCGTGAATATGGTTCCAAACAGGAATACATCAGGGTTTCAATTTTCGATCAAAACCTAATCCGAAACTGTCTCATAACATCCTCCTGTAGTCTTGATCAGGTTTGAATCAAGTATAATCTGTTTACTCTGGTAATATTTGATCATAAGTTTTAATTATTTTACCTGTGGAAGAATTGTACTCATGGTTCCTAAAACAAATTGTAACTGCTGCAATGCTGAATTATAGAAGATTATTTCAAATTTGGCTATATTTTGGTTAGTTTGGTTACAGTAAAGGATTTAGATCATAAGTGCCTCCTTGACCTCAGATTAATATACAAGGACAATATCTTTTTTCATTTTAAGTATGATCTAATAAAGATAAATAAAATTAATCACAATAGATTAAGACTTAGACTTATTATGGATTCAATATTAAAAGTCGTGAATAGGAATATTGGTGCAAATAAAAATGTAATTAAATTCAAAATAATTTATACTTAAATAAATAAATACTTAACTTATACAAATATACGTAAATTTTATTAAAAATAGGTAAGATAAAATAGCAGAATAAGGGTTAATTTATAAATTTCGGTCCCCATAAGTTGTCATTTATATATGTACTAAATGGACTCACCTCTAATAATATGCCTGTAATAAACAAGTAATCAGCTGAGATAATCTCACTGTTTGTGACTTCCACTTTAAAACATTCGAATCACACTGGGCTAAATTTGACAATAACAGTGGCGTTGCGAAAAACTCATTTACTTTATCGATTGCAGTGGCAAAATTTATTTGTTATTTCATAATACCGAACACATTTTGAAGGTATTCTAACGTATTGGGAATGTATACAAGTGCTATACCGGTAACTAAGTATCCATGTTAAGCGTAATTACAAGGAAGAAACAGTCAGATGTCACTTTATTGTTCATTGTTCGACGGCAAGCGTTGAGCCTAAGAGCCGGGAACCATTGAATTAGTACAATAGCAACACAATGAACATCAGCGGTCTGACCTCGCACTCTTCACCCACACCTTCACTATGGTCTCACTGGCGACCAATACACGCACTATGGAATACTAACTCTGATTGTTTATTCTTTGTGATGTAATATAAATCAATAACATAACTACACGGGGCAGTAATCAACAGTTCAATTTGTTAAAAATAAATCAATTTGATATTATTACTAAAAATAAATGAAAGTAATACAATTTCCACACAATCATCTTATTTCTTTCAGTTGCCCTCAACCCGGGCGCAGCCTAACAGTTCCCAGCCCCAACCGCAGACGGTCGTCCTGCAAGTTGAACGTGACTCCGTCCAGCGTCCAGACGCGACTGGCTGCGACGCCTTCCAGAACCACGAACCACAGTCCGAGCAGTCCACCGGATACCATAAAAAGCTTCAACAACTCCCCTACCATCGTTGTATCGGAGGACCAGCCTCTCGCTTTTCACTAGCACAGTAACTACCAGTGGGAAGCTATCATCAACCACAATCAAGGGCCACCCTTCACCGGAATTAACGTTTATACATCTTCAGTCGTACTACAAAATCAGTCTCTTCATGTACATTTCACCGAGACGCTAAGTAGAGTCAATTGAACATTAAAATATGTTTTTATTGTGGATCAGTTATAGAATAAATATATGTATTATATATGAATAATATATGTATTAGTTATTATTTTGATATTTAACGTGTTAAAACTAAGTTTTTTATTGACTCCATGCTTTATATATATAGTCAGTTGATAGAAACGTTATATATAAATATATATATATATATATATATATATATATATATATATATATAACGTTTCTATCAACTGTAACTAATTTTACATTTTGTGGTGTGACGTAGTATGGAATGAAAGAAAAAGGCCCATTGTATAGCACACAAAGAGACTGAGATTTGAATAGTTTCATTGTTCGACACAGTATTTCTACACAATAATGACAATCACAGAGGACCAGAATGCTAATAATGTATTTCCATTGTCTAAAACTTTACTCCAATTCCTTTTACGAAGAATAATTACAAAAATATCCTTGAATCTGTTCTGATTATTAGCTTGATTATAGCCATTAAATTAATTATAAAATAATAAATGATATCAGGAAACTGACACATACTTTCTCCCTTTTAGCAAAATGTAAAATATAAATTAAACATGATAGTGTATAAATTCTTCTAATGAACTTTGTTTCAGATGTATCCACCCAAATCACTTTTTTGAAGGCAATACAGAATCATTTTTTTAAATAATGGTTTTAAGAGAGGAAGTTAACCCTCCTCCCACCCAGGGTTGGATGATAACACGTTCCAATAATTATCCTATATTGGCCAAAGCTTACGTGACCTTAATATCAAGTTTTAATTAAATCTATCAGTATTTAAGAGGGACATTGTGATATCCGATTCATCATAAGAACACAAAAAACACTCACAAACTTAATGTTTTCGTGTTGTGAGTTTCGATTGAACAACATATTGAGTTTACTGCTAATTGAAAATTTCAATTTTCTCCATAAGCATTAGTTGTAGAATAACAAAAAAGTCATTAAATTTTTTGAGCTCATTTTAATTGTGATAAGTATATTCTATTTAAAATTTATAGTTTTATAAAAAATATAAAAATATATTTTTGAGACTTTGAAGCGCTATAATTATTGAACCCGATTTTTCCCAGAAATGCGGGTGTTGTATTTTATTACAAACCTAAAGGAAAATAAATCAAAACCACGAGAGCCATATAAGAAATATTGATTTTTCATGTTTTACCGGTTTTTGGTGGATAAAAAAAGAATACCCCTTCAAGATAAAAAAATAAATATTATGAGCCTGGAGATACAGTGGATTAGTGGATCTCTACGCCATTTTTTTCTAAATCAGTGCATTAGTGTGTTCTCTAGGTCTGTTTACAGATAGACATCACCTGAGGCTACTAATCATTTTTAGCTTCAGGCAGCACAAAAAAAAAAAAATAGTTCCACCAATAACTCAAAATTTGTAAATTTTCGCGAAATTAATAATTTCTCCATATATTATGTATAGAGGGCGAAATTAAAAATGATTACCTATAACTTGAGGACCGCGTTAGAAGTAAAACTATGTAATATTAAGTACAGTACCGTATTCAAATCTATGAGTCGGCAAAACATATTCGCACGTAATGAAATTGTAAACTGATCTTTTAAAGTAATATGTGTGTCGTATCTTGTATTTGAAATATAAAAGGATTTACTATAAAAAAACCATAGCATATAACATATTTAATATTTAATGTTTTTAAAATACATATCCCCTTTATAAAATTTGTATACGGGATGTAATAAAAGACGTCTTACAACACTTAAAAATATATTTACACTTATACTGATTCAAATACAGACGGTAAACATATATAAAAGATGGTACCGTACAAGGCTATCGATTTCGACCAGTCACACCGGTCATCATCAGGCCAATGAGAGAACTGACCTCAATGATGACCGGTGTGACTGGTCAAAATCGATAGCCTTGTACCATCTTTTATATCTGCTTACCGTCTGTGTGTGTATATAAGTGTAAATATATTCTTAAGTGTTGTAAGACGTCTTTTATTACATCCCATAAGTAATAACAACACGTAAAATGCTAATCAAAAATCTATTTAAAATTTGTATAGAAGCAGGAGGGACGAAGTATTGTTTAATTAATCGAATTAATTTTATCATGTTTTATGTAACTAAAATAACAAAACAGTGCTTTACGTTATAGATGAAGGACTTTCAAACCCTACTCTTTGTTGTAAAAACTTTTAACTCAAAAATAAATATAATTCAAGGTACTCTTCGGGTCTACAGTTATTGTAAAAATGTGTAATGTGTAAATATACACTAAATACATGTTTGATTACTGCTACTCACCTTTGTCTAACTACATACATCAATTAAGATATATGTATACTGTTATTATACCAAGCACTTGTGATAACATGATCTTTTATTAAAATTGTAGACAAATATTAGCAATAACGTTTGTAACATAACTCAATACGCAAATATGTTGTGTGTTTATATTTTATAAGCGTATGATTTATGTATTTCTATGTTGGTAATAGTTTATATGAATAAACATCGTGGTTATTCTGAATTTGATTTTTATTTCAGGTTTTCTACCCAAGCAGAAAATACTTTCATGTGTAGACAGTTTAATTTAAAAATTAATTTACATGTATAAACTCTCAAATGTTTGTATGGTAGTGAAATCCTAGTCTATTAAATCACCTGTCTATAGAACAAATTTATTAAAATACAAAGTTTCTAGAAATCTAATTATTTTACTTTTACAATTAATACCATCGGGGATATCAATAGAGGGAGAAAAATATTTATAAAGCTGTAATTAAATGAAGCTAATATTATGCTCTCTTTTAGGCTTAATATTTTCACAAAATATCAAAGGTTGTACTGAAAACTGGGTTGTATAAGGGTAAAGACGAAGATCATTTCCATACTTCTACGATCTTGATGACGTTAAAATTTAAAACTTTGTTTTTATATTTAGGCACTACCAAACGACATGGGAGGAGTTATAATTATATCAAAACAATTCACATATCATAATATATGGTATATGTAAAAGGGAGTTATATGAGTTATTTAATGAATTAGGGGTATTATCAACCAACGATTGTATATTTTTTCAAAACCACATGGTTAACAAGGTAAGTAATTGACGACTGGCAGAATCGTACTTTGTATCTTTAATTAATTGGTTAAATGTACCCTTTCATTATCTTTTGTTTGGTAATGAGATCAAAGACAAATTTAAATTGAACACATATACCATTTTGTAGCACGGTAAACCTAGTATATCTTAACTAAATACTGTTATAGACCAGACGTGTCATGACACATTTCCAAATAGCTATTATTTGTATAGTTGGTAAATGCATTTAATGGTGTATATGAATCTAGTTGTGTTCTAAATATTGCGTTCATTGCTTAATACTGTAGTTTGAATTTAAATTAAAATATTTACGAAACTACAAAGAAAGAACAAAGTAACTTATTTCCGTCAAAGTGATGGTAAATGGTTATCGTTACTGGCTTTCTCGTGATTTCAAAGTCAATAAGCTTCATCTTCAGGCCATATGATCGATGGCCAGGCTACGTGGTAGCCAGAAAGGGTTGCAATTGTGGATGAAATTGGCGGAATTGAAAGGTAATGTAACCTTTCTTTGAGCTAATTATTCAGGAATTCTGAGTCTCAACAACGATAAATAAATATATACGAGTACATCGACCACCTCTCACCAGTCCCAAGATTTGGCCGCAAGGATGGGATGGATATGTATACATAAAGCTTGTCTTCATGAACAATTAATGTCTTTAACAACTTTTTAATATTTAATGAAGTCAAGTTGGGGTGAACCTTTGGGGAATATCCTATGGGAATATCTATATTCCTATGGATGAGAAAACAAATAAAATTCAAACTATAACAACCCATCTGTGAAATTTTTTAATTAATTAAATATTGACGTCATTGTAAATCATAACTGCTCTTTGAAAGTTCAATAGAATAATTAATTAAATTTTACGAGATGTCCCGAAAACAGAGTATAATTTTGAAGTCAGTATTGCCCTCAGAGTTATAATTAATAAATTTAAATACATCTTAATTTCCTTCCTCATCCAATTATAAATCGATAATTTACACTTAAACCCCAAGAAATGTTCTTCTCTTTAAAAATTCAGCGGGATTGTGGGACATGTGATGAAGTTCAACCAGTTAAGGCTACCTTAAGTATGGATTCTCCAAAATCGGGTTATCAAGTAAGAAGGTTTTATTTTTGGTAAGTTACAAATGTAAATAACCATTATTTTTATAGTTGACCCATGAATTTAAAGGTGTAAATAATTAATATTGATATGTTCACTAAATGTGTATATTCATCATTTATTTGATTATTCGTTCTAGTTCAATATAAAGTATATACGCGTGCATCGACCACGTTTCACCAGTCGCAACAAACCCTACTTTCGGATGTTTTCTATATTCTTTTAAGTTGTTTTCCAAAGTGCTAGTATTGAGCAAATTGAAACTGTAAATAGTTTTTAAATTGATAACAACATTATTAATAAGTTAGCTTTCTTGTCAATACTTTAACTATGAACAGCAGTAACCTCCATTTTTACAACAAATTATCAGCCGACATTTTTCACATGGGAATAACTGATCAACGAGAACTCGACTGCTATGAAACAAAAGATAAATGAGTTTCAAGAGTAGAGGTAGAAAAGTCAGTAGAGTAAAAGTTAATAAAAAAGGCGAATGTGTGGGGCGCACTTGTTTGGAACGAGACGAAAAGTGAATCAGCTTAGGGAATGCATTCACAAAGGAAATGATGGCGAATCAGCTCACTGCCCACCTTTTTCAAACAAGAGGATTGGAAACAGAATATTCACTTAGTAGTACTTTGGGTTTTCTTCAAAAGTAATAGTAAAATATTATAAATCAGTGCATTTTGACAGCTTACATTTATATAAATCAGCGTATTTTTAATTATGAACAGGAAAACTAAAAATGTTATGGAAAAGGATATGCATTTTTTAAAGTTAGAGAAGTGATCAAATTATAAAAAAGGAAACACTTTAGTTTGTGTGTATGCATGACAGTACTTTCCCTAACCAAATATCCCGATTCCCTGAATTTTACGGTATAAATGAACTATTTAATAACTTTATACTTATAAAAAATATACACTCATTACCTCACAATCTAAAGTATAAATAATATTTGATTTGCGTTAGGTACCTACAAGCTAAGTGTATTTATATTTTATATGTATATTTTCAACAGTTTTGATTAAATGTGTTAATGTGTTATGTGTTAATTTTTATGATTTTAAAAAGCATGACCAAATGTCATTCTTTTCTTTGGCTAAACTGCTTTATAAACCAGTCGAATAATGTTTATAACAGCCTAATCCAGGAAACATTCTGGAAGTTTTTTTATCAAAGGTTCTGTGTGTTTTTTGGGGTGATGAATTCGAATTTTATGTTTGCCACCACGAGAAAAGTCGGCTTCACAGAGAAAATTACAAAAAACCTTAAATATTCTGCACTTGTTTTAGTTTTTGACATATATCTTGAAAACTATGCCTTTTATCGGAAGTCTGTTTTGTACAAAATTAAAGAAGATGACATTTCATATATATGATAGAAGATGACATACAGTATTCATATATTAACTATATTTTTATGACAACGAATGCAGATAACAAAACGCACTGAAAAAGGACTATTTTTAGGACCATCTGGCCAAAATTAGAGAAACGCCCTCTCACCCACTCCTATTCAGCCACAACGTGCTAGTTTTACTATGCCATGCTAAAAATCCTCATTGAACGGATTAATTATATATTCAACTTACTATTGTAACATTAAGACATTGGTTGAATATTTAAATTCGATCTCCTACTCAAAATTCATTAGGTTCAATGAAACGTAAAGGTCTAGTAATATAAGTTTAATTTAAAACAATACTTACTAGGTAAATTTATCTAACATAATATTTTTTTAAATAGATCTCAATTTTATATACCGTTAAAGACTATAGTAGAAGGTTTATTGGGTTGAACTCCATATATATTCCTGAACCAAATTCTTGATTTATTACATAACTGCTAAATAAATATAATTTAGTTTATATTTAATTCCTCCTATTGTTTCCTTATATGGCTGATAAGTGTACTACTACTGCTATAATGTTTTACTGTTGTTTTTATTTTTCAAAAGAAGTTTCAGCTTTCGGGATTATACCATTTGCGATCAAACTTTGAAAGGTGGGATACGGACAGCTGTTGTTAAATAAAGGTGATTGAAATTTTTGATGAAACAAGTAAATAAAATATGCAATATATTAGCGTTGTTTTATTTAAAAGTAACCCATAAAATTGAATAACTATTCAAATATATTTATTACTTCCCTATCGGAAGCAATTTATAAATGCGAAATGTATTGCTTATTCTTATGTGAAGATATCCGAAAAAAGCCTAAACCGCCTGAACTGCGATTATCTACTGTATATCAGAGTTTGCTTGAAACCTAATAGTTTTGTTTATGGAATGATGCTACCCGACCATGGACGGAAATAAATTATATTGTCTCCATCAAGGTAAAGTATTGGAATACAGTTTACCTTGACATTAAACTAGCTGTCGGGAAAACTGTTTGAGACTCGTGAAAAATCATAATTCTGTCTTGGGCACAATATATTTCCGTATTTCGTGTAGAGCCAGCTAATGCCCTAGTAGCTGTTGAAGCACAATTTTATTTGCTATGGTAACAAAATACATGAACACAGGTTGCAGGCACACCATACAAACAAAGGTAGATACGGCTATGGAAATAGTATTCATTTTCTTGTAAATCCCCAGGAGGAGTGTCAATATACCAGCGAATAATTGATCGATGAGATTAAAGGGGACTTCCGTAGGCTACTACCAAAAACAATCTAGGCCACTTTCTCAAGAATTTTCGAAACACAATATTGATAACGTCAAGGACACTTTATGTTAATTGTTTCAAGGGTACTGGTTATAACATTATTAATGATTCATGGTTTTGGAAGGTACAAATATTGTTAGAAAAAGGACGACAAATATCCAACAGTCGAAACAGCAGCTGCTATTGTTGTTGACTAGGTCCAAAGTGTACAACGTGGGTACGCCCAAATCAGACAACGGCTTGAAAAACTTAGTAGTATTAAAAGGCCTTCGTTATAAAGTGTATCTTGTTCAAGATCTACTTCAGTTTTACTGCTATGTGAATGTATAATTGATGAGTAAAATAATACTACCAAAAATATTTTTGTCTCAAATGGTATAAACCCGAGAGTTTAAACATATAAAAAAACATTATAACAACGATGGTACAGTTTCTCAGCCATATGAGGAAATGTTATGACGAATTAAATATAAACTAAATTATTTTAATATAATATTGGTGTAATAATTTAAGAATGTTTGTCAGGAACGTATATGGAGTTAAACCCTAACCTTCTAATCTAGCCTTTAACGCTACATAAAACTGAAATATCTATTTCCCAAATATATTACGATGGATAAATTTACCTTGTAAATATTGTTTTGATTCAAACCTATATTACTTAAGCTTAATTAAACGTAAAGTAATTCGAGTAAGATGTCAAATTTAATTATTCGACTCGTGTCTTAATTTTACAATAATAAGATGAATTAATTCGTTTATAAGTGGGTTTTTAGCATGGCATAGTAAAATTAGAACGTTGCCACCAAATAGAAGTGTGAGAGGATGTTTCTCTAATTTTGGCCAGATAGTCCTAAAAATAGTCCTTTTTCAGCCCACTCTATTTCCTACATTCGTTGTCATAAAAATACAGTCAACATATGTATACTGTAGGGAATTTCTTTCTCTTTAATTTCATAGTGAACAGTCTTTCCGATAAAACGCCTAGTTTTCAAAATATATGTCAAAATCAAAAAAGTACAGAATATTTAAGATGGTTGTGTTTTTCTCAGTAAAGGCCGACCTTTTTCGAGGTGGGAAACATAAAATTTCAATTCAGCACCCCAAAAACATACAGAATCGGTGAGAAAAATACTTCCATAATTTTTTTTGACTGGACGGGTTTTTTCTTTAAAAGGAAGACGTTAATTTCCATTAAAACTAACATTGTCCAGTTATTTCGTACATTATAAGACAAATTGCAATATACTTTAATATGGTTAGTTGGATTTGGACGACATATTAAATCACAATAAAATTACGTGTGTAATAAAAACTCTTGTTCTATACTATTTTATATACATAAATTTTAACAAAGGTTGCTCTTCTCTTTTAAATAAAAGTTTTAAATTAAAAACAAATCAGTTAATGGATATTTATTTTGTAGGCCTTTTGAATACCATTTATTCATCATCAACTTGAAATGTTTTTTTTAAGTATTTGTATTTGAAGCCCTCTCTATCGTGCTAAAACATAACTTAGTTAAAGATGCATTTCGATTTATATTAATGTTTAGATTCTAATAAAACAGTTATTAGGTATTCGTGATGTTGGTTATGGACGCCACAGCGTAAGCTGGAAAGACACATCACTCTTTGAGATATTGCACAGCCAACGGAATGAAGCCATTTACAGGGATGTAAAAGGTAATGAAAGGCAATCCAGGGATTGCAAGTAAAATACCTTTCCATTCGCTGTGGTGAGAGTAGGGTAACTTCAGGTTAATCGCTCTCTAACCCGGTTGAACTCTCTAGCTTATGAGAGGAAGACCTTTCCTTTCAGGGATCTCTCTAACCTATCAGGCTTCCAGAATCCATTGGGGTGGGGTTCCCCCGGGATTGTTTGCTCCCTAGACCGAAAGGTAGAGTTTGTCGGGTAAGAGCCCTTTCATGCAAAGCGACCCCTCAGGTGGTGTCGGAGAGGCAAGACAGATCCATTATTCCATTTAAAGGGACTTAACTGGGTATCAAGACATAGCAGGGAGTCTCATATGTTATGAAACCAGCCCCCGGAGAAAGTAGAAGGTGTGAAGATGAAAGGGAAGCTGTTCACACTAGAAGACCTAAATAAATTGCCACTGTTGTAAAAACTGCTTATTATGTTGTACTCGATGTTGACCTCCAAACTAGCATCGGCCTCTCTAAGAGCCTATATATATGTCTAGAGGGCCTGTCTAGGGAAACATATTATTAGGTTTTAGGAATTCTAAAATACAGTCAACTAATCCACATTCTTAAGTAAATATCACTAAATAAATTTAAAAACACCCTTAAAAATATCAGGTTACAAAAGCATTTATACTGTATTATACAGCAAATAAAACACTTAAATAGCTCACACAAATACTCTAATCCAACGGTACTTTACTGTGATTTTCCGTATCAAGCTTAGGAAAATTCTTATTAAACCCTTATTTAAGAAATAGGATTATAAATAAAGGAATAATGATTCTCTTCTTTTCATTATTTACCGTTATTAGCCTTGTTTTTGTATACAGTTATAAGCTTAAGTTAAGTTAAACAATTTTTCAGCCCGAAGACAATCCTTAGTACTGCATGCTTGATCTAAACAATTTGTGAAGACGACATTATGAGTTCGAAACCAGATACATTTCCGAGGCTAATATACTTATCATGTGTTCCCTTATCATCTATTCACCACTAACTTTTAACCATTAACTATTAACCATCTGACACTATTTCTGACACTATTAACCATCGGCATATAAACTATATCAACTCTCATTCTGCTCAGTCAAGTTTGATATGCAGCAGCTGCCAATATTGCTTTTTTATCACGTTCTTCTTATCTTTCTGCTTCATTGGTTTCTTGACGTGATTTTGGAACTTCTCATAGCAACAGGTATTTATTTGGTAAGTTTAGTAGGTGTTTTCCACGTTGATAGCAAAACGATATAGTTAGTGGGCAGTGCAAAATTGAATTACATTTTAATGTTTAATATAGGGGAAATAAAAGTTCAAATATGTGTAAAAGGGGAATAATTATTGAGGACGGATTTCAATACAGTTGTTCACACTATAAAAGTACTGATTTAAAACAGAAAACTTTAAAACTAAATAAAATGTATCGCAAACCTAAATATTTCTTTTAAAGGTAATGTCGCAAGCTGTCGTTATTTCAAGGGTGCGTCTAAAATATCATTTCTAACTAGTAAAATAAGTTATTTTATTTGATTGTCAAATTAATTTTGAGAAAAGTACAGCAAATAAGAAAACTAAAATTAATAACACATATTAATTAGTCTGTTTAGTAACAATTTCAATTAACCTACTTTACAATACATTGAAATTATTTTCATTTTTAGAGAAATACTGTTTTTAATTGGAAATTCAAATTGGAAATTCGTTAATAAAAGGTCACTATAAAGAACGCGAGTATTTTGATGATTGTTTTATACTGTTGTAATATCAATACAATACACAACCAGTATCTAATCTGTAAAAATTTTAAAGTCCCACGTCCAACACACAGCCGGTGAACCTGTCAAAGTAGTTAAAACAAATCGTTTAAAGTAAAAAATCACACCAAACACAAAAGCCAGGCACATAACAGAACCGCACCGTGTGTTTTGTTTTGTGCCTGGCTTTTTTATTGGTTTGAATTTTTCCTTTTGCTATTTTGACTGCTTTTAAATTTCTCTGTTTTAGCTTTTTGTGTTTTGTTCCAGCCTTGTCTGGATTGTGCCTTTTATATTTTGTGTAATTTTGTTATGTTCTAGGTTTTCCTCACCTGAAGATTCCAGATCAGATCGCAGATCCCGAAACGTCGTGAAACTTGTTTTTACTAATCAGTGATTTAAAATGTCCGCAATAATCTCTTAAACAAAACATAAAATTCATATGTCGATAAAATCTGGACCCTAAAGTACTTTTCAAGTTTAAAAATCCAAAACATGAAAACTCTTACTAAGGGTGATAGCGTAATAACTCACTGGAAGAGAGT
The DNA here is from genome assembly GCA_963675035.1 of Allygus modestus. Taxonomy (NCBI): domain Eukaryota; kingdom Metazoa; phylum Arthropoda; class Insecta; order Hemiptera; family Cicadellidae; genus Allygus; species Allygus modestus. The sequence goes on from OY776111.1 coordinate 227,729,100, forward strand.
GAGGCCCAGTAACGCGTCCCTGTTATCATGATTTTGTTTTATCAAGGCTTCAGTTTATTACCAAACGTCATTTTACTCATCTCTGCTGTACAATTAAACATTCAAAGAAAAATTTAGTTATAAGACGGTTTTTAAACTTCTATCAGTAGCTGGTACTATAGCTGTGTAGATTAGAAGTCAGAGACCTGTATATGTCAAGGTATTGAGGTTCGTACACATTAAAGTAATGTTTTCATTGAATTAAATAAGATGGTTATTCATTTTAATCAACCCACGGTATAAGGAGAAATAAAAACAATTATTTGTTATGATTGAACAATGCAATCCGTCTCAAATCGCACTTTAACGTTATATGAGTTTATATCTTTTTAAAGCTCCATTTTTTAGGTAAAGAGTGCGCCCTAGTGTAGTGGTTTTGTCCGCAGGTTCCGGGTTCGATTCCGTTACATAAATGGATAGGTCTTGAACCTATCCTAACCTAAAACACGTGAAATTATGATTCTAAAGTGTATACATTCAGGTAAACCATGTGCGCAAGTAATTTTGCAACAAAAATTGCAACAAAATACAGAAATTTAAATTTTCTTAATAGTGTAAAGCGCACACTTTTATGCAACTCAATAACGTTTAGTAAAAGATTAATGAGCCGTCGCATCGCTAGAAGATTAAAATTGGACCCTATAATTTAAAATCAGTTACTTCACTATTTGATTTATTATTATTTTAACAACGAATAATGAGTTTAAGTATGAAAAGGATGTCTTTTGCACCAAAGTTTAGTTCACAAGATGGTTCATTAATTTAAAATAATGCGTTTAAAATATTAATAATTCTATTACCAAGCTTACCTCTCTTACAAAAACAGGAATTCAATGATAATTAACAGGAAACGATTAGTCATAATTTTAGTTTATTTTAAAATAAATACACTACTTGATTTTGTCTTAAATTGCACTTTTTTACGTTTAAAGTTAACTAAGGAAATAAGGACTTTTTGTTGGCCTTGCCGTTAGAATTGTCGGGCTTCATTTCGAAGTAATACAGGGTAAATTCACTGGGTGGCTAGTTAAAAGTTACGGTTTAAAAAGCATTCCCTTACAACAATTTTAAGTCAACCCGTTCCAATTGCTCCTAAATCTGTCCAGCCTCTAAGTCTCTTTTAGGTAATACCCTATTGTATACTGGATGATCTAGAGCCTATGTAATTATTTTATGTGCTTATTAATTGGTTAAAAAAATTAAAAAATATCTTTTATAATTAGTAACTAAGTAATGCAGTTTAGGTACATTATGCCAACTAACTATGTACGGCACAATACAATCTAAACAATTACTAGCACTCCTAATGATATAACTTTTTCTTTTTATTCTTATAAATGGATTTAAATGCTTAACTACGAATGTTTGGAATTTGTTTCGCCTTTGACTTGTATGCTTTTCAATTTTAACTTTTCAATTTTTCAATAGGTTATCGATTTGTTATAGGTTGATTCTTCACTTGGAGAAAGATAAAATCTGTATAAAATGTATTGATTGGGTTTTGTCACAAGAGCTGCTGGGAAACTAGACTTACAGCATAATGTTGTTAAATATAATTTAATATTCCAAAACTAACTTTGCTTTTCATAATTACTTAATTGTTTGATTAACAGTCACAAATGAAACCCACCAACAAAAGTTTTATGCTGTTACATTCTCTCTTTTTAGAGAGAATATTTGTGATGAATTCTGTTCAAATTTACTATTTTAGGAGCAAGGACTTGGTCAGGCATTTCTCTGGCACACCTACGAAAATTACATATTATTGACGTTATTATTAACGTCATGTATTATTGTCCTCATTTTTCACGTGATGTCATTTGTCAATGTACTGTAGAGAAAATTGGTTTACTTATTTATATTCTTATTTTTATTATTACTATTATTATTATTATTAATATTATTATTATTATTATTCTGAACATATGGTTTTATTTTTCTCTTTGTTTATAGTTTTAGCTGTTGTACTACTAACAACGTAATTTAATGAAGTTAATATAAATAATTTACTTTAGAACAAGTATTAATTTTATTAAATTGAGTTGTTAGTATAAAGTACAAAAACAAACCATATGTTCAGAACAATAATGGTTCTTTCCATATGACTAAGTAAACCTGGAAAGAACATTATTCTTAGGCCGGATTTCACCAAATTTTCATTAACGCTAGTTCAATTAACGGGGCGTTAAAACTGAACTCCGTTTTAGCGTCAGTTAAAGAAAATTGGATTTCAACAATGCAAAATACTTCAAAACTAACGCTTGTTTTTACCGTCGATTTTTAAAACTTCAAGTCAAAGTAATGAAATTGTACTCTACTGAATACTCGAATTTTCGAGTACTCGTACACTACAAAAATATTACTAGCCTAAATTGTTACAAAGTTGTTTTGCAACACACTTTGATTAAAAACATTAACATCTGTATTGGTTTATTTTGGCCTTTTGGTTTGTTATAATGCTAAAACAACCAGCGACCATGAAAAAATAAGAGGAAAAGAGACCCAGCATCTACACATCAAAACAGGTTTATTTAATTATAGTTGATCCATGTATGGATCTCCATTCTCATCGGATTGTATTTAATTGACCTAATTGGAAACACTTCAATACAGTTAAGTCTAAAAATGGATGCGGTCAGTATTAGGACAAAGGCAGACGTTATCTAGTGGTCTCAACTCGTGTAAATAAATGTAGCCTATATGGACGTCCGCCATTTGCTCCTCTGTCAACTCCGCTCCCAACATGGCAATCAAAAAATCTTCTCCTTCACGAGTTATATGACAGTTAGCTGACAAACATTTAATGTGAAGAAAGGATTTGATTGGTACCTGTAGACAATGGCTGTCGACCATGTAAGCTTCACTTTTTTTCGCTGACGAGACCTCCAGATATATTAACATCGTAGGTTGCATTATGCACAATAGTTTCAAACTTTGTCTTTGTTTTAAATGTAAGTAAGGTTATGATTCAGGTAAGCAATAGTTTCAGTCTGAAATAAATAAACAAATAAGAGTCATCAATACTATAATTTGCATTTGTATGTGGCTCCATACGTCCGTCCGTCCGCGGCTATTTCTTGAGCTGTAATGGCTCCCAAGCTACGAAACGATATTTTTTAGGGGTAATCGAGGTCGGGGAATCTGCACGTGACGTTAGTTTTTCTTGAAAAGCAAACTTACTTGAGTTATGGCAGTTTTAAGCTGTGCTGTTTTTAGGCAATTTTAGCATATATTAGCGGCTATCCTATCCTGTTTACGGTTCCCACTTGTCCAAATTTGACAGTGGCTTGTTTCTAATTAAAAAATCAAACTGTTTTGTCGCTCGTACCGGTGTATATGTCACGCGTTTTTCTCTAGCCGATCGTAGTCGATTTACAATTGGTGTCCGCAATTGTCCGCAATTGATTCAGTTGAAGTGTCTCTTTCATCACCTGATCCTCCTTCGAATGATGATCGATATTCAGCATTTATTTCTTTTAGCGCTCTTATATTATTCACATAGTCCTTTGGCACGTTCATTGCTGTCAATACATTGAGCACTTTGTACCATCCTTGCGGTGTGTAATCACGCATACGCACTTTTACTATGCAATTTAAGATATCCACTAGCTTTGAATCTGGGATTTTTTCATCATTAATATACACTGAATAGCCACTGTCCCAATTGATTAAGCTACCTTCACGTTTCATGAAACGAAAAAGATTGCGGGCGTCAGATCTGTAAGTTTTGGAAAACGTTTCCACAATCTCTTCCACTGGACCACCTTCCACAGCGGTGTGCATTCGACGACTATGTCCAATCCCTCCCGTCTTCACGATTGGTATGCTAATCGTTAATGAGAATCGTTAATTCTCTGCAATATGCAAGAATCGATGTAACGCTTGTTTGTATAATTTCCACTTTTCACTGTCGTCCATATGTTTGTTATTCAATATTTGTTGCATTTCCGCTTCGAGGCTGTTTTCACTGTATAGAATAGTCGGTTTTTTATCTGTAGCATTTGTTTGCAACTGACCAATCAACTCTTGCGGTACAACTACCATCTTCTTTGCGTGCTCCATTTTTTATTTTTTTGTTTGTTTACTAATGACTCGCTACTTTTCTAAAGTGTAACTTCACGCACGACGTTCCAAAGCAGAATGACAAATGATGCCCAATGTTATCCCTTAAGTCAATTTCAACACTGTCAAAAGATCTATTTATAACAGACACATAATGCGGATACATGAAAGATGTTGATTTATGCAATCCATATAAATAACTAGACGTAGATATGTTGACAATTTTTAATAACGGTGCGACTGTATCGCCGACCATCTGCTGTTCGACTAAATCACAATACACATACATGTGTGACGGTAAGCCAAGACGAATGTTGGGCGAACGGATGCTTTTGTTAACTGCATCACCTTCCAGTGCCAATTCATTTGGATCAAACCCCAATTGAAGCGCTAACGTTGGACTTAATGAAATTTTTCTAACATCAGTTCCCATCGATACTTTAATGAATTTGTTGTATGCGTTTTCAACAGTAAACTTTACACCAAAAGTAATCACTAACTGATTACTTATCAGTGAACCGAACTTATCAGTGTGAACTGATATGATCACACAATTCTTGAATATTTGCACAATCACCAGTCTTCAATTTAATTCTGTAATTTGTTTTGGAGTAGCTGACACTACTGGTGTTACATCGGCAGGGCTGTCCATAACCCGCTCTAACGCTTTTATGTTCACTTTTGCTTCCTCTTGCGGTTGTATGCAAATGCCAATTGTTTCATCATTACCGACTGATAGAAAATGTGCAGGGATAATGCGTTTCCACAAGTACCATTTCCCATTCACCGGCGTCTAGTTGAATAGCTCTTGGTAAATGTGTTATATAATTTTCAACTGTTTTTTTTTCGGATAATATTGTATCGAACTATTACTCGGCAATGTCAAATAGAACTGTTTGTGGATGCCAGTCATTTTTGTTGTAACTACTCAATGCTGCCTGTAGTACTGCGATCAAAAGTAATGGTATAAAGAGTCCACCACATTTTTGTATAAGATACTTTTGTTTCTTTGACCAGCCTTCGCCGCGTTTCACCAATCAACGTAGCATCGCCTTGTGTTTGCTTAACTGTCTTTAACTCTTCTTTGCCAGAGAAACGTTACCTTACAACACGTTGCTAGCACACTCACACACAGAGCAAATGCGGCTCTCATCACACACCTTTAACAGTGATTTGCACTCCTTGGGTGTTGCGTGTATGAAAGCCGTAAGCAGAGCTGCGTCCTTCCGCAAGCACGACATGATTACTACTGATGGTGAAATTACTTTTTCTTCGGCAAATAAACATAATTGTTAGAATCGTCTGGAAAGATGCAACTTCGTATTCGCATATTCTCGTCTGTTTATTGTTTCAAGTCAATCAGTAGGTAGCCGTGTGGATTCCTCGTAGCGCATTTCCTCGTCAGCGTACGCCTCCTCGATGTATTTCGGACTGTCTGGATATATTTGTCTGGCCAAGTACCTAATCTGAACTCTATCACTAGGATTCTTAAAACACACAATGTAATGCGCATTCAATGAGATGTCCCTCTGACCACTTCCTTGATGAATTAAATTTTGTGTGATGAAAAACACACTTATGTTAAGATGATGACAACATTATGTGAAAAGATCCACCACACGATTGCCAGCCTTATGCACCATATCGTTTATAATCACAAGTATCGGCTCATTACCAGAAAAATCCTCCAAGTTTGGTAGACCTTCTGTGTGATTAATTTTGGTATTATTTGACTCACCTCCACCTCCACCACTACCATAATGCCAGTTTATACTGGTAAATGGCGTGTCACACAATTCTGTAATGTGATTTATAAACTTTGACACAAACTGTAACTTGCCAAAACCCGAAGGTCCCGCCACAATAGCTGAGAACGGATGTTTCTACATCAAGCTCATGATTACTACTGAGCTAAACACCTCACAATTACCATACTCACACACTCTCACACAGTATCCTCCCCGAGCCGGTACCGGTTAACGCGTGTACAAACGAACATTGTGGCCACCGACCGTCCGTTGATTAATTTTTTTAAAAATTTGATTTTTCGGGTTTTAAATGTTAACAATGTGCGTGTTTTCTTCGTGGTGTGTGTGTTTTTCTTTTAACTTTCGACAAAGTCTACTGGACAGCTTCATAGTCACAGCTTGAATCTCGGACGTCTTCCACGTGATCATGGTACAACTTCGTATCGAAACCTGGTTGTGAAATAAACGATTACAACAGAACTGGTGACGGAAAGGTAATATAAAACCACTATTTTCATAAACTTTTCTGTCTCATATTATTTTCTGCTATTTAAATCTATAACATAATAAGTCAACAAATTAACTACAAAAATTCAACCTCTTAAATTATTCAATCACAAGTAATTATTCGCGGACCACAACTTCTGGGGGTGGAGTGGTAATTTTTTCAGAGGATAGTTTGAAGGCGAAGCAATTAATGTGTACTAAAATTGAAACCATATGTCAAGACAAACTTTTTGAGTGTTGCACAACTAAATTTAAAATTGACAATAAGAAAATAATATTAGCAGGAATTTACAGAAAACCACAGCTACAAACTCCTGTATTTTTAGACAGGCTGTGTTTAACATTAGAAGTTTCGACAAAGAAAGAAAAATACATAATCGTAGCAAGAGATTGTAATATAAATATTCTTGACTAATTATCTCCAGAAGTTAAACATTTTTAAAATGTTCTAAAAAGTAATGGAATGTATTATTTGGTAGACCTCCCTACAAGGGTAACACATACAACATCAACAGGTATAGATAATTTTCATACTAATAATTAAAAAACTAACTTAAATGTTTTTGGTCTTATAACTGCGTTGTCAGACCATGATGGTCAGGTCCTGGAACTATTTTTAAAACCACCAATAACTAATATAAAAGCAAATAATAAATTGTCCTTAAAATGCAGACATTTTTCTAAAGGCAATATGGAAATATTTGAAAAATAATTCCAAAAAGGAACTTGGGAACATGTTTATTCAATTCAATTCAAAACATCTTTATTCAATTATGTACATTTCAAAAATATACAAGAATGGTGTCAAATTATAAATGTCATTTAGTTACTTAATCTAATACAAGTTTGGTTACATCAAGATTGTATGCCATTAAGACTACAGTTCCTCTAAAGAGTATAAAGCTTTGTTAATGAGAAATATGTTTGGTTTTTACTTAAGTTCTGAAAGATAAACTGTAGATCTGATATCTTTTGGGAGTTTGTTATAGAATTTTGACCCTATATATTTTGGCTTCTTGGAGTACAGTTCTAATATGTGAAGATTCAGGGCAATTTCTCCTCTACTTGTGGTATAATAATTATGGTTAACCCCAACTAAGTCTAACAAATTTGACCTTGTTTTTACTGACAGAATAGTTTCATAGACATAACCCAGAGAGCCCATAAACTGTCATTATTTTTAATGAAACAAAGTGTTCTTTTACTGATGTCCTTGGTTTAAGATTAAGAATTATTCTTATTGCTTTTTTCTGTGACTTTAGAATATAATTTAAATTATTTGTAGATGTTGCTCCTTAAAGAGATATACCAAAATAGATAATTGAATGAATGTAAGAATGATACACTGCTTTTAAAGACTCAAAGTCACAATTTTTTCAATCTTGATAAAGCAAATAATCCGGAAGAGATTCTAGAAGCTACTTTTCCAGCATGTGAATTCCATGAAATATTTTTGTCTATTTCTAATCCTAAGAATTTTACGCAATCTACTTCATTGATGGAACTGTTATTAATTCTAATTGATGGTTTGATTGGGAATTTTGTTTGGTGAGTTCTAAATGTAACAACATTGGTTTTATAAGGATTAAGTAACAGTTGCTTATCATTAAAATATTTTGATAAAAGGGTTAAATCAGCTTTTGATAGCAATTCTACATCATTCTCAGAAGAAGCTGATATTTTAAGATTGGCATCATCTACATAAAGATATAATTGGCTATTGTTGGTCAGTTTTGGGAGATTGCTTGTGTAGCAGATAAATAATAGAGGGCCTAAGACAGACCCCTGTGGTACCCCATGTTTCACAGTTCAAATTTTAGATTGTTGAGAAATTGTCATATTATTTGTATTAAAGTAAATTGTTTCAACATACTGTTTCCTATTGCAAAGGTATGATTTCAGCCAATTAAGTGAATTTTTACTTATTCCAAAATTAAATAATGTACTAAAAAGATGTTCATGGTTTATAGAGTCAAAAGCTTTAGTAATTTTCATGAATATACCAATTACTTTTTATTTGCTATCTAAGCTGTCAATAACAGATTCAGTAAATTCGGTAGCTGCTGTAAACACAGATCTTCCACTGCGAAAACCATGTTGGCAGTCCTCTAAGTGATTGCAGCTTTCCAGAAAATCGGCTAAACGGTTAAACATAGCTTTTTAAAAATTTTTTGATATTGATGGAAGTAGTGCAATGGGTCGGTAGTTTTTTTATGTCAGATTTATCACAATTTTTAAATAGTGGTTTCAATTTTGAGATTTTTAACTTATTGGGAAAATGTCCAGATATAAATGATGAATTTATTAAATGTGTCAAAGGTTTTACTATAACAGGTTTCGCTGCTTTCAGGAGCACCACAAGTATCTCATCGTAACCAGTACTAAATGAATTTTTGAGGTTACTAATTATACTGTCTATTTCTTTCTCATCAACAGGCTTACTATTACACACTGAAATCTATTACACATCTGAAAATACTATTACACACTTCCTTTTCTGAAATCTATCGTTGACAAACACAAATTAAGAATGACACTAGTATCAACTAAATCTGTAAAATGTTCATTGAAAAGGTTACTAATAATGAAAGGGTCAGAGCACAAATCTTTGTTGATGTTTAGAGTCATTTTTTGAATTTTTACCTTCATTTTGCCTGCCTCTGAGTTGATAATACTCCAAGAGGTCTTATTTACATTTGAAGATTTACTTATTTTATTTTTATAATGTTTTTTTCAGGACGGTCACTTTTTTACTAAACTCTTTATTAATTTGTCTTAAATGTTTGTGCATTGTTTTACTTTTTTAGTTGCCTTGCTAAGTTTGCAAAATCAATATATTTTGTTTCTCAAACTTCAATTCATTAGGTAGCCATGTTTTATTTACATGACCTGTTGAAAATTTCTTTGGAAAACATAAATTAAAATTGAACATGACTGTTTGATTGAACACATCATGTTTACAGTTTACTGGAGCCATGCACATATTGGCCCATGTTTCCGAGTTCAATTCCCTAATGAACTTGTTATAACTATTAGCGTTAAAGTGTCGAGAATATTCAAAATACACTGACTTGAAGGAACAATTTCTTTTGCTATTAATTACACGTAGCTGACCGTCGTGGTCGGATAACTGACTACTAATACCAACTACATTCAAATTCTCTTTATCTAAATTAGTAAATGTATTGTCAATGGTAGTCTCAGATGACTCTGTAATTCGTGTTGGGAAATTGACAACTGAGTGGAGACCATTTGAAATTATTGTATTATTAAGTCGGTTTCTATTAGTACTATTATAATCTAACATATCAATGTTTATGTCCCCCATGAATACAACTGCTTCATATCTTGGGGTTAGTATCTCTAATCAAATATTAATTTTATCTATAAATTCAGTTTCATTTTGCCTAATAGGATTTCTATAAAAACCAATTAACAGTAATTTAGAATTTTTTACTGGTAAGATTTGATAGTACTCTACCATGCAGCATTCAAAAGTTGTTCTGATAAAAGTTCAATAATTACTGGTAATTCAACTTCTTTACAGTTAATATTATCTTGTGACAAAATAATAACCCCCCCACCCCGGCTTTTCCTACGCCCATAAAATGCACTCACATTATATCCCTTTAAATTCAACCTACCTATGGACGATTCTATCATTTTGTGCTCAGTTAAAACAACGACACATGGAGTTAATTCTTCCAGTGTTACTTCCAATGAATCAAGAGACGATTCTAAACCCCTTATATTCTGATGAAACATTGTAAATTCGTTGGGATTTATTTTACAATTAATTTTGTTTGCTCTTGGTCGAAAAAATGTTGATTTAAATCTATTGTTAAGCTATTGTGACATATTGTAGAATTATTAGCACTATTACCAATAACTGACATTTCACTATAAAACTCACTGCTACTAACACTCTCATTATCACTCGCCCCATTGATATTATCACCCCCCTCAACAACGGGCACATCACTCATCACTGACGAAGGCAGCAGCGGTTGCGGGCAGGCAGAGAGGCTGTCACTGGAGGAGGTTGAAGGTACTGGGGCTGTAGATGAGTTGCCATCGTGAGTTTGGGTAGTGCTTTGTTGGCTGTAGTGGAGTGGTTAGCTGGTGGATGCATGCGATCAAATCAGTGTGGGACATCCCGTTGTGGAGAGGGCCTTTTGGGTTTTCATTACTTGTAACAATAAAAATGGATGCACCTGTGTTGCTTTGGAATTTTGTTAGGTTTTCAATGAAATGTTTAGGCATTATCCGATCTCGAATATATCCCATAGGAGAGCAGATGAGAGTTCTCAGATTTTTTTGAAGTTATTTATCAGTTTCTCAAAAGCTAAATCATAATTTTTGATGTAATCTTCAAGGTTTGTGGAGTTCAGAAAGTAATTGGGTTTTGTTACAAGACTGTAAATAGATGCTCCTTGATTGCTTTTCTGGAGTGTTAGGTTTTTGTCACAGTAATCTGAGTAACAGGGCTTTCCAAATCTGTGTTCAAAACTTACAGCTACTCCTTTACTCATATGTTTGTCATGATCAATATCTGCTGAAATGCAGTGAGCAAAGGCTATATCTTTATTATTGCTGTATTTATCAATAATATTTTTCATATTTGATTCTAAAATTTTAATTCCAGATTTAGTTGTGTTTACCTTAGTTGGTGACAGAGTGGTTGAAGAAGTGTTAAGCACATTGACTATGATATCATCAGTCACTTGCACTTTCATAGTTGGAGAAACAGCTGACAAGCCATGAGCAACATCTTTACTACCATGCCATAGTGTAATAGCATTAATTATTGCATGGACCAATTTATTCTTGCCTCTGCCGTTTAGATAAAGACCATGAAACGTAAAATGTATTTTTTGAAATCTGCCCAAGTTAATTAAATAAACATTGTCAATCCTCTCAGTTAGTTCTATTATGTAGTTATTTACCATCCTTATACTTTCATTCTCAAAACTATTTAATGGAGTGTCATACCTAGCTGGAATTGTGCATATGAACACTGGTCCAGTTATGATGCCCCTGCAGATTTAAAATACGCAGTTTTTATTAATATTTTTAATTACTATTTCAAACTGGGTTTTTCTTATTAAATTAAAAAGAAATTCACTAGGAAAACCAATGGATAACAGAAGATCTAAGGAAGGAACAATTTTAAATAATTAATCTGAGTAAACTTGCTAGAACTTTTAATGATAAAAGACTGTTGAAAGAAGTTAATGTAAGAAATAAGAGGTACAAATCTCTGTTAGTCGAGTCTAAGAAAAAATACTATGACAATAAAATAAGAAATTATTGTAATGTAGGGAAATGTACTTGGGATGTCATTGATGTCCAGACCAGCAGTTTAAAGGAAAAGGTAGTAAAAAACATTACTTTGAATGAAAATAAAATCTCAGACCCTTATAAAGTAGGTAATTTTTTAAATTTACAATTCATTAATACATTTAAAAACCTTTCAAAAACTAGAACCCATTCACATTTTAAGAATTTTAACATCAATGATTGTGAAAATCTTAAAAATATTCAACTTGACTTTTTCCAAAACTATTTTAAGTGCACTCCTGTGGATGAAAAAGAAATCATTAACATTTTTAAAGATTTTAAATACAAATTACCTAGTGGTTAGGATGAAATTCATATGAAATTAATTAATTTTGCTATCAAACCTCTTCTTAAACCTTTGGTAAATTTAGTAAATTTTTCCTTTGTGTCTGATATTTTCCCTTCACAGCGCAAAATGTTTAAAATTGTGCCTATTCATAAAAAAGGAAGCAAACAGGATCCAGATAATTACCACCCAGTCTCAGTTCTCCCATCATTATCAAAGATTTATGAAAAGCTTTGCATAATAGATTGGTAAATCTTCTGGAAAAAAGTAAACTGTTAGATGTAGAGCAGCATGGTTTCAGAAGAGTAAAATCTGTTGTTTCTGCTTTAGCTTTAGCTTTGGCTTTTCTGAATGTATAATTGACTCGGTAGACCGGAGAGAGAGACCAATTGGAATATTTATGGATATCTCTAAAGCCTTTGACTCTATTTCTCATACTATTTTATTAAAAAAATTAGAGTCCTTTGGAATCACAGGCATTGCTTTGAATTGGTTTTGTTCTTACCTTTCTAATCGGTTCCAATTTGTAGAAATATCAAATGTATTAGGTAGTAAAATCACTAAATTTCAATCAAATAAATTAAAAACAAAAAATTGGGTTCCCCAGGGTTCAATTCTTGGGCCCTTGTTATTTCTATGTTATCTACAAGGCCTTCTAGAATCTCTTGAAAATATCGACAATATTAAAAGCCAACTTATCCTCTATGCCGATGATTCAAATTTAATTTTATCATCTAAAAATGTAAATGATCTAGAAAAAGCAAGTCAAACTCAGCTCGCAAACATACAAAACTTTTTTGAAATTATCTGATTGGGCCTGATGATGACGGGTGTAACTGGTTGAAATCGATCACCTTGTACCATCTTTTGTGTATGTTTTACCGTCTTGTATGTAAGTACAGTATAAGTGTAAATATACTTTATAGTGTTGTAAGACGTATTTTATTATTCTGTTTAGATGTAACAACACTATCATGCTAATAAGGAAATTATTTAAATTTTATTACTAAAAAAAATTAGAGTTATGTTGAAGCTTAAATATGATGATCATATTATAGATTATTTTAGGAGTTTGGCAATATTCACCATATATGATCAGTATATATTTGATTGTGTAATATACTTAAAACAAACAATCCACAGAAAATTACATTGCACTGTGAAATTCATTCTTACAATACAAGGAATAAAAATTATATTGAAATTCAGAAACACAAACTATCTCTATTCAACAGTAAGCCTACAAACATGGGATAGCCAAATACCACTAGAAGTTAAAAATGAAACCAATCAAGACAAATTTAAGACCCGATTGAAAAGTTTTCTAATAGATAATCCACATTACTCCTTAACTGAATTTTTCTCTGCTAGTCTGTGAATGTGCAATTATTGTAATTCAAATTGATTTTAATCATATATTTTTCTCTGTATTAGAGTTTTAGACTATAAGCTGACTATAATAAGAATATTGTGACACAATTTATTTACAGGTTTTGTACTCACAAATAAAGAATTTTTTGATTTGATTTGATACATAATCTTCAAGTCTTTCTTTAAATAAACTCCAAAGGTGTGAATCTGCTATTGGAACCTATCGAACTGCACTTCAAACGCTTAGAGCGAAGGCGTTCTCCAAACTCACTGTTGTAGCGCTCGATGTCGGTGTTGCTCAGGACCTCATTGAAGCGCCTAGGCAGGTAGACACGCAGAAAGAAGTCTTCCCCGACCTGCCCCTCTAGGATCACGATGATTGTCTCGCCAAAGGGTGTGGTGACTCGCTCCATCGCAGTGATGAGATAGGCGCATTCCTGCTGGGGATCGGCTATTCTGGTGTAGAGCGGAGAGTCTGACTTGCAGTTATTGACAGTTATTGAGGGTAGCTCTTAGGTCCATGGTCGCAGTGCTGCTCACACACACAAACGCTGGGGTGAAAGTGCTGCTGCTGCTCGTCATCCCTAGTAGTAGTAGGAGTAGGTCTATTCGTGGTGGTGGTCTGGTGAAGAATGACGCTCAATCGGGCTGGGCTCCTTCTTATAACCCCCGCCGCCATTTTCTAAGCAGGTGGTCCATGCAGGTGTTCACACAAAAAACCAACGCGTCAAGACCTGTCTGGGAAAGCAGCTGCTCTAATTGACTGATGACGCCACTCGTTTCCTACTCACAGCTCGCTTCTTCGGCGTTGGCTGCAAAACTGCACTGCGTTGAGTAAAGGTTTGAGTTAATCCTGTCATTTTCGGTACTCATGTTGATTTATCAATCCACATATTTTCCACTTTATCAACTTCATGTTTAAAACTTTCGTGCATTTCACCATCTTTGTCCAAAAATAAACCTCACATGTACACGATATCTGCACTATTGTATGATTCCATTTTTAATAAAGATTTTCCTTTTTTTCCCGGGTATTGAACAGCAAATGTATTCGCATCCTCAAGCCATGACACTATGGGACAATCATCTGGTGGTTTTGGCACCCATCCTGGTTTCTTGGTTTCAACTTCGATGGGTGTTGGTCTCTTTCGCCTCCTGCAGGCAGTAGGTGGTTTTACAGATGATGCCTGAGGTGTCGTTAGTGAATGATCACTAGGATTATTGTGCATAACCTCAATCTCCTGAATAAACTATTTGATATAGTTATCCGGAGAAGCGTAAGCGTCCATGTCCACGTCCTTACCGTGTGAATTCTACCGCACTACTGACTGGTGTTGTGTCTGAAGTAAACCGTTGAAGTAAACTGTGCGCACTCGCTGTGACACATCTTGTTGCAATAGATTAGATGTTTAATCATTTCTTCCAACATCAGTTCCAACGGTCTGCAGAACCTCATTTCATCCATTTCGATTTGAGTCCACATTAACTGTTGTACGTCCCGCACAGCTTTTAAGTGTAATGAGAATTTATCCCCCATTAGATTTAACAGTCTCTCTTGTTTTCTTCATTGTTATATTGTTTCACATGCTATTCCCTATCTTTGTTTTCTACATATTTATGTTGTTTCATATGATATTTACTATCAAACACATCTCTCACTCTATCTAACACTAACTTGATAGCGAAGCCTTTCTCGGATGGAAATACGTTTAAGACTATTTTGTTCATTGATATTGTGATTAATTTTCTTGCATCATCCACACTGGTCATCTTTGGAGCACGTATCGACTGTTACTGCAGAACTAGTGTCGAAGGTTGTGGAACGAGGCAAAGTGCATACTTACGCATTGTCCAAGATATGCTCAACTATACGAACGACATTGTGGGAGGTTAGAATGTTGTTGTATCTGCAGTCAATGTGCATGCCGTAACTCTTCATTACTTCTTTTGTCCTATTTACAATATTTATACCGATGGGGACATTTTATCTAAAGTAGCACATTTCAAATCATTCTTCCTTTGCTTCCTTCAAGGCTTGTTAGACATTTCTTTTTTGAATTCGAATGCACTTGTATTCGTAAACTCCGTACTTCTCTAGAAGGGGTTCCTTCATCATTACACAAAAGACATGCTTCAGATTTGAATCTTCAGGAAGCGCTGCCACTTTAGGTGTCTGTTCAGTCAATATTCGATTTATAGATCGCTTTTCCTTTTCCAATTCCATATTCTCTACCCTTAACTGCTTTTGGCACGTTAAAAGCTGTTGATTGACTTTTATGACTTGAAGTTTGGATTCCAAGGAATGATTTAGAGTCTGCAACAACTGATAGTTCTCAGTTCTGAGCTTACACTGACCATACTTTCTAATGGAGGGCAATACTTCACTTGTAATCCATCTTTTGAGTGATTTAACTTCTGGTTTCAAAAGGTGCAAAATAAGAGAGTACAATCCAGATTAATTGAGGACTGTAGACTGATATTGTAATTTAATGTGGGGTGCGTCAACGCACCCCCCTTTGCTGATTATGCTCAAAGCATTGCACTTATCTTCCTCATCAAAATTAACCCGCACTGCCTTTTTTATCTTGATAACCTAGTATTTGTACCACGTCTTTACCCTTGAACAAATCATTCAATGCACTTATGAATAAGATGTTGGACATCTTTAGGGTATGTATTGTTCTATGGTGTGCTTCTTGTGCTGTACTGTTGTGTGTTGTCAAACAGTACAGCAACAGACTAATCATTAAACTCATAGGAAGTTAAGTGGGACATTTTATAGGTTACGTCAAAAAAGCGTGGGGACCTCTGACAGTACAGCACACATGGAAGCACAGCAACACTATTAATACAACCACACGCTGTGAAGTATAGACCAAGAATGAACTACGAGCAATGTTTGACGGCACACAGGGGTGCGGGATTCGCTCACCCCTATTCCCCACTGTGTTGTGTTATTTGAACCAGGTGTTATTTTGTTCTCTTTCGACAGGTCTGAACTTGTCGGTGTATTGTTTCTTTTCTCAGAATTCTGCTTAGGTGTTCTATTGTAATTCCTGTAATCCTAGGGGGAGAGTTTTGCTCCCCCATACTTCCCGTGGTGTTTCGGCATATTATTCGAACCAGGTGTTCCTTTGTTCTCTTTCGACAGGTCTAAACTTGTCGGTGTATTGTTTCGTTTCTAGGAATTCTGTACAGGTGTTCTATTGTTGTAATTCCTAGAATCCTAGGGGGAGAGTTTCGATCCCCCGTACATCTGGAATAGATTAAAAGGTAGGTCCATACTTTATCTCCATTCTTCCGGCCCTAACTTGAAGTGCTAAGGTGGTCCTGAGAAGGACCGATAGGCCCTAAAAAGAGACGATTTGTATCCGAAGAAGGAGGAGGAGGAGGAGGTCAAAGGAAAAATATTTATTTTTTATAGCTGAAAAATTTTGTGATTTAGTCGGGGCGAAGTTCATCAGTTTGTCGTTTCCACCACATGTTGAAGAGCATCATGTACTTCTGCTCGTATTCAGTAGTCTCAAGGTACTTCTGTTCTATGGGGTAGAAATTCATTTTGTAGTCCATGTCCCGTTGCCAATATTCCAATTCCAATTCATCCAACGGGCAATGGTTCCACATGCTGTTGATTCCCCGTAGTTTTGAGTGCTGAACGTATTCAAGATCTTGTATAGTTGAGTACATTTTTGGTTCATGAACGTACTTGAACTTTCTGTCAATATACCATAGCATCTTCTTATGTAAATGTTTCAATTATCGTCATCTTTTTTACCGTAGTGTTCGTCGCCTTCAAAGTAATCGTCATCTTCATCGGCTAGTGGTCTCTTGTTGTTGTTATTAATTGATGACTCTGCCTCGAAAATCGCCTCCTCCAACTCAGTGTCGGTGATGTCACAATCCCACTCAATGTTGGTCATGATCTTTCTCTCTTCGTAGCTGTTGCTCTTTCAGACTAAACTGAATTTTGAGTCGGGGATGGTAGTGGTGACGGAGTGGGGGGTGGCTGTTGGTTTGTTGGGGATGCGGAGCTGTTATCCGCAGGTGTTCGCACAAAAACTCACCCTCTGTCGGAGAACAAAACCACCATCCTACAATGGAATTCGGAGAAGGGTCCATTGTTAATGACCACTCTCTGGATTACAAAATACCCTCCTATAATGCAGTACGGAGAAGGGTCCTTTGTTGGTGATTGCCACTGGGCAATAAATGACATCCGCTGTCTGGGAATTCGGAGAAGGGCCCATTGTTAATGGCCACCCTCTGGGTTATAAACTACCATCCTCTATTTCAATTCGGAGAAGGGTCCTTTGTTGGTGATTGTCACCGGGCAATAAATCTCATCTGCTGTCTGGGAATTCCGAGAAGGGTACTTTGTTCCAAGATCACTATCATCAATCACTGTCATGGTCAAGATTGCCACCGGAAGGGGGGGATTGACTCCTCTTGATTGGTGCATTAGACAATAGAGCCAAAAAATTTCGAAAGTGCGGTGTGGGCTCCTAGGCAAAAAGGTCAAGGGTGTGGTGCGGGCCCCTAGGCAAGAAGGTCAAGATTGTGATGCGGGCCCCTAGGCAAAATTGTCACAGACGAAAACTCCCGGGGGGGTGACTCCTCCTGATAGGTGCCTCAGACACTAGATCGAAAAAAGTCGGGGGGGAGTAGGGGGCATTGGCCGATACAAAACCAGCACAGGCGAGTGAGGAGGAATGAGGAATCACCCCCCCGTGACGTCAGCCCCCCCGACCTGCCCCATAACCAAGCTCGACCCCCCCCACGTGACGTCAGCCCCCCCGACCTGCCCCATAGCCAAGCTCGACCCCCCCGTTACGTGACCCAAAATAAACCTAACATAAGCTTCACCTATTTGTTTTATTATATTTGTTTGTTTTTTTTTTTTTTTTTTTTTTTTCTTTATTTACATTAATATTACAAAATATAAAGGTGTGATAAGGATGTGGAGGGAGAGGGTTTTTTTCAGTCTTTATTGGACTAATCCCACACATCGTCGTCATCAGATAGCAGCTGCACGTCGGAGCCGGAGTCGTCGTTGGCAGCGGCCTCCTCAGCTTCCTGACGTCGCCGCTGCGCTTCTGCCTCCAGCTCCTGCAGGAGGCGTTGACAGGCCTCTTCTCGCTCCCGCCTTCTGGCCTCCCGCTGCTGCTGGTCCCGCTGCAGCTGCCGCACCTCTTCTTGCAGCCATCACTGGTTGTCGTGTATATGAGGGCGGACTATGCCTGTAAGGGAGAAGTCAGTAATTAGTAATACCGTCTAGAGCGTGAACCATTAAGGCCCTAACCCGTCCCTACGATACTTACATACAGGACGCTCCACGACTGGCGTCTGGGTGGTTTTGTCTTCTGTTTCCACCTCGACTCGGATGGCCACCGATGTATCTTCGATGGCGGTTTGGGTCGAGGTGGAGGTGGAGGTGGGTGGTTGCTGGGCGGATAAGGTGGATTGAATAGTTGATGGGTCGGTGGTGGTGGAGGAGGCATGGGTAATGAGGTGAATCCTCAACTTGTCCCCCCTGCGGAATTCCTTTCCGCAGATGGGACAATGGAAGGATTCACCTCCTTCCCCATGCGTGGAGTGGAGGTGGCGGAGCAGGTGATCCTTTCGGTTGAAGGTGGAAGGGCAGTGCGGGCAGGGGCACATGGTGGTGGTGGTTCAGCGGTCAGGGAAGGAATGACGACCCAACCCCAGAGGTGTGCACAACAGCAGGTGAAAGCGGCGATATTTAGACTCCAGAGTAGTCAACAACCCCCGGGGTGAAAGCGGTAATCCGTGGAATCGTAGAACGTTCTCCGTCTCGGAAAGTTCCAACGAGTGGGTCCCCAAAGCGAAGTGACTGGTACAGCCAAGCACGACCCTCGACCTTTCTCACGACCAAGCTCGACCCCCAACCTTCCCCATAGCCAAGCCCCCCCCGGTGACGTCAGCCCCCCCCCGGTGACGTCAGCCCCCCCCGGTGACGTCAGCCCCCCCGACCTTCCGCATAGTCAACAAGCAGAGGTGTCAACAACAGCGGGTGAAAGCGGTGTTCGAGTCAGTCTTGACCAGAGCCGCTTCCAAAATGGACGCCCTTACTGTGGAAGTCTTTGTCAACGTTCCCAACATCAGCCGGTACCTCCTGCTCGGACCGGAGTACCTTACTCCCACAAGGACTCGGGTCGAGGAGGCGATGAGGAGAGGCGGCCACGTCTTCCTCAGGCCGGGGCGGTGGGGTCCAGCCAGTCCCGTGATGGCCTCTCGTCGTTAGGACCCGGGGGACCCGGCGCAGTGGGACGAGGTTCTGCAAGTGCTGCAGTTAACTCTGAACCAAGGCGGCATGGCGGTGTTGGACGTCCAGGAAAACTATAGAAGGCCTGGACAGTAACCGGTTAAACCCTAAACCGGTTACTGTTACCCCAACCCAAAGACCCAAGACCCTCTGTCCTACCACATAACCCTCTGTCCTACCCCAACCCATAACCCTATTCCCATCCCACCCCAATAAAACTAGCAAGGGTGGAGTGAGGGCCCACCGGAATCAGCATGCAGGTGAGGAGCTTCACGTTTCCGGAAGCTTCTAGAAGGTCCGCTGGAGCGCGCGACTCGGCTATAAAACCGAGGCAGAGTCGCGCGCGCGACCTCAGTGTTGTTTGAGACGTCACCATGAACGGAAACGGAGTCAGTGCAGCTGAAGTGGACCAAACGATCCGCTCCTTCCTAGAGGAGCTGAACGCAATGAACGATGAGAACGCCAACGCACCGCCAGTACAGCAGGGATGTACGTCAAAGAAGAAAAAGCTCGATGGGTGGACTGTAAAGAGGAAGGAAGTGCCTATCGATTCCCCGACACTGTGCTGGTCCGCTGGCGGAGATCAGTACACTGTGAAGAACCCTACCAACAGCGGTAATGTACTGTTGAAGATGAATGTGTTCAAAGGAGGTCGCCTCACGTTCAGTTGCGGCTTGTACTTGGACGAGGAGCGAAACGATGAAATCTGCATATGTCTAGAGGACCTGCTATCCAGATTGCAAAACCTATGGCTGGCAAATAGGGAGACGGGAGAGTCAAGATACGACGGGATCACTAGGACCGCTATTCCTCTACCCACCTGGCAAAAGACCGATTGCGTCATCTCAGGGAAAACCAAGAGGAGCGCACACTCCAAGCGCGCTACCCAGTAAACGAGAGAGCGTGGAAACTTCCACTAAGCAGTTGATAACCGAGATGCTTCTAGAACAATCCACTTGTTTACGCAGTAAAGCTTTCCATTAGGTCACTCTTCCTGGAATTGAGCGTGGAAACTTCCACTAAGCAGTTGATAACCGAGACGCTTCTAGAACAATCCACTTGTTTACGCAGTAAAGCTTTCCATTACGTCACTCTTCCTGGAATTGAGCGTGGAAACTTCCACTAAGCAGTTCATAACCGAGACGCTTCTAGAACAATCCACTTGTTTACGCAGTAAAGCTTTCCATTACATCACCCTTCCTGGAATTGAGCGAGTAACTAAGTCATCATGTTGTTGATACGCGCGAGTCGGCACGTAAACACCGCCAATAAAAGGCGACTCGGTGGCGAGAGCCGGTCATTCTGCATCCAGCCACTGTGCCATGCTCAACACGGACCAGAAGATGGACCTCAGGACAGCCCTCAACAGCTGCAAGGCCGCGGGTTACACCCGCATCGTAGACCTACAGGAGAACGTGGTGTATCCCATTCGCTCGTTTGAGCGAGTGGACACACCGTACGGTGAGGCGGTGATGGCCACCTTGGAGGGTCTTGTCGGCGATGATCCGATTCGCATTTACATGCCTCGGCGGTACCTTGCAGTCCTGGACGATAACACCATCACGCAGTATAACGTTGGCGTGAGGCCGAGGATGAGCCTTGTGAAGAGGAGCAGCTCTCCAGGCAATAAAAGTCCTCTCATAGAATTTGTATAAATAAATGGTATTCCTTATTCCCTTATTTCCCTTCGAACTAAAAAAATTAAAAAGAAATCAAATAAAAAAAAGCAAGAAAAGAATTAAGTTTTAAGAGCCGAGGTGGCGGTGCATGGCAGTCAGTAGACGCCATGGACTTGAGGTGGAAACACCCGTTCACCACCATCGTGGCCGGGCCCTCGGGCAGCGGCAAGTCGCACTTCGTGGCTCGCTTCATAGAGCACGCCGACCACATGTGCGATACGTGGTTCGCCCGTATCACTTGGCACTATGGCAGTGGTGGCGGCGGTGGTAAGAGCCGTGCGGACTCTGCCGTGCGCTACGTAGCCGGCCTGCCATACCTGGACGACTACGACGGTAGCGAGCCCGCCCTGGTCATAGTCGATGACATGATGCGCGAGGCCGGCCCCGGCGTGGCGGACCTGTTCACCAAGGGCTCGCACCACCGCAACATGAGCGTGTTCTTCATCACGCAAAACCTGTTTCACCAGGGCAGGGGCCAGCGCGACATATCGCTGAACGCTCATTACATAGTGTGCTTCAAGAATCCCAGAGACCGCGCTCAGATCAAACACCTGGCTCGCCAAGTATACCCGGAGAACCCCAAATTCGTGGAGGAGGCTTACGCGGACGCCACGCACGACCCGCACGCTTACCTTCTAATAGACCTGAAAAAGTCTACGCCTGAGGAGATGCGCGTACGTTCAGCAATTTTCCCAGACGACCCGGTGAACTACGTGTACCTGCCCAAGAAGAAGTGATAAATAGGCCGAGCGCACGCCAGAGTCAGTCATCATGTCACACCGCGTGAAGAAAGACGCAGCGCTGCTGAGGGCCCTAATACACGCTACGCCCAAAGAACGCAAGGCCCTGTTAAAAGCGTGCGACAAGAGTCGCATCAAGTCATTGTGTGAGTGCGCGTATAACGTGCTACGCGGAAACGTACCGCTTTCTCCCTGCCTCAAACGCAAATTGAGCAAACACAAACAGGCGCTCAGACGGCTGGTGAAACGCGGCGAGGGTTGGGCCAAGAAGCGACACTACCTCGTCCAACGGGGCGGAGGGATCCTCCTACCTCTGCTGTTGAACGCTGTTCTGCCCGTTCTAGCGCAGAAGCTAATCGGACATGGAGTACGCTAGGAAAATGGTGGTTGCACCGCAGGAGCTCATCGAGAGATTGCGAGAATAACCGGGACCAGGACCGGGACCAGAACCAAGAGGAGGAGCAGGTAGCGCCAATAAGCCAGCCAGCCTGGACGCTGAGATGCATCGCATATTGAGCGACAAGCGGCTGGACGATACGGAGAAATGGAAACAATATCAGCAGGTGTTACAGCGGTTCCTGCACTTTTCCGCGGCTAAACGTCAACCCATAGGTCTGTCAATCATCGAGGGCGAGGAGAGGGAGGAGGAAGCGGCGGAGAGTCCGAGTCAGATGAAGCGCGAGTCTAGCGCCTCGGCGGAGGAGGACATTGTGGAATCGTTCTCAAAAATCTACAGGTCGGTGGCGCGCAACTTGTTGCGATTCATGACCCGTCAAGGCAGCCCCATCGCCTGGGACGCCAGTGGGGCGGTGTACGTGGACAAGGTGAAGATCCCCGATTCCAATATCGTGGACATCGCGCACAGCATAGTGAGAGCGCGAAGGGCAGACCGATTGCCTACCGGCTGGCGTCAAGTGATGGCCGCCTTGAAGGACATGAACGTGCCCAAAGAATACGTGAGCAATCCCACGGCGTTGCGTTACTTAGGCGTGGGGCTGGACTCGGCATTGAGCCCCTGGGGAGACACGACGACAGCCTCGTCGACACCCCTGTCACCGAGGTTGACGCCGATACTGGACCGCCTGAGACCGCGATCTCCAGTGGCCAGGAGAAGGATAATAACCGAGGAACATGACCGGGAATCGTCATTGGACAACTGGGAGCCGTTCTCACCGTAATGGAGAAGTTGTACTACGACCCGAGCCAGCCCGGTTCCCTCGGCGGGGTGGCCGCCCTGGCCAGAGCCGCGCGCCTACCGAAACGCCGGGTAGCCAACTGGCTGCGCGCCCAGGACACCTTCACGCTGCACAAGCCGGTGCGCAAGCGGTTTCCTCGGAACCGCTACGTCGTGTTCGGGCCCCGGGAGCTGTGGCAGGCGGACCTGAACGACATGCGTGGCCTGAGCCGGTACAACGACGGAGTCAACTACCTGCTGACTGTGATAGACGTGTTCAGCAAGCGGCTGTTTGCGGTACCACTGAAGAGGAAAAGCGGGCCCAAGGTGGCTGCCGCGTTCGAGGGAATATTCGCTGAGGCGACTCCTTGCTGCCTTCAGACCGACAAGGGGACGGAGTTCACCGGGGCTGCGACCAAGCGAGTGTTCAAGAGTCACGGTGTCAACTACATCACCACGCAGAACCCCGACGTGAAGGCGGCGGTGGTGGAGCGAGTCAACCGCACGCTCAAGACCCGCATGTGGCGCTACCTAACCTACAAAAACACGTATCGCTACGTGGACGTGTTGGACAGGCTTGTGGACGCCTACAACCGCAGCCCACACAAGAGCCTGGGTGGCGGTCTGCGACCCGCGGACGGGACGTGGACAGTGGTGATGGAAAAACGGTGTACAAGGCGTGGCGTCACATGTACGGAAAGGCGATCCGGCGGCGCAAGCCCAGGTTTGAGCCGGGCGACACGGTGCGTATAGCCAAGGAGAAGGGCACGTTTGCCAAAGGTTACGAGACCAATTGGAGTAAGGAGCTGTTCGTGGTGGACCACGTATACGGGTCGCATCCTCTGCCATTGTACGTGTTGCGCAACCTGAACGGGACGCCACTGGAAGGGCGCTTCTACGAGCACGATATGCAAAAGGTGACGATCGCCCCGGACCACCTGTACCAAATAGATAAAATACTGAACACCGAGGGGCGAGGCTCCAGTAAGCGCTACCTAGTCAAGTGGGCCGGTTACGGAGAGGACTTCAACTCTTGGGTACCCGCAGCGGACGTGCAACAGCTGCGATGACGAGGCACGACCAGTTTTACCTGACGTTGCCCAGCAACAGTTCAATGAAGTACTATCCCAACAACATGGTGACAAACTACACGACCCATCTACCCTCGACCGTTGATCTGTCGGACGGCGAGTGGGAGGTCGCTCTGGCGGAGGCGCACTACCCCTTCTCTTTTCTGACCGTCGGTGAGGGGACCTACATCAAACTAGTGCTGGGAATGAGGGACTCGAAAGGCGAGTTGGCCGTGGTGGACAAGTTGACAATCAAAGTGAAGCCGGGCAATTACGGTAGTACCGAGGAACTCGTGCACGCGATCAACATCCACCCTCAAATGAAGAGTAACCTGTGCACCTTCTCGTATGACGAGAGGTCCTCCAGGGTGGAATTGCTGTCGACGTCTTCGGCCGTTCAGAGCCTCAAATTGAGCCCCAGTTTGGCGCTACAGTTTGGCTACGAGGTGGATACGGATATCGTCAAGCGTCACAGGTCCGTGAGGCCGGCTAACCTCTTCGCCGGTCTGCCGTCACACATGTACGTGTATTGCGACCTGGTGGAACCCCAACTGGTGGGCGACGCTGTGGCGCCACTACTGAAGATCCTCAACATCGACATCAGGAATAACACGTACGGCGCCCACACGACAGTGTATATAATAGACCCGCACTACGTGTCGGTGATTAAAACCTCGTTCGAGAGCGTGGAAATCGATTTAAGGGACGACCAAGGGCGATACTTGCCATTCCACTTCGGGACCACGTGCATGAAGCTTCATTTCAGGAAAGAGAGGCAGCGGCAATGAATCCGAGCAATCCCTATCTGGCGTATTACCGCCTTCAACAGGCGGGCCATGGCGTGTCCTCCGTGTATAGAGGGACCGCTTTCCAACGCGGTCACGGCATCGGCAGCTTCCTGGGCGGTCTGATCCGTGCGGTGGCCCCGCTACTCAAGTCGGGCGCGTCGGCGCTGGGCAAGGAGGCGCTGAGGTCTGGTGTGGGCTTCTTGGGCGACGTGGCGGCAGGCACGGCCAACCCGCGAGTCACGGCCAATACCCGGCTCAGAGAGTTTACCGGGTCGCTGAAACGCAGGGCTGATGAAAAACTGGATCGCGTGCTGAGCGGTGGTGGCACCTATAAGAGGAGGCGTGTACAGCGGGTCACCCCTCAGTCTCTGGCCAGACTTTTGAGAACAAACGTCAAGCCAGTGAAGAGTAAGTCGGTGAAACGTAGCAGCGGCAAAAAGAAGCAGGCCGTGAAGAATAAGAAGAAGAGGACGAGTAGGGCGGTGAAAGACATCTTCACATAAACCGCCCCGCCACGATGTCGTTCATACATCAGAAATCTTGCGAGTGCGTCAAGACCGAGTTGGACCTGTTCTTCCTGCCTCCGACACAGACCAGTATCGAGGGCAGCAAATGGGTCTGCTACAAGCCGATCTCGTCGCTGACGGACGACTCACCGATAGAGTTTGTAGTGCCCGGTCACGGGGACGAATACACCGATCTGTCGCAGACGCTACTGTACGTGAAGGCAACCATCAAAACGGCCGCTGGGGCCGCAGTGACGGGGGAAGATACAATCAAGCAGGTTGGCCCGGTGAACAACTGGCTTCACTCGCTGTTCAGTCAAGTGGACCTGTACCTCAACAACAAACTGGTGTCGCCGCAAAACAACACGTACGCCTATCGTGCCTACCTGGAGAACCTGTTGACCTATGGCAAGGACGCCAAGAGCACACATCTCACCGCGGAGCTGTTCATGGAGGACACCACCGCTAAGATGGACGATTGCGAGGAGGGAAACGTGGGGCTCGTAACGCGGCGGACGTGGATCGTGAGCAGCCGCTTGGTGGACATGGTGGGACATCTGCACGTCGATTTGTGCAACCAGGACAAGTTCATGTTGAACGGTGTCGAGATGCGGTTCCGTCTGATCAGATCGCGCGACTCGTTCGCCATCATGTCCAAGACCGTCACTGACTACAAGGTGGCGATCAGCGATGTCAGCCTGTTCATGCGCCGCTGCAGGATCAATCTCAGCGTACTGTTGGCGCACAGCAGGACGCTGGAGACCGGCACAGCCAAATACCCGATCACCCGGGTGGAAGTGAAAACCGTCACGCTGCCGAGCGGTATTCGCGGCAAGACTATGGACAGCGTGTTCCTCGGTCAACTGCCGAAACGAGTCATAGTCGGGCTGGTGAACAACCAGGCGTTCAACGGAGACTACAAGAAGAACCCGTTCAATTTCCATCATTATAAGGTGAATTTCTTCGCGCTGTACGTGGACGGCGAGCAAGTACCCGGCAAACCGCTGCAACCGGATTACTCCGTGGGCGGAGAGCTGTGCGTGCTTGAATATCACACGCTGTTTAGCGGCACCGGCATCCATTACCCGAACATCGGTAACGATATAGACCGCTCCCAATACATGTAAGGCTGTACGTTGATGGCGTTCGACTTGACGCCCGACCTGTCAGCCGGTCAAGCGAGTCACTGGAACCTGGTGCGCAACGGCAATCTGCGCATAGAAGTCGGGTTCGCGGAAGCCTTGACGGAGACAGTCAACTGCATAGTGTATGCCGAGTTGGACAACGTAGTGGAAGTGGACCGCAACCGCAACGTGACTGTGGACTTTGGCGGTTGATTCCGCTTCGTCCCGCCACCGCTAGGTGGTGCGCGCGCACCTGAGGTTATCCCGCTAGGTGCACTCCCGCCAGCGCTCAGTCGAGTTCTGTCAGCCGTACGGGATGGACGTGCCGCCGCCAATCTACAACGAGCCACCGCCAGCGCGCTGTCATCACGGAAGCGTGGTGATGGATATGCAGTGTTTTAAAGACAGTGATAATGACTTTCTACTGAAAGAGGTTTGCGTGGTTGACGTGACTACCGGCACGCTGCTCCTACATCACATCGCCCGCCCACCCTTCAGCAAGGACCTCCTGACTTCCGAGAAACAGCGCGAGAGCGTCTGGCTTACGCGCCACTGCCACGGCTTGGAGTGGGACCAGGGGGACATCGCGTACGTCGCCCTGCTGGACAAGCTGCGCTCCTGCCTCATCCACCGCCCCTTGGTCTACGTCAAAGGATCGCAGAAGAGGGACTTTGTACAACGCCACCTCATAACCGAGCCCGCCGCCACCACCGCTCAGGACATGGAGGATCTAGGCTGCGGGTCGATCAACGGTCCACCCACCTACCGGACCCTACGCTGTCGCCACCATAAGAGCTCCCACAACCGTTGCGCCCTTCATAACTGCATCGTCTTACGGGACTGGCTCGTGGCTAACGACAGACTGGACTCGTCCGCCTCGAGCTGCCTGTGTTGCTTCCGTCCACGATGAAAACCGTCCAGATCAGAGAATGCCTGGTGAGGATCCCCGGACTGAGGAACGTTGCGGTCTACGCCTCTGACCAACTACCGGACGTGCCGGTCAAGCCTCTCACCGCCATCGTGTCCAACATGGTAGCACACACGGAGGGAGGCGAACACTGGGTGGCGTTTTACTGCTCGGAAGAGGACAGACTCGAGTACCTGGACAGCTACGGAAGGCCGCCATACCAGGCCGACTTTCAAAGGCTCCTGAGGCGCAATCCTCATCACCGCCACTACGTCTACAACAGGTATCGACTCCAGGGCTACGATACTTCTGTTTGCGGCTACTACTGCCTCACTTACCTGTACTGCCGGGCTGTTCTCCCCACGTCACTCAGTGACTACGTCCAGCTCTTCGACCCTGCCGCTCCCGCCGCCAACGACGCTCTGGTCCGCAGGCTCTTCCACTCCATATTCGCTTAAAACTAGTTTGTAAGGTTTTTTTGTAGTATGTGTATGTAACCTTATTACTGTACAATACATGCCTCATAATGATAAAGCTTTCTCCTTACTAAATTAAAAAAAATAAAATAAATTAGCAAAACTGAGGCAGCGGGGCTGGACCTCAGGTTTATATACCAGCGGCGCGTGTCACTGGCTGAGCCCCCACCAAGCGGCAGTGAAGGCCGCCAAAGAGAGCGCGAGACCCCTCGGACATCAGCAAGCCGCTGAGCAACTCCTTCAGGGTCGTCCCCGACACGCGCCGCCAACCGCTCCCGGTTGGCGGGGGCTTTTTAAGCTGCACGGCTCGAGTCAAATGGCCCATAACGCCTTTCCAAGCCTAACGGCTTGTGACTTTTGAGTGAGCAAAGGGAGGAAATAAACAACTCAGGTTCATGCTGTACATAAAGCTATTATATTTTCTTACTAATACTATTTACAATTTGTTTTCTTAAAATTAATAATATAACTAGACCGGGAATTCCTCTTCGTCCTCTACTTCGTCCTGGCGCTGTCCCTCCTCCTCCTCGCCGTCCACTTCCATGCGCTGTGGTTGATCTCCTCTCCTCCTGGCTGGCGGTAGCGGTGGGACGTCCTTGTGTCCCCACGGCAGAGTGTGGATGCCGTCGGGGAGGACGCACCGCTTGTCGTCAGCTGGACTGAGGCTCAGCCTGTCCACTTCCACGGTGTACACCCGGTGCAAGTGGGACTGGAACCGGACGTTGGTGGTTTGCTGCTGGACCCCGTCAAACAGGCACTCTCTGTAGTCGTCGGGAGTGAGGACGTTCTTGACAACGCCCTTTGCCACCCCCTTGGCTCGCTTGAGAGCCTTGCTGCCGCCTGTCGCCGCGTCCTCGATGTCCATGAAGTACAGCTTGGACCGCAGGCCGAGGTACTCGTATAAGGACAGGCCGTTGCACTCGTCCTTAAACTTTCTGATGACCTTGGCGTTGACGGGGCTGTAGCAGGGGCGAGACCTCGGATAGCCGCTGGTGTCGAAGTCGTCCAGGTGTTCCTTCATCTCGGCGTAGACGTCCTGGGACACGATGTCAAAGACGAAGCTGTCCGTGTCCATGTAGTCCACAGTGAGGCGGTCACCGTAGTGCTCCTTCATCTTGCGCAGGAACTTGTACATGAGCCACTTGCTCAGCTCCAGGACTGACATGCCTACGTAGACGGGCTTGTCCAACACGATGTTGACCTTGGACAGATGCACCAGAGCCACGTCCTCCGTGTAGTACGTCCGGTCCAGGAAGTTGGATCTGGCGACGTACTTGGAAAACTTCTCCGGGGTGCACACCAGCTTCACGTTGAGGCGCTTCCGTACATTCTCGATTGTCTTGCCGAAGACCGCGTTGTTCATGAGCTTGAAGAAGTCCTGTTCAAACTTCGTTTTGGCCTTCTTCCGCAGCTCGGTGTTCATCAGGATGTACGGTTCCAACCACCGCGACTGGTGAAACGAGATCGCCCGATGCACCGCGACCAGCTCCAATCCGTTTTGCAGTGCCTGCTGCAAGACCCTGTAATGACAGATGTAGTGCGTCTTGTCGTCCAGGGTCGTCAACAGTTTGGGGAACTTCCCTGTTGGCGGGCGCTTCGTCTCGCAGCAGTAGGGAAGGTCCTTGTGCAGGTCGTGTAGGCGCGCGGGGTAGTGGAGGTCCACCTCCAAGATGTAGCCTCGATCGGCCTCCGCGTCCAGTGCCGCAATGTCCAACGCCTGTATTTCCTCACGGCTGAGCCACTGAAAGTCTCCGGTTGGCAGGCACTGGGACATGGCCCAGCCGTACAGGTTGTTGGCGTCAAGGTACAGGAGGAAGCGCGTGGGCTCGTCGGGGTGGTAGTCCGGGCACCTGTCGTGGTTGGCCTTGGCGTAGCGGGTGATGGCCTGTGAGATCCCTCCCCGGATCCCCTGCTCCACGAACAGGTACATGTCGAAGTCCTGCAGCGTGTCCAGCTCCACGTCGCAGGTCTTGAGCATGACGTCCCAAGCATAAGACGGCAGGGTGTAGTAGTGGGCGGGATCCAGCCCGTACTCTGCTAGCGACGTATCACGGAACTGCTCAAAGACATCGGTGAGCAGGGCGATGTCGCACCGCAGGTACTTGTCGGCGTAGTCCTTGAGGTTGTGACACTCAAAGGCTCACCACACGTTCAGGGCGTGCTCGTACTCCTCGTCCTTAATGTCCTCCAGGGTCATGGAGTTCCTGAACGCCTCCTTAGGTGGCAGCTCCCTGGTCCTCTACAGCGTGTCGTAGGACGTCACGAAGTCGTAGGGGAACACGCCCTTCCTGCGCACCAGGTCGAACAGCCGGTCGTCGGGGAAGCGCTTCCTCGTCTCGCGCATCTTGTCAGTGGGCAGTCCCACTGCCAGGCTGGCCAGGCTCATGGACAAGAACCTGTAGGTGTCGAGGAACCGCACCGCAAAACTGGTCTGTCGTTGTTTGTCCCCGGGCTGACCAAAGTGAAACCGCTTGGTAAAGGCGATGTAGCACTCTTCGGTGTGCGCCAGCACGTCCACATCACCGGGGTCGATAGCCAGCTCCCGCACTACGAAGTGAGCGTCATAGTTGGACAGGTTGTGGAAGTAGCAGTTGATGTGTCGCTGCTCCCGGTACCTGAGGTTGCACGAGCGGTGGGCGGCTCCTCGGAACTCGTAGGGCGGGGCGTGGTTGTGGTCCTGCACCTTGACGTCCTGGTCCGTGAACTCCTTCCGCAGAGGTAGCAGTGAGTCGCCACCAGGTACTCGTCCATCTCCTGCCGGGTCAGAGAAGGGTGCAGAGCTCTCATGCTGAACAGGAACTCCCACAGCGCCAGCACGTCCATCTTCAACCTTTCCATGAAGACCTTGGACGCGTCAGCCCCGAAGTAGACGCGGGGCTCGAACTCCTCCAGGCCGAGCGAGTCCACGATCTGGTAGGCGAAGGCGTACGGGACGTGCAGTTGCAGGGGCCTCGTGCCGGTCGGCGCTTCCGCAGGGTCGGCGGCGACGGGCTGCAGAGCACACTCGAAGTCGGCGTAAACGCAAAAGCGTTCGCGCCGAGTGTACTCGGGGTGGGCGAAGCGGATCCGCTGCTTCTGGGACATGTCCAAGCGGAGGGGGGCCTTGGCGGTGTAGTATCGCATTTGCTCCTCCAGACACTCGGCACCGGACAGTTGCAGCTTGTTGGGCCGGTTGTCGAAGTAAGCGAAGCATCGCTTACACACGTGGATGGCGTGACCGTGAGACGTCAGCTGGGGTCGCACCAGCCTGCTGACGTTCGTGATGTAGGCGTAGTGACTGTCCCCGCCGGTGGTCACGTACAGCAGGTCCCGGTGATCCTCCAACTCCCGCTTACAGATCTTCAGCGGGAACACGCGGTCCTGGAACTTTGGCGATCTGTCGGGGCGTCTCCCCACCATGGCGCGCTCGATCCCGTACACTTTGACGCTGATGGGGTTCCTCCTCTCGAAGACTTTGATGTCCTTCAGCACCACGGGGAAGCGTAGGCCGGCCCAGTCGTAGCGTGCCATGACGTCCGGTGTGTACGATGTGGGCCTCTCCGGGTGTTGCGCGACGAACTTGGCCAGGACAGCGTACGCGAAGCACATGTCATCGACGTTTTGCACGTTGATAACGGCGCGCGTCTCGCAGATGGTCCTGGGAAGCTGGACGAACCGGGCTCCGCGTTCTCCCAACGGGGTGTAGAGGTTGACGCGGATCTCCAGGTCGCGTATCCGGAGATAGCTCCACCCGCTGCCCACTAGCAGACACTGCTCCTTCTCTTCCTCCAGCTTGTGGAAGGACGCCGACAGGAAGTCCTCCAAGTTGGACGCGGCGGTGAGAGGCACGTTCTTCGTCCTGAAGGCCCCTAGACAGGTGGCCCCGTGGACGTTGGCGAATTCGCATTCCAGGAACATGTTGACCTTGATGTTCGGGTGTCGGGTCCTGATTTCGGCCAGCAGTTCCAGGACGCTGTCGAACAGCAGCACCAGCGGGTCCTCCACGGCCAAGAAGTCCTCCATGGGCCGGGACAGGCCGAAGGTCAGGAGCCGTCTGCGGAACCCCCGTTGGACGGTGCGGAACTCGGGCAATCCGCCACCGCCGCCCACCATCCCGTCGTGTGCCGTGCTGGGTCCGGGCTGGGGCTCGTGGCTGGGTCCGGGCTGGGGCTCGCGGCTGGGTCCGGGCTGGGGCTCGCGGCTGGGCCGAGGCTCGGGTGACAGGACGGGCAGGCGCGGCATCTCGTCCACAACGAGGTTCCTCACGACGGGGCAGTTGTGGGCCTCGTGCCGGTCCCGGTTATAGCGCCGGGTGAAGCCTCGGTCGCAGTAGGCGCACGCGAACCTCATACCGCGGTGGGCGCTCTCCATGTGCCGCTGGAGATAAGCGGCCCTGTGGAAAAGGGCGCCGCAATCGGGACAGCGGACCTCGTTGGCGTGCACCAGCTGCACGTGACGCCGGAGCAGGTCCTCGCGGGAGAATTGCCGCCCGCACGCATCGCACTCGGGCCGTGGGTCTCTGACGGTTGGCGTTGCAGTGGAGGAAGAGGAGGAGGTCGAAGCTGACGAGCTCGCACCGTGGACCGCTTCCATATGGTGGCGAAGATCCTCGGGACCCGCCAGGGCGACGGAGCACAACGGGAACGGACGGCCTGCGAACAGGAAAACAAGTCCTTTTTAGTGACCCCAATAAACACGAGGGTGAGGAACTGGCTACCTCTTCCTCATCTCGATCGCCAGTTTGAGCCCAGTAAATACGAGGGTGAGGAATTGCACATAAGACTGGCAACCTCTTCCTCATCTCGATCGTCAGTTTAACCGGGCCTAGTAAGTACAAGAGTGAGGAATTGCACAGAGGGATGGCGACCTCTTTCTCATCTCGATCGTCAGTTTGAGCCCTGTAAATACAAGGGTGAGGAATTGTACAGAGACCTGGCGACCTCTTCCTCATCTCGAGCGCCAGTTTACCTGGGCCCGGTAATACAAGAGTGAGGAATTGCACAGAGGCTGGCAGCCCCTTGTTTACTACTTGAATCTGTTTACTCGACTAAAGCCGTTTACTCTCTCGAAAACAGGTCATTAATACTGGCGGTTTCTTGTTTAACATAAAAACCATGCCTGGCGCTTGATCGTGAGGATAGGTGAGGAACTGTACAGAGGACTAGCGACCTCTTCCTCATCTCAATCGCCAGTTTACCTGGATCCAGTAAATACAAGGGTGAGGAATTACACAGAGGCTGGCAGCCCCCCTTTCTTGTTTAACATAAAAACCGTACCTGGAGCTTGGTCATGAGGATGAACTGTGGCGAGGTGGCGTCGCAGGTTATCGCTTCGCCCGAAGCGTCTGCCGCAGACGTCGCAGTCGAGATGGCGGTCGCTGTGGGCGGCTGCCGTGTGGCGAGTCAGGTTTCCGGCGTTTGCGAACACGCAGCCGCAGACCACACACATGCGGGGACCAGCCATCTACAAAAACATCGGGTATCTGTATTCCCCGTCCGCTACAAAGGCACAGTTGCCGCAGCAGAAACACTTTGGTAGCGATACCCCTGGGAACGAGGCGAGTCTAACCCTTTTAATAATATTGGATAGAAATAGATGGCATGAATCGCTCCCATGACATTCCCAACACTGGTACACGTCTTTGTCTTTGTTACGCTCACACATAGCGATTTCGCCCTCGTCTGTAATTCCGCTAGGCACTTGAAATTTCGATTTAAAAGCGAAACCAAATTTAATTTCACTCAAAACGTTTTTAAAAAGGAGTGGAAGCGAGTCTATTTTGCTTTTTAAATTTGGTTCGTTAACTTTAATCGTTAGAAAACACAACTGTTCCAAGGTCATTACGGTTTCACTCATCTCCATCTGAAAAAAAGACAAGGACAAGACTCAGTGTACCGAGATATGCAAAA
This sequence comes from Allygus modestus, assembly GCA_963675035.1. Lineage (NCBI taxonomy): Eukaryota > Metazoa > Arthropoda > Insecta > Hemiptera > Cicadellidae > Allygus > Allygus modestus. The sequence continues at coordinate 227,763,088 of OY776111.1, forward strand.
CATTAAATATTAATTTTAGCTAATAAGATTTCAGAGCATTGGTAAACTTGCTGATGAAAAAGTAAATTACATGTTACTTACATTTTAAGATATCCAAAGAGAAAGTCGCAACTTTTACGGGAATCCAAAGGCAATGAACAGCAAGTTGTGTAGGTGTATCACAGAGGCAGCACTACTTCGTCCACACAGTAAGAGCTCCAAAGACAAACTGGCGAAACCTCTGAAGACGCGCTCATAAATAGCACTCCGGTCGGGAGGAGAAATCGGTCGTGGAACTTTCCACTGGAACCGCTAATGGGTAAACCGACTGTGGCGGTCACGTAGGCATGTGGATGACGTCATGGCGGTTTTCTCCGAGTTGTCCTCCGAGTTGTTTACACCTTCGGTCCTACCCGTCAGTCTCCTTCTAACGGTACTGGCAAGCGGTGCACCATGTTTCATTTATTCACAATGGTTTCGGAGCCGGTAGGGTCCTATCCAGCGACAATGCCTTTCCATATACATTCCACGATATCAGAGGTGGATTCGATGGACGCGGAGGTATTTCTGCAAACGGTGTACTACTATACGAGATGCTTCCTCGGAAAATTACATGTTGAATTTTGGCTAGAAAGACCGTTGGCCCCACACAAGTGTCGGAAACTCAAGGCTGACCTGGGAGACTTTAATGTGATACCGACACACGTCTCATGCCACAACGCCATAGTTTGGCTCCTTCGGGAGGTTAATCCCCCGATATATGCGAGGGTTGTAGTAAACGGAGGGTAGGTTAGGGTATTGCTTTTTCTGAATAAAATAAAGGGTATTGTTCTAAACAAACCCAAAAAGAAAAGACAAGCAAAACAAATATATAGTAAAACTGGTGGAAGAAGCCTATGTTAGGTTTGTTTTTTAGCCTATGTTGACGTCACGGGGGGGGGCTGACGTCACGGGGGGGGGCTGACGTCATGGGGGGGGGCTGACGTCATGGGGGGGGGTGATTCCTCATTCCTCCTCACTCGCCTGTGCTGGTTTTGTATCGGCCAATGCCCCCTACTGGGGGGTGAGGTTGACACTATATTATATAAAAAAGCAGGTCAAGTTCAAGGTCTGGGGGTTGACTCCTCCTGCTCCTCTTAAGCAGGAATGTCCAAACAACCCTCCTGCCGGGAGTATTCAGCTGTGAATTTCTACTTCTACAAACTTTGTTCCTGAAACAGCAGATTATTTCCTGCGGTCGCCATAGCGGCCGTCAATACTAGTTATAATAAATTGACGCATTCAAACGCCAGTTTTAGAGTCAGTTAGTTATCAACGCGGCGTTAGCGCTAACCGTGTATGGTGAAATCCGAAAGATCCAGTTAATACTGAACTACCGTTAAAATTGTCTTAACCGGGCTTTAACGACGGTTAAGAAGTTTGGTGAAATCCGGCCTTAGTATTATTCTGAACATGTGGTTTTGTTTTCCTCTTTGTTTATAGTTTAGTTTTTGTACTTTATACTAACAACTCAGTTTAAAGTTAATAATTGTTCTAAAGTAAATTATTTCTAGTAACTTCAGTACATATAAACGCATTAACAGCTTTTAATTTAAAAAAAAACCAAACAAAAGGTGAAACCGGAAAACGACCAACAGTGACCAGGTAATGAACCTGGTTCATTACCTGGTCCTATGTGTTCATAACTTGCTGGTATATCCGGCTTTTTGCGCATGAGGTTTCTTCCTGATGACTCTAGTTTCTTTTCCCGATGGTAAAAATAGTGTTACCATGGAAACACAAATAACACCACTACTCCATAACACTAACATTAATTTCAAAGTCCAATGAGGCCCTAAGGTTTAGGACTTCAATGAAATATCATGCAAAGTTTCATTGCAATTAGATGAATGGTATAGGAACTCATAAGGGATAAAGAATAAAATGAACATTGATCCTCAAATATAGATAGACTATAAATTTAAAGTACAAGATTTGCAATAAATTACTTACAGTAATACATTTATCCCTGTGTTAAGAATACGGGTTATTATTTACTGGCGAGTTGGTGTCTACGTTATAACGCTACATAAAATACTAAATGCTACACAAAATAATAAGTCAATTTAATAGATAAGTTGAAACCTTGAGCAGAACTCTGGGATTGCGAATTGGATGAAGGAAAAAGGATATTTCTGTAAACTTATCCATCATTGCCAGTACGAAATGTCGTAATATGAGAACTTCGTCCTGGCTGACATATCATAACTCTCTCACGATACACCATGAACTGGGGATAGTTACATAGCGTATAAACTAACAGTTTCCAGAAATGCTCGTCTGGGAAACAATTATTACAAATTTAATCAAATTACTCTTATTATTTTAGAGTTTATTTAAATATTATAAATTCTTTTTTGTAGGTACTCAGCAACCGTTAACGTTAGAAGGCATAGGTGTTGATGTAGGTAACATTTCTTACTAGTCATTACATACGAGCCACAAAAAACGTTTTCCTTTAACCAAGTTAATTTGATTTAATATATTTATTGAGATAAATGAGAATTACCTGTATTAGTTGAGTTAATTCGGTGATACAGTAAAGATGGGGCCTGGTTTTCAAATCGTGTACACAACTTTACAGTACTGCTCTTAATCAGTCAAAAAAGGTCAATCTAGTATTTCATTTGAATGATAAGTAACGACAATAAGGTTTTATTTCATTAAAGATAGTTTGATAGTGCATACTGAATAAACTGTTTGAATTAAAACTATACAGTAAATAAGTTATATCCAATGAATTGTAATTTCTCCGTAACAGAGTCTGACAATAGTTTGTTTTTCAAATTGTACCAAGAAAAGTTACTTTATTTAACCATCTACTTAACCAAATATTGCGACAGTTAGGCAAACTGTGAATTATTCGTGCAAAACTGTCTGGTAAACAAATTACTGTTGAATCATTGTCAAGTTTCCTTAAAGAACAATTTTGCAACACTACTAAATATGAATTTAATCTGATAAGGATAAATAACATTACCTATAAAGCTTTTATTTTGGCACTAAAAGATTTGAAAACGTGTATTTTTGTTGATACTATTTTAGGCTATTTTTATAGTTTTGTATTCAAATACAAACTACTACCACAGTTATAACTGTTTAATTGTATTTTAAATCCCTACAAATAGTGTATAAAATTGTGATTTTTCTGTCTGATAAATAAGAATGCAATTTTAAGCGGTAGTTATATTTTAATAAAACAACATAAGGACCAAAGATAGAACTTTGCATATATACTGTCTTTTATACTGTATAAATTAGAATGCAATTAGTTAAAACATTTAGAATATATCTTTAGGCTACTAGTTTAAAAATCGTGTCATTATAAATCTTAACAATTAAATAACATAAAACCTGTTGATCTTTTGACATATATTGTTTTTAATACTCGTGATCAAGAAAAATGGAGTAGTGGCACTAGATTTTGTTGTTCATCTTCTCTGTTCCAGTATTGATGTTACATGTGCCATTTCTGATTGCACTAATCAATGATTTTTTAATTATTTATTTCAATCAAACCTCTTTGGATACAAATATATGAGTATAAATCTATATACTCGAGAAAGTTCGCTTTTAAAATGTTTTGTGAAATTAATGGTAGTTTTTGTTTTGTTTTAGCGAAAGGTTACACACATATACTAATAGAAATACATGGCTTCGTTTTAATTCATGAGTATTTCATAATAGAACCTTAAGGGTGCGCCCTATCTGCCTTCCGCACGCTTAAGTAAGGGTTTTGCATCTTCCACATTGTAGGGTCAACTGTTAACCAATTAAAAATAATTTATTTTTATTTCATTCACTAAATGTTCATATATGATTCATACGGTTTAAAAATCGTGATTTTAACTCACTCTAAGTGGTAGGCCATTAGTAAAATTTTAAATTTAAGCGTTTTCCTAAAGCTTCATAACGTAAGAAAAAAAATATTTTGGAAAAAACAACCGTATGAATCCTAGATTGGAATCTGAAAAGTGTGAAACTGCAAATGGTTCGGAAGAAATCTGTAAAATAAAAGTGCGATTGAGGAGAAAAAAAGTCTCCAAGCGTAAATATGCATGACCCTGCTTGGTGGCGGCGCGGCGCTAAACAACATCGTGCGGATCATTCAAGGCGCGCACCCTTAAGCGGTTCTCCCAAATTAACATTCTTAAAAACCAAGGTTGAAGTTATTAAATTACTTGAGGCTTTATTATAACAATCAATATGTGTATTATTTTCGACTGCTGTATATACTGGTGTAAATAACAGATAAACATTGACATAAACTAATTTGAATGTTTACCACAGTTATATGTTATTTTTGTATGTAGAACCATTGGTAATAGAGCCAACTTAAAGAAACGCCACCATGAAATGAATTGAACATACTTTACATTTTAGTAAAACCCAACAATGCTTTACTGTATCTTCCAAATGTATACACATCTAAAAAGTGTTTAAGGTTATATAATATGCCATATTACTCGTATGAACTTAGTGTACTATGTATTAAGACAAACGATACAGTTGTATAAAATAAAATACAATTTACAAGAATTGTTCGCTTTGACATGAGGTAACATATGTGTTATGTATAATACCGTATCTGGTTCTAGTCAGTGAGATAAATACTGCCAAGAAGTTTAAACCAAAGAGGATTCTGAGTACGAAGTTATTGTTAGGAAACTGTCGCAACAGTGATTCAGTCTTTTAACGAGCGACTCGCTACAAACAAGCTGCATTAAAGTGAAGTACTAGCCTTGAGGTACAAACTTTTAAACAAGAGAACCTGGAACAGCAGTATACTATAGGTGCAGTTTACCAGTGCAATAAAATGCCCAGAGTACATTTAGAAAGCACAATATAGTCTGATACGTCTGAAGAGTTTGAGATTTAAGTTAATTATTTTCTTAACGTTATCACTATTTGTGACATTTCGCTAACAAATAAGTTTCCAAATAAAGAATTTTTAGAGTTTTAATTAACTTCTCTGCTTCCAATATTCTGCTCTCAAACCTGAACTGTGCTTCTGAGCACAATCGATTCCAGCTTTATGTTACTAATTAAGGTCTTGTAATACTTAAGAGGATCAATATTGAAAAGGCCGAAAATCCGGCATAGTATAGATATTCATATCAGCAAAAGATATCCCGCTAATGAGTGATATGGCCAACTACGCATCTTTATAACTGTAGTAAATACTGATGATGTAATATTACAGCCACACCTTGGTTCATCACAATACATCATTTATCTTTTCACATTCCGTTTCATTGTCATATTATTAATTATAAATATGAATATCTTTCAAATTACATTAGTAGCTAAAGATTTACATTAAGATCATTTTAATATCACCCGGAATAAAGTATTTAAACTCTTTTAAATAATTAACTAACGGATATCTTCAAATATTTTATTTAAAATTATCATCTGTATTAAAAGATAAAACTACAAAACTAATAACCATGGTGTCTTACAAAAGGTGTCCCAAAGAAAGATGTAACAAAACTATTTCCTTCTTCATTAAACAAGGAATTACTTAAAAATATTACAAATTAATTTTACAGGGTGCATCAAAAACTGAGTGTCACCACCGAGGCTTTAACAATATTTAAAAATAAACATATATAATTTTTTGCATAATTTTAATGCCCTATAATAGACAAAAATAATGTTGGAAATGGAATTCTTTACTGTTTAAAAACTTCTTTACCTGTTTCAAAGAGGCGATCAATATACAATATAATATAAATAATAATTTTTATTTATGGAATGTCTTGCATTTTTATAAATAGTACACTTATAAATCAAACTTCTTCCTCGTCAAAACTAAACTTTACTTGGATATGCTACACGAAATTATAACCAAATCACTATTATAAAACACTGGGTTTTAACTTTATAAACTAAAGCACAGTTGAGTTAAATTTGTAACATTAATTGAAATGCATATCATTTCAAAGGTCTTTTGATACTTCAACATTTTAACATAGTCCCACCTCGTATCTCTTTTAGATTTTTATCAACGTATCCCGCATATGTTTGTATGATAAAAACGTTATTAACCCAAGTGAAATTAATGTTAATTGTATGAAGTACATTCATTTTTTACTCTGTGGCCTCTGTCAATAGAATATTACAAAACAGAAGGTCACATAGTCTACAGCATACTTCTTAAGTACCTACCAACCAAATTATGCTTAGAGTTCAATTTAAAAACAAATATTTATAATGTTTTTGTATGTTTGAATAATTTGTAATATTTCATAATAGTCAATTTAAAAAAAATTTTCGATGTCTTGCTGTTTAGCCGTCAACTATAGAGTTGTATGTAAAAACTCATATTATTTGACTTTGTCCTTCCTCTTGGATTTTTTGGCAGTTATGACCTTTTTTAAATAAATTTTTAAACATTACAAAAACTTCTGTACCTACATACCAAATATCGGCAAAATCAAATCAGTGGTGCGGTCTCGGTTTGTAACATCCGTGCAGACAGATAGCCAGGCAGGCAGGCGTCACCTCAAAAACCACTTTTGTGTTCATGAATCATAAACAAGAATATTTATACCAATAACTCAATTTATCAAGTTTTTTCGAAAATTTTTTCATATACCATATAAGTGGATAAGGTAAAAATTCACCATTCACAATATAAACATGTAGTATAGTTTTGAACAAATCAAGTTATTTAATTATTCAATACTTTAAACATTCCACTTTGCCTGAGTTAGAGAGTAGGTTGCTGTCAAAAATAACCGAATCTATAACTTTTCACAAACGGTTAAATCACATTCTAAATTGTAGAATGATGGGAGATCGCTCAAACTCAAGAAATAGGCCCAAGATACTCGGAATAAATAATAGTAAAAGAACTGCATTTAACCAAGTCAACCCAAGCTTTGAGAATTTAGGCCTTAAGAACTTTATCTCGCTAATGGTTAGCGTCTTGAGATCATAGGGTCATGGGTTTGATTCTTGCTATGTCCATTCATTTGAAGTCTGTGTTCCCTAAAAGTGTCAAACGAAACTGCTCAAACAGAAATGCCACTGACGTTGTTATATCTACCAAAGGAAATAAACAACTGAAGCTTGTTATTATTCATTGACGAGAATACCAACTATGTACGTTGTTAAACTAAAATTTATGTTGGAGTTCTGGTACTAAACAATCAACTATTAAGTTAAGATAAATAAAACTATACCTTCGTGGTATTATAACACTTGATTAAAAAAAGCTCGACATAAAACATTCATATTTTTTACTGTAAAATTGCAACGTTTTATAAGAGTTGGACTTTTCTTCAGCTATAAACCTGCGTTACTGAGAAGCAATATCCTGTAAGGGGTCAAGTTGCCGATATAACATCCACTTCTCCCTCCTGCGGTATTCTCAAGTAGGTCATCCTTTGCATCTTTGTATAATGTAATATTGTATATATATATATTAACATATTTATTAGCTTAGTTTTAAAACTTAAAATTTATCCCGTGTATAGTAAAACTATACCTTCGTGGTAGTATAACACTTGATTAAAAAAAGCTCGACATAAAACATTCATATTTTTTACTGTAAAATTGCAACGTTTTATAAGAGTTGGACTTTTCTTCAGCTATAAACCTGCGTTACTGAGAAGCAATATCCTGTAAGGGGTCAAGTTGCCGATATAACATCCACTTCTCCCTCCTGCGGTATTCTCAAGTAGGTCATCCTTTGCATCTTTGTATAATGTAATATTGTATATATATATATATATATATATATATATATATATATATATATATATATATATATATATATATATATTAACATATTTATTAGCTTAGTTTTAAAACTTAAAATTTATCCCGTGTATAGTAAATATATTAGTAAATGTGGAGGGGCTACATTTGAATCTACAGTACATAAAACACGTCTTTTCGGATCACCTCACCCCCTAACGCGGTTCTTGTAAACATTACTGGCGCTTGTTACCCTTTGTATCGGATATGTTGTAGGATATACATTTTGTTAACACCGTTATAAAATAAAATATTATTAAGTAACTGATAATTGAACTGAATAAAATGTCTAAAAAATTAGGATGACAGGAAAATTATTTTTTATTGTACTCAAGAAATAGTTAATGATACGTCCGATGTTTTAAATCAGCTAATATTTTTTCTGTTACTAACAAAAGTGGTCAAATTAAATTGGCGGATAATCTTGGAGAAAGGTTTTATTGGTTTCCAATCACATTGGCCTTTTCCACTCACGTAATCTCTCGCTGGGGATCTTTTACGTCTTAGGACTTTGATATATTTTGAAGCTTGTAATACTAGTTTGTTTTTCTTACTTATAAGGAATGTGTTAACTACATAGTTTATAAGTAAATGCATTACAAAATGACTCCAAATAACATATTTTTAAAGCCCTAAAGTTATTCTTTTAAGTTTCCAAGATTTTAAATTCCCAAGTCACCGTTATTATTGCATTTTAAGCAAGGGCAAATGTTTTTTGCTACAATAAATTCAACGGGGTGATAGTTAAACTATTGTCTTTGAGGTATTATTTTCAAGAATTTATTTTTTAGACAAATACACCTATTGTATTGTAACTGACTAATGTAATCATATAACAGCCTTCCCCCTCCGGCACACCTTCCATGGCCTGGTATCATAAAATTCCTCGTTTTATCTGGCTAATCGCTTAGACATATTTAGCAAAAATGGTTGTTTCGACTGTAAAACAGACTTTATATTATTTGGGCAAATACGAATTTTGGAAATCAATCATTCAGCTAATAGTACGTCGGGTTTACAAAAAAATCGGCATTTTGTGATTGAGATATGGCACTTTCTGTGGTCACAGTTGATGCCAAAAGGTAACTTTTCAGATAGGTAGCCACTTGAAAATCCGTACAGGACACCAAAATGGCAGCCATTGAAGATGGCTGCCATTGAAATGATAAAATCTGTCATAACTTGATTAATATATATTCGAACTTATTGAAGTTGGTTTTTAAAGGCCTTTTTAAACCTAATATTTTTTGTATTTAGAATTTTTACGAAAAATAGTGATTTTCCAGATATTTAAATATTATTGATTAATTGGCCAAATTTGCAATATAAAATATATAATTTCTCAAAACGGCTTACAATTCTACAAATTAAATGCCATACGATGATTTTTAAGTTGATTAAGGTTAAATGCATAAATCAATCTTCAAAATATCAAGTCATAGATGATTAGTAATTAATTCAGTTTTTAAAACACCCACCTTCAATTGGCACACACACATACGGCAGATATGTGGTAAGCACAATTACTTTTGAAAAATAAGTCCGATCTTGATGAAATTTGTTATACACATGTAAGGCAGTATCTATTTTCATGAGTTCAAAAACTAGACAGGTTGAACAATTTTAATGGTGGTTCTGAGGGGATTTTGTACCTAGAAAATGGGGTTTTTAAACTTTTCACATATATTTATTTTTAAACCTAAACTGTTATTTGCACCATTAAATTCGTCTTAAGAAAACAAACAATTTGTTATTTTGATCATCGCTCTAAGTCAATTAGTCAATTGGTTACCGAGATATTGAAAGTGCTAAACACAGTACGTTGTCCAATGTTAATCTTATGGAGGATAAGTAAGATTTTATATCCTGCTTAATAATGAACATATATCAATACAACTTTGTGTGTGTGTCTTAATATGGTTGATTTTTATTGATATATACATACAAAACCCATTTTTTGTGTTCCCTATGGCAGCAAACCTGCGTACTGAGCAGCCATAATGTTATTCTTACGGAGAATAAGAAACATGTGATATCTCGCTTGTTTATGAACATATATTGATAAAACTTGGTATTTTGCTTCATCTGGTGGTGATTCTTTGTCATTTGCAAACCCCGATATTTGTGGTCCTTAATACAACCAACCTGAGTACTCAATCTTAATGTTTTTGTATGGAGAATAAATAAAATGTAATATTTCGCCCATTTATGCTTAAACGTGGTGAAAGTTGGTAAGTGGCTTCGTAATGTCGTAAGGTACCATTTGAAATTCACTGAGTATGCAAGTTTGCTGCAACGGGAGTATTTAGAAATGATATCTGTTATATTAAGCAAATTTGGCAAATAATCGATAATCTTTAAATATCTGGATAATCACTATTTACTCGTAAAAAGTCTAAGTACAAAACAGATTTGGTTTAAAAAGGCTTTTAAAAAAACAACAACACTGAGTTCGAATATCTATTAATGAAGTTAAGACAGAAGTTATAATTTCAATGGCAGCCATCTTTAATGGCTACCATTTTGGTGTCCTGCACGGATTTTCAAGTGGCTCCCTATCTAAAAAGTTACCTTTTGGCATCAACTGTGACCACAGAAAGAGTGTTACCTCAATCAAAAAGTGCCGCTTTTTAGGTGTATTAGCCATGAACCCAGGGTACTATTAGTGGACAGAATAACTTTATTTAAAATAGCAACATTTTAATATCAACTATTGTAAACCCATATTGGAATACAATCTAAAAATATACTTTAAGTAGTATAAACCTGTTGTAACTTTTCAACTTTCTAATTCCAATCTTAATATTAAACTGTGTTCAAATTTACACATGATCAGTAAGCAACATTTTTTCATACAAATAACAAGATAGTTAAATATTCTGTTTTTAATTAGCTGATTACGTGGTTAAAGTAATGAATAATGAAATTGTATAAAATGTCATTAGTAGGAGCTATTGCACTGACAAGCCTAATATTATTTATTAAACCATTAGCCACAAACGCAATGTTTGGAAAAATGTATAAACAAAAATAACTTTAAACACTGATGATAAATTAACAAATGTATATTTATAATTATGTTTGAATTAATTAAAAAATAGTTAAGTACGTTAAACACAGATTTTACCGCAAAGGTTCACGATTGGATTAAATTGAGTCTGATGTCACCAGTACCTGGTAATAAAACAATAACGTATTTCACTCCTATGTCCTATACAGGGTAATCGAAAAAATGCCCTTATTTTAATAGATAAATATTTCAAGTAACATGGACATATAGATTTTGCCGGGGTATTAAAATGTAGGTGAAGGTTGGAAGTATTTTTACATACTGAATATTTTTCTCTATGTGCTCCATTAGGTGCACAGCTCCATCTAGTCATTAATATATATACTTCTGCCCACGTATTTTGGACAGTACACTGAATTACTGGTCCATTATTTGTTTACGAAAGAACTATTTCAGGTGACGTTTCTCTATATATGCTTGGATTGTTAGTTTTCTTTCAGACTGACTCAATTGAACAAGAAAATGGTTTCCGTATTACTTTCATGCAAGATGGGACGCCGCCGAATTTTAAAATAAACGTTTGCGTTTGCATCGGGATAAAAAGACTAAAAGGGCAGCGACCTAAATCATATTTTGATTTGGAGTAGGCGTATATTGGCTTTAAGTGTATTAGCTATTTTCCTACCGGATTTCGGAACCATCAGTTCAGTAGTAGTTGCTTGATGGTAAACATAATATAAAATGGCAGTGGAGGGAGGCCCAAGGAATTGGTAGGTCTATATATTTTATTATTCTGGTGCATTATTTACCTTCCCACTCCAATTTTACCTTCTACAGTTTGGTACTTGGTCTGCTGATTAACATAGTTAGTTATATTAAAGGTAAATGTATAATGGGTATCAATAGTATAATTCGCGTTTGCCTGTGGATCCGTGAGTCCGTCCGTCCGCGGCTGTTTCTCAAGCTACGAAAAGATATTTTGTAGAGGTAATCGAGGTCGAAGAGGCTGCCCGTGTCGTTTGTTTTGCTTGAAAAGAAACCTTATTTGAGTTACGGTAGCTTAAAATTTGATGTTTTTAGCCGGGAGTATTTAGCTGTGGATTTTTATTTCTACAAGCTTTGTTCCTGAAACAGCCGATTATTTCCTGCGGTTGCGATAGCGACCTTCAATACTAGTAATCCTAAACATTATATCTTTATCACGAGTATGCCTTGAGCTATCAGTTTTTTTCCGTCCAAATTTCAGTTCTATCAGTCTACTGATGGATGAGTGAAAATCCAAATAATTTTAAAGCCAGTGGGGTTAAAGCCAAGAGATTTTCAGTGTGACATTCGTGTGTTATCTATCTTCTTGTTAAATTTTAGCTCTTATAGATCGGTAGTTCATGTTTGCAGGTTAACATAGTTATACTGAAAGTCAGTTTGGGAGAGCTCATAAAAGTATTTTTTTCAAGAGTAGGCCTATATCTGCCTTTAGCTATCATGTATATTCGTTCTGAATTTCAGCTGTATCAGTTTAGTAGTAGATGTTACATTATTAAAGTAAGTGTCAACAAATGTCAATAGCCCAACCCTTTCCTTAATGTGAATATGTTTGTGTTAATTTTATTCTTTATTATTTACATTCTTGCTAAATTTCTGATCCGACGGTTCAGTATAGGATGATAGTAGTAAGTATTGGAGAGTTCTGGGGCAGGAGGAGTCAAGAGGAGCATCCCCCCCCGCCCACTTAATTGATATGCAAATTTTTAATTACCCTAATTAATATGAAATTTTTTTAATTGCCCTAATTAATATGCAAATTTTTTAATTGCCCTAATTAATATGCAATTTTTTTAATTACCATAATTAATATGCAATTTTTTTAATTACCCTAATTAATATGCAATTTTTTTTCATTTCAGGAGGAGCCCCCCCCGCCCATCCCCCATCCCCCATCCCCCATCCCCCATCCCCCATCCCCCATCCCCCATCCCCCATCCCCCATCCCCCATCCCCCATCCCCCCCAATTTTGTTTCGAATTTTTTTATTGCAAATACTTTTTTGCAAATATTTTTCTTTTTTGCACAAACATTTTTTGTTGTAATGACCCAAACCGGGGGGGGATATCGGTTACCATAGGTCGGATCTGAATTCTGATTGCAGATTCTTGTTCGTCTAGTCGAGCCGAGTCATTTGAGTACCCACATCGTATACTTTGGATGATGTTAGGGGGGGAATATCGGTTACCATAGGTCGGATCTGAATTCTTGAATTCTGATTGCAGATTCTTGTTCGTCTAGTCGAGCCGAGTCATTTGAGTACCCACATCGTACACTTTAGATGAAGTTTAGGAGGGATATCGGTTACCATAGGTCGGATCTGAATTCTGATTGCAGATTCTTGTTCGTCTAGTCGAGCCGAGTCATTTGAGTACCCACATCGTACACTTTGGATGATGTTGGGGGGGATATCGGTTACCATAGGTCGGATCTGAATTCTGATTGCAGATTCTTGTTCGTCTAGTCGAGCCGAGTCATTTGAGTACCCACATCGTACACTTTGGATGATGTTTACAAAAAAGGGGCCCGCACCACACTTTTGACCTTTTTTGCATTTCTGGAATCTCCTCGTCAAGCCGAGTATTCTCAGTACCCACATGACATATTTTGGATAATTAATACAAGAGTTGATCAGGGTAACGCTACAACCAACAGAGCTAGCCCATCAGCGCCTGCGGACAATTGAACTATCAGTGAATGCAAATTTTGAGGAGAATATAATTGCAATGCTTTGAACATATACTGCAAAGGGGGGTGTATCGATACACCCCCCTTCAAGTACTCTGCACTGAGGCAGCTGTTCACACAACCGACCGAGTAGTTGAAGATCTTGGGTAGTTGAACACATTTTTGGTTCATGAACCTTTTGTCAATAAGCCATAGCCTCTTCTTATGGAAATGCTTCAAGGTGCAATCATCGTCGTCTTTTCGGTTGTAGAATTCATCACCTTCAAAGTAATCATCTTTATCGTCAAACGGTCTCTTCTTATTATTGCTATTCATTGTCGTTTCCGCTGCAACACATACATCCTCCAACTCGACGTCTGTGATGTCACAATCCCACTCGAAGTTGTCCATGATCTCTTCGTAGCTGTTGACGCTTCGAAACTCAAGACTAAACTAAACTTTGCTGCTAGGGGCGGGCCGTGCACCGTGGGATGATGGGTGCAGGTGTACACACAAAAAACCGTCTCGTCGGGGCCTGCCTGGGAATGCGGATGCTCTAATTGGATACCTCGACGGGAGGGTGACCGACACTTCCAGGAATCCAGAATTATAGACCACCCACGTCAAATTCCGAGCAATAGAACAATAGAACAAAACATCGGCAAAGGGGGGTGTATCGATACACCCCCCTTCAAGTACTCTAATCTAAGGCAGGTGTTCACACAAAAAACCAACGCGTCCCCCTCCTGTCTGGGAATGCGGATGCTCTAATTGACTGATGGCGCCAGACCCTTCCAGGAACCCATAATTATAGACCACCCGCGTCGAATTCCGAGCAATATAACAATAGAACAAAACATCAGCAAAGGGGGTGTATCGATACACCCCCCTTCAAGTACTCTAATCTAAGGCAGGTGTTCACACAAAAAACCAACGCGTCGCCCTCCTGTCTGGGAATGCGGATGCTCTAATTGACTGATGGCGCCAGACCCTTCCAGGAACCCATAATTATAGACCACCCGCAACGAATTCCGAGCAATAAATCACCAGTTGTCAATCACCCACGGTCTCATTCTTGTTCTAGTCTTCAACAATTCCTGACGCATGGGGGAGCGAAAATCTCCCCCCCCTAACCCATTATGTGTTAGGGGGAGCGAAAATCTCGCCCCTAGTAATTAAATCAACAGAACACCAGTTGTCAAACACCCACGATCTCATTCTTGTTCTAGTCTTCAACAATTCCTGACGTATGGGGGAGCGAAAATCTCCCCCCTAACCCATTATGTGTTAGGGGGAGCGAAAATCTCCCCCTAGTAATTAAATCAACAGAACACCAATTGTCAAACACCCACGGTCTCATTCTTGTTCGGGAGTTTGAAGTGTGTGGTTGTGTAATAGTGTTGCTGTGTGACGTTCTGTCAGAGTGATCACCCGACGTTTTGACCTAACCTATAAAATGAACCACTTAACCGCCTATGTGTTTAATGATCAGCCTTTGTCTGTACTGTTTGACAGCAGCGATAATCCATGGTTCAAAGCTAAGGATGTAGCTACAATATTGGGCTACGCTAACCCTAAAGAAGCAGTCAGAGTACATGTTAGAGAAAAATATCGCAAGACAATTCCTGAAGTATGGGGGGGCGAAAATCTCCCCCTAACCTATAATGAGAAACATTCAATCTTTCTTAACGAGCCGGGATTATATTCGTTATTTATGAAATCTAAAATGCCCATTGCCGAGAAGTTTCAAGATTGGATCTTTGAAGAAGTTTTGCCATCCATTAGAAAAAATGGTCAGTACAGACTTATGAACGAGAACCAACGGCTGCTACAATCACTTACAAAGTCGCTAACAAATAACCGAAAGCTAGATCAAACAAATTCCGAGTTTAAAACTACAAATGATATATTGTGTATGGAAAACCAATCCATGAATCAAACGCTGATCGAACAGACACCTAAAGTGGCAGTGTTGCCTGAAGATGTAAATCTGAAGCATATATTTTGTGTGATGATTAGGGAAACCCTTCTAGAGCAGTACGGAGTTTGTGAATAAAAGTGCATTCGAACACAGAATATGAATTTCAAACAAACCTTGAAAAAAGCAAAGGAAGAAGGATTTACAATGTGCTACTGTAGAGAAAATGTCCCCAACGGCATAAACATAGTGAATAAGGCTAAAGAAGTGATGAAGAGTTACGGCATGCACATTGACTGCATGTGTTGACTGCAACATCCTAACCTCGCACAATTTCATTAATATAGTTGAACATATCTTTGACAATGCATAGGTCTGCGCTTGTGGACTCGTTCCAGAACCTTCGGTGCTAGTCAGGTAGCAACAGTCAATACGTGCTCCAAATATGACCAGTGCGGATGACGCAAGAAAAGTAATCACCATATCAATGAACAAAATACGTTATAAACGTGACAACATCCGAGAAAGGCCCGCAATCAAGTTAGTGTTGGATAGAGCGAGAGATGTGTTTGAGAGAAAATATCATATGAAACAGCATACTTTTGAAGAAAACAAAACTTGTGAATATCATGTGAAACAGTATAAATATGAAGAAAACAAATCAGACTGTTAAATTTAACGAGGAGCTAAATACACAGTACACTTACGAGCTCTGTGAGGATGTACAACAATTAACGTGGACTCAAATCGCAATAGATGAAATGAGATTCCGCAGACCGTTGGAACTGATGTTGGGTGAAAAAATCAAACATCTAACCTATTGCAACAAGATGTGTCACAGCGAGTGCATACAGTTTACTTCAAGGGTGAGCAGACGCACCACCAGTCAGTAGTACGGTTGAAGTCACACGGTAAGGACGTGAACATGGACGCTTACGCTTCTCCGGACGACTATATCAAATCGTTTATTCAGGAGATTGAGGTTATGAACAATAATGCTAATGATCAGGCATTGGCATCACCTCAGACGTCATCTGTAAAACCGATCACTGCCTGCAAGAGACGAAGGAGGCCAACTCCCATCGAAGTGGAAACCAAGAAACCAGGATAGGTGCCAAAACCAACAGATGATTGTCCCATAGTGTCATGGATGGAGGATGGGAATACTTTTGCTGTTCAAAACCCGGGAAACAAAGGACAAATTTTATTGAAAATGGAAATGTACGATGGTACAGATATGGTGTTCATGTGCGGTTTATTTTTGGACAAAGATGGTGAAATGCACCAAAGTGTTAAACAAGTAGTTGATAAAGTGGAAAACATGTGGATCGATAAATCAACAGAAGTACCAAAAATTACAGGCTTAAATCAAACTGTTACACAACGCAGTGCAGTTTCGCAACCAACGTCGAAGAAGTGAGCTGTGAGGAAGAAACAACGAGTTTCGCCAGCAGTCAATTAGAGCATCCGCATTCCCAGACAGGAGGGCGACGCGTCGGTTTTTTGTGTGTGAACACCTGCACCCGGCCAACTACTACTAGAGATGTCGAGCAGAAGCACTTTCATGCCAGAGTTTCCGAGTGTGAACGGCACTGCAGCAACCGCGGACCTGAGAGCTACCCTCAACAACTGCAAGTCTGACTCTCCGCTCTACACCAGGATAGCCGATCTCCGAGAGGAATGCGGCTATCTCATCACTCCGATGGAGCGAGCCACCACACCCTTTGGCGAGACGATCATCGTGATCCTGGAGGGGCAGGTCGGGGACGACTTCTTTCTGCGAGTCTACCTGCCTAGGCGCTTCAACGAGGTCCTGAGCAACACCGACATCAAGCGCTACAACGGCGGGTTTGGAGAACGCCTTCGCTTGGTGAAGCGCAGCCCGAGGGGTTCCAATAGCAGATTCACACCTTTGGAGTTTATGTAAAGCAATACTTGAAGATTATGTAAATACCTTTGTAAATTAGTTTTCGTAGTCAATACTTATAGTCACGTTCAGAACATAACCACTGTGTTATTTATTTCACTTAACCCCAAAAATGTCCTTTAGTAGTAAGTTTAAGAGCGTGAGTATGGTAACTGTGAGGTGTTTAGCTCAGTAGTAATCATGAGCTTGATGTGGAAACATCCGTTCTCAGCCATTGTGGCAGGACCTTCGGGTTGTGGCAAGTCTCAGTTTGTGTCAAATTTTATAAAACACATTACAGAACTGTGCGACACGCCATTTACCAGTATAAACTGGCATTATGGTAGTGGTGGTGGTGGTGGTGGTGGTGGTGACTCGAAAAATTTCAACATTAACCACATAGAAGGTCTACCAAACTTGGAGGATTTTTCTGGTAACGAGCCAATACTTGTGATTATAGACGATATGATGTGTGAGGCCGACAACCGTGTGGTGGATCTTTTCACAAAATGTTGTCACGAGTGCCGTCTTCATTGTGTGGATCAGTATTCACAATCATAGCAGTAGATGGTGAGATATAATGCGGCAATTGATCCGCAGCGTAGACACCAACATTCTGTACGGGCAGTTTAGCCATACACTTTTGCATATCTAAGGTATTCATTCTACTGTGTCGACGCCGTCAGTAGTAGAAGAAGAAGTAGTACTAGTAGCAAAACAAAAACAGGAACTGGTATCACCCACAAAATCATCAGCGTCATCATCAGAATCATCGATATTTGTACATAGATGTAACCAACCGCGTAATGGGATACAGTTGGTTAGAGCGCATCGTGTGTGAGCTGTCTTGTGATGGCGACATCGCACTGCGTTTGTTGATAGTAGACTGTTGATTGACGATAGTGATCCGCAACCAATATCGCTGATATCAATGACATTAGTAGTACAGTGATCCGTAATGAAATTGCATCATACAAACTCTATTTTCTCAGTACCTTTGACATAGACAATCGGTCGTTTGACGATACATGCACGTAACTTTTCCTCTAGCACATGATACCAGATATCACCTTGATCCCATTCCAATCCGTGACAGTGTTTTGTGAGTCAATAGCTTTCACGTAGTTTCTCTTGTGATAGGAAATCTCGACTGAATGGTGATTTGGCGATATGATGCATTAGCAGTGTTCCACTGGCCAATTCCAAGACACACACTTCCTTCAGAATATAATCACTATTGTTGTCCTTGAAACATTGAAAATCCAAAATAATGGGAGATGCTACATTTTTACGCGGTACTCTGCGTAAACAATCCATCTTGTATGAGTGTTGGTTGCCGACTGATTATGATTTAACCGACAAAGTCCACATTTAGATCGCGATGTTGATTAATTTCGATGACGTTGGTAAATCCGCATATACCAAACAGTTGCCAATCTCTGTGTGTGCAGGCATGCATTATACCACATCGATATCGATAGTAGCAACAGTAGTACTAGTAGTAGTAGTGGTCATCGACACATCGATCACTCTTCTTTATTCTTCCGCAATGTGCATTATCTTGTACGTGACAACTGGTACTAACAGAGATCTTCATCGCCTATGTATTTAATAACCAGATAGGAGCTGCTCTGTATGACAGTAGTAACAACCCTAGGTTCAAAGTTACAGAGGTTGCTCAAATCTTGAACTACGTTAATCATAAAAAAACACTTCTAGCACAAGTTAGTGAACAATACAAGTCAACAGACTTAGAAACGAGAAACTTCAGTCTTTGCAATCCTTTACAAAGTCACTAACAAATACCAGAAACTAGATCAAATTACCTCGGAGTTTAAAACTAGAAAATTATATGTATATACAACAAATAAACACAAACGAAGCCCAACACTACAGGTCTTCAAACAAACCTAAACAACCTAACCTAAACCTAAACCTAAGAGTTGATTGTGCTCTTTGTATTTTTGGTCATTATTCTGGTGTCGGTTGTTATTTTTGTTGGTTTGTTTGTTTATGTCCTTAATATATATATATATATATATATTGTGTAAGGAGACCCAGACCATGATTCAAATGTTGTCTGAACAGACCTCTAAAGAAGCAGTGTCGCCTGAGTAACTTGACTTCGAGCCTTTATCGTATGTTAGTTCGTTAACAACGTAACTTGTACATTGACGCATCGATCACTTTTCATGCTTAAGTCACAATGTGCATTATGATGTATGTGACGACTGGTAATAGCAATGCTTGAAGTAAACTGAGCACATGACAATAAACTTCTCGAATGTTAGTACGTTAAATCGTAGCTTGTTCATTGGCGCATCGATCCCTATTCTTGTTTCAGTCTCAATATGCATTATGGTGTACGTGACAGATGGTACTAACAACGCTTGAAATAAACTCCTCCTGACTCCTCCTGCCCCAGAACTCTCCAATACTCACTACTGATGATGTTCTGCTGGTTAGCATCGTTACATTACAAAACAGTGGTTAGAACCCTCGATAATTTGTTTATGAGGAATCTATTTGTGTGTGTTAGCTTTTTTTCTACCTTTTTAGCTTCCATCAGTCCAGCAATAGGGGCAAAATGGTAAGTATAGTTTTAAGTGCCGTTGGGACCCTAAGTGGCTCTCGAGAAAGGAGAATGTATACATTTGATTATTGAGTTTTATCTTATTTTCTGTCTGATTTCAGCTAAATTCCTTCTCTAGTTTGCGCATACTGGTTATCACAGTTATATTAAAGACCAGTAGAGCAAAACCACAATTCAAATTGTTATGATGAGTAGACTTTATCAACTTTCAGCTAACTCCCTACGTTATTTCAGCTCCATCAGTCCAGACTTGGTTAATATAAGTATTATCAAGGTCAGGGGGATGAGCACTAAAATGTTTGTGAAACGTGAAGAAGTGTATGTTTGACTCTGGTATATTAGATAGACCATATTCTTTTCTAATTTAAGCAAAAATGTCCACTATATTCCGTTGCCCATAAGATTATCATAGGGACTTTAAAACCCTGGCGGGGCGGAACCCTAAAGTTTAAGACTGTGATTAATGACTATCAAACTTGAGAATATCCCTGTAAAATTCCAGCTTAAAAGGTTCACTAAATACCTTTGCCTATAAGATTAACCATGGTGACCTTTAACACCATATTGGGTGAAGTCCAATGTAGAAAACTGCTAGAAAACTGTATAGTGTACTCAGAATTACCATGAAAAAGTTCGTCATAATTAGATGAATGGTTTAGAAATGCATAAAACATATTTGCCTGTTCCTAATATATATGGTTAACATTATTAAAATAAGTGCACTCTATATACTTCTATTATTACTAATATTCACTCAATACTATAAAAAAACACTATGCCAAATACTACTTGCCTATCGCGGCTTCGCTGGCGATCACAGTAACGCTATAAGTGAAAAGTTAATTGCATTTGTAAAAGACCCTGGGTGCCTGACCATTTGCTTTAAAACCCAGGCAGTTGGTTAAAAATGCCTGAAGTACTTACCCTCACGGTGACTCTCAATGCCAAGCATGTTATATTTTCTTATTTTCTTTTTTCTCTTCATTTTGGACAACACAAAAATCATATGATGATAATTTTCCAAATGAGTGGAATTTTGACAGCTGAGTGGTTGTGTTTAAACAGCTACGGTATTTGATTATTTTGTTTTAATAAACAAATTTATAAACCCGATGTTTTTGTTTTTCAAATATGTGTATATACAAGACTATTTTTTTCAGGATGAGGCCTGTTTAGAACAGAATTGTTAATATTTAATTATTTATTGCTGATTCATAGGTACATTTTTATTTACAAAACTGTTAGTATACAATATTTCTATGCATAAATAATTACATTACTGGGTTCGTCCTAGTTGGGATCACCCTGGAACATGAAAAATGGAATATGTGGAAAAATAAAAATGATAAAAAGAGCAGGCATGAACGATACAAAATTCAAAAACAACATTCGTAATGTATTCCGAATAGAAGGGCTTGAGGAAGGGCTTGAGGAAGTCTTGCTCCTAGTCTCTTACTTATCGTAACTTTAACAATATTGAAAGACACATCACCAGGAAAAATTTCAAAAAATAAAAAAGTTTTTTTAGAGTATTTATCCACAAAGTTTAACACTGATTCAGCTCTGAGTTCTTCAAGTATTTATTTATTTCTAACGGACCAGGGGCCATTAACTGCGATTCTATTTTGTAGAACCTGAATTTTGTTAAGTTTGCTATGAGATTTATCTAAACCCCAGATAGGAGAGGCCTATAGGCGGATTATTGTTTTATACATTAATACTGCGAAAGCTGGGTTTAAGGTTGATTTTCTGTTTATTAATGGTAAACGTTTAGCAAAGCAAACATAGCCTCGAGTTAATTTTTTGTTAACACGAAAGTTCCAATGGATTTTTTGTTTACCAAGCCAGACTCCTAGATATGTTACAGCCATGTCATTAAGATTCCAAAGTTAAAATTGTCCATACATTTTTATTTCCTCAGGTAACAAGTACCTTTTAGAGAACATATTTTTCCTCTCATTTTGTTAAGTTTAAACTTCGACTGGAGAAAACAAACAAATTAGAATATATATATATATATATATATATATATATATATATATATATATATATATATATATATGAAGAGAATAAGCAGCCTCACATGTGTCAGGATTTTTACATAATATAGAAAGGTCATCTGCACATAGTGCTGCAATTTTTGGAAGAGGAATATATGACATGTATAGACTAAATAGTACAGGACCAAGTATGGATCCTTGCGATTGAGAGGTTGATAGAGAGGAATTTATCTTCAAAGAGAAATTTCTTTGATGGATAAATGAGTTTATCATATTTATTAGGTGCATTTGGAAACCATAATGTATTAGTTTGAACACCATCGTGCAACAATGTGTCAAACGCTATACAATGTAAAGGAAAACCGCCACTGTACGCTCTATTAAAAAAAATAAAACACACCACAAATGATTCAAATCCAACATTTGGAGGATATAGCTCGTGTCAGCTTTGAGATAAGAGTTGAAAACACGCTAAGCAAGCAAACCATACTGTTTGGTTGTACAATATCTATTTTCAGTGATTTATTGTGGAATAAACCTATCCTCCTACCAAATTTTCCTTCATCGGTCCAGTAAATACAGTCAAATACATTGTATGGAAATATTATAGCCAGGACCCTAAAGGATGGCCTATCAAATATTGCAGTAATCTACTATCTTCTCGTCAAATTTCATCTCTACATTGGTACAATAGATGGTGCGTGATGGTTAATTAATGAATACATTTTTCAGGTCAGAAGTGCAGAAATCTCTGGATCGCTTTTGAAACAGAATTGGACAAGGTTTTATTTTATGTATTATCTATATTCTTAACAAATATGCTTAATCGGTCCAGTTAACGGCTAACGTCAGTGTTGTTAAATAAATTCAATCTTATAGACCAATGGAGTATAGCCCCAAAACATAAACGGAGCGGAAATTGTGCATATATATATATATATACTAAATATGGTGCATTGCCCCTGCTATATTCCAACAAAACTTTGCTCAATCGGTCTAGTAATTAGTAGTAAATTTATGATTACCATGTGAATTATGAAGGCAAGTAGGCCAAAGCCTCACTGGAATTTGAACCCTTACATAATATTGTATCCCTATAACTGTTTTTTGTTCTTGTACCCATCTTCTCCCAAATATTTGTTCAATAATTCATGTAGTTGGTAAAAGATGGACTTACAAAAAATTTCAAAAAATCAGCATTATTATCACAATAAAGCTGACTCATTAAATTTGTATTCCATAGAGTTAACATGAAATCTTTGTAATCCAATGAGGCAGAGCCATCGTCAGGGGAAGTTTGTATAATCGTTTCTCAGCGATTATCTACGGTCCTATGAAGAAGCTATGTTTCAAATTTTTTTCAATCCGTTCGGTGGTTCGTGATAATTCGTGATGAGTCAGTGCGTAGTATTTGGATTACATAGATATTGATTAAGTTACATTATTAGGTTTGTTACTAACATATTTAAAGGGCATCATAGTGTAACGTGTTAATTTTTCAAACTAAATATTTTTCGTTAAATAGCGGTACTAGTATTTTATTTACTTTCTGGGCGAACATAACCTCAAACTACTGTTTGAATTTCCCGCGGCGGCTAGTACCGCGGCCGCTATTGGTTCGAGACTCGATTCTCGTGCGCATGCCCGACTGGACCTGCGCACTAGCGACTCCCCCGCCTATGACCCACGGCGGCTGGCATCTACGGTCAGTTCTCCGCCCGACACAGTGCAGTGAGGAGCGCGCTTCACGTCATAAGGTAGGGATCGTCCATTCGTTGACTTGTATACGATTTCATCTCGACTATTTTCGAACTTTAACGAAATGCAGTGCTCTCGATAACTGTTTACGTTTATGAATGCTTATTAAATTGTATCTTATTTGAGTTTTATTAATGTTCTCTGATTGATTATTTCTCGAATAATTTAACGAATCATTGTTGAATTTCTTTCGGTCCTTTACTAAAGGAAATAACGTAATAAATTATCTTTTATTTAAAACTTGCTCACCTCAAGTTTATTTCTTCGAATATTTTAGTGAATGAGCAGTTGACGTTGCATAATGTACTCAGCCTAGGTTGTGCCACATTAGTAAGGATTTAAAATATTTTGTACCAGTTTAATGATAGTTTGATTTAAAATAATCTCACGAATTACTTGGATTTATGACAGTTTGTTTATTTGTTTTAACGATGCTGTAGGCCACTCCAATATTGTTTTCAGCACCTTTTACTATATTTTAAACTACAAATGAATGTTGTATGGATATGCTAACTAAATAATAAGCCACATTTATCACGTTTTAACCATATTTTGTCCTATTGGTGTATGCTACTCTGATTGTTATTGTTTGTCTTAACACATTTTCAGCTAAACTTAAACTTAGCTAGTATTCTGTAACTTTGATTATTATTATATTACTTTAAGCACTGCATACATTAATTCAGGCCGAGTTAATTTTATTAATAGCTTCTTCATTTACGACAGCAGTGATCCATCCTTACTGTGGTACGCCCACAGCCTCCTTCTGTGGTACGCCCGCAGCCTCTTACTGTGGTCCGCCCACAGCCTCCTTCTGTGGTACGCCCGCAGCCTCTTACTGTGGTACGCCCACAGCCGCCTACTGTGGTACGCCCATAGCACGACTCCTACTGTGGTACGCCCACAGCACGACTCCTACTGTGGTACGCCCATAGCACGCCTCCTACTGTGGTACGCCCGCAGCACGAATCAGGTCTGGTAGGGTAGTTTGGTAAGATTGTTAGACTACCTGCATGGTAGTAAAGTACGTAATAGGGAATAATTGTGCTAGTTTAGCTTAATATTAATAATTACCCATTCCCAACTATTAGCTCTACCATCCTCTCTGTGGTTCGCCCACAGCACTCCCTCCTACCTGTGGTTCGCCCGCAGCGTTCCTTGTGTACTACCGCGCGACGTTCGAATCTACGTACCGCGTCAAGGATCGCGAATTCGACCAATTATGCAGAGAACAAATATGGTGATGATGATTGCGGCCTGATTGTTAAGGAACGTTTCCTTATTCGCCCATTCTGAGCCATCTGTTCTCTTCTTGGGGTTCAAAATTCCGTTCGATCAAAGCGATACCTTCACTTACGACCCCTGGAACGAAAACCCAGCTCGACTGACTATCTTGGTAACCGCGTTTTATATTTCTATGAACGTAATTTTCGCGACCCCAGAAATTGCGTCATAGTATTTGGCGCCCTGGAACAGGGACAAGTGAACGAGTAAGTTTTACATCCAACGTATTTTCATAGATATTGCATTTCAGTTGCTGGCGCCCGAAAATGACGAACGATTCGGACTTAAAATCGACTGGGGCTAAGCCGAAGGGGTTAAGTGTAACTACGACTGCCTCTACAACGAAGACGACGTCCGCACCTATAACTACGACTTGTAAACAAGGACCAGTGGTCTCACAAACGACTTTAACTGACATTGTTACTACTGCCACACTCACGTTACCGGTAACTGCACCATCTTACCTTCCGTTGCCTAAGACCTCAATGGCGCAAAGCTTTCAGGAACTTTCACCTTCTTTTGAGTCTGATACAAGAGTAGGTTGGGTTTATAAGTTATCTAAGGCCGCAATTCAACAGGTTTTGCGCGATTTCAATCAATCAGACGAACGTAAAACAGAGGATTTAAGGAAAAGACTTGTTAAACTAATTAGGAACAGTCCAAGTGAGGAAACTCGGGTTATGATTTCGCAATCCTCAAACCAGAGTGTTACTTTTGAAGAATCTAACTATTTGTTAGGAGCGACAAATTTTTGCCAACCACTAGCGAGTACCAACGTTGTGTTTACAACAACACAAGCGTTACCGTCAACTCATCCCTCGACGACACAACGATCAGAGGACCTTAGTGTACGAGAAATATTAGGTTTACCTCCAACGGCCGATTTTCGTTTAGTTCAGAAACGATTACTAACACTACAGTCCGAGAAAGGTGGTCCAAACGAAGCTTCTCAGAATAAGGAAACCTACTCAGATGCTGCTTGCGCTTTGCCTGCTTACCATAATTTGTCACACAGAATACCGGCATCCGATTTTGAACGAGTTCCTGGTAACGTAAATTATCAGCACCAACCTGAAACTTTAAGTGTGGATAGAGAAAATTTGGTAAGACCGGAGGTCGTATATACAGTACCGGACGCAACCAGTTTGTTTGACGCAAATTCGATCAGAACTAGAAACCTGACTAAAGTGGCGGAAGTTTGCAATCAAGTGCGAAAATGGAACTTGAGGTTTGATGGCGATCATCATCCTGTTTCATTTATTGAAAGGTTAAACGAATTAGCCGAATCTTACGAAATATCTCCCGACATTTTGCTCAAAGCTTTGCCCGAATTATTGAAAGGTGACGCCCTCTTATGGTTTCGTAATAATAAGTCTCAATGGTCAACCTATACAGACTTCATGTATAGTTTTGCGGAAAATTATTTTCCTCCAGACTACCGGAGAAAACTAGACGAAGAAATCGAACGTAGGACCCAAGGAGAAAATGAACCTATTAGAAAATTTGTCGTTGCACTGACTACCTTAATGCGCCGGAGAGGAGGATTTTCCCAGAATGACATTCTCAACCGACTATTTTCCAATATGAGACCCGACTACAAGTTGACGGTTAGGCGTGAGCAATTTCAGACTACCGACGATTTAATCCGACTAGCTGAAGGTTTTGAAAGTTATATACGGGACAGAAAGAACTTCCGACCTCCACCAAATCCTGCTCAGTCGCTTGTGCCTGAAACGGCATATGATCCTCGAAATAGATTGTATAAACCCTTCAAGGTGGACGCAGTCGAAACCAAATCACCTTACACTTTTTCGCTCGCTACACAGCCGACCCACTTTCAAAACAATTCTCTGAA
Organism: Allygus modestus; assembly: GCA_963675035.1. Taxonomy (NCBI): domain Eukaryota; kingdom Metazoa; phylum Arthropoda; class Insecta; order Hemiptera; family Cicadellidae; genus Allygus; species Allygus modestus. The sequence goes on from OY776111.1 coordinate 227,789,906, forward strand.
TCATAGTACGAGAGATCATAAGCGACCCAATCATTATGACCAACCTAAATCTTACGATCAGTTTAAACAATCTTCCATAATCTTTGGATCCCAGAAAGCGATTCCCGAATCCAAGAACGTTCGTTTTCAAAGTATTTCTCAAAGAAAGCCTAATTTTCTTACTAGCTCCAACCAAGCTTAAGTAAGTGAAAAAGACAGCCAAAATAACACTCAAATCTCTGAAATTCCCATTTGTTGGAACTGTGAAGGGAAGGGACATCGATTTCGAGAATGTAATCTTCCAAAAATAATACGATGCTTTAATTGCAAAAGCGAAGTAGTTCATACGACAAGATGCCCTTGTCGTTCGGAAAACTTCAAGCGAGACCGGTATTCAAGAGGTGGGCCAAGTCTCGTCCCCCAAACACCACCTCTATAGAGTGGCAGGATTGGCTGAATAAAGTGAAAAACTTTAATTTAAATACATGTACCGACACTAACGAAATTGAAACTCGACCCTTCATACAGGTGGAAATACATAACGAGTATTTTGAAGCTTTAATCGATACAGGATCCATGATAACATTAATCAGCAAGGAGGTGGCTGACCATCTTCAGAGGCAAAATATAGCTCCACATCGATTTGAAACAAAGATAAGTCTAGCTGATAAGTCGACTCGTACAATAAATGAAATATACGAATTCACTTGTAAGGTAATTCATACTGAGACATGTGTCAGAGCCGTGCTTGTGCCTAATCTTTCAGCGTCTATTATAATCGGGATGGATTTAATTAATCCATTGGGCCTGGTAGAAATTCGCTGCGATACCTTAAGAAATAGTTGGACCGAGATGAGAAAACGCAATCCCGTTCATTCTAATGCTATCACCCCTCTATCGGTAAAAGAGAATAAAGAGTTAGAAACGTTTCTTAAAGACGAACTTGCTCTGTTTAAAGGAGTACCTGGACGAACCTCTTTAGTAGAACATCGAATTCGATTAAAAACAGATTACCCCATTAAGCAACGATATTATCCCCAAAACCCTGCAATGCAGGCTATTATTGATAAAGAAATTGACCAAATGTTAGCGAACGATATCATAGAACCGTCGAACAGCGCTTGGAGTAGTCCGTTGGTGGTCATAAAGAAACCGAGCGGTAAGATAAGGATCTGTATTGATCTACGAAAAGTAAATCAAGTCAGTCACCGTGATGCCTATCCTTTACCTCAAATTGGAGCGATATTAGACAAACTAAGAGATGCCAAATACATTAGTACTCTTGATCTTAAGTCTGGATATTGGCAGGTTCCATTGGAAGTCAATAGTCGACCCATAACGGCATTCACGATTCCAGGGCGAGGGCTTTTTCACTTTAAAGTCATGCCTTTTGGCCTCCATTCCGCCCCTGCGACCTTTCAAAGGTTATTAGATACCATCATTGGGCCTGAATTCGAACCGTATGCATTCGCATATCTAGATGATCTAGTTTTGGTGTCACGGACATTTAAAGACCATTTGTCATTACTACGCGAAGTATTTAAGAGACTAAGAGAAGCCGGCCTTGTTTTGAACGAGGAAAAATGTAAATTTTGCAAAAAAGAATTGAAATATCTAGGGCACGTTGTCAATGAAGAAGGTATTCAGACCGATCCGGAAAAAATCAAATCGATAGTAGAATTTCTTACTCCCAAATGCCCCAAAGATGTACGAAGTTTTATTGGACTTGCATCGTGGTACCGTCGGTTCGTAGAGAACTTCGCAAGGCTATCTTCTCCGTTAACAAAACTAACAAAGAAGAATGTACGATGGGAATGGAATCAAGAGCAGGAAAACTCTTTTTCTATCTTGAAAGATAAGCTTACAAAGACTCCAGTACTCTCTTGCCCGGACTTTAACCAAAGTTTCATTGTTCAGGTTGACGCCTCCGATCATGGGCTGGGAGTTTCGTTAACTCAAAATTTCGGAAAACACGAAAAAGTAATAGCGTTTGCGAGCAGACTTCTTTCTGAAAACGAGAAAAAGTTTACGAAAACCGAAAAGGAATGTTTAGCTCTAGTGTGGGCGGTCCAGAAATTCCGACCTTACCTAGAGGGGTATAAGTTTGTAGCAATTACAGACCATCAAGCCCTGAAGTGGCTAATGAACCTCGACAAACCCTCAGGTAGATTAGCTCGGTGGATTCTCGAGCTTCAACAGTATGATTTTACTGTTCAGTATAGAAAAGGAACGCTCAACAAAGTTGCCGATGCATTGTCGCGGTATCCTGTATGTAATCTCGAAACAATAGCCAACGAAAATAGGAGTATGCGTACTTGTGTCATTGAAAAGAGAAAACTATTAAAATCTCAGGAAACCAAAAATCATGATAGAGAAGAAAACGTACAAGATTTAGGTGCGTGGTACACTAAATGGTTTAGGAATGTTTCACAGAATCCCACGAGGTACCCTAATTATTCGCTCATAGACGGACAACTTTACCGGAAATTTAGATTAAAGAAACACGATCCGGATAGGACGAAAGATAGGAAATTGTGTGTGCCGCGACATCAAATTAATCAGGTGTTATTGGAATGCCATGATCAACCCACTGCTGGTCATTTAGGAATAAATAAAACGATTAAAAGGCTTTCAGATCGTTACTTTTGGCCTGGTTTTCGTCAAGATACGACAAAATACGTACAAAGATGCGATAGTTGCCAACGGTATAAAGTGGAACAACGTAAAGTCATAGCGAAAATGTACTTTAGACGACCCCAAGGCCCTTGGTACGTTGTTTCGAGTGATATTATGGGTCCATTGCCTAGAACCAGAAAAGGCAACCGGTACATAGTTGTTTTCCAGGATACGTTTAGCAAATGGGTAGAGATAGCTCCCTTGAAAAACGCCACAGCACAACAAGTTTCCAAGAAATTTGTTGAACTCGTATTGTTACGTTACGGGACCCCTGACTGCATACTGACGGATAACGGGACTCAATATGTATCAAATATTTTCCAAAAACTTACCCAAGAATGGGGAATCGAACATCAAACCACGGCGCCCTATAGCCCCCAATCAAATCCCACCGAACGAGCTAATAGAGTAATTAAAACCATGATTTCGCAGTATGTTCAAAACGATCATCGATCATGGGATGACCATCTCGACGCTTTCCGATTCGCCTTAAATACTGTGGTGCATGATTCGACCAAATATAGCCCTGCTATGCTGAACTATGGACGGGAATTACGGACCCCACAATCATTGTCTCAGCCCATAATTGAAGATAGTTCGAAGGGAACGCAATCAGTTGAACAACTTCATCAATTACGAGTTGAAACCATTAAACAGTTGCAAGACAAGTGTGTCAAAAATATGCGTAAGGCGTTTAACAAACAGGCTCGATATTACAATCTAAGACGGCGAGAAAATCCGTATACGGTTGGTCAAAGTGTCTTGCGTCGAACTCACACGTTATCTTCGGCAGCTGATTTCGTCGCCGGAAAACTAGCGCCAAAGTTTGACGGTCCTTTTGTAATTGATCGTGCGGAGGGAATGAATATTTTCAGTCTTCGGGATAACAACGGTCAGATCGTAGGTAGAGTGCACGCAAAAGACCTAAAACCCTATTCCAAACCAACCTGATTTCTTTTCACCCTCGATAAATAACTAGAAGTTTGTCTTTCGTTATGTTAATGAATTTGATGAAGTGCTTTTGTATTAGACTTAGTTTTATTTAGACTTAGGAAGTCTGTTTAGTTTTGTGCATATTGCCAGAGAGTTTGTTTTAGAATATTTTCTTAAGTGGTTTGTGAAATTCGTTATAGCAAGTCAAAAATTTTACCAGCGATTGGTATAAAAAAAATACTTATAAGGTCGATTAGTTTTAAGAATACTGCCAGCAGCTTAGTTATTTTCTTTAGAAAAATGTTTTGTTTATCTCGATCTGTGATAAAACGCCAATATGTTATTTGCTTGATCTCTTTATTTATAGATTAAGGAGGAGAATGTTTACGTTTAGTATGCAAAGTACCTGAAATTATTTTGTGATCAGAAATACACTTTTGTTTTCCCTTTCCTTAGTCGTCCTGATTTGTGGTTTGCCCACAACATTCCTATTGAAATATCTTTAGAAGGTAAGATCTCTTTTCTTTTTTATTAGTTTTTCTTTTGTTTACTGAAGTTGGAGGAGGGTGTAACGTGTTAATTTTTCAAACTAAATATTTTTCGTTAAATAGCGGTACTAGTATTTTATTTACTTTCTGGGCGAACATAACCTCAAACTACTGTTTGAATTTCCCGCGGCGGCTAGTACCGCGGCCGCTATTGGTTCGAGACTCGATTCTCGTGCGCATGCCCGACTGGACCTGCGCACTAGCGACTCCCCCGCCTATGACCCGCGGCGGCCGGCATCTACGGTCAGTTCTCCGCCCGACACAGTGCAGTGAGGAGCGCGCTTCACGTCATAAGGTAGGGATCGTCCATTCGTTGACTTGTATACGATTTCATCTCGACTATTTTCGAACTTTAACGAAATGCAGTGCTCTCGATAACTGTTTACGTTTATGAATGCTTATTAAATTGTATCTTATTTGAGTTTTATTAATGTTCTCTGATTGATTATTTCTCGAATAATTTAACGAATCATTGTTGAATTTCTTTCGGTCCTTTACTAAAGGAAATAACGTAATAAATTATCTTTTATTTAAAACTTGCTCACCTCAAGTTTATTTCTTCGAATATTTTAGTGAATGAGCAGTTGACGTTGCATAATGTACTCAGCCTAGGTTGTGCCACATTAGTAAGGATTTAAAATATTTTGTACCAGTTTAATGATAGTTTGATTTAAAATAATCTCACGAATTACTTGGATTTATGACAGTTTGTTTATTTGTTTTAACGATGCTGTAGGCCACTCCAATATTGTTTTCAGCACCTTTTACTATATTTTAAACTACAAATGAATGTTGTATGGATATGCTAACTAAATAATAAGCCACATTTATCACGTTTTAACCATATTTTGTCCTATTGGTGTATGCTACTCTGATTGTTCTTGTTTTGTCTTAACACATTTTCAGCTATACTTAAACTTAGCTAGTATTCTGTAACTTTGATTATTATTATATTACTTTAAGCACTGCATACATTAATTCAGGCCGAGTTAATTTTATTAATAGCTTCTTCATTTACGACAGCAGTGATCCATCCTTACTGTGGTACGCCCACAGCCTCCTTCTGTGGTACGCCCGCAGCCTCTTACTGTGGTCCGCCCACAGCCTCCTTCTGTGGTACGCCCGCAGCCTCTTACTGTGGTACGCCCACAGCCGCCTACTGTGGTACGCCCATAGCACGACTCCTACTGTGGTACGCCCACAGCACGACTCCTACTGTGGTACGCCCATAGCACGCCTCCTACTGTGGTACGCCCGCAGCACGAATCAGGTCTGGTAGGGTAGTTTGGTAAGATTGTTAGACTACCTGCATGGTAGTAAAGTACGTAATAGGGAATAATTGTGCTAGTTTAGCTTAATATTAATAATTACCCATTCCCAACTATTAGCTCTACCATCCTCTCTGTGGTTCGCCCACAGCACTCCCTCCTACCTGTGGTTCGCCCGCAGCGTTCCTTGTGTACTACCGCGCGACGTTCGAATCTACGTACCGCGTCAAGGATCGCGAATTCGACCAATTATGCAGAGAACAAATATGGTGATGATGATTGCGGCCTGATTGTTAAGGAACGTTTCGTTATTCGCCCATTCTGAGCCATCTGTTCTCTTCTTGGGGTTCAAAATTCCGTTCGATCAAAGCGATACCTTCACTTACGACCCCTGGAACGAAAACCCAGCTCGACTGACTATCTTGGTAACCGCGTTTTATATTTCTGTGAACGTAATTTTCGCGACCCCAGAAATTGCGTCATAATAGCTATTAATTTATTTATAAATTAATTCAACGTACAATTTTACACTTTATTTAACAAACTGTTCAACATCAATAGTCTAAACGATGGTTTTTGTTGTTGTTATACATTTCATTTATAGTAACTTAGTTCATAACACATGGGTGAGTACGTAAACACTATGGTAAGTTAATCATTATAAACATTGTAACAATGGTTTTACAGACATTTATCAAATATCGACACTGCTTGCGTTGTGTATTAAAGCCGCTTATATGCTTAGCAAAGCTTATACTGTTATTAAAAGTGGCTTTATTGTAATTCTGTATCTCAAATAGTTTATAAAAAAACATACTTATATATATATATATATATATATATATATATATATATATGTTTTTCTTTAAGTTTTTAATGTTGTTGAAAGGAACAGTCTTAAGCCTGACTTTTTCGTGACTCCCGCCTATAGGGAAGAAGCTATTACCGTAGACGGTATGTAAAGACCTAGTCACGGGACCATGACAACTTACCGCTTTAAAGGCCCCAGATGCCGAAAACCCCATTCGATCAAAACTATATATAGGTGTGTGAAGGATGTGTATGGGTGGTGTCTGAAGTCGCAAAAACCTTTGCATTATTCTTTATGATATTTGTTTATTTAATTTTAGTTTGTACTGTTTGATCAGTAAAAAATACAGTTTAGTACTCTAAATTGTTGCTCAACCTCAATCGGCAATTGGGATACTGAAGCATGCTAAACACAGTAGTGCAATGCGTACTGTACATTGCATAGGATGTGCAATGTTATTTTTACTCAGATTAGGTAAAACATTATATCTCGCTTATTTACCAACGTAAATTGATAAAATGTTGTATGTGGTTTCATCTGGTTGTAGTATATTAATATTTGTATAAATTTTATGTCAATGGTTCCTATAGCAGCAAACCTGCATATTCAGCCCTATTTTTATTACTAAGGGGGAAAAGTAAATAGTTATATCTGGAAGTTAAAACAAATTAATAAAACTTGGTATGTGGCTTTACCTGGACCAGAAATATTAAAATTTGCCTAAAACCCCATATTTCTCTTGGCTGTTGTAGAAAACCTTTGTACTATGCCCTAATTATAATCCTGAAAAACCTTTGTGTTGTCTATTTTGATGAAATTTGGTAAGTGGCTTTATGTAGTAGTGAGGTACATATACATGAATTTGAAACTCGCTGAGTACGCAAGTTTGCTGTGATGGTATATTTACTATCCAAGCTCAATTCGTTCTTACAAAAGTTTTCAAATTGTTCTGTTGGTGTACCTGTATATTTTTATTATATATACATTAAATCTTGAGAACCGTTTGAAATATTAACACCCCCGTCGCAGCAAACCGGCGTACTCAACGAATTTCCAATGCATGCATATGTTTCTCACTACAAACCAAGTACTTACCAAGATACTTACCAAGTTTCATAAAAATACATAAATAAATATGTGATCATAGCATTTTATTTATTCTCCATAAGAATAACAATAGGGTTGAGTATGCAGGTTTTCTGGGATAATCAACGACAAATAAAATATCAATATACCAATACTACGTGAAGCCACATACCAAGTTTTATCAATATACATTCATAAATAATCGAGATATCAAATTTTAAATATTCTCCATAAGGATAACATTGGACAACGTACTGTGTTTAGCACTTTGAATATCTCTGCAACGGTTGGACGAAGAATCACAATTTAAACACCAAAATTATTGTTTTGTGGAGCTGAGTTGATTGATAAAAACAAATGTGAAGTTTACATTAAAATTAACTGAGGAAAAACCAAAAACCTTTTTCCCATAAGATTAAAAAGGGAGATTTCATGAGCAGGTTTTTTTTTATTTTCTCCGCAACCACTTAGCCTATGTTAATAATTCAGAATACTAGATTACTTGCTTTTTAAGCTTTGTAACATGGTCTAAACCAAAATAAAGCGTTTTAAAAATGTTGGATGAAAAATGCAAAAAACTAATTTTTGGAAAATTTAAAACCACCATAAACCAGGAATCTATAGAATCCATTGTCTATAAGACTACATCACATAAATAAATGTTTATTGTTACTTTTCAAAACTCTTTAAATTATATTCTATTGAGTTATTTAGCTTTAAAATTCAGTTAGGCTATTTTTGGGCATTTTTAAACAATGAAAATTAGAAATATGAATTTTAAAACCAAGTTATCAGTCCATGAGATTGTAAGCATTTAATGACAAACACATAAAACTCTCAGACAGAAAAAGGAGCGACGTAGACTTTATGTTTATTGACATTTTTTTTTATGACCACAGGAAAATGTCCGGAAGTTTTCATAAAAAGTTGTTTCTTCTGATACGCGCTGAAAATATATAATACGGTCTGTTGTACGGCAACAATGGGTCAGTAATTTATTATCACCCTTGCAGTAATATTTTTAAAAATTAAGATTTTTTAATTTTTAACCATTAAAAAAAAGATTTTCCACTGTCCTGGACTAAGACCTAAGCGTTATAATTATTTAAACTTGATAAGAAGTGTTTTAATTTCTTTAAGCGTTTTTTACAAACATAACATAGATAACCGTTACAATTATCCTTTCGAGGTCCGGTTTGTGGCATTGTGTGACTATAAGCATTAAGGTTATTTGTGGCCATATAAGACATTTCAAATAATATATGATATGACCTTTGGCTACTTTAATGCATACAACAAACACTTCCACTAAGTATCGTTCATTAAAGGAAGTCTAGAATGCTAAAAACCTACTCTTAAAAATCTGATTTAAGCACCATGTACTTGCAGGCAGTACAAAATGAAGCAAAAATAGCTATCTAGTTAACGTAGATAGAATGGATATGCAACGTAATGATAAAACTGCAACGCATAAGAACGTATTCGTTGCGGCGACGAACATTTCGAAAGCGCCCCATTCCTTATAAGTGAAAGTCGTCTTAGAAGGCGACTGTAATCCTAAAACTTTGAACACTGTTGTTATATATAAGCAGTTGCAATTACTCTTTGATTGAAGTTTATCTTAGTTAGTACCTCTTTGTATAAGCGGAAACGTAATAAACAAATAATTCGGATAAACATATTCGATCAAATTTTAAAGTACTGTGGTTGCTTTATATTTTATAATTTATTTGAAAGTAGAATAAGGGGTAGAATTTGGGAGGTCCCAAATCTTCAGCATCTCCCTTCAGCAAATCCTCAGCCCAAATATTCAGCAGTTGAGTATATAAAATCCTTATTTCCACCGTGAGACTATATATACTTATCAAACTTGTGAGCGATTCTTGGTATCATCATCATTATAATTTATATGATACACATGTATGTTGGAACAACAATTAAAACTTGAAGATTATGTATGAACACAAATTTCGTTGTTTTAAATGTTTTACAGCGTAAAAAAACAATTTAAAACCCTTGCGCAAAACAGATTATCGAGTAATTGCATTACAAACACTACTAAAGGTAAATTAGTCTTCTAGATTTTTTATTTCTAGAGTCAACGAATAAAATAACTCGTCAAAGTTGAAATGGGGAAACGGGAAAGTCATAACTGTCAAATGCTTTGTTATTCTATACAACTACGAGTTACAATGCAGTTTACGGGTCTATTTTGGATCTTTGCATTTAACCTTTGGGCCTAAAACTATTATTTTCAATCAATTTGGCTCGACAAAGAACTTGTAAGAACTTAAGGCACGGTAATTTAGTAAGTCAAATATTTAAATGTTTTCCTTCTTACTGTTTCACTTTTTAAGTGGCAACTCTTGGTGTTACTATTATTATTATTTATTGTTTGACGATGAAAGAAATATTGGGAAATTTGAAAAAAAAACTCGTTTATTTTTAAAAACTTTTTCTAAAGATAAACAATTATTCTAATTGATAAAACTAAGCCAAATGAAAAACTATTTTATTTATTTGTAATTCTTTTATTTGTGTATGTTTCTTGGTGATATATATAAGTGTACAAGTGAATTTGTACTTTGGTTAGTAACATTAAAATAAATGTTTAGTTATTATATTATTAATTCGCAAAACCTGGTTGGTCTTTGGAACCAATTAAAGAACCCTTTCAGTTCCAATGGAGATGATTATGTATGGCTAGTCAATTGTTGAGAGCAACGTCCCTGCTTTTCTAGAAGCATTTTCGGTATATTTGGTAGCATAGTATATAAACTTATCTTTTGTTTACGAATTAAAAGCTAAACCAGTTTGTAATATAAGTTTATAGAGGGGTTTATTTCTTGAGGTATCTATGAACGGAAATAAAGATTTGTTTTGATTTGGATTAATTGACATATTAATTAGAAGAAATATGTTTTGCCAACCGCATCAAGCACAAAGTCGTTTTTTGCAGATTTTTAAGTGGAACTGTGCGTCAAACTTGACACCTACAGTTTACTTTAGGATGGACCAATGTTGCCTGGGGTTCAGCAACATGTTTCGGGACGGGTTTATTTACCATCATGCCAATAACCGATCACTGTTGATCAATATGAAGTTTCCCCTTATCCTTTCACATATTTAATTCAGTAAAATTCATTTTTAAAGATAAACTGTGGACGTTTGGTAAATCGTAGGGTAATAAGAATGTGGCTTAAAGGTACTAACCGAAGATAGGTCTGAAAAGTATTTTGTTGTGTCAGCCGGATATCACCAAAAATTTTCTTTGTAAGACAACAGGGTGGCGGAAAACTACCCCCAGAAAAGTGCCCCAATGAAAAAATTCCATTTTCATTTTGACTTTGAGGGTTGGGGTTCGTTTTCCGGCCGCGAAATTTAAGGACAGGTCAAATATTATGTATTTTACAAGACCAAAATTTCACGGTTGAAGTATTTTAATTAAGTAAGCTAACACCGGAAAAATAACACCAGAAAATAACCCCAGACATCTAACCCCAGAAAACTACCCCCAGAGAACTAATCTGACAGTACGACTACCAGAATACTACCCCAGAAAACTACGCCCCCAGAACTAATCTGCAGAGTACGACCACTGGAATACTCCCCAGAAAGCTAACTCCTCAAATGAAACTCTCTGCTATAGGTAAGAGTTGATATAGGTAATATTTCTCTACCACTAAACGGGAATAACATTTATCGGTTATTTAGTACTCTGGATTATATTTCATTAGCCTAAACTACAGAGTGATTGATCTAAGTGTGCCAGCTGTTTTAAGCTTAAGAAAGAAACACCAAGATTAAAAACGTTTTAAAATTACATGTTCAACTCCATTAACTAATCAAATTAGGGAAAATCTAATTTCAAACACTGTTCCGCCATTTTTCCAATATGGTAACTAACTTTAGTTTTCTCTTACGAGATTCTTCTAATTTTATTAGGTAATGGGTTGTAAAATGTTTTTATTCCTGAAGTTTTTTTTCCTAAACCTAACTTTTTAGCCTCCAGAGCTACAAGATAAGGTGGGCTACTCATTGCTAAAAACAATAAAACTCTGTTAAATGGATGGTTTAAATAAGCTTTGATGGTTTTGAAAGGTCAACGGTTAAGCTAAGGGTAAAAATACAAGGAATAAAAACGTTTTAAAAATTAAATTTTCTACCTGGCTAAACTTTAAAATTATGAGAATTCTATTATAAAAACCAAAGTTGGCCGCCATATTGGAAACATTACGGACAAAATTAAAATTTTAAAATCAACAAAATTATACAGAACCGTAAATCCAGGGAAGTTGCTTCCTACATTTGTTAATAACTCGTATAATTAGCAAAAAACAGCTGACACACTTATATCAATTACCCTGTATCCTTTGTTACTGATCCTTTGGGCCACAATCTGGTTTAATTGCGGAATAACTAAGTAAAAAAGGGCTACATTATATTCCTATAATTATCACTTTATTAGAAAGAATATAAGTTATAAATTTTAGGCATTCGTTTCAATTGATATAATTTGTCAGACAGTTCCTGTAGCGAAGTACAATAATTAAGTTTGGTTCTTAAGACGAAGTTAGGATAAATTAAATTCGATCAATCGCGTTTCTAATAGACTTTGCTTGTCGTCTAAAATGGACAGGCGGATTCATTAATTTACCTATCTCACACGGCATACTGGGGACAAGTATCAGGGTTCATACTGATTTCCGGGGTTAGTTCATTGAGGGCAGTATTCTGGAGATAGATTTCTGGGGGTAGATTGCCGTGGGCCGAACTGATGAGTCAATTATTTAAGTGTTAATGTGATCGCAATTTTATAAAATGATAATGTATTGGGGATAGAATTCCAGTTGCGGGCCAACTACTATGCGGTTTTAGGCCCCGCCCTTCGTGACGTCAAAATGACGTAGGCGTTTTTTCTTAGGGGTACTTTTCTGGGGGTAGTATTCCGGGGACAAAGTGAATTGTGAAACAACTGCTACGACTCTTTAAAGTGATTAAAACGTCTACTTTGTTAACGTATTAAAATTAAACAAAAAGTTTAGGGGTCGCAGCCCTTCATGCGACTATCAATATATACACGAATAAATCTTGCATCGATTAAACTTCTACTTGGTATTCGCAAATATATTTAAAACATTAGTTGTCTATTAAGAATAATTTACTTGTTCCAATGGGAAAAGATACCTAGGCGTCCAATGGGAAGAATAATTTTAGGCGCTAAAATGAGACAAACACTTCATTGAAACCACTAAATTTAGACGTCAGACAAAAGTTTTTCTCATAAATAAGGAATAATACAGTGTCCATGATTTTTTCAATGACAATTTTGTAATTTAATTTCAAATGTTTTTAGTTATTATTTCTGTTTGGTTATTGATTTTATTTTAAGCTGTTACACAATGTAACAAATTGTGACTTGTTGTCTATGCTATGTATATAGTATAATGACAATAAAATTCATTTGATTTGATGTAATTATCCAGTATATTTGGCAAATAGGGCCAACTAGGTCAAGACGACAAGAAAGCACATTATTGATTGGTTTCTATTACACAAGTGGCATTAACTCAAGCCACATCAATCCAACTTCTGACCGTAACTGCTTTATCTCCCAACTGAACATTAGTTTTTTTGTTTATAATTGCAAAGGACATTTTTTGAGGGACAGAGAGAACACAAATACTTTTAGGGGAAAGCGGTCCAAACCCAAACATCCCGGGAATTCAACCAGTGAACCGAAATCCAAGACAAACCGTTACGCTAACGAGACTTTTTTACTTTTATTTATTTGTATTTCAACACCAGTGTCATGTTTTAAGAGCACGTAAACGCTATCAAGGGAAAGCTATTCAAACCTCTCGACTTGTTTGAAAATCCTGTGTCACCTTGCACCGGAGGCCAAGACTCTAACCGTTAGGTTATCGAGATGCTAAAAGATAGAACTTCTGTAAATATATTATATATTATTATCAAATGTTTTAAATAGAGATTTGATTTGCCTGTAAACATGTTTTAGTTTGTTATTTACCAAATAAAAGCTTTTTACTCAAACTTATTTTACAATACAAAAAAAGATTATGGTTAACTCTGTTTTACTTATTTGACGAAAAACCCGTTTTGCAACAAGAATATATTCAGGGGTAATAAAATTATAATAATAAATAAAACCTAAAAATCAATCAAAACAGCTATTTGAACAATAATGAGTGACATTGAATTGAGAAAAACAGATTAAATAACAAGCAATAAATAGTATAACAATAACACTCAGAATAATAACTACAAAAACATACAGAACAATGGAATAACAAGTTGAACTTTTTAAAAATAGCAATAAAAATAGGTTCCTGATAGAAAACAATAGGAACAATAGGAGTTAAACCATAAAGTAGTTTTTGTAAATAAATTGTATGTAGTCTCTTTAAAAATATAAAAAATGTGTTAATGGGACCTTATACAAAATTTGATTTAAAAACAATTATAAACTATTACATCAAGAAGACGGAAGAAGACGGAAGAAGACAGAATTAAAACTTGTTTAGATAGTTCAATTCAAGAAAACCAGGTAGTTTTCTATGTTTTACATCTCCTTTTCAATTAATTTATTAACTCAATAATGCACATACACATACTGCTAAGTCAAAGTTAATTCAAGATATGCGTTTAATTAGGCTAACAGTATTATGATTTACATTGATAAGAGTTTTAAAAACAACATAAATGAGTTTTCAATTATAAATCGTTTAATAAGTAAGTCTTTAAAAATTTTAATTAATACATATCGAAGTGTTTTATACATTACACAACTATATTTTGCCCACAGCTTTACCCGTATTCAGATGACTTTTCGTAGAAAGTTAGATACACCACAATCAATCATACGCTCAAAGTAACCGTCTAATGGGCCAAACCCGTCACTGAACGTCAGCTCAACTGTGACTTAGCAGCGCCAGCCGGGAATGGGATTAAAATAATGTAATGCTTCTCTCTATTTATTATTCTGTAGACAATGCACATCCATTTAATCGTGGAACTTCAATTAATACGTTAACTATCCACTGAACAACTTTATAAGTTAGTTATTTTTGCAGGATTTAATTTTTTTACTAGCCGGAATGTAAATGTTTTAGGGAAGAAAGCACAATAACAAAACTTAAGAAAGCACAAGCACTGGAAAAGAAACAGTTGCTCAGGAACAATGAACATTCTGATCAATACTGTTTATTTTACATCCATATTGATTGCGTCACAGTCAATCGCACAATATGGTTGTCAAAATGTTCCAGAGGGGTTTATCATATTTAGCGGTTTTTCCTTTACTTACCGCGTTCCATGTAGACCTTTGTAAAACCCTTTCTTTGCGACCGTTTAAGATTGAAGAACACGCTACTTTTTTTACTACGATAACCTATTCGCCAGGTTAAGTATGGAAAACCATCTATTTTGGTTCTAAAATATATTTGGCTTGTGTTAAACACGTGTAAACTATTTTCACGTTAGCCGGCTCAACAGACGGCAGTCAGTGGTTATTGTTGTAAAATAAACGGTATCAGGAAACTGACACATAATTTCTCCCGCTTTCCTTTAATAAATAAATTAATTTTTATTTGCTAAATAAAGTAGGTCGAATGTACAGAAAATATTCTAAAAAAGTTGTTTTCAGAAATATTTACCCAAATCACTTTTTTGGAGTCGCTACAGAAACCTTTGCTACGAGCAGTGGTTTTAAGAGGGGAAATTCCGCCTCATCCCCCCCCCCAGGGTTAAGTGGCAACATATTTCACATATCCTCTGTTGGTCAATGGTAACTTGACTTGCATATCAATTGTTAACGAAATTTATCAGTAAAAATACCCCCGTCGCAGCAAACCTGCGTACTCAGCGAATTTCCAATGAATATATAACATAACACATTAAAACACTTAACAGGATTCAAAAGAAATGTATTCACAAAAAAGCGATATTTAAAATATTAATTATTCTCCATAACAATTACATTGGGGATGAGTACGCAGGTTTGCAGCAACAAGGCACACAAAATAATGGGTTTTTATGCAAATATCAATAGAACTCATCTTAGTCACATACCAAGTTTCATCCATATACATTCATAAATAAGCGATATATAACATTATAGGTATTTTCCATAAGAATAACATGGGGACCAAGTACCTAGGTTTGCTGCTACAGGAACCATAGGCGAAAAATTGTTTTTGTGCTTACAACAATAAACCACAACCAGATCAAGCCATACACCAAATTTTGCGAGTTTATGTTCATAAATAAGCGAGATATACAGTTTTTCTTTTTCTCCATAAGAATAACATTAGACAACGTACTGTGTTTAGCACTTTCAATATCTCGGTAACCAATTGACGTAGAGCAATGATCAAAATACCAAATTGTTTGTTTTTTAAGCTGAATTCAGTGGTATAAATTAAAATTACATGTGTAAACCCCAACAAACACATTTTTGGGGTACAAAACCCCCCTTCGGATGGTGCGATTTATCTGGTTTTCGAACTCGTTCAAATAAATGGCACTTTACACATTTGTACCAAATTTCATTAAGATCGGACCTTTTTTACGAGAGTTATCGTGCTTACGGACACACACACACACACACACACACACACACACACACACACACACACACACACACACACACACACACACACATATATATATATATACATACATATATAAAAATTTGAACCAATGGTGTTTTTGGCATCTGGGGACCTTAAAATGAAAAGTTATCATGGTCTCGGGCTTAAGTCTTACCATGAGACCTACGGTAATAGCTTCTTCCCTATAGGGGAAATTCGCTAAAAGAGATATGGTAATTTTATCGAATTTCCCCTATAGGGAAGAAGCTATTACCGTAGTCGGCATGGTAAGAACTAGGCCCGGGACCATGATAACTTTTCGTTTTGAGGTCCCCAGATCCCAAAAACACCATTCGTTTGAATCTGTATATATATATATATATATATACATATATATATAGATAATCTGTATATATATATATATATATATAATATATTAGATATATATTAGATAATCAAATTCACAATTAAAATTGTATGTATCGCTGATTTGTGAATATATTTTTATGAAAGTTGGTAAATGGCTTTATGTAGTATTAAGACATTTATATCTCCAATGGAAATTCTCTGAGTATGCAGGTTTGCTGGGACGGGGGTATTTGTATTCTTTACAAGAACAACATTGGACAACGTACTACGTTTACTGCAAAATGAAACTTTCAATTTCCTCCGCTTCCAGTAACTGTAGAATAATAAATTCAAAATACTTAATTATTTAGTTTGTTAAGCTATTTTTAATGGTGATAAGTAATCTTTTTTAACACTTAAGTTTTTGTAAAAAAAAACTGGTTTTTGGCTCTTTTAGGTCATGTAATTTCTGAACCCGAATTTTTCCAGAAATTTGGGTGGTGTAATTTTGTTGGAAACCTAAAGCTCTACAAAACACTACAGCTTAATCAAAATCGTTACAGCCGTTTTTGAGAAATTTGTATTTAATATGTTTTTTAGTGGGTTTGGGACCCTTAAAATATAAAAATCCATAAAATAAAATAAATACGTGGAGATATCGTAGATTATTACCTACATAACAAATGTCATCAAAATCGGACAACGGATGCGGTCTCCAGCTCTGAAAATTTTGACTAAAACATTATGTTCCGTTTAAGTATTATCGTTCTGGGACTAGTTGTTAATTAAAGTGAGTGACAGGCAATTTTACACGACGGGTCATTTACTTTCTAATTGGGTATTAGTTACTATGATAAATCCTCAAAACACGTTTCCGGATATACAGTGCGTGTTACGAAAACACTAAATAGATTATAGCTTGTACGTTTACAATTTTAGATGAATTTTGAAAGTTTGATTATATAATTTTTCCTATTGGTACAGTTTTCCACGCATTAAAGAGCACCACTGGTCAAGGTAGACCCGATTCCTCTGTCCAAACAGAATATGGTGCGGGTCGAGGCGACTTTTGATCTTTGCTCATTCGGTTACGTGCCAGTGCCAAGCAAACAATGTTGTGGCCAACCCTCGGTCACACTTGTGATCCGTTCCTCTTGATCTCCCAACTTTAGTTTGTCACAAAATGTGTTCATTTTTTTATTATTTTGATATGGTCTCCATTGAGATCAATCTCAATTGATATGCACTTGCATTGATTTGCACTTGTCGCTTTCCTAATATTGCTAAATATTTGCGTGGGAAGAGGTTATTTTGAACTAATTGTACTAATCCTTGTTCTTTTAATATGACCATAGCCTCCATAGCCTTTTAATATGAACTTCCTTTTGGCCTTCCGAAGGACCTTAGTAATATTTCGAAATTTCCCCCGCTATTCTAGTTTCCTTAAATTCCTGCACTACATCTGTGGCCTTAATACGTTTACGATTAGGATCTCAATGGAGACCATATCAAAATAATAAAAAAATGAACACATTTTGTGACAAACTAAAGTTGGGAGATCAAGAGGAACGGATCACAAGTGTGACCGAGGGTTGGCCACAACATTGTTTGCTTGGCACTGGCACGTAACCGAATGAGCAAAGATCAAAAGTCGCCTCGACCCGCACCATATTCTGTTTGGACAGAGGAATCGGGTCTACCTTGACCAGAGGTGCTCTTTAATGCGTGGAAAACTGTTTTAAAATAAATATTAAATTGCTATGATATTTAAACGCACTATTTGTTAACTGCAACCTAAATAATTTGTACTCAAACCAGTTTGTTTTAATAAACGAACTACAGACTTATAAGTAAACTGATTTAACGTTTAGTAATAAATAAATTTCAAACATTTACAATTCGATTTATTTGCCCTCCAGAATACTGAAAAAAGGATGTGAAAATTAACAATTGTATTTAATAGTTGACTATATTATTATTTCACGCACGAATATTTTGTAAAGAACTCAGGCTCACTCGACGTACAATAGGTTAGCCCAAAAACGTAACATGAAGCATGAACTTGTTTAGCATGCATTTTTATAACACACTTGTTTTATATTCATACGGAGGCAAGACACACGCCATACTAATGGTGGTGAGCCATGAAAATATGACTTCCGACACGGGAGCAAAGCTGTGTACAATGCACTCATCTATGAGGTGGTAGGAATATTCAACAGTTAAACTGCAGACTTATCGTAAATCAATCTTAAGTGAAAGGTTGTTATAATAATAACATGCTATGTAATAAAAGTTGCCACGACATTATACAAATATTTTGAGATATTAGAAGCATAATTGAGTTAGGGTAAACCTTTAAAACCAATTTTAAGTTTTTGATAAGAAACACAATGTTGCTATGGGTTTGCCTAAGCTACTTATATTACCACTCACTAAGAGAAAACAAATTTATAACCAATCGTAAGTTTTAATGACAATGTTAAAATTATCCTATATTATAATGTATATATGTTTAGTGAATTAAGTTTTTTTTTTATTCGAGTAAAAAGTGTATAAGAATAGTTTATATAAATGCAATGTTTTAATCTGTTTTACGAATTAAACTGTTTACCGTTTAGTTATAAAATCACTGCTTATTCAAAAATATATTTAGTCCAGAATAAATGTATGTGGCTAATCCAGCTAATGATTATGTGGCTTCTGGTCACAGTCTGAATTATATTCTTGAATTGAATCTCAAGGATTATACTCCACAAATCCATATGGACATTTAACACAAATGTCCACCGTACTCATTGTGATACTTCACTTTATTGGAGAAAGGCCACGAAAGAGTTCAAGAAAATCTTTTAAAGAGGGATGAATTACTGGAAATTGTAGGTGATCAACGTTGTTACTATATTTTAAGATTAAGAACTTCAAAAATAATGATTTTGTAATATAACTGTCCTTAAGGGAGGGACTGGTTTCCATCAATTTACAACATAACCAACCTCTACCTAAATGATTTACGTCCTCAAAGGACGTCCTTGAGAGAAGATTGTCAGCACTGTAGCGTTTTAGTGTTATTGTGTTTAGGCTAATAAACACAATATAATTTGTGGGATAACTGAGTGATGTAGAAATGATAACTGTGATGAAAGTAAAAATGCAGAACTAAAAGGCAAACAAGAAAGTCAGAATTGTTGGGCAAGAAATTTTTGAAGTCGAAAACAAATCGCGATTTTTATGTCCTGGTGGGTCGGAATAGAACAGGAGGTTTGAATAGTTCCTTGGGCTGAAAGTATATAATGAGTTTGGTCATGTACCGGCCAGCGTGTGTGAACTCTTGTTACGTCAGTCCTAGGTCTCGGTTGGGGTCTGTAGCATTGTCCTAAGTTCTAGCGCAGAAAGTGCCAAAACCTATAATCCTCGAGTCGTGAATTTTTTCCATTGCAATGGTAGGAGCTCAGATTTAAATTTAGCATTTTTTATTCCTTCACTCTAGGTTTGTTTAAACAATTTTGGAAAGTGGGGAATCAATTTCTAAATACTTCTTTATTTTCCAGGGATTCAGTGTTTTTAACTATAGTGGGGAAATGCTTGACTGAAGAATAAACTAGAAGCATACTGATAAAGTGTTGAGTATTGAAGTAAATTAAACATTGGTTTAATTTAAATTTAAATGAAAGACCATGGGAAGTAAAGTAAATAAAG
This sequence comes from Allygus modestus, assembly GCA_963675035.1. Taxonomy (NCBI): domain Eukaryota; kingdom Metazoa; phylum Arthropoda; class Insecta; order Hemiptera; family Cicadellidae; genus Allygus; species Allygus modestus. The sequence goes on from OY776111.1 coordinate 227,809,866, forward strand.
TCAAAAGATATCAATTTTCAAAGTTTTATTTTGAAAGTGAGTATAGATTAGTATATTTAATTTGAGTAAGTATTCTATTTTGTTTGATCAAATTAAACTCCAAAAAAGAGTTTATTTAGATTTAATTTTCATTAAACTGATTAGAAACACTTATTTAATCTTAATAATCACTTGTGCAGCCTGAAAATAATAGTTGCATTGGACAGAAAATTGCATTAGATTGGTTCACTAATGCAACATGACATCAAGATAACGGTTTTATTGGAGATGTTAAGTTTGAAATCAATTTTTATGGCTACTGTTTCTGACTTTCTAGTCTGTTTAACTGATTTCGTCGTGATCTAATAACAGTCGTTTAGTGTTAATCACAGCTCAAGCTATTATTTTTACGGAGTTTATACTCTGACCCCTAGCTGACCACCATTCACACTCTGGTGAACAGTAAGTAGGTTTTTTTTAAACAACATGTTAGATCTAATACAGTTATCACTATTAGCTTGATAATAATAATACATGTCTAATAATACAATACATAATACTAAATCCTACATAATAATTTTCTATTTTTAGTTTTTTATTGTATGCTGTTGAATTGTTTTATTTGAAATTTGTTATTTATTGTAATTATTTAATTTGACTACGAGTGAAGTTTGAGTTAATTGGATAAGAAATTGAAAAAAAAAATTATTTGAAAATACGACCGAAAAAATGTTTCTTGAAAGTAAATTTATCAAATTTCACAAATGAGTATTCAAAGTGCCATTGCTTTGTACATTACACGTTTAAAATAATAAAAGTACCAGATAACTTACACACACTATTAAATACCTTTGTAAGCCTTTTTAATAAATAAATTCCTTTGTTGCTATGTTTTTAATGTAAAACACGGTAGGCTATAAGGAAAATCATGTGGTATTTTCTTTATAAAGTTTGACACAAATCCATTTATTGTTATGCATGCATTAGAGTCATTTGCAACACACTTGTTAAATCCTCCCTCCCCCCCAGGCAACATATTCCAAATATATTCCGGAGTTCTCGCGTACAGCACCGACCCTTAAATGAAACAAAAACACACTTGAGTGCGGCTCAGGGCCTAACTGGCCATCGTGACACACTCAAGTGTGATTTCGAGATGATTTTCTATATGGACCGCTGTTCTTTACATTTTTTACATATTAAATATAAGGGAACTTATTTGTTGAAGGGAGAAAGTAAATGCAAGTTTTCTGATACCGTTATTATTTTAGGCGTTTAACCTGCAAAACAATGTAGCTTTAAAGCATCCTTTGTGAAATGTGATGAATTATCTTTCAAGGAAAAACATTGTTTCTACTTTATTTTCACTAAGCCGTATTTTATGAAAATAAATGTCCAAATAACTACATTTTTAGTAGTCAGAAACCTAAACCATGTATAAAATGTTATACATAAGGAGTGCTGCAAGTCTTGTGTAGCTTTTGATATTGCAACCCTTAAGTTGATCCTAAAGTTCATCATGTTCAACACAACTTATGTTCAATATTGACGGCTCAAGGCGATTGTACTTCAGAGCGGCTTGTTTGTTGTGAGTTGCTCGTTAAGAGACTGAAGCAAGTTTCAAACAGTTTCCTGGTGATAGATTCCTGGTGAGAAGCCAACCACGTTCCGGTCTTGTCTTTAAATGTATCAGAGTTCTATACCGGTAACCCTTTATAGAATCTCTTTTGTCAAATTACAAATATAAATTTTCCTCATGGAAAAGTCTTCTTTTATTATAATTAACTTGAGTTTTTATTTTATATACTTCAGGAAAAACATAAATTACCAAAGTAATATTCTTTAAAATTTAAGTTATCTTAATTTTTATATATAGTTAATTTGTATCAAATATTATAACATGTGCAGGACATTTGATTTGACTCAGTTGGAAATCAAACGTTTCACTGATTTTTTTAGTCTTTACACGTTTGACAAAACAACCCTTTGCTAATTATTAACAAACTTTTAATTGTTTAAAATTACAATTATTATTTGAGAACCGATAACCTATAGGAATAACAAAGGTTGAACGGTTTGATTCTATATTGAAGCTTAATCACTATTTAAAGTTGACTTACAGGTTATAAAAATCTTAATATTTTATAAATTTAACTACAATATTTTAATCGAATAAATAAAACTCTTTAAACGTTTAACTTTAAACTCAAATATATATCTGTGTTGAATGATTCCGAATGTTTTTTTATGTTAAGATGTAAATATTCAGTGACAAAATCGATTCTGTGGTTAGCTTTAAAAGTAAAAGTCAGCAACACTATCTTAAGTTATGTTTCCCATTCAGAATGTGGCTTCTTACAACAAATTTAGATGTTAACAATATTGTCACCTATATTTTTAACATGGATTTTTCAGAAGGAGCGCACACAACTGACAGGTTTTGTCCAATAACAGATAAGTGACAACGTCTAATGCTTGTTGGGATTTTTAATGCAACAGATTTAAAAGAAAAGATTAAAGATAAAAGTGAAATATATGAAAGAAAATCTAACAAAATATAGAAGCAAAAAGGCAAAAAACAAATGGAAAACAAACATTTGCCATTTGAGAGGAATATACAATCATCTCGGTTAAAAAGCGGTACGAGTAACCCAAAGCAATCTAGAGTATTATATTAAATAAAAATGGAAATATTTTAATGATTTTTTGTTCAAGGAAAACATAGTCACGTTGAAAGAAACAAAGTAAGGTTTAGATTACACAAAATGCAAATTAAATAAGTAGTCATTTGGATTTCCATAGATGCATTTAAAAATAAACGCTCCCAAAAATCTGTTGTTATCTGTTGAGAAAGTTCCTCTCCATGATATGAATTTTATGAGTTCACTTTACCGGTTGTTTGATAAGTAAGAAAAGAAGATTGGTTAAGTTATTTTCTAAATATTTGGAAATTTATGATTATAAGAATTTATTGGACGATGTATGTATTTTGTATTTATTTTTTAACAGAAAAAGAATCACTTGAAATATGAAAACCTTTAATTTTTAAACGCAAATAAGTTTCAAAATGATGTATATAAGTAGGAAGTTTTTGTGACAATAGAACTAAATCCTTACGTTATTATTATTATTTTGTTAGTTTACATCGTTTGTTTTCAATTATGGTTTTAAAATGTGTCTTTAAGTTAAATAAAAGTCACAAATCTAATAAAGATATAATACTAATAAAACGTATTAATTACATACTGTGTATAGATGAATAAACCAGAAAAGTAAAATATAATACATTTGTTCCCTTCACTTCCGTTTCAGAACAACGGACAACAGACAGGAAAAGGAATTTGATATCGGTTCCAGAGTTGATATTTTACGCCCATCTCTATGCACCAGGATCTTCACAGTGCGGGTTTTCATTATTGGTAGAGAGTTTTTCCTCTTTTGTTTGGAATTTATTCCTTATTCGTAATTCAACTTTTTATCCGGCAACTAAAGCGAGACAGCTCACAAAAGCGAATTATTTTAAAAATAAAAAGTGCACCAACAAAATTTTCTGTTATAAATACGATAACATTATTATTATTAATCATAATTTGTTGTTGATTTTTTTAAAGCCCCTTTGTTTGTAATATTTATGTACAGTTTAATCTTGATGAAATATTGTTTTCTCATATATTCTACCTTCTTTAGACTAAATTCTACTTACTGAGTCATCAAGAAATCTCAGGAACCATATAACGGATTGTAATTAAATTTGAACCCTAGCTTCTACCTAGTTTCTTAGCAGAGACTTGCTAAGAATTAGTTTTATAGAATATGCTTAGAGCTCCAACCCGTTAACCTAAAGATTTTCAATGTAAGTTTTATGGACAGCAAATTTCTGGGATTCCCTTCTTTGGTGATCCATAAATAATCAACTGGCGAACCATAACTACAACAGCTTTGATAAGTTAATTCTATTTCAAATGCATTAAATTGTATCGTAAATTCTTAGAATAAAAAGATTGATTTGACAAATGAAGTTCAATCATCCAGGCATTTTACGTATGCCACATATTCTTACTATATGATCCAAATAAATTACCAATTAATAATAATAAACTTTTGCAGTCGATTTATTATTTTACTATATAAAACTTCATTTAAAATTGTCATTCAATCTTTACTACTAAATAATGGTACCCTGATTTGTATTTGGAGCGCTATTTTTGATATACATATTGATGTTATATTACATTTAATAATTTAATTTAAACTTGATAATAAATGTGAAATGTATGTTATAGTGGCTACTAAGTTCCAATGAATACACAAATGCAATTGAACTAAGTTAAAATTGGTGATTAGGTCTAAAAATTATTGAATTCATAAAGCTTTAGGTCTCATCAATTGTCTTGGTTTAAAATGTGAATTTAATTACTGTCCTGTTTAAGAGAAGTTCCCCTATAGGGAAGAAGATATTACCGTAGTCGGCACGGTAAAACCCAGGCTCGGGACCAGGATGAATTTTCGATTTGAGGTCTCCAGAAGCTAAAAACAATTCGTTCTATACTATATACTATACTACTATACTATATTCGTTCTATAGATATTAATGTCTTAATAGCGTGTAAGGCCGCTTACCAAGTGCCTTTAATATACATTCATAAAAAGCAATATTTACGTTTTAATTATTCTCCACAAAATAGCATGGGGCAGAGTTTGCAGCAACAAGGAACACGACATTTTGTTTTGTGCAAATACCAATAGAAATTAATTAGGTGAAGCTACAAACCAAGTTTCATCAAAGTACGTTCATAAATAAGCGTTGTTTGCCATTTTAATAACTCTCCATAAGAATAACTTGGGACTGAGTACGCAGGTTTGCTGTAACAAGGAACAACTGAAAATGGGTTTTTATAAAGATGATTTTTAACTCCACTGGATGAAGCCACATACCAAGTTTAATTAATTCATATTTATAATTAAGGGAGACATAATATTTTACTTTTTATCCATAGTCCAAGAATAACATGGGGGCTAAGTACGCAGGTTTTCTGTGACAGGAACCATCAGTATACTTTTTTTGTGTAAATAATAATAGACCTCAGCCAGATAAATCCATATACAAAGTTTCGTCGGTATACGTTCATAAATAAGCAAGATGTAAAATTGTTCTTATTTTCCATAAGCATAAAATTGGACAACGTAGCATTTCTTTATCTTATCTCTGGAACCAATTTACGTAGGTATAGCAATGATCAAAACGTTACATTTTGTGTTTTTTATGCTGAATCCAATGCAGGAAACTAATATTTTTTTTCAATGATTATAGTAGGGATGGCAATCCTTGAGAACCGGAAATGGCATAGTGGTTAGAGCGCGTTATTCCGGAAAGAGTAAGAAGAACATTTTCCCGCCAAATTTTTCACGCCAGATTTCCTAACCTAACTTTTTTCCCGCCAGATTTCCTAAACTCACTTTCCCGCCACCACGTTCCCTCCAGATTTTTGTCGGTAGTGTTGCCAACTTAGCAGTGTTGCCAACCTACGGCTATTATATATATATATATATATATATATATATATATATATATATATATATATATATATATATATATATATATATGCTCCACGGTTAGGCTATTATATGCTCTATGCTATGGCTCCACTATGCTATTACACTCTCATATTCTCTACTATTATATATGATCTACGTCCACTGGTTTATACGGTTATTACTATAATCTATGGTAAATACACTCTATGCTATTATATGATACATAATTATACATATACTGTAGGGCTGTATTCTTTATCGCTACATTACATGTATATGCTCTATGGCTAAGGGGATTTCTTTTGAACTTAAAAATTAAATTTTTCTATTGTAAGCTGATTATGACCTATGTTTCCACACCACCCAGGGGGTAGGGTCTCGGCGCGTTTTTTATTAAAGTGAGTATCCCCAGTAGCCCAATTCTCACTGTTTTTAACCAATGCCCCAACCAACGCAGTGATTCGTGGCAGCCACTCCATTACAAAAATGCTGCATCCGGTAAATATTTTTTTCTTCTCTGTTTATCCCTGAAGGCTATTTACTAAGACCGTGTCCGTTCATTTTATCCTAGAAAATAGACAGAGAATTTAATTTTTAAATATTTTTGTTTGTTTTTTAATTTTTATACTTTTTTTGTTGCGCCTTTCAATTCGCATTTCCCTGACAGTCGGAGGATTACAACAAACGGTTTCACGGTTTTTAGGCCAACCTCCCCACACCCCTAGACTTACAAAGGGTTTAGCCCTGCCTGCTGGGTGAGCGACTGCCGGGCCTTATTTTTATTAGGCCCCACTCAAATTATTTTTCGAGCGTAGTACTGTGCGGACCTCAAGGTGCAAGTTTCGTTTTTATTTTTATGTATAATGCAGGCTACTGTAAAATCATCATCATCTATATACAAACTTTCATTTATTTCTTTAACATTAGAATGAAATGTCCGAAGGAATTGAGCCTTCTCCAGGCCTTTTGTGTGTATGGCCTCGAAGGGTTTACACAGTGAGCGTATCAGCTGTTCGCTGTAATGTACCTCGCCTTCATCCCACTTTATGTGGTGAAAGTGACGAGTCAGCCAGCGGGCTGTTCTTTTCATCTTGCTATTCAAAAAATTAAAACAGTAAGGAGGTCGGAATACTAGCTGAGTTCTGTAAGACTTTCCGAAACTCCTTTACAATAAATTTATTATTATTGTCTTTGAATCCGTGGAACTCAACTACAGCTTCCATAGTGAGACTTTGCTAAAAAGACGGTCAGCTACTTGAGATGGTAGTTGATCAGTACGAGTTTCAGCGCCCGATAAAACCTGACCAATAGAAACTTTAATAATATCTTCCAAGTAAAACAATTCCAATAGAGAGCGGCCAATTAAAGGAATATTAATTACAAGCTGATTCCACTCGTTTCGATTGAGACCGAGCGTGTGTTCACCATCAGAGATACAAGTGTACTGTTGACCAAAGATACTGTTAACTTTAATTTCTGCCCCCGTATCGGTATTCACAAAACATTGATGCTTGCCTTCGAAAGCTAAAGTAATTTCATTGAACCTGTCAACCAGCTGACAGTGAGAATCGTAAGACCAAAATACAACACCTTTCCTCCCCTTCCTACTCCGAGGCTGTTGTCCCTGTTTTTAAAAATACCCGATACTACGCCCTTGGTGAGCTCAGGGTCCAAAAAGTGAACTGACTTTAGAAAAACTCCGGTCATTAAATTTATAGGCTCTGTACCCTTAGGGATGGGTATAGCTTGCGTACTTACCTCCGTCTCGGCTGATGTCATCTCTGCTACTGATGCTCCGTTAATAAACACCCAACCTCATATACCCTATCCCCTTTATCTCCGATCCCCTCCCCCTCCTCCTCAGAATCTGAAGAGGATTCTTCACATCCACTGTTGTCAAAATCTGTACGCCATTTTACTATAATGCTATCGATCCCCGGCATTAATTTAAAATCCTTTTCAACACTAGAAAACTTGTAACTGTCTACTTAATCCGTTTTCATCAATACTTTTTTGTAGTAATATTCAATTTTAATCCAACCGTAGTAACCCATGTTTACTCACTGACTGTTAACCTCAGACTAACAAAATCTCTTAACCCACAACATCTATACCCTCCTCATCATCATCACTGCTAAAGTCTCCGTCGTCTCTGAGTTTAACAACTACGGTGGTGGTACCCTCAGGAATATCAGATATTTCCTTCTCACAGTATATCTTGGAACAATCCAATTTTGCTGTACCTATTAAAACATTATCGGCGTTATAAAACTGAATAATAACCCACTCGCCCATGTTTACGCGCTGAGTGCTAGCATGAGACTAAAGTAATAACACTCTGAAAATTAGATGTATCTTTTACCCCTTCCCCACCCCGCCACAAGGGGGGCGATTCGCCCCCTTGTACATACATTCCAAGTGTTGGACCCTGAGGGTCCACAGTTTAGAAATTACATTGGAGATTTGCTCTTCTGTTAATTTGATACGTCTCAAAAACCTGGCCCTATCCCTTGCTAACTGTTCCCAATATGATTTTCTATCTTCAGCGGGCAAACTGTATATTTTTGTTACTACCGGGCTGGAGAAACTAACTCGATATTTTCCTGACATCTCCCGTGATCGGTGTGTATGTGTAGTGACAGTCGTGAATTATGAGACAGTATGCCCAAGTATTAGCCGGGATTGATGTTTTAGTCTGAATCTCAAGCCTTACATCTACGGGGCCGGTCTTAATAGTATCGTCCTGTTTTGAACAGTCAATTACATACAGAGGACACTTCGTTTTAAAATCATCAAAATTTAATATCGGTGAGCCGTTTCTGCCGTAATACGAGTTTTGAAAGTTCTTATACATATCATAAAACAAGGTGGTGTTCCCACGAAGGTTATCGTACGGATAGAAACTTGAGTTTAAATACAGTTTAACATCAAGCAAATCACAGGCGTCGAACCGTGACATGTCCTTTGTTAAGTCATTCTTTCTGTCTGTCTGGAAGGCCAGAACAACGTACCGGGGTTTTTCTGTTTGGTTAGATGTTTTAAGTGTCCAAGATAATGTGTCTGTACTAGGGAGGTTCGGGTATTCAATCATTTCCCATTGACGGAAAGGAAGATGTATTGCGGGGTCTTTTTCAATAAAATTGTATAATTTTAGTTTTTCAGTGTCGTTTACTGTAACGTGAGGTACTCGCCAGTAGATTTTGTCAATTGTTAATGTTAAAGTCCCAGCAGCTATTTTTACAGCGTTACTTACCGTACCCGAACGTAATAGTATCAGTTCCTGTTTAACATTTACCAACACCCGCCTGTAGTCTTCAGCGAAACCTAGCAAGAGTTTTAGAGGGATTGAATATACAAAATCTGTCACTTTATCAGTACTACCAGGGCCAAGCGAGCAAGCGACCTTTAGAGCATTTTTCTCTTCGTCCCGAATTGAAAGAATATTTTTTAAAGTAGCACTAATACCGACATTTTTCGTTCTGTCAATTTCCTTGCCACAAATCTCGTAGCGGATTTCTTCGAACAAGAAAGACATAGCATTATTAATAAAGGAAACATCCTGAGGAGTCCCGTCTGCTTTTGTAGCGTTGGTCTTGCCGTGAATCACGATAAAGCTTTCAAAAGGGGCAGTTATTATATCCTGCTGTAATAACCGTATTCTTATTTCATCATTATTGTTATAAGTAGTGGACACGTATGGTTGATGTGTGTGAAACTCCATCCCTGTTATTAAGTCATCATACTCAGCGTGGCTGTCTATCGCCAATAGCGCCATTCTGTATTACCTTAAAACCGAGAGAGCGAAGAAACGTTATATTTTTACAAGTTAACACCTTGGCTTTCTGAACACTACTGACTTGTTGCCCTCCTGGTATATGCCTAAATAGTAGCCCCATTACTGCCCCTGAGATGTAATCTCACCGAGATCCTTTCTCCGCGAAAGTTAACAAGATTACCGTTTTGGTCTCTTAGAGACACCGTCAAGTTGTTGATCCTTTGACTGATCACCGGTAAATAAATGACATTCCTCGGTAATTCTATTATTTTATAGCCCGGTGGTTCAGCCGGGTAGAACTCGTGTATGACATGGCCCTCAACCCCGTTCAAGTATGACCCACGTGTGACGTTACATTCAACCCGTATGGAGTTAACTTTTATTATATCTACAGGCAGTTCCGATACATGCTCTTTTTTGGCCCCGTATATTTGTTTTTTGTAGCCCAAGAGTGTTCCCAATGAATGTTCTTTAGTAAAGTAAATTTTATCAGAACAACATATCGTAGCTTTCAAAGTGTTATTATTAGGTTTCAAAGTAAATTGTACTTCTTTTGGCAGTTGCGATTGTATATATTTTTCAATGTCCTCAATTTCGTAGGAGCCTTCAGGGATTGTAATACTTTTATCATCACCGTAGTAAAACGTATCATTTATGTATTTTTCAATGTTCGGTATAGAGTTATAAGTGGTCAGTTCAATTAAACCAAGTACCCATGTACCCTCGCTAACATCAATAGAAAACGCTAGCTCGTGGGATAGAACACTAGGAACCCCTGTTAGACAGAACATTACTACAGAGAAACTTTAAACACAAATGACCACAAACAACTGAGTCGAAATTCTGTTGTCTCTCGTAGTTATAGTACATCTCACATTCACCCAAGTACTTAGAAATTTCCGGTGGTGGTCTTAGATTTCCAAAACTGTCATAATAATAGACCTTTTTATCAATCTTGCTGTAACATACCCAGTGCGTGCCTGGACCGGTTGTACTGTCCAAGTTTACTATAGCAGATTCGTACTTTCTCGGGCGTTTTGGTAGTCCGTCTCTCATGTAAACCCATCTAAAGTTTGGAATTTTTAACAACTTTGCATATTTAATCAAATCATAATTTGTAAGCGGCTTTATCGGTATCGAGATGCTTTTTTTTCTTCTTACATATGCCCCTTTTCTTTCTTGTGCCTGCGCCCGCCTTTGTACCCGAACCTTCCTTTCTATAGGGTCTAAGATACAATCCTTTACCTTTTGGAGGCGGACGTTTCTTCTTACGGCCTCCCCCCAATTTTGATTTTGCTTTCATGGCTGTTGTGACTGCCCAAGCAGCGGCTTTCTCACCAACACTAGCGTTACTGGACTTGAATCTTTGCCAAGCGCGTTCCGCCAACTTCTTGTTCGCTTGCCTTTGCCTTTCTGAATCTTTGTAACGAGAGTATGCTATGTCGTGGACTTACAGGCCGCGTCTAGCCCGTTTATTCCTTTGTCACCTCTAGCCAATCTCTCTTTTAACTTCGTGCCAGGCCCGCAGTACTGATAACCGGGGAGATGTAATTCGACAGGTAGTAAGTCTATGGCCTTATTAAGAACAGATGAAACAATACCTCCGCCTCGCACAACCGCTATCTTACGTCTGAGAGTTTTCCTTCTTGTGTTAGCCATTTATTGCAAGCGCTAGTATCATCCGTTGTAATGTCGTTGCACTCCAACACATTAATGTCAGTAATGAAGTAAACTTGCCTCTTTTATACCTAAACTGGCTCGGAGTTAGCTGAGGAGATTGGGGAAAGGAACAGTATCATAAAATATCCCCGTTGGCTCAAGACGAAAATTCTCTTTAATTTGTTTCAAAAGAAGCTCCACTCAGTCCCTCTTCAGTCATAAAGAGATCATAAGTATCAGGCGGAAGAGGTTTGACGTCTTCTTCTTCAGGCTCTTCACCACCTTCCAACCCGTCAGCAAACAAAACTTCCCAGTCTAAGTAATCGTTTTCACCCGGCGTGGGTAGAATGGCAGACCTCCCAGTTTGTTTTATGTTAATATAATTAAAGACCATGGTACCGAATTTTCTCAACCGTTTCTCGTGAAAATCTTTATGACTACTTATTAGACCTTCACACTTCACCAGTCGGGTCTTAATAATCGTTAATTCCGATTGCAATTGGCCTAGGTTAGTGGTTAAATGTCCAAGCTTTGATTCACAAGTGTTTTCCACATATGCCTTTGTCACTGCATCACTGGGGTCTGTTGGTAAAGCTAAATTATTTATTCGTTTATTGTTAGCGTCTTTATTATCGTTGGAGATAGTCATACTCAGTTTTTTCAGTGTGCCCAAGTTAACTGCGTCCAAGGAATCTACAGGGTTAGCTACACTCCATAGTCTTTTGTTTTGCATATTGAACCTCTTAATGTCAGAAGGTATAGATTTATGGTCAACGTAATTCTTTGTAGCAGCGTCTAGTGGTTGTACCGGTGTAGCCAATTTACATAACCGTTTATTTTGCATATCATAGTCACCGTCCGGCGTCAAGTTAAAGCCATCGACCTTGGGGCCCTTGACGGCCTCATCTCGGGACTTTAGACTACGTCCAAACTTGTCAATCGTCATTTTAATAATGCTTTAAACCTACTGTTACCAGCTCCTTTTATGTAACCAGCCTCCCTTAGTTCCTCCACGATACTCATTATTTCACTGCCATGGACTCTGTTTCAAGTCTCTGTTGACATGGCTATGTGTCGTAATCTATCCACCAATTCGTTGGCGTCGTCCCAGTGTATTATATCACGGGACTTTGCATTCTTCCACGCTAGACCCTTGCCCACTCTGTCTGGGAATAGGTCTTTTATAATTCTTCTGTTCTTTAGATTGTTGTCCCTTCTAATTTGATTGTGGAATTTGTAGCCTCTCTTGTGAGCGTTGGTAGCGATAATAATACTCTTATAGGTCTTAAGGTCGTCTTCACCGTATATATCCTCGTCAGGGGTTCTCTTAAATATGAGCTCATACAAACCTTCAGTAGGACTATATCTTGTGTTGTTTATTAAAATAGTTCCATCGTTGTCAAAGTCTAACACCTTATCTCCCATCATTAAAGTACTGACTTCGTATCTAGGACCATAGTCATGATCAATAACTCGGACCTTACCGCTAGCATCTTTTAAAAGAAGTGTCATATACCTCACCGTCATGGGGTTACTAAACTGACTTTCCATATATTGGGACGCTGTTTCCAGTCCCGAAGGGGTCGATACAATTTGCTTTAACCCGCTGGTTTCAGGTGTTGATACACTCTGCGGAATAAATTCAGCTTCTCCTTCATCATCTGTCGTATTGTAGTCCATTGGCTCTTCTTTAAAGGTTTCGGGTTCTGTTTTTATGTCAGGGCTAACTGTGGTTGATTTTCTAAGATCTTGGATAATTGGTTTATACTGTTTCTCAAGCATAATATCACTTTCCTCGGATCCTTCCTTAAAAATTTTATACTTTCTCTTAATAGCATTATGTAGCTCTATGAGTCGGTTTGTCAGTTGCTGTTTACTGCTTCGCTTCATAGTCATAAATGATAGATTTCAATTAGCGCATCTAGATTTAAGGCATTTCGACTTCTCTAAAAAACAGGGCACGCTTCTTATGTCTCCGTATGTACTCGATAATATCCAAAAGTGAAATACCAGCACTAAAGTCCATACCTCTCTAGTACCTCTGTTCTCTAGCATTGAACCTGGGGATCACATAACGACCGGTAAAACTGCTGAATACAAAAGTACGTTTCCACCCGTCACGTATTCAGGTATTTCTGCCACGGTGTATTTATCACTTTCAATTGTTTTTTGCATGAATCCCTTGAGTAGCTCCATAGGTCTAGGTTCGTTGAGGTGTTGCAGTAAATAAGAATTTAAAAGCCAGAATTCATCAGGATTAGCCCCTGTAAATGCTCTCCATTGGTCAAATAGCACTCTGTTTGTTACACTGTACACACCGTTGTTTAGACTTATACCGAATCTCTCGCACTGTAACGGGAGTGTGGGCAAGGCCAGTTTGAGAAACTCTGTAGTATACAATCCCTGGCTCAAATTATTAACCCCGTTATAAGGTTTATTTCTACTTCCCCCTGGTATACTGTCAGGAACTTTTGCGTATCCAACGTTATAACTAATATCGATATGACATTTTAACCTTAAAGCTCTTTTATAGACTGTCATCGGTGATCTTATAGGAATACTGCGTTCTGTGAGGAGTATACATCGTTTAGCGAAGGGAATCTTACATCCGTATTGCAGCATTTCATTACAGATTTGTGTAAAATTAACACTACCGTGAAGGTTACGTAAAGGCAATACTTTACCAAAACATTTGGGGGACGGCCTGAATCTAGATATCATGTTTTGAGGGTCTCGCACGGTACAGTTGTACATATCTTCGTGATATATTACAAGTTCCAACGGTACGTTCTTTTTTTCGCACTTGTTCATAAAACTAAGCCATGTATCACGGTTATAAGTTCTATCACTCGCTGAAATCATTAGCAGAATTACTGGTGGTATCACAGCGGATCTTTTTAGTTTCTTATGTCTCCAGCATATTTTGCTATATTCATATCCATGAGGGTCTTTCTTACTGCAGTAGTTTCCACAGAATTTCTTCTTGTCTTTCTAATAAAAAGAACACAGGTTTGACTTGACGATACGCTGACTTGTGTTGAAGCCTCTTAAATCGTTTTACGTGTAGATGCGCACCATTATAGCTCTGTTACAAAACTGTCCATTCTCACCCTGTACCTTCCCTTATATGGGTCCAGCGTCTTGTCAATCACCAGAAACCCAAAGTTGTCTCACCACGCTTGAGCGCACAACTCTCTAAATTTGTCAAAGGACATGTCGGTAGTGACATGATCACTGTACACATGCCTTAAATTCATATCGTCTTGTTAGAATAAAATAACAAAGTTACAGTTGTCCCTCACCAGCTGCTTGGGTATAGCACTGTATGTCTGCCCTAAATAAAAGGTATCTATATTTTTATGTCTACCCATAGTGAAATAACTGCGTAAATGGTCATGTTTTTCGCAGGAAATATCGTCAAAGATTATTATAGAGTTTGGTTTAGTTTCGTTTGGGTGTACAACAAGACTATTGTCATCATACGCGAAATAACCGACCTCCTTAGGCATTACCTTCTTTAAAATTCGTACTTTGGCTGATGGAGGGACTTTGAAAAAACATAGACATTTTCAAACCTTAACCCATTCTGATCAAATAATAAATAAAATAAAACGTTGGTCTTCCCAGAGGAACTTGGCCCACATATAATACAGCGAATTGAATCAGGTAATAAAATACCGTGTTTGTTCTTTTTAACCAAGCCCGACCCGATATATTCATCAAAGTTTTGAACGGGAAGCTCGACTTCCTGCTTCTCAACACGCATCCTGACTGATTAGTCACTACTGATTACAACTGATATATACTTCCCGGACGTGGTCTTGATAAGCACATACCGAGCGGATGCAGCGGCCAACCACTATCACACCAAGTCCTTGGCGTCAATCCAACTGTTATGGCTGCTATCATATCCCTTCCAGCGTACAAATAGTCTGTCTCCTTTCCTTTTTAAAACTCTTTCAACTAAATAAATGTCACCGGTTTTTGACTTGCTAATTTCTTCTGCATAAAACCCACCTTTTAATATTTCCCCTCTGTTGTCTTGTAATATGTATGTTACTGGTCTTGTCGGTTTAATCGCGTATACTGTAAACGTCTCATTAGTCCAATTTGGCAAATAGCCTTTTTTAAACACTCTTTTAGCTTTACTGATTCTAACACTATCACCTAATTTTAATTTTTGTTTAAGGATTTTATGTTTGGGTTTTTTAACTTTATTTATTTAATTTAGAATGTCTTTGACATGTTTCTGTCTTACATCCTTGGGTTTCATACCTATAGTCCTGTGCTTTGTGTTGTTGTAAGATTTTATAATTTCTGGCAATAGACTTACCCACTCATAACTACCTCTGGCAGTAAATAGCTTGTACATTTTTGTCTTAATCGTTCTGTTTAGTCTTTCTACAATACTAGCCTTAAGTTCAGAAAATGTATGGTAATGGTTGATTTTCTATTTCTTCATTAAAGCGTTTACAAGTTTGTTGAACCACTCTGTACCTTGGTCTGTGTGAAAGTTTTTCATTTTATATTTAGCTAAGATAGGAGCGAGTGCCTTTGCCACTTCTGGCCCTGACTTGTCTTTTAGAGGTACGGCAAAAGCTAGTTTTGACAAACAGTTAATCATGGTAAGAATATATTTGTAGCCTTTATTAGTTTCCGCATAAGGCTTCATTTCAACGAGATCAGCCTGGTAAGGTCCCTTAAATCCTTAAGGGTGACTTTACGCCTGGAGTAATTTATCCTGGCCGGTCTGTGCAGCTCCTCAGCTATAGCTGTCTTACCGTCCATTTTACTAATGACAACTTTATTCTGAGGACACTAGTTTTATACTTACATCAGTGATTCTCATTATATAAATAAATATTAAGCTCGTAACAAATATAGCAAAGACAAATAGCTTGTCCGCTAAAGAGCTTATCTGACACCACGCCATACTTCCTCCTGATAACCCTCACCGCAGTAACGCTCGGTAAGTACTGAGCGAAATGTCTATCGTACTGGTGCCTCCTAGACACTCAGTGCACGCTGTGATGAACTCCGTATACTCCTCCATAATTTATAATGAAAGGCAGGACTTTACTTGTAACCCATCTTTTGAATGCTTTAGCTTCTGGTTTCAAGGAGCGCAAAATAAGAGAATACAAACCAGACACATACAGTGGGAACTTATGCATTGTCCAAGACATGCTCAACTATATTTACAAAATTGTGAGAAGTTAGGATATTGTTGTATGCAGAGTCAAAGTCCATACCATAACTCTTCATTACTTCTTTTGCTTTGTTAAGTACGTTAATCCCGTTAGGAACAGGAGACTTGATGAAACAAGGTACGAAACCTTCATTTTTGGCTTTAATGAGAGCTTCGTTAAATTTTCTTTTTTGTATGCGAATACATTTGTACTCGCAGACTCCGTACAGCTCCAGAAGGGTTTCTTTAATAAGGATACACAATACGTGGCTAAGGTCTTCTTCTTTAGGGAAGACTGCCACTTTAGGTGCCTGGTCAGTTAACATTTTATCCATTGTTTCATTTTTACTTTTAAATACTAAGTTAATGTGAGTGAGCTGTTGGTTAGTTTCCATAACGTTTGTAATTTCTCGCATGAGTTGAGAGTTTTCATTCTTTAACTGATTATTTTCCTGTTTGATTTGATACATTCCATACTTTCTAATGGAAGGCAGGACTTCACTTGTAACCCATCTTTTGAATGCTTTAGCTTCTGGTTTCAAGGAGCGCAAGATAAGAGAATACAAACCAGATTCATTGATGAAGTTAGACTGATCTTGAAAGTTAAAGGGGGGGCAGTCGACTGCCCCCCCCTTCGCTTATTATGTTTAAAGCATTACACTTATCTTCCTCATCAACATTAACCCGCACTGCTTTTTTTGTATTTTGGTAATTAAGGATTTTAGCAACATCTTTTGCTTTGAACCAAGGATTATTTTCTCTGTCAAACAGTACAGCAACAGATTGATCAATAAATATATAAGAGGTTAAGTGAGACATTTTATATCAAGTATTGTGCAATAGTATAGATCAGAGCAACGTAGGGACACGTCTTACCTCGGCAGGAGCAGCGGCAAAAGTGACCGAGGCAGAGTGACCCGCGGGAGGGGAAAGTATGACTCATTATGGGTTAGGGGGAGATTTTCGCTCCCCCATACTTCCGGTGTTGTTTTACTCAAGTCTTTGAATTTCGTAGCCATAAGGCAGGGTGTCGTACTCTCCCTCAAACTTCCTTTTTGGTCCTGTAATTTTGAAAACTTTAGTTTCGCTTACTGTTACAATGTCGCGGTCTTTAGTCCTTCTGATTCTATTCTCTTCAATTTATAGTATTTCAGCTGTTTCACTAAGGACCATTTGTTTCAGTGTTTCAAAGTTTAGTGTTTCGGAAGTCTTCATATTGAGGTTGAGGCCCTTGATTTTGCACACAGTTTGTAGTTTTTGTTTTTTGGTTGACCAGACAAGGTACGCGTAAGTTTTTTGTCCCCCAGAAACGAACTCTACGATGAAAGAGCCAGGCCCGTAATCACTAGCCAATTCATCGGTCATTTCTCCGAGGTAATCTCCCGTAGGAACCTTATACAAACCTCCCTTACAAATGTAGAGAACCGAGTCGGTGTCGTAGTAGAGGACCTGACCTCCCAGGGCCTCCAGATGTTCATAGAGTTTAAGTCTCGCTTGGGCTGTAGTGTAGGCAGCGATCACAACATTTACGTTTCGCAGGGGCTCCCCTACTTCCTCCAGGTACTCCCAGCTAACTTCTACAACCTCCTCATTAACAGTCTGGATTCTATTGACTTGAATTTCTGGGCTTGTCAGCATTTCAAAGAGAGTCTTTGAGTCTCTGACAATCATGGCCTTGGTTTGGTTCTCCCGCTGCCCAAATGTTCCCCAAAATGAATTTAACATTAATTTAGCCAATTGTCTCAAACCCCCGTTTTTACAAATTTTGTCTTTCTCAAATTTGATTCCTTCATGATTTAAGTAGTCACGCACGTACCGGTCTTTGTCTTCCTCAGTTTCACACCAGCTAGGATAGCCTGAGGCTTCCTGCTTCATTTTCAAGGATTTATTGATAAAATCGGTAAAAAGCCCCCCTTTTTCATAAGTGGCTACCTCGTACTCCCACAGCTCGTACATGTCCAACACAACGTAACCTTCCTCTACAGCCTTCCTCACCTCGTCCATAGTCCACGTCCCTACCAGCGCCCTTTCCTCACTCTCATGATCGCACTCCCCCTGATTCTGAGTTTCCCAGCAAGTCCTACACAAGGCAAACATGAGTTTCTTGTTCATTTTGGCATGGAGTACCGGGTGGTAGAGATCCCGAGGTGGCAGGACTTTACACTTGAGCAGACCATCTACACCAAACCCTCTCTGCCTGCACTCCCTGTCACCCACGTGAATCGTAGGATGACCAAGGGGATACTTACCGTACTTACACACATACGGATAGAGAGAGCACACGTCCACATACTCGATTTGTTCTCCCTCTTCACATTTGTGGTAAGTCTTGGAGTTCCCGTTCTGCCCCCAAAGAAAGCTTGTCTAGGGTCTAGAGAAAGGGTGTTCAATATGGGGAGAGAGTCCAAGTGTGTGAGATTTTGTTCCTTCTTTACTTTACGAAACTCACACTCCCACATCTCGACTTCTTCGTAGTCATTAAACTTAGCTATTTTGGACTTGGTTCTCTCGTATCTTAAGTGAAGTGAGTCCGAGGGATCCTCCTTCAGAGGAGCCTCTCGATTGTAAGGGAAGCATTTGGGGCATCCGTGCCAGTAGCACCCGTGAAACTCGTAGATGTTTTCCCCGTCAAACCCATCTACTTTCAGCCAGTTAATCTTTACTTCCTTACCTCGCCCCGCATGCTCGATCCTCACTTCACGCTTCTCCTCTTCCCAGCTGAGCCACTGAATGGCTATAGCTGACTGGTTTTCCACTAAACGGTAGCCGTTCTTCGGGATGAGGCCGATCGTGTTTGGTTTCAAAAAGTTGCGGCGGAAGGCCAAATTGCAAGCACTAGCGATCGTTACGGCCTCTAGGAAAGGATCGACATTACATTCTTTCAGGAAAATACGCCTGAACTTAAGACAGGCCTGAGCTAGGATCTCCACATCAGAGATGCAGTACTCCAGCAGTTCATTTTTAAAGTCAAAGACATGGTTGTTAGCAACCTGTTCGTTGTACCAGATTTCAAAGGCCTTGTGGGACTTTTCAAACATTGACTCGGGGCAATAGAATTTTTTGTCGGGCATAGGGCCTACATAATCTTGGTTTGCCAGAGTGTTAAACAAGTGGGGAAAATAGCCCTTCTTTCTCTCGGGAGGCAGATCGAAGGCTTGAGGGAGTGCTGCGAGGGCCATGGGGAAATAGTTGAGTGAGTCCACAAACCTCACATTGTCCATTTCCATGAGAATAATTTTGGTTCCCCTCATGACCAGATCAGGGGTGAATTTAGTTTCTTCTAACACATACTTTAACAAAAACTGAAAATCAAAGCCTTGGCCGTTGTGGGCAATCACACAGACATTTTTGAACTGTTTACGAATTTCCATGACATAATTCATAAAATCTTTAACCGGGTCAGAGTTGAAGACTCTTGTACGGTTTCTACATGTCATACAAAATCTAGACTCGATGCAATCAAAGCAAAACTGTTGAGAAACGCACAAGTTTACTTTATGTACTTTTTGCTCGGGGTCAGAGGGGAGAGACTCGTCTTGGCGAGTCTCTAGATCAAAGAAAATGAAAAGGTAGTCCTTGGTTTAAGGCTTACCCTCGTCTCGCTGCATGAAACATTTATGATTTGGATCTTGGAAGGATCCGCAAGGTTTGCAATAGACTTTACCGCACTTGTGGGGTGTGGATCTGTCTCTAATCCAAATTAATTTTCCAAAATCAAGGCATTTTTTAACTTCTTTACATCTGTCGACTTGGTGAGCAGTGAAACACCACTGATTCCGCAAAGTCATGTTACATTTTGGACAAACTATTCCCCCATGCTCCTCTTTGCAGGGAGGTGAGATGGTCTGACACTGAGAACAGATGTTTGAACATCTGTGTTTAGCTTTGTGATCGTAAGGGACGTGGCAAGCTTCGCAGAAATATGCGCAGGCAAACGCAGCGGTCAAACTGTTGATTACGTTATAGTGGCCGTTATGAAAGAGCAAGTTAATTTTGAATTTTGGATTTTCAACACGACCCTCAAAATAAACGTCCCGGCCTTTTCTATCTAAGTTGTAGACGGTGATTTTGAAATTAGTTAGCAAGTCCTGAAATTTTTCCAATTGGGGGATACCGGCCCCTTCCTCGGGGATCTCTACCCTTGCCTTCTGCATCAATATTTGGGCCCTCACTGTCTGTCGTTTACCCTTGTCCATACGTACAAGATTATACTCTGGGTCGTTTTCACTTTAGCCATGGCCACCACCAAAGCCCTGGGGAGACACAAGTTGTCTTTGTTATTAATAACTACGATTCCCCTCCTCGCCTTACATTCCTCTTCAAAGCTGTTGTACAGACCAGGTCTTACCCTCCCGGAACCTACAGGGAGATTAACCCGGGTACATTCTACTTTAAAAGTGTCAGTAGACTTGATGGACTCAGAATTTGATTGAACGATCCCCCCAAAGATTTTCCAAAGGATGTCTTCATGAATTTCACCAGCGGGCCGAAAAGCGATGAACCCGGGTTCTTTTGATTTTAAATTTAGACTCTGCAAAGTAAAGCCGAGCTGATCGTGTTCATGGGCCTGGCCCTTCATCTCATTCACAATTTTGGCGAAACCTTGTCTGAGCCAATCAATTTCCGTAGTTTCAGGAGGAGGGTTAGTAAATTTGAAAATGGTTTTAGTGCCGTACAAGCGGCATTTCTTTACATACGCCTGCTCGTCACTGAGGACTTCGACAGGCTCAACAACACCAGCCATTACTACTTAAGTCAAAATAAAATTTAAATAATAAATCAAAACAATAAAGTGAGGTTAGGGAAAAAGTGAGGTTATGTAAAACCTCGACTTGAGTAAATACAACACTAGGGCTAGAAAATTAAAATAGTAAAGTGAGGTTAGTAGAGGCAATATGGGGAGTCTGGGACAGCTGAAAAATAATTGGTTTTTAATCAGAAGTGACGTTTGAGTGACGTGGTGATGACGTATGTGTGACGAGAGGGTGTGATGACGTCACGGCGATGACGTATTGGTGTGACGATACACATACGTCATTGGATGTGAGGTAATGTGAAAGCGGGTGGATTTATATTAAGAAACGGTTTAGTTACGTCGGTTTGCGACTTGAAATGGCCAACCGTCCATTTAAGTCGGTTTGGTCGGTTTGCGACTTGAAATGGCCAACCGTCCATTTACGTTGGTTTGTGTTATCTTATCTTATCTTATCTTATCTTATCTTAGATCTAGATCTGATCTAGATCAGCTCCGCCCCCCGACCCCCGCACTTGCTTCGCTCCCAATCCCACGCCCTACAATCCCCCTCCACTAATCAACCCAGCCACATTTACAGCTTAATGCAGAATCGCGCGTTACGATCCATTCACACTCCAGATCTTAGCCGCAACGCAACCATGGCTCGCAACTTACAACCGATCAAACGCCCTGCTGACTCTTCTGACGAGGACTATTCGGACGAAGAGGATCACAGACGTCGCAGGAAAGAGTTCAAGTTCTGCCAAACTAGACCGACGGCTGCAACTACTCCTGTGGGGAGAGCGACGATTCAAATAACGCGAGACATCTTCACTTACCGACAGATCAACCAACTCATGGGCATCTTGGACCGCTACCGACACCTTGCCGATCAGATGATCATCGAAGTTAGTAGCGGTAATGAATTCGACCTCATCATCCAACATCAACACTTGGACACAGTCGACGCTAGCCTACGCCGACAACTACAACTAAGACAATTTCTTCGGGTCGTCGCTTCCATCTCCCCACACTAAATCCAGGACTCCACTCCTTCTACAAACGGCCTTTATCAAGGCCAACACTTATATCATTCGTTGTGAATCAGCCTAGCAATCATACAAAATACTAAACCTACATTAAGTACATTTCAATCCAGATTCTCAGGACTTAGTCATTTAACATCAATCATTTTGGTGGCCTTTAAAAAGGCCATTTTTACAAGTCTCAATTATTTGAACTTTCACAGTCTTAGACGATTCCTTTACAAGTCTCAGCCTCACATCTTGTTACTTCTTTTACAGGAGGAGTATTCAACATTTTCTGGACTTTGTCATTTATCCAACTTCAGTTTAGTGGCCTTTATAAATGCCGTTTTAATAAGTCTCAATTTTCCAACTTTCGCGGTAACAAAGAATAGTTATTCAGTTGTAGCTATGAATGTTTTAGGGGACTTTAAATAATTATAATTTATTATTTGGGGTTGTGATGGGAATAGGGTAAGGGACAGAGTTTAACTTGTACAAATCAACAAATTGTGTTAGTGTTAGTGGGAAACCAGCGAAGCCATGCAAGACAGAAAAGGATTGTACAGACAAGAATAAGAGATCGGCGCTGAGTTTAACGAATGACACGGGCCAGATCCATTGCCCACCGCACTGTTCACCCAACGCCCGGAGCAGTGCTGATCACACAGGGGGGACTTGTCTCAGGCCTTGTGCGACGCAGAAGGTGTTGACTCCGCCTCGGGACCCGGCGGAGATCAGCGTAGAGATGCCGGCCGATAGCAAGTGAGACCTACATATGTGGTGCTCGCTATATCACAGAAGTTCCAAGCCCGGGGTACCACTGCAGGGATTGCGGTACTAGGAGACCTCCGTAGATGTTCAGCTTCTCTCCGATGATCTCCGCTGTGTCGCGCTTCTCTGGAGCTGCTCTGGACTGGTCCCTTGTCTGCATGCCGAATGATTCAAGTGGAACGAGCGTCCCGGTTTTATGAACTTTTCCGCTGAGTCAGCAGAAAATAACCTCACCTCATTGGTTGAACTGTTTGACCAATGAGAAACCGGCTTATGCTAGTGAGTATACCGCTGTTCTTAAGCGAATCACTTTTGCTCACCCTTTCGTTACGGACGCAACTGCATCATGTTCAGGAAGCAGACCCGGCCTAAGATGGTTGACATGCCTCGTCGGGAACCATCGTTCCAGCTTTCCAGCTCCAGGCCCCACAGTGTCACACCTCGGTCATCACTCCGGCAGCCTCGTCAACGTCCAGCTCCAATCCCAGCCCCAAAGAGCGAGTCCGTGACAGGGCAGCCTCGTCATCGCCCGGCTCCGACACCAGCGTCAAAGAGTAGACCCGTCGATGTAATGCCTCGACGGGTAAACGTATCGACTTGTGCCCGGGAACCGTTCTCTTTACTTAGAGAAATTCTCTCGGACAAGACGAGGGATCTGGAACCTGAGAAGAACTATACGGCCCAGATCCCTGTTATCGATGAGCCGAGGGAGATTCGTCGGCCGAGCTTCGAACCGGCATTCCCTGGGTTCAAGCTCCACTGCCTGTGGAAACTGCAGCCGGGACTTTATTGTCTGCTCGGATGGGACAAGCCTTCGCGGGAGCTTTTGTTGCGCCACCGCAACTTTGTCTTTAGAAGTTACCTGCCGAATGGAGTGATTGAGCCACCGTACGAGACATTAAATACCTACTTGGAGGTCGGGAAGCCGGAAGATGGGCAACGACGTCGGCGTGTCACCGTCCAATGGGTGTCCATGTAAACAATGACACTGATAAAAACGGCCTTTTTAAAGGCCACCAAAAATTTCAATCGTTTGACACTCAGTAGCGTAAAACATATATTTTGTTTTACCCCCAGTCTTACTCCTGCTGTAGCGAAGTTTTATTATAAGTCCCATGAGGTTTCAATAAAGTTTTTTGGTATTTTGTACGGTACGGTACTTAGTTACCGACTTCAACAAATATGGTTTGACCGAGAATTTTAACCGTTCCTCTGTCAACATAGTTTGTTCAAAGGGGTAAGCGCTTGGACTGGGACATTAAACAATTAAAATGGCCTTTCTCAAGGCCACTAAATAAAACGCTGAGTCAGTGTTATTAGTGCACACCAACAGGAGACCTGCAGCGGATCCTATACGGTACGTAGCGTCGCACCTTAGAGACCAATGATTAGTGGAGCTCAGGACATCCTGCTTGCGCTGAGGAGAGAAGATGGAAACTACGGTGGAAGAAATCTTCGCTGAGATGATTGAGCGACGGGCTCCACTAGCACCGATATCCTCACTCCGGCCGCCTCATCAACGTCCAGGAGCCTCGAAGAGGCGTGTTTGCTTCGCGTTGGACTGTCCAGCTCCGAGACCAGTGCCAAGGAGCAATCCTGTCACTGTAATGGATTGTGTTGCGGCTACTCCACAGCAAAAGCTTCAGAGGCTGGAGCGGCGCTTCTACACTCTACTTGGGCAACTACGCCACGGCGAGCAGAATCGACGGTTGTGGCGGATGAAACCCGGCCTGTACGAATTGCTATTTTTCGTACGCCAGGATGGTGAGGCTACTCTGCGGGAGGTTGGTTCCTTGGAGCTGACGAGAGTTCGCCTGCCAAGGAGAATGGAGTGGCAGTGGAAGTCGACGCATCTGAAGATTCACGGGCCGGGGGAGGACTTTTCGTATCCCAGAGGGAAGGCCGAATGGGTCCGTCGCTAGATCATCTCAAAAAACGGCCTTTTTAAAGGCCACCACATTTTTCAATCGTTTTTGAACTCATGCATTTGCAAAGTTTTATTATAAGTCCCATGACATACTGGGTATTGGTAATCTGTACGGTACGTAGTTGCCGACTCTAAATAATATATTTTGACCGAGAACTTTGTTCATTATTCGGTTAACACAGTTTATTTAATGCGCTTAAAATAAATGTTATGGGGCTTAAAAACCATAGCTTGGAGTTAAGAATAAAATGAGTTGTGTTTGCAAACACAAACAATTCCACGTTTCTAACATAGAGTAACAGTCGGGCTAAGATTGGAGATACGTAGTTGCCGACTCTAAATAATATATTTTGACCGAGAATTTTGTTCGTTATTCAGTCAACACAGTTTGTTTAATGTACCTAAAAACAAATGTTATGGTGCTTGAGTAAAACATAAAATTTCTTTCAAACACAAACATTTGCAAGTTTCTAACATAGTCGGTCCAAGATTGGAACATAAAAACGGCCTTTATCAAGGCCACCATTTTTAGTACTTAAATTCAACTGACCAATAGGAGAAGAGTGCTGTGTCAGCAACGCCTATATAATGAGAGAGTAGTGCGATGTTTCCTCATTCCTCCACTGAGCTGATTGCTGATCTGATCACCAAGTCATGGACTCTTCTGAGACTTCTGCAGCTGTAGAATCCATCCTGGCTGAGAACAAGGTGAAGTCTATCTTCGATCCGCCGGACGCACCTTCTACATCCACAAGCGTGGTTTCACCGCCAAGTCCCCTGCACTTTGGAGCACCGACAGCAGAGTCATCGGATGAAGATAATACGAAATTCATTTCAAAACATGACCCCTTCGTACCGAAGGCAACTTCATCCTCCAGCACACCAAGAATATCATTGAAGAAGACACCACGGGTAAGAAATGCGCCCAAGTGTACCCACCAATTTAAGAGAGGGCCGAAGAAGGGTGAAGTGTGTGCAGTCTTCTGCAAAATAGGAGAAAAGTTCTGCGCTAAACACAACCCTGCAGAGAAAAAGCCGCCAGCATCTAGTTTTGACTTTGAAACTATAGCTCAGGAGGGAAAATTCCGAAGATTGAAAGTTTCCAAAAAATATAAAGTCCTACAAATTAAAGAGCGCAAAGTAATTTTGGAAAACAGCGGAAGAATCCTAAAGGTAAGACTGCCTGGATATTTGCAACCAATACCCAAGACTGGGTCATACTTAATATTTCAAAGGGCGGGCAAAGGCGATGTGGGAGTGCGTCTAGATTGGATCAGCAGCTCAGAAACGGCCTTTTTCAAGGACACCAATTGTTTCACTCGTTATAGTACTTACAGTGTGCTGACTCTGTTGTCTTTCACAAACAAAGTATATTATGTAAAATCCTACAACATAATTAACCTACATTGCGTAGCTTTCCTTCCAGTCAACAATGGTCGAGACCAGTCGTAAACCTTGGTGGAGAATTCAAAAACGGCCTTTTTAAAGGCCAAAAATTGATTCACTCGTTATAGTACTCACAGTGTGCTAACTC
This sequence comes from Allygus modestus, assembly GCA_963675035.1. NCBI lineage: Eukaryota > Metazoa > Arthropoda > Insecta > Hemiptera > Cicadellidae > Allygus > Allygus modestus. The sequence continues at coordinate 227,835,997 of OY776111.1, forward strand.
TGTTGTATTTCACAAACATAGTATATTATGCACAATCCTACAACATAATTAACCTACATTGCGTAGCTTTCCTTACAGTCAACAACGGTCTAGACCAGTCGTAAACCTTGGTGGAGAATTCAAAAACGGCCTTCTTAAAGGCCAGCAATTGATTCACTCGTTATAGTACTCACAGTGTGCTAACTCTGTTGTCTTTCACAAACAAAGTATATTATGAGATGAAATAAACTGATAATGCAAGCTGCAGACTGAATTAATATTTACATCTCTCGTTTTAGTACTCAAATTGAGCTAACTGTGTTGCCTTTCACAAACGAATTATATTATAAGATGAAATGAACCGATAATACAAGCTGCAGCCTGAATTAATATTTACAACTCTAGTTTCATCGATTCTTTGCATTCAAAAAAAGATTTTGTTTGTTTGTTTGTTAGGTTGACCTTGAAAATAATAAAAGCATTGTCAGCAGTTAAGATAAGAGACTGCTGAAAAGCATTGTCAGCAGTTAAGATAAGAGACTGCTGAAAAGCATTGTCAGCAGTAAAGATAAGATACTGCTGAATATGCAGTAGTTATTACTATAAATAGAGGCGTTCTGTAGAGTTGATCACATCTATCTGTGACGTTTACCTGGCAACATGGTCTACGAGATTGTTCACCACCAAACAGCGAGAAGGGTTAAACGCTCTCCTCTGTGGCTGAAAACATTCTACCTCCGTGTTCCGATTTATTGGACGACGGAGATAACTCAAGAATGCGACTTGTGGAGAGTTTCTGAGGCTCTAGACAGTATCAGGGCCGACTGCCGAGCGACTACTATTAAATTGACAACGTCCGACGTAGGGTTCTGGATGGTGCCTACTCCTCTGGAAGATGACTTACCCTTCAAGACCAACGTCATCAAAGACCTGAAGCGTTTGCTGCGGCTTGGCCAAAGGGTGACTCTCACCGTCATCGTTTCTTGAGGACGTATCCTGCAGACCCACAACGCCATCTCAAACTCCACCTTCTGAGGGCAACTACAAACGGCCTTTTTCAAGGCCACCATGAATTTCACTCGTTTTAACTAAGCTAAGCGTCTTATTTGAACCATACCAATTATTTATCTTTTCGATTATTAATGTTTCTACTAATAATGAAATTAATAATTACCAACACATGGTTTTTAAAATTTTTAGTTGTACAAAACACATTGTGGTTTCTTAATTTTACCTCAACAAACAATTAAAATTTATGATATTAAGTATGCACAAGTGTATCTCTTTCTCTCTCTCTCTCTCTCTCTCTCTCTCTATATATATATATATATATATATATATATATATATATACATTTTTTGAGATCAAAACCTATGTTTACGGTTTTTCTACCATAACTTAGCACTTTTTTTTACTGACTAAAACCTAATGCTCTTATTCGTTGTTTATTTTTGCTTTCTCATCACAAAATTCCCCTATAAATAAAGGTAAATAGTAGTCACCGGTCATTCATATCCTATCTACCACCATGGCACCACTAGACATCCCTCACCACTGGAAGCAAATTGGAGAAATAATTGAAAATGTCTTACAGGAAGATGTGGAGGAGATTGAAGATACTAGCGACTCCGAAGACCTGACCAACTCCGATGACAACACATCCTCACTAGATGTCTCTGACATAGAAGATGCAATAGCATTTGTTCTTCACGAGGATTATCCGGAGTCAGTCGCCGACAGTATTGAATTTTATCTCCTGTCCGAAGATGAGGATGACAACAGGACTCCTGTCCTACGTGATGTTCCCGATGCAAGGCGGAGACTATTCGATAGTTCCAGTGGTGAGGAAGACGATGATGGCGTTGCATACCTGAGCGACTAATTAGAGAAGTCTGTTTTAAACGGCCTTTTTCAAGGCCACCAATTGTTTCAATCGTTTTAAAACTCAGCCGAATTTGCAATGTTTTTTTTCCTTAAACTAAAAAAGCCACAAGCAGAGTATAATAAACGAATGAAAAAATGGTAGCCGTTAAAACGGCTGTTTGGATGTGTTTTTCAACTGTATAAAGGGTTTATTGTTCAACAATGATGTCATCTTCTGATAGATAATCTGCCCCTACTAATCTTTCTAATGCAGCCATTACTTCTCTGGATTGGATAGTTGTTCTGCTTGATACAACGTTAACATGTACTGGTTGATCATCACTTTCTTGTCTTTCCGTGGGTGTAAATGATAATTGAAAAGGTGGTGTTGTGGAGGATATATCTGGGACCTGTATAGGCTGCTCCATAATTATGTTGTGGTTAGTAAGCTTATAGCAATACTAATTTATTATTTCATTTATGTTTACTTTTTAAATGAATGAACCAATGGCAATGAAAGTGATGATGTTAGCAAAAATATAAACCAATAGTAATTCAATGCTGAGGTCAGAATTTGCTATAAAACTAGAACATGTGAAAAATGGCTCTCAATACTACTTTTGGAGCAGTCTATAACACACTGAGAAATTTATTCAATCACAATGTACTATTGTCAACGTTGTAATGAAGATTTCATAAATGAGGATTTATATATATATCACTGTGAAATTTACCATAAAGCTACTAATAATGCATTATCCGATTGTGAAGACCATCCCGATTTATTACACTTCCTTGCTGACACTGAACACTCTACACGGCAGAGCAGACCAAGCGTAATTGCATATGCACTTCCTAGCAAACAAAACTCAGTGGATCCTGAAGATGAATCCTCACCCTCTACTTCTAGAGGGACTGCGAACGAAGATGCAACGTTGGGAGTCAACATTTTAGTGGAGGCGTTTGACAGATCTGTCGTTCGACATTTCCGAATAAATAACATCAATACACTTGAACTACAAATATTGCTGACCCTCGTTAAAGATGTTATAATTGCAAAATTAAATTATGAACTTAACCGTTTGAATTTCATTAAATTTGGATTACTATTGGACACAACATTTAATAATGTAGAAGGAGAAATATCCAACAGAGGGTTTCTTTCTAGAAACCGAACTATCATGGAGACGTCAAATTTAGATGAAATAGTTGATGAATGTTTACAAGAATTGGTGCTTAAAATAACTGAACATGAAGCTCGTGGATCCGGATGGTCCTTGCTCAATGTAAACAACCTGGATTTACGAGTTCATAAACGTGGATACGGTGATCGTGGCAGCAGTTTTATTCCATTGCCAGCAAAGATTAAAGATAATAAATCATGTATTAATGTTCAAAACAATGGCAATGAATGTTTCAGATATTCCATGTTGGCGAAATTTCTTGTTCATGAAGGTGTCCAACATCCTGAACGACCGAATAGAAGATATCAAGAACTAAATGGTAGATATAAATTTAATGGATTAAACTACCCAGTGTCATTGTCTGATATAGGAAGTTTTGAAAAACGTAATGCAGGTGTATCTGTTAACGTGTTTGGACTGGACAGAAGAAACAATGTGTACCCGTTAAAAGTGGTACCACGTGAATTGACTGACCATACTGATTTACTGTTACTAAAAGATGAAACTGTTTCACATTATGTGTACATAAAAGATTTCACTAAGCTCATTCACTATCAGCTCACCAAAAGAAAGTCACCAATAACAGTGTGTAAAGGATGTTTCTGTTTTAAAAATATCTCTATAAATAGAGAGGTCGTAGTTGGCTGACGGAACACTCTAAACTTTGTGGAGATCATGCAGCAGCAAAAGTTATCCTTCCAACTCTGAATAGTTCTATTCTAAAGTTTAGGAATATCCATCACCAGTATCGCATCCCAATTGTAATTTACGCAGATTTTGAATCGTCATTGATACCAGTGGAAAATGTGGATCCTGACGCAGCAGACAGTAGGAAATACCAAAAACACGAGCCAAACAGCTATTGTCTTTTGGTAAAATCAACACTTTCATACGAGCATCTTCGGCACTACGATATTCCAACGGAGCCAAAGCTTTACCGTGGGGAGCAAGCTGCAACACGATTTGTTGATGATCTATATGATATTGCTGAAAAAGTATCTACCCTCTACAGTTACATTGTTCCTATGGAAAATCTCACTGACCTTCAAGAACTATGTCATCAAATGGAGGACATTTGTTACTTGTGTAAACAGGAGTTTTCTGAGGACAACATCAAAGTGCGTGACCATGATCATTTGACAGGAGCCTATAGAGGAGCAGCTTGTAACGCCTGCAATATCAACTTTAAGCTACCTAACTTTATACCGGTTGTATTACACAATTTAAGTTGATACGACGCACACTTTATTATTCCAGAACTTGGACGAGACAAAGGACAAATTGACGTATTGGCTCAAACGACAGAAAAATTTATTAGTTTTTCAAAGAAAGTAAAAAAAATAAAATTAAGGTTTATAGATTCCTTAAGGTTTATGCCATTCAGTTTGATGATACTCTCTAAGAATTTGGAAAGAGATGACTTAATTGAAACGAGGAAGCTGGTTCCAGAAGATAAGATGGAGCTCGTATTAAGAAAAGGAGTGTCCCCGTACGACTACATAGATTCCCTTGCTCGATTTGACGAGACTGCGTTACCTCCACCAGAAATGTTTTACAGTAAACTCAATGAATCTCCAGTAGATCCAGAAGATTATGAGCATGCTGGCAAGGTATGGAAGGAACTTAATATGTCGACGCTCAGAGATTATAATGATTTTTATGTGAAACTTGATGTAACTCTCCTTTGTGATGTAATGGAGGAATTTAGAAATTCCTGTTTGTTAGCTTACGGACTGGATTGTTTCTATTACTTCACATCTCCGGGGCTGGCTTGGCAAGCTATGATGAAGGAAACTAAATGCGAACTCCAACTTTTAACTGATATTGACATGGTTCTTATGGTTGAAGCTGGTGTTAGAGGAGGGCTCACACAATCGGTCACACGATATGTCAAAGCCAATAACAAACATCTTCAAAATTATAACTCCACTAAAGAATCAGTCTACCTAGGCTACTTCGACGCCAATAACCTTTATGGATACGCCATGTCAATGCCATTACCTTTTGGCGGATTTTGCTGGGTTGATTCTAATGTTTTAGGAGACATTATGAGCATCCCGAAGTTCAGCGATATCGGATACATATTGGACTTTGACTTCGAGTATCCTCAGCACCTTCACGACCATCATTATGACCTTCCTCTATTACCAAGGTCCGAGGTTCCTCCAGGAGGCAAATATTCAAAGTTGATGACAACACTTGAAAATAAATCTAATTACATTGCACATTATTGGATTGTACAGCAAGCAATTGAACTAGGAATCAAAATTTTTAAAATCAACCGAGTGCTTCAATTTACACAAAAGACCTGGCTAAAACCGTATATAGAATCGAATACTTCAAGAAGAGCAGCTTCCACATCAAGTTTTCACAAAGAATTTTACAAACTGATGAATAACGCCGTCTATGGGAAATGTCTTGAAAACAAAAGGAATCACATGAATTTGAAACTTGTTTCTGATGAAAAGAAAATGTTAAAATTAGTTCAAAAGCCTAACTTCAAAACATCTATCATAATAAACGAAAATCTTGTAGCTGTATGCATGAACAAAACAAATGTTGTCATGGATCGACCTCTTTATGTAGGAATGTGTATACTTGATATTTCAAAGACCCATATGTACGACTTCCACTACAACAAGATGGTTGCCTTTTATGGACGAGATCGAATTGGAATTAGCTACATGGACACTGACGGGATCGTATATTGGATCAAGACACTTGACATGTATGATGACCTTAGAGTGTTTCCTCACAGGAATGATTTTGACTTCTCCGACTACCCAGTCAACCATCCGACATACGACAACTTTGTTAACAAGAAGGTTTTAGGAAAGTTCAAGGATGAAACTTGCGGAGTACCACTTGAAGAAATTGTCGCCCTCATGTCGAAGATGTACGCGTTAAAATTAATGACAGATAGAACAGCGAATGTCACATCAACAGTTGCAGCGGATGAGGATGAAGCAGGGATTATCAAGAAGGCAAAAGGAATAAAAAAGATGTACATAATGAAAAAAAATGAAATTTGAACATTACTACAACTGTTTATTCAGAAGAGTTGGGTACAGAACATCTTTTAACACAATCCGGAGCTTCAATCATAATTTATATAGTATAACTGTGAAAAAGAAGTCATTGGCAGACAAAGACGACAAACGTGTGATCCTTCAAAACAACATCCACACACTTCCTTATGGACATTATTCATTAACATAAATTGATTAAGTTTATCATCATCCTGAGAAGTAAACTGGTGGAAGATCTATAAAATGCTAATTAATTAAGTATATGTTAAATAAAGTTTTTAAAAAGCCACTTCAGTGGCCTTGACCCAGTTTTCGTGTGTTCAGAATAAGCAATTTTTTTAATTAGCAAAAACTACATTACTTATTTAACATTTAGCCTTTTTTAATAAATGAAACAGTTTTATAGTTCAGTTACTAAACGTTTGGAGGATAAAGCGAACCGATGGACGAGAGAAAATCCATCGTTGAAGAACTTCACAAACCAGTTCGAAGAAATTTTCCTAGAAGATCAACGGTCGTGAAAGGCATCCATGACCTATATCAAGCGGACCTTGTAGAAATGAAACCGTACAGTAGGATTAATAAAGGTTTTAGGTACATTTTAACGGTTATTGATTGTTTTACAAAAGTAGCCAGTGCAATTCCACTGAAAAACAAAAGTGGATCGTCTATTACAGAAGCAATGAAAGAAGTACTTCAGGCGATAGGGAAACGTATAAAAAATCTGCAGACAGACGATGGTACAGAATTTTTTAACAAAGATTTTTCTGATCTAATGAGGAAAAATAAAATAAATCATTATTCAACTTATAGTGAAAAGAAAGCCGCTATTGTAGAACGTTTCAATCACACTTTGAAAACTTCAATGTACAAGAAATTTTAAGAAAGAGGCACCTATGTATGGTATGATATTCTTCCTACTTTAATAAAAGATTACAATGATAAAAAAACATCGTACAATAGGTATGAAACCAAATCAGGTGAATAAAGCAAATGAATCTAAAGTTTTGAAACGCATAAAGAAAAGTACCAAACCAATATTAGATAAGAAACCATCCAAAAAATTTGCAATAGGAGACAATGTGAGGATATGTAAATATAAACAGATCTTTACCAAAGGTTACCTTCCGAATTGGACAAACGAGGTTTTCACAGTGCATCGAGTACAGCCTACTATTCCTGAAACTTATATTTTAAAGGATGTTAAAGGAGAGATACTGCAGGGAGGGTTTTACGGACATGAGTTGTTAAAATCCAAGACTGGAAATGTTTATTTGGTTGAAAAGATATTAAGAAAAAGAGGTAATAAACTTTTAGTGAGATGGTTGGGATTTGACAAGAGGGAAGATACTTGGATAGACAAAAAGGACCTACTTTGAAATAAAAAATCAGTAACGGGACAGCATTTGAGAAGACTGTTTATGCAGTAAATAAATTATGGAAATTATCTGCCAGAATGAAAGACTTGATATTAACAATATTGATTGTTTGACACCGGATATTTTTGATAATGAGGTAAGTAAACATGGCTGTTTATTGCCTAACACAATGAGGTGTATTATTAGTGGGCCTTCAAACTGTGGAAAAACCAACGTTGTTTTTAATTTAATAACAAAACCAAACGGCTTAAGCTTCAATAATGTTTATATTTTTTCCAAATCTCTGAATCAACCAAAATATTTATTATTGGAAAATATTTTGCATGATGTACCCGATGTTTCATTGCATAAATTTGACGCAAGTAGTGAGATTATAGAGCCTAACAATGCTGAACCGTATTCAGTTTTTATTTTTGACGATGTTTCCTCTGAAAATCATGATAGGATAAGAACATACTTCTCTATGGGTAGACATAATCATATTGACTCTATTTACATAGGTCAAACATATAGTAAAATCCCGAAACAATTAATTAGAGACAACGTAAACTTTTTAATTGTTTTCAAGCAGGATGAAAAAAATCTCAAACATATATACAACGATAATATTGGTGCAGATATGTCATTTGAAAAATTTCGAGATGTGTGTGGGAAAGCTTGGAAAGAAAAATATGGGTTTTTAGTTATAGATAAAGAAAGATCTACGACAAATGGTCGTTACAGAATAGGGTTCGATGGATTTGTTTTATTACATTGACTTCTGCCTATAACAAATTCAGTATTTGTGGTGAAGGCGTTGAGAACAGTCGGAACTAATAATGTCGAACCAGGAGGAGTTGCTTAGTGAAATAAAAGTCCTAAGTGACTCAATACGGAAGTAAAACCTGCTACTAAAAGAAGGATTGATGGCTAGAAATAAATATTTGGAGGAAACCTTCAAGCCCATTGTCGAACCCCTGAATAAAATAAATGATAAAATGACCAAATCGACTCTACTAGATCAAGAAGTAAAAGAACGAGATAAAAAGATCGTTAAAAAAGATGAAACTTCAGGAACATACGGATCAGAATCTGGGTCAGAATCATTTAGCAGAACGAGTCGTTCAGGAGAAGAAGAAGAAGAAGAAGAAGAAGAAGAAGAAGAAGATAAAGAAGATGAAGAAGAAAGTAAATCCGACATTGAAGGTGAAACAGATCCTTTAGAACCAACAGAATCCCCCACAAATATTAGTATTTTAAGTAAAGAAATTGGCAAAAAAGAAATATTTCCGGTGGGGGCACTAGTAAAAGAAGGAATACTAATAAGAGAGTTAATCGTAAGCGAAAAAAGTGTTCAAAATGTTCAAAAAAAAGGTAAACGGAAGAGGATTATACCTAAGACCATACCATGCATATTAAATAAAAACATATTAATTTTGCCGAATAAACCTTTGAACAACGAGGAACTTGAACGGTATGCATCATGTTTAAAAATCCCTTTTTTCAGAGAGGTGTTCATGCGAAACGGATTGCCAAGAAAAATCTGAAAAATGAAGCCGCAATTGTAAACCTTGATTATGCTAATGGTGCTGGGACACATTGGGTTTGTTATAAGAAAATATTTGATTCTGTTAGCGAATTTCCCCTATAGGGAAGAAGCTATTACCGTAGGTCTCATGGTAAGACTTAAGCCCGAGACCATGATAACTTTTTGTTTTGAGGTCCCCAGATGTCCAAAACACTATTCGTTCAAATTTATATATATGTATATATATATCTATATATATATATATATCTATATATATATATATATATATATATATATATATATATATATATATATATATACATAAAATCACTCTTACAGTTGGTTTTATGAGTAGTCCATCCCTTGTGGTCCAACTTGTTACTGTATATATTCGTTCAGTTCAAAGACTAAGTCACTGAAAATGATTTATTAATGTGTTTTATAAAATTTCAGATTGATATATAGTTGTATACACTAGTATTTTTTCACTTATAACAGATTTTAAAGAAAAGCTGATACTCTTACAGGTTACAACATCAAGCTGATATAGAAAACCCCAGAGATCCGCCATGTTTAATCGTATAATACATTTAAGAAATCCCATATTTAGATGATACTTCTAAATGTCTCTCTTCAAGTAGATACTGGGGAAACTGTCAAACCGCCATCTTTATAAAACTTAAATTTTCTTGATACAGCAGTGTATATCACAGTTATACAGTTTTAAACCAGCATTGGGTTGATACTACCCAAATATTAACTGCGTACTTGGCTTAAAACATTTAGAGAGCAGTGAGCAGTGTCAAGGTGACACGTACGGTTCACAGAGAAAAATGAATAATTGTTGAAACTACCAAAAATATAATAAACTAAACAATCTAATTTGTGTATGGACAACTAATTTCATTGTTTGCTTTGAACATTGTTATTTGCAAAACATATTGCACTGTAAAAAAATGCTGGGGTATTTTAAACACAAAGATGTTGGTTAAACTGATTGTGTGAAAATAGACACTGAAATTGGTTTACTAGAGGCTTGAGTAGGTGAGCACTTTTTCGTCTACAACATTTAGAGGTTGTGACGTCACGACCAGAACCACCGAATCATCAACCGATTGTTTGTTTGTTTTATCGAATGAACTTTCAACTACGATTGTTATTGTTTTGTGGTGGAAAAGCATAAATGGTGATTCGATTAAAATTCAAGCAGATATAAGTTAAATCAAAAGTTGTGGATACAGTGTTAAATTGGATCTAAAAATTGATGTACGTGAACAAACAACTAGGTTGCAGTTCACGACAAAATTATAGTAACCTAACTTAACCTAACTCCGCAGAGCGCTGTATGGTGGCTGTTAAATGGATCTAAAAATGGATGTACACGTGAACAAACAACTAGGTTGCAGTTCACGACAAAATTATAGTAACCTAACTTAACCTAACTCCGCAGAGCGCTGTATGGTGGCTGTTCGTTGTGCAACATAATTACAAATAAAGGGATTAGTATAAGTAAATAAAAGTCAAACCTAAAAAAGTTAACAAAAAAAGTGAGATTTAACCCCGAACAAATTAAAGTAATCTTTAAAACACATTTCAGATTTCAAAAAGTAAACATCAAAAGTAAGATTTGAACACGGGACCACACGATCGTGGATCTGACGCCGTATCCACTGTGCTACCGAGGCCTGCCGCCTCAGCCGAAAGTTTCAATACATCAGGCAATGAGCAACGATTCATTCGATAAAACAATCGGTTGGTCGGTTGATGATTCGGTGGTTCTGGTCGTTCCGTTTCATATTGTCGTGACGTCACAACCTCTAAATGTTGTAGACGAAAAAGTGATCACCGCTTGGGTGTGGGGGACCAATTCGCATTCGTGGTAAAACTATGCTGTGTCAATTTGGCATTTGTGACACGAAAGCGTGTTGGTCTTCTAAAATATATTTTAAACACGGTAATTTTGTGTGGAATTGTGGGTAATTAATGTGCGTTGCACCCGGGATTGGCCGTAATTCACAAAAAGCCAGGAAAAATATGCGATTAAGTGTAATTTTGTATATGTTGACGGTAGTTATAGTAAATGAATACAATTTTGTTTATTAAAAATACAAAACAATTATTTAAATAGCACAAATGATCAACGGTGAAAGATAAAAATCTGTATTACACTATTAGTACTATTACATTTAGTCTAAGTTTGGGTAGGGCTTCGGGTATGTAATAAACTAATAAAGCAACTCAAGATTAGGTTTTTAACACTATGATATGTATTTAAATTGGCAGAAAAACTCTTTCAAAAAGGATCCATGAACAAATATTTCCACCTAAAAAGTAGAAGTAGAAGTACATTTTTTAATGTAGTTGCAGTTGCAGATGAATGAAATTATCAACTTATTACTGAAAATAATTATGAATAAATCCTACTGTTGGTACACTGGTGAGGCAAATTTATCGTTCTTTGAACTATCATGATTCGTTGTTTACTCCTATAAGTGATTCTACTCGTGAAAATCACTGGAGTAAAAGTAATACAAGTTGGAGCAAATTCATTTTTTCACTCTATTTATGCATCTAATCTTGCCGTGAAATATGATAAATCATGAGCAAACAAACGAATACAAGTTTATTAATGTTAAAATCATTAGTAGGTATTTGTTTGAGTTACTTTGCCAACTAGTTCGATTTCAGCGAGTAGTTCTTTGCCTCACCAAAATTTGGAAAGAACGGCTCGTAGTTTTGTTCATCAGTGTTACCTCCAGTAATACCAATAGAACTCCTTGACAGCGACAGACGACACCCGGCAGCATTATTTTTGTTAGTTAGTCAGTTTACGTTCTTTGAGTTTTAAATTGCGAATGTGGAACTGCAATGCAGTAGCCAAATACTACTGTTACTACATGTCGTCAAGATGGGTGATAAGGTAAGTGAAGATTTAGCTGTAAAGGTAGTGATCAGTGTTATTGTAGGCTGTAAGTAACCCCTACAACTCCGTGAAGGAAGCGGCGTGCTTGAGTTATTAGGGTGATTGATGTTAGAAGGACATCCTAGGAAAAACAATTTTGTTTGACAAAATAACTTAGGCCTTGTCAATTTTGCCTACTTATCCTCTACTCAATAGATTGCCATGCATACATAGTGTAATCCATCTTACGTTCAAGTAAGGTTATCTGAATTTCAAAGTAGGTATGCCTAGCTCACAAACTTAACTTGGCTCGATTTTGTTGGGGTCATGTATACTCCATAATTACCGATTACAGGCCTAGCCTACTCTCCAAAGCCTGTACGACTCGAGGTTAAATCTCACTTTTGTACTCCTTACATTAAAACTTTGAAGGGGTCTGAGAACTTAATTTGCTAATTTTATACAAACATGTTATAACTCCTCTAGTATTTTGACTGCTCCAGCTTTAGTGAGTCTACTATAGACAAGTTAAGTTTGTGAGCTAGGCGTACCTACTTTGAAATTCAGATAACCTTTCTTAAACGTAAGATGGATTACGCTATGTATGCTTGGCAATCTATTGATTAGAGGATAAGAACCTGTAGGTAATTATGGAGTATACATGACCCCAACAAAATCGAGGTAAATTTACACTTTTCTTATAGATTTTGACCTGAAAAACAGGATAAAAGTATTCTTTTTCTGCGGAAAGACCGTTTTAATGGTGAAAATAGTAAAAAAAACTTGGACGGTTCCAATTTCTTCTGCTGACTAGTGGTTTGAGGGGAGGAACGTTCAAATTGCAACATGGAACTGTCTGCAAGAGATTTCCAATCTAAGAACTTGTTAATAAAGAAAACACATAAATACCGTTTGATCAATCATCATCCACTAGAGATAATCATAATATGTTCTTAAAATAACTATACGTCAGTAAATAACAACTTTTAAGATGAAAATTAACAGTACGAGATTAAATAAACGGTGTTAACGTCCATTTTGCTATTTTTTCTGCTTCGGAGCTGATTTTTCTACTTGGAGCAGGTTTGCCAACTCGAACCCTTGAATATTGCTCGACTGCACCTGTATTACCTAACCTAACCTAATTAGGAGTATAATAGGTACCAAAGTATACTTATATTCGGATTGTTGGTTGGTGTGCTTGCCACGGGTACTTATTAGGTTAACTAGCGTTGGGTTAGGTTAGGATTGTTAGGTTAGGTGTGGTTTGTTTTTGTTCGTTTTGCCATCCAGGTACGGTGGCACTTAACCTAACCCAAGCTAGTTAACCTAATAAGCACCCGTGGCAAGCCCACCAACAAACCATGCCAGTACTAAGTGTACGCTTTAATGTCACATACCGTACGAAGATGTAGCGTTTTTTATTAACCATTCATTTTCGGATCAAGCTTCTTCGCCAGCTCACTTCCTACAGGATGAGCTTACGCGCTCCGCGCTCACTTGCCTCCATGGTGACCTCGTTTGCTGTCACGTACCCTACGAAGATGTAGTGTTTTTTACTAACCATCGCGCTCACTTGCCTCCATGGTGACTTAGTTCGCTACGCTCATTTACTTTCAGAATGAGCTTGTTCACTTTGCTCACTCACCTCTCAACACTTAGTCACTTATAATGGGTAAGGGGTAAATAAAGCACAAAACATAACTTTTTATTAGATACATATTATCTACGACATTTCATTTATATATATTATATACTCTATGGACGTTTTCCTGATAGTCTGTAGAAACTAGAAACATTGAAAGTTGTGTTCTAATCTGTGGTTTGTAAGTATTGTCTGCTTGCATCGAAAATAATAATTTTAAGTAATATTTTCTATAATTAATAATGGTTCCCGTGCAAAATAAATGTTATTTCTGGATTCTAGAGGTAAATATCTTTAAGAAAAATGCAAATTTAACTCAATATAGTTGGGGTCATGTATACTCCATAAGAACCCTGTAATCAAATACCTACTTAATTTTATTGTTAGCTCAAGTAAACAATTCAGGGCTTAAATAAAGTAGTTTCCGGTCCGCCTCCACATATATGAAGACGTGAGTGATGCCAACTTTTTATTATCAACAATAACATAACATAACTAAACTTCTGTCATATTAACACCTCGCTTTGAGAGTAGTTTACATCTCACCTAACCTCAATTTATCGAATAAGAGTCGTGCCGACTGTACTGTTCTGAGTAGGCCTACCGTACCTCCGTAGCTCCTTAACCTATTAAGCCCCTTGTCAACCTGACCAACCAACCATGCCAGAAAGTATACTTGCTGATACGCAACTTGCAACTCGCAATACACAATGACAGTGAGTAAAATTGTTGATGGCAAGACTTATCGCCATATTGCGATATCGCTAGCAAACGAATATTTGCTTAACATAAGATAGAGAAAATATTGATGTTAGTCAAACTGTTAACATTACCCATTACGGAATACACACAGCATAAAGGTGGGAGAATTCTTTTACATACGTAGGGTGGTGGAAACTTTCAAATTAACTTACAGGAGAACATTAATTTTGTGACATTCAAATATCGCATGAAAATATCGAAGTTTTAACAATCGATATATATATCGAATAATTAAACTGTATTCTATTTTTAATAATCAGATGTTTTTAAACATTTTTAATTAAAATTGTTTATTTACATTTTAAAATAAAGTAAATAAAAATAGAAGTAGAAAGTGATTGTGAGTTTGTGAATTTTACATGTTTCTGTAAACATGTGTTTAATCCAATAGAAAAATGTGTTAGTTTTCTTCAAGACAAAGAACTAATAGGTCCTAATAATCCTAATAATCCTAATAGGTCCTAATAATAGATCCTAATAATCCAAATTGTGATGTGTGTGGAGGCAAAACAAAAAACACTAATACGTGGTGAAAATTCGGTCAAATTTTGATGCAAAAAAAAGGTCAATGACGAACACGATGTAAGAAAGAACGCTTTAGAAAACACTTTTTTCGAAAATGCCAAGTTTGGATTGATTAACATTCTAACTTTAGTTTAATTTTTTGTATACATGTTGTAAATTATGATTTTTTAATAAGAAAAACAAGCACATCAACATCTAAAACCAGCAGGAAAACTATCGCTGATTGGATGTCGTTTTGTAGAGAGCTACATCGACAGAAAATTTGAAGAATAAGAGTAATCGATATATCAACTGTTAAAACTTTTGATATTTTCATTCGATAGTATGGTAGCCCAGATCCGAAACTGCACCCGTTTAAACGTTTAGGTATTTTAGTTCAGAAAAGGTAATTTGTAACTTTTATTTATAGAATGGAACCAGACGAGAAATTCAATGATTTCAACGGTTCACCTACTTACCTCCAACAGCAAGTAGAAAGAAAACTGGACAGAGTGAGAGTGGGAGTGGCAGTTCTACAAGGTAAAATCCAATATAACAATCCGAATAAAAAAAAAGAAAGTTACAGTCCCCATCTAACCCCATCTAACATACGCTACCGACAGTGAGGTGCCTCCCTCCTATCTTAAGATTTAAATTATAAACCCTTTTTCCAGGCCTATTACAGTGTCAGGGGATATTTAGTTTGCCGGCAAGCTAAGTAGCCAAACAAAAATACCCTTGCTGCAGCAAACCTAATATTTAATACACAAGCAGATTTTGTGTCACGCTGAGATATCAGGATCCACTGTACCGATTGTTATGATTGAAGTATCTATGCGGAAATGTCTCAATGCGTAGGTCTGCAGAAAATCATTAAAATCTACATCGGCCCTCAGGCCCCAAAGGCCTTCAAAGTTGCAATGTTAATCTTATGCAGTGTCTCCAGTTCGGCCAGGGACAAATACCATACAAGTAGTTAAATATTATTGTATTGTAGGTAAAATTATTGCACGTTTGCAAAGACACCTAAAACTTACACTCAAACGTTAAAATAGACAAACATTCAATTTTTTTAAGTAGAACAGCTGTAAATTTCCAAACGAAATAAAGGTTCGAATAAATAAACAAATGCTTAACAAAACTCACGATATTTTACAAAGCCTATGTAGGGTATTTATAAAAATAAATGGCAAAGAATCCAACAAAAAATTGTATTTAGTACTTTTAAAATATGTTCTGAGAGCCTATTTATGTATTTTTAGAATTTAATTCATGAAGTAGTCAGTAATTAGTTCATCATTAGTAATCATTCAATTAATTAGTAGGTCATAATCATGTATAGTTTAGGCTGATCCCAAATTATTATACAATTTACCGTATCGTACGTGACCTATCGTACATGGTACAACGGGCTGAATTATCGTACAAAACGATAATAATCGTACAACTGGAGACACTGATCTTATGGAAGAACAGTAATCATTGAAATTGAGAATTTGATAGCTGTTGAAGGTAACAAAACACAGTACAGAAGAAAGATCAGCTGCTTCAGGCTAACTTTTGGAATGGCAACACAATTTAAAGTCACAACCGTATTTGCTTGAATTTGTGAGCAGCTGGATTTGCTAGTTTGTTATAATATTATAAAGAAGAGATGGTTTTTGTCTGTCTGTCTGATGTTCTGGGTGAACACAAAAACTACTGAACTGACTGGGCTGAAATTTTACATAAAGGTAGATCTTGAACCCATGCAACATATAGGCCTATTCACTTCCTTAAAATCCCCTCGGGGCTAAGCCCCGTGAACGTCCTAAGTTTCAATGCTTACATTTCAGAAGAAAGTAAACATTCAGAAACTGTAATGCGAACAGCTGTGGATACTTCCATTTGACAGCTTTAAAGAGCAGAAGCAAGAACAGCTGTTTCATGCTAACTTAATTGCAGATTGCATTGACTATATATTGGGTAAAGAAAAAACCTGTGCGAAGAACGGGTACATCAGCTAGTTCTCCATAAGATTCACATACTGTATTTAGAACTTTCAATATGTCAGTTACCGATTGACATATAGCAATTATTCAAAATGCTAAATTGTTAGCTATTTTAATGGTGTGCAATAAAGTTTCATTGGCTCTTGACAGTGGCGTAACTGATTTTTTGGGCCCCCCCCGCAAACTTATTTTTAGCCCCCATGTAGCATAATCGCACAGTTTCAAAGAATCAATTCGAGATGACCAGCGTGTTGGGCAACTTTTTTTTTATTTTTAAGTGTAAGTATTTTAACTTAAAACGTCATACCTTGTAATACTTTGACTAAAAGAACTACACCAAAACAATTATGTTTTTTGGAATATTTGAAAAAGTATACCGGTAACCTAAAAAAAAGTTTAAAGTGTGGGCGGCAAAATGAACATTGCTGTTTTTTTTTTTTAGACGACTTATACAGTGAAAAGCAGCATAACTAATTCAGAATGGCTAAAGTTATTAACATTTATCAAAATTAAGTTGAACTATTTCATCCCAAAATGGGGGCCTGCCAGAGCGCTTACCTCGGCTCGCGGGCCCAGCAGTTACGCCACTGGCTCTTGAACCAAAAGAGACACAGCCACTGGATGCCTTTAGTTGTCCTTGCTTTGTATATGTACTGCCCTCAAAAGTTTTATGGGCTTCTCTTGATGAAGTACCCAATAACTATTGGTATATCATTGCTGACCAGATATATAGTATTGAAAAATATTTTTCAGAATGGCCATTCTGGAAGAGCTAGTAAGCAGTTCAAGTGATCTTCAGCCATATCTTTCAGCCGTGGACCAACAAAAGACAGAGTTCAAGTGATCCCCAGCCAAATCTTTTGACCTGTGCAACAGAAGAAGTGTCTCCCCGTACCTGTTAGAGTTAGATTTAAAGGGCCGTTGAAGCCTTCACGATAAAATCATTGCATTAAACAATGTGTGCAATAAAGTGTTTTATCTTTAAATGTTTAGTATTTTTGAATATACCTATTTACATATAAAGTTGGAAGATCCAGTGATTTAGAATCTTGAAAATTTCATTGTATCTTTTGGTACGGTTGTGAAAAGTGATAACTTTTAATCCAGGTTAATTTTTTCAATTAACCGTTTTTAACGTAACTTAATAGGAATGCTTAATTTATTTACAGATGAAATATTTTTTGCAATATTATATATTAAATATATGAACAAACTATAAAATTTGAATAACCCCTCAAAATTTGTCCAGTTTAAAGATTATGTTTAACAGTTTAAAAATATTTTTTTACTGTTTTGGTCACTCAAGATCAAACCTGTAATGTGAAGACGAATATCTGGTGTAATTTTAAACTATGTAGAGTATAAGTGTTTCAAAAGCAACTTTACGGTGGGTTACCTTTATTAGTATAAAGTTTTAAATTTGGACCCATCTTAATGTGATATATAAATTTTTACTGAAACTTGGTGTATAAAATTGTTGGTGGACAGGTGATGTCGAGTTGAATTTGTCTGTGCAATATTTCCCGGTGATTTAACCTTTCTCAAGTGATGTATACCATTACAGACATTTAATTTTGCACAAGAAATAAGCTGTTCACTGTTTTTCTTTACACAGAAAAAATACAAACTTACCTGACAGGTATTTTGGTTAATATTTCACTCAAATTTGTGTAACAAATATAACACAAATGTTATGTGTTGACTTATTATGCTGCGTGTTATTTACAATAAAATGGTTATATTAATACAAATTTGGGTAAGTATTTTAACACAGTATTTCTGTGTTGCTTAATCATAGAGTAATTTTTTTCACACACAAAAATGTGTTAAACATTTAACACGGAAGAAATATGTGTTACCGAGTGATACAAGGAATTGTGATGGTTTCCAACTCAGGTAAGTGGGTGAACTTCAACACAAGCAGCTGAGTGTTATTTCGACACAAGAGTGTGTGAGGTCTTACTGGGACATCTTGGTATTAAATTTGGGTCGAATTAACACGATTATTTTTTACAGTGCGAAGGTTAATTTCAAATATAGTTTGGTCAAAAAAAAATTAACAGAGTTTAGCACTCATTAATTTGTTGTTTCTTAAATAAAACTTAAATCATCTCAAATGATTAAATGTTCTCAAATGTTCGGGATAGTTCGCCTCACCATAATTCGTGTTCACCTGTGCTGTTTTTGTCGGGTTTTGGCACAAATCAAAGGAGACGAGCGGAAGTGAATGGGCGAGCATGGTATTGCATTGGTATTGGGCGAGCGTGTACTTGATTAGTTTGTTGTACACATTTGGTTGATTTGGTGCAAGACTCGTTCCAAACATCGAGAGAATCATTCGGCGATAGTGTACTGATACAAAATATTTCGTGCAGCTCCCACACTTCTTGCGACTACCGAACATTTGTAGTTAGGCCAAATGATCAAGCATATTTGCGAGAAGTGTGGGACAGCCTTTATTGATTAGGCCTAACACAAATTATTTTAATTTACCTTCAACCTAACGAGTTTGCTGCACCCATATGTTTAAACATTAGTTTTATAGGCAAACAAATATTTAAATAACAGCAAATAAATTTTAAATCAGCAAAAGAAAATAAACTTTTTTAAGAGTAAAAAATAGCTAATTCTACAAGAACAAATGTTCCAAATATACTGCTTACAATAGTGACACAGTTCAATGGCTTGTGTTGACCATTCCATTTGAAAAAAACCAAGAAACCTAATGTAATAATTTAGTACCTATTTGTTAAGACATAATTTAAAATACAATACTCAAAAACATAAATGATATATTGTCAATTTTGGTTAGAATACCATCCTCGTGTTTATAAAGACTACCATAAAAACTTATTACCATACGTTCACCCAGTAAAATATATTTAATATACCGAGTAGCCAAATGTTTTCCGCAGGGATATTATTATGACAGATAGTATTGTTAACTTCCCCTCCAACGCTGATCATCCCACTTGTTTTAGAAATATAAATTGCTATTGAAATATTCAGTCTCTTAGAGGTAATAAAGTTTAAATTCATTTGCCTGATAAAAAATTAATACTAAAGTGATCAGGCCTACTTTATAACATTTTCACGTGATTTTGTATAGCAAGTTAATGAAATTGTATTACTTTACTTACTAGCAAAGGAAGTAGCTTAAATAAAACTCAAATTATTGATAAAATTACAAATTTTATTGAATACCTTATATGAATAGAAAAGTAATATAAAAAAACACTGCATTCTACTGTTGTTTTAATTGATTAAATTTTATGTCATAAATTGCTAACTTTATTATTTTCAAAGCGCCCTCCAGTTCATCCAGGAAACTTTTTCTGCACTGCCACTAAAATCAAAAACCAAAACAGATGTTAAAACTTATGTTAAATAGATTTAATGCAACATAACAAGCAAAATTAATACACTTGCTTTAGGCGACAGGTATATGTGTCTCTAGTACGAGGCACCATCGCAAACAATTCTTCATATTAACAAATCTGTAAGCAAGTATTCAAATTCAATTATTTCTTTACAAGTTAATAACTATCACACTGTACATTCGGTAAACCGTGCTACACGCATGGATGAAATGGGAATTAGCCTATATTTAAATTAATCTATATATAGTTAAATATTTTCATGCATCATTGCATTCTGGGCGTGACCAAAAGCTTCCGAAACCTCTTAAATGCTCAGAAGTCGTATTCCAGATAACTAAGTAACTTATCCATAATTTCATTAAGAATAACTGAATTGGTTACCTATTTTATTTTCATGCAAGTACATTTGCCATTGGGGTGTGGTCGAGCTAAAGGAAACTTTTAGCACGAGAGTTCAATATTCCCTATACGTAGTTCCCACTGACTTGTCAGAACGAGGGGCGGATCCAGGGAGTCACACTGGTGGGGGGGGGAATGCCAGGGGTTAGGGGGGTTATGGAATCCCCCCCCCGGGGTAGGGGGTCTGGGAGTCCACCCCCGGAAATTTGTTAAAAACTTCATATCAATAATTTTATCAGCTGACAAAATAGCCGAACGCGCTTTATAGACCAAAGTGTGAGTTATCGGCCTAAAAAGACGACTGTATTGAATTCATGGACCAAAATCAGCTATTTGACCTGTTTTTCGGATTAAAAATGGCAATTTTACCACATTTCATGTTCGCTGTAACTTTTAAACCGTAAACGACAAGTGAACATAGTTTATCGGCCAAAAAAACCGCAACAGTTTATATCCAAAACGCAATTTAAAGGCCAACATGCCAGCGGAAGTCTCAAAGTATGTTATCGTTGAAAACAAAGATTTTACCTAAACTAAGATCGAAACAAATTTGATCGGCCGAGATACGGCGATTTTAAACGATTTTAAGGGACACCCCCGAGACACATATTACCAGCCTAAAATAGCAGTGCTTCCCGAAAGGTGGTCTGCGGACCCCCAGGCCCCAAGACAGAATGTTTTCATTCTTTCTGTAACGGAATATGTAAAATCCCAAAACTTTCTGCAAGCCTAAAGCGATTTTTCATGCGCCAACCGCAACCATTGGAATCATATTATAAAGCCCCTTGTAAAAAACTAATAAGTACGAAAATTATTTAAATAAATCATCTTATTGGAAAACTCCAAATTTTGGCAATCCAAAAGAAAAGTAATTTAATAGCAAAAATTACAACAATAGCCTGATTAGCTTGAACATATTCAACTAATATCTATAATAATAACAATAATATTAATCAGCTAGTACAGTATAATCAACCAATGTCTAAAATACGCACTTACTTCTAAATTAATTTATAGACTGAGATTCAAGGTCTGTAGGCATAATTTGTTGTATTAAAACAAACATTTTTTTTAATAACATATTTGGAAACACAGTTAGTCAACTTGGAGTCCCTTACAACCAAATAATTAATATTTATTTAGTACTTAAGTACTTTCATCTATGTTAGGTATTTTCGTCAAGGACCCTGCATTGGAAATAATTTTTCGTCATACTATGCGGGAACACATGACTTTCGATACTAAAATGCGGCTGGAAACTTGCTGTTTTCATTTAAAATAACATATGTTCCTTTGTTGTCTTTTCCAATCACTTCTTTTCCGATCACTAAAATTAGCTACATGTTAATCTTATGGTGAAAGCCTAGTTTTGCCGTACAGTTCTTTTCCGATCAGTTTTAGAAGTTACAAACGCGACGCAACAGCTGACTTTCATTGTTGTCAAATCATTGGCCACAGTTAACCTCTTATTGATGTTACACGTGTGAAGCACATTATGGCATTGTGTTTTTGTCATTTATAAAATAATGTAACAATGAAAATTGCACCATAAATATCAATTTGAATTTTGATAAAAAATAGCTTCGAAGAAATCTTTTTAAAGCTAAGTAGCCTAGGCTTATGGTTTTTGTTTCATAAAATATGTAAACAGCCTATAGTAAAATAATAATCAGGCCTATGTGTTTTTTGAGTAAAATAAACCTTGATTCTAGAGTAAAATTATTTCTTGGTTTGTAATTAAATGACTTTTTTGTAGTATGACGAAAAGTATCGTTCAATACTCGTCCAAAAAGCTCTTTGCCAGTGCTTGATCTAAATTCCGTGCTCGACTTCGTCTCGCACGTTGACACGATCTCGCACTGGCAAAGAGCGCTTTTCCAGACTAGTAACGAAATATACTATTCCAATAATTTTGCTCGTAGCAGACTTGCATTTAACAGACAATGCCTGGTGATGCATCGCGTAATAGGGTTTTTAATTTTTTTATATAATATTTCTAAACAAACCAAGCAAAAGACGGCTCAATTGGATGGTTGGTAGAATCAAAAACAGACAATGTAACGTCACTGATTGGAGCCGCACGATCATATGATATATCCGAGCGATGCATTGCATAGTAGTTGAACTATGAATATCCCGATTCTCTTTAAATATCGTATCGATTAAATACGTACTGCCGTATCGTATGGCTTGCATAGTGGGATGTGCTGCTGCAAGTCAGAAATATTTAATTACTTAAACTCCCAGATAATCCTGGGTTGCAGTAGAAAAAATTGTTGAATCGGACGGCAAATGAATCGCCCAAAACCAGTATTGTAAGATAATCCTTCTCCTCCGGGACCCTGGATTAACACAACCCAGAAACCCGCTAGTCATAGTCCACACTAAACAATCTGTCCCTGCCACCTTTCCAAAATTGAAATTAATGTTCACAGCAGTTAATCAATACATGAAAATACAATTGTACCAGTCAAAAAACATATCCACCTTCACAAATAAATTTGTTTGAGGAAACTCCAAATGAAAAATATTTTTGGCCAAAACCGGCCAAGTGCAGAATGTATTAGCTATTAGTAATGTATGTCTGATGCAGCCAAAAAATTACTACCTGTTTTACGATCAAAATATAAATAAACGGTATCAGGAAACTGACACATACTTTCTCCCTTTTAGCCCAACTTTAATGAATAAATTACTTTTTATTTACTAAATATAGAATACAAAGCACGGTCGAATGTA
This sequence comes from Allygus modestus, assembly GCA_963675035.1. NCBI lineage: Eukaryota > Metazoa > Arthropoda > Insecta > Hemiptera > Cicadellidae > Allygus > Allygus modestus. Next base: position 227,859,260 of record OY776111.1, read on the forward strand.
CAGAAAATCTTGTTAACAAGTTGTTTTAAAAACATTCACCCAAATCCCTGCTTTGGAGGCACGACAGAATCCATTGCTACACTCGTGGTTTTAAGAGGGGAAATGCCCCCTATTCCCCCCCAGGGTTATTAAGGGGCACCATATTTCGAATTTCCTCTGTTGGTCAATGCTAACTTGACAAGCATATCAAGTTTGAATTAAATTTATCAGTAAATAAGGGAGAAATAATAATTTTTGTATTCCCCATAAGAATAACATTGGACAACGTACTGCGTTTACCGCAAAATGAAAATTTCAATTTTCTCCGAAACCAGCAATCGTAGAATAGTAATTCAAAATACTAAATTATTAAGTTTTTTGAGCTCTTTTTAATGGTGAATAGTAATATTTATTTATATTTATTTCTTTTTATGAAAAATCCAAAAAACTGAATTTTTGATGTTTTAAGTCCTGTAATTTCTGAACCTGAATTTTTACAGGAATGCGGTTGGTGTCATTTTGTTTGAAAACATAAGTTCTACAAACGACTAAAGTTTAATCAAAATCGTTAGAGCCGTTTTTGAGAAATTTTGATTTTACATGTTTTTTGGTGGTTTTTGGGGGATAATTACCCTTAAAAATCAAAAATTCAAAAAAATGAAAAAAACGCCTGGAGATATCGTGGATTAGTACCTACATACCAAATTTCATCAAAATCGGCCCATTGGTTAGGGCTCTAGCTCTGTACACATCCACACAGACACACACACACACACACACACACACACACACACACACACGGACACACGGACACACACACACACACACACACACACACACACACAGACAGACATCTCGTAAAAACCACTTTTTTGGGTTCAGGGAGCACCAAAACGAATATTTCCACTAACAACTCAAATTCGAAAATTTTTACGAAAACAATACTTTCTCCATGTACTATGTATAAGGGGAGAAAGTAAAAAGAATTAAAAATTGCTAAACTTAATCACAATGCACTAAAAATTGAACAATCCTCCAATAAATGTGTGGCAGCATGGAATCTTATTAAAAACTCAAGTCAGATTGAATCAAAAAATAATTCCTGTCCTATTTCACTGCAATGTTTAAATAACTATTTCATGGATTCCATCAAACAAACTTTTTCCAGTATACCAAAACCTTCAAATAATTCAGCTCAGTTAATTCAAAATCAAAACAAAACATGTATGAATTTTGTGTGGAGAAATATTTCTTCAGAGGAAGTGTTTCAATTATAAAAACATGAAAAATTCCAAAAGTTTTGATATATATGACATGTCAAATAGCTTTGCAAAGACAACTATTTTTGCTTATTTAGAACCTCTAACTTTTTGTTTTTCAATGTGTTTGCAGCAGGGCTACTTTCCTGATGAACTAAAACTGAGTAAAGTCATTCCTGTTTATAAGAGTGGGGATAGCTCGGATCCTAGTAGTTATCGCCCAATCTCGTTAATCCCTGTTCTTGCAAAGATTTTTGAATACATCATCTTCCACCAAGTATATGAGTATTTTGAAAAAAATAAATTGTTTAGTAACTTCCAATTTGGGTTCCGCAAAGGCAAATCTACAATAGATGCAGTTGATACAATAGTAAATCAAATTTTATCCAGTTTTGAAAATAACTCCTTTGCTTGGGCCACATTTTGTGACCTAAGCAAGGCATCTGAATGTGTATCTCATAGAATTCATCTTGAAAAATTAAAGTTTTACGGGATTGGCGGGAGTGAGCTGAATTTGTTTGTGAGCTATCTTCAAAACCGAAGTCAGTCTGTTTATGTTAATGGTGATTGGTCCAGAACTACAGTAGAACTCCAATTATCCAAATTAATTGGGGATCGGGCCAATTCGGATATGCAGAAATTCGGATAATCAGGTATACCTCGGGAATTAAGCAAAAAACATCACCATACATAAAAAATCAGAATTTTATCGACAAAGTTATTATAAATGTAGTGAACAGAAAGTGAGCAAACTGTATCAAGAATATACATCATAAAAATTAAATTACACGAGTTAAATTGAATACAGTATATACAGTTGCTCTTTTCAATAGGCCTACATACTGTACGTATTTCACTGTTCAATGTTGGTTATTTCACTTGAACATCTCGAGCAAAGTGAGTTTATCACTTAGCGAACGGACAACACGTTTACGTTTTGTACTCATTTTGAACGATAATCTTGGTGAAAGAACAGTAGCGACTGATGATGAGCAGGGCGGGAAGAGGGTAAGACTCATTGTTCCCTGCGAAAATATCGTCCGGAAGGTAACAGCGCAGGCTTTTATTTTAGCGCTCACGGCGCATTATCGCTACACGCGCTCCCGCTGTTATTTTCTTGATTTTTATATTTCTATTATTTCACTCAAAATCGATTCGGATAATTGGATATTCGGATAATTGGGGTTCGGATAATTGGATTTCTACTGTACAGAGATTACGTGTGGCATCCCTCAGGGGTCGATTCTTGGTCCCTTACTTTTTCTTATTTCTATTAACGATTTACCTGCAAACCTAAATGCCTTTACATATATGTACGCAGATGACAGTTTTCTTGGAATTCAGATGTTTTTGAGCTCAAAAAGGTAGCTGAATCCACTCTGGAAGAAGCAGCCAATTGGTTCCATGCAAATAATTTATTTTTAAACGATACAAAAACACAACCAGTCATTTTTACTTTTAACCCTTTGCGATCGGAAGGCCAGCACGAGTGGCCACAACGCAGTCGGCAGCCAGTCGGAATTCTTTCCGTACTAACTTGGTTCCGACGGTCGGGCGGCCAGCTGTACTGGCCACGTCCCACTACGCGTCACCTCGGCATTTATCATGGCGGCTCGCTCCCCGCAGCTCGGAATTATTTTCACTGAAAACCTTCAATGTTAGCATAGGGGATTTAAATTTTAATAAAATGTCTCTCAATTCGTCTTATCTTTAACGATTGTTCATTATTACTTAGTTAAATATACGGGGGGGAAAAAAACATAACCCCATTCTTACTAATAAATGTTTATACGGGATAAAACAATTTTATTTTAGGCCTAATTATAATATAAGTGTAGGCCTATACGTAAACGTACAAGTGTTCTTATAATCATGTACATTAAAACTTGAAACTTAATTAAAAATACAAATAAACACAACTCTCTCGAGAAAATCACCAAAACACAGTTAAAATCAAATAAAACTGAACCAAAACAATGATGATTATGACAGCACTTGGGCCAGAAAAACAGGTGTTTATTTTAGTTGTTTACACCACAATTCTGACGATATAATGTTGCAAGCCTGCTGATCGTTTAGTTTAACAATTCCTCACTAGGTTGCAGCACTCTACAGGCATTATACCACAGTTGGAATATTAAAAACGAAATCATTGTTGTCGGCCAGTCCTGCTGGACGCCCGAGCGTTCGTTGGATTTCATGTTGGCCAGCACCGCTGGCCATCCGATCGCAAAGGACAACTGCTGTGGAAAAAAATCCGACTTCCGCGCGCTAATGGCGGCGGCCAGTAGAGCTGGCCGCGCGACCGCTGAAGAATAGCGGAAAATATGCATTCCGATCGCAAAGGGTTAAAAAACTGCCTCCTGGTATTCATAAAAAAACAGTAATTGTGAAGTACTTGGGGATAACTCTTGATTTGACTCTAAACTGGGGCCCTCACGTTTATCTCGTAACAAGAAGAATCTCCCGGGTTTCTTTTTTGTTGAAGAGATTATTAAATGTGGTTCCATTAAAATATGTCATCACTTCATACTACGCATTTTTTCAATCAATTATCAGATACGGGCTTATTTTTTGTGGAAATTCATCTAAAACGCACAATATCCTTTTGATTCAGAAAAAAGTTGTTAGAATACTCACAAACTCATCATGGAAAGCTCACTGGAAATCTCTATTTAAAGATCTGAAGATTCTGTCTGTCTACAACTTATACATTTTTGATGTAATTTTATAAATCTTTAAAAATCTGAGTAGTTTTAATTCAAGAAATAATACTCACTCCTACTACAAACAAAATCAGTCAAAAATTGATGTACCTTATCGATGAATGTCCAAAACTCAGTCTAGCCATGTCATTATAGGAATTAAACTGTATAACAAATTACCACAATCTGCTCTTGACATTCCATTTAATTCATTTAAGAAAATACTATTTGAATGGCTACTTTCAACCCCATTTTACTCTGTTGATGAATCTTTAGAGCTAAATAGTAGAGACGTTTCGTTTAGACGTGACAACGAGAGCTCCGTGCCGAGATGTTCTTACCGAGATGTTGTTAGCGAAATATTTCGTTTAGACGCGGCAACGAGAGGAACTTACCGAGATGTTTTTTAGCGGAATGTTTCGTTTAGACGAGGCAGCTATTCTCGTACTGGGCAATCGAAATTGTTAGCGTGATGTTTTGTTAACTAAATATGTCGCCGATCAATATAATTATTTTTAAAGAGATTTTTGCATTCTATATTCTGTTATATTTGAGCAATCGACATCTGTACCGAGATGTTTTAACAAATTGCTACATTTGGGAGTTATTAAATAAAACAATGCATTGCTTACGATGAAAATCACTGCATCATGCACGTGCATTTTCACGTATCATGCATAGATACGTGAAAATTAAAAAATAAAATAAATAAAATCTAATACGTAAATTAATAATGGAGAGTAGAAACAAATGTTAATCATTATTAAATATAGGCAAGCATAATTATACTTTTAATGCTCACAGAATTTAAGAACGTTTTAGGCAGCAGTATAATTCTGCTACTTTCCCACTTTTTATACTATATACAGTAGAACTCCAATTATCCGAATTAATTGGGGATCGGGCCAATTCGGATATGCAGAAATTCGGATAATCAGGTATACCTCGGGAATTAAGCAAAAAACATCACCATACATAAAAAATCAAAATTTTATCGACAACGTTATTATAAATGTAGTGAACAGAAAGTGAGCGAACTGTATCAAGAATATACGTCATAAAAATTAAATTACAGGAGTTAAATTGAATACAGTATATACAGTTGCTCTTTTCAATAGGCCTACATACTGTACGTATTTCACTGTTCAATGTTGGTTATTTCACTTGAACATCTCGAGCAAAGTGAGTTTATCACTTAGCGAAAGGACAACACGTTTACGTTTTGTACTCATTTCGAACGATAATCTCGGTGAAAGAACAGTAGCGACTGACGATGAGCAGGGCGGGAAGGGGGTATGACTCATTGTTCCCTGCGAAAATATCAGCCGGAAGGTAACAGCGCAGGCTTTTATTTTAGCGCTCACGGCGCATTATCGCTACACGCGCTTCCGCTGTTGCTTTCTTGATTTTAATATTTCTATTATTTCACTCAAAATCGATTCGGATAATTGGATATTCGGTTAATTGGGGTTCGGATAATTGGATTTCTACTGTACTCTCATTTCAACATTTGTTATTACTTATAAAATTGTAAATGAAAGATGTTTTTAGAATTATTATGTAGAAATAAAATATAAGACGTTGCCAAAACTATAACACACGATTAAAATAAAATAAAAACAAATATTTGATCGAATCATTAATTAATTTAAACTTAATAATAATTAAATTAATTTGTTTACACACGATATAGGATATAAGGAAAACATTGCCCATTGAAATTGAACTCCCAATAAAGCCAGTATAAAGAGCCTATATTTTACAACATTAAGAACTTTTTTGGTAATTTTCTCCTATATAGAGTTTAATAATATGATACATAAAAACAAATATGAGAACAAAATTAATAAACGGTATCAGGAAACTGACACATACTTTCTCCCTTTTAGCCCAACTTTAATGAATAAATTACATTTATTTACTAAATATAGAATACAAAGCACGGTCGAATGTACAGAAAATCTTGTAAACAAGTTGTTTTAAAAAACATCCACCCAAATCCCTGCTTGGAGGCACTACAGAATCCATTGCTACACTCGTGGTTTTAAGAGGGGAAATGCCCCCTATTGCCCCCCCAGGGTTATTAAGGGGCAAAATATATCGAATTACCTCTGTTGTCAATGCTAAATTGACAAGCATATCAAGTTTGAATGAAATTGATCAGTAAATAAGAGAGAAATAGTAATTTTTGTATTCCCCATAAGAATAACATTGGACAACGTACTGCGTTTACCGCTAAATGAAAATTTCAATTTTCTCCGAAACCAGCAATCGTAGAATAGTAATTCAAAATACTAAATTATTTAGTTTTTTGAGCTCTTTTTAATGGTGAATAGTAATATTTTTTTATATTTATGTCTTTTTCATTTATGACATCCTTGAAACAAAAATCGACGTAAGATTAGGAAGTTAGCATTAGCGGCTGAAGAGGGCCCAAGCGCCCTAAAGCAGCCATAGTGGGCCAGGGACTTTCCCGCTCACTGGAACCTCACGAAACAACAACAACAGTTGTGAAAACGGGAGGGGGAAACAGCAAGGGACAGACGTGTTTACACGTCACGCTGCGCCGCGCCACGCCGGCTAGGATCCAACAATGTATTGCTACTGCTACCGGTTTTCCCGGTCGCCGGACACCCTGTTAATCCATTTCATTTGTATTTTTATGTACATTTGTGAGGCCTGAAAATACTTAGTGAATAGACCGCGCCACGCCGGCTAGGATCCAACAATGTATTGCTACTGCTACCGGTTTTCCCGGTCGCCGGACACCCTGTTAATCCATTTCATTTGTATTTTTATGTACATTTGTGAGGCCTGAAAATATTTAGTGAATAGACGTTTATATTGACGTGGGGTGAAATAATAAAGGTATATCTAAAAACAACTAATTACGGGTGGCTTATTTGCAAAAAATGTATTTAGTGCCTGATAAAAATGCGATCCACATCTATAACGGGTTTATCCTCTCGCCGCGCGCAGGCAGCAGACGATTTTGCTTAACGAATGCAACAATCGAGAGTAAACATCTCGATTATACAAACCTCTCGCTAAGCAATCGACACAATCGATAAGCGGAACCTCTCGAGAAGGAACATTTAGATTGTTTTAACTTCTCGCAATCGCGCAGGTCAGGTGACAATTTCATTAAAAATTAAAAATAAGACAAAAATCCAGACTTATCTGGTCCAGAGTGGCCAGACTTAAAATAAAACAATGAGACAATTACAGAAAACATATTTAAACACACAAAAAAGCGTATTTAAAGGATTTTTAACATTTTAGCTTGGCGGTGCATTCACATGCATTTTTGTAAAAAACTCAAACATTTCTTGACCGAATTTGCTGGGAAAGGTATTAACAGCTGGGGGAAAGGTGCCCCCAGCTATCCAATCCCAACCCAGCACTTAAAAATTGGCCTGAGGCCAATTGGACTTTAAGTTCCCTGGGGTAACTTAAATTACAGAAATAGCAAAACTTAAAATGCCTCATTATTTTCTTATCTATAAAGTAAATTAAATGAAACTTGCAGGGAACATGTATGAGCATTAATTACAACTAAAAGTGACCAAACTTGGCACTGGGAAAGTCCCAGAAGCCCACTTATTCAACATAATCAATTGAGTCATAATGGCCTAACTTAACAAGTCACAAAAACACATTTACACTGAACCAAAATGAATGATTGACCTCGCCAAGGTGTAGGCCAACCCAAAAACACAAAATAAAGTTATTTGGAGGCCTTAGGCCTAATATTACAAAAACAGTGGACAAAATTCATTTTGTATAGACTCCTCAAACAGCAGTTTTCAAAGTCTCATATCTTGGGTAATTTCTATACTAGGACCTCGGGAGTGGTCTTAAACTAAACACAGCAATCGTTACTACAAAACAATGACAAAATATTTGGTCTGACCAAACCGGCCGTAGGCCATTGAAAACAGAGAAAACGCTCGGAGTCCAACTGAGTTGAAACACTGAAAAGGTGATCAATCATGAACCCAAAGCACAGAAGGTGCATAATCCTTTGCTTTAAACACAGGGCAACACTGTGAACCCATAGCCTATTTCTGGCTGAAAGCAATACAAAGTAGTCGCTACTCGGTACTAGTCTGTACTAGTATCGGGTATAATCGGTACTGGAAAGTAATCGTTTAGTCCATCTTTAAACTTAAAAATAAATAACAAAAATAAACTCTAAACCGTCTATGGACAACAAATATCGGGCAGCTGAATCACAACACTTACGCTAATCACAGTTCATCATCAACAGGAGTTGTAGTCCGCCGCGGCACGGTGTAGAGGGCCGGCCTGGATTGCATGGGTAGGCGGAAGACGAAGAAGGCGTCACATTCATGGACCCTGTAATGTAACACCAATTCCTAATTTCTATGTACATTGATTTATTCTCAGTAGCTCAAAAGCTCTAAGTTCATGTGTTGTTTTGGAAAAGCTTTAACCCTTTGAGGTCGATTAAATTAAATCACCCAGACCCCCTGAGACGAAATTAATTTTGGTTATTTTGTATAGATTTTACTATTGTTACATTTAATTACCCAAATTAATTTTAAAATGCATTTATGAGGGTTTATTTTTAAGGCACTTTGATTACATACTGTATATTGATGAAATAAAAATAAAAATGTATACCTGTTTTATTTTTTCTTCCATATATTTTTAGTACATATGTACTATATGTGACAGATTACGAGAGTAAAAACCCATTTATATTTATTTGTAAGTAAAATGACACACACAAAAAACATTCAAAAATATCGTCATCCCTAATTTTATTAGTCATAATTATAACTAAACAAAAGAGTAAACATAACCTAAACAATCAGACCTTGCAGATGACACAAGACAGTATAGTTCATGGAGTAATAACATTTATTTCAGAACAAAATAATCCATGGAGTAGATAAAATAAACGTTACAAGTAATAAGGAATATATAAGAAGCAAATAGACATAAAATCATTACATTATATTTAGTTTTAGCGCACTTCATACGGGCTAAACGTCACGGCGAGTATAGGTCGCCATTCGAGCGTTCGGGAAAATGGCGCGCGGCGACCTATACTCGCCATTCGACCGCAAAGGGTTAATTATGCCAAAGTTCACTTTAATTTGCTGATATACCCATCCAGAGTTAATTTGCCCAGTGCTTAACATAAATTTAAAATACTGAAAATAATAAAAAATATTTATAACAGGAACAAATTTATATTTATATTTTTAAGACTGAAGCTTAATGAAAATGGTTGTGAACTAATTAAGTAGACTAGATAAAATAAACAGCCTGGTAGGAAAACATCTAAACAACAAATTATAAAATAATTAAGATGTATTGCTGGATGAATCTTTCAGTTATTCACAACATTTACTACAACATTTTTTATCCAAAATTAATAAGAAGCATTTTAAAACAAGGGGGCACATCTGAGCTAAATGTAGATACCAGAACATTTAAATTTTAATATGCGTAAGGAAAATTATTCACCAAAATGCAGGCTAACTACACCTAAACCGGAAACCAAAATTGGCCAAAGTTTTGTGAAAAATGATCTGTGGGCTCAGTTTATTGACAGAATTGGTCCAAACTTTCTGAAAAACAGGAGCTTAGGCCCCTGCAACTAAATAATAAGCCACAGTTCATTTAAATCATCTCCTTTGGGACTCAGCCCAAGAATCCCCTATGCAAGAAAGTAAACTATCCTAAAACATGTTCTACGCCAAGAAAATCAAAGTTAAAAGTGGGGTAAGGCAGTTTACCCATAGTTGAGGGACATTGACAGGAAACATAATTTACCAAAACCCCAGCTTGAAACCCACCCTATTACTTGAACTTAGCCTACAAAACCGTACAAAACATAATTGAGAACACTGAATGAATGATAACTTTCAGAGTATTGCAGAAAACTTAATTAAATGTTTAGCGGTCTCCTAAGAAGCGGTAGGTCTCCTAGTGGTAGGGAAATGTAATTTGGAATGTATACAACAGTAATATAACACAAGAAATTAGTTGCGGGGTCATAAACCAAAGTTGTTTGCCGGCAAAGATGCCTTGATAGCCAAATCTTGAAACATTTGAGACTTTGTTTTATGGCCCAAGGGCTCTGAATAAGAAAGGAAACATTAATTAAACCTTCGGAAGTTCAGAAGGAACTTTAAAATCCAGAAATGCTTTTACAACGAATGAAAACTGAAATGAATATGTGCTCTCAGAGGTTATATTTACTTCTGCCGCTAAGGTTAGGTGATCACTTTTTCGTCTACAACATTTAGAGGTTGTGACGTCACGACAATATGAAACGGAACGACCAGAACCACCGAATCATCAACCGACCAACCGATTGTTTTATCGAATGAATCGTTGCTCACTGCCTGATGTATTGAAACTTTCGGATAAAGCGGCAGGCCTCGGTAGCCCAGTGGATACGGCGTCAGATGCACGATCGTGCGGTCCCGTGTTCAAATCTTACTTTTGATGTTTACTTTTTGAAATCTGAAATGTGTTTTAAAGATTACTTTGATTTGTTCGGGGTTAAATCTCACTTTTTTTGTTAACTTTTTTAGGTTTGACTTTTATTTACTTATACTAATCCCTTTATTTGTAATTATGTTGCACAACGAACAGCCACCATACAGCGCTCTGCGGAGTTAGGTTAAGTTAGGTTACTATAATTTTGTCGTGAACTGCAACCTAGTTGTTTGTTCACGTACATCCATTTTTAGATCCATTTAACAGCCACCATACAGCGCTCTGCGGAGTTAGGTTAAGTTAGGTTACTATAATTTTGTCGTGAACTGCAACCTAGTTGTTTGTTCACGTACATCAATTTTTAGATCCAATTTAACACTGTATCCACAACTTTTGATTTACCTTATATCTGCTTGAATTTTAATCGAATCACCATTTATGCTTTTCCACCACAAAACAATAACAATCGTAGTTGAAAGTTCATTCAATAAAACAAACAAACAATCGGTTGATGATTCGGTGGTTCTGGTCGTGACGTCACAACCTCTAAATGTTGTAGACGAAAAAGTGCTCACCCTAAGGTTAAGACTTGGACATTGCTATCTACTTGACTTATTAAATGGCAAGCTTACTTGCTCTTGTGTTAAATGAGATATTCAACAATATAGTCTAGTTTGACGTTTGTAGACCTTAACACATCAATAGGTATCATGTTGAACTAGCAAGGCTTCAAACTTTTGTTTGGCTAAAAATTAACAGGTAAGTTAGTTAAAAGATCCAAGCCTCCTAACAATAAGCCTAAAGACATCTCTAAGGCTATTGTTATTAGTTAGAACGTTTAATAAGTGTTATTTGCTACTTACCGTAATATTGAACAGTTTATTACAACACATTCAATCGGCAACGGCATCCATCTCGACATCTTCACATTCACAATTACAGTAATTAATTATCATTCTCAAATCGGTTTTTACCGAGTTTTCTCCGAAGTTAATCACTACGGCACAGGCAGGGAGGCAGGTAAAAGTAAGGCAGTGGCTACGTACACGTCCGACGTGAGCCGCTACTGTTCACGTCCGTTCCAAATTATGCACCGTACGTTACTTTTCCTGTGATTTTTAAAACAAATTGAGAGCCAGAAAACCTCCTAACCTAACCTAACGTAATCTAACCTATCCCAACCTAACGAAACATAACGTAACGTAACCTAACCCAACATAACCTAAGCGGTAGCGAAGTGAATTTGCCCTTATATTGGACGTGTACGCAGTCACTTCGTAAAAGGCACACAGATTTTTTGAGATATGTTCTGGGAGAATTGACAGTAGTACAAAAACAAATTCATATATATGAATATGAATAATTAAAAATCGGCCCTTCTATACTCTTACTGTGTTTTAATTGCAAAATATGATGTAGAGGTGGGCGTTATTTAACATAATAGGATAAATAACACTATTACTGAAGTGTCACCTATTACCTTGGTAATAGGTTACTGAAAATACCCTATTATTTGTTTAACGTCTTCTGAACTGTTTGAACGAGCGAGTGAAATAACTATCCAGCTGAGAAGTTGAGATGAGTGTCTTGGTGTCTTCCTATTAACAGCGATCATCACGGAATAATAGTACTAGTCTGTCTGGCTTACTATTACGGCGAGAAATATTTAAATAAAGTTATCACGGGTGTAACGAGTGTATTACCACAAAGCTAAGGAACGTTCCTGAATATTATTGCAAAGTAACGGTATTTCCCATCTCTAATATGATGTACCGTATTTAATCAATAAAGCCGCCATATTAGTTGTTGGTTATGTATCAACCCTAACACTGTAGTTTATGTAGATTTCCAAGGGAGTATGCAACTGTTAAGATGATACCTAGGGCTGTTTTGTTGATATATCAACATCTAAACAAATATCAGCACGAGTAGGTAAGTTTCAATACAAATATCAAAAATCGGCCCGCAATTATACCTATATATATATATATATATATATATATATATCTATATATGTGTCCGTGAATGCGATAACTTGAGTAAAAAACGTCCGATTTCGATGAAATTTGGCTCAAATATGTAAACTGACATTTATGACTTTAAGTTCGAAAACCAGAAAAATCGGACTATGGGAAGGGGGGTTTATGGGGGTTTTAAATTTTCCAAAAATCAGTTTTTTGCATTTTTTACCCTAAAATTTTTGAAACACTTAATTTAGGTTTAGACCATAATATAGAGCTTAAAAAAACAAATAATATGGTATTTTGAATTATTAACCTAGGTTAAGTGGTTGCGGAAAAAATCCAAAAAACATGCTCATAAAATCTCCCATGTTAATCTTATGGGAAAAAGGTTTTTGGCTTTTCCTCAGTTAATTTTACTTTAAACTTCACATTTTCTTTTACCAATCACTTCAGCTCCACAAAACAATCATTTTGGTGTTTAAATTGTGATTCTAAGTCAAACCGTTGCAGAGATATTCAAAGTGCTAAACACAGTACGTTGTCCAATGTTATCCTTATGGAGAATAAATAAAATTTGATATCTTGATTATTTATGAATGTATATTGATGAAATTTGGTATGTGGCTTCATGTTGTACTGGTATATTGATAATTGCACAAAAAATAAATGTTTTGTTGACTGTCCCCGTAGCAGCTAACCTGCGTACTCAGCCCTAATGTTATTCTTATGGAGAATAAGTAAAGTTTTATATCTCCCTTAATTATGAACATAAATTAATAAAACATGGTAAGTAGCTTCACCTGGTTCAGTTATATTGATAATTGCATAAAAACTCATTTCTTATCTTCCTCGTTGCAGCAAACCTGCGTACTAAGTCCTAATGTTATTCTTATGGGGAATAAATAAAATGTAATCAATCACTTATTTATGAATGTATTTTTGTAAAACTTGGTGAGTGGCTTTATGTACTAGTGAGAAACATATCAATGCATTGGAAAATCGCTGAGTACGCAGGTTTGCTGCGACGGGGGGTATATATATATATATATATATATATATGTGTCCGTGAGCACGATAACTCTCGTAAAAATTATCCGATTTTGATGAAATTTGGTATAAACGTGTAAAGCAACATTTATGACTTTAAGTTCGAAAACCAGCCAGATCGCTCTATCCGAAAGGGTATTTTGGGGGGGGTTTTGTACCCCAAAAATGGGTTTTTTGAATTTTTTACATATAATTTTGGAAATAGTCAAATTTTAGTTTTTACCATTTGATTCAGCTTAAAAAAACACACAATTTGGTATTTTGATCATTTCTCTACGTCAATTGGTTACCGAGATATTGAAAGTGCTAAACACAGTACGTTGTCTAATGTTATTCTTATGGAGGAAAAGAAAAAATTTATATCTCGCTTATTTATGAACGTATACTGACGAAACTTGGTGTACGGCTTCATCTGGTTGTGGACCATTGATATTTGCTCAAAAAAACAATTTTTTGCTAAAGGCTCCCGTAGCAGCAAACCTGCGTACTCAGCCCTATGTTATTCTTATGGAGTAACGTGTTATCTCCCTTAATTATGTAAACAAATTAATGAAATTTGGTAAGTGGCTTTACCTAAATGAGTTATATTGATATTTTTATAAAACCCCATTTTTTGTGTTCCTTCCTTCAGCAAACCTGCATACTCAGCCGCCATGTTATTCTTATGGAGAATAATTAAAATGTCATAAATCGTTTATTTATGAATGTATATTGATGAAACTTGGTATGTGGCTTTATGTGGTATTAAAATACATATATATATGCATTGGAAATTCGCTGAGTATGCAGGTTTGCTGCTACGGGGGAATTTTTGATTTCGACAGTTTTGGGAATCTTCCACCTCCTAAAGAGTTACAAGTGTATTTCGGTGCAGTACCTAACGTAGTTTTCAATTATGATAGAAAACAAAGAGAAGACACGTCAGTATGCAGACATTTATGTTTGGAATTTCTAGCCACAAGTGTCAGTCAACTATAAGATGTCGTCTTGTACTGTAACAGTTAGTGGTTCAACATCAACTTTACGAAGTACATTATTTCCACCATTACACCTGAGAGATGATAGACAGTGGGAAATTGCACTTTTGGATTTTACTACTTACAACTCAATCCCAAACATAATAGAAGGTGTTAATAATAAATTTCACTACGTGAGAAAGAAAAATACTGAAGGTCTGGCTGATGTACGTGAATTTGTTGAGATTAAAACTGGTGCTTATGAAATAGCTGACATAAACAGAGAACTTCAAAATAAGTTAGGAAAGGATGTAATTGAACTAAGAGCGAATAATAACAATTTAAGAAGTGAAATAAAATGCAAGTTTTATATGGATTTCACTCTACCAGCATCGATTGGTCCTTTACTTGGTTTCCCATTATACAAGTCGGTTCTTGAACCAAATATCTACCATACAAGTCCAAAAACTGTGAACAAAATTAAAGTTAATACTATAAATATCACGTGTAACATAGTTCAAGGGGCTTATAAAGATGGATCGAACCAACATATTTTACATTCGTTTTATCCAACCGTTCCACCTGGATTTAAGATAATTGAAAAACCTCATAATCTGATATATCTTCCATTAAACTCCACTCATATTTCAGACATCGTATTGAACGTACTAGATCAAGACGGTGACATCGTGGATTTCAGAGGAGAAATTATTACTGTACGTTTACACATTAGACAGGCACCGTAAAAGAACGATGGGACTTGAATTTACATATAACACTAAACAAACATCAGACAATTCTAGTATATCTCCTAACGTAGAGAGGTTAACTAGAGAGAACATTAAATTTTTAGAAGGACTTGGTTTCAGAGTCAATGATAATGGACATACTGGATATAAAACATGGACCGGTTTTCGACGAAACGTTGTGGGAGAAGGTGCTTCACACTCACAACCCTTACGCTTCATCGAAATTAGGAAATAATGATGAGATCCGAATTCCAATACAACATCAAGATCTATATACTTTACCGTCTGAAAGCTATATTTATATTGAAGGAAGGGTTTTGGAAAAATATGAAAATACAACATCAAAAGTACCATTCATAAATAATCCAATGGCCTTTTTGTTTGAAGAAATCCGTTACGAAATATCTGGCATTGTAGTAGATTCGACTAAAAAAGTCGGTATAAGCAGTACGCTTAAAGGGTTGGTTTCTTTATCACCTAATGAAACGAACGCTTTAAAAACAGCCGGATGGATATTACCAACTACGACCAAAATATTACCTAATTCAAGTGGTTATTTCGACTTTTGCGTTCCGTTGCGGCTCTTACTAGGATTCGCTGAAGACTACAGAAGAATAATAATTAATGTCAAACAAGAATTGGTTTTACTGCGATCATCCTCTGATGTGGATATTATACAAGCTGATAGCGGAACAACTCCCACAACACTTGAATGGAAATTGAAGTTAGATAAAATAGTTTGGAGAGTACCTCATGTACGGTTGGCCGATGAACGACGAGTAAGTCTATTACGGATTCTGGACTCTGATAGGGATATTGTGGTTCCTTTTAGAAGCTGGGAAATGCATGAATGGCCTGTCTTGCCTAAAACTCAACGTCAAACGTGGGCTGTGAAGACTTCGAGTAATTTAGAAAAGCCTAGATATGTTATTTTTGCTCTGCAAACAAATAAAAGATCTAATATTACAGCTAATGCCAGTAGCTTTGATCATTGTAAACTTTCAAATATTAAGTTGTTTTTAAACTCACAATTATTTCCCTATGACAGTCTTAATGTAATGTTTTCTAAGGACAGATATGGTATTTTATACGATATGTATGCTAGGTTTCAATCGTCATACTATGGAAGGACGAACTCGCCTCTCCTCAACCCTGAAACATTCAAGAGTCTCGCACCAATTGCAGTCATAGACTGTTCAAAACAAAACGAATCAATTAAATCATCAACAGTAGATATTCGCATCGAGTTTGAGTTGGAAGAGAATATTCCAGACCAAACAACAGCGTATTGTTTGATACTACATGATACAATCGTAACGTACACCCCTCTAACAGGCGTGGTTAGAAGAATAATATAGATGTTTTACCACATTATTCAGCACCTACATATATTTACCCCCGCCACAAGTTTATAAAAGGGAGATTCTTCTGCGAGAGGACATCAGTATACCACCTGCAGACAGCAAGACAACATTGATAGTTAAAATGGAGAGTATGCCATCTAATTTTCTTGAAGATGTAACGCTCGAGTCTGCATCAACAGAGCTGACAGCTGCATCTAAAACGTCGAATCAAGACTTACCTGAAAACACAAAACCTAGTGAGGACTCTGCAAAAACAACGGAAACTACTTCTTTTCCAATTGACAAAGACACAATTCCACCTGGTAATCCTAGTGAGGACTCTGTAAAAACTACGGAAACCACTTCTTTTCCAATTGTCAAAGACACAATTACACCTTATAATAATAATAATGATGATGTTAAAACTAATACAACACCAGCTGAAAATGTAGAAGAGTCCGCAGAAAAGGACACAACAACTACTGAGGAGATTAAGGCTGGACTCTCAGGATTTCTAACTTTCGAAGGAAATGATCAGAGGAAAAGGAAAAGATGTGAAAATGAATATGATGAACAAAATATGGATGTGATATTTGATGTATTTTTACGCGCAATGTATCCATTGAATTTAAACATGGATAAAACTGTAACTGTTGGTGTTTTCAAATCTTTGAACTTTAATCCTGCTGTGCTAATTAACCATTGCGGGAAAGCCTCATTGCTGCTTACGATAGACATGTGGGATAAATTTACTAAACACGTATCTATCATTGAAGCCTACTTATACAACAACTTGACAGGACTAAAACTGCAATTGGATTTAACGAATCCGATTTAGAAATCGACAACATCAGATTCGAGGTACTCAATTTGTGAGATTTAGAGATCTTTCTAAACACAATAAGAAAATCCTTTTAACTTTGGAAGAATTTCAAGTCCCGTCGAATCTAACACCAGTAATAATCAGATACATTCAGCAACTCGTCACATATGCTCCACTTATTTTTGATTACCTCAACAGTTCGGTGAACACACATCCAGTTTTACCACTGATCTATGGCCCGATAGATCATTCTATATACAACAGATTGCCTCAAGAGGTGTCGTTCTACAGAAGGACCGGATTCTTTTTTAATAAACTTCGAAGTGAAGGAACCAAAATTAAAGTTTCTCCAACAAAGGAATTGCCGGAGAATATTTCAAATAAACAAAAAGTGTAAAATTATTTGAATGATTGCGTCAAGCAAGTGCTCATGTTGGGAGCACTAAAACTTTTTAAAAAAAGATTTACGTGACCTTGAAACAGTTCAGGTTTGCATATGTTATTCTTCTTTTCGCTGACTATATACATATGAAAATACTCACGCTGTGTGAGTGCAGTTGATTCCAAGCTTCCAAACAGTACCTATCCTACTCAGTCTTGTTTATTACATGCTTAAGTAAACTTCATAAAATGGAAAGATACTGTTGTGAAAACAAGTGTTTTGTGCGACCGAAACTAGAGGTAGACGGATTAGCCTGTGAAATATGTGAAAGTTATGGTATTTGTAAATGTCGATGTAAAACATATAAACTTCCAACTCCAACAC
The DNA here is from genome assembly GCA_963675035.1 of Allygus modestus. NCBI lineage: Eukaryota > Metazoa > Arthropoda > Insecta > Hemiptera > Cicadellidae > Allygus > Allygus modestus. Next base: position 227,877,331 of record OY776111.1, read on the forward strand.
GAGAAACGTTCACATTGTACAAATCCCAACACTGTTATACATGTTGTCCTAAAATGTGTGTGAAATTTGGACTGTATAGCGATATAATAAAATATTGTAACAAATGTCGCAAAGGTCTTTGTGAATGTCTACTACAATATTGTGCAAACAGGAAGAGTTGGGATGTGGATATAGAAGTAGAGTCAAAAGTAATAACAAGACGGAATAGCATGTAGAATATGTGAATGCTATGGTTACTGCAATAGAGTGTTAATTTTTAGGAAATGAAGGTTTGCATTAGTATAAATAGCTGTCACACCACCCACCCCATCTCAGAACAACTCCAGCTCTTGCCCAGTGAAAACCAACTTCATGCGCTCTCGTAGATTCAACACAAAATGGAGGAGTATAACGTGTGGAAACAAGCGTTACTCAAAGAATATCAGGATACGAATGATTTAAAAAAAATTGTAAGCCAACTACCAAAAAGTATAGCTGAAGAAATTATGAATGAACATTATAAAAATTGTGCGACGGCTTTAATATGTTTCTATGAAAAAGATAGTCTTAGGATTTGTCGAAAGTGTTACGAGGATAACAAAAATGAATTTGCGGACTACGAACAAAAAGTTCTACATGAATCTTTTCAAGTCAACACGTCAACGCTACAATTGAAATATCAATGTATGAAATGTAACGGTACATGTGTAGAAGAGAGATACACTAAATGCGAATGAATGTTAGCAAACTCTGACAATTTATACGGTAGATTGCATCAACAAAGTGCTCATGCTGGGAGCACTTAAACATTTTTAAAAACTAATTTACGTGACCTTGAAACAATTCAGGTTTCCACATGTTATTCTTATTTTCACCGTATATATATATATATATATATATATATATATATATATATATATATATATATATATATATATATATGACAATATTGGGGCTATATGAGTGCAGTTGATTGCAAGCTTCCCATCAGTTAACAGTTGCAAAAATAAATACATACTGCTGCAGTGAGAAATGTTTCATAGAACCAAAATTACATTGATACGGAATGGACAAACCAATTTGTTTTAATTATAATATTAGAATGTCCAAAAAGTGCGTAGTAGAATTTCAAGCTTTCAGGAACAACCAAGACAAATATATCATAAAAGAACTAGCTTTTTTGACATATCTACTAATGTCAATAACTATTTTCTTTTTAAGCCGCCTTTTCCTTTTAAGAAGTTAAATAGCAAAAGCTCTAGAACAAATAAAAGGTTAATGAAGTATCTTCATCACATCACCTGGGACGAAGGATTTACACAATACAAAGAGCTGGATAGCATAATGTACCATTATTGTCAACAGTATGACGAAATCTACACTACTGGAGATGAAAAATCAAAGTGGATCAGAATGTACAGTACTTCAAATGTGATGGATATTGTGTTGGATAAGGAATTTGCAACGGAATTAAATGGTCTTTGCATCGGAGTAAAAAGCCCTCAGAATAAAACTGCAAATTGTGCATTGTCACGAGCATACAGAGTAGGCCGATTTATATCCGGTGGAGGGGGAAATCCACATATACCCATGCACGTACCTCCGTAATATCAGTTGGACACAAGATCTCTTACAGAATACAACACCTAGCAAAAGAATCATATCAGCTTCTCCACAATGGCATCACCTTCTCCACTACAATCTCTTGCAGAAAAATTCAACCAACATTCAAAATCCGATCTCCTAGCAACAAAAAGATGTAGCGACCTTCAAGAGAAAAAACATTATGCTGTGCATTCGATGAAAAAGTTGGATACATCAGTTGATGAAGCAGTTATAGTTGTTCTTGGAGATTCACCCTACAAAGAAGAAGATAAACCTAAATTCCAAGTTTACCTCCCGAAAAGATTTGTTAATGTTCTTATGAACGAAGATTTGGATTCTGTCAAGCCCGGCGTATTGTATTTAGTTTCCATGGACCTTCTGGAAACAACTCTACAGAAATAACAATCCATGTTAACAATACTTTGTAAAATAGTTTTGTACATAGCGTAAAATTCCATTGTAATCTCTGATTATTTTACCTTTTTAATTATGTATTATTTTTACTTAGGTATTATGTAATTATATTTTTAAAAAACTCATCACTGTGACCTTGACATAGTTTTGAAAGTGTCGGACTTACCCCCACCATTTTATTCTGACATAAATAGAACCCGTACTAGTGATCAGCTATCATTTCTCCATCAGCTCTCGTACCGTCAAGAACGAACTTAACCCATCAACATAATGAAGTTTCATCTGGTGATGCAAGACGAAGTGGATTTGGGAATACTTCACGAAACACTCCTGCATTTGATGACGGAACATCCTCCGATGGTAATGAAGATTACTGTTGAATTCGACAGCACAACCTTCTGCGATTCGGAGACGACTGAATCACCCACTGAATGGTCTCCGAATGCCACATCCGAAAATACAGAAGAAACCAAACCACAAGAACCTCCAAAGTACGAAGAAGAAAGCCAACCACAAGAACCTCCAAAGTACAAAGAAGGAAATAATGTTTAATACAATATAACTAGTTTGCTGTAAAGATAAGTTATGTAAACCTTGATTAAATTTTTGTAATTTTTGACAAATAAATTATCAAATCTTTTTTAAAAACCACTTTCGATGACCTTGAACTTGTTTCTACATGTCCGTAACCACCCACCCACTTGGGAGTAACAATGACTCTAGGTTTTTTTCTATAAAATGGTTACATTTAATTGGATAATTTTTAGCCAATTACTTGTCAGTGTTTCGTGATGACTAAGCATAAACAAGTAATAAAATCATGTCTGTCTGATCCTCACTACCATCCTCTCGTCTGACACCGATCCGCCAACATGTCTGCATCTACTCTGTGGTCCAAAGACATCGGCGACGAAGAGTTGGTGGAGATCACCCTGATTGCGGAGCATGGGGAGAGAATGAGAGCAATTTCAACTATGTCTGAGGACGAACTACAAGAAAATCACTTCAATGAGATAAAGGCGATCATGTCATACATTGCCCAACCGACGATGCTTCCAGAGCAGTGGCCGGCGATATCTCGGCGGATGGAATATCTCGCTGCGCTGAAGGCTGAGATCAACAGAAGAGGTCTATCAACTGAGATTTATGCAATATTTGTGTAAATTACAGATTTTAAGGACATGTGACAAACGGCCTTTTTCAAGGCCACCAGATGTTTCATTCGTTTGACACTCAGCAACCGCCAAATTCATTTTCAAACCACTCCCACGACTTCTATCAGTTTCGGAACAACTATTAATCCATCCGTTTTCACTTTACCCCACATCCAATAACGTATGTCGTTCGTCACACCAAAAGATTTTAAATACATGTAACAAACGGCCTTTTTAAAGTCCACCAGTTTGTTCAATCGTTTGACACTCAGCAACCATCGAATTCATTTTCAAACCTCTCTCTCGACTTTAAACAGTTTCTTAGCGAATATAAATCCACCCGCTTTCACATTACCTCACATCCAATGACGTATGTGTATCGTCACACCAATACGTCATCGCCGTGACGTCATCACACCCTCTCGTCACACATACGTCATCACCACGGCACTCAAACGTCACTTCTGATTAAAAAACAATTATTTTTCAGCTGTCCCAGACTCCCCATATTGCCTCTACTGAGGTTATGTTAGACACGAGGATAAATTAGGTTATGTTAAACGCGCAAAGTAGGGTTATGTCTGACTCTCAAAAGTGAGGTTATGTTAAGCAAAAGTGAGGTTATGTAAAACCTCGACTTGAGTAAATGAAAAACTGAAATTAAACTAATAAAGTGAGGTTATATTAGACTCAAAGAGTAATGTTATATTAGACACGCAAAGTAGGGTTATGTTATGCAATAAAATTGAGGTTAGCCCCGGTACACTAAATAAAATATAATACGCGTTAAATACTAACGGTAAATTATAGCTAGCACTTACTGCAATTGCACAATACTATCACAAACTCACTATACCACAATAGCAAAGAACGGAGCAGCGCAGAGACCTCTGACCAACACGAAAGCCGGGAACAGAGTGAACGAGGCAAGCCGGCAGCGGTGGAGGTATATGGATGGACCAATCAGAGTGCAGGACGCCTAATTACAGCCAATGGGGTAGGAGCTTATCCAACCAATCACAGAGCAGTATTTTAAGAGGTTGAAACTGGATATTTTAGCTGACTAACGATGTTTGATGAGTACGGCACAGAGTAAGAAGAAGAAGAGGGAGGCAAGGAGGAAGAAGATGATATATTATTATACAAATAATAAATGGTGTAGCTATAGAGTATATGTATAATTATGTATCATATAATAGCATAGAGTGTATGTACCATAGAGTATAGTAATAACCGTATAAACCAGTGGCCGTAGATCATATATAATAGTAGAGAATATGAGAGTATAATAGCATAGTGGAGCCATAGCATAGAGCATATAATAGTCTAACCGTGGAGCATATATATATAAATCTCACTATCTATTCAGCTGCCATACGAATTTAGGTTAAGTAGCTGCCACCCCAAATGTTAGAGTATATTTAAGTTTTAACGTGTATCTCTACTCAAAATTACGTTATTAATATAACTATTAACTTATTTTCATAATTTTTTATTATAACTATGTGTATTAAAACTCATGTAATTTGACTGCCCTAAGTTTACATTTGATTCGGCGCACCATGTATGTCTAGCAGCTAAATGACTGCCAGCAGTGATACTTAATAAATATTTCGCGTTATTTAGCTGCCACCACTGTTGCCAATTCGTCTTGACGATCTTCCTTGAACAGTTATCAAGATAGTGGTTATAATTAGCTCTCCTCTCACTGCTTTAACGTGTATCGATGTATTAATCATGGACGATGCGTAAAATGATGTTAAAATAAGTAATTATAAAGAAATACAAAATAAGGCATAATTTAAATCATGAATGGTATGACCAACACACAATTTTATTTGATTATTGACACGGTATGAAATGAAAAACATCAGTAATAAATATATCATTTGATAGTTTCCTTTTAATTCACACTTGTGGATTAATTTGTACGTAGTATTCACCAATTAATGCTAATGTATTATTTCATTTCTTAAATCTCCGAACTGTTAGCTTTGTCAAAAGCTCTGGAATTGCAGCACAAAACGTCTGTCGTTATCGAAGTAGTAAGGCACTGAAACATTTCATTATCATGAACAATCACAGGTCCAATGATAATATAAAACATTTTTTTCATTTTATATTGACGTGTTTAAAATTTTGAATTATATACATCATAACAACAAAGTGAGTTGCGTGAGTGGCTTGTTTACTTCAAACACCGATAACGGCACGGTCGGTAAGCGAGAAGTCGGACCATCCAAAGTTGGATTATTGTAGTTCTACTATAATTATATTCTCTTCTTATAAAACCAATATAGGTACAAATAATGTATAACGGTAACAAAATCATGTTTTTAACTTATCAAAATCACAATTTCTCAGTTATTTATAATTCTAGAGCTATTATATTCATATCATTGTTTTTAGGACAACATGACACAACTTTTTTATCCTAAAAGTTGTTTCCTAAATATTGCCGTTTTAAAGATATAGCTTTGAAAAAACAAAAATGGCCGTCATTTTGAAATGGTACTAAGTAGGAACTTGATATTGCATTCAAAAATGGGTCGTATTAGATGTAATAAATGTATACCACGTTTGAATTTGGTATCTTCAGATGAAAGTTTTTTCTGACACGTATATTTTCATCAGATAAGTCAAATATATGGTCTTGCCTAAATTAAGGCAGAATAGTGAGACTAGTGATAGTGGTACAAATTAGCTCGTGCATATTTGTAATGTTGGGATAGGTATTCAGAAATAACTTAATTTATGCCAATTTTTCACCTTGGTTTATCATGTTCTGATTCGCTCAGGGATTCACATTTGTATACACTTGTTAAAAATTTGTTATACAAAATAGCCGATATTCGTGCCAAAAATGTGAAAATTGTAGTTTTAACGTTTGACATTTAATATAGATCACAAATTGTAATCATATTTAATGATGTATGTACTTTAATGTAAATGTAACTTACTCGTTCTACAATTTATCCGTGATCCATCTACTGGTCTAGTTAATTTATCACAAGCAGGGTAGTATAGGAAAAATACAGTTATTTAATTTTGTATTCGGATGAAGTTTTTCCTCTAACGTTTTAATTTAAATCACCTGGTGTTTTAAAAATCTGTAATGTTCTTGTATGTATAACAATAATTTAATAAGAAATCCAAATACATATCAACCAGATTTTACGAATATATACCGAACGTTTCCTAATTACCGAATCCGCCAGTTAATTAACTAATTGTAGTAATAAAATTACAGTTCAGACATGTAATATCTGTAAATCATTATAATCAATATCTTAGATTTAGTAAAAGTGAATCATTGCACGTATGTTCTCCCATTATTTATATATTAAATTTCCTCGGGAGTTTTTTCATTGCTATATGTCCATTTTTTTGTATTAAACAATTTTGAAAAAAATTAACGGTTAGGCATGGCCTGGACCTTGGTTCCCTCAGCTCGCCTACCCTCTGCCACAACCCCACTCGTTTGCTCCATCACTGTTGCTGCGGTCACTCCCTCCATGGCGACTCGCTGCTCGACCCATGGCCCCTCCCCATCACGAATTTTACACAAAGGTAGATCTTAAACCCATGTGACATATAGGCCTAATCACTTCCTTAAAATTCCCTCGAACTACGCCCCGTGAAGTCCTAAGTTCAATGTTTACATTTGAGAAGAAAGTAAACATTCAGAAACTGTAATGCGAACAGCTGAGGTCACTTACATTTGACAGCTTAAAGAGCAGAAGCAAGCACAGCTGTTTCAAGCTAATTTACCTTTCTAACCCGTGCGAAGAACGGGTACATTCTACTAGTACTCAATATGTACCAAAAAACTGCCACTGCTAAAACAAAATTTAATAACTTAAACTAATTTTACATTTTTATCTTTGCGGCATGGTATGAAATGTTTTCAACAAAACTTGTAGATAATTTAATTAGCTTTAAAATTATAGGTATAGTAAGGATATTTGTTAACATGATGGCTTCTTAGACAGCGGACACCACACCGCCGTGCCGGGCCTAGCATCGCCGCGTATTGCGTGGTGACCATAAAGTAGGTGTAGGTGTGTTAATAAAGTTTGTTAATAAAGTTCTATGGTAGTGACTCAGGCGCTTGTTTGTCTGCATGACTGCATGAGTCGGACTGCACATTTCTACTTGTTTGTTTAGTGCCTCTCTACGTTGCTTGTTTAATACTGTCTATGTTCATTAATAATATGTATCATCTTATAAGGTTTGTATTCATCTTTAATCGTGAGCCTTGTCAATTTAGTGTTCGGTTGGCATTGAGCAGTTCGTTAGCATTTTGTGTTTCGTTATAACGTTTTATTTTTTGCACATAAATTTGGCTGTGTTGTGCCAAGTGCAGTTAAATGCTGATAGTTGTGCTATTGTCATGGATTGTTGAACGAGGGGAAGTAGAAATTCTTCAGCCTGTTTCCCATGGTAAAGAGTAAACATAGACAGACACGGGTGGTATTATCAATAAGGAGCCAACATATTGCGATTTACTAAAACCAGTCTATACTAGGTTACGTGCGCAACACTGTGCAAAGACACTGTGTCTCGAGTGTCGCGTATGTACCCCGTGTTTTTTTTTTAGCTGGGACACTGCGCGGACACTTTCTAAATACACTTCCACACCTCGTAACTAATCAGTCCTCATAAGAAAATCTGGTTTTTAAACTTATTTACCAGTATATATAAATAAAGATAGTTTATTCATAATATAAACAAATTAACAATCTTCTTACCAATGTAGGTAGCGCTAGCACAAAGAATACCACACAAATTATTTTAACTGTTGCTGTAAAGATGACTTCTTAGTATTATTAGGGAGTGTTTCATAGCCGTTATTGCAACTATTTATAATTTTGATTGATCTAGTTCTAATTATTTCCATAAATCGTGAACAAAACTTGAGATTGTTCCTCTTGAACCGATGAGCAATCAAGTTACTTCAAATTTTTCAAACTAGGCAAAGTCTGGTAAAGGTTGTAGCACCTAAGCTAAACAGTCTTATCGACAATCTATATAAATAAAGCAGAGTTCTTGTCTGTGTGTGGATCGCCATAGGCTAAACTATAAAGACTTAAGGCATGCAATTTTCAGGGTAGGTTTCCTTTAGGTTACAGCTATTGTACCTGACTCTCAAATTCCTCTAAATCCTCTAGGGCTACTCCCCGTGGGACATCCAAAATTCCAATGTTAATCAAATGAGAACATACGGTTATAGTTTTCTTAATCTATCCTTTCCTTCTTAAATCTAAGACCTTAATACTTAATCTTCTAAGGAGTATGTTTAATCTATGGTGGAATGTAGTCGAAGACATCTCTCAGGTCCCAGGTCTCAGTAGCACATACAACCTCAGTGGCACATGTCCCTTCCGTATACAAACGGGCCTAGGGGTTGAGTCGGGTCGGCCGCGTTTGTCACACTTCAGTGGTTTCTTTTAAGACCATAAACTTCTCTCTCATCGTTTATACTCGCGGGTGGTTTATGGTGGTGCTGATGGCGACTACATCTCTGCCATTTGCCTTGTCCGGGAATTCACCTTTTCTCACTGCACTGGCTAATAATTTGCAGCAGTGATATGTAAATACAAAACGTACTGATTAGTATATCATTAACTCGAATGAAAACCATCACAATCATTGTTTAGTTAGTTGAATGTAAACAAACATTAGGAGAAAATAAAATAAAATACAGTACTTGATGCTCAAGCATAACATGAATAGCGGTTGCAGAAAATATTGAAAGTATCTGTCTCCATTATTAGTTATACAACTTCGTAAGCCCTACAGGGAAACAAAGCATTATAGGGAAAATAATAAAAAACTAAAACATATTATTTTAGAGTCATAAGTACAACTATACTAAATATGTATGTACTATAAATTTATTTTGAAGTTTAATGCTTAAGTTTAAGTCATTTAACAGATTGTTCAATAACTGTTTACTCTTAGGTCTTGGGTCCAATTTTATTAGTATGTTTTGATAAATAACGCTACAAAAATTGCAGATACGGATTTAGACATTAAAACCATTATTGTTTGCCATATTATTACAATTAAAACGACGTTCTATCCGGTGGTATATCTCATACAGTTACCGAGATAGTTAGGGTTTTTCCTACACGGCGCCGTCCGACCCTGACGCTGCGGTTAACTTGAATGGACGGCTGTTCAAAGACTTGGTTGACATATCTTGATAAACTATTCATATATTAACACTCGAAAATGTACCAACTAACTCGTGTACTAAGTTATTCATTAAAACGGGAAAACTCACATACTGATTACATTTTCCATAAAAATGTGTACCTTACAGATTTTTTTATGACGTTTCATTATGTAGCTCTTTTATTAATCGAGATACGGGTTCAAACCTCATAACAGTTATTGTTGTACATATTGTTGTGAGTATAACAATGCTTAAACCAATGTTATATCTCATACTGTTCCCAAGATATCGTCATATTTACGAGTAGTGGCCGCCGCCATCTTTACCCCACTCCACCATGTTGTCAACCACATAGGAAACTGACGACATACATTTTCGCTATTACCTAGATCCATATTATATATCACAGTAATCAGCAAAAATATTGCGTTTTCCTTTTATGCATGCTCAAACCCCCCTAAATCCTGTACAATTAAACTTATAACTTAGACGTTAACATATTTCAACAAGCCATAGTCAAGGAGAATAATCAAACTGCTCGAGTTGTTTTAAGTCCCACTATGTGAGCAATAAGAACATGCAGATGTATGATTTACTCCCAAATCATCGTGTGGTCTAACCTCTAGGTGTGAAATTACAGTGAAGTGGGCGCAATACGTTAAACCTATAACGTAGACGTTAACATACTGCAACAGTCAAGGAAAATAATCAAACTGCTCGAACTGCTTGTTTTAAGTCCAACTATGTGAGAAATAAGAACATGCAAATGTATGATTTATTCCGTAAGCGTCAAGTAAGCCTAGTCTAAACGACCTCTCGGTGTTATGTCTCAGTGAAGCGGGCAGGAAAGTATGCAGGCTCGGAAATATCACGGGCCTCGAGTGAGTACAGGAAATGATGATGGAAGATAACAATCTTTGAACATCTGAAGGTGAGTCAGGCCAGATGTGTTTTGGCTGCCACATCCGCGGCAAACATTTATAACCGGAATGCACATTCAGCTTGACAGTGTTGCCAATTATGGGCTGCCGAGTCCACGGCATTTATTTATAGGAACATACTTCTGGTGTATCTTTTGAAAACAGCAGCGTTCCATGTGGTAGAATGGCAAACTACATTTTGTCATACACCTATCAAAAATACGTTATTTGGCTGCCACTTCAAATGCTCAAAATATGTTCCTGCCGGCTTCCTCAGTTGATATAACATGTGATGTGCAATTGGCGGCCGGATACGGCAGTCAAGTGCACCGGCCGCCAAGTTCAATGCGGTTTCCACCATGAAAGGCAGCCGATTGCCGTACGAGATTATATATATATATATATATATATATATATATATAAAATAGCCGTAGGTTGGCAACACTGCTAAGTTGGCAACACTGCTAAGTTGGCAACACTACCGAAAAAAATCTGGAGGGAACGTGGTGGCGGGAAAAAGAGGTTAAGAAATCTGGCAGGAAAAAAGTTAGGTTAGGAAATCTGGCGGGAAAAATTTGGCGGGAAAATGTTCTTCTTACTCTTTCTGGAATAACGCGCTCTAACCACTATGCCATTTCCGGTTCTCAAGGATTGCCATCCCTACTGATTATATTTATAAATAAAAAATAAACATTTTTAGGGTACAAAACTCCCCTGAAAAACCCTTTTGGATAGGTAAATTTGTTTAGTTTTCGAACTTAAAGACATAAATGTTGTTTTACACGTTTGTACAAATCATCATTAAAACAAAAAAATATATATATGATTGGAAAATCACTGAATACGCAGGTTTCCTTGACGGGGGTATTTACAGTTTACTATGGTTCTGCAAAAACTTAACGGAGTGTCCCTTAATAATTAAAAAGTGAGAAGTGGTTCTTACAAAGTCTCTGACCCATTATTGAGTTAATTACACCCATTAATCTCTCTCTCTCCCAATCGATTTCTCTCTCTCTCTCTCTCTCTCTCTCTCTCTCATACACACACACACTCTCTGTGTTTGTGTGTAGTTTAACCCTCGTGGGACTCCTAAGTCAGACTTTTTCGAAATCATGGGTCAAGTTTCAATTCCTCTAAACTAAATTATCCAGATTCTGTTGACGATTTTGTTGACTATTTCAATTCCTAACCATAAAATGTTTACGTTAAGAAAAGGGTATTCTAATACACATTTTAACTGTAGAATAGACAGAGTGCTGGTGCAATATTTACTTCCATTTTCCTAGTCTTTAATTTTTTAGTTCAATAATTAGAGGATTGGGTAAACATGTTGGGAATCATGTATCAATTATATACTTAGGCGTTAAATAATGAAGTATGAAAAGTAATGATCTATTTAGAAAAATCTGTCACTTTTATTGGGTAGGAACTCTTTCAAGAAGTGTAATAAATACCAACGTCAAATCCCCGGCTCTGACCAAGCCGCTGCCTAGCAACAGTCCCGTCCTTTGTTCCAATATGCAATGTGCAGCCTGTTTTAATGTTAATTTGATAAGGACCGTTTAACACGTGCATGAAGTGAGTTATCTGGAAACAGATGCGTAAGAAATCAACCAGATGATAAAAGTGCCTTGTTAAAACAACTTCATATATATGAATAAACAGTAATATATGGAATAAGGCATTCATTTAGTTATAATTATATAATAGGATTTTTGGTGGATACAATATGTAAGAATTGCAGTTTTTGTTAACATTTTAAGGGGAAGAATTTGAACAATTATAAAATTGTAAATAGAAGAAAAATAAGATTATTTATTTTAAAGCTCTCTTCTTCAAAGTTTCAAACAGCCTATTATTCCTCACTATATTTCACGTTCACCGTGCAGTATACCTAGGTTTTCTAGGAGATAGCCATGCTACTAACTGATCTGCGTTATCATGTTTGTTTTCATGCGGGTTCCATCAACTGTTCTCGCTAACTACGCCATGGCGCAAAATTGTATTACTTTCTGTAAGTATGGTGTAATCTGCCATATATGCTGTGTCTTTATCGCGTTAAAAGTGATATGAAAGAAACCCCAACTGGGTAACAAAAGTGTATAAGATATAATTCAACCATACACAATTACAAAGTCAGATAGTTAATGTTTTAAGTACCTTAGTAGAACTCCCGAGAGGATAGAACAAATTGACCTTGAAAGATGACATCATCGGCGCCCACGTGCTGATCACGTGTCCTAACCTAACTTTAGACCACGTGTGTTAACCACGTGTTTTTTCCCGCCTTTTTCCAAGATGGCGGCGCCCATGTGGTCGACCACGTGTTCTAACCTCACTTTTGACCACGTGGACTAACCTTACTTATGACCACGTGTTTTTTCCCGCGCTTTTTCAAGATGGTGGCGCCCACGTGGTGGGAAACCTTTTTTGACCATGTGATTTAAGATGGCGTCCCAGACGGCTGAAAAAAATATATTGTATAGATAATTAGCCATTGTACCATCGTACCAAATTGCATCTCGATTGGTTAAAAAATACGCCCAGGATAAATTCCCAAATATTGGGGGTCGAAGTGTTTTGCGTAACGATTGCGAGGTAACCGTGAGGGTTGGAGCCTAGAATAAAATGTTAAAAAATACTACGTAGTAAGATCCTGCTATACACCGATTTTCAGAATTTTAACTCAAGTAGTACGGTAGCTACAGTGTTCTTAGTATAGGGGTTGATTGAGGAACTATTAAGGGTTGGTGGTTGACTTTGATGCCTAAATAAATTAGAGTGCACCTAATACTACCTACATACCGAATTTGAACTCTCTCAGACTTCCAACAACCGAGCAATATGTACAAAACCGTTTAGGGTTGTTTTCACCCCCCATCAAAAATTTGAGTATTTTCATGCGATTTGATGTTAATTACGCTAGATTCTCAAGTCTCAGATGATTCTGACAAGATTTTGCCATTTTATTGTTAGGGGGTGTTTTAAGGGTAGTTCACCCCTAGAAGGTATAAAGTGGTAAAGCGATACAGAGTATACACCCCCATACGAAGTTTCAACCCAAACGTAACCTAAATAAGGGAGATATGGAAAACTAACTGTTGCAACTTAAACGAGCAGCGTGCAGTAGATGCAAGTCGAAACAAGAACGGACAGTATACCAGGAAAGGTCAAACGGATAAATTTCCAGACATGTCTGGCTGGAACCCCGCCAAACCGTCAGTTTATCACCGAAACAATTTACTGCTTCTTTATACCTGCAATTATCTTGAGCCCGCCTCGTTATGGATTCAATCCGCATTCCCCGCCGTCTGGAACCACACCCTGCAATTACCATCAGTACAAGTTGCAATTTATGGAGCCGTTTACTTTATTCCCAGTCGTCTGGGACCACACCTTGCAATTATTCCGTGTATGTAGCCAATTTAGCAAGATTGTATCGGTCGTTAATCAACCAGGTTAGAGTGCGGGATAATGGACAACGCCCAGGATACTGCAGGGTATAAATGATCCTTCGTCCTGAAGCCAAGTCACTTGGTACTATGCTCTGGTGCTCTCAAGTGGTCTCTTGCTCTGTACTCGTACAGTCTGTACTACTTGGTGTCTCTCAGGTTAGTAATAATAATACCCTTTATATTTTAAAATATGTTTATCTCGTTTCAAATAATTGGCTCACAGGCGTCTTTGTTCAGTTGTGCATAATCATCACGGGCCGCTGTCTGTTACAAACAAATAAGATAACACTAGAGTTATCTATCTAGGATCACTGAGGTTAGAATAAAATCATTATTTATGCGCAACTTGTGGAAACGTTGTGGCTGATTAGTTTTATCTATATAGGGTCACTGAGGTTAGAATATAGTCATTATTGTTCTAGAACTTTAGGATAACGCGTGGTTAATTAATGTTATCTATCTAAGGTCGTTGAGGTTAAGATAGTTAAGACAATCATTTCTTTGTTTAAGAACTAAATGGAGAAACGTGTTTCGTTTTCAAAACCTATCGTAACGGGTATTGTTTGGTTACAGGTTGAAAATAGGAGGTCGCAGTGGGAGGAAGCGGCTAGAGATAGGATTAGGTTCAAAAGACGTATAGACAATACGGAAGCAATCCTCAATCCTGTTCTTTTAAATAAATTACAGGAAATGCGGATTAGCAATTAGAAATACAAGGCTATCTACTGATAATTTGATTGCTGACACTTATAATTTGTCCGCTGACGTACTTTGTAAGTAGTATACATCTAATCAACTGTTGAGGTTAAAAGGTCATCCTATATATACAATTAACTAAATAACAAATATATCTTTCTCCCGCTAGCCTTCGACTGGGTAAGTCATTGAAGCCATTTATATTATTTCTCATCGTACACAATTTTATTCCATACATTGTGGTGACCATACATATTAATTTTACCGTATAAAGCTTTATTCCATACGTTGTGGTGACCATAGATATTAATTTTATCGTATAAAGTTTTATCCCATACGTTGTGGTGACCAATTATTATTTTTAATCTTGGTAATATTTATTAATTGTAATCGTATACCTTATATTATTTCAAATCTCTCTTATCTTATATATATATATATATATATATATATATATATATATCACGCTGTGGTAATCCTATTTTACAACTAAGATTTAATTTGTGTATCTAATTTAGTCATACGTTTGCTTGCATTTTGAAAATGGACTCAGTCAACGTTGTAAACACCAGTGACACGTACGTCAGGCGTTTCAGAGTGTACGGTACTAGGACTACCTTCAAATTTAACACCCCTCCGGAAGGTGTCTCCGAAATCGATTGGCTTAGATCTGGATTTTCCAGCCTTGTTGAAAAAATGAAAGCTGAAGCTTCGGATGGGGATCAGCTCGGGTTTACCTTACGCAGTCTAAATTTAAGAAACAAAGAGCCCGGATACGTTGCGTTCCGACCTGCTTCCGAGGTTGATGGAGACATCCTTTGGGAAATTTTCGGGGGTATTGTTCAGAGTAATGCCGACTCCATCACATCAGCGGACACCTTTCAGGTCGAGTGCACACGTGTCAACCTCCCTGTAGGCTCCGGTAGGATCCGTCCGGGTAGGTTCAATACATTCAACGAGGAATGTCACAAACGGAGGGGCATTATCGTTATTAAAAACACCGAAAATCTGTGTCTCCCTAGAGCGATCGTTTTGGCAAAGGCAAAGGTGAAACAAAATCCTGAGGCTAATCTTATACGCTTAGACAGACGTAACAGGCAGACGATCAAGGCGGAGAAACTAATGCAGAAAGCAAGGGTTGAAATACCTGAGGAGGGGGCAGGTATCCAAGAATTAATTAAATTCCAAGACCACCTCAAGAAATACAAAATCACTGTGTACAACTACGATAGAAGGGGCCGAGACGTATATTTTGAAGGAAACAACCCTGATGCCCAGAAAAAAATCAACTTATTGTTTCATAACGGTCATTTCAACGTTATAACATCACTGACTGCTGCCTTTGCCTGCGCACACTATTGTGAAGCCTGCCATGTCCCCTATGATCATAAAGGGGAACACAGATGCACCAACCTTTGCCCAGCCTGTCAGACTGTCTCTCCACCCTGTGTAGAAGAAAACGGTGGGATATCTTGCACAGATTGCAACATGAAGTATAAGAACCAGATATGCTTCATGGCTCACAAGACCGAGTGCTGCAAAACTGTCAGGAAATGTTCGGAGTGTGACAAAATTATCAATCTCAAAAACAGGAAAGCAGATCATGTCTGTGGTGAGGTGTTCTGTGTAATCTGCAGAGATTTCATGCCTCCTGACCACCAATGTTACATGAAGGTGGACAAATCAGTCCCTAAAATCAAAGACTCCGTGTACGTATTCTTCGACTTGGAGACACGTCAAGATGAACCCCTGGCTACTGACCCTGATTCTAAAGTTCACATTGTCAATCTGTGTGTCTCGCAACAGTATTGTTGGAAATGTATTGAGGGCGATGAATGTGACACTTGCGTGAATCGTACAAGAATATTCAGAGAAGATCCAGTGGCTAGATTTGTTGATTACATCATGGAAACCCGCCAAACGTTTAAGAATGTCTGCGTGATCGCCCACAATGGTCAGGGGTTCGATTTTCAATTTATTCTTAAATACGTCATCGAACAAACTAAATTCACCCCTGAACTTATAATGAGAGGTACAAAGGTTATACTGATGGAATTTGACAATGTACGCTTCATAGATTCACTAAACTATTTCCCAATGGCCCTGTCTGAACTCCCCAAAGCATTCGATCTTCCTCCGGAGAAAAAGAAAGGTTACTTCCCTCATCTATTCAACACAGTTGAAAATCAAAATTACGTTGGTCCTATTCCTGCTATGGAGTTTTACTGTCCCGATTCCATGTTCAAAAAGACCTACGAGGACTTTGAAAACTGGCACAGTGAACAGATGAGTCAAAATTACGTCTTTGATTTCCAAAAAGAAATAATCGAGTATTGTGTTTCTGACGTGGAAATTTTAGCCCAAGCGTGCATTAAGTTTCGAAAGCTCTTCTTACAGGAATGCAGGGTAGAGCCTTTTCTTGAGTCAGTTACGATCGCGAGTGCTTGTAACAAAGCGTTCAGACGTAACTTTTTGAAACCCAACACAATTGGCTTGATTCCAAAGAACGGTTATCGCATGGTTGACAACCAGTCGGCTGCTGCTCTGCAATGGTTGACTTGGGAGGAAGACCAGCGAGATGTAACGATTCGACACGCTGGGCGGGGGAGAGAAGCCAAAATTGCCGGAATGAAAGTTGACGGATTTGATGGGGAACGCGTTTACGAATTCCAAGGGTGTTACTTCCACGGTTGCCCTAAATGTTTCCCCTATAAACGAGAGGAGCCTCTGAAGGAGGACCCCTCAGACAGCCTGCATCTCAGATACGAAAGAACTAAAAACAAAATTCAAAAGTTGTCTGAAACCCCCTATGAGATTGTTGAGATGTGGGAGTGTGTGTTCAACAAAATTAAACGCGACAACAATCTGACATACTTGAACACACTACCGATCTTGAATTCTCTCCCCCTAGAGCCTCGTAACGCTTTCTTTGGAGGAAGGACGGGGAACGCGAAAACGTATCACAAATGTGAAGAAGAAGAAGGAGAGTCTATTCAATACGTAGATGTATGTTCACTGTACCCGTACGTTTGCAAGAGAGGTCACTACCCTCTAGGACACCCCACTGTACATGTAGGGGACAGAGTATGCCGAGAGCTTGGACTGGACGTAAACGGTATCTTAAAATGTAAAGTTCTACCACTGCTTGACCTGTATCACCCTGTGCTCCCAACAAGAATGAACAACAAACTGATGTTCTTACTGTGCAAAAAATGTGGGGAACAGATGAACCAAGAAGACTGTCAGCACAGCAGTGACGAAAGAGCTCTGACCGGTACGTGGACCATGGATGAGTTTAGAAAGGCGGTAGACAAAGGATATGTGATTCTGGATATGTATGAGATGTGGGAATACAAGATGGCGACATATGAGAACGGAAGGCTCTTCACTGACTTTATAAATAAATTTTTAAAGATCAAGCAAGAGGCATCAGGGTATCCTGCATGGTGTGTGACGCACGAAGACAAGGACAGGTATGTAAAAGAATACTTTGACCATGAAGGAATAAGTCTGGACCCCACCAAGATTGATAAGAACAGCGGGTTAAGATCTCTAGCCAAATTGATGCTAAATTCGTTCTGGGGCAAGTTTGGCCAGAGGGAAAACCAGACAAAAGCGTCGCTGATTAGAGACCCTAAGGACTTTTTCGCATTGGTGACAACGCCAGGAATTCAAGTAAATACGATCAGGGAATTGAACGAGGAAGTACTCCTTGTTAACTGGCAAAATATCGATGAAGTAGGAGAGTCACTGCGAACGGTAAACGTTGTCCTGGCGGCTTTTACCACGGCACAAGCACGACTCAAGCTCTACGAACACCTTGAAGCTCTCGGCGGTCAGGTCCTCTATTATGACACCGACTCGGTCCTCTACATCTACAAAAACGGGTTGTACAGGATTCCTACCGGTGACTATTTGGGGGATATGACCGATGAGTTAGCCAGCGAATACGGTCCGGGCTCATATATTGTGGAGTTTGTGTCCGGTGGTCCCAAGACCTACGCGTATTTGGTATTTTCAACAAACAAAAACAAACTTGTAGAGGTATGCAAAATCAAAGGTTTAACACTTAATTTGAACACCTCAAAACAGTTGAACTTTGAACAACTGAAAAAAATGATTCTTAGTGAGACAAAACTGCCTGTTTAAACATCAGAGAGTAGAATTAGGAGAACCAAAGACAAAAACATCATCACCACAAAAGAGACCAAATTTTTCAGAGTCACAGGACCAAAGAGACGTCACGAGGGTAAGTACGACACCTTACCTTTTGGCTACTCCAAACAGCGAAGGCAATTCTAATCCCGCCACGTTATCCTATTTTCCAGTTCTTTTACCATTCCAGCGTAAAACCACTAAATTACTTATCCAATGACGTGGAGAGCGAACAAGTGGGGGTACCGATAACAGAGCACTCGTTTATCAGTCTGGTCTTTTATATATAACGTGCTCTTGTTTAACCTCTCAATGTCGCACATCACTTCTCTATTTGAAATTTGTGTTAACCGTATTTTCTTAAATATTGAGTGCGTTCAAGATCTAAAGTGTCTTGGTTTACCACCCTCGATTTTAGATCACTTTGTAGAACATTTATATTTCTGGTACATCAACGGTACTCGCTGGACTACTTTTAGCGGACCTTGGTTTTGTAATTGCACAGTCCCTTCATTGTTCTCTCTGTCTCAATTCAAAACTGTATTTTATAACTTAAATTCAAAATTTTGTATATCCAAATTGTAATCATGTCCAAAGTAAAATCCTTGTTCGAAATGTGCACCCTTCGTATTCACGAGGGACTTATCTATTGTGTACTTGACTTTAAATACCTAAATTTTCCCCCGTTAATTTTAGATTACTTCATCGAACGTGAGTACAACTTACTTGTTGAATGGTTGAATAATGGGGACGAACCCACTTACTATTTACCCGTTTCAACCTTATGTGAATGTGTCCCGTTTCCAAATTCGTTAGAGCATTACAAAACTTTAATTCACTCCTCGGACAAAGAACCGTGTCACAAAAACTTGCCGAGACTATTACCACCACTACGTTTCACCGGAATGAGTGTTTGTGAAGGTCCAGTAGAGTAGGGTGACTTACTCGAATGTTCCTTGGCTGTGGAGAATCATCTACGTGAAGGCAGACTTAAAAATGCCATTAAAAATGCTTTCTAAGATAAATCAGGTCGACCTTAGATAGTAACAAGACCAGGGTTTGGGCCGTTCCCTATCAAAACGTTGGAGGGTGTAAGACCGGAAAAATATGGTTCCCCTCGATTCCCACAGCTTGTCTGAGGGCTTAGTAAATTGAGTCACTCAGCTTCACACCTGGGTGGCTCCTTTGAACGGCTCTATATGTGTGAATGTATTCCGGATGAAACGTGGTGTTGGTACTGTCTCTTTTGGGGAAATACCTGACCCTAGGCGACAAAAGAAAAAATGGTCGTCGGCCACGATGGTTGCTGGCGGCCCCTAAGGTCAGAAGGGAGGTGAGGTAGCTCACCACTGCACACAGCGAAGGCAGGGGCTGTGTGGGTATTATGTAGGGTTTGCCGGTCTTGCCGGTGATCCTCGCATAATACCAGGGGGGCGGATACGGCAACTAGTTTGTTTTTGGAGGCCGTCACGCATCTGCGGCGGTGGAGGGGCCGCAGAATCCCGGGGGGGTCAAAATAAAAAAGTAAAAATCCCCTGTAAATTACCAGTGTAAAAATGGATGTCAGGAAGACAATAGCTGATGAACTGCACAAACAGGCACGTACAAATTTCCCTAGACTAGGGTGGCTTTGAAAGGTATTAAGGACCTTTATCAGGCGGATTTAGTTGAAATGCAACCTTATGCGAAAATGAATAAAGGGTATAGGTACATAATGACGATAATAAATTGCCTGACTAAATATGCATTCGCGGTGCCGTTAAAAAACAAGACCGGGCCTGAGGTGGCCAAAGCCTTAGGACCTATACTCGCGAAACACAAAATGAAAAACATTCAAACTGACGATGGTACGGAATGGTTTAATCAATACGTAGCCAAGGTTATTAAAGAGTACAAAATAAACCATTACTCTTCATATTCGGAACTTAAAGCCAGTATAGTTGAGAGATTTAATCGAACTCTAAAGACTCGTATGTAGAAACTGTTCACAGCTAGAGGTACACACGAATGGTTAAACCTTTTATTAGACATTTTAAAATCTTACAATAACACAAAACATAGAACAATAGGGATGAAACCTAAAGATGTTAAACAAAAACACGTCGAAGATATCCTGGCTAGGATCAATAAGACTAAGTCTGTAAAGTATAAGCCTAAGTTAAAGGTAGGTGACAGCGTCAGAATAAGTAAACACAAGCGAGTTTTTACCAAAGGCTATTTACCAAATTGGACCAATGAGGTTTTTACAGTGTTTGCTGTTAAACCGACTACACCAACAACATACATATTGCAAGACTACAATGGTGAAATACTGAAAGGGGGTTTTTACGAACATGAAATTAGTTTGTCAAAAACCGGTGATGTTTACTTGGTGGAAAAAGTGTTGAGACGGAAGGGGGACAGAGTCCTTGTTCGATGGCTTGGTTTTGATAAAACACACGACTCGTGGGTACATAAAAACTCTATAAAATAAATATACAATTATCATTTTCCATCACTCTTAGACAAGATGCGTATTATCAAACACACTTCACAGTTGCCTATAGAAAACTTTGATTCGTTTGTCGGTACAGGTATGAGTACGGAGAGAAGGCACGGACCTCTGCTGCCAAACACCATACGTTGTATTATATGTGGACCGTCAAATTGTGGAAAAACAAACGTTCTTTTCAACTTACTCTTTGACACTAACGGACTCAGGTTTCGTAATGTGTATGTGTTTTCTAAATCTCTATATCAACCTAAATACAAGTTTTTGGCCAAGACTATGCCTAAAGAGGTAGGCTACTTTGCGTTTAATGAAAATTCACAGATTCCACCTCCTAGCGAGGCGAAATCCAATTCTATAATGATTTTTGACGATATCGCGTGTGAAAAACACGATAACATTAGGAGTTATTTTACTATGGCCCGTCATAAAGATATAGACACATTTTACTTGGGGCAGACGTACAGTCGTATACCTAAACAACTAATTAGGGACAATTGTATCTTTTTGATAATATTTAAACAAGATGATATGAACCTTAGGCATATATACTATGACCATGTTAATACGGATATGACATTTGAAAAGTTTAAACAGTTATGCAGCGTAGCGTGGAAGAATAACCACGGATTCGTTACCATAGACAAGGATAGTGATATTGAAAAAGGGAGGTATCGTATGGGACTAGACAGTTTTGTCCAAGACTTATAATGGTACGTATCTACACGTACAACGATCTGAGGGGGTTCAATAGAAGACTGCACAATGTCAAGTCAAATTTGTGCACGTTATATTACAAAGACAAAAAGAGATTTTGTGGAAACTATTGCAGTAGGAAGGGTGATCACGGTCATCCGCTCAATAGGAGGTGTTGGAGACACAAAAAGCCAGTAGTTACTACCTTTATACCGCCAGTAGTTTTGCTAATGATTTCAGCTAGTGAAAGAACTTATAATCGGGAAGTATTGGTTAATTTTTTAAACAAATGCGACGATAAGAACATTCCGTTGGAATTGGTGATTTATCACGAGGACATGAACAACTCTACCGTGAGGGACCCTCAAAACTTGATCTCTAGATTTAGACCCTTTCCGGATATATTCGGTAATGTTCTCCCCTTGCGTAACCAGCACGGGAGTATACATTTTGCTCAGATTGTATTGAGAATGTTGGAGTACGGTTGTAAGATACCGCACGCCTCAAGGTGCATTGTGTTGACCGAAAGAACTATACCAATCAGACCGCCGCTGGAGATTTACAGAACTGCTTTATCACTGAACTGTTATATCGATATTAGTTACAACACTGCCTGGGGTCCCATTCCTGACGGTACACCAACAGGGCCACGGGGAAAACCTTTCGCTGCTGTCAACAACTATTGTCAGGGGTTGTACACTGTAGAGTTTCTCAGGGAAGCCTTACCGACAGTCTCGTCACAGTGTGAGAGTTCGGTATAACTTTAAATAAAGGTGTATATAATGTAACAAATAAAAAGTTGTTTGAACAATGGCGGGCGTTTACAGGTACAAACCCGTGTGAATTCTGGCTATTGAATTCATTTTTGATGTATAATAGACGCCATGACAAACCGATGGCGATGTTAAGGAAGTACATGAATAAAACTGTGGAAAATGACAAGTACATTGTGACTCACGTGTCAGAATGGAGGGACGATGTTAAAAGAGCATGGGTATTTAAAAGCTATAAATATAAATACGTGATTCCTTGGTTCGACGTTAGAGAGCGCAGGTACTATAGAGGATTGGACCTTGCTGCGGGGGTTTCACTTCTGGACGTAATTAAATATGTTCGTAAACATAAGATGCGTGCCATGTTTTTCAGACAGGTAGAGCTACCGTAAACTATTAATTAATTTACAAGTAGACATAAAGACATTATTGATCATGAAGCCGACCAAGAAACATCTTACTTTACGTATAGCTGAGCTTAAGGAAGCTATTCGACGGAAGTATAACAGTTTTAAGACAGGGGTTGTTGAGAGTGAAAGATTTTTCGAGAAGAAATACAAACCAATAATTACAGAGATGAAAAAAACCAATCTCGCTCCTAAAAAAGAGTCACTGTTGGAACCGAAAAAAGAAGAAGAAGAAGAAAAAGAAGTAGAATTGAAGGAAGAGGAAGATGATGGTGAATATGAGTCACCTGTACCGTCACCTAGAATAACACCGACAAGTGAGGCTGCCAGTACCCGTCTTGACACCATACTATCTACACCTTCTGGCAGAGAGACCGTCTCATTATTTATAAATACCCATTTTCAACATCCCACAACCAGAAAGTACATGGAAATGTTTATGAAAGATCGTTCAGGTAAAGAACAAAAAAATGATCACTTATACGGCCCGAGGTACGAGAATGGAGATACACTTATGGTTGGCGATAAAGAGCTAGAGTTTGATGATGACGGGTATATTAAAATAGGAGGCATCCGGTACAAGGGCACAGACGGACTTTATGAATTATTATTTAAAAGGACACCAGATGAAGACGAGTACACCACAGAAGATCTAAGGGCTTACAGAGATATTCTGTTGTAAAACCAACGCGCATATGAAAGATTACAATCCCCATGGACATATTAACAGGAATTCGTCACTAAAATACAGAGGGGTTATTGCAAAACTGTTTCCTGCTACTACGAAAAAAGGATCAGGAATGCAGTGGAAATCTACAAGTTCGCGTGATATTGTTCATTGGGATGATCCGAACGAACTTGTTGATCGCCTACGCTTGATTACCATGTCCGCAGATACAGGCAACACTTCGCATACCAATAAAATGTTAAACATTATTGAAGAGCTACGTGAAGGTGGATTTATAAAAGGATCGGGTAACAAGAGGTTTCAGGCATTGTTAAAATGAACGTAGACAAATTCGGTCGTTACAGGTACACGGGGATGACCATAGACAAATTTGGTCGTCACACGGTGAGGGAAAGATTGCGAGGTCCTAAAGGTGAGGGTTTCAAACTGACAGAAGGTGGTGGCTACGATATGGTAAACAAGAGGTTAGCTAACGTGTCGGACCCTTTGCTTGAAACGGATGGTGCCAATTTAAAAACTCTACAGACACACTTAAGTTCGTGTATGAAATTGAACAGTGACAAGCTGTTCGATGCCCAACATAAACGAATTGGTAATACCGGTAATCCGTTAAATCCTGACGATGTAGTCACCAAGGGGTATTTTGACTCAAAATCGCCCGTTAAATTAGTAGATAGTTATTCATTTCACCAATACAGGTTACAGGATTTAGGACCTCCAGTATTCGCCGGAGATGCTGTAAATTTAGGCTATATAAAAAATGAAACACCGGGGAAAAAAGATGGAAATTGGGATTTTGGTATCTGACACGAGTTGGCAGGCCTATGAATGACGGGGATGCTGTAAACATGGGTTACCTAACCTCTCATGCACTGATTAAAGCCAAAAAAGGTTTTAATTGTTCGGGTCATAGACTGATAATGGTAGGACCTCCTGAGGATATCTCAGATGCTATTAATCTTGAATAATTAAGATCAAATTCCTTAGTCAAATCCATAGGTTACAGTGACAATCCTAAATCAACAGACGGTACATACGATGCGGGCACTCGTAGAATATCTAATCTCGCTAAACCTCAGGACATGGATGACGCAATAAGTAAAATATATCTCAAAACGGCCTTAAGTGAACTCGGCTATGCCATTTACAAAAATATTAACACTAAAGCGAGGATTAGACCAGTTCCTCCTGAACAGTGGAAAAGCAGAGTGTTCGAGTCCAGCTGGGATGATCTATTTAATGGTGAATACTCTTGGTAAATCAGTCACTTATAAAATGGTTAAACGTAAAGCAACATCAAACAGTCGAAAGTTAGCTCTTGTTGCAGGAGGTGGTATTATCGGTTCAGTTGTTACCAAAGCAATCGATTTGCTTCCTATTGAATTGCACATACCTGGTTATAATTACTGTGGACCCGGAACTAGATTGAAGAAGCGATTAGCGAGAGGTGATAAAGGTGTAAACCCCTTGGACGAAGTGTGTAAAATTCACGATATAGCTTACTCGAGTTTTAAAGACGCGGGGCGAAGACAACAAGCTGACAAAGAGCTCGCAGAAAGGGCTTGGCAAAGAGTCAAAGCATCAGACGCATCTTTGGGGGAAAAAGCAGCCGCCTGGACCGTTAGAACAGCGATGAAGGCGAAAACAAAATTTGGAGGCGGTAGAAGGCGACGTCGTGTAAAACGTGTAAAACCTGCCAAAGGTAAAGGTCTGTACTTGAGACCGTATCCGAAGAGAGGCGCTGGAAAGAGGAAAAGGAAGAGAATCACTAAAAAAACGTCAATCCCACTAAAACCACTTACTAACTATGAACTGCAGTATTACGCTACTCAGCTTAATGTGCCTCACTTTAGAGGAGTATTTATGCGGGACACATTACCTGGTACGCCCAGGAAATACGAATCGGCTATAGTTAATCTAGACTCGAATAGGGGCAGCGAAACACACTGGGTATGTTATATGAAGCGTGGGGATAAGGTGTTTTATTTTTACAGTTTTGGCAACCTTCGACCACCTGTTGAAATCATTAGGTATCTTGGAACGTCAGCCGATATTAAGTATAACTATGATAGACGTCAAAATTTCAACTCAGTTATTTGCGGACATTTGTGTCTAGAGTTCCTAACCAATGTTTTGTCTTAGCGGCACCGGTTCTACCATTAGCTGTGAGGTCTTGAGCTCAGTGGAGGTGATTGGGAAATAGGTTTAGTGGATCTATCCACGTACAATTCGATACCAAACATTGAGAAAGATGTAAATGACAAGTTTTACTATGGAGACGATCACGAAATAACCATCCCCGAGGGATCGTATGAAATTGAAAACCTGCAGGAAGAAATAAAAAAACACGTACATTTTAGATTAAATGCTAATAACAATACATTGAAGGCCGAGATTAAATGTGAGGAGGATGTACACTTTGAAAAGGAAAAATCAGTAGCTTCGCTATTGGGGTTTGATCAGAAAATGTACCCCAAGAACCAACTACTTGTTTCACCAAACACTATAAATATAATAAAGGTCAATTCGATCAGGGTCGAATGTAATATTGCACGAGGATCGTTTCTCAACGGTGTAGAAGGACATACTATACACGAGTTTTACCCTACCGTTGAACCGGGGTATAAAATCATAGTAATTCCAAATCCTATTATTTATTTACCTGTGAACGTCCAGAGCGTAAGTACAATTTCCGTTCAGCTCAGAGATCAAGACGGAGATCTGGTGAATTTTAGAAACGAGGTAGTATCGTTGAGGTTACACTTAAAAAAGCGTCAGGATGGGCCTGGTATTTAGGAATTCGACAGACCTAACACCTCTCATTACCCAAAAGGGAACGGAACGGTTAACATCGTCTAGTGTAAAGTTTTTAGAATCACTTGGATTCAAAGTGCAAAATGTTCGCTATAGAAAGCGCCGCTGAGTATGAAAATACCGTTACGGGATATGAGTATCACACTTACAAGCCGTATGCCTCATGTACGTATAAAAATAACGATGAAATCAGAATAGCAGTTAGTCAGCAGGATATTATAACCGCTCCCTTTGAAAGTACATTACATATAACTGGGAAAATAATTGGTAAAAAGGCGGGAGGTACTGTTGCCGACATTTCATTTGTCAACAACGCAGTAGCGTATCTATTTGACGATATCAGGTATGAGATTGGAGGGATTGAGGTGGACCATACCAAAAATCCAGGGATCGCTACTACCATAAAAGGTCTTCTTTCCGTGCGTGATGTCGAAAAGGATAGTTTGAAAAACGCCTGTTGGCTAGGAGCGGGAAAAACTCTAAAAGCGGGAAAAGAGTTTACATTTTCTGTTCCGTTGAGAATGTTGCTCGGTTTTGCTGAAGATTACAAACGGGTCTTGCTGAACGTCAAACAAGAGCTTATCTTGCTAAGGTCAGCTTCTGACCTCGACGCTATCACATCCGCTGACGCGACCTCTTGCACCATAGAGAAAAGCAGTTTGTACTGGCGGCTTCCTCACGACTCGGTCACTGATACATATCGTTTAAAACTTTTGCGAATGATTGAGAAAGATACATCTGTGCAAATACCCTTCCGGTCTTGGGAACTTCACGAATACCCTTCTCTACCGGAAAACAACAATCGCCAGTCCTGGACTGTTAAAACAACTTCTCAGCTGGAAAACCCCGGTACGTTGTACTGGCCTTCCAGACAGACAAAAAACATAAATTCAACACAGATATGTCCTGCTTTGATAGTTGTGCTCTTTCCAATGTAAAATTGTACCTCAACTCTCAATACTATCCTTATGATAACATCCACGGTGATATGACTATATTTTATGAAATGTTTTCGCGGTTTCAAAAATCCTATTACGGCAGGGATACGTACCCTGGTGTGGATTTGGATACTTTTAAAGACAAGACAACACTATACGTTATCGACTGTTCAAAACAAAATGACACAATCAAGTCGGGACCTGTAGATGTAATGTTGGAATTTGAAGCTAAGGACAAATTTCCCGCCAATACTGCAGCTTATTGTCTCATTTTACACGACTCTCACCTAGTTTACACTTTAGTCACGGGGACCGTGAAAAAGGTTATGTAAGTCAAGGAGGGAAGGGAAGATGTGGTGGGGTGGTAATAAAAGTATAACGATGACTAAACATTAATCAGTCTTTAACATGGGTCCGTGCGGTGATGATGTATCTTCGGTCTGCTCGGAGGAGTATGGGGAGGTAGGTTGGATTTGTATAAATCTTTTGAGGAATGGGAGACTTGTTCGTAAAATAGATTTTGACGGGGAGCCTTTGAAGTTGGAAGTGAAATCTAATGGGAGAATTGACAGAATTGAGTTGGAATTTATGGACAGTGAGGCAATGACTCTTAGTGGACTCTCGTCGGAACAGATTCTCCAAAAAAGGAAATCTTTTTTAAAGTATAACAATCTGGATGTCTACGTTTACACCAAGGACGGGTGGCATGAACGCGAATCCTTTTGGCTTGGGGACGAGTGGGATGAGACGGAACGTCCTTATACTAGCCTCTCGGAATCTAGATAATTTAACAAAGATGATGTAGAATACGTGGTGATTAAATTTAGAAACCCTAAATACGATAACACTTCTGATGAGGAGGAGGAGACTTCTGATGACGATGATGAGGAGGAGGGGGAGGAGCCTGAAGCAAAAAAGAGTAAACTAGAAGGTGGGTTAGGTCTCAGTCGTCACGATGGATCCGTCCGTGGAGGTTCTCAGACGTAATTTTAGGGCATGTAGGGAATATGTAGCGAATAAGGTGGCTGAAGTGACCGTTGCGTTTTCAAAAGGCGGGAGACATTGTAGGAAAATGGTAAAATGGGATCGTAGTGGTGGTGGTAAAAGAATCGACATCAAACCGAACGGGAAATTTGACAGTTTAAAAATCCAAACTATTTCAGGCTCAGACTTTTGCGATTGTTGTGTTCCAGAGAAGCTCCTTAATCTAGTAACTTATCACCAACGATTTAGCCGTGTAAATTTGTATCTATGTAAACAAGACGGAACTTGTGAATTTAAAACTTTTGAACTGAAAACTCATTTAGTTGTAGAGGTAGACGTGAATGATGATGTAACCCGGGTACTGATTACTTTAGGGTATAATGACTCGCCAACGGTCAAAATGGAGGAGGAGGGGGAAAACAGCTGCCCGGAGGGGTATGACACAGTATACTAATTAAACTCGGGCAGATTCTTCAGTTGCAGACATGGAGCCGACCAGTGCGGATGTATCGTCAGAGGTTCTAGGAGAAGAGGTAAGTATGGATATGGACCTTATCCGCTTTAAGCGGCGTAAGGAACCTATTGACGTAAAGACCGATATTTTTCTAAAGACTGTTCACTTTCTAAATTCCGAGCTGACAAAGTGTTTAACTATCGGTATTTTTAAAAACAGAGGCAATAGTCTGGGGGTTTTGTTCAAGGGGCATAAAGGGACTGTATACTGGCCACTAGACACTTTTAAACAATTTTCTGTGCAATTTAATGACATAAAAGCCGCTTTGGAGAATCAAACCAAGTTCTATTGGCGTCTCGATGGAGGGGAGGATATAAAGGTGAAGAATGTTTTTGGTAAATCTTGCGCATTCCTCTATGACGGGGAGCATACTTTAACTCTAAATCGGAACGAATGGTCTCAGTTTGTGAGTGTCCTCCCTATCGTACACAGGGATATTAACGAACTGTTTTACAACGAACTTTTGATCTAGGAATACATTAACAGAATTAATAGTGGCTCGGAAGACGTGTCGAAACCTGTAGAGCTACCTTGCCTCGTTGCTGACAGGCTATTGGACGAGGTTATAATTGCAAATGGCGGCGATCGTGGAATTTCACGGGTTCAATGACAACAATAACCGGTTTATTGTCAAAGAGTTGGCGGTGGTTGGGAAAAACCTTCAAAGTCAGATCGTATTCAAAGCACCTTACAGTTTTTACCATTTAAATACAAAAATGCGACGCACCGCACGATGGCTTTCGCGCCATTTTCATCGTATAAAATGGGATGACGATGGTGTCAAGTATAATGAACGGATCATACGTGATTTGTGTAAACCTTTCAGAGTGATATACACCAAGGGTCTTGAAAAGGCTGAATTCCTGCGGGAATTTCACCATGATGTCAGGGAAATTACTTGGGATCACGGTGAACCCTGTAGTGTACACTGTTTGCTCCCACAACATCATAATAATCCTGATGCTTACTGCGCACTGCGCAGTGCAAAGTCCTTTCAGCATAACCTTTAAAACTGAGAACATAATTAAAATTTAATCATTTGCAATGGAGACCACGTGGCAGTTACTTTCACGGGAGCACAAAGCTCCAGAAGGCGTTTTGACTGACAGTTTTATTATTAAATTTCGACCGGTACATGGATTGGAATTTGCTGTCGGAAAACTATGATTTTTCTCTCGACATGTTGAGAATGTACTTCCACAGAGTTACGTGGTCTAGAATTTTGAGAAGAAAACTGTTTTCTGAATCGTTCCTCAGGGAAATGGCTCCCGGATTTGATGCTACAGCCTGGGAAGTACTGAGCAGATATCAGTTTCTGTCGGAACAGTTTATTCATGATTTTTCTGATAAAGTCGATTGGGACAATATTGCATTGTACCAGAATCTAAGCGGTAAATTTCTAACTGATCACAAGTACTTGGAAAACGAATAGACCTCCGCGAGTGATTAGTAAAGGGGCGGGGGTGCTCGGCATTCGGTTGAGAGCAACCCCGTGATGGCTTGAACGGACTTTCAGAGGTTGTAAATAGTTGTAAGTAGTATACCTCTGAGGAGGTTGTAAATAATCGTACATAGTATACCGCTGAGGGTGATTAGTAAAGGGGCGGGGGTGCTCGGCATTCAGTTGAGGGCTCCTTCGTGATGACTTGAACGGACTTTAAGTGGTCTTTAAATAGCTTGTAAGTAGTATACCTCTACGGGTGATTAGTAAAGGGACGGGGGTGCTCGGCATTCAGTTGAGGGTAACCCCGTGATGACTTGAACGGGCTTTTGGAGGTTTTAAATATTATTGTAAACTCTGTGTGAAAGGGGGATAGCAATTTGCCTTGGTTTGGCTATCACCGTAATTGGGCGATGTTGGGGCCCCTTACCCCAGAGGTTAGGACTCCTGGTGATGCTCTGGGTAACCAAAAAGAACGAGCCGAGACCCTTACAGCCTGACTTATATGGTCTACTGTGGTGTGGAAACCAGGGTCATGGGAGGTAGTATTTTGTTATGGAGTGGCTACCACTGTAAGTGGGCGATGGATGGGGCCCCTTACTCCAGAGGTTAGGACTACTGGTGATGCTCTGGATAACCAAAAAGAACTCACTCGGGTCCGTACAGCCTGGCCGATGTGGTCTACTGTAGTGTGGAAACTTGGGTCACTAAGGTCGAACGCTATTGATTGCGAGTGTTGTGATAACCACTGTATAAATAGGAGACGGTTGTGTGTATTATTCATTCTGTGTAACATGTTCATGGAGATAGTTCTACTACTTATTATGACTGGTTCTATATCAGCCATACCCCCGGGTAGAAATGTGAGTATTACTATGTTTGTAACTATGTGTTATTTCTTCTTACAGTTCGTCGGAAAAGGGACCTGAAATCCTAATAGCTGTTTGTGACTGTATTTTTTATTTTTATTATTTATGACTGAAAATACTGTTTTTACAGGATTACAGGATGTTTAATAATTCGTCGAAAGAGGAGCAGGAACTCCTGATGGCTGTTGAAAGAGCTGAGGAGCAACAGGGTGGATTGGGTCGACAGAGGAGGGATCGTCTTCAACTGCCAAGGGTCCACAGGCTGACTTCAGGAGACCAAGATCATAGGACTCCCGGTGCTAGACCAACCTCGCCCGATTTGTTTGAATCCTCTAATGCAAGACAACACTCCGAGGCTAGAGGACGTACTCCGCTACGGGCGCATGGAATCGTTAGCAGTAACAACAGTGTAAGTGTTTAAATTTAGTACATGAAATGTAGATATGAATATTTATATACATCAAATACATGTCTCGTTAATTTAAAATTCACGTTTTTTGAGACAGTTGTATTTTGTAGGTCTTGTGTCAACCGATGGATGAGCAGCCACTCGCTGGTCCTTCCCTTGGTTTACATAGAACTTCGGAAGTGTCGACACCTCAGAGCAGCAGGGTTTACGCTCAGATGACAGCAGTGACCCCTGACCCCTTCGAATTTCCCTTCTCTCGAAACTCTCGACGAAGACTTTTTGGACATCAGTCGGCTGTGAGTAGGGTAGTAAAGATTGATTAGAAATATAACTAACACTGCTAGCACAAACTAATGTGGCTAACACAACTAACTTTATATTTAAGAGTACTATCACACTAATTCTAATAATTACAAATAATTTTAGACTGACGAGGTGTACGTGGCTGCTCTTGATAGTCTTCGCAGATCAGTTAGACGTGTGGCCACCCATGAAATCAGACGGACATTATGCTCATGGGGTGTCTGTCAGCTGTGTTTACGTCAAATGTACGTCAACGCTGATGAGGGGCCTTTGGGGGAAATACTCCGATCCGGTAGCACACGTGTGGATGATCTGTTACGAGTGAGTATAACATATACTTCATCAACCCTGTTTGCCTAATCACTTTGTATTTTAGGTTTCGTTATTTTTGTCAAATATGTAATGTTTGTTTTTTTTTCTAATTTACAGAGTGAGACGGCCATATTCCCCCGTTGGCAGTCCCAAGAAGCAGTGGATATTCTAATGGAATGGGTATTAAGATTAGGTGGCTTGTTGGGAATGCTAACATATTTTTTCATAGAGTGTAACGACCAGGAAAGACTTGCTCTGAGTCCAACTCTCTGGTTGGACATTTTCACTCGACTGAGCACACACCTCGGTGAAGAATGTGAGAGGATGTCCCATCTTGCTGAAAGTCAAGGGGTGAATGACTTTAACACTTCGAACATGGCTACAGCTTCTGTGGACGAGACGTCCCCTGTAGGTTCCTGCCGAGTATGTCTAGATCGGAGACCTACCGTAGCCATAAAACCTTGCGGTCATGTGTTCTGCAGGTCTTGTGCCTTAGCAGTCTATCGGTGCCCAGTATGTAGGGGTCTTGTGTTAGGACGCACACAATTATATTTTTAATAAAACAAAAATGTTTTTAGTACTATTTTAACATATTTTGTAAACTTTAGGATACTTTAGCTTGACCTATCTATATGATAATGATGATGATGATGGTTATACTGTTTTTAATATTTTACGCTTATTTGGTTTATTTTCAAAAACTTTCATTCGTTATTACTTACCCTTGTGACCTTAGAATAGATAGTACAGTCCAATTTTAAAGCAATAGTGAGTACTCATTACGTAACAAACCTCTTGACCCCGGATGAGATACCGGTTTACAAAGTACAAAAGTGGAGGGGAGATGGAGATATAGCTGTGGATGCCAACATCAGGCTTCAGTGTGCTCCACAGCTTCAGCCTGTTCAGTCGTGATCCTTCCGCCACTTCAGACGCTTGTCCTTCTGCTCTGCACAACTTCTACTACCTGATCAGTAAGTTATTATTTTGGGTATTTATTAAATACTGCATGCTTAATATATTGGAGTGGGTCTGTTTTTCATATTAACGCATGTATTTGCTAATCCAAACTAACATATTATAATACTAACGGTTTTAGGTTCTTATCATAAATATCTCATGGCCAATATTGTTTAAAGTTATTTTATTTTGAAGCTAATCAATTTTGGTGGGTTACAGATAATGGATCTCAAGAGTAAGCTGTCGGCTTTAAGCAGTGCTTCTAGTTCTACAATCGCACTTAAGGATCTGGCGGGAAAGGGAGATTGCGCAATAGTTGGAGCTCGGCGGGTGGTGACGCGATATGGAAGATCTATCGTCGTGGACATCGTAGTTGACAATCCAAATGCAACATCTTCGGTCTTCCTTCCTGCCCGGTATACCAACGTTCTCAGTGATGAATATCTTCAGAGTCTCGTCAAGGACCACTACAAAATTGAAATCACCCAGCAAGGGCCGACATGTTCATTAAACATTAACATATTCAAGAGTAATTAATAAAACAATAGTACTCACTTTATCACCTGTTTTCATTTACCCTATCTGGTTTTTACGTAGTCACTTAGTTTCACATTAAGTGTGTTTTTAAGATATTGGTTTTTAAAGTATGGTTCCTTCATTTATTTTGATACTTACCCACAGTACAGGGTTTAGGCTTTTGTAAGATGTAGTTGAGTTTAACAAGTATATACATACCGAATTTCATTCAATAGGGCCCAGCCTTTCTTAAGATATTACTTTTCAAATTATAGCTCCTTCAATTGTTTTGATAATATCTGCAGTACAGAGTTTAGGTTTTGTAAGATGTAGGGGGTGATAACAAATACCTGTACACCAAGTTTAATGTAAATCGGCTGAGCCGTTCTCAAGATATTTAATTTTGAAATTTTGCCCCTTCATTTTTTGAGATGCAACCCGCAACATTTTAGTTAAGATTTTTCATATAGGTGGATACCCCTCTGAAGTGCCTACACTACGTAGTAGGCAGTTTTCTGGGGTCAAAACGACCCTAGGACCTACCATTTCGAGATATTAGCGATTTTTGACAATTCTTTTTGATGGGTTGGCAGCACTTGCTGATGATATACGCATATAAATGTGTTATATATATATATATATATATACATATATATAAGTAGTGGAGAAACAGCAAAGAGACCCCAGAATCGGCGCTTTTTTCCCATGTTATTCTTATGGGGATCAGTTTTTGAGCCGACGCCCGATCCTACCCTACACAAATTTTCTTTTTGGCCCCTGCCTTATTTTCCCCCATTTAAAATTTGCATTAATTTTAATACATCCTTTGCAGAAATCCACGAATTCAAAAATAACTCCACACTAAATAAACAACACATGTAAACAACTTAGAAGTTATTGTGCAGTAGAGGGTAAAGGAGAAAGAGGCCCCACAATCGGCGCTTTTTCCCCATGTTATTCTTATGGGGAGCCGTTTTTGCACCGACGCCAGCTCCCCCCCCCATAGAGCTCCCGCGCCTTAGCCTATACTAATGTCCAACCCTTGCCTATATTAAATATATTGTCCCCATCCCTCCTCTATATTTTTAAAAATTAATTTTCAAATTCAGGCTAAAAAACCATCTTTGGTGTTTACTGTCCGATTTGTCTGCAATTTGGATATGTTATTGTCCTAGGCAAGTGTTTTAATAAATTTCACTTACATTTCCCAAATTCACTATTACGGTCAAAAATATTTTTGAAAAATACTGCCAATTGCCACCTTCTTTATTAACTGTCTGATTTGTCTTCAATTTGGATATGTTATTTTCCTAGGCAAGTGTTTTAATAAATTCCACGTACATATCCCAAATTCACTATTACGGTCAAATTAAAAAATATTTTTTGAAAAATACTGCCAACTGCCACCTTCTTTATTAACTGTCTGATTTGTCTGCAATTTGGATATGTTATTGTCCTAGGCAAGTGTTTTAATAAATTTCACTTACATTTCCCAAATTCACTATAACGGTCAAATTAAAAAATATTTTTTGAAAAATACTGCCAATTGCCACCTTCTTTATTAACTGTCTGATTTGTCTTCAATTTGGATATGTTATTGTCCTAGGCAAGTTGTTTAATAAATTCCACTTACATATCCCAAATTCACTATTACGGTCAAATTAAAAATTATTTTTGAAAAATACTGCCAATTGCCAACTTCTTTATTAAATGTCCGATTTGTCTGCAATTTGGATGTGTTATTGTCCTAGGCAAGTGTTTTAATAAATTTCACTTACATATCCCAAATTCACTATTACGGTCAAATTAAAAAATATTTTTGAAAAATACTGCCAATTGCCAACTTCTTTATTTACTGTCTGATTTATTTAAAATTTGGATATGCTATTGACCTAGGCAAGTGTTTTAATCAATTTCACTTACATATCCCAAATTCACTATTACGGTCAAATTAAAAAATATTTTTGAAAAATACTGCCAATTGCCAACTTCTTTATTTACTGTCTGATTTATTTAAAATTTGGATATGCTATTGACCTAGGCAAGTGTTTTAATAAATTCCACTTACATATCCCAAATTCACTATTACGGTCAAATTAAAAAATATTTTTGAAAAATACTGCCAATTGCCAACTTCTTTATTTACTGTCCCATTTGTTTAAAACTTGGATATGTTATTGTCGTAGGCAATTGTTTTAATAAATTACACTTACATTTCCCAAATTCACTATTACAGTCAAATTAAAAAATATTTTTGAAAAATACTGCCAATTGCCAACTTCTTTATTTACTGTCCGATTTGTTTAAAATTTGGATATGTTATTGTTGTAGGCTAATGTATATGCACCATCCACATTTTACAAATATTGCGGTTAAATGTTAAAAAATTTTGGAAAAATACCGCCAATCGGCAACTTCTTTATTTATGGTCTGATTTGTTTAAAATTTATATCATTATTCTAGGCTAGTGTATATGTACCATCCACATTTGACAAATTAACTATAATGGTCAAATTTAAAAAATATACTAACAATTTCAAACTTCTTTATTTATGGATATGTTATAGCTCTTATATAGGTAACAAGACCACACTACCACACGTTCCACTACCCATTTGTCTTTTTGTTTGTTTATTTTGCTGTAATCCCAAAACTGACTGTTTATTGTCCGATTTGCCTACACTTTGGATATTGTCCTAAGCATTTATTGTCTGATTTATTTTTGGATATGTTATAGCCCCCAACTATATCTAAAATTACAATATTATTTCCACCTATAATACTGTTGTTTGTTTTGCCGCAACCTAAAAACTAACATTGGTATTTGTGTTTTTACAAAACTATATTTTGTAAATTACTACCAATAACTCCTTTATTTACTTTTCGACTTGTTATATCCCCCTATATCTAAATTTACCGTATATTTTGTCCCTTTAGTGCTGTTTTGTCGTAACCAAACTTTGGATGCAATATATTACTGGCCATTGCATAAGTAAATACCCCATTTCCAAATTCACTATTACGGTTGGATTAAAAAAAATAAATACAAGCTTATTATATACATCCAGCTGATAAGTAATATATATCCACATTTATGGTCAGAACAAATTTTGGATATGTTTTAAGCCAATGCGATAACAAAAAATAAATTTTTAAAACCCAAAACAACTAATCTTTCTTTGTGCTTGTTTGGAGTAGTCTTTATTTTATCCAACTTAATTTTGTAGTTAAAATCAAACTTCCCACATTCTAGCTCCCTTTCCAGCCAGGGAGACATAAAGGTTACGAATATTTTCAAACAATATATCTTTTTCTACCCCTATGTTGGACTTGTTTAATAGCGCACCATATTCCAAATCCTCCAGTCTACTACATTCTTTAAATTTAACATTGCCTTTAATATCTTGCATCTCTATGTCTTCTTGTCCATTGTTACGGAAACTTTCTATTTTTGGAATTGCCATAAAATGTTGCGGTTCCGTTAGTGTTAAAGCTTGCAAGTGGCTCGTTGGTAGGTAGATAAATAATGTCCAAATCACCACTGCACGGCAACACGCCTTCCCTATTCTTATTTATCTCTATAAATACAGTTTTACAGACACCTTTAACATAGTATACACCCCTCCATCCTTTTCTGCCAACACTCCCACAAACTTGTTTACTACAAACGCATACACATAATGCTCGCAGGAAGTAATCTTTTAATTTATCCTCTCTTTCCCTTATTTCTTTAGCCAACTGTACATTCCTCTGCAACAGTATTTTCCACATATTCCAATGTCTTCTAATTCCAGTTTCCTCTCTAAGAAAGGCTTGGAAAGTGGCTCTATTTCTTTAATAGTGTATGGGTACAGTTTATTGGTCCGGCTTCTTAAAACGTAGGGAGTAAGGTTAGGACTTTCCACTAAGAGGTATAGTGGAGAAAGGTGTATTTGATGTGCCCCCAGATTTGATGTAACACTTATGCTTTACACATACGGCATCCTCCTCTATTACCTCTACATAGTTGGTAAACAGTTAAAGCTAAATGTAGATAGAGCATACTTTATTAACTTTTCCCTTTGTGTACTATCTTTTGGCAGTTTTAGTTGTACTCCAGTTATCTTCCCCCAACATGCATCGTTAAACACTAAACAACAACTGTTTTGTAATTGATTGGCAACTTTCACCCACATGCAGAGGCATAGAATGGAGCATTTTGAAAGTACCGTTTGTTGTCTTCTATTAGACAAACCCTTTACCAAAACCTCCACAATAGATTGTTGCCTCTAACCTTGTTATTCCATTCTCTCTAGCTAGTTTAGACGAGAACGTTTCTTTTAGTCTCGCATCTGGACGGTTTACAAAGTTTATTATATGGTTTCCTATACTTTTAATTACTCCAGGACTTGTAATCTGGCATATAAATTTATTATATATTTTTACCCTGCTATTTACATTAAACCATGTTAAACAGTCTTTACTAACATTATCTACAATAACATTATGGGGGTCCATTCGCCCCCCTGGTAGCAAAAGTTTTCTGTAAGATATTGGCACATTTCCAGCCAAATCTGGTGTTATATCAAAATCCATAAGATAGTACATTTCTTTTTCCAGATCTTGCAGTATCTTTGGAAGATCTTCCAACAAATCCTTAATTTTAACATTTGCAAGCTCTATTTTATAGGGAATTGCTATAGGATCATCATACTTTTGTTTAATTTGGTCAATATCTTTCTTTATTATTTGTAACACACCCTCGCTTTGGGAGAATGGTAGTTTGGCCACAACACCATGTCGAGCTAAAGAGAACTTTTTAAATATTCCTCATAAGTAGCTATTAAACGAGCCACATATTTCCTTCTTAACTTTAAATTTATTCCGAACGTCCCCATCACAATCCGCAACATTTGTTATCTAACATTATGTTATCACAAAACGCATCCGTTATAGATGTTATTTAATTTTGGTTCGCCCTCGCAATAGTTTATATTACCTATGTCTGTAAGAAGGTTATTATTACGCAGATTTTCTAATAAAAACCACACACCAAATCTTTCGTTAGTAGGTTTAATACAATTCCCCAATAAATGGCTAACAGAGTACATTTCTTTTATACAAAAGTAGCGGAAACATGTAAACAGGACAGATATATAGGCATATAGAGGTTGTAAATATATATTGTATATAAACATAGGCGAGCGGTAAGTGTAACATGTAAGTGGACACCCACATGCAAATATGGAATACCCACAAATTCGACTAAATAAGTTTATAGTCTCAATATAATTAACATATTAACATTAGTACCCAAATTGTCGAAATTCTATAATTCTATTCTTAGTCCTTGTATTAGGTTTTGTACTATTAAACCCAACACCCCATGCAGTAGAGTAATATATGTATTTAATACAGATACGCACATTCTACAAGACCCATACATCTGTTGTATAAGCAGCAGAATAGACATCTCATTGTGTTGTTGTAAAGTAAAACATAAATTGTGCTGGATACAACCGGCCAGATATTAGACAGGAAATGTGTTGGAAGTGTATTGCCAAAGACAAACACCACATAGTGCAGCATGTAATCAATCCATTACTATTTAGACAGCATTGGTACAACATCCGATATATTAGCCAAACCCACAATCAAACTTGGAAAACAAACAGTAAAAGATAAATATTATAGTAACAGAAATAGTAAGAGTATAAGGACATAGTAATATTTAAAGTTTATAAAACAACACAAATGCAGAGACACAATAACACACTCCAACACATTTGGACACAGGCACAGATACTGGTTTACATCCATTTAACACAACTTTACACGTTCTGTCAACTGACACAAAAATAGTTTGTAAATTGTGTAATAAATACATGTAATATAAACAAATTTAACACAATCATAACATTGTCCACATTAACATTGGAAGTTAAAGTTGTGTTAAATGGATGTAAACCAGTATCTGTGCCTGTGTCCAAATGTGTTGGAGTGTGTTATTGTGTCTCAGCATTTGTGTTGTTAAAGGGGGGGGGTGTATCGATACACCCCCCCTTTAACTTCCAATGTTAATGTGGACAATGTTATGATTGTGTTAAATTTGTTTATATTACATGTATTTATTACACAATTTACAAACTATTTTTGTGTCAGTTGACAGAACGTGTAAAGTTGTGTTAAATGGATGTAAACCAGTATCTGTGCCTGTGTCCAAATGTGTTGGAGTGTGTTATTGTGTCTCTGCATTTGTGTTGTTTTATAAACTTTAAATATTACTATGTCCTTATACTCTTACTATTTCTGTTACTATAATATTTATCTTTTACTGTTTGTTTTCCAAGTTTGATTGTGGGTTTGGCTAATATATCGGATGTTGTACCAATGCTGTCTAAATAGTAATGGATTGATTACATGCTGCACTATGTGGTGTTTGTCTTTGGCAATACACTTCCAACACATTTCCTGTCTAATATCTGGCCGGTTGTATCCAGCACAATTTATGTTTTACTTTACAACAACACAATGAGATGTCTATTCTGCTGCTTATACAACAGATGTATGGGTCTTGTAGAATGTGCGTATCTGTATTAAATACATATATTACTCTACTGCATGGGGTGTTGGGTTTAATAGTACAAAACCTAATACAAGGACTAAGAATAGAATTATAGAATTTCGACAATTTGGGTACTAATGTTAATATGTTAATTATATTGAGACTATAAACTTATTTAGTCGAATTTGTGGGTATTCCATATTTGCATGTGGGTGTCCACTTACATGTTACACTTACCGCTCGCCTATGTTTATATACAATATATATTTACAACCTCTATATGCCTATATATCTGTCCTGTTTACATGTTTCCGCTACTTTTGTATAAAAGAAATGTACTCTGTTAGCCATTTATTGGGGAATTGTATTAAACCTACTAACGAAAGATTTGGTGTGTGGTTTTTATTAGAAAATCTGCGTAATAATAACCTTCTTACAGACATAGGTAATATAAACTATTGCGAGGGCGAACCAAAATTAAATAACATCTATAACGGATGCGTTTTGTGATAACATAATGTTAGATAACAAATGTTGCGGATTGTGATGGGGACGTTCGGAATAAATTTAAAGTTAAGAAGGAAATATGTGGCTCGTTTAATAGCTACTTATGAGGAATATTTAAAAAGTTCTCTTTAGCTCGACATGGTGTTGTGGCCAAACTACCATTCTCCCAAAGCGAGGGTGTGTTACAAATAATAAAGAAAGATATTGACCAAATTAAACAAAAGTATGATGATCCTATAGCAATTCCCTATAAAATAGAGCTTGCAAATGTTAAAATTAAGGATTTGTTGGAAGATCTTCCAAAGATACTGCAAGATCTGGAAAAAGAAATGTACTATCTTAT
Organism: Allygus modestus; assembly: GCA_963675035.1. Lineage (NCBI taxonomy): Eukaryota > Metazoa > Arthropoda > Insecta > Hemiptera > Cicadellidae > Allygus > Allygus modestus. The sequence goes on from OY776111.1 coordinate 227,918,396, forward strand.
GGATTTTGATATAACACCAGATTTGGCTGGAAATGTGCCAATATCTTACAGAAAACTTTTGCTACCAGGGGGGCGAATGGACCCCCATAATGTTATTGTAGATAATGTTAGTAAAGACTGTTTAACATGGTTTAATGTAAATAGCAGGGTAAAAATATATAATAAATTTATATGCCAGATTACAAGTCCTGGAGTAATTAAAAGTATAGGAAACCATATAATAAACTTTGTAAACCGTCCAGATGCGAGACTAAAAGAAACGTTCTCGTCTAAACTAGCTAGAGAGAATGGAATAACAAGGTTAGAGGCAACAATCTATTGTGGAGGTTTTGGTAAAGGGTTTGTCTAATAGAAGACAACAAACGGTACTTTCAAAATGCTCCATTCTATGCCTCTGCATGTGGGTGAAAGTTGCCAATCAATTACAAAACAGTTGTTGTTTAGTGTTTAACGATGCATGTTGGGGGAAGATAACTGGAGTACAACTAAAACTGCCAAAAGATAGTACACAAAGGGAAAAGTTAATAAAGTATGCTCTATCTACATTTAGCTTTAACTGTTTACCAACTATGTAGAGGTAATAGAGGAGGATGCCGTATGTGTAAAGCATAAGTGTTACATCAAATCTGGGGGCACATCAAATACACCTTTCTCCACTATACCTCTTAGTGGAAAGTCCTAACCTTACTCCCTACGTTTTAAGAAGCCGGACCAATAAACTGTACCCATACACTATTAAAGAAATAGAGCCACTTTCCAAGCCTTTCTTAGAGAGGAAACTGGAATTAGAAGACATTGGAATATGTGGAAAATACTGTTGCAGAGGAATGTACAGTTGGCTAAAGAAATAAGGGAAAGAGAGGATAAATTAAAAGATTACTTCCTGCGAGCATTATGTGTATGCGTTTGTAGTAAACAAGTTTGTGGGAGTGTTGGCAGAAAAGGATGGAGGGGTGTATACTATGTTAAAGGTGTCTGTAAAACTGTATTTATAGAGATAAATAAGAATAGGGAAGGCGTGTTGCCGTGCAGTGGTGATTTGGACATTATTTATCTACCTACCAACGAGCCACTTGCAAGCTTTAACACTAACGGAACCGCAACATTTTATGGCAATTCCAAAAATAGAAAGTTTCCGTAACAATGGACAAGAAGACATAGAGATGCAAGATATTAAAGGCAATGTTAAATTTAAAGAATGTAGTAGACTGGAGGATTTGGAATATGGTGCGCTATTAAACAAGTCCAACATAGGGGTAGAAAAAGATATATTGTTTGAAAATATTCGTAACCTTTATGTCTCCCTGGCTGGAAAGGGAGCTAGAATGTGGGAAGTTTGATTTTAACTACAAAATTAAGTTGGATAAAATAAAGACTACTCCAAACAAGCACAAAGAAAGATTAGTTGTTTTGGGTTTTAAAAATTTATTTTTTGTTATCGCATTGGCTTAAAACATATCCAAAATTTGTTCTGACCATAAATGTGGATATATATTACTTATCAGCTGGATGTATATAATAAGCTTGTATTTATTTTTTTTAATCCAACCGTAATAGTGAATTTGGAAATGGGGTATTTACTTATGCAATGGCCAGTAATATATTGCATCCAAAGTTTGGTTACGACAAAACAGCACTAAAGGGACAAAATATACGGTAAATTTAGATATAGGGGGATATAACAAGTCGAAAAGTAAATAAAGGAGTTATTGGTAGTAATTTACAAAATATAGTTTTGTAAAAACACAAATACCAATGTTAGTTTTTAGGTTGCGGCAAAACAAACAACAGTATTATAGGTGGAAATAATATTGTAATTTTAGATATAGTTGGGGGCTATAACATATCCAAAAATAAATCAGACAATAAATGCTTAGGACAATATCCAAAGTGTAGGCAAATCGGACAATAAACAGTCAGTTTTGGGATTACAGCAAAATAAACAAACAAAAAGACAAATGGGTAGTGGAACGTGTGGTAGTGTGGTCTTGTTACCTATATAAGAGCTATAACATATCCATAAATAAAGAAGTTTGAAATTGTTAGTATATTTTTTAAATTTGACCATTATAGTTAATTTGTCAAATGTGGATGGTACATATACACTAGCCTAGAATAATGATATAAATTTTAAACAAATCAGACCATAAATAAAGAAGTTGCCGATTGGCGGTATTTTTCCAAAATTTTTTAACATTTAACCGCAATATTTGTAAAATGTGGATGGTGCATATACATTAGCCTACAACAATAACATATCCAAATTTTAAACAAATCGGACAGTAAATAAAGAAGTTGGCAATTGGCAGTATTTTTCAAAAATATTTTTTAATTTGACTGTAATAGTGAATTTGGGAAATGTAAGTGTAATTTATTAAAACAATTGCCTACGACAATAACATATCCAAGTTTTAAACAAATGGGACAGTAAATAAAGAAGTTGGCAATTGGCAGTATTTTTCAAAAATATTTTTTAATTTGACCGTAATAGTGAATTTGGGATATGTAAGTGGAATTTATTAAAACACTTGCCTAGGTCAATAGCATATCCAAATTTTAAATAAATCAGACAGTAAATAAAGAAGTTGGCAATTGGCAGTATTTTTCAAAAATATTTTTTAATTTGACCGTAATAGTGAATTTGGGATATGTAAGTGAAATTGATTAAAACACTTGCCTAGGTCAATAGCATATCCAAATTTTAAATAAATCAGACAGTAAATAAAGAAGTTGGCAATTGGCAGTATTTTTCAAAAATATTTTTTAATTTGACCGTAATAGTGAATTTGGGATATGTAAGTGAAATTTATTAAAACACTTGCCTAGGACAATAACACATCCAAATTGCAGACAAATCGGACATTTAATAAAGAAGTTGGCAATTGGCAGTATTTTTCAAAAATAATTTTTAATTTGACCGTAATAGTGAATTTGGGATATGTAAGTGGAATTTATTAAACAACTTGCCTAGGACAATAACATATCCAAATTGAAGACAAATCAGACAGTTAATAAAGAAGGTGGCAATTGGCAGTATTTTTCAAAAAATATTTTTTAATTTGACCGTTATAGTGAATTTGGGAAATGTAAGTGAAATTTATTAAAACACTTGCCTAGGACAATAACATATCCAAATTGCAGACAAATCAGACAGTTAATAAAGAAGGTGGCAGTTGGCAGTATTTTTCAAAAAATATTTTTTAATTTGACCGTAATAGTGAATTTGGGATATGTACGTGGAATTTATTAAAACACTTGCCTAGGAAAATAACATATCCAAATTGAAGACAAATCAGACAGTTAATAAAGAAGGTGGCAATTGGCAGTATTTTTCAAAAATATTTTTGACCGTAATAGTGAATTTGGGAAATGTAAGTGAAATTTATTAAAACACTTGCCTAGGACAATAACATATCCAAATTGCAGACAAATCGGACAGTAAACACCAAAGATGGTTTTTTAGCCTGAATTTGAAAATTAATTTTTAAAAATATAGAGGAGGGATGGGGACAATATATTTAATATAGGCAAGGGTTGGACATTAGTATAGGCTAAGGCGCGGGAGCTCTATGGGGGGGGGAGCTGGCGTCGGTGCAAAAACGGCTCCCCATAAGAATAACATGGGGAAAAAGCGCCGATTGTGGGGCCTCTTTCTCCTTTACCCTCTACTGCACAATAACTTCTAAGTTGTTTACATGTGTTGTTTATTTAGTGTGGAGTTATTTTTGAATTCGTGGATTTCTGCAAAGGATGTATTAAAATTAATGCAAATTTTAAATGGGGGAAAATAAGGCAGGGGCCAAAAAGAAAATTTGTGTAGGGTAGGATCGGGCGTCGGCTCAAAAACTGATCCCCATAAGAATAACATGGGAAAAAAGCGCCGATTCTGGGGTCTCTTTGCTGTTTCTCCACTACTTATATATATATATATATATATATATATATATATATATATACGGCATGACCATAGGTTGGTAACGTCGTGAATCACGTGGTCAAAAAAGGTTTCCCACCACGTGGGCGCCGCCATCTTGTAAAAACACGGGAGAAAACACGTGGTCATAAGTAAGGTTAGCCCACGTGGTCAAAAGTGAGGTTAGAACACGTGGTCGGCCACATGGGCGCCGCCATCTTGGAAAAAGGCGGGGAAAAACACGTGGTCATAAGTAAGGTTAGTCCACGTGGTCAAAAGTGAGGTTAGAACACGTGGTCGACCACATGGGCGCCGCCATCTTGGAAAAAGGCGGGAAAAAACACGTGGTTAACACACGTGGTCTAAAGTTAGGTTAGGACACGTGATCAGCACGTGGGCGCCGATGATGTCATCTTTCAAGGTTAATTTGTTCTATCCTCTCGGGAGGTCTACTTACCTTGTTTTAGGACCTAGTCCTCTTGAGACGCCATTTGAAATACACGGCTTAAGGCACTTCCGTACTGCACGATGACCGTGAAATAGAGATAGTGTGAAAATGCTTGAGTCAAATCGAACTTTACGATTACTTAAACATCACTCAGTAGATTGCGTTACCTCTAATAAGACTCACTTAAAAATTTACCTATTAGGTAAACGGATATTACAAGTGTGTGATTGATACCCAAGTAGGGGGAAACTACGGGGATGACCCCGTAATCGGCCCATTTTTGGACATCTTCCGGCTCCCGGCCCACAAAAATTTCCATTTTGGCCTGTACTAGTACCCGACCCTTGCCAATGTTAAATGCATTATCCCAGTCCCCATCCGTCGCCTATATCTTTTAAAATTAATTGTCAAAAAACATACCTTGGTGTTTACGGTCCGATATGTTTAAATGTGGATATGTTATTGTTGTAGGCTAATATATATGTACACACTACCTACATTTCCCAAATTCACTGTAATGGTCAAATATTTTGTTTGACATCATACGTTTTCCCCAGAATAACATGGGGTTTTAGTAGGGGGCATTGGCCGATACAGAACCAGCACAGGCGCGGTGAGGATGCGAGGATGCAAGGTCACCCCCCCCCCCGATGACCTTGACCTTGACCTTGACCTTGACCCCCCCGTGACGTCATCCCCCCCGTGACGTCATCCCCCCCCGTGACGTCATCCCACCCGTGACGTCATCCCCCCCGTGACGTCATCCCCCCCGGTGACGTCATCCCCCCCGTGACGTCACCCCCCCCCCGGTCGTGAGGAAAAAACTTTCGAAAATTAATAACTAGCCAATTTACCCACCGATTCCCACGGGACTTTTTCCAGAGTGTAGGCCTATCCTAGAGGAAGCGAATGACGTAAGAACCCCATAAATCCGCCATTAAACAAGGCTGCTATTAATTTATAACCGCGTTTTCCTTATGGGATCTCAGCTGTTTACCTACCGATTTTGACGAAACCTCACCACATGTCGGACGGCAGCCTAAGTAAACCATCCTTTAAAGAAAATTGAAAATCAACCGTTAAACGGGCCCGCTATTAATTCTTAAACGCGTTTTCCTTATGGGATCTCAGCTGTTTACCGACTGATTTTGATGAAACTTCACCACATGTCGGGCGGCGGCCTAAGTAAACCATCCCTTAAAGAAAATTGAGAATCCACCGTTAAACGGGCTCGCTATTAATTTTTAAACGTGTTTTCCTCATGGAATCTCGGCTGTTTGCCGACCGAATTTGATGTGACTTCGTTACATGTTGTATGCCGGCTTGACTAATTGACCTCCCCCCCTCGTGAGCGGCTCCGCGGAGTCACGTGTCGAGGCGCATGCTAGGGCCTACGTGACCGCCCGGGGCTGTTTACTCATCAGCGGCCTTCCAGACCTCTCACTCCTCCGACAAGTGCGTCGCATGAGGCCTCTTCCCGACTGGAGTGCTATTTATGAGCACATCCTCAAGGGTTTCGTCAGTTTGTCTTTGGAGCTCTTGCTGTGCGGACGAAGTATTGCTGTCTCTGCGATACACCTACACAACCTGCTGTTCATAACCTTTGGATTCCCGTAAAAGTTAACGTAAGTAACAACATATTTATTAATTAGCGTTTCTATTTTAATTATTCGTTATTTTTAATTTTCGTTACTGTCGCGGTGATTACTTATGCGACTGTTACGACTTTCTCTTTGAATATCTTAAAATGTAAGTAATATGTAATTTACTTTTTCATCAGCAAGTTTACCAATGCTCTAAAATCTTATTAGCTAACATTAATAATTAATCTTTTACTTTTCAATCAGATGGCTGTTCCTCGTATGTGTGAGGTCTGCGGTCGCGTCTTCGCGAACGCTGGAAACCTGGCTCGTCACGCTGCATCCGCCCACAACGACCGCCATTACGACTGCCATCTCTGCGGTAGACACTTCGGGCGAAGTGACAACCTGCAACGCCACCTCACCACAGTTCATCCTCCTACTCCTCACGACCAAGCACCAGGTACAGTTTTAGGTTAAATAAGAAACCGCCAGTAGATTTATTAAGTATGCTTTCTTCTCCAGTATCCTCACCCATGACGTCACGGCGCGCCCGTGAACTTTGATAACTAATGACTTGTTTTTATGAGAGAGTAAACGGTCCTGATTGGGTAAACTGACAATTAAGACAAGAAAACAGACTCGAGAGGTAAACAAAAGGTTGCCAGCCCTCTGTATAGTTCCTCACCGCCACCTCCTCACCCTTGTATTTAACAGGCTTGGGTAACTGGCGATCGTGATGAGGAAACAGACTCTAGGGGAAAACAAGAGGTTGATAACTAATGACTTGTTTTTATGAGAGAGAGTAAACGGCCCTGACTGGGTAAATCGGCAATTAAGACGAGAAAACAGACTCGAGAGGTAAACAAGAGGTTGCCAGCCCTCTGTATAGTTCCTCATCACCACCTCCTCACCCTTGTATTTAACAGGCTTGGGTAACTGGCGATCGAGATGAGGAAACAGACTCTAGGGGGAAAAAACAAGAGGTTGTCAGCCTTCTGTATAGTTACTCATCCTCGTGTTTATAGGGTAACTAATAGGACTTGTTTTCAAATTCACAGGCTGTCCGTGTCCGTTGTGCTCCGTTGCCCTGGCGATTCCTGAGGATCTGCGCCATCACATGGAAGCGGTCCACGGTGCGAGCCCGTCAGCTTCGACCTCCTCCTCTTCCTCCGCTGCAACGCCACCCGTCAGAGACCCACGGCCCGAGTGTGACGCGTGCGGGCGGCGATTCGCCCGCAAGGATCTACTCCGGCGTCACGTGCAGCTGGTGCACGCCAACGAGGTTCGCTGTCCCGATTGCGGCGCCCTTTTCCGCAGGGCCGCTTATCTCCAGCGGCACGTGGCAAGCGCCCACCACGGCATGAGGTTCGCGTGCGCCTACTGCAACCGAGGCTTCACCCGGTGCTACAACCGGGACCAGCACGAGGCCCACAACTGCCCCGTTGTGAGGAACCTCGTTGTGGACGAGATTCCGTGGCTACCCGTCCTGTCACCCGAGCCCCGCCCGGGACCCAGCCGCGAGCCCCAGCCCGGACCCAGCCACGAGCCCCAGCCCAGACCCAGCCGCGAGCCCCAGCCCGGACCCAGCCGCGAGCCCCAGCCCGGACCAAGCACGGCACCCGACGGGATGGTGGGTGGGGGACTGCCCGCGTTCCGCACCATCCAACGGGGGTTCCGCGGACGGCTCCTGACCTTCGGCCTGTCTCGACCCATGGAGGACTTCTTGGCCGTGGAGGACGCGCTGGTGCTGCTGTTCGACAGCGTCCTGAACCTGTTGACCAACGTCAGGTCCCGACACCCAAACACCAAGGTCAACATGTTCCTGGAGTGCGAATTCGCCAACGTTCACAGAGCCACCTGTCTGTGGGCCTTCAAGACGAAGAACGTGCCTCTCACCACCGCGTCCAACTTGGAGGACTTCCTGTCGGCGTCCTTCCACAAGCTGGAGGAAGAGAAGGAGCAGTGCCTGCTAGTGGGCAGCGGGTGGATCTATCTCCGGATACGCGACCTGGAGATCCGCGTCAACCTCTACACCCCGTTGGGAGAACGCGGAGCCCGGTTCGTCCAGCTTCCCAGGACCATCTGCAACACGCACGCCGTTATCAACGTGCAAAACGTCGATGACATGTGCTTCGCGTACGCCGTCCTGGCCAAGTTCGTCGCGCAACACCCGGAGAGGCCCGCATCGTACACACCGGATGTCATGGCACGCTATGACTGGGTCGGCCTACGCTTCCCCGTGGCGCTGAAGGACATCAAGGTCTTTGAGAGGAGGAACCCCATCAGCGTCAACGTGTACGGGATCGAGCGCGCCATGGTGGGGAGACGCCCCGACGGATCGCCAAAGTTCCAGGACCGCGTGTTCCCGCTGAAGATCTGCAAGCGGGAGTTGGAGGATCACCGGGATCTGCTGTACGTGACCACCGGCGGGGACAGTCACTACGCCTACATCGCGAACGTCAGCAGGCTGGTGCGACCCCAGCTGACAACTCACGGCCACGCCATCCACGTGTGTAAGCGATGCTTCGCCTACTTTGACAACCGGCCCAACAAGCTGCAACTGTCCGGTGCCGAGCGTCTGGAGGAGCACATGCGATACTGCACCGCCAAGGCCCCCCTCCGCTTGGACATGTCTCAGAAGCAGCGGATCCGCTTCGCCCACCCCGAGTACACTCGGCGCGAGCGCTTTTGCGTTTACGCCGACTTCGAGTGTGCTCTGCAGCCCGTCGCCGCTGACCCTGCGGAAGCGCCGCCCGGCACGAGGCCCCTGCAACTGCACGTCCCGTACGCCTTCGCCTACCAGATCGTGGACTCGCTCGGCCTGGAGGAGTTCGAGCCCCGCGTCTACTTCGGGGCCGACGCGTCCAAGGTGTTTATGGAGAGGCTCAAGATGGACGTGTTGATGCTGTGGGAGTTCCTGTTCAGCACGAGAGCTCTGCACCCTTCTCTGACCCGGCAGGAGATGGACGAGTACCTGGCGGCGACTCACTGCTACCTCTGCGGGAAGGAGTTCACGGACCAGGACGTCAAGGTGCGGGACCACAACCACGCCCCGCCTTACGAGTTCCGAGGAGCTGCCCACCGCTCGTGCAACCTCAGGTACCGGGAGCAGCGACACATCAACTGCTACTTCCACAACCTGTCCAACTACGACACCCACTTCATAGTGCGGGAGCTGGCCATCGACCCCGGCGACGTGGACGTGTTGCCGCACACGGAGGAGCGGTACATCGCTTTTACCAAGCGATTCCACTTTGACCAACCCGGAGACAACCCGCGACGGAGCAGCAGCTTCGCGGTGCGGTTCCTCGACACCTACAGGTTCTTGTCCATGAGCCTGGCCAGCCTGGCAGCGGGACTGCCCACTGACAAGATGCGCGAGACCAGGAAGCGGTTCCCCGACGACCAGCTGTTCGACCTGGTGCGCAGGAAGGGCGTGTTCCCCTACGACTTTGTCACATCGTACGAAACGCTGTACAGGACCAGGGAGCTACCACCCAAGGAGGCGTTCAGGAACTCCATGACCCTGGAGGATATCAAGGACGAGGAGTACGAGCACGCCCTCAACGTGTGGCGAGCCTTCGAGTGTCGGCACCTCAAGGACTACGCGGACAAGTACCTGCGATGTGACATCGCCCTGCTCACCGATGTCTTTGAGCAGTTCCGCGACACCTCGCTGGCCGAGTACGGGCTGGACCCCGCCCACTACTACACCCTGCCGTCCTACGCCTGGGACGTCATGCTCAAGACCTGCGACGTGGAGCTGGACACGCTGCAGGACTTCGACATGTACCTGTTCGTGGAGCAGGGGATCCGGGGAGGGATCTCACAGGCCATCACCCGCTACGCCAAGGCCAACCACGCCGGGTGCTCGGACTACCGCCCGGACGAGCCCACGCGCTTCCTCCTATACCTGGACGCCAACAACCTCTACGGCTGGGCCATGTCCCAGTGCCTGCCGACCGGAGACTTCCAGTGGCTCAGCCGTGAGGAAATCCAGGCGTTGGACATTGCGGCGCTGGACGCGGAGGCCGATCGAGGCTACATCTTGGAAGTGGACCTCCACTACCCCGCGCACCTACACGACCTGCACAAGGACCTTCCCTACTGCTGCGAGACGAAGCGTCCGCCAACAGGGAACTTCCCCAAACTCTTGACGACCCTGGACGACAAGACACAATACATCTGTCACTACAGGGTCTTACAGCAGGCGCTGCAAAACGGATTGGAGCTGGTCGCGGTGCATCGGGCGATCTCGTTTCACCAGTCGTGGTGGTTGGAACCGTACATCCTGATGAACACCGAGCTGCGGAAGAAGGCCAAAACGAAGTTTGAACAGGACTTCTTCAAGCTCATGAACAACGCGGTCTTCGGCAAGACCATCGAGAATGTACGGAAGCGCCTCAACGTGAAGCTGGTGTGCACCCCGGAGAGGTTTTCCAATTACGTCGCCAGATCCAACTTCCTGGACCGGACGTACTACACGGAGGACGTGGCCCTGGTGCATCTGTCCAAGGTCAACATCGTGTTGGACAAACCCGTCTACGTAGGCATGTCAGTCCTGGAGCTGAGCAAGTGGCTCATGTACGAGTTCCTGCGCAAGATGAAGAAGCGCTACGGTGACCGCCTCACCGTGGACTACATGGACTTGGACAGCTTCGTCTTTGACATCGTGTCCCAGGACGTCTACGCCGAGATGAAGGAACACCTAGACGACTTCGACACCAGCGGCTATCCGAGGTCCCACCCCTGCTACATCCCCGTCAACGCCAAGGTCATCGGAAAGTTTAAGGACAAGTGCAACGGCCTGTCCTTATACGAGTACCTCGGCCTGCGGTCCAAGCTGTACTTCATGGACATCGAGGACGCGGCGACAGGCGGCAGCAAGGCTCTCAAGCGGGCCAAGGGGGTGGCGAAGGGCGTTGTCAAGAACGTCCTCACCCCCGACGACTACAGAGAGTGCTTGTTTAACGGGGTCCAGAAGCACACCACCAACGTCCGGTTCCAGTCCCACTTGCACCGGGTGTACACCGTGGAAGTGGACAAGCTGAGCCTCAGTCCAGCTGACGACAAGCGGTGCGTCCTCCCCGACGGCATCCACACTCTGCCGTGGGGACACAAGGACGTCCCGCCGCTACCGCCAGCCAGGATGAGAGGAGATCAACCACAGCGGATGGAAGTGGACGGCGAGGAGGAGGAGGGACAGCGCCAGGACGAAGAAGAGGACGAAGAGGAATTCCCGGTCTAGTTATATTATTAATTTTAAGAAAAAAAAATTGTAAATAGTATTTGTAAGAAAATATAATAGCTTTATGTACAGCATGAACCTGAGTTGTTTATTTCCTCCCTTTGCTCACTCAAAAGTCACAAGCCGTTAGGCTTGGAAAGGCGTTATGGGCCATTCGACCCGAGCCGTGCAGCTTAAAAAGCCCCCGCCAACCGGGAGCGGTTGGCGGCGCGTGTCGGGGACGACCCTGAAGGAGTTGCCCAGGAAGGAGTTGCTTAGTGGTTTGCTGATGTCCGAGGGGTCACCCTCGAATTGCTCAGCGGCTTGCTGATGTCCGAGGGGTCTCGTGGCGCGCCCTCTTTGGCGGCCTTCACTGCCGCTTGGAGGGGGCTCAGCCAGTGACACGCGCCGCTGGTATATAAACCTGAGGTCCAGCCCCGCTGCCTCAGTTTTGCTAATTTTTTTAAATTTAGTAAGGAGAAAGGAGAAATGAAAACACAAGCTTTATCATCATGAGGCATGTATTGTACAGTAATAAGGTTACATATACATACTACAAAAACCTTACAAACTAGTTTTAAGCGAATATGGAGTGGAAGAGCCTGCGGACCAGAGCGTCGTTGGCGGCGGGAGCGGCAGGGTCGAAGAGCTGGACGTAGTCGTTGAGTGATGTGTGGAGAACAGCCCGGCAGTACAGGTAAGTGAGGCAGTAGTAGCCGCAAACAGAAGTATCGTAGCCCTGGAGTCGATACCTGTTGTAGACGTAGTGGCGGTGATGAGGATTGCGCCTCAGGAACCTTTGAAAGTCGGCCTAGTATGGCGGCCTTCCGTAGCTGTCCAGGTACTCGAGTCTGTCCTCTTCCGAGCAGTAAAACGCCACCCAGTGTTCGCCTCCCTCGGTGTGTGCTACCGTGTTGGACACGATGGCGGTGTGAGGCTTGACCGGCACGTCCGGTAGTTGGTCAGAGGCGTAGACCGTAACGTTCCTCAGTCCGGGGATCCTCGCCAGGCATTCTCTGATCTGGACGGTATTCATCGTGGACGGAAGCAACACAGGCAGCTCGAGGCGGACGAGTCCAGTCTGTCGTTAGCCACGAGCCAGTCCCGTAAGACGATGCAGTTATGAAGGGCGCAACGGTTGTGGGAGCTCTTATGGTGGTTACAGCGTAGGGTCCGGTAGGTGGGTGGACCGTTGATCGACCCGCAGCCTAGATCCTCCATGTCCTGAGCGGTGGTGGCGGCGGGCTCGGTTATGAGGTGGCGTTGTACAAAGTCCCTCTTCTGCGATCCTTTGACGTAGACCAAGGGGCGGTGGATGAGGCAGGAGTGCAGCTTGTCCAGCAGGGCGACGTACGCGATGTCCCCCTGGTCCCACTCCAAGCCGTGGCAGTGGCGCGTAAGCCAGACGCTCTCGTGCTGTTTCTCGGAAGTCAGGAGGTCCTTGCTGAAGGGTGGGCGGGCGATGTGATGTAGGAGCAGCGTGCCGGTAGTCACGTCAACCACGCAAACCTCTTTCAGTAGAAAGTCGTTGTCGCTGTCTTTAAAACACTGCATATCCATCACCACGCTACCGTGATGACAGCGCGCTGGCGGTGGCTCGTTGTAGATTGGCGGCGGCACGTCCATCCCGTACGGCTGACAGAACTCGACTGAGCGCTGGCGGGAGCGCGCCTAGCGGGATAACCTCAGGTGCGCGCGCACCACCTAGCGGTGGCGGGACGAAGCGGAATCAACCGCCAAAGTCCACAGTCACGTTGCGGTTGCGGTCCACTTCCACTACGTTGTCCAACTCGGCATACACTATGCAGTTGACTGTCTCCGTCAAGGCTTCCGCGAACCCGACTTCTATGCGCCGATTACCGTTGCGCACCAGGTTCCAGTGGCTCGCTTGACCGGCTGACAGGTCGGGCGTCAAGTCGAACGCCATCAACGTACAGCCGTACATGTATTGGGAGCGGTCTATATCGTTACCGATGTTCGAGTAATAGATGCCGGTACCGCTAAACAGCGTGTGATATTCAAGCACGCACAGCTCTCCACCCACGGAGTAATCCGGTTGCAGCGGTTTGCCGGGTACTTGCTCGCCGTCCACGTACAGCGCGAAGAAATTCACCTTATAATGATGAAAATTGAACGGGTTCTTCTTGTAGTCTCCGTTGAACGCCTGGTTGTTCACCAGCCCGACTATGACTCGTTTCGGCAGTTGACCGAGGAACACGCTGTCCATAGTCTTGCCGCGAATACCGCTCGGCAGCGTGACGGTTTTCACTTCCACCCGGGGTGATCGGGTATTTGGCTGTGCCGGTCTCCAGCGTCCTGCTGTGCGCCAACAGTACGCTGGGATTGATCCTGCAGCGGCGCATGAACAGGCTGACGTCGCTAATCGCCACCTTATAGTCAGTGACGGTCTTGGACATGATGGCGAACGAGTCGCGCGATCTGATCAGACGGAACCGCATCTCGACACCGTTCAACATGAACTTGTCCTCGTTGCACAAATCGACGTGCAGATGTCCCACCATGTCCACCAAGCGGCTGCTCACGATCCACGTCCGCCGCGTTACGAGCCCCACGTTTCCCTCCTCGCAATCGTCCATCTTAGCGGTGGTGTCCTCCATGAACAGCTCCGCGGTGAGATGTGTGCTCTTGGCGTCCTTGCCATAGGTCAACAGGTTCTCCAGGTAGGCGCGATAGGCGTACGTGTTGTTTTGCGGCGACACCAGTTTGTTGTTGAGGTACAGGTCCACTTGACTGAACAGCGAGTGAAGCCAGTTGTTCACCGGGCCAACCTGCTTGATTGTATCTTCCCCCGTCACTGCGGCCCCAGCGGCCGTTTTGATGGTTGCCTTCACATACAGTAGCGTCTGCGACAGATCGGTGTATTCGTCCCCGTGACCGGGCACTACAAACTCTATCGGCAAGTCGTCCGTCAGCGACAAGATCGGCTTGTAGCAGACCCATTTGCTGCCCTCGATACTGGTCTGTGTTGGAGGCAGGGAGAACAGGTCCAACTCGGTCTTGACGCACTCGCAAGATTTCTGATGTATGAACGACATCGTGGCGGGGCGGTTTATGTGAAGATGTCTTTCACCGCCCTACTCGTCCTCTTCTTCTTATTCTTCACGGCCTGCTTCTTTTTGCCGCTGCTGCGTTTCACCGACTTACTCTTCACTGGCTTGACGTTTGTTCTCAGAAGTCTGGCCAGAGACTGAGGGGTGACCCGCTGTACACGCCTCCTCTTATAGGTGCCACCACCGCTCAGCACGCAATCCAGTTTTTCATCAGCCCTGCGTTTCAGCGACCCGGTAAACTCTCTGAGCCGGGTGTTGGCCGCGACTCGCGGGTTGGCCGTGCCTGCCGCCACGTCGCCCAAGAAGCCCACACCATACCTCAGCGCCTCATTGCCCAGCGCCGACGCGCCCGACTTAAGTAGCGGGGCCACCACGCGGATCAGACCGCCCAGGAAGCTGCCGATGCCGTGACCGCGTTGGAAAGCGGCCCCTCTGTACACGGAGGACACGCCATGGCCCGCCTGTTGAAGGCGGTAATACGCCAGATAGGGATCGCTCGGATTCATTGCCGCTGCCTCTCTTTCCTGAAATGAAGCTTCATGCACGTGGTCCCGAAGTGGAATGGCAAGTGTCGCCCTTGGTCGTCCCTTAAATTGATTTCCACGCTCTCGAACGAGGTTTTAATCACCGGCACGTAGTGCGGGTCTATTATATACACTGTCGTGTGGGCGCCGTACGTGTAATTCCTGATGTCGATGTTGAGGATCTTCAGTAGTGGCGCCACAGCATCGCCCACCAGTTGGGGTTCCACCAGGTCGCAATACACGTACATGTGTGATGGCAGACCGGCGAAGAGGTTAGCCGGCCTCACGGACCTGTGACGCTTGACGATATCCGTATCCACCTCGTAGCCAAACTGTAGCGCCAAACTGGGGCTCAATTTGAGGCTCTGAACGGCCGAAGACCTCGACAGCAATTCCACCCTGGAGGACATCTCGTCATACGAGAAGGTGCACAGGTTACTCTTCATTTGAGGGTGGTTGTTGATCGCGTGCACGAGTTCCTCGGTACTACCGTAATTGCCCGGCTCCACTTTGATTATCAACTTGTCCACCACGGCTAACCCGCCATTCGAGTCCCTCATTCCCAGCACTAGTTTGATGTAGGTCCCCTCACCGACGGTCAGAAAAGAGAAGGGGTAGTGCGCCTCCACCAGAGCGACCTCCCACTCGCCGTCCGACAGATCATCGGTCGAGGGTAGATGAGTCGTGTAGTTTGTCACCATGTTGTTGGGATAGTACTTCATTGAACTGTTGCTGGGCAACGTCAGGTAAAACTGGTCGTGCCTCGTCATCGCAGCTGTTGCACGTCCACTGCAGGTACCCAAGAGTTGAAGTCCTCTCCGTAACCGACCCACTTGACTAGGTAGCGCTTACTGGAGCCTCGCCCCTCGGTGTTCAGTATTTTATCTATTTGGTACAGGTGGTCCGGGGCGATCGTCACCTTTTGCATCTCGTGCTCGTAGAAGCGCCCTTCCAGCGGCGTCCCGTTCAGGTCGCGCAACACGTACAATGTCAGAGGATGCGACCCGTATACGTGGTCCACCACGAACAGCTCCTTACTCCAATTGGTCTCGTAACCTTTAGCAAACGTGCCCTTCTCCTTGGCTATACGCACCGTGTCGCCCGGCTCAAACCTGGGCTTGCGCCGCCGGATCGCCTTTCCGTACATGTGACGCCACGCCTTGTACACCGTTTTTCCATCACCGCTGTCCACGTCCGAGGGTCGCAGACCGCCACCCAGGCTCCTGTGCGGGCTGCGGTTGTAGGCGTCCACAAGCCTGTCCAACACGTCCACGTAGCGATACGTGTTCTTGTAGGTTAGGTAGCGCCACATGCGGGTCTTGAGCGTGCGGTTGACTCGCTCCACCACCGCCGCCTTCACGTCGGGGTTCTGCGTGGTGAAGTAGTTGACACCGTGACTCTTGAACACTCGCTTGGTCGCGGCCCCGGTGAACTCCGTCCCCTTGTCGGTCTGAAGGCAGCGAGGAGTCGTCTCAGCGAATATTCCCTCGAACGCAGCAGCCACCTCGGGGCCGCTTTTCCTCTTCAGCGGTACCGCAAACAGCCGCTTGCTGAACACATCGATCACAGTCAGTAGGTAGTTGACTCCGTCGTTGTACCGGCTCAGACCGCGCATGTCGTTCAGGTCCGCCTGCCACAGCTCCCGGGGCCCGAACACGACGTAGTGGTTGCGGAAAACCGCTTGCGCGCCAGCTTGTGCAGCGTGTAGGTGTCCTGGGCGCGCAGCCAGTCGGCTACCCGACGTTTCGGTAGGTGCGCGGCTCTGGCCAGGGCGGCCACCCCGCCGAGGGAACCGGGCTGGCTCGGGTCGTAGTACAACTTCTCCATTACGGTGAGAACGGCTCCCAGTTGTCCAATGACGATTCCCGGTCAGGTTCCTCGGTTATTATCCTTCTTCGGGCCGCTGGAGGTCGCGGTCTCAAGCGGTCCAGTATCGGCGTCAACCTCGGTGAGAGGGGTGTCGACGAGGCTGTCGTCGTGTCTCCCCAGGGGCTCGATGCCGAGTCCAGTCCCACGCCTAAGTAACGCAACGCCGTGGGATTGCTCACGTATTCTTTGGGCACGTTCATGTCCTTCAAGGCGGCCATCACTTGATGCCAGCCGGTAGGCAATCGGTCCGCCCTTAGCGCTCTCACTATGCTGTGCGCGATGTCCACTATATTGGAATCGGGGATCTTCACCTTGTTCACGTACACCGTCCCACTGGCGTCCCAGGCGATGGGGCTGCCTTGACGGGTCATGAATCGCAACAAGTTGCGCGCCACCGACCTGTAGATTTTTGAGAACGATTCCACAATGTCCTCCTCCACCGAGGCGCTAGACTCGCGCTTCATCTGACTCGGACCCTCCGCCGCTTCCTCCTCCCTCTCCTCGCCCTCGATGATTGACAGACCTATGGGTTGACGTTTAGCCGCGGAAAAGTGCAGGAACCGCTGTAACACCTGCTGATATTGTTTCCATTTCTCCGTATCGTCCAGCCGCTTGTCGCTCAATATGCGATGCATCTCAGCGTCCAGGCTGGCTGGCTTATTGGCGCTACCTGCTCCTCCTCTTGGTCCTAGTCCCGGTCCTGGTCCCGGTCCTTCTCGCAATCTCTCGATGAGCTCCTGCGGTACAACCACCATTTTCCTAGCGTACTCCATGTCCGATTAGCTTCTACGCTAGAACGGTCAGAACAGCGTTCAACAGCAGAGGTAGGAGGATCCCTCCACCCCGTTGGACGAGGTAGTCTCGCTTCTTGGTCCAACACTCACCGCGTTTCACCAGCCGTCTGAGCGCCTGTTTGTGTTTGCTCAATTTGCGTTTGAGGCAGGGAGAAAGCGGTACGTTTCCGCGTAGCACGTTATACGCGCACTCACACAATGACTTGATGCGACTCTTGTCGCACGCTTTTAACAGGGCCTTGCGTTCTTTGGGCGTAGCGTGTATTAGGGCCCTCAGCAGCGCTGCGTCTTTCTTCACGCGGTGTGACATGATGACTGACACTGGCGTGCGCTCGGCCTATTTATCACTTCTTCTTGGGTAGGTACACGTAGTTTACCGGGTCGTCTGGGAAAATGGTTGAACGTACGCGCATCTCTTCAGGCGTGTACTGTTTCAAGTCTATGAGCAGGTAGGCGTGCGGATCACGCGTGGCGTCCGCGTAAGCCTCCTCCACGAATTTGGGGTTTTCCGGATATACTTGACGGGCCAGATGTTTGATCTGAGCGCGGTCCCTGGGATTCTTAAAACAGACTATGTAATGAGCGTTCAGCGATATGTCACGCTGGCCCCTGCCCTGATGAAACAGGTTTTGCGTGATGAAGAACACGCTCATGTTGCGGTGGTGTGAGCCCTTGGTGAACAGGTCCGCCACGCCGGGACCAGCCTTGCGCATCATGTCATCGACGATGACCAGGGCGGGCTCGCTACCGTCGTAGTCGTCCAGGTCTGGTAGGCCGGCTACGTAGCGCACGGCAGATTCCGCACGGCTCTTACCACCGCCGCCACCACTGCCATAGTGCCAAGTGATACGGGCGAACCGCGTATCGCACATGTGGTCAGCGTGCTCTATGAAGCGAGCCACGAAGAGCGACTTGCCGCTGCCTGAGGGCCCGGCCACGATGGCGGTAAACGAGTGTTTCCACCTCAAGTCCATGGCGTCTACTGACTGCCATGCACCACCACCTCGGCTCTTAAAACTAAATTCTTTTCTTGCTTTTTTTTATTTGATTTCTTTTTTTTTATTTATTTTTTTTTTTATATTGAAGGGAAATAAGGGAATAAGGAATACCATTTATTTATACAAATTCGAGGAGAGGACCTTTACTGCCTGGAGAGCTGCTCCTCTTCACAAGGCTCATCCTTGGCCTCACACCAACGTTATACTGCGTGATGGTGTTATCGTCCAGGACTGCAAGGTACCGCCGAGGCATGTAAATGCGAATCGGATCATCGCCGACAAGCCCCTCCAAGATGGCCATCACCGCCTCGCCGTACGGTGTGTCCACTCGCTCAAACGAGCGAATGGGATACCTCACGTTCTCCTGTAGGTCTACGATGCGGGTGTAACCCGCGGCCTTGCAGCTGTTGAGGGCTGTCCTGAGGTCCATCTTCTGGTCCGTGTTGAGCATGACACAGCGGCTGGATGCAGAATGACCGGCTCTCGCCACCGAGTCGCCTTTTATTGGTGGTGTCTACGTGCCGACTCACGCGTATCAACAACATGATGACATAGTTACTCGCTCAATTCCAGGAAGGGTGATGTAATGGAAAGCTTTACTGCGTAAACAAGTGGATTGTTCTAGAAACGTCTCGGTTATCAACTGCTTAGTGGAAGTTTCCACGCTCAATTCCGGGAAGGGTGATGTAATGGAAAGCTTTACTGCGTAAACAAGTGGATTGTTCTAGAAGCATCTCGGTTATCAACTGCTTAGTGGAAGTTTCCATGCTCTCTCGTTTACTGGGTAGCGCGCCTGGAGTGTGCGCTTCTCTTGGTTTTCCCTGAGATGACGCAATCGGTCTTTCGCCAGGTGGGTAGAGGAGTAGCGGTCCTAGTGATCCCGTCGTATCTTGACTCTCCCGTCTCGCTATTTGCCAGCCATAGGTTTTGCAATCTGGATAGCAGGTCCTCTAGACATATGCAGATTTCATCGTTTCGCTCCTCGTCCAAGTACAAGCCGCAACTGAACGTGGGGCGACCTCCTTTGAACACATTCATCTTCAACAGTACATTACCGCTGTTGGTAGGGTTCTTCACAGTGTACTGATATCCGCCAGTGGACCAGCACAGTGTCGGGGAATCGATAGGCACTTCCTTCCTCTTTACAGTCCACCCATCGAGCTTTTTCTTCTTTGACGCGCATCCCTGCTGTACTGACGGTGCGTTGGCGTTCTCATCGTTCATTGCGTTCAGCTCCTCTAGGAAGGAGCGGATCGTTTGATCCACTTCAGCTGCACTGACTCCGTTTCCGTTCATGGTGACGTCTCAAACAACACTGAGGTCGCGCGCGCGGCTCTGCCTCGGTTTTATACCCAGGTTGCACGCTTCAGCGAACCTTCTAGAAGCTTCCAGAAACGTGAGAGGTAGTCTATCGCTGACGGGGGGGGGGATCCTCATGTTCAAGTTTATAAGTAAACTTTTTATTTTTATTTCTTTTTAAGGAATGAGGTTAAGGGTAAAAGAAGTCTTTATTACCGAAAAAACATGTAGTGGGTTAAAGGTAATCGGTTATTGTCCAGGTCCTCTGACATTCTCCTGGACATCCAGCACTGCCATTCTACCATGGTTAAGGGTGAACTGCAACCCTTGTAAAACCTCGTCCCACTGCGCTGGATCGCCCGGGTCGAAACGACGAAAGGACATTAAGGGTCCAGCTGGGCCCCACCACCCCGGCCTGAGGAAGATATGTGCACCTCTCCTCATCGCCTCCTCGACCCTAATCCTCGTGGGGGTAAGGAACTCTGGTCCTAGCAGAAGGTAGCGGTGGAAGTTGGGTTCATCAACAAACACCTCCACCGTAGCGATATCCATCGTGAAAGGGGCTCTGGTCAAGACTAACTCAGAAACAGCAATACTTCGTCCGCACAGCAAGAGCTCCAAAGACAAACTGACGAAACCCTTGAGGATGTGCTCATAAATAGCACTCCAGTCGGGAGGAGGCCTCATGCGACGCACTTGTCGGAGGAGTGAGAGGTCTGGAAGGTCACTGATGAGTAAACAGCCCCGGGCGGTCACGTAGGCCCTAGCACGCGCCTCGACACGTGACTCCGCGGAGCCGCTCACGGGGGGGGGAGGTCAATTAGTCAAGCCGGCATACAACATGTAACGAAGTCACATCAAATTCGGTCGGCAAACAGCCGAGATCCCATGAGGAAAACGCGTTTAAAATTTAATAGCGAGCCCGTTTAACGGTGGATTCTCAATTTTCTTTAAGGGATGGTTTACTTAGGCCGCCGCCCGACATGTGGTGAAGTTGCATCAAAATCGGTCGGTAAACAGCTGAGATCCCATAAGGAAAACGCGTTTAAAAACTAATAGCGGGCCCGTTTAACGGTTGATTTTCAATTTTCTTTAAGGGATGGTTTACTTAGGCCGCCGCCCGACATGTGGTGAGGTTTCGTCAAAATCGGTAGGTAAACAGCTGAGATCCCATAAGGAAAACGCGGTTATAAATTAATAGCGGCCTTGTTTAATGGCGGATCTATGGGGTTCTTACGTCATTCGCTTCCTCTGGGATAGGCCTACACTCTGGAAAAAGTCCCGTGGGAATCGGTGTGAAAATAGGCTAGTTATTAATTTTCGAACGTTTTTTCCTCAAGACCGGGGGGGGGGGCTCCTCACTTGTCCATAAGGAAAACGCGTTTAAAAATTAATAGCGGGCCCGTTTAACGGTTGATTTTCAATTTTCTTTAAAGGATGGTTTACTTAGGCTGCCGTCCGACATGTGGTGAGGTTTCGTCAAAATCGGTAGGTAAACAGCTGAGATCCCATAAGGAAAACGCGGTTATAAATTAATAGCAGCCTTGTTTAATGGCGGATTTATGGAGTTCTTACGTCATTCGCTTCCTCTGGGATAGGCCTACACTCTGGAAAAAGTCCCGTGGGAATCGGTGGGTAAATAGGCTAGTTATTAATTTTCAAAAGTTTTTTCCTCACGACCGGGGGGGGGATGACGTCATGGAGAGGGTGACGTCACGGGGGGGGATGACGTCACGGGGGATGACGTCACGGGGGGATGACGTCAAGGGGGGGTCAACGTCAAGGTCATCGGGGGGGGGGGCTGACCTTGCATCCTCGCATCCTCACCGCGCCTGTGCTGGTTCTGTATCGGCCAATGCCCCCTACTGGTTTTTTTAACACTTGCCGGCTCCCTACGCTTTCCCCTACTTTACATCCTTTGCGGAAATCCTCGAGTTCTGGCTACTTGGGATCCCAAGCCATTTGACATATAATAAATCACCCTTCCTTCTAATTACCTTCTTAACTAAATACATGTCTTTATATTCAGTTTTTAACAACTCTTGCTCATATAGGTAAGAAAACAACAATACTATACTTTCCGCTACCTAATTTCCGCTACCTCCTTTAGTGCAATCGATATTTTTTTGTTTATTTTGCTGTAATCACACAAAAACTAACTTTGGTGTTTATGGCCCGATTTGTCTGCAATTCGGTTACTCTCCTCAGCTAATCCATAAGTAAATACCACCTATAATTTCCAAAATAAATATTACTGTCAAATTAAACAATATTTTATAAATTACTACCAACTGCCAACTTCTTTATTTACTGTCTTATTTGTTTGTTACTTGTATTAGCAAATTTCCCCTATAGGGAAGAAGTTATTACCGTAGTCGGCATGGTAAGACCTAGGCCCGGGACCATGATAACTTTTCGTTTTGAGGACCCCAGACCCCAAAAACACCATT
This sequence comes from Allygus modestus, assembly GCA_963675035.1. Taxonomy (NCBI): domain Eukaryota; kingdom Metazoa; phylum Arthropoda; class Insecta; order Hemiptera; family Cicadellidae; genus Allygus; species Allygus modestus. The sequence goes on from OY776111.1 coordinate 227,940,572, forward strand.
CGTTCGAAACTGTAGATATATATATATTTGTCCGTGAGCACGATGACTCTCGTAAAAATTATCCGATTTTGATTAAATTTGGTATAAACGTGTAAAGCAAAATTTATGACTTTAAGTTCGAAAACCAGCCAGATCACTTTATCTGAAGGGGTATTTTTTGGGGGTTTTGTACCCCAAAAATGTTTTTTTTAAATTTGTTACATATAATTTTGGAAATAGTCAAATTTTAGTTTTTACCATTGTATTCAGCTTAAAAAAACACACAATTTGGTATTTTGATAATTCCTCTACGTCAATTGGTTACCGAGATATTTAAAGTGCTAAACTCAGTAGTTGTCCAATGTTATTCTTATGGAGGAAAAGAAAAATGTTATATCTTGCTTATTTATGAACGTACACTGATGAAACTTGGTAGACGGCTTCATCTAGTTGTGGTGCATTGGTATTTGCTAAAAAAAATTTTTTTGTCAAAGGCTCTTTTAGCAGCAAACCTGCGTTCTCGGCCCCCTTTTATTCTTATGGATAGTAATTAAATGCTATGTCTCCCTTAATTATGAACATAAATGAATAAAAACTGGTATATGACTTCACCTAGTTGAGTTATATTGATATTAGCATAAAAATCCATTTTTTGTGTTCCTTGATGCAGCAAACCTGCGTACTCAACCCCAATGTTATTCTTATGGGGAATATTTAAAATTTGATATATTGCTTATTTGTGAATATATTTTTATGAAACTTGGTAAGTGAATTTATGAAGTATTAAGACATTTATATCTCCATTGGAAATTTGCTGAGTATGCAGGTTTGCTGCAACGGGGGTATATGTTATTGTACTAGGCTATTGAATACAACTAATAATTTCCAAATTTTATTTAAGCAATTTTTTTGATTATTGCCAATTGCCATCGTCTTTATTTACCGATTTGATTTAGTTCTGGATATGTTATAGCCCCCAACTATATATAAAATTACCATATATTATTTTCGAATGCAATGATTTTTATAAATATATTAACCAACAAAATAACTTTAATAAATTTAATTTAAACAATATTATATAAATAATTAATATCGTGCAAATGCCAACTTCTTTATTTACCATTTAACAGATTTTTGGATGTGTTATAGCCCCGAACTATTATAAATAAACTAAAGATATATTATTTCAAAATGCAATAATGTATATATAATATCCGGGAAAAACTAACTTTGGTGTCTATGGATTTGTTGTAATTTGGATGTTGTCCTAAGCTAATGCATTAGTGTATTCTACCAATGACCCCCTAAATGTAGTTTAAACAATATTTTGTAAATTACTGCCAAATGTCAATTTCCTTATCTCCCATTAGGTTTTACTTATTTCTAGATATGTTATAGACTCCAATTAATATATGTAAAGTTATATTATTTCCAAATACGATGCTTTGTATAATTTATGTATCCAAAAATACTACCTGTTTGTAGTCCAGATTGTCTGCTATTTGTGTTATTACCCTAAGCTAATGCATAAACCACCTATAATTTCCAAATTTAATTTTAACAATACTTTGCGAATTACTGCCAAATTAAAACTTATTTGTTTACTGTCCAATTTTCGAATATGTTTTTAGTTCGATATTTATATATACAATAAATTATTCCAAAACAAAAATCGATGTAAAATGTATAAAGTATATTTTCGAAAAATAATTTACTGTTTATTAACCAATTCAATTGAGTAATGTATATGTTGTTGGGCTTTGTGTAAATGCATATAATTATGTGCCAAGTCTTAACTTATATTTATAAATTAACATATAATACCAAATGTCAATTTCTTTACTGTTCTATGCCACAATACTATGTGTTTTGTTGTTGTACAAATGCTAATACGCATAAAAAAAAAAATTTAAACCCAATAACAACTACACAAAAAACACCAACCTTTCTTTGTGCTTGTTCGAAGTAGTCTTTATTCTATCCAGCTTAGTTTTAATTTTGTAGTTAAAATCTAACTTTCCACTTTCAAGCTCGTTTTCCATCCAGAGTTTGGAGACATAAAGGTTACGAATATTTTCAAACTGTACAATATACCGTATTCTACCTTAATGCTCCACTGGTTTAATAGAGCGTATTAATAATTTCGTACCATCTTCCAAATACTCCAATCTACTACATTATTCCAATTTACTATTATCTTTAATATCTTGCATTAACATTTCATTAGACATCTCTATATCTTCTTGCCCAACAACCTCTGTAGTATCCCACACACTATTATGGAAAGTTAAATTTTATAATTTTGGAAACGAATTACCGAACAATTTTGCGGTTCCGTTAGTGCTAAAGCTTGCAAGTGGCTCGTTGGTAGATAGGTAAATAATGTCCAAATCGCCATTATGCAGTTTGTATGGTAACCTTCCCTATTCTTATTTATCTCTAATAAGAATAAAAACTAAAAATATCCAAATACAAAAAATAAACACGCTTTGGGGTGTTGTTTCCCTTTATGTCTCCAAACTCTGGCTGGAAAACGAGCTAGAAAGTGGAAAGTTAGATTTTAACTACAAAATTAAAACTAAGCTGGTTAAAATAAAGACTACTTCGAACAAGCACAAAGAAAGGTTGGTGTTTTTTGTGTAGCTATGTGTTCTGGTGTAGTTTATGTGTTTGAACATTTAAGAGATTGTTTAAGACTAATAGAAGACAACAAAAGGTACTTCCAAAATGCTCCATTCTACACTGTACCCCTGCATAAGATATGGACGAAAGTTACTAATAAGTTACAAAACAGTTGTTGTCTGGTGTCATAGTTGGTTGTATTTAGTTGGGGAATGGTAGATGGTTGTGCTCTTAAAAATGGAAATATCAAATTACATATTTATAAACCATCATATCTTACTAGATTTTTTATTTTAATTTATTTTGTTACAATCAACAACGTTTTCAGTCAAATTACATATGTGGTTTTACAGATATTTTACAAAAATTGTTCAGGTTTTCTTAATTTACGGATAAAAGTGTGATATTATTGGAACAATTAGAGTATAATGGATTATAAATATATAATTTAATATTTACATTTTTGTACGTTAAGGAATATGTAAATGTTAATTTATTGTATCGTCCTTACATTAGTAATTACAGGTTATAGTGTTCTAACTGTCTAGGTGTCCACTTACATGTAATAATTACCACTCGCCTTGGTCTTTGTTTATATACTACATCCATATATTTACTCTACTACTCCTATACCTCGAGTATGCTGTAAACCTCCATATTATAGTGTAATTATATCTGTCCTGTTTACATGTTTCCGCTATCTTTTTTTCTATATATATAAAAAAGGGATAAAATATGTATACTGTTAGCCATTTGTTGGGAAATAGAATTAAACCTACTAACGAAAGATTTGGTATATGGTTTTTATTAGAAAATCTTCGAAATAATAACCTTCTTACAGACATAGGTGATATTATCTATTGCGAGGGCGAACCAAAATTAAATATCTTAACATCCATAATGGATGCGTTTTGTGATAACATAATGTTAGTTAAGATAACCAATGTTACGGATTGTGATGGGGATGCTCGGAATAAATTTAAAGTTAAGAAGGAAATATGTGGCACGTTTAATAGCTGCTTACGAGGAATATTTAAAAAAATTCTCTTTAGTTCGACATGGTGTTGTGGCCAAACTACCATCCTCCCTGGAGAAGTCTTCTGGGGTCCAAAGCGAGGGTGTGTTACAAATAATAAACAAAGATATTGACCAAATTAAACAAAAGTACGATGATCCTATGGTAATTCCATACAAAATAGAGCTGGCAAATGTTAAAATTAGAATTTGTTGGAAGACCTTCCCAAGATACTGCAATATATGGAAAAAGAAATGTACTATCTTATGGATTTCGATATAACACTTAATTTGGATTGAATATTTAATACAGAGGAAATGTGCCAGTATCTAACAGAAAACTTTGACTATTGCTACCCAGGGGAGTCATAACTGTACCTCTGCATAAGATATGAACGAAAGTTACTAATAAGTTACAAAACAGTTGTTGTTTGGTGTTTAACGATTTGCTACAATACGCATATTGGGGTAGTAGTAATCCAAAGAAGATAACTGGAGTGCAACTAAAACTGCCGGGAGATAGTACACAAAGGGAGAAGTTAATAAAGTATGCTCTATTGGCATTTAGCTTTAACTGTTTGCCAACTAACTATGTGGAGGTAAAAGGAGAATATCCAGATACTATAAGTGTAAAGCATAAGTGTTACATAAAATCTGGGGGCACATGTTTTACAAAATCAAATACACCTTTCTCCACTATGCCTAAACACATAAATTTAGAAGAATTAGGCTTAGTGGAAAGTCTTAACCTTGCTCCCTATATTTTAATAAGTCGGGCTAATATTACAAATAAACTATACCCCATACACTATTAAATAAATAAAACCGCTTTCCAAGCCTTTCTTAGAGAGGTGTTCCAAAAATAGGAAATTGGAATTAGAAGACAAAGGCACCAATAAGCGTAAATTGTAATATGTGGAAACGACTGTTGTAGTTGAAGAGGAATACAAAGCACAGTTGGCTAAAGAACAAGAGATAAGGGAAAGAGAGGATAAATTAAAATATTACTTCCTGCGGCGTTGGGAGGATCTAGAGCATTATGGACATTAAATAGTATATGCGTTTGTAGTAAGCAATAAAAAAAAGGTTTACCTATGTAGGGGTATTGGCAGAGAAAGATGGACGGAGAGGTGTATACTATGTTAAAGGTGTCTGTAAAACTGTGTTTATAGAGATAAATAAGAATAGGGAAGGTTATAGCGTATTACCATACACACTGCATAATGGCGATTTGAAAATTATTTACCCACCTACCAACGGTTAACGAGCCACTTGCAAGCTTTAGAACTTACGGAACCACACAATTTTACTTATTTCGTTTCCAAAAATAAAAAAAACTTAAGTTTCCATAATAGTGTGTGGGATACAACAGAGGTTGTTGGGCAAGAACATATAGAGATGTCTAATGAAATGTTAAAGCAAGACATTAAAGATAATATTAAATTGAAAGAATGTAGTGGATTGAAGGATTTGGAAGATGGTACGGGATTATTAATAAGCGCTCTTAAATATGTGGAGCACAGAGGTAGAAAACGGTATATTGTACAGTTTGAAAATATTCGTAACCTTTATGTCTCCAACCTCTGGCTGGAAAACGAGCTAGAAAGTGGAAAGTTAGATTTTAACTACAAAATTAAAACTAAGCTGGATAAAATAAAGACTACTTAGAACAAGCACAAAGAAAGGTTGGTGTTTTTTGTGCAGTTGTTATTGGGTTTAAAAATTAATTTTGTATGCGTATTAGCAGTTGTACAACAACAAAACACATAGTATTGTGGCATCGAACAGTAAAGAAGTTGACATTTGGTATTATATATTAATTTATAAATATAAGTTAAGACTTGGCACATAATTATATGCATTTACACAAAGCCCAACAACATATACATTACTCAATTGAATTGGTTAATAAACAGCAAATTATTTTTCGAAAATATACTATATACATTTTACATCGATTTTTGTTGTGGTATAATTTATTGTATATATAAATATCGAACTAAAAACATATGCGAAAATTGGACAGTAAACAAATAAGTTGTAATTTGGCAGTAATTTGCAAAGTATTGTTAAAATTAAATTTGAAAATTATAGGTGGTTTATGATTTAGCTTAGGGTAATAACAAAAATTGCAGACAATCTGGACTACAGACAGGTAGTATTTTTGGATACATAAATTATACAAAGCATCGTATTCGGAAATAATATAATTTTAAATATAATAGTTGGAGTCTATAACATATCTAGAATAACATCCATATCTAGAATATCATATCTAGGTTTTGTAAAACCTAATGGGAGATAAGGAAATTGACATTTGGCAGTAATCTACAAAATATTGTTTAAACTACATTTAGGGGGTCATTGGTAGAATACACTAATGCATTAGCTTAGGACAATATCCAAATTACAACAAATCCATCGACACCAAAGTTAGTTTTTCCCGGATATTATATATACATTATTGCATTTTGAAATAATATATGTTAATTTTATTTATTATACTTCAGGGCTATAACATATCAAAAAATCTGTTAAATGGTAAATAAAGAAGTTATCATTTGGCACTATATTAATCATTTATATAATATTGCTTAAATTAAATTTGGAAATTATAGCTTGTATTTACTTATGCAATAGCCTAGGACAGTAACCAAATTGCAGACAAATCCATAAAAACCAACGTTAGTGTTTTGGTTGATATATTTATAAAAACTATTGCATTCGAAAATAATATATGGTAATTTTATATGTAATAGTTGGGGGCTATAACATATCCAAAAATAAATAAAATCGGTAAACAAAGACGTTGGCAATTGGCAGTAATTTGAAAAATATTGTTTTCACCACACTACGCTGTAATCACCTGTTTTAGGAACGTCATTTGAATGCCGAAAGTAGAGTTTTTCCGCCCTAGGGCCGAAAGTCAGCTGATCTATTTAGCTAGTGTTGCCAACTTGTTTTTAATCGTACACGACGTTACCTGATTAATACGTGCATACTATTTTGTGTTCTTTTGTTAAAAAACTAGAAAAATCACAACAAAATTCAAAACATTCTACTATCGATGTTTTGTTTATTGGTTAACGGTTTTTGGTCGGAGATTGCATGAGGCCACTCGTGTTTTATGACCGATCCCATTTAACCCGTTAATAATTATAGTATTGTGAAAAATAGCGTTCGCACCTCTGCCGAAAGGGTTTTGCATAGCCATCGAACGATTATTGCATTTTGAAATAATATATGTTAATTTTATTTATAATAGTTCGGGGCTATAAAACGTCGTCTCATTCTCGACTTCGTCGACTCGTCTCGACTTTGTCTCGGTCATAAAATACGATCTCGGGCCAGCAAAACCCCACTTTCGGCCCTTGGTGCGAAATATGCTATTGAATTGAATTTGGAAACTATAAGTTGTATTTACTTATTCAATAGCCTAGAACAATAACATATACAAGTAACAAAAAAATAAGACAGTAAATAAAGAAGTTGGCAATTGGCAGTAATTTACAATATATTGTTTAATTTGACAGTAATACTGATTTTTTAAATTATAGGTGGTATTTACTTATGCATTAGTTTAGGACAATAACCAAATTGCAGTCAAATCGGACCATAAACACCAAAGTTAGTTTTTGCGTGATTACAGCAAAATAAACAAAAAATATCGATTGCACTAAAGAGGGTAGCGGAAGATAGGTAGCGGTAAGTATAGTATTGTTGTTTTCTTACCTATATGAGCAAGAGTTGTTAAAAACTGAATATAAAGACATGTATTTAGTTGAGAAGGTAATTAGAAGGAAGGGTGATTTATTATATGTCAAATGGCTTGGGTTCCCAAGTAGCCAGAACTCGTGGATTTCCGCAAAGTATGTAAAGTAGGGGAAAGCGTAGGGAGCCAGCAAGTGTTAAAAAACCCCATGTTATTCTGAGGAAAACGTACGATGTTAAACAAAATATTTGGCCATTATAGTGAATTTGGGAAATGTAGGTAGTGTGTAAATATACATTAGCCTACAACCATAACATATCCAAATAAACGGTATCAGGAAACTGACACATACTTTCTCCCTTTTAGCCCAACTTTAATGAATAAATTACTTTTTATTTACTAAATATAGAATACAAAGCACGGTCGAATGTACGGAAAATCTTGTGAACAAGTTGTTTTAAAAAACATCCACCCAAATCCCTGCTTTGGAGGCACTACTGAATCAATTGCTAAACTCGTGGTTTTAAGAGGGGAAATTACCCCTATTCCCCCCCTAGGGTTATTAAGGGGCAACATATTTCGAATTAACTTTGTTGGTCAATGCTAAATTGACAAGCATATCAAGTTTGAATGAAATTGATCAGTAAATAAGAGGGAAATAGTAATTTTTGTATTCCCCATAAGAATAACATTGGACAACGTACTGCGTTTACCGCTAAATGAAAATTTCAATTTTCTCCTAAACCAGCAGTCGTAGGATAGTAATTCAAAATAATAAATTATTTAGTTTTCAAGCTCTTTTTAATGGTGAATAGTAATATCTTTTTATATTTAAGTCTTTTTATGAAAAATCCAAAAAACTGAATTTTGGATGTTTTAAGTCCTGTAATTTCTGAACCCGAATTTTTACAGGAATGCGGGTGGTGTCATTTTATTTGAAACTAATGTTCTACAAACGACTAAAGTTTAATCAAAATCGTTAGAGCCGTTTTTGAGAAATTTTGATTTTTCATGTTTTTTGGCGGTTTTTGGGGGATAATTACCCTTAAAAATCAAAAATTCAAAAAAATGTAAAAAGTGCCTGGAGATATCGTGGATTAGTACCTACATACCAAATTTCATCAAAATCGGCCCAATGGTTAGGGCTCTAGCTCTGTACACATCCACACAGACACACACACACACACACACACACACACACACACACACACACACACACACACACACACAGACAGACAGACATCACGTAAAAACCACTTTTTTGGGTTCAGGGAGCACCAAAACGAATATTTCCACTAACAACTCAAATTCGAAAATTTTGACGAAAACAATACTTTCTCCATATACTATGTATAGAGGGAGAAAGTAATTTAAACAAATCGGACCGCAAACACCAAAGTTAGTTTTTTGACAATTAATTTTAAAAGATATGAGGGACGGATGGAGATTGGGAAAATGTATTTAATATAGGCAAGGATCGGGTACTAGTATAGGCCAAAATGGAAATTTGTGTAGGCCGGGAGCCGGCAAATGTCCAAAAACGGCTCCCCATAAGAATAACATGGGGAAAGAGTGCCGATTACGAGGTCATCCCCGTAATTTCCCCCTACCTATCTATATATCACCGGTAAACTTTGTCATTTAAAAATTAATTAAATACTTGAAGTCAATTGCGTAATAGACTGTATTTACTTTTGGTAAGTGGCTAAATAACAATTTGATTATATATGTAAGCTAAGTATAAGGGATATAATATTGTTTATTAATTTGAATAGATAAAGATAGTTTAAGGTTTGTATGGTCCATGCATATTTCTTAAATACATAACATAGAGTTTTTACTTATTACAACGTAAATCATAACCTTTTACAATTGGCTATTTGTTCTTTGTACAGCATAGTTATTGTGGTCGATAGAGCTAGTCTTAAAAAAATTGTTTTGTTTGGGATTTATCGTTTTGCGTCGTTTAGAGCGACTCCCATTTACGAAGCACAATCACCACCATTAAAGGAAGAAACTACTCTCTTTGTATTGTGTTTAAGTTTCCCGGCTCTTTGTTGAACCCTCTTAAGACTCCCTCTTAAGACTCTTTAGGAAAATTTAAACAAGAAAGAAAAATATGCGAGGAAAATCAAACTAAATAAATAATTTGATTACTTGCCCTTATACAATGTTTATTCCTTTCATTATTCATATACTTTAAAAATTACGTGAGTGCGCCTAGAAATGTCCTTGATTCTTGTAAAACCTTAAACTGTATTTGTTCTTTTAGAGGTGTATTATTTCTAGTTTTAAAATAACAAATGTTATAACCTAATATACGGGGTAACCACTTTACCATTAGACAGTTTTACGTGTTAAATAGATCGATAGATAGATAGATTTATTTTATTGATCATAAAACAACAAATATGCAATAGATCTTGTCAAAATACAATGATGCGTACTAAACATTCATATTGTTCACTAAATATATTACCATTACCAATCCTCGGTTGTTGACCAGCTTGCTGGATAGATCTTGTAATTAATAAAACACATGAAAACTCACATAACTAAATTAAACTAATATTCAAAATTTACATACATATATGGTGGCCGGTATAAATCTTAAATGATGCCTTCAGCTCTTCCCAGAAGAAACTCTTCGACAGAGTAGAAACACTTGGATTTGAGCCACTGAGTCAATTTGTTTTTGAAGCAAGGATTTACATACATGAGCAATATACTAGAATATTATAAAATAGTTTAAAAACATTGTCAAGATGCATACTTTCCTCCTAATGAAAGTATGTTAACTCATAAATTAATTTTTAATCAAGGACTAGGCCCTAAGCCTACACAGAATTTACAAATGCGTGGCATACTGGAATTGAAGTATCAGCAGAAAAAAACGTGCTAAAAATGCCAGAAAGGAGACATACTAAAAAAACATACGTACTTAACAATATGCTTACTTAGATCAGCATCGTAGAACTCACTGATCTTGTAAAATGGTGTTTTTCAACCAACCAAATACTCATGATCTTCTTAAACTATATAAACAAAATGGAATATAAAATATAACAATTGTGATACTTTAAAATCAATACGCTTTGTTTCAGATAATTTTTCAGATTTACCGTTCATTTAGCACAAGGGTTATTAAATTATGTTATTCTTAGTCTCAGAAAACCTGTAGGTGTTTTGAAGTACATTTACTCAAAACGGAAAACAATTAGCGTAGCATTTTATTTTATTTGTAAATGTACACTAAAATGTCCCCGTCTTTATGAAGTCGTTAAAATGAGATTATTTATAGTCTTTTAAAGGGTTGCGCCCCCTACCCCCTCTCCCCCATTCTGGGATATAAAGGAGTAAGAGTGGTCAATTTGATTGGAAGTCGATCAAACCCTTCCCCAAGATCATCCGTCCACATGATTTGGCCAATAAGGGATTAGATAAAAATGTAACAAAATATCATTGAAAGATTCTTTATTTTTATACTGGTAAATAGGAATGGGTTGACCTATTTTCGCAACATGTTTTTAATGAATGATTTATTTGATCTATATATCATTTCGAAAGTATTTGCAAGTAGTCCAAAATGTCTCATTATAAAGCTCCCAAATTCTTTTGACATTAAATTTTAAATTTACGATCGAATTATATCCTTTGTATCCATCATAACTTATTCTGTATAACAATCTATACTTACTAAGTTAACTGTAGGCCTATAATGAAATAAATGCGAATAAGGTTACTGAAATAGAATTGGGCGTACTATTAAATGAAGTTGCGAGTTTGGGGGTGATGAAATAAAACCAGGAAATAAACTTGTATGGGCCATTTAGATAATATTAAAATAATAAACACTTATAAGTAAGGGCGGATGTACATCTCCCGGCTTGTATCCAACTATTTATGATCTTTTGCTGAAGTGCCCCTCACACTGTAATTACATTTCTCGGTATGTACAACATGTTTTATTTTTACTACATTCAAACCCGGTTTACAAGTACCACAATTTGGGGTTTAAGATCGATTCTACTTTATGAATTGTCATCCTCATTCTGCTTCTTTGCATTGCCGCAAAGTTGTTTATTTTATTCCATTTCATTATGGAGTTATTATATTTGGAGTACGATATGAATACAGTTCACACTGTCGGAAAATAATGGACTGTTAAATACATAATTTGATGGATTTTTTGGTCACCTAGTTTACAAAATGCTGTTTAGATGCAAAATTATAGGCTTTAGTAGTTTTAGAATCTGCAAAAACAATATAAAAATGCTAGGTACCTATTTCAAATATTTTTAGTTTTTAATTCAAAATCCTTTGTTACTTTAAAACAAAAACCACACCCTGTATACATTTTCCCATGACAAAATTTACATTTCATATTAAGATATGTTCCAGGAAAGTGAACTGTGTCCGTACCGGTCGAAATGTCGTACCACCTAAACTCTGTATGCAAAACCTTTAGGGGTGCACTAAGCATAAACCTGTATTTACTAAACACTAATAATCATAGTTTACAAGCTATTATACCCATATTCTGATTACAATGCGTACATATTCCTGCGCGGATAATGCTTACAATTAAATCAGTAGTGAGTTAAATGATTACAAAGAAAGATATACATAAGGGAAATATGGTTAAATGTTTACTACTGGCTGCCATAATATATTCAACACATTCAAACATACATTTGTATTCGATCAGCGTAATTGAATCAACCAGTTCATCAGTTATTATGATTATATATATATAGCTACAATGAACTGTATTGATTAATTTCCTGAGGCTTATCTTGAACTTGGTTTGAACTTTACGCTCACAACTTATGTTTTGGAATCCCACTTAAGTTTAGTCTCTTTAGTGTTGCTCGTAGTTTTCAGTTTTGCCAATTAAAACTATATACCAATTATTCGACATTTCATAAGTTAGCTTGGATGTGTAACCATACAGTTTGCAATATAAGGGAATATTTTGTCATATATTTTTGCAGAAGTAAAATGTGTTCAAATTTTTTATATTTGTTTGGTTCTACTTTACATTAATTGCACTTTTTAATTTATTGAGATTACTTAACAATAATTGTCAAATATTCGATTGGTTATGAAACTACAAAACCAGTCCATATTGGATATAATTCATGAGGGACTAAACAAAAAGTTATGACACTAATGAGTTTAAATTTTTTAAATGTCTATAATTGTGTATGCATAATAGTATACATTGTGGCGATAGAAAACCCTGTTTAGGTTTACTGTCACACAATCATTGCTCTCCAACATCATATAAAAATACGAATGGAATTAGTGGTTTGTTTTTAACTAGAGAAAATACAAACGCACTCGTCTCCTGAAGTAATTAGATGCTAACAAGTAAAATTAATTTAGCGATTACAGACAAAAAGACGACACACGTTTGCTTCTTATGGTTACAAACACGGAAAACATGACAAAGTTACCCTCAATTCCAAGAAAGGTATTACTCCAAGCTGAATTGTGGATCATTAGCTGGTAGAGAATAAAATAATTATTTTAAATATATGTATTTGTTATACTTTCTTACCATCTGCATCTCCTTTATCTAAAATCTAACTCTTTAAGCATTGTCATATGTATAATATATGCAGTATTCTAGTTATGTTCTGTACTTATACTCTGTGTTATATATTCGTATATAATTATTGTTATACATCATAAATGAATTCAAACGTTAATATACTATAGCATAGCTTACTTATACTATTTGAAATTTATTACAATTACGATTCAGGGTGAGTTTTAAATAAGTCACTCACTTTTTTTTTATAAATTGCTTAATATATTGGCCTCGGACCACAGCCGATCATTGTTGGCCAAGTTATACTTCTTGTTGATTCAGTTAATATCTTTGACCGCCATCTTAAATCCACCATATTTGATTAAACTATGTATTTTTAAAAATAAAGGTGGGGTTTTGAACCCATCATATAGAAGGATGCGGTTAATACAACGCTGCAATCCGTTTTTGAATATCATCAATTCGTTCTCAATATATTGTTGATTTAATCAAGATATTTTGGCGGGAATTTTAAATGTCCCAACCTTAAAATGTGCCCATATTCTCATAATTGCATCAAATAATGACCATGAACTGACCATGAATAATGAATCATCGTTGAGTGGCATTTGCTTGATTTTGGAAAGGTTAAAATTTACGGCCGCCATCTTGGATCCACCATTTTGGAATAAGATACAGTTTATTTTGTTATGTATAGGTAGGGTTGTGCACCCATATTTTCCAACCGTTTTTCCACGCTGAATTCAATGCCGCAATCTGTTTTCAAATATAACCTTTCGATCTAATGATTATGACACTTTTTAAAATGCTAAACAAACATCTTTCAAAGGACTCACATAATAAAAATACTAATGGCTAACGTAATATAATACCCCCGTAGCAGCAAACCTGCATACTCAGCGAATTTCCAGTGCATATTAATTTATCTTAATACCACATAAAGCCACATACCAAGTTTCATCAATATACATTCATAAATAAACGATTTATGACATTTTAATTATTCTCCATAAGAATAACATGGCGGCTGAGTATGCAGGTTTGCTGAAATAAGGAACACTAAAAATGGGCTTTTATACAAATATCATTATAACTCAACTAGGTAAAGCCACATACCAAGTTCTATTAATGTATGTTCATAATTAAAGGAGATAACACGTTAATTATTCTCCATAAGAATAACATGGGGCTGAGTAGCAGGTTTGCTGCTACGGGAACTATCGGGCAAAAAATGGATTTTTGTGCAAATATCAATAGACCACAATCAAATAAAGCCATATACCAAATTTTGCCAGTTTACGTTCATAAATAAGCGAGATATACAATTTTTCTTTTTCTCCATAAGAATAACATTAGACAACGTACTGTGTTTAGCACTTTCAATATCTCGGTAACCAATTGACGTAGAGCAATGATCAAAATACCAAATTGTTTGTTTTTTAAGCTGAATTTAATGGTATAAATTAAAATTTGATTTAAATTAAAATTACATGTGAAAACCCCAAAAAACACATTTTTGGGGTACAAAACCCCCCAAAAAACCCCCTTCGGATGGTGCGATTCATCTGGTTTTCGAACTCGTTCAAATAAATGGTACTTTACACATTTGTACCAAATTTCATTAAGATCGGACCTTTTTTACGAGAGTTATCGTGCTTACGGACACATATATATACAGGGTGATCAACTCAAGGAGGCCACCATTGGGATCTCAGAAAGTATTAATTTTACAGCAAACTTTTAATTGGGAACTTTACCTTATTTTTTACGCTCATTAGAATTACGTAGTTAACATTTTAAAATTTGGTCGCCATTTTCCAATATGGCGGCCAACTTTGAAATTTCTTATGAAAACACCTATTTTTTATGACTGATATGGGTTTTAAATGCAATTGTAAGACCTTTTTATTCTTGTTGTTATTTTGATAAACTTGATTGTTTAGCCGCTAGGAGCGCTGAAAGTTTCAGAAACTCTTATTTCAACACTTATTAAATAGGCATGTTTTACTATTTGCAAACAATAACATTTAACTCAGAGTGCAATATTATTGTACAATGGATAGTAAAAAGCTGTTGCAATTTCACAAATACTTTATTATGCACAAAAACATACTTCAATTACTGTTACAATTAATTATCTATGATGACTTAAAGCAGGTGTTCAATGTGTCCTCCGTCTTCATAAATGCATGCGTGAGCCCTCCTGTGCAAGTCATTTACGGCTCGTGATAACGTGTTATGGTGAATGTTATGAAAAATGTCCATCACTTTGTTGCGCATTTCTTCCACCGAAGCATACCTATCGGTGTACAGTTCATCCTTCAAGTGTCCCCATAAGAAGAAATCTAGTGGGGTTAGGAGTAGTTATGTAAGTGTAGTGTTTCATGGTTATTTGACATGTTAGTTAAATTTTATTTGTAAGTGAAAATTCGTCCTTTTAGTGAACTAGTGGGTGTATGGTAAGTGAACGATTCATTGTGAACGAGTGTGTGATTGAACTAGTGAGTGTGTGTGTATGGGTGTGTGGGGGGTTAGTTAGTGTAAATGATGGGGTAAGGGTAGTGGGATATGGGTATTGCAAGGGTATTGTAAGATTACTTGGATAATGGTGGGATATGAATGTGTCAGGGTTATGGCAAGGGTAGGGTAATGGTACTTGAATGGTGTTATATTGGTTACTTGGATAAGGATATGATAGGGGTGTTATTAATGTTACTAGGAGAGGTGTGGGAGTATGTGATGGTATGATGGTTTTATATGGTATGTGACGATGGAGGGTAATGAGGGGTTAATGTGAAGAGGATATGAGAGATTTATTTTTTGTGTAATTTTACAGTATCTATTACACTGTTATAGTATGCGTATATTTTTAAAGTATCTATAGTATATTTTTGTAAATGATTGAGAATCAGAGTTCCTTAAACGTATGTTTTTACATATTAGCAAAGTGTGGGGGTGAATCTTGTTTTTATTAGAGAATATGTGCAATGCGTGTTTGTGTATTTTTAAAAGAGTTTATACAGAGTATGTACAGACACTGGTATAGGACGATGTCTTTGAACCTTAGAGTTTCAGTGTGTGTAGACACCTGTGACCTCTTTCACAACTGTACATGGTTGAGTGCGTGTGCATGAGTGTGTCTCCGGTCTTTCACCCATCGAGTGGTATTTAATGCTCCTCCGCACGTTAACGCTCATTCCACAAGCAGAAGCCATGACATCCACAACATCGTATACCTTGTGGGACGCCGTCAGCGTCACAAACTTGATGAACACTATCAGAGGCGAGGCGACCAATCGCCTGGTAATAATTCGATGGGGCCTCCTCTCCCCCGACGGCCGCCACCACTACCTGCCACGTCGCTACGTGGCCAACCAGCCGGGGCAGTTAGAGGAGGTCGAGGTGCGGCTGAGGGGCCTCCTCACCAACGGAGAGGTCGCCCTCCTCCACAAGAGGGTGATCCCCCTCTTCTAGTTTTTAAGTTTTAGTTTTTAAGTTTTTTTGTATAATAAAGAAAATAAAAATATAAAAAAAATATAAAAAAAAACAAAAAAAAAACAACAAAAAACAACAAAAAACAACAAAAAACACAACAAAAAACTATAGTTTTAGTCACTTCTCTAAGAATCAGTTATTCTTAGAGGCATCGCGCTGGTTCTTGGAGCGTAGTGTCGCGGGTTCGCAGGATCCAAAAATACTGTATATGTGTTTCCGTGAGCAAGATACTTCTCGTAAAAACTTTGGATTAAATTTGGTATAAACGTGTAAAGCAACTCTATTAAGAATTTATACGAGTCTGTCTAGAGTTTATAAATATATTATTAATTACCAAAAGATGATCCAAACATTCAAACATTCAAACATCCAAACATTTTACCTATCATACCGTATAAATAATACATCACAGATTAGCAGCTCAAAAAGGTAACAACAATATGTTACAGCTGGTAAATTTACAACGGGGAACTATATTATGGTCCGGTCATATTTGGTCATATTTGGTCATATTTTTAAAGACAAAATCACTATGATAAAATGAAAATAAACTGTTTAAGAAGATATAATAAGTATTTAAGATTTACGGTGCTAGTCCGTAATGTATAACCGGTTTTATTTAACTATACATTCTATATACTTAAACGTGTCAATTCCATAAACTAAGATGGAGGTCATTATAAAGTGTCTAACTATGCGAAATGGGTGGTTCATCCTTACGCGCCCAACACTATACAGCCAGTGAGCCTAACAACAGGGGAGCCAGAGAAATGACTTATTTCAATAATTGTTTAATATTATCAGACTTAATTTGTAAGTTGAGAAAAAGCTGTCTGATAAAATAAAAGTGGCTTTGTAGACAACTACAAACTTGAAGATATGAGTCTCAAAATCCTTGCTGCTCTATATATAACTATACTTGTACTGTAACTGTACTTGCTCTATATATAACTATCCGAAAATATAAATATTGTTTTATTTTACCGCGGTTTAATATTTTCAATTATTAAAACGGGGGACATGAAAGGTCACTCGGGGGTTTGTTGTTTTTAAGTTAGAAACTGTTAATCCTTGAATTGTGCTAGTACTGTTAGAGCACCAAATTTTACATTTTTAATTTGTATATAGTTACAATACGTTTAGCTCAATATATGTTTCATTTATTCGATTGTAAAAGAAAAAACAAAAATGTATCAGCTTTAATTAAGTTTATTGGTATTTAATATTTGGGTATATTCTGACGAAGGCCACCCGAATAATAGTTTATACGATGATTAAATCAAGTGTATTTACTGCCTACGATGTAGAATAGGCCAGCGGTGTACACCTTCAACTGGGTCAGGGCGCGTGCGTGACGGCGGGGAGGGTCAGTGCTCCGCGTGGCAACAATACTTGTCGTTATCACCACCTGTTGTCGTCGGTGGGCGTCTGACACAGTAGTCACACAGTAGCCACACAGTAATATTGCCACAGCAGTCTTTGCTAATAGTACACAGAGAAAAATGGAATTTGAAAAATGGATATTGGTTGTCATGACCAATATTAGTTAAACCACGATTAGTTAACGAAAGTGGTTGGCCAGGAAAGGTTATCGTAAACAAAACAACAGTTAGTTTAACTTTTTGTAGTAGTTGTTTCAAGGCAACTTTGGCTATTCCTCCGAGAGCTAAGTTAAGCCCGGGGTTCTAGGACTGTCTGGGTTAAGCATTGAGGCTAACAACTAAATGAATGAAAATGAAATGGGTTGTAACAAACTAGAATATGGGGTTATTACAACTACTTTGGTTAAATTAACCAAATCCTCAATTTTCAGTCAAGCCGTTTGGTTCGGGTTTTAACAACTACTTCTAAACAAATTATTTTAACCAATGAATTTATTGGTTAACTTAACTTATAAAATATATATATATTTTTTAACTCTCTGAGCTTAGTTAAATGAACTCATACAAATAATTGTCCATATAGTAACCTCTGACACTGGTTGAACTAACTTATAAACTTGGATTAACCAATCACATTTCTCTGTGTAGTTTTTACCTGCTATTTGCTGAGTAACGTTTGTGCTAGTGAAAATGAGTGAGCGTATCTTAATTTTGGACTTGCCTAAAACAAAAGAAGGGGCTGTGTTTTTTTACAGCCGAAAGAGTGTTTGCCATCTCGTCACCATTTGGACTCGTATCTGGCCGAGAGCGAGATTACAGTCAGCGATTGAAACACAACCGAGTACTTATATCCAACAGTGAGATTCAAGCAAAATAAAAAACAACCCCAGAATCCCACATAAAAAATAAATATGAACAACTATTAACTATTATTTGGAAAAATACAAGATATATAAATTTGAAGTTTAGAGTAAGCATACCCCAACTAGTCCAAGATTTCTGGAGCAAATTACACTTGGATAACTATTTATTTAATAACCTCTTATCAGATTTTCAATTATAATTATTAAAAACCATATTGCAATATTAATCATTAGAGTGTAACCCTTTCAATATAAATATATTTTTAAGTATTCTTTATTATTTAGCAAATTACAATGAGTAATATGTTAATTTTTAATAAATTCTCTATACATAGTGAAAGTGTGCTTAATATAGTCGGGTTAATAATGGTAAGACAGTTTTGTGGATAATAATTTTATTATTTATTCAAGTTAACTTTAATGGGGTTTTTCTTTTTTCACTGGTTTGATAAACATTGAAAGCGAAATTGTGTAATTAGTTTGATTACATTTCCATAAGAACTTATAAACAGTTACTTTAGTTTGAAATTTAAATTTACATGTTTAACATTAATAACAAATATTATTTTAAATTTCTCAATTTAAAAATGAAAAGAAAAAATAGTTCAAGAAAAAACGTTTGAGGAATGTCTGGTCCGTGGTCCTGGGTCCTTGGGGAGTTCGATGTCGGGGCTCGGAATCGTCTGTAGGCGGTTGACATCGGGACTCGGTGGACTTGGTGGTTCTTACGGACAATGGAGTTGTGTGAGCTTCCGGCGCACACCGGTGCACACCGTTCCGGGGACGGGTTCGTAAGTAGACCATGAAAAAATAAACAAACGTGTATGAGTAAATAGATTATTAAATAAACCACCCTAGGAGGAATAATAGTTTGAAATTTATTTCAGAAAATAAACTCACTGATTTTATTAAATTAATGGTAGCTATTCTGTTATGATTACAGTGAAGGCGGATTGGTAATTTGATTAAAATGTGCGGACTCCCAAAACTGCTGGTTGTGTGCATAGCTTCTGAAGTGCACGGTGTATTAATTTGTAGTTGATTGGGTATGTTACTCAATTTTATATTACTCAAATAAAAAACCTTGTACCAAAAATAACAAAATAAAATCATGGAACGTGTTGTATAGATTATCAATGAGTGATAGCCGGATTCTCTGATATTCTCTGATAGCAATTGCTTACATCTTTAGGCACTATGACATGTTTATACAGTTGCTCCAAGAACCAGCGCGATGCCTCTCAGCTACCGCGATAATTGATTCTTAGAGAAGTGACTAAAACTATAGTTTTTTGTTGTATTTTTTGTTGTTTTTTTGTGTTTTTTTTATATTTTTTTATTTATTATCAAAAACTTAAAAACTAAAAGAGGGGGATGACCCTTTTCTGTAGAACTGCCACCTCGTTGTTGGTGAGGAGGCCCCTCAGCCGCATCTCCACCCCCTCCAAGTGGCTTGGCTGGTTAGCCACGTAGCGACACAAGTAATTTTAAAACACTTGAAATAAATTCACAAATAATAGGAAGTACTTATTTCTTGAAATAAGTAGGATGCTATTAGTGGTAAAAGTATATTACACGGATAAATATTACTATTAGTCTCAAAATCCTAAGTTGCACGGGAAGGATTACAAAATAAAATTATTTTTAAACTATTACCCGTACAAACCATTTTCTGCAACAAATAGCCCCTAAAGCTTTAAAGGTCAAAGGGGAGAATCCTTCTAAAATTAACAAAAATATTTAAATATTTTCTTAATTTTAGAACATTTAAGAATCATAACGAACATTTAGATTTGCCATAGGATTTGTTTTCCAATACAAACTTAAAATTTGATTCTGAGGGTTTCCTTTTAAATATATAGACTAGTGGCTAGTAGGGGCTAAATTTCTTACCTACTTTTTTAGTTTTATTGGAAAACTGATGTTTGCTGGAAACTAATTCAATACACAAATGATTACATTACAGAAATATTAGAAATAATTAGTTTTATTGGAAAACTGATGTTTGCTGGAAACTAATTCAATACACAAATGATTACATTACAGAAATATTAGAAATAATTACGGCTAATCATTAGCTTATTTTACGATTTGATTTTTGGCAACAAATCTGGGCTCTGTTGGCTTGTTCCCCATCTAATTTGTCGTGAGGTCTTGTCAAATACGCTCTAATATAATCATTTTATTCATTACATTCAGATTGACCGATTAAAAACGAGACAACAAATCTAAAAGCAATTTAAAAATTACGCTGTTTTTGTGTTCCCCATATAAATAATAATGCCACGACGACTCGGGGATATGATAATTAGCTTCCGAGGTGTAAATGTAACTCGGCCGTTATTAATTAAAAGATCGGAGCAGTTTGATTAAAATCACGGGTAATTATTTTTATGGTAAATTATCTTGGGTTATTTCAATCCTACACGAGTAAGTAATGTTCAGTAATGCATAGGGACGAATTAATGTTTATTAATAAACTAGCAGATGTACCCGCCCTTCGTACGGGTTGTACATAAGTGGCAGATTAACTAAAAATATTAACAACCCACATAATTTTACAATACTAAAATTACATTTTACACTTTTAAAGTAGAATTAAAGTTAACGAAATATACTATGGCAGATAGTTCTGGTACTGCTGGGTACTGTTGCCAAGTCGAGGAACTCTGTCGGGTAGTGAACGGTGTGGTTTTTGCGACTCCAAATCGGAACACGTAACACTTTGGATTCGATTTTAGAAATAAAAGTACAACAAAATATTAACCCTGTTTAATTAAACATTTTAAATACTTTGATACATTAATCTTTACATTCCAATAAATTAATAGTAATGTAACGAAACATTAAACTTTAAAAACATTGACAAACCACTTTTAAAATCACCAGTCTTGCCAGGTCCTGTTTTCAATATAATTGTAAATATTTCTAGGTAGTGAAAATGGGTTATAACCACTTTTAAAATCACCAGTCTTGCCAGGTCCTGTTTTCAATATAATTGTAAATATTTCTAGGTAGTGAAAATGGGTTATAAATACTAACTGGTTGGTCGGCGCTCTCAAGGCCCCTTGCTTCGTGGTCTCAACGGGAGCGGGGGGTGTGGGTGTGAGGGGTCTCAAACGTGGCAGATGGTCGTGGAATTCGTTTAATAGTGATAAGTAGGCCCAGCATTATTAATCTCCTGAAAAACAATAGCTTCGTGTACAACTTTTATATATTAGTCTGTTCTATATTTTAACGTTCCAAAAATGTCTTAACAGAATAGAATATTTTTATTTTCTCATAATACATAACGAAAATACATAGTTGTAACTTTATTTTTAATCACACGGCTTGTAACGGAGAAGTGTGGGCTAAGTGTGGAGGGGGGGGGGGTTAATGTGATGAGGATATAATAGATTTATTTTGTGTAATTTTACATACTCTTTTATCTATTACTCTGTTATAGTATGCGTATATTTTTAATGTATCTATACTGGATAGTATATTTTTGTAATTTTCAAAACTAAATGATTGGGGTAAGTTTTTTAATTGAGAATCTTTTAGAGTTTTGTAACCGTATGTTTTACATCTTACTGTAGCAAAGTCTAGTATGGGGTTGTTGGGAGATATATCTTTGAATAAACCTAGACGTGAAGGGTGAATGAAATCTTGTTTTGTAAACGAATCGGTTTTAGAGAATACGTGCAATGCGAAGGAATCGTTGTCTGTGTATATGAGATCGAAGGGGGGAAGGTTTTCTTTAATTTATTGTAGTACATGTCGTACATGTATCTCTTACTTAGATCTAGTATTGAAAAACCTAAACATATTGGCTTATTACAACGAACCTTTCTTTTTGACATAAAGACTACGTAGTTATTTTCGTTTAATATTAATCTGTCTACAAAGGTGGGCTGTTTTATTAATCTCATAAGTTTTCTAGTGTTGTTGTACAGGAAGTGTTTATTTAAGTTATCGGTTACCCTTTCTATTGATTTACCATATATCAGGTTTGATTGGAGTTTAAAGAAATTGGATAGGGCTTTGTCTTGGGAATAGTGCATTCTCAAGTCTGTGTTCATTTTTATGTAGGGTTCTAACCAACATGATTCGTTAAATGAAATAGCTCTGTGGACTTTTTCTAATATGAGTCCCATTGAGAGAGCTTGTTTTAATGTCTCGTAGTGTATTACGTAATGTTTTCTGTCTTGAAAAGAAGATATTAATTTACCTTCTACGTGATGAGGACATAGTGGATAGTCCCCGTGATCTGAGTTAAATGGATATTTTAAATCCACTTCTAAGATGTAACCCGTACCTTCTGGTTTACTTTCTAAATGAACCGAGTCTGGAGATACCCACTTGAAACCGTCCAGAGGAAGTGGACATTTCAACATTACAGCGGAGTAAAGACCGATAATGTCATAAAAAAAAATTAGTGAGTCGGGTTTAGTGGGATCGTAATTGGGGAGTGAGGGGTGGTTGGAACTTGCGTATTTCTTTACTGCACGTGTAAATCCACCTCTTATACCTTTCATTATCATATTATACATTTTATCATCGTTTAAAAGTTCTATGCGAGTGTTTGTAATCTTGAGCATGACGTCGAAACTGTAAGCTCCTATTGTCAGGTAGTAGAACATGTCGAGTTTATAGTTTTCAATACAGATTGATCTTATAGTTTCTAATTTATCAATTTCTGGATAGAATTGAGAAGAGTCTAAAAACTTCATTGTAGTATTTTTAATTCTCTTTGAAATGCATAGGAACTTTTCTATTTGACCCTTGAAAGGTATGAATTTTATATTGGCATTGACGCTGGTGAAGTAGTTTAACAGTTCTATTCCTAGATCTTTTATAATTATTGGGACAAAGTATGGTAATCGGTAGTTTATATTACAAGTAGAGTGGGCGTAACCTCTTATTGATCCGTTTAAGTGATTGTGATCGAGAACGTAATCGTTGAACATACCTTTACCACAGATGTGACAGGGAGAACCTTCTATGGGTGGATGTGGAAATTCCTTTGGAGGTATATTTCTCTTGTACAATCTACCGATTAGTTCACACTCTCTTTCTAAAGAGTTCATAAAAGCTGTAATGTCTGAAAAATTTCTAGTTCTAATTATTTTACTGTTTTCATTGACGATATTGTATGTGAGAATTTTTATAGTGAATGTGCCTATACAATGAACGAAAGAAGTGTTTGGATCTGGTTCACAAGTATCTTCTTTGTTTAGCTGTTGTTCTATGTCGCAGTATATGACAAACGGTATTTTCAACTGTCTGTTGTAGTTTTTAAAGAACAAAAACTTGTTTCCTTCTTTTGGAAAGGTGACGGTTGGTATTGAGTGACTGTTACAGTCGAGTTCGTGAATGAGGAGTCGGTCTTGTTTATAAAAGTGTTTGAAACACTGCCGACAAACGTATAACCTAGTAGTTGTTTTGACCAGTTGTCTACCGATAAATGCGTCAAAGTTTTTAATCCACATATAGTGGTTTTTATAAAACAGTATATCTCTGTGATCGGGTTTTCTATGAGGTGTTACTTTTAATGGAGTGATTTTTCTATTTCTATCTTCTATAGAGTAAACGTTTATGGAGATGTTATTTACGTTTTCAAATGTTTGTATTTCGTCTAGTTTTACGGGAAAAGACACGCACGACCATTTATACTTATCGTTCAAATGCACGTATTTGAAGTAATTTAATATATTGTGATAATTCTTTCCCGAATCAGCCAAAATTTTTCCCATTATGGCGATTTTGAAACAGATATCGTTGCAACACGTTCTTCTACTACCCTTACCGCGGAATGGATTTACAAGAGATTTTTTTCCTCTAAGAAAGGGGGGTAGTTTGAATCTGGTAGATGAACCCCAGACTGGTTCGTATCTGTTGATACGGAGCTCTAGTTTGACAATCGTGTATATAGCCCAACCCGAACCTCGTAACTCCAAAGTGGATTTTTCTAATAATAATTTATTTATACTGGAAGAGTACTGCTGATTTAAATCAGTTAAACTGAAAACTGTCAAATTTTGAGTTTTAAAACTTTTTGTTTGCAATTCGTCGTTAGATTTTGAAAACTTACACTCCAACAACATATTATACTTTATGCTATCGTGCATTTGTTGGTAGTGTTTCAATAAATAAATAACATTCCCCCTCAACCACTCCATGTAAGTTTTAACGCAAGAAAACCCGAGGGGGTTGTCAGCCTTTAGTGTAACGAGTCTGCACCTTGCAGCTGATTCAATTTGAACGAAATGGTTTTCAAATGAAGTGACGTGTTCGTGCGTGTCAAGTTCGGGATACAAAACTCCACAAACTTCACATAGCACGTCCATCGTGAAAAATGAGGAAATGGGGATTGATTGCAGCTTAAATACCTTTGGGAAAATTTTAAAATTTTACATTTCTTTTTACTCCAAAACTCAATATGATCCCCTCTTGTAAACTGTTTTATATCCTTTTTATATTTAATATTTGGTTTGAGAATTATTTCTCCATAGTTCGTGGTCTTCAATTTCTGTTATATATTTATCAAGTATTTGTTTTGCATCGATGTAACTTATAGAATCATCAAATTTTCTTTTTTTTGAAGTTGGAAGTTTTATCATTCTTAAATCCTCAACATTAAGAATTTGGAAGTGGGTATCAATTATACTGGGTACGAGTGGTTTTGGTGAATTTTTTGTTATAAACATATTCAACCCCGCTTTGGGGAACTTATAGAGTAATAATAGTGCGTGTGGATATGTTACCTCATATGCGTTTTCAATATAGACATCTTTTACATCTAAATCTGGTTGAGTATAAATTAATGCTGTCTCACTGTAGTCATTTTTTTCTAAAATACTTTGTATGACATCGCAATCGTAAGGGTTTAGAAAATCTTCAACTTTTTTTAATTCTATATCTATTGGAAGATTGTCTACATAGTAAAGTTTTAATCTATTTAAAGGAGGTGTTTGGTTGGTTGCAGTCATTTGAATGAAGAACTGCGATAGCCTTCAGGAATTTATATCCCAAAAGACTGAGGAAACAATACGAACATATGTAGTTGTATTTCACCATAACAATATAGAATGTCTGGGGTGTTTGAAAATCGATAGGAGCCTTCAAAAATTATTTAATTTGGAAGATAATAAAACATATGATATATATTTGAAATTGAAAAACCCACTGTCTGACTGTTGCACTCGTCTTGTTCTGACAAAAATAACAAGTGAAAACTATAAACAATAAACATTTGAAAAATTTTAAATGAAATAATTATATATAAAAAATATTCCATGGAAATTGTTGAGGTCGAAAATGAAAAACCAAAATCTAAAATACAAAGTATTTTTTTAACAAGATTAAAGGAATTCATTCAAAATAGTCCTTCCCATAGAATCGAAAAAAATGAAATGAATGGCAAACCCTCACTGAGTACGGTGACATTTCTTGGAGTAGTTTTCACGATAATTTTTTCAATTTCAGCTGTAAAAGTCGGAATTATTAACGCATTACTTATATTACTGTTCATAATTTCTGTTATAATTCTAATTTTAAAAAATTCTAATTAATATTATATTCTATACAAAATAATACAGATTTCATTTTCAAGTTTTTATCACTTCTCTTGTAGTAAACATTTAAAATGTTGATTTTATTTCTATGCTTGAGCTCTAAGAACTGTATGAGAAGTTCTGGATATTTTTTAAAAACTATAGCTTTTTCTAAGCTCATGATGCATCTAAACTCCATTTAATGTCTCGGAAGAATTGTGATGTTGGTTCCTAATGACGTCACAAAAGCGCTTCCCGAATAACTCAAGGGGTTGGCAGAAACCCTGGCGGTTGTACTCCTACTTTCTCCAGATTTCTCTTCGTCTGCCAATTTCTTATATTCAGGAATTTCCAATTGTTCAATTGCACAATCCCACAGAGATTTCGTATGAGGAGAGTGAATTTGATCTATTTCCAAACTATTACCTTCGAAAATTAAGGGGTCGCCTTCGCATATTCGCCTTATTGAAACTACACCGATGGGCGTAAGTTTGCAGTTTGGAGTAAACGATGACACGGCTTCGTTTTTAAACTTCAATTCTGTTGGGTAGGTATTTCTGATAAACTTATACCAGTAGGCTTTGTGGCTATCGTCGAAGCAGTCCAGAATAGTTGCATCTGGTTTAATATCGGAATATTCTTCTCTAATCTTCACTATGTGAGAGTTTTCGTATTGTTGAATGAAGTTATGGAACCCGTCGCGGTTATTTTTACAAACGTCTGAACTATGAGATTCTGGAAATGCGATAGTGTTTTTTGGAAGATCTCCCGTGTACTTGAAGGCTTGACCCTTCTTATCGTCATCATTATAAGCCCATTTGCTTATATCACCACAATACGTCTTTGGCACTCCGATATTAAGAGTATCTTCCTTACAACAAATACTTTCTCTTGTACCGGGCGGATATTGCAAAAGCCGCTTAGCTTCTACTGGTATAACAGATAGTGCGCCAATGGATTGCGAGTAGAGAAGGTTCATTTTATGCAACATAAAATACTGTTCATCCAAGTTTCTACCTTCTGTATCTATACAACGATACGCTTTTATCCTTGTATAAATGTAGGGGTTTAACGTAACATAATGTAGTCCTGGTTTTGATGCATCTGTTGCTGTGTAGGGCTCAATTTTTGTTATCTTTAAATGTTCCCTATGCGTTTTAAACTCATCACCAGCAGTACTCACCGTTGGGATATTGTTTCCATCGTCCACCGCTTGTATGAATATTTTAAAATTATTCGGGTCACTACTAACGCCAATTTTATCGCCCGGTATTCCCAATAGAGACCATAATATCTCTCCTCTAGGTACTATAAGAGTGTTTTTATCAAATACAATATTATCGGGGCAACTATTTTCTGAAATTGGTGTGATTCTATACGGTCTGGTAGCAATTAAATACGAAATAACACTATCTTTTCCTTGATAACACGAGATGGTGCTGAACAAAGTCTTTACATAATCATCCCGCTGTGTAAGACCATACTGTGTGAATAAGTCGCTAATACACACCCCGGAAATAGCCGAGCTGATTTTATTGCCATACTTATTATACATGTAAATTTCACGCTCGAAAACAGTATTCATAATGAAATTTTTAAACAACTCCTCCGAATCTCCTCCAGTTTTCTTGTAGTGTGGAACAACACAGTTTTTTATTCGCGTTGTATAAATTCCGGTTGTCATTTTCTTTTTTATTTACCAAAAAAAACCGATAATTAATTTTACTATTGCATTTTCAATTTCTTAGCTGGTGGTTCTTCCTCATTTTTAAAAAGCGATGCCACATATGGTGAAAACAACCTCTTCGTTAGTGTAAGGCTGACCAGAAGGGATATGTTCTGCAGGCTCGATTTTAACGCCTTCAATGAAGGCGAATCGTTATCCTGAACCGATCTGAGAATTTCGTCGACGTCTTTGGCTCCTAATATTCTAGCGATGATGTTCGATCCAGAATCATTTAAAATGGTTATTTTATCCTTTTGTAGGGACGTTGAAAACACTTCTATGTACTTTTGAATATCCGGAGGGGTAAACTTTTTTGCCTCGGTCAGTAATACCTCAAAAAATGTAAACACGTAATTCGCCATGTTTTTATCTGAACTGTTTTTACCCAAAACAGAATCAATTATGAGTCCAATTTTAAACTTTTTATAAAGTATATTGTCATTAACACCGTCAATGTCCTCTAGCTTTGCAAAACAACTCTGTAAGTAGGCGCAGGATCCCGTGTTGTACAAGTATTTAATAATGTCTTTCTTTAACGAGTCAGAGGACGATATTGATGAGGGGGGCGGTGTCCGCGGCGGGGGGAGTGTTGGTGATGGAACTATCTGTGGTTGGGAATTGCTGTTGCTGTTATTATTATTATTATTATTATTATTATTATTATTACTATCATCCATCCAATTTAAATCAGCGAATATATCTAACATTTCCGGGTTGGGTATATCTCGCTGTAAAGTGAAATCCTCTGCATTTAAAAAGGTGGGAGGGTTATTTAAAATAGTGTTCATTTTTTATAAAGAAAAAAATGATTTTTATGCAATGTTTTGTGTTTGACTTGGATGAAACTTTGGTTTACGTACAAGGAAAGGATATTTTTGTCAGGCCGTACTCAGAATCTATTCTACAAGCATTAAATAAAACACAGAGTAATATGCTAATTTTATGGTCGGCTGCTGATTTTACGTATGTTCATAACATACTTATAAGACTAAATTGGAGTCATTATTTTAAAAAGGTTCTTAGCAGAGAAGACTGCGAGGTTTCTTTTAAACTATACGGTGAAAATAAATCTTGTTTTTTTATAAAGAATTTATTGAAAAGGGAAAGTGAAATGTACAATATACAATTTATATTGATTGATGATTTAGCTTCAAAAAACGAAACAACAAATGAGTACGATTTTAAAATTAATATTGTGCCGTATAAAAATCCAAACTCCGGTCCAGATATACACCTATACAATGCAATCAAATGTTTCCTATAAATTTAGAAACCAACTCTTTGACCACAATTGGTTTATGGCGTGAATCTGAAATAATCATAGTTGAAAAATATTTAATAATGAATGATAACCTTTCGATATTATAGGGCTGAAATATAATCGAAAATACAATAAAAAATAAGACTGATAATAAAAATAATGAATTTTTTATATTCATATTATTATATTTTTATACTTGTTATCATAATGGTAATTTACAAACGTCCCAGTAGAACCTTTGAGATATTTAAATACAACAATAAATATATGTATTTCAAAGAAATACCTATGGGTATAACTGGTGTAATTTACAATGGCATTCCGTATATATATGACAAAGATTCATTAACAGAGTGTGGTGGAAAGTATGATTCGGTGTTTGAAATAAAAGGAGTTAATAATAGGTTCATCTCGAAATGTTTTATTTCTGAAAACGTTGTAAGAAGCGTGTTTGAGGAAGCCCCATCCGCGTTAGGCGACGTTGATTTCAATTTCCCCACACTCGTTGACCATTAACAATTTTTTATCTGGTATGTAATGAAAGTTGGTATTTCTGATGAAATTAGTTGGCCTGTTGTACAGCAAATCGAGAAACCAAATTAAACTGTCCGCGTTGTTGACCACGAAATCTGCGACTGGAAAGAGTAAAATGTTGAGTTTTCGAACGCTTTTATGTGTTTTTAGGAATTCATTTAAATCGCTGACGCTATAGTCCCCGTTCATGTGACCTAAACGGCCACAGTTTTTTACTTCTATAATAGTCTGATATGACTTTTTTACGTCTCTGGAATCCCAAAAATGGATGCTGTATTCTGATAGCCGTTTAAATAAATCATCGTAATAAAATATTATATTCTTTGTATATTTTGGCATCCAAATATTGACTTTGAAGGGTAAAATAAACCGATCTATTTCGTTACACTTTATAGAATCTAAATAGCGTGTAAAAATATTGTTTGTATTTAAAATATATTTTTCTATTGTGGAAATGAAATTAAAGACTTTTTTTATCACCTCCGTTCTATCAATTGGTAATCCAACTTTATTTATCCTCTCATAGAACTCTACAGAATCTCTTTTTTTTCTTTTTTTGTCTTTATAAAATTTATCAAAGACTGGCAAAACGTAAGACAGCAGTAGTTCACCATTTGTTGAAAAATTTTCATCAACTCCGAGAACGTTTCGCCTATAACTGCATGTGGCGTTAAAGGAATTCAAATTTGTATATTCATAAAAAACCCTCGAGTTACAAACAAACGCGTAATCGTTTATTGAGGTATTCTCCAAAACATATTTAAAAAACGTCTCAATAAAAGTGTTATAACGTGGGTTGAATTCTTCCCTCTTATCATAATAATTTTCAATCATTTCTAAAAATTGGCGAAAGAAGAGTTCAACAAAATCTTTAAACTTTGGATTTATTCTTCTGGCCACCCCCACTATTTTTAAACACCCACTCTTAAGCTTCATTATGTAGTTTTTCTTCTCTGCTAAAAACATTGTCGTTTTTGCTTCATAATCTAGGGTTAAAGAGATAGTCTCTAAACCCAAACCCTCTCTTATGTACTTATTCAAGACGTTAGCCACATCGATATCAAAATTCTCTTGTAAAATAAAAAGAGAATCTGTATCTCCGTAAACAACAGTCATCTTTAGTTGTTTTTCTATATAGGATTTGATTAATGAGTGAATCTTTCTTCCGTATGACGTTACAAGTGCCGCACAGGGGAGGTCACGCATCCGTCCCTTTGACGCCAATAACCCATAAATGGAGTTGGCTATGAGTTTGTATGCCTTGTTTAGATAGACATTTTTTGTTTTTTTCCTCTGCTCAATTAAATATTCCACTATAACAGACAGCGGAGCTTTTAAAAACTGTCTTTTGATTGTATAAAATCTGTCCATTTTATTAGTTCGTCTCAGGAATTCTTTAGCAAGGGGAGAATTCTGATTTAGATTATCGATGACGTAATTGGAACTTATATTAAATTCCCTAATAATACTGGGATACAAAGAAGTAAAATCGACTACCGAAATTGGTCTGTTAACATAGACGGTTCTTTGAGCTTTCAATACCGTTGCACCGCGATACTGTTTGTTAACTATGGACTCAAACATATCTCCGGAAAATGTACGATCCTCTACAAGTTTAAATGGTACACACATGCCCTGTGCGGGGTACATTATCGACGTGAACCTACTTATAATCTTGGACGTCGCTTTGCTCATGTAGTCAACCGTATCACAAAAACATATACTTACCAAAGGTAGTAAGTGGTGAATTATTTCCTTTTTCGCATATATTTCTACTGTCAGTTCAGAATCGCGTGCAACGTAATCGCACATTTGTTGAAGAAATTCTAAATCTTGCCCACTCTCTGCATAGTATTGGTTTAGTTTCATGAAAGACATGTCTAATTTATTTTTGCCCAGTTCTACTTTGGCTATGTTTTTTAATGAAAATGAATTGTATTCGTTGGAGTGCATGCGTTTGAGATAAGCCATTACGTCGATGATTTGAAAACGCTCACAACATACCAAGGGACTTTTAATTCCTATTAACATTTTGTTTATTTCTTCTACTGAATAATAGTTTCTCGCCAATCCTAAAATTATCATTCTATTTAAAATAACAGGAAAATCAAATTCCAATATATTGTATCCGATTAAAAACGACGCTTTTAATTCAATTCTAAAAAAGTCACATAGTGCTGCTACAAGTTTCTTTTCTTCTACAAAACACTTATAAATCCTCTTATCGTCTGTAGAGTCTATTTTTATGTTCGGATTGGGTAGTAATAAATAAATTATTTCCAACTCTTTATCAAATCTCTTACCGCTGACGGTACCTATAACGAAAGAAACCGAAACAATCTTTTCATCGGGAGCTGCCCCATTGGGTATAACATCATACTCTCTACCTTTCACCACCTCTATGTCGAACGAACACACCCTTTGATTTGGGACTGTCTCGAAACCATATAATTCTTTTAATGTATTTTTAAAAACTCCATAGTAAAGAAAATCTTTGTTTTTACGTTTTTCAAATTCAAAGTATCTCTGCAGAGAAGAGGGGGTGAAGTTGATATCGAAAATATGAAAGAGCGACTTGTTGAAGGTTAAAAACTTTTCAAGACCTGGTAGGATGTGAACACTATTAACGTGAACAAACGCTGACAAGCCCCTAAGACTATCTATGTAAACCACATCTTCCACGGTTATTTGAGACTGAGTTCTCAGATTCGCCAAACTGTCATTGTATGTGATTTTATATATATGTTTACCAAAGAAATCATGAGCTTTTTTTTCAAAATCTTCCTTCTTCTTTTTATGAATTAATAATTGCAAATAATAACAATTATCACTATTTAAATTTAATTTTCCACATATAAAATTACAATTGAAGTCAAATCCAACGTAATCACCCTCGGTGCTCGTCCACTTTGTAATAAAATGATCTCCCTCTTCGAACATTAGTCCGGACTGAGGCGAACCTATAAAAAACCTATATATAATAAAAAATGTTTGAAATATTTGTATTATTTATTATTGTTACAATTGTAATGTTAAAGCCAGATTCAATTCAAATCTCATTTCCAAAGTATGATTACAAAAAGTTTTGTGACAAATTCACAGGATCGTGGGACGGGGAAGATTGCACTTGTAAACATCCAGATTTCATAACAAACAACCACTATAACGGAAATTGCGATAGGGTTGTCGATATTAAATGTATAAAAATATTCAACTCGGGGGGAAAGTTATTGAACTTCAATATCCAAGATCCTTACACTGAGGGTTTCTGTGACTGTGGCAAATACTATTCTTATGATGTTTCGAGTCGTAAATGTGTTTTGAGAAAGTTAAATATGAGGTTGAGCATCCCGGAAAGGTGCGAAGATGGATATTATTTTGATGATAAATATAAAACCTGCTTGAAAAAACTCTGTTCCTGGGACATTTTAAACCCTCTGGAAAAAATTGACCAACACGCTATATCACCCACCACATGCAAGTGCGATTTTGAAAACGGTTATGCCCCCATTGCTTTAGTTAACGGCACAATCGGCTGTACAAAAGTGCTCAGGGGAGGGGCGTGGTCTACAAATCACATAATTCTATTAGAGAAGTCTGGAAATGGCCGGAAGATATCGCATTTGTACCCACTGTCAGCACTCGGTCCCAGATTTGCAAAACGCATAAGCGATATTAACGGTGACAGTGGAGCTTTTATGCTGGCCATAGAGCAAAGTCACGGAGACTGGCTGAAAGATTTATTTTCTAGGGGGGTTAAGATCGACTCCTCTGGTGACGACTATGACAAAGCCTTGGGGTTTTATGAATCGATGACTAATATATTAACTGTTAAAATTAAAAATGAATGAAAGTTTTAAACTGATTTCTCTGTTATTTATTTTCTTATCAATATTTATTCTGTTTAAAATATCAATTGAAACTGTTTATAGATATTTTGTCAATGAAAAGTTGAACGAAATACTTGGAATATCCAATAACGTAAATACAAAAGAAATTAAATTCAAATCAATTTACGATTTTGACAATACGTTGACGATTGACAGTTTCAAATTAATTAAACCAAAGAAAGTACTTTTGGAGGTAGGGGGGTGGAATGCTGACGGATTTAAAATATATTTAGATAATAAATTAATAATCAGTAGAAAGTGTTTGAATGGATTTTACTATACAAAAAATGGTTGTTCCAAAACAAACGCATGTCAAGACAGGCGGGATGGTGAAATAGTAGCAGATAGTCGGAATAAAAATATGTTATACAAATGCAATGGTCACAACGGAGTAAGAGACATAATCTCGGCATATGGTGTGAAACCATTGAAACCATTGAAACCATTGAAACCATTGAAACCATTGAAACCAAAGGAGGATGTGACGAATAAACTCGGGGGAAATTGTGATTCACATAAAGCCGTCCCAGTGAACGTACCAGACATGTGGACTTCCTCTGACATGTATAAGCAGTGCGTAGACGCATTTTGGAATTTCAAATTCTGTCCCAAGGTTGAGAACACCAATTACTCGAAAATTTTGGAGGAAATCAGAGATGTTTTAGATGATGGAATCTTGTATCGTCCACTAAATTTAGATGTATCGGTGTTTGATGAGAACGTCCAGAATTGTGTTCCCTTTGATTATGCACGACATTATAAAAACGGTAAAATACCTCTACTGTATAATGACATTTTCATGTTAGATCACAGTAATGTTCTACCCACGGTGGTATACAATTCAATTACAAAGAAAAAAGAATCGATACCCAACCTTCACGAAAATGACAATTATAATGACCGAGACAAAGAGGAATGTCTTTCACAATACCAAGAATATACGAACGGTGAATTTTTGGGACTGTTAACAGTAGCGTATTCCAATGTAATTCTTTCGTGTAGATGCGGCAAACCCGTAAATAAACTCGTTGTTGATCAAAATGAAAATCCTAGTTTTTGGGGGCGTGGTTTTTTTGGAGAAAACTCCTACACCGATAAAAAACACAACATTCATATCTGCGAGGGTCATCTCCATAAGTTTATACCCACGTGTGTGGAAAACATCGAGTGTGTTAATGCAGACGGGTTAATTCCTCTGAAATCACCCGGTGTTGGTATAACGAATGATTTTGATTTAAGTTTCTGTTCAAAAACGGGACGTTTACAATACATCCTCCAAAATAATATAAAAATAGATAAATTCTGTAAAAATTTAAAAAAATATCGAGTTCACCCATACTACAATATTCCAATAGATTGTAAAAAGAAGAAAATTCTAAAAGATTTATCTCATAGAGATTTATCTTTAAACACTTTTAAAATTAAAAACGATTCAATATTTAAAAACGATATTAATGCGCTGAATTTGCATTTTTTTGGGGGGGTTCTACCGTAAGGGTATATAAAACCACTTTCCTTGTGTTGGGAAAAAATTTATCACGGCGCGGCTTCACGATACTCACAACCCGTTGATCTTTGTCGAGCAAACACTCGTATATGGTGTTGGTAGTTAAATTATCGCTTGGTGTGCATATCTTGTAACAAATGCCGTTTCTATCGGCCATTTCGCTCGATGTAAATTTCAAGTCGACGGTAGACTGGTATTTTGTTTTGTAAAGTCTTTCGCCGTGTATAAAGATACTTCCATCGGTTTTTATATTAGATTTGATATATTCCGCATCAAAACTTTGAAATAGAATTGTACTATTATTGGGTGAATGAGTTTTGCGAATCTTTTCTGCTAGGCGTTCTATAAACTCCATTCTCACACTAGCGCCAAAGTGTTTCGAGTGAGCGAGGTCTATAAAAATTAAAACATTCCCCACCAGTTCCGCCACGAATGTTATGTTTTTTAAGTAAAAACTATATTCCCGTCCCCATTGTTTGTAAAGGGGAGGTTTTAAAGTAAAGCTTGTAGTATTGCTTGTAAAGATTTCATAGTTGGAATAAAAGTTCACTAAACCCCTTTCCCCGTCAACCTTTGGGTATTCATTAGTGGGTGTAATAAATGGATTTTGGGATACATTTTCAATGGAACAAGTAAGGTACTGTTCATCTATATGCAAACCGTAAGTAAGAGCGGTTTGTAAATACAAATTCCTCGAGTTCTCGTCCGCACTCAACGGGTTTTCAAGCTCTATTACACATTTGTTTTGGAGACTGTATATATTTACCTCGAGATTTTCTAAAGTGTACAGAATAAAACCCCCCTCTTTTAAATAGATGTTTTTTTTTACCAAAAGACCGTTTTTAATAATATCATATAACAGCGAGCTTGGCATAATTTCTTCTTGCGACTCGTAGCAAATTTCCAACGTAGTCCAATTTAAAAATATCGGTTTAGTTTTCAGGAGAGTTTTTTTCTCTATGCGAGGATTTTTACAGTTCGTGTATGCTCTGAGATTGTTCCAGTAAATTATAAAATTAGTCTCTATTGGTTTTAGAGATTTTTTTATCACCTCTACCGCGAGAGGACTCTTTCTCCGGATTTCGCACTCAAACTCCATAGTGTTTTAAAAGTCTTCTTTGGCGGTGGGATAAGATATACATAATATAAAACTCTTTAATGTTAATAATATCAGAGTATTGAAAATAATAAATGTAACAATAATGTGCATAGTATTGTGTTTTTATTCTCCTGCTTCTATACGTTGTAAATTTTTTATCACACATCCAACAATTAAAAACTTTGAACGAAGTGTCTGAACTCCTCCTGTCTACTAACCATAAGTTGATTTCCCTAAAACAGTTTTTATTATTAACTAACGCCGGTATGATCAGTTTGTCCCTATGCTCAAGTATAAAATCTCTTTTCATCGGCATACGCGCCGAGATATATAGCCAATGCTGATATGTCAAAAACCGCATACATTCATTGCTCATATTTTTAAAGTTGTGTTTGATAAAATACAGTTCGTGAAACAGTCTTTTCTTGTTAAATTGTTTTTCAGTTTTTTTCACATGTTTAATAAAAAAACAAAAGGGGGTTGACCAGTAAAGTGCTCTAAAATAGTTTACTTTGTCTTTTAAATTTAAATAACTTGGAATGATTTGTTCCAACACCAATAAGTCCAATTGTATAAATTTCATTTATAATAAAAGATGAGGTTATTCTGTTTAAAGTGTAAAAAATATACAAAATCGGAAAATATAAAAAAGGTTTTGATATATATTAGGGGGAATAAGAGGTTGCAGTTAAAAGCTCGCTGTTTTGTTTGTAATGTCAGGAAGTGTAAATTCTTACCAAATGTACAGCTCCGGTGATAATAATTACAACAGTTGTGGTGATATAAGCACGAGTGGAATTGACTATGACGATGATGAGTATATAAGCTATAGTGATAATGACATTTATGAAAATTCTGAAAATACTCAGTATCACAAGGAGTATATTTTGAAGCATGTAAAATTTGCATTTAAGAAATTTGGAGACATAGAAAGTTTGTTTTTAAAATATTTCATTATTATTTGGTATTTGTTAGATATCATTTCTCTACCACCCCAGAGTATAATGGAACATGTAATACCAAACGAGAATGAAGAAGAATTGTGTGAGCCTTGGAAGTTCTTCTCTATTATGATAAAACATTACAAGAGATATTGTTGTTCTGAATACAAGTTATACAATATAAAGTCAACTTTGACTGAGACTCTTGAATTGCAAAATAAACTGTCTAAATACTTGAGATTACCGCTAGATAATTCTTTTATACCAAGAATAAAAGAAATTCTGTGGCATTATAGACACCATAAAACCGTCTGTAATATCGAATCAATTTATAAAATTTTAGCAAACATAATAGATTTGGAATAATCACAGACTGGGCGTCAAA
This sequence comes from Allygus modestus, assembly GCA_963675035.1. NCBI lineage: Eukaryota > Metazoa > Arthropoda > Insecta > Hemiptera > Cicadellidae > Allygus > Allygus modestus. Next base: position 227,978,080 of record OY776111.1, read on the forward strand.
AAGTATTTAAATAGTGGTCTTGGAATGATGTTCTCAACGGTTTTATAATAATTATGATCTTCATGATTCATATAAGAGTTATTGAATGTAACGCTACAGTATAGATGCAACATGGCGTGTAAAACGGCATATACCATATGGGTTACAAAAAATTCTACCTCCACAGATTTATTTTGAGAGGTGGTTATGTAATCGTTGTTGTACAAAATCTCTGATCTGTATCTATTGTCTATTAAATTCAATAACTCTTTAGAATTGTAAAAAAAAACTACAGCATTTTTAATAATAACGGGAATGATAAATTCGTTTGTGTATTTTTTTCTTTTAGATTCAAAGAGCAATTTTATTTTAAGGTCACTTTCATAAGTAACATTGAGAAACGACACTTGGCCCATCTTTTCTATTTTAGGTATCAAAAACAGGTGTTCGCTGATTAAAGAATAAACCTGTTTCAAGTCTATTATGTAATTGTTATTATTATACTCTTCAGAGTTTTTAAGCTTATTCATTATGGCAGATATTCCTTCGGTCCACTTTTTTATAATATTAACGTCGGTCTTTTCCTCCAAATCAATAAAAGATTTTACATGTCTGCTCGGTTCTGACACTAAAAAGATTAAAAACGATTTAATCTCGGTAAGAGTAACGTAGACATCTTTAATCATCTGTTCGTAGGGGTTTTTTTCAGATGTATCAGTTGTTGCTTCCTCTGTAATATCGGAATTGTTTCTTTCTTGTAATGGAGTTTTCTTTAAAAAGTTAAACCACAGTGTCGGGTTTGTTGTCTTTATTTCACTTTTATAAGAATCATATAGTCGTTTGACCTCATCTTTTGGTACATTCGAAGCCGCACAAAATCGCTGCCACTGATTGTACAAATTCTTACTATTCATGTTTTTTTTTATATATAAACAAAAAAGGATGGAAAATACAAATCCTATTAATGGTTTTGATACTCCTATTTATTGTATAAAATGTACAAATTTCACAGCAAACAAAGATCCGATGGTGGTTAAACGTGAAACACATCACTTGAAAGCTTTGTGCGTTAAATGCAATTCTAAGAAAAATAAATTTCTCAAAAGAAATCGCCAAATTACCGCTAAAGAAAAAGAGATCGAATCAAAACCGGACATTATTAACTCTGATACCCCTAAACAATCTGATGAGCTTTCGTAAAAAGGATTGCCACGCCGGAAGCGTGTGTATGTACACCTTGTTTGAAATGTAAACTATTGCAAAAGACGTCACGATATTTAATGTAGTCGGATTATTACTGTCTATCCAAAGGGATTCATAGGGGCGTTCAGAGTATTCTTTTGATGAGGGGTGTATCAAATTTATTAACTTGATTGTTTTTAACGATTTATTTTTTTCTCTTAGTAGAAATATACTTTCAAAATCAATATATCTATAAAATACAAAACCGTTTATGTTTAACTGATTTGCTCTAAGAATAATTTTACAAGTCTGCGCACAAAACTCATATTCTTTTTTCAAATCGTTGTACAGAAGAACTTCTTTGTTGTCCATTTACATATATTTTTTATATCTTGTTAAGTCGAACTTCCTTTACTCTTTCACAACTGCACATCCACCCGCAGTGTTATCTGTGTTTGATGAGTCGTGGAGTCTGGGAGTTTTGTCTCTGAAAGCTTTGATTGCTGAATTTATAACGTTTCTGTAATTCCTCTCGATGCATTCTTGATTCTGTTTGGTTGAAACTCTTTTAGTTTTTTTGTGGCTTTTCGCGCAAAATATTTTATGTATGCTACAAGTCTGCGCACAGTTTCTTTTTTCATCTTTTGTTGTCCATTTACATATATTTTTTATATCTTGTTAAGTCGAATTTTATTTGGTTTACTTTTTCACAGCTGCACATCCACCTATTGTTCACCTTCTTGCAGTCAAGTATATCTGTGTAATTTTTGATTATGTGTCGCTTTATAGATGAGTCGTGGACGGTTATACTGGGGCATTGGTCTCTGAAAGCTTTGATTGCAATACTAATAGGTTGATAAATTTCAGTTTTGATAGAATCAATGAATTTATAATGGTTCTGTAATTCTTCTCGATGTATTCTTAATTGTTCTTGATTCTGTTTAGTTGAAACTCTTTTAGTTTTTTTGGGTGGCTTTTCACAAGAGTCACTCAATGCCAGGGAATGTTCTGAGGCGGTATCGCTGTCAAATTCCTGCATTGTAGTTTGCTGGTCTCTCGGTTCTAGGGAATGTTCACTGTCGTATCCCATCGTAGTATAATGAGTGGTGGTCATATTTTGCTTGTATTTATACAGTTTAGCCGAAATTATCTTTTGTAAAAAAATATTACTATAATTCTTGTTATAAAACAAATATACAATATCTATGTTATTTTTTTTACAAATACTAGCTTTAACTAGATCGCGGTTTATAACTCTTAAACATTGGAAATGGAAAGGACCCTGCAATTCAAAAGCCAATTTTAGTTTTGGAATGTATATATCTAGTTCAAAACGAAACCCCTCAATTCTTTGATTTATTTTTATTGGATGGTAGTATTTTGGAAGGATTTTATAAATCTTTTTGTATATCGAACGTTCCCACTGAGAATTGAATTTTAATTTTCCTAAAACAACTCTTTTGGATTTTATTATCTTCAACATTTTTATTTCAGAATAAATTGCACATTTTAGCACATTTTATCAGGGTGTTTTAAATGTAGGCGCTTTGGATAAGTAGTACAGTGTGTTGCTTTGCAAGCCGGCTGCGTACGGATCACATTTCTTTAATATTAGAGGAAAAAAATCTATAGCAATTGTTGGATAGGTTATTTTAGACTGTAAAAAATCGTCTGCCTCATTTATATTGTTGAACGATTTATTTATCATACTGTATTCTAGAATATTATTTATATCACTAACGTCGACACTTTGTATAAACAACACAAGACGATGTTTCAATATCAATTCTCGTCTATTTAACCAAATTCTTTTTTCTAAAGTTGAGGAGCAAACGTCTTCTAAAAATATTTTTCTTGTTATTTTCGGCCAAGCACATTTTAAAATTTGTAATTGTTGGTTTAGTATGTCCTCATCCTTGATATTAGCATAGAATTCTAACGGACTTTTGTTGTAAATACATCTTACAACATTATGATTTGTATACCCGAGCAATTCCAAAATCAAGTTCATTTTTATTCAAACTATAAATAAAATAGATGGTTTACGTATATCTAGCTTTAATATTAATCATATGCCTTTCCACTTACTCGGTGTATTACGCAAAAACTGCAAGCCCCGAAAAAACCGAAAGGGCCGAAAAACCTCAAATAGAGGACAAAGATGATTTAAAACAAATTTTAGATAAACTGTCCCTTATTAAAGTGGACAATTTGGAAGATTTCAGGGGTTATATGAGGGGGCCTACCGAAAATATAAATACAATGTTGAGTTTACTTAAAACCCTTAAAGAACATTACGATAAACTGGATACACCATTAAATGAATTTTCGAAATTAAAATCAAACTTGGAAACAATTAGCAACTCAATTACACGGTTGGAAAATCAACAGTTCACACTAATCACGAATATGCAAATAGAGTTGCAAGGATTAAAAATCATAAATAATGAAGATGTTTCAAATAAAATAACAGAATTAGGAAAGAGCATTGAATCATTAAAGTCTCTCATTTCTGCACTCAAATTGCCAGAATCTGAAATGGTAGTTTTAAAGGGTCAGATTACGGACTTTCAAAATTCTTTAGGTATACTTAAAGACATTAAAGAACGTTGCGATAAATTGGATACACCATTAAACGAGTTGTTGAAATTAAAAACGCTATTGGAAACAATTAGCAACTCAGTTACGCAGTTGGAAAATCAACAGTTGTCCACACTAATCACGAATATGCAAAAAGAATTGGAAGGATTAAAAATCATGAATAATGAAGATGTTTCAAATAAAATAACAGAATTAGGAACGAGTATTGAATCGTTAAAGTCGCTTATTTCTACCCTCAAATTGCCAGAATCTGAAATGGTAGTTTTGAAAGGGCAGATTACAGAATTTCAAAAGTCTTTAGGAAAGACTAGCGAAGATGTTAAAGAAGTTATAAAAATACTAACGAAAATAGAAAAATTAAACATTTCCGATGAAGTCTCCAAAATAGAAAACAATCTAAAGCCCCTTCCTGGAATTTTAAAAACCAGCGCCGAAATTAAAACGAGTGTTGATGATTTAAAACCCCTTATTGAATCTCTAAAATGCAGTCCAAATCTTCACGATATTGAAAGTAAAATAAATTCTCACTGGCAAGAACTATCAAAAACGCTAGGTAGAGTCGATAGTGTCGTTAAAAGTTTAAAGGAGGTTAAGGAGCTTATTGAAAAAATACCATTAAATCAAATAAACAAAATTTCTGATGTGGTAAAAACCTCTTCAACAATAAACACTAATTTGCAAGCCGTTAAAACAGACGTATTAGCGAATAAAGAACTTGTAAATCGAGTAAATCTTAGTCTAGCTGACATTAAAAGTAAAATTGAAACTCTTGATTTGACCCCTTTACAAGAAGTCAAAGATAATATTTCTCAACTACATGCTGCGTTTGAAAGAGTCATTAAAACTTTAAAACCAGGAGCGCGTAATCTACTGCGAGACGGTGTTTTGATTTTCAAAGATGATCAAAACCAAGATTACTCTGTTCACATTAAAATCGCAGCTTATAGGATAGGGGAATTGGAAAGTGAAATTAGGAAATCCTTAACCAAAGACCAAGAAAAGTTTAAAATTCAATTGGTAAATGGTCTAGTAGAAGTGGAGTATTCGCAGGGGTTCCATATGGATAATCCCATTCGCGAATTACTAGGATTTCCTAGGGTTGATGGTCCGATATTTTTAAAACACTACAAAGCTACCAACCCTAGTAACATAGAACACATTATCTTAGAAACCCTGGTTCACAAACATAGCGTCGACGCAATTACTAGGAAGATGAAAAGTGCCGTACACGAGCAGATAAGTATTGTAAATAAAATACCCAAAAATTTAGAAACTATCATAAAAAAATTAGAGGAAAACAAGATTCCAAAAGCTGTTGCTATAGCTGCGGATCATATAAGAAACAACTATTCTGAAGCTGAAATGTGTTGGGTAATCGATATTATATTTAAGAGTCACGAGTTCAACAAGGAATTTAAAAAATATTTAAACATTCCCTGGAACGCTGATTATACATTTAAAGACATAATCAATTTATTGGACAAGAAAATTGACGTTCAAATTCAAAAAATTGTCGAGAAGCTCAGAATCGGAACCGTTGAGACTTTATTAGATAAGCAGACATATTTTGAACATTATCATCTATTAATAACAGCAATAGACTCTCAATTTAATGCGCTTGAAAAGAAAGTAGTCGCCACAATCACTGCGTTGCTAAATAGGGGCGATGGAAAAACAATCTAATGCAATCTAATGCAATCTAAGTAAAAATATTTGTCCCAGATAGTGCAGGTAAATTAAACATATTTCGACTACGCGAATAAACTAACCTATCTTCCTCGTTATCAATCCGTAAAATCTTTCTTTGAACATCTTCGTACATAACCGATTTGAGGATTTCTTTTCTTTCTATGGTCGCGTTCCTAGTTATGGGAGAAATATCACTTTTAGGAAATATTGCCAGTGCTAAGAGTATTAAAGTGTAATTAATCTCATTAGATTCGATTCTATTTAAAAGGTTTGAAATGTTAATCATAGAACAGAGGGGGCCCATTATACGCAGATAGTTATGAATGTCAGTGCAATATTCAATACAACATTCGGGGAAATCATCGTACCACGTCCGGAGCCAAGGGAGTTGTTGCGTTTGAGTTTTTCTATACTGACAAAATATTGGATTCGGTTCTCCGTCAAATTTGATAACCACGATATTTTTCGGCTTTAAAAGGTCAATAAAATCGCTCAATTGTTTGTACAAATTGATATCGCGCAGATCGTGTTCGTTATAAAAATTTACCTTTTCCGTCTTTAAAATGTGCACAGAATCTAATTTCTCTTGTGTTGGAACCTGTTGGTATTTTTTTATCATATTAATCGTGATGTTAGTCCTTCCAGTCGGAAAACCACACATTTTGGCGCTTACTCTTTTAATCTCCTCATTTATCATTTTATTAAAAACTTCCTCTCCATATAAGTCAACACCGACTAAATACAACTTATCTGTTAATTTAACACTCCCACCGTGCATTGTCCAATAAAAATACTCTAATGTTATAAGATACCTCCACAAGCTTTGATATATATTCTTCTTTAGATTTGAATCTTGTATTTAAAATGTCTTGTTCTAGTTCCTTTGGTATTTTTAAAACTGTTTCGTGATTCAAAGCCCACATTGGGCACTTCTTCATGTAATTCCTAACAACACAAGATTTTATTTTTTTAAAACCCCCAAAGTCTTTCATCGCATTAAAATCATTAAAATCATCCACTATCACAAATTCTAAATTTAACCTTTTCATAGACACTATCAAGAGCTCAAACAACTCGTCGGGACTCCATCTGTGACTCTTTGTCATGTCAATATCCGCTATGACGTTTGAATCGTGAAAATTTACAACCCTGTTGTATCGAAACAAGACAAACTTATTAGGAATTAGTGGTGGTAATATTTCCAACTTGTAGTTTAGAATGTGTAAAGTTTGTTTCTTAAATATTACTATTTTTTTCCGCCATGTAAAAAAGGAATGATAGATACTAACATTCAATCCTGTTATATAAGGTGTTTAGTTGATCAGATAAATCCCGAATGGATTGAAAAATGTAATTTTGTAAGCTTGTACAGCAACAAGAGTAAAAACAATATCACAACGTTATATATCACGGACGATGGGAAAAAGATACTGTACATAACAAATAAAATCTACGTTTTAAATGACCAAGACGGCAAACCCTGGAGTCAAAAGTATGAAAAGTACCTAAAACATCTGTTTCCAAAAGAATTAACCATTTCTATGTTTTCTTACAGCGGTTTATACTTTAATGAGTTTAAACACGGGGATAGTCTACTGACTCTATCTGAATACATGAGAGTTGAAACTTACAATCCTAAAATAATTTGCGGGTTCTTAGATGGTTTGAAAAATTTGTTAAAATATCATTTAAGTATATTTTGTTTTTCAGAAAACCTACTATTGGTAGATAGAAATAATGAAGAAATATTGTTGCCATCTTATAATTATATAGTTTCTCTCGCCCATCCTATTCCCGAAGAATTGTTTACGGTTTTCAAAAACAAATTACACCCCAGCGTTTCAAAACATATGAAAACTTTAAAACTAAAAAATAACGTTGCCAACACCGGCTTGTACAATCCCCCAAAAATGAAACAAATCTGTACTCGAGTAATAGAGAGAAGCGCAGCGAATGACCGAGTTTACCTTCTAAGCTCTATTATATATTATTTTTCAACAATTGGAACTCTGTGGAAATTACAAAAACACTGGACACTGGGTGCAAAGAAAAATCAAAAGTGTGTTGGTCTATGTTCACATTCTAAAAATCATACAAATGTTAATTTAAAAACAATGATTCACAATTACGTTTGTGTAGATCTTGTGAATTTACCAATTAATTTAAAAAAAACTAAATTTCTTTATACTGAATTTATAAAACATGTAAACGATTTGCAGTGCTACCTTGGGAATCTAAATTAGCTGTGAAGTAATCAGTGGCAGTATTGTTTTTAATATATAGTTTACTAATTCAGAAAAGGAGTGGTCGGTTTTCATAAAATAAAACAAAACCTCATCCGTGAGGTTGTTTATTTTAAAACAGGGGTTTTTCTCTTGTAAATTCAACATATATTTTTTATAGGGATCAACAAAATTAAAAATCACCGCCACGTCATTTTTCATTTCTTTATAAAGATTCTGACGCAACTCGGTGGTAACGTTTCGAATACCGATGTTTTCTATATTAAAATTAGCCAAATTTTTTGTCCCAGTTATATTTTTAATTGGTTTTGCAATGCGTAAGCTCGAAAGGCTTAATCCAAATATTATAATGTAAATATAAAGTTCTGGTTTTTTATAAAAGTTGAATACTTTTCTCATGTAAGCTAAAACTACGTCAAACTCGTGATCCTTGAAGATATTAAATTGAAAAAACAGATATTGTAAAATATCCAAACAGTCTTCGCGACTACAAACGTTCTGGGCATTTTTTACTTTCATTTGAAACCTGTACCATCCATAATTGTCGTCTCTATTAAATTTAGCCCTGTTGAACAACGTTTTCGCTTTATTATTTAGATCTCTGGATATTTCTTGGGGTATTGAAGTCGGCATAGTAGACGTGACTGCCAAGGCACACATAAAGGGCAGTAGAGCAGAGTAGTTGTTTGTAGAAGAATTTGTATCTTGTAGAAATTGAATAAATATTATATTACTGGCTATGACATATTCAATGTTTTTATCAGCCGCTTCCCAAACGCAGATATATCTCATTAAGTTGTTGGCTAACATAAACACGTCACAAGGATGAATTTTATACAGGGTTTCAAGAGTAGGAATGATTATCGCGTATTTTTCTATGACCTCGTTAAACCAAAATATTTTCTTAATGTTACTGTTGAAATCAAATAAATTCACAGAGTCTGTAAAACATTTTCTATTTTCTTCTGATATATCATTTACATTTAAGTTTTTAAAAATCTGCTCTATTTGTAATTGATTAAAGGGTTTAAATTCCACATTTGTTCCATTTATTTTTCCAATTATAAGCTTTACCCAAGCATAGAGCTGTTTTAACGACGTCAAACTAGACTTTACATTTGTGTGGACAAACATGTCCAGATTTTCTGGCATCAAAAGCACAGTTGGTACCACTTGTTTATCTTGGGACATCAAAGCTATCCTTATAATATCCTCTTTGTCGACTCTATACAACAGCTGGCTATAATCAATAAAGAATACCATTTCATCAGTTTCAATGTTTTTAAATATGTATGAGGTGTCGTTCTCTGTAATATTTACGGGAACGCCATTATACTTATAAATGTGTTGGTCAAACTTTAAACCGTGTAAAGTGTTCATTACGAATGAGGAGCCGGCTTACTCTCCTTCTTTATTTATATAAAAAATATGTTGCGCTATAAACCGCAATCTACAAAAACCCCTGATCTGAAAACGATTTTAAAAAGAAAGTTGATTTACAAATTATTGGTTAAATTCCTTTTATACATAAGTTGTATCACAATATCGTGCTACTGCTTGCTGGATTATTCAGAATCTAATTTTCACACTGTAAAATACTTATTGCTGTATTCGTCTATCATGTCTCAACTGTCCTGTCTCGCTATTATGCATTTGTCTTAAATACTTGCTAATATCTTTGGGGTTTATATTTTTAAATAAAGTTCTCCATTGATCATATATCGGCAGCAGCATTATATCTGGTAAATCATATCCAAAACTATAATATCTAATGGTTTGTGTAACAGACTCCATTTTGAGGCGCGTTATTCGACACAAAACCTGGAGTGATAAGCCCGTAATGACGACCGACTTTGATGGTTTGATGTTTAACGTTGACCAGAGTCTAAGTAAGTTTACAATGGATACTTTAAAACTGTGTTTTTTTCCAAAGTCGTATATCTGAGAAATTTGATTTTTTGTGCCAGAAACTATGGGGCATTCGTAATCGTTCCCACAAAAAAATACGAAATAAAATAATAACCTCTTGTAGCATAATGAATTGCTATTTAACCAACTATTCAATGAAGAAGACGTAAGGCACTGTAAACCCACGTTAGGTAATCTAATTACTATAAGGATATTTTTATATCTCAGCGAATTAAGAGAGATGAAAATGTCTGTATCGGCGGTTATTATAACTTCAATAACTTCAGTCGAATTTATTGAGTTCAAAACCGCTTTTACAATTTTAATATCCGCTTCACCGGGTTGGTCCGTAGAAAACAATTGGATATTTTCACATTCCTGACCAATTTTACATACAATATTATTGGCAATATATGAAATTATTGAACTTCTTCTATTACGATCTGTAATTAAACTCAGACCAAAGAGTTTTTTTCCAGCAGTTAATGCCCGTTGAATTCTTTCATCTCGTTTCTTTTGTAGGCTTAATTTTTGATCTGGAGATTTTCCATCGAAAAACAAATAAATGGATGTGGGATTTAGTGATAGTTCTTTGACAATTTTAATATAATATACTAAATTCTCCACCATTAAATTTAACAAAGTATCAGTGTTTTCGACTATAACCCCGGTGGGTATGGCGTAGGATATTTGATACAACAAACCCGTACAATCAAAATAAATTCTGCTGCACTTGTTGTTTTCTCTAGGATGACTCTGTAACGGATATATTACTTGGTCTCCAAAAATATATCTATGCAAAAACGTGAAACCCATTTAAGAAAAAATGAGAAAAAAATGACAGCGAAATCAAGCACAAACTTCCTCGGAATGGATTTTAGCACTCCTCTGAAGAGCAGTTCGCCGTTTACTAACATAATACTGTTACTCCTGTGGTTTATATTTTCGTATATCGCCACAGTAATTGTAAAATTTATGGATGGAGAATTTTAAAATATTAAATAAAAATGTTTATCAGCGATGAGGACATTGATAATTTACTATTTGTTGATGAGATTAATGAGTTTTTACACTACATATCGAATAAAGATATTGATAAAAAAATTATTGTAAATATTATACTTGTTGTATTCGTAAATACAAATATAATATGCCCGGACTGGATAAAAGAAATAATTTCAGTAATAGAGAATGACAATTTCAATACTAATATGCTGGCACCGACATTGAAATACGCTGACGGAATAGAACTGATTTTCAATGGCCTTGTTGAAAAGATTTACGATTTAAATGACAACAGAGAAATAAACGTCAACGAATATTGCGTTACTTATGACACGTTCAACGAATATTTAGATGCCTTGTACGTGTGGTTCAAAGAAAACTTTGAAATTAATTAGATTCAATGTCAACGGAAAAATTAACATCAACTCCGACTAGTGACAACATGTCCAGAACCCTTGCAGCCGAGGTTGAATATGGAATGTTTACCCTTTCGCCCCTATTATTTTCTAGGGTTATGTTTGTTGAATCACTCAAATCGTACATTTCCTCAACGAAACTGTTCAGCCCAAGTGCGATCAAAACCTCTCGTTCGCTCTCAGATAGCCCGAATGCGTGATTATTTCTATTGCTATATTTTTGATAACTTACTTCCGGTTGTCCAGTTAAAGCCGACGTGGGTGTCGAATCTGCTTCTGCACTATGTATTAATCCGTAAGGGTTCTGTTTTCCCATTATAACTACAAAACCCTCATACAAAATTGCTTTAACGGGGCTTCCGTCTTTACCGTTGACGTAAAAACTTTTTGTGACGGGATCGCTTACAAAGTAGTCCTTTTTACTTTGCAAAACTTTTAATTTGTCATAAGGTGTAACCCGAAAACATTCATTGTATAACGCTGATATTTCGGGAGTAAAAAGAAAATTAAATGCTAACCTTTTAAGTGAAAACGGGTGCTGAATTATATCAATATCGCGATCTGCGACGTCATCCAGCGATAAAGTATTGTGTAATTTTGGCATAGATTTCGCTTTGAGTATGTGCCCAACAACGGATTTTTGCGCGCCGTTCAGTATAAAGAGTTTTGTTCCCAAACACCCGTCTTGTTGGTAGGAAATTGAAACGTCACAGTACAAATTTGTATTGTCATCGTAATTAAGATGAATCCTATTTAGAAATATCTTTTTAGTTTTTATCAAATCTGGATTTGGGGTCCAAATTAAATTCATGACTTCTTTGTTCAGCGGGTCGGGATTAATGGATAGATTTTTACCCAAATGAATAACTTTATCACTTTTAAATTTTAAAAGAACTAAATAGGGTTTGATTAGAACGGGAAATTCATTTACCAACACTTGAATTAATGAAACCTGTTGTAAATGTAAAGTTACAGTCACTATATTGTCAGTTGTGAATAGTTTCTTTTTATATACAGAATTTGCGTTTAAGACACACGAGTCTTCTATGTTGTATTCCAGGGGGAGTATTAAAATTTTCGCCTTCAAACAATAAAAAGGAACACCTTTAATTAGTTGATATCTGTTTATTTTCAGTAGCAATCTTTCATTGTTTAAAAAGGGCCAAGCTGTTACACCGCTGACACACTGTTTTATCGCATGTGTGATCATTGTATTCCTTACCAAGTTATTACTGTTTAGATTGAAAATCAACAGAGACGTTGGACCGTGCAAGTTACATTCCTCGGAGATTATTTCCGTCATTAATTTTTCTGACCGAGAAACTTCCATGGCAGAATAAGCACAGCCGTCTGGTAATATCTTATACATGGTTAACGGGAAGGAGTATATTGTATACAGTCTACTACTTATGTGATAAACCTCAATACACGGATATATTGATTTTAATACACGTCTTAAAAAATTAGTCCACTGTTCAATGTTTACATCTCTCGGGGAGTGTTTGTATATAGATTGGTTGATGATTACGTACCACCAGCAATCTTGTAAATCTTGTAAATCGGTTGAAATTAAATTCAAATCTACATATTTGCTCAACACCTCCTTTATATGATCTTGGGGCATACAGTCCTTTTCCGAGGAGATGAATGTCCCAATAACAGATTCCAGTCCGTTCATACCCGGGGAATTCTCACTTGATGATGTAATACAAATAAATCCACAATCTTCGATTTTAAAGTCGATAGGTATTTTTTTTGAATACAACGTAGTCAATATATCTAACTGCAAGGTTTTTGAATATGTTGTAACGTCTAATTTTGTCAATACTTTGTACCTGCCGATATTATTGCTATAGTATTTCGGATTAGTGCCGGACGAGTCCAGACAGTCCTGCATATTGAAAACCGTATTTCTACCAATAATCGCATCAATAACGCCCATATTAACGCGTTTTGTTTGTGTTTTATTTATTTGCTTGATAAATAGATTCTTTTTAGGTAGTTTCAAAACCTTATTCACATCAACTAATGTTTGCTTTAACATTTCCGTAAAAATATAACCTCCATGGAAAATCCTGCGATTCCCGATACAACATTCCAACAAGTGCTTGATGTCATTAAAATCGTTCAGAATTGGAAACTCTTCAGCGGTAATTGTTATGTTTGGCCTCTTTTTGAACAGCGTTATACCTCTTTTTTTCCTGAGACAAACTACTTTATCGTAGTTTGTCCATGCCAGCAGTCCCAACGTATAACACTTACCTTTAATAACAAACGTTGTTGGCTTCATCTCGTCACCGTAGCCACAGAGTAAACATTTCAACGAATCCTTCCAATAAATATCACTCCATAATTTAAAACCGATTTGATTGTAGTTTGAAAGTAAAAAAAACATTTTACTTCCCACTAAAATGGGGCAGTTAAACAGTTGGTGACCGAAATAGTATGTATACACACCCACCGTTTCGCGCTTATTAATGGCACATTCTACGCTTTTAGTCGTAGGATAGAATACGAGACTTGGAAATTTATTAAAAATACAGTCAAATTGTTCACTTTCTACTCGTAAAATTCTTGTCAAAGACTCGCGAACATTCCATTCAAAATTTGAAACAGTTTCATTACCGGAACAATTGCAGGGTTCTTCTATTAGCCTCCATTTGAATTTTTTTAATCCTGTAACATCCACCATGTTTATACCGTTCACGGTTAACAACTGGTATTTATCACAGAGTTTTAAATAGTTTTTAATAGTTTTAAATAGTTTTTAATAGTTTTAAATAAACATTTAAAAATCCACGGTTAAGAATAAGCTGTTTGAAGAATAACCATTATTTCGATATGAAACATGGTACTATCAACACTTGTTTCCTATCTAAATCCGGACAATCAAACGAAAATGTGTATGGATTGGCCCCAATCTGTGTGACCAAAGATTGTCTTGAATCTTATGCAAAATGTAAAAAAATTAAACTCTCCAATTATAAAAAAACCCCAAAGTCTTTGGCGTTAAGGCTAAGCAAAATTTGTCCAAACTGTTACTTTTTACAGTGTACGTGTAACATATCTAGCAATTTTTGCAACAATTGTAAAACGCGTTATATAGTACAAAGAGAACAGTTTATTGCTATTTTAAAAAAAATTATAAAAAATGAAATTTTATCTCGCTGTAAGATATGTAAAAATAAAATGGAACGTATTTTATTGAATTATAAGCATTCGTACAAAAATAAGTTAAAATTATTTGAAAAAAATACAGAGAATCCGATTGAAAATTTTAAATTTCGAATTCAAGTGGGAAATTGTACATACCCCCCAGCTTTTCTTTGGAACACAAATAGCACTCTATGTGATTTAATAATCAAACTCCTAAGGAACAATAAGACTTACGACCCAAGACAAAAGTCACAAGTAAATATAAAACCAGACCCCCTAACATTCATTGGACAGGGTAAGAATAATTGTTTTAGGAAAGTTCTTTTAAGTAAAAAATCCTACTACTCGGCACGTAGTGTCGTCACACCCGCCCCAAACTGTAAAACTAACGAAATCATCCTAAACAGAAAAATTTGGGCTTGTATGAACTATCCAAAATATGTTTTGGCTATAAGGTATCCAGTTTTAGATACCAGGGCGTTTACTTTCCATAGAGTTAAAAGTACGTGGAATGCACCAGTAGTAGGCCTACCCACCTCGATCACAGAAAAAAACAATTTGGATTTTGACGGGGACACTTTGAGTTATTATGCCCTTAATAGTTGTATGTCTATTTCGGAATGCTATTTTTTATTAAATCCCGAATTCTCTTTCGTGGCGATGGGGGAAATCAGGCCCAATCTGACTCACGAACAACTGGAGACTATGTTTACGTTTTTTAAAATAAAGAAGCAAAACCTCTATAATTGGCTTTATGCAAAATATTTATTGTATGATTCTCATACAGCACTAAATATTTTTGAAAAGCTAAGAAGTGTCTTGATGAAACTTAATTGTATCGTAAAACCGACAGTTTCTTATCATGAATTTTACAACATTTTAAAACTGTTTTTGCTACACAGCTATGACGAGGAGGATTTTTGTAACATTTGGGAGACTAATGACATTACAAAAAACACTTTGTTCAACCGATACATGACTTCAAATAGTAACCGTTTTAAAAAACAACATCTTCACTTGATGATTAAGTGTTTGAGGGGTTTAAATAAAATTGAATATTTGAAAGAATCTTTCAATAGTCGGTCCATTCTGTCAAAGTCGGGAGTGGAAATGATGGGTTATTCCACGCACAAACTCAGTTACGTCTTGCCCGAACTGTATTATGATAATGATGGTATTGTATACTACGGCATTGATCAAATAGCTTATCAGAATTTTAGAAGATTATATACTCC
Organism: Allygus modestus; assembly: GCA_963675035.1. NCBI lineage: Eukaryota > Metazoa > Arthropoda > Insecta > Hemiptera > Cicadellidae > Allygus > Allygus modestus. The sequence goes on from OY776111.1 coordinate 227,993,494, forward strand.
CGTCTACCCATTGAATATTCTAAGACAATATGCCATCTACAACCTAATCCGGCTTCGTTTTTGATTGATCTAATACTCTTTGTAATATTTTAAGAAATTCGTTGTAGTCTAGACCCGATTTTAATGGTTGCTCTAAATGCTCCGGTAATTTACACCTAGGATCTAATTCCTCAGTTTGAATGTTTAATTTATTTTTATTAATTATATTTGTTAGAAAGTTTTCTATTGAAGTACCGATGTCAATGGCTGGAGGTGGCCGTGGACAAATCGGCCAATTCAACCCCAATAAATATTCAACCGTAGTAAGAAGGATAGAGTCGTTTAACTGACTACTCTTTTTAGTTGTCGTGATAAACTCAACCGGATAAACGCTCTCAGACGGATCTTCAGTCATTTTTATTAAATAATTTTAAATAATTTTAAATAATTTCAAACAATTCCAAATAATATTATATCAATTCGAACGCTTCCTCATATAACATCTTAAAGCGGTCTATGGATATACCTACAATAACCTGTTCATATATCTTCTTAGATTTGTTGAGGCACGTGCCTACAGAATACCGGTGTTTCAATAAATTTAATATAGTTTCTATATCTTCATTGAAAAAACTCATTTGAAATTTAGAACATTTATTTGAAACCCTTATTGCATTAATTTCCGCAATCAGATCATTTATCCTTATGAATAGATTTGGAGATTCTATTATATTAAAAGCATTTAAGATACCACTCGTCAAATCATTTTTCCAGATCAACTCGTGAGAGTACCACTTCACCGATTTTGGGGGGTAAACTATATCATATTTATCGTTGTAGAAAATATTTGTTTCTAAATAGTATTTTTCCAACCAAAATATTGTTGCTAAAATATCGCTTGCTATAATTTTAAAAGTATTTTGGTTACAGTAGTAGTCAGAATTATCTGGAAAAAAGTTTAAAAACGGAATCATCAAAATTCTTTTCATCGTGGCGAAATCCGCGTTCAACCTCAAGGAATTACAACTGCCCGTAAACAGCCACTTCATTTGAATATCGGTTCCGCAATTGTACAAAGTCCTCAGGTACATGTGGGCTCCGGAAACAATCTGTTTTAGAGTAGTGGGGTTTATCTTTTGTAAATCGTCTGCGTATACTATCTTTGCGTCTTTTGCGTTATATAAATCGGGAGCGAGAGTTGATATTTTTCCACGAATCGTATCAGTGCCAATGAAACTCATGGCTTTACCAAATAACGCGTACATAACACAACTCAAAGAGCTTTTTCCGTTCTGGCCTTGGCCATAGAATATGAATGCTCTCTTGATGCTCAATCCTAATAGGACAAATCGCAGCGTCCACAGCATGAAAAATACCAGCTCTACATCTTTTGAAAACAATGTAAGAAAATAGCGCAAACAATTATACACCGGACATTCCCCCTCGCTGTTGCACTTCTCTAAATCATTGATACAAAGCTCGGGACCATTTTCTTTTGAATAATTGTAGCGGAAGTAATCAATAACTCCGTCGGGACAAAGTGAACTTTCGCACTTTGCACCGATGTTTTCATTAAGAGTATCGAAAACTTTTTGATACGTGCAAGAACGGTTGCTGATGTGTTGAATCTTTTCCCTCATCCCCTTCCAACTGAGTCTGCACGGATATCCTCTAAATAGAGGTGTGTGTGAAAAAACAAGATACTCGTTACTGATTAACACGAAACCGTCCTTAAAAGATACAACATTTGTTGGAAACTCAATCGTGATTACTCTGCCCCAGAACTGGATTAAATAAGTGTAAATCTTGGGAAGGCTTTCTTCGGGTTTATTTCTTTTTCGCCTCTTTTTCAAACCACTTTCGGTTTCCAATTCTATATCATCACAACCGTATTTATGTAATATTTTCAAAGGTAAAAACACGTGCTCTAACCTGTTTAAGGACATACACCAAGAGTTCTTTTCGTAATAAAATATGGAACCGTCCTTCTGAGTTGCATATATGGGATACATCAACTTTACTAGTTCTAAAATAGATAAAGACTTTTTGTTGACAAGCGATAAAATGTTTGACGATATGAAGACGCTTTCATCAGTAGAGTCGTCAAAAATTAATTCCACTTTATTTGACTCTGTATACGATTGAACAAAGAGGCATTTTAAAAATAGCAACGGGTTTAGTTTACGAAATGACTTTTCAGAATCTTCACACAATTTTACAGTTTCCTTGACTAACTGCACAATCTTACTCGAAATGTTAGTGAAATAGTTCACAAGGTCTGTGTTTTGAATTTCACACAGTATTTCTTCTGCAAAGGATGTGTTGGATTCACAAATTCTATCATATAGTGCTATTAAGAACACGAATATATTAAATATAGCTCGAGACTTACCTCCGGTGTCGCCAGTTGTTAGGTCTGTATAAAAAACCAAGAGTTCCTCCCTTAAATAGGACAGACTGAAAGGAGAAAGCGACTTTTCAATTTGGGATTCGCCTAGTACTATTAAGCAATTATTTTTGTAAAACCGCGACACGGCAAAATCAGCATATGGAAGTACGTTTTTGTTTATTGTTATCACACCCTCCAAGTCATCACCCAATAGCGCAAGTTGTGAATGTTTGTAGACTTTTACATTATTGCAATTACCAAAGTAACATCCTTGAAATTGTTTGAGTAAATCCAAAGGGAAATAAGCTTGTACGCTGTCTGGATCATAATTTTTTATCACCGAATAGTTTTTTACAAATGAATTATCAAATTCATTATTTATCAATAACTCCCTTCCAGACTCCCAAAATTCAATGTTTTCGGTTAAATTATAGGACCCAACTGGTAGATAAATGTCTTTATTTTGTTTTTTCGATAGGGGTAAATTCCAGTTGATGGGTTGGTCGATTACGTTGTTTTTAATAAAGTATGGGTATTTACCGATTAAAAGCTTCTTTAACACCTCAATAAACCAGATATTATCTCCTCTGTATAAGACTAAATCTTTAATTTCAAAATGGACACCGTTTGTTGCGCTCTCGAAAATATCTTTGTTGTCTAGGAAGTTTAGATTTTTTTTTACCATCAAAGTCAATTCAAACTCTTGGTCATTTATTAAATTGTTTAAAATACTTTTAACGGCTTTTGAAAAATCATCACAAAACTCCTTTACAATTGTCCTATCTATATTTTGAAGTTTCTTAAAATCTACATCAATCACAACGTGATGGAACTCCAAATGGTTTAAATTAACGCATATACAATAGTCAATATTCCTATTTAACAAAGATAAAATATAATCTATAACTTCATGATTATAATGCTTTAAAATACAAGCGTTACATTTAAAAATAAACGATTGAATTTTTAAAACAATATCAGATTTAGAGACGCATTTGTAATCTGCATCCGATTTTGTTAAAAATCCAGGCAAATTTCTTAGTTGGTAAAAGTTGTATATAAGTGCTATGAGATCATTCATAAGATAAAATGACTTTGAAAGAGTGCGTTACCGATATTTATAACCTCTCTCCTTTGTCATATAATAAAATTTACAAATTCGGGCTATTTGCAACTGAAATTCTACTTTTGGAAAATAAAATAGCAATCGGGTCTAATAAAAGGAGTTCCCTGACGTGGAGCATTCATAAGAATGGAAAGCGAACAATCAACCGGCGATATAATTAATCTATGGGCTGAAGAAGACCAGATTGGGGACTATATGGAGGAACGGGAGGAACAGATAGACTTATTATCACAGCTAAAGTCCAAACACTTTAAGTCTTTACAAAAGACGTTATTTTTTAGATTGTCTGGATTAATAATTGCTCGCTTGGATGGAATAGTTAATGAGGAAGATTTTCAAAAAAATATTAAAGAATTTTTGTTAGAATATACACAAAATTATGATTTAATTGACAAATTAACTATTCAAATGTACCACATTATGAGAGAAATAAACGAAAACGCACCAGGAAATGAAAATTACTATGGAAATGATGGTATCAAAGTCACATTTAAAGGAAGTGAAAACGCGAGACGAAAAGTTGTTTTCGTAGACCCGATAGATACTAATCAATTCTCAAACCTGCTTCAACTCTCAGATTTTAGTTTGATAAATAGAATTGAACTTGGTTTGTATGCTGTTATGTTAGAAATGGGATTTAACCAGTTTAATCAAAACGTCCGAACTGAAATTGAAACGATTCGTCAAAGGGCGCATGTGGATTTATTGCCAGCATACAGAAAAGGAGTTGACCTTATGATTAACAATTCAATGTATATGACAAATCGTACGTATGGCGTTATGTACAATAGGTTTTACAACCGCGTCTTGAAGCGGTTTGTAGATAAAATTTAAAATAAAAATAATGGAGATTAGTGAAACCGACGTTTTACTTTACATAAAATCTTATCAATATTCAAAAGCTAAAAAACTCCTGTCATCTTTTTTAAAAACCCTTTTACAAACTCTTCAGTCTCAGCAGGGTGAAAATGTTTTAGTGTTGAAATCGAGCGAAGACTGTATAAGTTCGTTGATATTTAGTTTACTTTCAAAGAAATCTACAAAACTGCACAAGGCCCAGTATGACGAACATTTTGAAAACTATAGAGCTCAATATAAAGACATGCTCCTTTTTTTAAGTGCAAATATGTTTGAGTTTTTAAACTGTTATCAGTTAGTTTTTAACGATGACGCGGAGCTTGAAACCTTTTTAAAAAGTGGAAGTGATGTTTTAGATATATTGATAAGCTGTAAAATTGACAAAAAAATTATGTTATTACAAGATCTTAATAAAAGATTAACTGTTATCGGCGCACAAGATAATTTTTCACCATCGAATGTAATAAGTATATTTGAAGATATACTGTCTAAAACAAATTCTTTTACACTATCTAAACTAAAGGCCGGAATCGAGTATGTTGTAAATACTTTCGGCGGTAGGGAGTTTAAATGGAAAAGTTTAGAAGCTCCTTATAAGTTTGTTGAAAAAATGTCTGATAAACACACAACAACAGAAACGCCTCTAAAATTCAGTAAAGCCTTACAGACTGACGATTTAATCATCGATGACGGTAAAATATTGTTTGCCGAGACGGTTGTAGATATTTTAGGTCTAACAGATGTTGACTTCCAAACATTAACCTACAGTAAAATTTACTCTATTTTAAATGAATTTGTTCGTAGCAGATTAAAGAAAACGGTATCTTCAGAAAATATCTCAGAGGCAGATATCAAATGTATGTATTTGAAATATACAGACTTGTGTGAATTATTTTCAATTATATTAGACGAATTGAAAGTTTTAGAACCACGGGTTGCTGTTACAAAAATACAGACTATTAATCAGGTGATTGAAAAAATATTTCATCTATTCAATGTTGACGATGAATATGTGCTGTTTGGTATGTTGGAAGAGCAACATAAATTAGTTAAGACTCTAAATATAAATCAAACAAATTATAAACTCATACAAGAAATTATCAGCAACCTGTTATATCTTAACAACAACTCAACCCTGATTAAATTTGGTAAAGAATTTAAAGAATTACACAAAACATTTTTAGATTGTGATTTCAACAGTTTGTTTTCTTTAGAAAATATTGGGATTATGTTAAAACAGTTGAAATCTTTGACTGTGGATATGGAATCAATAAAGAATCAACTCTCTAATAAAATTATCGCCTATAACCGGTTATATGTAGATGTAAAACCATTTCTGGTTTTGGAAAATGAAATGGGTGTAGACCTTGCATATATCGTGGATTTCCTAGATAGTGTTTATAAACAAAAACCGCTCAACGTAGATGTAAAGAATTTCCTCAATAGTTGTCAAAGGCGAATAGTTTTATTTGAGGAGGTCAGAAAAGAAAGTGTTCAGTTGAAATCCGAAAACATACGCCTTTCTGCTGAGGTCACCAATTTGGAAAAAGAATTGTCAGATTACCAAAAGTTAAAAACCGATAACATGTATTGCAATCAAAAACTATCAGAGCGCGAACAGATTATTCAAGATTTAAGGCTAGAAAATGAACAGAGCTCCGAGCAATTGGCTCTGTTGGAAAAGGAACACGAACAGTTCAAGAACGCTCTTGTCTTAGCTGAACAATACAACATAGAAAGAAACAGATACACCGAGGATTTGGAAAATCAAATACAAAACTTTGTCGTTCCTGTGTGATGAGACTCAAATCGGTTGAAACACTAAAGAAAAATAATCCAAGGAACTGAAAAACGTTGTTTTTACAGTATCTACAAAATTTAGATGTACTTGGCCCAAAGATTTTTTATACTTCATTATACTTCATGCACTATGCTGACTGTATATTTGAGAGGGGAAGATTCTCTGCGTTGGAGTATTAAACCCCGAAGTGTTTGATTCCTTTTTTTGTGACACGTTTTATAAAATATTACAAACATAAATAAAATATGAATTTCATAATATTTGTTGTTGTTTGTTTTTTTGTATTCCTTAGACTTATTTTGAAAAGAACAAAACATTTTAACCTTTCAAATTTACCAATGAAATCTATTGAAACAGATTGTAGGTTTCAACCCAAAAAATGTCCACAAGGTGTGATTAAATGTGACTGTAAAAACTATTGCAAAAGTAAAGATGCCAAAATTTTGAAAACAGATGAAAACTATTACTGCTACATTCCCCATTACTACTTTGGCTGTAAACAGGATTACGGGACTTATGATTTTGATGGAACTTGGAAATGTCTCCCGAAGTATCCCGGTGTTTTTACAACGTCCGGGGACCAGATAGTGGGCAAATATCCATATTCAAAAGCCAACAGTATTGCAAAAAACGTGGATTATAATGATCCTTCACAGTACAAAGTCGATTGTACTGGGTTATACGATGAGTATGGGAATAAACTTGTTAAAGCAACTCTGAATCGCGGGGTATCTTTTTGCGTAAAGGATTATTGTTTAAACAACACACCCAACAATCCGGCCAGCGGTTATAATTTCATCACGGGCCTATGTGAATGCACTAACGGTACTCGAAACTTGGACGGTGGTGACAAGACTACGCCTTGTGTTTTGAGCCATCGGAGCACTCATCAAAACGCCCCCTTTATAATAAATTGTTACAACAAGGATTCTTATTTAAAAGACGTGGTTTCAAATTATTTAATAGAATGTCCCGATGGGGAGGAGTATGTCGCATCGAAAGAACATGATGTCAAAATTGTTAAAATATATTCTTAAATAAAAATGATTTATTTTTGTAAAAAGTGTAATTTGTATTATAATTATAATTTGTTAAAAGACATCAAAATAAACAGAAAGTTATGTTTAATGTGTTTATTAGAAACTATGGATAAAATATATTGTGATAATGATATTTGCCTTGATATGGACACTCCTTTACTACGTAAACCGTTGATATGTGATTACGGGTTTTTTGATGTGATTTATTATGTATAATAAAACAAAATGGAATCATCTGTAAAAAACGACTTGATTGATACTTATTTTGCTGATGTGAGAAAGCGGTTTCCTAGACGTCGTTACGTGTTGAAGGGTATAAATGATCTAATTCAGGGGGACATTATGGATTTAAAAAAATACGAAGAATTCAACGATGGTTATATCTATATACTGACCGCAATTAACTGTTTTACAAAATTTGCATATATAGAGCCATTAAAAACAAAAACGGGTGACGAAGTAACAAGCGCCATGAGTAGAATATTACTACGAGTTTTTCCGATGGTTAGAAACCTACAAGTAGATCACGGTGGGGAGTTTTACAACGATAAGTTTAAAGCCCTGATGAAAAAATATAACATTAACATGTATTCTGTCTATACGGAAATCAAAGCATCATTTATTGAAAGGTTTCATAGAACATTTAGGAAAATGCTTGTAAAGGAGACTTACAAGAGAAACTCCCCCAAATGGATTGATTTTTTACAAGATGTCTTAGATAGATACAACAACACAATTCACAGCGTAACTAAATTCAAACCCTCTGAGGTGTCATTTTCGAATGAAAAAATTATCCTCAGACGACTGGCTCCGAAAAAACACCCCAAGAGAGGGAAACCTAAATTTAAAGTTGGTGATTATGTTCATATATCGAAATTGAAGCACGTTTTTGAAAAATCTACTTTTAATTTTACACCGCTGGTATTTCAAGTACGAAAAGTAGTGTTAGAGGACAATCCCGTGACTTATAGACTCAGAGACACAGAGGGTAGTAGGGAACCCATCAAGGGAACGTTTTATGAACAAGAGTTAAAATTAGCCGTGCACGGCTTAACTTATGTTGTCGAAAAAGTAATCAAACAGAAGAAAATTCGGAATAAACCTCACCTTTACGTGAAATGGCTTGGGTTTGACTCGGAACGGTGGAATTCCTGGATTCCAAAAGAGAATGTTGTAGTTTAATTGAAAATTAATTGCCAATTAATTGCGAATTAATTGCAAATTAATTTGAATTAATTGTGAATTAATTGCGAATTCGATTCAAAAGTTTTGTAATCGAGCCCCCCGATTTACAGCTAAAACAATAAAAAACACCAATTTTCAAATTTACACTCATGCTTGGGTTTTTATCGGTGTGAAAAACGCAACACGTCTTAAAAATATCATCTTCGGTTTTAAAATATTCTTTTACCATAGTATTCCTCATCCCACCTGCAACCCCTGCAACCTTTGCAATCATTCCTTTCCGAGCAGGAAGTTTGCGGATGTTTCGTAATAAATTAAACTGTTGTCCACATGACTCGGGAAATTCGACATGTTTGCCAATGTAAAGCGTACCTTTGGACTGCTCAATATCTTTTTCATTCAAGTAAAACCCGTAGTATATGTTATCAACTTTTAGAGTCGTAATTAAATGGCGTGTGGGTAGGTTCTCTCTATTAGTATCACACTTTACGATGATTGCGTCGTTATCGTTCCGGAATAACATGTTAAATAAAAAAACTGTTATATTACGAACAAATATATTCTATATATTTTTCAAATAAATAAAACAATGGATTGTGCACTAACAGACATATTAAATAAAAGTAGTAAAAAGAGATATAAGCTGTAATTGAAGACGCCCCCGATATGTCAGCACTGGTGGTGTTGTCGTCATAAAAGTGGACAAAACTCAAGTAGTTATTATGTTCCCTTATGAACTTGCCAGTTAACCGTTGATGTTCGAATAACACTTCCCAATCCAGCTTATCTTTAAACCTGTCGATGAAATTCTCAGATAGATTTTGATATTTGCTTACTACTTCCCAACAGTTATTAAAATTTGATGTCATCTCCACAAGAAAGTCTTCAGAAAACTGTTGTCTTTGTAGAATATGGATCCAGTTAACTTGATGAAAATACATTCTTAACATGGTCACCGTAAAAAAATAATGTATGGAAAGTTGTTCCCAATCCATATAACTATCAAACCGTTGAACAAAACTATCTGTCAACACTCCTTCCGGGAACCTCGGCTCTTGAGATATTAAACTCCAGGCAGTAATATTGGATGCAATCATCGTGCAACTGTCTGGTTTAGCCATGCGAGTGTCCTTTTATACAATTTTATACAATTTTATACAATTTTATGCAAAGACTTCGTCCAATTTCGCAACCAATTCAAAAAGATTTATGTTCAGGAAGTAATTTCTGATTTTGTACCAACAAGTACATATTACAATATTAAAATTGTCACTTACAAGTGGCAAATCTGGTGTTTTTAAAATTGTCGTTGAGTATCTGGAAATTGGAATATCAACTACATAGTAAAAGCACGAGTATGTTTTATTGTTTTTAGCGGTATAAGTGTAGTCAATGTTTGACAAAATATTGACTGAATTTGCATTCAAACAAATACCAGTTTCTTCAAAGAATTCTCTTACGGCACAGTTAAAAGGCGTTTCAGATTTCTCTCGTACACCCTTTGGAAATTCGTAAATCGTATTACAACCAAAATACATGCTAAGAGCCATGTCGGTGCTAGCATTTTCATAGGGTATAATGTTGTTATTCAATCGGTTATAAAGCGCGTAGTTAATTCTACTTAGGACTAGTGTATTTTTTAAACTTCTATCTACAAGTATTATCCCGTACCGTTTAGACTTCATACTTGTTTAAAATTATCTTGACTTGAGAACAGTATACGGTGAATCAGAGGAATACACACATCAAACTCGTCGTAATACTTAAATAACACACTGTTGCTATTACAAACACATTTGTTTTCTTTGACATCGTCGCAAAAATGTATCGTTTTTGAACAATCTTTGCCATAATAAAGTGAACTACAAACACATTGATATTTCACCTCTTTTTTATTGGAATCGTATATAGCCGTTAATTTACCAAAAATACAATTTGGTTTTAAAGTATCGGTATTAACAGTGCATTGACTTTCCAAACAGATCCAGGGTAATCCCTTATTGCAAATGTCTAAACATTCTTTATCAGTATTACAGTTAAATTTCTTTCTTAAACAATCTGAAAGTTCATATTTATGTTCACTATGTAAAATCTCGTCTAAAACTGATAGATTATTTTTATCATAATCGTGAGTGGTTGGAGACTTTTTTCTATTATACATTATGAAAAGTAAAATAAATCCAACCGATGTAAATATGAATGTTTTGTTGAAAATCATATTTTTATTATAATAAAAATAACCAATGATAAACTACATGGCATTATACGCAATTATTTTTGTGGTAATTTTATTAGGCGCCGGCGTGTATTACTTCTACAAAAAATATAAATCAAAGAAGGGTGATGATTCAAAGGACAAAAGTGAGAGCAAACAAGCTAAAGGTGGATCAGCGGGTGGCGGAGGGACTACTCCAGTGAGTGGCGGAGGCACTCCTCCCGCGGGTGGCGGGGGCACTCCTCCCCCGGGTGGCGGAGGCACTCCTCCGGCGGGTGGCGGGGGGAGTGGAAATAAAAAATCAGGACAAAGTGGATAATAACACATTAATAAAATAACACGGGTGATTGTATATCTTACACGTTTTTTTCATTTATAAAAAATACAAAACATGGTCGATATTATGTCATTGGGTCTCGGAGCGGCAGTAGGTATTGTCATAGGCGTATTACTATATATGATGTACAAAAAGTTTGTTGAATGAATGGTTTACCAATAAAATACTTTTCTGAGTTCTAAACAATAAAGTAAATATTTTAAGTCTTCAACTTCATCAAATAATATATTATTATGAAACAATTTAAACCTATCAATTACAGAGTGGTTATTTGTTATTTTTTCACTTTGTAATAATTCAATACCCGTAATGAGCTGCATACTTTTTATTTTAAGATTCTAAACTCTTCAACAAATCTAAAGCCTTTAAAAAGTATTCCTTATTAATTTCTTTTTTTTTATACAGATTTATATTTTTTATTAATTCGTAGAGTTCAAAAAATTTCACTATCCTCAAAAAATCCTTTTTGTCCTCGGGCAAACTAGAAATTCGAAACATTTGCCAGAGTTTATTCAAACAGTTTTCCCTCTCATAGAAATCTTGTAATTTGTGTGTTATGACTTTATTCAGTTTTTCACTATACGCGTCTATCTTATTTCTTCTGAATCTCTCCCTGTCGGCTCTTCTCTGTAACAGAGACCTATCATCTAATTTATCTTTTAAAAATGTAACATTTGAATTAGATCCGCAATCTATGACGTAAACCAAATCATAAAATCTCACACTCATTTTTATAATAAAAATGTTGACACGTCGTTTTGACGGTCCCAGTGCTGTTGTTGAGGGTGAGAGATATGGATTAAATTTATTATTCCAAAACCCTCACCTTATATATTGGATTCCGATGTGTTATAAGGTGGCAGACCACGAATTTCAAAATCCGAGTAACGTAACATTTGAATACAATTTTCAACTGAAAAGGGTTACTAAACATACAATATTTTCCAAATACGCATTTGATTTAGTATACTACTCAAATAAAGGGAATATCCCATTCAGGACAAGCTCAAATTTAATTTCATTTATTGTAAGTGTTTTGATTTGTATTTTATTTGTAAACATCTCCCAAGGTGCTGGTACAAAATAGCACAAAATATAATATCTTCACGCTAGGATTTTACGTGTAGACTTTGATTTGGAAATTTTTGGGGAATTTTTTGGGGAATTTTATCGCTCTCTCTTTCCAAAAGATTTTTAAAATTGTTTTAATTAAAAATACTAAAAGGTATATAATAAGTAAAATCAGAGACAATATAAAAATTGGAAATTCAAGAAATGCAACAAAAACAATCTCCATTTTTGAATATTTATGTACCCGGTAGCTCCGGGTCCTCGATTGAACACTTACGTTTTTGTTCTAAACTTTATTTTAGCCGAAATTATTTTAATCACTAAATTTTTCTAAGTTCAGAGTAAAAAAATCATATTTTAGCCGAAATTATTTTAAGTAATAAATAAGACTTGGGCTGATTCTGTGAATCTACAAACATAGTATTGTAAAAAAAACTTATAAAAGAGAATTTATCCAACCAATTACCACTCCATGACTAACATTGCAATGATATATAAACATATAAGGCAATTTAACAACGAGATTCCTAGAATTATTGAATATATTAAGTACCAATACAGTTTTTATAAACATTATTATAATCCTGATGCAAGATATTTGCAAACAGATTTACAAAAGAATTAGGCATTTACCCGCAATAAAGAACACAATAGACATTTAATATTTTTATTCATACCCTCTGTGCTCCAAGTAGGTTTGAATCTTATAAATATTTTCAAGGGCGCACATGAAACTATTAAATCTATGATAAGAACAATAATTATTTAGATACTTAGATTTTAGTTTTTTAAGTGATGGCATGTCGTCCAAATTTTCAACTTTGGCGTTCTTAAAAAGTCTTTGAAGGAACACTTGTTTCTCTTGACCCTTTACGTAGACGGTGTTGTTTTGTGATAACAGCTCCGCCAGTTGTCTCTTGACGTAATTGAAGGACGTAGTTCCTTCCTGCCATGGAATTCCGTGGTAATAGTTTGCGTTGAAGATCGCCTGTCTTCTGTAGTCCGGAGATAGTTTGTCAAAATCGTACGGCGATTTTACAAACCAGTGTCTCAGAAACCAATTACCGCTGGTTTTTGTAAGTGCAATTTCTTTAATAATAAAATTGTTTTTGTTGTCTTTAAATCCTTGAAAATCGATAATATAAGCATGTTTAGCCATGTTGAGACGTCCTTAGATATCGGAATCAGCGAGGTAAATAGAGCTCTTTTCGGTTCTCTATCAGACCAAACACCAGTGCAGGAGTTCAGCAACTACTGGTATATTGGGGGGACCCGTTCCTTTATAAAGCCTCGGAATTTGTATTATGCCCTTATTTCAAATGTTGACGGGGGTGGGAGAATTTGTTGAAAGCAGGGGAATATAATAGTTTCTCCGTGTGAAACAAAACATACCTACCATTTACATACATACTGTAGTTTCAAACTCCTACATAGTCTTCAACATGGATCCGTGTGATGATGTCTCGTACCTAAGCGAAAGCGATTCGTGTGATGATGATGATGTCTGTTACCTAGGCGAAAGCATTTGCCAAGCATGTCGCCACCAACGCGCTCAGGGCGCGGGCGCGTCGGAGGACAGTGGAGTTGGCTGGATCATTATAAATTTGATGAAGGACGGGAGACTCGTTCGCAAAATAGATTTCAACGGGGAACTTTTGAAATTGGAAGTAAAATCTAATGGAAATTTTGACAGAATAGAATTCGAATTTATAGATACTAAGGCCATGTCCCTTAGCGGGTTCTCAGAGAAGCAGATTATTCAAAAAGCAGATTTTTTTTCAAAGTATAACAAATTGGACGTCCACATTTATACCAAAGACAAATGGCATGAGCGCGAATCATTTTGGATTGAGGATGATTGTGATGAAACAGATCGTCCATATACTAGCCTCAAAGAGTTTGGAGAATTTAAACAAGAAGAGGTAGATTACGTGGTCATTAAATTTAGAAACCCAAAGTATGATGACTCTTCAGATGAGGAGGGAGAGGAGAGGATCGAGTTTGCAATCGACTTGCAAGTTGGACGGGGGAGGAGATTGAAAAAAAATACGAGAAGTTTGGATTAAAAGAGGAAGAGGGTAGCTTAGGACTATGGATGTTATCATAAGCGTTCACACACAAGCGGCATTGTTTCAGAGTTTATCAACTATTATTATTTTAAGGTTTTAGTTTACCAACTCCAAAACTTAAAATCTTTAATGTTGTACAAGTTATCACTATCTTGTTAAAATATTTCGTCATTTGACTAACCCACAAAAACATAAAGACCTGGCTCGCTAAGAAAGATTGTATGTTTCTCATTATGGGTTAGGGGGGCGTTTCACCCCCCTCGTACTTCCAGTCTTGTTTTGCGGTGTTTTTGTCTGTTAACGTTTAAGAATAAAGAGCGCTAAAAGTATCGTCAAAATAAATGTTATATTCTAATTCATCGTGGAGAATTTAGCTACTTTTTTTATAATCCTTTCTCTAGAGAATCCACTATTTAGCATAGCCCTACTGCTCAAAAATTCAACCCCTATCCTGTCAAAGTCTGCATTTGATTTTAAGTCCAATTTTAATGGCTTTCCATCAAATTTTATTTTTCGAACGGGTCTTCCGTCATATAGGTTTCTTTCACACTAAATTATTCTCTTTATGTTGCACTCCAGTAAAAATGTGATAACTACTTACTTTAAAAAATATATTTTCACTAAACTCTAAAAACAACTTAGGATCAAGATTTTCTTAGGCGAGTTGAGTTGTTGAACTTACCTCGGCCGCTTCAGAGACTAAATAGACTATCTTTTTATCATATCAGAGGGGAAAATTCGGGTTTCGTTAAAGCAAAGTTTAAAGTTAATGTTTATTTATTAATTCAATTAATGTAAAAAAAATAACAAAATTGCATTAATATTTGAGAAAAGAAGAAAAAAAAAATAAAATTTAGATTAAATTTTGTAACACAGAGCGTTTTCCACTAATACAAAAATGGAATATGTAGATTCAAAGTAATTTAGAAGAGGAAAAATCTAGACTGAGAAACACTTAGTCTCTTGGTGATTTTTGATGTATTCCCTCCTCCTTGGACAGTCGCGGATAAAAAACAATATTGTAAAATTTTTCATATTGTTTTTTATGATATTCCACACCTAATCTTTCCCTCCTGTCCATGGGTTTACAGTTGTCGTGAAGTATACTATAAAACTCAAAGAGTTCGTTATTCTTGGCGTACATCATTGATTCAAATGGAAGAGTTAACTGAAACGGCCGGGCAAAATCTTCTTCTTCGTTGAACTTAAACAAACTTGAATAGTGATATCTGCATATCGAACATGGTAATAAAAGATCAAAAAATCCCGTTAAACTGCATAAAGCTTCTTGATATTCTTCTTTAAGTTTAGATTCCTCCATTTTATCTATAACCAATGTTGTGAAATGTATTACTACCCAGTACGAACTACCCCAAGCGACCATTCCACTAACTATTTCATAAAGCCTAGAACACGGTATAGCGTCTGTTGATTTCTCAATGGACCCTACCGGAAAGAATTTTGAAATGCTATCAATAAATAACTTGGAGTCCTTAATAGACATGTAATTCTCAATTGTAATAAACGGAAGAACAACGTCTTTTGAAAGATGTTTAACCCCTTTCAAGTATTCCACATTTTTTCTGTACAATTCATCATTAAGTTTTATTTTGATTCCCAAAACACAATTGATAATTACAACCAAAACATCCAAGAGGTGATTTTTATTTTGTAAAATCTCTTTTCTGCTATTTTCAAAACCCCATTCCTCGTGACTGTAGATTTTCGGCAGTATTCCAAGAGCTAACCAGTTATAAACAACAAAGGGCAAATAAGTAGCGGGGTGGTTTAAATGAAAATCTTCAAATTTCAATACGTCTCTGTACTTTATGAAAATACAATCAGACATTTTTTATATAATTTTATTTACTTCTCGACCGAGAACGACTTCGCGACCTAGATCGTCTAGTTCTAGACCGCGATCTAGACCTTTTGGGGCATTTATTTCTAAGCTTGGTAAAAGATTTTGGTCCTTTTGCGGTAGAATATTTAAAATAACCAATAGTGGGACGTTTTTTTCTCTTAATATTCATACAAGTGCACACAGCGGTTTGAGATTTCTTAGACTTTTTCATGATTTTATTTATAACAAAAAAATATGTAAAAATAATAAACTCTCGAGTGATCATGCACTGATCATGCACTACAATCATAGAGATTACCCCAGTTGCGATGTGTTCCTCCAACGTTGATCACTAGAAAATCCGCACGGTGGTGCCAACCATCTTCTAGAAGTATTAGAATGCTGCAAGGAATTCTATATATAAATGGGGGAGTGATTAGAAATATTAGTTCTTCGTTTGAGATTATTTACTTTAAATTTCCCCGGGGCGCACTCTACAATCGGGGTAATATTGGTTTCAGAATAATAATTTTAAAAATTCAAAATTATAACAAAAAACACACAAAAAACACACAACTCAACCCGTATTAACTTTATTTTTAATTACACAGCTTGTTTGTAACTTAAATAAATAATAATGTACATTTTACTTGTCGGGCTGGCATAAAAATAAAAATAAAATAATGAAAAAACAATAGGTCCTCTTAAGACAAAGCCTGCTATAGGGTTCCATCACTTAAATTAAAAATAATGTAAAGTAGGCGAACAGAAATGATCGAAATATAATAAACACAATTGTCTCAGACAACCCATGTGTATACAAAAATTAAACAAAAATTAAACGTAAATTTAGCGTTAAAATTAAGCGTTAAGAAAAATACAAAATTAAATATTTGACGCGCCTTATTTCTCTCATGAACACTGAAATTCAGCGTGTGCTCAGTGCATAAAAACTAATTACAGAAAATAAATAAAACTGTATTTGTAGATTCATATAGTCTATCATATAAATTATACACGTATTATAATATTCTAAGGTTTACTCTTTCAGGCGGCTTATGGCACCTCTCCAGAGACTTGCCTCTGGGGTTGGTCTCCCCAGGTGCCGTCGAAGCTCATTGCATGCAATGCATAGTCCCCGTGTGAACCCTCAGCTATAATATCAAAAATAAAACTATTGCTGAATTTGAAATAACAATCAGTATTCTCTAGTTGAAATAACCATTTCCTTAATCTACATAAAAAAAAATTAATATTAAATGCAATCTTAACATTTTCAGGAAGTTTATTAAACAGTTTCGGAGCTATAAAATTGAAAGTTTTTGTAAAAAATGTATTGGTTGGCTTGGGAATAAAAAACTGGTTAGCTTTCCTTAATTTTTTTCTATACTCATTCTCATTTTGGGGCATATTTCCACTTTTATTGTAGAAAAGTTTTAGAAAAGTTTTAGTTTTAGAACTTTATAAACATAAATATATTTAAACGAAAAAATTCTCTGACTTATGAAAAGGGGTTTTGATCATTCATATCTGGTTTTGTATAAAATCAATCTTAAAATATGTTTCTGCTGCAAATATAATGGTTTAGTATATGACTCATGGGTATTACCCCAAAAGACTATGCCTTATACTATTATAGGGTTGGAAGAAGGTCTAGTAAGGCCAGGTTGTAGGTGCCAGGTTGCTGAGGACTATAGAGATATTTTTATATACTATTTAATTATACACATTTTAAAACCTGTTTTCTGTCAAGCCGTTTTAAAACGTCGATAACGTCGATAAATATTCTTGTTCTTCTAACGATAGTTCTGGGGCCGCGATCACCATCCTGTTAGGATTTTCCGGAAATAGTATACAGTCATCTGTGACACCAACAATAGATTCTTCATCCGCTTGTCTAACTTGAATTAATCCAATTAAATTTCCTTCTTCTGCAAAGTTCAAACTATCTGAGTCGTTACGCACTTCTGTCGTCTCTTGATTCGTGGCGGAACACTGCTGTATGTTATTATCTACTGAAGGTGGTTTTGAGTTTTTTTTGCGATATTGTCGCTTTTGAGAAACCTTGTGTATAATTGATTGTTGTTCGTCGGGCGGAAATTTAAATAATAATCTGTTTATTAAATGTTGGAATTCGTGATGATAATCTTCTTGCAATAGGGTGAATTTGGATTGCATGATCAGAAATCTTAGAATGCGTGTAACAATCTTCTTTTGCTGGGGTGTATACACGCTCTCCATTTCAAAATGACGCGTTTGCAAGTTCACGATATATTTAAGTGAAATTAGTTATTTACTTTTAAATTTTTAAAGATGTCTAAAAGTCATTTGTTTACACTTTCGGTTGTATGATATATTTAAATGTGATTTAAATGTGATTTAAATGTGATTTAAATGTGATAACTACTTACTTTGAAAAATATATTTTTACTAAACTCTAAAAACAACTTAGGATCATAAGAACTCTCTTGGGCGAGTTGAGTTGTTGAACTGACTGACTTCGAACCAAGAAACGATTCTAGACACTCTCTCGGGGACAAACCAGCCCGGAAATCCGGTTGCAGAACACGGAAACTCGCTCGGGGATCTTGTGTAAATAGTGACCGGCGACTCACACCGTGACCCAGTTGCGCAACACGCAATTGTACTCACACCGTGACCCAGTTGCGCAACACGCAATTGTACAACAGAACTACATTAGCCTTCGTAACCTCGAGAATTTTAAAATTCTCAAGGAAGTGGTATATAAACAAACACAGGAAGCCGCGGTGGCCTTTTGTTGTCCGCGTGCACGTATGTATTGTTGTTACAGTTTAGATGTGGCTAGTAATTTTATACTTTTTATTTAGTGAAAATAATAGTTTTTCCTGGTAAGTTTTAAAATATAACTAAATATGGAGAAGATGAACAAATTAATTGCATTATTAGAGCAAAACAATAATGTGTACGGGAATTTATCGAATCTATCAACCGTAGAAGTGCTACATTTATACATCAAAGTAAGAAATGAATCTGTGCTGGAAATATTGAGAAACAAACTATTAAACTTCCCAACCGACAGTTGGAACATGATTTCTCTTTCAAATAATTTGAAAACGCCATTTTTGATGGAATTCCGACATAAAATTAACTGGGTAATTCTTTCTCAAAACATTAGGTTAACAGCTGATATTCTGTACAGGTTTCAAGATTATCTGGATTTGGACATTATTGTAAAAAGGGGCTATTTCATACCAGAAGATATAATTTTTAAAAAGTATACTGCAATCAACATACAACAACTTCTACGTATGCAGAATTTATCCGAAGACTTATTATTGTTTTTGATTTCGACGCCCAGTGAATTAGAGCTGTGTTATATTTCATATATTGATATAGAATCTTACTTAAACATATCATATTGGCCTTTAATTTGCCAAACACAAGATATGTCGGAGAGATTAATTTCTATAATTTACAATACCAGAGTTAAATATACAAGCAATTCATTAAAAAACCATTATTGGAATCTTATTCGTCGGTATCAAAAGATGAGTCTTCAAACTATGTCACGATTTGAAAAATACCTCAACCGCGATCAGCTGAAATGAACTCTAAAGTATAATGTGCTTGTGTTGTTACGTATGGTGTTCTGAGAATTATTTGTGATGTGGTCTTGTCGGTGGAAATTTAAGTGTTATGAATATTTATACGAAATATTTTATTACGTTGTAGCTCAAATCATTTTTAAGGGTATTTTTTATGATTGTATTTTAACTTGTAAAGTTGTTCCTGTTTAATAGTAAGATTTAAAGTTAAATTGTCCCACTTGTTGTATTATATTTTACACATTATCAAATGAGGAATAATAAACACAAATATACAACTAAAATGTGCCTAGCTCAACTCATATATCATAATTATTTTTAATTATTTTTGATATAATTTATTAGTATGTTCCAGAATGTATTTTAACAGATTTAAGTTTTAACATTCGCTCGCAAAGCATATAAATAGGCCAGAATTGGGTCAATTCACATACCAAAGTTTCGCTAAAATATGATCACTTTAAATAACTGAAAAGAGTATTTTTTAGTATTTTTTAGTATTTTTTAGTATTTTTTATTTAAATTAAACAACAGATAATTTTAATCAAAATATTTGTTTACAAAAATTGAATTAATACAGTTCATATGATAACGGTTTTTAACAAGATCCAGTATAAAATACGATTGAATCAGTCGGCGTGCCGGGCCGATGCAGTTTAGTGTGAGAGAGTAAAGAGGTGTGCGAGTGAGACAGAAATATGGTGAAATCGGACCACTCCCGTTTCCACCTTTTGAGAGGCCTCCACGCATGCGTCATTTGTTACCAAAATTTGAAAGTGGGCTACGTGGAATGTTCGCATCCGGGGCGCGCGGGCGTTGCCAAACCGAGCGTTCTTGTCCAAGGTTGCCAAATCGCACGCCAGGTGCAAGGTTTCGGCCCGATAAAATATCACGGCCCCGTCCTACGGGTCTTAAAAGTCCCCATATTATTCATGTTGAGGAGTAGTATTAAAATGGAGAAGTAAAACCGTCTTGTGGGTTAATTCGCTAACTCAAAAACTTTAAAAAAACGCGAGATTTTAGCACGACAACGTCCTCTTGGGTCAGTGTTCCTGTATCACTTATACCGATTCTGGGGTTTTAAAGTATTAAGATTTAGGCAGATTCGGGACTTGTACGATTCTACAATGAGTTAATTTTATTTAATTTTAGGGCTCTGGACTTGTAAAATTTTACAGCGATTTCCCAACACTTAGAAACCAACTATTGGGCTCTAAACATTTAATCTGGGGACTAACACCTATAAACATTCGCACTCGCCGCTATTTAACTAACAACTGATTCTAGTGTCTGTCTTATCAAGGCGACACAATTCAAAATGCAATTTTAAAATTGGGGTTTTAAATTATTATTATTTAGGCAGATTCGGGACTTGTACGATTCTACAATGAGTTAATTTTGTTTAATTTTAGGGCTCTGGACTTGTAAAATTTTACAGTGATTTCCCAACACTTAGAAACCAACTATTGGGCTCTAAACATTTAATCTGGGGACTAACACCTATAAACATTCGCACTCGCCGCTATTTAACTAACAACTGATTCTAGTGTCTGTCTTATCAAGGCGACACAATTCAAAATGCAATTTTAAAATTGGGGTTTAAAATTATTATTATTTAGGCAGATTCGGGACTTGTACGATTCTACAATGAGTTAATTTTGTTTAATTTTAGGGCTCTGGACTTGTAAAATTGTACAGTGATTTCCCAACACTTAGAAACCAACTATTGGGCTCTAAACTTTTAACCTGGGGACTAACACCTATAAACATTCGCACTCGCCGCTATTTAACTAACAACTGATTCTAGTGTCTGTCTTATCAAGGCGACACAATTCAAAATGCAATTTTAAAATTGGGGTTTTAAATTATTATTATTTAGGCAGATTCGGGACTTGTACGATTCTACAATGAGTTAATTTTGTTTAATTTTAGGGCGCTGGACTTGTAAAATTTTACAGTGATTTCCCAACACTTAGAAACCAACTATTGGGCTCTAAACTTTTAACCTGGGGACTAACACCTATAAACACTCGCACAAGTTCACTCGCCGCGATTTAACTAACAACTGATTCTAGTGTCTGTCTTATCAAGGCGACACAATTCAAAATTCAATTTTAAAATTATCTTTTGAAATATTATTATTTGCAAATGAAACATTCTCAGGGTTACCATGTGCCTAGAAACTACCACGCATCCGCGCCACAACGCCGCGAGATTTTAGCACGACAACGTCCTCTTGGGTCAGTGTTCCTGTATCACTTATACCGATTCTGGGGTTTTAAATTATTAAGATTTGGGCAGATTCGGGACTTGTACGATTCTACAAGGAGTTAATTTTATTTAATTTTAGGGCTCTGGACTTGTAAAATTTTACAGTGATTTCCCAACACTTAGAAACCAACACAGTGATTTCCCAACACTTAGAAACCAACTATTGGGCTCTAAACATTTAATCTGGGGACTAACACCTATAAACATTCGCACTCGCCGCTATTTAACTAACAACTGATTCTAGTGTCTGTCTCATCAAGGCGACACAATTCAAAATTCAATTTTAAAATTATCTTTTGAAATATTATTATTTGCAAATGAGAATGTTGCAATTATCAAGACTAACCCGTGCCCAGAACCCACCACACACCCGCGCCACAACGCCGCGAGATTTTAGCACGACAACACCCTCTTGGGTCAGTGTTTCCTAACATTTAGACCAAGACTTGGGTTAATTCTGTGAATCGGGATTTTTAAATTTTATCTTATTTTTCGGCTCGGCACTTGTGATTTTTTCAAACTTTTAATCTGGGGACTTTAAATTATTTTGAAATATTTTGAATTATGTGGATTTTTGACTCTCGGGACTTGTAATATTTAACGGGAATCGCGGAGTACTAACAAATATAAACATTCGCACTCGCCGCTATTTAACTAACAACTGATTCTAGTGTCTGTCTCATCAAGGCGACACAATTCAAAATTCAATTTTAAAATTATCTTTTGAAATATTATTATTTGCAAATGAGAATGTTGCAATTATCAAGACTAACCCGTGCCCAGAACCCACCACACACCCGCGCCACAACGCCGCGAGATTTTAGCACGACAACACCCTCTTGGGTCAGTGTTTCCTAACATTTAGACCAAGACTTGGGTTAATTCTGTGAATCGGGATTTTTAAATTTTATCTTATTTTTCGGCTCGGCACTTGTGATTTTTTCAAACTTTTAATCTGGGGACTTTAAATTATTTTGAAATATTTTGAATTATGTGGATTTTTGACTCTCGGGACTTGTAATATTTAACGGGAATCGCGGAGTACTAACAAATATAAACATTCGCACTCGCCGCTATTTAACTAACAACTGATTCTAGTGTCTGTCTCATCAAGGCGACACAATTCAAAATTCAATTTTAAAATTATCTTTTGAAATATTATTATTTGCAAATGAGAATGTTGCAATTATCAAGACTAACCCGTGCCCAGAACCCACCACACACCCGCGCCACAACGCCGCGAGATTTTAGCACGACAACACCCTCTTGGGTCAGTGTTTCCTAACATTTAGACCAAGACTTGGGTTAATTCTGTGAATCGGGATTTTTAAATTTTATCTTATTTTTCGGCTCGGCACTTGTGATTTTTTCAAACTTTTAATCTGGGGACTTTAAATTATTTTGAAATATTTTGAATTATGTGGATTTTTGACTCTCGGGACTTGTAATATTTAACGGGAATCGCGGAGTACTAACAAATATAAACATTCGCACTCGCCGCTATTTAACTAACAACTGATTCTAGTGTCTGTCTCATCAAGGCGACACAATTCAAAATTCAATTTTAAAATTATCTTTTGAAATATTATTATTTGCAAATGAGAATGTTGCAATTATCAAGACTAACCCGTGCCCAGAACCCACCACACACCCGCGCCACAACGCCGCGAGATTTTAGCACGACAACACCCTCTTGGGTCAGTGTTTCCTAACATTTAGACCAAGACTTGGGTTAATTCTGTGAATCGGGATTTTTAAATTTTATCTTATTTTTCGGCTCGGCACTTGTGATTTTTTCAAACTTTTAATCTGGGGACTTTAAATTATTTTGAAATATTTTGAATTATGTGGATTTTTGACTCTCGGGACTTGTAATATTTAACGGGAATCGCGGAGTACTAACAAATATAAACATTCGCACTCGCCGCTATTTAACTAACAACTGATTCTAGTGTCTGTCTCATCAAGGCGACACAATTCAAAATTCAATTTTAAAATTATCTTTTGAAATATTATTATTTGCAAATGAGAATGTTGCAATTATCAAGACTAACCCGTGCCCAGAACCCACCACACACCCGCGCCACAACGCCGCGAGATTTTAGCACGACAACACCCTCTTGGGTCAGTGTTTCCTAACATTTAGACCAAGACTTGGGTTAATTCTGTGAATCGGGATTTTTAAATTTTATCTTATTTTTCGGCTCGGCACTTGTGATTTTTTCAAACTTTTAATCTGGGGACTTTAAATTATTTTGAAATATTTTGAATTATGTGGATTTTTGACTCTCGGGACTTGTAATATTTAACGGGAATCGCGGAGTACTAACAAATATAAACATTCGCACTCGCCGCTATTTAACTAACAACTGATTCTAGTGTCTGTCTCATCAAGGCGACACAATTCAAAATTCAATTTTAAAATTATCTTTTGAAATATTATTATTTGCAAATGAGAATGTTGCAATTATCAAGACTAACCCGTGCCCAGAACCCACCACACACCCGCGCCACAACGCCGCGAGATTTTAGCACGACAACACCCTCTTGGGTCAGTGTTTCCTAACATTTAGACCAAGACTTGGGTTAATTCTGTGAATCGGGATTTTTAAATTTTATCTTATTTTTCGGCTCGGCACTTGTGATTTTTAACTAGTGTTAACCGACAAGTCTCCATGAGTACTATCCGAGTCAACAATGTTATTTCGCTAAATCAAAAACTAAGTTAAATTTAACTACAACAGTTAAAACTGTTTTGTTCAAAGTTCCATTTATGAATTGAATTCTAATTGCTTTAATTTTAATAATTTTAGATTATTGGTGATGTGATCGTTCCACTCAGACTCAGTCCCCCGCCGTACGCAAACACCAACAGAATACGCTTCATTTCTACACACACCCGCGCGTATAAAATTCAAAGAAACGGTTTCAACAAATTCCCCCACCCTCGTCAACATTTGAAATAAATGCACAAATACTTTGCGAATTCTATTTTCTGAGGGTTTATAAGGGAACGGTTCTCCACACATACCAGTAGTTCCTGTAATGAACTCCTGCGTGTTCGGTAAAGTTGTTGTTTGTTTTTGAGTTGATTTGTGATAGGTAACTAGAACCATGGTGGAGAGAATTACATTTTACGAACTCAAAGCTATTTGCCAAAGTATGGGTATCAAGTCAACCCACCTAACTAGGAAAAAGATTTTGTGGAAGATTTTAAATTCTATTAAAAGCGCTGATGGTGTTACCGCCTTTATAGACAAACTTACGGATCCTTCTGACTTGTACAGTTTGTATACTTCATTGGAAGAGGAGACATTAGATAACAGCAGCCAATTTCTACACTTCACTAAATTTGAAAAAATTACGGAAAAAATTCATCAACTCCCAGTCAACCTTTGGAGAATACTATACCGGAGAGAACAGTTCACGCACGGGTTCATGTTGAAGTTTAAAGAAGTTTTAAATTTCAACGAAATTGTCATCCACCAAAGACTGACGACTAAAGATATAGAAAGTTTTCAATCAAAAATTAACTTTTCGCTTTTGGTTAAGTACCAAAATCTCTCTGAAGCAGTGTTGGTCAAATTCAATCACAAGTTCGACTGGAATGCAGTTGTGGAACACCAAAATGTCCCGGAGTGGATTCTTAGACAGTTTTACCATAAGATTGATCCAATTGTCATAATAAAATCCATGAAGCTGACTCAAGATTTTATGTTGTGGATGGTGGATGGGGTTAATCCACGGTGTAAATTTCACAATACAGACGAAGAAGAGTATTATAAAATGGTTCTATGGCCATATCTCATAAAACACCAATCATTAAGTAAAAATTTAATATGCTACATTTACTTCTCGAAAGTGGGTAATCAAATCGATCTTTTAAAACTACTGTTTGGCTCGCTAATAAGTAAATGTCAAACTCTTGATTCTTTTCTTCTGGATACGTTTAAAAATATTTTGTGCTGGTGGTCCGTCTCAAAACATCAAACGCTCAGCGATGAAGATATTATTAAATATTGCAAATTAATCGATTTTCAAACATATACGTCGCGAGGATTACAAATTTCTGAATTTGTGAAGAGGAATCTGCCCAATCCATTTACAAAAGTAGAATCTGAAACCGATTGTCCAGTTTGCCTTGACGCGAAAAAAGATTGTATCAGTCTTAAGGATTGTCAACACGTGTTTTGTACAACGTGTATATTTAAATGGCTTAAAGTAAATAAATCATGTCCTCTTTGTAGGATTAAAATTCACTTGCCAGGCTACTGTTGGGTATAAAATAGAACTCGCCGCACATATTTGCACATATTTGTACTCATTTGTAAAACTTGTGAAAAATAAATCATATTTAAAAATTTCAAATTGTGTTTTTATTTACATGACTTAAAACAGACCCGGTCTCTAGAGGTTAATCATTAGTCTATTTGAATGTTGTGCAGTGTGGTTTAAAGACAATCAGTATATTTTAATTAACATTGGCAATATTGAGGTTTTTTCGCGTGATATAATTTACCAGAAAACCCTTTGAAAAACGAGTCCATTAGACTTCTTCTTGGTTATAAAACTCATTTTGTCTCCTTTAGAAAAACATAAGAATTTGTTCAGTGTTTCAACATAAAATATTACAATACCTTAGGGGAAATCACCAAAAGTAACAATGTTAAATTCTTTTTGCTATTTCTGTATTTGAAGTCTTTGATAAATGGCTCTGTAAAGGTAATTTTGAATTTGTCAAACTTTAATTTAATTTTAAATGTATGGTTAAAAAAGAATATACCGGTTATAAATAGGATGTCAGCCCGATCCTGGGCATTAAGTCCAGGACCGCGAACCTTGTACAAGGACCAAGGCAACGGCGCAAAACATAGCCTCTCCTGGTCAAGTCAACCCCTACCGTGACGTGGTGTACGAGGCTTTACACATACGGGGCTCTGGCGAAGTAGGTTAAGTAGTATGTAGGAGTTTGTTAGGTTTGTTCTCTCTTAGTAATTTAATAATTGAGTGGTATAGGTAGTTTTAAGGCATGCATATGTTAGGTAGGTTACACAGAGGTTGGGTAAGTCCTCTCTTCGTAGTTATAAGTCCTGTCGAATGATTCTGGGAATTCCTTGCGGTGTTAACGAAGAATCATTCCCTTCCAGCACCTTTTCATTCCCAAAAACCCCTCCAAACCTCCTTTCCTTTATGGCTCTTTGCGCTGGCGGATACAATCCACGCAGAGGGTCTCCTTCCAATTTCCCAATTTCCCTCACACGTAGCTAATAAGTTAGATAGGGGGGCTTTTTAGTGGTAGGTAGTTTTAGGTAGTTTTTAGTCTGAGGAGGCCTTTTTATTAATGAGATAAGAGGGCCCAGCGGAGTACGCTGATTAACCTCGTCACAGCTTCTAGCGGAGTACACTGGACTGTGACATTTTTTTATTTGAATAACATTAATAAAAACGTCTCGCGGACACTCATTCCCAAAAACCCCTCCAAACCTCCTTTCCTTTATGGCTCTTTGCGCTGGCGGATACAATCCACGCAGAGGGTCTCCTTCCAATTTCCCAATTGTCCCTCACACGTAGCTATTAAGTTAGATGGGGGGGCTTTTTAGTGGTAGGTAGTTTTAAGGCATGCATATGTTAGGTAGGTTACACAGAGGTTGGGTAAGTCCTCTCTTCGTAGTTATAAGTCCTATCGAATGATTCTGGGAATTCCTTGCGGTGTTAACGAAGAATCATTCCCTTCCAGCTCCTTTTCATTCCCCAAAACCCCTCCAAACCTCCTTTCCTTTATGGCTCTTTGCGCTGGCGGATACAATCCACGCAGAGGGTCTCCTTCCAATTTCCCAATTTCCCTCACACGTAGCTAATAAGTTAGATAGGGGGGCTTTTTAGTGGTAGGTAGTTTTAGGTAGTTTTAGGTAGTTTTTAGTCTGAGGAGGCGTTTTTATTAATGAGATAAGAGGGCCCAGCGGAGTACGCTGATTAACCTCGTCACAGCTTCTAGCGGAGTACACTGGACTGTGACATTTTTCAAAATTTAAAGGACCCAGCGGAGTACGCTGACTTCCTTGTCACAGCTTCTAGCGGAGTACACTGGACTGTGACGTTTTTATATTTGAATAACATTAATAAAAACGTCTCGCGGACACGGTTAGAATATATTTAGTTAGTAAGTTAGGGACCCCATTAAGGACTGTGGATGCGGAACTTAAAGCTTCTCCCAGTCAAGTCAACCCCAACCTTGGCGCCGGTAGTGGGGCTTTAGACAAACGGGGCTCTGGCGAATATATATATATGATTTGAATATTGCCACCCGGGATATCTAGGGGCATCACAGACTATTTATTGCATAGTTTCACGTCCTTGTGATTTTCAATTTTTTAAAGATAAAACATATACACATCATATAGTAGGAAGTATTATAGGCGGGATCGTGGATACAAGAAGAATGCGGCCACACCGTATCACCCCGGAGGGTTTGTGTGGCGAAGGGATCATTGAAGACTTCATTTCTATTTTATGTAAAAAAAATGAAGAACGCGCTGACGGATTGAAATTATATGCTTTCCCGACAGTGTTTTTCACGGCAATTGACCAGGGCGGTTTCCTGCGGGTGGAAAGGTGGACCAATAAAATAAAAATTTATGATTATGACATCTTACTGTTCCCAGTGCACATCCCCGCACCAATCCGGAAGGATGGGAAGCCCGGTGTATCCCACTGGTACCTGATTGCGGCATTTTTAAAAGATGGGCTCGTGCGGAGCTACGACTCACTGGGAAATGAGTACCCAGATAGATTAAAAGAATGTTTAAAGTATATCGAGTGGGAAATGGGCCGGTTGGGTGTAAAAATCAACCGGGAAGAGTGGTCCTTAAAGGGGAATCCTAGTGGTCTTAAGCTTCAGACCAATACGGTTGACTGTGGTTTCTGTTTATGCTTATACGCTGGTTGTATTGCCAGGGGCATAAACCCCTCAACTGTCAAATTACCATCAAGCATGGACCTGAGGAAACTCATCTCCCGGGTATTGCGACAAGGGGGAGCAGAACCCCTCGATGAATTCCTTGAGGCCAACCGAGAAAACCTATTTCCAGGGCATACTCCAACCTACACCGAAGAGGAGTTGCAGAGAGCTATACATGGTATGATGGGGGATATGGTTGGAGCGTTTCTGCCAATTGATTATGCTGATACCCCCCCGACATCACCAGCCTACCCCAACGTGGAATTCGTGGTGGGCGGAGAAGATGTCTCTATGGATGTGAACACCGGGCGGGACGAGGGTACGGGAGCGACGGACATCATTGGGGTCAGCGATCAAGAGGATAAGAACACGGGCTCTATAGAAAAGGAGGGGGGGATAGAAGCAACACCCGTCGCATCGCCAGACGACTGTCCACCACTCTGCCCCCCACCTCCGCGTTTAATTCAACCCCCCAAAAACTCAACAAGCACCGGACTCTACCAGAACTCCGCCGGATATTCATCCAGAGGTCAAGGGGAACACGAACCACATGGACTCGTTAGAAACCCGCGGATAAAACGGAGGACAATACGTATAACGTTAAACGACGGAACAAGGAAGCGGGTCAATGTCCGAAAGTTGGGACTCCAGCCTGATTATTTATGATTGCAAGCACCCATTTTGCAAACATACAAATTGGTGCTTATATCAACTTATAAATTATCAAAATAATTTACGTAATTTACGAATACTGGCTCCTTGCTATAAAACAGTGACCAGCGCTCCCGAGCAATCAGTCTACCACCGACGGTTCTAAAAATCTTAAAATGGACGGGATATTTGGTGAATATTTGAAGAAAGTACAAGAAATCACCGCAGACAAGTCTCCAGGATTCTACAAACACGTTACAAATCCGTTTGATTCAAAATT
The DNA here is from genome assembly GCA_963675035.1 of Allygus modestus. Classification (NCBI taxonomy): domain Eukaryota; kingdom Metazoa; phylum Arthropoda; class Insecta; order Hemiptera; family Cicadellidae; genus Allygus; species Allygus modestus. Next base: position 228,023,154 of record OY776111.1, read on the forward strand.
ATTGAAAACAACTCCAAGTTCGGTTCGCGGGATTATTGTAGGCCTGACCGATTGTCCCACCGGACATGAAACGAGCAAGTCCAGAAGAGAAATGATACAGAAATTGTCAACGATATCTGAAAAAAGAAATATTCTTTGGATTCACATCCCGATAATCGCCAGTTTTGATAAACAGAAGATTCAACAGTTGATTGCAGTTTTTTCTACCGTCATTGGGCACGTTTTTAAAATAATAATGCGTGCAAGCGAAAACGATTTTGAGATTCCGGTTCTATGTTTGGGAAAAAACTCGCACGGCTGTGTGATTGAAGCACTAAGATACGCCAATCGTCCAAAATTTATGATACTAAAGGATTATGCTGATACCCCCCAAAAATCACCAACCTACCCCAGCGTGGAATTCGTGTTGGACAGAGGAGAATTCTCTATAGATGTGAACACTGGGCGGGACGAGTCGGAAGTGTACGAGAGTACGGGAGCGACGGATGCAATTGGGGCCATTGGGGTCAGCGATCAAGATTCCAAGCCTGCGGCCGACCATACGCCCGACAAGACCACGGGCCCTATAGAAAAGAGAGAGGGGATAGAAGCAATTCCCGACACACAACCTCCGCGTTTAATTCATCAAGACCACCCAATGGAGCCGCTTTCCACCCCAGTGATCAACCCCCCAAAAACTCAACCAGCACCGGACTCTACCAGAACTCCGCCAGATATTCATCCAAAGGTCGCCCCACTACAACACCAACATCTGCCTCGACAGCACCAGCCTCGCCAAAGACGCTACATAGATATTCATCCAAAGGTCGCCCCACTACAACACCAACATCTGCCTCGACAGCACCAGCCTCGCCAAAGACGCTACAGAACAAAAAGGAAGAGAATATTCCTAATTGACGGCTCCTTCGTGAGAATTAGGGACCCCAAACCCATATGTATAATTTACCACCCGATATATTGTTGAAAGTGGTCTGCTGGAAACTGAGGATACAACGAAGAATGAGAGCCTTGTTTATGATTGCCTTATTTATCAATTTATAAATTGTCAAGATAAATTTACGAATGCTGGCTACTTGCTATAAAACAGTGACCAGCGTTCCTGAGCAATCAGTCTACCTCTAGATATCTTTAAAAAATGGACGGGGTATTTAGTGCATATTTGAAGAAGGTGCAAGAAATCACCGCAGACAAGTCTCCAGGATTCTACAAACAAGTTATAAACGTGTTTGACACGGAATTATTAAAAACAACTCCAAGTTCGGTTCGCGGGATTGTCGTAGGCCTGATCAATTCTCCGTCAAGAAAAACTAAAGATTTGTACCTTAGCACCGGACATAAAACGAGCAAGTCTGAGTTAAGAAGAGAAATGATACATAACTTATCTACAATATCTGAAAAAAAAAATATTCTTTGGATTCGCATCCCGATGATTGCCAGTTTTGATAAACAGAAGACTCGAGAGTTGATTACAGCTTTTCATCCCGTCATTGGGCACATTTTTAAAATAATAATGCGTGCAAGCGCAAACGACTTTGAATCACCGATTCCTATTTTGTGTTTAGGACGAAATTCGCACAGCTGTGTGATTGAAGGATTAAGATACACCAATCGTCCGAAATTTATACTACTTCCTGCGGTTCACCCCAACAACATATCAGAGATGGAAGAGAAAATCTCTAAAACTACCTGCAAATACCAGCGTCTTCATCTGATTAGAAGAAAATATTATAATGTTGACATGTTTATTCAAGTATTTAAAATATTTGTGAATCTTGTATCATCAAGTACTTAGTCATATACAATTGTATCATATGTATCATATATATCACGTAATAAATAATTTAACCCCCATTGTTGTATTTCTTTAAAATCTTCCAAACATTTGTAATAATCTGTTTCAAGAAGTTATTCAAATAACCAATTCTTTTGTTTTCTATTTTTGGAAACCATAAAATAAATTATTCTATTTGTGTCATTTGTATTGAAGGTGATTTCAATAATATTTTAATTACAAAGCGTTTTCACGGATACTGTGGTCTTGACATTTAACCTTTAAACCTTTTCAAGTTTAAGTACTCATTTAAATAAAAAACCTTTCAAGTTTAAATACTCAATTCAATGATTATTATATTATTCTGGCATTTGTTGTTCAATTTTATTATGAGCAGATTTTGCAGATTTGAGATTTACAAAACCACAAATGGGTTAAATTGTAGGAAATGCAAACCATTTTAGATTACCCATATTCAAAACTTTTTATTGAGACGTTTCTCGTCTTCGGGGTATTAAAGCATCCGCTTTATAGGGGCAAATTAGGGGGATTTTTTTCCCTCACAACTTAGTATTTTAGTATTTATAATTAAAGCAATTAAAAAAAATTAAATCTTTTGAAAAGAAGGGGGTCTATTTAACTCCCGAAGAGGCAATTTAAGTCAGTGTTGAGATTTACAGCATATGATCAACTATGGAGTATTGTTGCGAGCAGAGATGTTTTAAAATTCCTGGTGACCAGGTTGATGGGAGGGCTTGTAGGAAATGTCACCATTTTGGTTATTGCATTTGTAAATGTAAAAACTTCACAGCCTTCTCTACAGAATACAACACCACGCTCGGTGTGGAATACAGCGGCCAGGGAGATGGTGCATCTCTCAGAAAGAAGAAAGACTCGGATCGCGCTAGCCCGTGTTGTGGTATTAAAATGTACCATTCGCCAGTGTCTGTGGGATTAAATTATAATTTTACGAAAGAAACAAACACTCCTAGATTTCATTACGAGACCGAAAGACTTCATAGTTTTAAGGAGTGGCCAGTTACATTTTTAAGCCCCAAAGATTTATCCAAAGCTGGTTTTTATTATTTGCGTGTTAATGATTATGTTAGATGCGCTTATTGTGGGATTGAAATTGGGTTTTGGAAAAGGGGTGACATTCCTTTCTTAGAACATAAGAAATTTAACCCGTCCTGTATATTTATAGAGAAGTTTTACCCTTTAGAATGTAAATAAAACTAACATTCAAGGGTGTAGCATTTTATTTTCTTAACCCAAAGTCAGTATTTGAGAATTAACAAGAAATGTGAAAACTTTGGCACGTAAAACAACATTTGAAATAGGGGCATAATACAAATTCCGAGGCTTTATAAAGGAACGGTTCCCCTAATATACCAGTAGTTGCCAAACTCCTGCACTAGTGTTTGGTCTAGTGTTTTGTTCAGAGTTTGTGATTCGGAACCGAAAAGAGCTCTATTTACCTCGCTGATTCCGATATCTAAGGACATCTAAATGGCTGAACAAGCTTATATTATCGATTTTCAAGGATTCAAAGATAATAACAACAATTTTATTATTAAAGAAATTGCACTTACAAAAACCAGTGGTAATTGGTTTCTGAGACACTGGTTTGTAAAATCGCCGTACAATTTTGACAAACTATCTCCGGAATACAGAAGACAGGCGATCTTCAACGCAAACTATTACCACGGAATTCCATGGCAGGAAGGAACCACGTCCTTCAACTACGTCAAGAGACAACTGGCGGAGCTAATATCACAAAACACCACCGTCTACGTAAAGGGTCAGGAGAAACAAGTGTTCCTCCAGAGACTTTTTAAGAACACCAGGGTTGAAAATTTGGACGATATGCCATCACTTAAAAAACTAAAATCTAAGTATCTAAATAATTATTGTTCTTATCATAGGTTTAATAGTTTCGTGTGTGCTCTTGAAAATGTTTATAAGATTCAAACCTACTTGGAACAAAGAGAATATGAATAAAAATATTAAATGTCTATTGTGTTCTTTATTGCGGGTAAATACCTAATTCTTTTGTAAATCTGTTTGCAAATATCTTGCATCAGGATTATAATAATGATTATAACAACCGTATTGGTACTTAATATTTTCAATAAAATGTCTCACTTAACCTCTTATACATTTAATGATCAATCTGTTGCTGTACTGTTTGACAGCGAAAGCAATCTTTGGTTCAAAGGAAAAGAGATTGCTAAAATCTTGGGTTATCAAAATACGAAATGGGTATTGCGGATAAATGTTGATGAGGAAGCGTAAGGCTATAAATATACTCTCTAAAGGGGGGTGTATCGATACACCCCCCTTTAACTTCCAATATCAGTCTAACTTCATCAATGAATCTGGTTTGTATTCTCTTATTTTGCGCTCCTTGAAACCAGAAGCTAAAGCATTCAAAAGATGGGTTACAAGTGAACTCTTGCCTTCCATTAGAAAGTATGGAGTGTATAAAATCAAACATGAAAATAATCAGTTAAAAAATCAAAACTCTCAACTCTTGGCTGAAATTACAAGGTCTCTGGAAGACAACCAAAAGCTCACTCAAATTAACTCAGAATTTAAAACTAAAAACTACATATTGTGTAAAGAGAACCGGTCACTGAATGAGTTGTTGACATTCTCCACGATGAATTAGAATATAACATTTATTTTGACGATACTTTTAGCGCTCTTTATTCTTAAACGTTAACTTCACTCTACCTCGGTCACTTTTGAGGTAAGACCTTACGTTGCTCTGATCTGTACTATTGCACGATACTTGATATAAAATGTCTAACTTAACCTCTTATATATTTAATGATCAATCTGTTGCTGTCCTGTTTGACAGAGAAAATAATCCTTGGTTCAATGGAAAAGAAGTGGCTCAAATCCTGGGCTACTCTAACCCTAAAAGGGCTCTTCTAGCACATATCAGTGAAATATACAAATCAACTCAACCGGAAGTAGTTATCATGATTCTAAAGTAGTTTTTATATCAGAACCGGGTTTATACGAGTTGATTTTTTCCTCTAAACTACCAGTTGCTAAAACATTTAAATACTGGGTTTTTGTGGCGATACTTTTAGCGCTCTTTATTCTTAAACGTTAACTTCACTCTGCCTCGGTCACTTTTGCCACTGCTCCTGCCAAGGTAAGAACTAGGTACTATTTCACAATACTTTATATAAAATGTCTCAATTAACCTCTTATATATTTAATGATCAATCTGTTACTGTCCTGTTTGACAGAGAAAATAATCCTTGGTTTAAAGCAAAAGAGATTGCTTTTCTTGGGTTAGAGTAGCCCAAGAAAAGCAATCAGAGATCACGTCAGAGAAAAATATCGTAAAACAATGCCTGAAGAAGGGAGGAACGAAAAGTTCCTCCCCCTGAATTTTCAATTTCATGCGGTATACATCAATGAGCCGGGGCTATATTCATTAATTTTAAAATCCAAATTGCCCATAGCTGAGAAGTTTCAAGACTGGGTTTTTGAAGAAGTCCTGCCTTCCATTAGAAAGTGTGGAATGTATAAAATCCAACAAGAAAATAATCAGTTGTTACAATCACTTACAAAGTCTCTGGAAAACAACCAAAAGCTAGCTCAAATTAACTCAGAATTTAAAACTAAAAACGACATATTGTGTAAAGAGAACCCGTCACTGAATGAGTTGTTGACGTCCTTACGTAGCTCTGATCTGTGCTATTACAAAATTTGTTTGCTGTACCCGTTGAAATGGAGGGGGAGGAAGTTTGGGAACAAAATATTGGTTGGATTTTTATAAATCTATTTTGTGAGGGAAGACCTGTTCGAAGGAAAGCCATTAAAATTGAACTTAAAATCAAATGCAGACTTTGACAGGATAGAAGTTGAATTTTTGAGCGGTAAGGCTATGCTAAATAGCGGATTCTCTAAAGAAATGGTTATAAAAAAAGTAGCTAAATTCTCCACGATGAATTAGAATATAACATTTATTTGACGATACTTTTAGCGCTCTTTATTCTTAAACGTTAACTTCACTCTACCTCGGTCACTTTTGAGGTAAGACCTTACGTTGCTCTGATCTGTTCTATTGCACGATACTTGATATAAAATGTCTAACTTAACCTCTTATATATTTAATGATCAATCTGTTACTGTACTGTTTGACAGTGAAAATAATCCTTGGTTCAAAGGAAAGGATGTTGTTAAAATCCTGGGCTATCAAGATTCAAAACAGGCATTGCGGATAAATGTTGATGAAGAAGACAAGTGTAAGGCTATAAATATACTCTCTAAAGGGGGGTGTATCGATACACCCCCCTTTAACTTCCAATATCAGTCTAACTTCATCAATGAATCTGGTTTGTATTCTCTTATTTTGCGCTCATTGAAACCAGAAGCTAAAGCATTCAAAAGATGGGTTACAAGTGAAGTCTTGCCTTCCATTAGAAAGTATGGAGTGTATAAAATCAAACATGAAAATAATCAGTTAAAAAATCAAAACTCTCAACTCTTGGCTGAAATTACAAAATCACTGGAAGACAACCAAAAGCTAGCTCAAATTAACTCAGAATTTAAAACTAAAAACTACATATTGTGTAAAGAGAACCGGTCACTGAATGAGTTGTTGACTGAACAGGCACCGAGGGTTGCTGTGATGTCGGGCGGCGATGGACTAAAACATGTTTTATGTGTCCTTATTAAAGAAACTCTTCTGGAACTCTACGGGGTCTGCGAGTACAAATGTATTCGCATACAAAAAAGAAAATTTAACCAGGCTCTCAATAAAGCCAAAAATGAAGGTTTCGTACCCTGTTTCATCAAGTCTCCTGTTCCTAATGGGATTAATGTACTTAACAAAGCGAAAGAATTAATGAAGAGTAGTGGTATGCACTTTAACTCTGCATACAACAACATCCTAACTTCTCACAATTTTGTAAATATAGTTGAGCACGTCTTGGACAATGGAGGAACATAAGCGTAAACGTACTCGCCAATACTAGAAGGAGTTATTAAATTTGCGTTTCTCAAGTTTGATTTTTTGTAATTTACACATTTTTAAAATGTGTGTGTTGATAATATAGCATCTGAAACAACTCATTACTTGTTATTATTTATCCTAAACCAAATTAAAATAAAAAACAAATGTTAAAAAAACGAATATTTGGTTTGATTTGTTTTAAAAATTATCGTTTGAACGAATTAATACAGATAACTTTTGCAAATCATATTAAAGGAAATTGCCCAATTTGTTTAGAGTATAACATCTTAACTCATATACAGTGTGGACACGTTATATGCCACAAGTGTTCCAAATTAATAGGTGTAAAATGCGGGCTGTGTAGAGAGAGTGGATTGGTTTATTTATGAGAGTGAAGTTGGGTATTCACTGTGTTGGTTTTCAAAAGGTGAGTACTGGGACCATTCTACAAAATTTTCATAATACTTTCACGCTGGCATTCTGGTTTGACTGAGTTATCAAGTTGCAGGTTACCGATTTGGGATCACGCGATTGTTAACTTTGAGATCTGTTTTAAATCTTATTATCTCGCACCAAAATTAAGGTTTACAATTATATACAATTTTAATTTAAATACAATTTGATTATTTTCACCCCAGAGTGGGTATCACCCGATATCCACTGATATCACCTTAATCTGATTCGTCACCCCTTTGCCTTTTTGGTGGTGATTTAGTTGGTGGTGATTCTACGCGGACCCGTTTAACCCGCGGGAGTGTGATCCCTACTCGTTTAGTAGTTACAGCCTCATTATAATCTACTAATAATTTATTATATTTTTCTTCTAAACTATTGTGATCATTGTGTAACTCATTAAACTGTGTTTTTAATTTTTCAATCTCTGTTGCGCGATCTGTGTCACTAATTTCAAAGTCATATAATTTATTTTTAAGTTTGTCGTTTGTTTCTAATAACGACTCGTTAGTTTTTTTAAGAGTTTCAATTTCCCGCGAATAATTCAACCCCCGTTCTTCGCACTCATTCAGTTCTTGTGTTATTGAAGAATTGGTTTCTTTAAGAGTTTCAACCTGCGACTTAAGAGTACTGTAATTTTTAATTTTGTCCAAAATATTTTGCATCGATGTTTCATTTAGTTGCCCGCTGTTTTTTGAGATTTCAATTAAAAAATTTACCAAATTATCAAAAGAAATATTAGGACATAAGCTATTTAGCTTGGTCATTAAATGCTCATTGAGGAATTTTATTTTTTCATTGAAAGTGTCGCCATATACAAATTCTAAATTTGCTTGAACTTCTTTTAGTGAGGTAATTAGTGTCGTTATATCATTTAGTGAGAATTTTCCATCAAACGATTCACTATAAGTGCGGCTTAACGTATCAATCTGACTTTGAAAATCTTGAAAATTTGTCACGCCGGTAAAGTCATATATTCGTTTTAAAAATCCGGAAACTTGATTTAATGAATTTATTCCAAACATATTGACTAGGGATTCCGCCTCTTCAAACACGTTAATCACAGTGTTGTTGAAACGTTCGTTGTATATTGATAGCTTACTATTTAAAACTGTTATGCTTGATTCACCAAAATTGTTGTATAACGTTTTAAGCTGCCGTGACGCCTGCACAATATTTAATGAACCAAAATCTGCTAAGTGTTGGGTCAGGATTCCTAAATCCTCTGCTCCAATCAAGGTTAGAGTGTCCACTTTAAACTGTATTAATTCTGTATTGTTTTGTTTAGAATCAATATAATTTTGAATCGACTGAAAACAAGTCCATTCATTGTATACGTCTATTGATCCGGGAAGTTTTAAATGTGATGTAAAATATATTCGGGAATATAATTGAATATATTGTTCTGCCGACAGATTACCAACTTCGGTAATTTTGTTACTGGAAAGTAGTTGTTTGAATATTACCACGATTTGAAAATCCTGTTCAAGAAGTATTAGGTCACCTAGTTTTTTTATTCTTAACGTTTCATAAACCCGTTTTGTTATCAACGTTAGTTCACTAAACGAAGTTATTCCCACTAAATTAAATATCGATTCAATCTTAGATTTTATCTGTTCCAAATGCTGCCTCAAATCATCTTGACGGCTTGTTGAAAAATATGATCCAATTTCGTTTAAAACTACCAAGCTATCGTTAAACCTAGTGGCAAATTCTTTAAAATCGTCCAGGCTTGAATCAACGTTTAGATGTGTAAAAGATTTTAATGCTTCTAATTTATTTTGACAGTCATCGTCTTGTGTGAAATCGATTTCCATTTTTTGCGGATGGAGCAGATTTAATAATTGTTGTACAATTTTAAATAACAGTTTCTCGTTCGAATGTCTAGTCATTATAGGCGATGTGTCATGATAACCACTTATAGTGGTGACCATACTCTTTAGCCTGTTGGGAAACTTGATATCATTTAAACATTCTTGCAATTCTGTAGTGTAGGACGTCCATGTAAAGTAGCTATTTTGATTTGTCAACATGTAGAATATTGCATCGGTTATTATTGTAAACAAATCAATTTGGGGTACCTTCTTCGGTTCAATTAAGTAGAGGTTGTTGTATACATCTTTTAACAATTTACTAAACAAAGACTTGGCCTTTTTATTTTGTTTATCAAGAACGGCTTTTAATATAAGAGACTCGACCGTTTCACGCATTTTTATTTATGATTTTATGCGTTGATGGTAATATTGCTAGCGGCAAGTCTACTTTTACTGAAAGTCTTTGTGATTTATTAACAACACGAGGCTATAATGTTAAACTATTTACAGAACCTCTAGACAAGTGGCGGAATGTGGGGGGTTTAAATTTGTTGGAATTATTTTACAACGACTCCAAAAGATGGGCTCTAACATTTCAAATTAACGCGCTGTTAAGTGTTGCAGATATTGAAAAAAGTGCGGTAATACATTCTTTAAACAATTCAATTGTTATCATGGAGCGATCTTCGTTTAGCATTTTTGAAATATTTTGCAAGTACTTGAGGGAAAACGTGTTTAATTCAGCAGAATCTGCTATAATTGAGGATTTTAAAACTAAATATTCAAGTATAATAGATTATTATAATAAAATCCTCTACATTTACATCAGAACAACTTCTGATATTTGTTACAAGAGGTTAAAAGAAAGGGCGAGACCCGAAGAGATTGATTCAGTTGACCAATCGTATTTACAGTCTCTTGAAGATTTGTATGAAAAAAGTGTTACCACTCTTCGAGTGCCGTTAATTACAGTCAATGGAGAATACGATAAGAATTCGATTGAAGATGCCAAGAATATGTTTGATAACCAAAACACGGTAAATGAGATTTTAAATTACATCAGGCTGTACGGTTATTAAGATTTAGCTTTATATACAAAAATATAAACATTACAAGAAATATAATAAGGACAAGAGTTAGTGAAATATTTACTAATGGAATTACTATTATCAAAGTAATAAACACATATTTAATTATTTCTGGGCTTCGATCCGCAGTTTTAATGTGGGAAAATATCTTATTATAAGAAATGTCGACCTTTTCGTTTGATAAATCTTCCATATAACATTTTATTATATCAAGAAGGTTTTTTATGCCCCCATATTTCAAATCATATGCATTAGAAATTTTCTTTTTTAATTTTAACTTCATTACTTCCAAATTTAAAATTGTTTCGGGAGTGATAGTCTGTACTTTGATTTTATCATTAAAAGTTGTATCAAACTTATTCATCAAAGTATTAAACTCTAGGGAAGTCAGTGCTTTGTTTAACTTTAACGTATCCACAATATCTAATACCGTACCTAAAAAATATATTATAAACAATTCCCAGTTTCCAGCTACTCTTGCACATACAGTGAGAACTTTCAAAGTATTTAGTATTAACAAATCGGTGACTATATTGTTTATTTCTAGTAAAATTATACTTTTAGATATGTGCTGATTTAGGTTATTCGTAAACTTGTAAAGGTATTGAGTAGACAGGTTACTAACATAAAGGGAGATTTCTGGCGTTGAACCCACTATTAAGTCTTTTGTAAATTCGACAAGTTTCCTTTCAACGTTGGAAATTTTATATTCCGAACTTTTTTTATTACAAGAGTACGGAGATATGACGTGATCAGTTATTTCATGATTGAATATCAAACTTGGGTGTAATAGTGAACGTATCAACGTTTTACCAAACATATATTTTTCGAAAAAACTTTGCACGCTGGGAAGAAAACATTCGTTATTTTGAGCGTTAAATGATAAACCAAAATATTGACAGTACTCTGGCGACATAAAACGTTTATTCAAATTCTGATCCCAAAGCAAGGGGGGGATGGATTTGTCATCACTGGGCTTTAAACAAAATATTTTCTTAGGTAAGTTGACTAACCTACAACATTTTAAGTTCTTATCAAAATACACGTCCAGTGGCTCATTCGCTTTAAAACAATTATCTTGACAAAAGTCCACTTGAACCCTTTCGTTAAAATTTGATTTACATATTAAATTACCATCCAAATGGGGAAACTGGCAATGGGATCTTACAACACCCTCCACACAAAACGCTGCGATATTTTTGCATCCATTTTCATCAAATGAAAACGTATAATCGTTTGGATAATGTTTCAAGAAACTCTTTGTAGGAGGTCCACCATATTCTATATAATTCCATGGCTTTTTTGTAACTATCACGTTTTTAAAATAAAAATGATTTGCATTTTTTAAATTTATAATTTGATTACATATTGCTGTTCTTTGACAGTATTTAACAACCTTTTCCATTTTTTATATATTTACATAGTTTTGCATATATATGTAAGCAATTCCTACTTTACTTTCATATGATGTGTTCGACTTACACGAGTCTTGAATACCAGGAATTGTTGGCCAATGACGTTTCTGGGCGCTTATTCAAATTCAATAACCGCCCATCGGCAAATGTAAAAAACGGATTGATATTCGGTTTTCAGCGATTTAACAGCAATACTATAAACGGTATTTATGTTGAAAATATGTCTTTTTTCGAAAGGAATTACGGGACAGATAGTTCCAGCGTGGTGAAATGTAATTTTCGGGGCCATGCTGATATTCAGAATGACAATTTAAGAGACGTGCTTACTCAAAAAATTAAATCCAGATTATATGAAACTTTAAAAAAGCAACTTTTTACAGAAGATTGTAGATTGGTCCTCAGATTTGGAGGAATAAGCACCTGTGCGGGAAATCGGGATGGCTCTAAATATCAAAGCATACATTTGAAGTGCTCTCAGGCCAAGAAACTGTTTGAAGATGTTTATTCTACTCAACTGTGTGTTAATAAACCAAATTCACTCTTAGTCCCCTGTTTGTATAACAATTTTGTACACGATCACAAAGACTTTAACAAAATAAAATATTACTGTGACGAGACTACGGGGAAATATACTATGTACAATCATGAGGAATCGAATGAACGAAAATTCACAATTACCCATTTGCCAAAAATCCACCCCGACGAGAACATCTACCTACTATACTCAAACAAGTTATCCGGTCTTGTAAACATCCTTATTACTGGCGTATACATCAAAGACGATAGTGTTCTGAGCGATACGATGAAATTGTGGTGCATTATCCAATCATCACACTTGCTGAGCAACGTTTCAGAAATATCAACCCCCTTTTCACTTGACCAGGAGGAAGACGCTGATGACATCTTAGATTAGTATTTTAATATAAATTGTTTTATGTCATGACAAACATCCAATATGTCAAATAAATGTTTACTCCTCTCTGGTTTCCAAACAAATCTAACCCCAGTAATATGTTGAGGAATTTGATTAATGTTGTTTGTTAATGTTGAGATATAGTTTAAAAGGCGACTTTCATATTTAATCATACACTCTGTACTATTAAATATTAAAGTAACAATCCATAGTAAATATTCCAAGCCACCTCTTGTTTCATACGTGAAATGTTTGTTCTCGGTAAATTTTTCTGTAAGATGTTTTTTCAGTTTTGTCATATTTGAAAATATAGCAGTGAATATTTGCTGTAAGTTTTTATGAAATTGGCACCATAAAACCGTTGAGTAAATTAAATTTTGTAAAACTTCTGTTAACATTTTATCCAACATTTTTATTCATTTTTATTATGAAAACACGATACAGCTAGGCCCATAATATGGTAAGTGTTGTTCATAGATTTAACGGTTTCGTGTGTGCCGCTGAACACGTCTTTAAACTTCAAACCCACAGCAAAATGGTATATGAATAAAAATATTCAACATCCGTTGTGTTCTTTAAAAAATGGGTTTGCGTGCACCCATTACGGGTAAATGTTTAATTCTTTTGTAAAACTGTTTGCAGACGTAATTATCTTGCACGGTAATCTTTTTAATATTACTTACACATAAATCAATTATTAACCTTTCATAGTATTTATAAAACAAAACCCAAATATGTTTATTAATCATATTTATTACAATTGTCTCATAAAAAGAACAGTCACCGGTACTTAGAGACAATGGATTTATGTTTATGTAAACAGTATTATCCTCGATGGGGGTTTTTTTACTGACAATTGTTATATTTATCTCATTTAAAATATTTGAAACCGCGATGGATTCATCAAGTTTATAGTTAAGATTATTAAAACTATATTGGTACTTAATATTTTCAATAATTCTAGGAATCTCTTTGTTAAAGTCGTTATTAAATTGTTGTATATGTTTATATATCATGGCACTGTTAGTCATGGAATGACAATTGGTTCGATAAAATCTCTTTTATAAGTTCGTTTTTTACAATACTAGATTTGTCAAAGGGATACACAATTGCGTTAATATTCTCAAGATATAGTGAGTTGACTCCTACGAGAACTAAATGCACCGTGGAATCTGTTTTCTGTATCCCGATTTTTTGGAAATCCTCTTTTGACATAAAGTACGAGTATGCAAGTTTTTTCAGCCAAGTTTTTAATTCATATTGATTTGAACCAAAATAGTTATCTAAAGCTATAGATGGATTGGTTATTTTTGAAACTGTTTCCACAATTAATATTATCATATTAAAAAATATTAAAATGCGGTTAGCGATATTATTCTTATTATACTTTATAATTCACTTAATAATTCACTTAATAATAGTGGGTTTGTTTGAATGTTGTGCTGCCAGAGTGTTTGTACTCTGTATTCTGACCGGAATGGAGTTGTTTATTTTATACAATCACATCAAGATTAACTATTATTTACTTAATAGAAAAACAAATTAACAATGCTTAGAGCCTTGGTAAAATCTCTCAGGGGGTCCTCTTCTCCAGAATTGAAAATATTAAGTCCAAATTTTCATGAAATTTTATCTAAAGAAAGTTTGAGTGAAAATAGCGTTAGACACTTTATTCTAGATCTTGAAAGTGGTAAAAGCTTTGATAGTGCTTTAAGAAAACTAATAACTGAAACAAACCTTTCAGATTCTGAAATTAAACTGTTTCAAAATGAGCTTACGAAGTCTAAGGGCATCGCTGAAGTTATGGTTGTTCAAGATTATATAAATAAATCCGACATACTGGAGACTTTGAAACTGGACGTTTTACCCAAGGACGCTGATGAACTGAACGAATTAATAAAGACAAATGGCGATTTAAAAAATAAAATACAATCATTTATAAAATTAATAAATAAACATAAAATAAAGTTATCGTTAATTACCCTGACACTAGGTTCAGCAGGAAATTACTTATTCCAGGCGGCTAAAAATCTTTCCGGTTGTTATAGATATCAAATCACACCCTCTGGAAAATACAAATTGCTCTGTAAAGTCAACGATTGCGGTTTTAATATTGAAAAACATTCCTCAATTAATAAAGTATTCTGTGACGAACCTTGTCTACCGGATATTTGTGGTGAGAATTGTATGAAACGTACGACAGACAAATTTAAGTACGTCTGTGTTCAGTTACATTGGTATGACGTCGTCAGTGTTGTCACTAAACAATTTTCAAATACTTTAGGTAATTTTTTTATTCAGTCTTTAAAATATGTGTTTATATTCTTAATTGTGTTTAGTGTTTATACTTTCTCGGATAAATTGAGTTTATTTTACAGAATCGCTCTAGGATTAATAGTTTTATCAATTCTTGTTATAAAACTTATTTGATTTTTGAAATAATACGCGACTCACATCCGATAGTTTTTAATAGTTTTTTATAGTTGTTTAATAGTTGTTTATAGATATGATTTAACCGGGACATTGGGATAGTTAAAAGGTTTCATTAAAATTTAAAAAAAAAACACGCGGGTTTAAATTTTAAAAAATCACTTTTCACCTCTATATAAAGCGACTAATCAAGCATTTTGTTAGTGTTTAAAACATGTCAGACGCGTGTCTTTTCTACGTAAAACTTAGTGAATCCGCTCGGAGTCCCTTTAAAGGTAGCCGAAATGGTGTAGGGTTTGATTTACACAGTCCAGCCAATTACGAACTACCACCGAAATCAATTATAACTATTCCTACAAATTTGGCATTTAAATTCCCACCATCAACGTATGGTAGACTGGCAATGAGGTCCAGCTTGGCGAAGTACGGCCTAGAAGTTCTAGGCGGGGTGATAGACCCAGACTTTAGGGGCAATGTTGTTGTCGTTTTGAAAAATTCAGGACCAAATCACATCATAATACGAGAGGGACAACGATTCGTTCAATTGATTTGTGAAAAGGTGGAATTTCCAGTTTTAAAACAGGCTTTGTCACTTGATTTCACCGAAAGAAACGAAAAAGGATTTGGATCGACTGGAAAATTTTAGGTTATTTTTGGTACATTTTTTTTGGTACCTCAACGGGCTCTAAATAGGCTCTCAAAAAGGTAAATTTAGGTCATAAAGGCTCTCATTTAGGTCATTGGACCTATTTGGACCTATTTGGACCTATTTGGACCTATTCGGACCTATCTGGATCTATCTGATCGTATTGAAATTTTTGTTTTCAATTATCTAAATTTACTTTTAAAATAAATTGTGAAGTATATTTGTTAATGGTAATAAAGAATATTTTAAATCTTAACACGTAAAAGTGCCATAATTGTTTTAAATATTCCAAATACCTAATAATGAATATAAATATATAACCCACGTTTGATAAAAATGTGAATCCGTTAATGTTTTGCAAACACAAATTGTATATATGTTTATAAAACATATCCACTTCTCTTATTGTATTGTCAATCGAATTTATATAATAATCAACCTCGGATAAATACAAGTTGTAAACTTTGTTTACATAATTCAATTCATCTACTATACTCTGAGGAGTTAAGTATTTTAAATTTCTGCTAATTAACTGTTCCAGACTTGAATTCATTGTTGTATTTTTAAATAAATCAAAACTTTATTTGAGTTGTGTGTTACAAGCTGTGTAATTAAAAATAAAGTTACAACTATGTATTTTTGTTATGTATTATGAGAAAATAAAAATATTCTATTCTGTTAAGACATTTTTGGAACGTTAAAATATAGAACAGACTAATATATAAAAGTTGTACACGAAGCTATTGTTTTTCAGGAGATTAATAATGTTGGGCCTACGTTGCTAAGTTGGACAATTGCTTACATTGTCCCCCCCTCTTGCTCAGTTTTCCCACGTTGGATTAATTAAATAATTGAAGAGCTCTTTTGTTAATGCATCGACCTGAAAGACTTGATTGCTTTTTTATTCATATTCGTAAAACTACTTTAATCTGATTAATTATGATCTTTCAAAACACTGATTTATTGGTTTGTATACTAATTATACACGCTTTCGGGCCTGGGTAAGCCAATAGGAGAATGGCCGCCACTTTCCAATATGGCGCCCAACTTCATTTTTTCTTATGGCATACCCCGTATTTTATGGTGATTTCGGTTAGCAAATGAGAATCTAAGACTTTTTTATTCTTGAGTAATTTCTGATATACTCAACCGTGAGATAAAGGTAAATCATTTTTGTTTTTTTGTTTTTTAACTGTGCCACCATTGGGATCTTGTAAACTGTACATCATACAGTAAACTTTAAATGGGGAACATTCCCCCGTTTTTAAAGAGGTTTAAAAATAAGTAGATAAAACTTTTGTAAATGGCCGCCACTTTTCAATATGGCGGTCAACCTCATTTTTTCTTATGGCATACCCTGTATTTTATGGTGATTTCGGTTAGCAAATGAGAATTTAAGAGTTTTTTATTCTAGAGTAATTTCTGATATACTCAACCGTTTATGAGATTCAGAGAGATAAAAATTTAATTCAAGCGGGCCTAGGTGTATTAGTTTCAAGTGAGCTAGTGGCTTATTCATATTTTACTTGTTGCTTATAATAAGAAAATAATTAAAATTATCTACAGGACACACATAAAAGATTTCTTTTAATTATAACAATTTCATTTTTGATACAAGAAATATATTTACAGCGGGTGTTCAAAGTGGCCACCATCTGTATAAATACAAGCAGTTGCCCTTTTTAAAACACCATTCACGGCCTTATTGATTGTGTTGTGGTGAACTCCATCTGCAACAGTGTTGTATCGGGATTTGTACAAATTGTTTTTTAAATAACCCCAAACAAAGAAATCCATTGGTGTCGGGTCTGGGGACCTCGCTGGCCGTGGTAATGGGCCATTTGTACCAAGCCACTTTCCGGGAAAGTGAATGTTCAAGAACTGCACTACCACTTCACTGTTATGCGCCGGGGCACCGTCTTGTTGGTATATCAACCGGGTTCTTACATTTAAAGATACACCCTCAATTGAGTTCAACAAAATGTTCTCTAAAAACTGTAAATACATATGTCTTTTCAATTCCCCCCATAAAAGTGTAGTGCTATTGCTGCATTATTCAACACAACACACCAACAGTTTATCGAGAATCGAACTTGGTCGTGTCCTTCTCTCACTACTAACGGATTTACTTTAGCCCAACTGTTCTTCCTATTCCACATTCCCCTATTTGAAAAGTTAGTTTCATAAATCCATATAATGTTCGATAAAAACCCTGGTGTATTTACAGCCCCCCTAGCTAACCATCCACAAAACTTTAGCCTCCTATTTTCATCACCCGGCATCAAAGCTTGAACTTTCGCATACTTATAAGCGTGGTACTTGTTTGTTTTTAGTACTTTAAAAATTGAGGGGGTTTAAGTTTGCAAAATGGATGCAACTTCTCTAATAGAAGCATTAGGAAAAGCCTCAAAGTATGTTAAAACACCAATTTGAAATTCATCAGTAACAACCGTGCTTACTCTCTGACGCGGCTTTGCAAAAGAACCATTGGCTGTCAAGTTTACAATAAGTTGTTTGAAATACCTACAATTCGGTACTCGCCTATCAGGATACCCCTCTTGATGTGCGATATTTGCTGCACTACAGTTTCTGTTACACAGAAAATACACTTCGACCATGTCAAGTTTTTCATTGTTTGTAAATTCCATAGTAAGAGAACTGTCATAACAAGCGTAATTATAAAAAAAAAACAAAATAAAAACAAGGGGTAAGGGGGTTTTGTTGATAGTCCCCGTAGCAGCAGACCCGCATACTCGGCCCCCGTGTTGTTCATATGGACAATAAGTAAAGTTGTATATCTCCCTTAATTGTGAACCTAAATTAACCCCAGCCGTGGCCATTCAACCAAATTGGTCGAACTTTTATGTCGTCTGTTTTGGCCATCAACCAAATTGGTCGAACTTTTATGTCGTCTGTTTTGGCCATCAACCAAATTGGTCGAACTTTTATGTCGTCTGTTTTGGCCATCAACCAAATTGGTCGAACTCTACAAAAATTTTTGTAACGTTAATAAACCAACAATAATAAACTCAAAAGTCATCAATATATATATCATTCAAAAGATCACATTCTGAACTTTCATTTTATTACATAAATGAACCGTGTAGCAGCTGCATAACAATGTTACGACGATTAGAAATTGAATGAAGTTTTGGCACCACGCAATTGCTGCAGCCGACGCTCTGACATTGGCAAAACACGATATTTTTGAAATTACGCAGATCGGGCAATTTTTCTCGCAGGAAGATGCGGTTGGTACCAATGCACAGCTGAAGAGTTGCGCTTTATGTTGGTATTAATTTTTAGAATTAAATATTGATTGGACAGGTTATATGATTTTCTGAAAACGGGTGTTTTTGGTTTTTTTGTGTTATGGCCAATTCAACCAATTCAACCAAATTGGTCGAACTATAAAATCGTGTTTATATGCATTGTATGATATAGTTACTAGTCAAATAATATGTTATTTTGAAGAGGAAGAAATGTAGAGTAATTTAGTTTTGCCGTTGGCGGCACTGTTCCTAGCAGAACACCTGTCAGATACTCAACAATTCGTCATATGTTTTGATCAGTTGTTCGCCATTGCGGTATTCGTATATGCATTTCTAAGCATTAGATGATTTATATCTGCGAATCATTTATGAATTAGGTATTATTTCAGAGTTTTAGTGTTAGTGAAGTGTTTGTGTGTATATAACAGTAATCTTTATGCATTATATTATGCATAAATATTACTGAAGTGTTAGAAATTTGTGTTATAAAGTGTTGTGTATCCGTTGTCTCGAGATAATGATGACTATATCCAGAACTTATTGGAGATGGACTTGAGTTCTCCCAACATTTGATTTAGAACCTTTTAGTGAGAATGAGGAGGCTGTAGACGAGCCCGAAGCTGTGGAGGAGCCTAATCCTGTTATTGATCAAAATGAAAAATCCCCCTCTTTTACAGAGATTATATTGTTATCCCCCTCTTTTATATATTTGATTGTTTATAAATACCTGTAGTAATAATAAATAGATATAATATGACATTATTTATGTTTATACAAATTACAAAGATCTCATTGAAAAATACTACTTTTCACAAATTTGCCAAGTCTGCGACTGTTTGTTTGTTGCTACATAACACATATACAAATAATACCTTTACCCTAGGTATTATACATTTATATTTAGGGAATTGAATGTACTACAACATGTTTATAATAGTTTAGGGGTAAACAATTTGGTAAAAGAGTTATATACTAAATATTGTGAAATATTGTGAAATATTTGTTTACAAAAAACGTAAAAATAGCGAAACATTCTTTTATTTACACGTATTTATAAATGATAATAATTTTTTACCATCAACTATATGACTTTTTTGGATTTCTTATTTCATTAGCTTTACAAATATGTGTATATATATATTAGTATATACATATATTATATGACTTATTTACAACACAGTATAACACTGTACAGTTTATGCTTTTTTCGGTTTTCCGTTTATTATTATATTATGCCCCTAATACTTAGAAAAAAAATTCTTTTCCCAACATGTTATATATTTCTATGTAGGGAATTAGATTGTCTACAAAATGTATATAATGAATTTTCCATAAAAAATCCGTAGAAAAAATTTCACAGGGGCTGTTTTTGAAATTTATAAAAAATTTTTATTTATTTATTTATTTTTTCACTTTATCGAAAAATTATTTTCCTGAATCTTTATTATTTTAGTATATATAGATTTTCCTGTTCTTTCTGGTCAAAATGAATATGGGGTTGGCTAGGTTTACTTGTACGGCTGAATTTATACAAATTTTCAAAAAAAGGTCTGCAAAATCGCCAAATCTGCTTGGCCATTTCCCACTTCAACATTAGGCCACTGCTAGGGTTAAGAGAACTTGGTATGTAGATTTAACTGGTTCAGTTATATTGATAATTGCAAAAAATGATTATCTTCCTCGTTGCAGCAAACTTCCGTCCCCAACCCCAATGTTATTCTTATGGAGAATAAATAACATGCTATATATCACTTATTTATGGATGTATTTTTGTGAAACTTGGTAAATAGCTCTATTTCGTAGTGAGTCACATATATATGCATTAGAAATTCTCTGAGTACGCGGGTTTTCTGCGACGGGGGTATTTAACATATCAAACAATTTCTTAAGTAAATAGTTTGCGGATGAAACTTAGGTTCGTCAATCCCTATTTGCAAGTAGTACCTTGCAAATGTATATAATTAATTAAAGAAATTATAGAATAAAATTTAAAACATAATTACTCCCTTTACTCTAAAATAATAATTATTAAAGCAGAGACAAATCGAATCAAATCATTACGCTCCCACGGGATTGATAAAACAAACAATCGCTGATATCGGCCGGTACGAACCGTTCGGACCGATCGGTGCCAAGGTCACTGGCCGCTCCATTACCTCACCCCGTGGGCGAGAGTACTCGCACTTCAGAGTGGAGAGCCCCCAGTGCGTTGTGCAACATCGATAGAATCTGTGGAACATGTTGCACATTGGGCAAGCGGCTTTCCCCCGAGTGATTGTCGATGCAGAGTGCGTATTGTCATCTGTTGCAACACTGGAGCCAGCTGTGATGGCCGGGGTGTTATGGCATGATGGCATCCGACATCCGACACAAAGGCAGCACGCGACTTCGGCCGTTTTCGTTAAGAAAATCAAACAATCCCCACGATCCAAGCATGCTGATAAAATAACTTACGGTCACCGACACGCCCATTACCCCGTGGGCCGATCAGAAGGAGGACATCTTCTGGGTCCATCTTCTGAGGACATCAGAGGACGCCGGACCTACAACAACAGGACGTGAGGTGTCACAGAGATGTTTGTATTTTTTTTTGAAAAATAATATACAATAGACTAATTATGTGAGGTGGCAAACTACTTACAACAATGGTGGCAAAGCTTAACAATATTTTCAAGGCAGGATCGAACCAGGTACATAAGTACATCAGTACATCAGATAATATATGACTTAATACCACATAAAGCCGCATACCAAGTTTCATAAAAATATATTCATATATAAGCGATATATACAATTTTAATTATTCTCCATAAGAATAGCATTGGTGATGAGTACATAGGTTTGCTGAAACAAGGAACACAAACAATTGGTTTAAATATAAATATAATTTAACTGGGTGAAGCCACATACCAAGTTTCACAAAAATACATCCATAAATGATATATAGCATTTTATTTATTCTCTATAAGAATAACATTGGGGTTGAGGACGGGGGTTTGCTGCAACGAGGAAGATAATCATTTCAAAACACCCAATCTTGGTTTTGAACATTTTATAGAGCTTAAAAAAACAAATGATTTAGTATTTTAAATTATTAACCTAGGTTAAGTGGTTGCCGAGAAAATCCAAAACACCTGCTCATAAAATCTCTCATGTTAATCTTATGGGAAAGGGGGTTTTGGATTTTCCTCTCTTCATTTTAATGTAAACTTCACATTTGCTTTTACCAATCAATTCAGCTCTAAAAAACAATCATTGTGATTCTATGTCAAACCGTTGCAGAGATATTCAAAGTGCTAAACACAGTACATTGTCCAATGTTATCCTTATAGAGATAAATCTCTATATCTCGATTATTTTTTAAACTTGGTATATGGCTTCATTTCGTTGTGGTCTATTGATAATTTTCCAAAAAAAACAATATTTTTCTCATGGTTCCCGTAGCAGCAAACCTGCATACTCAAAGCCCATGTTATTCTTATGGAGGATAAGAAAAATGTTATGCATCACTTAATCGTGAACATAAATTAATATAACTTGGTATGTAGCTTCATCTAGTCGAGTTACATTAATATTTGTATAAAAATCCATAATTTGTGTTCCTTGTTGCAGCAAAACTTCGTACTCAACCCCCCTTTATACTACACTATGTCCTGAAGGGTTTTTGAACATTTATAACTTTCTCTCCAGTAAACTACATCTGACAGTAAATGAAACATTATGCACATTTACCTGTAACCATATACTTGATGAGATATCTGACTGGTGTCTCGATAGTAAGGAACAGTACCGGGGAGAACAATATGTAGGCTGGATATGTAGGCTGCAAAACATAGTCAGATCAGTATGATGCAAATCCAAAATCGTGATCCTTCTCTTATAATCTGGATACCTTTTTTAACTATAAGAGAGCAAACGAAACCAAACTTTTGTTCATTTATATTTTTGTATAGCATTTTTGTTGATTCGTTATAAGAGAGTGATAAATAAAATTGTTCCAGAAAGTAATTGCAGAATTCCCGTAATTCTCGCCTGAAGGGTTGTTCAGCCTGTCACATATATTTGCAATATGTACGTGTTAAAATTTTTATGAACCCGGGGAAATTTGGGTAACAAATTTAACTCATGTTAAAATGTTTAAAATCTTAAAATCTACCCCATTACTGTAAAAAAATTGTAAAAGTGTTAACAAATCTTCATGTTATACACTTTACACTACCAAACATGATAAGTTATAATCTTTAAATTGAAACCAAAGAATTCTCGTTATAAATATAATTTATTTTACATTTTTAAAACATGTTTCAAAATGAACATTATAAAGCCTAGAGGTCTTTTACAACTTCCTTCTTGCAGCATCTTAATGACTTGTGACAGTCATAACAAGAATATTACTGTCAATAGATTTTATAGATTATCAACAAAATAGGAGCATAATATGATACATTAAAGGCATACTAGAAAATTAAATTTGTTTCAAGCCTTGTTCTATCAGCAGTTATCCCAACTAATATATTTGTGGTCAGCACAGATCATGCATTCCAATGAAACCATTATTGAACTTGCCGATAAGAGTAACATGGACATAGCGTTTTCCTCCCATCTTAGGTAATAGGTACGTGGTAAACGACTGATGAAATTGATAACTGATTATCAACACAGTGCATGCTTCATATCACTAATTGAAACCATGTTTGGTGAATCAGGAGATATGATCATCATTAGAACCATTCTGCATTGAAAATTGTAGGACATGGTTAAGTCTATCCCCGCAGGCTTGCAACACATTGCCACTACATAATTGGACGAAATATGCTCCCTTCCCACATTAATGATGCCAAATATTCCTACCTCTAAAGTGCATTTCTCGCTGATCAGATCAGATCTAAGATACAACATCTCGATTTGCTACATAAATACTTTAAACAAGTTTTCGCAAACAATGGCTTTTGTAAGATGGGTAGGAATAAAACGTTGAAAACTGTATTTCTACAGTTATGTTGAACATGTACATAATCATTTGATAATAAACCTAATTTAGGGGATAATTTTAATAATCCTAGGCAAATAAAATAAGAGAATACAAACCAGATTCATTGATGAAGTTAGACTGATATTGGAAGTTAAAGGGGGGTGTATCGATACACCCCCCTTTAGAGAGTATATTTATAGCCTTACACTTGTCTTCTTCATCAACATTTATCAATTTCATTACATTCCAAGTTAACTATGCCCACGGATTTCGGAAACATTTGCTGTGCTCCAACTATGTACTAGATAATTTTTATTGTTTACTAAAAAAACCTTTTACTAAAAAAAAACTTCTTAAAGATATATGATACTGAAATATTACCACATCTATTTCCCCCCTTTTATTAGTTTATTAACAAACACTTTTATGAAAAATTCACACTAAAGTTAAGACAAAAGCATTTTATTTTTAGTGAAAATACAAAAAAAAATAGAACTTCAACGTTATTAGTTACACTGAGAAAATTCATAGAGTGGGAGAAAAATTTGTGGAGGAAGTGATGAACTTACGGCTAGCACATGCTTACATGTTTAGATTTACAATCACTTGACCAAACCATATCTGCAAAATAAAAATTGGAACTTTTAATACCAATGAGGGAAATTGAGATTTTCCCGAATGTTGACAGATATATAAATCATAAAAACATTTTGGAGTTTTACCACGATACCACGATACCACTTTCAAATTTGGCACAGTGGGGTTCCCATATGATTCCAAAATCAGTGCTTTAAATACAGATTTATTTGTTATATATTTTTAAAATTTGCAAATAACAAATTATTTAAAAATCTTGTTTTGGACCGTTTTCCTTAAGTGCTAACTCAAATTCTTAATAGAATATAACTTATAACTGAACACTACCCCAGCCCATTCTTGGTTTAAGGAGTATAACGATAACGAAAGTGACAATTTATAGTTTAAATATGCAATATACCTTTAGCCAAGGATCTCTGCCTATTGCTTTTTCCTATGGATCCCACGAAAGAGCTCTGAAACTATTGTAAATGCACCACTGTTCCAAAAAATATGTGTTTTATTTTAAAACAGACATATCACATTTTTCTAGACATTCAAATGAGGAGATATAGTTTTAGTGTCTAGTAACCATAGGCATTTACAAGAGGCAGTGATTTTTGGCTTTAGGGATACACTTATATTTTAAGGCCTTAAGCATATGGAGTCAAATGGGATAAAAAGCTAAAAAAATTTTAAGGTGTTATCATATATAAAACCCCTACAATGTAGCTGATCAATTGTTCACAAAACATAACTCCAAATGAATGAAGAAATAAGGATTGTAGAGCAAGCTGTTCACTTACGGACAACAGCTCTGAGTATGTTTCCTGATTAAGATGTAAAACATTACAATAGTATTAAATTAAAATCTTCCTTATAACAAGGGACTTATTTGTTTAGCCAGGAATACTTTTCCCATTTAAAATGTCGATGCAAGATGCAAGATATAAGCATTCATTAAAATTATGACGCTTGTTTCTTGGAATTAATAGCAGTTTATGAGGAGTCAGAGCAGATGTTTATGTACCTTTGAGAGAGGCTCCTTCCGGCGTTTGTAGATGTAGAGCCCCACCAGCAGGATGTAGGATGTTCCGCGAGCGAAGATGAGTGACAGTCCCGAGCGCACAGCGATCTCCAGCAGAGCTTGCGAGCCGCCCACTGACTGTTCCGTGATCAGCCGACCCCCAGCACCCGAGTAACCTTGAGTCTTTCCCCGTGAACAAGTGTAACAGTACCGTTACAAATCTATGCCTAACTTGAAGGAAATCTAAAACAGATATCAAAATACGTGGGCCTATTTTGTTATGTGTTTATGAGTACAGTACAAAAATAATATTGAACAAATGGCTACAGGAATAACCAAGGCCTATTTTGTTATGTGTTTATGAGTACAGTACAAAAATAATATTGAACAAATGGCTACAGGAATAATCAACAAAAAATCAATTTTATGTGCAAATATCAATATACCAGTACTACGTGAAGCCACGTACCAAGTTTCATCAACACACATTCATAAATAATCGAGATATCAAATTTTATTTATTCTCCATAAGGATAATTTTGGACAACGTACTGTGTTTAGCACTTTGAATATCTCAGCAACGGTTGGGCGTAGAATCACAATTTGAACACCAAAATGATTGTTTTGTGGAACTGAACAGATTTCTAAAAGTAAATGTGAAGTTTACATTAAAATAAACTGAGGAAATACCCTTTCCCCATAAGATTAACATGGGAGATTTTATGAGTAGGTTTTTTGGATTTTCTCCGCAACCACTAAACCTAGGTTAATAATTCAAAATACTATATTTTTTTTTTTTAAGCTCTTTAACACGTCAAACCCCAAATTAAGTTTTTTAAAAATTGTAGGTGAAAAATGCAAAAAACTGTTTTAATTATTATATTTATTATAAACGTCTTATGTCTTTTTCGGGATCGAAGTCCAAATGAGGTGCAACCAGTTGCTCAGGTTGACCAGCCCCCGGCAACTGACCATAATCTCCTCCTCGGTCATCTCCTCGGCCTGGGGGAAGTCATCCAGCGCACAAAGCACCATGGCCTCCACCAGGTTCCGGCACAGCGGCCTGCACACCTCAACACAGAGTCGGCCCGTCTCCATTATTCTAGCCACGTTCCTAAATTTAGGATTGGCTATATCCAATTGTTCGATTGTCCACCCGTTTCCTCGCACCATTTTCTCTCTTACCCATAATACGGTGAAGAATCTTCTGAGATCATAGAATACCTCATCGTTGTTTAATGCCTCTTTTAGGGGGCAAGTAGTAGTGAGGTAAGGACAACAATCATGGATCCTCGTTTCCCAATTTTCTTCATCGCATTTTGAAAAAAACTCTCTAATTGACTCCTTTGTCAGTTGGCTTGAGCCAATCAGCGCCATGGAACGGTTCAGGAGTTCGGTTTCCTGGGATGAGTTGAGCCATTCCGGCACCCCGACTGGAGGCGACATCACTTCGTGGGGCAGATAACGAGGAGTCGAGGGCCCTGGCCCAGGAGACGGCCTGAAAAAAGTTCAAATAATCTGACACCAGGGGGCGAAAATAATCATGTTTCACAAGCAGGATACCTCAAAAATCACTGGGTTCGTACAAGTGGGTTAGAACATCGTGTCTCTATGCTCAGTGGGTAGATTGTGCATGTACACTAATGACTATCCCCCTCCACAAATAAAATAAGGATTTTCATTAAAAAACAGGGGCTTTATAATATTTTTTTTTACAATACAGAGGTTTTTACAACAGGGGCAACAACACAATTTAAAATACTGTTTTGTTATTTTATAAATATATCATAATTTGGTCAGGGGTGGATTTGTAAACTTGGCAGCACTGCATTAAATAACGAACAGCTGATGTAGTTATTGAAGTTGCTACAGAAGATTCCCGGAAGACTACCTTAAGGTAATGTATTATTTTGTTCTTTTGTAAATTGCCTTTCGGGATGTAACACCCGTTACACTTTTTTAACAAAAGTTAGTATTACAAAATGAACAAACCCTTTTTAAAAATAGTTTTACTGTAAAAGTGAGATTATGGGTTTCCCTAATGCTCTGGTATTATTGTTTGAATTTTAGTTTTATAATTTAAGGAGTAATTTGTGTAACGGGTGTTACATAATTTAATGTAACGTGTGTTACAATCAACACAACCCACAACCATTCAGTTTTTGGTATATTTATATTAATTTTAACTAGAATTTAAATACATAGCTCTATTGAGAGTTTATTAATTTTGGTAATAACACCTAAAAAAGTTAACAATAATATGTTATCTCTACTATTATAGTACGCTTATTTTTTCTATATTTTAGGCTAACCAACAAGGAACAAAAAATTGTTAATATCAAATATAATATAGATTGATTGGTTCTTATTAGAGCCAGTTTAATAATTCAGATTCAATCATTCTTTTTGTATGTAATTTACAATTAAAGTGTCCAAAGTGTAACACCCGTTACAACGGAATCCCCGCATTGCTAGGTGGACAGTAAACAATACTACTAACCCTCTCTGCCGGGCCACTGGGGAGAGAGACCGGGAGCTGGTAGATGAACTAGACCCCTTCCTCTTGGGTGACCGAGACGAAGATCTGTGTTTACTCTTCTTCTTCTTCTTCTTTGATTGTGCACCAGCCTCTGGCACAACCCGGCCTTCCTTGGGGAGGGGGGGGGCTGAAAACCAATCTTTCCATCAAACCGAGGAAGAGCAAGAGATAAAAATGTCCAAATGTGTTTTGGATAGTATTTACTGCTATCAGCCATTGCTAGTATTAACTATTATTATCTTCATTGTTTGTTGATTTTATCACAAAAGTATTTATTACATAAATATTCTTAAATGACATTAAAACACAATATCGTAGTTTTAAAATGTTAATAAACCTTTATTATACTTGTAATTTATTGCTTGTAATATTCATTCATGTAAACTGCTTCAAATTATTTTATTTTATTTATTTTTCAAAATTGATCTCATTCCAAATTCAATTTGATATAGTACAAGCGTTTAAAACAAGTGACGGTGTCTACAAGAACTTCAGAAACATATGGCTGTGACTGACATTATTGAGAACCATGTGATACAATTTAAAAAATTTAGTTTTCCAAAATGCGGTGGCCAAGTGATAGCTTTTTTGTGGGCATCTACCCAGAATTAACACTTTCCCTATAAAAAAGTGTAGTGGAACAACTAATACACTCTTTTTGTTAGGTAAGAAGAGTCACTGGCTTAAAGCAATGAAATACGGGGTGAAGTTATAGCATTAAATTACAACACTCGAGATAATAATTCACGCTTACCAAGTTGCTGTTTGGGGGGTTCCATGTTGTTAAACACACTAGAGGCGTGTCGCTGCAGCTGGAACTGCTTTAATGTAATTCCTAGGAAAATAACCAAACAAATAAAAAATATTAAATTAATATTGATACAATAAAATAATTAAGCGATGATGCTGTGAAAAAAACCTTAGCAAGAAACCCTATTTAGAATAAATTTCCTCACAGAGTAGCACGAATATTCCCCAGGTGGCATGGTATGAATTAAGCCCGAGACCATGATAACTTTTTGTTTTGAGGTCCTGAGGTAACGGATATATATATATATATGTCCGTTACCGCGATAACCTTTGAAATAAACGCCCGATTTTGATGAAATTTGGCAGAAATGTGTAAAGTAACATTTATGACTTTATGTTCGAAAACCAGATAGATCAGACTATAGGAAGGGGGTTTTATGGGGGTTTTAAATTTTCCAAAAATCAGTTTTTTGAATTTTTCCCCCTAAAATTTTAAAAACACTCAATTTTTGTTATAGCCATTTTATAGAACTTAAAAAACAAATACTTTAGTATTTTGAATCATTTTAGTGGTTGTAGAGAAAAGTAAAAAACGCGTCCATAAAGTTGTCCATGTTAATCTTATGGGAAGGGGGTTTTGGATTTTCCTCGTGACATCACAATAATTATTACAGATAATATTCACTTTATATGACTGCCTATTGTTTATTTTTTATATTTCAAATGAAATAACAATAATTCAAAACATTTGACCCGAATCACTATAACCACCAAATTTTAATTAAATATGTTTCTGAAAAACGTTTACTTTGTGTTTTTTGCGGTTTTCGGGGGAATTGTCCTTGAAAATAAAAAATAAACAACTGGAGATAAGTTATCATAGATTAGTACCTATAGCAAACATTACTACTGCTTTATCTGTATTCAATTTAATAATAGCAGAAATGGTGAAATGCCTCAGTAGTTTCCTCTTTCAAGCAACTTAAAATGCCTCTGAATTTGGAGTGGCAATGTTAGCCTGGCTATAGTTTTCATTCTAAAAAATACCCGTCAACGAAAGTGCGAGCCAAAGTATGACTTACATTGTGTTGAGAAAATCCTATTTAAATGTTGTAAAACGTAAAAACACGAGGTAAGCAAATATTGAAGGTTCTTCGTTCTGGAGTCACGGTCAATCCCCATGAACGCTATGACCAATGACTACATATACATATACACATAATTTTAAACTAAAATATATTTATACTGTTGGATGCGGAAACTCATGCAGAAAAGGAATATATGTTTCATTGTAGTTTTATTATTATTAGAATGTACATGAGCGTGTAAACGACAACGCGTTCACCGCTCGGGATTACTCAGTTTTGCCGTGCCCTAGCGACTAGCCGGACCGTTTTGATACATGCAGCGCTGTGAGCGGCGGGTCGCAGAGTTACCGCTTGGCGCTTGCGCGTCTTATTGTATATGTAGTCATTGCTATGACGGAGTGAGGGGTGCGATTTACTCTATGTAGAATCTTGTCAAAAGCACAATATTAAAATGGTCAATATCCGAATGAGTTACAAATAATTCAATACAGATTCAGTTTGCTTAAACAACCAGACGTATTACACATTTTATTCACGTTATTATTTTCAGTCAAGCTTAAAGATGTGTTTAGATTTAAACGGAAAATATACCGCTTCTATGATAACAAGATTGGTGATAAACGAAGTAATAATGAGTAATAAATCTAATTACGACAGTTTCTTAATTAATTCAAACAGTGTTATTAGTTTCATGGGGTCTTATACTGCATATCTTGTTTTGGGACCAATTGGTGCATCTTTTCTTAGGCGTGTTCGTAGTGCCACTGCGTAACGCTCAGACGGGTCGGGTGATCGCGCGGCTCCAATCAGTAACGCTAATACATCGTGTTTCTGATTCTACCACTACCAACCAATGATCGTTAGCAATGTGTAGCGCTATTACCCGTAGTTTGGTTAATACTGTTGTGGAGCATCAATGAGCAAATGGCCTCATCTGGTGAGCGGGTTATTTGATCAGTTTATTTACAAAGATTATTCTAAAAATTTCAAAACCTTAACGTGAGGCATAACCCGGCATTGTCCGTTAAATATAAGTCTACTACGACTCGCCGCCGACCAAACGGGGAAGTGACAGCAATCTCAGTCCAGAGGCGCGGCAGCCACCAGTCACTGCTGCCAATCTGGGTCAATGGCGTCTTGTGCCTGAAAGTTACGCGACTCGGACCACTTCCCCGCGCCCCTTGCGTCACCCGGGGGAACTTCCGATGGCCGATCCGTAATCTCACTACTGGGAAATTCGATATCTTGAAATCCGTGGCATCGGTGTGATTCATGCATACACCGACACTGACCACCGAGTGGTGGTTTGGAAGCACAATTGACCAGCGGTTCCCTTCAACACGAATCATGAGGAAACTACCGATTTCCTCTTCTAAAAAAAACCTCTTTTAGAACTACATCCCAAAGGCTTAATAAATAATAATATAATGTAATGTTAGATGCAAAATAATCATTAAAATTTTAATCTAATGGGATACTTGTAATTAATTGAAGGTGACATTGCCATTATCCGATTATTACATAATATATATTAAACAATCTTGAAATCCAACAATTAATTTGTTAGTTTTAAGTTTTAAATAGTTATTTTAACATTAGTAACTCTTCTTCTCTCTATATTCCAATTATCAATTGGTTCATTAACTTTAAAATTAATAAGGTCAAATTATAATTTTTACAGCAATACAGAAGACGCACAGACATTTATTAGTCTATCTATGACCCTTGATTCCCACGACCACAGTTTTTCTATTTTCATTACGACAGCTTAATTTTCAATTCCTAGTTATGACTTCAAAAATAGTATAAATACTAGTAATAATCCCTATGCAAAGCACTTCGCCTCTCTTCGCCGTATCAGTTCAGTCCCAAAGACAGCTCTGAGAAGCAGCTCTCAATACGCGAGGCTAGTTGTGACATGGGGACAAAGCCTGAAAGCAGAAGACACTAGAGATGTACTAAACGATTACTTTGCCGTACCGGTTACAACGGATACGAGTACAGCTTGGTACCGAGTACCGAGTAGCGACTACTTTGTAATCGCGATTACTTGTGCGACGACTCCTATCGAGTTCTGGTACTTCCTACACTAACGACTCCTGATTACAATTAAACAACACGAATATTTATACTTTTTAATGGCACTACTGAGTAAATTGCATAGCAAGGAGTACATAATTTATCTATTATTTATTTTTTTTGATTTATTTGGACTTTACCTATCGCTTCTAGTGTTTAAAACTACACTACACTATTAAAAGTACACTATTTGTAACAGGAGGAGTTTCCTTACCTCCCGAAACGTAGTGTAGTTTTAAACACTAGAAGCGATAGGTAAAGTCCAAATAAATCAAAAAATAAATCCAAATCCATCGCTATTATGAGTTTCAAAAATACAGAGTACATAATATTTCTACTCAGTCCTAACAATCAGCATTTAAATAAACATTTCAGACATAGTATTATCTCTCCTTTACAACAATGCTAAAATATTAAAACAAATATGTAATCATGACAGAATTAAATTTAAGTTTATAATCAGGTATCTAAAAGTAATGATTCATCATATTACTGAACTTATTGAATGGTGAACAAAACATATGGGTTTTCAATTAATGCTACTTACAGAACGTAACAGCCCGCTAAGCAAAATCCCAATTTAATTTGTAATAATTCGCCACTGCCACTCTGATTACTTTACACCGTATTTGTAACGATTTAGTAGTCTCACTTTCCTACGTTATGGGTCGTTTGTATACTTCGGCTTGATTACAAGTACCACGAATAATAGAACAATTCTAGTACCTGTGAGAAGTATCCCGTCCCGACCGAACACGACTACTGAAAGTAGCCGCGATTACTTTGTATCTGGTACTCGACAACTACAGTATCCGGATACTTTTTGTGAGGCTAGTAACAAGTACAAAGTAGCGATTACAGATACTTGGACCCACCTCTAGAAGACACCCTCATTGTCGCGACACGTCATCCTGTCAGATTCGAGAGACTCTTGTGCCCACTAAAACACATCTTTATCGTGGCAAACCCCGCCAAGACGGGTCTAGCGGCATGGGGGCGGTAATGAGATGCACACAACCGGGCCAGCTGGTCGCGCCGCGGCCAATCTCCCCGCTCGCACCGTCGCACAGTGTGATGTGTTCACGATCTGGGGGGGCTAAAATCAAATATGTTTAGTTTTAGCGAATTTCCCCTATAGGGAAGAAGCTATTACCGTAGGTCTCATGGTAAGACTTGAGCCCGAGACCATGAAAACGTTTTTTAGGTCCCCAGATGACAAAAACACTATTCGTTCAAATTTATATATATGTATGTGTCCGTGAATGCCATAACTTGAGTAAAAAACGTCCGATTTCGATGAAATTTGGCTCAAATGTGTAAAATGACATTCATGACTTTAAGTTCGAAAACCAGAAAAATCGGGCTATGGGAGGGGGGGTTTATGGGGTTTTAAATTTTCCAAAAATCGTTTTTTGCATTTTTCACCCTACAATATTTTAAAAACTTAATTTTGATTATGACCATGTTATAGAGCTTAAAAAAAAAATAATATGGTATTTTGAATTATTAAGCTAGGTTAAGTGGTTGCGGAGAAAATCCAAAAAAATCTACTCATAAAATCACCCGTGTTAATCTTATGGGGAAAGGGTATTTCCTTAGTTTATTTTAATGTAAACTTCACATTTGCTTTTACCAATCAACTCAGTTCCACAAAACAATCATTTTGGTGTTTAAATTGTGATTCTGCGTCCAACCGTTGCTGAGATATTCAAGGTGCTAAACACAGCACGTTGTCCAATGTTATCCTTATGGAGAATAAATAAAATTTGGTATCTCGATTATTTATAAATGTATGTTGATGAAACTTGGTATGTGGCTTCACGTAGTACTGATATATTGATATTTGCACAACAAACTGATTTTTTGTTGATTATTCCCGTAGCAGCAAACCTGCGTACTCAGCCCCCATGTTATTCTTATGGAGAATAACTAAAATGTTATATAGCGCTTATTTATGATTGAATATTGATTAAACTTGGTATGTGGCTTCTCCTAGTTAAATTATATTAGCACAAAGAACAACCGTTTGTGTTCCTTGTTTCAGCAAACCTGCCTACTCAGCTCCCGCGTTATTCTTATAGAGAATAAACAAAATGTTATATAGTGCCTACCTATGATTGAATATTGATGAAACTTGGTATGTGGCTTCTCCTAGTTAAATTATATTAGCACAAAGATCAACTGTTTGTGTTCCTTGTTTCAGCAAACCTGCCCCTATGGAGAATAAATAAAATTTGGTATCTCGATTATTTATAAATGTATGTTGATGAAACTTGGTATGTGGCTTCACGTAGTACTGATATATTGATATTTGCACAACAAACTGATTTTTTGTTGATTATTCCCGTAGCAGCAAACCTGCGTACTCAGCCCCCATGTTATTCTTATGGAGAATAACTAAAATGTTATATAGCGCTTATTTATGATTGAATATTGATTAAACTTGGTATGTGGCTTCTCCTAGTTAAATTATATTAGCACAAAGAACAACCGTTTGTGTTCCTTGTTTCAGCAAACCTGCCTACTCAGCTCCCGCGTTATTCTTATAGAGAATAAACAAAATGTTATATAGTGCCTACCTATGATTGAATGTTGATGAAACTTGGTATGTGGCTTCTCCTAGTTAAATTATATTAGCATAAAGATCAACTGTTTGTGTTCCTTGTTTCAGCAAACCTTCCCTTATGGAGAATAAATAAAATTTGGTATCTCGATTATTTATAAATGTATGTTGATGAAACTTGGTATGTGGCTTCACGTAGTACTGATATATTGATATTTGCACAACAAACTGATTTTTTGTTGATTATTCCCGTAGCAGCAAACCTGCGTACTCAGCCCCCATGTTATTCTTATGGAGAATAACTAAAATGTTATATAGCGCTTATTTATGATTGAATATTGATTAAACTTGGTATGTGGCTTCTCCTAGTTAAATTATATTAGCACAAAGAACAACCGTTTGTGTTCCTTGTTTCAGCAAACCTGCCTACTCAGCTCCCGCGTTATTCTTATAGAGAATAAACAAAATGTTATATAGTGCCTACCTATGATTGAATATTGATGAAACTTGGTATGTGGCTTCTCCTAGTTAAATTATATTAGCACAAAGATCAACTGTTTGTGTTCCTTGTTTCAGCAAACCTGCCCTTATGGAGAATAAATAAAATTTGGTATCTCGATTATTTATAAATGTATGTTGATGAAACTTGGTATGTGGCTTCACGTAGTACTGATATATTGATATTTGCACAACAAACTGATTTTTTGTTGATTATTCCCGTAGCAGCAAACCTGCGTACTCAGCCCCCATGTTATTCTTATGGAGAATAACTAAAATGTTATATAGCGCCTATTTATGATTGAATATTGATTAAACTTGGTATGTGGCTTCTCCTAGTTAAATTATATTAGCACAAAGAACAACCGTTTGTGTTCCTTGTTTCAGCAAACCTGCCTACTCAGCTCCCGCGTTATTCTTATAGAGAATAAACAAAATGTTATATAGTGCCTACCTATGATTGAATATTGATGAAACTTGGTATGTGGCTTCTCCTAGTTAAATTATATTAGCATAAAGATCAACTGTTTGTGTTCCTTGTTTCAGCAAACCTGCCCTTATGGAGAATAAATAAAATTTGGTATCTCGATTATTTATAAATGTATGTTGATGAAACTTGGTATGTGGCTTCACGTAGTACTGATATATTGATATTTGCACAACAAACTGATTTTTTGTTGATTATTCCCGTAGCAGCAAACCTGCGTACTCAGCCCCCATGTTATTCTTATGGAGAATAACTAAAATGTTATATAGCGCCTATTTATGATTGAATATTGATTAAACTTGGTATGTGGCTTCTCCTAGTTAAATTATATTAGCACAAAGAACAACCGTTTGTGTTCCTTGTTTCAGCAAACCTGCCTACTCAGCTCCCGCGTTATTCTTATAGAGAATAAACAAAATGTTATATAGTGCCTACCTATGATTGAATGTTGATGAAACTTGGTATGTGGCTTCTCCTAGTTAAATTATATTAGCATAAAGATCAACTGTTTGTGTTCCTTGTTTCAGCAAACCTGCCTACTCAGCTCCCGTGTTATTCTTATAGAGAATAAATAAAATGTTATATAGTGCCTACCTATGATTGAATATTGATGAAACTTGGTATGTGGCTTCGCCTAGTTAAATTCTATTTATATTTGCATCAAAACCAATTGTTTGTTTCTTTATTTCAGCAAACCTGCGTACTCATCACCAATGCTATTCTTATGGAGAATAATTAAAATATCACTTATATATGAATATATTTTTATGAAACTTGGTATGCGGCTTTATATGGTATTAAGACATATATTATGCATCGGAAATTCGCTGAGTACGCGGGTTTGCTGTGACGGGGGTATCTATATATGTAATATGCTAAGGCACTTTATATAAACATAATTCTTCCATTATTTTTTAACTTATTTTGATGATTGAGGAGTTAAAAATATGTCCTCGATCCATATTTGTGTAAAGTGGATTTCATTACTTGTAAGTTCCATTGCGTAGAACTGGCCGCCTCAAAGGATAACGTGGCCTAAGTTTTAATTCATTTCTTAAATTGCTGTGCAGTAAAACTCAGTTTTTGGCGAATTTCCCCTATAGGGAAGAAGCTATTACCGTGGGTCTCATGGTAAGACTTGAGCCCGAGACCATGAAAACGTTTTTTAGGTCCCCCGGGGCCTGTTTCATAAAAGTTACTAGACTAGTATTACTAGTCCACAGACTAGTATTATCAGTGAATTTTACAAGTGTACGTTTCATAAACTTACAAGAGTAGAATAATAGTTACCAGTGTAGGGACTAATATTACTAGTAGTATTTACCAGTGTAGAATATATTCTGTTTCACAAACCTCTACACTTGTATTTTAGACTAGTAAATACCAGTGAATTTCTACCAACCTCTCTACATAAGTATTAGTTAGCTAACTACTATTTTTAGTAAGAAAATTGCTGAAAAAATAGTTTTTTAATTATTTTTTAGGTTTGTAAAGACATACATTCATATTACTTCTGCTTAA
The DNA here is from genome assembly GCA_963675035.1 of Allygus modestus. Taxonomy (NCBI): domain Eukaryota; kingdom Metazoa; phylum Arthropoda; class Insecta; order Hemiptera; family Cicadellidae; genus Allygus; species Allygus modestus. The sequence goes on from OY776111.1 coordinate 228,060,034, forward strand.
TAAAGAGGGTTTAAATTAAATTAGCAATAACTTTGAAATACTAATAATTATTTATTTTATATAGTTGATATGAAGTGATATTACTCATAATTGTTTCATTATTTAAAATAAATACGCAACTTTAAAACCAACAATGCATAACTAGAAAAGGATGTAATTAAACAATACTTATGAAGTATATTGAGATTGAAATTGAATCATACCAACATACGGTATTATCAGTTTCGCTACAAGGGGCATCTTACTAACTTAACATTCATAATTAATTCCCCGTAGTTAAGTCCCCCAACCCCCCCCCACATCAGAATATGAAGGACCGGACGTGGCGGCAAGGTGGAGGTATAGAAAAAACTCCCCTTCGTCTCTCTCTCCCCCTCACTCCACCTGCCCAAAAATGGCTGCCGAGCACGGCAGCGAATCAGGTTGGCACTGGCGAATTTAATTATTTCGGTCTGACGAATCACAAAACAGCGGTTCCCACGAGACTGGATGTATGAACGGCCGGGACTATATTCCAGTATTCGCCCTACTCTCAGTGCCGGTTAATTAGACAGTGATTGCCCCACTGTACAAACCTCTGCCTATTCATTACTTGGGTATTTAGCTAAGGTGACAATAACAATGTAACAATAAAAATATGAATTTTATGGGCACTATATACAAACAATGCTATGAGGTTTTACAAAAACCACTACGATGAGTTCACCTCGCCAAGCCCAATGTGAAGGGCACGCGAAGGGCGGGGGAATGTTTGAACTTGTTCCGCACTTCCGACGAAGCTGGGCGTGATAAGAGTGATAACAAACGGCTGATTGATAAGCCTCAACACGCCTCTCCATGGCTGTAGCATTGGCTGTCACCCTATCTTTAATTAGTATACGGGCAGATAACTTTCACTGCAGACCCGCTTCTGGCTCTGGGAGCCGAACATATTAAAACAATGCAACCGTTCAACCGAAAGCACTTCTGGCCAGTTGTGTTTGACAAACCCTATTTTTAATTTAAATTGTTTAAAATTGTGGACCTTTATCAACCCCAGGCTCCCCCTCTACTATATATCATATTCCAAACTTTGGGTACCAGTATGGAAAATTACTCAAAACTTGAAGAAGATAAAAACTAATAAATACACGATTGTGTATAACGTTCTAAAGTTTCTCTATACATTTTTTACGAGGGATATATTAGTGGTTAGGCTTTAAGATTACAACAAATGGTAGAGCTGCTACGATTTTATAAATACACAGTTTTTCGCAGACTACTGGAAGTGAAGTAACTTTAATGTATCTTAATGATAGGACGGAACGGGGCAGGCTATTTAGCATTTGAAGACCAACACGAGTATTTTGTATGGGGAGGGATATTCCACTGAGATACGCAACCCATTATTTACGTTTCATATGGACCTTCTCCTAACCTTACTAGGTGTACGCTCATTCTTCCCGTAAGAGGATGAACGAAGACTGAATTTTTAAAGATATGTAGGCAGGTACTGGATTGGTAACACTCTTCTATTATCCGTTTAAACTCCACAACAGCAAGAACAGATAATTAATAAACCAAACATTTTACTAATGGAATGGTAACACCATTCCCTTATCCGTTATAACTCCACAACGGCAAGAACAGATAATTTAGGACTAATGTAAATAAAAAATACTACTGACTACTGGAGTGGTAACACCCTTCTCATATCCGTTTTAACACTACAGTACCTGGGGGCCGAGCTTTGCTCGGGGGAAGGCCAGTCAGTTTGTTTAGATGACTTGGAGCATATTTCACCACCTCCCCCTACTGATAATCAGATTTGTATAACTCATTTGCCCCTTTTCTACATTTTTAAGGTCCTCCCAGTTGTTATTTAAAGCTCAAAGCCCCTTTGATTTATTTTACTACTTTATATATGTAATCTTCACTCAAATCTTTTAATCTCTGTTCTCAGGAAACCACGTGTTAATAATCATAAAAAACATGAGTATTACTTTGACAGTTCCCTGGTTGATTATGAACAGCTGTTAAAATTCTTTTGTGTTGATTTAAAACTCCTTAAGCCCAATGTTAATTTTTTTAACTTTTCATTTTAGTTTTTTTACATTATTTGATTTTTCCCGGGAATGAGGCCTGTCTAGAACTTATTTTTATCCCAGAAATTAGTTATTTTGAACGTTTGGGGGAAATCGTTGGAGCCGTTTTTGAGATCAGTGTCGCAAGCAAGCAAGCAAACATACAAGCAAACCTTACTCATATTAGAGTATATGATACCCGGGGGCCAAGCTTTGCTCGGGGGAAGGCCAGTCAGTTTGTTTAGATGACTTGGAGCATATTTCACCACCCCCCCCCTACTGATAATCAGAATTGTATAACTCATTTGCCTCTGTTCTACATTTTTACGGTCACTCCAGTTGTTATTTATATCCCTTTGATTTATTTTACTACTCTATATGTAATCTTCTCTCAAATCTTTTAATCTCTGCTCTCAGGAAACCACATGTTAATAATCATAAACAACATGAGTTCCATGTGGTTCCATAAAATCAGATAATAAAACCTTTGAATGAAGATTACATGTAGAGTGGTCATATCCAGAATGACTCAAAGGTACATTATAATAACAACTGTTGTGACCTCAAAAATGCTCGTTAGTTACATGCTCGTTAGGTACATGGTGAAAAACTACTCCAAGTCATAAACAAGATTGACCTTTCCCTAGCAAAGCTCAGTCCCAGGTAGTACTTAAACTATATGAGTATAACTTTAAGAGTTCGCTGAAAGATTTTGAACAGCTGTTATGACTCTTTTGCTTTTATTTTAATCTACAAAAGCCCAATGTGATTTTTTTAATTTTCCATAGTGGCGATTGTAAATAGCTTCCTCAACGGTTGACATGTTGGGTTTGTAACTTGAATTATACAAATGGGAGAACTACTCCAGAAGACAAGTAATTTAAAATAATTAATTAAATTATAATTGAATTATTTAGAGATATATAGATCTATAGCGGATCTTATATATCCTGCAATTTATAAAAAAATAAAAGAAGCTATTACCGTAGGTCTCATGGTAAGACTTAAGCCCTAAACCATGATAACTTTTTGTTTTGGGGTCCCCAGATGCCAAAAACACTATTCGTTCAAATTTTTATATATGTATTTATATGTGTCCGTAAGCACGATAACTCTCGTAAAAAGGGTCCAATCTTAATGAAATTTGGTACAAATGTGTAAAGTACCATTTATTTGAACGAGTTCGAAAACCAGACCAATAGCACCATCCAGAGGGGGATTTTTGGGGGGTTTTGTACCCCAAAAATGGGTTTTTTGGGGTTTTCACATGTAATTTTAATTTAAATCAAATTTTAATTTATACCATTGAATTCAGCATAAAAAAACAAACAATTTGGTATCTTGATCATTGCTCTACGTCAATTAGTTACCGAGATATTGAAAGTGCTAAACACAGTACGTTGTCTAATGTTATTCTTATGGAGAAAAAGAAAAAATGTATATCTCGCTTATTTTTGAACATAAACTGACGAAATTTGGTATATGGCTTAATCTGGTTGTGGTTTATTGTTGTTTCCACAAAAAAAATTTTCACCTATGGTTCCCGCAGCAGCAAACCTAGGTACTCAGTCCCTATGTTACTCTTATGGAGAATAATTAAAATGTTATATATCTCAAAAGCACTGGTAATGTTATTAACAATAAGTTCAATGTAAAATGATTTAATGCATTATTACTTTTAATAGTACATTTTATATAAGCCAAATTGAATTGGAACGACTCTTTTGAATAGTACAGTATTATCATATGTCATGATTAGTTTATACTATCATCGTCTGTATTTCATATTTAAAAGCTGTAAAATAGTTGTGATTATAGATCAGTTTAATTTATTTTTAACTAACACTTAATATATTCTATGAAAAACCAACTTAACGATTTTACAGTGTTCAACGTTCAGCCCCATTTTTTAGAGGATAACAAAAAATTAATACTATGACGTAACGGACCCTCCAGCCTTATTACTTACTAAGACTGATTCTTTAGCCACGACACTTCTAAATATTGACATTTCTAGTCTACATTCATACAATCATTCGTATCACAATCATTCAGTCTTGCATACGTTGCTGGCTTACCGAGTTTTCTTGAACCTTTAAAATATTGGCAAAAATTAAATTAAAACTCTATATTTTATAATAATTAAATTAATGTATCAAATGTAATTACGGTACAGTACACAGAACTCCTTTGTAATAAATGTTAATAGGTTCAACACAATTTGCTGGTTGTTATTATACTACCTTGACTTAAAGAATGTATTAAGTTAACTCTCAGAGTATTAACTCTGTGAAAATGTGTAACAAGGCCTTAACAAAATTAAAATAACTCACCCTATTTAACCGCAGCGAGGCCAATTTGATGTTCTTGGCGCAATCTTCACCACGGCGCCGACGATGGTGTGGTATTATCTAACTGTGAGAACTGGCCAAATTGTGGGGCCCCTTTTAACCCACTGGAAACTGGAAACGGGTTTACAAGCCCCCCCCCCACTCACACGGGCCGGGCAGCCGACTCACAGCGGCCGACGACAGACAAAATATGATTATATAATACTGTACTCTAAAACTAATCACCCGACGGCGATTTTGCTTGGCGTTTGGCGGTCACATTGGGTCACATTAGGCGCATTTCTGAGAATGGTTAGAGTGGATTACATAATAGATTCCTTCCACCACCACGGCTGGCCTCGCACCTGCTGGTTTAAAATTGGCGTTAGAGTGACTCGAGTAATTTTAAAATATTGATACCATTTTGGTGGGGGCTTTGTACCCAAAAATGGGGTTTTTGAACCCTTTACATATAATTTTTAAAATAGTAAAATTTTAGTTTTCACCATTACATTCAGCTTAAAACACACAATTTGGTGTATTGATCATTCCTCTACGTCAATTGGTTACCGAGATATTGAAAGTGCTAAACACAGTACGTTGTCCAATGTTATTCTTATGGAGAATAAGAACAAAATTATATCTCGCTTCTTTATGAACGTATACTGACGAAACTTGGTATACGGCCTTATCTGGTCTATTGATATTTGCTCAAAAAAGATTTTTGCCAAAGGCTCCCGTATCAGCAAACCCACATACTCAGCCCCCACTGTCTTCTTATGGAGAACAATTAAAATGCTATGTCTCACTTATTTATGAATATAAATTAACCCTAGCCGTGGCCAATGGTCGCCCGGCGACCATTTCAATCTTACCCTTAAAATGGCCATGGTCGCCGGGCAACTATTAAGGTCCAAGAATTTTCCAATGCTAAAAAGTAATTTATAATTAACTCGAAAGTGGACAAGTTATATACCATTTGAAAGATGACATTCTGAACTTTCATTTTATTATATAAATGAACCATATAGCAGTTGTATAAGAACGTAACGACTATATAAAGTGAATGGTTTTTTTAGTGCAAATCAATACCTACAACTGACTCGTAGAAATTCGTCAAACATGGCCTGGGACAAAATAACAGAACTGGGGTAAATTTCGTCTTATGGAGTTGCGGTTGGTACCACTGGACAGCAGAAGAGTGGCTGTACATTATCGTATTAATTATTTGAACGATACATTGATAACAAAGAGCATATGATTTTTATAAAACAGGAGTTTTTGCCAAAACTGACAAATGGCCAATGGTCGCCCGGCGACCATTATGAAACGCTGTAAATATATATATAGGAAGTTTTATAACTAGTCAATAGTTGTGTCAAATTGTAGCAGAAGAAACGTAGAATAATTTTGTTTTGACAAATGGCATCACTGGTCACTATTACTACTTTGAGCAACGCAAGTAAATATCAGTTAGGCAGGTGTTTGGCCGATTCTTGCTGTTGTCAGATGAACCTCAAGTATAACCTACATCTTTGTAAGTGAATTTTTATCCGCGATTATTTCAGAAATTGTTCTAAATTCGGAGTTTATAGTGACAGTGTAGTGGTTGTGTATAACAGTAATCTTTATGCATAAATATTACTGGAAAGGGATAAATTAGTCAATTGGTGAAGTGAAAGTGAGTCTAATGTTTTTGAGTGTTTTAGCATAATGTTAGACGATTGTTAGGCCTATCATTCATAGTATCGCGTGTATATTTGTTTATATACATAAGACAGGTAAATAAAAATGTTTTTCCCATGTGTTATACATTACTGTGTAGGGAATTGAATTTACTACAACATGTTTATTATATTTTTGGCCTAAGAAAATCTGTTCAAGATTTTTGTACTTCAGTTTCTCGAAATGTTTTTACGTAAATGCTAATTTTCTAGTTATTTGTATAGTAAACGGGTAATAATAATTTTTTTACTCCCCACAATATTACATATTTGTTTTCCTTAGTTCATAACCTACAAAAATATATGTACAATATTATTATAAAAAATTACCTTACATGAGTTATCTCCGATTCACTAATTATTCGTCTTACTCGACCAAAGTTGCGATTTTTCGTATTTTATTACATAACACATGTACAATAAAATATTTTCCCCATGTGTTATACATTTCTATGTAGGGAATTGAATTTACTACAACATGTTTAAAATATATTTGGCCTAAAATAATATGTACAATATTTTTGTACTTCAATGTGTCGGAAATTGTTTTTACGTAAATGCTAATTTCCTAGTTATTCGTATAATAAATGGGTAGTAATAATTTTTTACTCCCCACAATATTACATATTTGTTTTCCTTAGTTCATAACCTAAAAAAATGTATGTACAATATTATTATAAATAATTACCTTACATGAGTTATCTCCGATTCACTAATTATTCGTCTTACTCGACAAAAGTTGCGATTTTTCGTATTTTATTACATAACACATGTACAAAAAAATATTTTCCCCATGTGTTATACATTTCTATGTAGGGAATTGAATGTACTACAACATTATTATAATATATTTGGCCTAAGAAAATCTGTTCAAGATTTTTGTACTTCAGTGTGTCGGAAATTTTTGGTACGTAAATGCTAATATTCTAGTTATTTGTATAGTAAACGGGTAATAATAATTTTTTTACTCACCACAATATTACATATTTGTTTTCCTTAGTTCATAACCTAAAGAAATGTATGTACAATATTATTATAAATAATTACCTTACACGAGTTATCTCCGATTCACTAATTATTCGTCTTACTCGACAAAAGTTGCGGTTTTTCGTATTTTATTACATAACACACGTACAAAAAAATATTTTCCCCATGTATTATACATTTCTATGTAGGGAATTGAATTTACTTCAAAATGTATATAATGGTTTTTACCTAAAAAATCTAACGTACAAATTACAAAACTTTACTTTTGAAATTTCAATCGATGATTTTAGAATTTTTTATTTATTTTTATTTTATAAAAAAATACATTTCCAGATTCATTTGTTTTGTATATATTCAGATTCCCCCGGTCTTTCTGAATAAAATGAGTACACATATTGATAGGTTTACCTCAAAATTGTAATTTATACATATTTTTAAAAAAAGGTCTGCAAAATCGCCAAATCTGCTTGGCCATTTCCCACTTAAACATTAGGCCACTGCTAGGGTTAATAAAACCTCTTATGTGGCTTCACCCAGTTGGGTTGTGTTGATATTTGCATAGAAACAAATTGGTTATGTTCCTTGTTTCAGCAAACCTGCGTACTCAGCCCCATGTTATTCTTATGGAGATTAATCAAAATGGAATATATCGCTTATTTATGAATGTAATTGAAGAAACTAGGTATGTGGCTTCACCTAGTTGAGTTATGTTGATATTTGCATAGAAACAAATTGGTTATGTTCCTTGTTGTAGCAATTCTATGTACTCATTCCCAATGTTATTTTTATGGAGGATAATTAAAATTGCATATATCGCTTATTTATGAATATATTTTAATGGTCTCTGCGATACACCTACACAGCCCGCTGTTCATTGAATTTGGATTCCCGTAAAAGTTAACGCAAGTAACAACATATTTATTAATTAGCGTTTCTATTTTAATTATTCGTTATTTTTAATTTTCATTACTATCGCGGTGGACAACTGTGTTTTTGTTGCGGACGGGAAATACAGATACCCGACGTATTTTGTAGATGGCCGGCGTACTGTGTTTGCTCAAATTTTATTTTCTTTAATAACGCGGTAAATATTGGCGCTAGAATAATGAGGGGGCTTAAAATTTTCGTCTTAAAGCTATGCCCCTAGGTCCGAAAGCCAGCCAGATCGCTCTATCGTGTCCCCTGCTTCAGCAAACCCGCGTACTCGGCCCCATGTTATTCTTATGGAGAATAATTAACGCGTTATCTCCTTTAATTATGAACATAAATTAATAGAACTTGGTACGTGGCTTTACCTAGTTGTTATGTTGATATTAGGTATAAACCCCCATTTTTTGTATTCCTTATTTCAGCAAACCCCGCATACTCAGCCGCCGTGTTATTCTTATGGAGAATAATTAAAATGTCATATTTTGTTTATGAATGTATATTGATGAAACTTGGTAGTAGCTACCAAGTATTGATGAAACTACTAGCGAATTTTCCCTATAGGGAAGAAGCTATTACCGTAGTCGGCATGGTAAGACCCGGGACCATGATAACTTTTCGTTTTGAGGTCCCCAGACCCCAAAAACACCAGTCGTTCGAAACTGTGTGTATAATATATATATGTGTGTCCGTGAGCACGATAACTCTCGTGAAAATGATCCGAGTTTTATGAAATTTGGTATAAACGTGTAAAGCAACATTTATGATTTTAAGTTCGAAAACCAGCCAGATCGCTCTATCCAAAGGGGTATTTTGGGGGGGTTTTGTACCCCAACAATGGGTATTTTGAATTTTTGACATATCATTTTTGAAGTAGTCAAGTATTAGTTTTCCCCATTCGATTCAGCTTAAAAAACACACAATTTGGTATTTCGATCATTCCTCTACGTCAATTGGTTACCGAGATATTTAAAGTGCTAAACACCGTACTTGTCTAATGTTATTCTTATGGAGGAAAAGAAAAATTTTATATCTCGCTTATTTATGAACGTATACTGACGAAACTTGGTATACGACTTCATCTGGTTGTGGACCATTGATATTTGCTCAAAAAAACAATTTTTTACCAATGGCTCCCGTAGCAGCAAACCTGCGTACTCAGCCCATTCTTATGGAGAATAATTAAATGCTATGTCTCCCTTAATTATGAACATAAATGAATAAAAACTGGTATACGACTTTACCTAGTTAATTTCTATTGATATTAGCATAGAAATCCATTTTTTCTATTCCTTGTTGCAGCAAACCTGCGTACTCAGCCCCATGTTATTCTTATGGAGAATAATTAAATGCTATGTCTCCCTTAATTATGAACATAAATGAATAAAAACTGGTATACGACTTTACCTAGTTAAGTTCTATTGATATTAGCATAGAAATCCATTTTTTCTATTCCTTGTTGCAGCAAACCTGCGTACTCAGCCCATTCTTATGGAGAATAATTAAATGCTATGTCTCCCTTAATTATGAACATAAATGAATAAAAACTGGTATACGACTTTACCTAGTTAAGTTCTATTGATATTAGCATAGAAATCCATTTTTTCTATTCCTTGTTGCAGCAAACCTGCGTACTCAGCCCATTCTTATGGAGAATAATTAAATGCTATGTCTCCCTTAATTATGAACATAAATGAATAAAAACTGGTATGCAGCAAACCTGCGTACTCAGCCCCATGTTATTCTTATGGAGGACAAGTAACGTGTTATCTCCCTTAATTATGAAAATAAAGCAATGAAATTTGGTATGTGGCTTTGCCTAGTTGTTATATTGATATTTGTATAAAACCCCAATTTTTGTGTCCCTTCCTTCAGCAAACCCGCATAATCGGTCGCCATGTTATTCTAATGGAGAATAATTAAAATGTCATATTTTGTTTATGAATGTATATTGATGAAACTTGGTATGTGGCTTTATTTGGTATTAAGATACATTTATATGCATTGGAAATTCGCTGAGTACGCAGGTTTGCTGCTGTATACTGTATTCGATTTTATTTAAACCCCGGTATAGTATAAATGTATAATGATACTGTATTACAAACTTAAGAAAACTAAGCAAATTAGATAAATACTTAAATTTGAGAATTAATAACCAATTGTCCACGTTTTCAAAATATATAGTCTTGTAATACACGTACTGTATAGTAAATGGGGTGTCGAGTTTGTGGGACTACTGTATTTACTATTGCATTCACAGACACACACACACACATATATATATAAACCCCCAATATTATTTTGTAAAAATATACAATCTTGAACGAATAATATGTTTGACTCCAGGATCTCCAAACGAAGCGTCTGGTTGTTATAAAACCACTTTCAAACAAGTTTTAATGCCAAAGTGACCCGCAGGTTTCGCGAAACCCAACACAAACCAAACCCGCCACCTGCCACCTGCCGTCACCCGCGGGTTTCGCTTGGTGTTGAATCCAAGGTGGCCCACAAGTTAGAAATTCAACTGCTATCGGCCGTTTCAAAAACGTTGACCCCAAAAACATCATACAAACGGATACAAACGGATACAAACGGATACAAACGGATACAAACGGATACAATAAGGGGTTCACAGCCCATATAAAACCAGTTATAAAACTATTTTATACACATTAAAATATATAGATTATCACCCCATTTATGTTATATTGGCAAATATAAATGAACAATGAGTGTATACACGTTAGAATAATGTGAACTGTCCATTATCCTCCACAATATCTAGTGAACAGAGTTTGTTCATTATATAATCCTCACACAAAAATTCACACAATATTGGAATACTAAGTTAGGGTCAAATATACATACAATAAAATCATACCCCCACACTACCTTTCTCTTTCTAGTGATGTACACGTCTATTTACTCCTCTCCACATAGACACAACGCTCCTACAAAAGCACCTACGCAATCTGTCACACATTTCCACGTTCCGCATAGGCAGCGAGGCCAATTTGATGTTCTTGGCGCAATCTTCACCACGGCGCCGACGATGGTGTGGTATTATCTAACTGTGAGAACTGGCCAAATTGTGGGGCCCCTTTTAACCCACTGGAAACTGGAAACGGGTTTACAAGCCCCCCCCCCACTCACACGGGCCGGGCAGCCGACTCACAGCGGCCGACGACAGACAAAATATGATTATATAATACTGTACTCTAAAACTAATCACCCGACGGCGATTTTGCTTGGCGTTTGGCGGTCACATTGGGTCACATTAGGCGCATTTCTGAGAATGGTTAGAGTGGATTACATAATAGATTCCTTCCACCACCACGGCTGGCCTCGCACCTGCTGGTTTAAAATTGGCGTTAGAGTGACTCGAGTAATTTTAAAATATTGATACCATTTTGGTGGGGGCTTTGTACCCAAAAATGGGGTTTTTGAACCCTTTACATATAATTTTTAAAATAGTAAAATTTTAGTTTTCACCATTACATTCAGCTTAAAACACACAATTTGGTGTATTGATCATTCCTCTACGTCAATTGGTTACCGAGATATTGAAAGTGCTAAACACAGTACGTTGTCCAATGTTATTCTTATGGAGAATAAGAACAAAATTATATCTCGCTTCTTTATGAACGTATACTGACGAAACTTGGTATACGGCCTTATCTGGTCTATTGATATTTGCTCAAAAAAGATTTTTGCCAAAGGCTCCCGTATCAGCAAACCCACATACTCAGCCCCCACTGTCTTCTTATGGAGAACAATTAAAATGCTATGTCTCACTTATTTATGAATATAAATTAACCCTAGCCGTGGCCAATGGTCGCCCGGCGACCATTTCAATCTTACCCTTAAAATGGCCATGGTCGCCGGGCAACTATTAAGGTCCAAGAATTTTCCAATGCTAAAAAGTAATTTATAATTAACTCGAAAGTGGACAAGTTATATACCATTTGAAAGATGACATTCTGAACTTTCATTTTATTATATAAATGAACCATATAGCAGTTGTATAAGAACGTAACGACTATATAAAGTGAATGGTTTTTTTAGTGCAAATCAATACCTACAACTGACTCGTAGAAATTCGTCAAACATGGCCTGGGACAAAATAACAGAACTGGGGTAAATTTCGTCTTATGGAGTTGCGGTTGGTACCACTGGACAGCAGAAGAGTGGCTGTACATTATCGTATTAATTATTTGAACGATACATTGATAACAAAGAGCATATGATTTTTATAAAACAGGAGTTTTTGCCAAAACTGACAAATGGCCAATGGTCGCCCGGCGACCATTATGAAACGCTGTAAATATATATATAGGAAGTTTTATAACTAGTCAATAGTTGTGTCAAATTGTAGCAGAAGAAACGTAGAATAATTTTGTTTTGACAAATGGCATCACTGGTCACTATTACTACTTTGAGCAACGCAAGTAAATATCAGTTAGGCAGGTGTTTGGCCGATTCTTGCTGTTGTCAGATGAACCTCAAGTATAACCTACATCTTTGTAAGTGAATTTTTATCCGCGATTATTTCAGAAATTGTTCTAAATTCGGAGTTTATAGTGACAGTGTAGTGGTTGTGTATAACAGTAATCTTTATGCATAAATATTACTGGAAAGGGATAAATTAGTCAATTGGTGAAGTGAAAGTGAGTCTAATGTTTTTGAGTGTTTTAGCATAATGTTAGACGATTGTTAGGCCTATCATTCATAGTATCGCGTGTATATTTGTTTATATACATAAGACAGGTAAATAAAAATGTTTTTCCCATGTGTTATACATTACTGTGTAGGGAATTGAATTTACTACAACATGTTTATTATATTTTTGGCCTAAGAAAATCTGTTCAAGATTTTTGTACTTCAGTTTCTCGAAATGTTTTTACGTAAATGCTAATTTTCTAGTTATTTGTATAGTAAACGGGTAATAATAATTTTTTTACTCCCCACAATATTACATATTTGTTTTCCTTAGTTCATAACCTACAAAAATATATGTACAATATTATTATAAAAAATTACCTTACATGAGTTATCTCCGATTCACTAATTATTCGTCTTACTCGACCAAAGTTGCGATTTTTCGTATTTTATTACATAACACATGTACAATAAAATATTTTCCCCATGTGTTATACATTTCTATGTAGGGAATTGAATTTACTACAACATGTTTAAAATATATTTGGCCTAAAATAATATGTACAATATTTTTGTACTTCAATGTGTCGGAAATTGTTTTTACGTAAATGCTAATTTCCTAGTTATTCGTATAATAAATGGGTAGTAATAATTTTTTACTCCCCACAATATTACATATTTGTTTTCCTTAGTTCATAACCTAAAAAAATGTATGTACAATATTATTATAAATAATTACCTTACATGAGTTATCTCCGATTCACTAATTATTCGTCTTACTCGACAAAAGTTGCGATTTTTCGTATTTTATTACATAACACATGTACAAAAAAATATTTTCCCCATGTGTTATACATTTCTATGTAGGGAATTGAATGTACTACAACATTATTATAATATATTTGGCCTAAGAAAATCTGTTCAAGATTTTTGTACTTCAGTGTGTCGGAAATTTTTGGTACGTAAATGCTAATATTCTAGTTATTTGTATAGTAAACGGGTAATAATAATTTTTTTACTCACCACAATATTACATATTTGTTTTCCTTAGTTCATAACCTAAAGAAATGTATGTACAATATTATTATAAATAATTACCTTACACGAGTTATCTCCGATTCACTAATTATTCGTCTTACTCGACAAAAGTTGCGGTTTTTCGTATTTTATTACATAACACACGTACAAAAAAATATTTTCCCCATGTATTATACATTTCTATGTAGGGAATTGAATTTACTTCAAAATGTATATAATGGTTTTTACCTAAAAAATCTAACGTACAAATTACAAAACTTTACTTTTGAAATTTCAATCGATGATTTTAGAATCTTTTATTTATTTTTATTTTATAAAAAAAATACATTTCCAGATTCATTTGTTTTGTATATATTCAGATTTCCCCGGTCTTTCTGAATAAAATGAGTACACATATTGATAGGTTTACCTCAAAATTGTAATTTATACATATTTTTAAAAAAAGGTCTGCAAAATCGCCAAATCTGCTTGGCCATTTCCCACTTAAACATTAGGCCACTGCTAGGGTTAATAAAACCTCTTATGTGGCTTCACCCAGTTGGGTTGTGTTGATATTTGCATAGAAACAAATTGGTTATGTTCCTTGTTTCAGCAAACCTGCGTACTCAGCCCCATGTTATTCTTATGGAGATTAATCAAAATGGAATATATCGCTTATTTATGAATGTAATTGAAGAAACTAGGTATGTGGCTTCACCTAGTTGAGTTATGTTGATATTTGCATAGAAACAAATTGGTTATGTTCCTTGTTGTAGCAATTCTATGTACTCATTCCCAATGTTATTTTTATGGAGGATAATTAAAATTGCATATATCGCTTATTTATGAATATATTTTAATGGTCTCTGCGATACACCTACACAGCCCGCTGTTCATTGAATTTGGATTCCCGTAAAAGTTAACGCAAGTAACAACATATTTATTAATTAGCGTTTCTATTTTAATTATTCGTTATTTTTAATTTTCATTACTATCGCGGTGGACAACTGTGTTTTTGTTGCGGACGGGAAATACAGATACCCGACGTATTTTGTAGATGGCCGGCGTACTGTGTTTGCTCAACTTTTATTTTCTTTAATAACGCGGTAAATATTGGCGCTAGAATAATGAGGGGGCTTAAAATTTTCGTCTTAAAGCTATGCCCCTAGGTCCGAAAGCCAGCCAGATCGCTCTATCGTGTCCCCTGCTTCAGCAAACCCGCGTACTCGGCCCCATGTTATTCTTATGGAGAATAATTAACGCGTTATCTCCTTTAATTATGAACATAAATTAATAGAACTTGGTACGTGGCTTTACCTAGTTGTTATGTTGATATTAGGTATAAAACCCCATTTTTTGTATTCCTTATTTCAGCAAACCCCGCATACTCAGCCGCCGTGTTATTCTTATGGAGAATAATTAAAATGTCATATTTTGTTTATGAATGTATATTGATGAAACTTGGTAGTAGCTACCAAGTATTGATGAAACTACTAGCGAATTTTCCCTATAGGGAAGAAGCTATTACCGTAGTCGGCATGGTAAGACCCGGGACCATGATAACTTTTCGTTTTGAGGTCCCCAGACCCCAAAAACACCAGTCGTTCGAAACTGTGTGTATAATATATATATGTGTGTCCGTGAGCACGATAACTCTCGTGAAAATGATCCGAGTTTTATGAAATTTGGTATAAACGTGTAAAGCAACATTTATGATTTTAAGTTCGAAAACCAGCCAGATCGCTCTATCCAAAGGGGTATTTTGGGGGGGTTTTGTACCCCAACAATGGGTATTTTGAATTTTTGACATATCATTTTTGAAGTAGTCAAGTATTAGTTTTCCCCATTCGATTCAGCTTAAAAAACACACAATTTGGTATTTCGATCATTCCTCTACGTCAATTGGTTACCGAGATATTTAAAGTGCTAAACACCGTACTTGTCTAATGTTATTCTTATGGAGGAAAAGAAAAATTTTATATCTCGCTTATTTATGAACGTATACTGACGAAACTTGGTATACGACTTCATCTGGTTGTGGACCATTGATATTTGCTCAAAAAAACAATTTTTTACCAATGGCTCCCGTAGCAGCAAACCTGCGTACTCAGCCCATTCTTATGGAGAATAATTAAATGCTATGTCTCCCTTAATTATGAACATAAATGAATAAAAACTGGTATACGACTTTACCTAGTTAATTTCTATTGATATTAGCATAGAAATCCATTTTTTCTATTCCTTGTTGCAGCAAACCTGCGTACTCAGCCCCATGTTATTCTTATGGAGAATAATTAAATGCTATGTCTCCCTTAATTATGAACATAAATGAATAAAAACTGGTATACGACTTTACCTAGTTAAGTTCTATTGATATTAGCATAGAAATCCATTTTTTCTATTCCTTGTTGCAGCAAACCTGCGTACTCAGCCCATTCTTATGGAGAATAATTAAATGCTATGTCTCCCTTAATTATGAACATAAATGAATAAAAACTGGTATACGACTTTACCTAGTTAAGTTCTATTGATATTAGCATAGAAATCCATTTTTTCTATTCCTTGTTGCAGCAAACCTGCGTACTCAGCCCATTCTTATGGAGAATAATTAAATGCTATGTCTCCCTTAATTATGAACATAAATGAATAAAAACTGGTATGCAGCAAACCTGCGTACTCAGCCCCATGTTATTCTTATGGAGGACAAGTAACGTGTTATCTCCCTTAATTATGAAAATAAAGCAATGAAATTTGGTATGTGGCTTTGCCTAGTTGTTATATTGATATTTGTATAAAACCCCAATTTTTGTGTCCCTTCCTTCAGCAAACCCGCATAATCGGTCGCCATGTTATTCTAATGGAGAATAATTAAAATGTCATATTTTGTTTATGAATGTATATTGATGAAACTTGGTATGTGGCTTTATTTGGTATTAAGATACATTTATATGCATTGGAAATTCGCTGAGTACGCAGGTTTGCTGCTGTATACTGTATTCGATTTTATTTAAACCCCGGTATAGTATAAATGTATAATGATACTGTATTACAAACTTAAGAAAACTAAGCAAATTAGATAAATACTTAAATTTGAGAATTAATAACCAATTGTCCACGTTTTCAAAATATATAGTCTTGTAATACACGTACTGTATAGTAAATGGGGTGTCGAGTTTGTGGGACTACTGTATTTACTATTGCATTCACAGACACACACACACACATATATATATAAACCCCCAATATTATTTTGTAAAAATATACAATCTTGAACGAATAATATGTTTGACTCCAGGATCTCCAAACGAAGCGTCTGGTTGTTATAAAACCACTTTCAAACAAGTTTTAATGCCAAAGTGACCCGCAGGTTTCGCGAAACCCAACACAAACCAAACCCGCCACCTGCCACCTGCCGTCACCCGCGGGTTTCGCTTGGTGTTGAATCCAAGGTGGCCCACAAGTTAGAAATTCAACTGCTATCGGCCGTTTCAAAAACGTTGACCCCAAAAACATCATACAAACGGATACAAACGGATACAAACGGATACAAACGGATACAAACGGATACAAACGGATACAAACGGATACAAACGGATACAATAAGGGGTTCACAGCCCATATAAAACCAGTTATAAAACTATTTTATACACATTAAAATATATAGATTATCACCCCATTTATGTTATATTGGCAAATATAAATGAACAATGAGTGTATACACGTTAGAATAATGTGAACTGTCCATTATCCTCCACAATATCTAGTGAACAGAGTTTGTTCATTATATAATCCTCACACAAAAATTCACACAATATTGGAATACTAAGTTAGGGTCAAATATACATACAATAAAATCATACCCCCACACTACCTTTCTCTTTCTAGTGATGTACACGTCTATTTACTCCTCTCCACATAGACACAACGCTCCTACAAAAGCACCTACGCAATCTGTCACACATTTCCACGTTCCGCATAGTCTTCTCTTACAGGTAGGGGACACACTAACATTGATATATCCTCTTAAAATCACATTAACCCCTCATTACCCTCCATCGTCACATACCATATCAAAAAAAAAAAACCAACACATACTAACACACCATCACACACCTCTCCTCCTACCTTATCCAATCCTTATCCAAGTAACCTTGTCATATCCATATATCACCCTTAGCCAAGAGATTATTGATGTAATCTTACAATACCCCTATTCAAGTAAACCCCTACCCTTACCCCATCACTCTCACTAACACCCCCCCCCCACACTCACAGACTCACTCACACTGAATCGTTCAATCACCCATACAAGTACCAGTTCAATAAGAGACGAAATTTCACATACACATAAAATTTAACTAACATGTCAAATAACCATGAAACACTACACTTACATAACTACTGTTAGGTCCGGGGACCTTGCTGGCCAAGCTACATTTCCGTTTGTGGCTATTACTCTACCTGGGAAGGAGCCATTCAGAAAGTCGGCGGCTTCGTGAGCGTTGTGTGGCGGAGCTCCGTCTTGTTGGAACATAAGTTGCATTCTCACATTCAGCGGCAAATCACCAATAGCGGGCAACAAAACTTCCTCTAATAACTGAAGGTAGCGGGCTCCTGTAAGATTCCCATGGTAAAAATGGACAGCCAAGACACGATTACCCAATATGGCGCACCAGCAGTTTATGGAAAATCTAACTTGGTGATTACGCTCTCTTACAACCAGAGGGTTTTCTGTTGACCAGTAATGGTTGTTTTTACGGTTAAACATGCCATTATTCGAAAAGTTCGTCTCATCTGTCCAAATAATGTTATGTAAGAAACCAGGGTTTTTAGTACACTGTTCAGCTAGCCAAGCGCAAAACGTAAGCCTCCTTCCTTCATCTCCAGGCATTAAAGCTTGAACGGGCGTAAACTTGTAAGGGTGATAATTGTGCTTACGAAGTACTTTTTGTATTGATCCGAATGACAAGTGATACATACGTGCCACATTTCTGATTGAGTCCTTGGGGTGCACCTCAAAATATGCTAAAATATCTGCCTCGACATCTTCGGTCACAACTCTTGGTTGACACTGTCGTTTCTTAAGAAAAGACCCATTTAATCTAAGATTTCCAACCAGTCTTATGAACATCTTACGGTTGGGTGCTGCCCTATCCGGGTATTTTTCAGCGTACTGGTTTGCTGCCAAGGTACTGTTCTTTCCACATAGAAAATAAACTTCCAACATGTCCACTTTTTCAGTGTTAGCAAACTCCATATTTAAAACATAAAAAATGAAACAAAGAGCAGAATTCACTATAACTCAATTTATCAGAGAAACAACTACACAAAAATATTTCAAGTACACATGAACTACATTGAAACAAAAGTAATATTTTTTCTATTCAAAACTACAACAGACGCTGGTTAACAGTAATAATACCAGCAACAAAACAATTACTTGGTTAGACGAGGTAAAAGCAACTGTGAAAATTTGCAACAATGAAACAGCTGATTATTGCCTAGCAACACAATCATGTGTTACTGTTGTTCAATTGTAGCGAGCTGTACTTGGACTTACCCAATACACAGAGGTTGCGTTAGTGAAGTTTTTAAATAATTTAAGTACTTTTATTGTATAAAATAAAGTATTTGTGAAATTGCAACAGCTTTTTACTATCCATTGTACAATAATATTGCACTCTGAGTTAAATGTTATTGTTTGCAAATAGTAAAACATGCCTATTTAATAAGTGTTGAAATAAGAGTTTCTGAAACTTTCAGCGCTCCTAGCGGCTAAACGATCAAGTTTATCAAAATAACAACAAGAATAAAAAGGTCTTACAATTGCATTTAAAACCCATATCAGTCATAAAAAATAGGTGTTTTCATAAGAAATTTCAAAGTTGGCCGCCATATTGGAAAATGGCGACCAAATTTTAAAATGTTAACTACGTAATTCTAATGAGCGTAAAAAATAAGGTAAAGTTCCCAATTAAAAGTTTGCTGTAAAATTAATACTTTCTGAGATCCCAATGGTGGCCTCCTTGAGTTGATCACCCTGTATATATAAATATATATATATATAAATATATATATATATATATATATACATATATAAAAATTTGAACGAATGGTGTTTTTGGCATCTGGGGACCTCAAACTGAAAAGTTATCATGGTCTCGGGCTTAAGTCTTACCATGAGACCTACGGTAATAGCTTCTTCCCTATAGGGGAAATTCGCTAAAAAGCAAAAAGCCTTTGAGTGAAAAACTTTACTTTAGCAAATATTATTTCAATTTAAAAGCGATTTGCATGAGAGATATCGGTTCTGTCCCTAGATACTAGAACGTATTGCTACTGCATATTCATAAGGTTTTGGTTTGGATTACTTTCTCTCGCTATGCGGGATTTGGAAAACCATTGAATTTGTTAACCCTTTTTAGTTTGCATTATTATTGAAAATATTCGTTTTGATGTTGTTTTAGCCAGATACATTTTTCTAGCCAGATTGAAAATAAAAAATGTATATCCTCTACAAATCTGTTTCACTTTTTTTTATCAATTAAATAACCTTTTAAAACTGTAATTATGATACTTATAACTATTACCACAATTATTGAGTAAAATCCAACAATATCATTCTTTAAAGTGGTAATATATAAGAAAACCAATGTTTAACCTTTTTGGTGAAAAAAAACTTAACAAAATATCGTTAAAAAGTTAGGTAAATTACAATCTTAATTTTTATAAAACGTTAGGTAAATTACAATCTTAATTTTTATTTTGATAGAATTTCATATTTTAAATCATGGGATCATATTAAAATAATGGCTTACTAACCTTTTGGATTTTTTGGCAGCGGAGAGCGGAACGTGGAACGCGGAGAGCGGAGAACGCTGGTCTCTCCTTATCATGTAATCAAATGGCGCAGTTTTCCTGGTCAGCGGAATTGTTCTGCGCCACGCCGCGGATTAACTTTGTCCGCTTCTGAAGCAGAGGAGTCCGCTCTCCGCCACGGAATAGTATTGAGGTTAACCTGGGGTCCTGTGATTTTGTGTTACAGTTGAGTTCGGATAAATTTAAAGCTTCAGATGACGATAAACTTGTTGAATGAATGCAAGACCACCCAATTATCTGGAGTATGACGGCAATAATAACCAACAGATACTTAAATCATTATAAAAATAAGCGTATGTACTTTTAAAATAAGATGAAATTCGTTATTTAGTGCATAATAACGAACTGTTGTTACACACAAAAATAATAGGCAGTTTTATTGTGTTTTAAAATTAAAATCTCAATTGTTTAAAACTGAAAAACAAATTATAACTTCTCCCCGTTCGTTTACATATCTAACATATATGTACAACCGCATGTGTAACAGACCCAGACATAGGAATTCTAGACTACTTCTATAAGCTAGGAGTTTTAAATTTGGTATGCACGTAGCTTATAGTTTGAAATCACTAGGATAATATCCAAAACTTAAATTTTATATTTGAAACTGCGTTTAAATAAATATAAATAATTTAGTTCTCGTTTTTGAGGTTAGCTGATGTCGGTAATGCAGTATGCAGCTCAATTGGTATGTTGTGCTGGCTGTATTACCATAGATTAAGCATATTCATAATCTAAGTATGCTTAATCTATAATATTACGAATTTAGATATTTTTCTTATAAACTTAGTAATTTTTAAAAGGTTTCATGTTTTTTTGTACATAGCCCAGTTGTACACATGTATCTCTTATAAATCACACAGTTTATAAAAATCAAGTATTCTAAAGTAATAGCTTATGTAAATTGAATTATTATCTTAATGAAAGCTTCTCACGAACACCACACTGTGAAACGGATTCTAGAAGATCTACAACGAGGTTTCATCATCACAGATGATATTTACAAAATTGCTTTAATAAATTTGAAGCATTTACTCTCAAGTAAACGCTAGAACCCAAATAATTAGCACACTATGTAGATTTGTTGGGCTTTTGGTTTTTTAGTGAATTTCCTTTGGAAAGTGAACTATTAGCATGACCCGCACGGTGAAGCTTAAAATGCCCTGGAAATTAAGCCCGGGACAACCATAGAAGTTCCTAACGTAACCCCCTGAACACGTTTTGGGGGGTCGTTCAAAATTGTATATATATATATGTATATATATATGTATATATATATGTATATATATATATGTATATATAAATATATATATAGACATATATATATATGTGTTTGCACTCTAGCGGTCACATTTTTTGTCCGATTTACTTCAAATTTGGTAGGGACGTTCCTTTCTGTAATCAGTTGGACAAGTTCGTTGGGCAAAACAATCGGAAAACTCTAAACCCCTTTTTTGGGGGATTAATCTTTTAAATTTCGAGTTTTTGGGCCCAAAAAGGGTCAGAAAAGCCCCTGATGTGAAATTAACGAATGTAAAAAGATGGGAAGTAATGTGGCGAAACTTTTAAGCCCTCTCTCGTCATTCTAGCATAAATATGTACCGAGTTATTAAAGGAAATGTGTATTGACCAAACACAGTACGTTGTCTTATGGGGGTTTTACATTAGAAAAGCCTGTTAATCATTTTTGGTGTACTTTTATCATCCCCAACAACCTCACGCCTAATTTAAAGCCTGACTGCACCTTCTCCTAACCTTATAATGCGCAAAATTGTATTCCCAGCATTGCAGGTAAATAGAACCAGGAGTATCAGAACAGCCAAAAAATTAATATATTCAGATTTGAATAAGAATTGGAATAATTGTATGTTTTTAACTGATTTTGAGTTTTTATAGTTTTTATGTGGAAATTCACTTCCCTCACGTCAGCGTGCTGCGGGCGAACTCGTTTTTGTTTCACATAGTTTGTGGGAAAAGCCCTACATGAATTAGGTTAAATATGTTACAGATAACTTTTATTTGCTACAAACATAATGGGTGTAACGTTTATTGTTTTATTGGTAGTCTAATCAATTTAGACTGTCAATACAAGTGGACTACTTAAACAAGTTGTCAAGATTAATATTTAAATAATATCTTCTGGATTTTAATTTATTTCACGTGCTTGGATATTACCTGATGACATAGTAATTAACACACAATATTTCCATACCAAGGCCTCTTTCTTTAAACTATATATAAATTCTTAAAATTTGGCATTCGATTTCTGAAAACTATGCACTTTATAAAGCAATCATCAAATGAACAATTTAAAATGTTTTTACCCCCTCAAACGAAAATCTTAATATTTTATAAATATTGTTTCATGTTTGTAAGTTATGCTCCTGTGGAAAAAAACCCATTATGATTTATATTATATTAATTAGTTACTTATGACTTCTTCAGTTTCTCGAGAGTAATTATATTTTGAAGATTAGGTAATGTTACCTTTAATCCTATTAATGTACATATTTACAGCCTAAAATTGGGTTAGAGCCTCCTTAAGGCTCACCCGCTCACTCACTGAGGTATTTAAATTTAAAAATGACTTCTAGATAACATACTATATAAACCTGACATTTGGCATGCCCTAATAATCCCTAGGGAAATTATTGTAATTTTACATTTTGAACCCCTGAAACAAATTGAAAATGGAGCAAAGCCTGAAAAATACTAACAATTTTGAGAAACCAAATATTTATACTATTTTCTTGGCGTTTTGGTATTTAAGGCTCACTTAAATTATCAAAAACGTTGATATTTAAGCTTATCGAAAGACAAATGATTGATGGCTACCAGTATTGAATCTTTTTACCTTTATCACTTGGTAATTTTGTATTCAAGGCTCACTTTAATGTCCAAAAACTTTGTTATTTAGGCTATATGAACTATAGATGATCGATAGCTACCATATTTACCATGTTTTGGGTTGTTTGTAATGTCTTCAACCCTGGCAAATTTTGAAAATCGTTTATTAATTTTGTTTGGTAAGTTTGTATGACAAATGAAGGCTTGGATTTTGGCACAAACTAGTTATACATCACGTTTAGTGTATAAGCAGTTAGATAATATATACAAGCCTGTAATTTAACACATAATAATTATACATATCAATATGTATTCAGACTGTATATTCATTTCAGAGTCGTGTGATCAGATTAAATTCTTTAAACCCCTCAAAACATTAAAAACTGTAACTTGTAAATTGTTTTTAAGCGGCATAAATAAACTTCGTCTAACCAACACTACAAAGTATATTTCCACTTATTCTGTACTTACATATGAGACGGTAAATATACACATAGATGGTACAAGGTTAATATTTACCGTCTTGTAAATGCAAACAGTCTAAGTGTAAATATACTTTGTAGTGTTGTGAGACGTAGTTTATTTATACCGTTTAATTGTAACAACATGTATCATGCTAACAAAGAAATTATTAATTTTCTGTGTGTTGTGGTACATAGTTGGGCTCATATAATAGTAAAATCTCTCCATAAGTCGGAATAAATGTATTGCAGATAGATTGTCGTTGGTGTAAATATAACGGTTTAGGTTGTCGATGAGGATGTTGATCCTCCCAATAGCCTACAGTTATAGTAGCATTTAGAAACCTAACCAAAATATTTTATTTGAAAGGGAAACCCCCGGCGAGGTCAAACTTTACTTTGTCAAACACTGCATATTTACAACATTATAATTCGGAACTGAACGTTTTGAAAGTTTACAATTTAAAATCAGTAAATACAAAAACGAGTTCGCACGCAGCACGCTGACGTGAGGGAAGTGAATTTCCACATTAAAACTTTTAAAACTCAAAATCTGTGTAAAAACAGACATTTTTTCAATTTTTATTGAAATCTGAAAACATTGATTTTTTGGCTGTTCTGATGCTTTTGGTTTCATTTACCTGCAAAGCTTGGAATAACATTTTGCGCATTATAATGTTAGGAGAAGGTCCAGACAGGCTTGAAAGTAGGCGTGGGTTTCTGGGGATGATAAAAGAACTCTAACAAAGGAATAACAGGCTTTTCTAGTGTAAAACCCCCATAAGACAATGTACTGTGTTTAGTCGAAACACATTTTCTTTAATAACTCGGTAAATATTTATGCTATAATGACGAGAGAGGGCTTAAAACTTTCGCCTCACTAAGTCCCATCTTTTCACACGCATTAATTTTACATCTGGGGCTTTTTATGACCCTTTTTGGGCCCAAAAACTCAAAATTTGACAGATTAATCTCCAAAAAAGGGTTTAGAGTTGTCCGATTGTTTTGCCCAACGAACTTGTCCAACTGATTACAGAAAGGAACGTCCCTACCAAATTTGAAGTAAATCGGACAAAAAATGCGACCGCTAGAGTGCAAACACACATATATATATATATATATATATATATATATGTCTATATATATAAAATTGTGAACGACCCCCCAAAACATGTTCAGGGGGTAACGTTAGGAACTTCTATGGTGGTCCCGGGCTTAAGTTTCACCATGCGGGTCATGCTAATAGTTCACTTTCCAAAGGAAATTCACTAATGAACAAAAACGGCCACTTTAATTTATGATACTTAATTATGAAACGTTCCCATCTGATACAAATCTGAGGGGAGACCCCAGCGAGCAAAGCGAGTTATTGCTAAACGACAATTGGTTGATGAGACATTGCAAATACTAAACAACATTGTGTGATAAAATAGAACCACGTTTAAGAACATATTATTTTATTTTATTGCCATTGATGTTATCCCCTCAACATTCGCAACCAAATGAACTAGGTCATTCCGCAGTCGGTCACCAAAAAGTCCGCGTCTAGGAAAATAGAATTCCGCTGAGCTGAAACTACGAGCGGAGAATCTTCGCGTTCCGCTCTCCGCTGCCGAAAAGTTATATGCCTAGGAAAACCCAGCTTAATATAATACCCCAGCATTAAATTATTAATCACTTCAGCTAAAATCCATCATAATTAGAGTACCATCAAAACAAACTGACAATTACAGGCTAAACTAACGGCCATTTACTGAGCAAGACTCAGTCTTGCGCGTACTGAAAATAATTTACTGTAAACTTTAACGAAGTGCTATTTTGATCACTTGCAGACCTACTGCAACTACTGTATTGAAACCTTGCACATTTCTTTAAAATTATACAATTTGTAACTTCTATTTTACTTTTTTACAAATATAAAAACTGAATATCTGACTATGAAAATATAAATGTTAAATCAGTAATAAGTGAACGTTTTTATTAAAATATCATTTTTTAAATTCTGGTTATTTTTTAGTTTAATATTAAATAAACTTCAGTAGTCCGAGAAACAAGATTATCAAATTAATAAAAATCAGGATTTTTTTAAATATCACTACTTGCACAGATAAAAATAACTCTATACTGGACAAATTAAAGTAAATTTAAATGTAGGATATGTGTTTCCACTTTTTAAAATTTTTCTTATACAAGCATAAGAGTTCTATAAACATATTTTTCGTATTCACAAAATTATAAATGTAGCTTTAAAATATTTTATTAGAAAAACAACGCATGAACATAAATTTAAATACAAATATATAATATTGCAGATTACATAGTGGTTTACACATTACTTTATCTTATCTTTGTAGGATAGGTTAAATGCACATTGATTTATTTGCCAAGTTAAATTCATAAAAGTAAAAGATTCCGTATATGACAGTTTTGTTGTTTATGAAAATAGCAGATTAATACTTGAATTAGTTAAGATTCAATATTAGTACAGAAACGTATCAGGTTAAAGTACATATGTTAAGTTGTGTTACACGTATAGCGTTGTAAATTTAATGCAGTTTAGTAAAACTAGAACAGTCTTAATAAGTTATAATACTTGAACTTGAAATATAAACCATCCGTTGAAAAATGGCTTCGAAATAAGATCGAATAATGAATAAATAAAGTAGTCTGCTTTATAGTAATTTTGTTGTCGTTAACAATTGGATCATGTTGGCAACGTAAGGCATTTTCCTTCTTCCCAGAAAAACACCGTACTCAGTGGTGAGGGGCAGAAGTGTATTCCACACAACTCACTATTATTTAAATCCTTCATTAGGGTCCAAGGCCCATACAATTCCTAAATAAATGCTCTAATTCCTAATTGCCTAATCCCTACACTGCGATCTGAAGCACTTAATAACATAATTCCCTTTTATATAAAACAAACTTTGGTTCTATGGTTTGGTATTGGACCAACTGAGTCCTGGGGAATTGGGATATAGAACCCGTGCTTGGCTAATCCGGGTCACTTCTTCCTGCAAAATACTTAGGGCTACTACTTACTTACATATTATTTTATAAGCTATTTAATATGGTCAAACCAAGTAGCTCTGTGGTTTGAAATCTAAGGTTAAAAATGCCAACTAACTTCTAGAACCCAGAGGTTTAAACATTCAACGTTATTATGAACCCGGAAATGTTCCTACTATTCTGAAAACCGAAATTCAAATTTAGGTAATAACACGTTATAAAATAAAAGTGCATCAAAATGGACTAACTGGTATTAGGATCCTGCAATACGGATTAAACATTTAAAACTTCCGATAGATTAAGTATCCCTTTCAGATTTAAGAGAAACCTTTTGTCAACAACGGTCAGTAAAATCGTGCAGTTTAAAGCTGGGACAGGTCATTAATTAATGTGAGTGACAGGCCATTTTACCCCTCGTGCCTTTCAATTTACCGTTATTGCGATGTGGGTCGTTGTTTTGCATCAGCGGAAAAGTACGTGATTCCTAAAAAAAAGGTTTTAAAACAAGCGAATATTTGTTTTATTTTTCTAATTAAACTTAAATTGTCTTATATTTATCGTATTTCCATAATTCTTGACTTATAAATCACTTTATGAAAATTATTATTCTTACAATAAAACCCGTTTTCATAGGATCATTGAGAGCAACATAAGTATTAACTTACTTTCTCATAAAAAAGTTGGTTTAAGATTACGTAAAAGAAAAACCGATTTTTTAAAACAGTGGTAACATAGCAAAATCTGATTACTACGGGGATATGAATTAATTTCCTAAACATTAAATTAAACATAAAACTTTAATAAAAACGTATTTACCTAAGATTTACCAAATTTCTAGCACAAGTGTGTAAACATCTAGTGTAGTGTATTGTATGTAGTGTAGTGTACATCTAGTGTATTTTTCACAATTTTTATATATTAACAGTCACTCCCCATAATCTTTATTGACTAGGACGTTTTATTGTATTTTAGGTGCTCTATTAACATGTTATATTGAATGACTATCAATTGTCACACTCAAACTGGTCGAAACATGGAATGTTAGTGAGGACCCTGTTTTATATATCTTGAAAGTTAAAATTTGTATCAAGGCCCAATCGCCGTAGAACTATTAAACATTTTCCCAGCTTTTTATACAAATCGTCATTGTTTTTAATTTAGTGAAAATTAAAACTAGAAGTGAGACTAAATCAGTTATTTTTAATGGCCTTTTAACTTTTTTAACATTGAGACTGTTTAAAAAAAGATTAATCTTACTAACAAGACTTTTTATATTTCCAGGCGTTAGAGACATGCAATTTATTTCTGCCCCACTCTAAATTTTAATCAAGCAGAAACCGTAGATATTAATCAAATGTTGACTTTTCATTGTGTTACTTCTAAATTACATTATTTATGAGTAAAGTAACTTAATTTATGTATTTTGGGGTTCAGTCACCTCTATTTAATCGATGGAACGGAAACGTTTGAAATTTAAAT
This sequence comes from Allygus modestus, assembly GCA_963675035.1. Classification (NCBI taxonomy): domain Eukaryota; kingdom Metazoa; phylum Arthropoda; class Insecta; order Hemiptera; family Cicadellidae; genus Allygus; species Allygus modestus. The sequence goes on from OY776111.1 coordinate 228,088,416, forward strand.
AAACAAACAATTAAAATTTTGTAACATATTAAAGAACCTACTTTTAATACTTTTGCTTTACATTCTTTTGTGATTCAAAAGTTAATGTGATACCATTGATTAGATGTAAACTGTGATATGTTTTGTTTTTACACAGATGTCAGGTATGCTTCAGGTATTGTAAACATTATGAACATTATTGGTTAATAAAATCCCTAAAATAAAATCTTAAAAATATGAGTACAATTAACTACGAAGTAAAGCTGAGGTTAAAGACTTGGAATTGGGAACAACAGGAAATGACAGAGTAACAAAACAGGAAATAAACGGTCAAATTACACAGGTAATTGACCTAGGGTTCAAGCGACAAAATCAAAGTAACTCACCAAAAATTCCAATGATGGCGGCGGAATGCTGACCAGCTACGGCCACGAATCACGGCGGGTGTAAGAGTCCACAATCGACGTGATTGGTTGACGTGGGCGTGGTTGACCGAATTTGGGGGAAACACGAAATCGGGGGAAACATATCGAGGAGAGAGGATGGACAGTCAGGAAAAGAGAGGCAAGAAGTGAAGTGTTGGGAAGTAAGGGGGGCTGGATCGAGTAAGTCCCGCAACACTTAGGTTATAGTAAAATACCGGGTGTTGTCGACCTTCCAACCAAGTCCACCAACGCAGGGCCAACAGAAGCACTACAGCGACCACAACCCAGAGGGAGAAGAGGACGGACCGTGTCTGCGACCGGGGGAGCCTTGGGAGAATTCTTCAAGACAACCACCGACAAAGGGACCCAGGACCACTTCTGGACGCTGGACCACTCCTGGACACCTTTACCACTGGACGGGACCACGGAGAGGCCAAGGACCGACAACGCAGGGAGACCGCCTGACAGCCAAAATTCCGGACTGCGTGGTATGTGATCTTCACTAAATTGCACCTCTAGTTAAAAGGGAAAAATTTGAGAGAACAGTCGAAGGTTAAGGGAAATGATTTGATAATAATAATGATTAAGCAATGATGAAGATATTAAAAGTTAAAGATTACTAAGACAAGCAATAAATAATCCAAACAGAAAGGGGAAATATATATATATAATTAAGAAGCCTCAGAATAAATGACAGGGTAAATTGTTAAAATAAATTAAAGACGGTAGGCATAACCGGAATGGCCCATAGGCCAAGTTGAGGTGTAAAATAGTTGTACATAAAGATAACAGTAGCTCGATGTCATTAACCATCGTTCAATTAATTTAATAAGTGTTAATGAATAACTGTTACATGAATGAATTGATTATTGAAGTATAAAGGCCCACATGGCTTAACAGTTTAATGTAATATAATGTGACAATGTTTAATTTGGAAAGGTTTAAGGGTAATTATTTTGATGCGTAATTGATGGATAAAATATAAAGGACTAAACTATTAATAAAGTGAATTGAGTAAACCTTTAATGGTAGATTAACGGCTACATGCCCAACAATGTAAATTAAATGTTAAATATCGAGTTAAGGGTGTGTATTCATATGGAAGGTGTGGACTGTGACGTATAAGTTGCCTTAAAGAACTTTGGCCATGCCAGAACAGAGTGATCTTTATTAATGATTTGTTAGCTTAAGAGAGTATTGATTTATATTGTGTTTGTCATTTCAGTTGTATTTTATAAATAGGAGTTAGGGCACAGAGGCCTCTATTTAAAGGGTTGTCACGAATATTAATCACTATATATTAAGGAGGAAGTAGTTCATCTGATTTATGTATATTAAAAGGTATATGTTATTACAGACGCTGGTGTCATTTCAATCGATTTCCTGGTTTCCATCTCACTAAGCTAAGCGAGTTATGATTCAAACTTAAGAGTAAAAGAAAGAAAAGAATCTTACATGGTGGAGATCGCTGAATTGGTTTAATTACCATAAAATTGATTGAATTGACACAGAGTGAGTGATGTTTTATTAGCATAAGATGATTATAGAGATAAGAAGGTATTTATGAGATAGGATAAAACTGCATAGGGACAGAAATAATGAATTGAAGGGACGTAATCGACTAAACGGTTAATACTGTAGGGCACTTACAAATAAAAATAGCCTACAATATATTTAATCAACAGATATATCGCATAAAATAATAAAAGTCGTCAGGGTTTAATAAAACATAAAAGACAGGTTGTATAACAGTAATAAATAAATACAAATAAAACTGTCTAGGGTTTTGTTAATTTAAAATGAAATGAAATGCCAATAAACCAAGTTTCATTGCCTTCGGAAATTTATAGGGTAAAGAAAGAACAGCTACAAGCAATATTAGTGAAGTTTAACATTAAATACAAAGACGAGGACACGGTTGCCGATTTAAGACCCATTGTAGCCGATCTTAAAGCTTATTTAAAAAATAATTGGTCTGAAGAAAAAAAATTCATTTTAAGAAAGTTATTAGGGATAAGATTCTTAACCGAGGTTGAGTTAGAAAAATACCCATTGCTTAGGAGAATTGAACAATTCATTAGGGATAGGGAAAACCTTTACGACACGCCAGCCAGCGAGGACAGTGACGGTGACGACTACGAGGACATTGACTTAGCTTCAGTGGACACAGACGACCCTCCAGGTCAAATTACACCCCAAGGGGCGAATAGGGCAAATCATAGAGCACTCACGGATAATTACATAGGAGACCGCGAGGATAACATGAAGACACCAAAAGAAAATTTACCATTAATATCTGCTGGTACGTACTACGGTCTACCAACTGAAAACCCCAACGATTTTATAGACAAGTATCAAATCGCGGCACAGTGAAATAATTGGCAGGATGCTTCAAAAATAAAATTATTTCCGGCACACCTAGCAGGGACGGCACTTACATGGCATCAACATTTCACAAAAGGGAAGGTGATACACGATTGGGATGAGTTAAAGGAAACCTTTATTAACACTTTCACCCCGGTTGCACAGGCACAAACTTTGCAGAACATCTTAGATAAAAAAGTACAAGGTAGGGACCAACCTGTGCTAACATATTACTTGGAGGTACTAACCTTGTGTAGGCGCCATGACCCCAATATGTCAGAAAAACGAATAGGGCAGTACATTATACAAGGCCTAAGACCTGAATTTTGTGATAGGGTGTTATCAGAAACTTGTGACACTTTAGAACAGCTAGAAAAGAGTTTAAAGAAAATAGAGTTACAGCTACAAATTAAATCGGTAAATCAAGAAAAATACAGCAGAGCAGAAAGAGAGGGATACGCTAGGGAAACCACCACAAATAGACAGGAAATAAACAATTTACATGCAGAAATAAGGACCCTAACTCAGGTCATTTCAAACATGACTATGCAACAAACGCCACAGGGACAAATATATCAACAACACGACAAGCCAAACCAACACAGGGAATACTGCAACAATTACAGGGGAAGAGGAACCAACTACAGGGGACCAACTGGATATAGGACGACACAACGACACCCAGTGCAATGGACACCACGGCACACCATGAGCAGAGGAGGCTACCAGACCAACTACCATGCAACATCATGGGGCCCACGACATGCAACCCCAAGAGCAGAAGTTCCATATAACGGAAGCAGGAATTTTACTACATATTGTAGTTACTGCAGAAGAAACAACCATAATACGCAGGATTGCAGGTTTAAGAGGCAGCAAACAAGGGAAATTATGAAGACAAGGTCCAAGTATTGTCATTATTGTAGGATGAGCAACCACAACAAAGAAGAATGCTACAAACTACAAAGGGGAAAACCGGATACAAAAAAACGCATAGGAAGGGGCCCTCTCTATACTAACAACAAAGAGAAGGTTCCCTGCTTAAAACAGAGTATAAATTCGCCCTACAAACAAGTACAACCCCAGTTCAGAATATACAACTACGAGAAGGAATTTCCTAAGCTAGATGAAGCTAAGAACATAAAGAAGAAGAGGGAATACATACACAGAAGAGAAGAAAGAAGGCATGAAGAGAACATCATTAACCCTCGGAGAAAAGACCACAATATATACCAAGCTTGCAAGACTAAGGAGCGTAGAGTGCAATGGAGAAAACAGCTACAGCCATTATCAGGTGGAATGGGACTAATGGAAGGAGCCAGAGAAGAGCAACGAGCTATAAAGAAGGAAGAGGAGACAGTAAGGATGGGACTAAGGGAAGGAACAAAGGAAGTCAAAGGAACAACAGAAGTACAGGAAAACAGGGAAGAAGGAGACACATTGATGGAACAGGAGAAGGAAGACATATGCAGGCAGCTGGAAGAGCAAGGAACGCAACACATGATCCACAGCTGTGACATTACACTAGTATCAGAAGGAAGGATACATAAGCCAAGGAGAAAGGAACAGTTAAGAAACCAGGAGTTACATGATACTCTATTTAAAATAAACCAAATGGAAGACAAGAGAGTACCAGTGTTAACACTTAATGCAAAGTTAACTCAAAATCCAAACAAAATAATTCAGTGTACAGTTGACACCGGATCAAATATAAACCTTATAAATTCAAAGTTCGTACACGGGACAAATATTGAGACAGGAAAATTGCCGAGAGTGGTATCGGCAAATAATACTCCCATAAACATTTTAGGGATTGCGGAAATTGCATTAGAAATAGATAATATAATTATCAGGGATAATTTTTTTGTCACTCCGAATATCACGAGCGAAATAATCTTAGGGAATAGATTCCTAAATAAGAACAGGGTTGAATTAAATTTCGACACAAAAGAAATTGTGATAAACTTAGGCCAATTTAAACATAAAATAAAAATGGGGAAAAATGGTTGATACAAATCGAAAGCATTAACAGTACTGAGATGGTTTCCAGAGATAAAATCATAGACATAAGAACCGAAGAGGATATGGTAATAGCACCTCATCAGCATAGGAGAATAAAGCTTAAACATCAAATAAGTCATAAAACATATTTTGAGTCGGAAAAGTCCTTAAAAGAAAAGAAAAAATGCCATGCATATTTGGTAGATGCAGAAGCAGATGAGGACAGCTATATAACTATTTATAATGCATCTAGCTTCCCAAAACACATAAATGCCAGCACTGTATTAGGCTACCTCACTGAGGAAGTAAACAAAGACGACACTTGTGCTGACACAACAAGACCGCGACAACAGCCAGGCACGCGGGACCTACGTAAACAAACAGTCACAGATAAGGATGGCATAGAACTTAACATATCACCACACCTAACGGTACAGCAGCATAACATGGTCAGTAAACTGCTACATAAATACAAATCTATCTTCACCACGAAGGTAGAGGACCTTGAACCAGCTAATTTGCCACCAATACAATTAGAATTAGTTCCAAATGCTAAACCCGTAAACAGCCCACCTTATAGACAGAGTATGCAGGAGAGACAGGAACTAGATAAACTTTTAAACCAATTACTAGAAGCAGACATTTTAGAGGAATGCCCAGAATTTTGCGAATATGCTTCACCAGTATTCGTAACAAAAAATCGCGATAATTCGGCTCGCGTTGTTGCGGACATGCGTCGTATTAACAACATTTTAAAGAACTGTGTACATCCTACCCCATCAGTTAACTTAGTTTTAAATTGCTTAAATAAAGCAAACACGTTCACAAAATTAGATCTCAAGGGAGCGTTTCACCAATTACTTGTAAGAGAAGAAGACAGAAACATACTTGCGATTAAAACGCAAGATCGTCTGTTAAGATACAAAAGGTTAACCATGGGATTAAAAATTTCAACCGCTGTATTCAGCAAAGCGATATTAGCTTTATTAAATAAGCACCTGTACAATAAAGTTATATCGTATATTGATGACGTTATAGTTTACGGATCATCCTTTCAACAGGATTTAGAAAATTTGGAAATAATTTTAGAAATATTACACAAAGCTAATTTAAAGCTAAACACAAAAAAATGCAAGTTTTTATATGAAACAGTTGATATACTTGGATACACAGTCTCAAAGCAAGGAATTTTACCTCAACAATCTACAGTTAATGCTATACAAGAATTTAAAAGGCCAGACTGTATAAGACGTGTGCGTCAGTTCCTAGGCGCGTCATCATTTTTCAGGAAGCATATTAAAAATTATGCCCAAATTACATTACCCCTAACAGAGTTAATTAAACAAGCAAACAAAAATTTACCTTTTAAATGGAATGAAGATTGTGAACAAGCCTTTAATAAAATAAAGCAAATTTTAACTAATCCACCATTACTTGCTCATTGGAAAGACGATTGGGAATCAGTTATTTATGTTGACAATTCATTATTTGCACTTGGGGCCTGTTACTTGCAAATCAATCCTGAAAATAATACTATACATCCCATAGCATATTTATCAAGAAAATACACAGAAACGGAAAAGCGATATTCTAATGCAGAAAGGGAAATGCTAGCCTTAGTATATGCAGTTAATTACTGGAGGGAATTTACGCTGGGCAGGCAAACAATGGTTTATACCGATTGTCAGTCACTCATACATTATAAGAATTTTAAAAACACTTCATCACGCCTAAATCGCCTTGCTCTCGCACTAGTTGACTACGATATAATCGTAAAATATAAGAAAGGAACTAACAATCTACTAGCGGACAGCCTTTCTAGGAATCCACCAGAAGAGGAGTTAGACCAGGACCTAATTCAAGCTACATTAAACATTCAGGAGATAAAAACAGAAAATTTTGAAGAGTTACAAGCAAAAGACCCTTATTTAAAGCAAATAAAATTAGCTAAGATATCACCAGATTCCGTTCCGAAGAAAATCAGACATGAATCCAGGAAATATGTAGAGAGGGATAACATATTATATTACAAACATTTCAATGGTAGGGACACGGAATATTTATTAGCAATACCCCAGGAAAAGATTAATGAAATATTAAAAATCTTCCATGATAATATATTTTCAGGAGGGCATTTCTCAAGCTTTAAAACTGGAAAGAAAATAAAATCACGATACTATTGGCCCAGTATAAATCAGGACATTGTAAACTATACTAAAACATGTAAAGACTGTCAACTTAGGAGATCTGCTACTTATAAGCAATACGGAAAGTTACAACCGCAAATCCCCTCAACAAAACCGTTTGAAAGATTAATTATAGATTTCTTAGGCCCTATAACACAAAGCCATGGATTTAAATACATTTTAGTAATGACAGACCCCACAACGAGGATGGCATATACACGTGCAACTCGTTCTGCAGACGCAAAAACCGTAGCTAAGGTATTATTGGAAATATTCTGTTTATACGGTTGTCCAAAAATTATTACTCACGACCACGGTACACATTTCATGGGGCAAGTACTAAAACAATTATTACAAAGCTTAGGCATAGAACAGCGGCCAAGTCCTCCATATATGCAACGTATTCAAGGTTTAACGGAGAGATGCAACTTGGTAATAAAGAAAGCAATTTCACACTACATACAGGAAGACCCACACAATTGGTCTGACGTGTTAAAATTTATAACATTTGCATATAACACTACGATAAATAAAAGCACGGGTTACACTCCATTTTATTTAAATTTTGCAAGAGAAGCAAACCACCCGTCTGATTACATTTATGTTCACGAAAATCAGGACAAGGACGTATTAAAAGAGATTAAATTAATACATAGAATTAGAACGGAAATTCCAAAAATCTTAGAAAAGGCCCAAAATAGTCAAAAACAATATTTTGACAAGACACGAAGGGATTTAGAACTACAACCAGGGGATGAAATATTAATTAAATATCCAACGGATCACACAAAAAAATATAGCAAGTTTCAAAATTGCTATAAAGGATCTTACCATGTCACCGATAAATTAAATGATTTGACTTGGAACCAGTTCATGTCGAGAATATTAAACCGTTTCACAGAAGAAATTAAATAAAAACAATTAAAATTATAAGTCACAAACAGAACCTCTATTGACGACAACGTAATGAACGTATTAGAAATACGTACGTGTCAAGGAGCTTTCCTACTGTTAGAATCTTCCCCTATTAGGAAAATTCTCAACAAAGCACCCTATTTACACCTGCATCACCTACGACCAGAGTGCGCAACTGAGATTCAATTTGTGACTTAATACACAACGAGCTGCTTGTGAAACAGTCAAAATTGCGTCAAGGTTACACTGTTGCCAATTAATTTAAAGTACTAAGAGGTCAACTACTGTGAAACATCTACAAAACAATTACCAATAAAATCCCATCAAATAAATAAATTAATTAACTTGGGCCTACATACGTATTAGGAATACGTTATTTCCTTAAAAATAAAGACTAACTTCTAATCTACAGAGGAACCCAAGAAGGCTCGACTCTTTAAGCCTAATAACTACTACTACTAGTATCATCTAATAGCCCATATATTACTAGATAGTTGAGATTCCATTGGTAACTCAATAAATTGCAATTTACAAATGAATTTACAAAATTTAGGTTCACGCGATACAAATTATGAACCTAAGCATTTGACAGACTTCAAATAATTAACAAATATTACAAAAAAAATTATAAAGGGTTTCCCACACATGAGCTGAGCTCTAAACAATATAACGAGTCCTGACATTTATATTGCGGAAATTGAAATACGAAGTTAAATAACAAAATTGGGATCACCTTGATAAAATTAAATAAGGAAAATATTTATAAAAATTATGAATGTACTACGCTTGTAAAAGGAAATTAAAGTTGACCGACCAAAGAAATATGTCTTAATGACTTAAATAAGCTGCGATACCTTAAAGTTTGGAGGGTATCCGATAAATAATCCACACTCACTCAAACACAGAAGATTAAAGCATCTAAAAGAGGAAGGAAGACCACTTATCACTCAAAAAAAAACCTTAACACGTTTTCGACACATATCCGAAGCGGATCGACACTGGACCAAAGCCATACTCACTCTCGACTGGGGACATACTATGAACACACAGACACAACAACACGAAGCGACAGACAGGATGTTGCGGATAAGATTACACGCGTGAGAAACAAGCCACGTTGCACTTACAGACAGGCTACAGATTATTCAGCTGAATAGAGCTGCTACTAGCTGAGGAAATTACATTACTGCGTTACAACAACGTAATTTATATTCTTTAAGGAGATGGAAATAAGACAATTAAATAATATCATGGCTATTAAATCTTACGGAGAGTTAGTGAAAAGCGCTAAAGCTAAGCTTCATGACATTTAATAGCAAATTACTGAACCAAAATTATTGATCGATAAACAAAACTTATGATAAGTTCAAAATTTGTAAACCTATTAATTCTCGTGGAGACAGGCTAGTTAATTTGCCGGCAGACTAGATACTTCATGACATTTAATGGTGAACTCAAACTTCCAAATTACATTTAACTCCAGTGAAACATACATGTTTACAAATTTCACATCAAGAATATATGTTACATTAGTGATGGTTAAATTCATAGAACATTATACTAACAAACAACATACTTCACTGATGTCACCTTCATTTCACTACTTAAATTATTTTTCGGGGACGAAAAATTTTCTCAAGCAGGGGAGTGTAAACATTATGAACATTATTGGTTAATAAAATCCCTAAAATAAAATCTTAAAAATATGAGTACAATTAACTACGAAGTAAAGCTGAGGTCAAAGACTTGGAATTGGGAACAACAGGAAATGACAGAGTAACAAAACAGGAAATAAAGGGTCAAATTACACAGGTAATTGACCTAGGGTTCAAGCGACAAAATCAAAGTAACTCACCAAAAATTCCAATAATGGCGGCGGAATGCTGACCAGCTACGGCCACGAATCACAGCGGGTGTAAGAGTCCACGATCGACGTGATTGGTTGACGTGGGCGTGGTTGACCGAATTTGGGGGAAACACGAAATCGGGGGAAACATATCGAGGAGAGAGGATGGACAGTCAGGAAAAGAGAGGCAAGAAGTGAAGTGTTGGGAAGTAAGGGGGGCTGGATCGAGTAAGTCCCGCAACACTTAGGTTATAGTAAAATACCGGGTGTTGTCGACCTTCCAACCAAGTCCACCAACGCAGGGCCAACAGAAGCACTACAGCGACCACAACCCAGAGGGAGAAGAGGACGGACCGTGTCTGCGACCGGGGGAGCCTTGGGAGAATTCTTCAAGACAACCACCGACAAAGGGACCCAGGACCACTTCTGGACGCTGGACCACTCCTGGACACCTTGACCACTGGACGGGACCACGGAGAGGCCAAGGACCGACAACGCAGGGAGACCGCCTGACAGCCAAAATTCCGGACTGCGTGGTATGTGATCTTCACTAAATTGCACCTCTAGTTAAAAGGGAAAAATTTGAGAGAACAGTCGAAGGTTAAGGGAAATGATTTGATAATAATAATGATTAAGCAATGATGAAGATATTAAAAGTTAAAGATTACTAAGACAAGCAATAAATAATCCAAACAGAAAGGGGAAATATATATATATAATTAAGAAGCCTCAGAATAAATGACAGGGTAAATTGTTAAAATAAATTAAAGACGGTAGGCATAACCGGAATGGCCCATAGGCCAAGTTGAGGTGTAAAATAGTTGTACATAAAGATAACAGTAGCTCGATGTCATTAACCATCGTTCAATTAATTTAATAAGTGTTAATGAATAACTGTTACATGAATGAATTGATTATTGAAGTATAAAGGCCCACATGGCTTAACAGTTTAATGTAATATAATGTGACAATGTTTAATTTGGAAAGGTTTAAGGGTAATTATTTTGATGCGTAATTGATGGATAAAATATAAAGGACTAAACTATTAATAAAGTGAATTGAGTAAACCTTTAATGGTAGATTAACGGCTACATGCCCAACAATGTAAATTAAATGTTAAATATCGAGTTAAGGGTGTGTATTCATATGGAAGGTGTGGACTGTGACGTATAAGTTGCCTTAAAGAACTTTGGCCATGCCAGAACAGAGTGATCTTTATTAATGATTTGTTAGCTTAAGAGAGTATTGATTTATATTGTGTTTGTCATTTCAGTTGTATTTTATAAATAGGAGTTAGGGCACAGAGGCCTCTATTTAAAGGGTTGTCACGAATATTAATCACTATATAATAAGGAGGAAGTAGTTCATCTGATTTATGTATATTAAAGGGTATATGTTATTACAGACGCTGGTGTCATTTCAATCGATTTCCTGGTTTCCATCTCACTAAGCTAAGCGAGTTATGATTCAAACTTAAGAGTAAAAGAAAGAAAATAATCTTACAGTATGCTATCTGCGCTCGGTGGCCAAGTTCGAGGGTGTCCCGTTCTCGGCAGAGGGATGACATTCAGAGGAGACTCCGGCCGGCATACCCAAAACCCAGACGGACGGTCTGTGGGTGTCCTCATCTGCTCCTTCGCTGGCAAGCTGGCCCATCGGCCTGACCTCATCTGGAAGGAGATCGACCCGGCCTTCATGAGGAGGACCATCGCCAAGATCTTGCGTAGAAGGCAGTCTGGCTTAGAATATTTCTCGCTGCTGGAGGGGTCAGGTGGCCAATTTGGATTTCGAGGACTGACGAGGCGCGCCTCCCAGACCGTTGTGCTGGAAGTGGCGGGCCCAGCCGGGATCACACAGGAGACCGTCCAAGAAGACTCGGTCCTGGTAGAAATGGACGTGGCCATTGGGAATCTCTGCGTGGGCGGCGACCAATTTCCTCCGCCAAACGTTCCCAACTGAGCGAGCCGAAACCGGGGACGTCACGATCCCTCGCCGTCGCCACTACGGCGACGACCCCGGAGCGGGACGAGCCTATGGTAACCGCGGGAGGGGCCCGCGGTGAGGCCACTACAGCCGACGACGGAGGCGACCAAGACGGTGGTGGGAACGACGACGAGCTTCTGTTGACCTGCTTTGACATTGAAGACGAACCCGAGCCGGCTACGGAGGCAGAACCAGCCCAACCTTCCCCGAGCGTCGCTACAGGAGATCAGACCAAGTCGCCTCATCTCCATCTCACCCCGAGCGCGCCTCCTGTTCATCATGCCGTCGAGCTAGATGCAGGTCACCATATATTCGCCAGCGAGGCCCGAGACTAGCGGTGGAGAATGGCTAGAGCCATGAGCATCCCGGGTCCAAGTTACCGACGCCCTCGCCCGCACCAAAATTCTCTCCGAAGACCTGCCCGATTCACCCGTCTGTTCCATTATCGACCGAGGCACCAAGGATAAACCCGTTGGAGGTGACCAGCCAGGAGAGTAGTGGAACAGCGATTTGACTATCTTTCACCTCAACTACGTCGGAGGATTGGTCGACCCCCTCATTTGGGACGCCCTTCAGCAATCCGAGCAAGAACCTTGCAACTCGGAGACCTCCCTTGGGTGCCGAGGACGATCGTCCTGGGTCTTCGAGATGCGACCAGGAGACTTTCTCCCTCCGAAATAAGGAACAAATTCTGGAGGATATTCCTCAGCAACGGGACGTTTGCCCGAGTCCGACCGAGTCAGGTCGAATGGCTCATCTCCTGCCGATGAGGATATCAACGGGGAAGTGACGGACTCAAAATCCTTCCAGGCTTCCCGTGGTTTTGCTAACTGATCACTGGTTTTGTTTATTTGTCTAACTTCAAGTTGAAGTGCAAGTGCACTTATTTACGTTTTGATATGGTATTTGGGAGTATATTTTTATTTATGTGGCATCGCAGGTTTTTTTTTTTTTTTTTTTGAAGCCTATGGGTAGTGTAAAACGTTTCTTGCATTTAACCCGATAGGGGAGACGTATTGCATGGTTGACAGCATGTATTTTGTTTTGTAGATTTATTTATTGATATACGATATTAAAATCATACCCAAAAACACAAAGTGTTGACGGGTTGCCAAGTCCTAAAATGATATGATATCAAAATGTATTCCAAGTCAAAGAGAGCACCTTTTTTCTGACATTGTTTATCATTACAAATTACTCATTATAAATTATCATTGTTATTTTATATATGTTAAAATAACAATGGTCGAAAGATTGTTGGTTATTTTTTATCTGTTCTTGGCCAGCAGATAATGTATTATTATAATCGTTAACTATACTTTATGTAGACTTTTTAATTTCAAATTAAAGATTTTGCGTCCGTGAAGCTGCTGGCCAAGAACAGATAAAAAATAACCAACAATCTTTCGACCATTGTTATTTTAACATATTTAAGTAATTTGTAATGATAAACAATGTCAGATAATAGGTGCTCTCTTTGACTTGGAATACATTTTGATATCATATCATTTTAGGACTTGGCAACCCGTCAACACTTTGTGTTTTTGGGTATGATATCATTTGTTTTTATATAATTTTTTATTTCAAATTGTTATAAATGAGATTTCGAGTTGAAATAAAACAAAATATATATCAATGTTAAAATGTAATAAAATATAATGAACATTAATTAAGATTAATTTACCTTAATTTTTCCTAGGTAGTTTTAGCGAATTTCCCCTATAGGGAAGAAGCTATTACCGTAGTCGGCATGGTAAGACCTAGGCCCGGGACCATGATAACTTTTCGTTTTGAGGTCCCCAGACCCCAAAAACACCATTCGTTTGAAACTGTATATATATATATATATGTGTGTCCGTGAGCACGATAACTCTCGTAAAAATTATCCGATTTTGATGAAATTTGGTATAAACGTGTAAAGTAACATTTATGACTTTAAGTTCGAAAACCAGCCAGATCGCTTTATCCGAAGGGGTATTTTGGGGGGGTTTTGTACCCCAAAAATGGGTTTTTTGAATTTTTTACATATAATTTTGGAAATAGTCAAATTTTAGTTTTTACCATTAGATTCAGCTTAAAAAAACACACAATTTGGTATTTTGATCATTTCTCTACGTCAATTGGTTACCGAGATATTGAAAGTGCTAAACACAGTACGTTGTCTAATGTTATTCTTATGGAGGAAAAGAAAAATTTTATATCTCGCTTATTTATGAACGTATACTGACAAAACTTGGTATACGGCTTCATCTGGTTGTGGACCATTGATATTTGCTCAAAAAAACAATTTTTTGCCAAAGGCTCCCGTAGCAGCAAACCTGCGTACTCAGCCCCATGTTATTCTTATGGAGAATAAGTAACGTGTTATCTCCCTTAATTATAAAAATAAATTAATGAAATTTGGTATGTGGCTTTACCTAAATGAGTTATATTGATATCTGTATAAAACCCCATTTTTTGTTTTCCTTCCTTCAGCAAACCTGCATACTCAGCCGCCATGTTATTCTTATGGAGAATAATTAAAATGTCATAAATCGTTTATTTATGAATGTATATTGATGAAACTTGGTATGTGGCTTTATGTGGTATTAAGAAACATATATATGCATTGGAAATTCGCTGAGTACGCAGGTTTGCTGCTACGGGGGTATTTAGAATTTTCAGGCAGTTTTTTGAAATATATATTTGCACCATATGAACATTTCTTGACGTTCACTTGCTAATCATTTGCTTCTATCAACTTATTTTTGTTTTGAATGTAAACTATGTAATGCCCTGATGCTATACTGTTTCCTATATGGAACACCGCATTTTTTGATTTGTACAGAATTCCATTAATTTTGATATTTATATTTTGTAGACCGGGTATTATTCGACTTGTAATTTTGTTATCATGTGTTTGGCAAACTTTCAGTTAAAAAATTATGAAGTTACTTGTAACGGTGATGGATGTTTTTGGAATATAGTTACCATTTTCACAAGTTGTGCATGTAGAGTCAGCAATAGGGAACCAGGCATTAAATTGGCTGTTGAGTAGTTCATCGAAATTGGCTTTTCTTTAAGATAATTAGGAATAAAAATTTGGAATATAAAATTACTGTCGTAGCTGGTTGTGCTGTGGTTTCAGTTTGAACATTTTGTGGTTAGTTCTATTGAGTGCCTGAATTGAAATTCCAAGCGCTGATGTTTCGAAATAAGGCAATTTAAAAATTCTGCACAGTCTGGTTCATTTGTATTAAATGGTGTTCCCAGTGTATTTCTAATATCTATAGAATTTAAAATCTGGTAATTTCTGCGGTAGGATATTACCATTTCTTTTAGTAGAGAAGTGGTCAAGAATATTTGAGTGTCTAATTCATTCTTATTATAAAGAGATGAGTGCGAATGAAGTAACTTTATCCTTCATTAAAATTGACGTAATAAATATTTACTAGTCGACCAGTGCGGAATTCCGCACTGCGAACCAAATCTTGTCAGCTGGTCAGATGTTCTTTTATTTACATTTACGCTCCTGTAAAAAAGAGAACAAAGAATTTCTTGATTATTTTCTGTAATTTTAGACCCTAAAAACTATTATTTTATATACGTCTAGATGTGCCTTTTTGATTTTTGAAAAACATCCAACTTCAGGGCTCCGCCTCAATGGCTCTTAAAGTTCCAATGTTAATCTTATGGAGTTATATATTTTATTTAGTCAAACAGCTGATTATAATGTAAACAGTTTAAAATATCTGACTCTGTGCCTGCGAGATTCCCGTGTGGAGAATGGGACCCTTGCTGGTTCCCTTTATTTATCTTTCATATTATTCAAATTTCAGAGAAGCGGTACATTATTAGCGCTTGGGTCTATTTTTCGTCATTAGCCGGCACGATAAGCTTTAAAATGAGGGGTAAATCATGGGATTTGATAAAGGAATAAGGAAGATCTCGTGGACTGACAGAAAAACAGGCTGGAGAAATAATATATAACTTAAGCCTGTATATATGTAGATTTAAATTACTGCTGACATTAAATTTCTTTTTCACAAGCGCCGGAAGTTTTTTACCATCTGATCCCCTCTTATCACGGGAGAAGGAATGAAGGAGGAGAAGGAAATTGAACACCTCGTGGGGACATTCTGCTCCGAACCGTGACCACGCTTCGACGCACATTTCGCTAGCGCTATTTTCAAGTCGCCGTTTTACGTTTCGAAGTATGGTTAACCTTTTGGTTAAATGTGTTTTTTTTATAAAACAATATTAAATACTTTTCAAAAATATTTTAATATTCTCACGATGTAAATTTTATTTTCTCGAGTCCTTCTAAATCATTTCCGACGAGCGAACCTGTTCCAGTCTGCCGGGAACAGGCACGCTATTTTCCAAATCCGTTCAGACATTTCAATTCGTACTACGGCAGCTGCTTCCTAAAGTTTCACCCGCATAGATTATAGTCTTATCTTAAAATCCCCAAACAATAAATAATACTTCTTTTATTCGTTTGCGTTTTGTTCATGATTGATCATGCCCCGACGACAACAGGATAAGGCACCTTTAACTTAATTGAATTTAATTGGGTGACTCGTTTATTCAGCTGTGCGACACCAATTATTTAAATCCAACAATAGACCTACGAAATCTGCTTCTGGTAGTTCCCTAGTGGAACGTTGTAACCCGATCAGCGGGTGTTAGTAGTGGTGTGCAGGAATTCTCAGCCAAGAGAACATTTCATCAAGAGTAAGATTGTCCTGATTTAATTACTGCGAACCACCATTTATTGTTAAATTATTTTACGAATCTAATACGCCGACTTTCATTGGTTGGATCTTAATTTATAAACTCCGTTTTAAGCTGACATAAGCGTTTTTTTATTAATTTATTATTCATAATTTGTATTTTTATTAATTAATTAATTGGCCTCTTCATGGTTTATTCGATTGGCCTGTAAACTCTGCAGCATTAATTAAATAGATAAGACACCTGGCAAATCTTGAAGACTAATAGAAACTTTATTTGAATATTTCCAAATCATTGTAGTTTCGTCTTGTTAAATCGTCAATATTAAACAAATAAATTAAGAATACATCCATAGTAGTCCCTGCAGAGTTGACCTCCGAAATTCTAGGCAAAACTGCAAAAGTATTACGAAGGCGAGGATGAAGTAACACAACAATTAGTTTGATTTTCATGCGATACTTCGTCACGGTTGCTTTCTGAGCCCTAAGTCACATATCGATCAACATTAAATTCTAAATCCCGCTTTTCACGACCCCTGAATAAATCCCGGATCATTTCTAAGTGATTCTGGGGCAAATCGATTGGTGACCATTTTATAGGTATGGGGAGTCGATTACGATTATCGAATTTATTTCCTCCCCCTAGAAAACCCTTCACAATTGTCTTTAAAACAAGAGTGACCAACGCACCACCATTGTAAAGACAGTACTACAGACAGTCAAACGTCAAGATAGTAAAGGTATTATTTCTGAAGAAAAACTATTTCAGGCAGACCAAAAACATAATTGTTTAAAATGCCAGTTTTGATAAATTTAGGTTTTAAGGTTTTATTTCATAGTTTTTTAATGGTTGGCGTACATCTTACTATAAGTAAACCAAAATGATACTGTTGAACAGGAGTTTTCATGCAGTTTTATACTGAACGTACTCAGGATGTGAAAATATGTCTTTATTAAGGATTTTGGATTTTCACTATGTTTAAGTTAGTAAATTAGTATTATTATTTTGATTCAAATAGAAAAATTCATAATGAATTAATAGAACATTACTTTGTATATCACTATTGTATAACACTTCTATATTCCTGCTTCTTTTTATCTTTTTCAAATTTTTCTCTACAAGAATATACAAAAATGCCATGTTTTCTTTCATCTTCTTGAAATGGTCTGTTTGAGAGTAAACAATGTTCAACATGCAGATAGGAATTTATGAAACGTATATTTATTAGCGAATTTCCCCTATAGGGAAGCAGCTATTACCGTAGGTCTCATGGTAAGACTTAAGCCCCAGACCATGATAACTTTTTGTTTTGAGGTCCCCAGATGCCAAAAACACTATTCGTTCAAATTTATACATATGTATATATATATATATATATATATATATATATATATATATATATATATTAATAATAATCAAATGAAACATTTTTCAACTGAGTACCCTTAAGGAATTTCTTATTTTTATTTTTAAGACTACATGTTTCGGGACATAAGCCCATCATCATGGTCAACAAATACCTAACCTAGTTTTATGATATTAAAAATATTACAAAAACAGACATATGAGGAAATTACTTAGCAGATGTTTCACTTTGATGAAAAAGTTTTTTATCTATCTATTCTCATTTTCCTTAGCTTTTCAAATATTGGATTACTTGTATTAATTTGAGTATTTAGTAATTCCTGAGGCATTTCTTTGTGAGCGACAAAGATATTCAATTCTTCTGCTGAGTTCATTTTCTCACCTTTGGACATATAGTTTATTATCTTTAAAGTCTCGTCTATGCTCTAATAACTATGGTTTGTTGTCAGATGTTCAGCAAAATTGGATTTCATTGAGGTTTTGTTATTGCTTCTTAGTGCTTGTATATGTTCCTTAAACCTTGACTGAAATGATCTACCTGTCTGTCCAATGTAAAATGTGTAATTTCCTCATATGTCTGTTTTTGTAATATTTTTAATATCATAAAACTAGGTTAGGTTGCAGGTTAGGTTGACCATGATGATGGGCTTATGTCCCGAAACATGTAGTCTTAAAAATAAAAATAAATAAATTCCTTAAGTGTACTCAGTTGAAAAATGTTTCATTTGATTATTATTATATTAGTAGCCCTAACAAATGAATGCAATATAAATATACAGGGTGAGTCTTCTAAGCTGTCTCAAACAGATTACAAACGAACGGCTTGACATACAGAGATGAAACAAAACTTTTCCCCACTAATTCATACCAAAGGAATAACGTAAAAATATTTTTACCATTTTTAAAATACAGAATGTTCAAGAAACTGGGGGTCATGGGTTCGAATCTCAGAGTTTTCAAATGTAAACATACGACATGTTATGCATCATTTTAAAGCTCTAAACTAGACAAACCATTTCGTGAAAACAGAACTCCTTTATCTTTATCCGTTTCAAAATGGCGGCCATTTCTATGGAAAATATTGATATTTACAGAATACCCTGTATCTTGTAAACTACTAAACTAATTTTCGTTCTGTTTAAAAATTCTTATTTCTTGTGAATTCAGCTTTAATTTGATATACGACATGTCAAAATTTTAAAAACTGCATATTTTATCAATAATTTTATTTTTTTTAATGTTGGTAGCCTTGTAAATAAAACATTTCAAATGAGAACATATGTGAAATGGCGTATCATTTTGAAGGTCTTGCAAAAACAAACAACTTTTCAATTTAAACCTACCGTCTATCTTTGGTAGTTTTCTAGTAGTCAATCAAAAACTCCATTTCCCCATATAACACCCATGTTAAACGTGCAGTACTACAGATTAATGGATGCACGTTTAACATGGGTTTTATATGGGGAAATGGAATTTTTGGTTAATTACTAGAAAACTACCAAAGATAGACGGTAGGTTTAAATTAAAAAGTTGTTTGTTTTTGCAAGACCTTCAAAATGATACCATTTCACACATGTTCTCATTTGAAATTTTTTATTTACAAGGCTACCAACATTAAAAAAAATTAAAATTATTGATAAAATATGCAGTTTTTAAAGTTTTGACATGTCGTATATCAAATTAAAGCTGAATTCATGAGGAATAAGAATTTTTAAACAAAACCAAAATTAGTTTAGTAATTTACGGGATACAGGGTATTCTGTAAATATCAATATTTTCCATAAAAATGGCCGCCATTTTGAAACGGATAAAGATAAAGGAGTTCTGTTTTCACGAAATGGTTTGTCTAGTTTAGAGCTTTAAAATGATGCATAACATGTCATATGTTTACATTTGAAAACGCTGAGATTCGAACCCATGACCCCCAGTTTCTTGAACATCCTGTATTTTAAAAATGGTAAAAATATTTTTACGTTATTCCTTTGGTATGAATTAGTGGGGAAAAGTTTTGTTTCATCTCTGTATGTCAAGCCGTTCGTTTGTAATCTGTTTGAGACAGCTTAGAAGACTCACCCTGTGTATATGTGTGTGTGTCCGTTACCACGATAACTTTTAAAAGAATTGCCCGATTTTGATGAAATTTGGCACAAATGTGTAGAATAACATTTATGACTTTAAGTTCGAAAACCAGAAAAATCGGACCATGGGAAGGGGGGTTTATTGGGTTTTTAAATTTTCCAAAAATCAGTTTTTTGCGTTTTTCACCCTAAAATTTTTAAAAAACTTAATTTTGGTTTTGACCATGTTATAGAGCTTAAAGAAACAAATAATATGGTATTTGAATTATTAACCTAGGTTAAGTGGTTGCGGTGAAAATCCAAAAAACGTACTCATAAAATCTCCCATGTTAATCTTATGGGAAAACAGTTTTTGGCTTTTCCTCAGTTTATTTTAATGTAAACTTCACATTTGCTCTTACTAATCTGTTCAGTTCCACAAAACAATCATTTTGGAGTTTAAATTTTCATTCTACGCCCAACCGTTGCTGAGATATTCAAAGTGCTAAACACAGTATGTTGTCTAATGTTATCCTTATGGAGAAAAATAAAATTCTATATCTCGATTATTTATGAATGTATGTTGATGAAACTTGTTATGTGGCTTCATGTAGTACTGGTATATTGATATTTGCACAACAAATTGAGTTTTTGTTGATTATTCCCTTAGCAGCAAACCTGCGTACTCAGCCCCCATGTTATTCTTATGAAGAATAAGTCAGATGCATTGAGTCCCTTAATTATGAACGTAAATTAATAAAACTTGGTATGTAGCTTCACTTGGTTAAATTATATTGATAATTGCATAAAAACCCATTTTCTCCTTGTTGCAGCAAACCTGCTTACTCAGCCCCCATGTTATTCTTATGGAGAATCACTAAAATGTTACATAGCGCTTATTTATGATTGAATATTGATGAAACATGGTATGTGGCTTCGCCTAGTTACATTCTATTTATATTTGCATAAAAACCAATTGTTTGTGTTCCTTATTTCAGCAAACCTACGTACTCATTACCAATGTTATTCTTATGGAGAATGATTAAAATCGCTTATATGTGAATATATTTTTATGAAACTTAGTATGCGGCTTTATGTGGTATTAAGACATATATTATGCATTGGAAATTCGCTGAGTATGCAGGTTTGCTGCGACGGGGGTATTTTTGTTGTTTAAATAACTCTTTAATTTTTGGCTAATTTGTGAACTGTGACAGCTTTATGATGATTCTTATGAGGAATGACCATCCAAACAGATGGTCTTAACAACGTTGATTAACTAAGGATTTTTATACTTAATATCTGAAATTTGTTGAGAACATTTTAATACATACGTTTAAAACATCATTTTTTAATTCATTCACTATAGATTTACTTTATATATATATTAAAAATCAGGAATTCACATTAGAATATTTTATTTCTAACGTAAATTAAAGCTCTATGAATGGTAGCTTTATGAGTACCAACACCTTATCGTACATATTTTGGTTAATCGGTTTCCAAGAATTTCAAGATGTTAAGCAACAAAAAGGATCGTAATGACGGCCCGAACGTTTATGCAATTCCGCTATGAAACAAGAGCTATTAAGCACTGGGTATACCGGATATTTTTATAAACAACAATTAATACTTTTAGGTATTTTTCATTATAAAAATAGTAAGTTACACACTAAAACTTGATTAAAAATTATATTTCAACCATCGATGGTGGAGGATTCATTTTAGAAAATATTTTTATTCAATATATAATTGTATGGTAAAAAGTTAATTTGTTTAAAAATTATTTGTTGTTAAACCTGTGATTAAAATAATCTTCGTATTTTTCAGTTCAAGTATGGTTATATACTATGGCTAATTTAATTAACATTTCATTATTGCTGATTACTCTCTAATCTCCAGCCTTATTTATAATGAAAATTACTTTAACTCCACCCATGTTTAAGTACCTGTGTCAGCGATTACTTAATTATATACAAAGGTTTATTTTACATGTATTCAGTCCAAGTGGTTTAAATTACCCAACTAGCTACTGCAATTTTAGATTATGTGTCGTAAATTTAACAGTGACGATCTGTTTAGAAAAATAAATTCTTTTCCTGAATATTGTTTATTAGAGAACGAAACTGCAGTCACAATTTCGATAATTTAAACCTCTTGACTGAATACAGGTAAAATACACATGTTATACATTTAGTCAGTGGTTTGGAGGCTAACCAAAAATTAAATATTTCTTAAATTGCATTGTACTAATTGATGGTAGTTAGTTTTTCTGTAGAGCGAGATATCTAGTTAGCTATTAAATAACTAAGACGTGTAATTGACAACTGATGTTACAAACCAGCCAAATTGTTAAAATCCAACCAAAAGAAAAAAAAACATTAATTCAGTTATAAAACATGGACATTGCCAATGAGTTCATAGCTGGTACGTAGATTGGAATCGGATGAAAAACAGTTGCATATTGTAAAATGGGGATGATACATTTAAATGTAATACCACTTTATTTATCATTCGATTATCGATGAAGTGGAATAAACTAAACATGTGCGTTACAGTGTTGATTGGATTTATTTATATTTTATAAACCTCATGATGCAGGGTTAATAATGTATTCAATTATTGTTTTTTTTTATTTCTTGGGTAATATTCCCATGTATTGGAATATGTACAGTAAGTTATTGGGATGTATAATAAGTGGTTATACCCAATTCTAATTACAAGTAAAAGCTATTGCATGATCAAACGCACATACTCAGCGAATTTCCAATGAATATACAGGGTGATTGGAAGTCAGAGTGACAAACCTTTTTGGTAGTAGTGTGCAGAAAATTGAGTCCAAATTCAATATTCTTTTTGTTTTACTTCATGTGGACTCGTAGTTACGACTTTTTATATTGTTTTCATACAAAACTAAAGTTAGCGCTAAAATCCTTACGTTTTTCAATCTTCTTCTGATCTGATGACTGTTTTAATAACATTTTCTGAAAGCTCATAAAATGTTGACTTGGTTAATGTTGTTTGTTGCTTGAAATGAATTGTTTTAACAATTGAGGCATTTACAACATTAAAAACTAGTTTTTGTAAAATAAAGATTGGCTTTTAAAATAATAATAATTGTGAAAGTTAATAATTTATGAAACTAAACTAGCCTTAACTAACTAGCCTTAGAACTAACTAACTAACTAGCCTTAGAAACTTCCTCATTTATAAGCTTTAATTTAACCCTAAAACCTATGATTTTATTCGGAAAATCAACTGCAATCTAAAATAAGACGGTTTAACAAAAACGAGTGGATTTCAAAAACGTGTATGGCATGTTTATCTTGTTAAATTTGTAATACCTTTACACTGACCCATCCCAAGAAAAAACAAAAATGAGATAGAAAAACTAATTAATTTTAATTGTCTGTCTCATTTACTTAAACTCAAGATAAGAAAACCTAAAGGTTTGTTACTATAGGAAATGTTGACAACCTTTATCAAAGATATCAATGTACACAAAGTACATGTAGAAGACCTTTTATGCAAGATAGCTTAATTAATGCACCTTAACAAGTTTATGAATAAATCACAAATTAGTAGAAGTGGTAAAGAAAGAACTGATTTTCATGTAGAATGCTTAAAACCTCCTCCTGTGTTAACTCACTGGCCAACTGTTGAATTATAATTTGAGAATTATCTTCAATCATATTTTGTAGAACTAATTCCTCCAACCTCCATCATGGCAGGCAGGACCAACCTCGTTTGGCCGTTTTTAACTTTGCCTCTTAAAAAAAAACTATGGAAAACATTTGAGAACTATGAACTCGTCGATCAGGGTACCAAGGATGGTAATTATTCTCTTTGAGCAGCTTGTGCTTTACGGTCACAAAACCGTAAAAATGCATTTCTGCATTCTGACACGATGTGTCCTCTATGCCCGCTTTCACTTAAATAGCTTAATCATTTGCTTAAGTATTGTTCCTTAACTGACTACGGTACATTAATTGAGCTATCTCGCAGATGAGGTGTACTTCATGTGCCTTGTGTTCACAGAGTCTTTCTTTGATAAAGGTTGGCGGAATTTAATATGATGACAGTCCTTTATGGTCCAGTAGAATTGTATTCTTGTCATTCAAAAGATGGAGTAATTTTAATTTCTAGGTATGTTATATGTATTGACCCCATGATGAAAAATCCAAGTTTTCGACCTCATAGCCCTTGAAAAAATATTATTTGTTATCCGCCATCTTGAAAAAACTTATGAAATTGTACCTTTTTTACTGATTTCTTAATAACTCGCTTACAGTGTGTCATAGGAAAAACACACTCATACCATTTTTAAAGACTTCAAGACTTCCTACAATATGTATGCATGATATTGGGAAATACGACTAATGGGAGTGACAGTCATGGGTATTAAATCAGTAAAAAAAATTAAAATAAGTAAGGATCTAGCTCCTTTCAGGTTAATTAACAAATGTCCCATAAGTTGTAGAGTAAAATGTGTTAGGAGTTAATTTGTAGACAACAGAATGTCCTATAAATTACATATAACTTAATGTAAAATACACACAACTGACACATAGAAACAAAGGGTCCATATTTAAATAAAAAGTTAAAACATTGAAAAGTATCATTTTAAGCCTGGAATTAAATAAATTATTGTTTTATTCGTTTCACGTTAAATGTGAATTAGATACGTCTTAGATGACATATATTGCATTGAACAAAAATTACTTCTAGCTTATTAACAACATTTATGTTAAAGTACGTTACGTATGTTAAGTAAAATAGTTAATGTTCAAATTAAGTTAGAATAATACTATATCGATCCGTATGGACAATCGTACAACTAAAAATTCACTATATGGTTGATGATAAGCTGTGAGAAAACATGAATACAAGTTACACTGTATTAACTTTTAAAAAATTAACTAGGTGTACACTCATTTCTCACGAATAAGGATAATCGAGTCTCATAAAAAAATCAAGATCTGATTTGGGTAACATCATCAGAATACATTCCGGTATCATTTAACTGCCCCCAGAATCCGGGTTTTATGTCAATATAGCTATAGTCTTAGTCACTTCTCCCCTAAAAACCACTTATCGCAGTAGCTGAGTAGGTATCGTACTGGCTCTCAGAGCGGAATGTCGCAGGTTCGGATATCGTCACCAACTTAACATTTTATCCGTTGAAAAATATTTATACATTTATCACTTGTTTTTATCAAAGGAAATTTTGTTTAAATCCGTACATTTATTTATTTTTAAAATAAATTGTAGATTTCAGGCATGGTTTGTTGTTAGGGTTGGCATGGGTACGTTATCGTAGTACAAACAGAGTATTTTGGGCTGGGCAGTCACTTTAGCAGTGTGATTAATTTAACTTTTTTGAGAACATCGAGTTTCCTAAATGAACTAATGTTACAATTTCTATAGGCCTAGTCAAAATATCCTTAAGGATTAAATTAAGTCGTCACGTCTAGTTATTTAGATGGCAAAATGAGATTTAAATATATTGTTTTAAAAGCCTAGGCTATCATGAAATTAAATTATATAAACATGGGTTGGTCCAAGACCGTAGATAAAAATTATAAAATGGCAAGTAGCCAAAGTGCATAAGTGCATAAGTATGGTTACAGTTCATAGCCATAGGTCCAAGATTATGATGAAAACAGCTCACTGTAATCCAAACCTAGGATATGTCAAATCATTTCAGATAACCTGTAAAAAAAGGCTTAGTTTGGTTAGAATAGTTTAAAGCTTTTGTTTTGGTTCGCTACAACATTCGTGGTAATGTGTTTAAAGTATTTTACAACAGTTGTATTACCAGTTTAATGTCGGCTTATTCTTACTGTAATCTAACCCTAGGCTATGTCAAATCATTCAAGATAACCTTCCGAAAAAGGCTGTTTGCTTTGAATAGTCTATAGCTTTTATTGTGGTTAGCTACAACATTACTGGTAATGTATTTTAGGTGATGTAGAAAATTTGTATCATTAATTTAGTGAAAATATAACCTAGCAAATAATTATCTACAAAATAAATGTTAAGGTTGGTCGCTTACTGTGACTAACTTGATCAAAGCTTTCTAGACAAATTGAGGCTTTGTACTTTTTACACATGGCAATCATAATATTACCAATTGTCTGAGACAATGTAATAAAACAAACTATTTTATAAGTTAAGTTAATATCTCAGTATCTATAATCATCTATTTTGAAAAGTTATTTTGAGTTTTTTGATCTACCACACGCGTCGTCTGCCACTGTTACTCGTCGCCTCCGAGGACTGACGATATTTACACAGAGTAAGCATACTAGGAGGGATTATTAACTGTACGTATATTTTTTTAATAACGTACACTTAATAATTTAAAAAAATAAGGATAATGCTCACAACTTAAAAATATACTTCGATTTATCTCTCTTGATTTTTTAGGTAAAACACCTTTTTTTTATCAAGTATAACAAAGTATACTCTAGTAAACTAACTATTGTTACTCTGTTGTTGAAACATAGATGTTGGCTAAATTTTAACGATTCAAGTACCACTAAAATGGCTTCCAATGTTATTCTTATGGAGACAAAATAAATTTGGTTTTAAGATAGTTTTATTAATACTTAACGAAATTATCTGAATAACGAACTCGACCGAGATTTTGTACTGTTAAATTTATCTGGAAAATTTGAAGTTTAACTTGGGGGCGTTCTCGAGTTATTTTGGTCACAGAAACGCCAGTTGAGTTGATTCTCTTACCAGTCTAAGCAGTAAGTTATGTATAAGTATAAACTTCACTTCGTTCGATTATCCAATTATTGCACTGAAAATGTCAGCACAATTTTCGTTTACATTGGTATTTATTAATTGTGTACTTTTATTTGTGTACAAACCAATATTATATACATAATAATATAACATGTATCTAGCAAAGAAAATAACAAATTAATCTCATTAAAAATGCTAAAATATTTCAATATTAAACATATTTTGTTTTTGTAATTTATGCATTAGTCTCATATATTATTCCTATTTGTAGTATGTTCAGTGCATCTTTGTTATTTATAACACGCATGTCAGTCTCATGCTAGATTATCCCTCAAGTCAAACAGTTCTCCTTTCATTTCGGATACTGTTTGCCCGTGCTGAATTTTCCATGTTTGAGAATGATTGTTTTTCCTATGTATTCGATATTGTATGTTGTTGTTTGAGTTGTTGTTTTTGCAATGTGATTTGTAAATATGCAATTAACTATTGATAACCAATTTGCATGTTTATCGATATTCTCATTTTTGTAACTATATAAGCCATCTGTAAACTGTATCAAAAGATTACATTATTGTAAAATGGTGTAAACCCTATTTGAATTATTAAATAAATAAATAAAGTACGTTAATTCAACAAAAATTAACATTTCACAATTTTAATACATTAATGTATGATTAAGCATTTTCACAGATTAAGTTATAAAAAATGCATTCTTACTTGAAAAAAACTGTTATGTAATTTCCAATAAACACAAGCTTTTTAAAAATAGAAAATTAATCAGAAATTGTAAAGGAAACAAACAAATTAAATATTTATATTATTGTATTAAGAATAAAACTATCAGAGTAACCTTTTTTAATAATTTTTATAACACAATGCGTTTTGGCTATAATGGCATTTGCCTAGTGTATACGAACCTCGCCCAAACCAGCGCGAATTTCGATAAGTTACGATGTTGGTGTAACTCAGAGGGTTATTTAGATTTACTAGAACTTAACAATGATTTTGAATTTTCGGTTGTCAAGATAAAAAAAAATATATATATATATATATATATGTGTGTGTGTGTGTGTTTTATAGATATATATCTATATATTGTTTAAATACTGTAATGTAGCATAGAAGAGTATGAGATAATAATACTTTTAACAGATTTTCTATTTGTGATTTAGTGGTGCAAGAATATTTGTTATTTTATATTAAAACGTTCTCACGTTATACATGCTGGATGGGTGATATACACCCTGAGTAAGAACGAATGGGGTTGTTGGAATCTGGAGACTCCAAAATGAAAAATAATCCGTCTCGGACGTATACCACCTTCGGAAATAGCTTCATCCCTAAAGGGAAACTTTTCTAAAACCATGCTTAGGGTGTAAAATAGTGCTTTTAAATTGTTTTTCAGGTTTTGGTTGAATATATTTTCAAGACCTTTAAAGAATTCAAAAGCATTTAAGTAAATGAACAAGAATTTGAGGTTTTAAACAATTATTTTCAGAAGGACTTTCCATGTTTCTATATATGTTGTCGATTTCTTATAGAAAGGGATATTTATTATACATAGCAATTCAATGTTTTAGCTAGATAATGTTTTAGTTGTAATCTTTTTTTATGATTTTGAAAAGGCACAATTGCTTAAACTATATACATAAAAATAAGATTTCCACCAATACAAACTATCTTTTACTTCGGGTGTGTAGCTAAAATCAAACAACTTGCAACTTATTGGTTAGGAAAAACATCATTTAATTTGTTTTTAATATAAAGATTACTCATGAATTTAAAATAAAATAAAGACATAAATTAGAAGCAATGGATAGTTCTCTAAGAAAGACAAGAAAACCCATATCTGATATGAATTTAGCAGGTAAAATATTGTTGGTAAAGAACTCAGAAATCCGGTTTTGATGAATGGCTCAATCTACAAGCAGACAAGAGTAATGGCGGCATCAGTCTGCAGCAGCTGATGTTAGGAACTGTTATGCGATTGAATTCAAAATAATAGAGTAACACATATTTACAGTGCAAAATGCCAATAAAAATAATTGCCACGATATCTTCGGAACTCAAGGGAATTTTACAAATCAAGAAGTAAGTCCTAGAGCTATTTTATATGACTGGTTTTTTATACACTTTTCATATATTATAAAGTGTGGAGTGCAGTGGAATAAATAAACCCACACAAGACAATAAGACCAATAACATATGCAGCGGTCCTCTCAGATTTTTTCATGTAAAATTCATGTGCTGTGCTGGGCTCCACTACGCGACGCTGTTTTTGATGTCTCTTGGTTTCCACCCTAAGTGTTCTACTTATTCACGCAGTTAAAATATAGTCTGATTCGGTTAAGACGTACTCAACGCCACGTTATTATGAAAATATGTTGTTTAAAGGATATTTGTTAATAGAAGTAACAGAACTAATATGGCCATGACGGTTGGAGCTAACTATGCCCTCACAATTGCCGTATAATATAGTAAAGTTAGGCTTTACAATTGGAAAAGCGGTCCGGAGAGGCATTGGTTGGATATATTATTACAGAAAATCTATAATCTATAAATGAGAAAAATCGATCATTCCTCAGGCCAAACCTTTACACCTACAACCACGAAATCCGGTACGTATACTGTTTCCACAACGTAGGTAACCACTAAGAAAGGATTTTGAGAAATTCCCTTAGGGCTTCACCCCACGGGACTTGAAAGTTCCAACCCCATGTTATTCTAACGGACAATTTATGCATACGAAAAACCGATCAACCCCCAGACCAAACCTCTATACCTACAACAATTCCGCTCGTACACTCTTTCTACAACGTAGGTAACCAATAAGAAAGGATTTTAAGAAATTTCCATAGAGCTCCACCCCACGGGGCTTCAAAAATCCAACCCCATATAATTCTTATGGACAATTTATACATACGAAAAACCGATCATCCCCCAGGCCAAACCTCAATCCATACAACCACGAAATCTGGCACGTGTACTATTTACATAACGTAGGTGTAACGTAGGTCTTATAAATGATTTTAATAAATTCCCACAGGGCTCCGCCCCACGGGGAGTCAAAGTTCCAATCCTGGGTTATGCTTAAGGGCAATTAATAAATATGTAAAACCTATCATCCCCAAAGGCCAAACTTCTTCACGTACAACCACGAAATTTACCAAGTATACACTTTCCATAACGTAGGTAACCACTAAACAAGAATGTTAAGAAATTCCCACAGGGCTCCGCCCCACGGGGCTTCAAAGTTCCAATCCTGTGTTATTCTTATGGAAAATTTATCAATACGAAAAACCGATCATCCCCCAGGCCAAACCTCTACGCCTAAATCCACGAAATTTGGTATGTAAATTCTTTCTATAACGTAGGCAACCACTGAGAAATGATTTTAAGAAATTTCCAAAGGGCTACCTCCGTTCCACGGGGAGTCAAAGTTCCAATCCTGTGTTATTCTTATGGACATTCACTTTAGTTTGAGCTGATGAGGAATCAAACAGCTGATCGTGTTTTGTATTAGTTCCACGGGTTAACCACAGAATGCAGCATACACAACTGTTGTATTCCCGGGTGAAACCAGGTACAATAGCAGCTACTCTTTATCTATATTTTTAATACGCTAGGCATATTTTTGTCATAATTGTTTTGGAGCGGTGGTGCTACCGATCACCATGTCCAAGGTGTCGTTAGAAAGGTCTTAGAATGTAGTTTTGATATTTTTAATACGCTAGGCATATTTTTGTCATAATTGTTTTGGAGCGGTGGTGCTACCGATCACCATGTCCAAGGTGTCGTTAGAAAGGTCTTAGCATGTAGTTTTGCTATCAATTAAAAAAATGTATAAAAGTCACCTTGGACATGGGAAAATATGGGGTCAAAGTCGCGATTTTCCCCATAGACATAATATGCAGTTACAAACCAACGATCGAGAAATCAGCTGTTTATTTAAGGAAGTGGTTAAACAAATAAAATCTGACCCTGAAAAATGGTTATTGAACGTACAGCTGGCAACAAAACACCAGTTTTTATTTGCACAAAATCAAAACATAACCAAACAAAACGTTCGACATAATGGATACTATAAGACGTCGACCAGGACGGCCAAGAGGAGGAGGCCGACGAACTTTAACTGGTAGACGCGAACGAAATACAAATAATACTATTGTCGTTGATAGCCGAATACAGCAAGCACCCTTCCATGTTGGGTTCAAGTGTGCTCTCCAACAGCCGCCTGAAGATTTCACATTCAATTTAGGACTGTTGGATAATCGCTGCATAAGCTGTTCCGCATATGCACAGGGCCAATCTTTGGGTAAGGTTGGAGTAGTTCTCCCAGAACCGGTGTTTGGTCACGGCCAATTGTATGTCGCAGTAAGTAGAGCCCGATCATTTGATGGACTTAAAGTCTACATAAAAGATGGAGAACACCAAGGCCGACTTCGTCTAGACAACCGTATTTACACTCGCAATATTGTTTATAGAAAATTTGTATAAGGTTTATTAATAAAGTAATTTTTATCATTATTGAATTAACTTGATTTTTTTTAAATAGCAACACTTAAGATTAACTGCCTACACGCATTGGTGGACAGAGTTTCTCCTTGACAGCGCACGATTTCGTGCGCCAGGTACGCTAGTTTATATAATTCTGTGAGCGAAAATTTTAAGTCAAAACTATGGGAGTTTGGCAAATCGCAGGATAATAGGAGATGGCTCAAATTAAAGGTATTGATCTCACGGGCTCGAGAAAAATAGCAGTATTTCTAAAAAGCTATCAGAAAATGAGTAAGGAACTGAAAACATTCCCCATAAGAATAGTATGGGGATTCAAAAACTTCTGCTGGGTTTACATTAAAAATATATTTACGAACTAACATGTGTTCCTAATTATATCATTGTTTTAGCAAATTTCCCCTATGTTGAAGAAACTATTACCGTAGGTCTCGTGGTAAGACTTTTTTTAGATGTCCCCAGATGTCAAAAGCACTATTCTTTCATATTTATTCAATTAGTATTTTGAATCATCAACCTAGGTTAAGTGGTTGTAAAGAAAATCGAAAAATTTGTTCATAAAATTCCCCATGTTAATCTTGTAGGAAAAAGGTTTTTAGCTTTTCCTCAGTTCATATTACTGAAAACTTAATCTTTTTTCATTACGTTCAGCCCTAAAAAACAATCATTTTGGTGTTTAAATTGTTATTCTACGTCCAACCGTTATATAGATATTCAAAGTGCTTTGTACTTGATATAACGCAGTACGTTGTACAATGTTATCCTTAGCAGGATAAATAAAATTTGATATCTTTATTATTTATGAATGTATATTGATGAAACTTGGTATGTGGCTTCAACTAGTACATTGATTATTGCACAAAAAAGTATTTTTTGTTGATTGTCCCCGTAGCAGCAAACCTGCATACTCAGCCCAAATGTTATTCTTATGGACAATAAGTATGAAACATAAGTAAGGTACATAAGTAACATAAGAAACATAGGTAACATAAGTATGAACATAAATGGTTAAAACTTGGTATGAAGCTTAATTTGATTAAATTATAGTGATAATTGCATAACAACACATTTATTACATTTCTTGCCGCAGAAAACCAGCGTACCCAGCCCTAATGTTATTCTTCTAAGGAATAAATAATTTGCTACATATATCATTTATTTATTTATGTATTGTTATTACATTTGGTAAGTGGCTTCACGTGGCAGTGACAAACGTATACATGCATTGGAAATTCGCTGAGTATGCAGGTTTGCTGTGACGGGGGTATTATTTTCCTTAACATGTAAAGAGGAAATAAATCATTTTAGGCAGAGTATTGGAGTAAGGTTAGGTGCAATGGCCCCTTTAAGCCACTAGTAAGTTTATAATTAGATAGCGGGCTTAAGGTACGTATTTCGATTTGTGTAACGGAATTTTTTACCAATTTTGTATTCTGTATACCAATTTGTATTACATTTGACAGGTATAATTTGTGTACAACTAATAGTAAATAATAAAAGTAACATGTTAGACGGTAAATTTAAATCATAATAAAAATATAAAATCAATAAATAAAAACGGATCTAAAGACCTTTTGATTCTTATTGCTAAATGTATCATGATATCTTACACACATATATGTCAGTACTTGGCCGGTAAATTAAGTTGTAAAATAAGGACAAGCTAAATTCCCACACGTTGTACAGCTCGAGAAAACATGGACATGATAACTTTTTTATAAAAGTTAAAAGTTAAAGGACGTTAAGATAACATGTAAACTAACCACTCATTATTTCAATTTATTTTAAGATGGCAAACTTAACAAGAGATTTTGAACACCTTTGTAATTTTAGTATTGTAAAGATTCTAACTATAATTATGGAATTCATTGTAATAAGCTTCCCTTTTTAGAATTTAATGAAATTTAAAAATAAATACTTCAAATTCCCCATCAATTAAATTGGTAAGGCTTTCGCCAAAACCCAAATTTTATTTAATTTTAAATTTTAACTGTTTATTTTTAATTGTACTGTTAATACAATTTTACTTTTTTATGCTGTTCTATTGTATTACCAATTATACTCTGTTTATTTACATTTATTAGCTGTGTTGTGCACATTTGAAATTATTTTGTAATCGTTAGTAACGATATTTATTTCTAAGGCTAAAATAGGCCTTTAACAAGCCACAATGTGCATGCTCGGCAGCCAGTGCTGCATCAGCATTAATTCAAGGTGGCGAATCTGTTTTTAACTCTTCCATTTTTAATTTTTCATATTCCATAAGAAAATTACAAATGTCAAAAACAATGCGATTGGCTTCTTATAACCGTCAAACCGTTTAAAACGCAGGCTATTAAAATCATAAAACGACAAACAATTAGTTGAATAACTCTACGACTTATACCAGGCACAAACTACCCAGTTGCCTGCCGTCAACCCACTTTTTCATAGGTTTTGTAGCCTCTTTCTCCCTACACTTTTTTTGTCCACAAGAGCCACGGACCCGTGCATGGAACGTAACAAGCAAAACACGGGGTGAGCCGCTACTGTAAAAGTTATATAGTAATTACTTCTGTATTACATACTTGTGCAGTTTACACACACGCGTACTTTTCATAGCATTTGCTTGTCAAAACTGTAATTCTAACCCAAGATAGGGTCATTGTCATGGTTCGAAGTCCATCGACTTGACCACGACAGGGACTCACTATAATATATTTAACGTATTTAGAGATTATAAGTAAACCTGATCAATATAATTTCATATTAATAAACAGGGTTATCTGTTTACCCGCTAGTCTGATTTATGACCCAGTGTTAACCATAAACGCTCTGATGATTGCACCAAAGCTTGGAAAGAAAAACTTCATCTTTCATATTTGATCTTTCATAAAGAACAGCGTTTGAAGTTCCATAGTGATTGTTTAACTGGCATTATTTTGTTTCTTTTTCTTAATCGTGTACTCAAGATATTTTTTGCCAGGTATCATTTTAATTTAAAATTGTATAACAAGTTTAACAAAATAAGTAATCATTTGTTGTATTATAAACAGAAGTTTTTGTCAGAAATTTAATTTCTCAGTACTGCAACTGAAAAAGAATTTCTCTCTGAGTAAACAAAAAAACCGACTCTGTTTCATGTTTCACTAAGTTCGGGACTAATATCTTTCATTCTGTTTCTTATTCACTTTATAACTTATTCTGTGAAGGATTTAAACAAAAACTTAAATATTATTAAAACTTTTCTGAATTCACTATATCAACTAATCAAACACACTATTTAAATAGCTAAATAAACGCCAACTATATTTACTAATTATTTAGTTGATTACATATAAATTATTATATAGTATTATTTTTGTACGTTGTACAATGTTATCCTTAGCAGGATAAATAAAATTTGATATCTTTATTATTTATGAATGTATATTGATGAAACTTGGTATGTGGCTTCAACTAGTACATTGATTATTGCACAAAAAAGTATTTTTTGTTGATTGTCCCCGTAGCAGCAAACCTGCATACTCAGCCCAAATGTTATTCTTATGGACAATAAGTATGAAACATAAGTAAGGTACATAAGTAACATAAGAAACATAGGTAACATAAGTATGAACATAAATGGTTAAAACTTGGTATGAAGCTTAATTTGATTAAATTATAGTGATAATTGCATAACAACACATTTATTACATTTCTTGCCGCAGAAAACCAGCGTACCCAGCCCTAATGTTATTCTTCTAAGGAATAAATAATTTGCTACATATATCATTTATTTATTTATGTATTGTTATTACATTTGGTAAGTGGCTTCACGTGGCAGTGACAAACGTATACATGCATTGGAAATTCGCTGAGTATGCAGGTTTGCTGTGACGGGGGTATTATTTTCCTTAACATGTAAAGAGGAAATAAATCATTTTAGGCAGAGTATTGGAGTAAGGTTAGGTGCAATGGCCCCTTTAAGCCACTAGTAAGTTTATAATTAGATAGCGGGCTTAAGGTACGTATTTCGATTTGTGTAACGGAATTTTTTACCAATTTTGTATTCTGTATACCAATTTGTATTACATTTGACAGGTATAATTTGTGTACAACTAATAGTAAATAATAAAAGTAACATGTTAGACGGTAAATTTAAATCATAATAAAAATATAAAATCAATAAATAAAAACGGATCTAAAGACCTTTTGATTCTTATTGCTAAATGTATCATGATATCTTACACACATATATGTCAGTACTTGGCCGGTAAATTAAGTTGTAAAATAAGGACAAGCTAAATTCCCACACGTTGTACAGCTCGAGAAAACATGGACATGATAACTTTTTTATAAAAGTTAAAAGTTAAAGGACGTTAAGATAACATGTAAACTAACCACTCATTATTTCAATTTATTTTAAGATGGCAAACTTAACAAGAGATTTTGAACACCTTTGTAATTTTAGTATTGTAAAGATTCTAACTATAATTATGGAATTCATTGTGATAAGCTTCCCTTTTTAGAATTTAATGAAATTTAAAAATAAATACTTCAAATTCCCCATCAATTAAATTGGTAAGGCTTTCGCCAAAACCCAAATTTTATTTAATTTTAAATTTTAACTGTTTATTTTTAATTGTACTGTTAATACAATTTTACTTTTTTATGCTGTTCTATTTTATTACCAATTATACTCTGTTTATTTACATTTATTAGCTGTGTTGTGCACATTTGAAATTATTTTGTAATCGTTAGTAACGATATTTATTTCTAAGGCTAAAATAGGCCTTTAACAAGCCACAATGTGCATGCTCGGCAGCCAGTGCTGCATCAGCATTAATTCAAGGTGGCGAATCTGTTTTTAACTCTTCCATTTTTAATTTTTCATATTCCATAAGAAAATTACAAATGTCAAAAACAATGCGATTGGCTTCTTATAACCGTCAAACCGTTTAAAACGCAGGCTATTAAAATCATAAAACGACAAACAATTAGTTGAATAACTCTACGACTTATACCAGGCACAAACTACCCAGTTGCCTGCCATCAACCCACTTTTTCATAGGTTTTGTAGCCTCTTTCTCCCTACACTTTTTTTGTCCACAAGAGCCACGGACCCGTGCATGGAACGTAACAAGCAAAACACGGGGTGAGCCGCTACTGTAAAAGTTATATAGTAATTACTTCTGTATTACATACTTGTGCAGTTTACACACACGCGTACTTTTCATAGCATTTGCTTGTCAAAACTGTAATTCTAACCCAAGATAGGGTCATTGTCATGGTTCGAGGTCCATCGACTTGACCACGACAGGGACTCACTATAATATATTTAACGTATTTAAAGATTATAAGTAAACCTGATCAATATAATTTCATATTAATAAACAGGGTTATCTGTTATTTACATTAATATTTTGAACAAGATTTTCATATGTAATATTCAATTGGACCAAATTATTGGATAATCAAAACGAAGTTGTGAGTATCCTCATACCCAACTTCAATGCTTGCACTGCTAACGAAAGTGATTCATACTGGAGTGTCTTTACGCACAACAACTCAAAAACGCCTCCATAGATCTAGATTAAATTTTGCAGATCAATTATTTAGGACAAAATCTTGGTTGAGTTCGTTATTGGAATGATTCTGTTCAGTGTTAACAAAATTATCTTCAAAACAAATTGACTTTTTTATCCCCTTAAGAATAACATTGGAAGCCATTTTAGTGGTGCTTGAGTCGTTGGAATTTAGCCAATGTCTATGCTCCACCTATAGAGTAATATGAATGCCTTCAATTGAGTATAACTACATTTTTGTACTGGATAAAAAGATATTTTTGTAGACCAAAATACACACAAAATAAATAGTTAATTAATTGTAGTATATTTTATAATAATTGTGAGCTTATTTCTTATTTTATAAAACTACTATTGAGATGCATTATTTAAATAATAACTCTGTATAATACATTGTTTCCTTAGTAGACTTACTCTGTGCAGGCCTACTTCGTGGGTGCGAATAAGCAAAACAGACAACAGACGACGCGAAGACCAAGTAAGATACGAATACTAAATACGAATGAAAACAAACTATATAAAAATAGTTTGTTTCATTACATTGTCTTATCGATAACTGGTAATATTATGATTGCCATGTGGAAAGAGTAAAAAAGCTTTGGTAGGCACTTAATTTTTCCAAACAATTTAGACTAAGGTAATGAAATGGTAAGTATGTAACCAAATAAAACGTTTATTTATTACTATCTTAATATTGTAGATAATTTGTACTCTTCCAGGTCATCTTTTTACATTACATTTGTAACAAACACATGACATTTTTTATCCTGCAAAACTTAAAATACGTTACCAGAAATTGTGTATCCAACCACAACTAAAGCTTTCAACTATTCTAAGACTTTTTGCAGGTTATCTAAGATGATTTTAACATAGCCTAGAACTGGCCTACAGTAAGCCATTTTCATCATGTAACCTAGGCCTACAGTCTTCTTGTCATTTAAAACATACTGTCTCATATAGTGTCTTACACTAGGGCATATTCCTTGCATTTAATATCAAGAAAAGGATCAATATTAGAATCAATATTTTGACGTCTAGTTTGCCAAGTGTGGTTTGTATTATTTAGTCTACCTATAGCAATAAGCATCCTTCCAACCCTGCCTGTATTTTTTTAATAAATAAATCGACTAATTGCGAGAGTATTTTATTTGGTTAGAGCCAAAATAATGTAAAAAACAAGATCATGAATATTTCTAAAGCAAAAATCCTCCGAAGTGACCGGGGATCGATCCTGCGATCCTAGATAGTGAGACTAGCACGCTTCCAACTGAGCTACCGCATCACGATAATCTGTCGGCAAAGTTGCTAGTGAAGAAGCAATGAAGCAATTAAAGGCCAATCAGCGCATTCTAGCGGCCCTTTAAAGAAACAGAGAAGCAAATTATGATTCAAATCAGATCATTAATTTGTTTGAGGCACAATTACAAATTATTATTCATGTGCTTCGATTATCCTTTTACGGGAGGAATGAGCGTGCACCTAGTTATTGTTTGTTTATACAATGGTAGAAAAGTACTGGAACGGTTTAATATTTTTAGTGAATTTCCTTTGGCAAGTGAACTATTAAGCCCGGGACCACCACAGAAGTTCCTAACGTGACCCCCTGAACACGTTTTGGGGGGGTCTTTCGTATATTGTATACACACATATATATATATATATATATATATATATATATATATATATATATATATATATATTTGTGTGTTTGTGTGTGTGTGTGTGTGTGTGTGTGTGTGTGTGTGTGTGTGTGTGTTTGAACTCTAGCGGTCGCATTTTTTGTCAGATACACTTCAAATTTGGTAGGGACATTCTTTCTGGACAAGTTCGTTGCGCAAAACAATCGTAAAACTCTAAACCCCTTTTTCGGGGATTAATCTTTCAAATTTAGAGTTTTTGGTCCCAAGAAGGGTCAGAAAAGCCCCGTATGTAAAATTAATTCATGTAAAAAGATGGTAATTAGTGAGGTGAAATTTTTAAGCCCTCTATATGTATTCTAGCATACATATTTACCGAGTTATTAAAGAAAATGTGTTTCGACCAAACACAGAACGTTTTCTTATGGGGGTTTTACACTAGAAAAGCCTGTTATTCCTTTGTTAGAGTACTTTTATCGTCTCCAGCAACCTCATGCCTACTTTCAAGCCTGTCTGGACCTTCTGCTAACATTATAATGTTCAAAATTGCATTCCCAGCTTTGCAGGTAAATGAAACCAGGAGCATCAGAACAGCTAAGAAATCACTGTTTTCAGATTTTAATAAAAATTGGGATGTATGTATGTTTTTACTCTGATTTTGAGTTTTAAAAGTTTTTATGTGGAAATTCACTTCCCTCACGTCAGCGTGCTGCGTGCGAACTCTTTTTAACCATTAAAGCTGAATCAATAAAACTTAGTATATGAACACTACTGGTAAAGATCTCCTTTTGGAAGTAACTATGAGTTTCTTATCCCATCAGGAGAACGGCCCATGAGGAATAAGAAGAAAATTTTAAATAACAGCATAGATCGAGATGTACCTCAAATTAAAGGTCTTGCATAGTATTAAGTACTGCCGCAAATCTGATCTCAAACGGACCACTGAGTCAGAAATGGCAGTTGGTCAAAGTTTACTTTTAAGTAATATTAGCGAACATTAAAATTGTTATTATTCCCGATATAAAGGTCCGTTTGAGATCCGGTAAAGTCCATCTATGCTCTCCATAAAGTTTGCAAGGTTTCCCCTATAAGATGACCCTCAAGGAAAGTGTGCAAGGTTTCCTCTATAAGATGACCCTCAAGGAAATTCTGACACATGTTATAATAAACATTTACAGTTTGCTATTCCTTTATATTCTATATTAAATAAATATAAAGGGTTTTATTGGTTCAAATTGGGCTAAAAGGGAGAATTTATGTGTCGGTTTTCTAATACCGTTTATTTCCTGTATCTCTAATCTTTAAACAGTTTTAAGTAAAAGTTAAAAAAAAGAAAAACACATCTTTATCTTAGGAGACTTTTACTGAGTTGAACAAGAAAGTACAGACAACACTTATATTAAATTTCAAGGTAATAATATTTTGTTCGAGGTTCGGGTGATTATTTACATATTTTATTAGACTGTTTAGGCTATCGCATTATGCGATAAACTCTAATCATCTTGATGAAACTTACCAAATTCATAGATTAACAGATGAGTTGTGGTCCAGATGAATATCAATAATATATGGTACTTTGGTATTATACGGATGCCACCCTTATACAGCGCGCTGCGGCAGTTATGTTAGGATGGGTTATCATAAAAATGATTGTAGGACTTTTCTTGTTTCGTTAAAAATCGAGGGAGATGTCCAATTGCACCGGTGGTCAGGGATCAGCCCCAAACTGATGTGTCCAGTTGCACCGGAGCGCCTTTTGGGGGGTGTTCCAATTGCACCGGCTGTCAATCTAAATTAAGACGATTTTTTTTATTCAACTAAGTATAAGACTAAAGGTTAAAATATAGAGGTTGTAGAAATAACTATTACATAAAAGAAAGTGCCAACCAGACCGGATGCCCAGTACAGTAGGTTAGGTTAGGTTAGGTTAGGTTAGGTTAGGTTAGGTTAGAGTAAAGGTATAGCCTCATTCCTAGTAAAATTTATTTTGCAATGTAAAGATGTTAGTGTTGCCATGGACAAACACAAAATTAAACATTAATTACATAGTTACAGTAGAGGCAATATGGGGAGTCTGGGACAGCTGAAAAATAATTGTTTTTTAATCAGAAGTGACGTTTGAGTGACGTGGTGATGACGTATGTGTGACGAGAGGGTGTGATGACGTCACGGCGATGACGTATTGGTGTGACGATACACATACGTCATTGGATGTGAGGTAATGTGAAAGCGGGTGGATTTATATTAAGAAACGGTTTAGTTACGTCGGTTTGCGACTTGAAATGGCCAACCGTCCATTTAAGTCGGTTTGGTCGGTTTGCGACTTGAAATGGCCAACCGTCCATTTACGTCGGTTTGTGTTATCTTATCTTATCTTATCTTATCTTATCTTATCTTATCTTAGATCTAGATCTTAGATAAGATAAAAATTTATCCCCCAACCCCCGCACTTGCTTCGCTCCCAATCCCACGCCCTACAATCCCCCTCCACTAATCACCCCCGCCACATTTACAGCTTCATGCAGAATCGCGCGTTACGATCCATTCACACTCCAGATCTTAGCCGCAACGCAACCATGGCTCGCAACTTACAACCGATCAAACGCCCTGCTGACTCTTCTGACGAGGACTATTCGGACGAAGAGGATCACAGACGTCGCAGGAAACAGTTCAAGTTCTGCCAAACTAGACCGACGGCTGCAACTACTCCTGTGGGGAGAGCGACGATTCAAATAACGCGAGACATCTTCACTTACCGACAGATCAACCAACTCATGGGCATCTTGGACCGCTACCGACACCTTGCTGATCAGATCATCATCGAAGTTAGTAGCGGTAATGACTTCCACCTCATCATCCAACATCAACACTTGGACACAGTCGACGCTAGCCTACGCCGACAACTACAACTAAGACAATTTCTTCGGGTCGTCGCTTCCATCCCCCCACACTAAATCCAGGACTCCACTCCTTCTACAAACGGCCTTTATCAAGGCCACCACTTATATCATTCGTTGTGAATCAGCCTAGCAATCATACAACATACTAAACCTACATTAAGTACATTTCAATCCAGATTCTCAGGACTTAGTCATTTAACATCAATCATTTTGGTGGCCTTTAAAAAGGCCATTTTTACAAGTCTCAATT
The DNA here is from genome assembly GCA_963675035.1 of Allygus modestus. NCBI lineage: Eukaryota > Metazoa > Arthropoda > Insecta > Hemiptera > Cicadellidae > Allygus > Allygus modestus. Next base: position 228,129,857 of record OY776111.1, read on the forward strand.
ATTTGAACTTTCACAGTCTTAGACGATTCCTTTACAAGTCTCAGCCTCACATCTTGTTACTTCTTTTACAGGAGGAGTATTCAACATTTTCTGGACTTTGTCATTTATCCAACTTCAGTTTAGTGGCCTTTATAAAGGCCGTTTTAATAAGTCTCAATTTTCCAACTTTCGCGGTAACAAAGAATAGTTATTCAGTTGTAGCTATGAATGTTTTAGGGGACTTTAAATAATTATAATTTATATTCACCAAACATGTTCAAACGTGTTCAAGGTCATTTTAATACTTTAAAAAAAAGGATCTTGACTGTGGCGGATTGCCCTGCCGACCAGTCAAGAAGGGTCAGTTCATTCGTGGCGGTTTGCCCATGCCGACCGATTGAACTGCTTAGGGTATGGGTGGACCACAGAAATCCACACTGCGCGAACCACCCGGGTTTGTTTTTGGGGTTGTGATGGGAATAGGGTAAGGGACAGAGTTTAACTTGTACAAATCAACAAATTGTGTTAGTGTTAGTGGGAAACCAGCGAAGCCATGCAAGACAGAAAAGGATTGTACAGAGAAGAATAAGAGATCGGCGCTGAGTTTAACGATCCAGATCCATTGCCCACCGCACTGTTCACCCAACGCCCGGAGCAGTGCTGACCACAAAGGGGGACTTGTCTCAAGCCTTGTGCGACGCAGAAGGTGTTGACTCCGCCTCGGGACCCGGCGGAGATCAGCGTAGAGATGCCGGCCGATAGCAAGTGAGACCTACATATGTGGTGCTCGCTATATCACAGAAGTTCCAAGCCCGGGGTACCACTGCAGGGATTGTGGTACTAGGAGACCTCCGTGGATGTTCAGCTTCTCTCCGATGATCTCCGCTGTGTCCCGCTTCTCTGGAGCTGCTCTGGACTGGTCCCGTGTCTGCATGCCGAATGATTCGAGTGGAACGAGCGTCCCGGTTTTATGAACTTTTCCGCTGAGTCAGCAGAAAATAACCTCACCTCATTGGTTGAACTGTTTGACCAATGAGAAGCCGGCTTGTGCTAGTGAGTATACCGCTGTTCTTAAGCGAATCACTTTTGCTCACCCTTTCGTTACGGACGCAACTGCATCATGTTCAGGAAGCAGACTCGGCCTAAGATGGTTGACATGCCTCGTCGGGAACCATCGTTCCAGCTTTCCAGCTCCAGGCCCCACAGTGTCACACCTTGGACATCACTCCGGCAGCCTCGTCAACGTCCAGCTCCAATCCCAGCCCCAAAGAGCGAGTCCGTGACAGAGCAGCCTCGTCAACGCCCGGCTCCGAAACAGCGTCAAAGAGTAGACCCGTCGATGTAATGCCTCGACGGGTAAACATATCGACTTGTGCCCGGGAACCGTTCTCTTTACTTAGAGAAATTCTCTCGGACAAGACGAGGGATCTGGAACCTGAGAAGAACTATACGGCCCAGATCCCTGTTATCGATGAGCCGAGGGAGATTCGTCGGCCGAGCTTCGAACCGGCATTCCCTGGGTTCAAGCTCCACCGCCTGTGGAAACTGCAGCCGGGACTTTATTGTCTGCTCGGATGGGACAAGCCTTCGCGGGAGCTTTTGTTGCGCCACCGCAACTTTGTCTTTAGAAGTTACCTGCCGAATGGAGTGATTGAGCCACCGTACGAGACATTAAAGACCTACTTGGAGGTCGGGAAGCCGGAAGATGGGCAACGACGTCGGCGTGTCACCGTCCAATGGGTTGGTAAAGTTTGTTGGTATTTTGTACGGTACGGTACTTAGTTACCGACTTCAACAAATATGGTTTGACCGAGAATTTTAATCGTTCCTCTGTCAACATAGTTTGTTCAAAGGGGTAAGCGCTTGGACTGGGACATTAAATAATTAAAATGGCCTTTCTCAAGGCCACTAAATAAAACGCTGAGTCAGTGTTATTAGTGCGCACCAACAGAAGACCTGCAGCGGATCCTATAAGGTACGTAGCGTCGCACCTTAGAGACCAATGATTAGTGGAGCTCAGGACATCCTGCTTGCGCTGAGGAGAGAAGATGGAAACTACGGTGGAAGAAATCTTCGCTGAGATGATTGAGCGACGGGCTCCACTAGCACCGATATCCTCACTCCGGCCGCCTCGTCAACGTCCAGGAGCCTCGAAGAGGCGTGTTCGCTTCGCGTTGGACTGTCCAGCTCCAAGACCAGTGCCAAGGAGCAATCCTGTCACTGTAATGGATTGTGTTGCGGCTACTCCACGGCGAAAGCTTCAGAGGCTGGAGCGGCGCTTCTACACTCCACTTGGGCAACTACGCCATGGCGAGCAGAATCGACGGTTGTGGCGGATGAAACCCGGCCTGTACGAATTGCTATTTTTCGTACGCCAGGGTGGTGAGGCTACTCTGCGGGAGGTTGGTTCCTTGGAGCTGACGAGAGTTCGCCTGCCAAGAAGAATGGAGTGGCCGTGGAAGTCGACGCATCTGAAGATTCACGGGCCGGGAGAGGACCTTTCGTATCCCAGAGGGAAGGCCGAATGGGTCCGTCGCTAGATCATCTCAAAAAACGGCCTTTTTAAAGGCCACCACATTTTTCAATCGTTTTTGAACTCATGCATTTGCAAAGTTTTATTATAAGTCCCATGACATACTGGGTATTGGTAATCTGTACGGTACGTAGTTGCCGACTCTAAATAATATATTTTGACCGAGAAATTTGTTCATTATTCGGTCAACACAGTTTATTTAATGCGCTTAAAATAAATGTTATGGGGCTTAACAACCATAGCTTGGAGTAAAGAATAAAATGAGTTGTGTTTGCAAACACAAACAATTCCACGTTTCTAACATAGAGATACAGTCGGGCTAAGATTGGAGATACGTAGTTGCCGACTCTAAATAATATATTTTGACCGAGAATTTTGTTCGTTATTCAGTCAACACAGTTTGTTTAATGTACCTAAAAACAAATGTTATGGTGCTTGAGTAAAACATAAAATTGCTTTCAAACACAAACATTTGCAAGTTTCTAACATAGAGGCACAGTCGGTCCAAGATTGGAACATAAAAACGGCCTTTATCAAGGCCACCATTTTTAGTACTTAAATTCAACTGACCAATAGGAGAAGAGTGCTGTGTCAGCAACGCCTATATAATGAGAGAGTAGTGCGATGTTTCCTCATCCCTCCACTGAGCTGATTGCTGATCTGATCACCAAGTCATGGACTCTTCTGAGACTTCTGCAGCTGTAGAATCCATCCTGGCTGAGAACAAGGTGAAGTCTATCTTCGATCCGCCGGACGCACCTTCTACATCCACAAGCGTGGTTTCGCCGCCAAGTCCCCTGCACTTTGGAGCACCGACAGCAGAGTCATCGGATGAAGATAATAGGAAATTCATTTCAAAACATGACCCCTTCGTACCGAAGGCAACTTCATCCTCCAGCACACCAAGAATATCATTAAAGAAGACACCACGGGTAAGAAATGCGCCCAAGTGTACCCACCAATTTAAGAGAGGGCCGAAGAAGGGTGAAGTGTGTGCAGTCTTCTGCAAAATAGGAGAAAAGTTCTGCGCTAAACACAAACCTGCAGAGAAAAAGCCGCCAGCATCTAGTTTTGACTTTGAAACTATAGCTCAGGAGGGAAAATTCCGAAGATTGAAAGTTTCCAAAAAATATAAACTCCTACAAATTAAAGAGCGCAAAGTAATTTTGGAAAACAGCGGAAGAATCCTAAAGGTAAGACTGCCTGGATATTTGCAACCAATACCCAAGACTGGGTCATACTTAATATTTCAAAGGGCGGGCAAAGGCGAACTGGCAAAGGCGATGTGGGAGTGCCAATCTGAGGTCTAGATTGGATCAGCAGCTCAGAAACGGCCTTTTTCAAGGCCACCAATTGTTTCACTCGTTATAGTACTCATCGTGTGCTAACTCTGTTGTCTTTCACAAACAAAGTATATTATGTAAAATCCTACAACATAATTAACCTACATTGCGTAGCTTTCCTTCCAGTCAACAATGGTCGAGACCAGTCGTAAACCTTGGTGGAGAATTCAAAAACGGCCTTTTTAAAGGCCAAAAATTGTTTCACTCGTTATAGTACTCACAGTGTGCTAACTCTGTTGTATTTCACAAACATAGTATATTATGCACAATCCTAAAACATAATTAACCTACATTGCGTAGCTTTCCTTACAGTCAACAACGGTCTAGACCAGTCGTAAACCTTGGTGGAGAATTCAAAAACGGCCTTTTTAAAGGCCAGCAATTGATTAACTCGTTATAGTATTCACAGTGTGCTAACTCTGTTGTATTTCACAAACAAAGTATATTATGCACAATCCTACAGCATAATTAACCTACATTGCGTAGCTTTTCTTACAGTCAACAACGGTCGAGACCAGTCGTAAACCTTGGCGGAGAATTCAAATACGGCCTTGTTAAAGGCCAGCAATTGATTCACTCGTTATAGTACTCACAGTGTGCTAACTCTGTTGTCTTTCACAAACAAAGTATATTATGAGATGAAATAAACTGATAATGCAAGCTGCAGACTGAATTAATATTTACATCTCTCGTTTTAGTACTCAAATTGAGCTAACTGTGTTGCCTTTCACAAACGAATTATATTATAAGATGAAATGAACCGATAATACAAGCTGCAGCCTGAATTAATATTTACAACTCTAGTTTCATCGATTCTTTGCATTCAAAAAAAGATTTTGTTTGTTTGTTTGTTAGGTTGACCTTTAAAATAATAAAAGCATTGTCAGCAGTTAAGATAAGAGACTGCTGAAAAGCATTGTCAGCAGTTAAGATAAGAGACTGCTGAAAAGCATTGTCAGCAGTTAAGATAAGATACTGCTGAATATGCAGTAGTTATTACTATAAATAGAGGCGTTCTGTAGAGTTGATCACATCCATCTGCGACGTTTACCTGGCAACATGGTCTACGAGATTGTTCACCACCAAACAGCGAGAAGGGTTAAACGCTCTCCTCTGTGGCTGAAAACATTCCACCTCCGTGTTCCAATTTATTGGACGACGGAGATAACTCAAGAATGCGACTTGTGGAGAGTTTCTGAGGCTCTAGACAGTATCAGGGCCGACTGCCGAGCGACTACAATTAAATTGACAACGTCCGACGTAGGGTTCTGGATGGCGCCTACTCCTCTGGAAGATGACTTACCCTTCAAAACCAACGTCATCAAAGACCTGAAGCGTTTGCTGCGGCTTGGCCAAAGGGTGACTCTCACCGTCATCGTTTCTTGAGGACGTATCCTGCAGACCCACAACACCATCTCAAACTCCACCTTCTGAGGGCAACTACAAACGGCCTTTTTCAAGGCCACCATGAATTTCACTCGTTTTAACTAAGCTAAGCGTCTTATTTGAACCATACCAATTATTTATCTTTTCGATTATTAATGTTTCTACTAATAATGAAATTAATAATTACCAACACATGGTTTTTAAAATTTTTAGCTGTACAAAACACATGGTGGTTTCTTAATTTTACCTCAACTAACAATTGAAATTTATGATATTAAGTATGCACAAGTGTATCTATCTCTCTCTCTCTCTCTCTCTCTCTATATATATATATATATATATATATATATATATATATATATATGTATACATTTTTTGAGATCAAAACCTATGTTTACGGTTTTTCTACCATAACTTAGCACTTTTTTTACTGACTAAAACCTAATGCTCTTATTCGTTGTTTATTTTTGCTTTCTCATCACAAAATTCCCCTATAAATAAAGGTAAATAGTAGTCACCGGTCATTCATATCCTATCTACCACCATGGCACCACTAGACATCCCTCACCACTGGAAGCAAATTGGAGAAATAATTGAAAATGTCTTACAGGAAGATGTGGAGGAGATTGAAGATACTAGCGACTCCGAAGACCTGACCAACTCCGATGACAACACATCATCACTAGATGTCTCTGACATAGAAGATGCAATAGCATTTGTTCTTCACGAGGATTATCCGGAGTCAGTCGCCGACAGTATTGAATTTTATCTCCTATCCGAAGATGAGGATGACAACAGGACTCCTGTCCTACGTGATGTTCCCGATGCAAGGCGGAGACTATTCGATAGTTCCAGTGGTGAGGAAGACGATGATGGCGTTGCATACCTGAGCGACTAATTAGAGAAGTCTGTTTCAAACGGCCTTTTTCAAGGCCACCAATTGTTTCAATCGTTTTAAAACTCATCGAATTCGCAATGTTTTTTTTTCCTTAAACTAAAAAAGCCACAAGCAGAGTATAATAAACGAATGAAAAAATGGTAGCCGTTAAAACGGCTGTTTGGATGTGTTTTTCAACTGTATAAAGGGTTTATTATTCAACAATGATGTCATCATCTGATAGATAATCTGCCCCTACTAATCTTTCTAATGCAGCCATTACTTCTCTGGATTGGATAGTTGTTCTGCTTGATACAACGTTAACCTGTACTGGTTGATCATCACTTTCTTGTCTTTCCGTGGGTGTAAATGATAATTGAAAAGGTGGTGTTGTGGAGGATATATCTGGGACCTGTATAGGCTGCTCCATAATTATGTTGTGGTTAGTAAGCTTATAGCAATACTAATTTATTATTTCATTTATGTTTACTTTTTAAATGAATGAACCAATGGCAATGAAAGTGATGATGTTAGCAAAAATATAAACCAATAGTAATTCAATGCTGAGGTCAGCATTTGCTATAAAACTAGAACATGTGAAAAATGGCTCTCAATACTACTTTTGGAGCAGTCTATAACACACTGAGAAATTTATTCAATCACAATGTACTATTGTCAACGTTGTAATGAAGATTTCATAAATGAGGATTTATATATATATATCACTGTGAAATTTACCATAATGCTACTAATAATGCATTATCCGATTGTGAAGACCATCCCGATTTCTTACACTTCCTTGCTGACACTGAACACTCTACACGGCAGAGCAGACCAAGCGTAATTGCATATGCACCTCCTAGCAAACAAAACTCAGTGGATCCTGAAGATGAATCCTCACCCTCTACTTCTAGAGGGACTGCGAACGAAGATGCAACGTTGGGAGTCAACATTTCAGTGGAGGCGTTTGACAGATCTGTTGTTCGACATTAGAGAATAAATAACATCAATACACTTGAACTACAAATATTTCTGACCCTCGTTAAAGATGTTATAATTGCAAAATTAAATTATGAACTTAACCGTTTGAATTTCATTAAATTTGGATTACTATTGGACACAACATTTAATAATGTAGAAGGAGAAATATCCAACAGAGGGTTTCTTTCTAGAAACCGAACTATCATGGAGACGTCAAATTTAGATGAAATAGTTGATGAATGTTTACAAGAATTGGTGCTTAAAATAACTGAACATGAAGCTCGTGGATCCGGATGGTCCTTGCTCAATGTAAACAACCTGGATTTACGAGTTCATAAACGTGGATACGGTGATCGTGGCAGCAGTTTTATTCCATTGCCAGCAAAGATTAAAGATAATAAATCATGTATTAATCTTCAAAAAAATGACAATGAATGTTTCAGATATTCCATGTTGGCGAAATTTCTTGTTCATGAAGGTGTCCAACATCCTGAACGACCGAATAGAAGTTATCAAGAACTAAATGGTAGATATAAATGTAATGGATTAAACTACCCAGTGTCATTGACTGATATAGGAAGTTTTGAAAAACGTAATGCAGGTGTATCTGTTAACGTGTTTGGACTGGACAGAAGAAACAATGTGTACCCGTTAAAAGTGGTACAACGTGAATTGACTGACCATACTGATTTACTGTTACTAAAAGATGAAACTGTTTCACATTATGTGTACATAAAAGATTTCACTAAGCTCATTCACTATCAGCTCACCAAAAGAAAGTCACCAATAACAGTGTGTAAAAGATGTTTCTGTTTAAAAAATATCTCTATAAATAGAGGAGGTCGTAGTTGGCTGACGGAACACTCTAAACTTTGTAGAGATCATGCAGCAGCAAAAGTTATCCTTCCAACTCTGAATAGTTCTATTCTAAAGTTTAGGAATATCAATCACCAGTATCGCATCCCAATTGTAATTTACGCAGATTTTGAATCGTCATTGATACCAGTGGAAAATGTGGATCCTGACGCAGCAGACAGTAGGAAATACCAAAAACACGAGCCACACAGCTATTGTCTTTTGGTAAAATCAACACTTTCATACGAGCAACTTCGGCACTACGATATTCCAACGGAGCCAAAGCTTTACCGTGGGGAGCAGGCTGCAACACGATTTGTTGATGATCTATATGATATTGCTGAAAAAGTATCTACCCTCTACAGTTACATTGTTCCTATGGAAAATCTCACTGACCTTCAAGAACTATGTCATCAAATGGAGGACATTTGTTACTTGTGTAAACAGGGGTTTTCTGAGGACAACATCAAAGTGCGTGACCATGATCATTTGACAGGAGCCTATAGAGGAGCAGCTTGTAACGCCTGCAATATCAACTTTAAGCTACCTAACTTTATACCGGTTGTATTACACAATTTAAGTGGATACGACGCACACTTTATTATTCCAGAACTTGGACGAGACAAAGGACAAATTGACGTATTGGCTCAAACGACAGAAAAATGTATTAGTTTTTCAAAGAAAGTAAAAAATATAAAATTAAGGTTTATAGATTCCTTAAGGTTTATGCCATTCAGTTTGATGACACTCTCTAAGAATCTGGAAAGAGATGACTTAATTGAAACGAGGAAGCTGGTTCCAGAAGATAAGATGGAGCTCGTATTAAGAAAAGGAGTGTTCCCGTACGACTACATAGATTCCCTTGCTCGATTTGACGAGACTGCGTTACCTCCAACAGAAATGTTTTACAGTAAACTCAATGAATCTCCAGTTGATCCAGAAGATTATGAGCATGCTGTCAAGGTATGGAAGGAACTTAATATGTCGACGCTCGGAGATTATAATGATTTTTATGTGAAACTTGATGTAACTCTCCTTTGTGATGTAATGGAGGAATTTAGAAATTCCTGTTTGTTAGCTTACGGACTGGATTGTTTCTATTACTTCACATCTCCGGGGCTGGCTTGGCAAGCTATGATGAAGGAAACTAAATGCGAACTCCAACTTTTAACTGATATTGACATGGTTCTTATGGTTGAAGCTGGTGTTAGAGGAGGGCTCACACAATCGGTCACACGATATGTCAAAGCCAATAACAAACATCTTCAAAATTATAACTCCACTAAAGAATCAGTCTACCTAGGCTACTTCGACGCCAATAACCTTTATGGATACGCCATGTCAATGCCATTACCTTTTGGCGGATTTTGCTGGGTTGATTCTAATGTTTTAGGAGACATTATGAGCATCCCGATGTTCAGCGATATCGGATACATATTGGACTTTGACTTCGAGTATCCTCAGCACCTTCACGACCATAATTATGACCTTCCTCTATTACCAACGTCCGAGGTTCCTCCAGGAGGCAAATATTCAAAGTTGATGACAACACTTGAAAATAAATCTAATTACATTGCACATTATTGGATTGTACAGCAAGCAATTGAACTAGGAATCAAAATTGTTAAAATCAACCGATTGCTTCAATTTACACAAAAGACCTGGCTAAAACCGTATATAGAATCGAATACTTCAAGAAGAGCAGCTTCCACATCAAGTTTTCACAAAGAATTTTACAAACTGATGAATAACGCCGTCTATGGGAAATGTCTTGAAAACAAAAGGAATCACATGAATTTGAAACTTGTTTCTGATGAAAATAAAATGTTAAAATTAGTTCAAAAGCCTAACTTCAAAACATCTATCATAATAAACGAAAATCTTGTAGCTGTATGCATGAACAAAACAAATGTTGTCATGGATCGACCTCTTTATGTAGGAATGTGTATACTTGATATTTCAAAGACCCATATGTACGACTTCCACTACAACAAGATGGTTGCCTTTTATGGACGAGATCGAATTGGAATTAGCTACATGGACACTGACGGGATCGTATATTGGATCAAGACACTTGACATGTATGATGACCTTAGAGTGTTTCCTCACAGGAATTATTTTGACTTCTCCGACTACCCAGTCAACCATCCGACATACGACAACTCTGTTAACAAGAAGGTTTTAGGAAAGTTCAAGGATGAAACTTGCGGAGTACCACTTGAAGAAATTGTCGCCCTCATGTCGAAGATGTACGCGTTAAAATTAATGACAGATAGAACAGCGAATGTCACATCAACAGTTGCAGCGGATGAGGATGAAGCAGGGATTATCAAGAAGGCAAAAGGAATAAAAAAGATGTACATAATGCAAAAAATGAAATTTGAACATTACTACAACTGTTTATTCAGAAGAGTTGGGTACAGTGCATCTTTTAACACAATCCGGAGCTTCAATCATAATTTATATAGTATAACTGTGAAAAAGAAGTCATTGGCAGACAAAGACGACAAACGTGTGATCCTTCAAAGCAACATCCACACACTTCTTTATGGACATTATTCATTAACATAAATTGATTAAGTGCATCATCATCCTGAGAAGTAAACTGGTGGAAGATCTATAAAATGCTAATTAATTAAGTATATGTTAAATAAAGTTTTTAAAAAGCCACTTCAGTGGCCTTGACCCAGTCTTCGTGTGTTCAGAATAAGCAATTTTTTAAATTAGCAAAAACTACATTACTTATTTAACATTTAGCCTTTTTTAATAAATGAAACAGTTTTATAGTTCAGTTACTAAACGATTGGAGGATAAAGCGAACCGATGGACGAGAGAAAATCCATCGTTGAAGAACTTCACAAACCAGTTCGAAGAAATTTTCCTAGAAGATCAACGGTCGTGAAAGGCATTCATGACCTATATCAAGCGGACCTTGTAGAAATGAAACCGTACAGTAGGATTAATAAAGGTTTTAGGTACATTTTAACGGTTATTGATTGTTTTACAAAAGTAGCCAGTTCAATTCCACTGAAAAACAAAAGTGGATCGTCTATTACAGAAGCAATGAAAGAAGTACTTCAGGCGATAGGGAAACGTATAAAAAATCTGCAGACAGACGATGGTACAGAATTTTTTAACAAAGATTTTTCTGATCTAATGAGGAAAAATAAAATAAATCATTATTCAACTTATAGTGAAAAGAAAGCCGCTATTGTAGAACGTTTCAATCGCACCTTGAAAACTTCAATGTACAAGAAATTTTCAGAAAGAGGCACCTACGTATGGTATGATATTCTTCCTACTTTAATAAAAGATTACAATGATAAAAAACATCGTACAATAGGTATGAAACCAAATCAGGTGAATAAAGCAAATGAATCTAAAGTTTTGAAACGCATAAAGAAAAGTACCAAACCAATATTAGATAAGAAACCACCCAAAAAATTTGAAATAGGAGACAATGTGAGGATATGTAAATATAAACAGATCTTTACCAAAGGTTACCTTCCGAATTGGACAAACGAGGTTTTCACAGTGCATCGAGTACAGCCTACTATTCCTGAAACTTATATTTTAAAGGATGTTAAAGGAGAGATACTGCAGGGAGGGTTTTACGGACATGAGTTGTTAAAATCCAAGACTGGCAATGTTTATTTGGTTGAAAAGATATTAAGAAAAAGAGGTAATAAACTTTTAGTGAGATGGTTGGGATTTGACAAGAGGGAAGATACTTGGATAGACAAAAAGGACCTACTTTTAAATAAAAAATCAGTAACGAGACAGCATTTGAGAAGACTGTTTATGCAGTAAATAAATTATGGAAATTATCTGCCAGAATGAAAGACTTGATATTAACAATATTGATTGTTTGACACCGGATATTTTTGATAATGAGGTAAGTAAACATGGCTGTTTATTGCCTAACACAATGAGGTGTATTATTAGTGGGCCTTCAAACTGTGGAAAAACCAACGTTGTTTTTAATTTAATAACAAAACCAAACGGCTTAAGCTTCAATAATGTTTATATTTTTTCCAAATCTCTGAATCAACCAAAATATTTATTATTGGAAAAGATTTTGCATGATGTACCCGATGTTTCATTGCATAAATTTGACGCAAGTAGTGAGATTATAGAGCCTAACAATGCTGAACCGTATTCAGTTTTTATTTTTGACGATGTTTCCTCTGAAAATAATGATAGGATAAGAACATACTTCTCTATGGGTAGACATAATCATATTGACTCTATTTACATAGGTCAAACATATAGTAAAATCCCGAAACAATTAATTAGAGACAACGTAAACTTTTTAATTGTTTTCAAGCAGGATGAAAAAAATCTCAAACATATATACAACGATCATGTTGGTGCAGATATGTCATTTGAAAAATTTCGAGATGTGTGTGGGAAAGCTTGGAAAGAAAAATATGGGTTTTTAGTTATAGATAAAGAAAGATCTATGACAAATGGTCGTTACGGAATAGGGTTCGATGGATTTGTTTTATTACATTGACTTCTGCCTATAACAAATTCAGTATTTCTGGTGAAGGCGTTGAGAACAGTCGGAACTAATAATGTCGAACCAGGAGGAGTTGCTTAGTGAAATAAAAGTCCTAAGTGACTCAATACGGAAGAAAAACCTGCTACTAAAAGAAGGATTGATGGCTAGAAATAAATATTTGGAGGAAACCTTCAAGCCCATTGTCGAACCCCTGGATAAAATAAATGATAAAATGACCAAATCGACTCTACTAGATCAAGAAGTAAAAGAACGAGATAAAAAGATCGTTAAACAAGATGAAACTTCAGGAACATACGGATCAGAATCTGGGTCAGAATCATTTAGCAGAACGAGTCGTTCAGGAGAAGAAGAAGAAGAAGAAGAAGAAGATAAAGAAGATGAAGAAGAAAGTAAATCCAACATTGAAGGTGAAACAGATCCTTTAGAACCAACAGAATCCCCCACAAATATTAGTATTTTAAGTAAAGAAATTGGCAAAAAAGGACCTCTTTCACGAAATTATATACTAAAAATGCTACATGGTGCACATAAATCGAGTAAATACCACGTGTATGGAGCACGCTTGGAAAAAGACGGTCTTCGTATGGGGGATAGTATGCTAGAGATAGATGACAAAGATAATATAACAGTTAAAGACCAAACTTTTAAGGGTACCGCTGGACTGTTTGAATTGATCTTTAAACACTCTCCAAAAAAATATACTAAGAAGGATTTGAATGGTTTTAAAAACATATGTATTTTAACCAACTTCCATAGAAAAGGTTATTCACATAATACACCTATTCATAGAAATAGATCGGAGAAGTATAGAGAAGTTATTTCAAAGCTGTTTTCTAGTATTAGAGGAAAACGTCCGAAGGCTAAGGGTAAAGGAATGTCGATGAAATCGGTGTATGATACAAATATTATATACTATAATAATGTGAATAAGCTGGTTGACAGAATGCGATTAATATATGAATATATACAGGCTGGGCATAACGGATTGGATAACGAAATGATTGCTTTAACGGAAGAGTTAAAAGGTCGGGGATACATAGCTTAAGTATTCAGTCTAAAGATGAGTATTGATAAGTTCAGTCGTCATGAGAGCTCTTTGGTTCGAGAGGTTTTGAGAGGTCCACCTGGAGAAGGTTTTCAGTTGACTCGAGACGGAAACTATGATCTAAGAAGGAAACGTTTGTGCAATATTGCAGATCCTATTAACAAAGATGAAGCAGTAAACCTTGGAACAATTCGTACATTTACATTAAATTGCGAGACAAATGACACAATGTTTGATGCTAAATATAAAAGAATTATACATGTGGCAATTGCAGAAAAAGATACAAATGCTGTGAATAGGCGATTTGTTTTGGAAGAAATAAAGCAATTAAAACAAGATATTTACCAAAAAATCGACAAATTACAGTCTATGGTGATTCTTTTCACCTCTTCGAAGAAGGAAAGTCGGGGAACACCTTCAAACAGTGTAAACGCAATATATGATACAAACAGTGATACAGAAGAGTCATTATCACTGCCAGACGTTAGAGTAATCTAATGAAGTAAGGTGTTAAAACAAAAATAAATTATCATACATGGAAGGAAGACATTCAGTAGTGAACTATCACTCATGAAAAGAGGACGAGGACTCACTAGTAGTGCAGTGTCTCTTTTTAAAAAAGCATTTTCCACTTTACCTACAGGTGCATGAATAAACACAGCTGTTGACGCACTTCCAATTGAGCTACATTTGCCTGGAGGTTATCAATATTGTGGTCCAGGTACGAAATTGCGAAAGCGTTTGGTACGAGGAGATCCTGGAATAAACAAATTGGACGAAGCTTGCAGAGCACACGATATTGCATATTCAAATTACTCAGATTCGGAAAGAAGATCAATTGCAGATAGAGATCTTGCTGAAAAAGCTTGGCAGAGAGTAAAATCAAGTGACGCAAGTGTTGGTGAACGAGCAGCTGCATTAGCAGTAACTGCAGCCATGAAAGCCAAAACAGCAGTTGGAGGAGGATCGAGGAGAAGAAAAACAAACACACGTCGCAGAAGAAATATTTCCGGTGGGGGCACTAGTAAAAGAAGGAATACTAATAAGAGAGTTAATCGTAAGCGAAAAAAAGTGTTCAAAATGTTCAAAAAAAAGGTAAACAGAAGAGGATTATACCTAAGACCATACCGTGCATATTAAATAAAAACAAATTAATTTTGCCGAATAAACCTTTGAACAACGAGGAACTTGAACGGTATGCATCATGTTTAAAAATCCCTTTTTTCAGAGGGGTGTTCATGCGAAACGGATTGCCAAGAAAAATCTGGTAAAATGAAGCCGCAATTGTAAACCTTGATTATGCTAATGGTGCTGGGACACATTGGGTTTGTTATAAGTAAATATTTGATTCTGTTTTTTATTTCGACAGTTTTGGGAATCTTCCACCTCCTAAAGAGTTACAAGTGTATTTCGGTGCAGTACCTAACGTAGTTTTCAATTATGATAGAAAACAAAGAGAAGACACGTCAGTATGCGGACATTTATGTTTGGAATTTCTAGCCACAAGTTCAGTCAACTGTAAGATGTCGTCTTGTACTGTAACAGTTAGTGGTTCAACATCAACTTTACGAAGTACATTATTTCCACCATTACACCTGAGAGATGATAGACAGTGGGAAATTGCACTTTTGGATTTTACTACTTACAACTCAATCCCAAACATAATAGAAGGTGTTAATAATAAATTTCACTACGTGAGAAAGAAAAATACTGAAGGTCTGGCTGATGTACGTGAATTTGTTGAGATTAAAACTGGTGCTTATGAAATAGCTGACATAAACAGAGAACTTCAAAATAAGTTAGGAAAGGATGTAATTGAACTAAGAGCGAATAATAACAATTTAAGAAGTGAAATAAAATGCAAGTTTTATATGGATTTCACTCTACCAGCATCGATTGGTCCTTTACTTGGTTTCCCATTATACAAGTCGGTTCTTGAACCAAATATCTACCATACAAGTCCAAAAACTGTGAACATAATTAAAGTTAATACTATAAATATCACGTGTAACATAGTTCAAGGGGCTTATAAAGATGGATCGAACCAACATATTTTACATTCGTTTTATCCAACCGTTCCACTTGGATTTAAGATAATTGAAAAACCTCATAATCTGATATATCTTCCATTAAACTCCACTCATATTTCAGACATCGTATTGAACGTACTAGATCAAGACGGTGACATCGTGGATTTCAGAGGAGAAATTATTACTGTACGTTTACACATTAGACAGGCACCGTAAAAGAACGATGGGACTTGAATTTACATATAACACTAAACAAACATCAGACAATTCTAGTATATCTCCTAACGTAGAGAGGTTAACTAGAGAGAACATTAAATTTTTAGAAGGACTTGGTTTCAGAGTCAATGATAATGGACATACTGGATATAAAACATGGACCGGTTTTCGACGAAACGTTGTGGGAGAAGGAGCTTCACACTCACAACCCTTACGCTTCATCGAAATTAGGAAATAATGATGAGATCCGAATTCCAATACAACATCAAGATGCATATACTTTACCGTCTGAAAGCTATATTTATATTGAAGGAAGGGTTTTGGAAAAAGATGAAAATACAACATCAAAAGTACCATTCATAAATAATCCAATGGCCTTTTTGTTTGAAGAAATCCGGTACGAAATATCTGGCATTGTAGTAGATTCGACTAAAAAAGTCGGTATAAGCAGTACGCTTAAAGGGTTGGTTTCTTTATCACCTAATGAAACGAACGCTTTAAAAACAGCCGGATGGATATTACCAACTACGACCAAAATAGTACCTAATTCAAGTGGTTATTTCGACTTTTGCGTTCCGTTGCGGCTCTTACTAGGATTCGCTGAAGACTACAGAAGAATAATAATTAATGTCAAACAAGAATTGGTTTTACTGCGATCATCCTCTGATGTGGATATTATACAAGCTGATAGCGGAACAACTCCCACAACACTTGAATGGAAATTGAAGTTAGATAAAATAGTTTGGAGAGTACCTCATGAATGGTTGGCCGATGAACGACGAGTAAGTCTATTACGGATTCTGGACTCTGATAGGGATATTGTGGTTCCTTTTAGAAGCTGGGAAATGCATGAATGGCCTGTCTTGCCTAAAACTCAACGTCAAACGTGGGCTGTGAAGACTTCGAGTAATTTAGAAAAGCCTAGATATGTTATTTTTGCTCTGCAAACAAATAAAAGATCTAATATTACAGCTAATGCCAGTAGCTTTGATCATTGTAAACTTTCAAATATTAAGTTGTTTTTAAACTCACAATTCTATCCCTATGACAGTCTTAATGTAATGTTTTCTAAGGACAGATATGGTATTTTATACGATATGTATGCTAGGTTTCAATCGTCATACTATGGAAGGACGAACTCGCCTCTCCTCAACCCTGAAACATTCAAGAGTCTCGCACCAATTGCAGTCATAGACTGTTCAAAACAAAACGAATCAATTAAATCATCAACAGTAGATATTCGCATCGAGTTTGAGTTGGAAGAGAATATTCCAGACCAAACAACAGCGTATTGTTTGATACTACATGATACAATCGTAACGTACACCCCTCTAACAGGCGTGGTTAGAAGAATAATATAGATGTTTTTACCACATTATTCAGCACCTACATATATTTACCCCCGCCACAAGTTTATAAAAGGGAGATTCTTCTGCGAGAGGACATCAGTATACCACCTGCAGACAGCAAGACAACATTGATAGTTAAAATGGACAGTATGCCATCTAATTTTCTTGAAGATGTAACGCTCGAGTCTGCATCAACAGAGGTGACAGCTGCATCTAAAACGTCGAATCAAGACTTACCTGAAAACACAAAACCTAGTGAGGACTCTGCAAAAACAACGGAAACTACTTCTTTTCCAATTGACAAAGACACAATTCCACCTGGTAATCCTAGTGAGGACTCTGTAAAAACTACGGAAACCACTTCTTTTCCAATTGTCAAAGACACAATTCCACCTTATAATAATAATAATGATGATGTTAAAACTAATACAACACCAGCTGAAAATGTAGAAGAGTCCGCAGAAAAGGACACAACAACTACTGAGGAGATTAAGGCTGGACTCTCAGGATTTCTAACTTTCGAAGGAAATGATCAGAGGAAAAGGAAAAGATGTGAAAATGAATATGATGAACAAAATATGGATGTGATATTTGATGTATTTTTACGCGCAATGTATCCATTGAATTTAAACATGGATTAAACTGTTACTGTTGGTGTTTTCAAATCTTTGAACTTTAATCCTGCTGTGCTAATTAACCATTGCGGGAAAGCCTCATTGCTGCTTACGATAGACATGTGGGATAAATTTACTAAACACGTGTCTATCATTGAAGCCTACTTATACAACAACTTGACAGGACGAAAAACTGCAATTGGATTTAACGAATCCGATTTAGAAATCGACAACATCAGACTTCGAGGTATTCAATTTGTGAGATTTAGAGATCTTTCTAAACACAATAAGAAAATCCTTTTAACTTTGGAAGAATTTCAAGTTCTGTCGAATCTAACACCAGTAATAATCAGATACATTCAGCAACTCGTCACATATGCTCCACTTATTTTTGATTACCTCAACAGTTCGGTGAACACACATCCAGTTTTACCACTGATCTATGGCCCGATAGATCATTCTATATACAACAGATTGCCTCAAGAGGTGTCGTTCTACAGAAGGACCGGATTCTTTTTTAATAAACTTCGAAGTGAAGGAACCAAAATTAAAGTTTCTCCAACAAAGGAATTGCCGGAGAATATTTCAAATAAACAAAAAGTGTAAAATTATTTGAATGATTGCGTCAAGCAAGTGCTCATGTTGGGAGCACTAAAACTTTTTTAAAAAAAATTTACGTGACCTTGAAACAGTTCAGGTTTGCATATGTTATTCTTCTTTTTGCTGACTATATACATATGAAAATACTCACGCTGTGTGAGTGCAGTTGATTCCAAGCTTCCAAACAGTACCTATCCTACTCAGTCTTGTTTATTACATGCTTAAGTAAACTTCATAAAATGGAAAGATACTGTTGTGAAAACAAGTGTTTTGTGCGACCGAAACTAGAGGTAGACGTATTAGCCTGTGAAATATGTGAAAGTTATGGTATTTGTAAATGTCGATGTAAAACATATAAACTTCCAACTCCAACACGAGAAACGTTCACATTGTACAAATCCCAACACTGTTATACATGTTGTCCTAAAATGTGTGTGAAATTTGGACTGTATAGCGATATAATAAAATATTGTAACAAATGTCGCAAAGGTCTTTGTGAATGTCTACTACAATATTGTGCAAACAGGAAGAGTTGGGATGTGGATATAGAAGTAGAGTCAAAAGTAATAACAAGACGGAATAGCATGTAGAATATGTGAATGCTATGGTTACTGCAATAGAGTGTTAATTTTTAGGAAATGAAGGTTTGCATTAGTATAAATAGCTGTCACACCACCCACCCCATCTCAGAACAACTCCAGCTCTTGCCCAGTGAAAACCAACTTCATGCGCTCTCGTAGATTCAACACAAAATGGAGGAGTATAACCTGTGGAAACAAGCGTTACTCAAAGAATATCAGGATACGAATGATTTTAAAAAAAATGTAAGCCAACTACCAAAAAGTATAGCTGAAGAAATTGTGAATAAACATTATAAAAATTGTGCGACGGCTTTAATATGTTTCAATGAAAAAGATAGTCTTAGGATTTGTCGAAAGTGTTACGAGGATAACAAAAATGAATTTGCGGACTACGAACAAAAAGTTCTACATGAATCTTTTCAAGTCAACACGTCAACGCTACAATTGAAATATCAATGTATGAAATGTAACGGTACATGTGTAGAAGAGAGATACACTAAATGCGAATGAATGTTAGCAAACTGACTGTTTATACGGTAGATTGCATCAACAAAGTGCTCATGCTGGGAGCACTTAAACATTTTTAAAAACTAATTTACGTGACCTTGAAAAAATTCAGGTTTCCACATGTTATTCTTATTTTCACCGTATATATATATATGACAATATTGGGGCTATATGAGTGCAGTTGATTGCAAGCTTCCCATCAGTTAACAGTTGCAAAAATAAATACATACTGCTGCAGTGAGAAATGTTTCATAGAACCAAAATTACATTGATACGGAATGGACAAACCAATTTGTTTTAATTATAATATTAGAATGTCCAAAAAGTGCGTAGTAGAATTTCAAGCTTTCAGGAACAACCAAGACAAATATATCATAAAAGAACTAGCTTTTTTTGACATATCTACTAATGTCATTAACTATTTTCTTTTTAAGCCGCCTTTTCCTTTTAAGAAGTTAAATAGCAAAAGCTCTAGAACCAATAAATGGTTAATGAAGTATCTTCATCACATCACCTGGGACGAAGGATTTACACAATACAAAGAGCTGGATAGCATAATGTACCATTATTGTCAACAGTATGACGAAATCTACACTACTGGGGATGAAAAATCAAAGTGGATCAGAATGTACAGTACTTCAAATGTGACGGATATTGTGTTGGATAAGGAATTTGCAACGGAATTAAATGGTCTTTGCATCGGAGTAAAAAGCCCTCAGCATAAAACTGCAAATTGTGCATTGTCACGAGCATACAGAGTAGGCCGATTTATATCCGGTGGAGGGGGAAATCCACATATACCCATGCACGTACCTCCGTAATATAAGTTGGACACAAGATCTCTTACAGAATACAACACCTAGCAAAAGAATCATATCAGCTTCTCCACAATGGCATCACCTTCTCCACTACAATCTCTTGCAGAAAAATTCAACCAACATTCAAAATCCGATCTCCTAGCAACAAAAAGATGTAGCGAACTTCAAGAGAAAAAAAATTATGCTGTGCATTCGATGAAAAAGTTGGATACATCAGTTGGTGAAGCAGTTATAGCAGTTCTTGGAGATTCACCCTACAAAGAAGAAGATAAACCTAAATTCCAAGTTTACCTCCCGAAAAGATTTGTTAATGTTCTTATGAACGAAGATTTGGATTCTGTCAAGCCCGGCGTATTGTATTTAGTTTCCCATGGACCTTCTGGAAACAACTCTACAGAAATAACAATCCATGTTAACAATACTTTGTAAAATAGTTTTGTACATAGCGTAAAATTCCATTGTAATCTCTGATTATTTTACCTTTTTAATTATGTATTATTTTTACTTAGGTATTATGTAATTATATTTTAAAAAACTCATCACTGTGACCTTGACATAGTTTTGAAAGTGTCGGACTTACCCCCACCATTTTATTCTGACATAAATAGAACCCGTACTAGTGGTCAGCTATCATTTCTCCATCAGCTCTCGTACCGTCAAGAACGAACTTAACCCATCAACATAATGAAGTTTCATCTGGTGATGCAAGACGAAGTGGATTTGGGAATACTTCACGAAACACTCCTGCATTTGATGACGGAACATCCTCCGATGGTAATGAAGATTACTGTTGAATTCGACAGCACAACCTTCTGCGATTCGGAGACGACTGAATCACCCACTGAATGGTCTCCGAATGCCACATCCGAAAATACCGAAGAAACCAAACTACAAGAACCTCCAAAGTACGAAGAAGAAAGCCAACCACAAGAACCTCCAAAGTACAAAGAAGGAAATAATGTTTAATACAATATACCTAGTTTGCTGTAAAGATAAGTTATGTAAACCTTGATTAAATCTTTGTAATTTTTCACAAATAAATTATAAAATCATTTTTTAAAAACCACTTTCGATGACCTTGAACTTGTTTCTACATGTCCGTAACCACCCACCCACTTGAGAGTAACAATGACTCTAGGTTTTTTCTATAAAATGGTTACATTTAATTGGATAATTTTTAGCCAATTACTTGTCAGTGTTTCGTGATGACTAAGCATAAACAAGTAATAAAATCATGTCTGTCTGATCCTCACTACCATCCTCTCGTCTGACACCGATCCGCCAACATGTCTGCATCTACTCTGTGGTCCAAAGACATCGGTGACGAAGAGTTGGTGGAGATCACCCTGATTGCGGAGCATGGGGAGAGAATGAGAGCAATTTCAACTATGTCTGAGGACGAACTACAAGAAAATCACTTCAATGAGATAAAGGCGATCATGTCATACATTGCCCAACCGACGATGCTTCCAGAGCAGTGGCCGGCGATATCTCGGCGGATGGAATATCTCGCTGCGCTGAAGGCTGAGATCAACAAAAGAGGTCTATCAACTGAGATTTATGCAATATTTGTGTAAATTACAGATTTTAAGGACATGTGACAAACGGCCTTTTTCAAGGCCACCAGATGTTTCATTCGTTTGACACTCAGCAACTGCCAAATTCATTTCCAAATCACTCCCACGACTTCTATCAGTTTCGGAACAAATATTAATCCATCCGTTTTCACTTTACCCCACATCCAATAACGTATGTCGTTCGTCACACCAAAAGATTTTACATACATGTAACAAACGGCCTTTTTACAGGCCACCAGTTTGTTCAATCGTTTGACACTCAGCAACCACCAAATTCATTTTCAAACCTCTCTCTCGACTTTAAACAGTTTCTTAACGAATATAAATCCACCCGCTTTCACATTACCTCACATCCAATGACGTATGTGTATCGTCACACCAATACGTCATCGCCGTGACGTCATCACACCCTCTCGTCACACATACGTCATCACCACGTCACTCAAACGTCACTTCTGATTAAAAAACAATTATTTTTCAGCTGTCCCAGACTCCCCATATTGCCTCTACTAGTTACCATATTTATTAGCTAGAACTTGCTGTGGTCTACCATTAGTATGTAGCAAGGAACCATCGGCAAGTGTTTGATAAAATATTCCATTACGAAATTGTTAAACACTTAAAAACCTAGTTACAAATACATAAGAAAGCATGCCACTATGTTTGAAGATAAATTTAGTGGGGTGGGGAAGGGAGAAAGCCTTCCAATTGCACCGGCTCCTGCGGTCGAAGGAATTTGCAGCGGGGATAAGTGGGGTGGGTAGATTTTGACCACCGGTGCAATTAGACACTTTTCGGACGGAGGAATATTTTGACCCTTGCAAATTCCTTTGACCGCCGGTGCAATTGGATATCAGCCAAAAATCGAATGATACCTGATGAGTCATACTTCCGGCCGCCAAACCCCCTCCAAATAGGCCAAGGTCAGGTCGTTGACCGGAGCGCGCGCATCACCTGTCACCGCCTGTATCTGGGTCAGTGTCACGAGTGATTTATTACCGTGCACTACGTTACATTTGTTTTTATAATGAGTGACCTTCTTTTGGCGTGGGATTTACCTCGAAATGAAGAGGAAACCGTACGTATTTTTATGATAACCCATCCTAACATAACTGCCGCAGCGCGCTGTATGTTTGGCGGAGTACATGTGGCGATCGGGTGTGGCTGCTAGGGGCGGCGACGCATTCAACACGATCCTAGCGGACATCGCTGCCTTTTGGGAGGCACAACACAAAGACCGATCATTAGAATGATGTAAAATTTGTACAGTAAGTCAATAAAAGTACGCTTTTTCCATTTATGTAGTTATCCTTTGTATCCGGTAAAAATTTAACCTCCAAAAATAGTGGCATCCGTATAATACCAAAGTACCTAATATATATACTATTAATATACTATATCAATAATTATACTACCATGTTTAAATATTATCGTGTAGGTTTCCACTGTCCAAAGATATACTCTTATAGTTAATTTCCAGGTCAGTCCGTGTAGATGTCGACGAAGTTAGTGCCTACGCCGCGACGTTTCGTATAAACTACAATATTATATCTTCAGGGCGACGTGGATTAGTAGCACACACTTACTATAAATAATGTTGAAAGTTATTATAAAAAGGTGTGGGTGCATTCAACTGTTGCATTTTTCACTTGAATGATGCTCTACGAGCTAATCTTAAAATACTACAAGTTGTGTAAGCTTTGTTATATTACCTGATAAACTGTAGGACTAAGGTTGGCATTGTAATTTTATGCGAAATTTATTTTCCAAAATAATTATTAATACCAGAATACACGAGGATCAGATTTAAATAATTAGTAAGAGCCATCCATGTACGGTGTTTAAATGGCTTTAAATGATAAATATGGAGATTACCGTGATATATGGCTATCAAATAACATCATGTCGTTACTTGTATTGTTTTTACTTTATATAATAAATACGGGGATTGCCGAGATATTGGCTATTGATATAAACTCATTTCGTTACATGTACTGTTTTTACTTGATATATCAATAAGGGGATTACAGAGATATATGGCTGTTGGATATCCTTATTTCGATACTTTTACCTACTGTTTTTATTTAAGATATCAATACGGGGATTGCCGAGATATTGGCTATTGATATAGACTCATTTCGTTACATGTACTGTTTTTACTTGATATATCAATACGGGGATTACAGGAATATATGGCTGTTGGATATCCTCATTTCGATACTTTTACCTACTGCTTTTATTTGAGATATCAATACGGGGATTGCCGACATATATTGCTATTGAATAACCTCATTTCGTTGTTTGTACTGTTTTTACTTGATATATTAATACGGGGATTGCCGAATATATGGCTGTTGATATAACCTCATTTTGTTAATTGTACAATACTGTTTTTACCTTATCCCTACGCTTTATTTTTTATTTGTTATTGGTTACTTGTACAAACAACTGTTGAATGCTGAGTCGTTGATCGTTGAATCGTTGAATTCTGATCATTTTTAATATCTTGTTTTTCAAGATAAGCTATAAGTAACTAAAGTAGTGTGCATTTGGGGCTGCTGGGGCGGAAGTGACGTCACATCCGGTGAGTGACCGGATGCGCTGAGTCATGAAAGACGTCATCTGAGGCTGAGCCAGTGACGTAGGCGGTTTTGTGACGAAATGAGTAAAAGTTCAAAGTTCAAGGTCACGGTGAAGTTTTTTTAAAAAAATCTACCTCGCACTCGTAAAACGATTGTGATTCGATAGTTAATCGATAATAAATATCGAATGAAACAATCGAATGAAGCAATCGAATGATACGAGTGCGAGGTAGTACAATTACAAATATTACTTTATTTTATTTACAATAAGTTATGTTTACAATAATTCATGTTTACAATAGTTCCCCGTTGTTCGTTGTCATCGATGTTGTTGATCCGGACGAGTTGCGGCCATCACTTCGCTTTCTGAAGAAAGACGGTAGATACTTCGATCCCTGCGCAGAGTCCATGTTGTGTTTTTGACACCTATCTGTTCTGTTAGGTGTTTGCATTTCATTGCTGTCAGGAGGAAAGAATACGTGACGGCAATGAAATAGAAACATCTATCAGACCTTGAGTGAAATGATATTGTTATTTTGTGAAGAGCGTCTCGGAGAGCTCGATGTTCACCGGTCGAGAGCCGGAGGTGTACTGACTATTCGCTAGCTAGCGTTTTTGGTATCAAACAAAATGGTGGGGGTAAAAGTGTAGTAGAACGAAGCAGATGGTGGACAGCAGATGGGCGGCGGCAGGTGGCAGGTGGCAGGTGGCAAGTGTGCGGCAGATGGTAGTCCCCCCACTACACCAGTCCCCCACTACACCAGTCTCCCCACCAAGTTTTACATCGCACAATAACTAGTTTACATGTGTTAGTTAGGGTTTAGCTCTGAGACTGTCAAGACCTTACCTCCGTAACTAAAAACCTCAATAATGTTTGCGCTTCAACGCTGTATAAGTATAACAGCTACTATGATCTAAACCGGTGCATGTATTCATATGGTTCTTTTTGCGTAGCAAACAACTGGTTAAAAGTGTTTCAACCTCAATTATTCTTCGACGAAACCGCTCATTGTCCACTAAAAGTGTAGACCTTCTGTCTTCATCGTCAGGGAAGTAGAAAGTAGTGTCAAGGGGACTACTGAAGGTCACCTTCCTCATGTTCCTGTAAAACTGCGACATTTTTCAGACCGTCTAGGTAGATGTTCATACGACAAGAGCTGGAAGAATAATGATGTAGCGTTATCGTGTATAATAGGCATCTACCCCCACCACAACGTTACCTTGTCCTTCAAACCATCGTTTTTACGCCACGGATGCTATACTGTTGGTTAGATTTAAATTTAAATTGCACCTACTTGTTCGCCTTGTCAAGCTGCGTAATTGAAGTACCCACATGTTAGACCTTGAACCAAAAACAAAGAAGTTATTTAGGTTTGTCCTTGAAAATAGTTGTTTTTTCGCTGTTGCTGCTATACCCTTTGTTGGATCTGAATTCTGTTTGCACCAACTTGTTCGTCTGATCAATCCACGTAATTTGAGTACCCACTTAATATATTTTAAACCGTAAATAAAGAAGTTGTTTAGGCTTGCCCTTGAAAATAGTTGTTTTTCGCTGTTGCTGCTATACCCTTTGTCGGATCTGAATTCTGTTTGCGCCAACTTGTTCGTCTGATCAATCCGCGTAATTTGAGTACCCACATGACATACTTTGCACAAACTGTGTACCCCCCCCCCCTTTTTTGGGTCATGTTCAAGGTCAAGGTCAAGGTCAAGGACCTTGGGACTTAGAAATTTTCACAAAGTGGGCTGCACACAGACATAAGACTAATAGTCTCCTGCCTATGTACAGGCCAAGTCCCTAACTTGAAATGCTTAGGGTGGTCCTGAAAAGGACCGTTTGTGTTTGAAGGAGATGGTGGATAAGGAGCGGTGAGCGGTAGTCAGTGTTTATTTTTCCTTTGTAACCCACTTTACTTGTCCCTTCTGCCGTACTAAAATCAAGTCGCACTTGGTCTCAGGAGGTGGCAGAGTGGACCTTGGAAGGTGGACCTTGACGTAACGGCCGACGCCAAAGAGGTGTTGGAGTAGGTACTCATCATCGCTGATCTTCCCCACAAGTAGATACTCCACGTTTAATTTCAACTGCGCAAACTTGACGGCGACAGACTCCAGCGGCGTTACCAACTCGGTAAGTTTCACCGTAGCCGTCCTCTTCATTATCTCCTCAACAGTTGGTGGCGGCGATGAAGGTCGAAGCGATGAAGGGCGAGGTGATAGCGATGGTGAAGATGCAGTGGACGTCGAAGGCCGTTGGTCGAAGTAAAGTGGGTGGTTTCGAAAATTCTTCCGTATGCAAGATTTAAAAGAACTAGGTCTTTTGAATCCGCTCCTTTTTTCCGAAGACTTCTTCAAAGTCTCCTTCAAACGTTGCAGTTTCTCGGGTGTAATGGGAGAAGACATAGCGCAGAGGTGTATTCAGTTCGCAAGGCAAAGCTGGAATGAGGTACCAGACGGAGCAAAGCGGGTCGCCAAGTGTAACCGTGACATTTCCATATACGGGTAGAAAGCTAAAAACCGGTCTACATCCGGTTGCCCTTCCCCCGTGACGACACAACCTCCCCCCCCCCCCCTTTTTGGGTCATGTTCAAGGTCACCCCCCCCCCTTTTTGGGTCATGTTCAAGGTCACCCCCCCCCCCGTGACGTAACATCCCCCCCGTGACGTAACATCCCCCCTTCCGCTTCGGTGACGTCACTTTGCCTTTATAAGCGGGAGCAGTCCGCAGTCTCGTCGCAGTAGCTTGCCGCCCGCTGTTTGGGTATACGTCCCAGTGGGTTGCACTCTGCTGCAGCGTAGGTCTGTTAAGTGTGCGTTGGGCCCGACGCGCAATTAAGAGATCCGCGCCCTTGCATGTTTAGTTAGTTTGTTAAGCATGTTAGATAACGCTTGTAGTTTGCTGCTAGGTAATGTAGTTAGTCTAATATATGTTAGTGTTTGGTATCGGTTTGAAGTGTCTTATTTACTAATGAAATATGTACTCCCGGCCCTACAGGTCCCTCAACAACCTTGGTCAAAACTTGGGTTCGCAGCAGCCTGACGCCGGGTGTTTGGGTCTACGTCCCACCGGGTTTCAGTGATACTGTTGACCTTTGCAAAACCGACCTTGGTTGTTCTTGTAAAAGTAACGTTAACTGATTAATTTTGTTTACATAGTTGATGGTAAAGTCTTTATTTTCAAAGTAATGTATCTTGCTTCTCATCCTTTTCCTAACCCCTCTAAGGTATGGCGCGCAAACCGACCTTGTGTCAATACGGCGCGTAAACCGGTTGACATTTCCCATCTTAGCCTGAGAAAACTGTGTAAAATATAAAGTCAGTCTCTTGTTTAAAATCAGTCTCTTGTTTGTTGTCTTTTGTCCCCTTCCCAAATACAGAGCGGGGAATAGAGCAGTATGTTATGCTCTATTCCCCGCTTTGGCTTCATGTTCAGATGACCTTGGGACTTAGAAAATTCACGTACAAAGCGGGGAATAGATCGGTTTGTGGTCCAAGTGAGAATCAATTACTGCTCTATTCCCCGTTTCAATAATATGACCAAACGACCTTGACCCACTTCGGGACTTAGAAAATCCTCGTATTGTAATATATCCCCCCCCCTTTGACGTAACATCCCCCCTTCCGCTTTGGTGACGTCACTTTGCCTTTATAAGCGGGAGCAGTCCGCAGTCTCGTCGCAGTAGCTTGCCGCCCGCTGTTTGGGTATACGTCCCAGTGGGTTGCACTCTGCTGCAGCGTAGGTCTGTTAAGTGTGCGTTGGGCCCGACGCGCAATTAAGAGATCCGCGCCCTTGCATGTTTAGTTAGTTTGTTAAGCATGTTAGATAACGCTTGTAGTTTGCTGCTAGGTAATGTAGTTAGTCTAATATATGTTAATGTTTGGTATCGGTTTGAAGTGTCTTATTTACTAATGAAATATGTACTCCCGGCCCTACAGGTCCCTCAACAACCTTGGTCAAAACTTGGGTTCGCAGCAGCCTGACGCCGGGTGTTTGGGTCTACGTCCCACCGGGTTTCAGTGATACTGTTGACCTTTGCAAAACCGACCTTGGCTGTTCTTGTAAAAGTAACGTTAACTGATTAATTTTTGTTTACATAGTTGCTGGCAAAGTCTTTATTTTCAAAGTAATGTATCTTGCTTCTCATCCTTTTCCTAACCCCTCTAAGGTATGGCGCGCAAACCGACCTTGTGTCAATACGGCGCGTAAACCGGTTGACATTACCCATCTTAGCCTGAGAAAACCTTGTAAAATATAAAGTCAGTCTCTTGTTTAAAATCAGTCTCTTGTTTGTTGTCTTTTGTCCCCTTCCCAAATACAGAGCGGGGAATAGAGCAGTATGTTATGCTCTATTCCCCGCTTTGGCTTCATGTTCAGATGACCTTGGGACTTAGAAAATTCACGTACAAAGCGGGGAATAGATCGGTTTGTGGTCCAAGTGAGAATCACTTACTGCTCTATTTCCCGTTTTAATAATATGATCAAACGACCTTGACCCACTTCGGGACTTAGAAAATCCCCGTATTGTAATATATATTTACTCGTTACAACATTATTACCCCCACCGTATAACACTTGCACTCCCCACCACTATCAGTATGTATAAAAGAGGGTCCCCCAGCACTAGTAAAATCATTCTTCCTCTTGTGCTGTTATACCTCACACCATGGCACACATTAGGAAGCAGACACAACCTCTCAAATTGAAACCTTCTGCTTCGTCTTCGCCCGCCTCTACCACTCCGTCTTCTGCGGTTCCATCCATCCTTCGGACAGCCCTGATGTTAGCTAACATCGTCCCGGAGAACTGTCCACCACTACCTGCTGCGTCAACGACTTACACAAGTCCTTCACCTCTTCCGTCAACTTCTCGTGCTGTTTCTCCAAGTCCTTCACCTCTTCCGTCAACTTCTCGTGCTGTTTCTCCAAGTCCTTTGTCAACGTCTCGTGCTGTTTCTCCAAGTCCTTCTACATCTTCAAGTTGTTCTACATGTTCATCAAAGTCTTCCAAATCGTCTGCTTCTTCATCCTCATCAACATCAAGTTCGAGACCAAGCCAACCAGCCACCCAATCATCTTCTCCAACCAGACCTTCAGTAATCTGCACATATACTTCATCTCCTTCAGAGAAATTTAAACAACTTAAATCTGTACAAAGGATGTGCATGCTTCCTGCACAACAATGTAATTATATATTCAAAAAAGGTGCTAAGAAAGGTGAACGCTGTGTTAAACGTTGTATTTTAAATGAAGAAACGTGCAGTCTTCATTTAAAATTAAACCATGGCGCATCTCCTTCTTCACCACGTGCAACAGTGGTGCCAATTAAAATTCGAATTAACAGGCTTTGTAAAAACAAACGCTACTTCTTTGTTAAAATAAAGGACTTTGCAAAGGTGTTGGTTCAATGTGACGGTAAACTGTACTATGTAGAGTTACCTAGAGCCATGGACCTCCACGTCAAAAAACCTACCCACAAGGACTATTTAATTCGAAATGATACAGGTATCACTGTGTGGAAATCATTAAAATAATAATATAAATAAAAAGACCAAAAGTTTATTCCAAATTAAATAAAGCATTTTTTCCAAATTAAAAAAAAAGTGTGGACAACCTATTTACAATTTGTAGCATATGCTGCAGAGTGTAAATAAGTTGTCCACACTTTTTTTGCAAT
Source organism: Allygus modestus (assembly GCA_963675035.1). Taxonomy (NCBI): domain Eukaryota; kingdom Metazoa; phylum Arthropoda; class Insecta; order Hemiptera; family Cicadellidae; genus Allygus; species Allygus modestus. The sequence continues at coordinate 228,159,925 of OY776111.1, forward strand.
GTTACAACGACCTTGACCTAGATAACGGACTTGGATAATTTACACTAAGTCAAAGATAAACTTAAAAGGAAAAAGGAGAAATATTATACTAAAGTCAAGTAAAGAGGGGAGGGGGTAAGCGGGTATTTAAGCGAGCGATTCGGAATATAATTATTAGTTGTATCATCATGAGCGTCAACAGCAACACATGGGGAAAGGAAATTAACGAAGAGGAGTTGTACGCAATTGCTGAGGCTGCAGAAATGACTGAAGTTTTTAAGATTAATAAGGTTGCGGAGAATGATGCTCAGTCACATCCGCAACAAACTACATCATCGATGCAGTCTACAACGCAGCAACCAAGACCCTATCATGTTATCCTGGAGGAGTATAATGAGGCAATGAGGTACGCCTTTACAAAGTGGTGTGCACAACCGCGTTCTCCTGAACAATGGGAGGAGCACGATGCAGACTTTCGCCTGGTTGGAGACTTAGAACTTGAGCTTCAAAGAGCAAAGGTTGCTCAATAGTGAGAAGATTTATTGTTTACTTTAGAATACAGAGCGGGGAATAGATCAGTTTGCGGTCCAAGTGAGAACCACTTACTGCTCTATTCCCCGTTTTGGCAATTTGTTCAGATGACCTTGGGACTTAGACAATTTTCGTTTGGTAAAAAACAACATTGAAATATATATATATTTCTTACAAAAATATCTCCTCCCTAAAACTTGCACCCCCCCCCTTATATATGTGGGGGTAAACATATATAAGGCGTACAGCTTTAGAGTATAGTTATTCAGCTATGAATAGCCCAGCAGAGTTGATGCAGCCTACAACATCGACGCAGCCTACAACATCGATGCAGCCTACAACAAATAACAAGGAAAAGAATGATGAGGCAAGAAGAAGAAATGCTAGAGAAAGAGGAAGGATTAAAAAAATAAATCAAACATATAAGTTATTACAATCAAAATTACCGTTTATGGATAAAAAAAGTTCAAGGCATGCCATTTTGATACAGGCGATAAAATACATTAATGCGTTAGAAACGTTGTTAGAAGGTGCATCACTTCAACAAGATCTTCCTGAAGACCTTCTAGCATTCGTAATTGACTAAAGATGTTTTGGAAATACTGAACGGGGGGAAAACAGAACGGGGAATAGATCAGTTTGCGGTCAAAGTGAGAATCGCTTACTGCTCTATTCCCCGTTCTGGTAATAAGTTAAAACGACCTTGACCTACTTACAGGACTTAAACATCCTTGTTTCATAAACATTGTTACATATATTTGATACAATAATACCCATTTCTTATCACTAGTTACCCCCACCACTTAAATCGGGGAATATAAAAAGAGATTTCTCATCAGTGCTTATCTCATTCTGCTACTTGTGTTAGCACTAGAATATATAGCAGCTATGTCACCAAAGGATAATATATTTCCTTCTGCAAAATCAATCGTAGGAATTATAAAACATATTGTGATTGAAAGTGAGGATGAAAATGAAGACGAATTGGAAGATTTTGAATTATTAAGTGATATGGATGCAATGGAAGATTTTGAATTATTAAGTGATATAAACAGTGATGATCTTGAAGCAGGATATATGGAACAAATTGAACCGTTAAGTGACGGGGAATCTGAAACCTATAGAATCTATCAGCATCTTCTCTGTTCTGAAGAAATACATGATGAAACTCCAACCACTAGTAGTAGTAGTTTGGATGGGTTATTTTTAGATAGTGCACGAGGGGTATATCATATTCGTCGACGACTATTTCTTTCCGATGCTTCTGATACAACTGATTCCGATTCATCAAATGAGTCTGATTAAGTGTTGTCTTTTTCTTGTCAACTGACAAACTTTAAATACAGAGCGGGGAATAGATCAGTTTGTATTACAAGACAGAAAATATTTACCAGCTTTCAATTTTTTTTTTTTTTTTTTTTGCTTTTTTTTTGTTTAGAAAAAGTGGGGGTAACTTATAAATTTAATGGTGGGGGAACGTCTATTTAATGTCGATGCAACAGTGTATATTTATCATATCGGCATGATGAACCCACCAGGAAACTCCGTTTGCTACAGCTTTCCCCTCATCGATATCGATGATGTGATAAAACTTACATCAATAACAAAACGGTTTGAACTCGAAAGGCGACTCATAAAAGTCGACGTAATTCCACAAGATCTTCGTTCGGCAATGTTGACCATCGAATATGTTAAAGATGAATCTACAACTGAAGATCCCTATTGTTTTATGAAATTTTTAGTTGATCGAGATGCAATGTGTACAATCCGACTTCACATCCGAGTTTAAAATCTATCAAATGTTCCTGTTGGAGAAAATTGTCTTAGTTAAATACAGAGCGGGGAATAGATCAGTTTATGGTTTGATATGAAATCATTTACTGCTCTATTCCCCGTTTTGGCAAATATGTTCAATGACCTTGACCTAAATACAGAACTTTGTACCCTTCAGCTACAATAGTAAATATAAAATGCAAAAAATAGTAAACTTAACGTAATACGTACCCCCACCACTTTTGCTAGGGTATAAATAGAGGGGTATTTGCAGTGTTTTTCATTATTGCTTTGACCCTTGCGGAGATCGCACCTACATTATGCATCGCTGCGATATTTGCAAGTCTTCATTTAAGGATGAATTTCTTTTAATGATTCATAAAGAATTAAAACATAACAACAACCAAGATGAAAAGTATGAAGAAGAAGAATTGAAAGAAATAGATCGAATGTTAGCTCAACACCAACATTCCAGACCAAGTGTTATTCAATATGCATCATCAACATCGACTTCTACGCCTGCTATGTCTACACTTCACCGTCCTTCAACATCAACACCATCAACATCGACTTCAACGCCTGCTATGTCTACACTTCACCGACCTTCAACATCAACAGCTGTAGATGTGGAACTACACGCTCAAGCACTACCCGGTAAGGTAGTAACACATTTTAAAATTGACAACGTAAAATTACAACTTGAAAACTTTCTACATAACGCCAAAGAATTAGTAACCAAAACATTAAAGAATGAACAAAAAATATTAAATTTTATCAAGTTTGGACTGTTGCTAGATGCTATATTCACTAACATACAAAACGAAACATCACCAAGAGGTTTTATGACAAAAAACCGAACCATCATGGCTGCGTCAGATATTGAAAAGATTGTAACAGAATGTTTTGAGGAACTTTTGACAAAAATACAAGAGCATGAAGGAAGAGGATCTGGATGGACTTTATTAAGTATAACAAGTCTGGATGTTAGAGTTCATAAACACGGTTATGGAATGAGAGGAAGTAGTTACATTCCTCTTCCGAAAAAAGTAAGTGATACCAAATCCTGTATTAATGTGCAAAATGAAGATAACGAATGTTTTAAATATGCTATGTTGGTAAAATATGTAAACAAAGACCACCAAAAAAGACCAAGTCAAAAATATGAAGAAGTTCAACATAAGTATAATTTCCAGGGAATGACTTACCCTGTTGCAATTACTGATATATCAAAATTTGAAAAGCAAAATCCGTCGGCTTCAGTCAACATATTTGGTTTGGATTCGTCAAATAATGTGTATCCCTTGCGCATAACATCGAATGAGCGCAACAATCATACTGACCTGTTATTAATCAATAAAGGAGAGATATCCCATTACGTGTATATAAAAGATTTTGAAGGGCTTGTATGTAAACAGTTAACAAAACATAAAAGTAAAATCACAACATGTAAGAGATGCTTTTGCCACGTGAGCAAACCATTAAGAAGAGGAGGTTCAGAATGGTTATTAGAACATCAAAGGTTATGTAGTGGGAATTATGAGGTTAGAATTAAATTACCTCATCCTAGCAGAGCATACGTACAATTTGACAAAGTAAATCAACAATACCCTATTCCATTTGTTGTGTACGCGGATTTCGAAGCATCTTTACTTCCAATTGAACAACAAGAAGAGGATATTATAAAAAGAAGCAAATATCAAAAACACGCACCAAACAGTTACTGTATACTAACAAAATCCACGCTGTCTGAAGAACATCTTCAAGAATTTGGACTATCATCTGCTCCGAAGATTTATCGCGGTGAACAAGCAGCGAAACATTTTGTAGACGATTTGTATTATATTGCCTCTAAGGTGGAAGAACTCTACAAAATGAAAATACCGATGCTGCCTATGGAAGAACATCAACTTCAACATCACAATCTGGCAACAACATGTTATCTGTGTAATAACATATTTACACCAGATAACGTTAAAGTTCGTGATCACGACCATCTTACAGGAGTCTACAGAGGTGCAGCCTGTAACGCTTGCAATTTGAATTACAAACTTCCATCTTTTATACCCGTTGTTCTACATAACCTTAGTGGATATGACTCTCACTTTATAATTCCCGAATTGGGAAGAGATGATGGGGCGATAGATGTTTTGGCAACAACAATGGAAAAATTTATAAGCTTCTCTAAAAAGGTTGGCAAAATAAAACTTAGGTTTATTGATTCGTTTAAATTTATGCCTTCTAGCCTAATGAAATTAACTGAGAATTTAAAAAAAGAAGATCTGATAGAAACAAGCAAAATTGTAGCCAGTAATAAAATGGATCTGGTTCTTCGAAAAGGGGTCTTCCCCTACGATTACATCGATGGACTGCATAGATTTAATGAAACATCACTTCCTCCACCAGAACAATTTAACAACAAACTTAATGATTCGGAAATTTCACTTGAAGATTATCAACATGCATGTCGAGTATGGAACGAGTTGGATATGAAGACCTTAGGAGAATACTCAGACTTTTATGTAAAACTTGATGTGACTCTTCTCTGCGATGTTATGGAAGAATTCCGAAGAACCTGTTTTGCAGCATACGGTTTGGACCCTCTACATTCGTATACATCTCCAGGACTAGCTTGGCAAGCAATGTTGAAAGAAACAAAATGCAAACTCCAGCTGTTAACAGATATAGATATGGTTTTAATGGTTGAGTCGGGTGTTAGAGGTGGATTAACTCAAAGCGTGACAAGACATGTTAAAGCCAACAACAAATATCTACCAGACCATGATCAAGAGAAACCTTCAACGTACTTGGGATATTTCGACGCAAATAATCTGTATGGATGGGCCATGTCGAACCCACTTCCATTTGACAACTTTAAATGGGTTGATCCCGATTGTATTGGGGATATATCACAAATTCCAAAACATGGAGATACCGGATATATTTTGGATTGCGACTTTGAATATCCAGAACATTTACACGATCTTCATTATGACCTTCCACTCCTTGCAAGAACAGAAATTTCACCAACTGGAAAACACCCCAAATTAATGATGACCCTTAACAATAAACAACGATACGTAGCTCACTATTGCGTTGTTCAACAAGCTATCGAATTAGGTTTACGTCTTACTAAAATTAATAGAGCCGTGGAATTTTCCCAATCGTGCTGGTTGAAACCGTACATAGACTCGAACACTACCAGAAGAGCAGCCGCTACATCAGCCTTTCAAAAAGACTTTTTTAAATTAATGAACAATGCGATATTCGGTAAAACATTAGAAAACAAAAGAAGACATAAAAACGTTAAACTTGTTACAGATCCGAACAAACTACAGAAACTCGTACAACAGCCTAACTTTAATACATCTATAATTATTAATGAAAATCTTGTAGCTGTATCTATGAAGAAAACAAGTGTGAAGATGGATCGTCCTTTGTATATAGGAATGTCAATCCTGGATATCTCCAAGACTCATATGTACGATTTTCATTACAAAAAGATGGTCACCTTTTATGGACGGGAAAACATCGGCATCTCCTACATGGATACAGACGCTTTTATATATTGGATAATTACTAACGATATGTATGAAGATCTTCGGACATTTGATTACAAAAACGACTTTGACTTTTCCGACTATCCAAAAGATCATCCAAACTACGACAATGACAGAAACAAAAAAGTGCTTGGCAAATTTAAAGATGAAGCCAATGGTGTTATACTTCAAGAAATTGTTGCACTAATGTCAAAATTATATTCTTTACAACTAAATGAAAACCAAGTCATTAAGAAAGCTAAAGGAGTAAAAAGTTTGTATTTAAAGAAGAATGTGCATTTTAATCACTATAAGAAATGTTTATTTGAAGATCAAGATATAATAGCAAAATTTAACACAATCAGAAGTTTCAACCATCAGCTGTACAGCGTGACTGAAGTAAAAAAAGCTCTTTCTTCAAATGATGATAAACGACACATCCTTGCAGACAATATCCACACTCTACCATTCGGCCACTATTCCCTCAACCCTATTGACGAGTAACCCTTTCATCGTCCTACATCCCTTTTCCTTTTCCTTTCCGTATAAAAGGGGGAACACAGCAGTATTTTGCTGTGTTCCCCCTTTTATACATTAGTTTGGAATGACCTTGGCCTATATAAGCAGATTTATACAAAAGAATATTTAATACCATATCAGCTGTCTTCGTGAAACCATCATGTCAGACCTGAAGGAGAAGATTATTAATGAACTACACAAACCTGCAAGAATAAAGTTTCCAAGAAGAAATACTGTTATAAAAGGGATAAATGATCTATATCAAGCGGATTTAATTGAAATGCGACCGCATAGCAGAATAAACAAAGGATTTAAATATATACTCACAATTATTAATTGTTTTACAAAAGTTGCAGACGCTTTGCCTCTAAAGGACAAGACTGGTAAAAGCGTAACAGAAGCCATGGAAATAGCCATAAAAAGAGATAAAAACAAAATTAAACATTTACAAACTGATGATGGAACAGAATACTTTAATACAAACTTTGCACAGTTAATGAATAAATATAAAATAAATCATTATTCTACAAATTCAGAGAAAAAAGCAGCTATTGTAGAAAGATTCAATAGAACCTTAAAAGGAGCACTCTATAAACAATTTTCAAAAAGAGGTTCTTACGTATGGTATGATGTTTTACCACAATTAATAAATGATTATAACAACAGGTTTCATAGAACTATTGGTATGAAACCTAACAAAGTAAATAGAAGAAATGCAAAAGATGTATTAAAACGCATAAAGAAAAATACAAAGCCTAAAGTAGAAAAAATGCAGCCAAGAAAATTTAATGTAAGTGATAAAGTACGGATTAGTAAATATAAGGGAGTGTTTACCAAGAAATACCTTCCCAATTGGACGAATGAAGTTTTTACAGTGTATAAAGTGCAACCGACTGTACCTGAAACGTATATCTTAAAAGATAACAAAGGAGATTTGTTGCAAGGTGCATTTTATGGACATGAAATGTTAAAGTCAACAGTAGGTGATGTATATCTTGTTGAAAAAGTGTTACAAAGAAAAAAGGACGCAGTTAAAGTGCGGTGGTTAGGGTTTAACAAAACTGAGGATTCATGGATACCTATAAAGGACTTGGTGTAATGCAAGCAACTCATTTCATCGTTAACCTTTGAGCAGGATGGAGATTATTCACCATAAAGATCGATTCAATATTAATAACATAGATGATTTAACTGTGGATAACGTTAATATCAACAATGGTAAACACGGTAGTTTATTTCCAAACACTGTTCGATGTATAGTAAGTGGCCCCTCAAACTGTGGAAAGACCAATGTTGTCTTTAATTTGATCACTAATCCGCAGGGATTAAGGTTTAATAACCTATATATTTTTTCAAAGTCCCTACAACAACCAAAGTATCAATTGCTGGATAAAATCCTATCTGATGTGTCCGATGTTAATTTTTACAAATTTAACGCTAGTGATAGCATTATGCAACCAAACGAAGCGAAACCGTATTCTGTATTTATATTTGACGATGTATCTTGTGAAAATCAGGATACTATTAGAAACTACTTTGCCATGGGAAGACATAATAACATCGATAGCATATATATAGGACAAACTTATAGCAAAATCCCAAAATAACTTATCAGAGATAATGCAAATGTTTTAATTGTATTTAAACAAGATGATACTAACCTAAAACATATATATAACGATCATGTAAATGCTGATATGGCATTTGAAAAGTTTAAAGAGCTTTGCGGAAAAGCATGGGCGGAAAAGTATGGATTTCTGGTTATTATGAAAGATCAAGCTATAAAAGACGGCCGTTATAGAATAGGTTTTGATAAATTTGTTTTACTACACTGATTAGCGGTATTACTGTACAAGTCGTCAAGGTGTGAAGATGGTTAACCAGGAAAAGCTACTAAAAGAAATAAAATCACTTAGTGATTCTATTAGACAAAAAAACCGAGCTTTAAAATCAGGTATAAATGAAAGAGAGCAATTTTTAGAAACAACATTTAAACCTGTTACTGAACCTTTAAAGCGATTAGCACAAAATATGGAAAAACCTTCAATTCGCTTCGAAGGAGACAAAATGCTACCAATTTCCAAATATGAAGAAGAATTTCAGAATGATGAAAGTTTTGACCAGTTACAAACATCTGAAGAAAGCGACGAGTATGAAGAAAGCGGAGATATAGGAGATTTAAGGGAAAAGAACATTGCAGGAGATACAAGTACAGAAGATACAAGTGCGGAAGATACAAGAGCAGAAGAAGAGGATATCAACCCATCCAACTTAAGCAAATTAGGCACAGATATTATGTTTAAAGGAACACTTGGAAGAAAATATACATTAAAAATGTTACATGGCACACATGCTAATCGAAATTATCATACATATGGAGCTAGAATAGAGGATAAAGGATTAATGATTGGAGATAGAAAGTTAGATATAAACGAAAATGATGATATAGTTATTGGTGATAAGAAATATAAAGGTACAACAGGTTTGTTTGAACTCATCTTTAAAAATAATCCTGGTAAATATACTAAAAAGGATTTACAATTGTTTAAAAATATACTAGAGTATACAAATGCACATAGAAAAAAATATTCCAAAGACCTACCTATTTATAGAAACAGGTCAATAAAATACACAAACATTATATCTAGTCTTTTCCCCTCGAAATCAAATAAAGCTCCAATTAAAAGAAGAGCTTTATCTTCTGCTGAATTAAATGTTTTGCATAAAAAAAGAAAAACAACTGATCCTACTACATCTGGAAGGGGATTATTAAAAAATTTGTATAAAACCAATATAATATATTACAACGATATAAATAAGTTAGTTGGTCGAATGAGGTTATTACATGAAGCTATGGAAGCCGGGCACACTGGTTTAGAAAACGAATGGGTAGCTTTGGTTGATGAACTGCGAAAACGAGAAATAATTGTTCAGTAGACGTATATATAGTAAGAACCTAAACGATAGCGATTCAGTTACATCATGAGTGTGGACAAGTTTGGACGGTATTCCGAGTTTGGAGTAAAATCTGGATATAGTGAAAAAAGAGCTGGGCTTCCGTTAACACCTGATGGTAATTATAATTTTGAAGGAAAAGTAATTCAAAATGTTGGTGATCCGCTTTTGTCTTCTGATGCGGTTACGGTACAATACATGGATAAAAGAACCCCGATTGTACACGAAGACCATTGGGGGTTTTCCGGTAAAAGGTTAAGCAATATAAAACATCCCATTTATGATGGTGAAGCAGTAAATTTAGCGACTTTAAAATTGTTAACGATTTACAAAAAGAATGAAACTGATACAAGCTATGATGTAAAAAAATTAAAATTGTCAAATGTAGGTGATTGTGAGCAGGATGGAGACGCTGTAAATAAGAAAATATTTGATATAGTACACAAGAAATGGACTACAGAATATGAAAAACATATGGAAAGGTTTGGTGCAGCTTTATTTAATTATATCCATCGGGCTTCAGGAAGAGCTGTAGCTTCAGATGTTGACAGCCACAATTATTTAGACTGGAAAAAGATACACAATCCAGAAAAACCTAATCAATTAGATAAACCGTCTGAGCCTTCTAAAGTCAAGACATTAGGAAAGGGGGATAAAGTGAATGTGATTAATGAACCAACAGAAAACGATGAAGATTACATAAGAGAAAAAAGAATTTAAATACCCATGATAAGGGATAAAGCATCAGTCATATTCGAGAGATGATACAGAGAGGATGATGGAATCCAATATTACTGCGTGGAGTTTAATATCTCAAGAGCCGAGATTTCCCCAAGGAGTGCTGACAGATGGTTTTGTTCAACGGTTTGATAGATATATGGATTGGGAACAACTTTCCATACACTACCTCTTCACAATGACTATGTTAAGAATTTATTTTCACAGAGTTAACTGGATTCATATTTTACAAAGACAACAGTTTTCAGAAGACTTCCTTGTAGAGATGACATCAAATTTTAATAACTGTTGGGAAGTAATAAGTAAATATCAAAATCTCTTTGAAAATTACATTGAAAATTTTAAAGATAAACTAGACTGGAATGTGTTATTTAATTATCAACGATTAAGTGGCAAGTTTCTAAGGGAACATGACAACTATTTAGATTTTATTCATTTTACCGAAAACAACGATACCATCACCAGCGGAGAAACATTTGAAACATCTTCAATTACACCTTATTTCTATTTTTACTACTTTTATTTATTATGTCTACATTTAATTAATTAATCCATTTCTATATAATAAATGGATTTTAAACAGTATATATAATACAAGAAGCCAAGACTAATATTACATTCATTGTAAAACATTTATAGAGTGCACCTACTGATTGTAAGTTTGGCTATAAATAGTCATGCCGAGGGCTAAACGCATCAGTCATAATCGAGAGGGATTACAGAGAGGAAGGGGAATAGCATCAACAGCATTTTCTCTATTAAGTAAACCGGTTGGAGCTATAGTTAACAAGGCGATTGATTTATTACCTGTGGAATTACATTTACCTGGAGGATATCAATATTGTGGTCCTGGAACCAAATTAGAGAAACGGCTTGCTAGAGGAGATCCTGGAATAAATAAGCTTGATCAGGCCTGTAAACAGCACGATATAGCGTATTCCAAATTTGGTGATACAAAAAATAGATCAATAGCGGATAGAGCACTTTCTGAGAAAGCTTGGCAAAGAGTAAAATCTAGTGACGCGAGTATTGGTGAAAAAGCAGCGTCTTTAGCAGTAACAGCAGCAATGAAAGCAAAAACTACGTTTGGAGGAGGAAAGAGAAGAAGGCGTGGGAAAAGACCCGCTAAGAAACAAGGAGGTAATATCAGAAGAAAACGTCGATCTACTAGTGGTAAAGGTAAAAAGAAACCAACAATATGGTCAATGATAAAAAAGGGAGGAGGACTATACCTAAGACCGTATCGTGTGTATTAAATAAGAAAGAGCAATTAATAATTAAAAACAAAGAATTAACCAATGAAGAACTGATTACATATGCTTCTTGTTTGAAAATCCCATTTTTTAGAGGAGTATTTATGAAAGATGAATTACCGGTTAAAATGTGGAAAAATGAGACTGGTATAGTAAATTTGGATAATAGTGAAGGATTAGGCACTCATTGGGTGTGTTACAAGAAACTTGGTGAAACGATTTATTATTTCGACAGTTTTGGAAACCTTCCACCACCGAAAGAACTTCAACAATACTTTCGTGCGGCAGAAAATGTTTTTTACAATTATACAAGAAAACAACCTGATGATACATCCATTTGCGGTCATTTATGTTTAGACTTTTTAGCTAAAAGTGTTAGTCAACTTTAAGATGTCTTCGTATACAGTGTCATTAACCGGTAACTCATGTACTTTGCGCAGTATTCTGTTTCCAGCGCTACGTTTGCAAAAAGGAAGACTATGGGAAGCCGCATTATTGGATTTAACAACATATAACTCTATTCCAAACGTTAGTGAAGGAATTAATAACAAAATACATTATTACAAGACAAAAGATAATAAAGGAAAATATTCAGCTTTGGAAGAATTCAGTTTACCAACAGGAGCTTATGAAATTGATAATATAAATGAAGTTATACAAAAACATATGGGAAAAGAAAATATAACGATAAAAGGCCATAACAATACAATGAAAGCCGAAATTACTTCTAAGTATTATATTGATTTTGGCCAAGAACGTTCAATTGGTAGTTTATTGGGGTTTTCTAAGGAAACAAAGGTATTAGAACCTAATACAACTCATTCTGGGAATAGAACTGTGACGATCATCAAAGTAAACAGCATAGACATTACATGTAACATTATACAAGGATCCTACAGAGATGGAGAAAATCGGCATATATTACACACATTCTACCCATCAGTCGCACCGGGTTTCAAGATAGTAGAAAAGCCTCAAAACCTTGTGTACCTACCGTTAAACACCAGTTTCATTTCAGACATCGTGCTGAACATAGTGGATCAAGACGGAAACCTTATTGACTTTCGAGGAGAAGCTATTACTGTAAGAATACATATAAAATCATCCGCTTAGATAATGGGGTTATCATTTAAAAAGAGAGAGCCAACCAGCAAAGAGGTCAGTAGCTCATCAGCTGTAGAAGGATTAACAAGTGACAACATTCGTTTTCTAGAAGAAATTGGATTAAAGGTCATTAACAATGGATATACTGGATATAGCGCAGGGCCCAACATTCGACGAGACCTTATGGGAAAAGGAATATCACACGCACAACCCTTACGCTTCGTCCAAATTAAACAATAACGATGAAATTAGGATTCCTATACAACAACAAGACATTTATACTCTTCCATGCGAAAGTTATTTATATATTGAAGGAAAAGTAACAAAAGCTGACGGTACTGTTGGAACCACTGTTCCGTTCATAAATAATCCTATGGCATTTTTGTTTGACGAGATTAGATATGAAATTTCAGGAGTTACAGTCGATTCAACAAAAAAGGTTGGAATTTCCAGTACATTAAAAGGATTAGCGTCTTTAACACCAAATGAGAAGAATCTGTTAGCTGTTGCAGGATGGGTTGCACCAGACAAAAGTATAATTACTCCTGACGCTTCGGGAAACTTTGATTTTTACGTACCTTTAAGATTAATTTTAGGATTTGCTGAAGATTACAGAAGAATAATAATAAATGTAAAACAAGAACTAGTTTTATTAAGGTCATCAAACGATAATGATATTATTAAAGCATCTGCTGGAACAACTGAAGCCAATTTAGACTGGAAACTAACATTAGACAAGATTGTTTGGAGAGTACCACATGTGCGACTAAATGATGAACACAGGATTACATTATTAAGAAAGTTAAAATCAGATCGAGACATTGTAATGCCATTCAGAAGCTGGGAGTTTCATGAATACCCCGTTTTACCTTCAACACAACGGCATACATGGACTGTAAAAACTTCTACTCATTTGGAAAAAGCGAGATATGTAATCTTTGGATTACAAACAAAGAAAAAAAGTATATTAACTGAAAATGCTGGTGAATTTGACCATTGTAAATTAACAAACTGTAAAGTGTTCCTGAATTCACAATTCTTTCCCTACGACAACTTTAATATCTCTTTTGATAAAAAAAGGTACAGTGTTTTATACGATATGTACGCTAGGTTCCAAAATTCATATTACGGCAAAACAAACACACCTCTACTATCTCCCGTACAGTTTGAATCGAAAGCTCCGATTGTTGTAATTGATTGCTCCAAACAAAACGAATCTGTAAAATCGTCTACTGTTGATATAAAGATAGAAATGGAATTTCAAGAAAACGTACCTGCAAATACATCTGCGTATTGTTTAATTTTGCACGATAAAATTGTTACATACACACCGTTGACTGGTATCGTAAAGACGGTATTGTAAAACGTTGTACCACCACCGGCACCGCCACTGTCGCTAACCTATAAATAGCGGAGCAACAATGCAGGTCTTCAGTTGATCGTCTATCGTCGCATGGGCAACATCTTCTACAAAATGAGTTCTCCATCTGTTGTACAAGGTGATGCAGAAATAGCACCGTTATTGGAACGTGATAATACCAGCGAAGCAGAAATTATCAAGGAAATAACTGCATTTTTAAAGTTTGGTAAAAGAGATAGAGAGGAGGAAAGTAATGCAGACCCATCAAAGGTAGTACCAAAAAGGAAGAAGAAAGTTGAAGAAAATATTCCTCCTCACATTTTAACTGAAGTGTTTTTGCGAATCTTTTACCCCATCTCAGCATGCATCAGTAAAAGTGTATCAGTTGGATTGATAAAGTCATTGGATTATTCCCCTACAGTAATTCTACACCATGGAACAAAAAAGGTTTTATTTTCGCAAAATGCTTGGGAGTCATTTTTGAAACATGTACATTTAATAGAATGTTATTTAACTAACAGTTTGTGTGGAAGAAAAACACATATTCGACTTTTGGATTGTGACAATGAAATCGATATTGTTAAACATCGCGGACAACTACAAGTGCGAATTAGAGACTTGACTCAACATGAAAATAAGATTCTACTGTCACGTGAAGAATTCTACGTTTTAAACTACGCAACAGAACCTATTACAAGGTACATGAGACAGTTGGTATTTGCAAGCGCTATTATTAAAGAATATTTGGTCGATACTTTGGAAAAACAACCTGATAGCACCATCGTGTACGGACCTGTGGATACATCTATTTTTAATAGAATACCTCATGAAGTTTGCATGTGGAGAAAGTTAAAGGATTTTGAACCACTTGTAGAAATCGCTACAGAAGCTACAGAAGAAACAACAGAGGAAGAAGAAACGGAGAAAAAAGAAGATGAAGAAAACGAAACACGAGAAGAGGAAGTTAAAAAAGACTAAAGTTTAACTTAGTAAAGAAGAACACACGTGGGGTAGGCCTATTGGGGACGGTGCCCACGTTAAATATACACCAACGCGCCTGCAACTGTACGGCCTGGTATTTAACCTACCGTGGTGTGGAAAACAGTTTAGTTGATCGTTAGGTGTCATGATGAGCGGAGGGGATGAAGAAGTGAGTGTAAAGCCTTGTGTAATAGAATTTCAAGCATTTCGAAATAATGATGATAGGTTTATTATCAAGGAATTAGTAATTTTAGACTTGCTTACATTTGTAGTTTACCCATTCACGTTTGAAGCTCCTTTTTCTTTTAACAACCTTAACGCCAAAGCAAAAAGTACAAACAAATGGATAACAAACTACTTTCATCACATACATTGGTATGAAGGATTTATAAGCTACAGTAATCTGCACAGTATTATGTTTAACTTTTGCAAACAATATTCACATATATACACAAGAGGATTAGAAAAAAGGAACTGGATACAAAAGTACACGCACGGTGATGTTTTCGATATAACTATCGGTAAGGACTTTAACATTAATCTCGGTAATATTCGTGTTGCTGCAAAAGATCCTAAACACGGACAATCAAACTGCGCATTGCACAACGCATATCGTTTGGCTGCTTACTTGGAACAAACGCAGAAATGTGGTGGGGGTAGCAAAGAACCGGAATGTGGTGGGGGTAGCGGGGCCTATAAATACGAGGATCCAACACCGCTCCGGCACGAGTATTATTCGAGACTCCGAAGAGGCAACATCACAGAAGACATCGCAACCACCACTGACGAAGATGGCATCACAACAGTTTCTACAAACACTGGTTGATCAATTCAACACTCATTCAAAATCCGACCTTCTGCTAACTAAAAAGTGTTCAGAATTAAAAGAACAAAAACACTACATTATTCATAACATCAAGAAAGTGGAAACCACACACGGAGAAGCAATTCTAGTTTCATTGAGCGAAGCACCTTTAACTTCAGGAGATGAGCCGAAGTTTCAAGTATTTCTTCCAAAACGATTTGTTCAACTGCTACAGAATGAAGATTTGCGAGATATTCAACCGGGGACGTTGTATTTGGTATCACACGGTGTAAGCGGCAACAACTCAACGGAACTCACTCTGCACATCATGCATCCTTGTACATAATGTCTCTGTTTGTATTTCTCTGTTTGTATTTTATTGTTTGTATTTCTAGTCATCAATGTTAAACTTAAGTTTATTGTATTGTAAAATGTTTGTTTAGTAAAGAAAAGAAAAATAAAAAAAATAAAAAAAATATGAAAAAAAATAAAGAAAACAGCAACACAGCAGTATATTATTTTATATACTGCTGTGTTGCTTTTTTTTAAATTCGAATGGGTGACCTTGAACTTTCATTCAGGGTTAACTTATGAAGAGGTATAAAAGAGAGGGAGCAGTGAAGTTAGTCTCAGTCTTGTCTAACACACGCTGCAGCTAACATGTCGGTGCCACCTATGAACAATTTATTTTTCGATAACAATTTGAAGACATATTGTTGCGAGTTACAATGTTTTAAAATACCAGGCGATCAAGTTGACGGGAAAGCTTGTCGTAAGTGCAAGTGTTTTAGCTATTGCATATGTAGATGTAAAACGTATCAAATGAACCGACAAGATAAAATACAAGAATTACGCCGAAGGATTGCATTACTGTGGCGGCGAATGTAGTAGCAACCATCTGCCTCGCACCAGCTGCCACCTGCCGCCTGCCATCTGCCGCCCGCCATCTGCTCCGCCCCACCACACTTTTACCCCCACCATTTTGTTTGATACCAAAACGCTAGCTAGCGAATAGTCAGTACACCTCCGGCTCTCGACTGGTGAACATCGAGTGCTCTTCACAAACGTAAAACATTATATTAAAATGTCCATTAAAATTAGGTGTATTCATTATGACTCTATTCATCTTGCGACTTACCAAGACCTCGAGGTGTTTAGTGAAGAGCTAAGACTTCTTATTGCGTCCGGTTACGATTTATCTTTGGAACTTTACGCATCAAAAAACAACATGGACTCTGCGCAGGGATCGAAGTATCTACCGTCTTTCTTCAGAAAGCGAAGTGATGGCCGCAACTCGTCCGGATCAACAACATCGATGACAACGAACAACGGGGAACTATTGTAAACATGAATTATTGTAAACATAACTTATTGTAAATAAAATAAAGTAATATTTGTAATTGTACTACCTCGCACTCGTATCATTCGATTGCTTCATTCGATTGTTTCATTCGATATTTATTATCGATTAACTATCGAATCACAATCGTTTTACGAGTGCGAGGTAGATTTTTTTAAAAAAACTTCACCGTGACCTTGAACTTTGAACTTTTACTCATTTCGTCACAAAACCGCCTACGTCACTGGCTCAGCCTCAGATGACGTCTTTCATGACTCAGCGCATCCGGTCACTCACCGGATGTGACGTCACTTCCGCCCCAGCAGCCCCAAATGCACACTACTAACTAATTTATAGAACGAAAGCAAAATAAAATATTATGATAGTTTATTTTTATCCAAGTAATATATACTGTATAATTGCTTCCTTTTTAAGTAATATAAAATACCTATTGTACGTGCCTTTACGTTGAATGTGTATGTGTGTTGTATGTGTTTATATGATCTTATTGTAAAATATAGGTTGGTTAAGCTTTGTAATACAGTATAAACACACAGATACCTTCTTATAATTATAGCTCTTTAATTTATTAAAAATAATGCATAATTTAAATTAACTAACTCCACCGTATATATATATATCGTTATATTTTATATAATTTAATTGTATTAAATGCTAAACAGGTTAAAAATTTAAAAATCACATTTTATATGAAACATTTTTACAAAAAAAACTCCACTTTGTAAAAAACACGGGGTTTTACGGGGGTTTACTTTATTGTTTACATTCAACCAATTATATGCATAATCAGAAAAATCTTTGTTACAAATACCCCTATAGACAATACGCACTTTTTGACAAGTTAGTTTTCCGTTCTTTGCATGGGGATTTCGAAAAAACCTGGTTTTTTGAAAAGTTACTAAGGTAACGAATAAACAAATCAATATGCAAAGGAACAACAGTGGAAATGTGGAACCTGTGGGTGGCACCCAAGCCCTGTGGGATATTTGAAACGTAAATAGGTTTATACGGAGGCCATGTGTTTCAACTACTTACTATTTGACTTTCAGTTCAATTGGTTTAGTAGTTTTGCGTTTTAGTGGAACAGATATGACGACAGAGAAACATCAACTTCTTTTTTAAACTGTTAGAGATTATGGTAGTATCACGGTTTGAAATATACCTTTAACAAACAAAAATAGGGACAAATGTAAGTAGATGTGAAATGGCGGGGAGGCATACTATTCGGCGCTTTTTCCCCATGTTATTCTTATGGGGATCAGTTTTTGCGCCGACGCCCGATCCCGCCCTACACAAGTTTCCTTATTAGCCTATACTAATGTCCAACCCTTGCCTATATTAAATGTATTTTCCCAATCCCCATCCCTCCTCTATATTTTTTAAAATTAATTTTCAAATTCAGGCTAAAAAACTATCTTTAGTGTTTATGGTCCGATTTGTCTGCAATTTGGATATGTTATTGTCCTAGGCAAGTGTTTTAATAAATTTCACTTACATTTCCCAAATTCACTATAACGGTCAAATTAAAAAATATTTTTGAAAAATACTATAGTGCCAATTGCCACCTTCTTTATTTACTGTCCGATTTGTCTTCAATTTGGATATGTTATTGTCCTAGGCAAGTGGTTTAATAAATTCCACTTACATATCCCAAATTCACTATTACGGTCAAATTAAAAAATATTTTTGAAAAATACTGCCAATTGCCAACTTCTTTATTTACTGTCCGATTTGTTTAAAATTTGGATATGCTATTGACCTAGGCAAGTATTTTAATAAATTCCACTTACATATCCCAAATTCACTATTACGGTCAAATTAAAAAATATTTTTGAAAAATACTGCCAATTGCCAACTTCTTTATTTACTGTCCGATTTGTTTAAAATTTAGATATGTTATTGTCCTAGGCAAGTGTTTTAATAAATTCCACTTACATTTCCCAAATTCACTATTACAGTCAAATTAAAAAATATTTTTGAAAAATACTGCCAATTGCCAACTTCTTTATTTACTGTCCGATTTGTTTAAAATTTGGATATGTTATTGTTGTAGGCTAGTGTATATGCACCATCCACATTTTACAAATATTGCGGTTAAATTTTAAAAAATTTGGAAAAATACTGCCAATTGCCAACTTCTTTATTTACTGTCCGATTTGTTTAAAACTTGGATATGTTATTGTCGTAGGCAAATGTTTTAATAAATTACACTTACATTTCCCAAATTCACTATTACAGTCAAATTAAAAATTATTTTTGAAAAATACTGCCAATTGCCAACTTCTTTATTTACTGTCCGATTTGTTTAAAATTTGGATATGTTATTGTTGTAGGCTAGTGTATATGCACCATCCACATTTTACAAATATTGCGGTTAAATTTTAAAAAAATTTGGAAAAATACTGCCAATTGCCAACTTCTTTATTTACTGTCCGATTTGGTTAAAATTTGGATATGTTATTGTTGTAGGCTAGTGTATATGCACCATCCACATTTTACAAATATTGCGGTTAAATTTTAAAAAAATTTGGAAAAATACTGCCAATTGGCAACTTCTTTATTTATGGTCTGATTTGTTTAAAATGTATATATGTCATTATTCTAGGCTAGTGTATATGTACCATCCACATTTGACAAATTAACTATAATGGTCAAATTTAAAAAATATTTTGAAAAAATATACTAACAATTTCAAACTTCTTTATTTACTGTCTGATTTATTTTCGGATATGTTATAGCTCTTATATAGGTAACAAGACCACACTACCACACGTTCCACTACCCCCTATAATACAGTATTTTGTCTTTTTTGTTTGTTTATTTTGCTGTAATCCCAAAACTGACTTTGCTGTTTATTGTCACTTTAGATATTGTCCTAAGCATTTATTGTCTGATTTATTTTTGGATATGTTATAGCCCCCAACTATTATATCTAAAATTACAATATTATTTCCACCTATAATACAGTTGATGTGTTGTTTGTTTTGCCGCAACATAAAAACCAACATTGGTATTTGTGTTTTTACAAAACTATATTTTGCGGTTGGATTAAAAAAAATAAATGCAAGCTTATTATATTTGCCACAAGCTTATTATATACATCCAGCTGTTATATTTGCCACATTTCCAATATTGTTGTGACCCTCTCAACTACCTCTCATTGTAATATATATCTACAAAATATTTATGGTCAGAACTGCCTAAATTTTGGATAGCCAATGCGATAGCAAAAAATAAATTTTTAAAACCCAAAACAACTAAACACAAAACACTAATCTTTCTTTGTGCTTGTTTGGAGTAGTCTTTATTTTATCCAACTTAATTTTAATTTTGTAGTTAAAACCAAACTTCCCACATTCTAGCTCCCTTTCCAGCCAGTGGTTGGAGACATAAAGGTTACGAATATTTTCAAACAATATATCTTTTTCTACCCCTATGTTGGACTTGTTTAATAGCGCACCATATTCCAAATCCTCCAGTCTACTACATTCTTTAAATTTAACATTGCCTTTAATATCTTGCATCTCTATGTCTTCTTGTCCATTGTTACGGAAACTTAGGTTTTCTATTTTTGGAATTGCCATAAAATGTTGCGGTTCCGTTAGTGTTAAAGCCTGCAAGTGGCTCGTTGGTAGGTAGATAAATAATGTCCAAATCACCACTGTATGGCAACACGCCTTGCCTATTCTTGTTTATCTCTATAAATACAGTTTTACAGACACCTTTAACATAGTATACACCCCTCCATCCTTTTCTGCCAACACTCCCACAAACTTGTTGTTTACTACAAACGCATACACATAATGCTCTAGATCCTCGTCGCAGGAAGTAATCTTTTAATTTATCCTCTCTTTCCCTTCTTTCTTTAGCCAACTGTGCTTTGTATTCCTCTGCAACAGTATTTTCCACATATTCCAATGTCTTCTAATTCCGATTTCCTCTTTTTGGAACAACTCTCTAAGAAAGGCTTGGAAAGTGGCTCTATTTCTTTAATAGTGTATGGGTACAGTTTATTGGTCCGGCTTCTTAAAACGTAGGGAGTAAGGTTAGGACTTTCCACTAAGCCTAATTCTTCTAAATTGATGGAGAAAGGTGTATTTGATGTGCCCCCAGATTTGATGTAACACTTATGCTTTACACTTATGGCATCCTCCTCTATTACCTCTACATAGTTGGTAAACAGTTAAAGCTAAATGCAGATAGAGCATACTTTATTAACTTTTCCCTTTGTGTACTATCTTTTGGCAGTTTTAGTTGTACTCCAGTTATCTTCCCCCAATATGCATCGTTAAACACTAAACAACAACTGTTTTGTAATTGATTGGCAACTTTCACCCACATCTTATGCAGAGGTACAGCATAGAATGGAGCATTTTGAAAGTACCGTTTGTTGTCTTCTATTAGACTTAAACAATCTCTTAAAGGTTCAAACCCTTTACCAAAACCTCTACAATAGATTGTTGCCTCTAACCTTGCCATTCTCTCTAGCTAGTTTAGACGAGAACGTTTCTTTTAGGTTTACAAAGTTTATTATATGGTTTCCTATACTTTTAATTACTCCAGGGCTTGTAATCTGGCATATAAATTTATTATATATTTTTACCCTGCTATTTACATTAAACCATGTTAAACAGTCTTTACTAACATTATCTACAATAACATTATGGGGGTCCATTCGCCCCCCTGGTAGCAAAAGTTAAAGTTTTCTGTAAGATATTGGCACATTTCCTCTTTATTAAATATTCCAACCAAATCTAGTGTTATATCGAAATCCATAAGATAGTACATTTCTTTTTCCAGATCTTGCAGTATCTTTGGAAGGTCTTCCAACAAATCCTTAATTTTAACATTTGCAAGCTCAATTTTATAGGGAATTGCTATAGGATCATCATACTTTTGTTTAATTTGGTCAATATCTTTCTTTATTATTTGTAACACACCCTCGCTTTGGGAGAATGGTAGTTTGGCCACAACACCGTGTCGAGCTAAAGAGAACTTTTTAAATATTCCTCATAAGTAGCTATTAAACGAGCCACATATTTCCTTCTTAACTTTAAATTTATTCCGAACGTCCCCATCACAATCCGTAACATTGGTTATCTTAACTAACATCCGTTATAGATGTTATTTAATTTTGGTTCACCCTCGCAATAGTTTATATTACCTATGTCTGTAAGAAGGTTATTATTACGTAGATTTTCTAATAAAAACCATATACCGAATCTTTCGTTAGTAGGTTTAATACAATTCCCCAATAAATGGCTAACAGAGTACATTTCTTTTATACAAAAGTAGCGGAAACATGTAAACAGGACAGATTACACCATAGGCATATAGAGGTTGTAAATATATGGATATTGTATATAAACACAGGCGAGCGGTAAGTGTAACATGTAAGTGGACACCCACATGCAAATATGGAATATCCACAAATTCGACTAAATAAGTTTATAGTCTCAATATAATTAACATATTAACTAACGGCGCCATCCCGCATTAGTACCCAAATTGTCGAAATTCTATAATTCTATTCTTAGTCCTTGTATTAGGTTTTGTACTATTAAACCCAACACCCCGTGCAGTAGAGTAATATATGTATTTAATACAGATACGCACATTCTACAAGACCCATACATCTGTTGTATAAGCAGCAGAATAGACGCCTCACTGTGTTGTAAAATAAAACATAAATGTAAATTGTGCTGGATACAACCGGCCAGATATTAGACAGGAAATGTGTTGGAAGTGTATTGCCAAATAGTAAGACAAACACCACATAGTGCAGCATGTAATCAATCCATTACTATTTAAACAGTATTGGTACAACATCCGATATATTAGCCAAACCCACAATCAAACTTGGAAAACAAACAGTAAAAGATAAATATTATAGTAACAGAAATAGTAAGAGTATAAGGACATAGTAATATTTAAAGTTTATAAAACAACACAAATGCAGAGACACAACACACTCCAACACATTTGGACACAGGCACAGATACTGGTTTACATCCATTTAACACAACTTTACACGTTCTGTCAACCGACACAAAAATAGTTTGTAAATTGTGTAAGAAATATATGTAATATAAACAAATTTAACACAATCATAACATTGTCCACAAGTGGACAATGTTATGATTGTGTTAAATTTGTTTATATTACATATATTTCTTACACAATTTACAAACTATTTTTGTGTCGGTTGACAGAACGTGTAAAGTTGTGTTAAATGGATGTAAACCAGTATCTGTGCCTGTGTCCAAATGTGTTGGAGTGTGTTGTGTCTCTGCATTTGTGTTGTTTTATAAACTTTAAATATTACTATGTCCTTATACTCTTACTATTTCTGTTACTATAATATTTATCTTTTACTGTTTGTTTTCCAAGTTTGATTGTGGGTTTGGCTAATATATCGGATGTTGTACCAATACTGTTTAAATAGTAATGGATTGATTACATGCTGCACTATGTGGTGTTTGTCTTACTATTTGGCAATACACTTCCAACACATTTCCTGTCTAATATCTGGCCGGTTGTATCCAGCACAATTTACATTTATGTTTTATTTTACAACACAGTGAGGCGTCTATTCTGCTGCTTATACAACAGATGTATGGGTCTTGTAGAATGTGCGTATCTGTATTAAATACATATATTACTCTACTGCACGGGGTGTTGGGTTTAATAGTACAAAACCTAATACAAGGACTAAGAATAGAATTATAGAATTTCGACAATTTGGGTACTAATGCGGGATGGCGCCGTTAGTTAATATGTTAATTATATTGAGACTATAAACTTATTTAGTCGAATTTGTGGATATTCCATATTTGCATGTGGGTGTCCACTTACATGTTACACTTACCGCTCGCCTGTGTTTATATACAATATCCATATATTTACAACCTCTATATGCCTATGGTGTAATCTGTCCTGTTTACATGTTTCCGCTACTTTTGTATAAAAGAAATGTACTCTGTTAGCCATTTATTGGGGAATTGTATTAAACCTACTAACGAAAGATTCGGTATATGGTTTTTATTAGAAAATCTACGTAATAATAACCTTCTTACAGACATAGGTAATATAAACTATTGCGAGGGTGAACCAAAATTAAATAACATCTATAACGGATGTTAGTTAAGATAACCAATGTTACGGATTGTGATGGGGACGTTCGGAATAAATTTAAAGTTAAGAAGGAAATATGTGGCTCGTTTAATAGCTACTTATGAGGAATATTTAAAAAGTTCTCTTTAGCTCGACACGGTGTTGTGGCCAAACTACCATTCTCCCAAAGCGAGGGTGTGTTACAAATAATAAAGAAAGATATTGACCAAATTAAACAAAAGTATGATGATCCTATAGCAATTCCCTATAAAATTGAGCTTGCAAATGTTAAAATTAAGGATTTGTTGGAAGACCTTCCAAAGATACTGCAAGATCTGGAAAAAGAAATGTACTATCTTATGGATTTCGATATAACACTAGATTTGGTTGGAATATTTAATAAAGAGGAAATGTGCCAATATCTTACAGAAAACTTTAACTTTTGCTACCAGGGGGGCGAATGGACCCCCATAATGTTATTGTAGATAATGTTAGTAAAGACTGTTTAACATGGTTTAATGTAAATAGCAGGGTAAAAATATATAATAAATTTATATGCCAGATTACAAGCCCTGGAGTAATTAAAAGTATAGGAAACCATATAATAAACTTTGTAAACCTAAAAGAAACGTTCTCGTCTAAACTAGCTAGAGAGAATGGCAAGGTTAGAGGCAACAATCTATTGTAGAGGTTTTGGTAAAGGGTTTGAACCTTTAAGAGATTGTTTAAGTCTAATAGAAGACAACAAACGGTACTTTCAAAATGCTCCATTCTATGCTGTACCTCTGCATAAGATGTGGGTGAAAGTTGCCAATCAATTACAAAACAGTTGTTGTTTAGTGTTTAACGATGCATATTGGGGGAAGATAACTGGAGTACAACTAAAACTGCCAAAAGATAGTACACAAAGGGAAAAGTTAATAAAGTATGCTCTATCTGCATTTAGCTTTAACTGTTTACCAACTATGTAGAGGTAATAGAGGAGGATGCCATAAGTGTAAAGCATAAGTGTTACATCAAATCTGGGGGCACATCAAATACACCTTTCTCCATCAATTTAGAAGAATTAGGCTTAGTGGAAAGTCCTAACCTTACTCCCTACGTTTTAAGAAGCCGGACCAATAAACTGTACCCATACACTATTAAAGAAATAGAGCCACTTTCCAAGCCTTTCTTAGAGAGTTGTTCCAAAAAGAGGAAATCGGAATTAGAAGACATTGGAATATGTGGAAAATACTGTTGCAGAGGAATACAAAGCACAGTTGGCTAAAGAAAGAAGGGAAAGAGAGGATAAATTAAAAGATTACTTCCTGCGACGAGGATCTAGAGCATTATGTGTATGCGTTTGTAGTAAACAACAAGTTTGTGGGAGTGTTGGCAGAAAAGGATGGAGGGGTGTATACTATGTTAAAGGTGTCTGTAAAACTGTATTTATAGAGATAAACAAGAATAGGCAAGGCGTGTTGCCATACAGTGGTGATTTGGACATTATTTATCTACCTACCAACGAGCCACTTGCAGGCTTTAACACTAACGGAACCGCAACATTTTACGGCAATTCCAAAAATAGAAAACCTAAGTTTCCGTAACAATGGACAAGAAGACATAGAGATGCAAGATATTAAAGGCAATGTTAAATTTAAAGAATGTAGTAGACTGGAGGATTTGGAATATGGTGCGCTATTAAACAAGTCCAACATAGGGGTAGAAAAAGATATATTGTTTGAAAATATTCGTAACCTTTATGTCTCCAACCACTGGCTGGAAAGGGAGCTAGAATGTGGGAAGTTTGGTTTTAACTACAAAATTAAAATTAAGTTGGATAAAATAAAGACTACTCCAAACAAGCACAAAGAAAGATTAGTGTTTTGTGTTTAGTTGTTTTGGGTTTTAAAAATTTATTTTTTGCTATCGCATTGGCTATCCAAAATTTAGGCAGTTCTGACCATAAATATTTTGTAGATATATATTACAATGAGAGGTAGTTGAGAGGGTCACAACAATATTGGAAATGTGGCAAATATAACAGCTGGATGTATATAATAAGCTTGTGGCAAATATAATAAGCTTGCATTTATTTTTTTTAATCCAACCGCAAAATATAGTTTTGTAAAAACACAAATACCAATGTTGGTTTTTATGTTGCGGCAAAACAAACAACACATCAACTGTATTATAGGTGGAAATAATATTGTAATTTTAGATATAATAGTTGGGGGCTATAACATATCCAAAAATAAATCAGACAATAAATGCTTAGGACAATATCTAAAGTGACAATAAACAGCAAAGTCAGTTTTGGGATTACAGCAAAATAAACAAACAAAAAAGACAAAATACTGTATTATAGGGGGTAGTGGAACGTGTGGTAGTGTGGTCTTGTTACCTATATAAGAGCTATAACATATCCGAAAATAAATCAGACAGTAAATAAAGAAGTTTGAAATTGTTAGTATATTTTTTCAAAATATTTTTTAAAT
The DNA here is from genome assembly GCA_963675035.1 of Allygus modestus. Classification (NCBI taxonomy): domain Eukaryota; kingdom Metazoa; phylum Arthropoda; class Insecta; order Hemiptera; family Cicadellidae; genus Allygus; species Allygus modestus. The sequence continues at coordinate 228,186,412 of OY776111.1, forward strand.
TTGACCATTATAGTTAATTTGTCAAATGTGGATGGTACATATACACTAGCCTAGAATAATGACATATATACATTTTAAACAAATCAGACCATAAATAAAGAAGTTGCCAATTGGCAGTATTTTTCCAAATTTTTTTAAAATTTAACCGCAATATTTGTAAAATGTGGATGGTGCATATACACTAGCCTACAACAATAACATATCCAAATTTTAAACAAATCGGACAGTAAATAAAGAAGTTGGCAATTGGCAGTATTTTTCAAAAATAATTTTTAATTTGACTGTAATAGTGAATTTGGGAAATGTAAGTGTAATTTATTAAAACATTTGCCTACGACAATAACATATCCAAGTTTTAAACAAATCGGACAGTAAATAAAGAAGTTGGCAATTGGCAGTATTTTTCCAAATTTTTTAAAATTTAACCGCAATATTTGTAAAATGTGGATGGTGCATATACACTAGCCTACAACAATAACATATCCAAATTTTAAACAAATCGGACAGTAAATAAAGAAGTTGGCAATTGGCAGTATTTTTCAAAAATATTTTTTAATTTGACTGTAATAGTGAATTTGGGAAATGTAAGTGGAATTTATTAAAACACTTGCCTAGGACAATAACATATCTAAATTTTAAACAAATCGGACAGTAAATAAAGAAGTTGGCAATTGGCAGTATTTTTCAAAAACATTTTTTAATTTGACCGTAATAGTGAATTTGGGATATGTAAGTGGAATTTATTAAAACACTTGCCTAGGTCAATAGCATATCCAAATTTTAAACAAATCGGACAGTAAATAAAGAAGTTGGCAATTGGCAGTATTTTTCAAAAATATTTTTTAATTTGACCGTAATAGTGAATTTGGGATATGTAAGTGGAATTTATTAAACCACTTGCCTAGGACAATAACATATCCAAATTGAAGACAAATCGGACAGTAAATAAAGAAGGTGGCAATTGGCACTATAGTATTTTTCAAAAATATTTTTTAATTTGACCGTTATAGTGAATTTGGGAAATGTAAGTGAAATTTATTAAAACACTTGCCTAGGACAATAACATATCCAAATTGCAGACAAATCGGACCATAAACACTAAAGATAGTTTTTTAGCCTGAATTTGAAAATTAATTTTAAAAAATATAGAGGAGGGATGGGGATTGGGAAAATACATTTAATATAGGCAAGGGTTGGACATTAGTATAGGCTAATAAGGAAACTTGTGTAGGGCGGGATCGGGCGTCGGCGCAAAGACTGATCCCCATAAGAATAACATGGGGAAAAAGCGCCGATTGTGGGGTCTCTTTGCCATTTCACATCTACTAAAGAAGTTGGCAATTGGCAGTATTTTTCAAAAATATTTTTTTATTTGACCGTAATAGTGAATTTGGGAAATGTAAGTGGAATTTATTAAAACACTTGCCTAGGACAATAACATATCCAAATTTTAAATAAATCGGACAGTAAATAAAGAAGTTGGCAATTGGCAGTATTTTTCAAAAATATTTTTTAATTTGACCGTAATAGTGAATTTGGGATATGTAAGTGGAATTTATTAAAACACTTGCCTAGGTCAATAGCATATCCAAATTTTAAATAAATCGGACAGTAAATAAAGAAGTTGGCAATTGGCAGTATTTTTCAAAAATATTTTTTAATTTGACAGTAATAGTGAATTAGGGATATGTAAGTGGAATTTATTAAACCACTTGCCTAGGACAATAACATATCCAAATTGAAGACAAATCGGACAGTTAATAAAGAAGGTGGCAATTGGCACTATAGTATTTTTCAAAAAATATTTTTTAATTTGACCGTTATAGTGAATTTGGGAAATGTAAGTGGAATTTATTAAAACACTTGCCTAGGACAATAACATATCCAAATTGCAGACAAATCGGACCATAAACACTAAAGATAGTTTTTTAGCCTGAATTTGAAAATTAATTTTAAAAAATATAGAGGAGGGATGGGGATTGGGAAAATATATTTAATATAGGCAAGGGTTGGACATTAGTACAGGCTAACAAGGAAACTTGTGTAAGGCGGGATCGGGTGTCGGTGCAAAAACTGATCCCCATAAGAATAACATGGGGAAAAAGCGCCGAATAGTATGTTAAACCCTTAGTTATCCTCTACTAATGTATTCTTATGCATTATTTATTTCCACTAAAAAAAGTATCAATAAGTAATGTTAACTACTGGAGTCAATACAAACATTACATAACCAAACAAATATTATGAGACAGTTAAATCTCTGTGGTATAATACACTATCAATAATTAAATTATTTAAACCTCCAGGTTTTGACTACATTTACCCAGAAACCTTTTAAGAGAATTGTATTTTTTGTTAATTCTATAAATCGCAAATTTACAACTAAATAAAATAATACAAAACAATAGTCGAATTATCAAATAAGAAAACATTTGTAAGACGAAAATTGAAATATCGCATGTCCCACTTTCTTAAGAACGTGTTCTCCAAGTTTGAATAAAACAGAATGAAATTCTTTTGGAACTTTCATCGACCAACTTTATAGCATATATTCTTTCTGTAAGGACAATGTTATTTTATTTCTCATATAGTGTACAGCATGATCTTTACATTTAAATATAAGGCTTTTATACCAACGTTTACCGTTTATTAAATTGGTCTCCTTGATTTACCTATTTTTAGGCTCATATAGATATCGACATTTACTACTTAATTTATTATAAATACGAGACAAATGAGTGAACAGATTTTGTTTTGAAAAAATTATAACTGTATACATTTTCTAATTCGGTTTTTGTAAAGGTTTTAATGCGGATTGTGTTTATACATTTGTTATAATAATTATTATTATTATACTCGTAATAATACACGAGTGAACCAAGTTGCTCGAGTTCGAGCAAATCTGTTTCTTTTCGTGATTACCAATCTCATGTACGGTAATATTAGTTTATATTGTGATTTCATTCCAGTAGTTAGCTTGGAACTTTGAAAGCCCACGGGGCAGAGCCCTAAAGGTGGATGTTTTCCAAACCCTCAAAAGGCATATCTATGCGCGTTAAGGGTTTTCATATACCAAATAAACATGATTTAAGCCCAATTCATTTCGCATGAAGCCTGTAACATCGTCTTATTTTTTTCAATAAATAGATGTATAAGAAGTTTTCGTTTAGTTTATTTTATTAAGCAGAGTATTAACAATAATTTTATCAACTATCTTTCTATAACATTTTATCTAATTTGAAATATGAAATAATAAAGGAGCTGTTTTATGGATTAGTTTGGTCTATTCCATAAATAAACTATGGAGGACCGTTGGAAGGAAAATGTTTTAACGAAATTATCTCAAAAATTACATTTACAAAGTAGATAATTCTAACTCTACTGATTTGGTACCATACAGTCTGACGTATTTATGTAACGTGTATCTTTTCGATAAGTTTGATCAATAAGTGGTTGATCCGAAGCGACAAGTACAACAAGTATCAATTTATATTACCCAGTTGTAGTTAAATTTTCAATAATGTAAAATTATACTATTTTAACTTTTTAAAGCCAAAGTTATAAATACCCCCGTAGCAGCAAACCTGTGTACTCAGCGAATTTCCAATATATTTATATGTATCTTAATCCCACATAAAGCCACATACCAAGTTTAATCAGTATCTATAATCTATAATATCATAAAGAAGAGGTGGTTTCTATCTGTCTGTCTATCTGTATGTCTGTCAGTCTGTCTGATGTTCCGGGTGAACACAAAAACTACTGAACCGACTGGGCTGAAACTTTACACGTAGGTAGATCTTGAACCCATGGAACACATAGGCCTATTTATTCCTTAAAATCCCCTCGGGCTACGCCTCGTGAACGTCCTAATTTTCAATGTTTATATTTCAGAATAAAGTAAACAATCAGAAACTGTAATGCGAACAGCTTTGGATACTTCCATTTGACAGCTTAAAGAGCAGACGCTAGAACATCTGTTTCAAGCTAACTAAAATGCAAATTGCATTGACTAAAGAACGGGTAGAGAAAACCCCTGTGCGAAGAACAGGTACGTCAGCTAGTATTATATAGAAGATGTGGTTTCTGTCTGTCTGTCTGTCTGATATTCCGGGTGAACGCAAAAACTACTGAACCGACTGGACTGAAACCTTACACATAGGTAGATCTTTAACCCATGTAACACATAGGCCTATTCACTTCCTTAAAATCCCCTCGGGCTACACCCCGTGAACGTCCTAAGATTCAATGTTTACATTTCAGAATAAAGTAAACATTTAGAAACTGTAATGCGAACAGCTGTGGATACTTCCATTTGACAGCTTAAAGACCAGAAGCAATAACAGCTGTTTCAAGCTAACTAAAATGCAAATTGCATTGACTAAAGAACGGGTAGAGAAAGCCCATGTGCGAAGAAGGGGTGTATCAGCTAGCTATTAGTTAATATTAATGTGGCTTCATCTGGTTGTGGTCTATTCTTATTTGCACAAAAAAACATTTTTACCGAAACTTCCTGTACCCTCCAATTTTATATTTTTGCTCCACCCCTGATTTTTATTTTTGCCCCACCCCCGATTTTATATTTTGCTCCCTCCCCTTCGATTTTTTATTTTTAATTTATGTCCCCCCATTTTATATTTTTGCCCCCCCCGATTTTATATTCTTTTGCCCCCCGATTTTATATTTTTGCTCCCCCCCCCGATTTTAGCGAATTTCTCCTATAGGGAAGAAGCTATTAACGTAGTCGGCATGGTAAGACCTAGGCCCGGAACCATGATAACTTTTCGTTTTGAGGTCCCCAGATGCCAAAAACACTATTTGTTCAAAACTGTATGTATATATATGTGTGTGTGTGTGTGTGTGTGTGTACGCATCCATATCTTTGTCGGGACACACACCTGCATGGGAGCAGACAGTCGGGCAAACACCCAATTGTCGGGACTCACACACGTCCCGACAACCAATACTGCATCAAACGCTTTAGTTGGTCTCCAGAAAGACTTAGAAACAAAATTTGAAAATGACCCGACAAGCTCTGTACGAAACCGGTTTCACGTTTGCATATCTTTGTCGGGCCCAAAATATCACTGTACAGTGGCGCGCCAGTGGCGTTGCGGCGAACTACCCGAACTAGAGTGTGTGGCCCGACACTCGCTTCAAATGCTGACTTAAATAAACGCTTGTGATTGGTTGGAAATCTTTACGTAATACAGCGTTGCCAATTCGATCTACTGTATTATAATCCCTTGAGAAGGATTGGAAATTGGAAATTTTGCTTATGACAAGTGCCAGTTGGGCAGTTGCCAGTGTCAGTCGTCACCGTTCTAAGGTGAGTAATGTAACGTAATTACCTACTACTGATAATTAATTACATGTCATGGATATGATTTTGCCTATATACAGTGTGTTAATTTTTTACTTTCTCCCCCTTATACATAGTATATGATATGGAGAAAGTATTGTTTTCGTCAAAATTTTCGATTTTGAGTTGTTAGTTGAAATATTCGTTTTGGTGCTCCCTGAACCCAAAAAAGGGATTTTTACGTGATGTCTGTGTGTCTGTCTGTTTGTATGGATGTGTACAGAGCTAGAGCCCAAACCAATGGTCCGATTTTTATGAAATTTGGTATGTAGGTACTAATCCACGATATCTCCAGGCAGTTTTTTCATTTTCGAATTTTTTATTTTTAAGGGTAATTATCCCCCAAAAAACAGCCAAAAATCATAAAAAATTAAGATTTCTAAAAAACGGCTCTACCGATCTTGATTAAACATTAGTCGTTTGTATAAATTTAGTTTTCCAACAAAAAGACACCACCCGAATTTCTATAAAACTTTGGGTTCAGAAATTACAAGACTTAAAATATCAAATATTCATTTTTTTAATAAAAAAATATTACTATTCACCATTAAAAAGAGCTCAAAAACTAAATAATTTAGTATTTTGAATTACTATTCTACGATTACTGGTTGCGGAGAAAATTTAAATTTAAATGTTGCGGTAAACGCAGTACGTTGTCCAACGTTATTCTCATGGGGAATACAAAAATTACTATGTCTCTCTTATTTATTGATAAATTTCGTTCAAACTTGGTATGCGAGTCAAGTTAGCATTGACCAACAGAGGAAATTCAAAATATTTTGCCCCTTAATAAACCTGAAGGGGGGAAAAGGGGGCATTTCCCCTCTTAAAACCACGTGCGTAGCGATGGATTCTGTAGTGCCTCCTAAACAGGGATTTGGGTGGATATTTTTGAAAGCAACTTGTTTACAAGATTTTCTGTACAATCGATCGTGCTTTGTATTCTATATTTATTAAATCAAAACTAATTTATTCATTAAAGTTTGGCTAAAAGGGAGAAAGTATGGGTCAGTTTCCTGATACCGTTTATTTATGCTCACTATTGGGATCTCGTAAACCTTAATAGTTACAAGGAAGGTTAAACAAGTAAAATAGTGCGTAACTAAAAACTAAATAAAATGGCAAAAATAAATCAAAAATATTCCACCAAACTCGTTCGCTACGCTCAAAAAAAATTTTTGACCAATAACAAAAATTGCTTATAACTCTCTTATTTTCAAGATACAAAATACCCCCGTAGCAGCAAACCTGCGTACTCAGCAAATTTCCAATGCATATACATGTATCTTAATAACACATAAAGCCACATAACAAGTTTCATCAATATACATTCATAAATAAACGATTTATGACATTTTTATTATTCTCCATAAGAATAACATGGCGGCTGAGTATGCAGGCTTGCTGAAGCAAGGAACACAAAAAATGGGGTTTTATACAAACATCAGTATAACTCAAGTAGGTAAAGCTACATACCAAATTTTATTAATTTATGTTCATAATTAAGGGAGATAATAGGTTACTTATTTATCATAAGAATAACATGGGGCTGAGTACACAGGTTTGCTGCTACGGGAACTATCGGCCAAAAAATGATTTTTAGAGCAAATATTAATAGACCACAACGATATGAAGCAATATCATCAGGAAAAGTTGATAAATATGTGAGATGTACAATGTTTCTTATTCTCCATAAGAATAACATTGGACAACGTACTGTGTTTAGCACTTTCAATATCTCTGTAACCATTTGACGTATAGGAATGATCAGAATACCAAATTGTGTGTTTTTTAAGCTGAATCCAATGGTAAAACAAATATTTGACTTTTTCAAAAAATATATGTAAAAAATTAAAAAAAAAACATTTTTGGGGTACAAAAACCTCCCCAAAATCCCACGTTGGATGGGTCGATCTGTCTGGTTTTCGAACTTAAAGTCATAAATGTTGCTTTACGCGTTTGCACCAAATTTTATCAAATCGGACCTTTTTACGCGAGTTATCGCACCCACCGACACACACACACATATATATGTATATGTACAATTTCGAACGAATGGTGTTTTTGGGGTCTGGGACCTCGAAATGAAAAGTTATCATTGTCCCGGGCCTAGGTCTTACCATGCCGACTACGGTAATAGCTTCTTCCCTACAGAGGAAATTAGCTAAAAATGAACACACTGTACACCTACAGGCTAGAAATCTTTGCTCTGAGATTGTATTTGGTCAATTAATTGCTAATAATGTTAACATAGTTACTTTCTGTTGATATTTTAAACTTGCTGATAGTAACCGTAGTATTTTCATAAACCTAATTTCAAAGTTCACAAAGAAACAATATTTTTTTGTTGGAGGGAATATTGTCAGGTTTATTGGTGCAAAAAATTAGAATTATTTTTGCTCTCTTCTAAGTCAGTATTTTCATAGAAGAATGTAGAAAGTTAATTTTTTATCTTGGCCTGTAGGGCTATTCTGTAAAAATCTACCAAGTTACCAAGTTTCCTCTCAAATTCTCTAAAGAAGGCTAACCTAGAACCTAGGTTCTGATTTATTTTTTATTATTCCCCAAAAGGGAAGTAAGTTACATTATAAACCTCGTAGAAGGTGAGAATAACCCTTATTCGAATTTTTTTATCATACAGTTATGTGGTTAAACACTAAGTTATCTGCTTTATAACATTAAAATGTATTGTTAAATTAATATAATATTCATTACAGTGTGTATAAAAGTATTACAATAAATCACAAACATTAGTGTAGGCTATTAAACTTAATTAATAATGCAGTGTGTTTGATTGACTTAGACACAATGTAGATTGAACTTAAAAGCTCAAACATAAGGCCTCTGTTGGAATTACTGTCTATTAGACTAGACTGTAGTTGGCAATGTTGGTTGATCTGTCTGTAAATGTACTCATTTATTGGCTCTCTTTATTATTTCATTTGAAGTTTTATAGTTTCTAGGTATCAGTTCTTAAACTTAATTATTAAAGTTGAATGACAGTGAAAAGTGCTAAAGCCGTTTAATTGAAACCAGTGCCAATTTAAAATTGCTAAGAAAATAAATGTGATGTTATCAGACCTTGAGCTTAAAGCCATTATAAGCTGTAACTTATGCAGCCATCCTCTAACTTAAAAAGAGGAACCATCCACAGATCTTGCATTATTAATTTACATCTCTTCTTAACTATCAACAGACGACTCAAAATGTACTTAAAAGAGGTATGGAAAAGGACCTAATTCTATTGAGTTGACACCCACATTCAAGTGAACAAAAATGAATTTGACATGATATAGCGGCGGCGGCGAGTTCGCCGCAGGCTTCGGACCACTCCAGTAGTGATGGAAAACGACTTCAACTGAGATGTTTTATTAGTAAAATTCGGGAGCCCGTTAGTTTTACATTACAACTGGTTTATTAACTAACTATAGTAATCTTTTTAAACTAACTTTAACTATGTAATATCGTACAAAACTAAATTGTGTTATGCAATTAATAAAATAATGCATTCAATAATAATAATTCAAATTATTTATTTTCCCGAATGCCCATTCTGTTCTTCCACTGCATTGCATAATTATCTCTGTAGCTAAAGCTTTTTGGGAGAAAATACAATCGTAGTTTACATATAGTTTGTTTTACTTTATTATTATTTTTGTAGAATTAAAACACTTTTCTTGATCTTACTTATTTAAATTATTTTATTCTGACGGGCATAAACTAAAATTTTACATCCGGAGTAGTCTATCTATTGTACTGAGAGGAAGTCTGACGCTACCCAGAAATAACCGTGGGGCGACTGGTCTAGCCATATAATATTGCAGATACAAAATTTATTACTAGGCAAAGCATAAAACACATTCTCTAGTATATTTTAAGTTAATTTTATATAATAATAGGTTAAGAAAATTTGTATGGTACCGATTTCTCGGATGTGTGGCATCGTAGAATTATGAAACTTGGCACACTTATTTAGTACTATTAGGGAATGTGCTGAAATTAAAATAATTTTTTTTGGGTGTGATTTTGGCTTTCAAAGTTTACATGTTATCCTTATGGGAACTTGCGTTCTGCTTTTTGTTGTTTTTCATTTAATAAACAGCTGCGTTATTCAAATAAATATGTAGCGCAACAGCAAGATCAGATGATTCATAAATAACAAATATAACTGACTACTGGAATGGTAACACCCTTCTCTTAACTCCTCCGTTTTAACTCAACATAACAGATCTGTTTTGAGGGGGGGAAGAGGGGCGGGGTGGAGAGTTTTCAGGCATAAATAAAAAGGCCACTGGATGATCTTACGCCTTCTGCTATCCGTTTTAACTCCACGTTAAAAAAAATACCTGGAGTTGAGGATTGTGGAAGGGGAGGGAGAGAGAGGGAGAGGGAGGGAGAGATGAGCCCAGTAGATAGTAAACTTGTTTATATATATTCGTTGACTTATATTCAAAATATATTTGGGCGGTCTCTAGTTTGTATATGCCAGCAATACCTTATCATTACAACAAAAACAAAGTTTACAATCATTCATAAATATTGTAAATTAATAACAGCACTGACTGAATATTAAATTAAGTACAGTATTTACTTTAGATTCGTACGATTATATTTTAAGAAACAAATTAAATATCGAGTTGGAAAATGTATCAATTTTTTTTAAATTGTTGTTTATTATTTATTTTGTTCCCAAAGTTGTTGTTATAGAGTAACAGATTGATTATTACCATTCATTATTCACCTTATGTATAATCAGTGCTAATACTATATAGTCGCCGCTGCCGCGCCGCCGCCGCCGCCGCTGATGTGCACTACCTTTCTCGTCGCCGCACGCCGCACGCCACAGCGGCGCCGCCGCCGCAAACCGCTGATGTGCACCGGGCTTACATAATAGTATTTTATAGGGATAAAACCCACGAAAATGTACGTAATTTGCACTCAAAGTACCCAAAGTGACTTCGAGTTGACAGAATCACATCCAGGACTTTATACCATACCCTAAATTTCCTAAATGTTACCTTATTTTGCTTTTTTCTAAATAATGAAAATTTGAGTCACGCCCTTACTTTGAGTCCTGGGTATGATTCTATCATGACTTCAGGTACCTAACTTGAATGCAATTCACGTACATTTTCGTGGGTTTTACCCCTTTAAAATGCTTTTTATTGGCAATTTTATTAAAAAGTTCCAACTTTAAATTAGTGCCATATTTGATAGGGTCAACATACAGACCTCTAAATTGTGTCATTCTTCTTATTTTATCAAGAGCTTTAAAATTAAGTAGCACAAGGTAGGGGTTTGCATTTAAAATCTTTGGCTTACCCACAAATTTTAAATGTTTTTAACAAAATAGGGTTGAAAACGTGTATACTTAAGAAAGTCCCTTTGGTAACATAAAAATTCCACAAAGTAGTTTACCTCAATTAATACAAAATAAAATTATAATGTGGGATGTGACTTTTGAGACACCCGGTATAGTTTATTTGTTTAGATTTTTTATCAATAAAATTAATTTTTGTAAAACATATTCCCCACTATTACTCTTACCACACTTCACCTAAATTAACATTTTTTTAACTCTGATTTTCCTATTCATATATTGAAATTGTAAGAATTAAAAAGTGAGGCTAGAAAATAAATAAACTGGTTACTTACAAGAGAAACAACACCGATGTTAATCCCTTTATCATGCCTTTTAACATCCCCTCTTCTCCCTGGTATGATTGCGATAAAGTATAGTTTGTCTTTTAAAAAATTCGGGATATTTTCTAGTTTTACCTTGTTTATAGTTATTATATTGTTGAATATATGAACTTAGTTGAAGTTTTTGTAAAACCTATATTTTACACTAGAACATATAAAACAAAATTTTAAAATTGTTAGTTGTATGACTATTTTCATTTTGTAGAGTAATAAACTTTTTCTATATGTAAATTTATCTGCATTATTTAACACTTACATTTTACTTCCTGATTCTCCCTCTGTAATAAAAAAAATCAATCATCCTAAACAATTAAGATCAAGGTCTGCCCAGTTCAGGTAATCAAATTTCACTTTTTAAGTCCTAATCAATATTAAGAGAAACTGCAAATTCAAATTTAAAATTTTGAAAAGTTTTGTCTAAGTTCACTCAGACAAAATGGAGGTAACAAAAATCTGACCCCATATAAGGAATCTGTCCATGGATCACTATATGATCTATGGATATACTTATATTTCCCTGCTGATCAGATTATGCCACTTTATTCCATTGAAAGAATATGAGGACAAGGAAGAAATGCCTTATGTTTATCACAGTATACAAGAATTAAATACACTGCAAGCTGCTTTTATTTAGCACAATTCAAAATAAATCAAGGGTTTGGATTATTTAAGTTAAGATTGACTCTTCATACTCTCTACCAGTGCTACCTTGCATTACAGTTTACTTTTTGAGCCTACAATACAACTCTCATAGAGAAAATTTTAGGAGGTTAGAGAATTTTTCATAAAATCATAAGCATACTTCAATAAGTAGGTGTTCTAATACAGTAGTGTATTATGCTGTTAATTTTTTAATCTCTCCTTAAAAAGACACCGAAGGCCATGCTGTGTTATTTTAAAGTGAATACATTATTTTTTGGCTGTTCTGATGCTCCTGGTTCTATTTACCTGCAATGCTGAGAATAAAATGTTGCGCATTTGGTTATGAGAGTGTCCAGTCAGGATTGAAAGTAGGTGTATGGATTACGGGGATGATAAAAATACACCAACTTATGAATAACAGGTTGTTCTAATGTAAAACGCCCATTAGACAACGTACTGTGTTTAGTCCACATACATTTTCTTTAATAACTCGGTAAATATTTGTGCTAGAATGACGAAAGATGGCTCTCAAGTTTTGCCTCAAAAATCTCCATCATTTTACTTGCATTTTACATCCGGGACTTTTGTTACCCTTTTTGGCCCCAAAACCCCAAAATGTTCAATATAAAATCCAAAAAAGGGGGTTAGAGTTTTTCTATTGCTTTGCCCAACGAACTTGTCCAACTGATTATTACAAGGAATGTCCCTATCTAATTTTAAGTTAATCGGACAAAATATTCGACCGCTAGAATGCAAACTCACACACCCACACACACACACACACACACACACACACACATATATATATATATATATATATATATATATATATATATATATATCCACAATTTCGAGTGACCCCCCAAAACGTGTTCAGGGGGTCACGTTAGGAACTTCTATGGTGGTCCAGGGCTTAATTTTTACCTTGCGGGTCATGCTAATAGTTAAAATTTCCATAGGTAATTCACTAAAAATGTAGTTTAGAAATATTAGACACATTTTTTTGTGTTTTTCAGTAACAGCATTTCTTTTTAATAAAAAACATAAGCTTTATTTCAGGACGATATAAATTGTAATTTTTTCAAGTTTCAAGGGGGGAATATATCCCCCTGACCCCCCCATCCACATCACCGGTGAGGGGGGTGGGGGAGGTAAGGTGTGGGCCTACAGGAGCAGACCTCGCTGCTATTGCCGCGCGCCAAGCTCCAGCAATGAGTGGGCGATATGGCAACACTGGGATGCCTCATCTGGCTACGATTCACCGTATTTTAACACACAAACGGACATGTCCTCGATCTATATGTTTGTCGGGACAATAAACACACTATCGTGTTTGTCGGGACATCCCGACAGTAAGTTTTCCTAGTTCACTCAGACAAAATGGAGTGTAACAAAAATCTGACCACATATAAGGAATCTGTACTTAAGGATGAACATTAAATATGTTTCAGCTTAAAAGTCCCGACAAGTGTGTTATATTCAGGTGTCCCGACTAAGATACGTATGCGGGTATGTGTGTGTGTGTGTGTGTGTGTGTGTGTGTGTGTGTGTGTGTGTGTGTGTGTGTGTGTGTGTGTGTGTGTGTGTGTGTGTGTGTGTGTGTGTGTGTGTGTGTGTGTGTGTGTGTGTGTGTGTGTGTGTGTGTGTCTGTGTGTGTGTGTCCGTGAGCCCGACAACTCTCGTAAAAATTATCCGATTTTGACGAAATTTGGTATAAACGTGTAAAGCAGCATTTATGACTTTACGTTCGAAAACCAGACATATCGAACTATCCGAAAGGGTATTTTGGGGGGTTTAGTACCCCAACAATTGTTTTTTTTGAGTTTTATACATATAACTTTTGAAAAAGTCAAATTTTAAATTTTTTCCATTGGAATCAGCTTAAAAAGACGCACCATTTGGTGTTTTGATCATTGCTCTACGTCAAATGGTTACAGAGATATTGAAAGTGCTAAACACAGTACGTTGTCCAATGTTATTCTTACGGAGAATAAGAAAAATTGTTTATTTTGCTTATTTATCAAGTTATCCTGATGAAACTTATATTGCTTCATATTATTGTGGTCTATTGATATTTGGACCAAAAAATCTTTTTTTGCCGTTAGTTCCCATAGCAGCAAACCTGCGTACTCATCCCCCATGTTATTCTTATGGAGAATAAGTAACGTGTTATCCCCCTTAATTGTGAACATATATTAATACAATTTGGTATGTGGCTTAACATACTTGAGTTATATTGATAATTCTATAAAACCCTATTTTTTGTGTTCCTTGCTTCAGCAAACCTGCGTACTCAGGTGTGACGGCCCAAAATCCCTAGACGGTTAAAAGCCATTAATATGACACTGTAATTAAATAGTTTACTGTTCCTAATAATTAAATTTCTACCATCACTAAAATCCATAATTGGAAGAAGGAAGGGTTCTCTTAACATTATTTCAATTATTTCATCCTGTAATATATATATATATATATATATGTGTGTGTGTGTGTGTGTGTGTGTGTGTGTGTGTGTGTGTGTGTGTGTGTGTGTCCGTGAGCCCGATAACTCTCGTAAAAATTATCCGATTTTGACCAAATTTGGTATAAACGTGTAAAGCAGCATTTATGACTTTAAGTTCGAAAACCAGACATATCGAACTATCCGGAAGGGTATTTTGGGGGGTACCTTGATAAAAAGATACCCCCCTTTTTTTTGCTCCCCCCAATTTTATGTGTTACCCCCCCCCCCGAATTTATATTTTTGCTCCCCCCGATTTTTATTTGTGCCCCTCCAATTTTATATATTTTATATTTTTATTTTATGTCCCCCATTTTATAAATTTGCCCCCCATTTATTATTTTTTGTTCCCCCCGATTTTATGTTTTTGCTCCCCCCATTTGATTTTTGCCCCACCACCAATTTTATATTTTGCTTCCCCCCTCTTCGATTTTATATTTTTATTTTATGTTGTCCCCACTCAATTTTATGTCCCCCAATTTTATATTTTTAATCCCCCCCGATTTTTATTTTTGCCCCCACCAATTTTATATTTTTACTCCCCACCCTCTTCGATTTTATATTTTTATTTTATGTCCCCTCCATTTTATATTTTTGCCCCCCCAATTAGATTTTATATTTTTATTTTATATTCCCCATTTTATATTTTTGCTCCCCAATTTTATATTTGTTGCCCCCCGATTTAATAGTTTTGCTCCCCCCAATTTTATATTTTTGCCCCCACCCTTTTCGATGTTATATTTGTATTTTATGTCCCCTCCATTTCATATCGTTGCCCCCCTAATTTTATGATTTGCCCCCCAATTTTATATTTTGCCCTCCGATTTTATATATTTTGGCCCCTCCCCGATTTTATATTTTTGCTCCCCCCATTTTTATTTTTCCACCCCAATTTTATATTGGGCTTCCTCCCTCTTAGATTTAATATTTTTATTTTATGTTGTCCCCCCTCCATTTTATATTCCCGCCCCCCGATTTTATATTTTTGCTCCCCCCGATTTTTATTTTTACCCCCTCCCCCGATTTTATATTTTGTCCCTCCGATTTTATATTTTTTCAGCCCCCTCCCGATTTTATAGTTTTGCTCCCCCCATTTTATATTTTTGCCCCCCATTTTATATTTTTGACCCGCACCCTTTTCGATTTCATATTTTTATTTTATGTCCCCTTCATTTCATATTTTTCCCACCCCAATATTATGTTTTGCCCCCCCGAATTTATATTTTTGCTCCCCCGATTTTTATTTTCGCTCCCCCCAAATTTTATATTTTGCCCCCCCCCCCGATTTTATATTTTTTGCCCCCCGATTTTTTTTTTTTGCTCCCCCATTTTTATTTTTGCCCCACCCCCAATTTTATATTTTGCTATAAGAAATAAGTAAAATAATATTCATTTGAGCTCTTCTCACAGTTGTAAGTATTTCCCAAAACCACTACTAGTTCAGAATTTAAAATTAATCAACCACTATTCCAGTTTGAAGTACCACCGCTGCAACCAATACTCATCAATATGCAGTTGGAATACACTCAAGGGATTCCTTAGAGACTATGGTCAACTATGGAAATTAAATAAACTACTAAGTTAAAAACATCTACTATATCAACTGTAGGTAACATGTGTTTCTTATTTTGATTTAGTAACCATATTCTGTTATATTTTTAATCAAACTTTGAACGCATAGACTAAATTAAAAACAATAATGGCAAGCCGATTTACGTTTATGCTTTATTTATTACATACGAATATACAATTTATTACGTATAGTTACTTGGCGTAAAATAGAATAGGGTTTTAATAATAGAAAATTCTTAATTTCAATAATGATAAATCCTAAATAATAGGAAACGTCTTGACTTTGATTGCTGCTTTAGTAGTATAAAAATTTATACTCCGCATGCACA
Organism: Allygus modestus; assembly: GCA_963675035.1. NCBI lineage: Eukaryota > Metazoa > Arthropoda > Insecta > Hemiptera > Cicadellidae > Allygus > Allygus modestus. The sequence continues at coordinate 228,202,520 of OY776111.1, forward strand.
TGCATATGTAGCTGTGCCTCACTAAATGTAGACCATCGAAAAAATACCAAAGAGCGCTCCGATAGGTATGTCCACACTCGTGCGCTTTTGCGTGCGCTATGACGCATGCGTCTACGCATGCAGCAGCGTAAGGTGGGGCATGCGCTGACGCATGCCTTATTTGGACAATTTGACAGCGCACAGCAGAGCGCACAGGACAGCGCACGTAGTTCCACCAGGCTTGGATCTCTATGCGCTGTTGCTTTCAACTTCGAACGTTGTTTGAGAAGTTTTTGTGAAGTGTTTTATTTCATTTATTGTAATCATGGAGAACGAGCTTACTGTAGAGTTTATTGAGGATTATAGGTTTCACGAGTGTTTGTGGAATATTCACAGTAAGTACTACACCAATAAAATGAAACGTAAAGACGCTTATTCAGAGCTATCGAAAAAATATAATCTTACAGAAAAGGGAGTGAGAAACAAAATAAAAAGTCTTCGCTCGTACTTTTCGAAAGAGCACCATAAAGTAACTAGCAAGAAAAGCGGAGCTAGTACTGAAAGCTGTTATGAATCGACGTGGTTTGCTTATCGGCCACTGTTATTCATAGCGGACTCTGTTACGCCGAGACAAACAAACGAAGGGCATGCGTCTAAGCGCATGCAATTAAGGCATGCGTTGGCGCATGTTGAATTGAATGTTGAACTGCACGTTGAAACGCGAGTTGAAAGTGAAAGCGCACAAGTGTGGACATACCTGATCAGTCTTTCACCTCTCACTAATCAATAACCGATAGTATATATAACATAATCTCACATTTGAATCTTTACATAGACAATTTATCCCTCTTTAAACATGTTTCAATTAGGTTAAATCTTACGTTTATGTTATTTGATAAGTGTCTATATTTCAGCGATCCACAAATATATTCAAACCATTCCGTAAGCAGGCTTCTATAACTCATCTAAAAGGTCGTGTGGTAATCTCCTTCCAGTTATAATGATTATATCAAGCAAAATTCTTCAATTCTACTTAGTGTAATCACTGGCAATTAGTAACATTGGAGTACGGTAGTGATAGAAAAGATTATTATAAAATAACTGGAATTTAAATTTGTTCAAGTAGTTGACTGTTTTAAACATAAGTAACATTATAACAGTAGCACATTTCATAAACCACATAAACAGGGAATTACATATTTGCTACATCAAACTGTAACAAGACTAAATATTTTATGTAATGATTTAACTTTTATTGGTTAATATAATAAACTGAGATTGTATCACAGCCAATCTTAAAGTTACATGTTAACCTTGAACTACAAAAACTTAAAATTGATTCACCGATGCAACTATTAAATTATCAGAGGGTTTTATAAAATTCATTAAATTACGGCTAATCCTGAGAAGGTGGCATTATTGTTATTATAGAACTAGAAAGTAAATACATTAAGGTTCTAATGTTAAATCAATTAAAATAGAGTAGATAAAAACAACTCATTCGGTCTATCTGAGGATTGTAACATCACAGTTTTTACGTAACTTGGTATTAGGATCACTGCTAACAGCAGGTACAATAGAAGGGCGTAGTACATGGCATTACAGCCTAACTAGGAATTCTAACTTGGCCGATGCTGCAGAACTTGGCAGGAGAATCACTATTACATCGGTTACAGTGGTTGGGAACGTACAGGACATAACCTGAATCTGAGGGTTCTAATCCTAATCAAAACAAATCAAATCAAATTTACTTAAAGTTATAAAACATAAATGGATCGGTATGAATCAAACATAATTATAAGCATAGAAATATAACAAAATATATAAACAGTTAATACTACGGAAACGAAATGTACTTATCAGTGAATTTCCTATGGAAAAGTGAAATATTAGCATGACTCGCACGGTGAAACTTAAGCCCGGGACCACCATAGAAGTTCCTAATGTGACCCTCTGAGCACGTTACACTTTTTGGGGGGTCAGTAACAACTTTATATATATATATATATACTGTATATATATATATATATATATATATATATATATATATATATGTCTGTGAGTTCGCTATCTAGTGGTCACAATTTTTTTCAAATTTACCTTAAATTTTATAGGAGCCTTCCCTTCTGTAAACAGTTGGACAAGTTCGTTGGGCAAAACAATTGGACAACTCTAAACCCCTTTTTTGGGGATTTTATATTTTCAAATTATGAGTTTTGGGTCCAAAAAGGATCAGAAAAACCCCGAATATAAAATTATTGCATGTTAAATTAATTTACGTAAAATTCCAAACATTTTAACATTCCCTCATCAATATTGCATACGTATTTACCGAGTTTTTCAAGAAAATGTTAATTGTCTTAACACAGTACCATGTCTTATTTGGATTTCACACTGGAAACGGCTGTTTTTCACATCTTGATGTAGTTTTATCACCCCAAAAACCCCTATACTTACTTGTTATCCTGACTATACCTCCTCCTAACCTTATAAGGTAAAAAATTGTCATCCTAATATTGAATCTAGTGGCACGGTCGTGTCACGTCGCCAAGTCCACCACACGACCCGTGCTATACTACCACGAAGCAGAATGAGACGATTTTTCACTTCTCAAATTAGCGTATTACAGCCTTAAGTGAATCTGGCAGTGCATTTATATGCTAAACCCTTTCACTAAACACGAAAAATCACAACAGTTGGTTTAAGAAAGGTCTGAGAAGCGAGAAATTAACGTATAAAAGTAGCCTAAATCTTGTAGTTTTGGCACTTTTCACAAATTGTCCACTTCATTTTGTTCATTAAGCCTAAGAACTTTATTTCTCATCAAACTTGAACGAAATTTCGCACAGACTTCTGTTTTTACTCACATATTTCACTTTTGACACTAAATTGTAAGTTTGCAAATGCAATATTTTAAAACAAATGATATTAAATTCAACTTTCAAAATTGTTACTGAATTTGATGTCTGCTTTGTTTACATGTACTTCGTAAACAAAAATCCAAGTATCGCATGTATTCCAAATCAAATCTGATCAGCTGGCTTTTAAATTCAAATTAAATCATTGAGTGAATTTAACCAAACAAAAGGGTATAGAGGTAATGAAAATATTTTTTTATTCGTTTAAGCTATACATACTATAATACATCGAACATAACATAATATGCAATAAACATAATATGAAATCTAAAACAAAGTCGGGTTAGTATGTTATTTAGTTATATAAGTTAGTTACACCAAACAGCTGTTATATAGATTATATCTAAACATACTTAAAAGGCATAAACATATGTTCATTATGGAAATGCAAAATATACTTGAAATGGCATCTCAACTTCTTTTGTCGATGCCGAAGTTAGTTCTATATATATATGTATATATATATATATATATATATGTATATATGTATAAATAGGCTAGTGAGTGCAGCGAACGAGCTCAACCTGGAGGCGAGTGAGCCAAGCGAACTAGCTCATCTTCAAAATGAACAAGCATATTCTCACTAAATAAAATTACTCAATAAGCAAATTTGCAATAATTTAAAAGTCCGTTCTAGAGGTTAACTTTAAAACGGTGTTCTTGCTTCTTTACTGTGTTTTGTCAGTATTAACAGCTGTTATATGTTCAATTTAAATTTATTTTAATTTTGCCATAATTTTAATATTGTAACTTTGAGAGCTTAGGAGGCTAAAACCTGAAGGAGGACTTTTCAAAAATCACAAAAAACACATCTAGTCGTTAAGGACTTTCAAATAACACACAAACGATAATATAATACATAATAGTTTCGCATAAATAGACTTGTCACCAAAATTGGCTTAGTTTTTAATAAATATGTCAGGGTCTTGTTATTAATGGTTCAGTGGGTGTTGTAAAAGACTTTACTAAAGATGCTCACGATGCAATAGAAAACATTATTATAACTTTTAACGACAAAGATATTGAAATTCAAAGATCGTCCACAAAATTTGAAGTAATTCCTGGAGCATTCGTTTTCCGAAAGCAGTTTCCTATTGCAGTAGCATAATATGCAATTACGATTCACAAAAGTCAGGGATTAACGCTTAACGGTTGTATTGTTGATGCTGGTTATGCAGTATTTTCATGTGGCCAAACATATGTAGCCTTTATCTCGCGTGACTTCACTCTCTGGTCTAGTAATTCTAAACTTTGACCCTCAAAATGTTAAGACACAAGCATCAGCTATATCCGAAAATAATAGGCTAAGGTGTGGGTACCGACCAGAATTAAAACAATTACAAATTGGAATAAAATCTCAAGAAAAAATCCCTGGTCAAATCTGGCAAATTCATAATACTAAATTAGGAGCCATTCAAGACATTACTAACAATATAGACGAACTGGGAAATCTCGGTTTCAAAAAGGTTTATGGCATGTCATGCTATGTAAAATTAGTTTTACGATGAATTTCCAACTGCCCACCAACCATGACGTTAACAAAGAATTACGACACCAATGCTCCACTAAAAAAATGGTAATATCCTACCGAATAAATTACCAGATTTTAAATTCTATAGATATTATAAATCAACTGGGACCACCACTTAACACAATTGAACAACAAGACTGTGCGGAATTTTTAAATTGCCTTATTTCGAATCATCAACCCCTGGAATTTCAATTCAGGCACTCAATAAAATTAACGACAAATGTTCAAACTGTAACCACAGCACAAGCAGATACGACAGTATATTTATATTCCAAATTTTCATCCTAATCATCTTAAAAGAAAAGCCAATTTAGATTAACTACTCCACAGTCAATTTATCGCCTGGTTCCCTCTTGCTGACTCTATATGCACAACTTGTGAAAATGATATCCTACACTCTAATATGAGTAAGGTTTGCGTGCGTGCGTCCGTTTTTGCTTGCGACACTGATCTCAATAATGGCACCAACGATTTCCTTCAAATGTTGGTAATAACTAATTTCTGGGATAAAAATAAGTTCTAGACAGGTCTCATCCTCAGGAAAAATCAAATAATGTAAAAATAAACCCGTTGCAGCAAACCTGCATACTCAGCGATTTTAAAATGGTACTTCACTAAGTCTTGAAGCCACTTACCAACTTTCATCAAAGCGTATTCATAAATAAGCAAGATATGATATTGTATTTATTCTCCATAAGAAAATAATTAGGGCTGAGTATGCAGGTTTGCTGCATCAAGGACCAAGAAAATCTGGTTTTTATGTAAATACCGATGGATCACCACTAGATGAAGCAACATACCAAGTTTTACCAATTTATATTCATAAACAAGCAAGATATCACATGTTTCTTATTCTCCATAAGAATAAGATTATAGCTGCTGAGTACGCAAGTTTGCTGCCATGGGGACAAAAAATGGGTTTTATATGCAAATATCAGTAAATCCCAACCATATGAAGCCACATACCGAGTTTCATTAATATATGCTCATTAATAAGCGATATATAAAATTTTGCTTATCCTCCATAAGATTAACATTGGACGCAGTATTTCGGTAACCAATTGACGTAGAGAAATAATTAAAGTACCAAATTGTATGTTTTTTTAAGCTGGATTCAATAGTAAAAATTTAAATTTTATTAAAATGAAAATTAAATGTAAAAACCCCAAAACGCCCCTTCGGATGGTGCGATTCGTTTGGTTTTCGAACTTATTCAAATAAATGGTACTTTACACATTTGTGCCAAATTTAATTAAGATCAGACCTTTTTTACGAGTTATCGTGCTTACGGACACACACACACACACATATGGTATACAAATTTTACCGAATGGTGTTTTTGGCATCTGGGGACCTCTAAATGAAAATTTATCATGGTCTTAGGCTTAAGTCTTACCATGCCACCTACGGTAATAGCTTTCTTCCCTATAGGGTAAATTCACTTAGCAAAAATGGAAATTTAAAAAATTAACATTGGGCTTATGGAGTTTAAAATCAAAACAAAAGAATTGTAACAGCTGTTTATAATCAATCAATGAACTGTCAAAGTAATACTCACGTTGTTTATAATTATTATTAACATGCAGTTTCCTGAGAGCAGTGATTAAGTTGAGTGAAGCTAACCTATATAGAGTATTAAAATAAAACAAAGGGGAATTGAGCTATAAGTAACAACTGGAGGGATCTAAAAAATGTAGAAAAGAGGCAAATGAATTTTAGAAAATCCGATTATCAGTAAGGGATAGTGTTGAAATATTATTCCAAGTCATCTAAACAATCTGACTGGCCTTCCCCAAACAAAGCTCGGCCTCCAGTTACTAATCAAAAACATCCATCTCAGTTACAAGTAAGTTCATAATTTTTTAACTAAAACTTTGGTAAACACATGATAACAAAATTTCAAGTCTAATAATACCCAGTCTACAAATTGCAAAAATCAAAATTATTGGAGTTCTATACAAATTAAAAAATGCGGTGTTGCATTTAGGAAACAGTTCAGCATCAGGGCCTAAATTCAAAACAAAAATAATTGGAGTTGATGAGAAAGTGAACGTCAAGAAATGCCCATATGGTGCAAAAAATGTATATTATAATGTTTAAAAAACTGCCAGAAAATTCTAAAAACTATCTTGGTAAAATTAAAGTAGATTAATCTTAATTAATGTTCAATATATTATAAAATTATATCCTTGATATATATTTTGTTTTATTTCAACTTGAAATCTCATTTCTAACAATTTTTAATAAACAATTATATAAAAAACAAATGATATCATACCCAAAAACACAAACTGTTGATGAGTTGCCAAGTCCTAAAATTATATGATATCAAAATGTATTCCAAGTCAAAGATAGCACGTGTGATCTGACATGTTTATCATCACAAATTACTTAAATATGTTAACAATGCTCGAAAGATTGTTGGTTATTTTCTATCTGTTCTTGGCCAGCAGTTTCACTGATGCAAACTCTTTATTTTGAAATTTAAAAATCTAAATAAAGTATAATTAAAAATTATAGTTGAATATTATAAAAATGTATTATTTGCTGGCCAATAACAGATAGAAAATAACCAACAATATTTCGAGTATTGTTATTTTAACATATTTAAGTAATTTGTGATAATAAACAATGTCAGATCAAAGGTGCTATCTTTGACTTGGAATACATTTTGATATCATATAATTTTAGGACTTGGCAACTCGTCAACACTTTGTGTTTTTGGGTATGATTTAAATATAACCAGGAGCATCAGAACTGCCAAAAATAACATTTTTCAATAAAAAAATTACATGTGTTGTTTTAAACCCTTTATTAGATTTTTTAGAGGTTTTAATGCGTAAATTCACCTCCCTCACGTCAGCATGCTGGGTGCGATCTCGTTTATTCTTAGAATAGTCATCTACAGAATAGAACCATTTTATAAAAGGAAAGTCTTAAGCTTTCTCTTGAATATTCTGTTGATTTTAACTTGGCAACAATAAATATTTTTACGCATGCTTGGTTATCAAACTTTGACATTTCGTTAAGTCCTTCCAGCTACTTAACTATTTGTTTACTATCCATTATTTTGATTGTGACACATTTAATGTTTAACATTTAAAAGAGCACTTCCCTTGTTATACTACTATTACCAAGTGGCATTTTCTTTACAGAAATAATGAGAGCATCCCGGAAATCAACCCTTTGGATTCAATATGGGAATCCCATGAACCCTCCGAGAGGGTAGCATCATCATGCAATGTATTGTTTAACTTTTAATTATTGTTTAACTCGATTATGCAGTATATAATTTTGATAGCTTTGATATAAGTTACACACATTTCAGAAGAGTATCTTATATATATTTACTGTTAGGTATTTTTTTATAATTTTATCGGTTTAGAAAAATCCTTTCAACTAATCACGTTTTGGAGAATGTGAAAGAAACAAAATATACGATGATAAAGATTTATGATAATTCAGTATATGTTAACATCCTTGTCTTAAGAACTTCGTTATAAATTGGCGATTTAACAAATTATATCTACCATCTGGAAGGAGCATTATAAAATATTTGATTATGTTTACATAGTCTTCTTACACCATATTTCAATTGTTTAGTATTTTCCTAAGAAATGTCAGGGACAAAATTTGTTACTATTTTGTTCTTGATTTCATACGAAATTCATTAAATTATTTACGAAAAGACCAGTGCCAAAATCTGTTACCTTTTAATTCAAGGCTTAAATGGAATTTAAAACATGTTCTCACAGTCAATAAGTAGATTATATACATAAAGGACAAATATTGCATATATATATACAGTATATATATATATAAAATGATATTAAAATCATGCCCAATTGAAACTGATTCATGATAAGCCTTCCAGAACCGGATATCAATATAAACAAGTTAATTCACCTTGGCGTCCGCATTTCCCTATAGATAAATTTGTTGTCTACAGTTTCAGCTCTCGGGGAGCCATTCTCTAGACGTTAAGTGACAAGGACCGGCTGGAGAACTTTTTTCATTGTTTTCGTGTAGGCCTAACTGCATATGATTGTTGGTGTTTCGTGTATTTTTAGAAATTGACGACATTTAGGAGAATGGATTAACTTTTAAACCTTTTGATAATGGCTCCCCGGGAGCTACAGTTAACAAATTGAATTATAAGGAATTTTGGACTTCGAGTTATGTTAACCTGTTTACAATCAAAACCGTCTTGACGATATCATCACTTTACTGGAGGGAAGTATGGCCAAGTATGGCCAAGTGTGTATGGTTGTCTTAACTTATTTTTAAAATTTCAATGAATCTGATAAAGAGATTAACAAACACTCTTTACATTAAGTTTCAATAAAAATCTAAGAGTATTTATAATTTATACTTATCCAACGTTACAAGCAGAAAACATGTTATTCAATCAATCCAATGTTTGGAAATTGCATTATCGGTGCAGCTCAGCGGCCCTGATGGAGTAATTGATTTCCCCGAGGAATTCATAGTGAACGTAACTTATGATAAGTAAACAAGACCGGTCATCTAGCGTTAGTCAAAATTCTTAACGTTAATTAAATACTCAAATGTAATAATAAGCTGTCAAGCCTAAAATATCTAGTTGAGTTGTAAAAGTTTTAGCCACTAATTCATCGGTAAACATTTTTGTATTCTTCGATGCAAAGTTCTATTTTTCCCCTAATAATGTTATTGCAGAAACATATTAATACATATTATTGAATTCAACTAATATAATACAACTACCCCTATAAATGGGAATTTTTATAATTACATGAATGTATAAATCAGTGTTTTAAAAGATGGAAGGCTTTTGTTTGCCCAAATCAAGAGAGTCCCTTACTATACCGGTTCAATGACTAACGACCTCGAAGATGAATAAAGTAGTACACCCAGTCGTTGAGTCTTAACATGGGTTTCTTATGCAGAAACGTGTAGCCAACAGGTATTTTGTTTTCTTAAGTTGGTACCACTGGTATGTAGGTCATGTTTTTTGTTTTGCAATTCATTTAGGTTGGCTACACGTTTCTGCATAAGAAACCCATGTTAAGACTCAACGACTGGGTGTACTACTATCATTGTAGTTAAATTAGCTTTATATAAGAAAACTGCCACAAGATCACAGACAAAAATCCGTTGGGATAAGGCAGAGACGGACTTTTATATTTATGTTAAGTACTGAGATAATTACTGCAGCACGAAAGCGGTTTAATGTGATGTATTTTCAGGATCATCAGAATTCGATTACTTCAAACGGTGTGTGCAGAGTGATTGGAAATAGATTAAGAAGAACTCACTAATAGTAAGTGAACTAGAATAAATAAGTTAAATAAGCTCTGCATTTCAAATACAAAGACTAATTTTATAATCAAGTGAATGACAAATTCTACGCTACAAATTATGATAAAATCGCTTTAAAATGTCAATAAATATGTCATGCAAATAGAACATAAGTTGAATAAGAAAGAGTATCTCTATGTCCTCTTCTCTTTATAAACCTGAATGTTTGATTTTTGAAGTCTAAATAAAATAAATTAAAACTAAACTTAAATAAATATATTATATGCTCAGTCACCGTTGTAAAATTTACTATAATTTGGAAGTATATTGGTATTTTTATACGCAAATCTTGGTTTCAAGTTAAATACAATTTTGATAAATATTCTATCTCACGTATTTTTACCATGTTAAGGTCGATATAAAAATATTGTCATCAAGTTATGCAATAGTACAATCAATTAATATTGCTGTCATCAATACAAATATTGTGTAATTGCATGACTTTTTCAAGTTTAACAGTTTTACCTTAGGTTAACATTTTTGTATATTAAAGGAAACTTTGCACAATGATTGGTTTGAACAACGTGTTTTAAAATTAAAATGAAATAAGAAACAATGAGGCACGTAGCAAAAGAACAATGCACAAAACTTCAACAGGTCCGCGTATTATTCAGTAGTACACCCAGTCTTTGAGTCTTAACATGGGTTTCTTATGCAGAAACGTGTAGCCAACCTAAATGAATTGCAAAACAAAAAACATGACCTACATACCAGTGGTACCAACTGTAGTTATATATATAAAGATGTATAATAAGGTAGTTATATATATATAATGATGTATAATAAGGTTATATATATATAACAAGGTAGTTATGTCACGCTTGTAACGTAAGACACAAAATACCTGCAGTATTATAATGTAAGAGAGAATATATATATATATATATATATATATAATATCATACTACGTAGTTATAATTACATATATATATATATATATATATATATATATAAAGATGTATATCACCGTAAACCCGCCACCGTCTATCCATACCTTTGCCAGCCACTGCCTCCTCCTCCTCCTCCTCCTCCTCCCGACCTGTCCCCAACCGCGCCGCCACTGCCCTGTCGCTACCTCCTGTAACAAATAAACATATTGCATCAGCCACCTCCCCACCACTTTCTATTATCCCGCGCGCTTTCTCTCTCTCTCTTTGCTCCCTGCTCCCGTTGCGATCGGACGTGTTTTTGCGCTGCTCCGTTCGTTGCGTTTTGCAAAGATTAAACTTGAGCGTTTGCTCCCCATAGCGGCTTCACTTTTCCTAACCTCACTTTTTGCTTTGTATTTTACATAACCTCACTTTTAATTTGTTTTATTCTGCGTAACATAACCTCACTTTTGATTTGAAAAATGGCTGTAAATCCTGTCGAGGTTCTCAGCTCGGACGAAACCTATGTTAGACATTTTAGAATTTATGGAACAAGAACAATTTTTAAATTTACTAATCCTCCTCCTGAAACTACTGAAATTGATTGGCTAAGACAAGGTTTTGCCAAAATTGTTAATGAAATGAAAGAGCGGGCCCATGAAAATGATCAGCTTGGTTTCACCTTGCACAGCTTAAACTTAAAAAGTAAAGAACCCGGTTTTGTAGCTTTCCGGCCCGTTGGTGAAATTGATGAGGACATCCTTTGGCAAATTTTCGGGGGTATTGTTCAATCAAATTCTGAATCAATTAAATCTACTGACACATTTAAAGTTGAATGTACCCGAGTTAATCTCCCTGTGGGTTCCGGGAGAGTAAGACCTGGCTTTTATAATACCTTTGATGAAGAATGTAAATCGAGACGGGGTATTGTAGTAATTAACAACAAAGATAACTTGTGTCTCCCCCGGGCTTTGGTGGTGGCCATAGCAAACGTGACTAAAGACCCCCAGTACAAAGCAATCCGAAAAGACCTGGGTAAAAGACAATCGTTTAGGGCAAAGGAACTTATTCGGCGGGCTAGGGTAGAGATCTCTGAGGAAGGTGCCGGTATCCCCGAATTGGAAAAGTTTCAGGACTTGCTAAAAGACTACAAAATCACAGTATACAACTTTGACAGAAAAGGTCGTGATGTTTACTTTGAAGGGGCTGTTGAAAATCCTAAATTCAAAATTAACTTGCTCTTTCACAACGGTCATTATAATGTAATCAACAGTTTGACCGCTGCTTTCGCCTGTAACTATTTCTGTGAAGCTTGCCATGTTCCCTATGACCACAAAGCTGAGCACAGATGCTCAAACATCTGCCCTTACTGCCAAACCATCTCGCCTCCCTGTAAAGAGGAGCATGGGGGAATAGTTTGCACAGACTGTAATTTGAAAATGAGGAACCAGCTCTGTTTTATCGCCCATAAGGTTGACAAATGCAAAACAGTAAAAAAGTGTCTAGACTGCGGGAAATTGGTTAATTTAAAAGAGAGATCCGGACCTCACAAGTGCGGGGAAGTTTTTTGTAAACCCTGCAAATCATTCAAAGATCCAAATCACAAATGCTACATGCAACCCAATGATGGAAAACCTAAAACTAAAGACTATCTTTTCATTTTCTTTGACTTGGAAACAAGGCAAGACGAGTCTCTCCCCTCTGACCCTGATAAAAAAGTACATCAAGTTAACTTGTGCGTCTCACAACAGTTTTGCTTTAATTGTATCGAGTCTAGATTTTGCATGGCATGTAGAAACAGAACTAAAGTTTTTAAGGAAGAACCGGTAAAACACTTCATGGAGTATGTGATGCAAGCTCGTAAACAGTTCAAAAATGTCTGTGTAATTGCCCACAACGGGCAGGGCTTTGATTTTCAGTTTTTGTTAAAGTATGTGTTGGAAGAAACTAAATTCACTCCGGAACTGGTTATGAGGGGGACCAAAATTATTTTAATGGAAATGGACAATGTGAGATTCATTGACTCACTGAGCTATTTCCCCATGGCTCTCGCTGCGCTCCCTAACGCCTTTGAACTGCCTCCCGAGAAAAAGAAGGGCTACTTTCCCCACCTCTTCAACACTCTAGCGAACCAAAATTATGTAGGCCCTATGCCTGACAAAAAATACTACTGTCCGGAATCAATGTTTGAAAAGAAACACGAAGCCTTTGAAGAATGGTACGAGGAACAGGTGGCGAGTAACTATGTCTTTGACTTTCAAAAGGAAATCTTGGAGTATTGCATCTCTGACGTAGAGATTTTAGCTCAGGCCTCATTAAAGTTTAGACGTATTTTCTTGAAAGAATGTAACGTAGATCCTTTCCTCGAGTCCGTAACTATTGCTAGCGCTTGTAACCTGGCCTTCCGCCGTAACTTTCTAAAACCAAACACAATCGGCCTAATCCCTAAAAACGGGTACAGACTGACTGACAATCAATCAGCCGTTGCTTTACAGTGGTTAACGTGGGAAGAGGAGGAACGAGGGTTGAGGATTGAGCACGCTGGTCGGGGTAAAGAAGTTAAAATTAACGGGCTAAAAGTTGACGGGTTTGACGGGGAACGAATTTACGAGTTCCACGGGTGTTACTGGCACGGGTGCCCGAAATGTTTTCCTTACGACAGAGAGGCTCCTCTGAAGGAGGATCCCTCAGATTCACTTAATTTAAGATATGAAAGGACTCTGAAGAAAATGTCTAAAATCAGTGACTACGAAGTTGTAGTAATGTGGGAGTGTGAATTTAGAGCTTTGAAAAAGGACAATAAACTAAATCACTTGAACAACCTGCCGATCCTCAATAATCTTCCCCTCGACCCACGGCAAGCGTTCTTTGGAGGCAGAACGGGCAATTCAAAAACGTATTGTAAGTGTGAAGAGGGAGAAACGATACAGTATGTTGATGTTTGCTCCCTCTACCCCTATGTAAATAAATATGGGAAATATCCTTTGGGCCACCCTACCATTTATGTGGGAGATAGGGAGTGCAGACAGCGAGGATTAAATGTAGATGGTTTGCTAAAATGTAAAATCCTGCCACCTCGAGATCTCTACCACCCCGTACTCCCTGTTAAAATGAATAATAAATTAATGTTTGTGTTGTGTATGACTTGCGGGGAAACTCAAAACCAGCGAGACTGTGAACATGAGAGTGATAAAAGAGCGTTAGTCGGGACTTGGACTATGGATGAAATTAGGAAGGCGATTGAGAAGGGTTACGCTGTACTGGACATGTACGAGTTGTGGAAGTACGAGGTAGCCACATACGAGAAAGGGGGATTGTTTACAGACTTTATTAATAAGTTTTTGAAAATGAAGCAGGAAGCCTCAGGCTATCCTAGCTGGTGTAATACCGAAGAGGACAAAGACAAGTACATCACAGACTATTTCCAACATGAGGGAATTCAACTGGACAAGGCAAAAATTTGTAAGAACGGGGGACTTAGGTCGTTGGCTAAATTAATGCTAAACAGTTTCTGGGGAAAGTTCGGACAGAGGGAGAACCAAACTAAAGCAACAATTGTAAGGGAATCTAAAGTCTTGTTTAAAATGTTAATCAGTCCAGAAGTACAAGTCAATAGGATTCAAACTGTTAACGAGGAAGTTGTTGTTGTTAACTGGGAATATATTGAGGAAGTGGGGGAACCTTTGACAAATGTAAATGTTGTTATTGCGGCCTACACCACAGCCCAGGCGAGGCTTAAACTGTATGAACATCTAGATGCCCTTGGAGGTCAAGTCCTTTACTATGACACGGACTCGTGTATTTATCTATACAGGGGAGGATTGTACAAGGTCTCTACGGGAGATTACCTCGGGGAAATGACGGACGAATTGGCAAGTGAGTACGGGCCCGGCTCTTATATCTTAGAGTTTGTTTCTGGGGGACCAAAGACCTATGCATACCTTGTCTGGTCAACCAAAAAGCAAAAACTAGAAACTGTGTGTAAAATCAAGGGCCTCACCCTCAATATGAAGACTTCCGAAACATTAAATTTTGAACAGTTAAAAAAGATGGTCCTTAGTGAAGCAGCTGAAATTTTAGAAATTGAAGAAAACAGAATCAGGAGGACTAAAGACAGAGATATTGTAACGGTAAGTGAAATTAAAAAGTTTAAAATCACAGGACCTAAAAGGAGGCTCGAGGGTGAGTACGACACCTTGCCATTTGGCTACCAAAAAGTTCAAAGACTTGAGTAACCCCGACAGGTTGCGTCACTCTTCCCCCTCCCCCGCTTTCTATTATCTCGCGCGCTTTCTCTCTCTTTGCTCCCTGCCGCCATAGCGATCTGACGTGTCCCTGCTCTTTACTATGAATCAACCAAAATCACTTTTTCAACTTTGTGAAAAACAAATCTGGGATCGCACCTGATGTATTAACGAACTAATTTGCCTAAACATGCCCCCAGTAATTTTCGAAAAGTTTGTAGAAACCCATTGGCGTAACCATTACGCCATAAGTCAAGAGTATATTAAAAAATTCTATGTAGGTCGCTCAGCATACTGTAATTGTTTATATTGGGATACATTCTTACGTAGACCACTTAATTATTTTATAGAAATTATCTATAGTCAATGTCCTTATGTTACATTATGCTCTAAAAACAACATTGACTTTAAAGAGTTGGTACCTCTTAGAGTACCAGACTATGTAAAAAAACCCTTGTATATAAAATATAAATGTAAATGCTATAATCCCCACTGCATGAATGTACATGAACGAATGGAGGTCTATGGCGCGGGTGACGAAAAGCCCCGTAAACCTGAAAGGGGGTCTAGTAGATCGAGGCGTCTGGCTAACACCCAGACTACTCCTTCGAAAGACCCATGTGTGAATGAGGGGTCCAGTAGATTGAGGCGCCGGGCTAACACCCCGGCTACTCCATCGAAAAGACCTCGGGTGAAAGAAGGACCCTGTACATTGAGGAGCCTGGCCAACACCTAGGCTACTCCTTGGAACGGTTCGGTGGGTAAAAAAAAAGTATAAAAAGTAAAAATACAAAAAAAATAAACGGAGGAGACAACTAGTTTGTTTTGGAAGGTCTCCACGAGTCATGGCGGTGGAGGGGCCATGACTTTACTAAAAAAAATATATATAAGTAGAAGATTTGGATAATCTTAATCATTATCAAAATGGACGGTAAAACAGCTATAGCTAATGAACTACACCGACCTGCCAGGAGAAATTATACCAGGCGTAAAGTCACCCTTAAGGGGCTAACAGACCTTTATCAGGCTGATCTCGTTGAAATGAAGCCATATTCCCAAGTTAATAAAGGGTACAAGTACATATTGACGATGATTAACTGTTTGTCCAAAGTGGCTTTTGCCGTACCGTTAAAAGACAAGTCAGGACCAGAAGTGGCAAAGGCACTCGCTCCTATCTTAGCTAAATATAAAATGAAAAACTTTCAAACAGACCAAGGAACCGACTTTTTTAATAAACATGTAAATGCTCTAATGAAAAAATATAAAGTCAATCACTATTTTACATTTTCTGAACTTAAAGCCAGTATAGTAGAAAGATTAAACAGGACTCTCAAGTCAAAAATGTACAAACTATTTACAGCCCGTGGAAGTTACGAATGGTTAAGTATATTGCCAGAAATTGTAAAGTCTTACAACAATACAAAGCACAAGACTATAGGTATGAAACCCAAAGATTTTAAACAAAAACACGTCAAAGATATTTTAAAGAGAATAAATAAAGTTAAGAAACCAAAACACAAAATCCTTAAACAAAAATTAAAAGTAGGCGACAGCGTTAGAATCAGTAAAGTGAAAAGAGTTTTCAAAAAAGGGTATTTACCAAATTGGACAAACGAGACGTTTACAGTATACGCAATTAAACCAACAAGACCGGTAACATACATACTGCAAGACAGTAGAGGAGAGATACTCAAAGGTGGGTTTTATGCCGAAGAAATTAGCAAGTCCAAAACCGGTGACGTTTATTTAGTTGAAAGAGTATTAAAAAGGAAAGGAGACAAACTCTTTGTACGATGGAGGGGGTATGATAGCAGCCATGACAGTTGGATAGATGCTAACGACCTCCGTTAGTGAGGGACAACGACATGCTTATGCTAATGACCTACAGGCCGGCCACCTGGCTTAGTGCCGATGACCGGAGCCCGGCCATCTGGCTGACCATCTGGCTGACCATCTGGCTGACCATCTGGCTGACCATCTGGCTGACCTCTGTTAGCGAAAGGAAATGACATGCAACCACGTAGGATATTATCTTAGATTGATGTTTCCTGTCCTGCGGTAACGAGGCAACGTGACATGCAAAAGCGCTCAACCGTGTCTAAAGTCACTCAACCGTGTCTAGAGTCACTCTACCGTGACTTAAAAGCTTGCACGTGAAGTGATTACTTAAAGCCAAAGCAATTAGTTGTATGTAACCAGTCACGATGCGGCTTGTAAAGCAGGAAGTCGAAATCCCTGTTCAAAACTTTGACGAATATTTCACAGGCTCCGGTATGGTAAAAAAGAATAAGCACGGTGTTTTATTGCCAGATTCGATACGTTGTATTATAGTGGGGCCCAGTTCATGTGGAAAAACTAATGTCTTATTTAATCTATTATTTGATCCAAACGGTCTGAGATTTGAAAACATTTATATATTTTCAAAATCCCTCTATCAGCCTAAATACAAATTACTTAAACAGGTTATGCCTAAGGAGGTTGGGTATCATGAATTTGACGATAATAGTTTAGTTATACACCCAAATCAAGCTAAACCAAACTCTATAATGATTTTTGACGATATTTCTGCCGAAAAACACAATAACATTAGAAACTACTTTACCATGGGGAGACATAACAATTTAGATACATTTTATCTCGGACAGACATACAGCGCTATTCCCAAACAACTGGTGAGAGACAATTGCAACCTTATTATTCTATTTAAACAAGACGATAAGAACTTACGACATGCTTACAACGATCATGTCACTACGGACATGTCATTTGACAAATTTAAAGAAATATGCGCTCGAGCGTGGCTTGATAATTTTGGATTCCTAGTTATTGACAAAACTTTGGACCCTTATAAGGGAAGGTACAGAGTGGGAATGGACAGTTTTATAGAAGCTTTCTAATGGGTCGCTTCTACTATTATAACGATATAAGGGGATTTGATAAAAAACTTCATAACGTAAGGTCTAACCTCTGTACATATTATTACAAGGATAAAAAGAAATTTTGTGGAAACTATTGCAGTAGGAAGGGTAAACACGGCCATCCGTTCAATAAAAGGTGTAGGAGACATAAAAAACCTCCAAGCACCGCGATACTACCACCCGTAGTTTTATTAATGATATCTGCGAGTGAGAGAACATATAATAGAGATACTTGGTTAAACTTTTTACAAAAGTGTGAGGAACAGAGTGTACCCTTAGAGTTAGTAATTTATCATGAGGACATGAAAAATGTAACAGTGAGGGACCCTCAAAATATAATCTCTAGATTTAGACCCTTTCCGGATATATTTGGTAAAGTATTGCCTTTACGTAACCTTCATGGTAGTATTAATTTTGCTCAGATTGTTTTGAGAATGTTGGAGTACGGTTGCAAAATACCTCACGCGATCGGTTGTATAGTTTTGACAGAGAGAACTATTCCCATCAGGTCGCCTATTAGTATTTATAACACATGCGTATATCTCAAATGTTATATTGACATTAGTTATAATACAGCCTGGGGGCCGATTCCTGACGATACTCCCAAAGGACCTAGGGGTAAACCTTTTGCTGCCGTAAATAACTACTGCCAGGGGTTATATACTACAGAGTTTTTAAGAGCAGCCCTGCCCACAGTGGCCTCACAGTGTGAGAGATTTGGTATTAGTTTAAAAAACGGTGTATATAGAGTGACAAATCAAACATTATTTGAACAGTGGAAAACATTTACAGGGACCAACCCGTGTGAGTTTTGGCTTCATGATAAACCATTGAGAATGTTGAGCAAGTATATGGAAAAAACCGTTGAGAACGACAAGTATATAGTAACACATATATCCCAATGGAGAGACAATGTAAAGCGAGCCTTTGTTTTTAAAAGTTTAACAAACCGTTATGTAATACCGAGACACAGTCTTGTAAGAGAGGAAAGTAGATATTATAAAGGATTAGACTTTAGTGCTGGTGTTTCTTTGAAAGATGTAATACGTTACATGAAAAGATGCAAGAAGCGTGCCCTGTTTTTTAGACAGGTTGAACTACCTTAAATCTAAATGTGATTGCTAAAATCTATCATTTATGACTATGGAGCGAAACAGTAAACAACTGACTAGCCGACTCATAGAGTTGCGTAATGCTATTAAACGCAAATATAAACTTTTTAAGGAGGGTGCTGCGGAAAGTGATATTTTGCTTGAGAAGCAGTATAAACCGATTATTCAAGAACTTAGAAAAACGACAACAAACACAGCAGACATAAAAACTGAACCTGAAACCTTTAAAGAAGAGCCAATGGAATACGATACCACAGACGATGAAGGAGAAATAACTGAATTTATCCCAGCGAGTGTCTCTACACCTGAAACCAGCGGGTTAAAGCAAATTGTATCAACCCCTACGGGACTGGAAACAGCGTCCCAATATATCGAAAACCAGTTTAGTAACCCCATGACAGTGAGATATATGACAATGCTTTTAAAGGATGCTAGCGGTAAGGTCCGAGTTATTGACCACGATTATGGCCCTAGATACGAAGGCAGTACTTTAATGATGGGAGATAAGGTGTTAGACTTTGACAACGATGGAACTATTCTAATAAACAACACAAGATATAGTCCTACTGAAGGCTTGTATGAGCTCATATTTAAGAGAACCCCTGACGAGGATATATACAATAAAGACGATCTTAATACCTATAAGAGTATTATTATCGCCACCAACGCTCACAAGAAAGGTTACAGATTCCACAATGCAATTAGAAGGGACAACAACCTAAAGTACAGAAGAATTATTAAAGACCTATTCCCGGCCAAAGCGGGTAAGGGTCTAGCGTGGAAGAATGCAAGATCTCGTGATATAATACATTGGGATGACGCCAATGAATTAGTGGATCGGTTGCGACACATTGCTATGTCAACAGAGAGTGGAAACAGAGTACATAGCAATGAAATACTAAGTATCGTGGAGGAACTGAGAGAGGCCGGCTTTATAAAAGGAGCTGGCAACAGTAGATTTAAAGCATTACTAAAATGACCATTGACAAGTTTGGACGTAGTAGCCGAAAATCCCGAGGTGAGGCCGTCAAGGGCCCCAAGGGAGAGGGTTTTAATTTAACGCCCGACGGTGACTACGATATTCAAAATAAACGGTTATGTAATCTAAAAAGACCTGCAGACGATAACGACGCGGTGACAAAAAAGTTTATGTCTGACAATACCTTGATTTTAGATGAAAAAAGAGTATTTTGACGCTAATAAATGTGTTATTCGACATGTAAAAGTACCACAAAATTCCGACGACGCCGCTACAAAATATTACGTAGACTACAAATGTATTCCTTTTACAGGAGAACATTATATTATAGGAAACAAAATACTAAGAGACGTACGGGATGCCGAACAAGAGTATGATGCTGTAAACTTGCGGATGTTAAAAGAATCATCAAAATCAGCCTTAAAGCTCGTAGATAACACTTTTTATGATTGTCAGTCAAAGCAAATAAAAAATCTGTCGGATCCGACAGATTTTCAAGACGTACTTAACTTAAATTATATTGTAAGACTATTGGGTAAAGTTCTATTTGACATTTACAATACCTTAGGAGCTCCAATACAGACAGACAAGGACACGTGGGTAAAATTAAATGTTGTAAATAAATACTTTTTAGATGAAAATACACGACAATTCCGTAATAAAGATGATGATGAAGAGGAAATTATAGACACGGACCCTTTCCCCAGTTTCCTCAGGACGGGATCCGGTTTAAAAACACATTAACTGGCAAACACTAATTAGTCTTCGCCGAGCCGTTCAACATGCGGGTTGTTTTATTGTTTTTTCTGCCTCTTGCCTCGTGCAACAAGTCGATAGATTTTTTGACTTATTACGGGTATTTGGAAAAAAACGCTTTGACACAAAACATTACTTCTGCAGTAAGACAATTTCAAGAGTACTTTCGTCTTGAACCAACGGGGGTGTTTGATAACGATACTTTGGCCCTCATGTCCACGCCTCGGTGCGGTCACCGAGACAATATACTACCGTTCTCGGCTTTACCCAATAGAAAGTGGAATACATCAGTAATAACGTGGTACCAATACGGAACACCACAGCACCCCGACCTGATACAGAAAGCTTTTGATGTATGGGCCAAACACGAGAATTTAACATTTAAAAAGGATATAAATAATCCAACAATAATTATATCATTTTCTACGGGTAGACAACATGTGTTTTATTCTAGACACGATACCTGCCCCTATGACTTTGACGGTCCTGGGTTAGTTCTCGCCCACGGCTATCTCCCCAATACGGGGTATGCTTCTACAGACATCCACTTCGATTCGGAAGAAAATTGGGATTTTACTATGAATTTACCACGCTATGGAAACATTTCGTTCTTTTTAACTTTGGTTCATGAGATTGGACATACCCTTGGTTTGGATCATTCAGGTGATGATAAATCAGTAATGTTTCCTTTTAACAGGGATCCTACAGGGATTGTTGACTTGAACGAATACGAGCTAAGCAACGATGACAGACTCGCTATGGAGTATCTTTACGGCAAGCCCACTAAAACATTTGCAACCATTCCAAAAATAAATACAACAGCAGCCACACCCACTACCGTTACAACGCCTAGCAGTACAACAACAACAACAACAACAACAACAACTACAGCCGTAACACCACCCGAAATATTTGAAAAACGCGATATTTGTGAATTAAAAGGTCAAATTGATACGTACGTTATTGTGAACAAAAGGATATTTGCTTTCTTTAGGGATTATGTATGGATTATTAGTCTAAACCCTGCAGATAGGATTCCTGACGATTTAACACGACCAAGAAGAATATCACACTGGCTCAAATTCTTACCACGAAATTTTACTGAAATATCGGCCATTTACCAACGGCCTAACGGTGAAATCGCGTTATTTACTGACAGTGAGGTGTTTTTATTTAGATACCCTTCACTGTCCTTGATTACAATGTATAATGTCAATAACATAGCCGGTAGAATGGTACATAAAGTTAACGCGGCCTTTGCAACTAACACGGGGAAGAGCTACATGATTATTGACGATTGGTATCTGATTGAAATAAACGAGTGTAATTATACGGGTGTTTTTATGGGTATGGTCTCGTCTACGCTTTACGGTATCCCAGCCCACTGTAGCGGTGCCTTTAGATATATAAACGGGATGATTTACTTTACCACATCCAGTGGCTCGTTAGAATACAGTGAGTACACAAACGCTGTGTCTCGTACGGTGCCTGACATTTTTGAAGTTTTAAATATCCCGTGTATACGTGAGTCACTACTAAATAAACTCTACGAGGTTATTAGATATTTACAATAAATGGCTAAAAACAGAAGGAAACCTCTCAGACGTAAGCTAGCGGTCGTACGAGGTGGAGGTATTGTTTCATCCGTTCTTAATAAGGCCATAGACCTCCTACCTGTTGAATTACATTTGCCTGGAGGATATCAATTTTGCGGTCCTGGCACGAGATTAAAAGAGAGATTGGCAAGAGGAGACAAAGGAATAAACGGTTTGGACGAGGCCTGTAAGGTCCACGACATAGCATACTCGCGGTATTCCGACAGCAAACGGCGAAGGCAAGCTGACAAAGAGTTGGCGGAACGCGCTTGGCAAAGATTCAAGTCTAGTAACGCCAGTGTTGGTGAGAAAGCCGCTGCTTGGGCAGTCACCACGGCCATGAAAGCAAAATCAAAATTGGGGGGAGGCCGTAAAAAGAAACGCCCCGTTAAACGTCCTCGGGGCAGAGGGTTGTATCTTAGGCCTTATAGGAAGGATGGTGCGGGTAGTAAGAGAGGTGCAGGTAAGGGGAGAAAAAGGCGAACGAAAAAAAAAGCATCTCGATACCTGTAAAACCGCTAACAAATTACGATTTAATCAAATACGCGAGGTTATTAAAGATTCCTAACTTTAGAGGGGTTTACATGAGGGACAGTTTACCGAAACGCCCCAAAAAATGTGAATCTGCTATAGTTAACCTGGACAGTACAGCTAATCAAGGTACCCACTGGGTTTGTTATAAAAAGATTAATAAGAAAGCCTATTATTATGACAGTTTTGGAAACCTAAGACCACCACCAGAAATCTCACGATACTTGGCGGGCTGTGAACTTTACTATAATTACGAAAGACAACAGACTTTTGACTCAGTTGTTTGCGGACATCTTTGTTTAAAGTTTCTCTGTAATTATAATGTTTTGTCTCACGGGATCAACTAGTGTTCTATCCCACGAGCTAGCATTTCCCATAGATGTTAGCAAGGGTGAATGGGAACTTGGTTTAATTGAACTGACCACTTATAATTCTATACCAAACATTGAGAAAGGCATTAATGATAAGTTTTACTACGGTGATGATAAAAGTATTACAATTCCTGAGGGCTCTTACGAGATCGAGGACATTGAAAAATACATACAGTCTCAACTGCCGAAGAAAAAAGTAACATTTACGTTAAAGCCAAATAATAACACTTTAAAAGTTACAATATTTTGCTCTGAAAAAGTTGACTTTACTAAAGAACATTCATTGGGAACACTCTTGGGCTACAAAACACAAATATACGAGGCTAATAAACATCATGTTTCTGAACTGCCTGTGGATATAATTAAAGTTAATTCAATACGGGTCGAATGTAATGTCACACGCGGGTCGTACCTAAACGGAGTCGAGGGTCATGTGATACACGAGTTTTACCCGGCCGAACCACCGGGGTATAAAATAGTTGAGCTCCCGAGAAACGTGATTTACTTACCGGTAATCAGTCAAAGGATCAATACCTTAACAGTGTCCATAAAAGACCAGGACGGTAATCTTGTTAACTTTCGCGGAGAAAGAATCTCGATTAGACTACATTTAAGACAGAGTAATGGGGCTACTATTTAGGGGAATGCCTACGGGGCAGTCGGTCAGTAGTGTTCAGAAAGCCAAGGTGTTAACGTGTAAAAACATATCGTTTCTTCGTTCTATCGGTTTTAAAGTAATAAAAAATGGCGCTATTGGCGATAGACAGCCCGGCTGTATACGATGATTTGATAACAGGGATGGAATTTCACACGCACTTACCCTATGCAAATTCTACTTTCAATAATAATGATGAAATAAGAATACCAATATTACAGCAAGATATAATAACTGCGCCTTTTGAAAGCTTTATTGTAATTCACGGTAAAGTCAGCGCTAAAAAGACGGACGGGACTCCTCAGGATGTTTCCTTTGTAAATAACGCAGTGGCCTTTATGTTTGAAGAAATCCGGTACGAGATTTGTGGCAAGGAGATTGACAGAACGAGAAATGTTGGTATTACTACAACTTTAAAGAATATCCTGTCCATTCGCGAGGAAGAAAAAAATACTTTTAAAAACGCCTGCTGGCTAGGCCCTGGTAATTCTGAAAAAGTAACAGATTTTGTATATTCGATCCCATTAAAACATTTGTTAGGGTCTGCCGAAGATTACAAAAAGGTGCTAGTGAACGTAAAACAGGAATTGATACTTTTACGCTCGGCTTCAGATATTAACGCTGTAAAGTTAGCGAACGCCGGTACTTTAGATTTAACATTAGAAAAAATTTATTGGCGTATACCTCACATAACAATCAATGACGCTCAAAAATTAAAACTGTACAAATATATAGAGAAAGACCCTGCAATACATGTTCCCTTCCGCCAGTGGGACATGATTGAATACCCGAACCTGCCGAGTACGGAGACATTCTCCTGGACACTGAAAACGTCTACTCAGACAGAAAAGCCCAGGTATATCGTACTCGCCTTTCAAACAGACAGAAAAAACGACTTAACAAAGGACATGTCACAATTTGATGCCTGCAACCTAACTGATGTAAAACTTTATTTAAACTCAAACTTTTACCCGTACGATAACCTTCGAGGAAATATTACTTTAATGTATGATATGTTTGCTGCCTTCCAAAACTCGTATTATGGAAGAATCGGTTCGCCTATATTAAATTTTGACGATTTTAAAGCAAAGTGTCCTCTGTATGTAATTGACTGTTCAAAACAGGACGATACTATTAAAACAGGGCCTGTAGACGTAAGGCTCGAAATTACAACAAAAAGGGCCTTTCCAGGTAATACTTGGGCATACTGCCTTTTACTACATGATATACATTATTCCTATAAGCCTATAACGGGAGATGTCAGGAAAATCTCGAGTTAGTTTTTCCAACCCGGTAGTTACAGAAATATACAGTTTGCCAGAAGAAGACAGGAAATCAGATTGGGAACTCATGGCACGGGACCGAGCCAGGTTTTTGAGACGTATCAAATTAACAGAAGAAAAGATTTCCCGAGTAATTTTTAAACAGTGGACCCTGAGGGTCACGTGACTCATATTTTAATCAAAGGGGTGGGGGTAAAAGATACATTTATATGTCCAAAAGAGATAATTAATCAGTCTCTTTCTTGAACTCGTTGGGTAAACATGGGTTACAACGGTTGTGTTAAGATTGAATACTTTAAAGACGGGCTTTTAATCAAAACGGATTACTTAGACTGTTGTGTATTTAATACCGCTAGTGCAAAGTTTCAACTACCCTCGGGGGCTGATAGCATTATTGTTAATTGGTGTACAGATTTTGATAATAGCGAGACTTCAGAAGACGAATATTAAATATGGCTTTGCAAGAATTTATAATCATTCCTAAATGTAAAGAGCCAATAGATTTAATGACTGGAGTATTTTTAAAGTCAGTCCATTTCTTGGACCCCGAATTAACTAAAAGTATTGTGACGGGTATTTTTAAAAGTCGAGACAATAGTCTGGGTGTATTGATTAAAGGGAGAAAAGGTGTTGTGTTTTGGTCTTACGATTCTTTCTGTCAACTAATTGACAGGTTTAACGAAGTAACTTTGGCTTTATTGGGGAATTATCAGTGTTTCATAACTATAGACGCGGGGCCTAGCATAAAGGTTAACAATATTTTTGGGCATCAGTACGTTTGTGTCTCTGATGGAGAACACTCCTTGGCTCTTAACCGTCACGAGTGGGATCAACTTGTAAAAAATATTCCTTTAATTGGTCGCGAGGTATTGCAACTATTTTATATTGAGGATATTATACAGGTTTATATTAATCAGGTTTTAACCGATGCTGAAACCTGTACAGATCAATTACCGCCTCACGTAGCCGACCGTTTATATCAGGAAATTTTATTATGGAAGCTATAGTTCAATTCCACGGCTTCAAAAGCAATACAAATAGATTTATTATTAAAGAACTTGCTATAGTTGGGAGGTCGTATAGAACACAGATTGTGTTCCGACCTCCATACAGCTTTGATTGTTTAAATAGCAAGATGAAAAGAACAGCCCGCTGGCTGACTCGTCATTATCACCACATTAAGTGGGACGATGGCGAAGTAGAGTATAGTGAGGAGCTTTTAAGCTCACTCTGTAAACCTTTTGAAACTATTTACACAAAAGGTTTGGAAAAGGCTCAATTTCTTCGGGAATTTCACCCTAATGTTAAAGAAATAAATGAAAGTTTGTATATAGATGATGATTTTACAGTAGCTTGCATTATACATAAAAATAAAAATGAAAACTGCGCTTTGAAGTCCGCAAAGTACTACGCTCGAAAAATATTTTCGAGTGGGGCCTAATAAAAAATAAGGTCCGGCAGTCGCTCACTCATCAGGCAGGGTTAAACCCTTTGTAAGTCCAGGGGTGTGGGGAGGTTGGCCTAAAAAACCGTGAAACCGTTTGTTGTAATCCTCCGACTGTCAGGGAAAAGCGGATTGAAAAGCGCGACAAAAAAAATATAAAGTAAAAAAATTTTCTGTCTATTTTCTAGGCTAAAATGAAAGGACACAGTCTTAGTAAATAGCCTATTGGGGTAAACAGAGAACAAAAATATAAAAAAGGAGGTAGCATTTTGTTATGGGGTGGCTACCACAGTGAGAGGCGATGGTTGGGGCCTCTCACCCCAGAGGTTAGGCCTCCAGGGGAAGCTCTGGGTAACCAAAAAGAACGCGCCGACGCTCCTACGGCCTAGCCTAAAGGCTTACCGTGGTGTGGAAACGCGAGCGTTCAAAATTATAGTTTAAAAAATAACATACCTTTATAACGTGTAAATTACCCAGTCGGTGGAGAACTCGTACTCACACGCGAGGCACTTGTAGTCAAGCTTCCACGAGTAGATTAAAGTAGCGCACGATATAATATTATTACAATAGTGGTACGTTAGTCTAAAATGTGGGGTAACTTCGACACAGTGCCCGTCGCTACAAAACCCGAATCTGAAAAAGGGCTCAAAACTACCACAAAACACCGTGGACTCTGTACACGGCGAATCCATGGTGCAGACTGAGACGACGCTAAACAAACACTGTGGGCGGCCGAGCCAAGCGTGACTCGGCGATGCGGTCCGGTGACTAACTCAAGGGGCGCGCCCTAACCGTCATACCGCCCGCATAACGACCGGCTAAGTGCTTTTCTACAGGACATTTTAACGGACAAACCTACAGTTAAAATATATTGTACTCACAATAGCTTTAAGACCATCTCTGTCCACTCCTCTTCCGGCATAGTTGCTATGAGGTTGAGGCAGGTGCATTCGGGAAACACAGGGTTGATGCGTTTCCGCTCCATACACGAGATGCATCTCTGCAGAGGGGGTCGGGGTTCTTTGGAGCTGTAGCCCAAGGACTCCAGCTTCTCATACCTCGTTTCAAACGAGTCCTGTAACATAAAAGCAAGAATAAAACAACAATAATAACTAATAAAGGATTTGATTACCTTTCATTACTTTAAACTTACCAAGTAGCACTCTGGACAAGTCTCATATAGGTCATATCTAAGAAATTTACGGATAAAATATTGTCTAAGTGTCCAGCATCTATCGTAATGCTCTAATTCTATTAATGATTTGATAAGATACGGAGCGTTTAAATTTTCAATTTGGAAAAGTCTAGGGAGGTCTAAACAGATTTGCTGACAGCAAAGTTTGGTTAAGCTCGGAGGCGACATCACGGCTAACTGAGAGAGGAGCACAGTGTGGGGGGCGTGGCTAACGGGACTCACGGAATCTGCGGGCTGTGATTGGTCGGCTGTTTACACCGGTGTTGGAAGGGATATCGCGTATAAATACGGGTCTCTGGCCCGGTGTTATGGTACTATGCCCTCTGCAGTGATTGTTTTAGCTATCATGTTGTTCCAAGTTTTAGCTCTCGTTTGCCTTCGCTTGGTGATTGGTTTCGACCAAGATGAAAACATCCCGCCCAATAATCAGGTAATCAAAGTCTCAAACAATTACACTATAGATTTACCCACTATAAATTTAGTAGTTTACTTAGTTAATAAATTTTATTCAGGATCTGTCATCGACGACTCCTCAAGATGGTGACCAAACACCCCAACCTCTTAGTCAGGACATGTTTTTTGCTGATGATCTTGACGTGCTGTCTATACGTGCAGTAAGTAATTTGTTTTCTCTTTTTTTTTTTAACTTTATGGTAGGGTTAGTATTAATAGAATGTGTATACTTAGACAGTTTATTTTTTTTTGTTTTCAGAGCGGTTCGGGACTGAGCAGTTTATCCCAGCGCCTGTCACAACAGGTAAAAAAACGTACTTACAAATATTTTTTTAAATACAAGAGTTTAGGTTTTACATTGAAATGAGGTTAATTATAATTTTTTATTTTTTCAGAGTGGGTCTTCTACGGTTAGCGGTTTACAATCCATATCTCAGGTGGGTTAATTTATTTAGTTTTTTTTATATTCGTTATGATTATATTAGCCTTTATAACAGCGTTTGTTTATACATGTTTTTATGTGTTTAGGAAGAATATAACGGAAGGATAACACAAATGTTAAGATTGTCTGGGGTATATATCGAGACCTCGCGGACCTTCCTTGATGACGGCAGTTTGTTGACCAGAAATAGGTTTACGGTTAGTATGGGTTTTATTCCGTGTTTTTTTCAACGTTTATAGTTTTTTATTTATTTAATAATATTATTTGGTTTGTGTTTTTTTTGTTACAGGACGATATTGCCGGTCTAAGCCCTGAGGCCCGGGAGGCGATCTCTCAAGGTTTAGAAAATGTAAGTCTAAATTTGATTTTATTTATCTGTTGCAGTATGATCTTGGTGTAAGTCCTGAGCTTATAGAGACTAGCATGCGAGAGTTAGGAACTGTAAGTTTTATATTTTTTTATTTAGCTTATTTAGCAATACTTGCACGTAGAGGTTAGGGGTTGTTTGTGGTTTTCTCTAACTCTAATGTTTTTTTTCAGTGGCAGAGGCCAGCATCTCCTGTCAGGCGGACGATGCCTAATATTATTAGACGAGGCACCTCGGTAAGGACATATCATTGCTATGTGATTTTTAGCGTTAATAATGTAGTAAACAATAAAATAATAAGATAAATTACAATATACTGTTTTTTCAGGTAAGGGACCGGTCTCCACGCCCCCAGCCCGATACCCCAATTACGACGTATGCGGTTCATCAGGCTAACACTGAGGTGATTAATTATTATTATATAGGTACTTGTTTTTTTTTCCACTTGCTTATTTTTAGAATTGTATAATTGATTTTATATTTTCTTTTTCAGCTCGTCGGTAGTGATGGCGAGTCCCAGTATTTTATCAGCGAGGATGGATACCTGCTCTCTATACGTGCAGTAAGTATTTTGGTGTATGGGGGAGTATATAGTTTTAAGTACGGGTATTTTATTACACTAATTGTATTTTGTTTTCAGAACAACCCCAGAAGCGTCAGATTTCCGCCACGGTACCGCCAGGTGACAGAGTCAACTTTTACTCAGCGGAGACTCGAGCTATGGGCGGAAATTAGGAACACCTACGAGACGGGGTTGTACTCGTTTGGAGAGAGGGCCGTTATCGCTGGGGACGGCTGGTGCCTCACACGCTTAATGGTATGTTTTGGTATGGTATGAGTATGGTATGGTGTTGATATTGTATTGTATTGTATGGGTATCTGATACCTTTGTTTTTTTTTTATTTACAGAGGGGTGGTGAACCGGTAAGGCGTCCTCACCTGGCCGAACCCCCTCTACGGATAACATCTGGTGGGCCGGTTTCTATCCACTCAGAGGAAACGAGCGCGAGGACGCTGATAAGCCATCTACACTATACGGTTAGTATCGTCGTATTGTTTAAAGTATTTTTTTTTAGTCATAGGTTTTAATGATGGTGTTAACGGTCTCTGTTTTTTTTCAGGGGCAGAACGTAACAGGTGCAAGGATGGAGGAAGAGGATGTGCGTCGGCGGGACAGGGCTCGACCAAACAGCCCTACACCCTCAAGGGTACTCCCCTCCTGGTCTAGCAGACCTTCACTACATAGTCTTGTAAGTAATAAGGTTTAACAGTTGCGTATGTTTGATATACATTTTAGGTTTTAGTTATAATAATAATATAAACATTATTTACAGGGGCAGAACGTAACTGGGATTAGGACGGTGCCTGCAATTCCGTTTGCTGATCGGGACGAGGTTGGTGCAAGGGTGGAGGGGGATGTATTCGCCTTTCCCTCGGGCTCGAGAGCTCCCAGACTTTCGGTAATTTTTATTTTGTTATACTGTTGTATTTTTTTTTTTTTTTACTGTGTGTGTGTGTACCTTGTGATAATTGATCGTTTTGTTTTTTAAAGTCAATACCGGAAGTCCACATTGCTGCCTTGGAGGAGAGGGTGAACAGGCCGAGCACCGGTGCAAGGGAGGTAGCGGGACCGTCAAGACGGGTTGAACCTATTGTAAGTATCTTTATCGGGGGTTAGGGTTTGTTTTTTTTTTTGTTTTGTTTTGTAAACTTGTATTATATTTAATTTGTAATGTTTCAGAATTTAAGGTGTGAGGAACGAATGCCCGCGGTCGACCCCCCTGCCGATTGCGCCGTCTGTCGCTTTGAGGAAGGCCTGTTACGGCTGAGGATGCGGCTTTTTGAAATGGTAAGGTTCCAAGTCATTCGTTTGTAAGATATAGGACAATAATTAACTTTAAAATAGATTCTTACCTGATGTGGTTTTCAGGAGCGTGGGACAAGATAATAATTAAATTTACGAATAGATTCTTACCTGATGTGGTTTTCAGGAGCGTGGGACAAACACCACCGAGGATGTTCCGGGCATCGTCAACCGGATCGCGGCCGTCCGGACAGAGCTGGCTGAAGCGCTGACGTTGTCACGGAACGCCTTGGAGGACACGGAGATCGACCAAATCCGGGAGATCGCTCCGGCTGTGTGGGAGGAGCTCCGTGCCACCATGGAGAGGATCCTCACCTATAATGACAGGAGGATGGATAATCTTATTATCCGTGGCACGCCTCCTCCTACAGAACAGCCGAGGTACATTGTGTGCCAAATATGTATAAGTGCCCTCCCAACTATAGCCCTCCACCCCTGTGGGCATGCATTGTGCCCGGCTTGTAGCCGCCGGGTCACCTGCTGCCCCTTTTGCAGGACTGTTGTTAACAGCCGCACGAGGTTGTTTTTTAATTATTAGTTTTTTTTTAATGTTGTATTTTTTTAAATTATTGTAAATTTGTAAATTATTGTTTCACTGTATAATATTGTATTAAAGTAAGTCTTGAATTGTTTTTTCTAAGTGCCAAGGCAGTTTAAAGTCCCCAATTTTTTCACTGTATAATATTGTATTAAAGTAAGTCTTGAATTGTTTTTTCTAAGTGCCAAGGCAGTTTAAAGTCCCCAATTTTTTCACTGTATAATATTGTATTATGGTAAATTAAAATTATTTTTTCTAAGTCCTAAGGCAGTTTAAAGTCCTACCTTGTTTCACTGTATAATATTGTATTAAGGTAAATTAAAATTATTTTTTCTAAGTCCCACATTGTTTCCCTGTATAATATTGTATTATGGTAAATTAAGATTATTTTTTTCTAAGTCCTAAGGCAGTTTAAAGTCCTACCTTGTTTCACTGTATAATATTGTATTAAAGTAAGTCTTGAATTGTTCAAAAACGTAAAGTACATTTTTATAAATTATTTGTAAAGAAAAACTATTTAAGCTATAGACATTTTTTGAAGTCTACACAATATTGTATTAAAGTAAGTCTTGAATTGTTCAAAAACGTAAAGTACATTTTTATAAATTATTTGTAAAGAAAAACTATTTAAGCTATAGACATTTTTTGAAGTCTACACAATATTGTATTAAAGTAAGTCTTGAATTGTTCAAAAACGTAAAGTACATTTTTATAAATTATTTGTAAAGAAAAACTATTTAAGCTATAGACATTTTTTGAAGTCTACACAATTTGCAATTTAATACATTTTACTAAGTTTTAATAACAGTTCAGCTTGAGTGTTTAATTCTGTATTACAACTAAGGAATAAATAAATAAATGTTCTTTTTTAAAATGATTTTTTACTTACTTACCTGGTGTGTGTGATGTGTTGTGGTCCAATGCCTGGTACGGACTAAAGTTGCTGGTTGAAATCGACTGAGTAGAGTCACACAGTTGCGTAAGGAACGCTCAACTATGATAGTAACCATACGATAGTCACTCGGCTGTTCCATAACCAGATGTCACTGATTGATCACTAGTATTAATGCCACGAGTCGACGCGAGGGCACTGAGGCTTCGTTGTCCCGATTTGATCTGTGTCAGGCGATAAGCTTGATCGCTCAACCGCGACCCGGCGATGCGGGCTGCTCTCTCTTACATTATATTACTGCAGGTATTTTGTGTCTTACGTTACAAGCGTGACATAACTACCTTGTTATATATATATAACCTTATTATACATCATTATATATATATAACTACCTTATTATACATCTTTATATATATAACTACAGTTGGTACCACTGGTATGTAGGTCATGTTTTTTGTTTTGCAATTCATTTAGGTTGGCTACACGTTTCTGCATAAGAAACCCATGTTAAGACTCAAAGACTGGGTGTACTACTAATGATAGTTTATATATATGTTACAATGTTATATGATTTAAACTGCAGTAGTTATCTAAATATAAAACAAAAGAGTTAAAATTGATAATCACTTATATTGTCAATCTCAGTTTTAATTAAAATTTAAATTCATGACATTATGTTGAAACACTTATGATTTTATAACAATTTGGGTGTTGAATGTATTGAATGGGAGTCCCATTATTTTGTATGCACCAAATATATTGACGAAGAGATTATCAGCTCTCTTATTTTTCAAAAAGGTCATTTGCATGTGATCATCGTTCGGCTGTAATTTAACAGAACCGCGGTCTTTATATTTACTCTTGATAAATAAATATGTTATGAACGTATACTACATACTATACATAGTTATGAACTTTAAACACCACATTATGGGAGGAGCGGAACATTCATTACGGGCATTAATGATAAAATCCATTTCGTCCGGATTAAGCGTGCTAAGCCGACGGTATTTCCATTATTGCTATATATCATGTAGGTTTATCACGTCAGTTTAGGACGTTTAGGATTTGTTGTTTCAAAATTCAATTTAATTTGTTTGACTTTCTTTTGCACATCAGCTGATTATATTATATGGAGTGTTTAGCTTGAGGTAGCCATGTTTTATAACTGTTAAATGCCCAATTACTTTATTTCTTAATGATATATGAGGCAGGAAGAATCTATTGTACTAACTACATATTTATTTGACAATAACTAATCTACAGTACATCGTAGACAGTAACTGCATTATAAGTCAAAGCGATGTTTCACCCTTATCCAGTTAAGTCTCAACGCACTCAACCAAACAAAAGCCGACGAATGGAAACTATGAAGAGCTCAGAGGAAGTGAATAGATCGTTTGATGCAATAATATGCATTAGATACGTTTTCATATAATGGGTTCACTCTAAAGTGCGAGTTTTAGAATTTATCAAAGTGAAAATATATGTTAATACAATTGAAATATAAAGTGAGAATCCTTAAATAAAGTGGATGGATTCTCACTTACCTAATAATATGTTCAGAATCCATAAATAAAGAATAATATGTACTATAATAGACTATCTTTGAACCTCTTCAAAATATTGATAACTTTCCCTCTATATATTCGTACCAGAAACAACATACTAATTTCACCGTCGGGTCGTGGGCCTTTACTCACCAGGCTTATTGCAACTGTTAATTAATCAATATTTTAAGGATGCAACACAACTCCAACACTTATCATGAGTTTTCCAAGATAACACTTTCTAAAATTACAATAAAAGGGGACTAATAATTACCTCTTACGAGAGGAGATCGGTGTATTAGAAGAGCCAAGAAATCACGATAACACACCTGGAATACTGCGTTTTAAAGGTGGGAACTCTGTATGATCTTACTATTACTACATTATCTTGCCCATCATTGAGTCAATATTTGAACATCCTGGTGTATACGATTGCATTGTAAGAACAATGCAAGACAACTGTTTCACTCATAGAATTTATCACCTAGATTGATTTTTACTTTCTTCCCCTTATACATAGTATTTGGAGAAAGTATTGTTTTCGTCAAAATTTTCGAATTTGAGTTTTTAGTGGAAATATTCGTTTTGGTGATCCCTGAACCCAAAAAAGTGGGTTTTACGTGATGCGTGTGTGTGTGTGTGTGTGTGTGTGTGTGTGTGTGTGTGTGTGTGTGTGTGTGTGTGTGTGTGTGTGTGTGTGTGTGTGTGTGTGTGTGTGTGTGTGTGTGTGTGTGTGTGTGTGTGTGTGTGTGTGTGTGTGTGTGTGTGTGTGTGGATGTGTGCAGAGCTAGAGCCCTAACCAATGGGCCGATTTTTATAAAATTTGGTATGTAGGTACTTATCTACGATATCTCTAGGCCTTTTTTCATTTTTTGATTTTTGATTTTTAAGGGTAATTACCCCCCAAAAACCGCCAAAAACATGAAAAATCAAAATTTTTCAAAAACGGCTCTAACGATTTTGATTAAACTTTAGTCGTTTGTAGAACTTTAGTTTTCAAACAAAATGACACCACCCGAATTTCTATAAAAATTCGGGTTCAGAACTTACAGGACTTAAAACATCAAACATTCAGTTTTTTTTTTGATTTTTCATAAAAAAACATAAATATAAAAAATATTACTATTCACCATTAAAAACAACTCAAAAAACTAAATAATTTAGTATTTTGAACTATTGCTGGTAGTGGAGAAAATTGAAATTTTCATTTTGCGGTAAACGCAGTACGTTGTCCAATGTTATTCTCATGGGGAGTACAAAAATTACTATTTCTCTCTTATTTACTGATCAATTTAGTTCAAACTTGATTTGCTTGTCAAGTTAGCATTGACAAACAGAGGAAATTCGAAATATGTTGCCCCTTAACAACCCTAGGGGTGGGTAATAGGGGGCATTTCCCCTCTTAAAACCATGTGTGTAGCAATGGATTCTGTAGTGCCTCCAAAACAGGGAATTGGGTGGATGTTTTTGAAAACAACTTGTTAACAAGATTTTCTGTACATTCGACCGTGCTTTGTATTCTATATTTAGTAAATAAAAAGTAATTTAATCATTATATTCGGGCTAAAATGGAGAAGGTATGTTTCAGTTTCCTGTTACCGTTTATTTATTCTTTAAAATAGTAGAATTTCTAAATAAGCGAAGTAGCCTTCATATAATGTACACCTCCAACTTTCATCCGTATACTGCAGCTCCGAGTTCGTAAGGTATTTCACAAAGATTATCACGTGGACAAAAAATACAATTTACAAAAAAGCTTTTATTAAACAGTATTTACACAACTGATGGTATTCATATTTGAATTTAGCAATAACAGGAATGTTGATGAGCTTAAACATGAGTGGTAACAGCCGTCCATGTTTTCATGGTTTGTCAACATGTGGTGCTTGATTGTTGCCAGTAGTTCTGATTACATCGGACTGTTACCACTCTGCTTGTCCAAACCTTGTAAACCTTGTGTAGCGTGCAATCGCATCTGACAGGAACCTTCTTTGACTGAAAAACCTTCTTTCACTTTGTGTGAAAGTTTTCTGAGACAAAAAAATGTTGGAACATTTTAGTTAAATTTTAGTGTATGATGGCTGATAGAAACGGTTATTTAGACAAAAGTTAATTCTGAAAGAACCAAGTATTTTATTACGAGCTAACGAGCGTTTTGTTATTATCTTGTCTAAATGTAAAAAGATAGGCCTAACCTTAACCTTTGAATAAATAGATTTTCCTAAATAGTAACCTTAGAACAACATGGCCATAATTGCAGTTATTTATGATCCATTTTTTTTGTTAATGTGACTTTTTCGATCTGTTAACAACTCACAAAATACTAAAATCAAGAAGCCACAATACTTTTAACTAAACAAATATATTTTTGTACAAATAATCTTTAGTAATGCATCTAAGGAGTTAAAAACCTCCATACATCATATTCAACTTCCATTTTCCATTCTTTTTTATAATGCTAAAATAAAATAAAACCTTATTGGATTTTAAACCACTAATATTGCAAAAAAATCAATATAAATTATCAACCTATATCAATTTTATTGCTGTTATAGGCAAAATATAAATGCAGCCTGCATATTTACCAAAATGTTATTATATTTTGTCTATTGACATATAATCTAAAGACATTTTAGCAAAAACACCTAATTAGCTAACTGGAATAAAGAAAAAGATTATTTCATCCTAATAGTAGGGTAGGTTCTTAGTCCTTAGTTTTATTATCCTTGTTATCCCCATTTTTAACCAAAGTTTCCTCTAATGTAATTTAATATAGCCTGATACCCTGTGCCGATAGTCTATTAAAACGAATGGAATTATTCCACAAGTGTTACAATAAGTGTTCGAATAAAACGAAATGTATTTAATTGCAGTTTTTACTTAAATCTGTAACAAAATGTATGTAACTGAATTATAACGATTGACTTAACTTTTTATTTAGCCTTTTTCTATAAATAATGAGTGTATAAATAAAGTCTGCTACTATCGTTTTATGGAATTGTATTATTTGTATCTTCTATCGAGGTTTTGTGTATTAATAATGTCCATATACGGAATCATAGTAGAAGTTGTCATTGTTTAGCAAAAACTATTAACTCAGCCAAACACAAAAATATGAAAACCGCATAAATTGGCTTACAATACCCACTGGTTCTGTGACAGCTGTGACAGCTCTGTGTTGGATTATGCTAGTCATCCTTATCTTTGGACAAATTCATTGACATTAAAATTACCCAATCAGTCAAAGTGAGTTTGCAGCTTCAGCACTGTTATGCAGCTTCTATGGCTTGACTAAAGACACATGGAGAGGCAAACTGTTTCTTGATTGTGAATTTAACAAAGGAAATGCATCTATTTCTTGTTCCATCAATGATACAATACAATAGATTTAACTACTAAGAACCAAAGACATAATTTCACAGTAGATAATATATAATACGTATACCTTAGTTATAAATATGACCTTGAATTCGCTATTTCTTTGTCTAATGGTTTTATATACTACCCAGTCAGCACACTTAGTATAATATACGTATATGTTAGGTCAATACGGCAATTTTAGGTCACGTCAATCTTGAGGCGTATTGTATACATATATTCGACGGATGAAGATTGACGTTCATAAAATAAATGTATTGTATTAAAAACTTTAAAATAGGATACAATGGTATTTTTGTTTGTCTGTAGAATGCATTTTAATCCTTTTACAGCTTTTATTATAATTTCATTTTAAGTATAGATTACGTCAATGTTAAGGATATGGTATTTTACAATTTACGTATATTATATGTATTTATTTATATTCGCGGTTTACAAATTATTGACTTTCGACAATCTTTAAAATGTAGACGTAGACAGAGTTGAGAAACGATCAATTATTCAGCAGAAAGACCAAACTTTCCGGAAAAGTTTTTCATAGAATTCGGCACATGACCCTTCTCTGGCCAGGCCCGACGCAGGGACAAAAGGACCGGTCTGCTCATCACAAATAATTTGCAAGCCCAGAGCCGGGGTAGGAGTAGAGGCGGCCATTTTACCGTCCTGACAGTCGGCCATTTTCACTTTCTCATTTTTAGCCGTCTTTCTCCCAAAGTAGTTCGTGCAAACTTTTAATTCTGTTCCGCTTTACAGTTAGTTGTCTGTAATTTGTTTGTTGTACATCGCAGTTTAATCATAAATGATAGTCTATATATTTAATTTATTCAATATTAGTTTAGTTGTTGTGCGTACATAGTTAGTTTAGTTATTTGTTGCTTAGTTTGGCCGTTAAGAACTCAAGTTGATTATATAAACTACTCTTCTGACATCATTCAAGGTAAGTGTGGATTACAATTATATAAGAGTATAACTATATAATGTATCCTACCTAATGTTACTAACATTACTGTATATATAACATTAATAATGTCCTCCTATATATAAAATAAACATATCCTAACTGAAAGTCTTTAATTTTCACTCTTCACTGTTTCCCCAATAGTAAGTTAGAGTAGGCCTAGGCTAAAGGTGCAATCAGAGATGAAAACTATGCTGTAGAGTTTTAAATTATTGGCAGATTCAGAGCTATGCAATAATAAAAGGTACGGTAGGTAGGCCATAATATTCAAAGTAATTTTGACTGCAAGATTCATAACCTGTATGAAATAAATATCAAAATTTGTTCTGTAAAATATTTGATTAGAACAATTATATAGTTGTTAAATTTGTGGCGAGCAGTAAAACAAAGTTAGAAATATGAAATTAATACTAAGTATAATTATTTAGCAGACCACTTATCTGCATATGCATGCCCCCGAAGAAGCATTTCTTAATTTTATTAACACGTTGAGTGTGGCGTGTCTCCGATCGGAGATTCAAGCACCCTCTCCTGGGTGCTTATGTCTCCGATCATCAGAGATATTTGTGATGGCCAAGGTTATGCGATTATTTTTCATCTAGCTTTGATCGAGAAGGAAATGCGTATTCTGCCTGAGGGTGTACATTAGTTTTCCCGTCAATTTGTCTCCTGCGCTGGGTTCCCTGGGTGTTTCCAAATCAGTCTAGTCAATATGTTAGTAAAACGACTGACTAACTTGTAATTTTAGCATAGGGGAGAGCTTTTACTATGCCACAATGAACGTGTTAATGCTATAAAATAAAGGCCTACCGGTAGGCATAGGTACCGAATAATGTTTTGAAATACCGGTATCACGTTTGTTTTTATTTACTTTATGATCATCAAGTACGTTAACAAGTAAGCTTCACCACTGCAGCGTATTGTATAGGCCCAAACCATTGTCAAAGGAATTCTCTGTGGTATAACTTAACATAAAAGTAACTTAGAAGGTTAAGTTTAGAAAAGTTAATAATCAATATTTTAACCAATTTGGAATCTAAAAATTTTGGGTTATTTATATCGTACCACTTCTGAATGTCTAGGCCTACCCTAGCTATGAGCTGCAGCAATGTCAAATCCCAGAAAAGTTAAGATTCTATTCCTAATTATATTCTATACCTTGTAGTCCTGATGGAAAGCAGAACAAAATTATGTCCTCTCAACACAATAAAACTAATATAAGTTTATTATATTAAAAATCATTTATACAACCAAATTTAAATAATATCAAAATCTTTATACAAGCGTTTTTATCTCAATTAAGGCAATTCACATTGGCAAAAAAGTTAATTTTGAAATAAGTTAAATTCGGCTACCTGTTTATGGTGGACTAAAATCTTAAGGCCCATATGTCATAATACTAAGGGATTTTGTAATGCCAATTTGTCTGTGTGTAGCCCAGATATACCTTTTAAGTTATATAATTGAGCGAAGCGAGTGTAGCTCTCTTTCCCTCACTTTGTCACTTCTTTGTAACGGCATCACAGTGTAATGGCTTTACCGATTGATATAAAATTTGGCCAGTAGCTAGGTGATATCGAGGAGAAGGTTTTTATTTAGAGAGATTTGCAAAATTCCTCCTAGATTACGCCCCAATGGGTCTTAAAGTTCACATGTAATTGTAATAGAAGAAATATTTTATTGGGTTTATGTCACATGTTTTTAACTGACTTCATTTAAATTAAATAAACAGCTGTTAAAAACTGTCACTGTTTTGTTTACATTATTACAAAGTTTGCTGATAATTTTTTAGAAATACTGCTATTTTTCCCGAGTCCCTATGATCAAGACCTTTAATTTGAGACGTCTCCCATCATCCTGCGATTTGCCAAACTCCCACAATTTTGACTTAAAAATGTTGCTAACAGAATTATATATAAAGATATCAGAATACCGTTTAAGTTGATAAACAAACATATGGTTTTTTTTAATACTTTAATTTAACAAATATATTTCAAATTCTGTAAGGGTGTATTTACATTATGCATTATTTACTTATGTGAACATCTCGCTTCGCTCAACTAGTGCTCAACATGACATCATTCCTAAAAAATTATAAATTAAACCACCCAATGAATATATTTGATAATATAAACCAACTGAAATACTGTAGCCTAGTTCAATAAAGCTGGAATCCCATTGAAAATAGCTGGTCTTAAAATTATAAGGGCGCTGAACATGTTTTACTAGTTTATGAAATATTTCTTAATCTGGAAAATGTATGGTTGTTTTAGGTACTTGGTTCTCCAACACTGAAACTCCCTCTTCATCCAAAAACTGCACTCATGGAGGAGCATGCCTTAAAATGCAAGGTAAAGTGATTTATCTTCTATTAATTTACTCAATACATCTTTTAGAAAACATTTGCCCTCAAGTATAGTGTTATCCTTGATCTTATTTTTACCGTAACCTTGGAACTGTGCATATATGGTTGTTACCAGGGGAATTACATGGAATTATAGTTTTTTGCCCTGTTTTTTTAGCGAATTTACCCTATAGGGAAGAAGCTATTACCGTAGGTGGCATGGTAAGACTTAACCCCGAGACCATGATAACTTTTTGTTTTGAGGTCCCCAGATGCCAAAAACACTATTCGTTCAAATTTATGTGTGTGTATGTGTGTGTGTGTGTGTGTGTGTGTGTGTGTGTGTGTGTGTGTGTGTGTGTGCGCGCGCGTGTGCACGTTACCGCGATAACTTTTGAAAGAAACGCCCGATTTTGATAAAATTTGGCACAAATTTTAATGTGGAGAATAGCATTTATGACTAAGTTCGAAAACCAGATCGATCGGACTATGAAAAGGGGGTTTTATGGGTGTTTACAATTTTCAAAAAATCAGTTTTTTGCAAATTTTACCCCAAAATGTTAAAAACCCTCAATTTTGGTTATAGCCAATTTATAGAGCTTAAAAAACAAAAATTTAGTATTTTGAATCATTAACCTAGGTTAAGTGGTTGCAGATAAAATCCAAAAATACGTGTCCCATGTTAATCTTAAGGGAAAAAGGTTTTTAGATTTTTCTCAGATAATTTTATTAAAAACTTCATATTTCTTTTTATCAATATGTTTAGCTCAACAAAACAAACATTAACCGTTGCAGAGATATTCAAAGTGCTAAACACAGTACGTTGTCCAATGTTATCCTTATGGAGAATAAATAAAATTTGATATCTCGATTATTTATCAATGTATATTGATGAAACTTAGTGTGTGGCTTCAAATAGTTATAGTATATTGATATTAGCACAAAAAAACAAGTTTTTTGTTGACAGTCCCCATAGCAGCAAACCTGCATACTCGGCCCCCATGTTATTCATATGGGGATTAAGTCAAGTTGCATATTTCCCTTAATTATGAACCTAAATTAATAGAACTTGGTATGTAACTTCACCTGGTTCAGTTATATTGATAATTGAAAAAGAAAAAACACATTACTTATCTTCCTTGTTGCAGCAAACCTGCGTCCTCAACCTAATGTTATTCTTATAGAGAATAAATAAAATGTTATATATCACTTGTTTATGAATGTATTGTTGTGAAACTTGGTAATTGGCTTTATGTAGTACTGAGACATGTATATTTGCATTAAAAATTTGCTAAGTATGCAGGTTTGCTGCGACGGGGGTATTTTGTTATACCTATCACTATAAGTATAGGAACTGGTTTTCATCATTATGATTTTAATTTTGCGAAGATAAAATATCCTTCCATATATATACAGGAAACAATTTAAGAAATATTAAAAGGTTTGATGAAAACAAATATTTTGGCAAATTAATTTGGCTTTGTTGGTTTTTGTGACAGTTATAACACATCATCTGTTATGCAAATTCTAAAAATTAACGATCTTTTAATCAAATAAATTATGCAACCACAAGAAATAATCTTTATTGTTATTATTAATTACCCAAGAACTATTGTCCTATTTTCTTGGTGACATTTTTTTGTTAACACTTCAAAATTCATATTTTTAACCATGTTGGGGATTAGAAAACCAAACTACTAAGTCAGATGATTGTTGGGCAAGCGCACAGCGACAGATATGGTATGTGCAGTTCTCACCCAGCTGTGGTTTGGCATGGTGACGAGTGTGACTTGCTTATCCTACACGTGATATTCTACATTTTCCTGACATTTGTCATTTTATTTTATTTTCCTTACGACAGTTGTTACTTTTACATAAGGAGTGTTGTTGCATATAATTATCAAACTAAGTTTCACCATAATTGAATCTGCACAACTTGATAATGTCAGTCAGAGAAATTTATAAAATTATGTTATTATATATAAAATTCCTTTAAGGAAATTCAGCAAGTCACTTGTATGTTCCAGATTGATGTTGACACTGCACTGCAACTTTTATATGTTTCAAGGGGATTTTTAAGGTTTCCCCATAAATTTGCTCTTTCTAATGGTTATACGAAATGTGTTCCAGAGCAACAACAAAGGATGGAGAGAACATTGCAGCTGATGAGGATGGAGATGAGAGAGGTGCTGGACATGGTGAAACAGATGGCAAGGGCCCCTCAATTAAGGGTCAGTTGAAAATGACTCGAAGACACAGTTCACCAGTCAGTTCCCAATTACATCTTTGGAGGATTTTCTCCAGCTGGAGGATTAATTAAAAGATAAAGAGACTTCTAAATTGATGGTAAGTTTTTCCCTGATTAATCCACAAGCATAAGTGCTTCTAGCCAGGTGGGTGATATGTTGTGGCAAAACCCATAACTAAGCCCAAAGACATATTCCGCCAGTTAAAAAAAACCATAATCTGTTATCACAATTTGACAATATATTTTGAAATGATTAATCTGACAATATATTTTGAAATGATTAATTTGACAATATATTTTGAAATAAAGAATATTTTGATTTGATTCGATTTGAAATGATTTTCGTTTTAAACTTAATGTCCGAACTTAAGTAACTATATTTCTTTATTCATAAATATATCAGTGGTGTATTGATATCTTGCCTTTTTATTAGTGAATTTCCTTTGGAAAGTGAACTATTAGCATGACCCGCACGGTGAAACTTAAGCCCGGGACCACCATAGAAGTTCCTAACGTGACCCCCTGAACACGTTTTGGGGGGTCGTTCGAAATTTTATATATATGATGATTAACAGGATGTTAGATTTGCCCTTGACAACAGAGAATTATGAAAAATAACTGAAAACAATTAAATATCTAGCAACAAAAAATGGATATAGTCAAGAACTCATAGATAAAATGGTCAAAAACATAAAAAGAGATAGAAGAGAACCTAATAGAAACCTAATAGAAGTGAACAAAGAAATGAAGAAGATTTATTAGTATGCCTTTTAATACAACCCTAAACAAGGCAATAAGAAAAACATTTATAAACTCAAAGTACCAGATTGGTTACAAAACAAATAATAATGCCTTTGATCTAATAAATAAAATGACAACTAAGAATAACAACCAAACTGACATATATGACAAATCTGGCATATATAGAATTAATTGCTCAGATTGTGAAAAGTTTAATATTGGCCAAACAGGACGTACTTTTAAATCTAGATTCAAGGAACATATACAAGCTTTAAAAAGCAATAACCGTACATCCATGAAGTCCAACTTTGCTGAACATTTACTATGTACAGGTCATAATTACAAAAACATGACTGAAAATATGCAAGTTTTAGAGATAATGGATAATGGTCACTTAATGGACTCAAAAGAAGAATACCTTATATATATGGGCAACAAAAAAGAACCAAACAATATATTAAATACTCATATTGGCACAAACAATGCCATATATGAAAAGTTAATTAAATTGGATTTGTAAAAAAAGAAAAAACCAAAAACCTTTCCTCAAATTTAAAAAAACATATGATATCTTAGAAATAATTTAGCAT
Source organism: Allygus modestus (assembly GCA_963675035.1). Taxonomy (NCBI): domain Eukaryota; kingdom Metazoa; phylum Arthropoda; class Insecta; order Hemiptera; family Cicadellidae; genus Allygus; species Allygus modestus. Next base: position 228,246,605 of record OY776111.1, read on the forward strand.
GTTTTTATTTGATCAGCTTTACAAAAAATAATAAATTATGTTAGGTTAAGTCTAGCTTGAAAATGGCCTTAAAAGTGCCGAAACATGTAGCTTCATTAAAAGATTTTAAAAAGGGTGCTCAGTTGAATTTTTATTTTTTAATATTTATATAGACATATATATATATATATATATATATATATATATATGTGTGTATGCACTCTAGCGGTCGCATTTTTTGTCCGATTTACTTCAAATTTGGTAGGGACGTTCCTTTCTATAATCTGTTGGACAAGTTCGTTGGGCAAAACAATCGGAAAACTCTAAACCCATTTTTTGGGGATTAATCTTTCAAATTTCGAGTTTTTGGGCTTAAAAAGGGTCAGCAAAGCCCCTGATGTAAAATTAATGCATGTAAAAAGATGGGAATTAGAGAGGCAAAACTTTTAAGCCCTCTCTCGTCATTCTAGCATAAATATTTACCGAGTTATTAAAGAAAATGTGTATCGGCTGAACACAGTACGTTGTCTTATGGGGGTTTTACACTAGAAAAGCCTGTTATTCCTTTGTTAAAGTACTTTTATTATCCCCAGCAACCTCACGCCTACTTTCAAGCCTGTCTGGACCTTCTCCTAACCTTATAATGCGCAAAATTGTATTCCCAGCTTTGCAAGTAAATGAAACCAGGAGTATCAGAACAGCAAAAAAATCAATGTTTTCAGATTTCAATAAAAATTGGACGAATGTATGTTTTTACACTGATTTTGAGTTTTAAAAGTTTTTATATGGAAATTCACTTCCCTCACGTCAGCGTGCTGCGTGTGAACTCGTTTAATTTTGGGATGTTTGTTAAATGCTAAGGTACAAGATTCTAAGATAGCTGAAAATAACTAAAGTCCGATTTACTTCAAATTTGGTAGGGACGTTCCTTTCTGTAATCAGTTGGTCAAGTTCGTTGGGCAAAACAATCGGAAAACTCTAAACCCCTTTCTTGGGGATTAATCTTTCAAATTTCGAGTTTTTGGGCTTAAAAAGGGTCAGAAAAGCCCCGTGTGTAAATTTAATGAATTTAAAAAGATGGGAATTGGTGAGGTGAAAGTTCTAAGCCTTTTCTCGTCATTCTAGCTTACATATTTACCGAGTTATTAAAGAAAATGTGGTTCGACTAAACACAGTACGTTGTCTTATGGGGGTTTTACACTAGAAAAGCCTGTTATTCCTTTGTTGAGTACTTTTATCATCCCCAGCATCCTCACACCTACTTTCAAGCCTGTCTGGATCTTCGCCTAACATTATAATGCACAAAATTGTATTCCCAGCTTTGCAGGTAAATGAAACCAGGAGCATCAGAACAGCCAAAATATCACTGTTTTCAGATTTTAATAAAAATTGGAATAAATGTATGTTTTTACACTGATTCTGAGTTTTAAAAGTTTTTATGTGGAAATTCACTTCCCTCACGTCAGCGTGCTGCGTGCGAACTCGTTTTAATGTTTCGGGAAACCATATTTTTACATTATTTTAACACCATTCAAATATTTTGGTAGGATACGGTCCAAACCCTATTCTGAATAACTTCGAGCAAAATTTTCTTATAAATCATCATAAATGTCTACAGCACAATCACAAATGACAAATTTTGCTGTATATTGAACTACAAAAAATATGATCTGGTAAAGTTTGGTACCCAGCCTAACCATTACACCACCGATCCAGTTTATTTTAAAATTAACTGTAACTTATAATTTGATTTGGTAATAAAGAAGACAACTTCTCGATTCAAACCAATTTGTAAACAAATTTTTAGTCATATTTTTACATCTTACTATATAACAAAACTGCATGTGGGTTTTTTGCTCTGAATTGCATAGGACTAAATAAAATGTTGTTGGCTCCTAAGCCTATAAGAAATATTTTTAATACAGTAGAGTCCCGCAAACCCGGACTAATGTGGACTGAAGGGTGTCCGGGTTATCGGTAAAGGAGGAAAATTAAGAAAAATTACGAGTTTTGTTATATTACTAGTGGCTTGAAGGGGCCAAAGCCCCTAACTTTGCTCTAATACTCTGCCTCATCTGATTCTGTTTCCTCTTTATATGCTGAGTAAAACAAAACAGTAAGTAGGAATATGTAAGTTCGTAAACAAAGTAGACAATGTTATATAGATTTATCTATAAAGATTACAGCCGTACATCAAATATTTATTTATTGCTTACAAATACAAAAAACGTCAACTTAAATTTCAACAGTTCAAAAAACCTCACGAAAAAACCTGTGGTCGGTGTTGCGTCGTGCTCCGGTCGGTGCCGTAGCATATGAAGTGCGGGGAATTTTCACTCTGCCAGGGTTTCCAGGTTATCCAGACTTCCGGGTTATCAGCGTCCGAGTTTGCGGGACTCTACTATAGTTTCATCTGATGTGAACCTTTAATAATAAACCTACTAAACATATTCTGCCTTAGCCAAATTTATTGTATTTACAACTTAATTTAGATTTGAGATTTATGAATCTTTTTGCTTTCCAGATTGAATTCTTCATAAAGATTGGGAGAAGTTCCCTTGAAGATTCAATCCGGAGGACACTGGTGAAGCTTCTCACCAATGAAGTTGCAGTACATTTCAGTTGGGAAGGTAGAAAAGGAAAGAGAGCCTTAAACATCCTTGCAGTTGTAAAAATGTTAGAAAGTAAGTATATTTACCTATAAATTACGAGGGCCTGCCTAATGCAGTGGCAAGTGGAGAACTTCCCTGGGCCCCATGCTTAATATTCAAGTTTTTAGATAAATTATTTGGTTTAATCATTGTTCCTAGCCAATATCACATAGTTATATCATAATTTACAGCCTGAACAACATGATTTGGTCACCATTTAGCCTGTTACCGCAGTGTTATCTTGTCTTCGGATATTACACTGTTCTAATGCGATCGATGACTGATGCTTTATTAATCACGCGTCATTTACAGTCGGTGTTATTGTCCTTTACAGCAGTCCGGTGTCATAACCTTCGATAAAATAATGTCCGGTTGTCATACGCCCATTATCTATGGTCGAAACTACATTGTGTGGGCAAGAAAACTCAGATTTTCCTTTGATTTATGTTGATCTTTTTGAAACTTTGAGTCTAGTTCTATTACTAAAAAACTACCATTTTCCACTTCTTCCACACCTCTGCTTTTGATAAAGGATATTGAGGAGTTTGTTAAAAAATCAAAATGTTTATTTTTTAGCTTTGTTGTATGTCGCTCAAATTACATACTAATTTGAATTTATGTCTTTTGTTTATCTTTAATATATGTTATATGCCTTTTACAGTGTAAGTGTTTGACAACATGTTAACCATTACACTTATAAAAACAAAGATAAGTTTGTTTTCTTGGTCCCTCACTAAACAAAGAGATACATGCCCTTTTTCACATACAATTTTAACAACAATTTTAACTTTACAATACAATTTTAACTTTTCCTTCGATATACATATTGAATCTCATAATTTACTTCATATATGCTGACAGGTTTGCTACGGGAGTTTAAGATATTTCAAGGGACGCCAACCATTAAAATAAATCTACATTTAAAACCAGTGAATGTGAAAGTAATGTGGCGTCAAAACGTTCCGTAATAATTAAAGTATAAATAAGCAAAGTGTTGCATCATTTTGTTTGTTAGTCATACATTTTATTGTTTTTAATATAGAACATTTATTGTTTCAGGAGTTCTGAATGCAACACACAGCACGTCTTTTACGAACAAAGTGTTTGAAACTCTCATGCGGGAATGGTTCAGGCAAGCAGGGACCAGAATTTCTAACAAAACAAAAAAGAGTATTTAATGTATAAAATGCTATATTTTTGTAGGTTTTTTTATAAATATAACAATGTAATTACTTGTATTGCTGGCTATATGTTTTCTTTATTCACCTCTAGTTCAGTCCTCATAAAACTTTAAAAAAATAGTATGGTACATAATAAAAATATTGAATTTGAAAGTGTAAAGCATTGTGTTAAAGAAGGAATACATTTTAGTGACATCAAGTGATTTTTTTTCTTTGATGTAGAGAATGAGCTCATATAGCGAAGTTAAACATTATTGATGATTAACCAAACCTATTATAAACTAACCACTGCATTAAGCTACCTATAAGAAGTGGGAGGTAACTACTGCATAAATATCGTATATTAATACAAATGGCTTAAAGTTTTTGTGTTATGAAATGTATTGTTATATTATTTCTTGATTACATTACATTTACTTATTTAACATGAATAATGTGTTTTTATAAAATGTAATTATAATGACATTAATCACAAGTATTGTCATATTTCAAGGTTTCTGTCTGGTGGTAAAAGTTATGCATTGTATTACTTGTTATTATTATAGTTGGTGTACCCTACACCATTAAAATTTAAATTACTTGTGAATTGCAGCGCATATATATATATATATATATATATATATATAGAGAGAGAGAGAGAGAGAGAGAGAGAGAGAGAGAGAGAGAGATGCATGACATATATATTGACATCAATTTTACATATATTATACAGACACTAGCTCCATGATTTACGTAGTATTTACATTTAATGGCATATAGATTGACATCAACTTGACATATATTATACGCACTAATATAAATTATATGTCAATTTTATGCACTAAAGGTTATTTAAATATGTATATTACATGTCTATGATTGACGTATTATTGATGTATATCGTTGACGTATTATCTACGTAAATGAACGTATACATCTACCTAAAATAGACGTCAATTTATCAGAATAAAGTGGGACATTTGGACGTATATTGGATGTATATTATACCAAAGCAATACGTATAGTATACCAACTATGGACCATGGCTGAAAATAAATAATACGTATAATCTACATAGTTGTGCTGACTGGGTATTCTTCCATTTCTTTTGCTTATTGCTTAGAAATTTCAATAAGACGTATTTTGTTATACTTTTTCTTTTGGCAGTGATTTTGAATATTGATACGGAGAAGGGAACACATGAAATGATACACTCAAAATGCAAAAAATCTATTTTTTTAACAAAACTTATGTAGGGTTAAATTGTATAGTATATCTAGTATTTTGTCACTATCTTTAAGCTAAGCGAAACATATATGACACTATTATTACTGTTCTAGTTAAAGCAGTTTTTTTCAGCGGAAGTGGTTACACTTTGCCATTACCTCTATTATTACGTTGACATTGAATGAGATAAGCGATAACAATATCAGTCAACATACGTTAATCTTTGCTTTATAACACATATTTTGTCATCTTAATCATATAGAACGCTCAGTTTGGAAGTGACAGAAGGAAAAGCTTCAATAACAACTAGTTTTAGAACAACACATGTGTATCCTGTGATGGTCTTACGCAACCTTTTAGTTATTATTATATAGCTGGATTTCAACAGTAATTATAACTAGACGATTATTCTAAGACTAAGTTAGATCGGTAAACATACTTTCCTCGAAACTCAAATAAATGTTTGTTTTTTAACTCTAAATTCCCTAATACAAAGAAAATACTTTGCAGTTTAATGATAATAGTTAATAGTAGTAATTTTAAATTACTAATAAACTGTATACTTACTTAAAAACAATATTTTTAAATTGATTATTAGCTGTGTTGAAACAATTGTTGTTATAGAACCCAAGGAAAGTTTAACTTGGTAACGTGACGTGTTATTGCTATTGCAGTCTGACCAGCTGTGGGATAGAAATTTAATGCTGAGAAGTAGTTAGAAGTATTTGGATATGTAAACAAGTTAATAATTATAAAAATGGCCAAAACCATTTGCTAGTTACAAACTTACAAGTTAGAAGATTTGTCTTATATAAATATACTCGATATCTTTGGATAAAGGGAAATCTCCTGAAACCATCATGACAGCTCTACTATTCAGTGGTGTTCTCTGAATAAGAGGTTACCCGCCAATCCAAACTATATTATTTTATTAGCTGAAAATTTAGTCAAGTACATTTATAACGTCTTGTATCACTTATAAACTGTCAATGTTTATTATCATGATATTATTTTTATTTTATTTTGTAATCACATAATTTATTAATTATGTTATACTATATTATTATATTAATTTGTTTCATATCAGCGTCAGTTATTAAAATAGACTGAATTTAGTGATCAATGACAGTTTCTTAACGATTGACCGATCTAGCTACTGTATAACATCCATGCTACATGAGGGTTTTTTTACATCTAGAAAAATAATTACAAAAACTTGTTGATGTGATTGCCAGCTGCACAACACCTTTAGAGCGTCATCAACAGACTCAGAGAGATTTGTTGGACAGTTCTATTTCCTCTGCATTCCCGAATTCTATGCAAATTTGTAGCAGTGAATGTGACAGAGACAATGTTAACTTAGCCTCTAGGGAAAATGATAAAAATTCTACATTAACATTGAGTTTATTTTCAATTAATCGAAACTTATATCTATTCATTGTTCCACCTACTTAATTTATTAGTAATAGTCAGATCACCTTTTTTAAATAGAGTCTGGGTATATATTTATTGTTCATTTGAAATGACAACATAATGCAAACAAAAATGTGTACTGTCTGCAGTCTTTTAATAGTGGTAAATACAAAGATTTGTTTTGTTCAGAATTTTAAAAATCGTTCTTTAATAAATTTCATTCTTCTAACATTAATTTGAATACAATACCAATCACATAATGTTACTTAATTTTCTTACTTAATTATCAACAAACTCGTTAAGGATGTGTGTTGCCCAAACAGTACCTGCATTGACGTACTTATCTTTAAAGGATGCTAAAGACAGGTATTATAAGTACGAAAAACAATTTTGTTGATATTACTTAAATATTAATCACGAGTTTTTAGGCATTATATGTGTAAGTAATGAAATGTTAATTTTTTAAATGTCTCCCGTCAGCTACTCTACATCATCTGCTAGGGATAATTTACACAATCAACCATATATTTTTCCAAGTTTCCAGAGAACAGGTTTATCCTTGTTTTACCACATTTACTCATGTAGTTTTCAATAATATACATGACCAGCTATAACACCAGCTGACCAACAGCTACCTCTGTTTCTTCAAATAGCCTATCATCAGCTGACAAACGGCTTCTTCTATCACTTCAAATGGCCCGTCACCAGCTGATAAATAACGTCTTCTGTCACTTCAAACTGTCCATCATTAGCTGACCAACGGCAACACTGTCACTTCAAATGGCCCGCCAGCTGATAACCCAGTCTCTGTCACTTCAAATGTCAGATGAACGAATCAGCTATCTTTCATATCTGATATTGGTTTATTTTAACGTTGTACATATCTCCTCGCTGTAACTATCTTCTATTTCATCTTTAATATTATAGTAGAAGTATGTTCACTTACACGTTATTACGTTATTACGTGACATTTTATAATCGTAGATTATTGGTTTATGATGGTAACTGATTTAATTTATAAGGTTATAGAGCAACTAAATTAAGGGATGAGTCAGAGGTTTATTGAATGCTAAATCTAAATTTGATTAACAATATTCAGCATTGCCTCAGTTTGCAGTAATAATTAAATAATACCCCCGTCGCAGCAAACCTGCGTACTCAGCGAATTTCCAATGCATAATATATGTCTTAATGCCATATAAAGCCGCATACCAAGTTTCATAAAAAATATTCATATATAAGCGATATATACAATTTTAATTATTCTCCATAAGAATAGCATTGGTGATGAGTACATAGGTTTGCTGAAACAAGGAATACAAACAATTGGTTTTTATGCAAATATAAATATAATTTAACTAGGTGAAGCCACATACCAAGTTTAATCAATATTCAATCATAAGTAAGCACTATATAACATTTTAATTATTCTCCATAAGAATAACATGGGAGATGAGTAAGCAGGTTTGCTGCAACAAGGAACTAAAAAATGGGTTTTTATGCAAATATCAATATAACTCAACAAGGTGAAGCCACATACCAAGTTGTATTAATTTATGTTCATAATTAAGGGAGTCATTACATTTTACTTATTCTCCATAAGAATAACATGGGGGCTGAGTACGCAGGTTCACTGCTACGGGGATAATCAACAAAAAATCAATTTGTTGTGCAAATATCAATATACCAGTACTACGTGACCCCACGTGCCAAGTTTCATCAATATACATTCATTAATAATGGAGATATCAAATTTTATTTATTCTCCATAAGGATAACATTGGACAACGTACTGTGTTTAGCACTTTGAATATCTCTGCAACGGTTGGACGTAGAATCACAATTTAAACACCAAAATGATTGTTTTGTGGAGCTGAATTGATTGGTAAAAGCAAATGTGAAGTTTACATCAAAATTAACTTAGGAAAAGCCAAAAACCTTTTTCCAATAAGATTAACATAGGAGATTTTATGAGCAGGTTTTTTTGGATTTTCTCCGCAACCACTTAACCTAGCTTAATAATTCAAAATACCATATTATTTGTTTTTTTAAGCTCTATAACATGGTTTAAACCAAAATTAAGTGTTTTAAATATTTTAGGGTAAAAAACGCAAAAAACTGATTTTTGGAAAATTTAAAACCCCCATAAACCCCCCTTCCCATGAGCCGATTTTTCTGGTTTTCGAACTTAAAGTCATGAATGTCACTTTACACATTTGAGCCAAATTTCATCGAAATCGGACGTTTTTTACTCAAGTTATCGCATTCACGGACACATATATAGATATATATATATATATATATATATATATATATATATATATATATATATATATATATAGATAGATATATATATATAGATATATATATACATATATATAAATTTGAATGAATAGTGTTTTAGTCATCTGGGGACCTAAAAAAAAAAATTGTCATGGTCTCGGGCTTAAATCTTACCATGAGACCTACGGTAATAGCTTCTTCCCTATAGGGGAAATTCGCTAAAACAGCCATATTCTCTAACCTACATTTCTCGTCCGCTTTCCAAGTAAAACTGCAATAGCGTTAAGAATAATGCTAGTCGTTTTACTACAACTGTGCAACGTGGTTAGTTGAAACCAAAATGCGTATGCAACTAACTGCAAATCGCAGCTGAGTGAGCACAAACAGATTATACAAACAACAGAGCAATGTTTGGCAGTTGACGTCGACAACATTGTATTGTGACAAAACGTTATTCCTTCATTATGTTTGAAAATTAGGTGAACTTTAGAACACCATCAATACTTAGCTACGTAGTTTTACTATTTTACATACAATGAATCCAGTTATTGGAAGTAAGTTTTAATTATTAGAACTATAATAAATCCATAGGTTGAAGAATTTTATTTTATAGTTTCCTAATCTTTTAGGTCATAGCAGTTTATTTTTTATTAGAAAGTGCATTGAAAGCCATTTAAATTCATCATAAGGATTCAAACCTGCGTAGGAAAACCGGTTCAACAAAAACTCTGCCAGTGAAAGTAACAAAAAATCAGAGGAAAAACCAGATATGTAACGTTTGCGCAGAAATATGTCCTACCTCCGAATGAACATCGATTTTGTAAGTTGCGTAGGCATCAACCTTTGACTTTTCAAATGTCAGAAACGCTGCATTTTAAGATCTACATAAATTACAACAAGCAGTCATACACATATAAATCATGCTATTTCAACTCACAGGCTGAATAATGGAAGAATTGAATATGTATATATGTTTGGTTTTTTTACACCTTAAGTAAATATATTTTGTTTCTATTCAGCTTGGTAAATTTTGACAATTTGGTAATTCGATTCATAAATAAAATTAAAACGATTAGAGATTTAACCCGCTTACGCTTAACGGCTACGTTTTCGATTTAAACCAAGTCGCTGGAATTGCTGGAACAGAGTATGCTAACAAGCTACCACCCATACAAATTACAAAGCTTATTAGTCTAACTTGCTCTAGAGAACATCCTGAGTTACTCTGAGCATAAACAACATTTTGATCGGAATTAAGATGTTTTTCCCATAAATAAAACATCTTTTCTAACCTATTTTATAATTGTTAATGTTTCATAAGTCTGTGAATGTATTAAAGTGTCTTGACTTACTGCAAATATCAGTCCAACGTCTGAACACAATTAAGTGTGCTACTTGGATAGCACCATCCACCTTTCACCTTCATTTTCTTTACATTTAGCCTCAAGTGACCCGTTTTATTATGGAAGGATTGATAAACCAGATTATGCTTTACTCCAAACCTGAAATAGATTAAATGCCTAAAGCTCGTTAATTCTTGTCCAGTTTTTATAAGCAAACAAATATATATTTTAGGTAATTTCTTGTTGGTTAAAGTTCATATCATTGGTGTTTGATACCTTATATCAAAGGAGTGTTAACTAAATTAAGGACTACTTAATTAGTTTAATGGGCTGTTTGACCAATATTATTAATTGAAGGTATTAGATAAAATTGCCCATAAGTCTGTGGAAAGGACCTTTGCAACAAATATACAGAAAAACTTCAAACCACTCTTCAAGTCATTCTACTTGACTTCGAGGTTTAATTTATTTTTTTATTTGGTTGCTTTATTTATTGTTTTCTTTTTTATTTGTTATATTTCAAATATAGTTTGGAAATATAAACTGTCTAGTGAGTTTGTTATTTGTATAGAACTGCATTTGTTTAATCGGTGAAAATCACTCAAAATATGTGCAACTTCTCCTGTCTTATACTAACTTGTCCTCTAAAGATTATCCATTACATGTTAAAACAGTTCTTAGATGATTAGGGCCTAAGTCGAGTTACGCTACGGTGGTTTAACTAAAACTCCCATCCACCACAAGACGCTAAAAATAGCTTTACCCAGCCGTCTGTAATGAATTAGGCAACATTTGTATTTACTTTTTAATAATAAAATCAAGATCTTTCAGTTTGACCTTCATAAGTATGTAGATTTACTGAAATGGTATCATACCCTGGAAAAGTACTCGTAGAGTGCACTATGTGATTAATACACTATAATGTTGATCACTTACTGCAAGCCCACAACAACATAAACATACTTAAAACCAAATCATAAACTCAAGAATCTATACTTATTTAATACACTAGGGTTTTTTGTGACTGGAACTCCTCTTACAGTTTTTAACCGATTTCGACATTTTTGGTGTCGGTTGATAGATCTTGGTCTGAAGTTTTTTGTGCCCACATTTCCTAAAGATCGGACTTAAGGGAAAGGCCCTGGCCGCTCTTAAAGTTCGTAATCTGTCCATAATATTAACATTGAGAAAGAATTGTTTTTAATTGTATGATCAAACAGCTGAATGTAGTAAACACAGTTTATCAGCAAAATCTCATGGTCACTACTGGAAAGGTTACGCAATATGTAAAATAAATTGATTATGGATGTTAGCATTAATCATAGAGTGAGTTTATAACGTTTATCTCAGAGTACAGCACATGAAACGTCATGTTAAATAGTAATAAATATATCCTTAAGGCTGAATTATTTAAAAAATCACATTCTACTTTGGAATAATACTATTCATTTTTAAAACATTGTTTTTTTAAATTTTTAATCAAACTTAATAGTCCAGTGTAGTTGATTTTGAAGGATTATTATTATTATTATTTTGTTTAAATGTATGGCACTAGCTGGTTCTCGATGCGACTTTGTTCACGTGACCTTTCTTTATTACTGTTGATATCCATTAATTTTCCCACTGGTATAAATATTGTTACCGTGGAAACTAAAATTAAATCAATACCCCATGAGGTTAACTCTGACTATTTTTAAGCATGCATATGTTTAATGCCAGTAGGGCGAAGCCCCAAAAAATATTCAGTATGGGTCAGTGTAGGTTATATTCTCATGTACAAAACTTCTTACAAAACTTTAGCTCCATCATTCCAGAATTATACATTTGTTTCTTCCTGCAAAACTTTAGCTCCATCATTCCAGAATTATACATTTGTTACTAAAAATAACTACGTATAAGTTCCAGTGGGGTGGAGCCCCATAGAACTTTCGGAATGGGAGAAGGACATGATTTGAGTGGAATTTCAGGATCATATGTTCTGTTGCTGGTTGTGATAGTTAACATGGGAATAATAAAGGCCAGCAGGGTGGAGCCCTAAATAATATTTGTATAAGGAGTAGGACTATGTCTGCTTTGAGTATATTAGCTATCTTCCATCCGAACTTCAGATGCATAAATCCAGTAGTAGGCGCAAGGTGATAATCTAGATTTTGAAAGCCAGTGGGGCGGAGCTCTATATTACTTTTGAAACAGGATTAGCGCAACAATTGATTGTAAAGCATGGTCTATTTTCCAAACTTTAGTTTTATCAGTTCAGTAGTTGGATGTGAGATAGTTAACATGGGAATAATAAAGGTCTGCAGTGTGGAGCCCTAAACATTATTTTGATCATTCGTAGGCCTATTTTGATTAGAGTTAATTAGCCATCTTACTTCCGAACTTCACCCCCTTCAGTTCAGTAGTATGTGCGAGATAGTAAACATAACTTTAAATGCCAGTATGGATCTTTGGATTAAGGAAACGTCTACTTTAATTATGGTGTATTATTTATTTCTCTAATAAATTTTAGCTCTATCGTTTCAGTCCTGGTGTATAATGATTAACTTGGGTATATTAAAGACTAGTAGGACGAAGTCCTAAAGTATAATATTACCAGAGGTAGGCCTATGTCTGCCTTTAGCTATCAGCTATCTTTCTACTCAATTTTAGCTTCGTCAGTCAAGTAGTAGGTGCAAGATGGTTGGAATAAATAGTTTGAAGGTCAAGAGAGCAGATCCCTAAAACATTTGCGGAACGGGGGAATACACATTATATCGGAATACATAAGCCTAAGGAACGAGGGATGGGGAAGCCATCGATCCCGAAAACATTTATTTTGAATGGGTAGAACACAACTAATAAAAATAAATTATTTTAAATTCGCAGGTTTTAGATTATATTTTAAAACTAGCTGACCCGTTGCAGCTTCGCCCGCGTAAACTATGATAGTTGTGTGTGTTGCATTCTGTGGTTAGCCCGTAGAACTACTACGAACCAAGATCAGCTGTTTTAATTTTCATGAGCTCAAAGCAAAGTGAATGTCCAAAAGGAATACATGGGAACTTTGGGACTCAGCGGGGTGGAACACAGGGTGATTTCGTCTCTTACCAAGCACCTAGGGCCTAAGAGGAACCTTCATGTCAAATTTCAACACTGTATGCCTTATAGTTATGGAGATTTCGTGATAGGTCAGTCAGTGGTATTTGGATTATGAAGATTAAGGGAATAAGTATAGATTATTTGAAAAATACCAAAGCCAGCTTTAAGCAGATCTTAATCAGAATATGTCAGTCAGATGTATTAAGTTGAGAATTAGAATTAACGTCTTGGAAGACAATAAATTATCCCATCCTTATTTACAGAGTCTCCATAAAATGTGAACTAAAATTAGCATGCAATGAATTCTGTGCAAAATTGAAATAAACCTTCCTTTATTAAAATTGGCATTTTACCCAAAATGTGTTAAAATTGTTCAAAGCCATAAACTTATAGAGAGTTGGCACATTGTAGACCTAAGAGTATTTACAGCAAAGCAAATTAGCCAATATCAAGTAAAATATTTTAAAATGAGTTTTGGAAAAGAATGAGTAACCATATATATGGAAAAGATTTAGCTCATTTACACACAATTGGAATTCCAAAAATCTGAGTTGCCACACGCCCATCTAATATTAGTCTGAGTCAAGAAGGACTGAATTAGCGATACAGATGACAGTTCAGTACACAATTTCATGCTCATCAAAGCGAAATATTTCTCGATTTCAAGCAACGGATTTACTAGTCACATTTAAATATTATACTAAAGCTTAAATTTATATTCATCATTAAAATAAAAATACATATCGAAATACAATTCCTATATTGTATTGTAATGCTAACTCTACATTAATTCTTCCTCTTCTCAGTACTTAGGCCGTCCAATGGAACACTTACAACATTAAACGAATAACTTGACAATATTATTAACAAAGACAGATTACAAAATATATAATTTAAAACCATAATATAAAGTTTCTTTCTGTATAAAATTACACATAGGGAATATTTTTCTAAAGCAGCTCAATAGGCAACTGTGTATTCAACATTCATCGGTGACAGCTCTAAGAGACGAGGAAACAGCTGCTGTAATATTGATTGATTATAATATTGATTGTAATATTGATTGATGTTTTGCAACCTGTCATGCACTAACTTGACACTATTAAATATAATATTGCAACCATAACATTACAAAATAAATCTAAGTACAAATATTACAGCTTATATCTTGGTTTAGAAACTATACAAAACAAATATTAGTCTGATTGCCATAGTTATTAAAAAATTGGTCACCCTATCAAACAATTATAATGTCTGGATTTTTCAATCAGGACATTGTTTTATTTGGAATTATTGTTTTATCCAATTCTTCGATTGGGCCTTATGATGACCGGTGTAACTGGTTGAAATCGATCGCCTTGTACCATATTTTGTGTATATTTTACCGTCTTGTATGTAAGTACAGTATAATTGTAAATATACTTTATAGAGTTGTATGACGTATTTTATTTATCCTGTTTAAATAAGAACTACAACAGCTGCTTATGGGATAAATATTCTTAAGTCGTATCCACTCTGTATACTTATGTTATTTATTACCAATCTTAAATGAGCGTTTAAAATATGAACCACAACATCTGTTTATGGAATAAATATTCCTAGGACATCTTGTTGTTCAATATAAATAAATGCTTTGTCCATAAGAATAACAGGATCTTTAAAACTCCGTGAGGCGGATTCCTAAGATGATTTCAAAAAATCCAATGAGCTCATCACCTTATAACGCACGTATAGAACATAGAAAACAAGTTTAATCGAAATTAGTGCACCCGTTTCCCTGTGAAAAGCGAACAAAATACGATTAAAGTCTCACGAAATCACGTTTTTGAGCTCCCGTCATTCTTTTTCAAAAAGGTTTGGCAGTTAAAGTAGCTTAAAACCTTCTCACGCATGTATAGAATAAGGGAACAAAGTTTTATCAAAATTAGGAGACCTGTTTTCCCGTGAAAAGCGAACAAATCCTGTCCTTGAGCGTTAACGACAGACAGACAAACACAGAAATTGAGATAAGAGTTGTTTTGGCTTCCCTAGGGCTGAAAACGTGAAAATATGCAAACATTTCATAATTCAAAGCAATGTACAGACAAAACAATAATTTTATTTATACAGATTTTATATTTTAATTTGTAAACTAATTATAATTAATTTTAAAGTAAACGTTGTGTAATGAAAAATGTTTAGTAAAATAAGGAAAAATATATTTTTAAAATGTTGTTACTGCAATCCTATCTGAAGCTTGGAATTCACAAAATATAGTGAATTACTTGTAAAAGCATTGAATGTTATAATAAAATGTACATGTTATTTTTGTTCAGATAAGTATAAATGATGTAATACACTATTATAGCGTACTTTTTATGTGTTAAAACTATAACTTACATACATATTTTGTAACTTGCATTATCAATTTTTATTCTGATGTAACTACAAGTTGTAAGGCCAAATAATTTTATCACAATCCTCAGGTTTGTTATGCAAACCATCCTAAGGCTGGTTGTGAATAATCCATTAACGTCAATCATTTCAAATTCAATAAAGGATCATACGTACACAAAATATACAGCCATGTGTAAAATTATAACCGTACCTATTCTTCACCTTTTGTTATTACAAAGTAATTGTAGCATATATCGTCTAAGAAAATCAGGTTGCACACTTCTGATTTGTATTTTCTCTTTTCCTTGACCATCCACACATGGGGAATGAATGTGTATATTGCGAAAAGTTTTAATTTTTTTGTGTTACGTGCAAGTTTATGTTTTGTGTTGATAACGTTTTAAGGTTCAAGAGAATTACATTATTTTGGCTTCTTTGATATGTAGGTTTTACAATACTAGTCCAAGTAATCCCAGTAATCTAGTAAACTAGTAATTGACGACGACAACAAGGTACGGTTCGGGTCACGGTGCTTGGCACCTGGGAAAGGCGAGAAACTACTGAAAGTTCTCGTAAATAAAAGTAGACATTAACAAAAACAGCCAAAACGAATGTTTTAAAATTAAATAAGTGATTTTTGTTTTCTGTTGACAGTTAAAAAGGTTTGACTGTTAAAAAGGTAGACTGTAATATTAACGATACTAAGCCAAATAGAGGCGAAAAGTCATTCCAGAAGTTACACTAACCAGATGCCAACCACTGTGACACGAACTGTATGTACCCTTATTTTCTAAGTAACATAATCAATCTATAAGGCAAATAGCATGCATATATCGTATTAACTATCTTATTCCTTAGGCAAGGAGTTTAATTAAGTTAACGCTCTGCTATATGAGACCATTCAAACCATCATCTGTGTTTGACAGATTAATTAGTTGGATGTTGTTAACATGCAATGTGCAAGACCCGGTTCAATTATGCTGTAGTAGGTTTGATAGTAAATAGAGAGGAAGCTGAAATCATACTTACTTTTGGAATAATTCTTATATGCTTTTCAGGTACTTGAAGATTTTCAAATTACTGTTCCTTTACAAGTTTTTTGTATTAACTTTTGTTGTTTTAGACTTCTAATTCTTGCAACTGTACAGTCAATTCAATAGTGAACTGTCAACCGATATTTTATTTTTGATCCCCAAGGAATGGAGGTGTGGTGAATAACACAAACATTTTGGAATGGATAAAAATGTACGTGTTACATGTAAAAGGTCTTCATAAGTAAACTAACATAAAGAACATAAAAATGGATTGCCAAAAAATATTTATAGAATGACACCCGTTAATGTGTAGTGTTCAATAAAACTTGTGCTCCCACTATTACTATGTTGGTTTTGCAAATACCAGAAACGATTTTTCAATCATCTTCGTGCAACAGTATATTAAGGTAATAGAGGCAAAATACAAAATAAAAGATTATTGTTTTTATTTTGAGGTTGGGAGGGTGTACCATAAACATTTGAAATATGTACGTGCTTACGATACCTAACTTTGAATATAAATACAAAATTGAAGAAGACAATTAAAAATTTATAATTCTAACATTTACAAAACTAGAATATATATTACAATATTTACTATTTAGCAATGATATTCTTCATTTCAGGGCAAATGGGTAAGGGGAAATAAATTTCTTTTCATACAGGACAGCGTTCTGCCACTTGTACTGTTTGTTGGGCCACATCTTTCACTTGTAAGCCACAACAACCTTACAGGGAAATAGCACAGCGTTGTGCCACTTGTGGAACGAAATTTACCTGTTATAAAATAATGGTTCTTAATTTTTACCATATCTTAATACTTAATAAATCACACCAGTTTAACAAGTTGAATTATTAATATTCATCTTAAATGAAAACGCGATTAATTACAACATCCCTTAATTATATTCAAAGACCTAATCAAAGAAATCCTACCATAGTCACAGCGACTACGCTTGTATAGTACAGCGGTTGCACTTGTGGACACATATTTAGGTTGGCAAGACAGCGTTCAACTACTTATCAGTACCCTATGATTGGTTTTTCGAAACTAAACTGTTGCCAATGAGTTGCAAACGAAAACTTTGCTGCCATTTTGGGTTCATAGCTAGCTTATGGACTAATAACATTGTACATTCAAAATTCTGTCAGAACTAAGTTAAAACATTTACAATATATAAATGTTAACTTGTTGGATTAATTCAAGACATTCCTTTAATTTGGGATATCAATATTTGTAAACAACAATCTAATTAATTATTTAATTCGATAAATGCATCATAGTGAATTCATCTGTCTGCTTGAAGAACTGTCAAACTCAAGTTGGTCTAACCCAACGTAAACTTGCTATTGAAATATTTACAAATGTTGAACAACTTATTAATAATTAACAAATGGTGTATTTTCGAGTTTACAATCATGCTGTTCTATAAGGTACAGGTGGGTCTAGGCTAATAGGTTATAATTACTTAAACTCTGTTTGCTTCTAGTTTAGAAATCTTTGGAAGGCCCAACTGAAAATGGAAATGTTGCACCACATAAAAGGCACACGTTCCATCAAACACTTAAGATTAAGGACGCTATACGGTTCTGCGGGTGTTTTTTGTCGGCCTGGAACATATCTAAGGGAACTAGACACTAGAGGTTATGCAATCGTTTATTTATATGACATAGTACTTAAGTTTAAGACTGTTTTGATGGAATCTCATTTTATTAATATAAGAAAACAGTAAAAATAAACTACGTCTCACAACACCTCATATTGTTGTATATTTACCAAAAATTACCAAAGGTTGTAGATGGCCTCGTAACATAAGGTAAGTACATTATAAGTGTAAACATATTTTGTAGTGTTGTGAGACGTAGTTTATTTAAGCTGTATAATTGTAACAATTGGCATATGCTCCTCTAGAAATTATTTAATATAAGATGTTAGACATAGAGTATTTTTATAAACCTTATGGTATTCTCTAGGGGTGTGTTGATAGAGTGTGAATATAGTGTATTCAGTTTACCCCCGAATAATTGCTCGGGGTATAACTACAGGGCATATCTTTCGGGGAGCGATGTTTCCGAGATATGGTTTTGAGGGTGTACTTGGATAGGTATTTCAGCGGTGTGTAACCGATCTAACGGAACAAATTAAAAACAAAGTTGTTGTTATTATTATTATTTCATTTGTTTAGTTGTATTGTATTTAAATATAACAGTGTTTAATCTTCACTTGGATAACACTGAAATTGCAAAAATTATGTTTCTGAATTGAATAATTGAATCATATTTTGTTTAATCCAATCGTCTAAACGTTCGTGTCCATTATCTTCGACTAAAGACACCATGTACGGTCTCTACGTAGAATTGAATCATATTTTGTTTAATCCAATCGTCTAAACGTTCGTGTCCATTATCTTCGACTAAAGACACCATGTACGGTCTCTACGTAGTTTAATTTTCAACCTTTCTTTATTCGAAAACTTCAACCACAACGCCGCTAAGTCTTATACGGTCAGTTAATTTAAGTAATTGTGTCGTATGTTTCTGAAAGAAATAAATAACAATAATTATGCGCTTGAGGTAAAACCTTAAGAAAGGACCTTGCTAAACAGTATTTCCACACAAATTTTATTAAAAAAATAAAGAAAAAGAATGATTTGTGGATGTTTAAATTATTTAATAATATTTCATATTATGTGTGTTCCACTACCTGAAGGCCTAAAAAATGAATGCATATTAATGATTTATATTTAAGGACAATTCGTACTCATCCTTCGATTACTTGGACCCTACACGGAAGGTACATTGCATATGGTATGTAGGTTCAATGTATAATAAGTGTTGCTCCTATGTTGCTAGACAAATATAATATAGCTTCAGTGAAAGACGGCTACACCAGCTTTGATTTTATGGGATTACCTTAGTGTTACCTTCCACATCTAGTACGTCAATATGATGTTTCTTAACGTATTGAGTTTTCGCTGTAAGCGATGCTACTTTTAACAGTGGCTGCACTGTGATTTATATTTCAATAAATATAAATACACTAATTTAATTGCATTCATTCTCCCATATATTGTCATTTAATTTTAAACTCGCAGCATGAATAGTTATACTTAATATTTATTATTTTGAGTACCTACAAATTAAAAATATAGAAAATTAACTACTTTGAAAATTACCCCAAACAACATCTTACGTATAAATCTTACTCCTGTGAACAAGACAAGACAGTCTGCTTACAATTCGTAGTCTTATTCTTATTGTTAGTCTGTTACAATCATCGAATAAAGATATTGTCACGTTAGGTGAAAAGTATTAACAAATTACGTGCGAAAATATTATTTTAGTAGTATAAATAGAAACAGAGTATTTTTCTTTTTACTGTAGTAAAACCGTATTTTAGACAAGGCGAATGCGAACAGCTGTCCAGTTTAGAAGGATGTTCATGTTGCGAAGAGAGATGTAACTAGACTCGATAGAGGGTTAGTTGAGCGAGTTGGTCTATTACATTAGTCAATAAACTAAATTGTTATTTCTTTGGGAACCTAAAATAGTTACTTTGTAATCGAAAAAATCTTTCAAAAATTAAATGAACATTATTGATTGATATACATTATTGATGAACATTATTAATTTAAAGTTTTAGATCAAAAGGAGGAGATATAGATGATATCCGTGGACTGTTCTAAGATTTTCAAAATTGTCCTCATTTCTCGTTTGTTCCGCAATGGGAGCAGAACTCTTGGTGCCCTCTGTTTGAGGTAAGGGTTTCATTATACCGGGTGTCCCACGAAGAGGTTTAAACGTTTGATTTTATATTACGTGCCCATTCATGCACCGAACTTTTTTAAACTTTACACAGTTTACAAAGTAGGTTCTAAAAATATTCTGGAAAAATTTCAGCTCCCTAACCTTAGTAGAAACAAAATGGCGGCATATTGAAAAATTTACCAATTTGCTTCCTATAAAAACTACTTTCATGATTTATTATCTGATTTGTTTACTACGTTGCGGTTCTAACGCTCATTGTTGAAGAACAGCTGTTTGATTGTAAAATTTCGCTTGAGCCATAAAAACATAACCTAACTTTCTTCGGTACTGTTTTACTGAAAGTGGAGTCGAGCGGCTTTTAACGTTGAACAAAAAGTTAAGTGTTGTGCGTGGGCTATTGCTTTTGGCAACGTCACTGAAGCAATTAGACAATTTCAGGTTGCCTACCCAGGAATTGAACCACCTAGTAATCCAACAATAACCAAGTGGAAAAATCTTTTGTTAGAAACTGGTAGTGTTGTCAAAAAGTACTCTAGGCGATCTAATGAGGAAAGAGAAGAACTGGTGTGCGCATCAATGCTCCGCTCTCCAGGTAAACCGAAATCACTAAGGAAGGTTGAACTTGAAACTGGTGTTCCGAAGTCATCTGTACAGAGAGTTATTAAGAAAAACAAAATTAAATTTTTCAAAAGTCACCTAGTTCATCAACTTCTTGAAGATGATCCGGACAGGAGAGTGGAATTTTGTTCTCGTATCATTGAATACCATGAGTCAGATCCTGATTGGCATACTCAAATCATTTTCTCAGACGAGTCCACTTTCTACCGCAATGGGGTTGTAAATAGGCATAATTGTAATTATTATAATACCGTCAATCCCCACATTCTTGAAGAGACTCCAATTAAATCAAAAGGAATTACTGTTTGGGCGAGTGTCAGTTGTAACGGCGTGTTATCTTACGACATTTCAGACAATACAATGACTGGGATTAGGTATGCACGAGTTTTAAATGAACAGGTCTTGCCCCATTTGACGGTACCAGAAATGAATCAAGCAATCTTTCAACAAGATGGTGCTCCACCTCATTTTGCAAATCCTGTCAAGCAATTACTAAATGGCAACCTTCATGGCCGTTGGATTGGTCGTGGAAGTGATTTTTTAGATTGGCCACCCCGATCACCTGATTTAACTGTTTGTGACTTTTTTTACGGGGTTATTTGAAGGAACAAGTTTATACCCATAGCTTCAATAATGATGAGGAACTAAAACGATCAATAGAAGAGGAACTTCTTCGGATACCGCGGAGTTTCTTTGTAAGAGCTTACGAATCATTTGTTACTCGCTGTTATCAGTGTGTTGCTGTGGATGGGTTACAGTTTGAATAATTTTGGACTTTACGGTTTTCCATTAGGCTATGTTCTAGTTCTTTTATTTAAAAGTCATATTGCCCTAGAATGTAACATTAAAAATATTTGATAAAACCAAAAACACCTTTTTTAATGTTTTTAAAGTATCGTTTTTCAATATGCCGCCATTTTGTTTCTATTAAGGTTAGGGAGCTGAAATTTTCCAGATTATTTTTAGAACCTACTTTGTAAACTGTGTAAAGTTTAAAAAGGTTCGGTGCATGAATGGGCACGTAATATAAAATCAAACGTTTAAACCTCTTCGTGGGACACCCGGTATTTTATTTGTTTATAAAATGTTTAATTATTTCAGGAAGGAGTATAAAACGTAAAATATTGTGTGAAGTAATTGTAAAGAAATGTATTTTTTAAAGGTTTTCGTTTATAATAGAAAATTGAAATCTGCATGGAAAATTAATTTAAAGCTTTTAGCATAAATGTAAAGTAAATGGCTTAAATTAAATGAGAATGGGTTTATTTTATATCTATATATTATTATTAAAAGTATGAATAAAATTAAATGAGTATTACTATAAAATTAGGGGATTTTCTAACAAAGACTTATTTTTATAATAAACAAGAAGTAGTGGGGGAAAGGTAAAATGTGTTTGTTACTTTTATTAGGAAGTAACGGGAATTTGTGTAATTAAATATATTTCTATTAAGTAGGGGGTGCATATCCTGAAGTACCCAATAACAACTTAGATTCCTGTGGGAGGAGAGAACCACCGTTCAAACATATGTACCTCATCACGCTCCCATATGGGCTCTGGAAAGCTACCGATCCACCGATTGTTCCATCTGCCCAGCCTGAATGGAGCCGTAATATACCCACCGAATACCCATCGTTGGCGCCTCTGCAAGTAGCAGCACGACGTTAGAACTCCTCGAGAGGAATGCTATTCTTCGATGGAGGATTAATAAATATCACTCTTTTCCCAATCTGTTGGAGCCTTTGAGGGAGTTATATTTGGGTGTAGGTTCTCTGGAGCTAAATAAACTGTGAACATCTTAATGGAACTGTGATTAGATGTGAAGGAGAAGGAGAATTCAGTAGGTAAGCAGACTAGAGTAGGTAAATAAAGGGTGGGGTTTTAGTATAAAATGTTGAGGTTAAGGAAGGGGAGGGAAATTCTTGCGCATTTGGTTAAGTTTCAGAAATGAAGAATTTATTTGATTTTAAGTTAGATTTTGTTACCTTTAAAGATCAACACAGAATAATTATTTTCTGGAATAATGATTTTTTATTTAAGCACGCCATTGTCTTTCCTCTCTGAGCTCTCGTCAATTTGACCTTTGTGTGTCTGTCGGGTCGGTAAAACTATCCACAAATATTGGTTTCAAGCTGAATTTAGTTACTTGGTAATAATGAGTCGATATGTAATTGTATTTTTCAGGTAATATGATATATACAGGGTGGAACAAAGTTAGTGTTAAACTTTTTATGTGGTTAAAGTAGACACTAAATATAGTAGAACCGTGTGTTTAAAAACTTCCTATTCCTATTCGTGTTGTTCCTACAGACAACAGAGGTATTTTTCCATATTTTTGAAAACTTGGTACTTTTATAATAAAAACTTAATTTTCTTATCATATAATAACTCGCATTGATAGTGTAATTACATTCCTGAGTTCCCCATAAAATGTGCAATAGAAATAACTCCATTATTAATAACCTTTCCCTAATTATGTTTTTCAATTCACAGTTGAAAGTAAAAAAATAATTTTCATGAAACTTAATTTTTTTTAACTCTCATAAAACGGTATCGATTTTATTTGAGAAGATGACAAATATTTTTAAAAACTTTGCTATTTAAATAGCTTTAAAATGATATACTGCACTTTGAGGTTTGATCATAATGTATTTGAAATAATAAATATTAACTAAAGAATAATACGAATATTAATACGAGCATTAAAGTCGCCAACCTCATGTCAAGTAATTGGACACAATCAGCTGATTAAGCGACCATATGGTTATTCTATTGTTGTCCAGATGAATTTGATTTCAGATGCAATTGTTTACTCAAAGTGAATACATTTTTTTAATTGTCTTACATTTTCAGTTGTTATCAATTTTTTTTAAAGTGTAGGTAAAGTATTTTTTAATTAAAGATAAATCCTAATTAATAGTTTTGTCATGGAGAATCCAAAAGAAGCCTGGGAAACTTCATTTCAACGGCGTTTTACAGTCCATGATTGGATAGGAGTGGTTGGGAATCAATTTGTAGGACCCCACATCTTTAAAGGGAATTTGAATGGTCCTATGTATTTTAACTTCCTTCAAAATGAATTGCCCCCTTCTCGAGGAAGTTGAAGAAGGCCGAAGGGAGGAAATCATCTTTCAACAATATGGGGCCCTCCTCACTTTTCACGTGATGTGCGTCGTTGGCTCAATGCAACTTATACAACGTGGATAGGTCGCAATGGTGTTGTAGCCTGGCCCGCAAGGTCACCCGACCTCAGGCCCATGGATTTTTTCGTTTGGGGCTACATGAAAAGCTTGGTGTATGCAACTCTAGTGAGGACTGAGCAGGAACTATTGAACCGCATTATGGATGCAGCAGTTAAAGTTAGAGAAAACTTTCTTTCAAAGTCACAGTAGGAGCCATGAGAAAAAGGGTGCGTTGCTGCATCAGATAAAATGGAGGACACTTTGAAAACAAACTTAAGCAACTGATGTCAAGCATTATAAATGATAATTACTGTAATTTTGCGATGTTTGTTAATAAATTCATTTTTACTTTGATAAAGATGTCTATTTGTTTATAATTTGAGATTTTATTTATTATTTTTCTGGTTACCATTATGTTATTACAATCAATTATGTAGTTCTTGATGAAAATATTGTGTCCGATTACTTGACATGAGCTTGGTCTTCATTAATGCTGGTATTAATATTCTTACTTAATCTTCATTATTTCAACTACATTATGACCAAACCTCAAAGTGTAGTATATCATTTTAAAGCTACTTAAATGACAAAGTTGTTTAATAATATTTGTCATGTTCTCAAATAAAATCGATAACGTTTTATGAGTGTTTAAAAATATTAAGAATTTTATAGAAATGATTTTTTTTACTTTCAACCGTTATTTCAAACAAATAATTAGGTAACAATTATTAATAATGTAGTTATTTTTATTGCAAATTGTAAGGGGCATTCGTAAATGTAATTGTACTATCAATGCAAGTTCTTGTATGCTGAGAAAATTAAGGATTTTTGATAAATTACCAAATTTGAAAAAATATCAAACATACCTCTGTTGACCATATTTTTTTGAATAGGAAATTTTTAAATAGGTTTAACAACATTTAGTGTCTACTTTAAACACATAAAAAGATTAACACTAACTTTTTTCCACCCTAAATGTATACAAGCTAAAATGTTGAGACCTAAGATCAGAGCCTTTATAACCTGATATTTCTTTTAAACTTCTAAATACCTAAATAAATTTTGGGTGGAATGTTAATATGATATTAAACACGCAAAGGCAAATTCACCGTATTAATGTGTTATTTTTTAAATTAAATCATTCGTGCTAAACTCTATTAACCACCTTCTTACATCGGCAAGCACTATAAATCACATAATATGATTGTAAGACCAAACGTAAAATGATAAAAAAGATTTTCATAGCAGTTTAATACACTATAAAGTTTGTTGGTAATTTTTCAAATTCAAATTTAAATCTCGTAAGATCCTAATACAAAGACAATTACATAATATGATAAAAAAATATTATGATTTAAGATTGTTTCGTTGTAATCAGTAAAATTATTTAGATAACTAAGTGCTTTGGAGAATGTTATTTATGATAAATTCCTGATATTTCCAAAGTTATATAAACCAATAATTTCCGTCAAAACATTCTTTATTGCATTCCGTAACGGGAGTTAGTCTCTCTCTTACAATTTAAGTATTCAACATTTTCAAATATTTGAAGGTGTGTTTTCTAATAGAGTAAATTTAACTTTAGGGAAATGTTACAACGCTGAAATACTTCATCAGAGTTTTCGTAAAAGATCAAAAACTAATATTAGTACTACTGAGTGTCAAGACGCGTTAATTGTGGTAAAATAGTAATAATCAAACAAAACAAGTAGTGATTTATTAAAGTCAATATATTTGGTTTTATTGAACTCATTAATGAACCTACTTCGTTAGTTAATCTCAAAATATATAGATGTAAACTCAGTTTAATGATAGTTTTAAACCTAATACTTTTGGCCTTACACTGAAATTCTGTATTTTTGTTACCGATACACTGGATAATGTATGCGTTTTAAGCAATAAATATTCAAATACATATTTTTTATTTTATTTTAAATAAAAGCTTAGAGAACCAAAATTAATTTGTATTGCATTATATTTTGTATTAATCTAAAAAAAGTTAAATACGCGTACATTACATTTTTAACTAAAAATAAATCAGCTACATTGTAGTTTAATTGGACCCATAACTTGAAAGCAAAGAAAAGTTACTAATATTGGTAATGAAGGCTGGGGAATAAACAGATTATCTTAATGGACCGTAGTGGATAAGCACAATCAGAAATTACAGAACCGAGTCAGCAGTGAAGCGCTGATATAGCTTCAGTTAATGACTATTTACAAAGTTCACTGCCTAGACCGATAACTTTATTGAGTTAGTGTAGTACAAGTCACTTATGACTTACAGACCAAAGCTAAAATCTGCTGGACTATCTGCTGGATTTAATAACATTTATTTCATTTAACTAGTTTTTTTCTTTGATGTTAAAGTCTAGTTTCCAGGCCAGACATAAACTACCAAAGTTTGTGTTTAAAAATTGTCTATGATCCATAAAAAATATAATTTTTTTCAATGGTTATCTACCAAACAAACTAACATTATAATGATTATAATAAATAAAGAACAAATAATGATGCAGTCCTCATGCGTTGTAAATTATCGTTTAACTTTGGCATATAACAAAACATATATCAGAGCCTATAAAAAATATAAGTAATCTCTTACATAGGCGAAATATACACATACATAGTGCAGTCTTATACAACCAGCAATTTTCCGTATATTTGACTCGTTTGGACCTTAGGCCCTTTATGAGTGGTTGCTCTATCACATCGTTCTGGCTAAATACAAGATATTTTCAGAGCACGATTCATACCTCTTCAACTAGTTTTTTAGGTTTTGTGATATTTTGTTAGACTATGTCTACGATAAGTATATATCTAACAGTAAAATATGCACTGATCATCTCTGAGAAGATCAGTGAACACTCTAGAAAATGCTGAGATTTATACGTAAAATCTACTATTATAAATTCATGCTATCCTCGATAAATTATTCCTATAAACTTCATGTTGCATGATGTCATATGCAAGAATAATATACATCAGGTATGACAGTGATAAATAAAGTAGTATTGTGTGATAGATAACCCATGACTAATTTTTCTATAGGGAAGAAGCCATTACCGTGGGTTGCATTGTGGAAGGGTAAAACTAGATTATAAGATACCGTTTGATAAACAAAATTTTGTGATTTTAACTGATATATCTTTATCTGTAGATTCCAGATATGAAAATTTTTTTTCTCGGAAACTCATATGTAACTGCAATAAACACTATTTGTTCCAATTGTATTTATATGGAAAACCGAATTTGCAGCTTTTTTGATGACTGTTAACCCAATTGCATAACAACACGTTTCTATCTTCCTTATTGCAGCAAACCTGCGTATTCAGTAATGATGTTATTCTTTTGGATAATAAATCAAATTTTACATGTCAGTTATTTATGAATGTATTGTTATGATTCTTGGTAAGTGGCTTTATGTGGTAGTGAGACACATATTTATGCATTGTAAATTCGCTGAGTACGCAAGTTAACTGCGACGAGGGTATTTTCTATTTATTACTTCCCCGAAAAGTGCATAATCTACACAGGGTGTATCAATAAACCTGACAACGTTATCGAACTTATATGTAGCCACACCCAGCAGTTCATTGCGGTTCTTATTTATATAACGGAGCGAGACTGAATGGTTTTACTGATTATTAAAAGCAAAATCAACTACCGCATTATAGTAGCAAACGGCTAATATATTGCTATTTAATGAATTTATTATTTCCTTTACCAAACATGTTAAACGCAGTTTTTTACGGCCATATTTATTTAAAATACCCCCGTAGCAGCAAACCTGCATACTTAGCGAATTTCCAATGAATATATATTTATCTTAATGCCACATAAAGCTACATACCAAGTTTCATCAATATACATTCATAAATAAACAATTTATGACATTTTAATTATTCTCCATAAGAATAACGTGGCGGCTGAGTATGCAGGTTTGCTGAAGCAAGGAACACAAAAAATGGGGTTTTATGCTTATATCAATATAACTCAACTAGGTGAAGTCACTTACCAAATTTCATTAATTTATTTTCATAATTAAGGGAGATAACACGTTACTTATTCTCCATAAGGATAACATGGGGCTGAGTACGCAGGTTTGCTGCTATGGGAGCCTTTGTCAAAAAATTGTTTTTTTGAGGAAATATCAATGGTCCACAACCAGATAAAGGCGTATACCAATTTTTGTCATTATATGTTCATAAATAAGCGAGATATAAAATTTTTATTTTCCTCCATAAGAATAACATTAGACAACGTACTGTGTTTAGCACTTTCAATATCTCGGTAACCAATTGACGTAGAGAAATGATCAAAATACCAAATTGTGTGTTTTTTTAAGCTGAATCCAATGGGAAAAAATAAAATCTGACTATTTCCAAAATTATATGTAAAGAATTCAAAAAACCCATTTTTGGGGTACAAAACCCCCCCAAAATACCCCTTCGAATAGAGCGATCTGGCTGGTTTTCGAACTTAAAGTCATAAATGTTGCTTTACACGTTTATACCAAATTTTATCAAAATCGGATAATTTTTACGAGAGTTATCGTGCTCACGGACACACACACACATATATATATATATATATATATATATATATATATATATATATACAGTTTCGAACGAATGGTATTTTTGGGGTCTGGGGACCTCAAAACGAAAAGTTATCATGGTCCCGGGCCTAGGTCTTACCATGCCGACTACGGTAATAGCTTCTTCCCTATAGGGGAAATTCGCTAATAAAACGCAAGGTGTAATGTTTCTATAACATCTCATAATTCATTAATCGGGACCTAAATAAATCGGTATTTTAAAAGTGCTTGGAAACATGGCAAGAGTTTGTATTATAATGCATGAGACTTAATTTATATACAAGATTCTCAACATTGAATGTAAGGACTAACAAAAAATTATTTTACAAAGTGTTCCAAAAAGCAACCCTATTATACATAGGATAATTAATTGTTTCATTTTGAGAAATGAAAATTATTTTTTAATTTTGATTTAATTGCGCTCCCAAGACAACAAACTGTGAAATGTGGCATTTGACCAGGCTCTGTAGTCGCCATTTTTTCCATGACATCTGTTTTAAACTTTCTCAAATTGTAGATTAAAAACATACCATTTAAATTTTTATTTTTTATGTTCACTTTTAGTTCATTCTAGTCGAGTACATCCTTCATCACGCAGGAGTGTCATCACGCTTGAAGTTATTTGTTACTGTAATTTCAATTTTTTCGCCCATAAAAATATTTTATTCGTTGAAAAATTTTGAATGTTGCGTTTTATTTTCTTCACGATAGGAGCAACATGTTCTGCAAAAAAAGGTTGCTCAGACTGTTTGCTTTTGAGAAAGAATCATCTTTCTGGTTGTCAATGCCTCTATGTTTGGTGACAGTAATCGTGTCGGTGAAAACCACAAGGAGATTATCCTCAAGGACTGCCATTATAATGTAACTTATATAAATCAGTAAAAGGAAAGGGCATATGATCGATCTCTGAGTCGCACTACATGATCTTTTTTAAGACAAGGTGGACTTAATTTGTAATTTAGACTTACATTGAATTTCAACTACCTAATATTAGTCACTAAGGTAGAAATATATCCCTATCAGTGCTAAATTATTTACACCAAGAGCCGATGGGTTTTTATTAAAGGTATTATAGGTCCTAATAGTTGGAATTCTTATAAAAATCAACAAAAATACCAATCAGGATGTCACCGGCAGTCAGTGCTATTATGTTGATTTTATTTTATGAAGCCATCCTGCCTTCGACTCAAGACGTTATTTATCTTTAGGTAGGCCATCAAGAGACACTTTCCAATACATTTCTTAATTGATGGCGGTTTCGAGACTGGATATTTCACACTCGTCCAGACTTTCTGAAAAGGGGAACGTTTTCCACCTTACAATTACAAGCCTTTGAAAAAGGAAATTTATGAAAAATGCCTTTGAAAATGATTTTTTTATGAAGTATATGCGAGGTTATTGGATTTCGTTTTGTCAAAGTTTAAAAACGTTCATTGAAATTCCATTTACGTCTGCTAAAGTCTTAAAGAAATTTTTTAATAAAACCTTTCAAAATAGTTAATACCTATTTGCTCAGATGAATTCGGTTTGTTTAATCTGTTACCACTAGAGGCAGGGTCGTCTATTTGAAAAACTGAAAGTAAACAAAATAAACTTATTAATTAATTTACGAATCTTTTTTTTATTTTTTATTACATCATGATCCTCCAAGTTCATAGCATACAGCATATATATTCGTATTTACTCTCCATATATAAATAATTTTCTATGTTTCTCTTTGTCTTTTTTAGCATTTGTAATAATATTGTCATATTTTATTTTTGATTTTTTAGTAGTTTTCCTACACTTAGCCACAGCATCTTTGAATTTTCTTTGCATTTTTTACTTATGTTCAAATCTGTTTTGTTCCCTTATGGGAATTATCATTTATATGTCAATCATTGTTTCCTTATTTTTCAGTTCTGTTATATGTATCCAAAACATATAAAGGTTTCTATTTGGGCAAATATACCGTGACAATACTGCCAACTTAGCTTTGTATTTTAGCTCCAGAGCAATACAATCTTAGAAAAAAGTCTGAATCAATACTAAATAATGCAGCAACTAATTTTAGGTATATACTTTATAATTGCTCGTTAAAAATAGTGTGATTGCTCTGTAATACGACAGTTAGGAATAGGAAATATATCTGCTGCAAGAAACACCCACCAATACCTGCAACCGACGCTGCACGGTAACGTGTTTGGTAAGGCAATTTCCTCAATTCAGCTTTGTACAGGACTGTACAATTACTGGTTTTATTTAGTTAATATCTTTTGAAACTAAATGAAGTAATAAGAATTGTATTTTTATTTCTTAGCATGATTTATCGATCATTTAAAAGTTGTCTTACCGTGTTTTTGCTACCTGTCTCATTATTTTATTCTTTAAAATATGGTTAGTTCACTTTCACACAATTATAAAGTTGTGTAAACAAACACAAATAGTTCTAATTTCACAATCTAATTATTATAAAAAGACAACCAGTTTCAACATATGGATCCAGCAAATAATTTATAGCTACTTAGTTGGTGTATTTGTGCAGAGCAGAGTTAGTTATTGCTGTAATCTCACTGTCAGCCTTGTTAAAGAAAATAACCCGTTTGCGTTGTTTCTACCTGCAATCACTTGCTTCATTATCGCCTATTTCGAAAACGACTTCCCATCCAAATATGTTCAACAATCGGTTATTATACGGAAAAGCACATATACTAGGGCACTACAATTTGTTAAATAATTTAATTAATTTATATTTCAAAGTATATAGAAAAAGTTTAAAATAGTTCGGTAAAGTCTGTACTGGTAACACTGACGAAATGTTCTTCAACTACGGTAATTTTATACACACTAAATAATCGCCAAAGCCAACTTCCTAAGGAGTGAAAAAACTTAAATATATAAACTTAGTTGCAAAGAATGGTAGAAACGTTAACGTTATACAAACTTGAAAACGGATTTTGACATGCGACCAGATAAAATAATTCCGATGGTGCAAACTGTTGTAAACTAGTCAACTCAATCATGTACGTCGATAAAATAAACAAAAGAAAACTACAAATCCTTTAGACTTAACACACGTTACATTAGTTGTACACATTAGCGCTTTGTTCACATACATGCAAGAATCAGAAGTAATCACATATTTCCTATTATCATTGTCATCATTGTTGCGGATTAGGAAACCCAAGCATAGCTGCTAGGCACATCTTCCACAAGCGGAAATATTGCGCAGATTTCCGGAAGGAGAGGATATAGCAGGAAAGGAAAGGGTGAGATGGAACGGCAGGAAAATCGACCCTTCAGAAGGCCAACTCCCGTGCCCCTGTGACAGCTGGGATGAGGCTCTCAAACAGGGGACCCCCATTCTGCCCTCCAACTGGTCAATTCAACTGAAAACAGCCTGGCCAACTGGTCAATCCATATACAACAGCCAGGGACCATCTATTCTCAGGTTGGCTGGTTGGGGACCAATCCCGGAGATTCTGCCCCTAGCCACTGCAAATGGAGGGACCAAAGGTAAGTTTGTGATAATGGACAGCCAAAACATTGGTGACTTTACTTTAATTATTAATTGCTCTTTCTTATTTAATACACACGATACGGTCTTAGGTATAATCCTCCTCCCTTTTTTATCATTGACCATATTGTTGGTTTCTTTTTAGCTTTACCACTGGTAGATCGACGTTTTCTTCTGATATTACCTCCTTGTTTCTTAGCGGGTTTTTTCCCACGCCTTCTTCTCTTTCCTCCTCCAAACGTAGTTTTTGCTTTCATTGCTGCTGTTACTGCTAAAGACGCTGCTTTTTCACCAATACTCGCGTCACTAGATTTTACTCTTTGCCAAGCTTTCTCAGCAAGTGCTCTATCTGCTATTGATCTATTTTTAGTATCACCAAATTTGGAATACGCTATATCGTGCTGTTTACAAGCCTGATCGAGCTTATTTATTCCAGGATCTCCTCTAGCAAGACGTTTCTCTAATCTGGTTCCAGGACCACAATATTGATATCCTCCAGGTAAATGTAATTCCACAGGTAATAAATCAATCGCCTTGTTAACTATAGCTCCAACCGGTTTACTCAATAGAGAAAATGCTGTTGATGCTATTCCCCTTCCTCTCTGTAATCTCTCTCGATTATGACTGATGCGTTTAACCCTCGACATGACTATTTATAGCAAAACCTACAATCAGTAGGTGCACTCTATAAATGTTTTACAATGAATGTAATATCAGTTTTGGTTTCTTGTATTATATACTGTTTAAAATCCATTTATTATATAGAAATGGATTTATTAATTAAATGTAGACATATTAAATAAAAGTAGTAAAAATAGAAATAAGGTGTAATTGAAGATGTTCCAGATGTTTCTCCGCTGGTGATGGTATCGTTGTCTTCGGTAAAATGAATAAACTTTAAATAGTTGTCATGTTCCCTTAGAAACTTGCCACTGAATCGTTGGTAATTAAATAACACATCCCAGTCTAGTTTATCTTTAAAATTGACAATGTAATTCTCAGAGAGATTTTGATATTTACTTATTACTTCCCAACAGTTATTAAAATGTGATGTCATCTCTACGAGGAAGTCTTCTGAAAACTGTTGTCTTTGTAAAATATGGATCCAGTTAACTCTGTGAAAATAAATTCTTAACATAGTCATTGTAAAGAGGTAATGTATGGAAAGTTGTTCCCAATATCTATCAAACCGTTGAACAAAACCATCTGTCAACACTCCTTGGGGAAATCTTGGCTCTTGAGATATTAAACTCCACGCAGTAATATTGGATTCCATCATCCTCTCTGTATCGTCTCTCGAATATGACTGATGCTTTATCCCTTATCATGGGTATTTTAAATTCTTTTTTCTCTTATGTAATCTTCATTGTTTTCTGTTGGTTCATTAATCACATTCACTTTATCCTCCTTTCCTAATGTCTTGACTAGGTCAAGACATTAGGTTTATTTCGTTGATTAGGTTTCTCTGGATTGTGTATATTTTTCCAGTCTAAATAATTGTGACTGTCAACATCTGAAGCTGCATCTCTTCCTGAAGCCCGATGGATATAATGGAATAGAGCTGCACCAAACCTTTCTAAATGTTTTTCATATTCCGTAGTCCATTTCTTGTGTACAATACCAAACATTTTCTTATTTACAGCGTCTCCATCCTGCTCACAATCACCTACATTTGATAATTTTAATTTTTTTACATCATAGCTTGTGTCAGTTTTATTCCTTTTGTAAATCGTTAACAATTTTAGAGTAGCTAAATTTACTGCTTCACCATCATAAATGGGATAATGTATATCGCTTAACCTTTTACCGGAAAACCCCCAATGATCTTCGTGTACAGTTGGGGTTCTTTTTTTCATGTACTGTACCGTAACCGCATCAGACAACATAAGCGGATCACCAACATTTTGAATTACTTTTCCTTCAAAATTATAGTTGCCGTCAGGTGTTAACGGAAACCCAGCTCTTTTTTCACTATATCCAGATTTTACTCCAAACTCGGAATACCTCCAAACATAATATCCCTGCCTAATTTGCTTAAGTTGGATGGGTTAATATCCTCTTCTTCTGCTCTTGTATCTTCTACACTTGTATCTTCTGTACTTGTATCTTCTGCAATGTCCTTTTCCTTTAAATCCTCTATATCTCCGCTTTCTTCATACTCGTCGCTTGCTTCAGATGTTTGTAACTGACCAAAACTTTCATCATTCTGAAATTCTTCTTCATATTTGGAAATTGGTAGCATTTTGTCTCTTTCGAAGCGAATTGAAGGTTTTTCCATATTTTGTGCTAATCGCTTTAAAGGTTCAGTAACAGGTTTGAATGTTGTTTCTAAAAATTGCTCTCTTTCATTTATACCTGATTTTAAAGCTCGGTTTTTTTGTTTAATAGAATCACTAAGTGATTTTATTTCCTTTAATAGCTTTTCCTGGTTAACCATCTTCACACCTTGACGACTTGTACAGTAATACCGCTAATCAGTGTATTAAAACAAATTTATCAAAACCTATTCTATAACGACCATCTTTTATAGCTTGATCTTTCATAATAACCAAAAATCCATACTTTTCCGCCCATGCTTTTCCGCAAAGCCCTTTAAACTTTTCAAATGGCATATCCGCATTCACATGATCATTATATATTTGTTTTAGGTTAGTATCATCTTGTTTGAACAATTAGAATATTTGCATTATCTCTGATAAGTTGTTTTGGGATTTTGCTATAAGTTTGTCCTATATATATGCTGTCGATGTTATTATGTCTTCCCATGGCAAAGTAGTTTCTAATAGTATCCTGATTTTCACAAGATGCATCGTCAAATATAAATACAGAATACGGTTTCGCTTCGTTTGGTTGCATAATACTATCACTAGCGTTAAATTTGTAAAACTTAACATCAGACACATCAGATAGGATTTTATCCAGCAATTGATACTTTGGTTGATGTAGAGACTTTGAAAAAATATATAGGTTATTAAACCTTAATCCCTGCGGATTAGTGATCAAATTAAAGACAACATTGGTCTTTCCGCAGTTTGAGGGGCCACTTACTATACATCGAACAGTGTTTGGAAGTAAACTACCGTGTTTACCATTGTTGATTTTAACGTTATCCACAGTTAAATCATCTATGTTATTAATATTGAATCGATCTTTATGGTGAATAATCTCCATCCTGCTCAAAGGTTAACGATGAAATGAGTTGCTTGCATTAAACCAAGTCCTTTATAGGTATCCATGAATCCTCAGTTTTGTTAAACCCTAACCACCGCACTTTAACTGCGTCCTTTTTTCTTTGTAACACTTTTTCAACAAGATATACATCACCTACTGTTGACTTTAACTTTCATGTCCATAAAATGCACCTTGCAACAAATCTCCTTTGTTATCTTTTAGGATATACGTTTCAGGTACAGTCGGTTGCACTTTATACACTGTAAAAACTTCATTCGTCCAATTGGGAAGGTATTTCTTGGTAAACACTCCCTTATATTTACTAATCCGTACTTTATCACTTACATTAAATTTTCTTGGCTGCATTTTTTCTACTTTAGGCTTTGTATTTTTCTTTATGCGTTTTAATACATCTTTTGCATTTCTTCTATTTACTTTGTTAGGTTTCATACCAATAGTTCTATGAAACCTGTTGTTATAATCATTTATTAATTGTGGTAAAACATCATACCATACGTAAGAACCTCTTTTTGAAAATTGTTTATACAGTGCTCCTTTTAAGGTTCTATTAAATCTTTCTACAATAGCTGCTTTTTTCTCTGAATTTGTAGAATAATGATTTATTTTATATTTATTCATTAACTGTGCAAAGTTTGTATTAAAGTATTCTGATCCATCATCAGTTTGTAAATGTTTAATTTTGTTTTTATCTCTTTTTATGGCTATTTCCATGGCTTCTGTTACGCTTTTACCAGTCTTGTCCTTTAGAGGCAAAGCGTCTGCAACTTTTGTAAAACAATTAATAATTGTGAGTATATATTTAAATCCTTTGTTTATTCTGCTATGCGGTCGCATTTCAATTAAATCCGCTTGATATAGATCATTTATCCCTTTTATAACAGTATTTCTTCTTGGAAACTTTATTCTTGCAGGTTTGTGTAGTTCATTAATAATCTTCTCCTTCAGGTCTGACATGATGGTTTCACGAAGGCAGCTGATATGGTATTAAATATTCTATGGTATAAGTCTGCTTATATATATACATATAGTTCAAGGTCATTCAAAACTTGTGTAAAAAAAGGGGAAACACAGCTTAACATTGCTGTGTTTCCCCTTTTTTTACGGAAAGGAAAAGGATAAAGGATCTAGGACGATGAAAAGGTTACTCGTCAATAGGGTTGAGGGAGTAGTGGCCGAATGGCAATGTGTTGATTTTGTCTGGAAGGGTTTGTCTTTTGTCGTCATTACAGGATAGCGCCTTTTTAACTTCAGTCACACTGTACAGCTGATGGTTAAAACTTCTGATGGTGTTGAATTTAGCTGTAATGATGTTATCCTCAAATAAGAATTGCTTGTAGTGTTCAAAATGCACTTTCTTCTTTAAATATAAACTCTTCACACCTTTAGCTTTCTTAATATAGCTATTGTTCTTTTCTTCTTCTTCTTCTTTTTCATTATAGAGTTTCAAAGAATATAGTTTAGACATCAGTGCAACAATCTCTTCAAGTAGAACACCATTAGCCTCATCCTTGAATTTGCCTAGTACTTTTTTGTGTCTGCCATTGTCGTAGTTTGGATGATCTTTTGGATAATCGGAGAAATCAAAGTCGTTCTTGTAAATAAATGTACGTAAGTCTTTATACATGTCCAATGTTACTATGCGATATATGAAAGCGTCAGTGTCCATATATGTAATAGATATATTTTCTCTTCCGTAGAACGCCACCATTTTGTTTTAGTGAAAGTCGTACATGTGTGTTTTTTAGATGTCCAAGATTGACATGCCTATATACAGAGGACGATCCATCTTCACACTCGTCTTCTTCATGGACACTGCTACAAGTTTTTCATTAATAATTATAGATGATCCAAAATTTGGCTGCTGTACTAGTTTCTGTAATTTTTTTGCGTCGGTAACAAGTTTAACATTTTTATGTCTTCTTTTGTTTTCCAATGTTTTTCCAAATATCGTATTATTCATTAATTTAAAGAAATCTTTTTGAAAGTCTGATGTAGCTGCTGCTCTTCTGATGGTATTTGAATCAATGTAGGGTTTCAACCAGCATGATTGAGAAAATTCCAAAACTCTATTAATTTTTGTTAGACGTAGTCCTAATTCGATAGCTTGTTGAACCACCCAAAAGTGAGCCACGTAGCGTTGTTTATTATTTAATGTCATCATTAATTTGGGGTGTTTTCCAATTGATGAAATTTCTGTTTTAGCAAGAAGTGGAAGGTCATAATGAAGATCATGTAAATTTTCTGGGTATTCAAAATCGCAATCCAAAATATATCCAGTGTCACCTTGTTTCGGAATTTGTAAAATAACGCCAATAGAGTCGGGATTAATCCATTTAAAGTTATCAAAAGGAAGTGGGTTTGACATTGCCCATCCGTAGAGGTTATTTGCATCGAAATATCCTAAATAGGTTGACGGTTTGGTTTCATCGTAATCGGGAAGGTATTTGTTGTTGGCTTTGACATGTCTGGTAACACTTTGGGTCAATCCGCCTCTTACTCCAGCTTCAACCATTAAAACCATGTCAATATCTGTTAAAAGTTGGAGTTTGCATTTTGTTTCTTTTCACATGGCTTGCCAAGCTAATCCTGGTGAAGTATACGAATGTAGAGGGTCCAAACCGTATGCAGCAAAACAGGTGTTTCGGAATTCTTCCATTACATCACAAAGAAGAGTTACATCTAGTTTGACATAAAAGTCCGAGTAATCTCCTAAGGTCTTCATATCTAACTCGTTCCATACTCGACGTGCGTGTTGATAGTCCTCAAGTGATATTTCCGAATCATTAAGTTTGTTTTTGAAGTGTTCTGGTGGAGGTAGTGATGTTTCATCAAATCTATGCAGTCCATCGATGTAATCATAGGGGAAGACTCCTTTTTGAAGAACCAAATCCATTTTACTATTGGGTAGAATTTTGCTTGTTTCTATCAAATCTGTTCTTCTTAGATTTTCAGATAATTTCATGAGGCTTGAAGGCATAAATCTAAATGAATCAACAAACCTTAATTTAATTTTACCCACCTTTTTTGAAAAGCTTATAAATTTTTCCATTGTAGTAGCCAAAACGTCTATTGCTCCATTATCTCTTCCTAGTTCGGGGATTATGAAGTGCGAATCATAACCACTCAGATTGTGCAGAACTACGGGGATGAAATATGGTAGTTTGTAGTTCAAGTTGCAAGCGTTACAGGCTGCACCTCTGTACGCTCCCGTAAGATGATCGTGGTCACGAACTTTAACGTTATCCAGTGTAAAGGTGTTATTACACAGATAACACGTTGTTGTTGAATCATAATGTTGAAGCTCTTCTTCTTCCATAGGTGACATGGGTACCTTTGTTCTATACAGTTCTTCTACCTTTGCAGCTATGTCATACAGATCATCGACAAAGTATTTGGCTGCTTCTTCACCGCGATAAATCTTTGGAGAAGATGATAGTCCATATTTTTGAAGATGGTCTTCAGTCAACGTGGATTTAATTGGTATGCAATAACTGTTTGGTGAATGAAGTTGGTATTTGCTTCTTCTTGTAACGTCCTCTTCTTGTTGTTCAAGCAGATGTAAAGAAGACTCGAAATCAGCGTAAACAGCAACAGGTACACGGTATTGTTGTATTACTTTGTCAAATTTTATCTGCGCTCTGCTGGAATGTGGCAATTTAATTCTAACCTCATAGTTTCCATTACATAACCTTTGATGTTCTACTAACCATTCTGAACCTCCCCTTCTTAATGGTTTACCTACATGACAAAAACATCTTTTACAAATGGTTTTCTCTCCGTGTTTTTTTGATATTTGTTTAGATACAAGAGCTCCAAAGTTTCTTATGTAGACATAGTGGGATATGTCCCCTTTAGTGATCAATAGCAAATCCGTATGATCTCTGCGCTCAATAGGTGTTATGCGCAAGGGGTACG
Organism: Allygus modestus; assembly: GCA_963675035.1. Taxonomy (NCBI): domain Eukaryota; kingdom Metazoa; phylum Arthropoda; class Insecta; order Hemiptera; family Cicadellidae; genus Allygus; species Allygus modestus. The sequence continues at coordinate 228,285,921 of OY776111.1, forward strand.
CATTGTTTGACGAATCTAAGCCGAAAATGTTGACAGAAGCTGAAGGATTTTGCTTTTCAAATTTTGAAATGTCTGTTATAGCAACAGGGTAAGTCATCCCTTGAAAATTATATCTATGTTGTACTTCTTCATATTTGCGGCTTGGTCTTATCGGATTGTCTGTTACATATTTGACCAACATGGCATATTTAAAACATTCAGTATCTTGATTTTGTACGTTGACGCAGGATAAGGTATTTCTAATCTTTGTTGGTAGAGGGATGTAGCTACTTCCTCGAATTCCATAGCCGTGTTTGTGTACTCTTAAGTCTAGCCCTGTGATGCTTAACAAACTCCATCCAGAGCCTCTTCCTTCATGTTCTTGTATTTTTGTCATTAGCTCTTCAAAACATTCAGATACGATTGAATCAATATCTGACAAAAACATAATAGTTCAGTTTTTTGTTAAGAACCCTCTCGGTGAAGTTTCATTTTGAATGTTTGTAAATAAAGTATCCAGTAATAGTCCAAATGTAATAAAATTTAATCTTATTAATTCATTTTTCAGAGTTTTGCTAACCAATCCTTTTGCGTTATTTAAAAATTCTTCAAGTTTCAATTTTGTATTGTCAATTTTAAAGTGGGTTACAACATTACCCGGAAGTGCTCGGGCGTGTAGTTCCACATTTACTGATGGACCAGGCGCATAATGAATGACACTTGGTCTTGAAACTTCATTTTCTTCTTTTTATTCATTTTCTTCTTTTTCTTCGTTGTGTTCTTCTTCATTTTGTTCTTCTTGATGTTTTGCTAATTGTTGGTCGATTGAATCTAATTCTTCTTCATTTGGTTCTTCTGTATTTGTATTAGTGTTATGTTTCAATTCTCTATGAATGGTTAAAAGCCATTCATCTCTGAAAGAAGCTTTACAAAGATCGCAGCGAATCATAATGTAGGCGTGCTCTTCACAAGGGTCAACGTAATAATGAAAAAACACGGCAAATGCACCTCTATTTATACCCTAGAAAAAGTGGTGGGGGTACGTTTTAGGTTAAGTTTAAGTTTGTAGCTGGAGGCTACAAAATTCTGTATTTGGGTCAAGGACATTGAGCATATTTGCCAAAACAGGGAATAGAGCAGTAAATGATTTCATTTTAAACCATAAACTGATCTATTCCCCGCTTTGTATTTAACAAGGACAATTTTCTCCAACAGGAAAATTTAATATATTTTAAACTGGTAAATATTTTCTGTCTTGTAACTGGGTCAAGGTTATTCAACGATATTACCAAAACGGGGAATAGAGCAGTAAGTAGTTCTCACTTTGACTACAAACTGATCTATTCCCCGCTCTGTATTTAAAGTTTGACAGTTGATAAGAAAAAAACAACACTTAATCAGACTCATTTGATGAATCGGAATCAGTTGTATCAGATTCATCGGAAAGAAATAGTCGTCGACGAATATGATATACCCCTCGTGCGCTATCTAAAAATAACCCATCCAAACTACTACTACTAGTGGTTGGAGTTTCATCATGTATTTCTTCAGAACAGAGAAGATGCTGATAGATTCTATAGGTTTCAGATTCCACGTCACTTAATGGTTCAATTTGTTCCATATATCCTGCTTCAAGATCATCACTGTCCATATCACTTAATAATTCAAGATCTTCCATTGCATCCATATTACTTAATAATTCAACATCTCCCAATTCGTTTTCATTTTCATCCTCACTTTCAATCACAATATGTTTTATATTTCCCACGATTGATTTTGCAGGAGAAAATATATTATCCTTTGGTGACATAGCTGCTATATATCCTAGTGCTAACACAAGTAGCAGAATGAGATAAGCACTGATGAAAAACCTCTTTTTATACGCCCCAATTTAAGTGGTGGGGGTAATTAGTGATAGGGAAGGGGTATTGTAGGCCTTGTATGTAGTTTATGAGGTTGTGTAATAATTACACAGGATGTAGCCTTCTTGTAATAATTGGTAAATTTTATTCTTCAAAGGAATTGGTTTCACATCTATTTTTACTTCTTCTGTTCCACGAATACCCAATCCTTTGATCTGAACATGTTGATACTCCATTAACAGTTGGTACACACGCTGGGTAAAAGTATCCGCTTTAGCAGTAGAGTCAATATAGTGGAGGTATACCATGGCAGATGCTCTCTTGATGCAATTCACAACCAAAGTGATAACCGACTCTGCAACATCGCGCTTATATACCCGCGCCTATCTAGGTCAAGGTCGTTTTAAGATTATAAAAAAAGTGTGGACAACCTATTTACCTTCTGCAGCATGCTACAGAATTTAAATAGGTTGTCCACACTTTTTTTTAATTTGGAAAAGAAACAAATATTTACTTAAATTTGGAAGATAGGTTTTTGAACTTTGATTTTACGGTAATGATTTCCACACAGTGACTCCCTTTTCGTTTCGAATTAAATAGTCTCGTCTGGTAGGGTTTTCAGGGTGGAACATACACTTAGGTAATGTTAAATAGAACAGTTGGTCTGCGCATTTTAGAATCACCTTTAGAAAACCTTTCTTTTTAACAAAAAAGTAACGGTCGTTTTTACGAAGCCTATTAATTCGAAGTTTTTTGGGGTTCACTGTTGATATTGGTGAAGATCGAGAAACGCTAGTCTTATGTTTCAGTTTTAAATGATACCCGCATATTTCCTCATTTGAAACACAAGACCTGTGACAGCGTTCACCTTTCTTCGGACCTTTTTTGAAGATATATATATACATTGACATTTTAATTGTTTTAAATTCTCAGAAGGAGATTGCGGGTTATTAAAAATTACAGACGGACGTGTAGAAGAGCCTGATGTAGAAGGTGGGTTCTCATCTCTGATTGGCTTCGGCTCCAGTGGAAGAATGTCTGCCAGCGCCTGCTGAAGAATGGAAGGAGCTGGTGAAGCCAGAGATGAAGTAGGTGGTGTTTGTCCAACCTTCCTCGGCGATGTAGATAATTTGGAAGAACTTGAACTAGCCGGAGAAGGTAGGCGAGAAGTAGCCGGAGAGGATGAAGAAGATGACGATGAAGACGATGAAGAAGATGAAGACGATGAAGAAGATCAAGAAGCAGACGGGGGAGCAACAGGGTTTGCTTGAAGTGGTGGCGATACGTCAAGAGCTGGCATCGAACGTGGTGCTGGCTCCGCAGGAACAACGCATGCCAGCATCAACGCCTGCCGAAGGATGGAAGGAGCTGGCGGAGCAGGTGGAGAATGTTCAACCTTCCTCGGTGAAGATTGTTTCCTACGGCTGGACATGTCGGAAACTGAACTGCGCTCGGAAAGTGTAAGCAGCAGAATGATTTTACCACTGGTGGAAGCCCTCCTATATATCCGTTTTACGGGAGGGGGGGCGGGGGGGGGTGTTAGTGATAGGGAAGGGGTATTATTGTAAGAGTAAATGTTTTTACCAAACAATAATTTTCTCTAAGTCCCGAAGTGGGTCAAGGTCATCTGAACATATTGCCAAAACGGGGAATAGAGCAGTAAGTGATTCTCACTTGGACCACAAACTGCTCTATTCCCCACTCTGTATTAGGAGAAGAGGACTAGTTTAAAGCTCGCAATTAAAGGCAATAAACCTGATAACAGAACACTAACCTCTCCCCCGAAAAATTATTCACCCAACAAACAAACGATATGGTCAGTTTATAACAGTCGCGCACTCTGAAACCGCAAGGACGTTCATCACTGTCTAGGCGTCAGAGTACTACGAACCGAAGTACAATAATACCTGACCAAGTTCCCCTTAAGTTTATTTCCCCGAAGATGTATCCCCCAAGATAAGCAAAATGGTCAGTTAACAACAGTCGCGCACTCTGAAACCGCAAGGACGTTCATCACTGAGTAGGCGTCAGAGTACTACGAACCGAAGTACAATAATACCTGACCAAGGTCCCCTTAAGTTTATTTCCCCGAAGATGTATCCCCCAAGATAAGCAATATGGCCAGTTTACAACAGTCGCGCACACTGAAACCGCAAGGACGTTCATCACTGTGTAGGCGCCAGGGTACTACGAACCGAAGTACAATAATCACCTGACCAAGATCCCCTTAAATTTTACAGATATTTAAACAAGATTCCCTTAAATTTTACAAATATTTAACCAAGATCCCTTTAGATTTAACCAAGATAAGCAAACTAACTGAATCTGTTTCTCGTGAGTGAGGGCTAAGATAGGTAAAAAAAAAGTCATCCGGTTTTCATGCCGTAATGACTCAAGGTCGGTTTTCGTGCCGTACCTTTTTGTAAGGGGTTAGGAAAGGTGTTTATTTGAGAAACATAATCCCCCCTGAGATATTTAAAGACATAAGGTCGGTTTTCGTGCCATACCTTTTTGAATGGGAGCGTGAAAGAAAAGTACATATTTCATTAGTAAATAAAAACACTTCAAAGACACTTTAAAACCAACACCAAACTAACTACAGTTAAACCAACTACATTTACTAGCAGCAAACTACAAGCGTTATTCTAACATGCTTAGTAATAAACAGACATGCCTTAAGCTAAGGTAGCATCTCTAATATACAGTGGTACCAACTCTATACTAGAGATACTATTGCGGACAGCGCGGGCAAACAGCTAGCTAGGCTGTCGGCTGTGGGGGGGCAAGGACTTCGACAGTAGTTTGTTCCAACACTGTATCGCATACTCTGAATTGCTCCAAGTCCGGTAACTGGGTCAAGGACACGTTAAAATGTTTTGTAAAATAGCAAAGGTGTTACCTTTGCCATTTTACTTTGGAAGCAAGCTGTACTACGTTTAAACGAGTTCGCACGCAGCACGCTGACGTGAGGGAAGTGAATTTCCACATAAAAAACTACAAAAACTCAAAATCAGTTTAAAACATACATTTATTCCAACTTTTATTCAAATCTGAAAACATTGATTTTTTGGCTGTTCTGATGCTCCTGGTTCTATTTACCTGCAATGCGGGGAATACAATTTTGCGCATTATAAGGTTAGGAGAAGGTCCAGTCAGGCTTTAAAGTAGGTGTGAAGTGGTAGGGGATGATGAAAATACACCAAAAAATGAATAACAGGCTCTTCTAATGTAAAATCCCCATAAGACAACGTACTATGTTTGATCGATACACATTTTCTTTAATAACTCGGTAAATATTTATGCTAGAATGACGAGAGAGGGCTTAAAACTTTCGCCTCTCCAATTCCCATCTTTTTACATGCATGTATTTTACATACGGGGCTTTTCTGACCCTTTTTGGGCCCAAAAACTCAAAATTTGAAAGATTAATCCCAAAAAAAGGTGTTTAGAGTTTTCCGATTGTTTTGCCCAAAGAACTTGTCCAACTGATTACAGAAAGGAACGTCCCTACCAAATTTGAAGTAAATCGGACAAAAAATGCGACCGCTAGTGTGCAAACACACACACATATATATATATACAATTTTGAACGACCCCCCAAAACGTGTTCAGGGGGTCACGTTAGGAACTTCTATGGTGGTCCCGGGTTTAAGTTTCACTGTGCGGGTCATGCTAATAGTTCACTTTCCAAAGGAAATTCACTAACAAGGGAGACTATTATCCGTTTTACATAAAACTCCTTGCACGATCTTTTGATAAAATGGAAAAGATTAATGCCGGAGGGCGATTCCCATTCCACCAAAATACAATGCATATCATTTCTATGCAACGGTCTCAGCTCTACCTTTACTTTTAATTTAATGCCTCGGAACTCATAAGTAAGGATGGACAGAAAGGCTTCTGAAATAGCAAGCTCGGAAGGAACAAGCCAAGTGTTTACAACTACAGCTTCCATAGCGATATGATGATTTTTACCACGCTGTTGCAGTATATAAAACATTTCCCCCTCCAGTTTTTATTTTTAATACAACATTTTTGTGTCAACCTTGTCCGCATGAAATATCTCTAAGTCCACATTTCTTCCAATATTTGATCAAACGACTGTTTTTCTAAGTCCCGTCAGTAGGTCAAGGTCATCTGACATAATGCCAAAGCGGGGAATAGAGCATAACATACTGCTCTATTCCCCGCTCTGTATTGGGGAAGGGGACAAAAGACAACAAACAAGAGACTGATTTTACACAAGAGACTGATTTTATATTTCACAAACGTTTCTCATGGGTGAGATAGGTGGTGTCAACCGGTTTGCATGGCCGTATTGATCTTATTGACAAGGCCGGTTTTCAGGGCCGAACCTTATTGTCAGGGATTTAGGAAAAGGATGAGAAACAAGATACATTACTTTGAAAATAAAGTCTTTACCAGCAACTATGTAAAAGAAACAAATTAATCAGTTAACGTTACTTTTACAATACCCCCCGTCGCAGCAAACCTGCGTACTCAGCGAATTTCCAATGCATTGATATGTTTCTCACTAGTACATAAAGCCACTCACCAATTTTGACAAAAATACATTCATAAATAAGTGATTTATTACATTTTATTTATTCCTCATAAGAATAACATTAGGACTGAGTACGCAGGTTTGCTGCAACGAGGAAGATAAGAAATGAGTTTTTATGCAATTATCAATATAACTGAACCAGGTGAAGCTACTTACCATGTTTTATTAATATATGTTAATAATTAAGGGAGATATAAAACTTTACTTATTCTCCATAAGAATAACATTAGGGCTGAGTATGCAGGTTAGCTGCTACGGGGACAATCAACAAAACATTTATTTTTTGTGCAATTATCAATATACCAGTACAACATGAAGCCACATACCAAATTTCATCAATATACATTCATAAATAATCAAGATATCAAATTTTATTTAGTCTCCATAAGGATAACATTGGACAACGTACTGTGTTTAGCACTTTGAATATCTCTGCAACGGTTTGACGTAGAATCACAATTTAAACACCAAAATGATTGTTTTGTGGAGCTGAAGTGATTGGTAAAAGAAAATGAGAAGTTTAAAGTAAAATTAACTGAGGAAAAGCCAAAAACTGTTTTCCCATAAGATTAACATGGGAGATTTTATGAGCATGTTTTTTGGATTTTTTCCGCAACCACTTAACCTGGGTTAATAATTCAAAATACCATATTATTTGTTTTTTAAGCTCTATAACATGGTCTAAACCAAAATTAAGTGTTTTAAAAATGTTAGGGTAAAAAATGCAAAAAACTGATTTTTGGAAAATTTAAAACCCCCATAAACCCCCCTTCCCATGGTCCGACTTTTCTGGTTTTCGAACTTAAAGTCATAAATGTCAGTTTACACATTTGAGCCAAATTTCATCGAAATCGGACGTTTTTTACTCAAGTTATCGCATTCACGGACACATATATAGATATATATATATATATAGATATATATATATATATAGATAGATATATATATATATATATATATATATATATAGATATATATACATATATATAAATTTGAACGAATAGTGTTTTGGACATCTGGGGACATCAAGACAAAAAGTTATCATGGTCTCGGGCTTAAGTCTTACGGTAATAGCTTCTTCCCTATAGGGGAAATTCGCTAAAAACAGCCGAGGTCGGTTTTGCAAAGGTCAACAGTATCACTGAAACCCGGTGGGACGTAGACCCAAACACCCGGCGTCAGGCTGCTGCGAACCCAAGTTTTGACCAAGGTTGTTGAGGGACCTGTAGGGCCGGAAGTACATATGTTATTAGTAAATAAAACACTTCAAACCGATACCACCCACTAACATATATATATATTAGACTAACTACATTACCTAGCAGCAAACTACAAGCGTTATCTAACATGCTTAAACAAACTAACCAAACATGCAAGGCCGCGGATCTCTTAATTGCGCGTCGGGCCCAACGCACACTTAACAGACCTACGCTGCAGCAGGCACTGCAACCCAGTGGGACGTTCATCGCAACGGGCGGCAGGCTACTGCGAAGAGACGCTCGAAATCTCGGGTTATATAGACGGAGAATGGGAAATCGGGATATTAAGGGGAAAGCGGGATAAGGGATAACCCTGCTTTGTTGCGGGATTTTATCCCGCACTTCCAAGACAATTTTTCCCTCGACCTTGACCTTGACCTTGAACATGACCCAAAAAGGGGGGGGTGCTCGAGGGGGGGAGGGGGTGCTCGAGGGGGGGATGCTCGAGGGGGGGGGTGCTCGAGCGGGGGGGGGGGTGCTCGTGCTCCGGGGGGGGGGGGGATTGACGTAACCGGTTCTAAACCAGTCCTCAGCTTTCTACCCATGTATGGATAGGGCAAGGTTTCACTTTACGACCTGCTTCACTCTGTCTACCACCTCATTCCAGCTTTGGTTTGCAACCAGTACACACGTGCTCTATCCAACTCTATCTTATCCATTTTCTCTTCCATCCTATTTACACCATGTCTTCTCCTCTGACTCCCGAAAAACTCCAGCGCTTAAAGGAATCTTTGAAGAGGTCGACGGAAAGAAGGAGCGGGTTTAAGAGACCTTCAACTTTGAAGTCTCTCAAACGGAATCTCCGTGGCCATCCGCTGTATTTTGAACAACGACCCTCGACTCAGCCTCGGCCTTCTACATCGGCTCAGCCTCGGCCTTCTACATCGGCGGCTCAACCTTCGTCTCCAACACCGACTGTCGATGAGGTGATGCAAAGGACAAGGGTGATGGGGCTGAACGACTTGGTGACGCTGTTTGAAGTCTCCAAGGTCGAGTTTCGAAATCTGAAGCGGATGACGGAGTATAAATATGTGGCAACCAACGGGGACCACGTGTTCCTGTTTCAACACACCATCCACTACATCGAGGTGCGTCTGCCGCAGTCTCTCCCACCGCCACCTCCTCTGATACCTGATACACAGGAGTTATTCTTAACCAGAAAAAAGATGGGAGGGTAAAGTGGGTTTTGAAGAATAAGGTTTGAACTGATCCTTATCCCGACCATCCCTATTCCGACCAACCTTCAGCACGCAAACGGTCCTTTTCAGGACCACCCTAAGCATTTCAAGTTAGGGACTTGGCCTGTACATAGGCAGGAGATTTTGTTTGTGCAGCCCACTTTGTGAAAATTTCTAAGTCCCAAAGTCCTTGAACTTGACCTTGACCTTGAACATGACCCATGTTGGGGGGGGGTGGGGTACAAAGTTTTTCCAAAGTATGTCATGTGGGTACTCAAATTACGCGAATTGATCAGACGAACAAGGAGGTGCCAACAGAATTTTGATCCACCCAAGGGTATAGCAGCAGAAGCGAAAAACCTACAAAGTTTGTCCAAAGTGTGTCATGTGGGTACTCAGATTACGCGAATTGATCAGACGAACAAGATGGTGCAAACAAAATTCAGATCCGATCAACGGTATAGCATAAATAGCGAAAAAACCAATGTTTTCAAGGTTACATACTAATAACTTCTTTATTATTGGGTTAAAGTACAGCGAGTGGGTACTCAAATTACGCGGGTTAATCAGATGAACACGATGGTGCAAACAAAATTCAGATCCGATCAACGGTATAGCAGAAATAGTGAAAAAACCAATGTTTTCGAGGTTACATATTAATAACTTCTTTATTATTGGGTTAAAGTATAGCGAGTGGGTACTCAAATTACGCGGGTTAATTAGACGAACAAGATGGTGCGAATAGAATTCAGATCCGACTGAGAGTAGGGAAGAAATAGCACGAAAACAACACTTTCAAGGCCTGACATAAATAAATACTTTGTTTATGGATTAAACTACGACAAGTTATTTCTAGTTTAAAGTATACCGAGGTAACGTTGTGGTGCGGGTAGGTCGGGTGGGTATCATACACGCTAGCGCTATATCATTATACTTCCAGCTCTTGCAGGATTAACATCTACCTATAGAGTTTGTGTTATTCTAAAGATGTCACAGTTTTACAGAAATATGACGAAGGTGTCCTTCAACAGTCCGCCTGCCACCACCTTCTACTTCTCCGACTGTGAAGATAGAAGGTCTACGCTGTTAGTGGATTGTGAGCGATTTCGCCGTAGAATACTCCAGGCTGAAACATTCTTAGCAAGTTGTCTGCTACGCAAGATGCATCATATGAGTACATGCAATAAATTAGATCACAGTGACTGTTATGATTGCGTAAAAACAGTGTCGAGCAAGAATTGTTAATGTTTTCAGTTACGGAGCTCCGATCCTCACAGAACCAGAGCTAGACCCTAACTAATGCATGTCCCGTAGGTATTGTGCGATGTGAAAACTTGGTGGGGGAAACTGGTGTGGTGGGGGGTAAAGGCGATTGGCTATCCTACATGCTTGTATCACTTCAGTATACCTGCGGCTCTTGCATAGTTCACATGGATTCGCAAATACAAGGCACTACTGTTTCTTCCACATGTTCTTCTTTTAATATTGAGCAAGCTGACAATACAAATGATGAAATACAAGTACATGAAGTTTCTAGCACAATATCTTCTGATGCAGAAGCAATAACGTCATCCCTAATAGGGTTTGACTAATGATGGTGGATGTAGTAGCAACCATCTGCCTCGCACCAGCTGCCACCTGCCGCCTGCCATCTGCCGTCCGCCATCTGCTCCGCCCCACCACACTTTTACCCCCACCATTTTGTTTGATACCAAAACGCTAGCTAGCGAATAGTCAGTACACCTCCGGCTCTTGACCTGTGTACATCGAGCTCTCTGTTAAAATGTCCATCAAAATTAGGTGTATTCATTATGACTCTATTCATCTGGCGACTTTCCAAGACCTCGAGGTTTTTAATGAAGAGTTAAGACTTCTCATTGCGTCCGGTTACGATTTATCTTTGGAACTTTACGCATCAAAAAACAACATGGACTCTGCGCAGGAATCGAAATATCTACCGTCTTTCATCAGAAAGCGAAGTGATGGCCGCAAATCGTCCGGATCAACAACATCGATGACAACGAACAACGGGGAACTATTGTAAACATGAATTATTATAAATAAAATAAAGTAATATTTGTAATAGTACTACCTCGCACTCGTATCATTCGATTGCTTCATTCGATTGTTTCCATTCGATATTTCTTATCGATTAACTATCGAATCACAATCGGATTTTACGCGTGCGAGGTAGTACTTTTTTAAAATTACCTCGCCGTGACCTTGAACTTTAACCTTTCACTCATTACGTCACGAAACCACCTACGTCATTGGCTCAGCCTCAGATGACGTCTTTCATGACGCAGCGCTTCCGGTCACGTGACCGGAAGCCATAAATCAAGTGAGCCAAAAGTCCCCTTCCCACACTACTGCTGGAAGAAGTAAATATGAAATAAATGGCTGCTGCAATCTAGCGGATGAACTATTAACTTACTCACATTACTCACATTATAGGAGAACGTCATCTTTATTTATTAAAACTGGTATTAGTTTTTTTTTTTATCTTATAATTTCAAAAACCTTTAATAAATTGAATAAACTCATGTTAAGCGGACAGTACTTTATTTAATTAATGATACAAATTTATATAGCACCTTTTTTAGTAGTTTCCTGTAATTACGAAACGATACTGTATTATTATCTCGTACTTTACAAGCAGCAATTCGTATCCAATGCTTTACCTTATAGACATTTTTCACCTTTTAAATGTTAATTAATACGGTTTAAAAAATGTTAAAAAAGTGTACTGGAAAACAATTGTGAAAATTCTGAAAACGATCCGTGCTGCCATTTTCACGTTATTGAATTACGAACACACACCCCACCCCCACACACTGACGGACAACGAATCATTGTCTCTGCTAATACATAGATTCCTTCGCATCGTTCCATCATCAATTATTTCAACGTATATCTCAACGCACCCCCCAACCCCCTGGCTATTATTTTATCTTGGTATTATTGTTAAAACGTATAGAAATACAGAACTTGAAGTACTACAATCTTGAATTGACCAGTCGTACCAAGCAGATTTCGAATAGTTTCTCACCCCCTTAGTATTATGATGGGGGGCTGTACACCCTACAGAGACGTCATTTGAACGACAATGAGGTAAGAATAATTCAATCAGTCAGATCAGTAACTTCTGAAGTAATTATTTGCACTTTTATACCAAGGTGGGCTGCGACCCCCCCCCCCAATCATTTGCTGTTATTCTATCTTGGTATTATTATTAAAACGTATAGTAATACATACAGAACTTGGGGTAAGACAAACTTAATTGACCAGTCTTACCAAGCAGATTTAGAATAGTTTCTCACCCCCTTAGTCTTACGATGTGGGGATGGACACCCTACAATTAGAGACGCCATTTGGACGACAATGAGGTAAGTTTAAGTAAACCAGTCAGATCAATAACTTATGAAGTAATTATTTTGACGTTTATCTCAATGGGGGGCTGCACCCCCCAATTTCTCCCCTCCTTTTCTATTATTTTATCTTGGTATTATTGTTAAAACTTATAGAAATACAGAACTTGGGGTACTACAATCTTGAATTGGCCAGTCTTACCAAGCAGATTTAGAATATTTTCTCACTCACCTAGTCTTACGATGGGGGGCTGTACAGCCTACAAACAGAGACCCAATTTGGACGACAATGATGTAAGAATAAGTCAACCAGTCAGAAAAAATAACTTCTGAAGTAATTATTTCCGCTTTCATCTCAATGGCGGGCTGTACCACCCAATTTCTCCCCTTCTTTGCTATTATTTTATCTCGGTATTATTGTTAAAACTATAGAAATACAGAACTTGGAGTACTACAATCTTGAATTGGCCAGCCATACCAAACAGATTTAGAATAGTTTCTCACCCGCTTAGTCTTACGTTGGAGGGACTTTACACCCTACAAACAGAGACGTCTTTTGGACGACAATGAGGTGAGAATAAGTTAATCAGTAAGATCAATAACTTTTAAAGTAATTATTTGCACTTTTATACCAAGGGGGGCTGCACCCCCAACCCCTCTCCCCCAATAATTTTCTATGATTTTGTCTTGGTATTATTGTTAAAACGTATAGTAATACATACAGAACTTGGAGTACTACAATCTTGAATTGGCCAGTCTACCAAGCAGATTTATATTAGTTTCTCACTCCCTTAGTTTTACGATAGGGGGCTGTACATCCTACATTAAGAGACGCAATTTGGACGAAAATGAGATAATAATAAGTCAACCAGTCAGAACAATAACTTATGAAGCAATTATTTCCACCTTTACCTCAAAGGGGGGTTGCACCCCCCAATTCCTCCCCTTAATTGCTATTATTTTATCTTGGTATTATTGTTAAAACGTAAGAAATACAGAGAATGGAGTAAAACAATCTTGATTTGGCCAGACTTACCAAGCAGATTTATAATATTTTCCCGTCCCCTTAGTCTTCCAATGGGGGGCCTGTACACCCACGAAAGAGAGGCACCATTTGGATGACAATGAGGTAAGAATAAGTCAACCAGTTAGATGAATAACTTCTGAAGTAATTATTTCCACTCTGATCTCAATGGGGGCTGGGCCCCCAATCCCCCCTCAATTTATATTATTTTATCCGTATATTATTGTTAAAACGCATAGAAATACGGAACTTGGAGTACTAAAATCTTGAATTGGCCAGTCTTGCCAACCAGGTTTAGAATAGTTTCTCACCCCCTCAGTCTTAGGATGGGGCTGTACACCCTACAAACAGAGACGCCATTTGGACGACAGTGAGGTAAGAATAAGTCAACCAGTCAGATCAATAACTGCTGAAGTAATTATTTCCACTTTTATCTCAATGGGGGGGTTGCGCCCCCCATTTGCAACATTTGTATCTTGATATTATTGTTGAAACTTATAAATATACTGAATTTGGAGAATAACAATCTAGCATTGGGTAGTCTTACCAAGCAGATTTAGAGTAGTTTTTCGCCCCTTTCGTCACACAAGAGGCTACCTCCCAGAATGAGATACACCATTTGTAGGACAATAAGGTCCATAATCAGTCATTCTGACTAAGAACTACTGAAATAGATATTTGCACCTTTATCCCACCAGAGTGCTGTGCCTCCCAACCCCCTCGCTATTATTGTACCTTGGTATTATTGTTAAAGTGTGTATAAATGCAGAACAGTATATCGGGTTTAAAGTATTAATCATGAATTAATTATGCTTGAAGCGCATATACACACACAGTAAATAGTTACTCGCCTTACAGTTCCACACTGAGGCTCCTATTCCCCAGCCCTGATTTTTGTCCAGTAATACCTTTAAAGTGTTGTTAAAATAAAAAAAATAGTCATAATTTGTAGGAAAACGAGATCCAGAATCAGTCAACTAATAAAACCAAAAAGTTTTAAAGTAGTTATTTGCACGTTGGTCTGACTGGGACGCTATGCTTTCTAGGGCACCCATTGGTACTGCAAAGTAAATTTAGTTGTTCAAATATTTATAAATACAGAACCTAAAGAAAAATAGAGATTATTATCAGTCATCGGGTTTTGCCGAAACCACGCCGAAACATAACCCCCCCCCCCCTAAAAAAAGAAGGAAAATAGTGCATTAAGTGGGCACACACATAGTAAGGATATTTGTTCGCCCTTTGCTGTCAGTGGGGATAATGCCTTCCAGGCCTGGAATTTTCGTGGTGCCTCCTAAATTTTGATAAAATACAAATGGATTCAAGATGTATAACAAATAAGTTCTCAATCAGTTAGAGCAAGATATTTCAAATTATTTATTTTATCTATATGGTATTCCTGGAGGAATATACGCCTCCACTGTTATTGTATCTTGGTATTGTAATTACTATGTATATTAATAGAACAATATGTTTTAAAATCGGTTAATGAGTTTTGAACGTCCAAACATTAAAAACTCTACGTTCACGTTCTTCAAGTGGAGTATGTAAGGATACAGTTCAAATACAGTTCAAGAATATACAGCATATTATGGAGAACAATGGGGTCCAAAATCGGTCAGTTATAACAGATGGGTTTTAGAGTACAGTAGTTATTTGAACTTTAGTCCACTAAAGGGGTTATGGTTGTACCACTTACTATGCCCCCATTATTATATTAACTTAAAAAAAATAGAAAATAGGCTACTGTTAAAACAATTAGGCTTATCAACATGTTTAGGTTTATTCTTTCCCCTATTACGTATATAATTTCTTTACCTTTAACGTTTGATCTAGGTCTTAAGAATGGTTATCTATGAAAAAATATTTAAATTGAAGAATAATGAGGGTCGAATTAAATCAATCGGTCAGAGATAGTAGTTTTACAATACTGTTAGGTTTATAGTATTATAAACCAGTACTGGTACCTGGGAGACCGATCTTTGGACAGTATAGTTAGGTTTGTACTATTATAAACCTACTGGCACCTGGGAGACCGAGCTTTGATTGAGGAAGGTCAGTACGTTTGGTTAGGGGACTTAGAGTAATTTTTTACCACGTCCCCCTACTGACGAGCAGATTTACTAAGCTAATTTTCCTATTTCCAGTATGTTTAATGTCGCTCCAGATTTTATAATGGATTATTGTCCCCTCAGATATGTATTCATGATGTAAATACCAGACATAGGTGTGCTCCAACGCCAACCAAATTCGGTAACGTTCTGCGCATCCCAAGGACAATTCCTTGGGATGCGCAGAACGTTACCGAATTTGGAAACAAATAATGTCAATACATTATTTGTTTTGATTTTTAACATATATTTTTTGTTTAACCATAAAGCTTTCCGTTCTGATATAAACATTAAAAAGGAAAATACCCCTGTCGCAGCAAACCTGCGTACTCAGTGAATTTCTAATGCATATACATGTTACTCACTACTAAATAGAGCTATTTACCAAGTTTCACAAAAATACGTCCATAAATAAGTGACATATAGCATTTTATTTATTCTCCATAAGAATAACATTAGGGTTGAGGACGCAGGTTTGCTGCAACGAGGAAGATAAGTAATGTTTTTTTGCAATTATCAATACAAATGAACTAGGTGAAGCTACATACCAAGTTCTCTTAATGTAGGTTCATAATTAAGGGAGATATACAACTTTACTTATTCTCCATATGAATAACATGGGGGCCGAGTATGCAGGTTTGCTGCTACGGGGACTATCAACAAAAAACTTGTTTTTTATGCTAATATCAATATACCACAACTAGTTGAAGCCACATACCAAGTTTCATCAATATACATTCATAAATAATCAAGATATGGAATTTTATTTTTTCTCCATAAGGATAACATTGGACAACGTACTGTGTTTAGCACTTTGAATATCTCTGCAACGGTTGGACGTAGAACAACGATTAAAACACCAAAATGTTTGTTTCATTGAGCTAAACACATTAATAAACAGAAATGTGAAGTTTTTACTAAAACTATCTGAAAAAATCTAAAAACCTTTTTCCCATAAGATTAACATGGGACACGCGTTTTTTTAGATTTTCTCCGCAACCACTTAACCTAGGTTAATGATTCAAAATACTAAATTATTTGTTTTTTAAGCTCTATAAAATGGCTATAACCAAAATTGAGTGTTTTTAACATTTTGGGGTTAAATTTGCAAAAAAAAGATTTTTGGAAAATTGTAAACCCCCATAAAACCATAGTGCGATCGATCTGGTTTTCGAACGTAAAGTCATAAATGCTACTCTCCATATTTGTGCCAAATTTCATCAAAATCGGGTGTTTCTTTCAAGTTATCGCGGTAACGGACACACATATATATATAGATATATATATATATATATATATATATATATATATATACATATATATAAATTTGAACGAATAGTGTTTTTTGACATCTGGGGACCTCAAAACGAAAAGTTATCATGGTCTCGGGCTTAAGTCTTACTATGATTCTTACCATGAGTCTTACCTACGGTAGTAGCTTCTTTCTCTATAGGGGAAATTCGCTAAAACACGAAGACAAAAAGAAGAAAATTACAAATAGTGATTTTTTGGATGACTAAAAGCTGATTTCCCCCAAAGATGACATCACTAAACATGCGCAACAGCATACATATATCACGTATTTACACGTGTTGATTGAATGTAACATATTTTTATTCTTAGACACTTGGAGTGGGTACGAGACAAGGGTTATGATTCTGGATGTTTGAATGTTTGAAGTTTGCACACAGATGGCCAGGGCTAGATTTAGATCAGTAGGCCCCTAGGCTACCCCTACTTGCGAGTGCGGGCCCTTACCAGGCAGGCCGATGCCGGTTGGCGACATTTTTTTCGTGACTATATAGCCTATGCTTGTATCAGATCCTATATACAGAGGACACTGTGTAATCACTAAAAGTGTAAATTTCCAAAAACCGGATTGCTGCCTATTGCATTTTATCGTCGTGTTAGGGATATATTATCAAATGATATTAATTATAGTACGTAAACCGAACTTCTTTCGTCACTCCAAGGAACATCTTTCCTCCATAAAGATAATATGGTTTTAAAGCCAGTAGGGTGTAGACTAAGGTTGAGGTTAAAATGTATCCACATGACTGATAATTTAAAATTGACTGAAATCACAAAAAAACGTAAAGAATAACATTCAAACTTTACCAATGGGAAGGAGGTCTACGGTTGTGGGGGGCGGCGCGCGGGGCCTATCCAACACGAGGACATCTTTCAAAAGATGTGGCTTTGGCAAAACAAATCCAACTTACTTTAAGGCAAACATTTGTTTATTTATTAAAAATGGAAAATAAAATACCAATGTTTTAACTAAACACTTTTTGGATGTTAAAAACAACTCATGATGATGTAATTACAAAATGCTTAATAGTTTTTGTGTTTGCAACACGCAAACACGCATGTACGGCCACTGAACTTCTTAAAATATAGTTTCCTAATGGCTTGAAGAGGCCATAGCCCCTAACCTTGCTCAAATACTCTATCCCATCTCATATTTTACTGTTTTCATGTTGAGGAATACTAAACGATATAAGTAGGAACACTTGTCAGTTCGTAAAAAATGTAGATACGTAATCACATGAGTTTAATGGAAACAGAGTAGACGTGTTTAAATCCCCATTCCTTTCTTATGGGGGATGTTTTACGTTATTGCTCGTTTGCTGTTAACTATTTAGAAATCCTATTATTTTTCCCTCGTACCTAGGATCAAGTCCTTTAATTTGAGCCGTCTCCCATCATCCTGCGTTTTGCCAAACTCCCACAATTTTGACTTAAACGTGTCGTTTACAGAATCGTATATATTTTAGAATAATCGGGTTTATTTCACACAGATTTCGAGACAACCACTTGACGGATTTCGATGATTCTTTTTCGATTTAGGCCTCAGGGCTCTGCCCCACGGGACATCCAATTTCTCATGTTATTCATATAAAAGAGAGTTTAATTTGGTTTATGCCACGTTTTTCTTGGTTAAATTCATCAAAATAGACAGCTGTTAAAGGATTATATCTAACTACAGTCTGTCATTGTTTTGTTTAAAATTGTTCTACTCTCTTCCTTATTTAGAGTTTTTAATCGCATAATCTTGCGGGGGAGCAGTTCATTATGTATTAAGATAGGTTAAATTCACTAAGTTCGCAGGTTTTCTGTACCGGGGATATCCTATACTCTAATATGAGTAAGGTTTGCTTGCTTGCTTGCGTGATTGCTTGCTTGCTTGCGACACGGGTCTCAAAAACGGCTCCAACGATTTCCTTCAAATGTTCGAAATAACTAATTTTTGGGATAAAAATACGTTCTAGACAGGCCTCATCCCTAGGAAAAATCAAATAATGTAAAAAAACTAAAATGAAAAGTTAAAAAAATTAACATTGGGCTTATGGAGTTTCAAATCAAAACAAAACAATTGTAACAGCTGTTCATAATCAACCAGAGAACTGTCAAAGTAATACTCATGTTGTTTATGATTATTAACATGTGGTTTCCTGAGAGTAGAGATTAAAAGATTTAAGTTAAGATTACAAATATAGAGTAGTAAAATAAATCAAAGGGACATTGAGCTATAAATAACAACTGGAGGGACCTTAAAAATGTAGAAAAGAGGCAAATGAATAATACAAATCTGATTATCAGTAAGGGGAAGTGGTGAAATATTACTCCGAGACATCTGAACAAACTGACTGGCCTTCCCCCAGCAAAGCTCGACCCTCAGGTATATTACATAAATAGAGTAGTAAAATAAATCAAAGGGGCATTGAGCTATAAATAAAAACTGGAGTGACCTTAAAAATGTAGAAAAGAGGCAAATGAGTCATACAAATCTGATTATTAGTAGGGGGAAGTGGTGAAATATTACTCCAAGTCATCTAAACAAACTGGCAGGCCTTCCCCCGAGCAAAGCTCGGCCCCCCCAGGTACTTTAAATAACATAAACTGACAAACGAGCACAGCTTGAAAATGTAAATAGTAAATCAATTGATGCTGCACTCTAGTGGAACAAATACTAACCTTCTCAGATCAAAGAAGAACGTTACTTTATCTTTATTTGTAAAACTTGAATTATTATTTTTTAAATATAATTTCAAAAACCTTTGTAAAACTAATTGAATTATCGTTTAACGAGCACTATTTTATTTATTTAACCATGAAACATATAAAAACAAAAATGTTTACATTGTTTCTTGTCATTAGTAAAGAATATTTTAATAGTATCTAGTACATAACTAACAGAAATCTTTCCCAATGTTTTAACTTATGCAAATTTTATAGTTTTTAAATGTTAATTATTAAAAGACTGTTAATGAATGTGTTCCATTTTCAAACTGGTAACGTAAAATGTAATGGAAAACATTTGTGTAAAAGTTGAAAAAAATCCGTTCAACCGTTTTCACGTTATTGTATTACGAACACGACGACACACCCACGGACAACGAATCATTGTCTATGCTAATACATAGATTCTTCCACTTCGTTCCCTCATCAATTAATACGCTACATGCAAACTTTGTAAGCAATAAGGCTTTTTGTTAAAAATTTGCCCCCACATATTATACACTAAAACGACTATGTAGGTGTGCACATGTGCAAATTGGCTTTATTTTTTCGATTTAGGCCATAGTACCTGGGGGCCGAGCTTTGCTAGGGGGAAGGCCAGTCAGTTTGTTTAGATGACTTGGAGTAATATTTCACCAATTCCCTCTACTGAAAATCAGATTTGTATAACTCTTTTGCCTCTTTTCTACATTTTTAAGGTCACTCCAGTTGTTATTTATAGCTTAATGTCCCTTGGATTCATTTTACTACTCTATATATGTAATCTTCACTCAAATATTTAATCTCTGCTCTCAGGAAACCACATGTTAATAAATAATAATATACATCATGAGTATTACTTTGAATATAAATAGTAATACTATATAATATATCTATATACTTATATAGTATTTATAGTAGTATATAAATATAAAGTAATATACAATTACAGTTCCCTGGTTGATTGTGAACAGCTGTTACAATTCTTTTGTTTTGATTTGAAACTCCATAAGCCCAATGTTAATTTGTTTAACTTTTCATTTTAGTTTTTTTACATTATTTGATTTTTCCTAGGGATGAGGCCTGTCTAGAACTTATTTTTATCCCAGAAATTAGTTATTTCCAACATTTGAAGAAAATCGTTGGAGCCGTTTTTGAGATCAGTGTCGAAAGCAAGCAAACAAACAAGCAACCCTTACTGATATTAAAGTATAGGATAGCTCGAAAAAGCTCAAAAAACTGAAAGCGAGGACAATTTCCAATTTCCTACTCAAAATTCACATATGTTTCCTTTGTTTTTCCAAAAAATAATTGCAGTTGTTAATACCATCAACTGGGTATTTAATATCAACAACTGACAAAAGAACACAGCTGGCAGAAGTAAATACGAAATAAAAGGCTACTGCAATCTAGCGGATAAACTATTAACTCACTCACATTACTCACATTATAGGGGAACGATACCTTTATTTGTAAAAACTTGTATTCGTTTTTTAATATAATAATTTTAAAATCCTTTGATAAATTGGATTAAATCATGTTAAACGGAAAGTACTTTATTTATTTAATCACAAAGCATATGAATAAAGCCTTTTTTTAGTAGCTTCTTGTAATTACGAAACAATATTGTATTAGTCTCTCGTACTTTAAAACCAGTAATTTTTTTCCAATGCTTTACCTTATGGAAATTTTACAAATTTTAAATGTTAATTAATAAAAAACTATTGAATTTGTTCAATTTTTGAACTGGAAGCGTGAAATGTACTGGGAAATAGTTGTGTAAAATCTGAAAACGATACGTGCAGCCGTTTTCACGTTATTGCGTCCCGAACACGACCACTGATGGACAACGAATCATTGTCTCTGCTAATACATGGATTCCTTCACTTCGTGCCGTCATCAATAACTTAGTGTTAAATTGACTATCCTTCCTTTTTGATTTTAACATAAAAGCCTTTTAGTTTCGACGTAATCCTTCTGTAATATGTAAAAAAGCGTGTTTGCCAACTCTCTGAACACGCTTTGTACAGTTTTGTTTCTTGGAAACATGGAAACATAGTTTACTTGGAAATTAACTTTAGTCTCCAGTGTCAATAGTCCGGTTTTAAAATAGATAAAAAACCCGTTTTGACACAGAAGTAGAATCAACACCGAACATTTTAAGACATATTGGTGAACAAATTCATTAAACCATCCTACATGAGACCTATGAGATATTTTGTAGACTATATGTGAAAGTAAACTATTTAGAAAACAATAAGTTTACATTGTAAATAGTGAAAGTGGAAATCTCATCGATCGTTCCCCGAGTGCTGTCACAAGTACGGATTCAGCGCCCGAGTTATGTACAGTCTGTTGCAATCAGAAGAACCATCAACAGTAATCAGTACCATCTGATGACAAGCCGAGAGCCCACTCGAGTGGAGAGAGTGATGGTTGAAATTGCTTGCGTTCTATTTCCTTGCTACTGTTACAGTTAAACAGGATAAATAAACACAGCAATGTAGTATTGTGAGACGTAGTTTAACTGTAACGTAATTTATCCTGTAAAATTGAAACAACACATCTTACGCTACTTAAGAAATTACTGTTACATGTCATATTTAACCGACAACAGTTTTCCATTAAGTAAAAACTCAGTTTATTTTTAAGAGATCAAACATGGTACTGGCATAGACCGACAATTAATTTGTTTCCGCCCTCTGAAAACACCTGTAGTTCGCCCGTCTCAGAGTTGCCCATTTTTTTAGTCCGAAATGTAGCCCGTAGATATGGTAAATAAATTTGATTTCTCGATGTAATTTATTGTTATAGATTCTTCATCTTGTTGTGAACCATTAAATGTGGCATGTAAATACTACTTTCACAGTAAACGGAACACTGCTGTTTAATTTCTTTACAGGGTGGCCATTGTATCATGAGGCAAAGGTTTCACAGGTTAAATTACGGTATATACACATACGAACTAATCTATATTATATAGGAAGCTAACATGGTTTATATCTTAAGTAATACCTTACAACAACGGAACTTGAATTATTTGTCTGTTGATTTTTAAAAGGTTTCAGGTTTGAATTTTGTAAGCAAAAACTCAAAAAAATTATTTTTTGTCCAATTTTAAGAAATTTAAAAGAATAGCCATGTTCCATGAACTGCGCATTTTGTAAGCTAAAACATGAATTACCATTGGTTTGGGGGTCTTAGGTTTAAAACTTGATAAAAATGTAAAAGGTTTGTTAAAAATGTAATTTTTTGAGAACCTAACATGAGAAACCCTCCAAAAAAATGCAAGTACATATATTAGAGTAAATAAGGCACTAATTTGTGATGAAATATTCCTTCAATTTAAAATTAATTAAAATCAGGAAACCAAATAATATGGGGTTTTCTTTAAAGTATGTGAACCCAAGACCCCTGAAGTAAAGTAAAATACCCCCGTTGCAGCAAACCTGCATACTCAGCGAATTTCCAATGACTATATGTATATATATATATATATATATATATATATATATATAACAACATTAAAACACTTAAGAGGATTCATAGATATATATAGTCACAATCAAGCGCTATTTTAAATAAATATTAATTATTCTCCATAAGAATAACATTGGGGATGAGTAGGCAGGTTTGCTGCAACAAGGAACACAAAATAATGGGTTTCTATGCAAATATAAATAGAACTCATCTTAGTGAAGTCACATACCAAGTTTCATCCATATACATTCACAAAAAAGGGATATATAACATTTGAATTATTTTCCATAATAATAATATGGGGCTCAAGTACCTAGGTTTGCTGCTACGGGAACCATAGTCAAAACATAGTTTTTTTTAGCAAACAACAATAAACCACAACCAGGTGAAGCCATATACCAAATTTAGTCAGTTTATGTTCATTAATAAGCGAGATATACAATTTTTCTTTTTCTCCATAGGAATAACATTAGACAGCGTACTGTGTTTAGCACTTTCAATATCTCAGTAAACAATTGACGTAGGGCAATTATCAAGACTAACCATCAAATTCAAATTACCAGATTGTTTGTATTTTTATGCTGAATTTAATGGTAACAAATAACATTTGATTTAAATAAAAATAACATGTGGAAACCCCGAAAAACCCATTTTTGGGGTACAAATCCCCCCCAAAAACCCTCCTTCGGATGGTGTGATCCGTCTGGTTTTCGCACTCGTTTAAATAAATGGTACTTTACACATTTTTACCAAATTTCATCAAGATCGGACATTTTTTACAATACTTGTCGTGCTTATGGACACACACACACACACACACACACACACACACACACACATATATATCTACAATTCAATAAGAAACTGAAAAATTCAATACATTACACTATATTTCAGTTTCGCTTCTTAAGGTGTATAAAATAAAATAAAAGTATAATAAGTATAAATAAAAAAGATAACATCTAACAAAATTAAGAACGAAAATATAAATATAAATCAAGATCACATGTAAATTGGCCATTAAATAACATCTGTGGCACAATCTATCTCAAATTCAGTCCCTGGGGTAACTTAGATTTTTAAACCATTTGGTGAGCTTGCTCCATGTATCTCAGCTATTGTGTCGTGGAGTCTTTCCTTAATTGCCGAATCGGTACGATTTTATAAAGTTCTTCAAAAGATTCCTTGTGATTATCGGCGTGTTTGACCAGTGGCTGTTCCATCTTCCCATGATTGAAGGTATACCTATGACCTGTAACTCTTGTTCTCAATGTGTTTATGGTTGATCCTATATAATACTAAGGGCACTGACTGCATTTAACTCGATACACGATATTTGATGATTCACAGGACATGTTTTTTGTAATGGGGTATGTTTGGTTTGTTATACTACTCGAGAATGTCGATGACCACGGCATCATTTTACAAACGAGACATCTTGGTTTCTTGCAGGGTTGTACTTTATTCTTTTGTTCTGTTTTCATCAGTTCGTTTTTAGAAGGAAGTTTAGGTTTTGATAATATTTCTTTTAATACAGGAGGTCTCCGAAATATTATTTTAGGAGTCTTTTTGAATATTATATTTGTATAAGAAGATTGCTGTAATACATTATAAGCTATTCGCATTATGTTATTAAGTTTGTATAACCCAGGGTGGTAAGTGGTTATAAATTTTGGATCTTCTTTCTCAAAAGACGGTTTATTCTTTACTTTTATAGTCCTAGTGTTAAGTTTAGAGTTAAGAAGCTTCCGTGGATAACCTCTTTTAGTGAAAGTAGGTTGCTAACATAATTTTCTATGTGTTTTCTATCGGTACATAAATTCATTTATCTTTTTGTCAGACCTTTTGGGATAGCCTTTTTTATGTGTGGAGGATGACAGCTTTCATAATGTAGATATTGGAACGTGTTTATACTTTTCACATTTATGTTATTTTTTAAAATTCCTTTATCTATATACACGTTCACATCTAGAAACGTAACAGATGATATGGGTATGGTCTGTTTGGATATAAAAATGTGAACAAGTGGTGTTTTTGGCATTTGGGGACATCAAAATGAAAAGTTATCATGGTCTCAGGCTTAAGGCTTACCATTAGACCTACGGTAATAGGTTCTTCTTCCCTATAGGGGAAATTCGCTAAAAGTATAAAATACTAGGTATATCCGTTGAAAAGATGATACTTAAGATATATACCTAGTTTCAGCTTCGGTTCGAAGATAAATCTATAGGAAATAATCTGTTCAAGATAATAATCATAATATATGAAACAAATCTATAAAAAACTATTATTTCATATGGATATACCGTCATTTAACATGTTAAGTCACATATGACTTAATTGAAGGGCTACCCTATATAAAAAATTATAAATGTTCTCTTTATGTTGATTATTTAAGAAAACATTTTCAGAATTACATAAATTACATAATGCTAAGGAATGGACCTTCGGATTTTGGGTTGTAAGGTCATCCATATTTCGACATGATGTTATAATTTCATTAGGCGTCCGTTAACGTAATTACACAATTTCTTACCACAGGCACGGAAGAACCGGGCACTAATGGGTCAATATCCTTCAACTAATTCAAACCAATTTACTAATTGGATTACCATAAATCTTCTCTTTTTGCGGGTTTTTTATTGCCCGGCGATAATAAAACATTATGTGTGATTTTCATCGGTTTTTTTAATAATTTATCTCGGAATAATTAAATTGTTGTCATGGTTCATTCAGGATTTACAGCTCAATGTTTTTGGTCGTTTCTTTGGTAAAAATCTATAAAAATATTATATATATATATATATATATATATATATATAATTAATTAGTTATTGAAATAATTGTTTTAAGAAGATATATCCTAGTCCATGTTTTTTATGTAAATTGCCATTGATACTTTTGGTCATATAGAAAAATCAATCAACAATTAGATAGGGTATTATTTTTGTCTAATCCCTTTATTTAATATTTTGTTTAGTACGTGCATACGTAATAACTCCGTTGCCACATGCAGCGTGAACCAAATGACGTGGAAGCTTCTAAGTAATGAACACTTCCTCCCACATCGACGCTCGTCAAAACCCCATTACTTCAGAGAAAATTGTGTTACCTTCACTGAATTTGCTAACATTACAAGATTACTTGAAGGGAACTAGCAAAGAAATGCTAAAGAATTTTATTACTACTCAATGATATTATATTTTTATCAAAATTAACGTCTTATTTAGTTAGAAACTTCTCATTATATAAGTTGTGGTGTACTCAAAGGTCGTGACAAATGTGCTCGCTATGAATAAAGAGATAGACGAGTGAAGAGGGACTACGTAATAAAAGTGAATAAGTGCGGTAAATTTAGCTGTCTCAAGAGACTTGATAAAGACCACGTAAGCTAATTTGATTTTCCAGCCGATAGCAGTAATTAGTGAAGCAAATTCTAAAATACGGCGAATTTTAACGTTTGCGAAATTTGAAATAATTAAATCTCTTTGATTTACTAAAATATTATATGCAAAATAAAAAACAAACATTTTTGGGGTACAAGACCCCCTAAAATAAGCCTTTGGATGGAGCGATCTGGCATTTTTTAAATTTTAAGTCATAAATGTTGCTTTACACGTTTGTAACAAATCAAAATCTGGCCATTTTACGAGAGTTATCAAACCCACGATCACCCATATGTAAATTCAGAGTGATTGGTAAAAAAGTTACAATAATCATGATGCTATTTTAGGATTTGTATGATGATATTTGTACACATAAAAAAAGCAAAAACGTTCTTATGAAAATATCTCCTAAAATGTAAAGTTTTCCAACCATCTGTCTGTATGTGTTTTTTACTTAATTTAACATAACTTTTTAATCACTTAAGGTATCAATCTTAAACTTAAAGTTATATTTGAAACTTACTACTTGGTCCATGTATGATGACTAATAGGACATCATTTGGTACAGAGAATCAAGTTTCTACTTTATAACAATTCAAAATACCAATGCCAGTTTATTTTTCAAAGTTAAATACACTACAAACCGAAACATTTAGGTCTGTAAAAGTCAAAAAAGTTGTGTCATTTTGTTTTAAAAACAATGATCAGAAGATTATAACTATAGAATTAGATATCATTTTTATAAGTAAACACATGATGTTTTAGTCCAATGAGCATTGAACGAGTGGTGTATTTGACATTTGGGGACCTCAAAACGAAAAGTTATCATGGTCCCGGGCCTAGGTCTTACCATGCCAACTACGGTAATAGCTTTTTCCCTATAGGGAAAATTCGCTAAAATATGTAAATGTCTCAAATCCGACATTTATGATTGCTATTACTATTTGGTGTTTGCAGTACTCACGGTTCCTAACAAAACTACGTGAGCCACGTGAGGTTCACATTTACAACAACTATTTCAGATTTAAAAATAATTATATAATGTATGACCTCCTTGTTTCTTATTGTTATTTACATCATGTGGTATAAGAAAAGAAGTCAAGTAAAAAAAATCAATTAAATAAAATGAGATGGGAAATGAAAAGCTTGGGAAGTGTTGTGACGAGTCCCGTTACTGTTTTTTTTGTGTTTTTTACTTTCTCCCTCTATACATAGTATACGGAGAAAGTATTGTTTTCGTCAAAATTTTCGAATTTGAGTTGTTAGTGGAAATATTCGTTTTGGTGCTCCCTGAACCCAAAAAAGTTGTTTTTACGTGGTGTGTGTGTGTGTGTGTGTGTGTGTGTGTGTGTGTGTCTGTGTGGATGTGTGGATGTATACAGAGCTAGAGCCCTAACCAATAGGCCGATTTTTATGAAATTTGGTATTTAGGTACTAATCCACGGTGTTTTTTTCATTTTTTGGAATTTTTTATTTTTAAGGGTAATTATCCCCAAAAACCACCAAAAAACATGAAAAATCAAAATATCTCATAAACGGCTCTAACGATTTGTATTAAACTTTAGTCGTTTTAGAACTTTGGTTTTCCAACAAAATGACACCACCCGCATTTCTGTAAAAATTCGGGTTCAGATATTACAGAACTTAAAACATCCAAAATTAAGTTTTTTGGATTTTTCATAAAAAAACATAGATATTAAAAACAATTACTATTCACCATTAAAAAGGGCTCAGAAAACTAAATAATTTAGTATTTTGAATTACTATTCTACGATTGCTAGTTGTGGAGAAAATTGAAATTTTCATTTTCCGGTAAACGCAGTACGTTGCCCAATGTTATTCTTATGGGAAATACAAAAATTACTATTTCTCTCTTATTTTACTGATCAATTCCATTCAAACTTGATATGCTTGTCAAGTTATAATTGACCAAAAGAGTAAATTCGAAATATGTTGCCCCTTAATTACCCTGGGGGGAAATAGGGGGCATTTCCCCTCTTAAAACCACGAGTGTAGCAATGGATTCTGTAGTGCCTCCAAAGCAGGGATTTGGGTGGATATTTTTGAAAACAACTTGTTTACAAGATTTTATGTACATTTGACCGTGCTTTGTATTCTATATGCAGTAAATAAAAAGTAATTTATTCATTAAAGTTGGGCTAAAAGGGAGAAAGTATGTGTCAGTTTCCTGATACCGTTTATTTTACCTTGAATGATCTAGTTCTCTTCATGAACTAAACCTTCTTGGTGAACTAAACTGAACAGTTACTTGAATTAAATATGCTATAGTATAACAAAGGAAAAGGCTCTTTCTGAAAAGGAGGAAAGAAAGTTTTCTGTTGGAAAGCAGCTTAATTTGTTGAGTTCCATATATGATTTGCTCTTAGTGCATCAGGTGAAAGTGGCATATCATTACTATATTGCACAGGTTGTTTGAAACTATGTCGTTCTTTGCATACTACTTTTCATACTGTTTATAAATGTTTAGCTTATGAAAAGAAATATATTTATATGTTTTATATTGTTATATAAAAATATATAGCTTGTGATTCCGAGTTGTAAATAAGTAGTTTTTTATAATAAATATAGTTTAACTATTATAAAATAAAAGGAAATAATGTGTGCAAATGAAATACCCCCGAAACAGTAAACCTGCGTACTCAGCGAATTTCCAATGCATGTATATGTTTCTCACTACCACATAAAGCCGGACACCAAGTTTCATAAAAATACACAAATAAATAAGTGATATATAGTACATTATTTATTCTCTACAAGAATAACATTGAACGCTTAGTACGCAGGTTTGCTGCAACAAGGATCACAAAATATGTGTTTTTATGCAATTATCAATATAACATAAATAATCGAGATATCAAATTTTAATTATTCTCCATAAGGAAAACATTGGACAAAGTACTGTGTTTAACACTTTGAATATCACTGCAACGGTTGGACGTAGAATCACAATTTAAACGCCAACATGACTGTTTTGTAGAGCTGAACTGATTATTAAAAGCAAATGTCAGGTTAAAATTGAAACTAACTGAGGAAAAGCTAAAAACCTTTTTCCTATAATATAATAGCATGGGAGATTTTATGAGTACATTTTTTGTTATTTTTCCGCAACCACTTAACCTAGGTTAATGATTTAAACTACTACATTATATGTTTTTTTAAGCTCTATAAAATTGTAAAAAAACAAAATTAAGTGTTTTTTACATGTTTGGGTGAATAATGCAAAAAACTGATTTTTGAAAAATTGTAAACCCCCATAAAACCCCCTTCCCATCGTCCAATTTTTTTGTTTTCGAATTTAAAGTCATGGATGTCACTTTACACATTTGAGTTAAATTTAATCAAAATCAGACGTTTTTACTCAAGTCAACGTGTTAACGGACACACATAAATGTGTATATGTATATATATATATATATATATATATATATATATATATATATATAAATTTGAACGAATAGTGTTTTTAGCAACTGGGGACCTCAAAAAAAAGTTATTATTGTCTTGGGCTTAACTCTTACCATGCCACCTACGGTAATAGCTTCTTCTCTAAAGGGGAAATTTGCTAAAATTATGTAACAATTGTGTAATACGGAACTTGATATAAACCAATGAACATCTTGTACAAGGTATAGGATAATATGATTTACAGAACTTCAAAAGAAGATTCAAAAGACACATCAAGAAAATATGTTTTTAATTATTCGAATAACTGTAATTTAAATAGATTAAATAAAGCAATTCCTCATGAATACACATAAACGTTGTATTTGTTGCTCTTGACCCTCAAAGGCAGCGCCTATTTTCTACTAATATACAGGGTGTCTCTGAACTCTCTACCAACCTTTTCAGGTATTATTCTTGGACCATAGACAAACCAAAATATCATATTCAAAATTTCGAAAATTCAAAAGTTACTCGTGTAGCCGCCATTTTGTTTTTTTTCACAAAGGAAATTTTAATTCGAGAACGGCTATTTATAATTAAATGAAATTTGGTGTTTAGCTTTATTCCCTAAGACCTAATTACAGAAAAAAATTATTTTTTTACAATCATTAATTTCAAAATGGCGGCTGCCTAAACATTTCAAACGTAAATATCTTAAAAACCGCTCATAGTAAAAAATTTACATTACTTAGTTTTATTTAGAAAATTTAATTGCAAATCTAATGACACCAAATATATGGAAATCGGCTCATAAATAACGGAGAAAATCCATTTTTAAGATATTGCATTCTTGTCAATATCAACTGTTATCATGTGACATCGCTCCTGTGAGCCACGTCGATCAGCTGTTTAAAGTATAATTCCACCAAACAGCTGATTGATCAATGTATTGTTAAAATTATTACAGTTTCCTGTTACAATGTGCCTTTTTCCTGTATGTTGCTTATTGTTAGTGAATTTCCTTTAGAAAGTGAACTATTAGCATGACCCGCACGGTAAAACTTAAGGCGGGACCACCATAGAAGTTCCTAACGTGACCCCCTGAAAACGTTTTGGGGGGTCGTTCAAAATTGTATAAATATATATATATATATACATATATATATATATATATATATACATGTATATATATATACATATATATATATATATATATATATATATATATATGTATGCACTCTAGCGGTCGCTTTTTTCCGATTTACTCCAAATTTGGTAGGGACGTTCCTTTCTATAATCTGTTGGACAAGTTTGTTGGGCAAAACAATCGGAAAACTCTAAACCCATTTTTTGAGGATTAATCTTTCAAATTTCGAGTTTTTGGGCCCAAAAAGGGTCAGAAAAGCCCCAGATGTAAAATTAATGCATGTAAAAAGATGGGAATTAGAGAGGCGAAAGTTTTAAGGCCTCTCTCGTCATTCTAGCATAAATATTTACCGAGTTATTAAAGAAAATGTGTATCGGCTAAACACAGTATACGTTGTCTTATGGGGGTTTTACTCTAGAAAAGCCTGTTATTCCTTTGTTAAAGTACTTTTATTATCCCCAGCAACCTCACGCCTACTTTCAAGCCTATCTGGACCTTCTCCTAACCTTATAATGCGCAAAATTGTATTCCCAGCTTTGCAAGTAAATGAAACTAGGAGTATCAGAACAGCCAAAAAATCAATGTGTTCAGATTTCAATAAAAATTGGACAAATGTATGTTTTTACACGGATTTTGAGTTTTAAAAGTTTTTATGTGGAAATTCACTTCCCTCACGTCAGCGTGCTGCGTGTGAACTCGTTTATCAGTGTGCTGCTTTTTAATAGTAATCTGTGTTAACGTATTCAGTATTCATATTTATTGATAAATGGCTAATTATAGTGTTGCAGAGTATTGCGATATGTATTTTTATTATGGAGCTGCATTTGGAAATGCAAATGAAGCGAGAAGGTTGTATAGCGACTATTTCCCCAATAGACAATGTCCTGCTGCCAAAACGTTCACTGCTGTCCACAATCGTCTCGACGCAACTGGTACGTTTCATGTGAGTATGGCAGATACTGGTGCTGCGAAGTCGGTGCGTACAGTTGAATTTGAGGAGGAAGTCCTTCGTAAATTTGAAGAAACCCCTCGAACAAGTACTCGAGCTGTGGGTAATGAGATGGGGGCAGGCAAAGACACCGTGTGGAGGGTACTCAATGGAGAGAATTTGTACCCATATCATCTCCAAAAGGTTCATGCCCATGAACCTCAAGACTATCCAGGTCGGGTAGATTGTTCCAGGTGGTTCCTGCACAAACTGGCGGGCTATCCAGATTTCTTGAAATCCGTTCTTTTTACAGACGAATCCAGTTTTAACCAGGATGGTATTTTCAATACCAGGAACAGCCATGTTTGGGCTCCTGAAAATCCCCACGAAACTGTTATTTCCAGCAAGCAACACCGTTTCTCAGTTAATGTTTGGGCTGGAGTTTTTGGGATAATTTAATTGGCCCCTACATTCTCCCAAATAGGTTGAATTCCCCCACCTATCTTGTGTTCCTGGGGGACATCCTCCGAGAACTTCTGGAGAACGTCCCCTTGGCAGA
Source organism: Allygus modestus (assembly GCA_963675035.1). NCBI lineage: Eukaryota > Metazoa > Arthropoda > Insecta > Hemiptera > Cicadellidae > Allygus > Allygus modestus. Next base: position 228,318,173 of record OY776111.1, read on the forward strand.
CTTGCAGAACATGTGGCTGCAACATGATGGTGCTCCTGCACACTTTGGGCAAATTGTAAGAGATTTCCTCAACCAAAATTACAATCAGCAGTGGATTGGTCGCGGGGGACCGGTGTCGTGGCCTCCGCGATCACCTGATCTTACTCCCCTAGATTTATACGTTTGGGGGAGAATGAAGGAACTTGTTTATTCAACACCTGTGGAAAATGAACTGGACCTGATCGGTAGAATTGTAGAGGCAGCTGCGGTCATCCAAGAGAAAAATGAACTTGAAGCTGTCCAGCAATCCATGACATCTAGGTTCACGATGTGCAATCGACTTGGCGGTGGGCATATTGAACATCGTTTGTAAATACTGTATAATTGTAGTCATATCTCATGTAAATAAATCCATTTTTTTGTAATTTTAACGCATTTTTGATATTTTATGTTTTATTTGAAGCATTAGTGAACCCTGGGAATGGTAAGGGTATCAATCAGGTGATTGGTGCAAATGAACTTAATAACAGCTGGTTAATGTTTTAATCAGCTGTTTGGAGGAATTATACTTGAAACAGCTGATCGACGTGGCTCACTAGCAGCGATGACACATGATAACAGTTTATATTGACAGGAATGCAATATCTTAAAAATGGATTTTCTCCGTTATTTATGAACCGATTTCCGTATATTTGGTGTCATTAGATTTGCGATTAAACTCTCTAAATAAAACGTAATTAATGTATATTAATGTGAGCGGTTTTTAAGATATTTACGTTTGAAATATTTAGGCAGCCGCCGTTTTGAAATTAATGATTGTAAAAAAATAATTTTTTTCTGTAATTAGGTCTTTAAGGAATAAAGCAAAATACCAAATTTCATTTAATTATAAATAGCCGTTCTCGAATTAAAATTTCCTAAGTGAAAAAACAAAATGGCGGCTATACGAGTAACTTTTGAGCTTTCGAAATTTTGAATGTGATATTTTGGCTTGTCTATAATACCTGAAAAGGTTGGTAGAAAGTTCAGAGACACCCTGTATAACTCTATAAATTGTGTAGTTTTAGAAACAGCATGCCCTCGAAATTTTCTTAGGAGCAGTTGCAGATGGACTTCGGAAACACTGCCCAACCAATAAGATCTGGAAACACTGTTCAGACTATAAGTAGTATTTTGTGTACATTTGTTTTAAATATGTATTAAAACAATCTATTTAAAAATAGCTTATAAAATATATTAATAGAATAGTAAATATTCTGATTAAAATCAATAGAAAGAAGGAAGAATTAAGTTATAATAAGAATAAATGATATTCCATAAACATTAAATCATAAGCACTTTGAAAATAATGCCAAGAAATAAATTGTTATAAAAGCACTCTTTCTTTTAAAATACAAATTATTTGTATTATTCAGTAAACGATTTAACTTATTTTTTCTTAAAATTGAAAGGGTGTCTTGTTCGGTTTCTTCGGAGCTTAGTACATTATAAAATGAAAAAGATAGATATCGGTTGACCAATAATTGACCTTGTTGCTGGTCCCGTACATATAATTTATAATTATAAAAATCATAGTGTTTATTTTTTGTGAAATCTATTTTTAGGTCTACTATATTAAAAATGGTCAGTTCTGGCAGCACTATAAGAGTGATTATTAGCGAATTTCCCCTATAGGGAAGAAGCTATTACCGTAGGTCTCATGGTAAGACCTAAGCCCGAGACCATGATAATTGTTTGTTTTGAGGTCCCCAGATGAAAAAAACACTATTCGTTCAAATTTATATGTACTGTATATGTATATATATATATATATCTGTGTGTGTGTCTGTGAATGCGATAACTTGAGTAAAATACCCCCGTAGCAGCAAACCTGCGTACTCAGCGAATTTCCAATGCATATATATGTATCTTAATACCACATAAAGCCACATACCAAGTTTCATCAGTATACATTCATAAATAAACGATTTATGACATTTTAATTATTCTCCATAAGAATAACATGGCAGCTGAGTATGCAGGTTTGCTAAAGCAAGGAAGACAAAAAATTGGGTTTTATACAAATATCAATATAACTCATGTAGGTAAAGCCACATACCAAATTACATTAATTTATTTTCATAATGAAGGCAGATAACACGTTACTTATTCTCCATAAGAATAACATGGGGCTGAGTATGCAGGTTTGCTGCTACGGGAGCCTTGGGTAAAAAATTGTTTTTTTGAGCAAATATCAATAGTCCACAACTAGATGAAGCCGTATACCAAGTTTCGTCAGTATACGTTCATAAATAAGCGAGATATAAAATTTTTCTTTTCCTCCATAAGAATAACATTAGACAACGTACTGTGTTTAGCACTTTCAATATCTCGGTAACCAATTGACGTAGAGAAATGATCAAAATACCAAATTGTGTGTTTTTTAAGCTGAATCAAATGGAGAAAAATAAAATTTGACTATTTCCAAAATTACATGTAAAAAATTAGAAAAACCCATTTTTGGGGTACAAAACCCCCCAAAATACCCCTTCGGATAGAGCGATCTGGCTGGTTTTCGAACTTAAAGTCATAAATGTTGCTTTACACGTTTATACCAATTTTCATCAAAATCGGATAATTTTTACGAGAGTTATCGTGCTCACGGACACATATATACAGTTTCGAACGAATGGTGTTTTTGGGGTCTGGGGACCTCAAAACGAAAAGTTATCATGGTCCCGGGCCTAGGTCTTACCATGCCGACTACGGTAATAGCTTCTTCCCTATAGGGGAAATTCGCTAAAACTTCCAATTTTGGTGAAATTTAGCTAAAATGTGTAAAATGAAATTCATGACTTTAAGTTGGCAAACCAGAAAATCGCACCATGCAAAGGGGGGTTATGGGGGTTTTAAATTTTCCGAAAATCAGTTTTTTGCATTTTTCGCCCTACAATTTAAAAAAAACTTAATTTTGGTTTCGACCATGTTATAGAGCGTAAAGAAACAAATAATATAGTATTTTGAATTATTAACCTAGGTTAAGTGGTTGCGGAGAAAATCCAAAAAAACCTACTCATAAAATCTCCCATGTTAAACTTATGGGAAAAAGGGTTTTGGCTTTTCCTCAATTCATTTTAATGTAAACTTCACATATGCTTTTACCGATCTGTTCAGTTCCACAAAAAAATCGTTTTGGTGTTTAAATTGTGATTCTACGCCGAACCGATGCAGAGATATTCAAAGTGCTAAACACAGTTCGTTGTCCAATGTTATCCTTATGGAGGATAAAATAACATTTGATATCTTGATTATTTATGAATGTATGTTGTTGAAACTTGGTATGTGGTTTACGTAGTACTGGTTTTTTTTATTTTTGCACAACAAATTTATTTTTTGTTGATTATTCCTGTAGTAGCAAACCTGCGTACTCAGCCCCCATGTTATTCTTATGGAGAATAACTAAAATATTATATAGTGCTTATATATGATTGAATATTGATGAAACTTGGTATGTGGCTTCGCCTAGGTAAATTCTATTTATATTTGCATAAAACCCAATGGTTTGTCTTCCTTGTTTCAGCAAACTTACGTACTCATTACCAATGTTATTCTTATGGAGAATAACTAAAATATTATATAGTGCTTATTTATGATTGAATATTGATGAAACTTGGTATGTGGCTTCACCTAGGTAAATTCTATTTATATTTGCATAAAACCCAATGGTTTGTGTTCCTTGTTTCAGCAAACTTACGTACTCATTACCAATGTTATTCTTATGGAGAATGATTAAAATGGCTCATATGTGAATATATTTTTATGAAACTTGGTATGCGGCTTTTTGTGGTATTAAGACAAATATTATGCATTGGAAATTCGCTGAGTACGCAGGTTTGCTGTGACGGGGGTATTTTTTTATTATCAACTGAGGACTGAGAACAAAAAGAAAAATCGGTTATAATGTTTCTTTGTTTTTTTTGTGAAACTGTAATCTGCAATGTTTTATTCCTGAGAAAATAAATCTATTTTATTATAATTAATTAAGGTCTGCTTGTAGTAAAATATGGAACGATTTACAATTTGGTGGGATAAAATGCAACGCGTGTAATGATTTTATTTTGTTTGAATAAAATCCGGTAAACCGGTAGAAACTAGTAAACAAGATATCATAGGGGATATTATATTATATATTATATGTATTATATTATACATATATTTCAAGCAATATAAGTAATTTTCCTGAATTTGGAAAATAACAATCTAGCATTGGGTAGTCTTACCAAGCAGATTTAGAGTAGTTTTTCGCTCCTTTCGTCACAAAAGAGGCTACCTCCCAGAATGAGATACACCATTTGTAGGACAATAAGGTCCATAATCAGTCATTCTGACTAAGAACTACTGAAATAGATATTTGCTCCTTTATCCCACCAGAGTGCTGTGCCTCCCAACCCCCTCGCTATTATTGTACCTTGGTATTATTGTTAAAGTGTGTATAAATGCAGAACAGTATATCGGGTTTAAAGTATTAAACATGAATTAATTATGCTTGAAGCGCATATACACACACAGTAAATAGTTACTCGCCTTACAGTTCCACACTGAGGCTCCTATTCCCCAGGCCCTGATTTTTGTCCAGTAATACCTTTAAAGTGTTGTTAAAATAAAAAAAATAGTCATAATTTGTAGGAAAACGAGATCCAGAATCAGTCAACTAATAAAACCAAAAAGTTTTAAAGTAGTTATTTGCACGTTGGTCTGACTGGGACGCTATGCTTTCTAGGGCACCCATTGGTACTGCAAAGTAAATTTAGTTGTTCAAATATTTATAAATACAGAACCTAAAGAAAAATAGAGATTATTATCAGTCATCGGGTTTTGCCGAAACCACGCCGAAACATAATCCCCCCCCCCCCCTAAAAAAAGAAGGAAAATAGTGCATTAAGTGGGCACACACATAGTAAGGATATTTGTTCGCCCTTTGCTGTCAGTGGGGATAATGCCTTCCAGGCCTGGAATTTTCGTGGTGCCTCCTAAATTTTGATAAAATACAAATGGATTCAAGATGTATAACAAATAAGTTCTCAATCAGTTAGAGCAAGATATTTCAAATTATTTATTTTATCTATATGGTATTCCTGGAGGAATATACGCCTCCACTGTTATTGTATCTTGGTATTGTAATTACTATGTATATTAATAGAACAATATGTTTTAAAATCGGTCAATGAGTTTTGAACGTCCAAACATTAAAAACTCTACGTTCACGTTCTTCAAGTGGAGTATGTAAGGATACAGTTCAAATACAGTTCAAGAATATACAGCATATTATGGAGAACAATGGGGTCCAAAATCGGTCAGTTATAACAGATGGGTTTTAGAGTACAGTAGTTATTTGAACTTTAGTCCACTAAAGGGGTTATGGTTGTACCACTTACTATGCCCCCATTATTATATTAACTTAAAAAAAATAGAAAATAGGCTACTGTTAAAACAATTAGGCTTATCAACATGTTTAGGTTTATTCTTTCCCCAATTACGTATATAATTTCTTTACCTTTAACGTTTGATCTAGGTCTTAAGAATGGTTATCTATGAAAAAATATTTAAATTGAAGAATAATGAGGGTCGAATTAAATCAATCGGTCAGACATAGTAGTTTTACAATACTGTTAGGTTTATAGTATTATAAACCAGTACTGGTACCTGGGAGACCGATCTTTGGACAGTATAGTTAGGTTTGTACTATTATAAACCTACTGGCACCTGGGAGACCGAGCTTTGATTGAGGAAGGTCAGTACGTTTGGTTAGGGGACTTAGAGTAATTTTTTACCACGTCCCCCTACTGACGAGCAGATTTACTAAGCTAATTTTCCTATTTCCAGTATGTTTAATGTCGCTCCAGATTTTATAATGGATTATTGTCCCCTCAGATATGTATTCATGATGTAAATACCAGACATAGGTGTGCTCCAACGCCAACCAAATTCGGTAACGTTCTGCGCATCCCAAGGACAATTCCTTGGGATGCGCAGAACGTTACCGAATTTGGAAACAAATAATGTCAATACATTATTTGTTTTGATTTTTAACATATATTTTTTGTTTAACCATAAAGCTTTCCGTTCTGATATAAACATTAAAAAGGAAAATACCCCTGTCGCAGCAAACCTGCGTACTCAGTGAATTTCTAATGCATATACATGTTACTCACTACTAAATAGAGCTATTTACCAAGTTTCACAAAAATACGTCCATAAATAAGTGACATATAGCATTTTATTTATTCTCCATAAGAATAGCATTAGGGTTGAGGACGCAGGTTTGCTGCAACGAGGAAGATAAGTAATGTTTTTTTGCAATTATCAATACAAATGAACTAGGTGAAGCTACATACCAAGTTCTCTTAATGTAGGTTCATAATTAAGGGAGATATACAACTTTACTTATTCTCCATATGAATAACATGGGGGCCGAGTATGCAGGTTTGCTGCTACGGGGACTATCAACAAAAAACTTGTTTTTTATGCTAATATCAATATACCACAACTAGTTGAAGCCACATACCAAGTTTCATCAATATACATTCATAAATAATAAAGATATGGAATTTTATTTTTTCTCCATAAGGATAACATTGGACAACGTACTGTGTTTAGCACTTTGAATATCTCTGCAACGGTTGGACGTAGAACAACGATTAAAACACCAAAATGTTTGTTTCATTGAGCTAAACACATTAATAAACAGAAATATGAAGTTTTTACTAAAACTATCTGAGAAAAATCTAAAAACCTTTTTCCCATAAGATTAACATGGGACACGCGTTTTTTTAGATTTTCTCCGCAACCACTTAACCTAGGTTAATGATTCAAAATACTAAATTATTTGTTTTTTAAGCTCTATAAAATGGCTATAACCAAAATTGAGTGTTAGCGAATTTCCCCTATAGGGAAGAAGCTATTACCGTAGTCGGCATGGTAAGACCTAGGCCCGGGACCATGATAACTTTTCGTTTTGAGGTCCCCAGACCCCAAAAACACCATTCGTTCGAAACTGTATATATATATATATATATATATATATATATATATATATATATATATATGTGTGTCCGTGAGCACGATAACTCTCGTAAAAATTATCCGATTTTGATGAAATTTGGTATAAACGTGTAAAGCAACATTTATGACTTTAAGTTCGAAAACCAGCCAGATCGCTCTATCCAAAGGGGTATTTTGGGGGGGTTTTGTACCCCAAAAATGGGTTTTTCGAATTTTTTACATATAATTTTGGAAATAGTCAAATTTTATTTTTCCCCATTAGATTCAGCTTAAAAAAACACACAATTTGGTATTTTGATCATTTCTCTACGTCAATTGGTTACCGAGATATTGAACGTGCTAAACACAGTACGTTGTCTAATGTTATTCTTATGGAGAAAAATAAAAATTTTATATCTCGCTTATTTATGAACCTATACTGACGAAACTTGGTATATGGCTTCATCTGGTTGTGGACAATTGATATTTGCTCAAAAAGACACTTTTTTACCCAAGGCTCCTGTAGCAGCAAACCTGCGTACTCAGCCCCATGTTATTCTTATGGAGAATAAGTAACGTGTTAACTGCCTTCATTATGAAAATAAATTAATGAAATTTGGTATGTGACTTTACCTACATGAGTTATATTGATATTTGTATAAAACCATATTTTTTGTGTTCCTTGCTTCAGCAAACCTGCATACTCAGCTGCCATGTTATTCTTATGGAGAATAATTAAAATGTCATAAATCGTTTATTTATGAATGTTTATTGATGAAACTTGGTATGTGGCTTTGTGTGGTATTAAGATACATACATATGCATTGGAAATTCGCTGAGTACGCAGGTTTGCTGCTACGGGGGTATTTTTAACATTTGGGGTTAAATTTGCAAAAAAAAGATATTTGGAAAATTGTAAACCCCCATAAAACCCCCTTCCCATAGTGCGATCGATCTGGTTTTCGAACTTAAAGTCATAAATGCTACTCTCCATATTTGTGCCAAATTTCATCAAAATCGGGTGTTTCTTTCAAGTTATCGCGGTAACGGACACACATATATATATATATATATATACAGGGTGAATAAAAAGTCAAGACCCCCCCTCTAATATTTTTCTAAGTAAATATACAGAGATATCCTTTTGGTGGTCGTGCAATCTTAGCAGGAAGTTTCATTTTATGAATTTGAAAATTTTGAGTGTCCCCCAAAAATGGGGGATTTTGGGGGCAACTCAAAAATTTTAAATGTAAACCCTCTTCAAGTGACACCTCATTTTGAAGTGTTTACAAAAACTTAAAGAATGGTTAAAACCAGAGTTCGCTATCTTTTCTCTATCAAAAATGGTAGCCCGTCAAATGTTATTGAAGTCTACACTTACATTAGTTTTCAAGGTAAAGTTACTTTCTCTGAAACAACTGGGTTATTTTTTGTCTGTGTTCTAAATTAGATAGGAATGCAAAGGACAAAGATTCCAATGAAGATTGTAAAGCCTACTGATAAGATGTTTGTTTGCAATGCGTGACCTTAGTACTGCGGACTTTCCCAGTTTGAACTACGGTTTAGTACAAACCAGCCCCTTCTTTGTTTCAATCTCATCAGAATAGGTCATTACTTTAGAGTGGTAATGAAGTAATTGTCACTGTCAAAAACATTGTAGTATTAATTACAGTCTTGGTATCATTATTGTGTTTCGTGAAGTGTTTTGTTTAATGTGTGTCTGTTATTGATTTTGATTAGCTTTGTCATTCTTATTTTTAAATTATCTCCTCTAATTATTGTTACTGCCTAAGCATAATAATGCCACGAAGTCACGAAGATAAAGTGGACATGATATTTACTTTCGGAGCTTCAAATGAAAATTATCATGAGGCAGAAAGGTGGTTCAATGTTGCACATCCTGATAGACCTGTGACAAGGAAATACCTAAGAACTTTAGTGAATAAATTCCGAGTAACTGGATCCATCTCAGATGCTCCACGATCAGGTCGTCCTTCTTTGGACGAAGACAAACAATTTGAAATTGTTGCACAGTTTGTTGAAGATCCGCAGACGTCCACCAGAGCAGTAGCAAATCTTTTTAACGTTTCCCAAATGTCTGTGGTACGTTTACTAAAGAAAAATAAATTTCATCCTTATAAAATTCAGCTCGTCCATGAGTTGAATGAAGATGATCCAGACCGTCGCCTTCAATTTTGTGAGGAAATAGAAGCTCTAATTTTAGCTCATCCATTGTTTATTCAAAACATTGTGTTCAGTGATGAATGCAGTTTTTTTGTCAATGGGGCTGTAAACAAACACAACTGCAGGTACTGGGATTCAGTAAACCCCCATGTTTTTCGAGAATCCTGCACCCAGTACCCAGAAAAATTAAATGTTTGGGCCGGGATTTTAGGGAATCACATTTTAGGACCATCCTTTATTAATGGGAATCTAAATGGAGAAATGTATTTGCAAATGTTACGGGAATCAATTTTCCCAGCAATAACAAATGTTATTAGGGAAAATGAACATGAATTTGATGAAGACATTGTTCACTTCCAGCAGGATGGTGCCCCACCACACTTTCATCGCGATGTACGACATTTCCTAGGCACTCAACTACGTGGTCAGTGGATTGGTAGGCGTGGTCCAATAGAATGGCCTGCGCGGTCCCCAGACCTTACACCTATGGACTTTTTTCTATGGGGTCATATTAAATCCATAATTTATAAGAAACCAGTAGAAAATGTTGAAGACTTAAGGAACAGAATTGTTGAAGCCTGCAACAATATACCACTTCAGACTTTTCAAAACGTGAGAGAGGAGTTCACCCTGCGCTTGTCTCACTGCCAAATAGTAGAAGGGCTTCAGTTTGAACATCTGGTTTGACTTGGCAACATGACATGTAAGTTATGACAATTGTTTTCCTAATTAGAATAACTAAATAGTTCAAATCATAATTCAATAGATTCAACACATTAAAAAAATAAGAAAAAATCAATGTAATGGTAATATTGGCTACCATTTTTGATAGAGAAGAGATAGCGAACTCTGGTTTTCACCATTCTTTAAGTTTTTGAATACACTTCAAAATGAGGTGTCACTTGAAGGGGGTTTACATTTAAAATTTTTGAGTTGCCCCCAAAATCCCCCATTTTTGGGGGACACTCAAAATTTTCAAAATCATAAAATGAAACTTCCTGCTAAGATTGCACGACCACCAAAAGGATATCTCTGTATATTTACTTAGACAAATATTAGAGGGGGGGGTCTTGACTTTTTATTCACCCTGTATATATATATATATATATATATATATATATATATATATATATAAAAATTTGAACGAATAGTGTTTTTTGACATCTGGGGACCTCAAAACGAAAAGTTATCATGGTCTCGGGCTTAAGTCTTACCATGATTCTTACCATGAGTCTTACCTACGGTAGTAGCTTCTTTTTCTATAGGGGAAATTCGCTAAAACACGAAGACAACAAGAAGAAAATTACAAATAGTGATTTTTTGGATGACTAAAAGCTGATTTCCCCCAAAGATGACATCACTAAACATGCGCAACAGCATACATATATCACGTATTTACACGTGTTGATTGAATGTAACATATTTTTATTCTTAGACACTTGGAGTGGGTACGAGACATGTGTTCATAATCAACCAGAGAACTGTCAAAGTAATACTCATGTTGTTTATGATTATTAAGATGTGGTTTCCTGAGAGTAGAGATTAAAAGATTTAAGTTAAGATTACAAATATAGAGTAGTAAAATAAATCAAAGGGACATTGAGCTATAAATAACAACTGGAGGGACCTTAAAAATGTAGAAAAGAGGCAAATGAATAATACAAATCTGATTATCAGTAAGGGGAAGTGGTGAAATATTACTCCGAGACATCTGAACAAACTGACTGGCCTTCCCCCAGCAAAGCTCGGCCCCCAGGTATATTACATAAATAGAGTAGTAAAATAAATCAAAGGGGCATTGAGCTATAAATAAAAACTGGAGTGACCTTAAAAATGTAGAAAAGAGGCAAATGAGTCATACAAATCTAATTATTAGTAGGAGGAAGTGGTGAAATATTACTCCAAGTCATCTAAACAAACTGGCAGGCCTTCCCCCGAGCAAAGCTCGACCCCCCAGGTACTTTAAATAACATAAACTGACAAACGAGCACAGCTTGAAAATGTAAATAGTAAATCAATTGATGCTGCACTCTAGTGGAACAAATACTAACCTTCTCAGATCAAAGAAGAACGTTACTTTATCTTTATTTTTAAAACTTGAATTATTATTTTTTAAATATAATTTCAAAAACCTTTGTAAAACTAATTGAATTATCGTTTAACGAGCACTATTTTATTTATTTAACCATGAAACATATAAAAACAAAAATGTTTACATTGTTTCTTGTCATTAGTAAACAATATTTTAATAGTATCTAGTACATAACTAACAGAAATCTTTCCCAATGTTTTAACTTATGCAAATTTTATAGTTTTTAAATGTTAATTATTAAAAGACTGTTAATGAATGTGTTCCATTTTCAAACTGGTAACGTACAATGTAATGGAAAACATTTGTGTAAAAGTTGAAAAAAATCCGTTCAACCGTTTTCACGTTATTGTATTACGAACACGACGACACACCCACGGACAACGAATCATTGTCTATGCTAATACATAGATTCTTCCACTTCGTTCCCTCATCAATTAATACGCTACATGCAAACTTTGTAAGCAATAAGGCTTTTTGTTAAAAATTTGCCCCCACATATTATACACTAAAACGACTATGTAGGTGTGCACATGTGCAAATTGGCTTTATTTTTTCGATTTAGGCCATAGTACCTGGGGGCCGAGCTTTGCTAGGGGGAAGGCCAGTCAGTTTGTTTAGATGACTTGGAGTAATATTTCACCAATTCCCTCTACTGAAAATCAGATTTGTATAACTCTTTTGCCTCTTTTCTACATTTTTAAGGTCACTCCAGTTGTTATTTATAGCTTAATGTCCCTTGGATTCATTTTACTACTCTATATATGTAATCTTCACTCAAATATTTAATCTCTGCTCTCAGGAAACCACATGTTAATAAATAATAATATACATCATGAGTATTACTTTGAATATAAATAGTAATACTATATAATATATCTATATACTTATATAGTATTTATAGTAGTATATAAATATAAAGTAATATACAATTACAGTTCCCTGGTTGATTGTGAACAGCTGTTACAATTCTTTTGTTTTGATTTGAAACTCCATAAGCCCAATGTTAATTTGTTTAACTTTTCATTTTAGTTTTTTTACATTATTTGATTTTTCCTAGGGATGAGGCCTGTCTAGAACTTATTTGTATCCCAGAAATTAGTTATTTCCAACATTTGAAGAAAATCGTTGGAGCCGTTTTTGAGATCAGTGTCGAAAGCAAGCAAACAAACAAGCAAACCTTACTGATATTAAAGTATAGGATAGCTCGAAAAAGCTCAAAAAACTGAAAGCGAGGACAATTTCCAATTTCCTACTCAAAAATCACATATGTTTCCTTTGTTTTTCCAAAAAATAATTGCAGTTGTTAATACCATCAACTGGGTATTTAATATCAACAACTGACAAAAGAACCCAGATGGCAGAAGTAAATACGAAATAAAAGGCTACTGCAATCTAGCGGATAAACTATTAACTCACTCACATTACTCACATTATAGGGGAACGATACCTTTATTTGTAAAAACTTGTATTCGTTTTTTAATATAATAATTTTAAAATCCTTTGATAAATTGGATTAAATCATGTTAAACGGAAAGTACTTTATTTATTTAATCACAAAGCATATGAATAAAGCCTTTTTTTAGTAGCTTCTTGTAATTACGAAACAATATTGTATTAGTCTCTCGTACTTTAAAATCAGTAATTTTTTTCCAATGCTTTACCTTATGGAAATTTTACAAATTTTAAATGTTAATTAATAAAAAACTATTGAATTTGTTCAATTTTTGAACTGGAAGCGTGAAATGTACTGGGAAATAGTTGTGTAAAATCTGAAAACGATACGTGCAGCCGTTTTCACGTTATTGCGTCCCGAACACGACCACTGATGGACAACGAATCATTGTCTCTGCTAATACATGGATTCCTTCACTTCGTGCCGTCATCAATAACTTAGTGTTAAATTGACTATCCTTCCTTTTTGATTTTAACATAAAAGCCTTTTAGTTTCGACGTAAACCTTCTGTAATATGTAAAAAAGCGTGTTTGCCAACTCTCTGAACACGCTTTGTACAGTTTTGTTTCTTGGAAACATGGAAACATAGTTTACTTGGAAATTAACTTTAGTCTCCAGTGTCAATACTCCGGTTTTAAAATAGATAAAAAACCCGTTTTGACACAGAAGTAGAATCAACACCGAACATTTTAAGACATATTGGTGAACGAATTCATTAAACCATCCTACATGAGACCTATGAGATATTTTGTAGACTATATGTGAAAGTAAACTATTTAGAAAACAATAAGTTTACATTGTAAATAGTGAAAGTGGAAATCTCATCGATCGTTCCCCGAGTGCTGTCACAAGTACGGATTCAGCGCCCGAGTTATGTACAGTCTGTTGCAATCAGAAGAACCATCAACAGTAATCAGTACCATCTGATGACAAGCCGAGAGCCCACTCGAGTGGAGAGAGTGATGGTTGAAATTGCTTGCGTTCTATTTCCTTGCTACTGTTACAGTTAAACAGGATAAATAAACACAGCAATGTAGTATTGTGAGACGTAGTTTAACTGTAACGTAATTTATCCTGTAAAATTGAAACAACACATCTTACGCTACTTAAGAAATTACTGTTACATGTCATATTTAACCGACAACAGTTTTCCATTAAGTAAAAACTCAGTTTATTTTTAAGAGATCAAACATGGTACTGGCATAGACCGACAATTAATTTGTTTCCGCCCTCTGAAAACACCTGTAGTTCGCCCGTCTCAGAGTTGCCCATTTTTTTAGTCCGAAATGTAGCCCGTAGATATGGTAAATAAATTTGATTTCTCGATGTAATTTATTGTTATAGATTCTTCATCTTGTTGTGAACCATTAAATGTGGCATGTAAATACTACTTTCACAGTAAACGGAACACTGCTGTTTAATTTCTTTACAGGGTGGCCATTGTATCATGAGGCAAAGGTTTCACAGGTTAAATTACGGTATATACACATACGAACTAATCTATATTATATAGGAAGCTAACATGGTTTATATCTTAAGTAATACCTTACAACAACGGAACTTGAATTATTTGTCTGTTGATTTTTAAAAGGTTTCAGGTTTGAATTTTGTAAGCAAAAACTCAAAAAAATTATTTTTTGTCCAATTTTAAGAAATTTAAAAGAATAGCCATGTTCCATGAACTGCGCATTTTGTAAGCTAAAACATTGGAAAAAAAAAATTACCATTGGTTTGGGGGTCTTAGGTTTAAAACTTGATAAAAATGTAAAAAGTTTGTTAAAAATGTAATTTTTTGAGAACCTAACATGAGAAACCCTCCAAAAAAATGCAAGTACATATTTTAGAGTAAATAAGGCACTAATTTGTGATGAAATATTGGATATATAACATTTGAATTATTTTCCATAATAATAATATTGGGCTCAAGTACCTAGGTTTGCTGCTACGGGAACCATAGGCAAAACATTGTTTTTTTTAGCAAACAACAATAAACCACAACCAGGTGAAGCCATATACCAAATTTTGTCAGTTTATGTTCATTAATAAGCGAGATATACAATTTTTCTTTTTCTCCATAGGAATAACATTAGACAGCGTACTGTGTTTAGCACTTTGAATATCTCAGTAAACAATTGACGTAGGGCAATTATCAAGATTAACCATCAAATTCAAATTACCAGATTGTTTGTATTTTTATGCTGAATTTAATGGTAACAAATAAAATTTGATTTAAATAAAAATAACATGTGGAAACCCCGAAAAACCCATTTTTAGGGTAAAAATCCCCCCCTAAAAACCCACCTTCGGATGGTGTGATCCGTCTGGTTTTCGAACTCGTTTAAATAAATGGTACTTTACACATTTTTACCAAATTTCATCAAGATCGGAGATTTTTTACGATACTTATCGTGCTTATGGACACACGCGCGCACACACACACACACACACACACACATATATATATATAGCTACAATTCAATAAGGAACTGAAAAATTCAATGCATTACACTATATTTCAATTTCGCTTCTTAAGGTGTATAAAATAAAATAAAAGTATAATAAGTATAAACGAGTTCGCACGCAGTACGCTGACGTGAGGGAAGTGAATTTCCACATAAAAACTTTTAAAACTTAAAATTAGTGTAAAAACATACTTGTATTCCAATTTTTATTGAAATCTGAAAACATTGATTTTTTGGCTGTTCTGATGCTCCTGGTTTCATTTACCTGCAAAGCTGGGAATACAATTTTGTGCATTATAATGTGAGGAGAAGGTCCAGTCAGGCTTGAAAGTAGGCGTGAGGTTGCTGGGGATGATAAAAGTACTCTAACAAAGGAGTAGCAGGCTCTTCTAGTGTAAAACCCCCGTAAGACAACGTACTGTGTTGAGCCGAAACACATTTTCTTTAATAACTCGGTAAATATTTATGCTAGAATGACGAGAGAGGGCTTAAAACTTTTGTCTTGCTAAGTCCCATCGTATTGCATCCATTAATTTTACATTTGGGGCGTTTTAGACCCTTTTTGGGCCCAAAAACTCAAAATTTGGAAGATTAATCCCCAAAAAAGGGGTTTGGAGTTTTACGATTCTTTTGCCCAACGAACTTGTCCAACTGATTACAGAAAGGAACGTCCCTACCAAATTTGAAGTTAATCTGACAAAAAATGCGACCGCTAGAGTGCAAACACATATATATATATATATATGTCTATATATATACATATATATATATATACATATATATATATACATATATATATACATATATGTATATATATATATATATATACAATTTTGAACGACCCCCCAAAACGTGTTCAGGGGGTCACGTTAGGAACTTCTATGGTGGTCCCGGGCTTAAGTTTCACCGTGCGGGTCATGCTAATAGTTCACTTTCCAAAGGAAATTCACTAATAAAAACGATAACATCTAACAAAATTAAGAACGAAAATATAAATATAAATCTAGATCACATGTAAATTGGCCATTAAATAGCATCTGTGGCACAATCTATCTCAAATTCAGTCCCTGGGGTAACTTAGATTTTTAAACCATTTGGTGAGCTTGCTCCATGTATCTCAGCTATTGTGTCGTGGAGTCTTTCCTTAATTGCCGAATCGGTACGATTTTATAAAGTTCTTCAAAAGATTCCTTGTGATTATCGGCGTGTTTGACCAGTGGCTGTTCCATCTTCCCATGATTGAAGGTATACCTATGACCTGTAACTCTTGTTCTCAATGTGTTTATGGTTGATCCTATATAATCCTTAGGGCACTTACTGCATTTAACTTGATACACGATGTTTGATGATTCACAGGACATGTTTTTTGTAATGGGGTATGTTTGGTTTGTTATACTACTCGAGAATGTCGATGACCACGGCATCATTTTACAAACGAGACATCTTGGTTTCTTGCAGGGTTGTACTTTATTCTTTGTTCTGTTTTCATCAGTTCGTTTTTAGAAGGAAGTTTAGGTTTTGATAATATTTCTTTTAATACAGGAGGTCTCCGAAATATTATTCTAGGAGTCTTTTTGAATATATTTGTATAAGAAGATTGCTGTAATACATTATAAGCTATTCGCATTATGTTATTAAGTTTGTATAACCCAGGGTGGTAAGTGGTTATAAATTTTGGATCTTCTTTCTCAAAAGACGGTGTATTCTTTACTTTTATAGTCCTAGTATTAAGTTTAGAGTTAAGAAGCTTCCGTGGATAACCTCTTTTAGTGAAAGTAGGTTGCTAACATAATTTTCTATGTGTTTTCTATCGGTACATAAATTCATTTATCTTTTTGTCAGACCTTTTGGGATAGCCTTTTTTATGTGTGGAGGATGACAGCTTTCATAATGTAGATATTGGAACGTGTTGATACTTTTTACATTTATGTTATTTTTTTAAATTCCTTTATCTATATACACGTTCACATCTAGAAACGTAACAGATGATATGGGTATGGTCTGTTTGGATATAAAAATGTGAACGAATGGTGTTTTTGGCATTTGGGGACATCAAAATGAAAAGTTATCATGGTCTCAGGCTTAAGGCTTACCATTAGACCTACGGTAATAGGTTCTTCTTCCCTATAGGGGAAATTCGCTAAAAGTATAAAATACTAGGTATATCCGTTGAAAAGATGATACTTAAGTTATAAGTATCATCACATAATTGCCCAGGTATGCCAGGTATATTCACGACTATGTATATGTAACATTTTTTTTCTATGATGGTTATGGATATATATATATATATATATACATAAATTAATTAGTTATTGAAATAATTGTTTTAAGAAGATATATCCTAATCCATGTTTTTTATGTAAATTGCCATTGATACTTTTGGTCATATAGAAAAATCAATCAACAATTAGATAGGGTATTACTTTTGTCTAATCCCTTTATTTAATATTTTGTTTAGTACGTGCATACGTAATAACTCCGTTGCCACATGCAGCGTGAACCAAATGACGTGGAAGCTTCTAAGTAATGAACACTTCCTCCCACATCGACGCTCGTCAAAACCCCATTACTTCAGAGAAAATTGTGTTACCTTCACTGAATTTGCTAACATTACAAGATTACTTGAAGGGAACTAGCAAAGAAATGCTAAAGAATTTTATTACTACTCAATGATATATTTTTATCAAAATTAACGTCTTATTTAGTTAGAAACTTCTCATTATATAAGTTGTGGTGTACTCAAAGGTCGTGACAAATGTGCTCGCTATGAATAAAGAGATAGACGAGTGAAGAGGGACTACGTAATAAAAGTGAATAAGTGCGGTAAATTCAGCTGCCTCAAGAGACTTGATAAAGACCACGTAAGCTAATTTGATTTTCCAGCCGATAGCAGTAATTAGTGAAGCAAATTCTAAAATACGGCGAATTTTAACGTTTGCGAAATTTGAAATAATTAAATCTCTTTGATTTACTAAAATATTATATGCAAAATAAAAAACAAACATTTTTGGGGTACAAGACCCCCCAAAATACGCCTTTGGATGGAGCGATCTGGCATTTTTTAAATTTTAAGTCATAAATGTTGCTTTACATGTTTGTAACAAATAAAAATCTGGCCATTTTACGAGAGTTATCAAACCCACGATCACCCATATGTAAATTCAGAGTGATTGGTAAAAAAGTTACAATAATCATGATGCTATTTTAGGATTTGTATGATGATATTTGTACACATAAAAAAAGCAAAAACGTTCTTATGAAAATATCTCCTAAAATGTAAAGTTTTCCAACCATCTGTCTGTATGTGTTTTTTACTTAATTTAACATAACTTTTTTAATCACTTAAGGTATCAATCTTAAACTTAAAGTTATATTTGAAACTTACTACTTGGTCCATGTATGATGACTAATAGGACATAATTTGGTACAGAGAATCAAGTTTCTACTTTATAACAATTCAAAATACCAATGCCAGTTTATTTTTCAAAGTTAAATACACTACAAACCGAAACATTTAGGTCTGTAAAAGTCAAAAAAGTTGTGTCAATTTGTTCTAAAAACAATGATCAGAAGATTATAACTATAGAATTAGATATCATTTTGATAAGTAAACACATGATGTTTTAGTCCAATGAGCATTGAACGAGTGGTGTATTTGACATCTGGGGACCTCAAAACGAAAAGTTATCATGGTCCCGGGCCTAGGTCTTACCATGCCAACTACAGTAATAGCTTTTTCCCTATAGGGAAAATTCGCTAAAATATGTAAATGTCTCAAATCCGACATTTATGATTACTATTAATATTTGGTGTTTGCAGTACTCACGGTTCCTAACAAAACTACGTGAGCCACGTGAGGTTCACATTTACAACAACTATTTCAGATTTAAAAATAATTATATAATGTATGACCTCCTTGTTTCTTATTGTTATTTACATCATGTGGTATAAGAAAATAAGTCAAGTAAAAAAATCAATTAAATAAAATGAGATGGGAAATGAAAAGCTTGGGAAGTGTTGTGACGAGTCACGTTACTGTTTTTTTGTGTGATTTTTACTTTCTCCCTCTATACATAGTATACGGAGAAAGTATTGTTTTCGTCAAAATTTTCGAATTTGAGTTGTTAGTGGAAATATTCGTTTTGGTGCTCCCTGAACCCAAAAAAGTTGTTTTTACGTGGTGTGTGTGTGTGTGTGTGTGTGTGTGTGTGTGTGTGTGTGTGTGTGTGTGTGTGTGTGTGTGTGTCTGTGTGGATGTGTGGATGTATACAGAGCTAGAGCCCTAACCAATGGGCCGATTTTTATGAAATTTGGTATTTAGGTACTAATGGACGGTGTTTTTTCATTTTTTAGAATTTTTGATTTTTAAGGGTAATTATCCCCAAAAACCACCAAAAAACATGAAAAATCAAAATATCTCATAAACGGCTCTAACGATTTGTATTAAACTTTAGTCGTTTTAGAACTTTGGTTTTCCAACAAAATGACACCACTCGCATTTCTGTAAAAATTCGGGTTCAGAAATTACAGGACTTAAAACATCAAAAATTAAGTTTTTTGGATTTTTCATAATAAAACATAGATATTAAAAAATATTACTATTCACCATTAAAAAGGGCTCAAAAAACTAAATAATTTAGTATTTTTAATTACTATTCTACGATTGCTAGTTGTGGAGAAAATTGAAATTTTCATTTTCCGGTAAACGCAGTATGTTGCCCAATGTTATTCTTATGAGGAATACAAAAATTAATATTTCTCTCATATTTTACTAAAGAGAGAAATTAGTAAATTACAAATAAATTAGTAGTAATTATGAAATTAGTAATTTCATTCAAACTTGATATGCTTGTCAAGTTATAATGCTTGATAATGCTTGTTTGCCCTTTAATTACCCTGGGGGGGAAATAGGGGGCATTTCCCCTCTTAAAACCACGAGTGTAGCAATGGATTCTGTAGTGCCTCTAAAGCAGGGATTTAGGTGGATATTTTTGAAAACAACTTGTTTACAAGATTTTCAGTACATTCGACCGTGCTTTGTATTCTATATTCAGTAAATAAAAAGTAATTTATTCATTAAAGTTGGGCTAAAAGGGAGAAAGTATGTGTCAGTTTCCTGATACCGTTTATTTTACCGTGAATCATCTAGTTCTCTTCATGAACTAAACCTTCTTGGTGAACTAAACTGAACAGTTACTTGAATTAAATATGCTATAATATAACAAAGGAAAAGGCTCTTTCTGAAAAGAAGGAAAGAAAATTTTCTGTTGGAAAGCAGCTTGATTTGTTGAGTTCCATATATGATTTGCTCTTAGTGCATCAGGTGAAAGTGGCATATCATTACTATATTGCACAGGTTGTTTGAAACTATGTCGTTCTTTGCATACTACTTTGCATACTGTTTATAAATGTTTAGCTTATGAAAAGAAATATATTTATATGTTTTATATTGTTATATAAAAATATATAGCTTGTGATTTCGAGTTGTGAAGAAGTAGTTTTTTATAATAAATATAGTTTAACTATTATAAAATAAAAGGAAATAATGTGTGCAAATGAAATACCCCCGAAACAGCAAACCTGCGTACTCAGCGAATTTCCAATGCATGTATATGTTTCTCACTACCACATAAAGCCGGACACCAAGTTTCATAAAAATACACAAATAAATAAGTGATATATAGTACATTATTTATTCTCTACAAGAATAACATTGAACGCTGAGTACGCAGGTTTGCTGCAACAAGGATCACAAAATATGTGTTTTTATGCAATTATCAATATAACATAAATAATCGAGATATCAAATTTTAATTATTCTCCATAAGGAAAACATTGGACAAAGTACTGTGTTTAACACTTTGAATATCACTGCAACGGTTGGACGTAGAATCACAATTTAAACACCAACATGACTGTTTTGTAGAGCTGAACTGATTATTAAAAGCAAATGTCAGGTTAAAATTGAAACTAACTGAGGAAAAGCTAAAAACCTTTTTCCTATAATATAATAGTATGGGAGATTTTATGAGTACATTTTTTTGTTATTTTTCCGCAACCACTTAACCTAGGTTAATGATTTAAACTACTACATTACTTGTTTTTTAAGCTCTATAAAATTGTAAAAAAACAAAATTAAGTGTTTTTTACATGTTTGGGTGAATAATGCAAAAAACTGATTTTTGAAAAATTGTAAACCCCCATAAAACCCCCTTCCCATCGTCCGATTTTTTTTGTTTTCGAATTTAAAGTCATGGATGTCACTTTACACATTTGAGCCAAATTTAATCAAAATCAGACGTTTTTACTCAAGTCAACGTGTTAACGGACACACATATATATGTATATGTATATATATATATATATATATATATATATATATATATATATATATATATATATATATAATTTGAACGAATAGTGTTTTTGGCAACTGGGGACCTCAAAAAAAAGTTATTATGGTCTTGGGCTTAACTCTTACCATGCCACCTACGGTAATAGCTTCTTCCCTAAAGGGGAAATTTGCTAAAATTATGTAACAATTGTGTAATACGGAACTTGATATAAACCAATGAACATCTTGTACAAGGTATAGGATAATATGATTTACAGAACTTCAAAAGAAAATTCAAAAGACACATCAGTAGGGTACCCGGGAGATGAGAACCGGAAATGGCATAGTGGTTAGAGCGCGTTATTCCGGAAAGAGTAAGAAGAAAATTTTCCCGCCAAATTTGCGCGCCAAAAAAAATTGGCGCCAAACCTAACCTCACTTTTCATCCCTCCAGGTAGTGTTACCAACTTAGCAGAGCTAATGTACCATACATAATTATATGTATCATATATAATTATATGTACCATATATAATACTACAGTGTATAATCATATATGTACCATAATAGCGTATAATATACCATCACCTAATTATATGTACCATACATAATTAATTATATGTACCGTATATAACGCTACAGTGTATAATCATAAATATATATATATGTACCATATATAATTATATGTACCATATATAACGCCACAGAGTATAATCATATATGTACCATAATAGTGTATAATATACCATCACCAGAAAGGTAAGTGGCTATCTAACCTCACCTAGCCAGTGTTGCCACTCTAAACGCTACCTATAAACCTAAATCAGTTACGCAAAATTATTATATGTATTATGTCAAACTATCTAAAATTATTATATGTATATATTACGTCACGCTACGATGTGTTACCAACCTATGGCAATGTATATTTCGCAAGCAAGTACAGCCAAACCATTATATAAAACCATTACATGTATATATACCAGAAAGTACCGCTAACTCAAAATATAAAACTATTACATGTATATATTGCAAGAAAGCGTTGCAAAAAACTAAAAATCGCTTATATCTCGAAAACGGTAAGTCCTAGGGTCATTCTGACCCCGGAAAACTGCCTACCACGTAGTGTAGGCACTCCAGGGGGGTATCTACCCATATGAAAAGTCTTAACTAAAATGTTGCGGGTTGCATCTCAAAAAATGAAGGGGCAAATTTTCAAAATTAAATATCTCGAGAACGGCTTGGCCGATTTTAATGAAACTTGGCATGTATGTACCTGTTAACCTCCGCTACGATTTACGAAAACCTAAACTCTGTACTGCAGACAGTATCAAAATAATTGAAGGAGTCATACTTTAAAAATCAATATCTTAAGAACGGGTGGGACGATATAATTGAAACTTGACATGTGGATACTTGTTAACATCCTCTAACCTTCAATTTTGTTTGAGGGTAGAAAAGGGTTGTTTAGGGGATGATGGAGGGTGTAAAACTTTAAAATTTAATATATTGAGAACGGCTTGGCCGATTCTAATGAAACTTGGTATATAGGTACCTGTTAACCTCCACTAATATTTAAAAAAAAACTTAAACTCTGTACTGCGGGAAGTATCAAAACAATTGAAGGAGCTATATTTTAAAAATCAATATCCCAAGAACGGCTTGGCCGATTTTAATGAAATTTGGTATGTATGTACCTGTTAACATCCTTTACGTCTTACAAAAAAACTTAACCTCTGTACTGCGGGCAAGTATCAAAATAATTGAAGGGGTACTAATAAATACCTTAAATCTCGCAGCATAATCGGGGGGAACGCGGTGGTCTAGTGGTTAGCGCCTTGGACTACGGTTCAGGAGGTCCCGGGTTCGATTCCCTCTTTAGGTTCTTCATCAAAGGTATTGTAAAAGTTGGGTCTTGCCCTTCCTTTACCTACTGGAATGTTTATCCGTGCTACATCTACTCTAAACGTGTCACTGCTGGTAATTGATTCAGCGTTGCTTTGAATTATGCCCCCAAAAACCTCCCAAAGGACATTGCAGGGAACATAGCATGATCTAGGCTAAGTAAGGCAAACTCCCACAGGGGGAATTTTTTAAAACTACAAACTAACCTGTAATAGAAAAAAGAAAAATACAAGTCAGAATAAATCCGAGAGGAGTGGTGGCGATTATATAGCCAGGCAGTGTCTATGGTACCATCACTCTGTGTCTTGAACATATATGTAGTGCATTTCTAAACAAACATCAGCTTTTAAGTATTGAGCCCAAACCTACAGTGAAAGACAGTGGTGACCTACAGTGGACCACAGCGCCTATATTACTTCACTTTAGGGTGTTTACTGTTTCATTGTATAAAATATACCATGCCAGATACTCTCTCAGATCCTAAAGCGTTTAATCTGGTTTTACACTGTGATGCTTGCGGGGTCATCACAACACCATCTTGGAGAGATTGTCGCTGTTAAGGTAAGATATTTATCTATATTATTAGTTAGAGGTTTCTACCTCCCCTGGGGAATCATTTACCTTTGTCGGAGACTTCTAAAAGTGTTAAGCTTCCGCTGGACAGTATCGCTTGGGAGGTAAGACAACATACCTCACCAAATAAACTGAAAGTAAACATAATAAGGAAAGTTTTATAATGCCAAAAACCTGAAGACGGTGGATTTTTAGAGTTAGAATTACTGTGGAGTGACGATTGGTCAATCACCAACTCCCTTCAACACACAAACTCTGCTCATCCTGAACCAGTCAAGCTCACTTCATGATGAACACTCCGCTTAGCCTAACTAAACTTTTTCTTAAACAAATCTCTTCTGACAATAAATTACTTGACAACATTGACTACAGTCCATAATACCGTTGGGAAGGAAGGAGGTATTGCGAATAATGCATTACGATAAGTAAATGAGATTATAAAAGACGGATACATTATTCATTAATAAATATTGTTCTTTTTTTTCATTGTAACTAAAACTGCTATTATAAGTGTTTCCATATTTTTATATTCTAAAATCCCAGCAATATATTTTGCTTTAAACCACGGATTGTTTACAATTCTGTTCTTGTTTGACAGAGATGGCACCCTCAAGCTCTCGAGGCAAACGTGCGGTAACAGTTTAAAGTCCCGCTCGGGTATTCTACCAGCCGACCGATTCAACCACTCATATATTGCAACTGCCAGAGGCCTGTGGCTGGAGGATTGTTGAACAGCTGCACTTGTGTGAGTACATTTTATTTTCCCATCATTTAAATTTCCCGGTCAAAATATTTCAAAGTCCGTTTAATTGTTTGCCAGGGCCGTAGTGTATTTTGACGGCGTAATAACTTGACCAATCGTACCCAATACCGCTAAAAACTGCCCCGGGGGCCTTGATGTACTTGGCCTGCAACGTTTTAAATCCTTCGGTCAGATACTTCCAAGTCAAACGTTTCCCTGCGGCCAGTGTTTCAGCCTAGATCCATCGAGTCTCCACCGTCTAGGACCCCGGGCACTCCGTGACACGGTACCTCTATCACTACGCAAGTCAGAAAAACACTAACACACAAACTACGCAAGTCAAATCAGAACTACAAGTTACCAAAAGTTAACTCTAAGGAAGGGAGAAAACACTACTCTAACCAAAACCGCATTAAAGATCAAGAATAGAAAGTAAGATTACTGTTACCCAGCACATACAAATACAACACTACGCCTGACACATGGAAGTCAGGGTTTGTTTAATTCCTTTACTGTAAACTACCAAATCAAACAATTGAATACAAACACAACACTAATCTAGCCAAGTCAGACAGTTATACTGTTTAGAAACCTCAATATACTAATTACAGTAACTTAAAGGAGAGAAGAGGCTTGTAAAAACCAGCAGAAAACTACAGGCAAGAAACTGATAACCCCACTCCACGGGTTTATTAACCTGCTTGCCGGGGACCGTGTGGTACTTTGTTCATGTAATTTCTTGGTCGAACGTTTCCGAGTCCGCTGAAGTTACTTTACCGGGGGTTACATTTAAATTGACCGAAACCTCTTAAATTTCTCGGTCATTTACTCCTGCCTCCGCTGAAGCTACATTATAATGTGTTACATTTCACCTTAACGGGGGGATCTTTTTAAATTTATCGGCTAAACACTCCTAACCCCGGTGAAATAATTTTGAACGCTCACGTTTCCACACCACGGTAAGCCTTTAGGCTAGGCCGTAGGAGCGTCGGCGCGTTCTTTTTGGTTACCCAGAGCTTCCCCTGGAGGCCTAACCTCTGGGGTGAGAGGCCCCAACCATTGCCTCTCACAGTGGTAGCCACTCCATAACAAAATGCTACCTCCTTTTATTGTTTATTTTATTTTATTTTTTACAAGTCCCACCGTGCGGACTGTTCCAAGAAGTAACCTGGGTGTTAGCCAGGCCCTCAATCTACTAAACCCTTCATCACAAATTTAGGTTTACGGGGCTTTTCGTCACCCGCGCCAGTGACCTTCATTCAGGTTTACGGGGCTTTTCGTCACCCGCGCCAGTGACCTTCATTCACACACACACACACACACACACACACACACACACATACAGTGGGAACTTGTGATTTTAAAGAAAAATTACATTTAAAGTGAACTTTCATCTTTCATATTTGTGTAAGTAAGGTAAAACTTCTCCGGCAACAAACTTCTTACTAACAGCCTTGCCTCAGGAGTAGTTGATTTAAACATCAAAGAACATAATCCGGCTTCGTTTATGAAAACCGTTGTTTTCTCAATAGGCCCAACGCCCTGTTTTTGGGCGTCAGAAAAAACTACCAACAGTTAATTTATCGCTATCATCTACATGTTTCCGAACTGCACTCCAGCCATTAACATGTTTTAGAGCAGTAGCTACGTCTTTAGCTTTAAACCATGGCTTTCCTTCATTATCAAACAGAACCAATACTGGTTTGTTATTGAATGTATAGTATTTAGCAGCCATGTCACAATTTACTCAATAGTACAGGTAAAAGGAGCGCAGAAGAACGTCTGATCAGTACCACGTCTTGGAGCCGAAAGATGTAACTGTAATAGTGACAAGTGGTATATACAGGAGTAACGCTGCTCCATAGGGAAAGGTGCTACCTTTATCGATGGTAGCGTCATGGAAAATGGATGAGTGATACTTCAAGATTTAAAAAAACAGGCAGTTCCGTAACACTACAAAATAAATTTTTAAAGTAATCATCAAAAAACTTCGGCGTTAAATCAGGTAAGGGCATGAACGATATATCTCTTGAAATATCACAATGCATTATTAATACTTCACTGTAGGTGATTGATGAGGAGTCCTCCGTTATCTTATCTACTATATACTCCGAAAACACCAAAGGTCATTCCCGTGCATTTATTGAACCGTCAAGTAAGAACTCATACTTCAAGCATATAATGCCATATTCTGTATCTTCATTTAACCTACTTGTGTAAAAGGAAAAGAGACACCTCCTGGTTAGCGGGTGTAATATGTTCAACAGGCATTCTACAAGGAGATAAATACAGGGTAAGACACAGGCACGTCCGTACAGTACCGCGTCTCAGAACAGAACGAGTTAATAGAGGTATATGCACTAAGTACCCGCGTGAGTGGCAGCTCCGTTAAGCAACTCTTTGTTTTTAAAGCCGGAAGGCAAGGTATCGTGATCATCATTAAATTTTCTCTTGGGTCCTGTAATTTTAAACTTTTTAATTTCACTTACTGTAACGACTTCTCGTCTCTTTGTTCTCCTGATTCTGTTTTCTTCAATTTCTAGTATTTCAGCAGCTTCACTGAGGACCATCTTTTTCAAATGCTCAAAATTTAACGTTTCGGAGGTTTTTAGGTTGAGGGCGAGGCCCTTGATTTTACACACAGATTCTAGTTTTTGCTTTTTGGTTGACCAAACAAGGTATGCGTAAGTTTTAGGCCCCCCAGAAATAAACTCTACGATATAAGAGCCGGGCCCGTACTCGTCTACTAACTCATCACTCATTTCCCCGAGGTAATCTCCCGTAGGGACCCTGTGCAGCCCTCCCCGGTAGAAATAAATACATGAGTCCATGCCATAATACAAGACCTGCCCTCCAAGGGCATCCAAGTGTTCATAAAGTTTAAGTCTCGCATGAGCTGTAGTGTAGGCCGCAATTACAACATTTCCAGTTCTTAGAGCCTCATTGGCGTCATCAACATTCTGCCAATTAACTAATAAAACCTCTTGGTTAGTTATTTCAACAAACTTTACTTTTATTCCTGGTTGATTTAACGATTTGAAAAATTCCTTAGAGTCTCTCACAATTGAAGTTTTGTCATGTTTTCGCGTTGACCAAACATGCCCCAAAATGAATTTAACATTAATTTAGCTACTGACCTGAGTCCTCCATTTTTAGCAATTTTGTCCTTGTCCAGTTAAATACCCTCACGCTCAAATAAATCAGAAACATACTTTTCTTTATCCTCCTGTGTTTTACACCAAGCGGGATACCCTGAAGCTTCCTGCTTTACTTTCAAGAATTTATTAATAAAATCGGTAAAGAGTCCACCTTTCTCGTATGTGGCGACTTCATACAGCCACTACTCATACATGTCCAAAATCACATAACCTTTCTCTACAGCTTTTCTAATTTCACCCATGGTCCATGTTCCTACCATTGCCCTTTCCTCACTATCATCAAAACATTCCCCTTGGTTTAAAGTCTCCCCGCAAGTTCTGCACAAAACAATTTATTATTCATTTTAGCGGGGAGTACGGGATGATACAAGTTGTAAGGAGGTAGAACCTTACATTTTAACAAGCCCTCTACTTCAAGACCTCTCTCTCGGCACTCATTTTCAACGTAAACAGTAGGATGACCCACGGGATACTTACAATATTTATTTACATACGGGTAGAGGGATCAGACATCAACATACTGGATTGTTTCTCCCTCTTCACATTTACAATACGTTTTAGTATTACCCATCCTACCTAGGATTAAGTGGAAGTGTGTTTAGAATGGACAGTTGGATCAGGTGATTTAATTTATTGTCCTTCTTCAAAGCTCTAAACTCACACTCCCACATTACTACAACTTCATAGCTATTAAATTTTGCCATTTTGGACTTGGTTCTCTCGTAACGGAGATGCAAACTGTTTGAAGGATCCTCCGGCAGAGGTTCTTCTCTACTGTATTGATAACATTTCGGGCAGCCGTGCCAATAACACCCGTGAAACTCATAAATTCGCTCACCGTCAAACCCATCTACTTTCATTCCTTTAATTTTCACTTCTTTACCCCGGCCCGCATGTTGAATCTTTACTCCACGTTTCTCCTCCTCCCATGTTAGCCACTGTAAAGCAACGGCTGACTGATTGTCTGCAAGTCGGTACCCTGATTTTGGTATAAGTCCAATAGTATTTTATTTTAAGAAGTTACGGCGGAAGGCCACGTTACATGCGCTGGCTATTGTTATAGCCTCAAGAAACGGATCTACGTTACACTCTTGAAGAAGCATGGCTCTAAATTTAATACACGCTTGAGCTAGGATTTCTACGTCTGAAATACAGTACTCCAAGATTTATTTTTGAAAATCAAACACGTAGTCTTCAGCGACTCGTTCCTCGTACCAAATCTCAAAGGCCTTGTGTGGTTTCTCAAACATAGACTCGGGCAATAGTATTTTTTATCGGGCATAGGACCAATATAATTTTGGTTCGCCAATGTATTGAAAAGATGCGGGAAGTAGCCCTTCTTTTTCTCGGGAGACAGGTCGAAGGCTTTAGGGAGTGCAGAGAGGGCCATGGGAAAGTAGCTAATTGAGTCCACAAACCTTACGTTTGCTACTTCAATCAGAATAGCTTTAGTTCCCCGAGGCGTTATTTTTGGGGTAAATTTAGTATCTTCTATGATGTAGAATGAATTGGAAATCAAAACCCTGCCCGTTGTGGGCAATTACACAAACATCTTTAAATTTTGTAGAATTTCCATTACATAGTCCATAAACTGTTTTACCGGTTCTTTTTCAAATACCCTTTGCCGTTCCGAGCAAGTTTCACACTCACCCCCATTAATACATTTAAAGCAGTACAGTTGAGAAACGCACAAGTTTACTTTATGAACTTTCTGTTGAGGGCCCGTGGGAAGTGACTCGTCTTGGCGAGTCTCCAAGTCAAAGAAAATAAACAAAAAAATCACGCTCTTTCGGTGTTCTCCTATCTACCCTCATGAAACACTGATGCGCGGGGTCTTTGAACGCTTCACAGGGTTTACAGTAAACTTCTCCGCATGCGTGAACTGTCTTACGTTTTTTTTTTGGATAAATCATTTTGTTACAGTCGCGGCAGAACTTTATAGTTTTACAAACTTACCCTTGATGGGCTACTAAACACCGCTCGTTTTTGAATTATTTTTGCTTTTTATTATGGTTAGTGCATGTAATTTAAGCCGTTGAAGAATACTTGTAATACCATGCTTATAAAAGCAGGATTCTTTCAATTTCGATTACTTTGGGAAACTTGCTATGCATTTAATTGTTTAGAAACCTCAATATACTAATTACAGTAACTTAAAGGAGAGAAGAGGCTTATAAACACAGACAAAAAAAGCCATACCCCTATTCCAAGGGACGCGAAACGCTCCCTTTTGATAACATTACACCGGAAGTTGTAGGTCCAATCTGGACCCACTTTAAACTGATTCTAAGTGTTAGACACAGCTAAACGTCGGGTCCAACGTGTTTGAATTAAATTAACGTTCTGAGAAAGAGACAGTAGGGTATTTTTGTAAATTTAAAAAGGTACAGAGATTACACACTTTAGATTTCAGATGTGACTTTTTGTTGTAGTTAGTTGCTTGTAAAACTCTGTTCTCATGCTCTATTCCAGTGTCGGCTTCTTCGATATACCAACAATCAGAATATATACCCTGTCTTAAATACCTGCAGTCTGCATTCACAAGTAAAAAGATTTTAATGATCAACACCAAAACTAAACTTAACGAGGAGTTGACCACATCAAAAACATGAACAAGAGTAAATCTAAGAAGACAACAAGCAGTGACATTCGTTCTTTGTAAGGACAGCAATTATGCAGTGTTTTCTCCTCGGTAGTTTTATTTTTGTTTCCCTTGAAACCAGAGCAGCATCTCCCTTTGACGATGATATTCCTTGGTCATTTGTATCCAAGTCCGGTGAAACGACGTGGTCGTCCTGCGGTTTTACGGTGTAATCTCTCGGTCAATTGTGTTCAAGTCCGGTGAAAAGGGTCTACCAGGGACCGAGATGTATTTTGACGGTGTAATCTCTTGGTAGATTGTGTTCAAGTTCGATGAAAAGTGTCTAACAGGGTTAAATTTAACTTGACAGTAAC
Source organism: Allygus modestus (assembly GCA_963675035.1). Classification (NCBI taxonomy): domain Eukaryota; kingdom Metazoa; phylum Arthropoda; class Insecta; order Hemiptera; family Cicadellidae; genus Allygus; species Allygus modestus. The sequence continues at coordinate 228,349,031 of OY776111.1, forward strand.
TTCTTAAATTTCCTTGCCAAACGTTTGTCGCCGGATCTGTTAAAATACCAGGGAAACATTTAACTGTGCCTAAATATTTTAAATTTCCCGGTCAAACATTTCCGAGTCCGCTAAAATCTGTTTACTGGGGACCGTGATGTATTTTGACGGTGTAATTTCTTGGTCGAACGTTTCCGAGTCCACTGAAGTTACTTTTATTGGAGGTTACATTTAAATTGACCTAACTTCTTAAATTTCTTTGCCAAACGTCTGTCACCGAGTCCGCTAAAACTGTCCACTAAGGAAACATTTAACTTTGCCTAAATATTTTAAATCCCCCGGTCAAACGTTTCCAAGTCCCCTCCCCTTGACGTTATCATGAGGATGGGTCACACGCTCTGTACTTCTCACATCAATATCAGTTATGGAGCCGGCTTGCACAGATTTTGTGGTATTCTCAAATTTTTACGCACCCTTACGGATGCTTAATGTTTGTCATCCGATACATGTTGTGTAGGTGACGCCTCACATGCACATCGTGTATCATTATTGACTCCTCCCTTGCCTCTGGGTCGATTAACGTGCAGATAGTTTGTGTGTGGTTTGATTGCCACGTTTGCCATTTGAACTTCTGCACTGGTTGGCTGGAAAAACTTTTTATAAAGGTACGTGTCAAATATCTTTAACTCCGGTGAAACCAGGGAGAATACAACTCGGCGGAAACCTTTCAAAATTCAGGGCCAGTGAAAACTGTCCAACTGAGACCATGATGTACATTGCCAGGAGCATTTTACATTTTCCGGCCAAACATTTTCGAGTCCTCTAAAACTGTCCACCAGGGACAATGATATACATTTTGCCAAGAATGTTTTAAATTTTACGGCCAAACATTCCCGAGTTCGCTAAAACTGTCTACTGGGGACCGATATGTATTTTGATGGTGTAATCTCTTGGCCGATTGTGTTCAAGTCCGATGAAAAGTATCTAACGGGGGCCGTAATGTATTTTGACGGTGTATTCTCTAGGTCAATTGTGTCCAAATCCTATGAAGATTGTCTACTGGGGACCGTGGTGTATTTCTATGGTGTGATATCTCGGTCAACTGTGTCCAAGTCCGATGAAAGGTGTCTACCGGGGACCGTGGTGTATTTTGACGGTGTAATATCTCGGTCAATTGTGTCCAAGTCCACTTAAATATAGTTTTTAGAGATCGTAGTGCACTTTGACAACACTTGAAGATTAGTTGCTTTTTAGTATGTAAATTAAGACGTAGTGATTAAAGGAATACTTGCAATTTATGCTTATGATAGCAGGATTACTTTGGGAGCTTTATATGCATTTAATTGTTTACAAACCTCTATTAACTTAAGGTAGAGAAAAGGCTTGTAAACCCAGCAGAAATATATAGTCAAGAAAGCTATACTCTTACCCCTTTGATAACATACACTTGAAGATGGTCTACATGGTGGGTCATGTGGTTGGAGGTATGGGGAGCGAAACGTTCCCCTTCATAAGGATTCTAAGTGTTAGACTCTGCTACACTCTGGGTCACTGGTTTTGAATTAAAACTAATATGTAATACAGAGACAGGTGACTGCAGTTTACATTCACAAGTCAAAATATTGTAACCAATACCAGAACAACTAAAATTATCGAGGAGACACAACATGGACAAGAGTACATATCAACAGACAATTAAAGCATAAAATGCATTATTTATAAAGGCAATAATTATGCAGATAATCTAAGAAACTTGATCAGCCGTGTCTCATCGTTAGGGTATGTTATGCTCTGTTAAGTTAGGTTTGTGCAAGGAAATATGAAACATCGTCAGTCGTAGTTAGGTTTATTGATGCAGGTTTAAGTTAGGTTTGTCGATGCCAATTTTTGGACATCAACATCGCGCGCGTAGGAACATGGACCATGGGTGAAATTAGAAAAGCTGTAGAGAAAGGTTGTGTGATTTTGGACATGTATGAGTAGTGGCTGTATGAAGTCGCCACATACGAGAAAGGTGGACTCTTTACCGATTTTATTAATAAATTCTTGAAAGTAAAGCAGGAAGCTTCAGGGTATCCCGCTTGGTGTAAAACACAGGAGGATAAAGAAAAGTATGTTTCTGATTTATTTGAGCGTGAGGGTATTTAACTGGACAAGGACAAAATTGCTAAAAATGGAGGACTCAGGTCAGTAGCTAAATTAATGTTAAATTCATTTTGGGGCATGTTTGGTCAACGCGAAAACATGACAAAACTTCAATTGTGAGAGACTCTAAGGAATTTTTCAAATCGTTAAATCAACCAGGAATAAAAGTAAAGTTTGTTGAAATAACTAACCAAGAGGTTTTATTAGTTAATTGGCAGAATGTTGATGACGCCAATGAGGCTCTAAGAACTGGAAATGTTGTAATTGCGGCCTACACTACAGCTCATGCGAGACTTAAACTTTATGAACACTTGGATGCCCTTGGAGGGCAGGTCTTGTATTATGGCATGGACTCATGTATTTATTTCTACTGGGGAGGGCTGCACAGGGTCCCTACGGGAGATTACCTCGGGGAAATGAGTGATGAGTTAGTAGACGAGTACGGGCCCGGCTCTTATATCGTAGAGTTTATTTCTGGGGGGCCTAAAACTTACGCATACCTTGTTTGGTCAACCAAAAAGTAAAAACTAGAATCTGTGTGTAAAATCAAGGGCCTCGCCCTCAACCTAAAAACCTCCGAAACGTTAAATTTTGAGCATTTGAAAAAGATGGTCCTCAGTGAAGCTGCTGAAATACTAGAAATTGAAGAAAACAGAATCAGGAGAACAAAGAGACGAGAAGTCGTTACAGTAAGTGAAATTAAAAAGTTTAAAATTACAGGACCCAAGAGAAAATTTAATGATGATCACGATACCTTGCCTTCCGGCTTTAAAAACAAAGAGTTGCTTAACGGAGCTGCCACTCACGCGGGTACTTAGTGCATATACCTCTATTAACTCGTTCTGTTCTGAGACGCGGTACTGTACGGACGTGCCTGTGTCTTACCCTGTATTTATCTCCTTGTAGAATGCCTGTTGAACATATTACACCCGCTAACCAGGAGGTGTCTCTTTTCCTTTTACACAAGTAGGTTAAATGAAGATACAGAATATGGCATTATATGCTTGAAGTATGAGTTCTTACTTGACGGTTCAATAAATGCACGGGAATGACCTTTGGTGTTTTCGGAGTATATAGTAGATAAGATAACGGAGGACTCCTCATCAATCACCTACAGTGAAGTATTAATAATGCATTGTGATATTTCAAGAGATATATCGTTCATGCCCTTACCTGATTTAACGCCGAAGTTTTTTGATGATTACTTTAAAAATTTATTTTGTAGTGTTACGGAACTGCCTGTTTTTTTAAATCTTGAAGTATCACTCATCCATTTTCCATGACGCTACCATCGATAAAGGTAGCACCTTTCCCTATGGAGCAGCGTTACTCCTGTATATACCACTTGTCACTATTACAGTTACATCTTTCGGCTCCAAGACGTGGTACTGATCAGACGTTCTTCTGCGCTCCTTTTACCTGTACTATTGAGTAAATTGTGACATGGCTGCTAAATACTATACATTCAATAACAAACCAGTATTGGTTCTGTTTGATAATGAAGGAAAGCCATGGTTTAAAGCTAAAGACGTAGCTACTGCTCTAAAACATGTTAATGGCTGGAGTGCAGTTCGGAAACATGTAGATGATAGCGATAAATTAACTGTTGGTAGTTTTTCTGACGCCCAAAAACAGGGCGTTGGGCCTATTGAGAAAACAACGGTTTTCATAAACGAAGCCGGATTATGTTCTTTGATGTTTAAATCAACTACTCCTGAGGCAAGGCTGTTAGTAAGAAGTTTGTTGCCGGAGAAGTTTTACCTTACTTACACAAATATGAAAGATGAAAGTTCACTTTAAATGTAATTTTTCTTTAAAATCACAAGTTCCCACTGTATGTGTGTGTGTGTGTGTGTGTGTGTGTGTGTGTGTGAATGAAGGTCACTGGCGCGGGTGACGAAAAGCCCCGTAAACCTGAATGAAGGTCACTGGCGCGGGTGACGAAAAGCCCCGTAAACCTAAATTTGTGATGAAGGGTTTAGTAGATTGAGGGCCTGGCTAACACCCAGGTTACTTCTTGGAACAGTCCGCACGGTGGGACTTGTAAAAAATAAAATAAAATAAACAATAAAAGGAGGTAGCATTTTGTTATGGAGTGGCTACCACTGTGAGAGGCAATGGTTGGGGCCTCTCACCCCAGAGGTTAGGCCTCCAGGGGAAGCTCTGGGTAACCAAAAAGAACGCGCCGACGCTCCTACGGCCTAGCCTAAAGGCTTACCGTGGTGTGGAAACGTGAGCGTTCAAAATTATTTCACCGGGGTTAGGAGTGTTTAGCCGATAAATTTAAAAAGATCCCCCCGTTAAGGTGAAATGTAACACATTATAATGTAGCTTCAGCGGAGGCAGGAGTAAATGACCGAGAAATTTAAGAGGTTTCGGTCAATTTAAATGTAACCCCCGGTAAAGTAACTTCAGCGGACTCGGAAACGTTCGACCAAGAAATTACATGAACAAAGTACCACACGGTCCCCGGCAAGCAGGTTAATAAACCCGTGGAGTGGGGTTATCAGTTTCTTGCCTGTAGTTTTCTGCTGGTTTTTACAAGCCTCTTCTCTCCTTTAAGTTACTGTAATTAGTATATTGAGGTTTCTAAACAGTATAACTGTCTGACTTGGCTAGATTAGTGTTGTGTTTGTATTCAATTGTTTGATTTGGTAGTTTACAGTAAAGGAATTAAACAAACCCTGACTTCCATGTGTCAGGCGTAGTGTTGTATTTGTATGTGCTGGGTAACAGTAATCTTACTTTCTATTCTTGATCTTTAATGCGGTTTTGGTTAGAGTAGTGTTTTCTCCCTTCCTTAGAGTTAACTTTTGGTAACTTGTAGTTCTGATTTGACTTGCGTAGTTTGTGTGTTAGTGTTTTTCTGACTTGCGTAGTGATAGAGGTACCGTGTCACGGAGTGCCCGGGGTCCTAGACGGTGGAGACTCGATGGATCTAGGCTGAAACACTGGCCGCAGGGAAACGTTTGACTTGGAAGTATCTGACCGAAGGATTTAAAACGTTGCAGGCCAAGTACATCAAGGCCCCCGGGGCAGTTTTTAGCGGTATTGGGTACGATTGGTCAAGTTATTACGCCGTCAAAATACACTACGGCCCTGGCAAACAATTAAACGGACTTTGAAATATTTTGACCGGGAAATTTAAATGATGGGAAAATAAAATGTACTCACACAAGTGCAGCTGTTCAACAATCCTCCAGCCACAGGCCTCTGGCAGTTGCAATATATGAGTGGTTGAATCGGTCGGCTGGTAGAATACCCGAGCGGGACTTTAAACTGTTACCGCACGTTTGCCTCGAGAGCTTGAGGGTGCCATCTCTGTCAAACAAGAACAGAATTGTAAACAATCCGTGGTTTAAAGCAAAATATATTGCTGGGATTTTAGAATATAAAAATATGGAAACACTTATAATAGCAGTTTTAGTTACAATGAAAAAAAGAACAATATTTATTAATGAATAATGTATCCGTCTTTTATAATCTCATTTACTTATCGTAATGCATTATTCGCAATACCTCCTTCCTTCCCAACGGTATTATGGACTGTAGTCAATGTTGTCAAGTAATTTATTGTCAGAACAGATTTGTTTAAGAAAAAGTTTAGTTAGGCTAAGCGGAGTGTTCATCATGAAGTGAGCTTGACTGGTTCAGGATGAGCAGAGTTTGTGTGTTGAAGGGAGTTGGTGATTGACCAATCGTCACTCCACAGTAATTCTAACTCTAAAAATCCACCGTCTTCAGGTTTTTGGCATTATAAAACTTTCCTTATTATGTTTACTTTCAGTTTATTTGGTGAGGTATGTTGTCTTACCTCCCAAGCGATACTGTCCAGCGGAAGCTTAACACTTTTAGAAGTCTCCGACAAAGGTAAATGATTCCCCAGGGGAGGTAGAAACCTCTAACTAATAATATAGATAAATATCTTACCTTAACAGCGACAATCTCTCCAAGATGGTGTTGTGATGACCCCGCAAGCATCACAGTGTAAAACCAGATTAAACGCTTTAGGATCTGAGAGAGTATCTGGCATGGTATATTTTATACAATGAAACAGTAAACACCCTAAAGTGAAGTAATATAGGCGCTGTGGTCCACTGTAGGTCACCACTGTCTTTCACTGTAGGTTTGGGCTCAATACTTAAAAGCTGATGTTTGTTTAGAAATGCACTACATATATGTTCAAGACACAGAGTGATGGTACCATAGACACTGCCTGGCTATATAATCGCCACCACTCCTCTCGGATTTATTCTGACTTGTATTTTTCTTTTTTCTATTACAGGTTAGTTTGTAGTTTTAAAAAATTCCCCCTGTGGGAGTTTGCCTTACTTAGCCTAGATCATGCTATGTTCCCTGCAATGTCCTTTGGGAGGTTTTTGGGGGCATAATTCAAAGCAACGCTGAATCAATTACCAGCAGTGACACGTTTAGAGTAGATGTAGCACGGATAAACATTCCAGTAGGTAAAGGAAGGGCAAGACCCGACTTTTACAATACCTTTGATGAAGAACCTAAAGAGGGAATCGAACCCGGGACCTCCTGAACCGTAGTCCAAGGCGCTAACCACTAGACCACCGCGTTCCCCCCGATTATGCTGCGAGATTTAAGGTATTTATTAGTACCCCTTCAATTATTTTGATACTTGCCCGCAGTACAGAGGTTAAGTTTTTTTGTAAGACGTAAAGGATGTTAACAGGTACATACATACCAAATTTCATTAAAATCGGCCAAGCCGTTCTTGGGATATTGATTTTTAAAATATAGCTCCTTCAATTGTTTTGATACTTCCCGCAGTACAGAGTTTAAGTTTTTTTTTAAATAGTAGTGGAGGTTAACAGGTACCTATATACCAAGTTTCATTAGAATCGGCCAAGCCGTTCTCAATATATTAAATTTTAAAGTTTTACACCCTCCATCATCCCCTAAACAACCCTTTTCTACCCTCAAACAAAATTGAAGGTTAGAGGATGTTAACAAGTATCCACATGTCAAGTTTCAATTATATCGTCCCACCCGTTCTTAAGATATTGATTTTTAAAGTATGACTCCTTCAATTATTTTGATACTGTCTGCAGTACAGAGTTTAGGTTTTCGTAAATCGTAGCGGAGGTTAACAGGTACATACATGCCAAGTTTCATTAAAATCGGCCAAGCCGTTCTCGAGATATTTAATTTTGAAAATTTGCCCCTTCATTTTTTGAGATGCAACCCGCAACATTTTACTTAAGACTTTTCATATGGGTAGATACCCCCCTGGAGTGCCTACACTACGTAGTAGGCAGTTTTCCGGGGTCAGAGTGACCCTAGGACTTACCGTTTTCGAGATATAAGCGATTTTTAGTTTTTTGCAACGCTTTCTTGCGATATATACATGTAATAGTTTTATATTTTGAGTTAGCGGTACTTTCTGGTATATATACATGTAATGGTTTTATATAATGGTTTGGCTGTACTTGCTTGCGAAATATACATTGCCATAGGTTGGTAACACATCGTAGCGTGACGTAATATATACATATAATAATTTTAGATAGTTTGACATAATACATATAATAATTTTGCGTAACTGATTTAGGTTTATAGGTAGCGTTTAGAGTGGCAACACTGGCTAGGTGAGGTTAGATAGCCACTTACCTTTCTGGTGATGGTATATTATACACTATTATGGTACATATATAATTATACTCTGTGGCGTTATATATGGTACATATAATTATATATGGTACATATATATATATATTTATGATTATACACTGTAGCGTTATATACGGTACATATAATTATGTATGGTACATATAATTAGGTGATGGTATATTATACGCTATTATGGTACATATATGATTATACACTGTAGTATTATATATGGTACATATAATTATATATGATACATATAATTATGTATGGTACATTAGCTCTGCTAAGTTGGTAACACTACCTGGAGGGATGAAAGTGAGGTTAGGTTTGGCGCCAATTTTTTTTGGCGCGCAAATTTGGCGGGAAAATTTTCTTCTTACTCTTTCCGGAATAACGCGCTCTAACCACTATGCCATTTCCGGTTCTCATCTCCCGGGTACCCTACTCACATCAAGAAAATATGTTTTTAATTATTCGAATAACTGTAATTTAAATAGATTAAATAAAGCAATTCCTCATGAATACACATAAACGTTGTATTTGTTGCTCTTGACCCTCAAAGGCAGCGCCCATTTTCTACTAATATACAGGGTGTCTCTGAACTCTGTACCAACCTTTTCAGGTATTATTCTTGGACCATAGACAAACCAAAATATCATATTCAAAATTTCGAAAATTCAAAAGTTACTCGTATAGCCGCCATTTTGTTTTTTTCACAAAGGAACTTTTAATTCGAGAACGGCTATTTATAATTAAATGAAATTTGGTGTTTAGCTTTATTCCCTAAAGACCTAATTACAGAAAAAAAATTATTTTTTTACAATCATTAATTTCAAAATGGCGGCTGCCTAAACATTTCAAACGTAAATATCTTAAAAACCGCTCATAGTAAAAAATTTACATTAATTACGTTTTATTTATAAAAGTTAATTGCAAATCTAATGACACCAAATATATGGAAATCGGATCATAAATAACGGAGAAAATTCATTTTTAAGATATTGCATTCTTGTCAATATCAACTGTTATCATGTGACATCGCTGCTAGTGAGCCACGTCGATCAGCTGTTTCAAGTATAATTCCACTAAACAGCTGATTGATCAATGTATTGTTAAAATTATTACAGTTTCCTGTTACAATGTGCCTTTTTCCTGTATTTTGCTTACCGTTAGTGAATTTCCTTTGGAAAGTGAACTATTAGCATAACCCTCACGGTGAAACTTAAGCCCGGGACCACCATAGAAGTTCCTAACGTGACCCCCTGAACACGTTTTGGGGGGTCGTTCAAAATTGTATATATATATATGTGTGTGTGTATGCACTCTAGCGGTTGCATTTTTTGTCCGATTTACTCCAAATTTGGCAGGGACGTTCCTTTCTATAATCTGTTGGACAAGGTTGTTGGGCAAAACAATCGGAAAACTCTAAACCCATTTTTTGGGGATTAATCTTTCAAATTTCGAGTTTTTGGGCCCAAAAAGGGTCAGAAAAGCCCCAGATGTAAAATTAATGCATCTAAAAAGATGGGAATTAGAGAGGCGAAAGTTTTAAGGCCTCTCTCGTCATTCTAGCATAAATATTTACCGAGTTATTAAAGAAAATGTGTATCGGCTAAACACAGTACGTTGTCTTATGGGGGTTTACTCTAGAAAAGCCTGTTATTCCTTTGTTGAAGTACTTTTATTATCCCCAGCAACCTCACGCCTACTTTCAAGCCTATCTGGACCTTCTCCTAACCTTATAATGTGCAAAATTGTATTCCCAGCTTTGCAAGTAAATGAAACCAGGAGTATCAGAACAGCCAAAAAATCAATGTGTTCAGATTTCAATAAAAATTGGACAAATGTATGTTTTTACACGGATTTTGAGTTTTAAAAGTTGTTATGTGGAAATTCACTTCCCTCACGTCAGCGTGCTGCGTGTGAACTCGTTTATCAGTGTGCTGCTTTTTAATAGTAATCTGTGTTAACGTATTCAGTATTCATATTTATTGATAAATGGCTAATTATAGTGTTGCAGAGTATTGCGATATGCATTTTTATTATGGAGCTGCATTTGGAAATGCAAATGAAGCGAGAAGGTTGTATAGCGACTATTTCCCCAATAGACAATGTCCTGCTGCCAAAACGTTCACTGCTGTCCACAATCGTCTCCACGCAACTGGTACGTTTCATGTGAGTATGGCAGATACTGGTGCTGCGAAGTCGGTGCGTACAGTTGAATTTGAGGAGGAAGTCCTTCGTAAATTTGAAGAAACCCCTCGAACAAGCACTCGAGCTGTGGGTAATGAGATGGGGGCAGGCAAAGACACCGTGTGGAGGGTACTCAATGGAGAGAATTTGTACCCATATCATCTCCAAAAGGTTCATGCCCTTAAACCTCAAGACTATCCAGGTCGGGTAGATTGTTCCAGGTGGTTCCTGCACAAACTGGCGGACTATCCAGATTTCTTGAAATCCGTTCTTTTTACAGACGAATCCAGTTTTAACCAGGATGGTATTTTCAATACCAGGAACAGCCATGTTTGGGCTCCTGAAAATCCCCACGAAACTGTTATTTCCAGCAAGCAACACCGTTTCTCAGTTAATGTTTGGGCTGGAGTTTTTGGGGATAATTTAATTGGCCCCTATATTCTCCCAAATAGGTTGAATTCCCCCACCTATCTTGTGTTCCTGAGGAACATCCTTCGAGAACTTCTGGAGAACGTCCCCTTGGCAGACTTGCAAAACATGTGGCTGCAACATGATGGTGCTCCTGCACACTTTGGGCAAATTGTAAGAGATTTCCTTAACCAAAATTACAATCAGCAGTGGATTGGTCGCGGGGGACCGGTGTCGTGGCCTCCGCGATCACCTGATCTTTCTCCCCTAGATTTCTACGTTTGGGGGAGAATGAAGGAACTTGTTTATTCAACACCTGTGGAAAATGAACTGGACCTGATCGGTAGAATTGTAGAGGCAGCTGCGGTCATCCAAGAGAAAAATGAACTTGAAGCTGTCCAGCAATTCATGACATCTAGGTTCACGATGTGCAATCGACTTAGCGGTGGGCATATTGAACATCGTTTGTAAATACTGTAGAATTGTAGTCATATCTCATGTAAATAAATCCATTTTTTGTAATTTTAACGCATTTTAGCGAATTTCCCCTATAGGGAAGAAGCTATTACCGTAGTCGGCATGGTAAGACCTAGGCCCGGGACCATGATAACTTTTCGTTTTGAGGTCCCCAAACCCTAAAAACACCATTCACTCGAAACTGTATATATATATCATTATATATGATATATGTATATTATATATTATATATGTATAATATATATATAATATATATATGTATATGTATATATATATATATATATTATATATGTATATATACATCATTCGAAACTATATATATATATATATATATATATATATATATATATATATATATATGTGTGTGTGTGTGTGTGTGTGTGTGTGTGTCCGTGGGTGCGATAACTCTCGTAAAAAAGGTCCGATTTTGATGAAATTTGGTACAAACATGTAAAGCAGCATTTATGACTTTAAGTTCGAAAACCAGACGGATCGACCTATCCGAAGGAGTATTTTGGGGGGGTTTTGTACCCCAAAAATGGGTTTTTTGAGTTTTTTAATACTATTTTTGAAAAAGTAAAATTTTATTTTTTACCATTGGAATCAACTTAAAACGACGCACAATTTGATGTTTTAATCATTGCTCTACGTCAATTGGTTACTGAGATATTGAAAGTGCTAAACACAGTACGTTGTCCAATGTTATTCTTAAGGAGGATAAGAAAAATTGTGTATCTCGCTTATTTATCAACTTATCCTGACGAAACTTGGTATATTGCTTCATTTCATTGTGGTCTATTGATATTTGTACAGAACCCATTTTTTGCCCGATAGTTCCCGTAGCAGCAAACCTACATACTCAGCCCCATGTTATTCTTATGGAGAATAATTAACGTGTTATCTCCTTTAATTATGAACATAAATTAATAGAACTTGGTATGTGGCTTTACCTAGTTGAGTTATATTGATATTTGTATAAAAGCCCATTTTTAGTGTTCCTTATTTCAGCAAACCTGCATACTCAGCCGCCATGTTATTCTTATGGAGAATAATTAAAATGTCATAAATCGTTTATTTATGAATGTATATTGATGAAACTTGGTATGTGGCTTTATGTGACATTAAGATAAATTAATATGCATTGGAAATTCGCTGAGTATGCAGGTTTGCTGCTACGGGGGTGTTTGATATTTTATGTTTTATTTGAAGCATTAGTGAACCCTGGGAATGGTAAGGGTATCAATCAGGTGATTGGTGCAAATGAACTTAATAACAGCTGGTTAATGTTTTAATCAGCTGTTTGGAGGAATTATACTTGAAACAGCTGATCGACGTGGCTCACTAGCAGCGATGTCACATGATAACAGTTGATATTGACAAGAATGCAATATCTTAAAAATAGATTTTCTCCGTTATTTATGAACCGATTTCCGTATATTTGGTGTCATTAGATTTGTGATTAAACTCTCTAAATAAAACATAATTAATGTATATTTTTTAATGTGAGCGGTTTTTAAGATATTTACGTTTGAAATGTTTAGGCAGCCCCCATTTTGAAATTAATGATTGTAAAAAAATAATTTTTTTTCTGTAATTAGGTCTTTAAGGAATAAAGCAAAATACCAAATTTCGTTTAATTATAAATATCCGTTCTCGAATTAAAATTTCCTATGTGAAAAAACAAAATGGCGGCTATACGAGTAACTTTTGAGCTTCCGAAATTTTGAATGTGATATTTTGGCTTGTCTATAATACCTGAAAAGGTTGGTAGAAAGTTCAGAGACACCCTGTATAACTCTATAAATTGTGTAGTTTTAGAAACAGCATGCCCTCGAAATTTTCTTAGGAGCAGATGGACTTCGGAAACACTGCCCAAGCAATAAGATCTGGAAACACTGTTCAGACTATAAGTAGTATTTTGTGTACATTTGTTTTAAATATGTATTAAAACAATCTATTTAAAAATAGCTTATAAAATATATTAATAGAATAGTAAATATTCTGATTAAAATCAATAGAAAGAAGGAAGAATTAAGTTATAATAAGAATAAATGATATTACATAAACATTAAATCATAAGCACTTTGAAAATAATGCCAAGAAATAAATTGTTATAAAATCACTCTATCTTTTAAAATACAAATTATTTGTATTATTCAGTTAACGGTTTAACTTATTTTTTCTTAAAATGGAGTCTTGTTCGGTTTCTTTGGAGCTTAGTACATTATAAAATGAAAAAGACAGATATCGGTTGACCAATAATTGACCTTGTTGCTGGTCCCGTACATATAGTTTATAATTATAAAATCATAGTGTTTATTTTTTGTGAAATCTATTTTTAGGTCTACTATATTAAAAATGGTCAGTTCTGGCAGCACTATAAGAGTGATTATTAGCGAATTTCCCCTATAGGGAAGAAGCTATTACCGTAGGTCTCATGGTAAGACCTAAGCCCGAGACCATGATAATTGTTTGTTTTGAGGTCCCCAGATGAAAAAAACACTATTCGTTCAAATTTATATGTACTGTATATGTATATATATATCTGTGTGTGTGTGTCTGTGAATGCGATAACTTGAGTAAAAAACGTCCAATTTTGGTGAAATTTGGCTCAAATGTGTAAAATGAAATTCATGACTTTAAGTTCGCAAACCATAAAAATCGCACCATGCAAAGGAGGGTTATGGGGGTTTTAAATTTTCCGAAAATCAGTTTTTTGCATTTTTCGCCCTACAATTTAAAAAAAACACTTAATTTTGGTTTCGACCATGTTATAGAGCGTAAAGAAACAAATAATATAGTATTTTGAATTATTAACCTAGGTTAAGTGGTTGCTGAGAAAATCCAAAAAAAAAACTACTCATAAAATCTCCCATGTTAAACTTATGGGAAAACGGTTTTTGGCTTTTCCTCAGTTCATTTTAATGTAAACTGCACATATGCTTTTACCAATCTGTTCAGTTCCACAAAACAATCGTTTTGGTGTTTAAATTGTGATTCTACGCCGAACCGATGCAGAGATATTCAAAGTGCTAAACACAGTTCGTTGTCCAATGTTATCCTTATGGAGGATAAATAACATTTGATATCTTGATTATTTATGAATGTATGTTGATGAAACTTGGTATGTGGTTTACGTAGTACTGGTTTTTTTATTTTTGCACAACAAATTTATTTTTTGTTGATTATTCCCGTAGTAGCAAACCCGCGTACTCAGCCCGAATGTTAATCTTATGGAGAATAAGTAAAATGTAATGACTCCCTTAATTTTGAAAATAAATTAATAAAACTTGGTATGTAGCTTCACTTGGTTGAGTTATATTGATAATTGCAGAAAAACAATTTTTTTGTCCCTCGTTGTAGCAATCCTGCTTACTCAACCCCATGTTATTCTTATGGTGAATAACTAAAATATTATATAGTGCTTATTTATGATTGAATATTGATGAAACTTGGTATGTGGCTTCGCCTAGGTAAATTCTATTTATATTTGCATAAAACCCAATAGTTTGTGTTCCTTGTTTCAGCAAACTTACGTACTCATTACCAATGTTATTCTTATGGAGAATGATTAAAATGGCTTATATGTGAATATATTTTTATGAAACTTGGTATGCGGCTTTTTGTGGTATTAAGACAAATATTATGCATTGGAAATTCGCTGAGTACGCAGGTTTGCTGTGACGGGGGTATTTTTTTTATTATCAACTGAGGACTGAGAACAAAAAGAAAAATCGGTTATAATGTTTCTTTGTTTTTTTTGTGAAACTGTAATCTGCAATGTTTTATTCCTGAGAAAATAAATCTATTTTATTATAATTAATTAAGGTCTGCTTGTGGTAAAATATGGAACGATTTACAATTTGGTGGGATAAAATGCAACGCGTGTAATGATTTTATTTTGTTTGAATAAAATCCGGTAAACCGGTAGAAACTAGTAAACAAGATATCATAGGGGATATTATATTATATATTATATGTATTATATTATACATATATTTCAAGCAATATAAGTAATTTTCCTTACAATCTAGAATTATAGTACTACATTTTAATAGTTAAAACAATTCGAACAACTAACTATTAAGTTATTCATTTGATTTTTAACAGAAAAGAATACTTACTGAAAAATACAGCTTTATAGCTGAAATGGTAAAGTTTAAAGTGTTTATATCAAAATAAATTATATTTATTGTATCAAAGAAACAAGAATATGTTTGATCTTCTCAGATACATATTAAAGCTGTTTACAAGGTAGTTCGTTTGTACAATAATGTTTATTTCAATACACACTGATTCTGGTGCGATTCCATTTAAAAATTCCAAAATACGATTTCACGTATAACTAAAATGAATAAAATATCCTCGGACTAACTGTGTAAGAAACAATTGAGTATCAAGCTCTATAATATAACAATTAACGTGTGACAAGCACATTGCCGCTCGCCATGTTCGACACGGTGGTAACTGTTGACAGCAAACATAATCAGCAGAACAAACGCATCGGCTAATTTAGCCTGTACCTGATTTACTCACTGACTGGCTGACATCAATTAAAGCTATACATAATATCCAACCCTGTATGGTTTCCTTAATCTTGTAGCTAATGGTGTGTTATATAAATAATTTATCAATTTATCAGGATAACTAATATTATACAAAGTTTTAGTAAAATTGCCCTTTCAAAAATAAACGAAAGTGTTATATTGAAGTAATTGTTGGGGTGTACGAGTAGTGATTTGTTTTAATCGAGTCGAGTCAAGTCAAGTAGTGCCAATTATTTTCGAGTTTTGAGTATTTTCGAGCGAGTATTTACAATAAGTTGGAAGTTTAAAATAGAGTAATGGGATTTGAATACCACCCTAGATTTTATAATCTAAACATGGTTTCTAACTAATAAATGAGAAGCAATACAAAGTTTTAGCCAGTACAATCAAACTGGACTACGCATTGACAAACAAAATGCGGTTTGACATTCGTTTCTGGCCTATAAAACACGGTCCGGTTGTCATTTGGCTAATATCACCTGGTCCATTCATCTCCTGTAATCAATATTAGATGACGACATCGTTAGTTACGGCCGATATTAAGTGGTCCGGTCGCCACTTTTGCATAATATGTTTTCCGTCGTAATTTACGGCCGAAGTTACGTGGTCCGATCGTAATTTTCGGCCGATTTTACGAGATTCGATCGCCTTTTGCGGCTGTTACTACGCGTTTTGGCCGGTTGCAATCGTAAGCGATCGTCATTTTCGGCCGATTTCACGTGATTCAATCGCTTTTTGCGGCCGTTACTACGCGTTTTGGCAGGTCGCAATCGTTAGTGATCGTCCAGAAATCGGCGGGAGATACTCGCTCGAACTTTCGAGTATTTTCCAAAACTTCGAGTCGAGTTCGAGGATTAAAATACTCGGCCGAAAACTCGAAATTTCGAGTCCTCGCATACCCCTAAGTAATAGCAAATGTCCATGCATTGAATGATTAACGCAACTATAATTTAAAATGCACATGACGAAAATATGTTTTTAATTATTCTAATAACTTTAGTATAAATAAAGCACTTCCTCATGAATATGCACATATACGTTGTAATTTGTGCTCTCAACCCCAAATGTAATATCTTATATTCTACCGATAATCTTAACTATTTAAATTGTGAACCTTTAGAAATAGCATGTCCTCGAAATTTGCTTGGGAATAGTTGCAAGTGAACTTAAGAAACACTGCCTAAGCAATCTACTGGAAACCCTATTTAGACGTTAATTAGTTTGTATTATGAATCTGTAAAACTATAAGTAACATTGGTTTTAAATATAGAAATAAGAAAAAATGTTAATAGAATAGTCAGTATTATGATTCTAAAATCAATAGGAAAAAGGAAAAATAAGTTAAAAATAAATCAACAATATCCCATGAAGGTCCAAAATGTTTGCTTTCTCTCTCTCAAAAAATAGTTTTGTAAAATGTTGTTATTTTTTTAAAATTCCAAATTATGTCCCTATAACACGTTTCCAATCAGTAAGTTCTAAACGACAACTATACAAACAAGTAGTATTACACTTACTATTTGACTGGCTCATTATTATTATTTTCTTTCTTATATTTTTGGCCCTTATTTTCTTATCGCTTCTAATATTTATGTATTATTACATTGATCGTTTACAACACATAATCATACTGTATATTTTGAGAAAATTTGTTGTGGGTGGCATCAACATAATTACCTCTTTCAGTTATTAATTCACAAACATTAATTATTGGAGATCTAAATTACTATTAACAATAATATTTAGCAATTTTAATTTTTCTGGGTTTATTTTTTTACCAAGCACAAACAACCCGTGGTTATAATAACTAGAGAATCTGCGCTTATCTGCTGATTTATTCGACTAAGTTTTAGGGTATGGTATTTTAATTAATTCCCCCACCACAGCAAACCTGCGTACTCAGCAAATTTACAATGCATATATATATGGGTCTCACCCCTACCTAGAGTCACTTACCAAGTTTCACAAAAACACATTCATTAATAAGTGATATATAGCATTTTATTTATTCTCCATAAGAATAACATTAGAATTGAGTACACAGGTTTGATGCAACGAGGAAGATAAGACGTGCATTATCAATATAGCTCAACCAGGTGAAGCTACATACCAAGTTTTATTAATTTACGTTCATAACTAAGAGATATATAAAACTTTACTTACCCTCCATATGAATAACATGGGGGCCGAAAATGCAGGTTTGCTGCTACAGGGACTATCAACAAAAAACTTGTGTTCTGTGCTAATATCAATATACCACAACTAGTTGAAGCCACATACCAAGTTTCATCAATATACATTCATAAAAAATCGATAAATCAAATTTCATTTATTCTCCATAAGGATAAAATTGGACAACGTACTGTGTTTAGCACTTTGAATATCTCTGCAACGGTTGGATGTAGAACAAAAATTTAAACACCAAAATATTTGTTTTTTGAGCTAAACATATTGATAAAACGAAACGTGAAGTTTTTAGTAAAATTATCTGAGAAAAATCTAAAAACCTTTTTCCCATAAGATTAACATGGGACACGTTTTTTGGATTTTTTCCGCAACCGCTTAACCTAGGCTAATTATTCAAAATACTAGATTATTTGTTTTTTAAGTTCTATAAAATGGCTATAACCAAAATTGAGTGTTTTTTACATTTTGGAGTAAAATTTGCAAAAACTGATTTTTGGAAAATTGTAAACCCTCATAAACCCCCCTTCCCATAGTCCGATCGATCTGGTTTTCGAAGTTCATAAGTCATAAATGCGAAATTTTATCAAAATTGGGCGTTTCTTTCAAAAGTTATCGCGGTAACGGACACACACACACATATATATATATATATATATATATAAATTTGAACGAATAGTTTATTTGACAACTGGGGACCTCAAAATGAAAAGTTATCATGGTCTCGGGCTTAAGTCTTACCATGCCACCACCAGCGGTAATAGCTTCTTCCCTATAGGGGAAATTCACTAAAACAGTATTGAGCTCTAAAATGTTAGCTATTCTCTATTCCATTTAAATTACAAACAAAAATACCCCCGTTACAGCAAACCTGCGTACTCAACGAATTTCCAATAAATGTATATGTGACTTACTACTACATAGAGCTACTTACCAAGTTTCCCAAAAATACAAACATAAATAAGTGATTTATAGCATTTTATTTATTCTCCATAAGAATAATATTAAGGTTAAGGACGCAGGTTTGCTGTAACGAGGAAGATAAGTAATATTTTTGTTTCCAATTATCAATATAACTGAACCAGGTGAAGCTATACACCAAGTTTTATTAATTTAGGTTCATAATTAAGGGAGATATACAACTTTACTTATTCTCCATATGAATAACATGGGGCCGAGTATGCAGATTTGCTGCTACGGGGTCTATCAACAAAAAACCTGTTTTTGTGCTAATATCAATATACCACAACTAGTTGAAGCCAAATACCAAGTTTCATCAATATAAATTCAAAAATAATCGAGATATAGAATTTTATTTATTCTCCATCAGGATAACATTGGACAACGTACTGTGTTTAGCACTTTGAATACCTCTGCAACGGTTGGACGTAGAACAACGATTAAAACACCAAAATGTTTGTTTTGTTGAGCCAAACACATTAATAAACAGAAATGTGAAGTTTTTAGTAAAACTATCTGAGAAAAATCTAAAAACCTTTTTCCCATAAGATTAACATGGGACACGTTTTTTTCGGATTTTCTCCGTAACCACTTAACCCAGGATAATGATTCAAAATACTTAATTATCTGTTTTTTAAGCTCTATAAAATGGCTATAACCAATATTGAGGGGTTTGGGGTCAAATTTGCAAAAAACCGATTTTTGGAAAATTGTAAACCCCCATAAAACCCCCTTCCCATAGTGCGATCGATCTGGTTTTCGAACTTAAAGTCATAAATGCTACTCTCCACATTTGTGCCAAATTTCATCAAAATCGGATGTTTCTTTCAAAAGTTATCGCGGTAATGGACACACAGACACACACACACACACACACACACACACACACACACATATATATATATATATATATATATATATATATATATATATAGAGAGAGAGAGAGAGAGAGAGAGAGAGAGAGAGAGAGAGAGAGGAGAGAGAGAGAGATAGATATATATATATATAAATTTGAACGAATAGGGGTTTTGGCATTTGGGGACCTCAAAACGAAAAGTTATCATGGTCTCGGGCTTAAGTCTTACCATGCCATCTACGGTAATAGCTTCTTCCCTATAGGGGAAATTCGCTAAAAGAATTTGAATGTTTATTTTCACCCCTTGTTTTATGGTTAGTAATTTTTGTATTCCCCATAAGAATAACATTGGAAAACGTAAAATTTTCTCCACAACCAGCAATCGTAGCATAGTAATTAAAAATACTAAATTATTCAGTTTTTTTAGCTCTTTTTAATGGTGAATATTAATATTTTTTTATATTTATGTTTTTCTATGAAAAATTAAAAAAAATTGAATTTTTTATGTTTTAAGTTCTGTAATTTCTGAACCCGAATTTTCACAGAAATGCGGGTGGTGTTATTTTGTTGGAGAACTAAAGTTCTACAAACGACTAAAGTTTAATCAAAATCCTTAGAGCCGTTTTTGAGAAATTTTGATTTTTCATGTTTTTTGGCGGTTTTTGGGGGATAATTACCCTTAAAAATCAAAAACTCTAAAAAATGAAAAAAAACACCTGGAGATATCGTGGATTAGTACCTACATACCAAATTTCATAAAAATCGGCCCATCGGTTAGGGTTCTAGCTCTGTACACATCCACAAAGACACACACACACACATACACACACACACACACACACACACACACACACACACACACACACACACACACACACACACACACACACACACACACACACACACACACACACACACACACACACACACACACACACACACACACATGGACACACACACACACACAGACAGACATCACGTAAAAAACACTTTTTTGGGTTCAGGGAGCACCAAAACGGATATTTCCACTAACAACTCAAATTCGAAAATGTTGACGAAAACAATACTTTCTCCATATACTATGTATAGGGGGAGAAAGTAATATTTCCCAATTAAAAATCACATGATTAAAGTGACTTTACACATTAACAAAACAAACAAAAAGCACAGTCTCCAGTTGGCTTTGGACAAGCCTTGAATCTTGGGTTTTGGGTCTTTGCGGTTCTTAGTAGTCTTGGGCGTAAAATGTAACAAAGTATGAACAAAAATAATTAATGTTAATTTAAAATTGTAGCTATGAATAATATTGAAATATTAAAACTTCTTTAAACATTAATTTTTATCTCCGAGTTTTTAAAATTTCGACTTCAATTCAATACTAAACTTATATTTAAATATGAGCCACAATACAACATTGTATTTTAACTTATGATTGTGTGAGTTATGGATAAAGGTTTAAACCACTTGCTTATAAAAATGATGCTTTATACAGGAGTGTGCGAAGGGTTAAAACAACATTTGCAAAAGCGGTCCCAAATGTTTCCTCTCCATTCCTCATGAATAAAACAGAAAGTGGCGGGATGTGTTTGATCCAGCCCGAGCTTCAGCAGGCGACGCGACGTTGCCATCGGAGTTCTGTGTGAGAATAACAAATCTACAAAGTGATTATTTATTTTTTTAACTAAAGTTCTCTACTATTTAAACATTTACTGCGTTTCATCTAATATGATCACTGGTCACTATGATAGGTTTAGATAAAATTGTAAAACTTTACTAAAATTGGAAACACTTTATTGATGAACTTATAAAATACTGTTTTACTACTTTACCTATTTGAAGAACTATTTTAATGAACCATTTCCTACTGTATTCAACTCTTCAATACATGAAGTAGAACATTTATAGCAAAACGATACTGCTGGAAGTCGTGTTATTATAAGAAGTAGTATTACAACACCTAAGTATAAAATTAGAAATAAAATACCGTATCATAAAGCTTTATTGGCATACAACGCAATGCAAATCTATGTCTTGATCTTTTAGCATAGTTACTATCTCAATTTAAATAAATATATAAATCTTAAGACAGTTAATTATTATTTCTCAAGGACTCTCCGTTTTATATATTTATTTTGTTAAGGAGACGGTATAAACAGCTACCAATAAATATTTAACTTATTCTGTAAAATATAATGCCACAGAAAGAAGGAATGGCGCAATTCTATTTTGGTCAGGAACCGTCAGCAACTAATTTTCCAAAAAATAAACAGAGTCTAAATAACATATAAGATGAAATCCGTGTTGTAGGGACATTAAAAGTAAAATACCCCCGTTGCAGCAAACCTGCCTACTTAGTTAATTTCCAATGCGTGTAAATGTTTCTCACTACAACATAAAGCCACCAAGCTTCATAAAAATACATAAATAATTATAAGTGATATCTGGCATTTTATTTGTTCTCCATAAGAATAAGATTAGGGCTGAGTACGCAGGTTTGCTGCAAAAATTAAGATAATAAATGTTTTTTTATGAAATTACCAATATAACTCAACCAGGTGAAGCTACATACCAAGTTGTATTAATTTATGTTCAAAATTAAGGAAGATATACAACTTCACTTATTATCCATAAGAATAACATTAGGGCTGAGTATGCAGGTTTGCAGGTATGAGAATAATGAACAACAAATTACTTTTTGTGCAAATGTCAATATACTACAACTAGGTAAAGCCACATACCAAGTTTCATCAACATACATTCATAAATAATCAAGATATCAAATTGTATTTATTCTTCTTAAGGATAACATTGGATAACGTACTGTGTTTAGTACTTTGAATATGTCTGCAACGGTTGGACGTAGAATCACAATTTAAACACCAAAATAATGTTTTTTAGAGCTGAAGTTATTGGCAACAACAAATGAGCAGTTTTCAGTAAAATTAACTGAGTAAATGCTAAAAACCTTTTTCTTATAAAATTAAAGTGGGAAATTGTATGAATACGTTTTTTGTATTTTATTGGCAACCTCTCAAACTAGGGTAATTCAAAATACTAGGTTATTTGTGTTTTTAATGTATTTAAAATGCAAAAGAAATTGTGTGGAATAAAAATTGCAGAGCTAAAAATTTAAAAAATGTGGTCCGATCTTTCTGGTTTTCGAACTAAAAGTTATAAATGGTTCTTTACACATGTGTGCCAAATTTCATTGAAATCGGACGGTTTTCCCAAAAGTGACCGTGTTCAGTCACATATATAGAAATATATGGGGTTCAATACACCCATAAAACCCCCCTTCGGATAGCATGATCAGTCTGGTATTCTAACTCATTCAGATAAATGCCACTTTACGTATCTATGACAAATTTAATTAAAATCAGACCTTTTAGCGAATTTCCCCTATAGGGATGAAGCTATTACCGTAGGTCTCATGGTAAGCCCGAGACCATGATAACTTTTCATTTTGAGCTCCCCAGATGCCAAAAACACCATTCGTTCAAATTGTTATATATGTATATATAAATATATATATATATATATATATATATATATATATATATATATATATATATATATAAGTGTGTGTGTGTGTCCGTAAGCACGATAACTCTCGTAAAAAAGGTCCGATCTTAATGAAATTTGGTACAAATTTATAAAGAACCATTTATTTGAACGAGTTCGAAAACCAGACAAATCACACCACCCGAAGGGGGGTTTTGGGGTGGTTTCCACATGTAATTTTTATTTAAATCAAATTTTGATTTTTACCATTGAATACAGAATAAAAACAAACAATTTGGTGTTTTGATCATTGCTCAACGTCAATTGGTTACTGAGATATTGAAAGTGCTAAACACAGTACGTTGTCTAATGTTATTCTTATGGGGAAAAAGAAAAATTGTATACCTCACTTATTTATAAACATAAACTGACGAAATTTGGTATGTGGCTTCATCTGGTTGTGGTTTATTGTTGTTTGCACAAAAACCAATTTTTTGCCCATGGTTCCCGTAGCAGCAAACCTAGGTACTTGGTCCCCATGTTATTCTTATGGAAAATAATTAAAATGCTATATATCGCTTTTTATGAATGAATATGGCTGAAACTTGGTATGTGACTTCACTAAGATGAGTTCTATTGATATTTGCATAAAAACGCATTATTTTGTGTTCCTTGATGCAGCAAACCTGTGCACTCATCCCCAATGTTATTCTTTTGGAGAATAATTAATATTTTAAATATCGCTTGTTTGTGAATATATTTCTTATGAATCCTGTTAAGGGTTTTAATGTGTTATGTTATACATTTATTGGAAATTGTCTGAGTATGCAGGTTTGCTGCGACGGGGGTATTTTACGGCCGTTATCGTGTTAACGGTCACCAAAATAGCTGAAAATGTCGTTTCCCATATAAACACATGTGCAAAATCGGAACAAATAGTGTTTAGTGAAATTACAGAAATTAGATTTTGACAAAATTTTTTTTATATCTGGAATCTACAGACAAAAATACATCAGTTAGAATTAAAAAAATATAAGTTTGCCAACGGTACCCTATACTCTATTTTCACCCTTCTACGATGCAACCCATGGTAATAGCTTCTTTCCTATACAGGAAATTTGCTAATAGACTTATTACAATCTTAGTTAAGCATTGTTGTTACTACTGGAGCATTTTCTTTAATCTATT
Source organism: Allygus modestus (assembly GCA_963675035.1). NCBI lineage: Eukaryota > Metazoa > Arthropoda > Insecta > Hemiptera > Cicadellidae > Allygus > Allygus modestus. The sequence continues at coordinate 228,373,107 of OY776111.1, forward strand.
TATATTTTAATATATACATAGCACAATACCTAATAAATAAAACTATTGTATTAATTGGCATCTGTAGGCAATGCCAAGCTTGTTTAACCTATCGCAAACCAATCGACATTACCTTCATAGTTTTGTAATTCATCCCATCAAAAAAACTCTGTAGACCTTTACCAAATAAAATAAATCGGTGCAACAAAAAGAAACTGATTTATAAAGTGATAGATATTCTCTGGATCTAAATTACAAAGAGCGTGATTTGTATTTGTATTTCTATCCCGTGGTCCAGTGGGGTGGGTTGATTCAATTTATTTCAATCTCATTACATAAATAAAAATCCATCTAATACAATTTGAGTTTGTATTCCAAATTAATACTTGTTTCTCAATACAAAAACACATGATGTAACATTGCACTAATTTGCCTTTAAACATTAAACAAAACAGAAATAAACGCAGCCGAGGGTAGCTACGGAAACTACTATTTAACTTTCATGGTTTGCCCTAATATGAAACCAATTTGTTATAATTCCATCTTAAAAGTGGAATTCGTGTAAAATACATTGGCTTATTGTCGGTGGTGGGGAAGGGGTGGTGGCTCGCCCCTCCCCAACTTTGAAGAAGTTCCTGTCACGTTGCCGAAATCACGTGGTCCGGCCATTACAACGCCTGTTATCACGTGGTACTTTTGTCGGTTACAACCTATTTTTAGCGGTTCAATCACCATTTGCGCAGATAATTTGATGCCATCGTCATTTTATGTAAGACAACTGCAGTCATTTATGTCAGATATTACGCAATTTCAGAGGCCAAATAATTATCATTATGGTAATATTTCGTGATCTGATCTGTGGCGGAAACAGCTTGTTGATGTTAATTAGAATTAATAAATATTTTACTAGAATGTTATAGTACTCGTACACTCTTAATTACTGTAATATCTTTACAAAACGACCTGTAACTGACAAGTCCCATCGCGGTGCTGTCTATGAGCTTTATACAAATGTAAAGTAAGTTTATATAAGCTCACGTTATTAATAATAATAAACAATAGTGAACCCGTTGCTCGATATCGATCAATATTTCACTTTTATGAGCATGAGTTTCAACAATATTATCATCTGTATTGTTAATTCAGTCATTCTTGCCTCAGACTATTAATTAATAGTGTGGCACGTAAGGTTTTTGGAATTCCGATTGTGTATAATTGTGCCAAATATTTTCCAACTACGATATCCTAATCCTACCGGTACTAAAATTCCAAAAATTAAAATTTAGAATTTTATATCCAGAATCCAAAATGCTTATTTTGGTTCACATGTCATGGAGACTCTGAAAATAACGATGGGATAATTTATTGTCTTCCAAGACTTAAATTCTGATTCTTAATTTGTTACATCTGACTGAAACATTCTGATAAAGATCTGCTTGAAGCTGGCTTTGGTGACTTTATAATAATCTAATCTTTTGAAACTCATAATAGCGATGGATTTGAATTTATTTCTTGTTTTATTTGGACTTTACATATCGCTTCTAGTGTTTAAAACTACACTACGTTTCGGGAGGTAAGGAAACTCCTCCCGTTATCAAGTGAACCCTACTTACATCTAAATATCAAGTTGAGAATTTATTTATTATTTATTTTGTTATTTATTTATCTCGTTTTATTTAAATATAAGCGATATATACAATTTAAATTATTCTCCGTAAGAATAGCATTGGTGATGAGTACATAGGTTTGCTGAAACAAGGACCACAAACAATCGGTTTTTATGCAAATATAATTATAATTTAACTAGGTGAAGCTACATACCAAGTTTAATCAATATTCAATCATAAGTAAGCACTGTATAACATTTTAATTATTCTCCTTAAGAATAACATGGGAGATGAGTAAGCAGGTTTGCTGCAACAAGGAACTAAAAAAATGGATTTTTATACAAATATAAATATAACTCAACAAGGTGAAGCCACATACCAAGTTTTATTAATTTATGTTCATAATTAAAGGAGTCATTACAGTTTACTTATTCTCCATAAGAATAACATGGGGGCTGAGTACGCAGGTTCGCTGCTACGGGAATAATCAACAAAAAATCAATTTTTTGTGCAAATATCTATATACCAGTACTACGTGACCCCACGTGCCAAGTTTCATCAATATACATTCATTAATAGTGGAGATTTCAATTTTTATTTATTCTCCATAAGGATAACATTGGACAACGTACTGCGTTTAGCACTTTGATTATCTCTGCAATGGTTGGACGTAGAGTCACAATTTAAACACCAAAATGATTGTTTTGTGGAGCTGAGTTGATTGGTAAAAGCAAATGTGAAGTTTACATTAAAATTAACTTAGGAAAAGCCAAAAACCTTTTTCCCATAAGATTAACATAGGTGATTTTATGAGCAGGTTTTTTTGGATTTTATCCGCAACCACTTAACCTAGATTAATAATTCAAAATACCATATTATTTGTTTTTTTAAGCTCTATAACATGGTCTAAACCAAAATTAATTGTTTTACAAATTGTAGGGTAAAAAATGCAAAAAACTGATTTTTGGAAAATTTAAAACCCCCATAAACCCCCCTTCCCATGGCCCGATTTTTCTGGTTTTCGAACTTAAAGTCATAAATGTCATTTTACACATTTGAGCCAAATTTCATCGAAATCGGCCTTTTTTATTTACTCAAGTGATCGCATTCACGGACACACATATATATAAATTTGACCGAATAGTGTTTTAGTCATCTGGGGACCTACAACAAATTTGTCATGGTCTCGGGCTTAAGTCTTACCATGAGACCTACGGTAATAGCTTCTTCCCTATAGGGGAAATTCGCTAAAACAAAGATGACGTAAGGATTTATGTACAGACTATAAAATATTTTGCAATAGATACAAATATCGACCTAATCGATATACTGTATCGAACAATTTCATTCAGTTCTTTAGGCCTATATCGTTCCGCTTATGAAAGTGTATCCTACACCTCCTGGAGATTGATAAGCCTAGTGTCAGGATTTATAATACAGAATTAACTTACTTTGGCAAAAGAAAACTTTAAAAACTCACCGTAATAATGCAAATTATAAGTTAAAACTTAGGTACTGTAGGTCTAGTTCCTATGATTTCTAAAAAATATGCATGACAGAAACCTAGCATCCAGGACTAAATTCGCCTATTTATTTATTTATCATTCCAACAGCAGTACTCAAATTTACATTTCAATACAAATTAAATGTGTGAATTGTGTACCAAGTAGTTATTGAGGTTATGCTTACAGTTAGAAACTTAAAAAGTGTATGTCACATACCTAGAAACAGTACAGCTTTAATGCAAAACTGTATAAATGAAGTAACTCTTGTATGAAGATTATGTAAATATACTCAATTAAGAAACCAATAAAACCTGGAAAACTTAAAACTTGGTAAGAAACATAATCAGTTGCCAAACACAGGTTGACCGTTGACCGTTGACCGTTACATCTTCCAGCAGACGTCATCTGTTTTGGTGGTTGGTGGCGGTGGTTAATGGAGTGTTTTGGTTTGGGACCTTTGAAGGCGCCGCGCACGGATTTTTTCCTCTTTGCTCATAATGAGACTATGGGATGTGATCGGCAGTGAAATGTTATTGGTGACTGCTAAAAAGCAAGTTATTAAATTTGTATTTTCTTATTTTGTAATAGAATTGTATATACACCATCGATATGTAAACTGTATATTAATAAATACATTCTAATTAATTTTATATTCTCCATGTTTTTTCATAATTTCTGATCATAATCATTTTTATTAAATTTGTTTAAATACTAAAACTATAAATAAAACTAGGTAAATAGTAATACTGATTATATATATATATATATATATATATCAAATTTTTTTTAGTCGACATAATATTGTGAAATAGACAAGGACATTTACCTTTAAATTATGTACCAAAACAGTTAACAAAATTAATTTTAAAACAGTAATTGATTTTTTTATAATAATACAACAATAACATTCCGTAGTTAAAAATAAATTAATACAGGATTGTTACAATGATTTAGTAATACAATTTTAAAATTAAAAAATATATTAATGCAGAAATGTTATAATAATATAGTAACCATTTCATAAGAAAACTAGCAAATTGCTATAGACTTTTGTAATAATATAGTGCCTAATAACATTGTTTAATAATTTATAAATTATATATAATTTTATTTAAATTTATTCATTTGGCATTATAAAAAATTGTAATGGTTATCTTTTTCAATTAATAAAATTATATAATGATGTCTATTGATGTTTATTTACCATGATTTTAATCATGTCTATTTACTTGTAGTTGTTGTAGTGATATTTATTGATATCAATACATGTCAATAAACTCTTAATTATTTCTATTTACCTCGGTTTTAATGATTTCTATTGATGTCTATTGATGTCTAGTAATACATATTTACATCAATAGACTTCTCTTGATATCACCGAACGGTCTAGTGATATCAATAGAAATTTCTATTGATTTCTATTGATTTCTGTTGATCACTTCCACTAGGGAAGTTCAACTGAGTAAGTTTAACTGCTACAACCTTACAATCATACACATGCATCTGTGAGTGATATATTCAGGGGGACATCGAAACAGTCTGTATGGCTAGTAGTGCTGATTCATATTCGTCAAGATATGTGGCGACCATAATAATAATAATTTTTATAAGTGTCAAGACTATTTAAAATCTGAAGACCTTGGATAATTGAGTGTGAAGCCTACTGCATCCAATCATAGTATTTTACCGTTATTCCTTAAAATATTTAGAGAACAAGTTTAAAAATAATGTCACCTGGATTTCTTCTTGGGTAAGGAGTTGATTCATTTTGGGTCCGAGCCAATCCTTGATGACTCCCTCAATGTGTTTTACTTTTGTCTCAGCAAACTGAGTCATATCATATCAGCACCTAATCGGACACATGATAATTAAAATAAGTTTCAATTGATAAACAATTTAACAATCTTCTGAAAGCACTTAGTTAATATGTCATATGCCTACATTAAACATAATGGTTTGATCCGGTATAACGATTATTTAGGTTATTCATTTATATATTTTTATGAAACTTGGTAGGCGGCTTTATATGGTATTAAGACATATATTATACATTGGAAATTCACTGAGTACGCAGGTTTGCTGCGACGGGGGTATTTTTTCCAATTATGGTAGGCCAAAACTTAAAATAAAATTTAAAAAAATTACTGTTGCGATGTCCTCCTGAATATATCACTCACAGATGCATGTGTATGATTGTAAGGTTGTATCAGTTAAATTTACTCAGTTGAACTTACTGTAGGTCTATGTAGGAAAAATAAATAAAAAATAAATAAGCCCATATATCCTCCCCTCGCAATACCCAGCCCTTGCCAAACCATCAGTCAAGATCTTTGAAGACACTTATGGCTGGGCCTACTTACAAAATTAGCATAAAATGTGAAAAAGGTAATAATATAGAGTTGCACAACAAATTATGTTCAAGTATTTATTTCATACAACAAATTTTATAGCAGGTCCTAGTGTTTTTATGATTGATTCACACGAAAATCATTGTAGCATAAGTTTTTTTCACAACTAACAAAATGTTCAAAAATTATAAAATATGGTGATGTCAAAATGTGATTTTTCATGAACCGTACTGATATTTATTTAACGTTTTATCATGTGAAAAGTTGTGACATCTTGACGATTGCTTCATGTAAACAAATGTGATAATAATGTGTTAAAATATTAAAAATATAGTCCTGATGTAAAATTATTAATTTTAAACATTAATTTCACTTTTTACTACCACATAACTTATTTGCATGATTATTTGTTCACAGAAATTGTCAAAGAAAGAATCCTGGAGGAAAATCCTAACACAGCAAAGAAAGAAATTGAGCTTGGAAGTGGCAGTATCAGCCAGGACATCACTCAGAAAATTGCCAAACTAAACAACAAGATCAAGGAAATCAGTGAATATTATATAGGTCCAAATTTTAGTGTTGGCTGTGTATTTTACTTATGTGAACAAGTAAGTTAATAAAGGCCCTGATTTTAGTGTTTTTTGGTGCACCCAAAAAAATTTGTTTCAACAAGTAAGTAGGTAAATTAGTCCTAGGTCATAAATTTACTGTTTAATTTTTTTAATTTTTTGGAATATACCTGTTAGTACCATTGATTTGTTGTGTTTTAATTACAAAATACCAGTTAAAGACTCAAAAGAATTTCTTATTAATGTCTATTTATACGTATTGATGTCTAGTGATACGTATTGATGTCTAGTGATACGTGACCTAATCGATATACCGTATCGAACAATTTCATTCAGTTCTTTAGGCCTATATCGTTCCGCTTATGAAAGTGTATCCTACACCTCCTGGAGATTGATAAGCCTAGGGTCAGGATTTATAATACAGAATTAACTTACTTTGGCAAAAGAAAACTTTAAAAACTCACCGTAATAATGCAAATTATAAGTTAAAACTTAGGTACTGTAGGTCTAGTTCCTATTATTTCTCAAAAATATGCATAACAGAAACCTAGCATCCAGGACTAAATTCGCCTATTTATTTATTTATCATTCCAACAGCAGTACTCAAATTTACATTTCAATACAAATTAAATGTGTGAATTGTGTACCAAGTAGTTATTGAGGTTATGCTTACAGTTAGAAACTTAAAAAGTGTATGTCACTTACCTAGAAACAGTACAGCTTTAATGCAAAACTGTATAACTGAAGTAACTCTTGAATGAAGATTATGTAAATATACTCAATTAAGAAACCAATAAAACCTGGAAAACTTAAAACTTGGTAAGAAACATAATCAGTTGCCAAACACAGGTTGACCGTTGACCGTTGACCGTTACATCTTCCAGCAGACGTCATCTGTTTTGGTGGTTGGTGGCAGTGGTTAATGGAGTGTTTTGGTTTGGGACCTTTGAAGGCGCCGCGCACGGTTTTTTTTCTCTTTGCTCATAATGAGACTATGGGATGTGATCGGCAGTGAAATGTTATTGGTGACTGCTAAAAAGCAAGTTATTAAATTTGTATTTTCTTATTTTGTAATAGAATTGTATATACACCATCGATATGTAAACTGTATATTAATAAATAAATTCTAATTACATTTATATTCTCCATGTTTTTTCATAATTTCTGATCATAATCATTTTTATTAAATTTGTTTAAATACTAAAACTATAAATAAAACTAGGTAAATAGTAATACTGATTATATATATATATATATATATATATATATATATATATATATATATACAATTTCATTAGTCGACATAATATTGTGAAATAGACAAGGACATTTAACTTTAAATTATGTACCAAAACAGTTAACAAAATTAATTTTAAAACAGTAATTGATTTTTTAGAATAATACAGCAATAACATTCCGTTGTTAATAATATATTAATATAGGATTGTTATAATGATTTAATAATTCAATTTTAAAATTAAAAAATATATTAATGCAGACATGTTATAATAATATAGAAACCATTTCATAAGAAAACTAGCAAATTGCTATAGACTTTTGTAATAATATAGTGCCTAATAACAGTTTTTCATAATTTAGAAATTTTAAATAATTTTATTTAAATTTATTCATTTGGCATTATAAAAAAATTTTAATGGTTATCTTTTTCAATTAATAAAATTATATAATGATGTCTATTGATGTTTATTTACCATGATGTTTTAATGATGTCTATTTACTTGTAGTTGTTGTAGTGATCTTTATTGATATCAATACATGTCAATAAACTCTTAATGATTTCTATTTACCTCGGTTTTAATGATTTCTATTGATGTCTATTGATGTCTAGTAATACGTATTTACATCAATAGACTTCTCTTGATTTCACCGAACGGTCTAGTGATATCAATAGAAATTTCTATTGATTTCTATTGATCACTTCCACTAGGGAAGTTCAACTGAGTAAGTTTAACTGCTACAACCTTACAATCATACACATGCATCTGTGAGTGATATATTTAGGGGGACATCGAAACAGTCTGTATGGCTAGTAGTGCTGATTCATATTCGTCAAGATATGTGGCGACCATTATAATAATAATTTTTATAAGTGTCAAGACTATTTAAAATCTTAAGACCTTGGATAATTGAGTGTGAAGCCTACTGCACCCAATCATAGTATTTTACCTTTATTCCTTAACATATTTACAGAACAAGTTTAAAAATAATGTCACCTGGAATTCTTCTTGGGTAAGGAGTTGGTTCATTTTGGGTCCGAGCCAATCCTTGATGACTCCCTCAATGTGTTAGCGAATTTCCCCTATAGGGAAGAAGCTATTACTGTAGGTCTCATGGTAAGACTTAAGCCCGATACCATGACAACTTTTTTTTCTGAGGTCCCAAGATAACTAAAACACTATTCGTTCAAATTTATATATATATATATATACACGTGTGTGTGTCCGTGAATGCGATAACTTGAGTAAAAAAATCCAATTTCGATGTTATAGAGCTTAAAAAACAAATAATATGGTATTTTGAATTATTAAGCTAGGTTAAGTGGTTGCGGAGAAAATCCAAAAAAACCTGCTCATAAAATCACCTATGTTAATCTTATAGGAAAAAGGTTTTTGGTTTTTCCTAAGTTAATTTTAATGTAAACTTCACATTTGCTTTTCCAATCAACTCAGCTCCACAAAACAATCATTTTGGTGTTTAAATTGTGATTCTACGTCCAACCATTGCAGAGGTAATCAAAGTGCTAAACGCAGTACGTTGTCCAATGTTATCCTTATGGAGAATAAATCAAATTTGATATCTCCATTATTAATGAATGTATATTGATGATACTTGGCATGTGGCGTCATGTAGTACTGGTATATAGTTATTTGCACAAAAAATAGATTTTTGTTGATAATCCCCGTAGCAGCGAACCTGCGTACTCACCCCCCATGTTATTCTTTCGGAGAGTAAATTAAATGTAATGACTCCCTTAATTATGAACATAAATTATAAAACTTGGTATGTGGCTTCACCTTGTTGAGTTATATTGATATTTGCATAAATCCCATTTTTTAGTTCCTTGTTTCAGCAAACCTACGTACTCATCACCAATGTTACTCTTATAGAGAATAATTAAAATTGTATATCGCTTATATGTGAATATATTTTTATGAAACTTGGTATGTGGCTTTATATGGTATTAAAAGATATATTATGCATTGGAAATTTGCTGAGTACGCAGGTTTGCTGCGACGGGGGTATTTTACTTTTGTCTCAGCAAACTGAATCATATCATATCAGCACCTAATTGGACACATGATAATTAAAATAAGTTTTAATTGATTAACAAACTAAAATCTTCTAAAAGCACATAGTTAATATGTCATATGCCTACATTAAACATAACGGTTTGATCCGGTATAACGATTATTTAGGTTATTCACTTAGAAATCATTTAGAAATTATATTTAATTTGATTTAAATTTATTCATTTGGCATTGTAAAAAAATTTTAATGGTTATCTTTTTCAATTAATAAAATTATATAATGATGTCTATTGATGTTTATTTACCATGATTTTAATTATGTCTATTTACTTGTAGTTGTTGTAGTGATTTTTATTGATATCAATACACATGTCAATAAACTCTTAATGATTTCTATTTACCTACCCACACAGCACACAACATCCCCAGGATATCCCATTTGTGTCCCACACATACCATTGAAATCCCGGGATAAACAGGATATCCCTAGGATATCCTGCTATGTCCCGGGATATTGTGGACGTCCTAGGAATATCCACGATCTCCCGGGATAACGTCGATATCTTGGGGACATCCCACGGATATCCTTTATATCCCAGAACAATATTAGTATAATTAATTGCAAGTTTTATTTATAGTTTTAGTATTCAAACCAAATTGAATAACAAGTATAACGATCAGATATCAACAATAAAACATGTATAAAGGAAGTATAAATTTACAGTTTATATATCGATGAAATATGCATAGAATTCTGACAATTTATAAGAAAAGAAAATAGAATTTGGCATTTCTTTATACCGGTACACCAATAAAATTAACGGCCAATCCCATCTACAACTACAATAATCCCCTTTTCAAAGAAGGAGAAAAAAATCTGGCACGGCGCCTGCACAGCACCCCAGCAACAGGTCAACAGTCGACAGGAACAGACGACAGACCAGAGACCAGACGGTCCAGACGTGCGTTGTAACGGTCAATCTTATCTTGGTGGGTGGTTTTTTCCACTTACCAAGTTTTACATTTCGCAGGTTTGTTAGTTGAGAAAAATAACTTAATCTTCATTCAAGAGTAACTAAAACTGTTTTATATACAACGTACTGTTTCTTGGTAAGTAGCAAACCTTTTTAAACATATTTATGGTACAGGTTAAGGTTAACCCTACCTAGTTTATTTTCCTTCATAAATGTAATAAAGAGTTATTCCCCTAGGATGGTTTGGTTATGGAATGTTACCGATTGTACAGAACTAACATATTTCAATTGTTTTGAATCACAGTTTATTTAGTACTTTATTCACAATGAAACGGTACTGAATAAATTTAGTCAATCTCTTATTCTAAGAACTAGCATTGATTATTCAAAATCAATGGAACTAGCATTTAACCTCAATATAACCTATACAGTCTGTTGCAGGAATGTTTAAAACCATTCCTTCCATACTTCCATAAGCCCAATGTTAAAATTAACATTATTCTTATGGACAGCCAAGAGCCAGGATTTCCACTTGCGCAACTCACCGTACAATACACAGTCCTAGATGACAGGATACTGTCATGCGTATTCTTGGGAAAGCGAAGGAATTAAACTATATCCTTTGCATTAGGCTAATTAAGTTTTAATTTTTTATTTTACCTGCTGATTTGTGTAGATATTCTGTATTTAAAATCCTGACTCTAGGCCTGATGATAATGGCTTTAACCTAGGATTATACAAGGTGTACATAAAGTCCCGCACGGGTTTAATATTTTTTGAATGATAAGAGATAAATCAATAAGATTTGGTACATCAACACTACACCAAAAAATCTCCTTTTGAAGGAACTATCAGTTTTCTGTCATATCATGGGGACGTCCCGCAAGGAGTCAGAAGGAAAATTTAAATAGGAGCATAGGTCAATATGCACATCACTTTAAAGGGATTATCTAGCAGAGTTTAATACCGCAAACCGCACTAAAAAAGGTTGATCCAGTAACAATTGGCGGCTGTTCAAAGGTTTTACTTGGTTACATTTTATTAGTAGCCACAACCCCATTAAAGCAAAACTGCAACTTAAATGAATACTGCAGCTAAATACTACATTATGCCTATCAATACAGAAGTGAATTATGACGTTAGTTATCCTCAAGGGTTACAAATTTGGTCCAAATCTATTGATAACGGGGAAAAACTGGTAACAGTAACAATTAGAAAGATCTTATATTTTTTTAATAAAACCTTTGAACAGCCGCCATTTTTTACTGGATCAACCTTTTTTAGTGCGGTTTAGGGCATTCAACTCTGCTAGATAAGCCCTTTAAAGTGATGTGAATATTGACCTATGCTCCTATTTAAGATTTCCTTCTGACTCCTTGTGGGACGTCCCCATGATATAAAGAAAACTGATAGTTCCTTCAAAAAGTAGATTTTTAAGTGTAGTGATGATGTACCAAATCTTATTGATTTATCTGTTATCGTTCAGAAAATATTAAACCCGTGCGGGACTTTATGTACACCTTGTATAAGTACTCTTTAATATAAGTACTATTTAAAATATAAATACTACCTTAATGCAATAAATATATTTATAACTAGCTGGCCCGACAGACGTTGTCCTGTCCTAATGTCATTGAGTTTGTTTTATGTCACAAACTCGTTCTTTTTCAATATGAGCACGTTCGATTTGCTCACTCGCCTCCCGGATGAGCTCGTTCGCTACGCTCAATCGCCAATCGAAAAAAGAGTTTGAGTTGCCATTCAAGTAGTTTTTTTTATTTCCATTATGAGAGTTGCCATTCAAGTAGGTTTTTCTATTTCCATAACGAACATATATTTATGCATTTCAAGTATGTTCAGATATACTCCTTGTTAACAGCTGTTTGGTGTAACTAACTGAACTTTGATCAAATCAAAGGGAAATTTGAAGGCCAGTGGGACAGAGCCCTTAGATCGGATTTTTATGAAAAATAGTTTATGTACTACTCTCACAACTACTGAATATACACACAAAATTTCATAAGAATCGGTCAAGCCGTTTCGGAGGAGTTTTGTTACAAACACTGTGACACGAGAATTTTATATATTACATTGTGGTCAAATAAATTGGCCTAAATCCTACATAAAATTATGTAAATTTAAATGTTGCATAAGTGCAGAGCTTCATAAATCCTACATACAGTAATGTAATATTTTTAGCGAGTTTCCCCTATAGGGAAGAAGCTATTACCGTAGTCGACATGGTAAGACCTAGTCCCGGGACCATGATAACTTTTCATTTTGAGGTCCCCAGACCCCAAAAACACCATTAGTTCGAAACTGTATAATATCTATATCTCTATATACATATATATACACATATATATATGTATATATGTATATATGTATATATATATATATATATATGTGACCGTGGGTGCGATAACTCTCGTGAAAATGATCTGATTTTGATAAAATTTGGTACAAACGTGTAAAGCATTATTTATGACTATAAGTGCGAAAACCAGACAGATCGACCCATCCGAAGTGGTATTTTGGGGAGGTTTTGTATCCCAAAAATGGGGTTTTTGAACTTTTTACATGTAATATTTTAAAAAGACAAATTTTAGATTCCACCATTGGATTCAACTTAAAAATCACACAAATTGGTGTTTTGATCATTTCTCTACGTCAATTGGTTACAGAGATATTGAAAGTGCCAAACACAGTACTTTGTCCAATGCTATTCTTATGGAGGATAAGAACAAAATTATAGCTCGCTTATTTATGATCGTATACTAACAAAACTTGGTATACGGATTCATCTGGTTGTGGTCTAATGTTTATTACACAAAAAACTCAATTTTTACCGATAATTTCCGTAGCAGCAAAACTGCGTCCTCAGCCCCCATGTTATTCTTATAGAGAATAATTAAAATTTAATGTATACCTTAATTATGAACATGATAATACCCCCGTCGCAGCAAACCTGCGGACTCAGCGAATTTCCAATGCATAATATATGTCTTAATACCACATAAAGCCACAAACCAAGTTTCATAAAAATATATTCAAATATGTAAGCGATTTTAATTATTCTCTATAAGAATAACATTGGTAATGAGTACGTAGGTTTGCTGAAACAAGGAACAGAAACAATTGGTTTTTATGCAAATATAAATAAAATTTAACTAGGCGAAGCCACATACTAAGTTTCATCAATATTCAATCATAAATAAGTGCTATATAACATTTTAGTTATTCTCCATAAGAATAACATGGGGGCTGAGAATGCAGGTTTGCTGCAACAAGGACCAGAAAAATGGGTTTTTATATAATCATCAAATATAACTCAACCAAGTGAAGCTACATACTAAGTTTTATTAATTTATGTTCATAATTAAGGGAGTCATCACATTTTACTTATTCTCCATAAGAATAACATGGGGGCTGAGTACGCAGGTTTGCTGCTACGGGAATAATCAACAAAAAATCAATTTTATGTGAAATATCAATATACGAGTACTACGTGAAGCCACATACCAAGTTTCATCAACATACATTCATAAATAATCGAGATATCAAATTTTATTTATTCTCCATAAGGATAACATTGGACAACGTACTGTGTTTAGCACTTTGAATATCTCTGCAACGGTTGGGCGTAGAATCACAATTTAAACACCAAAATGATTGTTTTGTGGAACTGAACAGATTGGTAAAAGCAAATGTGAAGTTTACAATAAAATAAATTGAGGAAAAGCCAAAAACCTTTTTCCTATAAGATTAACATGGGAGATTTTATGAGCAGGTTTTTTTGGATTTTCTCCGCAACCACTTAACCTAGGTTAATAATTCAAGATACTAAATTATTTGTTTTTCTAAGCTCTATAACATGGCCAAAACCAAAATTAAGGTTTTTAAAATTTGTAGGGTGAAAAATGCAAAAAACAGATTTTTGGAAAATTTAAAACCCCCATAAACCCCTCTTCCCATGGTCTGATTTTTCTGGTTTTCGAACTTAAAGTCATGAATGTCATTTTACACATTTGAGCCAAATTTCATCAAAATCGGACGTTTTTACTTTCTCCCCCTTATACGTAGTATATGGAGAAAGTATTGTTTTCGTCAGAATTTTCGAATTTGAGTTGTTAGTGGAAATATTCGTTTTGGTGCTCCCTGAACCCAAAAAAGTGGTTTTTACGTGATGTCTGTCTGTGTGTGTGTGTGTGTGTGTGTGTGTCCGTGTGTGTGTGTGTGTGTCTGTGTGGATGTGTACAGAGCTAGAGCCCTAACCTATGGACCGATTTTGATGAAATTTGGTATGTAGGTACTAATCCACGATATCCCCAGGCGTTTTTTTCATTTTTTTGAATTTTTGATTTTTAAGGGTAATTATCCCCCAAAAACCGCCAAAAAACATGAAAAATCCAAATTTCTCAAAAACGGCTCTAACGATTTTGATTAAACTGTAGTCGTTTGTAGAACTTTAGTTCTCCAACAAAATGACACCACCCGCATTTCTGTAAAAACTCGGGTTCAGAAATTACAGGACTTAAAACATCCAAAATTCTGTTTTTTGGATTTTTCATAAAAAAACATAAATATTAACAAATATTACTATTCACCATTAAAAAGAGCTCTAAAAACTAAATAATTTAGTATTTGAATTACTATTCTACGATTGCTGGTTTCGGAGAAAATTGAAATTTTCATTTAGCGGTAAACGCAGTACGTTGTCCAATGTTATTCTTAGGGGGAATACAAAAATTACTATTTCTCTCTTATTTACTGATCAATTTCATTTGATATGCAGGTCAAGTTAGCATTGACCAACAGATGATGTTCGGAATGTGTTGCTATTTAACCCTGGGGGGGGCAAGGGGGCATTTCCCCTCTCAAAACTACTGTGTGTAGCAACGGACTCTATAGTGCCTCCAAAAAAGCAATTTGGGTGGATATTTCTGAAAACAACTATTTTAGACAATTTTCTGTACATTTATCTATACTTCATATTCTATATTTAGTAAATAACAAATATTTTTGTCATTAAAGTTTGGCTAAAAGGGAGAAAGTATGTGTCAGTTTCCTGATACCGTTTATTTACTCAAGTTATCGTGTTAACGGACACACACACACACACATATATATATATATATAAATTTGAATGAATAGTGTTTTTGGCATCTGGGGACCTCAAAACAAAAAGTTATCATGGTCTCGGGCTTAAGTCTTACCATGAGACCTACGGTAATAGCTTCTTCCCTATAGGGGAAATTCGCTAAAACTTGGTATGTTGGTTCACCTAGTTGAGTTCTATTGATATTTGCATAAAAACCCATTTTAGCGAATTTCCCCTATAGGGAAGAAGCTATTACCATAGGTGGCATGGTAAGACTTAAGCCCGAGACCATGATAACTTTTCGTTTTGAGGTCCCCAGATGCCAAAAACACTATTCGTTCAAATTTATATATATGTGTATATATATATATATATATATATATATATATATATATATATATATATATATATATATATATATGTTTCCGTTATCGCGATAACTTTTGAAAGAAGCGCCCGATTTTGATGAAATTTGGCACAAATGTGGATAATAGCATTTATGACTTTAAGTTCGAAAACCAGATCGATTGGTCTATGGGAAGGGGGTTTTATGGGAGTTTAAAATTTTCCAAAAATCAGTTTTTTTAACTTTTTACCCTAAATTTTTAAAAACACTAGATTTTGGTTATATCCATTTTATAGAGGTTAAAAAAACAAATAATTTAGTATTTTGAATCATTAACTTAGGTTAAGTGGTTGCAGAGAAAATCCAAAAAACGTGTCCCATGTTAATCTTATAGGAAAAAGGTTTTTAGATTTTTCTCAGATAGTTTTACTAAAAACTTCACATTTCTGTTTATTAATGTGTTTAGCTTAACGAAACAAACATTTTGGTGTTTTAATCGTTGTTCTACGTCCAACCGTTGCAGAGATATTCAAAGTGCTAAACACAGTACGTTGTCCAATGTTATCCTTATGGAGAATAAATAAAATTCTATATCTCGATTATTTTTGAATGTATATTATTTAAACTTGGTATGTGTCTTCAACTAGTTGTGGTATATTGATATTAGCACAAAAAACAAGTTTTTTGTTGATAGTCCCCGTAGCAGCAAACCTGCATACTCGGCTCCATGTTATTCATATGGAGAATAAGTAAAGTTGCATATCTCCCTTAATTATGAACCTAAATTAATAAAACTTGGTATATAGCTTCACCTGGTTCAGTTATATTGATAACTGCAAAAAAAATTACTTATCTTACTCGTTGCAGCAAACCTGCGTACTCAACCCTAATGTTATTCTTATGGAGAATAAATGAAATGCTATGTATCACGTATTTATGGATGTATTTTTGTGAAACTTGGTAAGTAGCTCTATGTAGTAGTGAGTCACATATATATGCATTGGAAATTCGCTGAGTACGCAGGTTTGCTATGACGGGGGTATTTGTGTTCCTTGTTTCAGCAAATCTGCGTACTCATCCCCCATGTTATTCTTATGGAGAAAAATCAAAATGGTATATATCGCTTATATATGAATTTATATTGATGAAACTTGGTATGTGGCTTCACCTAGTTGAGTAATATTGATATTTACATGAAACCCCATGTTTGTTGTTCCTTGTTGCAGCAAACCTGCGTACTCATCCCCAATGTTATTCTTATGGAGAATAATTCAAATTTGATGTATCACTTATTTGTGTTTTTTTTTATGAAACTTGGTACCTATGCGGCTTTATGTGGTATTAAGACATATATTTTGCATGGAAATTCGCTGAGTACGCAGATTTGCTGAGATGGGTTATTTTCTTAATGATTATTAGCACCTATGCAACTTTTGAAGAGAATATTAAAGAACACATTGCATTTTATCTTTTGGTTAACTTAAGTGTGGTAAATCAACCCTTTATTTTGAGAAACTATAATCATGATGCTAGGTGAAAAGAAAAATCAGTTTCATCGTATAGTTTAGAATGAATGAATACAAAGCGTACGCCAAAGTTAAAATATAAAATCTTTTAAAACTGAACCTAAACTGCAATATGATCTTAAACTTAAAGGGCCTTATGAGGGATGGGGTAGGCCTACATTAAAAGGAGGCATATGACGTAACTATGTGCTTTCAGGAAATTTTTAGGTCTAGTTTTTTGCTAATCAATTATTTTAATTAGCATGTGTCTCTGTTTAGGAGCTGGACAGAATCAGTTTGCTGAGGCCAAAATAAAACACAGGGTCCATGGATTGGATTGGACCCTTAAGGAATCAACTCCTTATATGAAGAGAAATCCAGGTAAAATTATATTAAAAAATTCTGCTTATTAAAGAAGGTAGGTTAGAATAGGTACAGTACTATGATTAAGTGCAGTAGGCTTCTTCATTCGATTATGCAAGAACTAAGGTAGCCTTGACACCTATCAAATTTATTACAATTTAGTTACTTACACAATTGCCTGAATGTGTCATAAGTTAAAATTACTGGGCCTATAATGTAATAACCAATATACATTCAAAGTTAACAGGATCGGTTAATTTTTTGTGAGTTATATGGTCAACACTGATTTTGCTACTTTTTACTTATGTCTATTCTATGTGCGTGCCAATGTCAATCTTTAAACTGAAATAAAACAATATTTTAACTAAAATACACCATTAATCCATTTAAAAACATGATTTTTCGATTCCAATTCAAAGGTTTTAAAAAGTAAAGGCTAGGAACAGCACCAGTACGTCATTCTAAGCCGATGGGTTAAGAGTTAAGCCTTTATATCTCTATTATATATGATTGTATATTGATGAAACTTTGTAAGTTGCTTAGTTGTGGTCTATCGATATTTACACAAAAAGATTTTTTACTGTCCGCGTAGCCGCAAACTTGCTTACTTAGCCCTAATGTTATTCTAATGAAGAATAAGTAAAGTTTGATAGGTATCTCCCTTAAATATAAACTTAAATTGCTAAAACTTGGTATATAGCTTCATCTGGTTTAGTTTTACTGATAATTGCATAACAACTCATTTCTTATCCCTGACAGCAAACCTGTGTAAGTTACTCAGCCATAATGTCATCCTTATGGAGAGTAAATCAAATTTGATATCTCGATTATTTATTAATGTATATTGATGAATCTTGGTATGTGGCTTAACACCTAGTACTGGTATATTGATATTTGCACAACAAATTTGTTTTTTTGTTGATCATCCCCATAGCAGCAAACCTGGATACTCAGCTATAATGTTATTTTTATGGAGAATAAGTAAAGTTTTATATCTCCCTTAATTATGAACATAAATTATTAAAACTTGTATGTAGCTTCACTTGGTTGAGTTATATTGATGATTGCTTAAAAATACACCTCTTATCTTTCTTGTTGCTGCAAACCTGCATACTCAGCCCCAATATATTATTTTTATGGAGAATAAATAAAATGCTATATATCACTTATTTATAAATGTATTTTTATGAAACTTGGTAAGTTGCGTTATGTGGTAGTGAGAAACATATAGGGCTATATGCATTATAAATTCGCTGAGTACGCAGGTTTGTTGCGATGGGAGTATTATTCATATGGAGAATAAGTAAAAATCCCTTATTTATGAACTTAAATTAATAAAACTTGGTATGTAGATAGACTTGTAATTTGTAACTTGGTACCTGGTTGAGTTATATTGATTATCACAAAAAACATACTTCTTATCTTCCTTGTGTCAGCAAACCTGCGTACTCAGCCCTAACGTTATTTTTATGGAGAATAAATAAAATGCTACATATATCACTTATTTATGAATGCATTTATGTGAAACTTGGTAAGTGGCTCTTGGGTATTTTTGGATAAAATATTACCCAACGCTACATGCAGTATTAGCTTAATGTTTTTATTTTCAGGAAACGAGACCATGATGAAGATGAAAACAGAGAAGGAATTTAATCAACTACCACTACTTACTGTGTTTTTATGCACCCTGGTTAATATAACTTACATTTTGGTTTTATATAAACTTATTTTTACTGCAATTACTGCCACTTTGTTTTAATTCTTTACCGTATTATTTAAAAAATCCTTAATTGTTTGTATTACATCACCAAACAATTATTAATTGGAATCCATTCTTCAGTTTTTAAAATCTGTATTTATTAGTTTAACTTTTGTTCTGAGAAATGTTTAGGCCTACATATGAATATATTCATTTTATTATAAACTTGTTAAAACAACTATTTGAGAAATTTGAGAGGTTAAAACAACTTGTTAATCAAGATTTGTGTAAATTTTAATAAAAAATTGTAAGTTGTATATATATTTTTAGTGTCAATCCAATTAAGTACCTATAACCACGACATTTGTGACACTTTTACAATTAAATCATGTGATATTAATGATAAAAATTAGCAAAAAATGTGACAAATGTAACAATATAAAGTTGTAAAACATGATTTTCAAGTATTTGTTCTTTTGAACTGTGATGACACAATTTAAAGTTTTTTAAGGGTCTGAAGATTACAAAATTACTTTTGACAAAAAGTGTCATTCATTAAAAATATATCCTAGGATCAAGGCAGATTACAGGTATTTAACGTTTATTCACTAGCCAACCTGATTCAAAAAACAATTTTAATATGAAGTCAGAACTTGTGTTTCTATGTGCAAGCTGGGCATGGGCAATTATAGTATTATTTATATACCCCCGTCGCAGCAAACCTGCATACTCAGCGAATTTCCAATGAATATATAACATAACACATTAAGCCACTTAACAGAATTCATAAGAAATATAATCACAAACAAGCGATATTTAAAATATTAATTATTCTCCATAAGAACAACATTGGGGATGAGTACGCAGGTTTGCTGCAACAAGGAATACAAAATAATGGGTTTTTATGCAAATATCAATAGAACTCATCTAAGTGAAGTCACATACCAAGTTTCATCCATATACATTCATAAATAAGCGATATATAATATTTTTAATATTTTCCATAAGAATAACATGGGGACCGAGTACCTAGGTTTGCTGAAACGGGAATCATAGGCGAAAAATTGTTTTTTTGAGCAAACAATAATAAACTACAACCAGATGAAGTCATATACCAAATTTTGTCAGTTTATGTTCATAAATAAGCGAGATATACAATTTTTCTTTTTCTCCATAAGAATAACATTAGACAACGTACTGTGTTTAGCACTTTCAATATCTCAGTAACCAATTGACGTAGAGCAATGATCAAAATACCAAATTGTTTGTTATTTTAAGCTGAGTTTAATGGTAAAAATTGCAATTTGATTAAAATAAAAATTACATGTGAAAACCCCAAAAAACCCATTTTTGGGGTACAAAACCCCCCAAAAACCCCCCTTTGGATGATGCGATTCGTCTGGTTTTCGAACTCGTTCAAATAAATAGTACTTTACACATTTGTACCAAATTTCATTAAGATCGGAGCTTTTTTACGAGAGTTATCGTGCTTACGGACACATATATATATATATATATATATATATATATATATATATATATATATTATATATATATATATAAATATATATATATATATATATATACATATATAAAAATTTGAACGAATGGTGTTTTTGGCATCTGGGGACCTTGAAATGAAAAGTTATCATGGTCTCGGGCTTAAGTCTTACCATGAGACCTACGGTAATAGCTTCTTCCCTATAGGGGAAATTCGCTAAAAAGGACAATTTAAAGTTGTCTTGTAATTTATTTTAGAACTGTCTTCCTATCAGATTGTGTGACCATATTGAAAGGTGTCCCATTATTCTATCAGTATGAATACTCTAACCCCACAGATATCCCTGCCTACCCCATAATAATTCTGCGGTCATCCTTAGGAAGCCATATGGCTTTAGGATACGCATTACCAGTGGCAGCTCCAGGACGAATTTTTGGGGGGGGGCCATGAACAGGTTTTTATGTAGGGTACCGCAATCGATACTTCTACATCATACCATAGGCTACATACGGCTTTCTTTACCGAGCTTTCGAAGCCGCCACGCCGCCGCGGCCAACCGACGGTGGCACGAAGGTCAATACTTGGCTACTGATCAGTTAAACAGTTCACAACGGAAAAACCACCGTGTACGTTCAAGTTTATCTTTTTTTTAAGGAATGTGTAAAGTCTTTTATTTTAAATGTATAAAGTTTTTTATAATTTGAAAATTTCTTTAATAAGGTTTATTATAACAAGACAATTGATATTTGATATGGTTGGTAAAATATTATTTTTAACTTTGAGACTCTACGTGGTTTTGTTAATAAATTTGTACATCCATGTTGAACAAAATATTGTAATGATTCTGTTTACATTTAATCAAATACTGCATGCAAGCTAAACATTCATAAATTCCGTTTAAAAAATGCCTTAAATAAATAAACCTTAAACGCAATGTCAATCTAATTTTAATTTCTTAACATTTATTTAAATTATTATCTAATTTTAGATTGCCACGGAGCATTATATTAACAAACACGTTTAAGATATTAGAAGATTAACATCTGAAAAATAACTATTTTACAGCTTCGGTCTTTATTCTTTATAACCCTTCATTTAACAAAATTGGCACCGGCACACGTTGAGTTTTTGGGACTTTACTGTATGTTATTTTATGTATCGTGTTGGACTAATATGTTTAAGACAATATTAAAATAACTGTCTTACCATGATTTTGTCATAAGCGCTTACACGATGAACATAACTAGTAGGGGTCTGCGGTACCAACAATTTCAGATCGATACGGTTCGGTATGGTAAAAGATTTTGTACCTCGGTTTTCGGTATAAATTCGGTACGGTACAATGTACCGTCATATATACTAATTTAGTTATTGATTTGAATGTATCATAAACAAATTATTGAGTAATAATCAAGGTCATATACAATTTTTATTATTAATTTGATTAAACAAATAAATAACTATACTATGGATAAAAATATTTTTAAAACCTGTATCTTTTGAGTATTACATTTTAACATTGTTATTATTAGGTATTAATGCAAGTTCTTGAAATAATGATCAGAAATAAATTCAAAAATTACTTTAAAATCAATCAATTGCATAAGTTGCTAACTGATTAATTATATTGATTTCAATATAAATAAAAACTATTGGTTTAAATCATACAAACAACAAAAACCAAAGTTTTATAAATACTATTCTTGTTGTACTGGGAGATTATTGTATCATTAATACAAAGTAAAATCAGATAACTTAAATAAAACTATGTATGATGTGAAACTAAAAGAAATTAGAAATTATAAAATTAGACCAATAAATACTGAAGATTAAAATCAAAATAACTCTAAAATTACTTAATTATACTACTAAATTCAAAATTGAAGTCCATAACAAATATTACAGTACGTTTGTTTAAACATAAGTACCATGTAAAACTGGAAAATAAATAAATAAAGTAATAAAAGTAGTACAGTTATATAATGTTAATTTGGCTATATCACATTTGAAATAATTAGCTATTATCCTTATCAAAAAATAAATTTAGGTTATTGTTAATAATAATTTTTAGTTGAATTTTCCAAAACCAGACAAGATAATCTAACATATAACAATATATGTATGTACAAATTTCACAGCACAATAAAAAAATAACAAATTTATGCTACCATTTGAAATTTATCATGTTAGTGGCTATTTTTTAATTAGTTTTCAACCATTTTTGAAACCTTTTTTTGTATAATTTAAAAATGTCACTAGTATACTTCAATAACAATAATAATAATACATAAATAAAAGCAGTTTAATTTGAAATCATAATGGATAACTAACGTGATTTAAAAGATAGTATTCCTTTTCTCACTCTAGGAATGATGTTGACAAACAACTGATTTACAGCTAATTACCGGATCCCTCCCCCTTACCCCTCACGCTTTCCTAGTCTAAACCTTTCTTGTCTTCAAGGACATATTTTTTGCCGACCCTACCCAGCTACTCCCCACTCCCCCTGCCCACCTTTCTTATCTCCATTCTCGTTCAGCTATAAATAACACCTGTCAACGTTTCTTTTCGTATGAGTTTTGGGGCTTGTTTTCCTTAAAGGAAATTACTAGTTATAAATAGGAGTCGGTCTTATTTAAACCACTTATTTTGTTAGACATATTTAGCTTATCTCTGTTTATTGTTTGAAGCAGTAAACTGTACCGTACCGAATCTGTACCGGGGTTATGTTCTGTACCGAACCGATGACGATAATTAGTTGTGTACCGTACCGGTACCGTTTTTTCGGTGCACCGCAGACCCCTAATAACTAGACAACTTTATGAATCGTTGTAGGTACACAAGCCAACTCCAACCTCTTGACACTGCTTCTGTGTAGAACTTAGAACTTCAGGGCGGGGAGGGTGGCCATCCTGCTGTCGCGTCGCGTCGGTCTGGGTAGTGGGGGATTCTAGTGATCGTGGAGGGGGTTGGGAGCAGAGCACACGGTGCTCGCTGGTCGGGAGCGGGAGTGGATTCTCGGGGCCCGGCACGCATATGACGCTGGTGATATAACTCAATTAATAGAGTTCTATGCGCCGGTGTAATACACCTGCCTTGAGCTTCTAAATTCAAAATCAACAAGTGCCAGCGTGCTTTAAGCTATATCGACGACAGTCAAGCTAATTTAATGATACTTAACTTTTATATTTATAAGGATAAAGACTACAAAATATTAATGACCATGTTTTATATTTTACCGTAACTAGATCGTAGTTTTATATAGGTATATTTTGGGACTCTCGGGGGGGGGCATGGCCCTCATGCCCCCCCCCTGGAGCCGCCACTGCGCATTACCTATTGCTAGGAGCCATAGGGTTTCCTAAGGATGACCGCAGAATTGTCATGGGTAGGCAGGGATATCTATGTGGGGTTAGGGGATTCATACTAATAGAATAATGTGACACCTTTCAAAGGCATGTCTCCAGTAAATCCTGTGGGACATCCTGGGCATGTCCTTGGGCTTCAGAGTACAATATCCCTTTGTGATCCGAGGGATGTCCCCAGTACATCTTGTGGTACATCCTGGGGATGTCCTCGGGATTAAAAATACAATAACCTTTTGTGGTCCGAGGGATATCCCCAGATAATCCTGTGGACATCCTGGGGATGTCCTAAGGCTTCAAAATACATGTCCTTTTGTGGTCCGAGGGATATCCCATGGTCATCCTGAAGGATGTCCCCAGGATGTCGTGGGGAGAGGACATTTTTGTGTCCTGGGGACATCCTGAGGGTATCCTGAGGATATCATGGGATGAGATAGGGATGATCCTGGGATATCCTGCATATCCCACTGTGACGTCCTTGGGATGTCCTGGGGACAACCTTGTGCTGTGTGGGTAGGTTTTAATAGTTTCTGTTGTTGTCTATTGATGTATAGTGATACGTATTTACATCAATAGACTTCTATTGATATCACCGAACGGTCTAGTGATATCAATGGAAATTTCTATTGATTTATTTTGATCTCTATTGATCACTTCCACTAGGGACGCGCTCTTGGCGGTGGCGCGCGAGCGTGAAACGGCTCTCACTCAAGGTGGCTCTGGGCTTGAACTTCGCCCACCGACTGTAGTAGGCCCGGTAAGCTCAGCGCTCGGCTTGAACTAGTATCGCTGCTGTTTACGTTTGGCAGCCCTTACCGCACCACACAAAGGATTTCAAACTGAATAGGCAACATGAACATTTTTTGCTTGGATGTAGGAAAATTATAATTTTACTTGGGCTGTTAAAAAAAAAACTCAAGTTTAAAATACAATTATTATTATTATTATTAGTAGTAGACCTATTATCTACATATTTAAAAAATCCGGCTTTTTAGCGAATTCTCCCTAGGGAAGAAGCTATTACCGTAGTCGGCATGGAAAGACCTAGGACCGGGACCACTATAACTTTTCATTTTCAGGTCCCCAGATGCCAAAAACACCATTCTTTCAAACATGTAAAGCAACATTTATGACTTTAAGTTCGAAAACCAGCCAGATCGCTCTATCCAAAGGGGTGTTTTGAGGGGGTTTTGTACCCCAAAAATCAGTGTTTTGAATTTTTTACATATAATATTTTAGTAAATCAAATGTTACTTTTCACCATTGGATTTGGCCTGAAAAGACGAACAATTTGGTGTTTTTACCATTTCTCTACGTCAATTGGTTACAGAGATATTGCAAGTGCTAAACACAGTACGTTGTCCAATGTCATTCTTATGGAGAAAAAGACAAATTTTATATCTCGCTTATTTCAACTTATCCTGACAAAACTTGGTATACTGCTTTTTACTTTCTCCCCCTATACATAGTATATGGAGAAAGTATTGTTTTCGTAAAAATTTTCGAATTTGAGTTGTTAGTGGAAATATTCGTTTTGGTGCTCCCTGAACCCAAAAAAGTGGTTTTTACGTGATGTCTGTCTGTGTGTGTGTGTGTGTGTGTTTGTCCGTGTGTGTGTGTGTGTGTGTGTGTGTGTGTGTGTGTGTGTGTGTGCGTGTGTGTGTGTGTGTGTGTGTGTGTGTGTGTGTGTGTGTGTGGATGTGTACAGAGCTAGAGCCCTAACCTATGGGCCGATTTTTATGAAATTTGGTATGTAGGTACTAATCCACGATATCTCCAGGCGATTTTTTCATTTTTTCGAATTTTTGATTTTTTAGGGTAATTATCCCCCAAAAACCGTCAAAAAACAGGAAAAATCCTAATTTTTCAAAAACGGCTCTAACGATTTTGATTAAACTTTAGTGGTTTGTAGAACTTTAGGTTTCCAACAAAATGACACCACCCGCATTTCTGGAAAAATTCGGGTTCAGAAATAACAGGACTTAAAACATCCAAAATTTAGTTTTTTGGATTTTTCATAAAAAATCATAAATGTTAAAAAAGATAACTATTCACAATTGAAAAGAGCTCAAAAAACTAAATAAATTAGTATGTTAAATTACTATTCTACGATTGCTAGATGCGGAGAAAATTGAAATTTTCATTTAGTGGTAAACGCAGTACGTTGTCAAATGTTTTTCTTATGGGGAATACAAAAATAACTATTTCTCTCTTATTTACTGATATTTCATTAAAATTTGATATGCAGGTCAAGTTATCATTGACCAACAGAGGATGTTCGAAATGTGTTGCTATTTAACCCTGGGGGGGAAGGGGGCATTTCCCCTCTCAAAACCACTGTGTGTAGCAACGGGCTCTATGTGCCTCCCAAAAAGGGATTTGGGTGGATATTACTGAAAACAACTATTTTAGACAATTTTCTGTACATTTATCTATACTTCATATTCTATATTTAGTAAATAACAAATATTTTTGTCATTAAAGTTTGGCTAAAAAGGAGAAAGTATATGTGTCAGTTTCCTGATACCGTTTATTATCGTTATGGTCTATTGATATCTGCAAAAAAAATATTTTCTTGCCGATAGTTCCGTATATTTAATGGTATCACATTTGAGCACAGTTTTTTTATAATCTAAGAAAGAAAGTGTTTTGTGGTTTTTACAATGAATAAGATAAAAAATATGTTTTCTCACAGTATCACAATTGTTTGAGTCTAATATGGTTTAACATGACGAGATGACCAGTCCATAGATAATAATAATTCAATGGGATTCATGTAGTAGTTAGTAAATGGTGAGCACTTTTTCGCCTACAAAATTTAGAGGTTGTTTGGTCGATATCGAAAAATTTTACCAACCGGTTGTTTTATCGATTGAATGTTGACTACGATAGTAGATGGATGTTTTCGAAGTTGGAAGGAAAATGGTGGTTGTTGCAATACAAAATGAGTAGCGCTAGTAGATTTTATGAAACTGAAACGTTCGAAGATTTTATAGGAGTTTAAGAGTTTATAGGTACTTTAAATTATGGATATGGAAAGTTAATATAACTCATAATAACTGAGCCTTTCAAGTCCTTAGCTATAATCAAGCCTATTACTTGGGCAAGGAATGGGTTTTATTTCATACTAGTTTAATTTATGAACAATTTTTCTCTTATCACAAGTAATTTAGGGAGCATAAGGTAACTTCAGTGTTTTGATTGGAGGGGCAAACATAGTCGTGATTGTGATTATTGTGACTTTTCATGCATTACAATAATGTGTTCTCCAAATTATTGGGGGGGCAACTGCCCCCCATGCCACCCCCGAATTACGCCTATGTTAGGGAGACCGATTAATTATCTTAACCCTACCTCGGGGTCTTTGTATTTATGATTGCAACCAATTTGTAAATTTAAAGGCATCGTATCTGTTTAATACCTTGTATACATTACTTAATTAACTTAGCATTACAAAGTTTATTTAAATTGGGTATATCTTTTGCCATATTAAGTGGATGTAAGGTATTTCAATTTCAAATTGTCCAATGGCCAAACTTATACTTCAACAGGCCTTAGTCGAGACAGCTTAGAACTTCCACAGTGGTTTCCATTTCCAAGTTTGCCTTCTCGGCAGTTGGCAATCTCAAATCATCCAGTAGAATGAACAAACAATCGGTTGATGAAACGTGCGGTATCGTCTGTTCGATATCGACCAAACAACCTCTAAATTTTGTAGGCGAAAAAGTGCTCACCTTAGTAAACAAGGAACCTAAGCAAAGGTAATAATTTGAATTTCAGATTTGAGGTTATGTTTTTGTTTGTATTTGGAATTTCTGCCATTTCGGGACAGATTTTAAACAAACTCTTATTTTGTTTAGATCTTTTGAGGATTTAACTGGGGACTAATATTATCTACATCTAAATCTGTTTTTATGCCGTTGAAATAAATGTAATCTAAATAATTATTTAATAATCAAGGTTTGGAGTTGAAGGGTTGGAGGTAACCGTCTTTAAAGTGGTTAGTCAGATAGGCCTAGTGGTAACAGTGCACATGGGCTTTAGGACAAGAATGACCAGAATTAGCGAATTTAGTCCTAATTGATTAGGTAAAGGACAACTTTTCTTGTGCATAATTGTTCAACTAATCTTAGTTATCTTGAACCCAATAGCCTCAGAACATACTTCATCCATAGATTTATACATAACCCTATAAATAGGGACACCCCATGTTATTAGTGAATTTCCTATAGCAAAGTGAACTAATAGCACGGTGAGACTTAGGCCCGGGACCACCATAGAAGTTCCTAGCGTGACCCCCTGAACATAATTTGATGGGTCTCTAAAAACTTTATATGTATATGTGTGTGAGTTCGCACTCTAGCGGTCGCAATTTTTGTCCAATTTACTTCAAATTTGGTAGAGACATTCCCTTTTATAATCGGTGGACAAGTTTGTTGGGCAAAACAATCGGAAAACTCTAACCCTCTTGTTTGGGGATTTTAAGTTCTCAAATTTTGAGTTTTTGGGCCTAAAAAGGGTCAGAAAAGCCCCAAATGTACCCTTATTGCACATTAACTTACTGTGCGTAAAAAGCCAAAGATTTTAAACCCTCCCTCATCACTCTAGCATAAGTACTTACCGAGTTATTAAAGAAAATGTTAATTGTCAAAATACAGTACACAGTATGTTGTCTTATGGGGATTTTTCACTGGAAAAGGCTCTTTTTCATATCTTAATACATACTTCATCTTTCAAATACTTTCTTTCTTTCTTTCTTTCTTAATATCGTTTTCTCACCCCCATATCCCTATAACAACTTGTACCGACAGTACCTCCTTCCAACTTTATAATGTACAGCATTAGCATCCTATTAGTGAATTTAATAGGCCTATAACCAGGAGCATCAAAACAGCCAAAAAATAAAATTTTTCAATTAAAAACAAATGTTAACCAGTGTTGGTTTAAACCCCTTATTTGATCTTCTTAAGGTTTTAATGCGGAAATTCACTTCCCTCACGTCAGCGTGCTGCGCGCGATCATGTTTTATTTTAGTTTTGCCCCTCAAGTACAGAGGATAATATAGGTAGCGCTGACTGTCCCTGTTAATTTCACCTTGGCCCCGTCGCGTGTGCAACTGTTTACCTTAACCCATTGGCCTAGACATCTGAGCTGGTGTCTTTCAATACCTACTTGTAATTTTTTAAACCTATGAATTGGAATATAAAATTGGTGTTTTTAAATAGATTAATGGTGTATTCTAATTAAAATATTGTTTTATTTCAGTTTAGAGAGTTGCTTTGGCACACACACAGTAGACATAAGTAAAAAGTAGCAAAATCAGTATTGACCATATGTAACTCACAAAGAATTAACCGATCCTGTCAACTTCCAAGCAAGCCTGCCACCGTTTGTTTTACTTGGGCCCTCCCACCAACGTTGCCATAGACCGGTTAGCTCATTGAGAGTTGCACGACTGGTCAGTTTTGGTCATGTACGGGATTCGAACTCACGAAGTTCGTATCAACACCTGGCCAAGGTGTTTCCAGGACTTGGCTAATTCAGCTACCACGACCAGTGGCCTAGCGGCGTTATTTAGGTTTTTATAGTCGGTCCTTGCCCCTAGCGGAGAGATCCGCAGTTGCCCGCAGCCATTAGTTGCGACTAGAAAGCAGCTCCAATCAAATTCCTTTATCAGCCATTGCGAATAGAATATAATTACTACGTTAATGGGTTAAAAACGTCAAAATGAGTTTGTTTGTGAACAAACTAAGTGAATAACAGATTCCTGTCAATATATTTCAGCCAGCTGTTAGAACTTTACCAATTAACTTTATCCTTAAACTCTTAAATCTGGTCTGAATAGAATCAAATATGCGATTGTAACTCTATCTGCGTTTGGGGGGCGGAGTTATCACTAGAAATAATTTTTCCACAAGCGTGTCCCTAGTTATTCGGTTATGTATGGATTGGAAAATATCCATGGCCAACCTAACTATGTGAACCGGAATCTATTCATTCTTGCTTGGCTAAACTTACCTTAAATGCCATAAAAGCTAATTTGCACTTGTCCTAGATACTAGGTATCTGGGACAAGGTGATGGTTAAAAACTTGCAGCATATCCCTTGCCTAATACACTTCTAATATATAAGGCTCACATTAAGTTTCAATTTTAATTTATTAACACAACTGTGTGGGTGACCCACTGATTCACGGCTCAACATTGAAATATACAAGCATTTTGTGTTTAATATATAATAAGCTTTTAATGAGTTGAGGCCTATAATGTGTTGATTCTTGTAGGTCTAGATACAGTACCTTGAGTAATTATATAGTAGGTATATCATAAACAAGAAGCGCAGTTGACCTGTGATGTCAGTGGTGCCCACGAGCTGTTTGAAGCACAACAAAGCTCCCAACTGTCGAAAGTAGACAATTGGATGCACTGTTGTTTTGACTTTTGACGCGTCAAAAGTGTTGATCTGGAATGTAAACAGAACAAAAATGAAAAAAATGTGACGTCACTGGTACCCAACCAACACCAGACGGGTAAAAAAGCTGCGCATGATACGTCTACAGTATAAGTTAATTATTCTAGATACTGTGGGTCTAGAGACCCGATTCTCTTTCCACCTTTTTAGCGCCTCTTTTAATAATTTTTTAGATGCCCAAGGCCTATACAACTTAGGTATATTTGTAGGTGATACAATTTTGTTGATATAAAATTCAAGGCACAGCTAAAAAGTCGTCCTTATAGCATAGTTTTGTGGAATTTAGACCCCTTATCTGTACCTATATTTTATGTTTCGTCATCTTATCACCACCACAGCTGACTCAATGTGTCCACTTGTCGCCACGGTTCCAGTTGATAAAGTATGGTTATCAAGTGTGGCCTGTAGTAGACTAATTAATTAGGTACTACAGTCCGCAGTCTTCTGTTTATAATAATACCTATCTTGCATTTGGCTTGCTGAGGGTCTGCTCTCAGGCTCCCTTTTGCTGTTAACGGCCAACTGTTAGTTACTTTTAAGTAGCCACCCTGATTCACAGTCCTATTAGCATGTAGACCTAAGTTAAATTTGTTTTCTCATTATATTAGGTCATTTGAAGAAATTATTCCAAAGACCATGGTGCTTTAATTTTTTATTATGGTGAGCCCGGGGTTGTAATGTAGAATGAAAATCTAACCTTGATGCCGGTCGGAATTATTTAGATTCTCTTTGGTTATATCCGAGTTCCGTCCAAACTGGTGATCCCCTTAAATGTGTCAACTTAACACCCTACTTAATTTAAATACTAGGCACTTTAGTTTGTGATTCAGATTTCAGAAAGTTATACATTTTGATTTATTAAAACAAAATACATAGGCAGCAATATTATGGTAACCATTTGATTTAATATGATTTCAGACACTCAAATTACATGGAGGGGGCTCTTTGCATTATTATAAAAAAACATGATCAAGCAAATTATGGCAGCAAAAGGGTCCACAAAACATAAGGTACTATCAAGGAGGACATGGTGGTGAGAGGGGGGAGACAAAGTTGTCTCCCCCCCCCATTGTCAGTATGTGAAAATAGACTTAAGAAGGACTGGAGGATATTATAAGAAGAGCTGAAGAGCTGAGGTGAGAGCCGTAGACTGAGTGAGGAAAGGAGCAGTGCCTCTGATGCAATGTTCCCAGAGGTACGATAATTTAATTTTCTGGTACGATATATGATAGTTAGTCACTAACTATTGTACCCTGAAAGTACGATAATTTTGTTGAAAGGTATAAACCTTCTAAAGTGGTGGTCTGTTATAAACTACCTTTTTAAGGGTGAATCTCACAAAAAAAGGGCTGCGATTAGGGGCCTGGGGCAACAAATCTGTGAGGGGCCCCAGAGAGCCCTTTTTGAATATATTGGTATTTATTTTATTTTGGCCGGAGGTCCCCCAAGGCCCCTGGAATTCGGGGGCCTGAGGCAAAGTGCCCCAGTTGCCCTCCCCCCCCCTGTGGCAGCAACAAAGAAAATAGCCAAATTATGGTTTAACAGAAGTACAAAATTCATATTTTTCAACGGCATTACTGTTTCATAAATGTTTTTGAATAAATTATACCCATTTTCTATTTATTATTGTAAATTTGACAGTTTTAGTTTTAAAATAATTATATATAGGTGAACTTGTAAAATGGACATGCTTTTTACTCTACAGACAAAATATTTAAAAACAAAAACTATTAGGTAACAGTGCATGTGTTCAGCCGCACCTCTGGTCGCTATGATCAGTGATTGGTTGACTAAACAAGAAGTTATGAAAGTCCCGGTGAATCCATAAACTGAAAACTAGGCTACTTATTTCTTATCCTTTCTACTAGTTATATTAAATTAAAAGAATTTAAAATCAAAACTGAACTTTAACACGTTCACTGCTAAAGGAAATTAACGAATCAAATTGTAACGCTAAAAAATGTTATTACATTAAAACATACTTTTATGTGTTGTGATTATTAAAATGTGGCGTACAAGTTCATCGGAAGTCTATATGACATCATATTTTGACGTCATACTCATGGGTCAGTACTGACTCCTCAGCACCCAGAGTAAGAACACATATCCAAACTTTACTAAATTCACTTGAAATGTCACTAAAATGATATTTATATGTGGTGGTCCATAAAAACATATATAAAAGTTTATTGGAAATATGAGTTTTATTGGAAAATATAAGTAAATATGACGTCATATTGTGAAGTTATACTCATGGGTCAGTACTGACCCCTCATCACCCAAAGTCAGAACATGGATCCAAATGTCTCAAAATTCACTAGAAATGTCACTAAAAAATGATGAGTTCTTGAAAAGTAGTTATAACAGATATTACTTAACCCTTTGAGTGCCACGCAACGATATATCGTTGTGCACGGAACATCCGAAAAATACTTCACAACGATATATCGTCGTCGGTGGTCTTACCGAAAA
This sequence comes from Allygus modestus, assembly GCA_963675035.1. Classification (NCBI taxonomy): domain Eukaryota; kingdom Metazoa; phylum Arthropoda; class Insecta; order Hemiptera; family Cicadellidae; genus Allygus; species Allygus modestus. The sequence continues at coordinate 228,406,181 of OY776111.1, forward strand.
ATACATTGCAATGATATATCGTTGTTATGGAAAATTTTTCTTACGTCATTACTTTTTATTATTTATTTCAGGTGATTTCCAGGATAGTTTCTAGCTCTATAAATCTAATAGTTAATTGGTGAAAATCTTATATTTGAACAATGTTTATTTATCTGAAAAAATATATACAAAATTTCCCGCATGTATAATATTATATTGTACCTATTCAAATTTTTATTTTTTATTTTTTAGATATTATATATGTGCATAATATTATAGCTAAACTTTAAACTTATAAAAAAAAAGTTTCATAATATCTTACCAAATAAAAAAGTTATTGATTTTATGTACAAAACCCTTGCAAAATGTTGATTTTGTGTATCGTTGTTATAGAAAATTTTTCTTACGTCATTACTTTTTATTATTTCTTCCAGGACATTTCCAGGATATGTTCAGGCAAACATATACTCCATAAATATACGAGGCCTAGTTAGTTTGCTTTATGAAATAATATTGTAATAAAACTTAAACCCTTGAATAAAGTCTTGTGTACCAATTTACCGTTTTTATATTTTTTTACATTTATGGAAATAACTCGTCCGCCTACAGCCCAAATTTGATGAACCTTTCAGGAAATATTTTGGGAAACATTTCCTCTATAAATCTAGTAGTTATTTGGTGAAAATCTTATATTTGAACAATGTTTATTTACCTGAAACAAATAAAAAAAATTAAAAGAAATTTCCCACATGCATATATGTATTCAAATTTTGTATTTTTTATTTTTTAAATATTATATATGTGCATAATATTATAGCTAAACTTTAAACTTACAAAACAAAAAAAGTTTCATAATAATATCTTACCAAATAAAAAAGTTATTAATTTTTTTGCAAATCCTTGCAAAATGTTGATTTTGTGCCTGGAACTTTTTGGATATACTCTGTTAAAAACTCTGGCACTCTAGGCGGTACTTTGGTATTATACGGATGCCACTATTTTTGGAGGTTAAATTTTTACCGGATACAAAGGATAACTACATAATTCGAAAAAACGTACTTTTATTGACTTACTGTAAAAATTTTACATCATTCTGATGAGCGGTCTTTGTGTTGTGCCTCCCAAAAGGCAGCGATGTCCGCTAGGATCGTGTTGAATGCGTCGCCGCCGCTAGCAGCCACACCCGATCGCCACATGTACTGCGCCAAATATACAACGCGCTGCGGCAGTTATGTTAGGATGGGTTATCATAAAAATACGTACGGTTTCCTCTTCATTTCGAGGTAAATCCCACAACAAAAGAACGTCACTCATTATGAAAACAAATGTAACGTAGTGCACGGCAATAAATCACTCCTGACACTGACCAAGATACAGGCGGTGACAGGTGATGCGCGCGCTCCGGTCAACGACCTGACCTTGGCCTATTTGGAGGGGGTTTGGCGGCTGGAAGTATGACTCATCAGGTATCATTCGATTTGTAACGAAACAAGGAAAGTCCTAGAATCATTTTTATGATAAACCATCCTAACATAACTGCCGCAGCGCGTTGTATAAGGGTGGCATCCGTATAATACCAAAGTACCCTCTAGGCATATGACGACCGAAAAACTCTGGCACTCAAAGGGTTAAGTACAGATATTATTTAAGTAACCGTTCAGTTAATTACATCCAGCGATACAAAATTTATATTAGTATTTTCAATGAACGTTTATATTTAGCATTGATGTATTTACTATATAGAAATTTTTACTGAATCACTCACCATCTCACCCTTTTCTACTCACCAGGCAAAACGCTGGTGACTGAAAATGAGTGACCACCAAAAATAACCTTCTTCTTCATTTTACAAGGAAATAACAGAGGTAATCAATAGTAAACTTCCTTACTAGGTTATATTTACTTGTCAATACAACATTTCTAAATACCCTTGAATTACCTATGACTTATTATTAAAATGCTCAGAGAGTAAGTAAATGATTAAAATGTACCAATTGATTTAGTTAAAGCAATATAAGGTTTATAAATTTGTATATTGGTCAGTGTTTACATTTGGCTTTTTGATTTGACAGATCAGTCATCTGTCAATTCATATCTCATGTGGTGAATTTAAACAGTGCTAAAATCAGCTGGCAGGTAAGTTGACAGACTCACCACTCACACGTTTCAAAAATACGCCCCTGGAGTGCTTACATTTACTTTAACAACCTCCCACCTTGAAGCACGAAGGACACGTGTGCATCAGTACTTTTTCTTCCAGATGCTTTTAACCCTTTTGAGTGCTAAGCTTCTGAAAGGAGTAGTTGAATCTGTGATGTTATGTTGATTTTTTTAATGTCTGGAACGCCTGAACAGTCAAAATTAATAAAAACGTCCTTCCGCTGGACTCACACACAGTAAAGGATAGGTAAATACCCCCGTCACAGCAAACCTGCATACTCAGCGAATTTCCAACGCATAATATATGTCTTAATACCACATAAAGCCGCATACCAAGTTTCATAAAAATATATTTACATATAAGCGATTTTAATTATTCTCTATAAGAATAACATTGGTAATGAGTATGTAGGTTTGCTGAAATAAGGAAACAAACAATTGGTTTCTATGCAAATATAAATAGAATTTAACTAGGCGAAGAATAGAATAGAATTTACCAAGTTTCATCAATATTCAATCATAAATAAGCACTATATAACATTTTAGTGATTCTCCATAAGAAGAACATGTGGGCTGAGTGCGTAGGTTTGCTGCTAAGGGAATAATCACCAAAAACTCAATTTTTTGTGCAAATATCAATTTACCAGTACTATGTGAAGCCACATACCAAGTTTCATCAATGTACATTCATAAATAATCGAGATATAAAATTCTATTTATTCTCCATAAGGATAACATTGGACGACGTACTGTGTTTAGTACTTTGAATATCTCTGCAACGGTTGGGCGTACAATCAAAATTTAAACACCAAAATGATCGTTTTGTGGTACTGAACAGATTGGTAAAAGCAAATGTGAAGTTTACATTAAAATAAACTGAGGAAAAGCCAAAAACCTTTTTCCCATAAGATTAACATGGGAGATTTTATGAGAAGGTTTTTTGGATTTTCTCCGCAACCACTTAACCTAGGTTAATAATTAAAAATACTATATTATTTGGTTTTTTAAGCTCTACAACATGATCAAAACCAAAATTAAGTTTTTTAAAAGTTTTAGGGTAAAAAATTCAAAAAACTGATTTTTGGAAAATTTAAAAACCCCGTAAACCCCCTTCCCATGGTCCGATTTTTCTGGTTTTCGAACTTAAAGTCATGAATGTCATTTTACACATTTGAGCCAAATTTCATCGAAATCGGACGTTTTTTACTCAAGTTATCGCATTCACGGACACACATATATATATATATATATATATATATATATATATATGTGTGTATATATATATATAATATATGATAGATATATATAAATTTGAACGAATAGTGTTTTTGGCATCTGGGGACCTCAAAACAAAAAGTTGGTCTGGGGCTTAAGTCTTACCATGTTCCCTATAGGGGAAATTCGCTAAAAAGAAGCAAAACACCTGATCAGATGTGTAACTCGCAAAGAGTCCACCCATCCCGTTGCTTGGACCCGAGCCATCCACCGTTTGCTTAAGGGTTGATCCCTTACCTCCCTTTCAACTTTGCTACAGACAGGTGAACTCTCCATGAGTTGCACAGCATAAAACCACCGACTGTGACGGGATTCAAACTCTCGATCCAAGTGTTACCCCCGACCGGGAAGGTAATGCCTTAGACCGCGCAGCCACTGATCAGACTAGCAGCTGTAGCGGACCAGGTGGTATTAGAGCCTAGGCGCTGGACGAGGTAGTTCAGTTTGTGCCTACCAGGTTTCACCACATGTCAGTCTCAGACTGCAGACTGAGCGCCTAACGGTACAATCGCTTATGTAGCAGTAACAGTGTTTATTGATAACAGATTCAAAAGACGATATATCGGTCCATAGCACTCAAAGGGTTAAGTAAATCTTGACGGTTTTTTGATTGTTCTTCCAGTTCTTGACCTAGGTGGTTTCTCATCAGTTCCACTTTTTTCTTCGTTAGTGTCCCTTTTTTCAGTTTTACGTTTTAGAATTTATTTTTCTTCACTACTTTGGATTTCAGGTGAATTTTTTTGATAAGTCTTAAAATTACCCCATAATTGGTTTTCAGCCTTACAAGTCCGTCTCTACCAGGAATGAGTTCTTTTACAATTGCCAAAGGCCAATTCTGGCGTTTCTTGTCATCCCTTCCATTGATACCTCTCCAGTGTTTAACTTTCTGGTTGACTTTTTTTGACTTCATCATTAGTAGTCTCAAATAATCACTGCAGAATCTCTTTCTAAGATCTTCTTTTAACTTCTGACGATAACGTTCTCTTCGATCCAACTCACTGCGATCAATTTTGTCCAGATCAGATGTTTTAGATTCCTTTATGTCAGTTAAGAATATTGAAGGTGGTAGCGGGATTAAGTCATTCGCATCTTTTGAAATATAAGTAAGTGGGTAAGAATTTAAAACTAATTCACAATCACACAATATGGAATAAAATTCTTCTTAAGACTTTAATTACCAAGAGTTTTACGAAGAAGTTGTTTTATCATCCCTGTTAATCTCTCCCACCAACCACCCCACCAGGGAGATGAAGGTGGATTAAATTTCCATTTAATCCTTTGAACTGTGCTGTACTCATGAATTTGTTCCCAATCCAGTTGTAAAGCTTTGTTCGCTCCTACAAAATTAGTGGCATTATTACTGTACACCACTAAAGGTCTACCTCTTCTTGCTATGAAGTGCCTCCTCAAAGTCTATTAAAATTCATTAGTCAGTAAGCTTGAAACTAGTTCTAAATGTACCGCTCGATAAACTGCAAATGTAAACAAATAAATAAATCGGACCTGCAAAATCGACACCACTAACTTGAAAAACTGCAGCATCTTTTACTCTATCTTCTGGAAGGCTCACAGGTCCAGTTTCTAAGTTATTCTTTTGGTATCTCTGGCATTTTACACATGTCAAACACAGATTTTACTGTTTTACTTCCATTTAAAATCCAAATACCCCCGTAGCAGCAAACCTGCGTACTCAGCGAATTTCCAATGCATATATATGTATCTTAATACCAAATAAGCCACATACCAAGTTTCATCAATATACATTCATAAATAAACGATTTATGACATTTTAATTATTCTCCATAAGAATAATATGGCAACTGAGTATGCAGGTTTGCTGAAGTAAGGAACACAAAAAATGGGGTTTTATACAAATATCAATATAACTCATGTAGGTAAAGCCACATACCAAATTTCATTAATTTATTTTCATAATGAAGGCAGATAACACGTTACTTATTCTCCATAAGAATAACATGGGGCTGAGTACGCAGGTTTGCTGCTATGGGAGCCTTGGGTAAAAAATTGTTTTTTTGAGCAAATATCAATGGTCCACAACCAGATGAAGCCGTATACCAAGTTTCGTCAGTATACGTTCATAAATAAGCGAGATATAAAATTTTTATTTTCCTCCATAAGAATAACATTAGACAACGTACTGTGTTTAGCACTTTTAATATCTCGGTAACTAATTGACGTAGAGAAATGATCAAAATACCAAATTGTGTGTTTTTTTAAGCTGAATCCAATGGGAAAAAATAAAATTTGACTATTTCCAAAATTATACGTAAAAAATTCGAAAAACCCATTTTTTGGGTACAAAACCCCCCCAAAATACCCCTTCGGATAGAGCGATCTGGCTGGTTTTCGAACTTAAAGTCATAAATGCTGCTTTACACGTTTATACCAAATTTCATCAAAATCGGATAATTTTTACGAGAGTTATCGTGCTCACGACACATATATATATATATATATATATATATATATATATAGATATATATATATATATATATATACAGTTTCGAACGAATGGTGTTTTTGGGGTCTGGGGACCTCAAAACGAAAAGTTATCATGGTCCCGGGCCTAGGTCTTACCATGCCGACTACGGTAATAGCTTCTTCCCTATAGGGGAAATTCGCTAAAACATCTCTTATAATACTTAACAAACACTGAACTCCTGCATGGCAAGCCTTGATATGTTTAAAGTAGATCAACATCTTTATCACAGGATGCTTAGGTGGAAGTACTATCGGTGTTCTGAAATTGTCATGGTCTTTCCTGGGCCTTGACCTTTGGTGAATCTAACTAGTTTAGCCCTCAACAGCTCTCTGACTGGTCTATACTAGTACAGAGGTCGACATTGGGTACAGCAAAATGAAGCTGTCACAGTATTGGTAAGTCTTTTGGCTATCCAGTGTGACAACTTCCCTTCCTTGGTTCCTCCTTGTCTCTTCTGGGGGCCTGACTCCCAGTTGAGCCTGGATACCCAGTCTAGTCCAAGTCCTTGGAGGGAGTAGTGGATCTTCCTTGCAGCCTGGGACGGGTGCCTGGGAGGAAGGGCCCTTACCCGACGGTCTTCGGTCTGCCAGGCTGGGGGACGAACTGTCCTGGGGCCACCCGACACCTGAGAGGTTGGAGGCTCTGTGCGATGGCGGTCCCTGTCTGGTGGACTTAAGGGGACGTCAGGTTAGAGGGCGAATCGTCCTGGGGTGTTGTCACCCACAGAGCCCGGGAGCTTGGTAAGGATCCCTCTCCCTTTCTGGAGCGAGGCAGATTGACCCCATCCTACCACCTTTCCCATCCATCTTTTCCCTCTTTCCGGTGGCTGTACAATATCCCAAGGGAGACGTGCCTAGCCGGCTTTGCTGGGGCCTCCTAATCCCCCAATAAACAAACAAACAAACTAGTTTGGTCCTCAAATGGACATAAGCTGACTAGTTTTGGGTCTTTCACTGCACAAAAACTACCCTTTTATCCCACAGCAAGCCTAATACAGCGACAGGTGGAGTAGATATAGGGAGGTTTTCGTCAGTAAACTCCCACCCTTGAAGTTCAAATTTTCCTTCTGAAAATGCTTAGTAGGTTGGGAAATTAATTCATGTAACTCACTTTCCGGAGGCGCACTAGTCACACAGTTATCTACATAAAAATTAAGCATGAGCTGTTCTACATATGCCTTTTGCATAGTTAGTTGCATTCATTGTTGATTATAATTGATAGTTAATAGTGGCTGCCAATAAAAAAGGGCTACAAGGTACACCAAAAACTACTCTTTTGTGGTGATAGACTTTAATTTTTCTGTCACCATCCAATCATAAGAATCTCAGGAAATCCTTATCAGATTCAGATAAACTGATTTGTTAAAAGGCTTTCTTACTGTCAGAAATGACACTTATTGCATTCAGTCTGAATCGCAACAAAATTGAAGGAATCAACTCAATTAAATCTACACCTTTGCTCAAATAATCATTTAACGCATTCACTGCATTAATCGTGTATATTCAGGACAATTGAAATTGTTTCCTTGTTAGGCAACCGCCGGAAATCCGGCGCGCCACACTGAACAAGTTAAAGAAAGCTGATTATATTCCCTAGCTGAAGCATCAATCGCAAGTCTTACCTTAGTGGTACTGTTTTCCTTGTAAACAGAATGATGAGGTAAATAGTGACCACACTTACCAAAATCAAGTAGTCTGCGGGACTTCTTCTATATTCCCACTCCTTGAATACACTATCATAAGCTTCATAGGTCTTGTTTTCCTTGACTTTCTTTACTGTTGATTCTAGTCTTTTGATTTTGATATTCACATTAGATGGCAAGGGTGGATGACTTTCTTTTCAAAGCAAATGACTTTCTTTACTGTTGATTCTAGTCTTTTGATTGCGATATTCACATTAGATGGCAAGGGTGGATGACTTTCTTTTCAAAGCAAAGGCACTTATATCTAAAGTGACCTTCACTATTTATCTTGGTAGTTTTGTTAAAAAAGTCTATAGCTGCCGTTTCCTCTTCAACTCTGTTCTTCCGTGAATTGGGATCCTCAATTCCGATTACGTCCAATTCCCACAACTGTGAAACTAGCTTATCCTTCAACAGCATTGTGTAAATAGTCATAATGTTAGAAAAGGCATTGTTTTTTGTTGTGGCTGTTTATGTTGGAGTCTTTCCTAAAATAGTCTAACCAAGCAAAGTTTGCACAGCAACAAGTCCGGAATCAAAAACATGTCATTAGAAGTTTCCTAGCTACATCAGTTCCAGTTAGGATCTCAATGGGACCTGCTATAATTTGAGAGATTTTGGCCCCAAACCGCTTCAAATCATTCACCCAGTCCCCAATTCCCGCAACAGGTAATAGTTTTACATATCTTCTCTTTGTCCAAAACAACAAAATTGCAAGCATAATCAGTACCTGGGTTCTGAAGCCTGGCGCGATAGCAAGTATACTCTTCTACATTAGAGTTAAATCCCCCAAAGAGTGAATGCTGTAGCCTTTCTTTCCTAATGGGCTTGTATTTTATTTCTTAAGCAAGATTTTGAGAAATGTAGGATCTCTGAGATCCTGTCTCAATCAGTGCTCGTACATGCTTAACTCCATCACTAACCCCAAAGGCAAATATTTAATGTTTGTAACAAATCCTCTGACTTCGTATTAGCTGACAACGAATTATCAATCTGCGGTTCAGGAATTTTGTTATTACTTTTCGTTGATTTACCACACTGTATTTGATTCCACATCAGAGGGACATGTCTCTTGCTACAAGATACAGTTTAATTTTGCCTTAAAATGTTTGGCTAAGTGTTTAGGTTTTAAACACAAATAACAAAATCTCTTTTTCTTAAGCATGTTTACTTTTTCATCATGAGGCATTTTCCTTGCACCGAAGCAGTTCTCACTACTGCGTAATCCCTCGCAAAACACACAAAGTTGAGAGTTATTAGATTGTATAACTACTATTTCAGAAGCTGATGGGACCCTAATTGGCTCGTTACTTATATGTAGAATAATCATGTTTTGACAGATTCATATTAGGTTGGAATAGTTGTCTATCATCACACTGTTTACGATTCATAAAACCCTTACCTGGTTTAGAGTTGTTCCGACTAAAAGAGTTGCATGAGTCAAAACTTCTAAGAGGGATTTTGTTTCTCTCCTCGGATTCCAATTCATTTTTCAAAAACTGTAAGATAATCTAACTTACTCTTTAGATCAATGGGCCTGTCTCCAGATCTGTTGATTGATCTTTGCCAAGCTCTAAGTAGTCCCTCAGAAAGGCATGATTCAACTAGTGGGTGCAGAAGGGCAGCACACTTATCACTGGTTACTCCTAGAGTATCTAATGCTCTGAGCTGTGTTTAAATTTTATCGTACAAGGTTGAAATAGGCAGTTTCTCGGAAAAATTTCTAAAAGTAATGTTTAAAATTTCTCGAACATAAAACTTGAATCTGCAAGACATCTCTACCATATATAGACTGACAGTCCACTGACTTTGGATAGTTTTCACTTGTTGGGAGAAAAATAGTCACAATTTCTCTAGCCCTAGATTTAGCTTCAGTTGCTTCAACTAGATACTTATATTTGTCTACATTACTTGTGCCATTATCTTCATGAATCTTCTTAAATTGGCTCAAAAAATACAGCCAATTTTCAAATCACCGTTCAATTTTATAAACTCAATGGTAGGGAGCCTAATTTTAGACTTACTTTCATTGTCAGTCAGTCATATATTTTGTAACTATTTTATCATTTAATTTTAACAGATTGTCAAATTTAGCCCTAACTATATAAAACTTAGTCGAATACTCATCACATCCTGTGAGTTCTTTGCTGAGCCATTAATGTAATGTAATGTGTCAATTATTTAATTTTATTTAATTATTTTATTTTTCTGTTAAATATATGTAGTTGGTCATTCTTCTTTTGTAAAATTCCCAGATTTCTTTCTATTTAGTTCATATCCTTGTCTTCATAATCCAACTCGTCTGTAATCTTGTTCAATAAATGTGCGAAAGCAATCCTTTGTGCAGTTCGTTGTTTCTTTATTATATTCTATTCAGCTTTGTTTTCAGGTCCTGACATTGTGGTCGCCACCAATACTATAGTTCCCATTTGTTTGGCTCCGTGCGTCCATCCGTCCGCTCCGTGATCCGTCCGCTCCGTGCGTCCATTCGTCCGCTCCCTGCCCCATCCATCCGCTCCGTGCGTCCATCCGTCCGCTCCATGCGTCTATCCGTCCGCTCCGTGCAACCGTCCGTCCGTGGCTGTTTCTCGAGCTGTAATGATTCCCAAGCTACAAAAAGATACTTTTTAGGGGTAGTCGAGGTCGGGGAAGCTGCACATGTTGTTTGTTTTTCTTGAAAATCAGCCTTATTCGAGTTACAGTAGCTTTAAGCTGTTTTTAGGCCATTTTAGCATATTAGTGGAGCCGGGAGTATTCAAGCTTTGTTCCTGAAACAGCTGATTATTTCTACAAGCTTTGTTCCTGAAACAGCTGATTATTTCTACAAGCTTTGTTCCTGAAACAGCTGATTATTTCCTTCGGTCGCGATAGCCGCCGCCAATACCTTTATATAGTGTAGTTCTTGTTAAAGTTCAGTTTTGATTTTAATTTTTTTTAATTTAATTTAACGAGTAGAAACGATTCTTCTGTTCTGATCACTAACCAGACTTAAGCCCTAATATATTTATAATACATTTCTTCGAACTGGTCATGATGGGAACCATTGGGTGGAATAAATAACATGTAGTAAAAGATTGACTATATAAGTAAGTATCTAGCATTTGCAAAGCTGCGGATGAATAAAACTACCAGCATTTGCTAACCCCTAGGAAAAGCTAAGCATTTTTGTTTAGCCTTATTATACATTCGACAGGATTGTTGGTCCATATAGGTAATTTCTTTTTAAAACAAGTTCCAAAATCTTCTCCATAGGATTTATCTAACAAGGTACAAAGTTGTAAATTTTGCAAGGGAATTGTTTGGGGAGTAAAGTAAACAGTCTTAAGTGATACTTTCAGTTATACGGTGTAACGTATTTAATTTTGGAGCATTGAAACCAACAGTCATGGTTACATGATACATACCACAGTAGATTTTTCTCATAAACAATTTTACATACGAGTCTAGGACTGAAGGCTTTAGAGAGGTGGTCAAACAAATGCTAGACAGCAAAAAGTTATTCTCATAATGAAAGACCTCTGAAAAGCACTCTATGAGAATTTCTCCAGAGTAGGTGGTGTAAAACTATGTGTTTTCTTCTGTCATCAAGTTTAATTTCTTTATAGAGTGTGAGATGAAGGTTAAATTGCTATGTTGACAAAGAGCCCCAATATGTAAAATATACTTAATCTCTTTAGATTGCTATTATATGAGAGTCATCCAGAAAATAAAGAACGGCTGCTTACTTCACCTAGCACAGCTCCCCCATCACCGCGATTGCATGTGTGGCAGTCCACTCACCTCCCCATCCAAGTATGAGCCAAGTCTTGTTGTCATCCGGTCATGCGTCTTATTTCTACAGCGATTTAAAATGGTGGCGGCAATCGAAAAACCCGCCAAATATGAGATACGTAGTGTTAATCGGTTTAGGTGTTAAAAAATGTCCAGACCATAGATGTTTTTACAAAAACCCCACAGAAAGTTTATGGAGAAAGGGAAAATACCCCGTCACAGTAAACTTGCATACTCAGCAATTTCCAACGAATATATACGTCTTAATAACACATTAAACCACTTACCAGGAGTCATAAGAAGCATGTTCACAAATAAGCGATGTTTAAAATATGAATTATTCTCTATAATAATAACATTGATGATGAGTATACAGGTTTGCTGCCACAAGGAACAAAAAAAATGGGTTTTTATAAAAATATTAATAGAACTCATCTAAATGAAATTACATACCAAGTTTCATTCATATACATTCATAAATAAGGGATATTAGCTAATTTCCCCTATAGGAAAGAAGCTATTACCATAGGTCTCATGGTAAGACTAAAGCCCGAGACCATGATAACTTTTTGTTTTGAGGTCCCCAGATGCCAAAAACACTATTTGTTCAAATTTATATATATGTATATATATATATATATATATGTGTGTGTGTGTGTGTCCGTGAATGCGATAACTTGAGTAAAAAATGTCTGATTTCGATGAAATTTGGCTCAAATGTGTAAAATGACATTCATGACTTTAAGTTCGAAAACCAGAAAAATCGGACCATGGGAAGGGGAGTTTATGGGGGTTTCAAATTTTCCAAAAATCAGTTTTTTGCATTTTTCACCCTAAAAATTTTAAAACAATTTTGGTTTTGACCATGTTATAGAGCTTAAAAAACAAATAATATGTTATTTTGAATTATTAAGCTAGGTTAAGTGGTTGCGGAGAAAATCCAAAAAAACCTGCTCATAAAATCTCCTATGTTAATCTTATGGGAAAAAGGTTTTTGGCTTTTCCTAAGTTAATTTTAATGTAAACTTCACATTTGCTTTTACCAATCAACTCAGCTCCACAAAACAATCATTTTGGTGTTTAAATTTTGATTCTACGTTCAACAGTTGCAGAGATATTTAAAGTGCTAAACACGGTACGTTGTCCAATGTTATCCTTATGGAGAATAAATAGAATTTGATATCTCCATTATTAATGAATGTATATTGATGAAACTTGGCACGTGGGGTCACATAGTACTGGTATATTGATATTTGCACAAAAAATTGATTTTTTGTTGATTATGCCCGTAGCAGCGAACCTGCGTACTCAGCCCCCATTTTATTCTTATGGAGAATAAGTAAAATGTAATGACTCCCTTAATTATGAACATAAATTAATAAAACTTGGTATGTGGCTTCACCTTGTTGAGTTATATTGATATTTGCATAAAAACCCATTTTTTTGGTTCCTTGTTGCAGCAAACCTGCTTACTCAGCCCCCATGATATTCTTATGGAGAATACCTAAAATGTTATATAGCGCTTATTCATGATTGAATATTGATGAAACTTGGTATGTGACTTCGCCTAGTTAAATTCTATTTATATTTGCATAATAACCAATTGTTTGTGTTCCTTGTTTCAGCAAACCTATGTAATCATCACCAATGCTATTCTTATGGAGAATAATTAAAATTGTATATATCGCTTGTATGTGAATATATTTTTATGAAACTTGGTATGCGGCTTTATATGGTATTAAGACTTATATTATGCATTGGAAATTCGCTGAGTACGCAGGTTTGCTGCGACGGGGTATTTTGCTTTTCCTCAGTTTATTCTAATGTAAACTTCACATTTGCTTTTACCAATCTGTTCAGTTCAACAAAACAATCATTTTGGTGTTTAAATTGTGATTCTACGCCCAACCGTTGCAGAGATATTCAAAGTGCTAAATACAGTACGTTGTCCAATGTTATCCTTATGGCGAATAAATAAAATTTGATATCTCGATTATTTATGAGTGTATGTTGATGAAACTTGGTATGTGGGGTCACATAGTACTGGTATATTGATATTTAGACAAAAAATTGATTTTTGTGATTATTCCCGTAGCAGCAAACCTGCGTACTCAGCCCCCTTGTTATTCTTATGGAGAATAAGTAAAATGTAATGACTCCCTTAATTATTAACATAAATTAATAAAACTTGGTATGTAGCTTCACTTGGTTAAGTTATATTGATAATTGCATAAAAACCCATTTTTTGGTTCCTTGTTGCAGCAAACCTGCTTACTCAGCCCCCATGATATTCTTATAGAGAATACCTGCGCTTATTCATGATTGAATATTGATGAAACTTGGTATGTGACTTCGCCTACTTAAATTCTATTTATATTTGCATAATAACCAATTGTTTGTGTTCCTTGTTTCAGCAAACCTACGTACTCATTACCAGTGTTATTCTTATATAGAATAATTAAAATCACTTATATTTAAATATATTTGTATGAAACTTGGGATGTGGCTTTATGTGTTATTAAGACATATATTATGCATTGGAAATTTGCTGAGTACGCAGGTTTGCTGCGACGGGGGTATATAATATTATAATTACCCTCCATAAGAATAACAAGGGGACCGAGTACCTAGGTTTGCTGCTACGGGAACCATAGGTGAAAAATTTTTTGTTGTGCAAACAACAGTATAAACCACAACCAGATGAAGCCATACACCAAGTTTCGTAAGTTTATGTTTATAAATAAGGGAGATATAAATTTTTCTTTTTCCCCATAAGAATATCATTAGACAATGTACTGTGTTTCACACTTTCAATATCTCAGTAAGCAGTTGACATAGAGCAATGGTCAAAATACCAAATTGTTTGTTCTTTAAGCTGAATTCAATGGTGAAAATTAAAATTTGATTAAACAAAAATTACATGTGAAAACTCCAAAAAACCTATTTTTGGGTTACAAAACCCCCATTCGGATAGTGTGATTCGTCTGGTTTTCGAACTCGTTCAAATAAATGGTACTTTTCACATTTGTGCCAAATTTCATTAAGATCGGACCTTTTTTACAAGATTTATCGTGCTTACGGACACACACACACACACACACACACACACACACACACACACACACACACATATATATATATATATATACATATACATATAAAAATGTTAACGAATAGTGTGTTTGGCATCTGGGGACCTCAAAATGAAAAGTTATCTAGGTCTTGGGCTTAAGTTTTACCATGCCTCCTATGGTAATAGCTTCTTCCCTTTAGGGAAAATTCGCTAAAAAACAATACAGGATCTTAGCAGTTGTTTTCCTCAAATTTCACTCAAGTCTTTCTTTAAAATCATTTTAGCAAGCAATGACCACTCCGATCCTCGTCGGGCACGGTTGATTTTTTTTCATTAAACCTGTTGCACCATTTTCCCCCTGAAGACTCGACTTGAAGACTTGTTTGCACTTTCATCATAAACTTTCTTTGGTGTTTTTCTTAAAATTTCTATGGTCTGGTCATTTTACTCAGAAACCGAATAACACTGCATTTCTCATATATGGCAGGATTTTCAATTGCCGCCGCCATTTTGAATTATCGTTGTAGAAGTAGAAATAAGACACGTGACTGCACAGCAGCGAGACTCGGCTCATACTGGAGGTGAGAGGACTGCCACACCCCCAATCGCGGTTTTGGGGGAGTTGTGCTTGGTGCAGTAAGCAAACATTCTTTACTTTCTGGATGACCCTCGTATATAATGATGGAACTACAAGAATGTGTTTTTCCACAAACGCGCAAAAGCTATTCAAAATTATATAAATAGTTTGATCAGTTTAACTAATTTCTATTCCAGATACATTTTTTGTATGCATGGTTTTAATCCCTGAGGTAAGGAATTATTGTAAGACTATATTACTTACGTATTCCGTCAAACAGCTCAAAATATGTTATTGGTGTTCAGGACATGTTTCGGCATTAATACGCCATCTTTCATTTATATTGAAGTTGTCGACCACTTGGCTTCGTCAGGAACATTAAAAAACACAAAACACATTTACAGTTCGCGCCACGGTGCTTGACGCCTGGGAAAGGCGAGAATCAACTCAAACTTCTCATAATTAAAAGCAGACAATAACGAAAATAACAAAATCCAATATTTTAACATTAAATTATTTAATTTTGGTTTCTGTTGACAAAAGTTTACTGTAACACTAAGGCTACTAAGCCAAATAGAAGCGAAAAGTCATTCCAGAGCATGCGCTAACCAGGCGCCAAGCACTGTGCTCTGAACTGTACAAGTATACGAAACGAACAGTTTACAAACCAGAAAACTTTAAAATAATTTGGACAGGCCTGTCTAAACAAAACGTCAAAATCACGCCTGTTCAAATTATTTTAATGTTTTATCGTTTGTTAACTGGTTATTTTGTATACTTGTGAATGTGTTTTGTGTTTTTTAATGTTCCTGACGAAGCCAAGTGGTCGACAACTTCAATATAAATGAGCAGCTGAAGATGGCGTATTAATGCCAAAACATGTCCTGAACATGAATAACACATTTTACGCTGTTTGACGGAATACGTAAGTAATTTATTCTTATAATCGGATAGATTATTAAATTTGTCATGTTTAAGCTCTATCAAAGTTTATATACCTTTCAGAAAAAATGTCATTCTTAACCTAAAAAGGACACTTTTACGAAAAAATAAATAAATATTATTTGCCAAATTCAAAGTACCACGTTATTAGAAGGTTTTAAGAGTAGCATCTGAAGATTTATCCTGCATCTTCCGCATAACCGAGTATCAATCTATTGAAATAATCTTATATCTATATGATTAACTTATCTTCTTGGTCATAATACCAAATAACACTCTAACTTAGTTACACTTGAATTGACTCCTGATAAGACTATTAAGTGGATCTGATTGTAGCACTAGAAAATCTTAAGTGTTTTATGACTTAATGTTAGGTATAACTGTACAGTATTGTATGAAAAATATAAGAAATAAATACCCCCCCCCCCCCGTTGCAGCAAACCTGCATACTCAGCAAATTTCAAATGCAAACATATATACACCTCACCAACACATGGTCCAGCTTATCTAGTTTCATAAAAACATATTGACAAATTAGTGAGAATTAACATTTAATTTTTTCTCCATAAGAATAACATTGTACAGATCATGCAGGTTTGCTGTAATGACGGCTAAAAATGGGATTTCCATGCACATATAAATATAACATAACCACATGAAGGCACATACTAAGTGTCATCAAATTATATTCATATATAAGGAAGATAAAGAATCGTTTATACCCCATCATAAGAATAACATGGGATAACACAATTCCCATATTTTAACATACATCTGTTTATGCAGGTTTGCTGCTACGGGGGTTTTTTATGAGGATATTAATAGATCTCAACCAGTTGGAGCCATATGCCAAGTTTTATCAATATATGTTCATAAATAAGCAATGTATATGACTTCATTTATCATTCATTGCTGCTGGATTAGGAAACCCCAGCATAGCTGCTAGGCACGTCTTTCACAAGCGGGAATTTTGCGCAGATTACTGTAAGGATAGGATGTAGCAGGAAAGGAAATGGTGGGATGGGACAGGCAGCCAAATTGACCTTTCAGATGGCCAACTCCCATGGTCCTGTGACAGCTGTGATCAATCAGGCGCAAACAGGCGGACCCGCTCTGCCCTCCAACTGGCCAACTCAGCTGGCAGGGTATCCATGTACAGCAGCCAGAGACCATACATTCTCAGGTTAGGGACCAAACCCAGAGTTTCCGTCCCCAGCCGCTGCAAATGGAGGGACCAAAGGTGAAAGGGAAGTTTGTCATAATGGACAGCCAAAAGACTTACCATATGTAATGACGAATTCATTTGCTGTACCCAATGTCAGCCTCAAAACTGGTATAGACCAGTTTTAAGATTGTCCATGGACATATATTTTACTTTTCCTCCATAAGATCAACATTGGTCATCGTACTGTGTGTTTAGCACTTTCAATATCTTGGAAACCAGTTGACCTAGATCAATGATCAAAGTATGAAGTTGTTTGATTTTTAAAGCTAAATCCAATGGTGCAGACTAAAATTTGATTTCAATATAAATAATATATGAAAAAAACAAAACAATTGAGGTACAAAACTCCTCCAAAATACCCCTTCGGATGGTCCAATTCGTCTGGATTTTTAACTTGTTCAAATAAATGCTACTTTACATGTGTGTACCAAATTTCATTAAGATCAGACCTTTTTTACGGGAGTTATCGTGCTTACAGAAATATAAATATATTTACAAATATACAATGTTTGAACAAATGGTGTTTTTGGCATCTGCGGCCCCCAAAAGGAAAAGTTATCATGGTATCGGGCTTAAATCTTACCATGCCACCAATGGTAACAGCTTCTTCCCTATTGCAGATATTCGCTAAAAAATAATTAAGCTAAGTTATAGTCTCACAATTTTCCCTAATGGCAAACTTAATCATATTCGCATGCAGGTTCAATACTATAATTGATAAGAAAAGTTATGTGCTAAGACAAAAGTCGTAAACATACAAAATAATTCTTTCTTCTGAATTAGAACTTGCTTTCTGTGAACAGAAAGCATTCCTTGTAGAGTTTATGCTTTATTTTGTTTGGGTTGTCAACATTTCAATTTTTCTATCCTGTTTTACTTAGAATATCAATAATTTATTTTTTATCTAAATTATCTAATGGCATGTCTGTGTATAGCATTAAAGACTGTTCGTCCAGTCAAAATATGACTTGACCTCAGACAAATTGCTTCAGAAGCGTTTTTGATGGAATTTATATCCAAAAATGGTGTATTTTAACGTATCCAAAATCCGACTATGGGAAAACCGCTAATTCTTACATTGAAAATGGTGATTTCCTAGACATTATGTATAAAAAGTCGATAAATAAGTCGCTCCTTAGTTTTATAAATATCACTGACAGACACTAAAAACTTGTTAGACCTTAATCCAATTTTAATAACTATATTTTACTACAGGTTTAACCAATTTATTACTTTTCAGGGACGTCCCCCTTAGGAAGTCGTGAAAGTTTTAGTGTAAGCATAGGTCAACATATAGCTCATTTTAAACGTCTCGGTTAGGTGAACTCATTTCCACAAACCGGACTTTAAACGGACAATCGAGCCAAAAAAGGCAGCCCGGCAAAGTTTTAAATTAAAATACCTTATGAGATTTTTTAATAAATCCAATTTTAACATTAAAAATTAGAGGTTTGTATATTTGTGTTTTGTAAGTGGTATTTAATTTTAGTAATAATTGAAAACTATATGCTTCATCGGTATTATGATATTATAATAACTACTAAGAATAATATTTTATATATATTGTTTTTTTGAAACTCATAATAGCGATGGATTTGAATTTATTTTTTGATTTATTTGGACTTTACCTATCGCTTCTAGTGTTTAAAACTACACTACGTTTCGGGAGGTAAGGAAACTCCTCCCGTTTCCTTACCTCCCGAAACGTAGTGTAGTTTTAAACACTAGAAGCGATAGGTAAAGTCCAAATAAATCAAAAAATAAATATATTGTTTGTTATTATTAGCTGGTTCTTTTCCAACATTTTTAACCATATTAAATTAAAATTTCCTAAGCAGGATTTACAGAGTCACACCACCCTTCTGCAAAAATCAGATAGAAATTGGACTTTTTCAAAAGGAAGACGAGATTTGTCTAGATTTTGCATCAAGAAATACAAATATAATGTTCTAAAAACGTTGGCCAACAGCCAACTAATAATGACACATCAAATTACCCATAATGGAAATGACTTTAATGATAGTGGCTACATTTGTGAAAACCGTCTTCATACAAATAATCGATAGGTCGTAGTTATAAAAGTGAGTTTATATTATTTACTTGCTTAATTTAATTCAATTATTTTCTAATATTAATTTAAAATTAAACCTAGAAAAAACTAATTATATTAATTTCAATGCAGGTTCAAAATTTGACTGTGGTCCGAATGTGATGATAGGAGATACTCCAGTTAATGAGGTCGGCTGTATTAAGTTCCTCTGATAGAGGGTTGACTTGGAACTATCACATTGACTATGTTTGTTCCAAAGTGTCATCCTACATTTATGTTCTTAGACACCTGGCAAAGTTCTGTAATGAGAGAATATTAGTAACAGCGTACTACCACAAACTACTATTGTACTATTGTCTACTATTGTATTGTAGCGTACTATTGTCTGTTATTTTCTCACTTGTCATATGGCATGGTAATATTTAAATTAAAAAGGACTCATTCTTGCAGACACATCTTCAAAAGGATGGATTTACTTACCCTTCCTTCTATTTACATTTTATAAAACACGATTTTTGCACGTTATAAATACTGTAAATTAAAAAACGGATGAGACATAATTATAATGCAAGATATTTTAGGCCAACACAACATAGACTAAACATAAATTTCAAAATTTTCCGTCCAAATGTGGGTCTACATTCCTCAACAGATTACCGCCAATTTTAAAAACTGAAAAAAATTTACGACCTTTCAAAAATAAATTAAGGCAGATTTTAAATAAATGCATTTTACAGTGTTGATTACTTTATCAACCATTGTCAAAATTATAGTGAAATAAATAGTTCCGTTTATATTAGTTAAAAATTTCCTAATACCAAAGAAGTTAAACTAGGTTCTTATTATTATCTTTATTATTCTTTTAATTTTTTAAAATTTAATTTAGTAATTGTAATATTTGTAAAATATTATCCTACACATTGTATTTTATAATGAATTTCGTTGCTACCGACTGTAAAAAGTTATAATGGCAATAAAATTAATTTGAATTTGAATGTAAAGGTTTGAACGTACAAGGACCTTATTATAAAGCTACTCATTTGAATCATCATAGTAAATGTCTTAAATAACTGAGACGTTGTCACACACACCCACTGATCTAACACTCCCATGGAGAAAATACTATCTCCATGAACACTCCCAGCAAAATGCTGCAAACGAGAAGCCATTTTGTTTACATCCGCATCACTTTGTTGTCCATTTGGACTTACAGGGACAATGACTCATTTTCTACAGCCATTCTGGCGCTAGTGGCATATCGGATATTGTGGGGTAATAGAAATTATCTTCAACGAACGAATGCTATTCTGTAGCATATAGATAAGTTTTTTCCGACCTCCAAACACTTACCTGATAGTTGGTACGGTTTGATATTAATTAGTTTCATCAATGTTGTAGTTTGATTTATTACAAATTCTCTTACGACATTTTAATTAAAATTGACGGGTTGCCATTTTTGGCTGGATTGTCCGTTTAAGGTCGGGTTTGTGGCAATAAGTTCACCTAACCAAGACGCTTAAAATGAGCTATATATTGGCCTATGCTTACACTAAAACTTTCACGACTTCCTAAGGGAGACGTCCCTGAAAAGAAATAAATTGGTTAAAAACTGTAGTAAAATATAGTTATTCAAATTGGATTAAGGTCTACCAAGTTTTTAGTGTCTTTCAGTGATATTTATAAAACTAAGGAGCGTCTTACCCCCGCTAGTCCGACCTCTGATGGACTGACTCCTCGCTTAGACCGACCATATCCTTATCAGCGTTTTGTTTACGTATCCGGTCGTCGCTCCTTTCATGTCGACGCTTGAGGATGACTCATCACTGGCGATGTAAGTCAGTAGGCCGTGTACTGTTGATGCAGTACGTTTTCTTATGCAGTAGTCTCTTATTTTTCATACAGTAGTATACTTTTTGAAAGTTGTATGAGTTAATATCACATTTGTTTGTAGTTTCTCAACACATGCTATGAATTGTGTAGGCCTAACAGTCCACGTGACAAAATTTTTAGTTAGTTTGTCAACACTTGCTATGAATTGTGTAGAACTAACAGTCCACGTGACAAAATGTTTAGTTTAAACTAGAGTTTTATTACATTTTTATGTGAATAAATTGCTCCCCTGATAATCTGACCTTTTTTGCATTCCGACCATGCACTCGGTCCCGTTTGTGACGGATTAGCGAGGTTCTAATGTATTTATTGACTTTTTATACATAATGTATAGGAAAGAGCTGCCATTTTCAATGCAAGATGTAGGGGTTTTCCCATGGTCGGATTTTGTATATGAAAAATACACAATTTTTGGATATAAATTACATCAAAAACGCTTCTGATGCAATTTGTCTGAGGCCAAGTCAAGAGCACTGCACAGTACAAGTCATGGGTTTAGACTCTAAAAAAAAACACAAAACATAGAGGTGTAAAGCAACACAGAACTTACTCAAACTCGTTATGTATTTATTTTTAATTTTACTGTTATTAAAATAGTATGACGGAAGTATGTTTTATATTACTAACTGTACTTTAATTTAGATACCTATCAATTTGATTATTTTTTATTTTGTAAGAATTATAACATTTTCAATAGATATGAGAGTGCGCAAGCTCTTAGGGTTAATATGTGTGAGTTAGAAAGTTGATCCAAACCCCCCCCTCCCCCACATAACTCAGCATAACGCTAAGCCATACCCCCTCTTCCCCCTTAAGTGCGTTACTTAATATGTGTATGGCCCCATACTGGAAATACTGGAATAGTAATGGAATTTCATGTTGTGTAGGCCTACTGGAATTTTATTAAAATAAGATTTATTACCAATCGTTAATTTAATTGGATTGAGTGAAACGAAATCCTTATACATAACTTTACTGCTTACACTGGTAAGAGAATCAACTCGAACTGGCGTGTCTTTGTCATAAATAACTCAAAAATGCCTCTACAGATCCACTTAAAACTCTCGAGATAGATTCTATAGTACGAAATCTCGGTCAAGTTTGTTATTGGGAATATTTGGATAAGTAATAATAAAATTATCTTTAAAACAAATCTATTTTTTATCCCATAAGATTAACATTGGGAGCCATTTTAGTGGTACTTGAATCGTTGATATTTAGCCAACGTCTATGTTTCAAGTATAGAGTAACGTAAGTCACAGTGTCATAGATTCACTACAAAACTGTAGTTATTCATGTCCATGTTGACTAGGAAAAAAACTTATTTTCGTAACTTGAAACACAAAAACTAAGGTTTAAATATTATTAGCTTTTAAAAGTTGTATGTATATTTTATTTTATACTAATTAAAAGATGCATTCTTATTTTTACATACTATTATAATTAATAACTTTATTGGTACTCTATGTCAAAACCTTGCCTGACGGACGGTGAACTACGGGAATTTGGTCGGCACTGGCTACGTACACGTCCGACGTGAGCCGCTACTGTTCACGTCCGTTCCAAATTATGCACCGTACGTTACTTTTCCTGTGGTTTTTAAAACAAATTGAGAGCCAGAAAACCTCCTAACCTAACCTAACGTAATATAACCTATCCTAACCTAACGTAACGTAACCCTATCCAACCTAACCTAAGCGGTAGCGAAGTGAATTTGCCCTTACATTGGACGTGTACGCAGTCACTCCGAATTCGGTCCAGACTCCAGACAGACGACAGACGACAAAATGACAACTCAAAGGTCAACAAGAAAATATAATTCCCACACATTAACAGTAGAAAGTCTTAATTTGTTCAACAAATTAATATCTCGTTAATAAAACGTACGGTAAGTTACCAAATAAAATTAGATGTTTTGGTTATTTATTTATTTATTGACGGCTATCACCAATGCAGCTTTACAATATGACAATAATTAACATTTGTAAGAACAGAAAAAAGAACAAACTATAGCTACCTATACATCGTGCTTTTATTGACTAAAAAAAATCGCTTGTGAGAATCATCTGTTACGTGCCAAACCTAAACATTGCAAACGCGAAGTGATTGTTAAGCAAAGATCGTATATAGGTTAAGTCTGTCCCACACATCTCGCGACCAGGCCTAAACATTCGACCGGACATCCTCCCGAATGTTCACTGAACATTCCGTCCCATATTCTTGCTACCAGTACACAATGGCCCAACAAAAGCGAGCGCGATAGTTTACTCAGTTTGCTCGTTTATGTTTGGGAGAGTTCACCTCGCCATGATTCGTGTTTGCCTGTGCTCCGATTTTTGTCTGGTTTTTGGCTTGAATCAAATGTGACGAGCGGAAGCGAATGGGTGAGCATGGTATTGCATGGTATTGGGTGAGCGTGTACTGGTTACTTCATTGTGCACATTCGTTTAATTTGGTGCAAAATTTGTTGTCACGACTCGTTCCGATCACTCGGTGGAGCATTTGAGCAAATCATTCGGCGATAGTGTACTGTTGCCAAAGAGTTTGTGCAGCTCCCACACTTCTCGGGATTACTCAGAACATTCGGAGTTTGGCCGTATATGTGTTCAGGCGTATTCGCGAGAAGTGCGGGACGGCATTTATTGATTAGGCCTAATACAAATCATTTTCATTTGCCTTCAACTTAGCGAGTTCACTGCTGCGTCCATATGTTTAAACATTAGTTCGATAGGAAAAATATTAAAATTACAATTAAACCATCAGCAACAGCAATAAACTTTTTTAAGACTAAAAAACAGCTTATCGTACAAGAACTATACTGCCTACACCAGAGAAACAGTTCAACGGCTTGTGTTGACAATTCCATATGACAAAAAAACTCAAGAAGCTTAATGTAATCATTTACAATTTGTTAAGGGTGTTTGGCCGCTAGGCTAGTCTGGCAGTGAGGAGCAGTAGTTCTACAAGTCGCCACCGCGCGCCGCTAGGAAGACAACTCGCCCAGTGCTGTGAGTGTGTGTGATCTGGCTGGGGGGAGAGAGGAGCGTGTTCTCCTCATTTCTCCCCCCTCCCCCCACGCAGCACTGTCTTTCCGTCTACTCGTTCTTCGTTGGTCCGGGGCGCACGGCCCGCGGCTCGACTGGTTGACTAGGGTTGGGTTACTTTATTTTCCACTGATGTGCCTTTCAATGTCGCCGACAACTCATCTTAAATATATGATTATTTTGAGCGTTCACTTTATAGTTTTGATGAGTAAATTTCTTGTAGTCTATACAGATTTTATCATTAAAAGGTTTGACACAGTTGTGAGCACATTTAAATACAGTGGAACTCGGATATTTAGAGTCTCAAGGACCGCGGTAATGACATTCGAACTACCCGAAAAATTGAATTTTAATTACCGGTTTAGAGGTTAGAATTATCTAGGCCCAAATAAGCTAGGATAGCTTTACTGTATTAAAAACTAATAAAATTATTATTTTAAAAACATTAATTATAAATATAAAATGGTTTTTTATTTTAAGAATTACAATTTAACAAATTTCTTTAATCATAATACATTGATCATATTAATTTCTTAAAATACTGTATTAAATAAATGTGCAGGGTGTCCCCGAACTATTCCATAACAATTTTCCATAAGTATACAACTGTGGGATATTTTACTCCAATCACCAACATCCTAACCTTTGTTATATGTAAGTTTTCGCTATTTTTGTAATTTAGAATCCGTTTGTTAAAGTTACAGAAGAATTTGTTACTTACTGTTACAAAGTAAAATTCAGGCACGATCAAGGGCGGATCCAGGGAGTCACATTGGGTGGGGGGAAATACCCGCGTTTTTTTGGGGAGGGGTGTATAGAATACCCCTCAGGGGTGGGGGGTCCGGGAGTCCTCCCCTGGAAATTTGATAAAAATTCCATATCAATAATAATTTCATCGGCCGTAAAAAATATCCGAATGCGTTTTATTGACCAATATGTGTGTTATCGGCCTAAAAAGACGACTGCCTTGAATTCATGGATCAAAATCAGCACCGGTTTTACTGGTTTTTTTTCGGATAAAAAATTGCAATTTGACCGCAATTCATGGTCGCCGTAACTTTTAAACCGAAAACGACAAGTAGGCCTAAACGTTGTTTATCGGCCAAGGGAAACCGCAATACCCAAACCGTAATTTAAAGGCGGCCACACACTACCGGACCTTTGCCCGAATAAGACATCGGATCGAGCAGGGAGCAAGGCACAAAGGTAGCTAAATTCACTCCGAACTTCTTCCCGATCAAGACCCCGAACAAGACATCGGATCGGACAGATTGAGCGCGAAAACCACGGAGCGGGGTAAAAACGGTGGGGACGACGTTAGTTGCCGTTGTGCAAGTCGGCAGTGTACTTGTCTGTTGATTTCACCCACTTAACCCATGTCACCCACCTCCCCACGATTTAACCCACTTTTCTCCAAGCGTCATTCCTCTTCACTTTGTGGTAGTGAAGGATGGGTCAAGTCCCACAAAACTGGCCTATTGTTGTACTCGGAAATAAACATCTAAGTTTTTACCTCAGACCACTCCATCGTGCAGACTACTTTACATAAACTAGTGAACTGGAAACTAAAATGACAACAGTCAAGACTGCAATCCTCACTGTCGTCGTATCACTAGCGGCGGGGCTCGTGACAGCGCCGGCGCTCGGAGCAGCGTATGGAGGTACCACACACTACCGAACCCCAAACCAGACCCCGAACAAGACATCGGACCAATCTTTCTTTGATCTTTCTTAAAAAAACCGCCTCATGAACGCTCGGTCTGATGTCTGGTCCGAAGTCTTGTTCGATGTCTGGTTCGGAGGCCCCATTAACTACAGGATTTTCTCCCTTCGACCCCAAATCCTGATCGGTCCGATGTTTTGTTCGGGAAAAAGTCCGGTAGTGTGTGGCTGTCTTAAAGGCTAACACGCCAGCGGAAGTATCAAAGTATGTAATTTTCGAAGTCAAAGATTTTACCAAAACTAAGATCGAAACACATTTTATCGGCCTAAAATAGCAATATATTTTCACTTTGCCGTCTAAAACGTCAATCGAGCCGCATTTTAGCCTGAAAACGGTCAAACTGGGTTTTTAGAGAAATTTACCGACCGGGCGTATGTAGTTATCAGCCAAAATCGGTATTTTTTTGTGATAAATTTACAGCATATTACCATTGACTATATACATGAGTCATAAACACGACCACAAATTTTGTTGTCGGCCAAAAAATTGAGTACAAACTGTATTTTATGCCGGAAATGTACTTAATCGCTCACAAACGGCAATCGGACCGCATTTTCTCGGTAATATATAAAGCCGGGTCGTGCTTTATATACCAAAACCGATGTCCGAAACGCATTTTAGGCCGTGTTTAAATTTTACCGCAACATGGTGTTCAAAAACACCAATATGACTGAATTTGTTGGTATAGCAGACCACGTTTTATTGGCCTGAAGCGGCAAGCGCACAGCATATTATCCACGGAAATAGCAAAACAAAATAGGCAATTTCACAGCATATTTTATATTTGCCAAAAACAACCGTTCCTCGCATTCTAAAGTCCGAAATCGATGGCCACAACGTGGTGTTTATGAACCGAAAATGATGACAGAGCCTCAATATATGCCAAAATTCACAATCTAACCGTGATTAATCATAACAATTGACAATCGGACCTCATTTTCCCAGCGAAAAATGAAGCCCAATCCCGTTTTACAGGCCCGAACGACTACCGGAACGATATTTTACGAATACAATCAGCGATTCGACCCCACTCTATCAACAATGAGCACCTATTGTTACTATTTACTGATTTAAAAACATATATACTCAAAACAAAAATATACAATGCTTGGAAAATAAATGGATTGTTTGGTTCTCTTTATTTATTTTCTAAAATATATTAAAAAGTTATCAGTAAGGCTTCAGGAAATATTTTCAATATCAGTAGTTAAAGCATTTACTATGTCTGTTCAATTCTTATCTGTTATTAATTTGGTTGATTAATAGATTTGAATATAGTACATTTTCAGTTAAAAATACTCATATTTTATCTTTGTTTACTCCAAACTGAATTGAGATGGAATTGGAAATTCTTACTTATAGCAATACAAAACGAGTTCGCACGCAGCACGCTGACGTGAGGGAAGTGAATTTCCACATACAAAACTTTTCAAACTCAAAATCAGTGTAATTTTTTTTAAGTAACACTTTAATTATACTCCATGGATGTGACTCTTCTCACGGTGCGACTCAGGGGAGAAACGATGGACGACTATGGCGTCACTGCTCACAAGCATGACGTCGTAGTTTTCAAGTGGATTCACTTGTTTGCACAATTTATTCACTGACTCACAAGTTTGCAATTGCATTGCATTTGCGATCTGGCGTTTGTTTGGCGTTAGTTAGGGATTTATTTATTAGAGAGTTAGTACAAATGGTTGTGAAGTATCCTACATTAAAATCAGTCAGCAAGTCTAATTTAATTTATTAAAAACTCCTTCCCTAACTGATTTTTTACATAGGCCCAGAAAATAAAAAAGCCTATTATAAATTATAAAAGCCTATTATAATTTTTGTTCAACCCACACATGTTGCTGTAATGTTTACCTTACATTGATTCCTAAAATTCACTTATAGATCTAAATGCTTATGTTAACTGCACAACAGTTTTACTGTTGATGACCAACAGTTAAGCTTGGTCAATTTAACATAACAGGCTAATAAGTTACACAATATTGTGATGTTTATTTATGTATGTTATCCACAATGTCGGAAGTTTGACTATTTGGTATTTAAAAATTATATAGAGTACCATTATTTACAGCACGCAACAGCAGTTAGGCTACCGGTAGGTTAGTTTATCATAAATATTACAAAACCCCCCAAAAACCCCCCTTCGGATGGTGTGATTCATTTGGTTTTCGAACTCGTTCAAATAAATGGTACTTTACACATTTGTACCAAATTTAATTAAGATCGGACCTTTTTTACGAGAGTTATCGTGCTTACGGACACATATATATATATATACATATATATAAAAATAAAAATGTGTTTTTTGGGGTTTTCACATGTAATTTTAATTTAAATGAAATTTTAATTCATACCATTGAATTCAGCTTAAAAAAACAAACAATTTGGTATTTTGATCATTGCTCTTCGTCAATTTGTTACCGAGATATTGAAAGTGCTAAACACAGTACGTTGTCTAATGTTATTCTTATGGAGAAAAATAAAAATTGTATATCTCGCTTATTTATGAACATAAACTGGCAAAATTTGGTATATGGCTTGATCTGGTTGTGGTTTATTGTTGTTTGCACAAAAAAACAATTTTTCGCCTATGGTTCCTGTAGCAGCAAACCTAGGTACTTGGTCCCCATGTTATTCTTATGGAAAATACTTAAAATGTTATATATCGCTTATTTATGAATGTATATGGATGAAACTTGGTATGTGACTTCACTGAGATGAGTTCTATTGATATTTGCATAAAAACCCATTATTTTGTGTGCCTTGTTGCAGCAAACCTGCGTACTCATCCCCAATGTTATTCTTATGGAGAATAATAAATATTTTAAATATCGCTTGTTTGTGAATACATTTCTTATGAATCCTGTTAACTGTTTTAATGTGTTATGTTATATATTCATTGGAAATTCGCTGAGTATGCAGGTTTACTGCAACGGGGGTATTTATTTTTATTAAGATAAACTAACCCAGAGTCCTCACCGTCACAGCAGACATGAATAAGTGGTACCCTGTACTATCCGTTAAGTACCAATATATTTATGATAGACTGGCAGAGCCTAGAATAAGTGTCACACTGCACCATAAAAATTATCTTCAAAACATATTAATTTATCTGGTCACTCATATAATACAGAATAATTATAATTGAAGGTACCTATGTAATAAAATACATGTATGGACAAAACTGAGCGACTCATGTATATAGTCAGTGCCTAAAGCCTATTCTGACAGTCAGAGACTGTGATCTGTGATGTCAGTTCAAACAGCAGCAGACGGCACATGCCTAAAAGAAGAAAACTACGACGTCATGCTTGTGAGCAGTGACGTCATAGTCGTCCATCGTTTCCCCTCTGAGTCGCTCCGCTCTTCTCAACCGTTACGACTCGTTTCTGCCGTAAACACAGTATTCCCGCCATAACTAATAACAACATTGTGGTTTTTAGCTCTGATACGGTATTAATTATAAGAGCAGTGGCGAAAAAGTATTCTTTTTCTAAATCGACCATAAGTGATCATGTCCGAGGAAAATATAATGGGCCCCTTGTTTCTAACTGTCTTTTAAACATCTTTTCCCCTAATGGTTCTTTGCTTAGTTTCATTTTAGTTGCAAAGAATAATCAGCTGAAACGTGACGTAAGAATACCCTTTTTTCATCCCCAACCCATAACAATTTTGTATTTATTTCATTTTTAAGCCTTTGATTGGTGCAAAGGCATCTGCAGACCTCAAAACACCGTCCAACTATGGGAAGAAGAGATTACTTTATACGTTATAACGTTAGTTAGGTGGATGTCCGGTTCAAGACCGTATGTGGAGGTTAACCCGGACACTTTTATTTATTTTTAGCGAATTTACCCTTTAGCGATTAGCGAATTCCTCCCATAGGGAAGAAGCTAATACCGTAGTCGTCGTGGTAAGACCTAGGCCCGGGACCATGATAGCTTTTTATTTTGAGGTCCCCAGATGCCAAAAAACACCATTCTTTCAAAACTGTATATATATATTTGTCCGTGAGCACGATAACTCTCGTAAAAATAGTCTGGTTTTGACGAAATTTGGGATAATTGTTTAAAACAGCATTTATGACTTTAATTTCAAAAACCAGACAGATCGACCTATCCGAAGGGGTATTTTTTTTGGGGGGGGGGGGTTTGTACCCTAAAAATAAGTTGTTTTAGTTTTTTACAAATAATCATTGAAAAAGTCAAATTTTAGTTTTTACCATTGGAATCAGCTTAAAAATACGCACAATTTGGTGTTTTTATCATTGC
Organism: Allygus modestus; assembly: GCA_963675035.1. Lineage (NCBI taxonomy): Eukaryota > Metazoa > Arthropoda > Insecta > Hemiptera > Cicadellidae > Allygus > Allygus modestus. The sequence goes on from OY776111.1 coordinate 228,436,357, forward strand.
TCTACGTCAAATGGTTACAGAGATATTGAAAGTGCTAAAGACAGTACGTTGTCCGATTTTATTCTAATGGAGAATAAGAAAAATTGTATACCTCGCTTATTTATGAACTTTCCTGATGAAACTTGGTATATTGCTTCATATCGTTGTGGTATATTGATATTTACACTAAGAAACATTTTTCGGCTGATAGTTCCCGTAGCAGCAAACCTACGTACTCAGCTTCCATGTTATTCTTATGGAGAATAAGTAACGTGTTATCTCCCTTAATTATGAACATAAATTAATAAAATTTGGTATGTGGCTTTACCTTCTTCAGTTATATTGATAAAACCCAAATTTTTTGGTTACTTGCTTCAGCAACCCTGCATACTCAGCCGCCATGTTATTCTTATGGAGAATAATTAAAATGTCATAAATCGTTTATTTAAAAATGTAGATTGATGAAACTTGGTATTTGGCTTTATGTGGTATTAAGGTACACATATATATATATATATATATATATATATATATATATATATATATATATATATATATATATATATATATATGCATTGGAAATTCTCTGAGTACGAAGGTTGGCTGCTACGGGGGTATTTATTTTTGTTATAATAACATCCAACATAATAATATATAAGTTAGGCTAAAGGTAAATGGATATTGTAAATAGTACAAACACTTTAAAATAGTCTGGTTTTTATTGGTGACAACGTTAATGGGAAGGCACTATTACCTAAAAATAGTAAAAAAGTGTCCGAGTCAGGCCTGTTTTACGGTAGGCCTAACTGAAACCTAAATAACCTAAACCTTAATAGGCCTAACTGAAACCATTACCGAATAACCTAAATAATCGTTATACCCTATCGAACAATTTCATTCGGTTTTTTATATCGTTCCACTTATGAAAGTCTACCCTGGTTTCGGTTTTAGCGAATTTCCCCTATAGGGAAGAAGCTATTACCGTAGGTCTCATGGTAAGACTTAAGCCCGAGACTATGATAACTTTTCGTTTTGAGGTCCCCAGATGCCAAAAACACCATTCGTTCAAATTTGTATATATGTGTATATATATATATATATATATATATATATATATATATATATATATATATATATATATATATATGTGTGTGTATATGTGTCCGTAAGCACGATAACTCTCGTAAAAAAAGTCCGATCTGAATAAAATTTGGTACAAATATGTAAAGTACCATTTATCTGAACGAGTTCGAAAACCAGACAAATCGCACCATCCGAAGGGGGGTTTTTGGGGGGCTTTTGTACCCCAAAAATGGGTTTTTTGGGGTTTTCACATGTGATTTTTATTTGAATCAAATTTTAAATTATACCATTGAATTAAGCTTAAAAAAAATTTTGGTATTTTGATCATTGCTCTATGTCAATTGGTTACTGAGATATTACAAATCCTAAACACAGTACGTTGTCTAATGTTATTGTTATGGAGAAAAAGGCAAATTTTATATCTCGGTTATTTATGAACATAAACTGACGAAACTTGGTATATCACTTCATCTGGTTGTGGTTTGTTGATGTTTGAACAAAAAAACAATTTTTCGCCTATGGTTCCCGAAGCAGCAAACCTAGGTATTCGGTCCCCATGTTATTCTTATGGAGAATAATAAAAATGTTATATATCGCTTATTTAGGAATGTATATGGATGAAACTTGGTAAGGTATGTGACTTGACTTAGATGAGTTCTATTGATATTTGTATAAAAATCCATTATTTTTTGTTCCTTTTTGCAGCAAACCTGCGTACTCATCCCTAATGTTATTCTTATGGAGAATAATGAATATTTTAAATATCGCTTATTTATGATTATATTTCTTATGAATTCTGGTAAGAGGCTTAATGTAATATTAAGACATATATATTCTTTGGAAATTTGCTGAGTACGCAGGTTTGCTGCGACGGGGGTGTTTTAGATTTCAGTTTTATTCGATCTCAAAAGATATTGTCTTATAATTTGTCCAGCTAACAAATGTTGATTCCACTAATCATGTTTTTCATCTTAAACATGTTTTGTCGGGAACAACCATTGTAAGGGATTTATGGAAATCACACTAAGCACTGATAAGAATATCCAGTCTTTTAGTCCCCCAATAATGTGTTATGGTTTGAGCAAATTTGAGGAGCCGTTAAAACAAAACATTTTGTCAATAAGAATAACATGGCGGCTTTTTATGCCACTGGGCAGAGTCCTGAGGTCTTGAGGAAAAACAAAAAAGTACCTATCTGCAATTTGTTGATCCTCTACAACATTATGGTCCAGAGCAGTTTTGAGTAGGCGTTTTCAAAATCCCCTGGGACATACACGCAAATGCACAACTATTACATTATAAGTATAGACTTTTCTCAATACAAAATACTTTTAGCTCCCGAAACAGCCCGATTAACATAAAAAAAAATTCTTTACGTAAATCTATTAGCAAAAACTACTGTACCAATTTTAACTGATTTAGTATTAAATTAAAGGTTTTGGCCTGCAGTTTGTCATAATTACATTTCTTTTCTTTTTAGGTGTTTTTTAACGCACAATGTTTGCGTTTATTATTCCCATAACAAATATTGTTCAACTTTCAATAAATCACTTACGGTACATTACTAGCAAAATCTATTAAATATAATGCTTATATAGGTTATAATAGCTTAACCTATATAACTTATAATAGGTTTTGACATACACTAATGTCATCAATATCTTTGTTTAGTTTAGATGTGTTGTTTCTAATAATAAATTAATTTTAATTTTTGGCTCTCATAAGAGCACATGTTCAAATATCAACAACATTCCTTTTGTAAATCCACTAACAAAAACTAAAGAACCGATTAAAATAGTTTTGATCTGAAATTGAAGCTCCTGTCCTATAGAGATTGGTACTTTCATTTCCAGAAAACATGTTTTTCTCAGTGAAAAATTACTTTTCATGTTTAACAAGTAAAAGAGATGCTCCTGTTTAACATTTTGATCAAATTTTGTTGAACTATTTACCAGAAATTGGAATTATATATGTGTTAATGGACTGTGCAGGACTTGTCCTTCCAGGCCGATTATTAAATTTGTTTACTAAGTTTTCTCTAACTTTTTGCTTATGTGTGAACTAATACAATGCATTTTAAAAATGGAAGGAAACGTCCCTATCTTGTATAATAAATTTTGTTTCCCCCCACCTACTTAGTAAAGTCAAATTTTACTCCTTGTATTGAAGGAGTATAGTGCTACTTTGTCTCCCGGAACAGAATCAGCTGACATTTCGCTGCAATCATTAATGCTGCAGCTATAAGGGAATCGGATCAGCTGATTGATATTTTGCTCCAGCAGCAATTAACGTTCCGAGTTTAGTTATTACGCATCACGCAACCAAAATGGAAAGCGATTGTGAATGTGAATACTTATCAATACTTGTGGCTTTTGGGGTGTGGGAAAAAGTTGTGTGTAAATTTATCGCCCTGGCCTACGGCGTCGGGCGCCAACAATTTCCCTTAGGGAACAAAGTTGCACTTTACTCCCTTAATACACAAATAAATATTGTTTCAAGCAGAAGTCCCATATTATTTTTTACTGCAAAGAAATTTTGCATAAATTAAACTTGAGATAGTCAATAATATAAAACATAAGTGGGATTATAATACACCGTTACTTAAAAAGAATGTGATCATTATGTTTTTGGATATTTAAATGCTACACATCGTCTGTAATCATTAATATATATAACTAGCTGGCCCAACAGTCGTTGTCCTGTCCTAATGTCATTGAATTTGTTTTATTTAAAATACTCGTTCATTTTCAAGATAAGCATGTTAGTAGTGGGATTTTGCGGCTTTTGGCTCACTTGATTGACAGCTTCCGGTCACGTGACTTTGATGACGTAGGAATGACGTAGTTGGCGACGTAGTTGGCGACGTATTAATGACGTCATGGATGTTTGGAGTAGGTCAAGGTCGTCTGAAGTAGTTTTTAAAAAGCTATCTTGCACAAGTTTTGATTCGATGGTTTCAAACTATCAAAATTATTTGTTGCTAAACGTTTTACCCAAAGTATGGCATGTGGGTAGTCTGCTGACGCGTCTCAACAAGACGAAGAAGTTGGTGCATTCATAATTCAGATCCGACTAAGGGTATAGCAGTAATAGCGAAAAAACAATATTTTGAAGGTTTTCCGCTATTGCTCCTAATTCCCTCGTCGGATCTAAATTCTGAATGCACCATCTTGTTCGTATTGTTGAGCCGCAGCCAGCAGAGTACTCACATGCCATACTTTGGCTAAAAAGTTTAGCATCAAATAATTTTGATAGTTTAAAACTATCGAATCAAACTTGTGCAAGATAGATATATTTATGGAATGAAAACAATCAAATGAAACCTGTGCAAGATTTCTAACTTTTATTTTTATTTCTTTATTTACAATAATACAAATCGAATAATGTGTTATTCGCTGTGAAACCTGGGCAAGATAGTTGGGTTTAACTTTTATGTATTACTCATTTCATTTACAATATTTTAATTCTGTGTAGTTTTTGAAGTTTCCTCAAATGACGTTTGCTCAGAGTTCTTGGTGTTTGCTGTGTAACTTAAAATATAGTGCACAATATCTGGATCGGGTGTTTCCAATTTAATTTTCTAAGTCAGTGGAAAGCAAAAGGTCTAGTTATAATAGCAAAAGTTCCCTTCATGCGCTCCTCCATAATTGTGTACGAAAATTACCATTAATTAAAACCTATCAAGGATAGCATTATTGCTTCCGCATCAGAAGTTGTTGTAGAAACTTCATTTACTTGTATTTGAGAAGTTGTATTTTCATTTGTGTCAGCTTGCTCATTAATATAAGAAGATGTGGAAGAAACAGTAGTGTCTTGGATTGGTGAGTCCATGTGTACTAGGCACGAGCTGGAGGTCTAATGATGTGATACAATCATGTAGTATAGGTACCAGTCCTTCCCCCCACCAAGTTTTTACATCGCACAATAACCTCAGTATATGCGTTAGTAATGGTTTAGCTCTTAAACTGTGAGGATCGTAGCTCCGATTTAAAATGTTTTAAAATACCTCAGGATCAAGTTGATGTCTTGGATTGGCGAGTTCATGTGTACTAGGCAAGAGCTGGAGGTTTAATAACGTGTCAACAAGCATGTAGGATGCCTAACCGCCCTTCCCCCACCAAGTTTATACATCGCACAATAACCTCAATATATGTGTTAGTTAGGGTTTAGCTCTTAGACTGTGTGGATCGTAGCTGAAAACCTCGGATGAAAATGTCACAGTTTTACAGGAATATGAGAAAGGTGTCCTTTAGTAGCCCAATAGCAACTACCTACTACTTTTTGGACTATGAAGATAGAAGGTCCACTCTTTCAGCTGATTGTCAGCGGTTCCGTCGTAGAATAATTGTCGTTGAAACACTCTTAGCTAGTTGTTTGCTACGTAAGGTGCATCACATAAATACATGTATTAGTTTAAATCACAGTGACTGTTATGCTTATTTGTTGAGCAAAAATCATTGTTAAGAGCTGGATGTCCCCCTACAGACTAAAAAACAAAAATTGACGATGGTTCAACGCGTGCTAGACACGGCGACAGCTTGCTCTTGGAATGTCCCCCGCACACTGCAAAAAATAAATTGATGGCTGCGCATCGCGCGTACCAGAGCTGCCTCTTGAAATGTCCCCCGCAGACTGCAAAAAATAAATTGTCGGCTGCGCATCGCGCGTACAAGATTGTCGGACTAGTCATTCAGGTTTATTTTATGCACACATCTGCTATATAACGCAGGAAAAACATGCATCGATACCAGTCTCCTCCTGCATCGAATGAGAACCTGGTCTAAGGCTTACCTCTGCAGCTCCTGTCAAGATTGAGTCTAGTGTTTTACTGTGTATCTTTGTATCTGTTTAACCAATTGCAATCCCTCTTTAGCTTAGAACTACAAGTGTTATCATCATATAACTAACTTTGGATCCATCAAGTCTCCGTGTATTTTTGTATCTCCAAGTGTTATTTATCGTTATAATATAACTAACTTTCAATCTCTTTTAGCAGACTGTTCAAAGGAGTATTCGAGGAATCTTGCATCAAAGTGTTGTTTAATTTAACTGATTCTTCCTTCTAATATCTTCGTTAAAAACTCTGTCTTCTAGTGATACCGTTACATTCTATTTCAAATATCCAAATTAATATGGCGTCGGCATCAGTATCAGTTTGTGAACGCAAACCCACTAAACCCTCCATCATCGCACCTTTGCCACGTCCGGTGACCATCGAAGTTGGAGCGACAGGTTCGCGGAAATTGCCGCCGTTACCCGTGACGGCAGTTGTAGGCGATGTTGTAAAGAGAAACATCCTCTTGGAAATGGGTCTGGAGCTCTCAGATGATGATTCTGAAGTGAAAGTTCCCTCTCCCAAAATACAGAAAACCACAATTCTTATATCCCCACATCAGGAACAACATATTGGACGCTGTAAACACCGTTTTATAAAAGGAAGTAGTAAAGGTCTCATGTGTAACAAACGGTGTTTGAAAGGGCGCGACCAGTGCGGTATCCACTTTGGTCAAACAGTAAAAAAATTGAAAACATCAGTTGCAGGTCCGGTTACCGTTAATAGTAAGGTGAAACCATCCGCTTCTCAAGAAGTAACTACACCGTCTGTGAACCCTTCTGGGCCACAAGAAGTAAGTTCCCAGTGTGTATCCACATTGGGTAAAACCCTTGACGAAACAAAAGCAAAATTAGCAACTCTTGAAAACATTCTGCTAAACCTATTGAAGGATCCGCCTAAACCAGTTACCCAAACAGAAGCTCGCAAAACTAAACCATGTAAAAACCAAAAACCTGCAAACATCCAAAAAATTCGCATATATAAATTGAAACCTACGGCCATGTATAAATTACTACGATATGAAGACAATATGCCGATTGTAGAAAGTAAGGGAAAACTATATAAAGTCCCATTACCTGGCTACATGACACGACCAAGTCCTAACGGGAAATGGAGCCTTGTTTGTGATTACGTCACAGCGCGTATGGAATGGAAAGAAGTATAAAAAATGTTACTGAAGCGGTATATATTTATTATTTGTAACAGTTGTGTTTGTGTTTAAACTATTGACCTTTAGCATCTAAAACCAAAACTTTAAACAATAGATTAGTCCAAACAAACCGTTATGAATGATTTATATACTGTTATCAATCCATTTGACCTAAAACTATCCATTATATAATTTTGTTAAGATATTTTCAAAAATATTTGTTTACCCAAACCCTAATTATTAAAGTACAGCTGCACCTGAAGGGCGAGGGGGTATTAACTAATAAAGATATTACCTGTACTAAGGTTTAGGTCTTTATTAGTTAATACTTAAGCCCGGAAAATATTGATCTAAAACATATCGAATGCAAAGATATGATTTTAGTTCATATTTTGTCATTCCCAACTGTGACAATGGTGTGTTTTTAACAATTTTCATAATTATTTAAACAAAACAAAATCTAACATACTTTGAAACTATATATTCATTATTTGTTACAGGATTGTTTAAGATTAAACTATTGATTTTTAATATTTAAAGTATCAGTTTGAAACAATCTCTCAATCTCTCAATCTCTTTAGATTAGTCGTTTCAATCTCTCTCTCTCTCTTTCTATATATATATAGACTATATATATATATATATATATATATATATATATATTCTAAAACTGTTAATCGCTATATATTTGTTTAAAACAAACTTCCAAAATATATCATATCGTTTAGGCATAATTTGGAAGCCCTCGCGTATCAAAAATGCAAAATAAATACTCGCTCCGCTCAATATTGCAAGCAGACAACTGCATTGTATGCCTAGTTTTAATGTGGTGCACTAAACTTATACACCGTCGCCTTAAGTCCTATTAAAGCGTTATATGTTATAACTTGTGGATTGTTTTAATACAGACATTTGTAAAATATATAGTAGTGACATCTACGAGGCAAAATTCACTTATCATTAACATTATTGTTTTGAAGTGATGGTTTAAATTTTTGCAACATTATTCAGTTTCAGCATACTCCTAATCAGTTTCATGTGCAGTCTCCTGTCGATGGTACCGGGATGCATTTACGGTGCGTCGACCGAGATTTGCACCTCCTCTCCGTAAACGTGGCATTTCATTCACGTACAATGGTAAACAAACCACTAAAATAAACAAAACAACAATTTCACAGAAAGCTAATGTATTTACAAACAGCTGATAACAGTCTGCATTTAAATTTGATCCTTATAATAAAGAGACTGTAAAGATATGATTTTAGTTTATATTTTGTTATTCACAACTGTGAAAAAGGTGTCTTTTAATAATTTTCATAATTATTTTTTAAACCCTATGAGTGTCATAGCGTCGCTCACAGCGACGCGATGCATTTACGCATAAATTGCCGAACCATCTATATATATATTCCTAAACTGTTAATCGCGATATATTTGTTTAAAACATACTTCCAAAAAATTTCATTTCACCCAAACACCTAATTATTAAGTTTAGCTGAAACTAAAGGATGTTGCAATCATTTAAACCATCACTTAAAAACAATAATGTTAATGAGAAGTGAATTTTGCCTGCTGGATGTCACTATAATATATTTTACAAATTTCTGTATTAAAACAATCCGCAAGTTATAATATAACGCTTTAATAGGAGTTAAGGCGTGTCGAAGAATAATCTGTCGTGAGCGCGCCAATGCAGTAAATGTTAGCTATTAATAGCATTTATCGAGGAGGGGAGGCGGCTGTAGCGCGCCGGTAATCCACACTGTCACTCTCAATGAAACCTCAGTCAGAGCTCGTTCGTTGCGCGGTTCTCAAAACTAATATTAACTAAATAATTGGTTTGAAACCTCCGAGGTATATTGAACAAATTATTAATCTCTTGTAGAACCTCAGTTTTGAATTATATCGCGTTGACTGAAGCTTATCACGCGTTAAATGCACACTTGCAACAGAAGTAATTTTTAAGTTTGCAGCGTTGTTTTCCCCCACCACAATCCCCGTCTATAAAAGGAAAAATCACTCCAACACCTTCGCATTTGCTCGTGGGCATCAGTAGAGAGTGCATGGCATGTATGCGTTACTTATGATTATTAACATAGCATGATATGTTTGCATTATTTTATTTAGCTACTAATCAACTAATATTAAACACCTAGCTCGATTGAAACCCTTTGGTGAGGTAAAAAATATCGAAGCTATTCTTAAACATATTTAGTGTACAACCCATTGAGGTCAATGTCACTAAAACGCTTGAGTCCCTTAAGTGAGGCCTATAAAGCAAAACAACGCTTGAAACCCTTAAGTGAGGTCTATAAAGCAAAACACGTCCAGGTATCAGCCGCAGGAGGAGTACGAGTGGGGAGTTCTACAATCAGATGACCCGATGGTCCAGGGAGATGACTCGATGGTCCAGGGAGATGACTCGATGGTCCAGGGAGATGACTCGATCGTTCAGGGAGTCCAACAGATGATCCGATGTCCAGGAAAACATCACCACAATCCACGATGGGAATCTACTGATAGCTCGATTGAATCCCTTTAGTGAGGCCTAAAATATCGAAGCTATATACTTAGTGTACAACCCTTTATTGAGGTCAATGTCACTAAAATGCTTATATCCCTTAAGTGAGGTAAATAAAGCAAAACACGTTTGAAACCGTCCAGGTATATATAACGTGTATCCCCGCCGGAAACTGTTAAAAGTATTGAAAGCGGGGAAAAATACCTTGTTGAACCCCTTTATTGAGGTATATATACAAGGTATTTTGTTGGTAATAACCATTAAGTTAGGTTTTTGTTACCAACATATAACGTGTATTTCGTTAAAACTCATGCGCTTACCCCGCCGGAAAGTGTTAAAATTATTGAAGCCGGCTCTTAATTATTTAAAATGTTTCTATATTGTTTTCTACCATACATATAGTGGCCATATTATGTCATAGTAAGACAATATAGAAATATATTTTGTTCATAAAAATATTAAATATTTTGGAAAAAGTAGAGATTAATTGGGAGTGATGTTAGATTTTTGTTAAAAAATTAAATTTTTGTTTTGTTTTAGTACCAATCTTCACCTAAGGGGGGTTAAGTATTTGAAAAATTAAACATAAGTAGGGAGTTATTGAGAGTGATGTTAGATTTTGCTAAAAATTAAATTCCTGTTTGTTTAATACTAACCTTCACCTAAAGGGGGAGGGGGTGTTATTTGCGTATGTGTTTCTTTCCTTTAACGAGGACTTAAATCACTTGTAAATAACGCCTAACCCCGGGAAATATGTTCGAAGAGTGTTTAGTAAAACAACATGCTTTGAAGATATTTTAGCCATTCCCAAGCCATGGCAGGGTGATTAAGCGAAGTTCAAAATTAAGTTTAAAAATAAAAAAAGTGTGGACAACCTATTAAAATTTTACAGCATATGCTGCAGAATGAAAATAGGTGGTCCACACTTTTTTTAACATATTACAATGACCTTGACCTAAATATTTAAACTTTGAAATGTTACATTAAGTCAATCATTTGATTCAAATGGTGGAGGTAAGCGGGTATATAAGTGATGCTTCGGAACATAGTTACTAGTCAGCTATGGATACTCCGGCAGGCACATCCAACTCGAGGTCTCTTAAAACCGAGAAAAACACTGCTAAACAGCGGAAAACAAGAGCGAGACTCAATGAGGGTTATCGACAATTAAGAAATATATTACCATTTGTCCATCCAAAGGAATCGAAAATAGATACTATAAATATGGCCATAAAGTATATAAAAAGACTTCAGACACAACTCCAAGAAGCGAAACCTCAACAATTTGAAGAACCGCAGGCTCTCTCAATTCTCAGACAACTATTACACACCCCTCCACCGTTGGAATCGGTCTTTCTGGAAGAGGATGACTTGGCGGTTCACCACTTCTTTGCTGAAGAACCCTCAGCGTATAAACAACTGTTCCTTCTTGATGAGGATCAGGATGAATAAACAGTTTAACAAAATTAAAGACCTTTGAAATACAGAGCTGGGAATAGATCAGTTTGCGGTCAAAGTGAGAATCGCTTACTGCTCTATTCCCCGTTTTGGTGGTATTTTCAGGCGTCCTTGACCCACTTACAAGAATTATACAATTTGCGGATAGTATATAATTATTAAATAAAACACCCCTCCCTATCACTTGCAGCCCCACCGCTTACCCCCCACCACCTGAATCGGGTATAAAAGGAGGTTTCCCAACAATGGGGAAACCATTCTGCTATCATGGCGCCTACAAACAGCATCTTCCCTTCTAAAAATGATATCTTAGAAATTTTACATAATATTCCAATACAAATTAACGACGTCGATGAAGACGATTCAGTGATTGAAGATGATGATTCGTTTGGCGATCTTGAGTTACTAAGCGATGTAGCCTCCAGTGAACCATACAGTGGAGATATGGAGCAACTTGAGCTCTTGACGGACGATGACGATGATACCACAGAGCTTTATCAACAGTTGCTCTGTTTGGAGGACATGAATATAGACTTTGATAATATTGAAACTCCTCCAAGCGGTAGTAGCAATGGGTTGGTTTTCAGCGGTGAATTTAGTTGCCGGCGTCAATTATTCTATTGCGAAATGACCTCATCCTCATCATTATCTTCATCATCAGATGAGTCTGATTAAAATATTTGTTGAATACTGAACTTTAAACACAGAGCGGGGAATAGATCAGTTTGTGGTCCAAGTGAGAATCACTTACTGCTCTCTTCCCCGTTCTGGCAATATGTTCAGATGACCTTGACCCACTGACGAGACTTTGAAAACTTCGGTTAATATAAATTGATATATACCCCTTCCCTACCAACTTCACCCCCACCATTTTTGTAATTAGGTATAAATAGGGGTACATTAGCGTTGGTCTCATCTGTAGCAGGTTATCCTTTGAGAAAGACACCTCTACAACATGCACCGCTGTGATATTTGCAAAGATTCATTTAAAGACGAATGGCTTTTAAACATTCATAAAGAAGTAGAACATAATATCAATGAAATTGAACAAAATGAAGAAGAATTAGAAACAATAGATCAAATGCTAGCTCAACACCAACATTCCAGACCAAGTGTTATTCAATATGCAGCATCAACCTCAGCATCAACTTCTACCTCTGCTCTGTCTACACTTCACCGTCCTTCAACATCATCAGCTGCATCGACTTCTACACCTGCTCTGTCTACACTTCATCATCCTTCAACATCATCAGCTGCATCGACTTCTACGCATGCTCTGTCTACACTTCACCGTCCTTCAGCATCAACAGCAGTAAATGTAGAACTACATGCCCGAGCACTTCCGGGTAATGTAGTAACCCACTTCAAAATTGACAATGCAAAATTACAACTCGAAGAATTTTTAAATAACGCAAAAGGATTGGTAAGCAACACTTTGCAAAATGAATTAAAAAGATTAAATTTTATCAAATTTGGACTATTACTGGATGCTTTATTTACAAACATTCAAAATGAAACTTCACCGAGAGGGTTTTTAACAAAAAACCGAACTATTATGTTTTCGTCAGATATTGATTCAATCGTATCTGAATGTTTTGAAGAGCTAATGATAAAAATACAAGAACATGAAGGAAGAGGCTCTGGATGGAGTTTGTTAAGCATCACAGGGCTAGACTTAAGGGTACACAAACACGGCTATGGAATTCGAGGAAGTAGCTACATCCCTCTACCAACAAAGATTAGAAATACCTTATCCTGCGTCAACGTACAAAATCAAGATACGGAATGTTTTAAATATGCCATGTTGGTCAAATATGTAACAGACAATCCGATAAGACCAAGCCACAAATATGAAGAAGTACAACATAGATATAATTTTCAAGGGATGACTTACCCTGTTGCGATAACAGACATTTCAAAATTTGAAAAACAAAATCCTTCAGCTTCTGTCAACCTATTTGGATTGGATTCATCAAACAATGTGTACCCCTTGCGTATAACATCAAATGAGCGCAGAGATCATACAGATATGTTATTGATTACTAAAGGCGATATTTCACACTTTGTGTATATCAAAAAATTTGAAAGTCTTGTTTCTAAACAATTATCTAAACATAAAAGAAAGATGACAATTTGCAAAAGATGTTTTTGTCACGTGAACAAAGAACTAAGAAGGGGAGGGTCAGATTGGCTAGTAGAACACCAACGGCTATGTAATGAAAACTATGAAGTAAGAATTAAATTGCCACATCCTAGCAGAGCGCAGATAAAATTCGACAAAGTAATCCAACAATACCGTTTACCTGTTGTTGTGTATGCTGATTTTGAGGCATCTTTACTTCCAATTGAACAACAAGAAGAGGATATCACAAAAAGAAGCAAATATCAAAAACACGCACCAAACAGTTACTGTATACTGACAAAATCCACGCTGTCTGAAGAACATCTTCAAGAATTTGGACTAACATCTGCTCCGAAGATTTATCGTGGTGAACAAGTAGCGAAACACTTTGTAGATGATTTGTATTACATTGCCTCTAAGGTGGAAGAACTCTACAAAATTAAAATACCGATGCAGCCTATTTTGGAAGAACACCAACTTCAACATCACAATTTGGCAACAACATGTTATCTGTGTAATAACCTATTTACACCAGATAACGTTAAAGTGCGTGATCACGACCATCTTACAGGAGCCTACAGAGGTGCAGCCTGTAACGCTTGCAACTTAAATTACAAACTTCCATCTTTTATACCCGTTGTTCTACATAACCTTAGTGGATATGACTCTCACTTTATAATTCCCGAATTGGGAAGAGATGATGGGGCGATAGATGTTTTGGCAACAACAATGGAAAAATTTATAAGCTTCTCTAAAAAGGTTGGCAAAATAAAACTTAGGTTTATTGATTCGTTTCGATTTATGCCTTCTAGCCTAATGAAATTAACTGAGAATTTAAAAAGAGAAGATCTGATAGAAACAAGCAAAATTGTAGCCAGTAGTAAAATGGATCTGGTTCTTCGAAAAGGAGTCTTCCCCTACGATTACATTGATGGACTTCATAGATTTAATGAAACATCACTTCCTCCACCAGAAAAATTTAACAACAAACTTAATGATTCGAATATTTCACTTGAAGACTATCAACACGCATGTCGAGTATGGAACGAGTTGGATATGAAGACTTTAGGAGAATACTCAGACTTTTATGTAAAACTTGACGTGACTCTTCTCTGCGATGTTATGGAAGAATTCCGAAGAACCTGTTTTGCTGCATACGGTTTGGACCCTCTACATTCGTATACTTTACCAGGATTAGCTTGGCAAGCCATGTTAAAAGAAACAAAATGCAAACTCCAACTTTTAACAGACATTGACATGGTTTTAATGGTTGAAGCTGGAGTAAGAGGCGGATTGACCCAAAGTGTTACCAGACATGTCAAAGCCAACAACAAATACCTTCCCAATTACGATGAAACCAAACCGTCAACCTATTTAGGATATTTCGATGCAAATAACCTGTACGGATGGGGAATGTCAAACCCACTTCCTTTTGATAACTTTAAATGGATTAATCCCGACTCTATTGGCGATATTTTACAAATTCCGAAACATGGTGACACTGGATATATTTTGGATTGCGATTTTGAATACCCAGAAAATTTACATGATCTTCATTATGACCTTCCACTTCTTGCTAAAACAGAAATTTCACCAATTGGAAAACACCCCAAATTAATGATGACATTAAATAATAAACAACGCTACGTGGCTCACTTTTGGGTGGTTCAACAAGCTATCGAATTAGGACTACGTCTAACAAAGATTAATAGAGTTTTGGAATTTTCTCAATCATGCTGGTTGAAACCCTATATTGATTCAAATACCATCAGAAGAGCAGCAGCTACATCAGACTTTCAAAAAGATTTCTTTAAATTAATGAATAATGCGATATTTGGAAAAACATTGGAAAACAAAAGAAGACACAAAAATGTTAAACTTGTTACCGACGCCAAAAAATTACAGAAACTAGTACAGCAGCCAAATTTTGGAACATCTATAATTATTAATGAAAAACTTGTAGCAGTGTCCATGAAGAAGACGAGTGTGAAGATGGATCGTCCTTTGTATATAGGCATGTCAATCTTGGACATCTCAAAAACACACATGTACGATTTTCACTACAACAAAATGGTGGCGTTCTACGGAAGAGAAAATATATCTATTACATATATGGACACTGACGCTTTCATATATCGCATAGTAACATTGGACATGTATAAAGATTTACGTACATTTATTTACAAGAACAACTTTGATTTCTCCGATTATCCAAAAGATCATCCAAACTACGACAATGGCAGACACAAAAAAGTACTAGGCAAATTCAAGGATGAGGCTAATGGTGTTCTACTTGAAGAGATTGTTGCACTGATGTCTAAACTATATTCATTGAAACTCTATAATGAAAAAGAAGAAGAAAAGAAGAATAGCTATATTAAGAAAGCTAAAGGTGTAAAGAGTTTATATTTAAAGAAGAAAGTGCATTTTGAACACTACAAGCAATGCTTATTTGAGGATAACATCATTACAGCTAAATTCAACACCATCAGAAGTTTTAACCATCAGCTGTACAGCGTGACTGAAGTTAAAAAGGCGCTATCCTGTAATGACGACAAAAGACAAACCCTTCCAGACAAAATCAACACATTGCCATTCGGCCACTATTCCCTTAACCCTATTGAAGATTAACCCTTTCATCGTCCTAGATCCTTTATCCTTTTCCTTTCCGTAAAAAAGGGGAAACACAAGCAATGTTAAGCTGTGTTTCCCCTTTTTTACACAAGTTTTGAATGACCTTGAACTATATGTATATAAGCAGATTTATACAACAAAATATTTAATACCATATCAGCTGTCTTCGTGAAACCATCATGTCAGACCTGAAGGAGAAGATTATTAATGAACTACACAAACCTGCAAGAATAAAGTTTCCAAGAAGAAATACTGTTATAAAAGGGATAAATGATCTATATCAAGCGGATTTAATTGAAATGCGACCGCATAGCAGAATAAACAAAGGATTTAAATATATACTCACAATTATTAATTGTTTTACAAAAGTTGCAGACGCTTTGCCTCTAAAGGACAAGACTGGTAAAAGCGTAACAGAAGCCATGGAAATAGCCATAAAAAGAGATAAAAACAAAATTAAACATTTACAAACTGATGATGGAACAGAATACTTTAATACAAACTTTGCACAGTTAATGAATAAATATAAAATAAATCATTATTCTACAAATTCAGAGAAAAAAGCAGCTATTGTAGAAAGATTCAATAGAACCTTAAAAGGAGCACTGTATAAACAATTTTCAAAAAGAGGTTCTTACGTATGGTATGATGTTTTACCACAATTAATAAATGATTATAACAACAGGTTTCATAGAACTATCGGTATGAAACCTAACAAAGTAAATAGAAGAAATGCAAAAGATGTATTAAAACGCATAAAGAAAAATACAAAGCCTAAAGTAGAAAAAATGCAGCCAAGAAAATTTAATGTAAGTGATAAAGTACGGATTAGTAAATATAAGGGAGTGTTTACCAAGAAATACCTTCCCAATTGGACGAATGAAGTTTTTACAGTGTATAAAGTGCAACCGACTGTACCTGAAACGTATATCTTAAAAGATAACAAAGGAGATTTGTTGGAAGGTGCTTTTTATGGACATGAAATGTTAAAGTCAACAGTAGGTGATGTATATCTTGTTGAAAAAGTGTTACAAAGAAAAAAGGACGCAGTTAAAGTGCGGTGGTTAGGGTTTAACAAAACTGAGGATTCATGGATACCTATAAAGGACTTGGTTTAATGCAAGCAAATCATTTCGTCGTTAACCTTTGAGCAGGATGGAGATTATTCACCATAAAGATCCATTCAATATTAATAACATAGATGATTTAACTGTGGATAACGTTAAAATCAACAATGGTAAACACGGTAGTTTACTTCCAAACACTGTTCGATGTATAGTAAGTGGCCCTTCAAACTGCGGAAAGACCAATGTTGTCTTTAATTTGATCACTAATCCGCAGGGATTAAGGTTTAATAACCTATATATTTTTTCAAAGTCTCTACATCAACCAAAGTATCAATTGCTGGATAAAATCCTATCTGATGTGTCTGATGTTAATTTTTACAAATTTAACGCTAGTGATAGCATTATGCAACCAAACGAAGCGAAACCGTATTCTGTATTTATATTTGACGATGTATCTTGTGAAAATCAGGATACTATTAGAAACTACTTTGCCATGGGAAGACATAATAACATCGACAGCATATATATAGGACAAACTTATAGCAAAATCCCAAAACAACTTATCAGAGATAATGCAAATATTCTAATTGTATTTAAACAAGATGATACTAACCTAAAACATATATATAACGATCATGTGAATGCGGATATGCCATTTGAAAAGTTTAAAGAGCTTTGCGGAAAAGCATGGGCGGAAAAGTATGGATTTTTGGTTATTATGAAAGATCAAGCTATAAAAGATGGTCGTTATAGAATAGGTTTTGATAAATTTGTTTTAATACACTGATTAGCGGTATTACTGAACAAGTCGTCAAGGTGTGAATATGGTTAACCAGGAAAAGCTATTAAAGGAAATAAAATCACTTAGTGATTCTATTAGACAAAAGAACCGAGCTTTAAAATCAGGTATAAATGAAAGAGAGCAATTTTTAGAAACAACATTCAAACCTGTTACTGAACCTTTAAAGCGATTAGCACAAAATATGGAAAAACCTTCAATTCGCTTCGAAGGAGACAAAATGCTACCAATTTCCAAATATGAAGAAGAATTTCAGAATGATGAAAGTTTTGGTCAGTTACAAACATCTGAAGAAAGCGACGAGTATGAAGAAAGCGGAGATATAGAGGATTTAAAGGAAAAGGACATTGCAGAAGATACAAGTACAGAAGATACAAGTGTAGAAGATACAAGAGCAGAAGAAGAGGATATTAACCCATCCAACTTAAGCAAATTAGGCACTGATATTATGTTTAAAGGAACACTTGGAAGAACATATACGTTAAAAATGTTACACGCCGCACATGCTAATCGAAATTATCATACCTATGGAGCTAGAATAGAGGATAAGGGATTAATGATTGGAGATAGCAAGTTAGATATAAACGAAAATGATGATATAGTTATTGGAGATAAGAAATATAAAGGTACTAAAGGTTTGTTTGAACTCATCTTTAAAAATAATCCTGGTAAATATACTAAAAAGGATTTACAATTGTTTAAAAATATATTAGAGTATACAAATGCACATAGAAAGAAGTATTCCAAAGACCTACCTATTCATAGAAATCGGTCAATAAAATATACAAGTATTATATCTAGTCTTTTCCCCTCGAAATCAAAAAAAGCTCAAATTAAAAGAAGAGCTTTATCTTCTGCTGAATTAAATGTTTTGCATAAAAAGAGAAAAACAACTGATCCTACCACATCTGGAAGGGGATTATTGAAAAATTTGTATAAAACTAATATAATATATTACAACGATATAAATAAGTTAGTTGATCGAATGAGGTTATTACATGAAGCTATGGAAGCCGGCCATACTGGTTTAGAAAACGAATGGGTAGCTTTGGTTGATGAACTGCGCAAACAAGGAATAATTGTTCAGTAGACGTATATATATAATAAGAACCTAAACGATAGCGATTCAGTTACATCATGAGTGTGGACAAGTTTGGACGGTATTCCGAGTTTGGAGTAAAATCTGGATATAGTGAAAAAAGAGCTGGGTTTCCGTTAACACCTGACGGAAACTATAATTTTGAAGGAAAAGTAATTCAAAATGTTGGTGATCCGCTTTTGTCTTCTGATGCGGTTACGGTAAAATACATGGATAAAAGAACCCCAACTGTACACGAAGATCATTGGGGGTTTTCCGGTAAAAGGTTAAGCAATATACAACATCCCGTTTATGATGGGGAAGCAGTAAATTTCGCTACTCTAAAATTGTTAACGATTTACAAAAGGAATGAAACTGACACAAGCTATGATGTAAAAAAATTAAAATTATCAAATGTAGGTGATTGTGAGCTGGATGGAGACGCTGTAAATAAGAAAATGTTTGATATTGTACACAAGAAATGGACTACGGAATATGAAAAACATTTGGAAAGGTTTGGTGCAGCTCTATTCCATTATATCCATCGGGCTTCAGGAAGAGATGCAGCTTCAGATGTTGACAGTCACAATTATTTAGACTGGAAAAATATACACAATCCAGAGAAACTTAATCAACGAGATAAACCGTCTGAGCCTTCTAAAGTCAAGACATTAGGAAAGGGGGATAAAGTGAATGTGATTAATGAACCAACAGAAAACAATGAAGATTACATAAGAGAAAAAAGAATTTAAAATACACCCATGATAAGGGATAAAGAGGATGATGGAATCCAATATTACTGCGTGGAGTTTAATATCTCAAGAGCCGAGATTTCCCCAAGGAGTGTTGACAGATGGTTTTGTTCAACGGTTTGATAGATATATGGATTGGGAACAACTTTCCATACATTACCTCTTCACAATGACTATGTTAAGAATTTATTTTCACAGAGTTAACTGGATCCATATTTTACAGAGATGACATCAAATTTTAATAACTGTTGGGAAGTAATAAGTAAATATCAAAATCTCTCTGAGAATTACATTGACAATTTTAAAGATAAACTAGACTGGGATGTGTTATTCAATTACCAACGATTTAGTGGCAAGTTTCTAAGGAAACATGACAACTATTTAAAGTTTATTCATTTTACCGAAGACAACAATACCATCACCAGCGGAGAAACATCTGGAACATCTTCAATTACACCTTATTTCAATTTTTACTACTTCTATTTAATATGTCTACATTTAATTAATAAATCCATTTCTATATAATAATTGGATTTTAAACAGTATATAATACAAGAAACCAAAACTGATATTACATTCATTGTAAAACATTTATAGAGTGCACCTACTGATTGTAAGTTTTGCTATAAATAGTCATGTCGAGGGTTAAACGCATCAGTCATAATCGAGAGAGATTACAGAGAGGAAGGGGAATAGCATCAACAGCATTTTCTCTATTAAGTAAACCGGTTGGAGCTATAGTTAACAAGGCGATTGATTTATTACCTGTGGAATTACATTTACCTGGAGGATATCAATATTGTGGTCCTGGAACCAAATTAGAGAAACGTCTTGCTAGAGGAGATCCTGGAATAAATAAGCTCGATCAGGCTTGTAAACAGCACGATATAGCGTATTCCAAATTTGGTGATACTAAAAATAGATCAATAGCAGATAGAGCACTTGCTGAGAAAGCTTGGCAAAGAGTAAAATCTAGTGACGCAGGTATTGGTGAAAAAGCAGCGTCTTTAGCAGTAACAGCAGCAATGAAAGCAAAAACTACGTTTGGAGGAGGAAAGAGAAGAAGGCGTGGGAAAAAACCCGCTAAGAAACAAGGAGGTAATATCAGAAGAAAACGTCGATCTACCAGTGGTAAAGCTAAAAAGAAACCAACAATATGGTCAATGATAAAAAAGGGAGGAGGATTATACCTAAGACCGTATCGTGTGTATTAAATAAGAAAGAGCAATTAATAATTAAAAACAAAGAATTAACCAATGAAGAACTGATTACATATGCTTCTTGTTTGAAAATCCCATTTTTTAGAGGAGTATTTATGAAAGATGAATTACCGGTTAAAATGTGGAAAAATGAGACTGGTATTGTAAATTTGGATAATAGTGAAGGATTAGGCACTCATTGGGTGTGTTACAAGAAACTTGGTAAAACCATTTATTATTTCGACAGTTTTGGAGACCTTCCACCACCGAAAGAACTTCAACAATACTTTCGTGCGGCAGAAAATGTTTTTTACAATCATACAAGAAAACAACCTGATGATACATCCATTTGCGGTCATTTATGTTTAGACTTTTTAGCTAAAAGTGTTAGTCAACTTTAAGATGTCTTCGTATACAGTGTCATTAACCGGTAACTCATGTACTTTGCGCAGTATTCTGTTTCCAGCGCTACGTTTGCAAAAAGGAAGACTATGGGAAGCCGCATTATTGGATTTAACAACATATAACTCTATTCCAAACGTTAGTGAAGGAATTAATAACAAAATACATTATTACAAGACAAAAGCCGATAAAGGAAAGTATTCAGCTTTGGAAGAATTCAGTTTACCAACAGGAGCTTATGAAATTGATAATATAAATGAAGTTATACAAAAACATATGGGAAAAGAAAATATAACGATAAAAGGCAATAACAATACAATGAAAGCCGAAATTACTTCTAAGTATTATATTGATTTTAGTCAAGAACATTCAATTGGTAGTTTATTGGGGTTTTCTAAGGAAACAAAAGTATTAGAACCTAATAAAACTCATTCTGGGAATAAAACTGTGACGATCATCAAAGTTAATAGCATAGACATTACATGTAACATTATACAAGGATCCTACAGAGATGGAGAGAATCGTCATATATTACACACATTCTACCCATCAGTTGCACCGGGTTTCAAGATAGTAGAAAAGCCTCAAAACCTTGTGTACCTACCGTTAAACACCAGTTTCATTTCAGACATCGTGCTGAACATAGTGGATCAAGACGGAAACCTTATTGACTTTAGAGGAGAAGCTATTACTGTAAGAATACATATAAAATCATCCGCTTAGACAATGGGGTTATCATTTAAAAAGAGAGAGCCAACCAGCAAAGAGGTCAGTAGCTCATCAGCTGTAGAAGGATTAACAAGTGACAACATTCGTTTTCTAGAAGAAATTGGATTAAAGGTCATTAACAATGGATATACTGGATATAGCGCAGGGTCCAACATTCGACGAGACCTTATGGGAAAAGGAATATCACACGCACAACCCTTACGCTTCGTCCAAATTAAACAATAACGATGAAATTAGGATTCCTATACAACAACAAGACATTTATACTCTTCCATGCGAAAGTTATTTATATATTGAAGGAAAAGTAACAAAAAATGATGGTACTGCTGGTACCACTGTTCCGTTCATAAATAATCCTATGGCATTTTTGTTTGACGAGATTAGATATGAAATTTCAGGAGTTACAGTCGATTCAACAAAAAAGGTTGGAATTTCCAGTACATTGAAAGGATTAGCGTCTTTAACACCAAATGAGAAGAATCTGTTAGCTGTTGCAGGATGGGTTGCACCAGACAAAAGTACAATCGCTCCTGACTCTTCGGGAAACTTTGATTTCTACGTACCTTTAAGATTACTCCTAGGATTTGCTGAAGACTACAGAAGAATAATAATAAATGTAAAACAAGAACTAGTTTTATTAAGATCATCAAACGATAATGATATAATTAAAGCAGCTGCTGGAACAACTGATGCCAATTTAGACTGGAAATTAACATTAGACAAGATTGTTTGGAGAGTACCACATGTGCGACTAAATGATGAACATAGGATTACATTATTAAGAAAGTTAAAATCAGATCGAGACATTGTAATGCCATTCAGAAGCTGGGAGTTTCATGAATACCCCGTTTTACCTACAACACAACGACATACATGGACTGTAAAAACTTCTACTCATTTGGAAAAAGCGAGATATGTAATCTTTGGATTACAAACGAAGAAAAAAAGTATATTAACTGAAAATGCTGGTGAATTTGACCATTGTAAATTAACAAACTGTAAAGTGTTCCTGAATTCACAATTCTTTCCCTACGACAACTTTAATATTTCTTTTGATAAAAAAAGGTACAGTGTTTTATACGATATGTACGCTAGGTTCCAAAATTCATACTACGGCAAAACAAACACACCTCTACTATCTCCCGTACAGTTTGAATCGAAAGCTCCGATTGTTGTAATTGATTGCTCCAAACAAAATGAATCTGTAAAATCGTCTAGTGTTGATATAAAAATAGAAATGGAATTTCAAGAAAACGTACCTGCAAATACATCTGCGTATTGTTTAATTTTGCACGATAAAATTGTTACATACACACCGTTGACCGGTATTGTAAAGACAGTATTGTAAAACGTTGTACCACCACCGGCACCGCCACTGTCGCTAACCTATAAATAGCGGAGCAACAATGCGGGTCTTCAGTTGATCGCCTATCGTCGCATGGGTAACGTCTTCTACAAAATGAGTTCTCCATCTGTTGTACAAGGTAATGCAGAGGTAGCACCGTTATTGGAACATGATAATACCGAAGCAGAAATCATTAAGGAAATAACTGCATTTTTAAAGTTTGGTAAAAGAGATAGAGAGGAGGAAAGTAATGCAGATCCATCAAAGGTAGTATCAAAGAGGAAGAAGAAAGTTGAAGAAAATATTCCTCCTCACATTTTAACTGAAGTTTTTTTGCGAATCTTTTACCTCATCTCAGCATGCATCAGTAAAAGTGTATCAGTTGGATTGATGAAATCATTGGATTATTCCCCTACAGTAATACTACACCATGGAACAAAAAAGGTTTTATTTTCGCAAAATGCTTGGGAGTCATTTTTGAAACATGTACATTTAATAGAATGTTATTTAACTAACAGTTTGTGTGGAAGGAAAACACATATTCGACTTTTGGATTGTGACAATGAAATAGATATTGTTAAACATCGCGGACAACTACAAGTGCGAATTAGAGACTTGACTCAACATGAAAATAAGATTCTACTGTCACGTGAAGAATTCTACGTTTTAAACTACGCAACAGAACCTATTACAAGGTACATGAGACAGTTGGTATTTGCAAGCGCTATTATTAAAGAATATTTGCACGATACTTTGGAAAAACAACCTGATAGCACCATCGTGTACGGACCTGTGGATACATCTATTTTTAATAGAATACCTCATGAAGTTTGCATGTGGAGAAAGTTAAAGGATTTTGAACCACTTGTAGAAATCGCTACAGAGGCTACAGAAGAAACAACACAGGAAGAAGAAACAAAAAATCAAGAAGAAGAAAACGAAACACAAGAAGAAGAAGAAGAAGAAGTTAAAAAAGACTAAAGTTTAACTTAATAAAGAAGAACATACGTGGGGTAGGCCTATTGGGGACGGTGCCCACGTTAAATATACACCAACGCGCTGAGAACTGTACGGCCTGAGCTATAAAAGCTCTACCGTGGTGTGGAAACAGTTCAGTCGACATCCGAAAGATGGAGAGGTCTGGTGTAATTGAATTTCAAGCTTTCCGTGGAAACAATGATAGATACATTGTTAAAGAACTAATCATCTTAGACCTGCAAACATATGTTATTTATAATTTTTTATTTAAACCTCCATTTCCTTTTAACAAATTAACCTCCAAATCCAAAAGAATTAATAAGTGGTTGACGAGAAACTTGCATCACATTGGTTGGAATGAAGGTTATACAAGTTTTGAAG
The DNA here is from genome assembly GCA_963675035.1 of Allygus modestus. Lineage (NCBI taxonomy): Eukaryota > Metazoa > Arthropoda > Insecta > Hemiptera > Cicadellidae > Allygus > Allygus modestus. The sequence goes on from OY776111.1 coordinate 228,460,868, forward strand.
AAGTGGAAAGCATTATGAATCACTACTGCAGTAAATTTACAAGACTTTATACAAAAGGATTAGAAAAGCGCAATTGGATCCAGCTTTATACTACAAAAGATGTAATAGATGTTGAAATGGATAAGTGTTTCAAATTTGAGATGGACAATATTTGTATTTTAACAAAGAATGATAAACACGCACAATTTCATTGTGCTGTAAAGAACGCTTATCGTTTAGCTGCTTTTCTACATCCTCAAAGTGGAGGGGGAACCGGTGGGTATAAAAGCGGGGATAGCGAGGAGACCCACCATCAGTATTACTCCAGACTCCAACGAGATAACACGTATCAAGATGGCATCACAGAAATTTCTGCAGACATTGGCGGATCAGTTTAACACCCAATCAAAATCAACTATACTACCAACAAGAAAAACTTCAGAAATTAAAGAAAACAAACATTACATCGTGCACGGCATGAGGAAGATTGAAACATCAGTGGGAGACGCTATTCTCGTATCTTTAAGCGATGCTCCATACACAGTAGGAGATGAAGCGAAATTCCAAATTTTCCTGCCCAAGAGATTTGTTCAACTGCTTCAAAATGAAGATCTGCAAAACATCGAACCTGGAACCTTGTATATAGTATCACACGGAGTCAGCGGGAACAACTCTACCGAGCTATCTCTGCATTTAACCTCGTCCGGAACTTCAAATTGTTAGATTAAGCCAATATCATGTAAAACTTGAAATGTATTTTATGTAAAAAAAAAATAAAATATAAAAAAGATAAAATATCAGTATTAACTCCAAGTACTGATATTTTATCTTTTTTAAAAACATTCTTTGGTGACCTTGACCTAGATTTAGAACTTATAAAATGTGCTGTATTGGTTAAAGGATTATCACTTTCATACAGACTGACAATGAGTTGGTGGGGGAACATTATGGTGGGGGAAGGGTAGGTACCTGCCCTACACGCTTACGCCGTGTCAGTATACCTCCGACATTTGCCTTGGTACAACCTACAAAAACAAAAAATGGAACATATGGTAGTAAAAAGGAGAATGAGATTTCCTAAATATGCACAGTTACAATCGAGATTGGATACGTTTGATGCAGCATTAAAAGACTCGTTTCTATACAAGTCTAGAATGGATTTTGCAGATGCTGGTTTCTTTTACATGGGGCAAGATGATAAGACCGTATGTTACAATTGCGGAGGAGGATTGCAGGATTGGCAAGCGACAGATAACCCATGGGAAGAACATGCACGATGGTTTGACAGGTGTGCTTATCTGTTAGTTCAAAAAGGTAGAGAGTTTGTACAAAACCATCGGAGAGTTTATAAACCTCATCCTGTTAAAACACCAGCAGGAGAAAATAAGAGCGAAGGAAACGAATGTGTAGTATGTTTGTCCTCTGAGAAAAATTTACTATTTTTACCTTGTAGACACTGTTGTACATGCGCTGATTGTGGACTGATGTATAACCATTGCATTATATGCAGAACTCCAATAGGTTACGTGATGAAAATATTCATATCGTAGATGTGAAAAAAATGGAGGGGGATGCGTATAAAACGAAGGCGAGGAGGTGGGAAGCTCACTCCGCGAGTAGCCGTACACGAGGTAACATCATGGCTCTCAAAATTAAATGTGTCCACTACAATACTGTTCATCTTTCTACAGTTCATGATTTGCAACTTCTTTCCGATGACTTAAAAGTTTTGATTGTAAACGGCTACAAAGTAACATTGGATATTTTTGCAACAAACACTTTAGCTCAAGAACACTGGAGAACATCCGCAACTACACTTCCACCGACACAGCTGAATAGATATAATTTTGAAGAGTATGAACCTCTCGCCTCGTTCAATGTCGGCAGCTCTAAGGAATCGGAGACTTCATCGTGGCAACCAACATCACTTCCACCCGCGCCTAGAATGAAGTATTATTGTGGAGAATGTGAACCCTACCCATCTACAGAAGCAACGGCCACCGCAGGATCGACGGTTCTCTGACAATCATTGCCTATGTGTACATTAATGTAAATAAAGAAATAGTTAGAATTAAGTCTACTGACTTGCACTTTTTTTATTGTATGTGTATTATTGTAAATAAAGAAATAAAAATAAAAGTTAGAAATCTTGCACAGGTTTCATTTGATTGTTTTCATTCCATAAATATATCTATCTTGCACAAGTTTGATTCGATAGTTTTAAACTATCAAAATTATTTGATGCTAAACTTTTTAGCCAAAGTATGGCATGTGAGTACTCTGCTGGCGCGGCTCAACAATACGAACAAGATGGTGCATTCAGAATTTAGATCCGACGAGGGAATTAGGAGCAATAGCGGAAAACCTTCAAAATATTGTTTTTTCGCTATTACTGCTATACCCTTAGTCGGATCTGAATTATGAATGCACCAACTTCTTCGTCTTGTTGAGACGCGTCAGCAGACTACCCACATGCCATACTTTGGGTAAAACGTTTAGCATCAAATAATTTTGATAGTTTGAAACCATCGAATCAAAACTTGTGCAAGATAGCTTTTTAAAAACTACTTCAGACGACCTTGACCTACTCCAAACATCCATGACGTCATTAATACGTCGCCAACTACGTCGCCAACTACGTCATTCCTACGTCATCAAAGTCACGTGACCGGAAGCTGTCAATCAAGTGAGCCAAAAGCCGCAAAATCCCACTACTCATGTTCGCTTCGCTCACTCGCTTCCCGGATTAGCTCATGCGCTATGCTCACTTGAATATAAAAATACCCCCGTAGCAGAAAACCTGTGTACTCAGCGAATTTCCAATAGATATGAATGTCTGAATACTACATAAAGCCACTTACCAAGTTTCATAAAAATATATTCACAAATAAGCGATATATACAATTTTAATTATTCTCCATAAGAATAAAATTGGGGCTGAGTACGCAGGTTTGCTGCAACAAGGAAAACAAAAAATGGATTTTTATGCTAATATCAATATAACTCAACTAGGTGAAGTCATATACCAGATTTGATTAATTTATGTTCATAATTAAAGGAGACATGGCATTTAATTAATATCCATAAGAATAACATGGGGCTGATTACGCAGGTTTGCTGCTACAGGTGCCTTTGGCAAAAACAAATTTTTTTGAGCAAATATGAACCACAACCAGATGTACAAAACCCCCCCAAAATACCCCTTCGGATAGAGCGATCTGGCTGGTTTTCGAACTTAGTCATAAATGTTGCTTTACACGTTTATACCAAATTTCATCAAAATCGGATCATTTTTACGAGAGTTATCGTGCTCACGGGCTTATATATATACATATATATATATATACCTCAAAATGAAAAGTTATCATGGCCCCGGGCCTAGGTCTTACCATGCCGACTACGGTAATAGCTTCTTCCCTATAGGGGAAATTCGCTAAAAAAGAGTTTGAATTGCCATTCAAGTACTCTTTTTATTTCCAAAATGAGAGTTTCCATTCAAGTAGCTTTTTATTTCTATAATCAACATATGTATATGCCTCTCAAGTATGTTTACAGCTGCTTGGTGTAACTAACTGAACTTAGATAAAATCAATAGGAACTTTGAAGGCCTGTGGGGCAGAGCTCTTAGGTCGGATTAACAATTTTCTTTTATAAGAACCTTGTCCTGACATAAACGAACTCAACAAGAAATAATTATTCAATTTGGTCCACGAATTCTCAAGTAATGGCGTGGCCAAGGGAAATAGGGATCCATTTCAGCGAATTTCCCATATAGGGAAGAAGCTATTACCGTAGTCGGCATGGCAAGACCTAGGCCCATGACCATGATAACTTTTCATTTTGAGGTCCCCAGATGCCAAAAACACCATTCTTTCAAAAACTGTATATATATATATATATATATATATATATATATATATGTGTGTGTGTGTGTGTGTGTCCGTGAGCACGATAACTGTCGTAAAATTCATCCGATTTTGACAAAATTTGGTATAAACGTGTAAAGCAGCATTTATGACTTTAAGTTAGAAAACCAGACGGATCGACCTATCCGAAGAGGTATTTTGGGGGGGGGGTTTGTATCCCAAAAGTGGGTTTTTTGAGCTTTTTACATATAATTGTTGAAAAAGTCAAATTTTAGTTTTTTCCCATTGGAATCAGCTTAGAAAGACGCACAATTTAGTGTTTTGATCATTGCTCTACGTCAAATGGTTACAGAGATATCGAAAGTGCTAAACCCAGTATGTTGTCCAATGTTATTCTTACGGAGAATAAGATAAATTGTATATCTCGCTTATTTATATACTTTTGCTGATGAAACTTGGTATATTACTTCATATCGTTGTGGTCTATTGATATTTGCACTAAACAACATTTTTCGGCCGATAGTTCCTGTAGCAGCAAACCTGTGTACTCAGTCCCGTGTTATTCTTATGGAGAATAAGTAACATGTTATCCCCCTTAATTATGAACATAAATTATTCACATTTGGTATGTGGCTTTACCTACTTGAGTTATATTGATATTTGTGTAAAACCCCATTTTTGGAGTTCCTTGCTTCAGCAAACCTGCACACTCAGCCGCCATGTTATTCTTATGGAGAATAATTAAAATGTCATAAATCGTTTATTTTTGAATGTATATTGATGAAACTTGATATGTGGCTTTATGTGACATTAAGATACATATATATGCATATTTATGCATTGGAAATTTGCTGAGTACGCAGGTTTGCTGCTGCGGGGATATTTATATATTAAGATGTATACAAAATCTTGGACCTTGACACAATGAATCGTGGATTCTAAGAAGTGGGTCAAAGAGTTTTAATTTCTTCCTAGATTATATTTAACATAAGATACTACTTTTCTTTTCTTTTTAAAATGAGGCAATTTATTCTTCTTAAAAACAAATTGAATGATTTAAGCCTTATTGTTTTTTAAGTTCTGCATTTATAGGTTGCCTATGTATTTGAACAACCGTATCAAGCTACAGTAACAATGGGAGGCCTGGGGGGCACCGCTCCCCTCCCCCCAGTAAGGTTAATGTGTTACATTAAAACCTCTGGATTAGAGTTTAAAATATTTAGGCATTCAAAACCAATTGACTGATTTTAAAACGTATTGTTCATCAAGTTCTGTATTTATACTTATAGATTTTTACAGCAATATTAAGCTACAATAAAATAAATATCCTGATGGGTCCTCCAGTGGAACCAAAGTGTAAATAACTACTTTTAAACCACGTGCTCTCACTGATTGGGGACCTTTATTGCCGCCAACATATTATATTTTATCAAAATCTTCAGCTAATATTATTATGAGGGCCTAGATGATACAGCCCTCAGTGAGACTGATCGAGGGGTGAGTAACTACTTCATATGCACTTTGTCTGACTGATTGACAGGTTTCAGGCCTCATTGTCATGTTCTGGATTTGTATGTCATTGTCAAGCTGCAGTTATAATGGAGGGCCCATGTGGTATATTGTCAATTGAAACATTTTTTTTTATTTTACGCGATCACTCAATCCTTATACGCGATATAAGAGCGTACTCCTAGTTATTTTTACTTTTTAATTCTGAATAAACAGCATATATTTTCTTATATAAATTTGTTTGCAAATTTTGTTGTTGGAGAAATATGTTAGTTATATCAACAGTTTGAGATATAATTAAATTTGTTTGAACCATAGTAAAATATTACTGTAATTGCAGTAATATTGTTCCCTTCCTATTTAAATGTAATGTTGCCGCTTAATATACTGGAATTTTTACATAAATTGTACTGGAAATATATTGAATTCCAAAATCAAATGTCAGTAGACACCCTGTTTATTTAGTTTTGGAAAGTATTATTTAAGCTAAAAGGTGGTTTAACTGCAACTGTTCGTACATTTAGCCAAACACAGTATTGTATCAGTAATAAGCACCATGCATGCTTTTGCTGAATATACTCAAAACTACTGACTAGAAAACACAATCTGTGACATTAAGCAAGAGTTCACGACAAAGAGATTATTTATGTTAATGTTTCAGGAAAAAGATGATGTAAATGGTGCAGAGACTGCCGCCAGCGCCCCTGCGATGGAGAATGCTGAAGGTGGCATCGTTGGTGTTGCTGATTTTGGGCCTATTTACAGATGCTATACAACATCGACAGCCAATCTGCTAAATCCAGAGGCACCAAACTTACAGAAATACATCTGAAACCGAACAGTTTTGAAAAAATGTCAGTTAAATTGGCAACACAAGTTTTCAGCTTGACTACAAGTGCAGCCACGAGAACCACAGTTGAAACTGGTGAGTTGCCTTCATCTGCGCTCGATACAGCATGTTTTCTTGAGCGGATTAACGTCTTCGTCTTTATGAATAGTAAAACTAAGTTTCACTCCAACCGTATAGATGTGCTATATCACTGTCGACAAACAGCCATCTAAAACCATCACTACAGCCACTGCTCACAGTCATCGATTGGGCATTTTCACACTAGGTGACACGACACCGTCACGCCAACGACACGGTGCCGACACCGACACGACAAATCGTTAACGCATTTCACACTTACCGTCAGGGCAACGACACGATTGTTAGTTGGTGGAGAACTCCCCTTATGTTTTCAGTGGTACATGATGGCTGATTACAGCAGGAGGCTGTATTTATTATATCTACGACATAAGAGTGTTTATATTGTTCAATGCATTAGAGGCGCAGTCGGTATAGACAAGTTTGGATTGACCAAATAATAAACGCTCGCTATCCGAATGTCTTGCACTATACCTACATTATTTGATAAACTAAAGTCAGTGTCACATCATTGCAAGATTCAACGCCACGTACCTTCCGCTCCCTCTAACCCCCTTGCCTTGCGATGTTGCCGTTGAGTGTATTCCTGCCAGGGGCGGATCCAAGGGAAGGGCGGTAGGGGCGGTTGCCCCCCCCGACCGCCCCCCCCCAAACCTACGGATTTTGTGTTTTATTTTATTATTCAGGCAGACGATGAAAGTTTGAATAAATCCGAATGAAAATGTAAGCATCAAAAGCCTCCCAAAACCCCGTTTTTCGGTTCCAAGAGTCAAATTTTGCCGCTCCCGCCTACAAGGTTACATTAAAATTCAAACTAACGAATCTAAACCTTTCTTTAAATGAAATAAAATACACACCATTAGACAGGTAACATTTTAAACTTCCATTTTAGTATATAACACATTACTTAGATCCATATATTTAACCCAAAAGCGTCTTACAAAAACATGGATATTCCCGAGTATCGCGAAGTTGTTGCAGTTTTGCCAGCTGGCAGACCGAAAATGCAGTATTTTCTTCATGGTCTTGGAGGTAAATTTGAGCAGCAAAGGTTGCTACAATTGTATTCGGTGATTAGTTTTTACTGGATTTCGCCCGCTTACCGTCGTTTGCTGTCAGCGGTGTTTTGTTTACAGGTTAGGTTTGATTTTTGTTTAAAACCACGTAATCCGTTGCCAGGCAATAAATATCCAGTGGCTAGGCTAGAAGCAAAAAGTGCCTCGAATTATATGTAATGAATTAAGAGGAAACAAAGATTAAATTGCGTGCAAACAGAAGCTCATACGCCAAGTATTTTATTTTGTAAAAATTTGGTACGACATTTTTATTTTTCGAGTAGTTGACCTTGGCTGTCAGCCTCATTCCTAATTGTATCTTCGCGTAGTATAGCCTATTTCAGTATTGCAGATTTTATATACGTTTTGTAAATAGTTTTTCGAGTGGGTAAATACTAAAATAAATTGTTTATTTGGCATCTTACTTGTTCTTAGACGTCTACAGATATGTATAAAAAAGTGTAATGCCTAAATATTTGATTGTTATTTACGGTCGGGCGCAGTAGAACTAAAGTTAATATTTGTTTAGCTTGTTTATAAAGTTAAGATTGCTTTTTTCTTGAGTACAAGGTTATTGATATATGATGTTAACTTACTTTCATTCGTTGTATAATTTCACATAGTTCAAAACAATAATGGAGGCGCCAGGGACCATCCACAGGGAAGGGGGAGGGGTAATTTTCGGTGACCGCCCCCTCCTCCCCCCAAACATGACCTCTGGATCCACCCCTGATTCCTGCTGTATGTATTAAAATATTTGTTCACGGGATTTGCTTGCCAAGTAAACAAATTGGCAACATGGGCGTAAAAGGCAGGCTTGCAATGTTATGACACTGACATCAGTGACAACCCCAAATACATTTTTTATCATATCAGTTACGACTATTTTTGTGTTATGAGTAAAGAAACCTTTGGCTGTATGTTGTAAACTTCAGCACTACAAACACAAATTAAACATGACATTAAACATATAAGAATATTGTGACACAATTTATGTATAGGTTTTGTACTCACAAATAAAGAATTTTTTGATTTTGATTTTGATGACGACACATCAACAGCACCGGCGGGAGCGATGCTGCCCACGACAAGTCAATGCCGGCAACAGCACAGCATCGTCGTGTCGGTGTGTGTGTAAACGGTTCCATTGGTTGGCATTGAATCTTAACCCCCACGTCACCGGGACGGCACCGTGTCATTGTCGTGCCGGTGTCGTGTCGCCCAGGTGAAAACACACATTGGGTGAAGAGCTTGAACATGGTGAATGAAATAAGAAGACCCCCAAGTATGGAGAGTATCCAACTTTCACTTGTGTTAACAAAACTCCTGTGGGATGACCTGAAGGCAGATGGGCCAGGTACCTGCTAGCCGGGAGGTTTTAAAAATCAAGATCCTATCGAGAACAAATTTTCATTTGCTAGACAAAAGTCTGTGTATGTAAATGATTGCCTGTCTTGCTAATTTTCAGGTTTTAAATAGTTTTGTAGTAAATCAAGCTAATCCTAAACAGTACTTTCAAAATCACCTATATGCCTGTATTAAAATCAGCTACAAGATCAATATGATACACTATATTGTACAGGTATTATACAATAAAAACCTGGCTTTTAAATACATTGATGAGTAAATTATGTTTTATAATAATTATTCCTTGAATTTAAAATTTTTATAATTACTTAATGTTTCTTAATTATTTTTCAAATAATTAGAAAATTTATTTGAACTTAGTACAGGTTTTCAAAATTACAAATTTAAGTAAATCTTGCTCAAATCACAGAAATTACTTTATTTATTTTTAATAATGTTCCATTTTTTGCAGAGTATATTTAGCCGGTAAATGTCAGGCACTACTCTCGATTACAGATTTTTGAACGACCATGAGGATTTCCTCTCTGCCCAACAAAATTAAAAGGAAAAAAATATAATTTGTAAAAAAGTATGAAAAGGGATTTCAATAAGGAAGTATTGTTTGTTATCAACTGATTCGTTGGTAATAAATTATCGGTTATACATACCATACTCGCTTCGCTCGCTGGGGGCTCCACCCCCAGACCCCTGTGGGGCGCTTCGCCCCCAGGTCCCTGTCGTAGGACCTATGGCACATGGTTTAATTACGCTAATGATCCGAGGTCCTACGTATACTCAAAATATAAAGTAGACTTATTGAGTGAACAAATTTAGGGCTAGCAGTACAATATTAGAGTATATAACAATTTAAAAATCGCTCCGCCTCCGCCCCCAGGTCACTGTTTGGCCACAATTTAATGTAAATTGGTCCAAATTCTATTTAAGATCTTAATTCTACAACTAATCCAAGGCTTTGATTATTTTTAAGGGTTTAACCTATAAAATCTGGCCATATGCCTGTTGATGAATACTACTTGGTATAGAGACGTAGTATGTTAAATTTTAAGCCTCCATGTATTACCTAAGTGCTTGAAAAAATATACCCTTAAATGATGTATAATGTAGCCTTTAAAAGGCGTATTTTGAACCTTATAAGGGATACGACCACCATTAACATCCTAAAATACTATGACTTTGGGTAACGACAAGCCTTCTGCAACAAATATGACATTATTTATAAGGGATTTTACCCTCGACAGGGCGCAACATAAAAAATGTACCTGAAAAACACGAAAAGTCTACAAGAGCTCAAAAACTTTGATTTTTTTGGTTGTTTAAGATACTTAATCTGGGCGTGGGAGTATTGCTTAGTACTAATTGTAATGTAGGAATACTGTGTGATAAGTATTAGGCCTCTAATGTCTATATTAGAACGACAAACCATTAAAAACCACGAACAAATCTATGAAAAAAGTTTAAATTTAAAAAATCTAGTGCTATCTAAGGGTGAAGGGGGTGAGATATGGCAAAATGTCATAGGACTAAAGTTGTAGTTCGTGTAAAATCCATGGCACGTGGTGGTCTACGTTTTTCGATAGGACAACCCGTTCGACCGCTAGAGCTCAAATAAAAAAATACTACATTTTGATTTTTGTATTTACAATTATTTATTTTGTTGAGATAGTTCAAACTAAAATAGTAGGATTTGGGAACAAAAGGTGCAAGGCACAGGCATGCCAAATCTCACGTCTCTAGCTCAAGTATTGTTGGTGTCACGTGTATTTCCAATAATATAAATTGGCACAGAACCCCCAATACACCACTACTTATACTAAGAAAACGGTCATATCTAAAGATATTTAAATTTTTTCATTTTTCGACAGGTTTAAGTAATAAAAACTGTTCATATTTCTGCTGCTATTTATTAAGTGTGATGTAGACATACTGCATGCCCAATATTAGGCCTCCATCAAGTATATTAACGTGATAGGAAATAAAAAACCGCCACAAATTCTCAATATTTGAAAAAAATCTAGAGCTATCTAAGGGTGAAGGAGACAAGATACGACAAAAAGTCATATGAACAAAGTTGTAGATCTTGAAAAATCCGTGGCCTTGTTGGTGTCTGTTTTTTGATAGGACAATCCGTTTAACCGCCAGAGCTCAAAAACTGGAATTTTAAAATAAGCCTTTTTTGTGGGACTTTAAATATTTTTTTTAGGGGAGTTAAAATAAAAAATTGTCAAATTTGGCAATTTTCCTGGGGGTTACAATGTAAAAGCTACCTGCGTGCCAAATTTTAGGTTTCTAGCTCGTCTAGAAGTGGTCTAGAATTCGTATACCTCAGTGAGTCAGTTACACATGTGGCTGTATATATATTAGACTCGCTTCGCTCGCTGGGGGCTCCGCCCCCAGACCCCTGTGGGGGGCTTCGCCCCCAGGTCGCTGTTTGGCCTCATTTTGAAGTAGCGTAAAATCAAGTGGCCAAGAACCCCCATAAGACTACTACTCATACTAAGAAAACAGACCAATCTTCAGAAATTTAAATATGAGAGCATCTGTATGGCCGTTGGAACTTTTTAAACAACACTAGATTTTGATTGTTTTTATCCAGCATTATTAAGTTATTGAGGTAGTAAAACTGGAAAAAGTAAGGCCTAGGAATTTTCTCTTTGGTTAGAAAGTGCAAAGCACATGAATGCCAAATCTGGAGTTCCTAACTTTAGGAAATTTAACCGAAATACTACTACTATTAATATAATACTACGTGGAAATAAAACCGAAACCAGGTAAATAATAATATTAGTGGTATAATCAGACTCCGGGTATAATTTAAGTTATTCAAATAATTGAATAACTTTGAAACATTTTTTAGTATGACCTGTAAATAACGATTTTTAAATGTTGTGGATGGATACACCGCCATAACATACCATAATAATAATACATGTGGTGTCTATAGGACATGTCCAATTAATCAAAACAAATTTGTGCTGGTTTTTACCCACTATGTAAGTCTAACATGCCCAAATATCAATGAAAAAACCGGGAAATCTAAAAAACTAGAGGATTTTCAAAATTGTTTAGGGTTCAAACAATTCAAATTGGTCATACGACTTCTGCCACATACTTCCTGTAATGTAGAGATATTCTGTGCTAAATATTAGGACTCTAAGTACTATTTTTGAGTGTCAAATAAATAAAAACCACTAAGTTTTGGTGGAAAATTGCTAAAGATTTAAGAAATCTAGTGCTACCTAAGGGTGAAGGGGGTGAGATACGGCAAAATGTCATATGAATAAAGTTGTAGTTTGTCTAAAATCCATGGCACGTGGTGGTCTTCGTTTTTCGATAGGACAGCCCGTTCTGCCACTAGAGCCCAAATAAAAAAAATATTGCATTTTGATTTTTTTATTCACAATTATTTATTTCTTTTGAGACAGTTCTAACTAAAAATAGTAGGATTTGGGAAGAAAAGGTGCAACGCCTACGCATGCCATATCTCACGATCCTAGTTAAAGTATAAATGGTGATACGTGCATTCTATTTAATAACAATTGTTCCAGAACCGGCATTTCCTTACTACTTATACTTAGAAAACTGTAAAATATATAGATTTTAAGAGTTTTTGATTTTCCGGCAGGTTTAAGTAGTAAAAATGCTTATGTTTCTGCTGCTATTTACTAAGTGTGATGTAGACATACTGCGTGCCCAATATTAGGCCTCCGACAAGTATATTAACGCGATAGGAAATAAAAAACGGCCACAAAATATAGAAAATATGCCGAAATTTGAGAAATCTAGCGCTATCTAAGGGTGAAGGAGACGAGATACGACAAAAAGTCATAGGACCAAAGTTATAGATCGTCTAAAGCCCGTGTGTTGTAGTAGTCCCCGTTTCTCGATTGGACCAACCGTTCGGCCGCTACAGCACAAAAACATGCACTATTTTGGAGATGTTCAAAATTTCCCCCCTTTTTGAATTTTTTTGAGGAGGTTAAAATAAAAAATCATACCTTTTTGCAATTTTCCTGGGGGTTTCAATAGACAAGCTACATATAGGCCTAATTCCATGTTTCTAGCTTATCTAGAATTACCTGAGTAAGTCGATAATGCAGTTTGTCATTTATAGAATAATTAGGGTTTTTAATTTTTTTGGGATGTTTAATTATTAAAATATGTTAGTTTATCGAGTGTTTCGTGAAGGGTAATGTCTAAACATATTGAGTGCCAAATATCAAGCCTTTTACATACTAAATTAAAGTGATAGGAAATTAAAGACCACAAAAATAACCGTCAAAATTGCCTGAAATTTGAAAAATCTAGCGCTACCTAAGGGTTAAGGGAGCAAGATACGACAAAAAGTCATAGGAACAAAGTTTTAGATCTTGTAAAATCTGTGACACGTGGTGGTGTCCGTTTTTCGATAGGTCAATCCGTTCGGCCGCTAGAGCTCAAAAACTGTAATTTTAAAATAAGCCTTTTTGGGGGGGGGGGGTTTAAATATTTTTTTAGGGGGGTTAAAATACAAAATTGAGAGTTTTGGCAATTTTTCTTGGGGTTACAAGCTATAAGCTACCTGCATGCAAAATTTCAGGTTTCTAGCTAGTCTAGAAGTGGTCTAGAATTCGTATACCTCAGTGAGTGAGTGAGTGAGTGAGTGAGTTACACATGCGGCTGTATATATTTTAGATACCTTTTACACTATGACTGCGTGCTTCTTTCATAACTCTGCAATTATTAATTACAACAGTAAGACCATTTTCATTTGCGAACGTAGAAAATGTAACAAGGGAGAAGCCGCTTTGATTTGACGAGAAGAAGGCATCGGGCCTGGGCTGGCAGACGCGCTGCGAGCAGTGGCAATGTCGGTGTCGGCAGCGCCTTTCCTGGGCCTACGTTAGTCCCGGTCATTCTCTCTCACTCCCTCTCTCTCCCACAAGAACTCCCCGCTCTCTCTCGTACACAAATGCCGTATCCCCTCCTAGCCCGCTTATCATTGGTTTCTCACGTGGCCATGAGATGCGCCACTGCACAGCTACCGTTGGAGCGCTAGTTTTAGAAAATTCTGAAAGAGCGCGCCACTGTTCACCCGTCTTCATCTGCTAGCTTGCCGGTGAACCATCTACTAAGGAGTCTGTTTAATATATGTTAATATCCAAAAAGTGTTAGGAACGTCTGGAATTTAGAGCATAAGTTAGTGTGAGAGATATCAAATTTAATTGCTATTCTAAAAATACTTATTAATATAACATTGTCATTAGTTACCGAACCAAGCAATCAATGAGAATATGATACTTTAATAGAAAAACCTAATCAAACAATATATACACATTTAAAGTGTAACAGAATAGGTATAAATTGTTAAAAGTTACTTTATGATTGAACCGACTTCAACGTAATATTGTCATAACGTTCTTTTGAGAAAGAAGGTGTGAAACAATATATTATTGTATGGCACCCAAAGAGTTAATTAGTTTGAATAGTTTTTTCCTTTTAGCGAATTTCCCCTACAGGGAAGAAGCTATTACCGTAGTCGGCATGGTAAGACCTAGGCCCGGGACTATGATAACTTTTCGTTTTGAGGTCCCCAGACCCCAAAAACACCATTCGTTCGAAACTTTATATATATATATATATATATATATATATATATATATATATATATATATATATATATATATATACCGGGTGTCCCACGTAAGGTGTCTCAAATTGATTACGGAAAAACGGTTTAACGTACAAGGATGAAATAAAATTATTTCCGCTATATCGACCCCAAGGAATAACATAAAAATATTTTTAACTTTTTTCCGATACAGGGTATGCCAAAAACTGAGGGTCACTAGTTCGAATCTCGGAATTTTCAATTATAAACATATGTCATGTTATACATCATTTTAAAGGTATTTAATAGAAAAACATTTTGGCGAAAACAGAAATTAATTATCTTTTTCCTTTTCAAAATGGCGGCAGTTTTTTTGGGAAAAATCAATATGTTTTTAATACTCTGTGTTTCCTATACCAATGCACATAGCCCTTCTCCGGTTGAGTTTTCTTACTCGTTATGAAATTACCTTACTGTGATATGCTACAAGTAACTGTTTTTTCAAATAATAAAAATTCTAAAAAAATTGATTTTTGAAAATTTGGAAATGCCCATTGTTCAAAATTTCCAAATAGCAACATATGTCAAGTGGCACATCATTTTATAGGTTTTTTAATTCTCAACAACTTTCTAATTTACACTTACTTCGTATCTCTTTTAGTTTTTGTGTAAATAACAAAAAACCTAATTTTCCTATATCAAATGCATGTTATTTGGGTTTAACACTAAACAGCTGATCATGGCCCCATTTCATTTAGTGTTAAACTCAAGTAACATGCATTTGATATAGGAAAATTAGGTTTTTTGTTATTTACACAAAAACTAAAAGAGATACGAAGTAAGTGTAAATTAGAAAGTTGTTAAGAATTAAAAAACCTATAAAATGATGTGCCATTTGACATATGTTGCTATTTGGAAAATTTGAACAATGGGCATTTGCAAATTTTCAAAAATCAATTTTTTTGGAATTTTTATTATTTCAAAAAAACGTTACTTGTAGCATATCACAGTAAAGCTAACTTCATAACGAGTAAGAAAATTCAACCGGAGAAGGGCTATGTGCATTGGTATAGGAAACACAGAGTATTAAAAACATATTGATTTTTCCCAAAAAAACTGCCGCCATTTTGAAACGGAAAAAGATAGTTAATTTCTGTTTTCGCCAAAATATTTGTCTATTAAATACCTTTAAAATGATGTATAACATGACATATGTTTATATTTGAAAATTCCGAGATTCGAACTAGTGACCCTCAGTTTTTGGCACACCCTGTATCGGAAAAAAGTTAAAAATATTTTTACGTTATTCCTTGGGGTTGATATAGCGGAAGTAATTTTATTTCATCCTTGTACGCTAAGCCGTTTTTCCGTAATCAATTTGAGACACCTTACGTGGGACACCCGGTATATATATATATGTGTCCGTGGGTGCGATAACTCTCGTAAAAAAGGTCCGATTTTGATGAAATTTGGTACAAACGTGTAAAGCAGCATTTATGACTTTAAGTTCGAAAACCAGACGGATCGAGCTATCCAAAAGGGGTAGTTTGGGGGGGTTTTGTACCCCAAAAATGGGCTTTTTGAGTTTTTTACATACAATTTTTGAAAAAGTAAAATTTTATTTTTTACCATTAGAATCAGCTTAAAAATACGCACAATTTGATGTTTTAATCATTGCTCTACGTCAATTGGTTACTGAGATATTGAAAGTGCTAAACACAGTACGTTGTCCAATGTTATTCTTATGGAGGATAAGAAAAATTGTATATCTCGCTTATTTATCAACTTATCCTGACGAAACTTGGTATATTGCTTCATTTCATTGTGGTCTATTGATATTTGCACAAAAATCCATTTTTTGGCCGATAGTTCCTGTAGCAGCAAACCTGCATACTCAGCCCCATGTTATTCTTATAGAGATTAATTAACGTGTTATCTCCTTTAATTATGAACATAAATTAATAGAACTTGGTATGTGGCTTTACCTAGTTGAGTTATATTGATATTTGTATAAAAGCCCATTTTTAGTGTTCCTTATTTCAGCAAACCTGCATACTCAGCCGCCATGTTATTCTTATGGAGGATAATTAAAATGTCATAAATCGTTTATTTATGAATGTATATTGATGAAACTTGGTATGTGGCTTTATGTGGTATTAAGATAAATTAATATGCATTGGAAATTCGCTGAGTATGCAGGTTTGCTGCTACGGGGGTATTTGTAAATTCACCAAATATGGTACTTCTGTTTCAGATTCATGAAAGAAGTTTCCTAAAATATTGCTTCCCTAGCCCAGACTGCACCAATATGCCATTAGGTATGTATTTGTCAATTTGTTTAAGAACCATGAATTGACGTATAAGTTTGACATGGACTAAGGTCAAAATTATATCATATATATTAAAAATAATTTAAAAACTGGCCAGTCCGTCAAGCTGTTCTATTGGGCCGATTTTCATGATTCTTTTGTTAACTGATAGGTAGTTATGCCTAGATATGTCATCACACATCCAAACTGACATATCTTCAATGGGCTTTACCATTGAATATACAGGGTATAGAAGGACAACGGTATAGGGAAACCTGTGATGTGTTGCCCAACCCCCAACCTAGCGTCAGTTGTTAGAACCAGCTGAAATGATTACACTAGTCGCTACTGATCCTGCCGGCAATTTCTAGCACTACCACGACCACGGCGTGGCGCGGCAACGCGACAGCGCCGGCGCCGGCCCGCAGCGGATGTGGGGTAGCACTATCTGACGTCTGCAAAACTCAAGAGTGGTCCCATTCATTGTACGAGTTGCTTTTTGATAAAATTTCAAAATGGTTATATTTGTATTACCTGCAACTATGATTGTTGATAGAAAGGACTTGTAATGTAATAAATAAATAAATTAGAATATAAACAACTGACTGACTGGCTGATTCATCACAAAATCTAAAACACCACAGAATGGATTGCAATAAAATTTGCAACATACCTACCTCTTGAGTCTTAGGTGCTCACTAAGAAAGGGTTTTAAGAAATTCCCATAGGGCTCCGCCCCACGGGGAGTGAAAGTTCCAATCTATGTTATTCTTATGGACATTCACTTTAAGTTTGAGCTGATGAAAATAAAAACAGCTGATCTTCATTCTTAGTAGTTCCATGGGATAACCACAGAATGCAGGACACGCATCTGTCATAGTTTTATAAATTATTTGCGGGGCGAAGCCGGCGGGAACAGCCAGTTTACTATATTTAAATTTGTATTTAATTTAAATAACAATAAATTGCTTGAAAATGGCAGTGAACTAATATTTACTAACGCTTCATTTGAACAATTGGCTACATAGTATAGGCTATATTACATCCATATATGTTTAAAACTCTTGGTATTCTTTTTACCAAAAGGCCAACAGTCACCTTTTATTGTTTTTCTATCTTAAGAACAGTAACATAAATTGAAAGAATGAAGATAGTTCGGCGACCTTGGACAGCCATATGTGCAGCACAGCTGAAGTGAGAGAGAGATAAGGAGATAATATACTTTTTCTCCTCTCGCTCTCTCTCTCTCTCTCTCTCTCTCTCTCTCTCTCTCTCTCTCTCTCTCTCTCTCTCTCTCTCTCTCTCTCCTCTCCTCTCTCTCTCTCTCTCTCTCTCTCTCTCTCTCTCTCTCTCTCTCTCTCTCTCTCTCTCTCTCTCTCTCTCTCTCTCTCCCCCCCTGTGAACAACTAATATGACAGTGTGGCTTCCTTCCTCTATCTCGCATAAATATCTAGGAAATGAAATTGTTAATTATTAGATTTCTCTATACTCCATCAGTTTCACCAATTTCATCCAGTACAGCACATAAAATCAAAATTGAACTAAATTTTTAGATACAAAAACTGAATCGGAATTTTGAACTAGAAATATGTTACTGAAATATAGTTTACTGGATTGTATCAACTGTCTTAATCTTCACAAACCTTATGTGCTTAATATTACCTTCGCATATTTACCTCCAATTTTTAGCTGTATTTGTGTCTTAGTCAGGTTTTTTTATATACTCATACAAAAATCGCTTTACTACTTTAGGGAGTATAATGGCTATCATCGATTTCTAAAGAATGCTTTTGATTCAGATTTACGCAAAACTTAAATACCCCCGTCGCAGCAAACCTTTGTACTCAGCGAATTACCAATGCATATATATGGGTATCACTACTACCTAGAGCTACTTATCAAGTTTCACAAAAATACATTCATTAATAAGTGATATATAGTATTGGTACTTTGGTATTATACGGATGCCACCCTTATACAGCGCGCTGCGGCAGTTATGTTAGGATGGGTTATCACAAAAATGATTGTAAAACTTTCCTTGTTTTGTTACGAATCGAATGATACCTGATGAGTCATACTTCAGGCCGCCAAACCCCCTCCAAATAGGCCAAGGTCAGGTCGTTGACCGGAGCGCGCGCATCACCTGTCACCGCCTGTACCTGGGTCAGTGTCATGAGTGATTTATTGCCGTCACTACGTTACATTTGTTTTCATAATGAGTGACGTTCTTCTGGTGTGGGATTTACCTCGAAATGAAGAGGAAACCGTACGTATTTTTATGATAACCCATCCTAACATAACTGCCGCAGCGCACTGTATATTTGGCGGAGTACATGTGGCGATCGGGTGTGGCTGCTAGCGGCGGCGACGCATTCAACACGATCCTTGCGGACATCGCTGTCTTTTGGGAGGCACAACACAAAGACCGCTCATCAGAATGATGTAAAATTTGTACAGTAAGTCAATAAAAGTATGTTTTTTCGAATTATGTAGTTATCCTTTGTATCCGGTAAAAATTTAACCTCCAAAAATAGTGGCATCCGTATAATACCAAAGTACCATAGTATTTTATTTATTCTCTATAAGAATAACATTATAATTGAGTATGCAGGTTTGCTGCAACAAGGAAGATAAGAAATGTGTGTTTTTGCAATTATTAATATAAATCAACCAGGTGAAGCTACATACCAAGTTTTATTAATTTAGGTTCGTAACTAAGGGAGATATAAAACTTTATACTTATTCTCCATATGAATAACATGGGGGCAGAGTATGCAGGTTTGCTGCTACCGGGAAAAATCAACAAAAACCATTTTTTTGTGCTAATATCAATATACCACAACTAGTTGAAGCCACATACCAAGTTTCATCAATATACATACATAAATAATCGAAATATAACATTTGACGATAGACAATAGACAATAGACAAGATTCTTTATTCCATTAAGCAAGTTACAAAATTGCAATAGGACACGTCAACATATTCATAACATTAATTACCATACAATGTTAAATAGGTAAATAGAATAACCAAAAACATTTCCAATTAGTTTAAGAATATCAGTCTTCTTAAACTTAATACAATTACACATAAAATACAACTTGTTTGATTGATAAAACTAATTAAAAATACATATCTTACAACTATTTTGACTGTTTTATGCCTGGTTCTATTGTGAAAATTTACAGGTGAAATATTCATCTGTTGTGTAAAATGCCTGATTTGTTATCCACTCTGTTACAATTTGTTTAAAGTTATTAAAAGGAAGATTTCATATTTCCAGGGGTAACTTGTTAAATAGTTTAAGCTGTTGATATACATGGCTGTTCAAAGTTTTGGAAAGTCTTATATGAGAGGTTGTAAGATTGTTTCTATACCTGGTTGCATAATTATGACTAGAGCTTTGACAGGAAAGAGTTTACATTCTGCTTAACATAGAGTAAATTACTTAATATATACAATGAAGGCACTGTTGCAATCTTCAGCTTAAGAAAGCTGGCTTTACATGATTGTCTTGGTGATAGGTTTTCCAAAACTCTGATAGCCTTTTTTTGCCAGATGAAAACCTTGGAGGCATGAGATGAGTTACCCCACAGACGTATTCCATAGCTTATAAGCGAGTGGCAAAGACCAAAATATGTTATTAGCAAAGTATTTTGACTAACTGATAGCTTGAGCCTTCTCAGTAAAAATACTACACGAGACAGCTTCTTACATAAGTTGAGGTTATGGGGTTCCCAGCTTAAACGACTATCCAAAGTAAAACCCAACAGTTTCACCTCACAGCTTGAATTTAAAATTTATGGAATTTCCTTAAGGGTGAAGTGAATCAATTCAGTTTTATTTTCATTTATGACTAAATTGTTTGCTTCAAACCACATTTTGGCAGAGGAAAATGCTTTGGAAAGCTTAAGATTAACATTTTGTAGATCTATGTCTGAACAAATTAAGGTGGTGTCATCAGCGTAGAGTACAGAAAATATTGAAATATTACAGTGCATATCATTCACAAATACTAAGTACAGAAAAGGCCCTAAAACCGATCCTTGCGGCACGCCAGCAAATACATCTCGATAGGATGAACAATTATTATTGTTTATTATCACCCTTTGCTTCCGTTCAGACAGATATGATTTAATTAAATCCAATTCCTTATGTCTAATACCATATAAATATAACTTGTCATACAGAATATCAAAAGATATACAATCAAACGC
The DNA here is from genome assembly GCA_963675035.1 of Allygus modestus. NCBI lineage: Eukaryota > Metazoa > Arthropoda > Insecta > Hemiptera > Cicadellidae > Allygus > Allygus modestus. The sequence goes on from OY776111.1 coordinate 228,481,690, forward strand.
CTTAGTCAAATCTATTAAGTTGGAGGCTATAATATGTTTATCTTCAAAATTTTTGATAATAAAATTCACAATGGCTTCTATGGCTAGGACAGTATTATGCTTCGGACAAAATCCATACTGGTGGTTATACAGCAAGTTGTTAACACTAAAATAATTATAAAGTTGTAAAATTAAGCATGATTCAATAACATTACCAAGAATAGGCACTATAGCTATAGGTCGATAACATTCGCAGGCAATTTGGTATCACCTTTCTTAAAAATAGGTATAACGTTAGTTAATTTTAGACAATTGGGAAAAATACAATATGAAATAACCAGATTAACCAAAAATGTCAAAGGAACAATTACAGAGTTACCAATTTTCTTTAGAACATAGAATGAGAAACCAAAAGCATCCTCACTTCTAGAATTGCTCAGGTGAGAAACAACAGAGTAAACCACCTCAGTGTCCACTAGCTGCCATTTAAAACCTATTTCAGGAATGGGCTTGTCAAAATTTTCCAGAAGGTTGATGTGATTTCTATTACTTACACCAACGCCTACACTATTTACGGACATGGAGACATTAACGAAATAATCATTTAGGCTCTCTGGAGGGATTGGATTTACTGTCTTAGATTGACAGTTACCTGACTCATTTCTAATAACATTCCAAGCAATTTTGCACTTATTTTTGGCATTTAATATAAGATTATCATTAGCAGTTTTCTTGGCATTGATAATTTCCTTATTATACAGTTTCTTAAAGCTAATATAAACATTCTTATCTACCAAATTCTTAGTACATTTCCATTTATCATGTAAAACAAGCATGAAATTACACATCATTCTTAAATGTGGTGTAAACCAATTTTTGAAACCAGAGCTGTGAGTAGGCCTACCATCTTTTCTGCTGCAAGGTCTAACACTAATTACAGGACACATCTCATTAAAACATGAAGAAAGTACATTAAGAAAATATAAAAAGGCAATATTAACATCCTCCAACCCATATAAATCCGACCAGTCAACATTTGATAAAAAATTGCTTACATTATCTAGCCTAATATCACTAATTAATCCTTTTGTTTTCTTTGGTTCAGTTTCATTTGGCTTAACATTATCGTCATCAAGTTTAAATTTCAGCCATACACCTGCATGGTCTGATATGATATCCTGCCCAAGCAGCGAGATCTCACAGTTATTTGGCGGAAAGTTTGAATGAATATTGTCGAGACATGCATTAAAGCGCGTCGGTGAGTGGTTTGTTGGGTAAAGATCAAAAGACCTTATCACATTTAAAAATTCAAGAGTTTCTGAACTTTTTTGGTCTAAAATATCCACATTTAGATCACCAGCAAGTACTAGCTTTTTATTCATTTTGCCATATTTAGAAGTGACATGTGATAGAAAATTTTCAAGGTTATCTATAAAAACATTAAAACTAGAGTCAGGAGTACGATATACATATAAAATTAAAATATTTAAACTAACTAACCTAACCGCAGCACCTTCGCAAATACTGATCTGACAATACGAGGAAATGTTTATACGTTCATACTGCAAGTTGCTCTTCACAAAAATTGAAGATCCACCATATGAGGAAGGTCTAGTGAAGTAGTCCACTAAAATAAAACCTTCAGGAACATAATATTCTACCTCTTCTCTGCAGAGCCAATGCTCGTTGAGGCACACCACGTCGGCTGATTTACTGTCTAAAATGGCTTCAAACTGATTTAACCTGTTCCTCAAGGAACGGATATTTAAAAAACAAATGTCCAAGTTAGAATTAGGCTTAGGCCTAACAGCATCCGTTGAAACATGATGAGTCAAATTTCCCCTATTAGGGCAAAAAACTAATGTTGAGTTAGGCCTATTATGAACACTGCCCGTACTTAAACTAGGCCTACTATTGACATAAGTCATTGTTAAGCAAAGATCGTTAGCCTCTTGCATCAGGCCAGGACCTATTTCACTTCTAAAAAATTAGATTTAGATTCAGCCATTTCCAGCGGAATTGGTTGGTGGAACGGTTCCTGTGAATTTTAACATTGCTAGCAATACAGCCTAAAATGTTTTGACTAACATATTTTTTCCCTAAGTCATCCAGGTGAAGCCCATGTCTTGTGTGAAATCTTATACCTAAATTAATAATATTGATAAAACTACAGTTTTTAAAATATTTGTACACTTTTTCAATCTTGAAATTTGTGTTGCGTACCTCGTCATTCACACAGGACCAATCCTCTAGATCATGCCGGTGAGGAATGGAGAACACGATAACATTGGTTCACGAAGATCGGCAAGTCTTTTCCGAAGCGCAACATGTAGGTCACTACCTTCATTCCTACTAACGTCGTTCGTTCCAGCCAGGATAACTGCGAAGTCTTCTGGACCTAAGCTGTCAATTTTCTCTGGAACGACATCTTTCAGTTTGGCACCAGGTTTTATTACAGCAACCGTACTAAGATCTTCATAATCCAGTAGACTCTTAGCCACATTTCTTCACTTTGGTCTTCTTATTAGGCCTTTGTTTATGGTTGGTGTGGCTTATGTGCGAGTTCAGCCTACTAGAATTTGCTTCCTTAGAGGTTTCTGATTGTAAAGGTAGGCTTGAGTTGGTTGGATGGTCTGTTAGGCTAGGTCGACCACCAGATTCAGTCACAGGCCAAATAGGCTCGCAGCTGGAGGCCTCAGAGTCCGGCGGTATATTGTAGCTCAAAATGTCAAATCTATTAGACAGGCGGATTTCAGGAACATCAGTAGTCTGCCGGCATTCCAAACTCTCCCGGCCAAAACCGGATTTAGTTCTCACAGTCTCCCAACCTCTAGTACTAGGTCTATTACTATGACTTGGCCTTATTAGTCGAGAGTTTTCTTCCTGGAGTGATTTATTGTCACTTTTTAGGATTTCTATGATACCTTCTAATGTTCTAATGCTTGATAACATTTTGTCAGACTCCTCTTTGTATATTAAACACTTTTTACACTGGGGTAGGGTTAAATTAGGCTGATCCTCGGCAAGCAAGCGATCGACACTAATATCAGGCACTCCTTCATTAAGCGAGTAATTGGCAATAGTATCTGCCTCTCTGCCAGACAAGCTGCCATCAGGGTCTACATTGTTCTTCACACAATTAGGACATTTCCAGGTACAAATGTGCCTCTCAGGGACATTTTTGACCTCACCAAATCTGTAGTGATTCCACAGTTTACAGGGTCCAGTGCACAAAATGGAACCAGTATTTGCTGATTTACCACACATACCACATGGAAATTTTACTGTAGGCCTAACTTTGAACTAAATTTCTTATCCATCTTCAATTTTCACAGGTTTCTATCAATAAAATGTAAAAGTCTTTTGTTTATTTATAGAGTAACGATATTCAATTTTAATAATTGTGTAATATTCATGTCCTCTAGTGCAAGTAATGTCCTGCAGTGAATTAATATAGATTTATTGAAACCACAATACACTATTACTGTCTATTACATGTAGGCACAACAATTTAAAAAAAAGTAATATTTTGCCTAGCTAGTGATTTGCAAAATATATTTCTTTATGACCTTACATTATTTATTTTTATCATTTATATATATCTTATACTTTATTTAGAAATTCAAAATAACGGTCACCGAATGTTTGTAAACAAAGTCACTAGAGCATTTGACAGATAAGTCAAGCCGACAAATATGCAGTCACCAGCCAAAGGTCAGACCAGGCGGCAGGCGACTCAGAGTTCACTCAAAACTGACCCTCCTTATCAGATCTGATAAGAGATGATGGCTGCTGTCAATTCCTTCCAATATTTTCAGGTTTATTTATTACTTTTTCTATCCTACCTGTTGTAAACTTTAACTTATAACAAATTCAAAGCAGACATTTTGTCAACTTATTTAAAATACACAAACACCACCAAAAATCTATTTGAAAAAACACTTATTCAGATCAAAATTAAGAAAAGATCAGGAGCACTACTACATGTGACTTTTACATGTGGGTCTCTCCCCACCACACCATTTGATTTATCCTCCATAAGGATAACGTTGAACAACGTACTGTGTTTAGCAATTTGAATATCACTGCAACGGTTGGATGTAAAACAACAATTAAAATGCCAAAATGAATTGTAGAGTTAAACTGATTGGTAGAAAGAAATGTGGAGTTTTTAATGAAATTATCTGAGGAAAATCGTATTCCCATAAGATTAACATGGGAAATTTTATGGACACATTTTTTTACTTTTCTGCACAACCACTAAACCTAGCTTAATGATTCAAAATACCAAATTGTTTGTTTAAGCTCTATAAAATGGCTATAACCAAAAGCTAGTGTTTTTTAAATTTTAGGGTAAAAAGTTCAAAAAACTGATTTTTGGACAATTTTAAACCCCCATAAAACCCCCTTTCTATAGACCGATCAATCTGGTTTCCGAACTTAAAGTCATAAATGCTACACTCCATATTTGTGCCAAATTTCATGAAAATCATGGGCGGATCCAAGGGGGGGCGGTAGGAGGGCAGTCGCCCCCCCCCCTCAAACCTAAGAATTATTGTGTTTGATTTTATTATTCAGGCAAAAAATGAAAGTTTTAATAATTCCGAATGAAAATGTAAGAAGCAAAAGCCTCCCGAAACCCCGTTTTTCGGTTCCAAGAGTCAAATTTTGCCACTCCCGGCTACATTGTTACATAAAAATTCAAACTATTGTACCTAAACGTTCGATAAATGGAATAAAATATATACAATTAGACAGGTGAAATTTTATACTTCAATTTCAGTATATAACACATTACTTAGATCCACGTCTTTCACCTAAAAGCGTCTTACAAAATCATAGATGTTCCCGAGTATCGCGAAGCTGTTGCAGTTTTGCCAGTTGGCAGACCAAAAATACAGTATTTTCAACATGATCTTGAAGGTAGATTTTAGCCACACACAGCAAAGGTTCTACTATTGTATTCGGTAATTATTTTTCACTGGATTTCGCCCGCCTACCGTTGTTTGCTGTCAGCTGGGTTTTGTTTACAGGTTAGGTTTGATTTTTGTGTAAAACTGCGAAATCAGTTGCTAGGCAATAAGTATCCAGTGGCTAGGCTAGAAGCAAAAAGAGCCTCGAATTATAGGTACGTAATGAAATAAGAGGAAACGAAGATTAACCCTGTGGTGCTCGTGCCACTTTGTTTTGCTTACTGGTCAGTGAGGGATGGAGGGGTAGAGGGTGGGGGCTCAGTACCTTCCAATGGAGAGTTGCTCCACCTCCTTAGTGTGACGTTGGGCGTTGATGTGTGCAGTTGTGTTGACATTTTTCCCTAAAAGTTGCTTGGGCTACAAGTGTAGCCCGCGCGAGTGTTTGTGTAATGATTGTACCACGGCGTGCCGGATTGTGTGATTTTAGTATAGAGCAAGAACTTTTGAATGATTTGAGCTGTGATGAAGATAGTGTTGTAAATAATGTGATAGTGACGATGGAGAGGAAGATGAAGTGGAAGAAGAAGTTCATTTGGAAGATGTGGAAGGAGTGCCCGAAGTTACTGATGAAACCCCACCCGACTTACAAACCTCAGGTCAGATATCTCATCAGTTAGGAAATAATGAAACTGATAGTGAGGATGAAACACCCTTAGCAAATATTTTTTTTTCTAAAGATAAATATAAAGATATAATGAAATGAACAAACATGCTCGTCAACCCCGAAACGTTCGTACAAGATCAGAGAACATTGTCCTACATTTGCCTGGACCTATAGGGGAAGCTAGAAATTTACAGACTGAACTAGAAGCTTTCAATCTGTTTTTTTATGAAAATGTAATTTGAATGATTGTAAATGGGATAAATATTTATATTTCAATAATAAAAGAGAATTTTTTGCGGGAGAGGGATGCAAAAGAAACTGACAGTACTGAGATTCGAGCATTTATAGGAATTTTACTGTTGTCGGGTAATTTGGGTGGTGGACAAAAGAAAACCAATACTTTATGGGATGATAGCCGTGGAACTGGAGTAGAATCATGCTAATTAGCCATGAGTGAGAATTGTTTTTATTTTTTGATGTGGTGTGTCAGATTCGACAACATTCGAGATCACACACAAAGGAAAAAAAGTAGACCGCCTAGCAGCAATTAGAGAACTGTTTGAATTTTTAGTTCACAAATTTCAACAGGTCTTTAGATCTAGTGAATTTTGTACTATCGATGAGCAGTTGGTGAAGTTCAGGGGCAAATGTCCTTTTAGGATGTACATCCCAAGAAAACCGGGGAAATATGGACTAAAAGTGTTAGCTTTAGCGTGTGCTAAAATTATGTACGCAGTTAATTTGGAAGTTTATGTTGGAAAACAGCCAGAGGGACCCTATAAGCTTTCAAAAACGTCAAAGGAAGTAACCATGAGACTGTGTGAGTCTATTGCAGGTACTAATCGAAACGTCACCTGTGATAATTGGTTCACATCCATCAACTTAGCTGAAAGAATGCTTAAAGAACAAAAATTTACCTTCAGGTCAAAAATACAGGAGTAATTTTTTACCATGACTTGGAAAAAATGGAGTTTTTTGGTTTAAATTTGTCAAATGTTAGAAAATGAAAAACCTAGCTTGGGAAAAAAATTGTTTCACCTATAATTTGTATTAGATAAAAAAAGTATTTTCTAAGTAATACGATAATAAACATGAAATTATACAGCAAAATGTTACATTGTAATTGTATATACAAATGAAAAATAAAAAATATTGTGGGCTACAAGTGTAGCCCGTATGAACATCCGTGTTTCAAAAAACCATGCGAGTACCACAGGGTTAAATTGCGTGCAAATGGAAGCTCATACGCCAAGTATTTTATTTTATAAAAATGTGGTACGAATTTTTTAATTTTTCAAGTCGTTGACCTTGGCTGTCAGCCTCATTCCTCAATGTATCTTCGCGTAGCATAGTTCAGTATTGCAGATTTCAAATACGTTTTGTAAATAGATTTTCGTGTGGGTATCTACTAAAACAAATTGTTTATTTAGGCATCTTACTTGTTCTTAGACGCCGACAGATGACGTAGAACAAAGTGTAATACCTAAATATTTCTTATGTCAAATAAATAAAAACCACTAAGTTTTGGTGGAAAATTGCTAAAGATTTAAGAAATCTAGTGCTACCTAAGGGTGAAGGGGGTGAGATACGGCAAAATGTCATATGAATAAAGTTGTAGTTTGTCTAAAATCCATGGCACGTGGTGGTCTTCGTTTTTCGATAGGACAGCCCGTTCTGCCACTAGAGCCCAAATAAAAAAAATATTGCATTTTGATTTTTTTATTCACAATTATTTATTTCTTTTGAGACAGTTCTAACTAAAAATAGTAGGATTTGGGAAGAAAAGGTGCAACGCCTACGCATGCCATATCTCACGATCCTAGTTAAAGTATAAATGGTGATACGTGCATTCTATTTAATAACAATTGTTCCAGAACCGGCATTTCCTTACTACTTATACTTAGAAAACTGTAAAATATATAGATTTTAAGAGTTTTTGATTTTCCGGCAGGTTTAAGTAGTAAAAATGCTTATGTTTCTGCTGCTATTTACTAAGTGTGATGTAGACATACTGCGTGCCCAATATTAGGCCTCCGACAAGTATATTAACGCGATAGGAAATAAAAAACGGCCACAAAATATAGAAAATATGCCGAAATTTGAGAAATCTAGCGCTATCTAAGGGTGAAGGAGACGAGATACGACAAAAAGTCATAGGACCAAAGTTATAGATCGTCTAAAGCCCGTGTGTTGTAGTAGTCCCCGTTTCTCGATTGGACCAACCGTTCGGCCGCTACAGCACAAAAACATGCACTATTTTGGAGATGTTCAAAATTTCCCCCCTTTTTGAATTTTTTTGAGGAGGTTAAAATAAAAAATCATACCTTTTTGCAATTTTCCTGGGGGTTTCAATAGACAAGCTACATATAGGCCTAATTCCATGTTTCTAGCTTATCTAGAATTACCTGAGTAAGTCGATAATGCAGTTTGTCATTTATAGAATAATTAGGGTTTTTAATTTTTTTGGGATGTTTAATTATTAAAATATGTTAGTTTATCGAGTGTTTCGTGAAGGGTAATGTCTAAACATATTGAGTGCCAAATATCAAGCCTTTTACATACTAAATTAAAGTGATAGGAAATTAAAGACCACAAAAATAACCGTCAAAATTGCCTGAAATTTGAAAAATCTAGCGCTACCTAAGGGTTAAGGGAGCAAGATACGACAAAAAGTCATAGGAACAAAGTTTTAGATCTTGTAAAATCTGTGACACGTGGTGGTGTCCGTTTTTCGATAGGTCAATCCGTTCGGCCGCTAGAGCTCAAAAACTGTAATTTTAAAATAAGCCTTTTTGGGGGGGGGGGGGGGTTTAAATATTTTTTTAGGGGGGTTAAAATACAAAATTGAGAGTTTTGGCAATTTTTCTTGGGGTTACAAGCTATAAGCTACCTGCATGCAAAATTTCAGGTTTCTAGCTAGTCTAGAAGTGGTCTAGAATTCGTATACCTCAGTGAGTGAGTGAGTGAGTGAGTGAGTTACACATGCGGCTGTATATATTTTAGATACCTTTTACACTATGACTGCGTGCTTCTTTCATAACTCTGCAATTATTAATTACAACAGTAAGACCATTTTCATTTGCGAACGTAGAAAATGTAACAAGGGAGAAGCCGCTTTGATTTGACGAGAAGAAGGCATCGGGCCTGGGCTGGCAGACGCGCTGCGAGCAGTGGCAATGTCGGTGTCGGCAGCGCCTTTCCTGGGCCTACGTTAGTCCCGGTCATTCTCTCTCACTCCCTCTCTCTCCCACAAGAACTCCCCGCTCTCTCTCGTACACAAATGCCGTATCCCCTCCTAGCCCGCTTATCATTGGTTTCTCACGTGGCCATGAGATGCGCCACTGCACAGCTACCGTTGGAGCGCTAGTTTTAGAAAATTCTGAAAGAGCGCGCCACTGTTCACCCGTCTTCATCTGCTAGCTTGCCGGTGAACCATCTACTAAGGAGTCTGTTTAATATATGTTAATATCCAAAAAGTGTTAGGAACGTCTGGAATTTAGAGCATAAGTTAGTGTGAGAGATATCAAATTTAATTGCTATTCTAAAAATACTTATTAATATAACATTGTCATTAGTTACCGAACCAAGCAATCAATGAGAATATGATACTTTAATAGAAAAACCTAATCAAACAATATATACACATTTAAAGTGTAACAGAATAGGTATAAATTGTTAAAAGTTACTTTATGATTGAACCGACTTCAACGTAATATTGTCATAACGTTCTTTTGAGAAAGAAGGTGTGAAACAATATATTATTGTATGGCACCCAAAGAGTTAATTAGTTTGAATAGTTTTTTCCTTTTAGCGAATTTCCCCTATAGGGAAGAAGCTATTACCGTAGTCGGCATGGTAAGACCTAGGCCCGGGACTATGATAACTTTTCGTTTTGAGGTCCCCAGACCCCAAAAACACCATTCGTTCGAAACTTTATATATATATATATATATATATATATATATATATATATATATATATATATATATATATACCGGGTGTCCCACGTAAGGTGTCTCAAATTGATTACGGAAAAACGGTTTAACGTACAAGGATGAAATAAAATTATTTCCGCTATATCGACCCCAAGGAATAACATAAAAATATTTTTAACTTTTTTCCGATACAGGGTATGCCAAAAACTGAGGGTCACTAGTTCGAATCTCGGAATTTTCAATTATAAACATATGTCATGTTATACATCATTTTAAAGGTATTTAATAGAAAAACATTTTGGCGAAAACAGAAATTAATTATCTTTTTCCTTTTCAAAATGGCGGCAGTTTTTTTGGGAAAAATCAATATGTTTTTAATACTCTGTGTTTCCTATACCAATGCACATAGCCCTTCTCCGGTTGAGTTTTCTTACTCGTTATGAAATTACCTTACTGTGATATGCTACAAGTAACTGTTTTTTCAAATAATAAAAATTCTAAAAAAATTGATTTTTGAAAATTTGCAAATGCCCATTGTTCAAAATTTCCAAATAGCAACATATGTCAAGTGGCACATCATTTTATAGGTTTTTTAATTCTCAACAACTTTCTAATTTACACTTACTTCGTATCTCTTTTAGTTTTTGTGTAAATAACAAAAAACCTAATTTTCCTATATCAAATGCATGTTATTTGGGTTTAACACTAAACAGCTGATCATGGCCCCATTTCATTTAGTGTTAAACTCAAGTAACATGCATTTGATATAGGAAAATTAGGTTTTTTGTTATTTACACAAAAACTAAAAGAGATACGAAGTAAGTGTAAATTAGAAAGTTGTTAAGAATTAAAAAACCTATAAAATGATGTGCCATTTGACATATGTTGCTATTTGGAAAATTTGAACAATGGGCATTTGCAAATTTTCAAAAATCAATTTTTTTGGAATTTTTATTATTTCAAAAAAACGTTACTTGTAGCATATCACAGTAAAGCTAACTTCATAACGAGTAAGAAAATTCAACCGGAGAAGGGCTATGTGCATTGGTATAGGAAACACAGAGTATTAAAAACATATTGATTTTTCCCAAAAAAACTGCCGCCATTTTGAAACGGAAAAAGATAGTTAATTTCTGTTTTCGCCAAAATATTTGTCTATTAAATACCTTTAAAATGATGTATAACATGACATATGTTTATATTTGAAAATTCCGAGATTCGAACTAGTGACCCTCAGTTTTTGGCACACCCTGTATCGGAAAAAAGTTAAAAATATTTTTACGTTATTCCTTGGGGTTGATATAGCGGAAGTAATTTTATTTCATCCTTGTACGCTAAGCCGTTTTTCCGTAATCAATTTGAGACACCTTACGTGGGACACCCGGTATATATATATATGTGTCCGTGGGTGCGATAACTCTCGTAAAAAAGGTCCGATTTTGATGAAATTTGGTACAAACGTGTAAAGCAGCATTTATGACTTTAAGTTCGAAAACCAGACGGATCGAGCTATCCAAAAGGGGTAGTTTGGGGGGGTTTTGTACCCCAAAAATGGGCTTTTTGAGTTTTTTACATACAATTTTTGAAAAAGTAAAATTTTATTTTTTACCATTAGAATCAGCTTAAAAATACGCACAATTTGATGTTTTAATCATTGCTCTACGTCAATTGGTTACTGAGATATTGAAAGTGCTAAACACAGTACGTTTTCCAATGTTATTCTTATGGAGGATAAGAAAAATTGTATATCTCGCTTATTTATCAACTTATCCTGACGAAACTTGGTATATTGCTTCATTTCATTGTGGTCTATTGATATTTGCACAAAAATCCATTTTTTGGCCGATAGTTCCTGTAGCAGCAAACCTGCATACTCAGCCCCATGTTATTCTTATAGAGATTAATTAACGTGTTATCTCCTTTAATTATGAACATAAATTAATAGAACTTGGTATGTGGCTTTACCTAGTTGAGTTATATTGATATTTGTATAAAAGCCCATTTTTAGTGTTCCTTATTTCAGCAAACCTGCATACTCAGCCGCCATGTTATTCTTATGGAGGATAATTAAAATGTCATAAATCGTTTATTTATGAATGTATATTGATGAAACTTGGTATGTGGCTTTATGTGGCATTGAATATGCATTGGAAATTCGCTGAGTATGCAGGTTTGCTGCTACGGGGGTATTTGTAAATTCACCAAATATGGTACTTCTGTTTCAGATTCATGAAAGAAGTTTCCTAAAATATTGCTTCCCTAGCCCAGACTGCACCAATATGCCATTAGGTATGTATTTGTCAATTTGTTTAAGAACCATGAATTGACGTATAAGTTTGACATGGACTAAGGTCAAAATTATATCATATATATTAAAAATAATTTAAAAACTGGCCAGTCCGTCAAGCTGTTCTATTGGGCCGATTTTCATGATTCTTTTGTTAACTGATAGGTAGTTATGCCTAGATATGTCATCACACATCCAAACTGACATATCTTCAATGGGCTTTACCATTGAATATACAGGGTATAGAAGGACAACGGTATAGGGAAACCTGTGATGTGTTGCCCAACCCCCAACCTAGCGTCAGTTGTTAGAACCAGCTGAAATGATTACACTAGTCGCTACTGATCCTGCCGGCAATTTCTAGCACTACCACGACCACGGCGTGGCGCGGCAACGCGACAGCGCCGGCGCCGGCCCGCAGCGGATGTGGGGTAGCACTATCTGACGTCTGCAAAACTCAAGAGTGGTCCCATTCATTGTACGAGTTGCTTTTTGATAAAATTTCAAAATGGTTATATTTGTATTACCTGCAACTATGATTGTTGATAGAAAGGACTTGTAATGTAATAAATAAATAAATTAGAATATAAACAACTGACTGACTGGCTGATTCATCACAAAATCTAAAACACCACAGAATGGATTGCAATAAAATTTGCAACATACCTACCTCTTGAGTCTTAGGTGCTCACTAAGAAAGGGTTTTAAGAAATTCCCATAGGGCTCCGCCCCACGGGGAGTGAAAGTTCCAATCTATGTTATTCTTATGGACATTCACTTTAAGTTTGAGCTGATGAAAATAAAAACAGCTGATCTTCATTCTTAGTAGTTCCATGGGATAACCACAGAATGCAGGACACGCATCTGTCATAGTTTTATAAATTATTTGCGGGGCGAAGCCGGCGGGAACAGCCAGTTTACTATATTTAAATTTGTATTTAATTTAAATAACAATAAATTGCTTGAAAATGGCAGTGAACTAATATTTACTAACGCTTCATTTGAACAATTGGCTACATAGTATAGGCTATATTACATCCATATATGTTTAAAACTCTTGGTATTCTTTTTACCAAAAGGCCAACAGTCACCTTTTATTGTTTTTCTATCTTAAGAACAGTAACATAAATTGAAAGAATGAAGATAGTTCGGCGACCTTGGACAGCCATATGTGCAGCACAGCTGAAGTGAGAGAGAGATAAGGAGATAATATACTTTTTCTCCTCTCGCTCTCTCTCTCTCTCTCTCTCTCTCTCTCTCTCTCTCTCTCTCTCTCTCTCTCTCTCTCTCTCTCTCTCTCTCTCTCTCTCTCTCTCTCTCTCTCTCTCTCTCTCTCTCTCTCTCTCTCTCCTCTCTCTCTCTCTCTCTCTCTCTCTCTCTCTCTCTCTCTCTCTCCCCCCCCTGTGAACAACTAATATGACAGTGTGGCTTCCTTCCTCTATCTCGCATAAATATCTAGGAAATGAAATTGTTAATTATTAGATTTCTCTATACTCCATCAGTTTCACCAATTTCATCCAGTACAGCACATAAAATCAAAATTGAACTAAATTTTTAGATACAAAAACTGAATCGGAATTTTGAACTAGAAATATGTTACTGAAATATAGTTTACTGGATTGTATCAACTGTCTTAATCTTCACAAACCTTATGTGCTTAATATTACCTTCGCATATTTACCTCCAATTTTTAGCTGTATTTGTGTCTTAGTCAGGTTTTTTTATATACTCATACAAAAATCGCTTTACTACTTTAGGGAGTATAATGGCTATCATCGATTTCTAAAGAATGCTTTTGATTCAGATTTACGCAAAACTTAAATACCCCCGTCGCAGCAAACCTTTGTACTCAGCGAATTACCAATGCATATATATGGGTATCACTACTACCTAGAGCTACTTATCAAGTTTCACAAAAATACATTCATTAATAAGTGATATATAGTATTGGTACTTTGGTATTATACGGATGCCACCCTTATACAGCGCGCTGCGGCAGTTATGTTAGGATGGGTTATCACAAAAATGATTGTAAAACTTTCCTTGTTTTGTTACGAATCGAATGATACCTGATGAGTCATACTTCAGGCCGCCAAACCCCCTCCAAATAGGCCAAGGTCAGGTCGTTGACCGGAGCGCGCGCATCACCTGTCACCGCCTGTACCTGGGTCAGTGTCATGAGTGATTTATTGCCGTCACTACGTTACATTTGTTTTCATAATGAGTGACGTTCTTCTGGTGTGGGATTTACCTCGAAATGAAGAGGAAACCGTACGTATTTTCATGATAACCCATCCTAACATAACTGCCGCAGCGCACTGTATATTTGGCGGAGTACATGTGGCGATTGGGTGTGGCTGCTAGCGGCGGCGACGCATTCAACACGATCCTTGCGGACATCGCTGTCTTTTGGGAGGCACAACACAAAGACCGCTCATCAGAATGATGTAAAATTTGTACAGTAAGTCAATAAAAGTACGTTTTTTCGAATTATGTAGTTATCCTTTGTATCCGGTAAAAATTTAACCTCCAAAAATAGTGGCATCCGTATAATACCAAAGTACCATAGTATTTTATTTATTCTCTATAAGAATAACATTATAATTGAGTATGCAGGTTTGCTGCAACAAGGAAGATAAGAAATGTGTGTTTTTGCAATTATTAATATAAATCAACCAGGTGAAGCTACATACCAAGTTTTATTAATTTAGGTTCGTAACTAAGGGAGATATAAAACTTTATACTTATTCTCCATATGAATAACATGGGGGCAGAGTATGCAGGTTTGCTGCTACCGGGAAAAATCAACAAAAACCATTTTTTTGTGCTAATATCAATATACCACAACTAGTTGAAGCCACATACCAAGTTTCATCAATATACATACATAAATAATCGAAATATAACATTTGACGATAGACAATAGACAATAGACAAGATTCTTTATTCCATTAAGCAAGTTACAAAATTGCAATAGGACACGTCAACATATTCATAACATTAATTACCATACAATGTTAAATAGGTAAATAGAATAACCAAAAACATTTCCAATTAGTTTAAGAATATCAGTCTTCTTAAACTTAATACAATTACACATAAAATACAACTTGTTTGATTGATAAAACTAATTAAAAATACATATCTTACAACTATTTTGACTGTTTTATGCCTGGTTCTATTGTGAAAATTTACAGGTGAAATATTCATCTGTTGTGTAAAATGCCTGATTTGTTATCCACTCTGTTACAATTTGTTTAAAGTTATTAAAAGGAAGATTTCATATTTCCAGGGGTAACTTGTTAAATAGTTTAAGCTGTTGATATACATGGCTGTTCAAAGTTTTGGAAAGTCTTATATGAGAGGTTGTAAGATTGTTTCTATACCTGGTTGCATAATTATGACTAGAGCTTTGACAGGAAAGAGTTTACATTCTGCTTAACATAGAGTAAATTACTTAATATATACAATGAAGGCACTGTTGCAATCTTCAGCTTAAGAAAGCTGGCTTTACATGATTGTCTTGGTGATAGGTTTTCCAAAACTCTGATAGCCTTTTTTTGCCAGATGAAAACCTTGGAGGCATGAGATGAGTTACCCCACAGACGTATTCCATAGCTTATAAGCGAGTGGCAAAGACCAAAATATGTTATTAGCAAAGTATTTTGACTAACTGATAGCTTGAGCCTTCTCAGTAAAAATACTACACGAGACAGCTTCTTACATAAGTTGAGGTTATGGGGTTCCCAGCTTAAACGACTATCCAAAGTAAAACCCAACAGTTTCACCTCACAGCTTGAATTTAAAATTTATGGAATTTCCTTAAGGGTGAAGTGAATCAATTCAGTTTTATTTTCATTTATGACTAAATTGTTTGCTTCAAACCACATTTTGGCAGAGGAAAATGCTTTGGAAAGCTTAAGATTAACATTTTGTAGATCTATGTCTGAACAAATTAAGGTGGTGTCATCAGCGTAGAGTACAGAAAATATTGAAATATTACAGTGCATATCATTCACAAATACTAAGTACAGAAAAGGCCCTAAAACCGATCCTTGCGGCACGCCAGCAAATACATCTCGATAGGATGAACAATTATTATTGTTTATTATCACCCTTTGCTTCCGTTCAGACAGATATGATTTAATTAAATCCAATTCCTTATGTCTAATACCATATAAATATAACTTGTCATACAGAATATCAAAAGATATACAATCAAACGCCTTAGTCAAATCTATTAAGTTGGAGGCTATAATATGTTTATCTTCAAAATTTTTGATAATAAAATTCACAATGGCTTCTATGGCTAGGACAGTATTATGCTTCGGACAAAATCCATACTGGTGGTTATACAGCAAGTTGTTAACACTAAAATAATTATAAAGTTGTAAAATTAAGCATGATTCAATAACATTACCAAGAATAGGCACTATAGCTATAGGTCGATAACATTCGCAGGCAATTTGGTATCACCTTTCTTAAAAATAGGTATAACGTTAGTTAATTTTAGACAATTGGGAAAAATACAATATGAAATAACCAGATTAACCAAAAATGTCAAAGGAACAATTACAGAGTTACCAATTTTCTTTAGAACATAGAATGAGAAACCAAAAGCATCCTCACTTCTAGAATTGCTCAGGTGAGAAACAACAGAGTAAACCACCTCAGTGTCCACTAGCTGCCATTTAAAACCTATTTCAGGAATGGGCTTGTCAAAATTTTCCAGAAGGTTGATGTGATTTCTATTACTTACACCAACGCCTACACTATTTACGGACATGGAGACATTAACGAAATAATCATTTAGGCTCTCTGGAGGGATTGGATTTACTGTCTTAGATTGACAGTTACCTGACTCATTTCTAATAACATTCCAAGCAATTTTGCACTTATTTTTGGCATTTAATATAAGATTATCATTAGCAGTTTTCTTGGCATTGATAATTTCCTTATTATACAGTTTCTTAAAGCTAATATAAACATTCTTATCTACCAAATTCTTAGTACATTTCCATTTATCATGTAAAACAAGCATGAAATTACACATCATTCTTAAATGTGGTGTAAACCAATTTTTGAAACCAGAGCTGTGAGTAGGCCTACCATCTTTTCTGCTGCAAGGTCTAACACTAATTACAGGACACATCTCATTAAAACATGAAGAAAGTACATTAAGAAAATATAAAAAGGCAATATTAACATCCTCCAACCCATATAAATCCGACCAGTCAACATTTGATAAAAAATTGCTTACATTATCTAGCCTAATATCACTAATTAATCCTTTTGTTTTCTTTGGTTCAGTTTCATTTGGCTTAACATTATCGTCATCAAGTTTAAATTTCAGCCATACACCTGCATGGTCTGATATGATATCCTGCCCAAGCAGCGAGATCTCACAGTTATTTGGCGGAAAGTTTGAATGAATATTGTCGAGACATGCATTAAAGCGCGTCGGTGAGTGGTTTGTTGGGTAAAGATCAAAAGACCTTATCACATTTAAAAATTCAAGAGTTTCTGAACTTTTTTGGTCTAAAATATCCACATTTAGATCACCAGCAAGTACTAGCTTTTTATTCATTTTGCCATATTTAGAAGTGACATGTGATAGAAAATTTTCAAGGTTATCTATAAAAACATTAAAACTAGAGTCAGGAGTACGATATACATATAAAATTAAAATATTTAAACTAACTAACCTAACCGCAGCACCTTCGCAAATACTGATCTGACAATACGAGGAAATGTTTATACGTTCATACTGCAAGTTGCTCTTCACAAAAATTGAAGATCCACCATATGAGGAAGGTCTAGTGAAGTAGTCCACTAAAATAAAACCTTCAGGAACATAATATTCTACCTCTTCTCTGCAGAGCCAATGCTCGTTGAGGCACACCACGTCGGCTGATTTACTGTCTAAAATGGCTTCAAACTGATTTAACCTGTTCCTCAAGGAACGGATATTTAAAAAACAAATGTCCAAGTTAGAATTAGGCTTAGGCCTAACAGCATCCGTTGAAACATGATGAGTCAAATTTCCCCTATTAGGGCAAAAAACTAATGTTGAGTTAGGCCTATTATGAACACTGCCCGTACTTAAACTAGGCCTACTATTGACATAAGTCATTGTTAAGCAAAGATCGTTAGCCTCTTGCATCAGGCCAGGACCTATTTCACTTCTAAAAAATTAGATTTAGATTCAGCCATTTCCAGCGGAATTGGTTGGTGGAACGGTTCCTGTGAATTTTAACATTGCTAGCAATACAGCCTAAAATGTTTTGACTAACTTATTTTTTCCCTAAGTCATTCAGGTGAAGCCCATGTCTTGTGTGAAATCTTATACCTAAATTAATAATATTGATAAAACTACAGTTTTTAAAATATTTGTACACTTTTTCAATCTTGAAATTTGTGTTGCGTACCTCGTCATTCACACAGGACCAATCCTCTAGATCATGCCGGTGAGGAATGGAGAACACGATAACATTGGTTCACGAAGATCGGCAAGTCTTTTCCGAAGCGCAACATGTAGGTCACTACCTTCATTCCTACTAACGTCGTTCGTTCCAGCCAGGATAACTGCGAAGTCTTCTGGACCTAAGCTGTCAATTTTCTCTGGAACGACATCTTTCAGTTTGGCACCAGGTTTTATTACAGCAACCGTACTAAGATCTTCATAATCCAGTAGACTCTTAGCCACATTTCTTCCCTGGCTGTCAGCATATATGGACACTTTGGTCTTCTTATTAGGCCTTTGTTTATGGTTGGTGTGGCTTATGTGCGAGTTCAGCCTACTAGAATTTGCTTCCTTAGAGGTTTCTGATTGTAAAGGTAGGCTTGAGTTGGTTGGATGGTCTGTTAGGCTAGGTCGACCACCAGATTCAGTCACAGGCCAAATAGGCTCGCAGCTGGAGGCCTCAGAGTCCGGCGGTATATTGTAGCTCAAAATGTCAAATCTATTAGACAGGCGGATTTCAGGAACATCAGTAGTCTGCCGGCATTCCAAACTCTCCCGGCCAAAACCGGATTTAGTTCTCACAGTCTCCCAACCTCTAGTACTAGGTCTATTACTATGACTTGGCCTTATTAGTCGAGAGTTTTCTTCCTGGAGTGATTTATTGTCACTTTTTAGGATTTCTATGATACCTTCTAATGTTCTAATGCTTGATAACATTTTGTCAGACTCCTCTTTGTATATTAAACACTTTTTACACTGGGGTAGGGTTAAATTAGGCTGATCCTCGGCAAGCAAGCGATCGACACTAATATCAGGCACTCCTTCATTAAGCGAGTAATTGGCAATGTGACGGCCCAAAATCCCTAGACTGTTAAAAGCCATTAATACGACACTGTAATTAAATAATTAAAGTTTACCGTTCCTAATAATTAAATTTCTACCGTCACTAAAATCCATAATTTCGAAGGAGGAACGGTGCTCTTAACATTATTTCAATTATTTCATTTATTATTTCATTTTAAAGAGTTGGCTGGTACAAAATATTAAATCAACCACCAGACGCTAGGATATTTGCTCCGTGCTAATCTCAACTTAGACGCTCCCACGGGCCCGGCCGGGCGTTGATATCAGCAAGAATGCGCAGCATCAGCAACTTGACGCTCTGCATTGGCCTTAAGTGGACGATTCCTGTTCCTCTTAGTTTGAGTAATGGCGTGAGTGATCGTCGGGGGCAGCACTGAACAACGAAGTGTTCCCGTGACGTCACGTGCTGAGGCCGCCGCTCATTGGATGGGCAGCTTCAGCATTGGGGAAGAAGACGTGAGATTCGCCCCAGTCCCTAGGAAGACACGATGTAACTAACACGCGTCGGGTCGCCTCTCCTTAATTAAATTATTAATTGGTGTTTTCTTTCTAAATTTAATGTAACCTTAATTATTGTATTTTAACCGCGGATATACCTATTGTTAACGACGTTTAAGTTGGTTTTTAAATCAGTTGTTGTAAAGTTGTAAAGTTTAATAAATAGTAATTTTGTTTCCCAACCGGCATTATTATATTTCAAATCCCGAAATATCGGCCTCTTTGCGACAATTGGTGTCAGGTGTGGGGTGTGTTGCAAGAAAACACCACTTGAAGAATCCCACGGACGGAGAATGGATTTTGGTAAGTAATAAATTTATTTTAATTAATTGGTGCAACCTTGTTAATTTTATATGTGTCGTTTTACTAGTAGGTAACCGCTTAATCTTGTAAAGCAATAAATTAAACTCATTTTAGCGCAACTCCCGTAAAGAAATATGCATTTTTCGAATTATTAGAGAATTTCAAAGTAATTAGATTAATTTGAATAAATCCTCAAGTCGCCATTAGCCTCATTGTGAGAGAAATAGTTAGCGTCGGTTCCCCCTCCATCTCACTTTGCATTCATTGTGTGTCATCGAGATGGCATGGCGGTGATATGAGAATGTCATTGTTTGAGAAGACACATTAAATCGAAATTATTGGGCTATCAGAGTTGTTGTTGAGCCTAGTGATAATAGATATTGATAAATAATAAAGGTAGAGTCGATTTTAAGTATTACCTGTGACTAAGAAGGTTTATTTTAAAAGTAAAATGACTTGGAATATTAATCGTGGAAGGAAGCTTGGAGCCGCCATTTGCAATCTTGGCAAATCGTCTCTGTTGCGTTCGGATTAATCCGCCATCTTTGATTTGCCAATTCGGTTGATTGAAGTGCAAATGCGTGAACTTGGTTGCAACTTATCGTGGAAAAGGGAGAAGACGATATTAAAGTGAAATTATAAATTATCTGGGAATTAAATTGAAGAAATATTATATTGTAATTAATCCGAATTGTCCGAAGCGAGACTTGGGCGACAATTATCGTAACAAGGCTGTGGCGTATAGAGTAGTGACGCCGTAATTAATTGAGAAGGCATAAATGGTTGCCTGTGTTTTTAAACAGATGTCTGAATAGATTAATCTAAACGGAGTCCCACACTTGTTGCAGTTAGTTAGTAGATGGAATAATCATTCCTGAAGTTTTATATTTTTATTTAGTGGTTTAACATTGTTTTGTTTAAGAACGAGTGTTTGTAGAATTTATTAATTATATTAACCTTAGAATAAATGCTTTCTAAATTAACCTAAGTTTATTTGCATGTGTGATTAACTCTGGGTTATATATTTAAGTGGTAAATCTATAAATGCATTGGAAAAAATCTGGGCGTCATTGGAAATAGGCCAATAATTTAAAATCAAGTAATTGAAAAATTTTATTGTTACAAATTAATAAAAATTAATAATCTGACACTTATAAACTGTGTCAATTTTCTGGCCTATCTTCATTGTCAGGACAAAGGATACCACTGCATTTTATTTACCAAAGAAATTAAGTAAATCAGAACTTTGAAAATTTTCGACGAAACAAAGCGTTAGTAGTGGGGAAATAGGAGTTCTGTGACATTTCATTGAAATTAATCGGGACTTGGAAATAATCGACGTGGACCACCATAGTAGTGGGGAAATGGGCGTTTGACAATAATTTTCGAAATTTATTGTGTATTTTGAGCTACGGACTTAGCCGGATTTTCAAAATTTCACTGAATACTACAAACGACTTGTGAATTTTTGTTTGAAATTAATTTCGTGATTTTAATTGGATAATTCACCGTGTTGGGACTTAGAGTAATCGTGTTCTGGGGTTTAAGTTTATTTTATTGAACTTTAAGTTGGGACTTTGAATTTTTCTAAAAATTTCTTAGAAACAAAACAACGTGTGGACTTAGGCGTGTGAGCCTCTGATGATTCAGTTAAGTATTGAAAATTCTAAATAGGACCGGGCGAATTTTAATTATTTCAGAAGCTCTCATCAGTAGGGGGTAATTGAGGGTTCTACACCGGTGAATCCAGTAATTTGAATGTTGAGAGAATTAATGGACAGTAACCTTCAGTAAATGTTGTGGATGAAGAATAAATAAATTATTTAAACTTTTAATTGCGTTTTTGAAAAAAATTGACTGAACTTTGACAAAAACATTTTGTTCTGCTTGCATTAGGGGTGGTATTGGTGAATACCATTTACCTTTTCATTGTGGAAACTAGTCGCATTGATCAACATGAACGCTTACCATCTGAAGAAGTCGGAAAACATTTACGAACTGAAAATTCGAGGGCAATGCACGGAGGGCAATGCCGACGATTTGAGGAGGCGGCTGACGAGGTGTATAAAAGAGAATACACCGGTTGACGACACCGTAATAGCCTCACTGGCAATCGAGGACGAGCTACGCGAATGTGAGGAAAAGTTTGACGAATTGACAAAATTAATACGGGACTATGATGGTGATTATTTGGATACCGAGGGTCAGCGGATCCAGGCCAGAACTTGGCATAGTTTTTTGAGGGCCGAGCGCGCAGTCGTTGATGGCACGACTGGGGAGGAAACCGAGCAACAGCGTGAGGATTTGCTTGGTAGATTTAGGGCGTTGTTAGGTAAATTTAAAGTTTCGAAGGACACGAGTCAGTCTAGTGGGAGTAGCAGTGACCAAGCGGCAGCAGCTGCTAGGCTGCCTGCTACTGCGGCGCCCGTCCAACAACCGCCGGTAGAAAATAAGCTAGAGCCATCCTTGTCTGTCGCTTCACAGGCACTGGTGGTGACGAAATGCGCCCAGCCCCTCCCTCCATCCACCCCTCGCGAGTCACACACAAGTTTTGGTGCTCCTCAGGCATCTCAGGAATCTTATCTACGCTCTAGACCTGTGCCGGTTTATAAATGGGGCCTTAAGTTCGATGGGCAGTCACAAAGTGTCGGCGCGTTCCTCGAACGAGTGGAAGAGTTACGTAGAGCCAGAGGCGTGACCTCTGCCGAGCTCTTTGATTCCGCGGTTGACCTGTTCTCAGGACCTGCCCTAATGTGGTATCGCTCCACAATAGGCCGGATTAACACGTGGGAACAGCTATGCCTTGACTTGGCAGCGGTATTTCAACCACTGGACCACGATATACGCCTGCAGCAAGAAATCTTTAATAGGGTACAAGGAGAGGCCGAATCGATCGATCTCTTCATCGCGGCGATGGAAGGGCTGTACGGTAGGCTGGCCGTTAATGTTCCAGAGGCGGTTAGGTTGAAACAGATCTACCATAACCTCAATCCCCAACTCCAGGACAGACTAGCAATGTTTGATATTACGTCGGTAGAACAGCTGCGTACGATGGGCAGGAGAGCGGAAGCGGGCCGTTTGCGATCTGTCACTCTGCGCACTGCTAATAGAAATCCTGACTTGATGGAGCCAGACCTAGCCTATACGCCTGTACGACGTAGGCAGACTCATGACGCGTTTCGCACGACACCCGAGCGCAAAGTATTCCAGGCGACGAATGATCCCGAGATTGTTTGTTTTAAATGTCACGCGAAAGGACATGTGACCACGGAGTGTATGGTGGCGAATTCCAATCCAGTAGGCGGAAGAATATGCTGGCGCTGCAGAAAGACGGGACATATACAGCGCGAATGTCGTGTTCAACTCAGCCCCAAACAATTCGCGAGCGGGAAACGAGGCCGGGACCAGCGGACTCGCCGCTGCTGGACCCCGCCAATGAAGCCATCTGCTGTCAAAGATGTGCCTAGGGCGACGAAAAAGAAGTGTCGTATGGTTGAGAAGACTATTAGGATAGTCCCTGAGGTGAGGAACCTAGCCCAGGAACTTGTGGCTGTAGGGAAAATAGAGGCCGCTGAGGGCAAGGTGTTGGTAGATACCGGAGCTCAAGTATCCCTAATAAAACGTGACGTGTCCTCCGCACCGATGAACAAACCCGACGTGGTGTTACGAGGTATCTCGGGTCGAACCCTTAAGGTCTACGGTAAACAAAAAGTGTCCCTGACTTTGAAACCTGGCGTGAAGGTACCTGGAGAGTATATAGTGAGTAACCTACCAAAGGGCTACTTAGCCGTGATAGGCTGCGACATCCTGCAAGAGGGTAACGGAAAAATTGATGTACAAAAAGGGGTTTTGAAATTGTATGGGAAAGAAATTTGGTTAAATCGATTAACTAAGGGTGAAAGCGTGCCTGACCCGAGGCGCGGGGCGAAGGTGCCTGATCACGAGATGGAATCAGCCCCTAAGCTCCCCTCTGTCAGCCGCGAGAGTAAATCTGAACGTAATAACTGCAAAGAATCTTTTGTGTATTGCTATCAGGACGTTAAGCTCCCGCCGCGGAGTGAGAAGAGGATTCAGGTTAAAATTAGTAAATTCGCTATAGAGTCTAAGGAACTAGAAGGAAAGGACGTTGTTGTCGAACCAATAGAATTAACGATTCATGGTGTTTACCTTGCCAGGACCCTAACGAGAGTAGTCAACAATCGATGCTGGGTTAAAGTTGTAAACGTTAGTGGGGAAGAATTGGCCTTTGCGAAGAATTTAAAGATGGACTCCTGGATAGTGACCTGGTCGATGATAGAGAATTTGGACAAGCGCGGCGCAAAGTAGTGATTTTGGCTGATAGTCACGGGCGAGGGCTGCAAGAAATTCTATCTGAACGATTACCGCGAGATATTGAAGTAAGCGTAATGTTTATGCCTAATGGGAAATTAAAACACGTGATGTAGAACTTAAAATGGGAACTTGAGAAACTGACGGAGAGGGACTTGGTCGTTTTGATTGGCGGGACTAACGATGTTGACGACAAGTTTGCTCCCTATTCGTTGACGCTGCAACAAGCCTTTAGTGCCCTGCCGGCCTCGTGGAAAGCAAAAATAGCTATGTTATCGATTTTTGATCGCTATGATGTAAACCTCCGCCAAGAACTAAGTGACGCGAACCGCCTTGTCGAAGTAATAGTCCAAAACGTGAGGCAACGAACTAAGGGGAATATCATCTTTCATAATATTCATGATAAATTTCAAAAGGGGATGTACACGAAGCATGGGTTGCATTTAAATGAATTGGGGAAAGTACGATTGGCTGACATTTTGCGAGGAATAGTTCTGGAAGGGTATACCGTGCCCGAAGCTAGAGTGGGTAGGATCGAAAAGGTTGATGAGGCCGAGTTCGAAACTTGTTTAGATGCGAAGTTAACTCATCTCCCGCAGGATGTGAGAGATCACGTGAGGCCCGTGCTTATGAAGTATAAGAGCGTGTTCGCTCATAGTAACACTCAACCGTTGGGTTGCACTTCTGCTGTGAAGCATGTCATTCGCACCGGTGACGCAGCGCCTATCTATAAGAAGGCCTATCGAGTGCCGCACCACCAAAAGGCTGTTCTAGATGAACTGATCAAAGATCAGCTAGAAAAGGGCATCATAGCCCCTAGCCAAAGTGAGTGGGCCTCTCCGGTAGTGATAGTCCCTAAGAAATCCCCTGACGGAACCCCTAAATTTAGGTTTTGTGTAGACTACCGTGCCGTTAACGCCATTACCACGGCCGATGTATACCCTCTTCCCAACATCACGGAGACGTTGGATAGCCTTGGAGGCTGTCGCATGTTCACGACCCTGGACTTGCGGTCTGGCTATCACCAGATCCAAGTTGACGAGGAAAGTAGGCCTAAAACCGCCTTTAACGTACCAGGTGGACACTACGAGTACCAAAGGATGCCATTTGGCCTAAGCACCGCACCTGCCACATTTCAGCGTTTAATGGACTCAGTCCTGATGGGCCTCAAGGGTGAGAAGTGTCTTGTGTATCTCGATGACATCATCCTCTTTTCGAAGGATTTGCCATCTCACTTAATAGCGTTAGGAGAGGTGCTAGACAAATTACAAGGGGTCAACCTTAGTGTACAGCTCAGCAAATGTAGTTTCGTGGTAGATGAGGTGAACTACCTCGGTCATGTCATCACCAAAAGAGGTGTCGAGCCAGATCCGAATAAGATCAAAGCTGTTCGCGACTTCCCTGTACCTAAGACAGTCAAAGACGTTCGGTCGTTCCTGGGATTAGCGGGGTATTATCGTCGTTTCATAGAGGGATTCGCTACGATTGGAAAACCACTGTTCGATCTAACCAAGCAGGGAACTGAGTTCAAATGGACGTCGGATTGTCAGGAGGCTTTCGATGAGCTAAAACAGCTGCTTACCTCTGCGCCTGTATTGATATTGCCTGACTTTAGCAAACCGTTCGTATTGTCCACCGACGCTAGCACGCAAGCCTTGGGTGCCGTGCTCTCCCAAGAAATTGACGGGCAAGAACACCCGGTCGCGTATTGCTCACGAACCCTCTTTCCCGCCGAGAAGAACTACGCCACAACCGAGTTAGAACTCCTCAGTTTGGTCTGGAGTACGAAATACTTCAGGTGCTACCTGTTGGGTCGTCCGTTCAAAGTCATTACGGACCACAGCGCCTTACGTTGGATGCTGTCTTTAAAAGACCCAAGTAGCAGACTAATGAGGTGGTCTCTGAGGTTGGCTGAGTTTACGTACACTGTAGAACACAAGCCCGGCAAGAAACATACTAACGCCGATGGTCTCAGCAGAGCCATGTGCGCGGCCCTTCGCAGGGACGAGCTCCCCGTGATGGATTTGGCCACGCTCCGCGAGCACCAGAAAAATGATCCCCATTGTAAGGAGTTAGGAAAGGCCAAAAGTTTCAAATTCAGCCCGGAAAAGATTTTGTATAGACTAAGTGGAGGTAAAAGGAGCATCGTAGTACCAGTCAGTCTTACTAGGGAAGTCATGCGCCTTCACCACGACCTGCCTACAGCTGGGCATGCTGGTGTAGCTAAGACACTTCAACGCATTAAGGAAAAGTTTTGGTGGAAAGGGATGGACAAAGAGGTTTATGATTATGTTCGCACATGCAAGAGTTGTAGTCAGCGTACCGACTACGGGAAAATTAGAGCTCCCCTAGGGACTATTTTCAACGAGCCCGAGGCTCCTTTTGAAGTTATCGCAGCGGATATTGTGGGCCCTCTGCCCACTAGTTGCTCCAGGAATGTGTACATCCTGAGTGTGATGGACCATTTCACTCGGTATTGCGAGTTCATCCCGCTACCAGACCAGACTGCAGAGAGTATCGCAAGAGCGCTAGTACAACGCGTGATCACAAAATTTGGCGTTCCAAAAGCTTTGATTTCGGACCAAGGCGCGAATTTCACTTCCGACCTTATCAGTCAGCTCTGTAAATTCTTACATGTACGTAAAATTCAGACTACTGGTTTCCACCCGCAAGCGAATGGCCGGTTGGAAAGAGTGCATTCCACGATCGCGCGCATGCTAAGCCACTTCGTGAACCGGCATCAAACCGATTGGGACGAGTACCTTCCGTACGTTACGATGGCCTACAATTCGCAAGGTCACGAGGCTACAGGGTTCTCACCTTTTGAAATGGTTTTCGGTAGGAAAATGGAAACACCCTTGGAAGCAGATCTGACCATCACGGAAGGTGATGATCTGTACAACGATCATGTGGAGACCCTGAGGAGTAAACTGAAAGAGACTTTTGAAGTAGCGGCGAAACGAAAAGCTATTGCCCGCGGACGGTATGAGCGGCAGTACAATAAGAAAGTGAAAGAAGTAGAGTACCACGAAGGGCAGTTGGTCCTGCTGCACGTTCCTAGTATAGGGCGACACAGGGTTAAAAAGCTCTCGAAACTGTGGAAGGGTCCCTATAAGGTCATAAAGGTGCTCTCTCCGCTCAACGTCGTGCTGAAGATCAGGAAGCGAGAAGTAACGGTACACGTGAACCGTATAAAACCGTGCCCGAGGCGCGCCCCAGTGCCCCCTCCGCCGGTGGTAGAAACAAACGCGGACCCCGAGGTAGGGTTGGAAGAATGGGTCAACGACCCGCAAGTGAGTGACGACGGAATAGACGAGCCACAGGAAGTACAGGAGCCTGTCCCGGACAGCTCAAAAAGGGCCCGTAGGAGACCCGCGTATCTCCAGGATTACACTAGTTAAGTGTGGGAGGTATCGGAAACGCATGGGGGATTAATAAACAAAACTAAAGAGTGAAATAAGTAATAGTGATATAACAAAAATTTAACATGATTCAAATCTGTTATAGGGTACATTTTATTAGTATTGGGGGCAGTTAGCTGCTTCCACCAGGGCATCATCTTCGAAGGAGACCAGGAGGTCCTCCTGTCTGACAGCCACTGGAGGGTCACCCTGAAGTACAAACTTACGGAAATGCAAGTACAGAGCCGGAAACTCAGCAATTTGGCGGTAGAGGTAAAACAGTATCTTGACAAATTTTATTCTGACCTTTTGCGTGATAGCGTAAGTATACACTCTAAACTACCTCAATTAGAGGAGGGTTTTAGGTATTAATTTGCCATTTTGAAACAAGACGTCCATGAATACGTAAAGCAAGTAAATAATTTGGTGTCTTTGCTTGTTCGTCAAGAGAAAATGACGATCCTGGCCAACGTGGCGCATCAATTGGTAAATCATTCAAAAACTCTAAATTCAGTAATTTTATCAATCAAATCTTATCATTCAGTAATGTATCAGACCCTTAGTAGACTTTTTAAAACGGACCAAATTACACAACATCAGTTAAGAGACGTGTTTAGTTATTTAAAATTAAATTCTGCAATTTCTGAGACTTAGAGTACGGTCTCAGATACTATTCGCAAAATAATCCAGTTTCACAAAGCAGTAGAACAGTTAGGTGGTGGGAAAGTAAGTAGTGACTTGCTCTCGCCCTCAGAGTTTCTAAGATTTTTAAAAGAAATAAAAGAGGTTGTGCCCCCTCTAGCCAAATTATACCTGCGCGTTGAGTTAGAAAACATTCATGAGTATTACTTGGTTTTGGTTGCCCATAGTTACGTGACTGAGCAAACCCTCAGGGTTGTGCTGCAGCTCCCTTTGAAATGAGACGATAAGTTTTTTTCAGGCGTATGACGGGTACACATACCCAATATATGATAGGACGTTTAAAAAAAAAATGGACCCAATGGGGTGTGCAAAATCAGAAGCTCCTAGTGAGCAAGGATAGATTACAATATACTTGGTATAGCAGTGATAAATTCGATCGTGACTGTCTGAGCGGTCGACTTGTAATCTGCCCGCTTGAGGAAGTCATAATGATCATGGCCAAGAGGCCAAGTTGCGTGTCCGATCTGTTTGTTGGAAAACTTTCTTACAGTTGTGAGCGAAATTTGACCACCGATTTGAGGTCCCCCGTGTTGTTGAAGTGCTTCCGAGCCCTACAAGGTAACTCTGAACTTTTACGAGGATGGCGGAAAGATAAACGTGACCACCATGCAGATGAGTGGAGTGGGAGTGATCTCCGAGGAGTATAAATGTGATGTTATTAGTGATGAGTTTAAGGTGCCTGCCCGTATACACGGCAGCAACACTCATGTCGGCCAGATAAGTAAAGTTTTTATTCCTGATTTGAAGTCAATGCTCTCAGACGAAGAGACCGAGTTGATAAATATCGATGTGAATGCCACCCTAGAAGTCCTAGAAGGACTCGACAATGAGCTAGGCACCGTGAATGTGCGGGAATACCATTTGGGAGAGGTACTTTTCCTTTTGCGGTCCCACTATGATTTTAGGGATAGGGCACAGAGAGTAAGTTTGATAGTAACGATGAGAATCTGTGTGGTGATGACCCTGATGCTGTTTATTGCATGTTGTAGGTACTGGGAGGTGCTTGCCGCCTGGTTCCCGAGCTCCAGACTCCAGCGCAGAGAGCAGAGGACTGCGACCTTGACCAGAGCGCCGCAGACGTTCGCAGACCTGAGTGATGTGACCAATCCTGATGTTGAGATGGGAACAGCTGTTCCGAGACTTGGAGATGACGAGGGGACTGCAGCCCCAGAGCCAGTAACTAGAGCTTCGGCTACCGGTAAACCGTAGAGTGGAATTCGGCTGGAAAGCGTCGTGAGTAAGGTTAGCCTAAGAGAACTCATAAACCGTGTTGGAGCATTGAAAGTTACCGCGGTGTGGAAGGACCCATGAATCCGTGCGGCGTCAAGACGATCGGTATCGCGTGAGGATACGAGAATATTCGCGAACGGACTAGCGATCGGACTTAGAGTGCTCATCAGGATGCGACGTGGGGGACAGTGGACCCTTTCTTGTTTCGACAGTGATGAGTAAGGCCTTTAGTAATAAGCTTCGGTTGTGTTTTATTTTAAGTTGTCTGTAACGAGGTGTTGCAACTGTGGTTTTGTGTTTAGAGTGTAAGTATCGTGGAGGATGGTAGTGTGAACCCTTTTCTTTATTTATTTTATAATTTGAGATACCATTGCAAAGGTAAGGCTGGTGAGTGGTATCTGGTGTTCACAGGAAGGTAAGCGCGCAATCCACAACCCCTAAAACCCCCATCCCTTCAACTCCTTCCGCTGGACTGTGAATATCTGAGACCAACTCAAAACCAAATTTTAAAGAGATAGTTTGTACGGTTGACTGTTGTAAATGCCTTGCTGAGGGATTTTCCGGACCCCCCAGCAAGACTGCGTATGGGACACTACCAGGCCTCGTATAATGAAGATAGGTTTTTTGCTGCGTCTTTTGTTTTTGGTTTGGCTGAGGTACCAATAGGATTGTGTAAGGGAGGGATATACGGTGGGCCGGTCTCGCAACCAGAGGCAGGCGAGGCGAATTAAACGCAGCTCCATTTAAATACCAAGCGGTGGGTTAAAAGCAACGAAGGTTGTGATTAGTTTTAAGTTTGTAAGTAGACACTTGCAGTGTCTCAACACTCATTAAGTTCATCTTTTTTTATTCCGTTGAGGATCAAAGTTTCCCATGCCTCTAGAGCAAGTCTCAGGATAGTGAGAGAACCGAGTACAGATTGCTACAAGAGCCCACCGCATTTTCCGCATAACGGCACCCAAGCACCCCTAAGGTGCCCGGGCAGTCCTTTGGCGTCTGAGTCCTTAGGTGTGGGCGGGCTATCCCTTAAAGTATTAACCTTTTATTTTTTTTGCTATAAGACCTCAGGAGCACCCTGGAGAATAAGAATTTTGTTATTATTAGAGTAGGCCGGTACCTCAGTCCAAAGTTAAAGTGTCGTAATATTTCGCTGTATGTGTAAGTTAAGTGTACTATGATAATATCATGAGCGGAATTTTATATGTTTTATTTTGGGAGTTACAGGATTTTGATTAATGTAGTTGTTAACTGGGGAATGTGAATCGTGAAGTCAGGGACTTTCTTTGTGTACTTAACTGTTGATGTACTTAGTATACTTGTACTCGAGAAGCAGAAAGCACAGGTAAATAGGTGACCAGGCTAGATCACTCATCATACCGTAGGGGTGACAGTGTGAATGACCGGCCCCAAGTGAAAGCTCGTGCGGCTTCACCAGATCGAGTGAGTAGCGTTCCAAATCTCAATAAAACCAAAATTCCCGAACCAACTGATATTCTTGAACTATAAATTGTCGATTAAATTAGGCACAGTTCGGTGCATTACTTTCAAATTCCAATTGACTAAAATACCGACTCACAATTTTGCACAGTGATGAGTGTCTAAGCCACTTTGTTCTCTCTTTCTCATTCTCTTGTTGTCGAGCGTTGTGCGCTGTTGGTCTACGTACCATGTGTATATTTTATTTTTGGTGTTAACTGGGGAAATTCATTGTATATGATTATAAGAAGTTCAAAGAGAAGGGGAATGTTAATAAGTTGTCAGATATTTTGTAACCACATAGAGTATGTAACTGGAGTGTTTTGTTGTAATAATTTTGTTGATTTATGATTGGAGCATCAGGTGTATATACATTTTTGTCATACTTGTTTTGAAAAGTTTGCAAATTTGTACGAGGAGATGAGACGCATGTTTACTAGAAATTGCGGAACATAAAAGTAAATACCGTCCCATTCATATTGATGGCGCTGAAGTCTAGTTAAAGGAAAGTTTCCTTTATCTTTTGTTCTGTCCCCTTAAAATTTGACTTCGGTTATACTGCGGCTTGTAAACTCTTGTCATGTTTCACGTCACATTGTGACTTGTGCCCGCTTTAATTTGAGGTTGGTGGCAAGGATTCATCGACAGAAGGGCCGTTCCGCCCTTGAGGACGGGAGGTCCCCATGCATAAAGAGGAGACCTCATGCTGAGGCCAGCATGAACTAGAGGAGGGGGGAGTGTAACGACCCACTCCCAAATTTACATCAGCGGCTGTAATCTAAGGATTCAGCAACATTTGTTTGTCATTTTATTAAATATTAGTTACACCACATTTGGGATAATTTATCTAAAGTATACTGATTAATAAATCAGTACAGTAATCATGAAGACCACCAACCATTTAAAAATCCCTTCAAACAGCCCAGAAATCGAATTCAAATATTTGCATTATAAACTGAGTCCAGAGTTTTCTAACTCGAGAGAGAGATTGTAGCCTCGCCCCAGGATGAGAATGCGGGCGTCAGCACTAGCCTCCATCGGGCCGTGCGCTGTGATTGGCTGAGGCCCGTCGCCTCAGCGCGACGCCGAGGCGTGAGAGAAGAGTTGCGCGCTGACCCCCGAGGATGTGATACGCGTCTCATCGTTCCTCATTAGAGTAAAACTAAATTAATACTTTTCCAAATTTAATGTAACCTTATTTTGTAATTGACCGCGGAAATACCTAATGTAAAACGAAGTGTAAATTGTTCTAGATCAATTGTTGTGAAGTTGTGAAGTTGATTGTGTGATTTAATAAATAATAATATGTTTCCCAACCGGCATTATTATTATTTTAGTACCCGAAATCGGCCTGTGCGGTACAGCAATAGTATCTGCCTCTCTGCCAGACAAGCTGCCATCAGGGTCTACATTGTTCTTCACACAATTAGGACATTTCCAGGTACAAATGTGCCTCTCAGGGACATTTTTGACCTCACCAAATCTGTAGTGATTCCACAGTTTACAGGGTCCAGTGCACAAAATGGAACCAGTATTTGCTGATTTACCACACATACCACATGGAAATTTGACTGTAGGCCTAACTTTGAACTAAATTTCTTATCCATCTTCAATTTTCACAGGTTTCTATCAATAAAATGTAAAAGTCTTTTGTTTATTTATAGAGTAACGATATTCAATTTTAATAATTGTGTAATATTCATGTCCTCTAGTGCAAGTAATGTCCTGCAGTGAATTAATATAGATTTATTGAAACCACAATACACTATTACTGTCTATTACATGTAGGCACAACAATTTAAAAAAAAGTAATATTTTGCCTAGCTAGTGATTTGCAAAATATATTCTTTATGACCTTACATTATTTATTTTTATCATTTATATATATCTTATACTTTATTTAGAAATTCAAAATAACGGTCACCGAATGTTTGTAAACAAAGTCACTAGAGCATTTGACAGATAAGTCAAGCCGACAAATATGCAGTCACCAGCCAAAGGTCAGACCAGGCGGCAGGCGACTCAGAGTTCACTCAAAACTGACCCTCCTTATCAGATCTGATAAGAGATGATGGCTGCTGTCAATTCCTTCCAATATTTTCAGGTTTATTTATTACTTTTTCTATCCTACCTGTTGTAAACTTTAACTTATAACAAATTCAAAGCAGATATTTTGTCAACTTATTTAAAATACACAAACACCACCAAAAATCTATTTGAAAAAACACTTATTCAGATCAAAATTAAGAAAAGATCAGGAGCACTACTACATGTGACTTTTACATGTGGGTCTCTCCCCACCACACCATTTGATTTATCCTCCATAAGGATAACGTTGAACAACGTACTGTGTTTAGCAATTTGAATATCACTGCAACGGTTGGATGTAAAACAACAATTAAAATGCCAAAATGAATTGTAGAGTTAAACTGATTGGTAGAAAGAAATGTGGAGTTTTTAATGAAATTATCTGAGGAAAATCGTATTCCCATAAGATTAACATGGGAAATTTTATGGACACATTTTTTTACTTTTCTGCACAACCACTAAACCTAGCTTAATGATTCAAAATACCAAATTGTTTGTTTAAGCTCTATAAAATGGCTATAACCAAAAGCTAGTGTTTTTTAAATTTTAGGGTAAAAAGTTCAAAAAACTGATTTTTGGACAATTTTAAACCCCCATAAAACCCCCTTTCTATAGACCGATCAATCTGGTTTCCGAACTTAAAGTCATAAATGCTACACTCCATATTTGTGCCAAATTTCATGAAAATCATGGGCGGATCCAAGGGGGGGCGGTAGGAGGGCAGTCGCCCCCCCCCTCAAACCTAAGAATTATTGTGTTTGATTTTATTATTCAGGCAAAAAATGAAAGTTTTAATAATTCCGAATGAAAATGTAAGAAGCAAAAGCCTCCCGAAACCCCGTTTTTCGGTTCCAAGAGTCAAATTTTGCCACTCCCGGCTACATTGTTACATAAAAATTCAAACTATTGTACCTAAACGTTCGATAAATGGAATAAAATATATACAATTAGACAGGTGAAATTTTATACTTCAATTTCAGTATATAACACATTACTTAGATCCACGTCTTTCACCTAAAAGCGTCTTACAAAATCATAGATGTTCCCGAGTATCGCGAAGCTGTTGCAGTTTTGCCAGTTGGCAGACCAAAAATACAGTATTTTCAACATGATCTTGAAGGTAGATTTTAGCCACACACAGCAAAGGTTCTACTATTGTATTCGGTAATTATTTTTCACTGGATTTCGCCCGCCTACCGTTGTTTGCTGTCAGCTGGGTTTTGTTTACAGGTTAGGTTTGATTTTTGTGTAAAACTGCGAAATCAGTTGCTAGGCAATAAGTATCCAGTGGCTAGGCTAGAAGCAAAAAGAGCCTCGAATTATAGGTACGTAATGAAATAAGAGGAAACGAAGATTAACCCTGTGGTGCTCGTGCCACTTTGTTTTGCTTACTGGTCAGTGAGGGATGGAGGGGTAGAGGGTGGGGGCTCAGTACCTTCCAATGGAGAGTTGCTCCACCTCCTTAGTGTGACGTTGGGCGTTGATGTGTGCAGTTGTGTTGACAGTTTTCCCTAAAAGTTGCTTGGGCTACAAGTGTAGCCCGCGCGAGTGTTTGTGTAATGATTGTACCACGGCGTGCCGGATTGTGTGATTTTAGTATAGAGCAAGAACTTTTGAATGATTTGAGCTGTGATGAAGATAGTGTTGTAAATAATGTGATAGTGACGATGGAGAGGAAGATGAAGTGGAAGAAGAAGTTCATTTGGAAGATGTGGAAGGAGTGCCCGAAGTTACTGATGAAACCCCACCCGACTTACAAACCTCAGGTCAGATATCTCATCAGTTAGGAAATAATGAAACTGATAGTGAGGATGAAACACCCTTAGCAAATATTTTTTTTTCTAAAGATAAATATAAAGATATAATGAAATGAACAAACATGCTCGTCAACCCCGAAACGTTCGTACAAGATCAGAGAACATTGTCCTACATTTGCCTGGACCTATAGGGGAAGCTAGAAATTTACAGACTGAACTAGAAGCTTTCAATCTGTTTTTTTATGAAAATGTAATTTGAATGATTGTAAATGGGATAAATATTTATATTTCAATAATAAAAGAGAATTTTTTGCGGGAGAGGGATGCAAAAGAAACTGACAGTACTGAGATTCGAGCATTTATAGGAATTTTACTGTTGTCAGGTAATTTGGGTGGTGGACAAAAGAAAACCAATACTTTATGGGATGATAGCCGTGGAACTGGAGTAGAATCATGCTAATTAGCCATGAGTGAGAATTGTTTTTATTTTTTGATGTGGTGTGTCAGATTCGACAACATTCGAGATCACACACAAAGGAAAAAAAGTAGACCGCCTAGCAGCAATTAGAGAACTGTTTGAATTTTTAGTTCACAAATTTCAACAGGTCTTTAGATCTAGTGAATTTTGTACTATCGATGAGCAGTTGGTGAAGTTCAGGGGCAAATGTCCTTTTAGGATGTACATCCCAAGAAAACCGGGGAAATATGGACTAAAAGTGTTAGCTTTAGCGTGTGCTAAAATTATGTACGCAGTTAATTTGGAAGTTTATGTTGGAAAACAGCCAGAGGGACCCTATAAGCTTTCAAAAACGTCAAAGGAAGTAACCATGAGACTGTGTGAGTCTATTGCAGGTACTAATCGAAACGTCACCTGTGATAATTGGTTCACATCCATCAACTTAGCTGAAAGAATGCTTAAAGAACAAAAATTTACCTTCAGGTCAAAAATACAGGAGTAATTTTTTACCATGACTTGGAAAAAATGGAGTTTTTTGGTTTAAATTTGTCAAATGTTAGAAAATGAAAAACCTAGCTTGGGAAAAAAATTGTTTCACCTATAATTTGTATTAGATAAAAAAGGTATTTTCTAAGTAATACGATAATAAACATGAAATTATACAGCAAAATGTTACATTGTAATTGTATATACAAATGAAAAATAAAAAATATTGTGGGCTACAAGTGTAGCCTGTATGAACATCCGTGTTTCAAAAAACCATGCGAGTACCACAGGGTTAAATTGCGTGCAAATGGAAGCTCATACGCCAAGTATTTTATTTTATAAAAATGTGGTACGAATTTTTTAATTTTTCAAGTCGTTGACCTTGGCTGTCAGCCTCATTCCTCAATGTATCTTCGCGTAGCATAGTTCAGTATTGCAGATTTCAAATACGTTTTGTAAATAGATTTTCGTGTGGGTATCTACTAAAACAAATTGTTTATTTAGGCATCTTACTTGTTCTTAGACGCCGACAGATGACGTAGAACAAAGTGTAATACCTAAATATTTCTTATTTTTATTTACTGTCGGGCGTAGTAGAACTAAAGTTTATTTGTGTTTATCTTGTTTATAAAGTTATGACTGTTTTTTTTCTTTAGTACAAGGTTATTGATATATTATGTAAACTTACTTTCATTCGTTGTATAATTTCATATACCGGTAGTTAAAAAAATAATGGGATACCAGGGATCAACTAGGGGGAGGGAGGGATAACTTTCGGTGACCGCCCCCCCCCCCCCTCAAAACATGACCTCCATCTCTGATCAAAATCAGGCGCTTCTTTCAAAAGTTATCGCGGTAACGGACACACACACATATATATATATAAATAAATTTGAACAAATAGTGTTTTTGGCATCTGGGGACCTCAAAACAAAAAGTTATCATGGTCTCGGGCTTAAGTCTTACCATGCCACCTACTGTAATAGCTTCTTCCCTATAGGGGAAATTCGCTAAAACTACCTAAAAAACTACCATTCGAGCAGTGAACCCCTAGAATGCCACCCTGCTGTCATATTTTCTTAGACCCAGGATTTATCAGGAAAATCATCTACTTCTGGTTCCATTAACAGTGATAAAACCCAATTTTGCCGAAAGTGTAAAAGTAAACAATATCTGAAATATAAATAGTAAATATAGAACACATTAATCTGAATTGAACGTTGCCGACACTTTTATACAGTATTATAAACTCTATTTCCATTCAGCATGGAATTTGTGTTCATTACTGCTTGTAAATGTCAACCCAAAAACCTAAATTAGGAATAGTCTGCTTTGTTTACAAAAATAACCTTAACTTTACTCAGCTGTTGTATTGAATCTGGATGCAAAGTAGGGAACACATGTCTCTGTAAACAAAATTATTTAAAATAAAGTATGACAAAAACCAATGTTTTTGCAAATTACAAACGTATTTCTAAATAAATATAGGATATAGTATTTTTTTATCATCCTGGGTCTAAATTAAATCTTTTGACACCAACCTGGTCTCTCTACATTTAGTAGTTTGCTCTGAATAGATGGTTACACGTTTCCTATACATGGGGATGTTGAAAAAATGCAAAAAAACAGTGTATTTTGCCAATTGCAAACTTATAACTGAGTAAATTTATGATATTGTATTTTTCAATCATCCTTGGGCTAAGGGAAATCTATTGACACCAACCTGGCTGCTCTCCGTTCAGTAGTTTACTAGGAATAGGTGGTTACACGTCACCACTACACGCTATTATTACATGGGATGTTATGTATGCCACTTTTATTTTCTAATTTAAAGTTTAAATATAAATTTATTTTAAGACATTTATTTTTAGAAAGGAATAAGGAAATAAATCTACCATATGTAAATCGACTTTCTCTAAATTTATAATGATAAAGCAGCTGAAAATAACATTAGTTATAATTGCAAAATGAGTAGTCCTAGTTTTAAATTCAGTATTAAGTATTCGTACTGTGTACAGTTTTGAAATAATTACAGGTACTTTGGTATTATACGGATGGCACCCTTATACAGCGCGCTGCGGCAGTTATGTTAGGATGGGTTATCATAAAAATGATTGTAGGACTTTTCTTGTTTCATTACGAATCGAATGATACCTGATGAGTCATACTTCCGGCCGCCAAACCCCCTCCAAATAGGCCAAGGTCAGGTCGTTGACTGGAGCGCGCGCATCACCTGTCACCGCCTGTATCTGGGTCGGTGTCATGAGTGATTTATTGCCGTGCACTACGTTACATTTGTTTTCATAATGAGTGACGTTCTTTTGGTGTGGGATTACCTCGAAATGAAGAGAAAACCGTACGTATTTTTATGATAACCCATCCTAACATAACTGCCGCAGCGCGCTGTATATTTGGCGGAGTACATGTGGCGATCGGGTGTGGCTGCTAGCGGCGGCGACGCATTCAACACGATCCTAGCGGACATCGCTGCCTTTTGGGAGGCACAACACAAAGACCGCTCATCAGAATGATGTAAAATTTGTACAGTAAGTCAATAAAAGTACGTTTTTTCGATTTATGTAGTTATCCTTTGTATCCGGTAAAAATTTAACCTCCAAAAATAGTGGCATCCGTATAATACCAAAGTACCTAATTTCATTACAGCCCTAGTAAAGGCCAGAGAACTCCATTTGGTGGTGTTTACGTTTGCGTGGTAAACTGACAGACAATACCAATAGCAACGGCGCGGCGCCTGCAAGGCTAATGGCGGGGTACAGTTTGTTGCTGGTCTGCGAGTCATCTGCAAGTCGTCAGCCGTGCTGCACTCTAGCAGAAAACTCATGTACTAAGTGGTGACGGTGTCGCCCGTAACGTCAGATGCGTGTACTTGCCTCTAATTGCGACCACGCTTTAACATTACCGCTGTCTCTCTAGTTAGTGTATACACAATGGCTTCGCTCCAATGTCTTTTAAAGTTCCCAAGTTAATCTTATGTAGGAAGTTTGTTTGCATCAGATGATTACTAAAAACACATGTTCATCAAGTATGAGAGTTCATTTGGTTTGCTGAAGAATAATGCAAACTCTTTTCTTTACAGGTTTATATTTCAGAATTTACTACAGTTATACCCAGTGTATCCCAGTTTGGTATTAACTATTTTGCCATTTCAAAAACTTTTGACCCATTGAACTTCATAAACATGAGCTTTAAAAACGTCGTGGATGATCATCAAATCCCTTTATCGTTTTGTAATGAGCCTCTATACAAAATCACCTTTTCTTTTACAAACACATGTTTCCGAACTCTCCGGAAACTGCAATAGTTTTTCCTTTGGGTAAAAAATAACAAAAATCTATAAGGAGTTTTTAGAACTATTTTCCGTTTGTGTGTTTCATTTATATATATTACACCTTTGAAGTTCAGCCAACATGTTTGAATATTAGTAATTACTAGTTTTTTGTTAGGATTCGGCTTGCTTATTAAAATTCAATTTGTAAAATATTTTCATTTTTAAAGAATTAGCAGCTACCTATAACTTATCCAGTCAAATAAATTGATAATGCTTTGTTCCATACTTTCATGTTAAAAAATAACAAAACAACAGCGGGTATTTATAGCTACATATTAATCATTTTAAATTGATTGACAACACTCAACTTTTATCATTAAAACAAGTCAATCATTATCATTAACACTGTTATCCAAATACCATTATCTTTGTGGTTAAGAACTCTTGAGACAATCCTTATAAAATGAAGATGTTTGCCTAGACTTGTGTCATTTGATTTGTTCAGGTAAGAGAGCTAATAATGTAAGAGTCACAAACATCATGTATACACTTTTAATATGTATTTATACAAAAAAAAGTACGCACTTGTTAGTAAAACACAAACCACTTTTTATTTTTTTTTTATTTTCTCTTGTAACCAACAAATTCTGTTAGTACCCCTTTGAAATAGGGTTAACAGTTTTAATAATGTATAATTTTAAATTGATTTCACTTTTTTAACAGATAAACCATTCAAATTAATTGTGATTAGTCCTTTGACTACCAAAGGCCGATAATATTTGCTTACCATTTTTTAAACTGCCTTCATAATTGTATTGAAGTTACTCTTTCCCTCTTCTACATCTGACATGTGGTGTCATTTTGTCAGCAGAAACAGAACTAACTCGACAAGACATAGACTTTAAACCTCACCCGCTTGCTGCTGCATGGTCTAATCAGGTGGCGGAGCAGTAGTCAAAGGCACTGTACTCCTAGTCAGGGGTATCACATGCATCAAGGGTTTGAAACCTAGTTCAGACAGTGGTTTATATGTCCAACTCATGAAGAGTCACCTGTTTAAGGCAGATTTGAAGGGGAGGGCCCACCTTAAATAAACAGAATCAACGGATAGTTTGATTCTTTATGAGTTGTACATCTAATCAATATTTTGCTACTTTTCACCTATCCAAATTGTGTATCCAGTTTAAATATTGTTTTGAGTTTTGAGATTTAAATTTTGTGGAAAGACTTCTCAGTTTCAAATATTTAGGCTGCACTTGAAAACTTTTTTGGATTTTAAAAGTTGAAACTGTCAAAACATTTAGAATATTAAAAAAATACAACTACGACATCTAAAAGCTTGGCAGTTAAAGGTTTAATAAAATAACAAGTTACCTTGCTCTTCTCTGTCGTGTCTGATTT
This sequence comes from Allygus modestus, assembly GCA_963675035.1. Lineage (NCBI taxonomy): Eukaryota > Metazoa > Arthropoda > Insecta > Hemiptera > Cicadellidae > Allygus > Allygus modestus. Next base: position 228,522,212 of record OY776111.1, read on the forward strand.
GTTTACTGTTTTCAAGCCGAGGAAAATAAATCAGTACAATTAAATAGTCACATGTTAAGTCTGTATAATATCCCCCCGTTGCAGCAAATCTGCGTACTCAGCGAATTTCCAATGCGTATATATGGGTATCACTACTACCTAGAGCCACTTACCAAGTTTCACAAAAGTACATTCATTAATAAGTGATATATAGCATTTTATTTATTCTCTATAAGAATAACATTATAATTGAGTACGCAGGTCTGCTGCAACAAGGAAGATAATAAAAGTATTTTTTTGCAATTATCAATATAACTCAACCAGGTTTTTGATAACTCAACATACCAAGTTTTATTAATTTAGGTTCATAACTAAGGGAAATATAAAACTTTACTTATTATCTATATGAATAACATGGGGGCTGAGTATGCAGGATTGCTGCTACCGCGAAAAATCAACAAAACACATTTGTTGTTGTTGCCAACATCAATATACCACAACTAGTTGAAGCCACATACCAAGTTTCATCAATATACATACATAAATAATCGAAATATAACATTTTATTCTCAATAAGGATAACATTGGACAACGTACTGTGGTTATCACTTAGGTTTTTTGCATATTTTGTCATTTCAAAAATGTATGAAAAAATTGATCACAAACAATTGACAGAATATCTAGAAAATACTAATAAGCTAATTAATTTTCAATATGGTTTTAGGCCCAGGAGGTTGGTAATAACAGCTGCTATTTCTTTTATTGAATCTGTCATTGATTCACTAGATAAAGGTGAATATACCGCAGGAATTTCCATGGATTTATCTAAAGCATTCATTAGCGTAAATCATTCTCTTTTAATTAAAATATTAAAGTCATTAAGCTTATCAAAAACTGCAATTAAGTGGTTTGAATCACATTTGGACAAACGACTCCAATTTGTTGAAATTACCCACATATCAAAAGACAACCATGTCTCAAAAGTTTTTTCAGAATCTCACATCATTAAACTTGGTGGCCCTCAGGGATCAATCCTCAGGGGTCCTCTCCTTTTCTATATTAATGACATTTCAAATTCTGGAACTTATATGTCACAAAATAATCTATGCTTCTATGCAGATGATGCAAATCTAAAAGTATCTGCAAACTGTAAAGAACAGGTAGAGATATTGAGCTTTGTTCAATTGGAAAGTGTAGGAGATTTTCTGGTACAACGTAACTTGACATTAAATATCCAAAAATCTAACATTATCAGATATAAAACATATCAGAATAAACAGTTGACTGAACCAAAAACTATATGTGGTCCGAAAGAAATTGATTACAGGACCAACACACAATTCTTAGGTTTAACCCTAGACCAACACCTGAGATGGGACTTTCACATTGATAAGGTTTTATCAAAAGTAAGCAAGCTCTGGAATTTATTCACTCTATAGAATGTCTTTCTTTTGCAATAAAACAAATTAAGAAACATTTATTTTTTAAATGTTCATTCTCATATTTCTTTTGGTCTATGTCTTAACGGTGCAACATTAAAAATTAACATGGATAGTATTATAAAATAACAAAAAAGAGCAATCAGAATTATAATGAAATTAAAATATTATGAATCTGCAAAGGATCACTTTAAAAATCTGCACATTTTAACAGTATATAGCCAATACATTTTTGATACAATTCTCATGGTAAAATATAATGAAACAATCTTTGATTTAAATTAAAAATCCCACACTTTCAATACAAGACACAACAAACATATGAATAAATCATACCATAACTTAAAATTCTTTGAAAAAAAGCCATATGGGAATGAAATTTCTAAAACATCATCTACCATACAACACGTTAAATATTGCAAATACAAATAAGTTTAAAAAAGTACTAAAAGATTTCTTGGTACATCAAACCTTATACTCTTTCGAAGCGTACTTTCCATCTACTCTGAATTTTGGAGTTTGAATTTATGTCTTATCTCTCTAAAATAAAAAAAGTACTAATGTTTAGTATTTTATTTCTAATACTTATTAGTTGTTCACAAAACTGTAAAGATTCTTAGCCTAAGTTACAAAAATTGTATTTACACTATTCATTTGTATACTATATATATATATATATTTGATGAATAAAGATTAGTGAATTTAATTTGAAGCTCAATTTTCTAAATTCACCGGTAATGGTTGGAAAAAAATAATTTGCCTACCATTGCCACACAAGCAAATAATCAATCACGGCCATTTGCCATTAAGCAAATTCATCAATCACGGACGGCTTTATCGTAGCATTATTAACAAACTACAATAAGAAAAAAAGGGAGGTGCTCTCTTGTTGTTTCTTTTTTCGGGTGTGTGCGGGTTATAATAGCAGTGATCAGTTAAGAAAACATGACCAACTAAATTAATTTCTAGATAGCAGAAAAACTAAAGCACTGCCATGTACACATCATCGAACTGAAACTACTAATTTATTGTGCAGCTCATTTTAATTTTTGTTATACTCTACGGTCCTAATTTTAACATTTATAATATCAATCATTCTAATATTGATTTGTTTAGCTAGTTGCAGTGCTGAAACTAGTAGAAGATGAGAGTGGCTCTATTGCTGTCACTGGTGGCGCTGGCCACAGCCTCTCATCACCTTGACCTCGGTGCTCCCCTGGAGAGCGATGAGATCATACAGGCTGTGAACAACGCAGAAACCACATGGAAGGTAGGCCTATGCTAACTACAATGAGTTTTAATAATGTTCTGTGATAATTAAAGTCAATGCAAGATTTCAGTTCTGCAGCATACCAGTCTATTTTATAAAAGTTAACAGTAAACAAATTCTGTCTTACATTCTACTGTCACACAAGAACATACCTCTTGTGCTTGTAACATTAAGTTTTTTTCAGTAGAACCAAACCACAATAAATCAAATCTCATACGACCAAGAAAGTTTGAATTATTAGGGGTTTTGAAATAAGGTTTTTAGGTAATCTATGACAACTTGAATGTATAGAGGATCGCAACGACTAAAGCGATTAATCATAGAGACATATAACTCCTATGTTTTATAGTGAGTAGTGTTTGTTATTTATCATGAATTCTAATGATACTGTTATTTATCGTGAATTATAATGATACTGTTATATATCTGAATTCTAATGATACTGTGCATAATTTTTTAGTGAAACGCCTACATATTAAAGCATAACAAGTTAACAACAACAACTAATTTACTTTAGTTTGTTAAGTTGCACATGTGTGATCCTGAATATAACTTCAGTTTGATAAATCTTTTTATATAATATACCTATTCAAAATTTTGAAAACTTTAGACAATCTGATGGACTGTTCTGTTTGGCCGATTTATATGATTAATTTAAAATGATTTATAACAAAGTCAGTTCTGTTAATTTTGTTTATATTATTGTATGCCTTTTTGATTTGCATTTTTTGCCTTTCTCAATGAGCTTAGTTGGTCACTTTTTAGATTGAACTAGCAGGTGTCCTGTTTTCCGCAGGGAGATCCCACAGGAATAGAGCCAGATGTTTTGAACATTCTTCTATAATCACCAGATGATTGCCGTACCTAAACAGAATAACTCTGTAAGGTTATAATTGGAACTTTAAAAGCCCATGGGGCAGAGACCTTAAGATGGATGTTTCTAAACCCCCAAAAGGCATAAAATTGGAAAAATTAATAAATTATTTTTGTATTAAATTTATACATATATATATATATATATATAATGTATATGTTAACAAATCCTGTATTGGGTTTAATAACTAAGTTACTGTGCACAGCTTATTTATGGTAATTTCATAATAGTAAAAATAATAATAATAATAACAAATTAGTATTTATCATAAAGTTGGGTCTTAATGAAAGACGCAAGTAGCGACCATTTATACTAACATGCAGATGTAAACTAACATAACTTATGGCCCCTTGAGTTAATAAACTAAGACTAAGGCCAAACAACCAGGGTAAGGCTAGTGTGATCAATTTATTTAACTAATAAGTATGATTTTTTTATTTTATTTTAATTTTAAATATATATATTATTGTTTTTAAGTTTCATAAAAACTCACGGAATGGCCTACTTGGAAGAGCAGAAAATTTACCCTATATCCTTTAGGTGGAAAAACTTTGAATCTATCCCTGAATGTGTTTCTGAACTCTCTCTGGAAACTTCAAGAATTTTTACTGTGGGTAAAATAAAAAATGTCAAAACCAATTTGGGTTCTTTAGTAACTTTTTAATTATATTCATATATTCATTCTCTAGGCCCAAGATTTTTTTACTTTTGTAAACTAAAATACAGTTTTATTACAGTACTTGTAAAATTTAATGTCTTTAGGCTGGTAGAAACTTTGACGGGACATTTACCAAGCGCTACATCAAGCACCTCCTGGGTCTGAAGAGGCGGCCTGAGGGCAGTAGACTGCCTGCTCTGTTGAATGACAAAGAGGAAGAAGACCTTGAACTGCCAAAAACATTTGATGCCAGAAAGAAATGGAGCACCTGTGTTTCATTGCAGGAAATCAGAGACCAGGGTCCTTGTGGTTCTTGTTGGGTAATGAAACTGCAAAGATATATTTATTTTTAAATATTTTAACAAATTAATTAATTAATGGTGTAGTTTTGTTGGTGATACTTGAGTTCTATACAACTGACTAGTTATCAGTTACGAATGGGCACCTCGCAAGCCTAACGGTTAGCGTCTTGGACTTCGGTTCAAGGGGTCGCGGGTTAAAATCCTGGGATGTCCACAAACATTTGAGGGGTTTGGACTGCTTTCCCTAAAAGGGATTGTGTGATTTCATAACAAAAATACCATTGGTGTTGAAATACAAAAAAAGTTAGCTGGTACTCTCTGAGTTTTTTTACATAAAAAATACATTATTAAAATATTTTATGATACTAGTCGTAGGAAATAAGTATCAGTAACCTGATTTCAACTTTTCTGATTGAGTGTAATATATTCCATTAAAGCAAACCAGCACTAGTTTTTTTGCCACTTTTCTTTGAAATACATATACTAAAAAACAATTGAGAGAAGGAATTAGAAGAGTTATTGCTCATCACCTACCGTTGACAGGCTGTGGCAGCAGCGGCAGCACTGACAGACCGTTTCTGCATCGCCTCCAAGGCACAGTTCAACAGCCACCTGTCCGCGGAGGACCTGCTGACCTGCTGCTGCCCCTGCGCTGCGTCCTGCGGCCATGGCTGCGAGGGCGGCTATGACGACGAGGCCTGGAGCTACTTCTACCACACCGGCATCTGCACCGGCGGAGACTACAAGTCCAAGGAGGTTAGTTTGCCATGGTAGATTGGAAAATACTTTTATTAAATGTACATTAATGACACTTGCTGGTGACCTCTTAACCGTATAGTAAGTAATGAATAATGGAGCTTGTATTTCATGATGGAAGCCGCTTCCTCATGTTTTATGGATGAACTGACATCCAGAACTAAAATATAGTTAATAATTCATTAGAGATTGTGTATACATTACTTAGGATTTTATAAAAGAGTACATGGCTGAACGTTTTTGTAGAGAGACAGAAATAGGATACCTTATATACAAACATATTATATAAAAAGGATCACTAGCACATTTAACTTAACTTTAAACAGACATTAATTTAGAGATTATGATAAGAGTTAGCTGTAAAAGAAGTATGGGGGTAATGGTTAACTGAAGTTAGGGTTGTTTTTTTTTTGGGGGGGAGGGTGTTTTCTTGAGTCTGTCACATATTGATGAGCCAATTCCCACCTCTTGAGTTGGAAGCTATTGCAACTGTCTTTTGGAAATGATCTTAAGGGTTTGGTGTTCAAACACTCATCAAACTGCATATTATGTTGCTGAGCATGTAGGGCTGACCTGGTTTAAGTTTGTAGGTTTTAGTATCGTGTCTGTGGCCATTGATTCTCTTGCAAAACGTTTCAGTAATGAGTCCAACACATACTGAGCTTGGCAAAGGTACACTTCAGTGGGTAAATGATATTTTCTGAGTTGCAGTTTGGTAGCCTTTAATCCTGTATGGTTCTCCACTGGAACTGCTGGTGAAGGTTTTTCAAGCGGGGTTAACGTGACAGGTTTTGCACTTCTTTTTGTTGAAAGGAAATGAGCTAGAGGTGGTTTTTGAGAGCTTTCATCAGTAGGATTTGAGCGTTTTGGCTGGACAAGTAAATCATGGAGTTTAGGAGGCTGGTGGTATGAAATATACATTAATGAACATTAGGGGTGTACAAGTAGGGATTTTTTTAATCAGGTCGAGTAGTGCAAATTTTTTTGAGTTTTGAGAATTTTCGAGCGAGTATTTGTCATCAGTTGGTAGTTTCAAATAGTGTAATAGGATTTGGATACCACTCCAGATTTGATGATCTCATTATGGTTTCTAATACATGAGTAGCAATACAAATTTTTGGCCAAATTGGATTTTATGTATTGACAAACAAAACATGGTTTAACATTTGTATCCGCCCGATAAATCACGGTCTGGTTGTCATTTGGCCAATATAACTTGGTCCAGGCATCGTTTATAATAAATATTAGATGATAAAATCATTAGTTACGGCCGATATTAAGTGACCTGATGGCCACTTTTGCCAATTTTTCATTTTTGGCCTTTTTTCGTAATCCAGTTGTAATTTTTGGCCTATATTATGTTTTACGGCTGAAATTACACGGTCCGGTCCTCAATTCGGCCAAGTTTACGTGATGCGATCGCCTTTTGCAGCCGTTACTACGCGACTTGGCCGGTCACAATCGTTATCGATTGTCCACAAATCGGCGGGAATTACTCGCTCAAACTTTTGAGTATTTTTCAAAACTTCGAGTCGAGTTCGAGTACTGAAATACTCGGCTGAAAACTCAAAGTTTCCATTACTCTCACACCCCTAATGAATAAGCATTACTTAAATACGTAGGCATTCATTTTATTAGTATGTTTACCGGTATTTGATTTTGATTATTATTTTATGAATTTTAATTACTAGTGTAATACCTATTGACAATTAAAATGCAATTATTATTATTATCTAACATTAGCAATAAATCAACGATTAAATCATTTAGTCATGGGTGTCTCAAAAGTGAGTTCTTAACCCCTTTAGTGCTAAGCTTCTGAAAGGAGTAGTTGAGTTTTTGTTAAATTTTTAAATGTCTTGAACGCCTGAACAGTTAAAATTAATAAAAACTTGCATCCGCTGGACACACACACAGTAAAGGATAGGTAAATACCCCCGTCGCAGCAAACCTGTGTACTCAGCGAATTTCCAATGCATGCATATGTTTCTCACTAGCACATAAAGCCACTTACCAAGTTTCACAAAAATACATTAATAAATAAGTGATCTATAACATTTTATTTATTCTCTATAAGAATAACATTAGGGCTGAGTACGCAGGTTTGCTGCAACAAGGAACACAAAATATGTTTTTTTATCCAATTATCAATATAACTCAACCAGGTGAAGCTATATACTAAGTTTTATTAATTTATGTTCATAATTAAGGGTGATATAAAACTTTACTTATTCTCCATAAGAATAACATTAGGGCTGAGTATGCAGGTTTGCTGCTACTGGGATGATCAACAAAAAATCAATTGTTCGTGCAAATATCAATATAACAGTACCACGTGAAGCCACATACCAAATTTCATCAATATACATTCATAAATAATCGAGATATCAAATTTTATTTATTCTCCATAAGGATAACATTGGTCAACGTACTGTGTTTAGCACTTTGAATATCTCTGCAACGGTTGGACGTAGAATCACAATTTAAACACCAAAATGATTGCTTTGTAGAGCTGAATTTATTTTTAAAAGCAAATTCGAAGTTTACATTAAAATGAACTGAGGAAAAGCCAAAAACCTTTTTCCCATAAGATTAACATGGGAGATTTTAAGAGCAGGTTTTTTTGGATTTTCTCCGCAGCTACTTAACCTAGGTTAATAATTTAAAATACTATATTATTTGTTTTTTAAGCTCTATAAAATGCTCAAAACCAGAATTGAGAGTTTTAAAAATTTTAGGGTGAAAAGTGCAAAAAACTGATTTTTGGAAAATTTAAAACCCCCATAAACCCCCCTTCCTATGGTCTGATTTTTCTGGTTTTTGAACTTAAAGTCATGAATGTCACTTTACACATTTGAGCCAAATTTCATCGAAATCGGATAACTTTTACTCAAGTTATCCTGTTAACGGACACATATATATATATATATAAATAAATTTGAACGATTAGTGTTTTTGACATCTGGGGACCTCAAAACAAAAAGTTATCATGGTTTCGGGCTTAAGTCTTACCATGAGACCTACGGTAATAGCTTCTTCCCTACAGGGGAAATTCGCTAAAAGTAGCAAAACACCTGATCAGATGTGTAACTCACAAAGAATCTACCCATCCTGTCAGCTTGGACCCGAACCGTCCACCGTTTGCTTAAGTTCCGCCCTCCCCTTCAACTCTGCCACAGACAGGTGAACTCTCCATGAGTTACTCATAAAAACCACCAACTTTGACAGGATTCGAACCCTTGATCCAAGTGTTACCCCCGGCCGGGAAGGTAACGCCTTAGACCGTACAGCCACTGATCAGACTAGCAGCTGTAAAGGACCAGGCGGTATTAGAGCCTAGGCACTGGACTAGGTAGTTCCGTTCGTGTCCACCAGGTTTCACTACATGTCAGACTCAGACTGCAGACTGAGCGCCTAACGGTACAATCGCTTATGAAGCCATAACAGTGTTTATTGATGTTAATACCAGTGTCCCCACCACCCTCAATACACTGTTTGTCCTGCACCACTTCCATACCAGTGCAGGACATAATAAAGATTGAATTAAATGATGGAGGAACACGGTAAGTAAATAATATAAATCGTGAGTTTTGTAGTAAACCAAAAATTATATTTTCATTTTTTAGAAAGGTAAACAAAGATCTGAATTTTAATTCATACAATCTATATAACATACATAAACAGAACAAAAAATAAACCATCTGATTTAAATTAATAAATACAAGTCAAATGGATAAGTTGGAACATCCTTCCACCTCAGACAAGTACATCATGATATTACAAGTTGTCTCTATGCGTTATCCTGCATATTTTGGTTGCTGGTCGTTTGAAAACTCCACTGTCCATCTTAACATCCACAACTCGTACTTGATTGTCATTTCCCACTGATCTTCTACTTCTTCCTTGATATCCTTGGTTCGGGTTGCATAATCAGCAGTGTTTTTCTTTGAAGAAATCCATTTCCATTCTTTGGCTTGAGTGTCTTCCTTTATTTTGGCTATCCTATTAGCTACAAATGTTTTAAACTTTCTTTCGTCATCCCTTGTCCATAGGATTACAGTTTTTGAGTCAGGCCAGCAGACCACATTACAACTCGATCAAATTTTCCCGAGTGTTCTCTGAGAATAACGTTACGAAGTTTGCATCCCAATACAGCAGCCATTATTTCAAGCGTGGGAATCGTAATAGCTTTGAGAGGTGCAACTCTGTGTCTGCTTGCTATTAAACTTACTTCAATATTGTTTCCTTTACTTGACCTAACATAAGCTACAGCTGCGTAAGTCTTTTCGCTAGCATCACACAAGATATGTAATTGAATTTCATCACATTCATGAAGTCCACTTCCATAACAACGGGCTGTTTTCAAATCAGCATGGCAAATCAAAGTTTTCTTTCCAAATCAAATCAGTTTCCCAGCGATCTCATATCTTTCTAGTCGTTGCCTTAAAAATATCTTCTGCCCTTTTCTCTTCTTCGGATTGAATTTCATGTTCTGTTATATCATCTTTCCAATTTTCTCCCATAGCTTCTCCCACTAAGTTTCTAAGTTCTTTACAGCAGTCTCTTGGTACACCAAGTTCTAAATCATTTGCTTCTATGATATTTTTGTGGTGTAAAACATGCTGTTGATATTGTGCATTGTCCTCTTTATTCTCCTTGTTGTCAAACGTAGTGCCATGAACAACCCACCCTAGGAGAGTCTTACTGACTGCTGGACCTTTCCACGGCCCATGTATGACGTTTCTTGATACAATCAGAGGCCAATTGTCTTGCCCGATCAAAATAGTTGGTTTCGCATTATCAAATGATGAAACTTTAATTTTCTTCAAATGTTTCCATTTCTCTGAAAGTTGCCCCATATTGATTGATTGGATAGGGAGTGACAAGTTCCTTATTGTACGTACATTGTTTAGATAATATTTCTTTGCATTATTCTCAGTTCTGGAGATACTGAGTGAGATTGTTTGCGAGTTCTCTTCCGACCTTGAGACATAGTTTGACCACTGCATAACTAATTCTGAAGCTCAATACCCAATTTTGTAGCGATTTCCACTTCTAATAGTGTCAAAGTTGAACCGTCATCTAAAAACGCAAACATTTCCAGATCTCCTTTTGGTCCGTATAATTTGACTGGGAGAATTCGCAAGAAAATCTTGTCTTTATGATTATACGATGTGTTAATAAGGTTACTAGCTCCAGAATCAATTGTATTAGGAAGATGTAGAAACGTATTATGCCTTTTTTTACATTTCCTACAAACTTCTTTAGACTTACAACTAGGTGCAGTATGGCCTTTTTTGAGACAAAGGAAACAAATACCCTCAGTTAGTGCCCACTTTACTCTCTGTTCTGCTGTTTTTTCTTTAAAAGCGTTATAGTAAAACAATGAATGTTTAGCTTTACATAATAAACACTTATCCTCGGTGTTTACTTTCTGCTCATAGTTTCTACCTAAATTACTTACATCAGCTTTCTTGATAAATGTCATTTCACCTGTACTGTACTGAGTTAATCTAGTATTTACTCGTAGCAGTGCATCTGACTTCCTACGCAACCAATCACTAAATGTCTTTAAATCAACAGGATTGTTTCCTAGTTCAGATAAATACTCTCCCCATTGTAAGCAAATATGACTATTGAGTTTACTTGTCATCTGATTCAGTAACATAGGATTAAACATATATTCTGGCCTACCAACTAGTTCTACTGTACTACCAAGATTTTCAAGGTGATCAGCTAACTTTTCTAGGTTGTATTCATTGGTTTCAATTAATTGTCCCACAGCTGATTCCAATCTTTGAATTAAATTACTTACTATCAAGTCTGACCTTCCAAATTTGTTCTCTAACTGAGACATAACTGCATTTAAATTTCCAGGCAATAACAAAAGTGACTTTACACATTCTTTTGCCCTACCTCTTAATGCATGATGCAACCTAATCAAATTTTCATCAGTAAATTCACATAATGAGGAAGTGCGTTTTAATTCCAATATAAAATGTGGCCATTCTAGTGGATTTCCATCAAAAGTAGGTACTTCTTGTGTTAGCAATTGCCTAGAAAACAAGGTTTTTAAATTTAAATCGTGGCTATTTTCTTTTTTACAACTTAGAATACGCGATATTTGTGAACTTACTGCTCCTGAATGTACTTCCTTACAAGCATTGTGGTGGCGAATTCCCTCCTCTCCAACGTTTGCAGTCCTGACTTCTAACGGTTGTTGCGCCCTCTGACTACTTTCGAGGGCGTGACGGCATCTTTCTTCTCGCAGAGGTCGTTCGCTATTAGGTTCCTGAGGTTCGTTCATGTCCATATTTCCGTGTAGAGCAGAGCCGATTGTTTCTTTGTAGATCCCTTGATTTGAAACCCAATCTATAGTTCTTCGATGTGATGTAGCGGCGCTCAAATTTGACAGAATGGGTGCATTACTTGTTCATCTTGATTTTCTTACTTTGTTTTCTTTTGATTTTAAAGCTTGTTTTCTTTCTAGTTCCTTAAGTTTTCTCTCAAGTTAAATTTTTTGAAGCGCTCTTTCTCTTTCCATTTCTTTCAACTTAAATTCTTGTTCTAATCGCTCTTTTTCCCTTTCAATTTCCTGTGTAGCAATCAGTTCTTCTAATTCAACTTCGGCTTCTGTTCTCGTTGATGAATTAGTTGATTTATTCCTTATTGACCTTTTTCCCCTAATTATTCTGTTTGGAGGTTTTTCCACATCTCTATTCCTCAGACTCAGTGTATGTAAACCCTCCATAGGTCTTGGATCTTTTTTCCCCGGAGAACCAATGTTACTACCAGTGTCCCCACCACCCTCAATACACTGTTTGTCCTGCACCACTTCCATACCAGTGCAGGACATAATAAAGATTGAATTAAATGATGGAGGAACACGGTAAGTAAATAATATAAATCATGAGTTTTGTAGTAAACCAAAAATTATATTTTCATTTTTTAGAAAGGTAAACAGAGAACTGAATTTTAATTCATCAGGGTCCCCACTCAACCGTGAAAACCGTGAAACCTTGAATAAGCCGTGAATTTTGTATACCGTGAAAAAACCTGGAATAAGCTTTGAATTTCGATTTCGAACCTTAAAAATATATCAAACTTAAAAAACAATAAACAATATCTTATCAGAAAATATCATATTTGTTTTCAGATAGGAAAATGTACAACAGAATTATTTGGTACGTTGTTAATACGGTGAATACCGCGTCATCTGCCTACTTGCAGATTGCAGCTGTGCGGATGATTTAGAACTGGTTCTGGTGCAAAGGAACTCGGGCGACAGTTGTTAAGTTGCTGGTGTTTTTTTTCACTGGCAACTGACTGCTAACTGGCACTAGTGTACGACCGTGTATCCGTCTTCTTTACTGTATGTCAGTTGTCTATTGTTTTGTATTAGTCGGTGTAAACAAGCGACAGTAGACAGCTACTGTAGCTAGACTGTAACTATACGACTGTTGCCAGTAATTCTTACACGGTGCGTTGTCAGTGTTGCCAATTCGAGGGAAATTACCCTTGCCGGTGATAATTTTGAACTTTGAGGGTAAAAAGGGGTAATTTTACTAAAGCCTTTAAAAATATACAAATTTATATTATACTCTGTTATATACTTATTATTTAATTCATTGATGTTTATTTATGATTAAATTAGGCCTACTACATTTCCCTACTTTATCGACCCTTCCGATTTTCATCACTCTGACGAATACTCACAAAATCCACGACAGAAATGAAGCTTGAGTAAGGATTACATGTAGAGTGATTGTCTCATGTTAAAAATGTGGAAGAGCCACGAGTGCCAGGATGACAATAAGTTCGCAAGTTGCAGTAATGTCTCCAAGTTTTAACGTCAACCAGACAATAAATAACGAAAATAGAAAATGGGGATTATTGTCACCTGTCTCCGCCTACCTAATCCTAGCAGTTGATGGACTGAAAGATAGACAGTGTTAGCTGTTTTATAATTGGCGTTTATGGCTGTAAACAAAATTTCATCAGCTGTTAGTCATTTATATACTGCGATTTATTAAGCAATAAAATAAATTCTGAGAAAAATCAGTAAAATAATTTCTGAGAAAAATCCGTTATATCTCGCATGAAAAAACTGAGACAAAAAACTGGTTGGCGTGTGCAACTTCTATTTCCATTCTTTATCTTAAACTTTAACATTAATTATACATCAGTGTCATCTATAAACCCTCAAACCTATCAAATTTAAAGTCCATTTCCTTTATTTCATTAGCACTCTTTACTCAAATACAGGAGTTTAGATTTTGAGGGTAATTTTGACGAGGATCGAGGGTAATTTGGGAAAAAGTGATTGGCAACACTGAGCGAAGTAGAAATCACCAGCAGCAACCGATAGACCGGTGACTGGATGACTTGACTTGACTCACGACGACAATAAAACGATAAGACACTCTAAAATAGTTCTTATTTTTTAAAAGGTTCACTTGGAATGTATGGTATGGTTTTATGGTTCTGTGACATCGTAATAAGAATGTGGGAAAGTTTTAACTAGTATTTGACCGCTGCGCCGCGTGTGCGTTGTTGTTTTGTGACCAGTATAGGGTATGATTTTTAATATTTTGACCATGAAATTGACAATTTTTAGACCTTGAAAACCGTGAAAAACCCGTGAATTTGATTATTAAGTTTGAGTGGGAACCCTGTTCATACAATCTATATAACATATGTAAACAGAACAAAAAATAAACCATCTGATTTAAATGAATAAATACAAATCAAATGGATAAGTTGGAACAATTGATAACAGATTCAAAAGACGATATATCGGTCCATAGCACTGAAAGGGTTAAGAAGGATTTATATTGCCTTCTATAAGAATCATACAATTGAGTTTGGAGGCAAGTATATTTTTATTTAGAAAACAACAAACCATAAGTAGTAACTATAATTATGTTCATTCTAAAATTTAAGATCATAATTCAAGTTTTTAAAATTTTCTTAATATAACCAAAAGACCCTTCGATTTTGCAGAATAGTTTATTTTGAAGGAGCTTGAAATCTAGACTAAATAAAAAATTGAATGATTAGACTAATTATATAAATTATAAAATACTCTACAGATACTCGAAAACTCGAGTACTCGCCCATCCCTAGAAATCATAGCGTTTGGAAATACTCTTCACCTGAGATGCATCCCCAATTATGCACTGCAATTTTATAAGTACATGCATAGCCCTAATTGATGAACTCGGTTCTTCATCCAAATTATTCCAAATAGGACGTGCAATCAACTTAAGTTTTAGAATTTTTTTTCCCATGACCTTTAATGGTTAAGATACCATATGCATTAGAATCACTTTTTAACTCTTTACTCATACTTTAAGCACTTTTTATAATATTTTACGAATATTAATTACAGTAATTTGATGATACTTTAAGAAATTTTTTATTTCATTTATTTTGTTATTTTATATATTTAAATAGCATACTAGCATATATTATTATAATAGCATGTATTTAAGTATCATATAGTTAGCTTTTACTTAATCTATCTTTACAGGGTTGCCAACCATACACTCTGCCAACCTGTGAGCATCACGTTTCTGGCCCTCGTAAGAACTGCAGTACCTACGGTGATGTCCCTACTCCCAAATGTCAAAAGAGCTGCTACAACAAGAAATACAAGGACCACACGAAGGACCAGGACTTGCATTTGGGTAAACTAATAAACTTACAACAACATTACTTACTGACAACATTGGCACACTATTTTACAGGACTTGATTTCTAGGGAGCCCTTCTTAAGGACTCTCTTAATACCTTTAGGACTGTTATTTATTTTTGTTCCAAAAGACACTGCTACTTTGTATACTCGTATATTCTTGGAGTAATCATTTTGCCGCAATTTGGTGGTACAATAAAGACTGAATTTGTTAAGGAATAATGGACTGGACCGCGTTTTATTGGCCTCAATCGGCAAGCGAGCCGCATATTATCCACGTCAATAGCAATATAACCTCGCTTTAGCGCCCAAAACAGGCAATTGACCGACAAACCCATACTGCAATTCGTAGGGCAAAACATCAGCCACAATAAAATTAAGAGCCGAATTTTACCGGCCGAAAAAGACTGACAGACTGCATTTAATAGAAAAAAATACTGACTAAAAATTATTTGTTTAAACAAAATAGGCAATTTCACTTCATTCTATTTGCCGAAAACAACCGTTCCTCGCATTTTAAAGTCCAAAATCCACGGCCGCAACGTGTTTATTGACCGAAAATGACGACCGAGCCTCAATATATGCCAAATACCCCCGTCACAGCAAACCTGCGTACTCAGCGAATTTCCAATGCATATATATGGGTATCACTACTACGAGCCACTTACTAAGTTTCACAAAAATACATTCATTAATAAGTGATATATAGCATTTTATTTATTCTCTATAAGAATAACATTATAATTGAGTACGCAGGTTTGCTGCAACAAGGAAGATAAAAATGTGTTTTTTTGCAATTATCAATATAACTCAACCAGGTAAAGCTACATACCAAGTTTTATTAATTTAGGTTCATAACTAAGGGAGATATACAACTTTACTTATTCTCCTTATGAATAACATGGGGGCCGAGTATGCAGGTTTTCTGCTACCAGGAAAAATCAACAAAACCATTTTTTTGTGCTAATATCAATATACCACAACTAGTTGAAGCCACATACCAAGTTTCATCAATATACATACATAAATAATCAAAATATAACATTTTATTTCTCTCCATAAGGATATCATTGGACAACATACTGTGTTTAGCACTTTGAATATCCCTGCAACGGTTGGATGTAAAACAACAATTAAAATGCTAAAATGATTGTTTTGTAGAGCTAAACTGATTGTTAGAAAGAAATGTGGAGTTTTTAGTGAAATTATCTGAGGAAAATCTAATACCCCCGTCGCAGCAAAACTGCGTACTCAGCAAATTTCCAATGAATGTATATGTTTCTCACTACCACATAAAGCCACATACCAAGTTTTATAAAAATACATTTATAAATAAGTTATCTATAGCATTTTATTTATTCTCCATAAGAATAACATAGGACTGAGTACGCAGGTTTGCTGCAGCAAGGAACACAAAATATGTGCTTTTATGCAATTATCAATTTAACTCAACCAGGTGAAGCTACATACTAAGTTTTATTTATTTATGTTAATAATTAAGGGAGATATAAAACTTTACTTATTCTCCCAAAGAATAACATTAGGGCTGAGTATGCAGGTTTGCTGCTACTGGGATAATCAACAAAAAACAATTGTTTGTGCAAATATCAATATACCAGTACTACATGGAGCCACATACCAAGTTTGATCAAACTACATTCATAAATAATCAAGATATCAAATTTTATTTATTCTCCATAAGGCTAACATTGGACAACGTACTGTGTTTAGCACTTTGAATATCTCTGCAACAGTTGGACGTAGAATCACATTTTAAACACCAAAATGATTTTTTTGTAGAGCTGAATTGATTGGTAAAAGCAAATGTAAAGTTTACATTAAAATTAACTGAGGAAAAGCCAAAAACCTTTTTCCCATAAGATTAACATTGGAGATTTTATGAGGAGGTTTTTTGGATTTTCTCCGCAACCACTTAACCTAGGTTAATGATTTAAAATACTAAATTACTTGTTTTTTTAAGCTCTATAAAATGTCCAAAACCAAAATTGAGTGTTTTAAAAATTTAAAACCCTACTTATTTAAGACCATGATAACTTTTTGTTTTGAGGTTCCCAGATGCCAAAAACACTATTCATTCAAATATATATATATATATATATCTAATATATATACAGCCGCATGTGTAACACACCCAGACATATGAATTCTAGACCACTTCCAGACGATCTAGAAACTTGAAATTTGGCATGCAGGTAGCTTGTACCTAGAAACCCCGAGGAAAATTGCAAAAAGTTACAGTTTTAAATTTTAAAACCACTAATTTTTATGTTGAAAATTGGAAATTTTAACATTAGGCTTATGGAGTTTCAAATAAAAACAAACTAAATCATAACATCTGTAAAAAATTATCCATTAAACTGTCAATGTAACTTTCACATGGGAAAGTGTAAACAAATGATAGGTCCAATGAAAAAATATGCCATCTAGATTGGCTATTTCCCAAATGAATCAAAATAGTATACCATATAAAAATTACTTGAGAGGGACATTGAGTTATAATAACAAACTGGAGCAACCCCTAACGGGGGTCTGGGGGCGGAGCCCCCAGTGAGCGAAGGGAGTATATATATATATATATATATATATATACTAGCAGTTACCCGCGGGCTTCGCCCCGTTTGAATTTACTGTGAGTCTGTTTGTCCAAATAGTGTTAATTTTGTATCCATATCAAAAATTAAAAAAATATATATAAAAGAAACCAATAAAAAAAAAATTACTAAAATTGTGTATTCATGACAAAAACAAAAAAAACTAAAATATCATAAAATTCAAAAATTAGCTTTTAACCTGTCACACCACAACACAAAATAAAGATCATAAACATAAACAAATTCAATAAATTAGCTTTTAACGTGTCACACCACAACACAAAATAAAGATCATAAACAACAGAAACAGGTGGTAATGTAGAGTTTGCAAGACACTCGCCCATTTTTATTTAACATTATTGGCTTACTCCAATTCAAAAGAATTATAAATCAACGTTCTACCGTGGTTTTACTGTTTGTGTAGAATAGCAACAGCTGTATACAATATTTTAAATTAGTCATCTGATATCATCAAAACAAATCTTTCTTCCATAAGAATAACATGGTAACTTTGAAGTTCTGTGGGGCGGCGCCCTATGGAGATACCGGCGTGTAAACTGCTTAGTTGTCCTATTTAAGACCTAAAGAATCAGTGTACAAAATTTCAGCTCTCTACCTACATGGGAAGGTGGAGAATTCTTGATGAGTGAGTCAGTGAGGGCTTTGCCTTTTATCGGTATAGCCCTCACCTGTGATA
Organism: Allygus modestus; assembly: GCA_963675035.1. Lineage (NCBI taxonomy): Eukaryota > Metazoa > Arthropoda > Insecta > Hemiptera > Cicadellidae > Allygus > Allygus modestus. Next base: position 228,540,493 of record OY776111.1, read on the forward strand.
TATATATATATATATATATATATATATATATATATATATATATATATATATATATATATATATATATATATATATATATATATATATATATATATATGTGATATATATATGTGTCCGTTACCGCGATAACTTTTGAAAGAAGCGCCTGATTTTGATGAAATTTGGCACAAACGTGGAGAGTAACATTTATGACTTTAAGTTCGAAAACCAGATCGATCGGTCTATGGGAAGGGGGTTTTATGGGAGTTTAAAATTTTCCAAAAATCACTTTTTTGAACTTTTTTACCCTAAAATTTTAAAAACACTAGATTTTGGTGATACACATTTTATAGAGCTTAAAAAAACAAACAATTTAGTATCTTGAATCATTAAGCTAGGTTTAGTGGTTGTGGAGAAAAGTCAAAAAATGCGTCCGTAAAATTTCCCATGTTAATCTTATTGGAATACAGTTTTTAGATTTTCCTCAGACAATTTCACTTAAAACTCCACATTTCTTTCTACCAATCAGTTTAGGTCTACTAAACAATCATTTTGGCGTTTTAATTGTTGTTTTATATCCAACCGTTAAAGTGATATTCAAAGTCCTAAACACAGTACATTGTCCAATGTTATCCTTATAGAGAATAAATCAAATGTTATATTTTAATTATTTATGTATGTATATTGATTAAACTTGGTATGTGGCTTCAACTAGTTGTGGTATATTGATATTAGCAAAAAAAATAAGGTTTTTGTTGATTTTTCCCGGAAGCAGCAAACCTGCACACTCGGCCCCCATGTTATTCATATGGAGAATAAGTAAAGTTTTATATCTCCCTTAGTTATGAACCTAAATTAATAAAACTTGGTATGTAGCTTCTTCACCTTGTTGAGTTACTGTATATTGATAATTGCAAATAAATATGTTTCTTATCTTCCTTGTTGCAGCAAACCTGCGTATTCAATTATAATGTTATTCTTATAGAGAATAAATAAAATGCTATATATCACTTATTATTGTATGCATTTTTTAGAAACTTGGCAAGTGGCTGTAGGTAGTAGTGATACCCTTATAGCATTGGGTGTAGCATTGGAAATTCGCTGAGTACGCAGGTTTGCTGCGACGGGGGTATTTTCTTTTAGCGTGTCTTTTGCCTGCTTTACTTTTTGATAAGCATGGTTGATGTCTACATTTTCCCCTTGGAGGTATTTGCTAAGAATAACTGTTCTACTTAGCACATCACTTAAACAATGAATCGTTGTTACGAACTCACAAGTAGCAATTGAATTTAGCAGACAGAGAGATTTGCTGGAAGTAGAACTATCTTGCCAATTTGAAATAATTTGTAGGGCTTCTGTTATTTTGGGTAGATCTTCTTTAAACTCTAAAATGGCCTTATGCCTTTCCACCCAACGAGTTTCACAGTAATTCATAACTTTGTGGCATAAAATGTTTTTAAGTATGTGATTTCGTTTCGCTGACATGCTAAAAAAAGTAGACACTTCTTTCATGGGACCAAGTGTATTCCTTACAGCTTGTTCTTTGCTACTTTTCGACAAAGCTAAATTTAGCGAATGGTTTTGGCATATGCACAGGGTACTATTTACGGCCTTTTTCTTTATCTCTGCTGCAGCCCCTCAAACGGCTGACACATTGACACTGCATCCATCGCTCCTGATTCCAACACAGTTTTCAAGGTTTAGTCCAAGTGTTTCCATACAATTTACAACTGTTTGTCCTAGGATCTCGCCAGAGATGATTGGTTCCAAAAATGTAGAGTTTGTGTTTGTATGATTATAGGTTTTTTTATGAAGGTCAAGGAGTCCCACAAAATCTTCCCTTATGATTGCACCAGAACCAGCTCCATTGTGTACATAGCGAATAGAAATACTTAACCGGGAGGTATGAGAAATATCAGTGGTCTCGTCAAAGAGAACGGAGTAGTATTTTGCTACATCTACTCTTTTTCTTATTTCATCGATATTTTATAATCTCATTTGTAGTAGTTTTGCTAAGATATGTAGCATTAGCTTTAGCAGAGTTCAGATGATCCTTAAGCTCAACATCGCCACTTTCTAATCGAAATCATAGTAATGACCTAAAGTTGCCGTCATTTTGTACAGGTTCTTCACTGAGGTCAACCATATTTCCATCGTCTCTGTGTCCTCTCAATGGAATGTTTTTGCGACCCAGCAGTAATACTGTTTTGATAATTGGTGCTAAGCGCGCTCTATTTTCCTCGACTTGGAGTCTTCTTTTTTTATCCAACATGTTTGTCTCATCTTTATTTGGGTTTTTAAAAATCTCAATAAAAGAATCTCATCTATTACAGCCTCTTTGTGATAGGTGTGAGCAGCATGATTCTCTAAATCTCCATCCTTTCCTGTTAGCTTAGCACATTTTTGCAACGGCTCAGTAACCAATTTTTGTAAGGGAACAGTTTTTTCCCTCCAGCCAATTTTTGATGTGCAAAGATACTGCAGTATTTGCAAAACAGTCCCTTTTGTTCGTGGGGAAATACCAGCCAACGGTATTTATTTAAGTGCCCTAAATTCACAAGTCGTTTTCCTTCCCAACCTCTTTTTATGTGAATTGATGCAGGGAAATTATAGTCCTTTTCTGGAACCCATGGGTCTGTCAAAAGTCTGAATTTGGTTAGGTCATCCAAAGTACACTCCTATATCACGAGATATACATGTAGTACATTGTCATCGTCAGCAGCTGGCATCGAAGACGTCGAAGAAAGTGGTGATTCACTAGATAAAGGTGTCACTTGTGTTGTCACTGTTTCAGGTGGGATGGAAGAGATAGTGTCCAGATGAGCCTTTTTCTCAAGGATTTCATCGTGCTTAAAGAATTTTCTTATATCCATGACACCTGAAAAGCAGACAATTGTGTGAATGTATCAGAGACAAACTAATGTTTAGCATGCATACCTTATTGTGTGCATGCCTTTTTCAGGTCAAAATAAAACAAAATCATATCTTCTTTGGGTCAGCTTGAATCTTCTTCAGTAATTTTATATATGATATGCATGCATCGTTTTAAGTTACTGGCCACTAATGATTTTCTGGCCACAGCCGATTCCTTTTGATACAACCTATATCTATTCTGTGCACAGTCTAACTTACTACATAGTACAGTAGACTGTGATTTGACGGGAGATTTTGGAACTCTACCCACATATAGGCCTAAGTAGATACTAGGTGCATTACCATACAAATTTAGTATGCCCATTAAAATATGCAAGATTAAATGTAGACCCTAATTGATATAGAGCTCTTTTTGGCTTTTGGAGAAAATACAAAACATACTAAACATTCAGGTTCAGGTTTTTGAGAGTAAAAATCGTATTCTCATGACTAAAGGCGGTCCCACACTTCTCGCGAACAGACCTGAACATTCGGCCGAATATTCTCCCGAATGTTCACTGAACATTCCGTCCTGTTTGTTCCAATATGTATTCTAAAGTTTGTGCAGCTCCCACACTTCTCGCCGAATACTCCGAAGATTCGGAGTTCGGCCGAATGTTCGGACGTGTTCGCTAGAAGTGTGGGACCGCCTTAAGCAAGAGGAATACAAAATAAATTGTCGAAAAAATATAGCTGCTTACCTCTCCGTCGTTGGTGGTTATGTTATGTCTATCCACTCCTAATTAAATGTCAAGAAAAATATTCAATACAAATTTTTCTCACTAATTGATAACATCCCACAGCGGCCGCAGCAACGGGAGGCAGTTGTTCGCTAAACTCAATTCACTCATGATGCTAACAAATAAGACACCACATTTTATTGTAACACTTATTTCACAATGAAATGTGTAATATGTATGTATTCCACTGATACAATAAACAGTAGGTACATAAATATACACATTTTATACAACTACTACCTCGGAAAACAAACATTTTATACCGAATTATTTACTTACACACACTACTCCAGGCTAAACTGACGTGCACAAAATGGCTAAGTTACAACGCAAAAGTTGTAAAAAAGAAGAAGATTGAGGAAGACTGCAGGGCTGCACACCCGCCGCGCAAAACGAAAATACTCTCCAACGGCGTTATAAACGGTAGTTGTTTTTGGATTTTTTAATTTGAAATTTGCAAATATTTAACACAAAAATGAGTACAGCGAGTGCAGCGACAGACGGCATCACACTATTACCCATTAATTAAACATTTTCTGAGTCCAAGGGGGGGTCGCACGCCCCTGGCTGGATCCGCCACTGCACCGAGCACCACAACATTGTCCTTGCGAGTAACACAACGTACGCATGCACCCATTTTACTCTGCAATGTTGACTGGAATTTTGTGACTTCTGACTTAGAAGCTTGGATTGCTTTTCAGCTTTTTTCAATAAATTTAGGAGTATATTTGACAGTGTTTTTCCTATTAACGTGGTGGACAATAAGCCTAAGAACACAAGTGGCAGAACTGGCAGGAGTGTAGTTATAAATAATTTCTGGCTTTGAAAGGTGATAAATGGTTCACACTTCAGCTTCGGGTCCTGAAAGCTTGGACCTGGATACTGCATGACAGATGTAAGTCGGCCACATCTGATGATGAATATAATAGGTTGTTTAGATTATATCTAAAAACTGCTACATATTATAAGTTAGCCGTAAATAATGCCAAAAAAACAGCAGTGGGTAGCTAAATCAAAAACTCCAACAAACCCTGCAAGGCTGTGTGGAATGTGATTAATACTTATAGAAAGCAGTCTGTAGCAAATGAATGCAAAGCCAGTCCTGATGATGTTAATAAGTATGTTATACAAGTAGTGAGTGATACAGTAGGAACTATGCCTGACACATCAATCTTGGCACCCCTTAATGTAGCAGCGAATAATGCAGAAAGAGTCAAATGATGTGGTGCGTCACCTCAGGAAATCATAAAATTGTGTCTGGCTTCAAGAACTCACCAAGTTTTGACATCTGTGGCATGTCTATAAATTTCCTAAAACAAGTAATTTACAGCATCACAATTAATCTTGCTGTTTTTAATCTTTTCTTGATGTAGGGAGTTTACCCTAACAAGCTTAAAGCAAGAACTGTTCCTGTATACCAGAAAGGGGATCCCAATTATAGTTATAGACCGATCACTGATGGCGATCAGTGTCATCCCAGCAGTAGCTGAGATTTTTGAAACCATTGTCAAATTCAAATCACATGCTTTTTCGAAATCAGACTTTTCAACCAAATGCAACATTACGCAAGAATAAATCTACCACTACTGCAGTTGGTGGGGACCTGATTAACAGGATCATTATTGTCTTTGAAAACCAACAATATCTATTATGTTTCAACTTTGTGACTTAAGCCGTACATTTGATTGCATGTCGCATAGTATTCTTTTCTTGAAGCTTGAGAGGTACAGTATATCTGGTTTGGTATATAGGCTGCTAAAATCTTATCTTAGCGACAGGTGGCTATATACGGGAGGCTTAATTCCAAGCAGAGGAAGTGCGGAACGTTGTGCCACTGGGCTCATCCCTTCGCCCTCTTTCATGTTTTATCCTCATAAATGACCTACAGCTTGATGGGAATGTCCTGCTGTATGCAGACAACACAACTTTGCTAACTTGTGGTCACAATCTCCCCGAAATTAAAACAAATGCATCTGTTATTTTGGGAACCGCTAATATCTGCTTTGAGCTGAACTACCTCCAACTGAATGAAGATAAATCCCAGACTTAGTTGTGTAGTCTTTGGACCAGGCCTGAGATTGCTTAGTATGAATGTGATAGTGTTAAGCCTTTATGGGACCAAATATCGATCCTAAACTCAACTGGACTGTTCACATTGATGAAATGTGTAAGAATAAGCTTTCTAGGGTGATATTTCTTCTGGTAAGCTGAGGTTCATTGTCACTCCTGTTTACCTACTCGCAACATATTTTGCTCTTTTTCATAGCCATGTAAACTACGTCTTTGTGTTGTGGGGTCATTCTTCAGCCACAAAAAGAGTCCTCCTCTTTCAGAATGCTGCTTGTAAGGATTATTACTAACAGTGACTGGTTAGAGCACTGTAAACCTATATTTGATCGTATGGGAATTCCCACAGTACATTCTCAGTTCATCTTGGACTCTTTACTATTAGGAATGAACAATGCTGAGAATGTACATAATCAAACTACAATCTGAACTACAATCTGAGAAGTAGAAGAGACTTAAAAATCCCTCGGTGAAGGCTTAGCAAGACAATGGAAAGTAACCCTGTACTGGCCTATACGATTTTTAAGAGACTGCCAACAGAAGTAAGAAACTGAGAGTTGAAGAAATTAAAGAGTAGGCTGAGCCGGTGGCTAATGAAAAAGGGTTTTTGAAGAAATTAAAGAGTAGGTTGAGCCGGTGGCTAGTAAAAAAGGGTTTTTGAAGAAATTAAAGAGTAGGCTGAGCCGGTGGCTAATAAATACCCCCGTAGCAGCAAACCTGCATACTCAGTGAATTTCCAATAAATATATAACATAACACATTAAAACACGTAACAGGATTCATAAGAAATATATTCACAAACAAGCGATATTTAAAATATTAATCATTCTCCATAACAATAACCTCGCGGATGAGTACGCAGGTTTGCTGCGACAAGGCACACAAAATAATGGGTTTTTATGCAAATATCAATAGAACTCATCTAGTGAAGTCAGATACCAAGTTTCATCCATATACATTCATAAATAAGCGATATATAACATTTTAACTATTTTCCATAAGAATAACATGGGGACCGAGTACCTAGGTTTGCTGCTACAGGAACTATAGGCGAAAAATTGTTTTTTAGTGCAAACAACAATAAAACACAACCAGATCAAGCCATATACCAAATTTCGCCAGTTTATGTTCATAAATAAGCGAGATATACAATTTTTATTTTTCTCCATAAGAATAACATTAGACAACGTACTGTGTTTAGCACTTTCAATATCTTGGTAACCAATTAACGTAGAGCAATGATCAAAATACCAAATTTTTTTTAAGCTAAATTCAATGGTATAAATTAAAATTTGATTTAAATTAAAATTACATGTGAAAACCCCCCTTCGGATGGTGCGATTCATCTGGTTTTCGAACTCATTCAAATAAATGGTAATTTACACATTTGTACCAAATTTCATTAAGATCGGAGCTTTTTTACGAGAGTTATCGTGCTTATGGACATATATATATATATATATATATATATATATATATATAAATGGTGTGTAAATTACCATTTATTTGAATGAGTTTGAAAACCAGATGAATCGCACCATCCGAAGGGGGGTTTTCACATGTCATTTTAATTTAAATCAAATATATATACAAAAATTTTAACAAATGGTGTTTTTGGCATCTGGGGACCTCAAAATGAAAAGTTATCATGGTCTCGGGCCTAAGTCTTACCATGAGACCTATAGTAATAGCTTCTTCCCTATAGGGGAAATTCGCTAAAAAGGGTTTTTACTCACTGGATGAATTTTTGAGGATAGCCTGTAAGATTGGTAATTGAACTGGCTGCCATTCAATGAGTATCTGTAAATATTAGTTTTAGTTATGTAAATATATGTTTTAAAGTTATAAAGTCTGTCCAGAAGTTCTGGTCATCGACAGATAAGGTGATTGAAGGGGTCGTTTCTGATGCAAAAGTTCTGCACCATAGTTTTCTCCTGAGCCATACATCCACCATCGGTCACTAGCTATTAATTAATAGGGGTGGGCGAGTAGTGTTTTTTTTAATCGAGTCGAGTCGAGAAGTTCTTTAAAAAGTAAAAAAAAAACTCATTTAAATTATTTTTATTTAAAACAATTTTTTGTACATATTAAACTTTAACTATAAAAATAACATTTAATTGAATTATTAATGTTATTATTTATTTTATTTTAACTTTAATTGTACTATGAATGAATAATGATTTAAATGAAGAACAAAAAATATATATATTGTTTTCAACAACCTTAACAAACAAAAGACAAGTATTACAAATATATATCCATACAGCAATTTTGGGTTAGTTTATCAAAACCAGAACATTTTAACAAGAAAGTGATTTTTTGACCCTGACCCAAACATTTAACTCACAGGTATCCATAAATAACCCACCTGTCTTTATCTCCTTTCATGTGAGCTAAAACTAAATGTTATTTTTCTTTATTTCAGTCACTTATATTTTTAAATATTGGTTAGCTGCGTAAACGTGGGTAAACGGCGGGAGTAGCTTTGCATTTTCAACTATTTGGGGTTAACGGCGGGAGTAATCAACTACTCGACTCAAATTTTTGAGTAGTCTCTAATACTCGCTCGGCCTTCAAGTATTAGAAATACTCTACAGGTACTCGAAATCTCGAGTACTCGCCCACCCCTATTAATTAATAATCCTGACTAAAGAACGAGTCAGCTCTTAGTTAGTAGGCTATGCAAAGCATATCACTCAATCTACACTCAGAAATGCATTCATATTAATTAACCTTAAAATATGCCTTGTAGTGTCTGAATTGTAAACAGTGAGTTGTTGATTAAGTGATGCTTGGTACCAAAACAAAATATCAAAATCTTCAGTGGTACAATTATTATTTAGGGTTGGGGTATATCTACCCAAAGCCACATGAAAATATTTCTTGTAGTCCTTTTTTCAAGTTTCAGTCTGCCAGGTTTAGGCTCTTACAGTGACCTACCAGCTGGTTGAAGCCCATCTCTGTAATTTCCTCCAGCCTAAGGTGGACCTTTCCTAGAGTTTTTTTTAGGATTTTCTGGGCCAACGCTGGACATATGTTAGGCAGATTCATCCTCTATCTCCACCGAAACTGCACTTGTCAGACCTATCCTTCTGAGCTGTTTTCTCAGAGACCCATGTCCAATCAGCATTCCTATTAGTAAGGCTTATGTCCCTTTTCCATAGCTTAGGCTATTCTTCCATTCCTTCCTATAAGGGTCAGTTTTTTTTTTGTCTGGTTTCAAGGTTTTCTCCTTAGTCATGAAAACTATTCGGTAAGGATACTATTAGGATTTCTTACTTGAGGATTTCTCTCTCAGTCACAACCTTTAGGTTACAAACACACAGAGAGCAACGCAACGCGATGTGACGTGACACAACAACGAGCACACGATCAAATACTTGTAAACATATGGGGTCAAACACACAGCGAGCGTCGCGACTCGGAGTGATGTGGCGCGACTAACTTTGGAACAAATCGGCTTGGTTTTTACAAGCAACTAGGAGCGACAGGAAAGATTTTTCAATATTCAAATTGGTTTGTGAACTATTAATTAACAAAGTTTTCACACAAACACCACTGCAGCAATCGAGGCATCTAAAACACATGAACAGGGGAGTTATTGACAAGATGTGGAGTGAAGTAACTGAAGCTTTGTCAAGTACAAGTAAGTTTGTAAGTTTGGCTTCCTTCAGTTTTTTTTCTGCTTCTCCAGATCATAAGAAACTTTACCCAAAATGTAATTAAAGGTAAATGTGGACATGCTTGTGTATTAACAAAAAAATCTTCTCATTACACCTTAGAACTGGGAATAGATGATGGTGATCTCTAAATTGCCTTCTTCCTCACACACTTCACTCTCCCAATCACTACTTCATCGCTTGAAATATCATCTGCAGTTTTTTAAATATGTATTTTCTGAGCAGAACACCTTATCTCATGCAATTTTTGCTACTGATGTAGAATCAATACACCAGGTTGTCGCTCCTAGTTGCATCGTCACCTAGTTGTATTTAGTCGCTCGTCTGCAAAGTTGCATACCACGTTCCGTCACTCTCTGTGTGAATGTACCCTTATACCAACATTCCAACATTCTTGCTTGGATTTGAGCTTTACTGCCCTGTCCTCATTTTTGCAGACTAAGCCTTCATTAATAGCAAAACCAGAATTAACAATTATAGCTTTTAAAAAGCTTTTATTTGTTTAAGCTCTGCTCCTGTACTATGTTACTTGTGTCATACGTATCACTATATAACGTAATGCTCATAAATTAAAATTTTGTTGTTTTATGTTACAGTAAAATCAGTTTTTTCAATTGGTGGAGATATAAAACAAATCGAAAAGGAAATCTTCAAGTTCGGTCCACTTGAAGCTGGATTTGATGTGTATGAAGACTTTTTGAGCTACAAGTCAGGTAAAGACTGATTGTTTTAGATTATTTTTTAGACTTTGTGCTCAGATGGCAGTTAAGTAAACATTATTTCCTTTCTTGGAAACAAACTTAAACTACTTGTAAAATATCTATTCAACTAAGTTACTGACACAGAACTATTTTAAGCAGTTTTTTGCCTGGAGTATTGATTGCATTAACGACTTAGGTTGCAACACAAACACAAGTGATTTTACTTATACAATTTTACAGTCAGAGTTGACACAACCAATTGTAATTATGCATTAGAGTGAATACCCAAATAAAAACATCAAGAGGGTGGAGGAGGTGTAACACATCATGCTGTTTCACATCAGTTACAATATCCAGGAGACATGTAGAGTTTACTATACTATATGTTTACCCAAACAGATCTTCTACTAAAACAATTCAATGATTAAATATTGTAATCTGAATGTATAAAGTTAATTGAAAAATCAATTGATACCAGTATGTAACGCTAGAATTTCAGGTGTAACAGGAATTTGTGGTTTTTAAAAAACCTTTCCTAGCTGTCACCCTTACAGCTCCTTAACCTGTTGTTGTTAAGAATGTGTAAGGTTCTTTTTTGTAGTAATTTTAATAAACTTTCAATTAAGTACAACAACCTGTAATATTTTAGCATCACCGGTATGCAAAATTAGCTCTGGAATGCATTATCAAGCAGAACAAATTCCTAAAATATGTTTTAATCACACTAACTCCTAAACGTTGTTCATAGACAAAATAATTAAGAATATCTTTTGATGCACGTTTATAAAGCTTTAAAAAAATATGTAACTGTATAGTGTTACCATGATTGTTAGTAAAGATATGCATGTTTTAACAAACCCCTTGTCCATCTGTTAGGGCGGCCATTTCTTTGATGTCATAACCAGGGGTCCTTGATCTCTGATCAAGCCTCTCTCGGTGATTTGTTGAATATTATTATAAACATGAACAATATGCAACATCTGGTATCTGTAATTGAAATATTTGATTGATATTTGTTGTTATCTCCTCGGGCAACAAGCTATAATGAAAATCCCTCAAAGTTGTTGTGCCCAGGTGATAGTTGAGAGCAAATAATTTCCGTTTGGGGGAAAAAACTTCAGTCACTGATAAAATACCTGTGCCAGCTGCTAACATCGATATAAACCCTTTTATAATTGGCTTACCTTATTCTTAGATTCACTATATCGATCCTTAACAAAATTTAAACATATTGTTGTGTAGGTTTGAAACTGGTGTCAGCTGATTTTCGTCATCGAGCTATTAATTAATTAAATGTGTTATCCAAGGAACTTCCAACCTTAGATAGTAACAAGACCAGGCATTAGACCGTTTCCTATAGAAATTTTTAAATAATCCCATGGCATAGTAATACAAAATTAGTTACTGATTCGACACATACAAGTAGGTCCAAGCAGGATAATTCCCCCAGCAAACCACACAGTAGAGGTCCTTAGTAAAAGAATGTCCCTGCCCAGCATTTAATGTGGATACATACTTTTTGTATGACAACTAACTTAATCCACTTATTTTGAAGGAGTGTACCAGCATACAACAGGCAGCTACCTCGGAGGTCACGCAGTGAAGGTTATCGGCTGGGGCAGCGAAGACGGGACTGACTACTGGCTGGTGGCCAACTCCTGGAACACAGACTGGGGTGACAACGGATTCTTCAAGATAAAGAAGGGAACTGACGAATGTGGCTTTGAGAGTGGCCTCAACGGAGGGTATCCTGTAGTGTAGACTGGCAGATTCGCAAGAAGTTTATGGTGGACCACCAAACCGCCTAACATTTTGTTACCTTAAACTTACAATCTACAATTTACTGAGACAGCTTTTGTAGTTAAATGTACAATTAATAGATTAGTTTGATTATAACAACTTAAACTTAAAATGTTATGCGTTTTTCTTTTGATATTGCACAATTATTCTGGTTACTTATTCTGGTTACTATGCCACTTGGATTATGCAACTATTCACTCCTCACTTAAAATACTGACTTTATAGCTTTTACAAATACAGTCACCATTAAAATCAGATAAATTAAATACCCCGTCGCAGCAAACCTGTGTACTCAGTGAATTTCCAATGCATGCATATGTTTACTACCACATAAAGCCACTTACCAAGTTTCATAAAAATACATAAACAAATAAGTGATATATATCATTTTATTTGATTCTCCATAAGAATAACATTAGGGCTGAGTACGCAGGTTTGCTGCATCGAGAAAGATAAGAAATGTGTTTTTAAGCAATTATCAATATAACTCAACCAGGTGAAGCTACATACCAAGTTTTAATAAGGGAGATATAAAACTACTTATTCTCCATAATAATAACATTATGGCTGAGTATGCAGGTTTTCTGCTACAGGGATAATCAACAAAAAATCAATTTTTTATGCAAATATCAATATACCAGTACTAGGTGAAGCCACATACCAAGTTTCAGCAATATAATTTCATAAATAATCGAGCTATCAAATTTTAAATATTCTCCATAAGGATAACATTGGACAATGTACTTTGTTTAGGACTTTTAATATCTCGGCAAGGGTTGGACGTAGAATCACAATTTAAACACCAAAATGATTGTTTTGTAGAGCTAAACTGATTGGTAAAAGCAAATGTGAAGTTTACAGTAAAATTAATTGAGGAAAAGCTAAAAACCATTTTCCCATAAGATTACCATGGGAGATTTATGAACACGTTTTTTGGATTTTCTCTGAAACCAGTTAAGCTAAAATGATTCAAAATACCATATTATTTGTTTTTTAAGCTCTATAAAATAGTCAAATCAAAAATTGTGTGTTTAAAAATTGCAGGCTGAAAAGTGCAAAAAACTGATTTTTGGAAAATTTTGAAACCCCATAAACCCCCCTTCCCATGGTCCGATTTTTTTTGTTTTTGAATTTAAAGTTATGAATGTCATTTTACACATTTGAGCCAAATTTCATCGAAATCGAACATTTTTTACTCCAGTTATGTATATATATGTTGCATTCGCGGACACATATATATACTATATATCATACTAATATCATAATTGTGAAAGTATGGATGTTTGTGCGTAACTCTGAAGTTCCATCTCGTGAAAACTACTGGACCTATTGAGCTTAGATTTTGCAGAGAGATACTTGATAGTCCTGAGTAACATATAGGCATATTCAAGTTGTGAAAATCCTGTAGGGCAAGGCCCACGGAGGTTCAAAGTTCCCATGCACATATTTTAGATAAGAATTTTTAGATAAGAAAAGTCTGTTACTAAATACAAGTAAATAAAACTTTATATAATTTTCCACCAAACAAAATAGATAAAAATAGATAGCTGTTTGTAAACGTTTCTTATGGACATTCATTTTTGTTTGAGCTGATGAAAATACAAACAGCTGATCTTGATTCGTAGTGGTTCCACAGGCTAACCACAGAATGCAGCACACAAAACTATCATAGTTTTTATAAATAATTCGCGGGGCGAAGTCTGCGGTAACAGCTAGTCTATAGTAATAATCAAATGAAACATTTTTTTTCAACTGAGTACCCTTAAGGAATTTCCTTATTTTTCAGACTACATGTTTCAGGACATAAGCCATCTGGTCAACAAATACCTAACCTAGTTTTACAATATTAAAAATACAGTATTACAAAAACAGACACATAAGGAAATTACTTAGCAGATGTTTCACTTTGATGAACAAGTTTTCTATCTATCTATTCTCATTTTCCTTATATTTTCAAATATTGGATTACTTGTACTAATTTGAGTATTTAGTAATTCCTGAGGCATTTCTTTGTGAGCAACAAAGATATTCAATTCTTCTGCTGAGTTCACTTTCTCACCTTTGGACATATAGCTCATTATCTTTAAATTCTCGTCTATGCTCTTATAACTATGGTTTGTTGTCAGGAAATTCTCAGAAAAAATTGGATTTCATTGTGGTTTTGTTATTACTTCTTTGTGCTTGTATATCTTCCTTAAACCTTGGCTAAAATTATCTACCTATCTGTCCAATGTAAATTTTTTTACAATCCGAGCATTGATTTTAGTCTGGATTGAGTATAATTATTCTTTATTCTGGAATCTTTTTGAGAAGATTTGTTAATCATTTTAAATGTGTTATTTCGGGTGGTATAGCTTAAAGTTAAACTGGTTCTTTCAAAAGTCTTGCGAATAGCTTTGTTAATCTTAGTATTGTATGGAACCTTTATAAAACATTTCTGTTGGTGGTACTTTCTGATTAAACGGAGGCCACCCGAATAATAGTTTCTACGATGATTAAATCAAGTTTATTTACTGCCTACGATGTAGAATAAGCTTATCGCATTCTCGATACGCTTATCGCATTCTCGGAAATCGAGTCTGGCCAGCGGTGTACACCTTCGACTAGGTCAAGCTCACAGGGTAGGTCAGTGCTCCGCCCGGCAACAGTACTTGTCGTTATCGCTATCTGTTGTTGTCGGTGGACGTCTGTCAGTCTGCCACGGTAGTCTTTGCTAATAGTACACCGCCCTCTTCGAGTGTGTGGTTTTTACCTGCTATTTGCTGAGTAACGTTCGTGCTAGTGAAAATGAGTGAGCACATCTTAATTTGGGATTTTCCTAAAACAAAAGAAGAAGCTGTGGTTTTTTTACAGTCGAAAGAGTGTTTGCCGTCAAGTAAATTATGTGCCAAATAGAAGTGCTAAAACTTTGTTTGAACAGATCCAACAGCACATTGAACCTGGTTCGACTATTATGTCCGATTGTTGGAAGGATTATTGTCATAACGAACTAGAGAAGGCTGGCTTTACCCACCTGACCGTCAACCATACGTACAATTTTCTGGACCCTGAAACCGGGGCAAATAAACAACAAGTTGAGCGTATGTGGGGGTCGGCCAAATGGCGCAATAAAAGACAGAGGGGCACATCTCGTCACCATTTGGACTCGTATCTGGCCGAGTACATGTGGCGCTCTACAGCCGGTGACAACGCGTTCTACGAGCTGCTCGGTGACATCGTCAAGTTTTGGGGCTCCGTCCGACCACAAAGCTAAGTTTTAATGATTTGTAATTGTCGTGTGATTGAAATAAAAGTCTATTCTGTTTGTAAACGTACTAATTTTTACTTTAAAGCATCATTTTCCTAATAAAAATAACTGGCCTCCGTTTAATCAGAAAGTACCCTGTTGGTTTTCGTTTGATATGTTGATGTTTCTAGCTTTTTTAATTTGTTTATTATTATATTAGTAGCCCTAACAAATGAATATGAAATATAAATATATATATATATATATATATTCATATATATAAATTTGAACGAATAGTGTGTTTGGCATCTGGGGACCTCAAAACAAAAAGTTATCATGGTTTCGGGCTTAAGTCTTACCATGAGACCTACGGTAATAGCTTCTTCCCTATAGGGGAAATTCGCTAAAATGAACACGTCACTCACTGTGTCCCAGATATAAAACTTCTGTTTAATATGTAATACGTAACTAAACTCAGTTTAGATTGATTCTTTTATACAGGGTCATCAAACAAAATTTAGCGATTTTGATAAACTGCTGATTCAAATGTGAAAAAAGTTTTATGCTTTTAGCGTATTTCCCCTATAGGGAAGAAGCTATTACCGTAGTCGGCATGGTAAGACTTAGGCCTGAGACCATGATAACTTTTTGTTTTGAGGTCCCCAGGTGCAAAAACAACATTCGTTTCAGTTTTCAATTTAAATTAGGTTGCTGTGACAGATAAAATGCGTCTGCATTGAATCATAATTGTAATCTCCATAATCAAATAATTAATAGCGATAATGATATTCCTGAGGAGTTCTGCTCAAAAAAGAAATTGTTTCCAAACATAATATAAGCAAATTTTCAAATACAAATTATAAATCTAATCAATCAGTTCTAAGTACTAGTTCTTCAGTAAACAAACAGAACTAGGACAGCATGCAATTTCAGTCACTAAAGCTATTTCATCAAAACGTTCAGTATTTATCATCTCGAATGAATATATTAAAAATAAATTTGGATGAAATTCAACTACATATAATTGCATTAACAGAACACAAACTGTCTAAAGAAAAAATTACATGTTTAAATATCCAAAATTAAAAGGTATGTTCATATTACACAAGATGTAAATCATTAGGTGGTGGAGTTCTGATTTTGATTAGTGAAAATATTAAAAGTAAACAAGTAACTATTCCTGCAGTGCAGCAACTTTTAACAGAAAAGTAATTTGAATGTTGCCTTTCTGAAATCACTGTTGATCAGTTCTCCATTATTTTAGCATGCATTTTACAGATCTCCTTAGCAATGCTATATAAAATCTTTCTTTGAAAAATTTTACATTTAATGTGAAATACTAAATAATAAATTTCAAAATATAGTAATTACAGGTGATTTCAACATTAATGTGTTAGACAAAAATAAGATGTACCAAACTTTTGTTAATATTTTAGATTCTTATAACTTAGAGTATAAAGTGAATTTTACAACCAGAGTTGTTTTAGAGTGTCAAAGTCTCATATAGAGTATCTGGTTTAATTACTCATATTTATTTCTGACCGTGACGGCCAGTTACTTTAAATTTATATGTTAAAAATATGTCAGCGTATGTAAATAGAAAACCCTGTAGTAGATTCTCTTCCAAAAATATAAATTTGTATCTTAGAGTCCTCTCTACCCCTGCCAAAAATTTTCAAAAACAGCTCTCACGCAGTCCCATATAGACGCCCAAGGAGTTTAGGGAAATTTTTTAATTTAATATAGTTGTAATGGGAAAGTTCCAAACTACTCTGATTGCTTTTTTGAATGTTGATAACTTAAATTGTTTTTTTTTTCCACACTCAATTAAAACAAATTGGATTGTCAACTTTGGACATCGATAGAACATGTTTTTTGTCCTTTTTTAAAAATATAATAAATTAATCCGAGTAGTTTAGACTATGCTTTATTGAAATAATATCATATAGCATTGATATGTTGAAAAATACACATGCAAAACCTTACAATGCAAAATACGCACTGATTCTAACAATCCTAGCGGCAGAGTTAGGCACTCCAGATATTTGCGCAGTATTGCCAAAATAGTAAATATAAATGCACTTACTATTGTTACTCAGATTTCCAGACAATAAAGCATGGGGTGCCTCAGGGTTCAATCCTAGGTCCACTTTTATTTATCTGTTATGGAACAGGCTTACCGTAATCCCAAAGGAAGGTGGCTCTATCTGTTTGTATGCCGATGATGCTAATTTAACAGTTTCAGGCGATGATCAGAAAGATATTGAGCTTGCTTCGTTCATTTGTCTTTTGTCCGTTAAAGAATTTTTAGATAAGAAAAGTCTGTTACTAAATACACGTAAATCAAACTTTATATAATTTTCCACCAAACAAAATAGATCAAAATTACAGCCAAATATAAACATAAATGATTCAAGTCTTAATCAAGCTGATTTTAGTAAATTTCTTGGCCTAATATTAGACCAGAATTTTAGCTGGGATAAGCATGTTAACCATGTTGTAAATAAAATGTCATCGGGACTCTATGCATTGCGAGTAGACCCTCCGAGAGGATAAAACCTGCTCCTGATTGGTCGAGAGCCGGTCACGTGACCGATGACGTCATCAAGCCCCGCCCCTTTTCCAATATGGCGGCGCCCACGTGGCTGACCACGTGTTCTAACCTCACTTTTGACCACGTGTGTTAACCTAACTTTGTACCACGTGTTTTTTCCCGCGTTTTTTCAAGATGGCGGCGCCCACGTGACTGACCACGTGTTCTAACCTCACCTTAGACCACGTGTGTTAACCTAACTTTGTACCACGTGTTTTTCCCGCGCTTTTCCAAGATGGCAGCGTCCACGTGGTGGGAAACCTTTTTTTGAACACGTGATTCAAGATTATGACCCAGATGGCTGAGAAAAATATATTGTATAGATAATTGGCCAACCATGTGACCCACCCACGGGATCTAGTGTTGCCAACCCAAGGAACAAAATACCTGCAGTGTATATATAAAAATGTATAAACTATGTTATAGAGTAAGAAAAGAATGACCTACCAACCTACGCAAAATTAGTATATAACACCTAACCAAGTTACGTCAGGCTACCAGCCTCGTATAGATATATCGTCAGCAAGTGCTGCTAACCCACTTTATATACATATATACACAGTTATACGTATATATCGCAAGAAAGTGTTGCCAAAAACTCAAAAATCGCTAATATCTCGAAAACGGAAGGTCCTAGGGTCGTTTTGACCACATAAAACTGCCTACTACGTAATGTAGGCACTCTAGAGGGGTATCCACCTATGTGAAAAATCTGAACTAAAATGTTACGGGTTGCATCTCAAAAAATGGAGGGGCAAAATTTCAAAATTAAATATCTTGATAACGGCTCAGCCGATTTACATGAAACTTGGTGTACAGGTATTTGTTATCATCCTCTACATCTTACAAAAACCTAAACTCTGTACTGCAAAGAGTATAAAAAAAAATGAAGGAGCTATAATTTGAAATGTAATATCTTAAGAAAGACTGGGCCTTTTTGAATTAAACTTGGTGTACAGGTATTTGTTAACCTCCACTACATCTTTTAAAAACCTAAACTCTGTAATGCAGGTAGTATCAAAACAATTGAAGGAGATATAATTTGAAATGTAATATCTTGAGAACGGCTCAGCCGATTTACATGAAACTTGGTGTACAGGTTAACCTCCACTACATCTCTCAAAAACCTAAACTCTGTAATGCAGGTAGTATCAAAACAATTGAAGGAGCTATACTTTGAAATGTAATTTATTTAGAAAGCATTGGTTTGGGTTGTTCCCTCAATTGTCATTGGTTGGTGTGGGTCAATTGTCATTGGTTTGTGTAGGTCCCTCAATTGTCATTGGTTTGGGTTGGTCCCTCAATCGTCATTGGTTTGTGTAGGTCCCCAAATTTTCATTGGTATGTGTAGGTCCCTCAATTTTCATTGGTTTGTGTAGGTACCTAACATGGTCATTGTTTTGTGTAGGTCACTACAATTGTCTACGGATTGTGTAGGTCCCTCAATTGTCATCGGTGTTTGGAGATCCCTCAATTGCCATTGGTTTGTGTAGGTCCCTATATTGTCATTATTTTGTGTAGGTACCTAACATTGTCCTTGTTTTGTGTAGGTCCCTACAATTTTCTACGGATTGTGTGGATCCCTAAATTGTCATTGGTTCGTGTAGGTCCCTCAATTGTCATTGGTTTGGGTTGGTCCCTCAATCGTCATTGGTTTGTGTAGGTCCTCAAGTTTTCATTGGCATGTAAAGGTCCCTCAATTTTCATTGGTTTGTGTAGGTCCCTCAATTGTCGTTGGTTTGTGTAGGTACCTAACATTGACATTGATTTGTGTGGGTCCCTACAATTGTCTACAGTTTGTGTAGGTCCCTCAATTGTCATTGCATTTTGTAGGTCCCTCAATTGTCATTGGTTTGTGTTGGTCCCTCAAATGTCATTGGTTTGTGTAAATCCCCCAATTTACATTGAGATGTGTAGGTCTCTCAATTGTCAATGGTTTGTGTAGGTCTCTCATATGTTATTGGATTGTGTAAGTCTCTCAATTGTCATCGGTATGTGGAGGTCACTCAATTGCAATTGGTTAGTGTGATTCCTTCAATTTTCAATGGTTTGTATAGGTCCCTCAATTGTCATTGATTTGTGTTGGTCCCTCAATTGTCATTGATTGGTGTAGGTCCCCAATTTTCATTGGGATGTGTATGTCCGTCAATTGTCATTGGTTTGTGAAGGTCCCTCAATTGTCGTTGGTTAGTGTAGGTACCTATAGTTGTAATTGGTTTGTGTAGGTCCCTCAATTGTCATTGGTTAGTGTAGGTCTCTCAATTGTCAATGGTTTGTATCGGTCTCTCATAAGTTATTGGTTTGAGTAGGTCCCTCAATTGTTATTGGTTTGTGTAGGTCCCTCAATTGTCGTTGGTTTGTGTAGGTACCTAACATTGTCATTGTTTTGTGTAGGTCCCTACAGTTGTCATTGGTTTGTGTAGGTCCCTCAGTTTTCATTGGTTAGTGTAGGTCTCTCAATTGTCAATGGTTTGTATCGGTCTCTCATATATGGTTTGTGTTAGTCCCTCAATAGTCATTGGTATGTGGGGGTCTCTCATTTGCAAATGGCTTGAATAAGTCCCACAATTGTCATTGGCATATGCAGTTCCCGCAATTGTCATTTGTATGTGTAGGTCCCTCAATGGTCATTGGTATGTGTAGGTCCCTTAATTGCCATTGGTCTGTGTAGGTCCCACAATTGTCATTGGTATGTGTAGGTCCTTCAATTGACAAAGGTTTGTGAGGCCCCTCAATTAGAATTGGTATGTGTAGAATCTCAATTGCCATTAGTTTGTTAAGGTCCCTCAATTGGCATTGGTATGTGTAGGTCCCTTAACAGTCATTGGTATGTGTGGGTCCCTCAATTTTCATTGGTTTGTGTTGGTCTCTAAATATTCATTGGTATGTGTAGGTCCCTCAATTGTCATTGGTTTATGTAGGTCTTACAATTTTTTATTGGTTTGTGTAAGTCCCTCAAATGTCACTGGTTTACGTAGGATTCTCAATTGTCATTAGTATGTGAAGGTCCCACAATTGCAATTGGTTTGTGTAGGTCAATTAATATTCAATGGTGTTTGGAGATCTCTCCATTGTCATTGGTTTTGTAGGTCCTTCAATTGTCATTGTATTGTGTTGGTCCCTATATTGTCATTGGTTTGTCTACGTTCCTAAAATTGTCATTGGTTTGTGTAGGTCCCTCAAATGCCATTGGTTAGCGTAGGTCCCTCAAATGCAATTGGTTTGTTTAGGTCCCTCAATTGTCATTGGTTTGCGTAAGACCCTCAATTGTAATTGGCATGTGTAGGTCCCTCAATTGTCAATAGTTTGTTTAGGTTCCTCAGCTGTCATTACTATGAGTAGGTCCCTCAAACGTCATTGGTTTGTGTAAGTCCCCTTAATTTTCATTGTTTTGTGTAGGTCCCCCAAGCTTCATTGGCTTGTGTAGATCCCTCAATTGTCATTGGTTTGTAACGGACCCTCAATTGTCATTGGTTTGTGTAGGTCGCTCAATTTTCATTGGTTTGTGTAGGTCCCTCAATTGTCATTGGTATGTGTAGGTACCTCACTCAATTGTCATGGTATGTATTGGACCCTCAATTGTCATTGGTTTTTGTAGGCCCCTCAATTGTCTTTGGTTTTTGTAGGTCCCTCAAGTGTCATTGGTTCGAGTTGGTCCTTCAATTGTAATTGGTTTGTGTTGGTCCCTCAATAGTCACTGGTATGTGTAGGTCCCTCAATTGTCATTGTCATGTGGGGGTCCCTCAATTGAAATTGGTTTGTATAGGTCCCACAATTGTTTAGTTTTGTGTCAGTCCCTCAATTGTAATTGGCATGTGTAGGTCCCTAAATTTTCAATGGTGTGTTTAGATCCCTGAGCTGTCATTGCTATTTGTATGTCCCTCAAATGTCATTTGTTTGTGTAGGTCCGTCAATTGTCGTTTGTGTTTGGAGGTCCCTCAATTGCCATTGCTTTGTGTAGGTCCCTTAATTTTCATTGGTTTGTGTAGGTACGCCAAGCTTCATTGGCTTGTGTAGATCCCTCAATTGTCATTGGTTTGTGTAGGTCCCTGAAGTGTCATTGGTTTGT
This sequence comes from Allygus modestus, assembly GCA_963675035.1. NCBI lineage: Eukaryota > Metazoa > Arthropoda > Insecta > Hemiptera > Cicadellidae > Allygus > Allygus modestus. The sequence goes on from OY776111.1 coordinate 228,562,261, forward strand.
ATAGGTCGCTCAATTTCCATTGGTTTGTGTAGGCCCCTCAACGGCCTTTTTTTTGTAGGTCCCTCAATTGTCATTGGTTCGAGTAGGTCCCTCAATTGTAATTGGATTGTGTTGGTTCCTCAGTAGTCATTGGTATATGTAGGTCCTTCAATTATCTTTGGTTGGCTTTGGTTCCTCAATATTCATTGGTATGTATAAGTCTCAGAAATTTCCTTGGTTTGTGTAGGTCCCTCAATTGTCATTGGTATGCATAGGTCCCTCAATAGTCATCGGTTTGTTTAGGACCCCCAATCGTCATTGGTTTTTGTAGGTCTTTCAATTGTCATTGGTTTATGTAGGGTTCTCGATTGTCATTAGTATGTGAAGGTCCCACAATTAAAATTGGTTTGTGTAGGTCCGTTAATTGTCATTGGTGTTTGGAGGTCCCTCAATTGCCATTGGGTTGTGTAGGTCCCTCAATTATCATTGGTTTGCGTAGGTCCTTCAATTTTCATTGGTTTGTGTAGGTCCCTAAAATTGTCATTGGCTTGTTTAGGTCCCTCAATTGTCATTGGTTAGTGTAGGTCCCTTACTTGGCAAAAGTTTGTGCAGGTCCTTCAATTGTCATTGGTTTGTGTAGGTCTTCAGATTGTCATTGGATTGCGTAGGTCCTTCAATTGTCATTGGTTTGTGTAGGTCCCTCAATTGTCATCTGTTGAGCCATCAACCATCAATTGTCTGACATGGTTGAGCATTTTAAACAAACACACATACAAGTAAACTAGAGAGAAGTAGGTCTTTTTACTAGCTTTCCAGAATATTTTTAAATTTTATCTTTTGTGTTAGTTTGAGCTATTGGTTTGTTAGTCTCCAGGATATTTGCTTCTATTTGTTATGTAAAATGAAGTGAGTAAATACTTGGTTTATTCATTATAAGATAGGGGGGAACGTTTCGTTCCCCAACCTTCTGGCATTGTTTTCTCTACATCATCCAAAATCTCAGCTACATAATTTCTCTTAAGTCATGCCACTGTCAGATACATGTAATTTAAACATATTGAACAGCACACATACAGGTACACTGGTTACAAACCAACACAAAATGTATTATACTTTGACTGACTGTTTAACGTGAGTATATATGTTGAAGGTACTGAAGAGGAAGGGAGTCAGTACACCCCTCTTCGCTTAAATGGCTCTCTGACTACTTTTAGCTGTTATGATGCATGAAGAAAAGTAATTGTTAATAAATTATGTTGACTTTTTAGCTGTTATTTTGGAGCATGAAGCTTTATCTGATTTTTAGCTGCTATATTGGGATGTGTCTCTGTCTTTTTATTAGATCATTAGATCAATAACTGCGTTTTAGATTCATGAGTGAATAATTGTACTTCTTGTGTATGCCTGTAAATTGAGAATTAATTTGGGCAACCTTCTATACATTGAACTTTTTATAAAACCTCAAGGAACTATTAACAGTAACCTAAAGGTAAAAACTAGCAGAAATGAACAGGCTAGAAAAGCTATACCCCCACTCCATGGATCTGGAATTGGGACTCTCTTTTTAATAAAATAAACTGAAGGTAGTTTGACCACGTTTTGTGTCCCGACATATGAGATCCAGCAAAGGGTGAGTGATTCCCGCACCCCTTCGATAACATTAATATGATATGGTATTGGTACGGTATGGTATGGTATTGGAATTGGTATTTGTATGATGGTAGGGAATGTTATGTTATTGTATGGTATTGGGGTGGGGTGTTAGGTTAGGGTATGGGATGGTATTGGTATTGTATGGTATTGAGATGGTATGGTATAGTTTGGTATAGTGTGGTATGGTATCGTTTAGTACGGTGTGGGTATGGTATGTTTTGGTATTTGTGGGTATGAAATGGTGACTTTGGTGGGGGTATCGGTATTGTGGCTGTGGTATAGGATGTTATGGTTTTGGCGTGATATTGGCATGGCGTATTATGGTTGGGTATGGTATTGGGATGGTTTGGTAGGGTATGGTGTGGTAAGGGTATGGTATGGAATGTTATGGTATTACTTTCAAACCCCACCGTGATGGTGGAGTTAGATTTTTCCTATCAGTATCACTACTTTGCCCACACCCCTTTGATGAAATTACATTTGAAGATGGTAGACACAAAATGTGTCCCACCTGATAAGAACTAGGATTCTAAGTGTTAGACCCTCCGGGTCCACTGTTTATGAATTAAAACTAGTGTGTAATAAAGATACAATTGACAGTAGGGTATTTTGTAAAGTCAAACTCTCTAGAGTTCAGATGTGACTTTTGGTTGTATTCATTAAATTAGTTTTACTGCAAAACTCTGTTACGATATACCAACGAACAGAGTCAAAGTATGTAATATTGAACTACTGCATCTACTAGTCAAATATTGTTACCAACACTAACATCGGGGAGTTGACCACGAATGATACATCATGGGTACATATCAAAAAACAATTAAAACAAACATGAAATACATTCTTTAGAAGGACAATAATGATACAGTATTTTGTTCTGAATCCCTAAACTTGGTTGGTTATTTGTGTCTGAGTTCTGTAAAACAGTTTGTCTGACTGTAGTACCACGGTGCAATTTATTGGATGAATATTCTCAGGTTCGCTTTAAGCTACTTAGAACCGGGACCTGTGGTGTACTTTGACGGTGTATTATCTGGGTCAATTATTGCTGAGTCCACTGACAATACTTCACCGGGGGTTGCATTTAACATAACCGTAATCTTATGACCGTAATCTTTTAAATTCCTCGGTCAATAGTGTCCAGGTCCGCTGAAGTTACTTTATTAAGGGTGACATTTAACTCGATCGTAACTTTATAAAATGTCTCGGTCAATCGTGTTCGACGACGCTAAAACTGTTTACCGGGGTCTACATTTAACTTGACCTAACTTATTAAATCCCTCGGTCATTTACTCTTGCCTGCACAGAAAGTACTTGCCTGGGAACTACATTTAACTCTCCGGTTAATTGTGTCCATACTAGTCAAATATTGTTATTAACATCTTATCTTAAAGTAATGGACATTACAACGAATTAATTTTATATCATGTTTAGCACTAGATGCACAAAATGATGGTACAAATTCTAACCATTATTATTAATTCAAAGCACTAGAATTTTTACCATCATTTTCTGCATCTAGTGCTAAACATGATATAAAACTAATTCGTTGTAATCTCCATTACTTTAAGATTATATTTAAGGTAGGGTCATTCTTAAGCTTGGCTTTACCCACAATTATCGCCTTTGGTAAACTCAGGTCATCAGTGTTGTAAATCCATACTACACTTCTTTTATTTTTACAATAATTCTTAAAAGAGTCGTAATCGTCGGAATTCCTCGGTATTGGCTCGCAGGAGTCGATTTTTGGAGATACTAGTGGGTAATTTTTCTGATTTACGTTCCGTTCAAGTGAATCTATAGCGGAAACCATAATAGGTGTTCTTACTCGAGTTACGTCTACGGTGATTTTATCACTCCACGAGGCACCTTTATCTCTATTGCTTTGCATAAGACCCCCAACTACATGGACCAGATCATTATCAAAAACGTGCTGAGCAGGCTTGAAGGCCACATATGCGTCACTGCCTTGAAAATGAGGGCTACTGAATGTGAAACCAATCTTATCGTTTTCTGAGGAATTTTCTTTGACATAGTCAATTATATGCTCTATGCCTTTTTTCAACCATTCAATATCACTTACACCACTAGGTGGTGAAGTAATTAAAAATGTTGTCTTCTTACGACACAGCCCGAATCTTTTACTAAAAACAGTCTTAGAAGCGCTTAGTATTGACAGAGGAGTGCTCATTTTTATGTCCAAGCTGTTTTAAGTCAGAAACCTATCTGAGGAAAAACACAAGATTAACCAAATTTACAGGACAAGAATTGTAAAAAGACGCTGAAAACACCCGAATAATAACGGACTTCCACGAATATTTCCGGGAACTCCTGAAAAGTTATCAGAAAGAGACCAAGGATGGTATAATTGGCTGTTTATGGCTCTTATATAGTAGAATTTGTTTCTTGGGGACCTAAGACTTACACTTACCTTGCCTGATCCACCAAAAAAACTACTAACTGTGTGTAAAATCAAAGGCCTCACCCTCACCTTAAAACGTACAAAACATTAAACTTTAAAGCTTTGAAAATGATGCTGCTTAACGAAGCTGCTGAAATACTAGACATTGATAAGTCGTTACAGTAAGTGAAATTAAAAAGTTTAGAATAACAGGACCCAAGACAAAATTTAATTATGATCACAACACCCTGCCTTTCGGTTTAAAAAAAGAGTTACTTAACGATGTTATGGTTTTGGTGTGGTATTGGTATGGTGTGGTATTGGTATGGTGTGGTATGGTATGGTATGGGGATGGTTTGGTAGGGTTTGGTGTGACAGTGGTTAACATGGGAGGAGGAGAAACGTGGAGTAAAGATTTAACATGCTGGCCGGGGTAAAGAAGTCGAGGTTGGAACACTGACCGCAGGAAAACGTCACGTTCCAATGGTTTTGGAAATGTTTGGCCGAGAAATAACAATGTCAAGATACATCACGACCCCCGGTAGACGATTTTCATCGGACTTGGACACAATTGACCGGAGAGTTAATGTAATTCCCGGCCAAGTACTTTCAGTGGAGGCAGGAGTAAATGGCCGAGGGATTTAATAAGTTACGGTCAAGTTAAATTTAGACCCCGGTAAACATTTTTAGTGGACTCGGAAACGTTTGACCGAGACATTTTATAAAGTTACGATCGATTTAAATGTAACCCTTCATAGAGTATCTTCAGCGGACCTGGACACTATTGACCGAGAAATTAAAAATATTACGGTCATGTTAAATGTAACCCCCGGTAAAGTATTTTCAGTGGTCTCGGTCATAATTGACCGAGATAATACACCGTCAAAGTACACCACAGTTCCCGGTTAAAAGTAGCTTAAAGCGAACCTGAGAATATTCATCCATTAAATTGCAACATGGAACTACAGTCAGACAAACTGTTTTACAGAACTCAGACACAAATAACCAACCAAGTTTAAGGATTCAGAACAAAATACTGTATCATTATTGTCCTTCTAAAGAATGTATTTCATGTTTGCTTTAATTGTTGTTTGATATGTACCATGATGTATCATTCGTAGTCAACTCCCCAATGTTGGTGTTGATAACAATATTTGACTAGTATTTAATAAGTTATGGCCAAGTTAAATGTAGACCCCGGTAAACATTTTTAGCGGGCTCGGAAACGTTTGACCGAGACATTTTATAAAGTTGCGATCGAGTTAAATGTAACCCTTAATAGAGTATCATCAGCGGACCTGGACACTATTGACCGAGAAATTTTAAAACATTACGGTCATGTTAAATGTAACCCCCGGTAAAGTATTTTCAGTGGTCTCGGTCATAATTGACCGAGGTGTTACACCGTCAAAGTACACCGCAGTTGCAGGTTAAAAGTACCTTGAAGCGAACTTGAGAAAATTCAACCAATAAATTGCACCGTGGAACTACAGTCAGACAAACTGTTTTACAGAACTCAAGACACAAATAACCAACCAAGTTTAAGGATTCAGAACAAAATACTGTATCATTACTGTCCTTCTAAAGAATGTATTTCATGTTTGTTTTAATTGTCTTTTGATATGTACCCATGATGTATCATCCGTTGTCAACTCCCCGATGTTGGTGTTAATAACAATATTTGACTAGTATGGACACAATTGACCGGAGAGTTAAATGTAGTTCCCAGGCAAGTACTTTCTGTGCAGGCAAGAGTAAATGACCGAGGAATTTAATAAGTTAGGTCAAGTGAAATGTAGACCCCGGTAAACAGTTTTAGCGTCGTCGAAAACGATTGACCGAGACATTTTATAAAGTTACGATCGAGTTAAATGTAACCCTTAATAAAGTAACTTCAGCGGACCTGGACACTATTGACCGAGGAATTTAAAAGATTACGGTCATAAGATTACGGTCATGTTAAATGCAACCCCCGGTGAAGTATTGTCAGTGGACTCGGCAATAATTGACCCAGATAATACACCGTCAAAGTACACCACAGGTCCCGGTTCTAAGTAGCTTAAAGCGAACCTGAGAATATTCATCCAATAAATTGCACCGTGGTACTACAGTCAGACAAACTGTTTTACAGAACTCAGACACAAATAACCAACCAAGTTTAGGGATTCAGAACAAAATACTGTATCATTATTGTCCTTCTAAAGAATGTATTTCATGTTTGTTTTAATTGTTTTTTGATATGTACCCATGATGTATCATTCGTGGTCAACTCCCCGATGTTAGTGTTGGTAACAATATTTGACTAGTAGATGCAGTAGTTCAATATTACATACTTTGACTCTGTTTGTTGGTATATCGTAACAGAGTTTTGCAGTAAAACTAATTTAATGAATACAACCAAAAGTCACATCTGAACTCTAGAGAGTTTGACTTTACAAAATACCCTACTGTCAATTGTATCTTTATTACACACTAGTTTTAATTCATAAACAGTGGACCCGGAGGGTCTAACACTTAGAATCCTAGTTCTTATCAGGTGGGACACATTTTGTGTCTACCATCTTCAAATGTAATTTCATCAAAGGGGTGTGGGCAAAGTAGTGATACTGATAGGAAAAATCTAACTCCACCATCACGGTGGGGTTTGAAAGTAATACCATAACATTCCATACCATACCCTTACCACACCATACCCTACCAAACCATCCCAATACCATACCCAACCATAATACGCCATGCCAATATCACGCCAAAACCATAACATCCTATACCAAAGCCACAATACCGATACCCCCACCAAAGTCACCATTTCATACCCACAAATACCAAAACATACCATACCCACACCGTACTAAACGATACCATACCACACTATACCAAACTATACCATACCATCTCAATACCATACAATACCAATACCATCCCATACCCTACCCTAACACCCCACCCCAATACCATACAATAACATAACATTCCCTACCATCATACAAATACCAATTCCAATACCATACCATACCGTACCAATACCATATCATATTAATGTTATCGAAGGGGTGCGGGAATCACTCAACCTTTGCTGGATCTCATATGTCGGGACACAAAACGTGGTCAAACTACCTTCAGTTTATTTTATTAAAAAGAGAGTCCCAATTCCAGATCCATGGAGTGGGGGTATAGCTTTTCTAGCCTGTTCATTTCTGCTAGTTTTTACCTTTAGGTTACTGTTAATAGTACCTTGAGGTTTTATAAAAAGTTCAATGTATAGAAGGTTGCCCAAATTAATTCTCAATTTACAGGCATACACAAGAAGTACAATTATTCACTCATGAAGCTAAAACACAGTTATTGATCTAATGATCTAATAAAAAGACAGAGACACATCCCAATATAGCAGCTAAAAATCAGATAAAGCTTCATGCTCCAAAATAACAGCTAAAAAGTCAACATACTTTATTAACAATTACTTTTCTTCATGCATCATAACAGCTAAAAGTAGTCAGAGAGCCATTTAAGCGAAGAGGGGTGTACTGACTCCCTTCCTCTTCAGTACCTTCAACATATATACTCACGTTAAACAGTCAGTCAAAGTATAATACATTTTGTGTTGGTTTGTAACCAGTGTACCTGTATGTGTGCTGTTCAATATGTTTAAATTACATGTATCTGACAGTGGCATGACTTAAGAGAAATTATGTAGCTGAGATTTTGGATGATGTAGAGAAAACAATGCCAGAAGGTTGGGGAACGAAACGTTCCCCCCTATCTTATAATGAATAAACCAAGTATTTACTCACTTCATTTTACATAACAAATAGAAGCAAATATCCTGGAGACTAACAAACCAATAGCTCAAACTAACACAAAAGATAAAATTTGAAAATATTCTGGAAAGCTAGTAAAAAGACCTACTTCTCTCTAGTTTACTTGTATGTGTGTTTGTTTAAAATGCTCAACCATGTCAGTGGCGTGATTTAAGAGTATCTGAGGTCTTGGATGATGTAGAGAAAACAATACCAGAAGAACGGGGGAGCTATTCACTCCCACCTATTTTATAATGGAAAACTACAGGTTTTATTAATAAACCAAGTCTTCACTCACATAATTCGACATAATAAATAGAAGGAAAATCCTGGAGACTAACAAATTAGTAGCTCAAACTAACAGATGACAATTGAGGGACCTACACAAACCAATGACAATTGAAGGACCTACGCAATCCAATGACAATCTGAAGACCTACACAAACCAATGACAATTGAAGGACCTGCACAGACTTTTGCCAAGTAAGGGACCTACACTTACCAATGACAATTGAGGGACCTAAACAAGCCAATGACAATTTTAGGGACCTACACAAACCAATGAAAATTGAGGGACCTACGCAAACCAATGACAATTGAGGGACCTACACAAACCAATTTTAATTGTGGGACCTTCACATACTAATGACAATCGAGAACCCTACATAAACCAATGGCAATTGAAAGACCTACAAAAACCAATGACGATTGGGGGTCCTAAACAAACCGATGACTATTGAGGGACCTATGCAAACCAATGACAATTGAGGGACCTACACAAACCAAGGAAATTTCTGAGACTTACACATACCAATGAATATTGAGGGACCAAAGCCAACCAAAGATAATTGAAGGACCTACATATACCAATGACTACTGAGGAACCAACACAATCCAATTACAATTGAGGGACCTACAAAAAAAAAGGCCGTTGAGGGGCCTACACAAACCAATGGAAATTGAGCGACCTATACAAACCAATGACACTTCAGGGACCTACACAAACCAATGACAATTGAGGGATCTACACAAGCCAATGAAGCTTGGGGTACCTACACAAACTAATGAAAATTAAGGGACCTACACAAAGCAATGGCAATTGAGGGACCTCCAAACACAAACGACAATTGACGGACCTACACAAACAAATGACATTTGAGGGACATACACAAACCAATGAAAATTGAGCGAACTACACAAACCAATGACAATTGAGGGTCCGTTACAAACCAATGACAATTGAGGGATCTACACAAGCCAATGAAGCTTGGGGGACCTACACAAACCAATGAAAATTAAGGGGACTTACACAAACCAATGACGTTTGAGGGACCTACTCATAGCAATGACAGCTGAGGAACCTAAACAAACTATTGACAATTGAGGGACCTACACATGCCAATTACAATTGAGGGTCTTACGCAAACCAATGACAATTGAGGGACCCACACAAACCAATTTCAATTGAGGGACCACCACATGACAATGACAATTGACGGGCACAAACCAATGACAATTGAGGGACCTAAACAAACCAATTGCATTTGAGGGATCTACACAAACCAGTGGCAATTGAGGGACCTACGCTAACCAATGGCATTTGAGGGACCTACACAAACCAATGACAATTTTAGGAACGTAGACAAACCAATGACAATATAGGGACCAACACAATACAATGACAATTGAAGGACCTACAAAACCAATGGCAATGGAGAGATCTCCAAACACCATTGAATATTGATTGACCTACACAAAATAATGACAATATAGGGACCTACACAAACCAATAACAATTGAGGTACCTACTCAAACCAATAACTTATGAGAGACCGATACAAACCATTGACAATTGAGAGACCTACACTAACCAATGACATTTGAGGGACCTACACAAACCAATTACAACTGTAGGTACCTACACAAACCAATGACATTTGACGGACATACACATCCCAATGAAAATTGGGGACCTATACCAATCAATGACAATTGAGGGACCAACACAAATCAATGACAATTGAGGGACCTATACAAACCATTGAAAATTGAAGGAATCACACTAACCAATTGCAATTGAGTGACCTCCACATACCGATGACAATTGAGAGACTTACACAAACCAATAACATATGAGAGACCTACACAAACCATTGACAATTGAGAGACCTACACATCTCAATGTAAATTGGGGGATTTACACAAATCAATGACATTTGAGGGACCAACACAAACCAATGACAATTGAGGAACCTACAAAATGCAATGACAATTGAGGGACCTACACAAACTGTAGACAATTGTAGGGACCCACACAAATCAATGTCAATGTTAGGTACCTACACAAACCAACGACAATTGAGGGACCTACACGAACCAATGACAATTTAGGGACCTACACAATCCGTAGAAAATTGTAGGGACCTACACAAAACAAGGACAATGTTTGGTACCTACACAAAATAATGACAATATAGGGACCTACACAAACCAATGGCAATTGAGGGATCTCCAAACACTGATGACAATTGAGGGACCTACACAATCCGTAGACAATTGTAGTGACCTACACAAAACAATAACCATGTTAGGTACCTACACAAACCAATGAAAATTGAGGGACCTACACATACCAATGAAAATTTGGGGACCTACACAAACCAATGACGATTGAGGGACCAACCCAAACCAATGACAATTGAGGGACCTACACAAACCAATGACAAGTTAGGGACCTACACATTTCGTAGACAATTGTAGGGACCTACACAAAACAATGACAATGTTAGGTACCTGCACAAACCAATTGCTATTCTGGGGCCTTCACACACTAATGACAATTTAGGGTTCTACATAAACCAATGAAAATTGAGGGACCTATAAAAACCAATGACAATTGGGAGATCTATACTAAACAATGACTATTGAGGGACCTACACAAACCAATGAAAATTGAGGGACCTACACAAACCAATGACAATTGACCCACACCAACCAATGACAATTGAGGGAACAACCCAAACCAATGCTTTCTAAATAAATTACATTTCAAAGTATAGCTCCTTCAATTGTTTTGATACTTACTTGCAGTACATAGTTTAGGTTTTTTGTAAGATGTAGAGGATGTTTACTGGTACATATATACCAAGTTTAGTTTAAATCGATTTAGCCGTTCTTAAGATATTGCATTTCAAAATATAGTTCCTTCAAATGTTTTGAAACTACATGCAGTACAGAGTTTAGGTTTTTGAAAGATGTAGTGGAGGTTAACAAATAACTGTACACCAAGTTTCATTCAAAAATGCCCCGTCTTTCCTAAGATATTACATTTCAAAGTATAGCTCCTTCAATTGTTTTTATACTACCTGCATTACAGAGTTTAGGTTTTTGAGAGATGTAGTGGAGGTTAATAAATACCTGTACACCAAGTTTCATGTAAATCGGCTGAGCCGTTCTCAAGATATTACATTTCAAATTATATCGCCTTCAATTGTTTTGATACTACCTGCATTACAGAGTTTAGGTTTTTAAAAGATGTAGTGGAGGTTAACAAATACCTGTACACCAAGTTTCATTCAAAAAGGCCCAGTCTTTCTTAAGATATTACATTTCAAATTATAGCTCCTTCATTTTTTTTTTATACTCTTTGCAGTACAGAGTTTAGGTTTTCGTAAGATGTAGAGGATGATAACAAATACCTGTACACCAAGTTTCATGTAAATCGGCTGAGCCCCTCTCAAGATATTTATTTTTGAAATTTTGCCCCTTCATTTTTTGAGATGCAACCCGTAACATTTTAGTTACGATTTTTCACATAGGTGGATACCTCTCTGGAGTGCCTACATCACGTAGTAGGCAGTTTTCTGTGGTCAAAACGACCCTAGGACCTTCCGTTTTCGAGATATTAGCGATTTTTGAGTTTTTGGCAACACTTTCTTGCGATATATACGTATAACTGTGTATATATGTATATAAAGTGGGTTGGCAGCACTTGCTGACGATATATCTATACGAGGCTGGTAGCGTGACGTAACTTGGTTAGGTGTTATATACTAATTTTGCGTAGGTTGGTAGGTCATTCTTTTCTTACTCTATAACATAGTTTATACATTTTTATATATACACTGCAGGTATTTTGTTCCTTGGGTTGGCAACACTAGATCCCGTGGGTGGGTCACATGGTTGGCCAATTATCTATACAATATATTTTTCTCAGCCATCTGGGTCATAATCTTGAATCACGTGTTCAAAAAAAGGTTTCCCACCACGTGGACGCTGCCATCTTGGAAAAGCGCGGGAAAAACACGTGGTACAAAGTTAGGTTAACACACGTGGTCTAAGGTGAGGTTAGAACACGTGGTCAGTCACGTGGGCGCCGCCATCTTGAAAAAAACGCGGGAAAAAACACGTGGTACAAAGTTAGGTTAACACACGTGGTCAAAAGTGAGGTTAGAACACGTGGTCAGCCACGTGGGCGCCGCCATATTGGAAAAGGGGCGGGGCTTGATGACGTCATCGGTCACGTGACCGGCTCTCGACCAATCAGGAGCAGGTTTTATCCTCTCGGAGGGTCTACTATTGCGCCAAATGTGTGGAGTATGTAATGTAGAAACACTAAAAGCCAAATACTTATCATTAATAAATTCTCATATGTCTTATGGTATTACCAAATAAGGAGCTACATAAAAAAATGTTGAACAGAATTCTTTTACAGCAAAAAAAGCACTTATAATCATTTTTAATCTAAAACCAAGGAAGTCTGTGAGGGAATATTTTTCTAAATTTGGGATCTTAACAGTATACACTTTATACATTTTTGAAATCGTAATGTACCAAGCAAACCAGACAACAATAAGTTCAAACGATTATCATTATAAAACTAGATCTAACCAATTTGTTGAACAACACAATCGTAAATTTTACGTGAAGAAAAAAAATTTACAACATTTTTATTTCCCTTGCCAAAAAACATTATACATGAACAAAATATTCAAATATTCAAAAAGATGCTTAGATATTATCTATTAAGTTTATCATTAAATTCCTTGAATGAGTATTGAGATTTAAATCTTGTATAAATTGCTTTGTTTTTAGCGAATTTCCCCTATAGCGAGGAAGCTATTACCGCAGGTCTCATGGTAAGACATAAGCCCGAGACCATGATAACTTTTCATTTTGAGGTCCCCAGATGCCAAAAACACCATTCGTTCAAATTTGTATATATGTATATATATATGTGTCCGTAAGCATGATAACTCTCGTAAAAAAGGTCCGATCTTAATGAAATTTGGTACAAGCGTGTAAAGTACCATTTATTTGAACGAGGTTGAAAACCAGACGAATCGCACCATCTAAAGGGGGGTTTTGTACCCAAAAAATGGGTTTTTTGGGATTTCCACATGTAATTTTTATTTAAATCAAATTTTAATTTTGACCATTGAATTCAGCATAAAAACAAACAATTTGGTATCTTGATCATTGCTCTACGTCAATTGGTTACTGAGATATTGAAAGTGCTAAACACAGTACGTTGTCTAATGTTATTCTTATGGAGAAAAAGAAAAATTGTATATCTCGCTTATTTATGAAAATAAACTGACAAAATTTGGTATATGGCTTCATCTGGTTGTGGTTTATTGTTGTTTGCACAAAAAATTTTTTCGCCTGTAGTTCCCGTAGCAGCAAACCTAGGTACTCGGTCCCCATGTTACTCTTATGGAAAATAATTAAAATGTTATATATCGCTTATTTATGAATTCCTTGAATGAGTTGATGATGAGTTGATAGATGAAACTTGGTATGTGACTTCACTTAGCTGAGTTCTATTGATATTTGCATAAAAACCCATTATTTTGTGTTCCTTGTTGCAGCAAACCTGCGTACTCATCCCCAATGTTATTCTTATGAAGAATAATTCATATTTTAAATATCGCTTGTTTGTGAATACCTATATTTCTTATGAATATTGTTAAGTGGCTTAATGTGTTATGTTATAATTCATTGGAAATTCGCTGAGTATGCAGGTTTGCAGCGACGGGTGTATTTTAGTTAGTAGCCCATGTGGATTGTGAATGTTGTAATGGTGGTGAAAAAAGTTGAATTAATTTAATCAAAAGATTGTGTACAGTTTACATTATTATATTTAAGTATTATGATTGTATGACGCTAGGATTTTCAATACCTTTTCAATTTAATGCTTTTTGACAAACGCTACTATTTGACTTTTTTAAATTTTGGGCATATAAGCATTTTCAAAAAAACATATTTGATTGAAATTTTGGGGTTTTTCAAAAAAGCCTGTCATGTAGCATACTAAAGTTGAGTTTATCATGAGTAAGAAATTTTAGTCGGAAAAAATATACAAGATGTGGTTTACAAAATACACTGTATTCCGTAAATGTCAATATTTTATACAAAAATGGCCGCCTTTTGAAACGGATAAAGATAAGTGAATTCCATTTTTGCCAAAATGTTTCTTTTAACGAGACCTTTAAAGTGATGTATTTAATCAGCTCTATGTTTACATAAGAACATTTTGAGATTCGAACCTGTGGCCCAATTTTGGAACATTCTGTTCATAGCTTTTGATGAAAATATTTTTAATAGATCGTCCATAATATGCACATTAGTTGGAAAGAATTTTGTTTGAATGCATTAGACCAAACGTTCTCCCGTTATACATGCTGGACGGGTGGTCTGCTGACTGACCCGTACACAGGTCCTGAAACGTTTTTTTTTTTCACAACCTGTATGTATAAATTTGTACGAATGGTGTTTTAGCGTCTGGAGGCCTCAATACAAAAAGTTATTATGGTCTTGGGCTTAAATCTACCATGCCACTTAAGGTAATATAGCTTCTTCCTTATAGGAGAAATTCCCAAAAAGGTGTTGAAACTTGCTGCTCATCAGGGGTGCCCTCTTGAGTGTTGTGTTGTTGAATTATTCTGTTCTACTTTGTTTCGGTTATTATTATTTTAATAATAAATAATAACAACGAGAAACATATAAAATTGGTTTGTGGGCCTATATTTTCCTTGTTCCAGATAAGGGATTTCTAGACTATCTTCAATTGTTTATTGACTAATATATGTTTGCACTTTTATATTTTGCATTAAATATTGGCAATGACTTGTATGTGCCTATTCAACATATTGATAACTTCACCATGTTAATTACAAACCAACTCAACTGGAAATAATGAAAGCTCCCATCCAAATTAATCCTGTTTGGTAGTTTTTTGCACTGCTGAAAAATCATCAAACAAACAAATAGGAATACACTATTAGGCCTAAGCCCAACGGTCTCTAACCATAAAACTCGCTTCCCCCTTCTTGAAAAGTTTGCATTGACAGTATGGATCCATTATACATAGTAACAGTAAGAATCATGATGGTTTATTAAAAGTAGTACAAAAATACTCCATTTGGTATTACTGTTAATTTAATGATATCTGGGTAATAATAATATGTTTTCTATTCAGGTTTAAAATTTTCTACCTTGAATGTTTCAATGACAATTTTGAAACTAGTGGGTGTGGAGTCATCCACATGTTTTATTATACGTAGAGAAAATTAAACTCGTATGTATTAAATGCAAATTTTATTTTGTATGAACAAATAATGAATGAGAATAAGAAAATAAGAATAAATTTGGTGGTGAAGCACTCAGCAGACACAACAAATATATTTAAATAACTAGCTAATTAATAGTTTCAGTTTCACAATATATATATATATATATATATATATATATATATATATATATATATATATCTTGTGGGAAAAATTATAGTAAGGGAAAGTTCATATCTTAGTGTTTCTTTTTACAATTAAATTTACTGTTCCAAAATGCAGATTGAATCTGCAAAATTTAAAATTAGCATAGCTATTCAAGAATGAAGGATAATAACCAGATGCCGACATTTCTAGTGATACTTTACCCCGTATTTTATTTATAAACACTTGCAGAAGGAAAAAGGCAGGCATTTAAGCCACATGATAAAACTATTAGCCTATATGTTACATTTAACTCATAGTGGCATACAACTAAGCTATGTGATGTGCTTTCTATCTGATTTCATTAACAATAGTACACTATTTGTCAAAGCTAGCTTTTTTAGTAACAAATATTATTATTTATTGAAAGTTTTACTCACACGTATTGGCAAATAAATCAATTGAAAATAGGAAATATCAGAAGAAATTTCACTTACACTATAAATTACTAGGCATATATCACAACATAATTAGATAATAATATGATTATATTGTATTGTATGTCTTACACTACTAATTATTAGAAGTATAATATCAATTTACATGTCTTTACACAATCATACTCAAAAACAAGTTCATGGTAGTAAGTTTTTAAGAGTTTAATAATGAATATGAGAGGGATGACAACAGATGTTAGTTTACAATACAGGATAATGTTTCCGAATGTTTACAATACATAAATTCTTATATCTTTCTTGGTACATGGTCTTAATATCTTTAAGCTAATTAAAATAAGCCATCAAATTTTGTATACTTTGAATTTATTTCAACATATGACTTGATTTATTTAGTTAGATAAATGGAGTAATAAGATCATTACTAACTAACTGTATTTATTTAATGTTTTTTCAAAACCAATTTTACTTTGGAATTCAAACTTATAGTAGGCCTAGTTGATAAATATCCTAAATAAATAAGCAGTACTGATCAGAAAACTGATACTTTATCTTAAGTTCTTTAACATGTGTACATATATATATATATATGACCATATATAAGATCAACTGTGTTCAAAAGGTTGTATTCGCTTTGACAAATTCAATATTCTTTTGAAAGGAACGAAGATTACATCCACAGAGCTTAAGTATGTTTAGTATATTTGTTATTCTTTTTGGTACCTGAGCAGAGGTGAAACTGGATTCACACCTGGCTTGTTCTCACTTTTCACTGGCCCGTCAAAATAAAATCTTTGTTTTATAAAGACAGAGGGTGTTTTATATAAGTTTGTAGATGGAATAAGTATACTCACATGTGTGGGACACATACTTAGGGGTGTCAGTGAAATCCTCACAGTTCAATATGGCTTATACTGTAGATGGGAGGGAGGTGGGAGTGGTATGTTTTACACAACAGAAAACCAATTTATGTCATACGTAAATTAATGAAGTAAATCAAAAAACATGGTTTGTTTCATTTTTCAGTTTCGTTTTGTTCATGAAATCGTTATAACTGGTTAAAGAAGCATTAATGTGCATGAGTTTCAAAATAACCTTCTAGAGTGAATAATTGTTCCTGTACTATTCTCCTCCTCCCTTAAGTAGGTTATCATAATATGCAGTATTTTAAATCAAGTAATTTTTGTCAAGGGTTCTTATATGTTATGAATGAAATGCAGCATATCATCAACTCCCAATACGTGCATACTAATGGACCTGTCCTGCACTTGAAGGTGACAGTTTTACCTGATGTACTATTCTCCTCCTCCCTTAAGTAGGTTATCATAATATGCAGTATTTTAAATCAAGTAATTTTTGTCAAGTGTTCTTATATGTTATGAATGAAATGCAGCATATCATCAACTCCCAATACGTGCATACTAATGGACCTGTCCTGCACTTGAAGGTGACAGTTTTACCTGATGTACTATTCTCCTCCTCCCTTAAGTAGGTTATCATAATATGCAGTATTTTAAATCAAGTAATTTTTGTCAAGTGTTCTTATATGTTATGAATGAAATGCAGCATATCATCAACTCCCAATACGTGCATACTAATGGACCTGTCCTGCACTTGAAGGTGACAGTTTTACCTGATGAACATTATCTTCCGTAAGGTCGTGAAGGGCACAGGTCTTTCATAACTCGTAGTAGGTATGTGTTCAATAAAAGTAGTCTGCTTTGCCCTGAGAGAACATCATTCGCACTTATGGGACCCTACGGCACCAATGTGACCCTTAACCCTCTCGCAAATAATTTATTCCTCAACAAATCAAACTTTCCAATTTTACTTTTTGTAGTTAATTTTATTTACTTCTGTTTGCTATTTAGAGCAACTAGCTGTTTATGTGTAGCATCCATAATATGACTGTCTTCAGCAGTAAAGTACTTTTTCTTTAACCTTTAAATTTATATTTTCTCAGTTATCTTTGATCCGATTTTAAGAATCTGTACGTCTTTGGCTTTTCCTTTAAGTTTCCTAATTGCTTTGCATCTTGCACCTTTTTGTGTAACATTTAGTTTTTTTTTACATTATTTAACACATATTTTAACCTGTCCCTATTTTGAAACAGGGAGTTTTAGGAAAATATATTTTGTATTATATTTTTACCTCAAGATAAACATGTGTACCAAGTTTCATCTTAAGTTCTCTCCCAAGTTGTACCTTGTTTTGACTTCCCAAATCCCGGTAAAGTTTGTCATAGTGGAAGCTGGTCAGCCTCAAGATGAGTGGAGTAAAGAGGTGGGCCAGACTCCCTTCCCCCCCCCCGCGACCATAGCCGAGCAGGATGACGTCACCGGAGTCCCGGCCAGTCGCTGCTTCAATGCGTATCTTCTTTTTAAAACTTGCTACAGCGCTGAAAGACTGAATGTGTATTGTTTCTATCCAGTGTATGTGTTCAGTGTTTTCGACAACTAACTAAAGTATTAAAATAAAATATTTTGCAAATTAAGACTTCAATTATAGGTCCCTTATATACCTGTAAACTGTAAACCAGTTGTAGGCATTTGTGTCATATATGACATAATCAAGGACTATAATAACTTATAAGAAACTATCTTCAAAGACGATATATTTAATTCATGAAAAATAATGTGTAGTTATAAAAAAAACTTTATTTTACAAAAATATATAATATGCTTACTTGCATATCCATACCTTTAATAGTTTAAAGGTTAATCGAAATATTTTATAATAATCTTTGCGTGCATATTATTACAGTAGATTTATCACCAACACTGTCCTTGCATAAATATCCCGAATACTATTATAATAATGTTCTTAAAAATTAATACTCATTGTCACTATTACACAAAATATCGTATATCTCGTATGTATTTTTTTCAGTTATTCCGTACCAATAAAAATACTACTAAATTAAGAGCGGGTTTTGGGTAAGTTATTTATCACTTTATAGCTTTGTTTTGGATCGTAAAATACTGCGACAAATCTATTTGTGTATGATTTAATATTTATTTAATGTAATGTACTCTGCAGCATTTGGTACCAAATGGTTGCCATCCACGTATTATTCACATCAGTCTGTTAACTTTATCTTGGATGTTGGTCTGCATAATAAATGACTATGCATTACTAAAATGAGATCATAAAATTATTTATATAACTTTTATGATCTCATTTTAGTAATGCATAGTCATTTATTATGCAGTTATAAATTTTACTGTAAAACATTTGCATTTTAGTTAGAATCTTAGTTAGCTAACTTTAGTTGAAATAGTTTTTGGCCTATTATATTGTTCGTATCGGTAAGTTTTATTTGTTTGCATCAATTTTGAAAAAAGAAATTATGCAAATTATGGATTTTTGGCAAATTACGCATTCAATTGTGTTTTAAGCTGTTTTTAAGGCTTCAATGATTGAGTTACGTAACACAAGAGAGAGGATTAGGGGTGTGCTTAAGCGTTACGGAGCGTTAGGCTATATCGGGAGTGGGAGGGTCTGAAATGATGAAAGGTGCGTTACGTAACATGTCTATGGCCCCTAATTGGTTACCCTCCAACTGTAAAGTAAGAGAGAAGCAATTTTCAGTTTTATAATTGCATATCAACAAAACTAATTTTCATCCAAAAACGTATACTCTTAAATTTTTCTGAATATGGCATTTAAATAGTATCAAACAATTATTTTTAATAGTAATCTTTGGACTATGTATTTTACTGTAACCATAAATGGGAAACAAAATAGTGCTGTGCTAAAAATATTACCTTGCACCTTGATGGCAATTGAAGCAAATCGTGACAGTGAAATGAAAACTCTTTAGAGATACATGAAAATATACTCACAACTCAAATAAAACTTATGAAGATAAAAATTAATCCCGTGGGGAATTATACAAGCTAGACACATTTAACTGCGACGACTCGATAACTTTCACTAACTGAGGCAGATGCAACGATCAGCTTGAAAATCTACATGTCAGTGGTCAGTACATGTCGCTAGCGCTGCGGTCGTAGTGGCTGAGGTCTCAGGTGACGTCACGGCCGCGTCCCAGCTCAGTCTGGCCCACCTCCTCACTCCACTCATCTTGGGTCAGCCTGTCTATAAAATCAAATCAACGTTGTTATATCTGTCATATAAATCACCCTATTAGTTTTTAAGATTCTTAATTGTATACATTCCTCATTTATTAAATAGGTAACAGTATGTTACTAATATGTTACTCCAATTTTTGGACAAAACATGATAAATTTTACTATAAAATAAAATTGGCTTGCAATTAAAGAACTTGCGCAAACTGAAACTACCTTGGAAAAACCCATTACTGCTTTTAAAGATAAAATATAACGATAGCAATCTGACGAAGTCTTATAACCATCATTGCGATCTTGCATCATCAGAAAATTCAGCGGTGGTGTTGGCAATTGTCAATAAAAACAGTTGATAACACGGCAATGGATTTAACTAATTACTGTAACGAGCGCATTACCGTTACAGCAGATAGCGTCTGCAGTGATACTGTAGATTGTTGTCTCGAGATCTGATGTAATGTGTGTGAATTTCCTCTACGCGGACGTGGGTTGAATAACTGATACGATCCTTGTAAACACGGCTTTAACCACGAGCCGATCTCAATTCTGTTTGTTTTTACTACCCCCCTTCATATTAGACCTACTATACTAATTACATTTGAGTTGGTTATGGTTTGATTTAATTTTAAGTATGAATTTGTGAGACTGACCAGATGTGTTTATTTTTAACAGTACTTTGGTATTATACGGATGCCACTATTTTTGGAGGTTAATTTTTACCGGATACAAAGGATAACTACATAATTCGAAAAACCGTACTTTTATTGACTTACTGTACAAATTTTACATCATTCTGATGAGCGGTCTTTGTGTTGTGCCTCCCAAAAGGCAGCGATGTCCGCTAGGATCGTGTTGAATGCGTCGCCGCCGCTAGCAGCCACACCCGATCGCCACATGTACTCCGCCAAATATACAGCGCGCTGCGGCAGTTATGTTAGGATGGGTTATCATAAAAATACGTACGGTTTCCTCTTCATTTCGAGGTAAATCCCACACCAAAAGAACGTCACTCATTATGAAAACAAATGTAACGTAGTGGACGGCAATAAATCACTCATGACACTGGCCCAGATACAGGCGGTGACAGGTGATGCGCGCGCTCCGGTCAACGACCTGACCTTGGCCTATTTGGAGGGGGTTTGGCGGCCTGAAGTATGACTCATCAGGTATCTTTCGATTCGTAACAAAACAAGAAAAGTCCTATCATTTTTATGATAACCCATTCTAACATAACTGCCGCAGCGCGCTGTATAAGGGGGGCATCCGTATAATACCAAAGTACCTTTTTAACTTTCTAATAGTTTTGTCACAATGTTGCATCTCCTTGACCTACGTCAGAGTTGTTGAACTGTTTTAACTTAATCATTATCAATTGTTAATGAGTGAATGAAAGTTCTGGAATCTTCCAACGAAACGTCATTCTCATTTACTTAAACTAAGAATGGCATTGTTTAGTTTTATAATAAAACTATCAAAAGCTTTTTAAATAGTAACCTCTCAGTGAATTATTATTTTCATACACTCAAATTAAACATTGATTGTGACAGTGTGAAAAGTGTTTACCAAGGTCCAGGTTTTATAAATTTATTGAACTCTAGTTTTGTAACATGACTATTTTGAAGGTGAAATCTGTTTATTTGCAAAGTAAACAGACTAACATTACACTGCGGGTTAAAACCTAGCACTTTTAAAACGTATAGTAATAAAAAATAAGATACAAAATATAAAAGTAAGAATAAGAATATTTTGTCTTACGAAAACCCCGATCGATATTAAACCAATATCGTGTCTAAAATATTTTTTCCAGACTTGTTTACAATATACCATCATGCTATTATTGCTTGATGAATCAGTATCATCTCGGATGAATCCGAGAATATCATGCAATTATTGTGGTTATGGATTAAACATGAATGCAAATAACATGAACTTGATAGTACAATACATGAAATGAAGTTCTTGGTATTGCAGGTTGATTGCTTTATATGGTATTCTCATGTTGCAACTCTAATCAAAATATTTATAGAGGTCAGTAGTAAGGCCGGCCACTTTGGGTCCAACATGGGCTCTTATGGGGAATAGATTAACATGGGGTCTTATGGAGAATAGAATAACATTGGTCTTATGGGAGAATAGAATAACATGGGCTCTTATGAGGAATGGAATTAGGGTGTAATTGCATCCCTCTGTGGTTCTTTTGCTACCCTCTGTCGTTGATTATTTATCTTTTTCATCCCCCTGTGGTTAATTATATACCATTTTTGGTAATTGTTTAACCCTCGCGTCCTTCACTTCCTTCTGTGTATCTAACTACAGATCCTGTCTCTCAGCGTACTGTAGCTGGCGGGTGTAACGTGAACATTTTTAAGTAACCTGATTGGCTGGCATGTTAATTCGTGTCCTTCTGTTGTTAATCATCTAGCCTTCTGTGGTAATTATTTAGCCCTCGTATCCTTCTGCTGTTAATCATCTAGCATTCTGTGGTAATTATTTGAACTACGTTTCCTTCTACATATTTATTTTGTTTAACCCCAGTGCCCTTCTATACATCTAACCTCCACATCCTTCTGCGTATCTAATCTCACTTCCTTCTGCGTATCTAACCACAACATCCGCAACAAGTCTCTGTCAGCAAACTAGTTGTGACCAGTTAAAATACTGCTATGTGATTGGTCGGAATTAGTCGTCCTGCCCTCTGATTGGTCCATACACCCGCAACAAACAACACTATTGCATCAGCCACCTTCCCACCACCCCCAATTACCGCTATTTTCCTCTCACTTTGCTCTCAGCTTTCATTACGATCAGACGTGTCCCTGTGTTGCTCTGTTTGCTGCGTTTTGCAAAGATAATCTTAAGCGTTTGCCTACCCTATCCTACTTGTAACATAACCTCACTTCCTTGTGTCAAGGGTTGTGTCGTGCTTGTATTTGTTGACTGACAGTAATACAACTTTCTATTCTTGTTCTTTATTAAGTACCTTAGCCATTTTGTTTTACTTGGTAGTCCTGTGTTTATATGTATTGGATAACATAACAGCAAACCTAGTTTCTTGCGTCAAAAGTAGTTTTGTGCGTTGTATTTGATTGTTTGGCTTGACTAAAGTAGTGTTGTGCTGACTAACATAACCTTATTTCCCAGTAACCTCAGTTTCTTGTGTCGAGAGTAGTGTTTTGCGTTGTATTTAATTGTTTGATTTGTTTAGAGTAGTGTTGTGTTGACTAACATAACCTCACACCCAGTAACCTCAGTTTCTTGTTTGATTTGACTGTAGTAGTGTTGTGCGTTGTATGTGCTGAGTAACATAACAGTAATATCACGGTATCATGCACTTGTCTTGTTCATGCCTGACTTATCTATGTTAAGAGTGTTGTATGACTTGCTAGTGTACAGTAACATCAGAGTTAACTACATGTTTCAAGAGTAGTGTCGTGTGATTTTTAGCGTTATCTGAAATGCTAAAGTAACCTCACTCTTTACACTCCAACTTTACTGTATTAGATTCCGTTTCATGGTGTACTTAATTTTATTTCTGTGTTGTGTTTATTGTCTTGGCTAGAGTAGTGTTGTTTTGTGTTTAATTGTTTGATTTGATAGTTTACAGTAAAGAAAGTAAACAAACCCTCACTTCCTTGTGGCTTAAGTAGTGTTGTGTTGACTGACATAACCTCACTCTCAGTAACCTTATTTTTTTGCCCTGGTTCTTTTTGAACTGTAAATTCACCTCAGTAACCTCACCTTCTATTCTTGTTCTTTAAAACAGTTTTGGTTAGAACAGTTTTTGTATGTGTTGACTAACAGTAACCTCACTTTTCCGACCCGCTGAGCGAGGAAAGAGTAAGAAGAAAATTTTCCCACCAAATTTTCCCGCCAAATTTGCGCGCCAAAAGAAAAAATTTGCGCCAAACCTAACCTCACTTTCTTGTGTCAAGAGTAGTGTTGTGTTTTATGTGCTGAGTAACAGTAGTCTCACTTTCTATTCTCGTTCTTTTGGTTAGAGTAGTGTTTGAAACCTTCATTGGAGTTAACTTTCGATAACTTGTAGTTCTGGTTTGACTCGCGTAGTGTGTGTGTATGTTAGTGTTTTTCTGACTTGCGTAGTGATACAGTGGTACTGTGCTCTCCTACATACTATATATCTCTTACAACAAGCTCTAGTTCTTCAGTCTGATTTCAGTCGTCACACTGTTCGGACGTTCTTTTGCACTGCTCTTGCGTAGTTGTTCGTGTTTTAAACCTTCATTGGAGTTAACTTTCGATAACTTGTAGTTCTGGTTTGACTTGCGTAGTGTGTGTGTATGTTAGTGTTTTTCTGACTTGCGTAGTGATACAGGGGTACTGTGCTCCCCTACATACTATATAGCTCTTACAACAAGCTCTGGTTCTTCAGTCTGATTTCAGTCGTCACACTGGTCGGACGTTCTTTTGCGCTGCTCTTGCGTAGGTGTTCTCTTGCACAGCTTATTATTGATTCTGCGTAATTCAGTTGTATCCGTGTGAGTTTGACTCTGGTCGGTGTGTTTTCTCTTTTAAGCGTTAGCACAGTTTAGCTTGTTTTCAGTATTAAATTCTTTGTTGAAAGATGGACGTTTCTAAAAAGAACCCTCAAAATCCGATAAATTTAATTAGTAAAGATCAAACCTATGTTAAAAAATTCAGACTTTACGGGACTAATACTGTTTTTAAATTCACTAACCCTCCCAATGGTATCTCTGAGTTTGATTGGATTCGTAAAGGTCTCAATCAGATTGTTGAAAAAGCTAAAGCCGATGCTGTACCTACCGATTATCTAGGGTTTAAATTACAGTCAATAAATTTAAAAAGTGCTGAACCGGGGTATGTAGATTTTAGACCGGTCTCTGAAGTTAGCGGTGATGTACTTTGGCAAGTTTTCGGAGGTATTCTTCAATCAAATTCCGAATCTATTAAGTCTACCGACACATTTAAAGTAGACGTGTCACGAGTTAACGTTCCAGTAGGTTCTGGGAGGGTAAGGCCTGGCTTTTACAATACGTTTGACGAGGAATCTAAAGCTAGAAAAGGGATTGTAGTAATTAATAACAAAGATAATTTATGTTTGGCTAGAGCGTTGGTAGTAGGCAAAGCGTATGCAAAAAATGATCCTCAGATCTACGCTATTCGAAAAGACAAGGGGAAAAGAGAAACTTTCAGAGCTAATAAGCTCATAGCAAAAGCCCGTGTAGAAATGCCGGAAGAAGGCGCCGGTATCCCCGAGCTTGAAAAATTCCAATCCCATCTTAAAAAATACAAAATTACCGTCTACAACTACGACAGAAAAGGCCGGGATGTCTATTTTGAAGGAGGTAATGAAGACGCTAAATTTAAAATAAACCTTCTGTTTCACAACGGTCATTATAATGTAATTACAAACTTAACTGCCGCGTTTGTATGCCATTATTTCTGTGAAGCATGTCATATTCCCTACAATAACAAGGGTGAGCACCGATGCTCAAACAGATGCTTGTCCTGCCATACTATCTCCCCACCCTGTAAACTAGAACACCGAGGCATTACATGCCGTTTTTGCTGTCGCTTCTTCAAAAACGAGCGGTGTTTAATAGCCCATCAAGGGCAAGTTTGTAAAACTTTAAAACTCTGCCGTGACTGTAAGAAAATGATTCATCCAAAAAAACGTAAGACAGCTCACGTATGCGGAGAAGTTTATTGTAAACCCTGTGAAGCGTTCAAAGACCCCGCACATCAGTGTTTCATGAGGGTAGATAGGAGAACTCCCAAAGACCGTGATTTTTTGTTTATTTTCTTTGACTTGGAGACTCGCCAAGACGAGTCTCTCTCCTCTGACGAGAATCAAAAAGTACATCAAGTTAACTTGTGTGTCTCACAACAGTACTGTTTTAAATGTATTAATGGAGGTGAGTGTGAAACTTGCTCGGATCGGCAAAGGGTATTTGAAAAGGAACCGGTAAAACAGTTTATGGACTATGTGATGCAAGTTCGAAAAAGATTTAAAGATGTTTGTGTAATTGCCCACAACGGGCAGGGTTTTGATTTCCAATTCATTCTACAGTATATTATGGAAGAAACTAAATTTACCCCAAAAATAACGCCTCGGGGAACTAAAGCTATTTTGATGGAAATGGACAACGTCAGATTCATTGACTCCCTAAGCTATTTCCCCATGGCCCTCTCTGCGCTCCCTAAAGCCTTCGATCTGCCTCCCGAGAAAAAGAAGGGCTACTTCCCGCATCTTTTTAATACATTGGCAAACCAAGATTATGTAGGCCCTATGCCCGACAAAAAATACTATTGCCCAGAGTCTATGTTTGAGAAACCACACAAGGCCTTTGAAGAATGGTACGAGGAACGAGTCGCTGAAGACTACGTGTTAGATTTTCAAAAGGAAATCCTGGAGTACTGTATTTCAGACGTAGAAATCCTAGCTCAAGCGTGTATTAAGTTTAGAGCCTTGCTTCTTCAAGAGTGTAACGTAGATCCTTTTCTCGAGGCTATCACAATAGCCAGCGCGTGTAACCTGGCCTTCCGCCGTAACTTCTTAAAAGAAAATACTATTGGACTTATACCAAAATCAGGGTACCGACTTGCAGACAAGCAGTCAGCCGTTGCTTTACAGTGGCTAACATGGGAGGAGGAGAAACGTGGAGTAAAGATTCAACATGCGGGCCGGGGTAAAGAAGTTAAAATTAAAGGAATGAAAGTAGATGGTTTGACGGTGAGCGAATTTATGAGTTTCACGGGTGTTATTGGCACGGGTGCCCAAAATGTTTTCCTTAAAATCGAGAAAAACCTCTGAAGGAGGATCCTTCAGACAGTTTGCATCTCCGTTACGAGAGAACCAAGTCCAAAATGGCAAGATTTAATAGCTATGAGGTTGTAGAGATGTGGGAGTGTGAGTTTAAAGGTTTGAAGAAAGATAAAAAATTAAATCACCTGAACCAACTATCCATTCTAAACACACTTCCACTTAATCCTAGAGATTCCTTCTTTGGAGGCAGGACGGGTAATACTAAAACGTATTGTAAATGTGAAGAGGGAGAAACAATTCAATACGTTGATGTCTGTTCCCTCTACCCGTATGTAAATAAATATTGTAAGTATCCCGTGGGTCATCCTACTGTTTACGTTGGAAATGAGTGCCGAGAGAGAGGTCTTGAAGTAGAGGGCTTGTTAAAATGTAAGATTCTACCTCCTTACAACTTGTATCATCCCGTACTCCCCGCAAAAATGAATAATAAATTGATGTTTGTGTTGTGTAGAACTTGCGGGGAGACTCAAAACCAAGGGGAATGTTTTCATGATAGTGAGGAAAGGGCGATGGTAGGAACATGGACTATGGATGAAATTAGAAAAGCTGTAGAAAAAGGCTATATGATTTTGGACATGTATGAGTTGTGGGAGTATGAAGTCGCCACTTATGAGAAAGGGGGACTTTTTACCGATTTTATTAATAAATTCTTGAAAGTAAAGCAGGAAGCCTCAGGGTATCCCACTTGGTGTAAAACAGAGGAGGATAAAGACAAGTATGTTTCTGATTTCTTTGAGCGTGAGGGTATTCAATTGGAGAAAGACAAAATTGCTAAAAACGGGGGTTTGAGATCGGTAGCCAAACTCATGCTAAACAGTTTTTGGGGCAAGTTTGGTCAACGCGAAAACATGACAAAAACTGCAATCGTGAGAGACTCTAAAGAATTGTTCAATTCGTTAACTCAACCAGGAACAAAAGTAAAAATTTGTTGAAGTAATCAACCAGGAGGTTTTATTAGTTAATTGGCAGAATGTTGATGAAGCTAGTGAGCCTCTAAAAACTGTAAATGTTGTAATTGCGGCCTACACTACAGCTCATGCGAGACTTAAACTGTATGAATACTTGGAGGCTTTGGGTGGGCAGGTCTTGTATTATGATACAGATTCGTGTATTTATTTATACCGGGAAGGATTGTACAGGGTCCCTACGGGAGATTACCTCGGTGAAATGACCGATGAATTGGCAGGTGACTACGGGCCCGGCTCTTATATCGTAGAGTTTGTTTCTGGGGGACCTAAAACTTATGCATACCTTGTTTGGTCAACCAACAAACAGAAACTAGAATCTGTGTGTAAAATCAAAGGCCTCACCCTCAATTTAAAAACCTCCGAAACGCTAAATTTTGAGCAATTGAAAAAGATGGTCCTTAGTGAAGCTGCTGAAATACTAGAAATTGAAGAAAACAGAATCAGGAGAACAAAGAGACGAGAAGTCGTTACAGTAAGCGAAGTTAAAAAGTTTAAAATTACAGGACCCAAGAGGAAATTTAATGATGATCACGATACCTTGCCTTTCGGCTTTAAAAAACAAAGAGTTGCTTAACGGAGCTGTCACTCACACGGGTACTGTGTGCATATACCTCTAAACATCAGCTCTATCAAATCATTCTGTTCTGAGACGCGGTAGTGAACGGACGTCCTTGTACTGTTACTGTTTGTCTCTCCTTGTAGAATGCCTGTTGAACATATTACACCCGCTAACCAAGAGGTGTTTCTTTTCCTTTTACACAAAAGTAGGTTAAATGAAGATTCAGAAAGTGGCATTATATGCTTGGAGTATGTGTTCTTACTTGACGGTTCAATAAATGCACAGGAATAGCCTTTGATGTTCTCGGAGTATATAGTAGATAAAATAACGGAGGACTCCTCATCAATCACCTACATTGAAGTATCAATAATGCACGATGATATTTCAAGAGATATATCGTTCATGTTCTTACCTGATTTAACACCCACGTTTTTTGATGATTACATTAAAGGAGTATTTTGTAGTAATGCAGAACTGCCTGGTGTTTTACGTTTTGAAGTATTACTTAGCCATCTTCCATAATGCTACCCTCGATAAAGGTAGCACCTTTCCCTATGGAGCAGCGTTACTCCTGTATATACCAAATGTCACTAGTACAGTTACATCATTCTGCTCCAAGTCGCGGTACTGATCAGACGTTCTTTTGCGCTCCTTTTTCCTGTACTATTGAGTAAATTGTGACATGGCTGCTAAATACTATACATTCAATAACAAACCCGTATTGGTTCTGTTTGATAATGAAGGAAAGCCATGGTTTAAAGCTAAAGACGTAGCTACTGCTCTAAAGCATGTTAATTGCTGGAGTGCAGTTCGGAAACATGTAGATGACAGTGGTAAATTAACTGTTGGAAGTTTTTCTGACGCCCAAAAACAGGGCGTTGGGCCTATTTAGAAAACAACGGTTTTCATAAATGAAGCCGGATTATGTTCTTTGATGTTAAAATCAACTACTCCTGAGGCAAGACTGTTAGTAAGAAGTCTGTTGCCGGAGAAGTTTTACCTTACTTACACAAATATGAAGGATGAAAGTTAACTTTAAATGTCAATTTTCTTTAAAATCACAAGTTCCCACTGTATGTGTGTGTGTGTGTGTGTGTGTGTGTGTGAATGAAGGTCCCTGGCGTGGGTGACGAAAAGCCCCGTAAACCTGAATGAAGGTCACTGGCGCGGGTGACAAAAAGCCTTATAAACCTGAATGTGTGATGAAGGGCTTAGTAGATTGAGGCGTCGGGCTAACACCCCGGCGACTCCTTCGAACAACCCGGTGTGAATGAAGGATCTTGTACTTTGAGGCGCCTGGCTAACAACCAGGCTACTCCTTGGAACGGTCCGTACGGTGGGACTTGTAAGAATAAAAATGAAAACTGCGCCTTGATGTCCGCGAAGTACTACGCTCAAAAAGTATTTTCGAGTGGGGTCTAATAACAAAAAGACCCGGCAGTCGCTCATCCATCAGGCAGGGCTAAACCCTTTGTAAGTCCAGAGGTGTGGGGAGATTGGCGTAAAATACCGTGAAACCGTTTGTTGTAATCCTCCGACTGTCAGGGAAAACCGGATGGAAAGGCGCAACAAAAAAAAAGATAAAAATAAAAACCAAATAAAAAGTATAAAAGCAAAAAAACAAAAAAAATATAAAAAGGAGGTAGCATTTTGTTATGGAGTGGCTACCACTGTGAGAGGCGATGGTTGGGGCCTCTCACCCCAGAGGTTAGGCCTCCAGGGGAAGCTCTGGGTAACCAAAAAGAACGCGCCGACGCTCCTACGGCCTAGCCTAAAGGCTTACCGTGGTGTGGAAACGTGAGCGTTCAAAGTTATTTCACTGGGGTTAGAAGTGTTTAACCGATAAATTTTAAAAAGATCCCCGTTAAAGTGAAATGTAACACATTATAATGTAGCTTCAGCGGAGGCAGGAGTAAATGACCGGAAAAATTTAAGAAGTTTCGGCCAATTTATGGCACTGCCCCCTTAAAAACACCTTCAAGCTGAATTTGAGGTATTTGACAGAGAAGTTACAGCGTAAAAATACGACAGATCCGCCGTTTTACAGGACTTAAATGCAAATAACCAATCAAGTTTAAAGACTCGGAGCTAAATACTGTATAATTTCTGTCCTTCTAAAGAATGCATTTTATGCTTGTTGTCTTTTAATATGGTGTGTAATTTTTTGCCAACTCTCTGATATTGGTGTTGGTTACAATCCTTTTACTAGTAAATTCAGTAAAATTATATATTGATTCAGTTTGTTACAGAGTTTTACAAGCAATCAACTACAACAAAAAGACAACTCTGTATTTGTTTGACTTTGCAAAATACCCTACTGTCACCAGCCTCTTCTGCATTAGTTTTAATTCTTAAACAGTGGGTCCTGAGGGTCCAACACTTAGAATCATGATAATTGAGTTGGGACCCATTTTGGGTCCCAACTACTTCCGGTGTAGGGTTATCAAAGGGATTCGTTCCCCCTTGGAGTGGGGGTATAGTTTTTTCTTTTCTGTTAGTGTTTACAAGCCTCTTCTCTCCTTTTAGTTAATATAACCTTGAGATTTCTAAACAGTTCAATACATGTAAAGTTTCCCAAAGTAATTCTTAAGTAACACTTAATTTACAGGCATACACATCAGCTACAATTTTTCAATCATGAAGCTAAAACCCAGCTAACATACTAACAATCTAATAAAAGACAGAGACATGACCCAAAATAACAGCTAAAATACACAAAAAACAGCTAAAATACACAAAAAACAGCTAAAATACACAAAAAACAGCTAAAATACACAAAAAACCGCTACAAATAGCCAGAGAGCCAATTTAGCAAGGGGGAAGTATTGACCCCCTTTACCTTCACCTTAAAGAATCAGTCAAAGAATAATTTATTTTGTGTTGGTTTCTCACCAGTTTTCTTGTAGTTTGTGTCAATCACATGTATTTTACATTATCATGATTTAAGAGTGGCTGAGGTATATGATGATGTACAGAGAACCATACCGGAAGTGGGGGTGAACGTTTTGTTCACCCCTTTGAACTATCAGTCCCAAATAGTTTAAATCAATGAACCAGGGCTTTACTATATTTAACATAAAAAAGAAGCAAACACCCTGAAAAAACTAGTACAACAGCACTTGAGATATGGTCCTGTCCAGTTTTTGTGATGTTTCTTATTTACATAGTTTAAATTGTAGCGTGGGTTAATAAGTAGCGAACTGCATTTCAATTGTCCCAAAAACTCTCAATATATTTAATATTAAAGTATAGCTCCTTCAGTGTTTTTGATACTTTCCCACAATACAGAGTTTAAGTTTTTAAATCGTAGCGGAGGAGTACAAGTAGATACAAAATTGCATTTCAATTACCCCAAAAGCTCTCAAAGTATTTAATTTTAAAGTATAGCTCCTTCAATTATTTTGATACTACCTGCAGTACAGAGTTTAGGTTTTTGTAAGATGTAGTGGAGGTTAACAAGTATCCACATATCAAGTTTCATTAAAATAGACCCAGCGGTTCTTAAGATATTGATTTTTAAAATATGACTCCTTCAATTATTTTGATACTACCTGCAGTACAGAGTTTAGGTTTTTGTAAATCTTAGCGGAGGTTAACAGGTACATACATGCCAAGTTTCGTGAAAATCGGCCAAGCCGTTCTTGAGATATTTAATTTTGAAAATCTGCCCCTTCATTTTTTGAGATGCAACCCGCAACATTTTGGTTAAGACTTTTCATATGGGTAGATACCCCCCTGGAGTGCCTACAATACGTAGTAGGCAGTTTTCCGGGGTCAAAATGACCCTAGGACTTACCGTTTTCGAGATATTAGCGATTTTTAAGAAAATCTGACTCAAGAAAGAGAAGAAAAGAAGAAAAAAGAGAGAAGTAGTGGCGCGGAGTGGTGAGAGTGAGAGGGGAAGGTGAGGGGAGTGACAGTAACAGAACACACAAGATAAATAAAACAGTGGATGGGTGAGAGGGAGAGGGGAGGGGAAGGTGAGGGGTGAGAAGAAGAAGAACACGCAAGTGCTAACAGAAGTGATCAGTAGGGTGCGCGGGAGATGGGCCGTAACACGGGGTCTTATGGGCCTAAAATCTGGCTTCTGATTGGTCGAGAGCCGGTCACGTGATTCAAGATGGCGGCGCCCATGGTGGCGTTCCCGCCAAATTTGCGCGCCAAAAAAAATTGGCGCCAAACCTAACCTCACTTTTCTTCTCGCCAGATTTCCTAACCTCACTTTTCTTCCCGCCAGATTCTCGTTACGTCAAAGACGGGTAAACCAAAGAGCGTGACCAAAGAAAATAAAGTCATTGATTTATGAATTATGGAGTCATTACGTCACGCTCACGGACAGTTAAGTAAGAAAGTCATGGACATTCAAAACAGTAAATTCACAGACATTTATAATACAACGGACTGCAAAAAATATATATGTTGACAACTTAAGAAAAAAAGGCAACTGTTGCCAACTCACATCACGCTAACGTGACCATGTATATATATAAAAGACCATGGACACTTACATTTACTTCAAAAACTATTCCCATGTTAGGACCCACTCCCTGCGAACCCTACTGATCACTTCTGTTAGCACTTGCGTGTTCTTCTTCTTCTCACCCCTCACCTTCCCCTCCCCTCTCCCTCTCACCCATCCACTGTTTTATTTATCTTGTGTGTTCTGTTTCTGTCACTCCCCTCACCTTCCCCTCTCACTCTCACCACTCCGCGCCACTACTTCTCTCTTTTTTCTTCTTTTCTTCTCTTTCTTGAGTCAGATTTTCTTAAAAATCGCTAATATCTCGAAAACGGTAAGTCCTAGGGTCATTTTGACCCCGGAAAACTGCCTACTACGTGGTGTAGGCACTCCAGGGGGGTATCTACCCATATGAAAAGTCTTAACCAAAATGTTGCGGGTTGCATCTCAAAAAATGAAGGGGCAGATTTTCAAAATTAAATATCTCAAGAACGGCTTGGCCGATTTTCACGAAACTTGGCATGTATGTACCTGTTAACCTCCGCTAAGATTTACAAAAACCTAAACTCTGTACTGCAGGTAGTATCAAAATAATTGAAGGAGTCATATTTTAAAAACCAATATCTTAAAAACCGCTGGGTCTATTTTAATGAAACTTGATATGTGGATACTTGTTAACCTCCACTACATCTTACAAAAACCTAAACTCTGTACTGCAGGTAGTATCAAAATAATTGAAGGAGCTATACTTTAAAATTAAATACTTTGAGAGCTTTTGGGGTAATTGAAATGCAATTTTGTATCTACTTGTACTCCTCCGCTACGATTTAAAAACTTAAACTCTGTATTGTGGGAAAGTATCAAAAACACTGAAGGAGCTATACTTTAATATTAAATATATTGAGAGTTTTTGGGACAATTGAAATGCAGTTCGCTACTTATTAACCCACGCTACAATTTAAACTATGTAAATAAGAAACATCACAAAAACTGGACAGGACCATATCTCAAGTGCTGTTGTACTAGTTTTTTCAGGGTGTTTGCTTCTTTTTTATGTTAAATATAGTAAAGCCCTGGTTCATTGATTTAAACTATTTGGGACTGATAGTTCAAAGGGGTGAACAAAACGTTCACCCCCACTTCCGGTATGGTTCTCTGTACATCATCATATACCTCAGCCACTCTTAAATCATGATAATGTAAAATACATGTGATTGACACAAACTACAAGAAAACTGGTGAGAAACCAACACAAAATAAATTATTCTTTGACTGATTCTTTAAGGTGAAGGTAAAGGGGGTCAATACTTCCCCCTTGCTAAAATGGCTCTCTGGCTATTTGTAGCGGTTTTTTGTGTATTTTAGCTGTTTTTTGTGTATTTTAGCTGTTTTTTTGTGTATTTTAGCTGTTTTTTGTGTATTTTAGCTGTTATTTTGGGTCATGTCTCTGTCTTTTATTAGATTGTTAGTATGTTAGCTGGGTTTTAGCTTCATGATTGAATAATTGTAGCTGTTGTGTATGCCTGTAAATTAAGTGTTACTTAAGAATTACTTTGGGAAACTTTACATGTATTGAACTGTTTAGAAATCTCAAGGTTATATTAACTAAAAGGAGAGAAGAGGCTTGTAAACACTAACAGAAAAGAAAAAACTATACCCCCACTCCAAGGGGGAACGAATCCCTTTGATAACCCTACACCGGAAGTAGTTGGGACCCAAAATGGGTCCCAACTCAATTATCATGATTCTAAGTGTTGGACCCTCAGGACCCACTGTTTAAGAATTAAAACTAATGCAGAAGAGGCTGGTGACAGTAGGGTATTTTGTAAAGTCAAACAAATACAGAGTTGTCTTTTTGTTGTAGTTGATTACTTGTAAAACTCTGTAACAAACTGAATCAATATATAATTTTACTGAATTTACTAGTAAAAGGATTGTAACCAACACCAATATCAGAGAGTTGGCAAAAAATTACACACCATATTAAAAGACAACAAGCATAAAATGCATTCTTTAGAAGGACAGAAATTATACAGTATTTAGCTCCGAGTCTTTAAACTTGATTGGTTATTTGCATTTAAGTCCTGTAAAACGGCGGATCTGTCGTATTTTTACGCTGTAACTTCTCCGTCAAATACCTCAAATTCAGTTTGAAGGTGTTTTTAAGGGGGCAGTGCCATAGATTGGCCGAAACTTCTTAAATTGTTCTGGTCATTTACTCCTGCCTCCGCTGAAGCTACATTATAATGTGTTACATTTCACTTTAACGGGGATCTTTTTAAAATTTATCGGTTAAACACTTCTAACCCCAGTGAAATAACTTTGAACGCTCACGTTTCCACACCACGGTAAGCCTTTAGGCTAGGCCGTAGGAGCGTCGGCGCGTTCTTTTTGGTTACCCAGAGCTTCCCCTGGAGGCCTAACCTCTGGGGTGAGAGGCCCCAACCATCGCCTCTCACAGTGGTAGCCACTCCATAACAAAATGCTACCTCCTTTTTATATTTTTTTGTTTTTTTGCTTTTATACTTTTTATTTGGTTTTTATTTTTATCTTTTTTTTTGTTGCGCCTTTCCATCCGGTTTTCCCTGACAGTCGGAGGATTACAACAAACGGTTTCACGGTTTTTTACGCCAACCTCCCCACACCCCTGGACTTACAAAGGGTTAAGCCCTGCCTGATGGGTGAGCGACTGCCGGGTCTTTTTTTTATTAGACCCCACTCGAAAATATTTTTTGAGCGTAGTACTTCGCGGACATCAAGGCGCAGTTTTCATATTTATTCTTACAAGTCCCACCGTACGGACCGTTCCAAGGAGTAGCCTGGTTGTTAGCCAGGCGCCTCAAAGTACAAGATCCTTCATTCACACCGGGTTGTTCGAAGGAGTAGCCGGGGTGTTAGCCCGACGCCTTAATCTAATAAGCCCTTCATCACACATTCAGGTTTACGGGGCTTTTTGTCACCCGCACCAGTGACCTTCATTCTGGTTTACGGGGCTTTTCGTCACCCACGCCAGGGACCTTCATTCACACACACACACACACACACACATACAGTGGGAACTTGTGATTTTAAAGAAAATTGACATTTAAAGTTAACTTTCATCCTTCATATTTGTGTAAGTAAGGTAAAACTTCTCCGGCAACAGACTTCTTACTAACAGTCTTGCCTCAGGAGTAGTTGATTTTAACATCAAAGAACATAATCCGGCTTCATTTATGAAAACCGTTGTTTTCTAAATAGGCCCAACGCCCTGTTTTTGGGCGTCAGAAAAACTTCCAACAGTTAATTTACCACTGTCATCTACATGTTTCCGAACTGCACTCCAGCAATTAACATGCTTTAGAGCAGTAGCTACGTCTTTAGCTTTAAACCATGGCTTTCCTTCATTATCAAACAGAACCAATACGGGTTTGTTATTGAATGTATAGTATTTAGCAGCCATGTCACAATTTACTCAATAGTACAGGAAAAAGGAGCGCAAAAGAACGTCTGATCAGTACCGCGACTTGGAGCAGAATGATGTAACTGTACTAGTGACATTTGGTATATACAGGAGTAACGCTGCTCCATAGGGAAAGGTGCTACCTTTATCGAGGGTAGCATTATGGAAGATGGCTAAGTAATACTTCAAAACGTAAAACACCAGGCAGTTCTGCATTACTACAAAATACTCCTTTAATGTAATCATCAAAAAACGTGGGTGTTAAATCAGGTAAGAACATGAACGATATATCTCTTGAAATATCATCGTGCATTATTGATACTTCAATGTAGGTGATTGATGAGGAGTCCTCCGTTATTTTATCTACTATATACTCCGAGAACATCAAAGGCTATTCCTGTGCATTTATTGAACCGTCAAGTAAGAACACATACTCCAAGCATATAATGCCACTTTCTGAATCTTCATTTAACCTACTTTTGTGTAAAAGGAAAAGAAACACCTCTTGGTTAGCGGGTGTAATATGTTCAACAGGCATTCTACAAGGAGAGACAAACAGTAACAGTACAGGCACGTCCGTTCACTACCGCGTCTCAGAACAGAATGATTTGATAGAGCTGATGTTTAGAGGTATATGCACACAGTACCCGTGTGAGTGACAGCTCCGTTAAGCAACTCTTTGTTTTTTAAAGCCGAAAGGCAAGGTATCGTCATTAAATTTCCTCTTGGGTCCTGTAATTTTAAACTTTTTAACTTCGCTTACTGTAACGACTTCACGTCTCTTTGTTCTCCTGATTCTGTTTTCTTCAATTTCTAGTATTTCAGCAGCTTCACTAAGGACCATCTTTTTCAATTGCTCAAAATTTAGCGTTTCGGAGGTTTTTAAATTGAGGGTGAGGCCTTTGATTTTACACACAGATTCTAGTTTCTGTTTGTTGGTTGACCAAACAAGGTATGCATAAGTTTTAGGTCCCCCAGAAACAAACTCTACGATATAAGAGCCGGGCCCGTAGTCACCTGCCAATTCATCGGTCATTTCACCGAGGTAATCTCCCGTAGGGACCCTGTACAATCCTTCCCGGTATAAATAAATACACGAATCTGTATCATAATACAAGACCTGCCCACCCAAAGCCTCCAAGTGTTCATACAGTTTAAGTCTCGCATGAGCTGTAGTGTAGGCCGCAATTACAACATTTACAGTTTTTAGAGGCTCACCAGCTTCATCAACATTCTGCCAATTAACTAATAAAACCTCCTGGTTGATTACTTCAACAAACTTTACTTTTGTTCCTGGTTGAGTTAACGAATTGAACAATTCTTTAGAGTCTCTCACGATTGCAGTTTTTGTCATGTTTTCGCGTTGACCAAACTTGCCCCAAAAACTGTTTAGCATGAGTTTGGCTACCGATCTCAAACCCCCGTTTTTAGCAATTTTGTCTTTCTCCAATTGAATACCCTCACGCTCAAAGAAATCAGAAACATACATGTCTTTATCCTCCTCTGTTTTACACCAAGTGGGATACCCTGAGGCTTCCTGCTTTACTTTCAAGAATTTATTAATAAAATCGGTAAAAAGTCCCCCTTTCTCATAAGTGGCGACTTCATACTCCCACAACTCATACATGTCCAAAATCATATAGCCTTTTTCTACAGCTTTTCTAATTTCATCCATAGTCCATGTTCCTACCATCGCCCTTTCCTCACTATCATGAAAACATTCCCCTTGGTTTTGAGTCTCCCCGCAAGTTCTACAAAACACAAACATCAATTTATTATTCATTTTTGCGGGGAGTACGGGATGATACAAGTTGTAAGGAGGTAGAATCTTACATTTTAACAAGCCCTCTACTTCAAGACCTCTCTCTCGGCACTCATTTCCAACGTAAACAGTAGGATGACCCACGGGATACTTACAATATTTATTTACATACGGGTAGAGGGAACAGACATCAACGTATTGAATTGTTTCTCCCTCTTCACATTTACAATACGTTTTAGTATTACTCGTCCTGCCTCCAAAGAAGGAATCTCTAGGATTAAGTGGAAGTGTGTTTAGAATGGATAGTTGGTTCAGGTGATTTAATTTTTTATCTTTCTTCAAACCTTTAAACTCACACTCCCACATCTCTACAACCTCATAGCTATTAAATCTTGCCATTTTGGACTTGGTTCTCTCGTAACGGAGATGCAAACTGTCTGAAGGATCCTCCTTCAGAGGTTCTTCTCGATTGTAAGGAAAACATTTTGGGCACCCGTGCCAATAACACCCGTGAAACTCATAAATTCGCTCACCGTCAAACCATCTACTTTCATTCCTTTAATTTTAACTTCTTTACCCCGGCCCGCATGTTGAATCTTTACTCCACGTTTCTCCTCCTCCCATGTTAGCCACTGTAAAACAACGGCTGACTGCTTGTCTGCAAGTCGGTACCCTGATTTTGGTATAAGTCCAATAGTATTTTCTTTTAAGAAGTTAGGCGGAAGGCCAGGTTACACGCGCTGGCTATTGTGATAGCCTCGAGAAAAGGATCTACGTTACACTCTTGAAGAAGCAAGGCTCTAAACTTAATACACGCTTGAGCTAGGATTTCTACGTCTGAAATACAGTACTCCAGGATTTCCTTTTGAAAATCAAACACGTAGTCTTCAGCGACTCGTTCCTCGTACCATTCTTCAAAGGCCTTGTGTGGTTTCTCAAACATAGACTCTGGGCAATAGTATTTTTTGTCGGCCATAGGGCCTACATAATCTTGGTTTGCCAATGTATTAAAAAGATGCGGGAAGTAGCCCTTCTTTTTCTCGGGAGGCAGATCGAAGGCTTTAGGGAGCGCAGAGAGGGCCATGGGGAAATAGCTTAGGGAGTCAATGAATCTGACGTTGTCCATTTCCATCAAAATAGCTTTAGTTCCCCGAGGCGTTATTTTTGGGGTAAATTTAGTTTCTTCCATAATATACTGTAGAATGAATTGGAAATCAAAACCCTGCCCGTTGTGGGCAATTACACAAACATCTTTAAATCTTTTTCGAACTTGCATCACATAGTCCATAAACTGTTTTACCGGTTCCTTTTCAAATACCCTTTGCCGTTCCGAGCAAGTTTCACACTCACCTCCATTAATACATTTAAAACAGTACTGTTGTGAGACACACAAGTTAACTTGATGTACTTTTTGATTCTCGTCAGAGGAGAGAGACTCGTCTTGGCGAGTCTCCAAGTCAAAGAAAATAAACAAAAAATCACGGTCTTTGGGAGTTCTCCTATCTACCCTCATGAAACACTGATGTGCGGGGTCTTTGAACGCTTCACAGGGTTTACAATAAACTTCTCCGCATACGTGAGCTGTCTTACGTTTTTTTGGATGAATCATTTTCTTACAGTCACGGCAGAGTTTTAAAGTTTTACAAACTTGCCCTTGATGGGCTATTAAACACCGCTCGTTTTTGAAGAAGCGACAGCAAAAACGGCATGTAATGCCTCCGTGTTCTAGTTTACAGGGTGGGGAGATAGTATGGCAGGACAAGCATCTGTTTGAGCATCGGTGCTCACCCTTGTTATTGTAGGGAATATGACATGCTTCACAGAAATAATGGCATACAAACGCGGCAGTTAAGTTTGTAATTACATTATAATGACCGTTGTGAAACAGAAGGTTTATTTTAAATTTAGCGTCTTCATTACCTCCTTCAAAATAGACATCCCGGCCTTGTCTGTCGTAGTTGTAGACGGTAATTTTTTTTTTTAAGATGGGATTGGAATTTTTCAAGCTCGGGGATACCGGCGCCTTCCTCCGGCATTTCTACACGGGCTTTTGCTATGAGCTTATTAGCTCTGAAAGTTTGTCTTTTCCCCTTGTCTTTTCGAATAGTGTAGATCTGAGGATCATTTTTTGCATACGCTTTGCCTACTACCAACGCTCTATCCAAACATAAATTATCTTTGTTATTAATTACTACAATCCCTTTTCTAGCTTTAGATTCCTCGTCAAACGTATTGTAAAAGCCAGGCCTTACCCTCCCAGAACCTACTGGAACGTTAACTCGTGACACGTCTACTTTAAATGTGTCGGTAGACTTAATAGATTCGGAATTTGATTGAAGAATACCTCCGAAAACTTGCCAAAGTACATCACCGCTAACTTCAGAGACCGGTCTAAAATCTACATACCCCGGTTCAGCACTTTTTAAATTTATTGACTGTAATTTAAACCCTAGATAATCGGTAGGTACAGCATCGGCTTTAGCTTTTTCAACAATCTGATTGAGACCTTTACGAATCCAATCAAACTCAGAGATACCATTGGGAGGGTTAGTGAATTTAAAAACAGTATTAGTCCCGTAAAGTCTGAATTTTTTAACATAGGTTTGATCTTTACTAATTAAATTTATCGGATTTTGAGGGTTCTTTTTAGAAACGTCCATCTTTCAACAAAGAATTTAATACTGAAAACAAGCTAAACTGTGCTAACGCTTAAAAGAGAAAACACACCGACCAGAGTCAAACTCACACGGATACAACTGAATTACGCAGAATCAATAATAAGCTGTGCAAGAGAACACCTACGCAAGAGCAGCGCAAAAGAACGTCCGACCAGTGTGACGACTGAAATCAGACTGAAGAACCAGAGCTTGTTGTAAGAGCTATATAGTATGTAGGGGAGCACAGTACCCCTGTATCACTACGCAAGTCAGAAAAACACTAACATACACGCACACTACGCAAGTCAAACCAGAACTACAAGTTATCGAAAGTTAACTCCAATGAAGGTTTAAAACACGAACAACTACGCAAGAGCAGTGCAAAAGAACGTCCGAACAGTGTGACGACTGAAATCAGACTGAAGAACTAGAGCTTGTTGTAAGAGATATATAGTATGTAGGAGAGCACAGTACCCCTGTATCACTACGCAAGTCAGAAAAACACTAACATACACACACACTACGCGAGTCAAACCAGAACTACAAGTTATCGAAAGTTAACTCCAATGAAGGTTTAAAACACGAACAACTACGCAAGAGCAGTGCAAAAGAACGTCCGAACAGTGTGACGACTGAAATCAGACTGAAGAACTAGAGCTTGTTGTAAGAGATATATAGTATGTAGGAGAGCACAGTACCCCTGTATCACTACGCACGTCAGAAAAACACTAACACTACGCAAGTCAAATCAGAACTACAAGTTATCGATAGTTAACTCCAATGAAGGTTTCAAACACTACTCTAACCAAAAGAACGAGAATAGAAAGTGAGACTACTGTTACTCAGCACATAAAACACAACACTACTCTTGACACAAGAAAGTAAGGTTAGGTTTGGCGCAAATTTTTTCCCTTTGGCGCGCAAATTTGGCGGGAAAATTTGGTGGGAAAATTTTCTTCTTACTCTTTCCTCGCTCAGCGGGTCGGAAAAGTGAGGTTACTGTTAGTCAACACATACAAAAACTGTTCTAACCAAAACTGTTTTAAAGAACAAGAATAGAAGGTGAGGTTACTGAGGTGAATTTACAGTTCAAAAAGAACCAGGGCAAAAAAATAAGGTTACTGAGAGTGAGGTTATGTCAGTCAACACAACACTACTTTAGCCACAAGGAAGTGAGGGTTTGTTTACTTTCTTTACTGTAAACTATCAAATCAAACAATTAAACACAAAACAACACTACTCTAGCCAAGACAATAAACACAACACAGAAATAAAATTAAGTACACCATGAAACGGAATATAATACAGTAAAGTTGGAGTGTAAAGAGTGAGGTTACTTTAGAATTTCAGATAACGCTAAAAATCACACGACACTACTCTTGAAACATGTAGTTATCTCTGATGTTACTGTACACTAGCAAGTCATACAACACTCTTAACATAGATAAGTCAGGCATGAACAAGACAAGTGCATGATACCGTGATATTACTGTTATGTTACTCAGCACATACAACGCACAACACTACTACAGTCAAATCAAACAAGAAACTGAGGTTACTGGGTGTGAGGTTATGTTAGTCAACACAACACTACTCTAAACAAATCAAACAATTAAATTCAACGCAAAACACTACTCTCGACACAAGAAACTGAGGTTACTGGGAAATAAGGTTATGTTAGTCAGCACAACACTACTTTAGTCAAGCCAAACAATCAAATACAACGCACAAAACTACTTTTGACGCAAGAAACTAGGTTTGCTGTTATGTTATCCAATACATATAAACACAGGACTACCAAGTAAAACAAAATGGCTAAGGTACTTAATAAAGAACAAGAATAGAAAGTTGTATTACTGTCAGTCAACAAATACAAGCACGACACAACCCTTGACACAAGGAAGTGAGGTTATGTTACAAGTAGGATAGGGTAGGCAAACGCTTAAGATTATCTTTGCAAAACGCAGCAAACAGAGCAACACAGGGACACGTCTGATCGTA
Source organism: Allygus modestus (assembly GCA_963675035.1). Lineage (NCBI taxonomy): Eukaryota > Metazoa > Arthropoda > Insecta > Hemiptera > Cicadellidae > Allygus > Allygus modestus. The sequence goes on from OY776111.1 coordinate 228,605,008, forward strand.
ATGAAAGCTGAGAGCAAAGTGAGAGGAAAATAGCGGTAATTGGGGGTGGTGGGAAGGTGGCTGATGCAATAGTGTTGTTTGTTGCGGGTGTATGGACCAATCAGAGGGCAGGACGACTAATTCCGACCAATCACATAGCAGTATTTTAACTGGTCACAACTAGTTTGCTGACAGAGACTTGTTGCGGATGTTGTGGTTAGATACGCAGAAGGAAGTGAGATTAGATACGCAGAAGGATGTGGAGGTTAGATGTATAGAAGGGCACTGGGGTTAAAAAAAATAAATATGTAGAAGGAAACGTAGTTAAAATAATTACCACAGAATGCTAGATGATTAACAGCAGAAGGATACGAGGGCTAAATAATTACCACAGAAGGCTAGATGATTAACAACAGAAGGACACGAATTAACATGCCAGCCAATCAGGTTACTTAAAAATGTTCACGTTACACCCGCCAGCTACAGTACGCTGAGAGACAGGATCTGTAGTTAGATACACAGAAGGAAGTGAAGGACGCGAGGGTTAAACAATTACCAAAAATGGTATATAATTAACCACAGGGGGATGAAAAAGATAAATAATCAACGACAGAGGGTAGCAAAAGAACCACAGAGGGATGCAATTACACCCTAATTCCATTCCTCATAAGAGCCCATGTTATTCTATTCTCCCATAAGACCAATGTTATTCTATTCTCCATAAGACCCCATGTTAATCTATTCCCCATAAGAGCCCATGTTGGACCCAAAGTGGCCGGCCTTACTACTGACCTCTATAAATATTTTGATTAGAGTTGCAACATGAGAATACCATATAAAGCAATCAACCTGCAATACCAAGAACTTCATTTCATGTATTGTACTATCAAGTTCATGTTATTTGCATTCATGTTTAATCCATAACCACAATAATTGCATGATATTCTCGGATTCATCCGAGATGATACTGATTCATCAAGCAATAATAGCATGATGGTATATTGTAAACAAGTCTGGAAAAAATATTTTAGACACGATATTGGTTTAATATCGATCGGGGTTTTCGTAAGACAAAATATTCTTATTCTTACTTTTATATTTTGTATCTTATTTTTTATTACTATACGTTTTAAAAGTGCTAGGTTTTAACCCGCAGTGTAATGTTAGTCTGTTTACTTTGCAAATAAACAGATTTCACCTTCAAAATAGTCATGTTACAAAACTAGAGTTCAATAAATTTATAAAACCTGGACCTAGGTAAACACTTTTCACACTGTCACAATCAATGTTTAATTTGAGTGTATGAAAATAATAATTCACTGAGAGGTTACTATTTAAAAAGCTTTTGATAGTTTTATTATAAAACTAAACAATGCCATTCTTAGTTTAAGTAAATGAGAATGACGTTTCGTTGGAAGATTCCAGAACTTTCATTCACTCATTAACAATTGATAATGATTAAGTTAAAACAGTTCAACAACTCTGACGTAGGTCAAGGAGATGCAACATTGTGACAAAACTATTAGAAAGTTAAAAAGGTACTTTGGTATTATACGGATGCCCCCCTTATACAGCGCGCTGCGGCAGTTATGTTAGAATGGGTTATCATAAAAATGATAGTAGGACTTTTCTTGTTTTGTTACGAATCGAAAGATACCTGATGAGTCATACTTCAGGCCGCCAAACCCCCTCCAAATAGGCCAAGGTCAGGTCGTTGACCGGAGCGCGCGCATCACCTGTCACCGCCTGTATCTGGGCCAGTGTCATGAGTGATTTATTGCCGTCCACTACGTTACATTTGTTTTCATAATGAGTGACGTTCTTTTGGTGTGGGATTTACCTCGAAATGAAGAGGAAACCGTACGTATTTTTATGATAACCCATCCTAACATAACTGCCGCAGCGCGCTGTATATTTGGCGGAGTACATGTGGCGATTGGGTGTGGCTGCTAGCGGCGGCGACGCATTCAACACGATCCTAGCGGACATCGCTGCCTTTTGGGAGGCACAACACAAAGACCGCTCATCAGAATGATGTAAAATTTGTACAGTAAGTCAATAAAAGTACGGTTTTTCGAATTATGTAGTTATCCTTTGTATCCGGTAAAAATTAACCTCCAAAAATAGTGGCATCCGTATAATACCAAAGTACTGTTAAAAATAAACACATCTGGTCAGTCTCACAAATTCATACTTAAAATTAAATCAAACCATAACCAACTCAAATGTAATTAGTATAGTAGGTCTAATATGAAGGGGGGTAGTAAAAACAAACAGAATTGAGATCGGCTCGTGGTTAAGGCCGTGTTTACAAGGATCGTATCAGTTATTCAACCCACGTCCGCGTAGAGGAAATTCACACACATTACATCAGATCTCGAGACAACAATCTACAGTATCACTGCAGACGCTATCTGCTGTAACGGTAATGCGCTCGTTACAGTAATTAGTTAAATCCATTGCCGTGTTATCAACTGTTTTTATTGACAATTGCCAACACCACCGCTGAATTTTCTGATGATGCAAGATCGCAATGATGGTTATAAGACTTCGTCAGATTGCTATCGTTATATTTTATCTTTAAAAGCAGTAATGGGTTTTTCCAAGGTAGTTTGAGTTTGCGCAAGTTCTTTAATTGCAAGCCAATTTTATTTTATAGTAAAATTTATCATGTTTTGTCCAAAAATTAGAGTAACATATTAGTAACATACTGTTACCTATTTAATAAATGAGGAATGAATACAATTAAGAATCTTAAAAACTAATAGGGTGATTTATATGACAGATATAACAACGTTGATTTGATTTTATAGACAGGCTGACCCAAGATGAGTGGAGTGAGGAGGTGGGCCAGACTGAGCTGGGACGCGGCCGTGACGTCACCTGAGACCTCAGCCACTACGACCGCAGCGCTAGCGACATGTACTGACCACTGACATGTAGATTTTCAAGCTTTGCCACCAGAAATTGGCTTACACCAGACAAAAATAAACAACTTAGGTACTGTTAAATTGATAAATTCTATCTCTTTGTTGGTATATTGAATTATATTGAAAAAAACATGTTTATGTATTTCTTTATAAATATTTTATTACGGATCAATAAAACCAAAGTACACCATTGTACACCATTGCACATCATTGTTGGTGCACTGAGGTAGGTTTATACTTAGTACATACTACCAGTAAGCGCCAAACACTATTGTTTCTATTCGCTCATTGAGGTAGTTATATAACTTATTGTTACGGTATGCATTACACAAGCGCCAAGCTCACCATGGTTTTTATTGATGCATTGAGGTAGTTATGTCAATTAGGAATACTTAATCTTCATTAAGGTAGTTTTACCTTATAGGGAATTTAAAGAACTTTCAGAAAATGGCCATAGTGATTTGGTTATAGAAATGTCTAATATGCATATTCATGTAATAATTAATGTATATTAAAAAAAAGATTGTTTTTCACACCAACTCCAAATCACCCTGCGAAATATATATATATGTGTGTGTGTGTGTGTGTGTGTGTGTGTGTGTGCGTGTGTGTGTGTGTGTGTGTGTGTGTGTGAACTGACATTACTATACTTTTGAGAATATTTACAAGTTATAAACACCACTTGTGAGAATATCCACCCTTGCGAGCATATGCTCACATCGTTTAAGCTGTATTTTCAGCTTCAGCGCCTTCAAAATAGCCCAGGACAATTGAAAATTTAATAATTTATTTTATGCTCACAAGTAGTGTTGGGAACTGGTCCGCCTAGTTTGACAGTTACTCACCAGGGCCGCGCTGACGGCTGTACCTTTCTGCAAATGTGTTATAAATCAGAACTTGCGAGCATATATCCTTTGTGTATGTTTTGCGAGCATATGTCTTGTGTGTACATATTTTGCGAGCATACGGAAGTGGCCAAGGTCAAGCATTGTCCTACTCTGTTTTATTTTTATTTTTTTGCTGGAAACTACCGGCTACCACTCCCGGCTCTCGGCAGAGTTTTATTCGTGTGTCGAAATACTTGTGTATCGATGGTTTTAGTCTTACGAGCATAAATTATATGTTTGATATGCACCTGTGTGGTCAGTTATTTTTTGGATTACCTTTTAGTGTATGAATTACTTTGTTAGCATAAATTAGTTATCATCAGTTTATACTTTTGACTCTACCTAATTGATAACAAAAGGAAAGAGTGTGAAATACCCCCGTCGCAGCAAACCTGTATACTAAGCGAATTTCAAATACAATTATAAATACCTAACGATTTCAATAAGGCATTAAGGCAATAATATAGGTGTCTTCTCAACATAAGAGATAATTGCAGTTTAAATTCTTTATAGTTAAATATGTACTAAAAGTTGAGACCTCTTTAAAAAAAAGAGCTATAAAAATTACAAATAAAGAAGTATTTGTTTATGTTCCAGGCAATATCGGGCAACGATTCTTGTTAACTTAGTTAAAAAAAAAACTTTGACCGAAATCGCCCCATACAAAATTATTTTGTATGATGTATTATGTCGGCTTTTCATGTCAAGTCAAACAATGAGCTTGTGTGTTTGCAGTGTTGTGTTGCAAACCCACGATTTGATCAAAATAATTTGTGTATCCTGGAAATTTAGTTCCAATTTATTAGTGCGCAGATTTTATATGCGCAAATATTGCCTTTTAATAATAAATTGCATGGACCACGGCGAGTTTTAGGTTAATTACAAAGCAAGAATGAAGAAGGTGATTCAGTAATGATTATATTCTCAGTAAATGAATAAATAGGGTCTTACTTCTAATGCTCCTGAATAATGTAAAGTTTAAAATTACAAATCTAATGAATGTTATTTGGTGTGCTGCCGAGGTAAAGATACGGGGGAGGGGAGTGGCTGATATGTGACGATCGAGGTAAAACTACTGGAGAGATCGCTAAGTAAGCTAAAAACTGTCCGCGTGGGACTGTGCGGAACAGAAATGGTGGGCCCCTGTGTGCTCAGAGCTGTTACTGGCATTGAACGCGCTGTCGTTTACAAGCTCCTGGACTTCACTGCCATGTTTGAATTGTAATTAAATTTATATATCCTTTGTGTACGTGAACTACGGAATCCGAAAGTATAAATATTGTTTTATTTTACCGTGTTTTAATATTTTTAATAATTAAAAACTCTTACGTGTTATTAAAGAGGGACATGAAAAAGTTACTCAGCGAGGAAGTTTTTTATTTTTTGGTTAGAAACAAACTTCCAGCGGGAAAGTTGTAGATAATTAGTTTCTCTAAATGTCAGAAAGCCATTCAACCATAAAAAATGTTCCCTGGCTGCAAATTCAATTCAAGTGAGCGCGCGTCGTGTTTTTCCCTATATCCCCCACGCTAAGCGCTGCCGCGGTGACCCACCATTTGCGGCGCGACCTCGAACGCGGCCGGCCCGAAATTTGGTTCGCTTCACCACGGGCGCGAGCGGTCCAGTAGTTTTGTATGTCCAAGTCTTTGTATGTGACAGGTGATGCTCTGAATTCCTCGACCGTCGCGGCGTCGCACGTCGCGTCGTCGCGTCATCGCGTCTCGCTTGAAAGTAAACAAAGCTCGTATCGGTGACTCATCGCATCCCTGACACGCACCTACCTACCTACGCCAGTCACCCCAAGTTGTTGTGTGGAACAGGTATATTTTTGGACCATTTTTCAGTTCACTGTTGATTGTGCTTTAAAAGTTTTTGTGCTGGTACTAGGTTGCATTAATACATTTTCATAACTTAAAGAGCATTATGTTATAAGCTCATTTTTAGTTTTACCAGAAAACCTGACTGCCTATAAACAACACAATTTTTATAATTTGCCCTAATTTCCGCCACGGCGGGAGAAGCCCAAAAAACACACATATTTCCCCCTCAGTGATTGCCCTCAGGCGATCGTTGGAGGAAATACTGATTCAATCAGCGACGGGCACAGAAAAAGACAAGAAGAGGGGACTTTAAAACTAATTTTAGAGCCCGCAAACTATATACTTTATTGTTCGAAATTAAAAAGTATTTTTAAATAAAAAACGAGCTGCTCCCCTGCAAGATTTTGCAGTTAAATAATGCAAAAGAAGTAAGAGAGTAGAACAATTGTAAACAAAACAATGACGGTATTTAGTTAGTTGAAATTCCCTGTAAATCTCTTTCTTAAGTTGGGTGTTTAGATAAGTTCTGTATTTATATCACAATTTATTTCGTCAAAATGACCTGAACCTAAGTGGAATGGGAACCGAAGGTTTCGTACAATATTTCAAGTTCCATAATCATATCTGTTATTACCGTTTTCAATATTTACTCTGAATTGACAATCTGGGAATAAATTACGAACACATATCAGTTCAATACGCCCAGCATATTCACCGTAAATTGGGAGCACGAAACAAAGTCGCTTGATAGTAAAACAGGCTTCTATCACCTATAATATGTCCTTAAAAACTCTCAATTTTCAGATATTTTTCTAACAATAGCTAGCTTAATTTCCCTGTATCTATCCAACACCACGATACAGCTTTGAACAGACAATTACCAACCATCTCCACTTATCTTAACGGTATTACTTTCATTTATTACCAGGGATGACAAAAATAAAAAGCCTAAACAAAAGTTCATAGTTCATTACACACCAACTAACATACACAGCAACAAATCAGACTTAAAACACATCAACAATAACATAACCTAAATCATCTGTTGACAGTTGACCAAAGTAAATAAAATAAGTTATCTATATATCAATCCAAAAGTACCCATGAACTTTTGAGAAAACTACAAGTGACAACCCCATGAACCATATACTTAAAATGTTCGCCTTGACGAGCAACCTTGCGAAAAACTATTCATTCTTTCGTAAACTGCCTTTAAGGTCGCAATCCCTTTCCAAAGGGAACTTTCCATATACCTAATGTTAAAAATAAATCAGTTGTGCTTATTTGTACGTTATTCTTTCAATTTATTACTTCATTTAAATCCGATGTGCTTATTTGTTTGTATTATTCTGTTTTGTTTATTTCAGCTTAAATCGCTTTCAGATTAACTTTTACCTAAAAGCGGCACTTTGCGCTGCACGGGGATGCTCTAGTTTATTTGAAACTCATATTTGGTTATCAGCTGTTTAGAACCAATTATTTCCTATTAATTTAGTTGTAGCATACCAATGCGATTTTAAAACTCGGACATTAATTAAAATAAAAGTGCAAATCAAATATTTAGCTTCCAGTGACTTAGAACTTACTAGTAGTACTGTGAACAGTAGACCTCGCGAGCATTACAAAAGGAAAAAGTCCAACATAATGAATCGTAAAATGAGAAGGTTTAGAATAGAAAATATTTTGTTTTGACAGGAGCGAAAATGTAAACAAATCATCTGAGCTGTAATGATTTTAGTCTCTTTCTTAGTCAAAATCTGTTGGGAATTGGCTGAGTACGCAGATTTGCTGTAATTTCACCCCAAAACTCCTTTAAATTCGAAATTTCTTACACATACATCGCTGCGTATTAGTGCAAGGTACTTTTGTGCAAAATTTCAAGAGATTCGGTCAATAAATGCAGGTTAAACTGCGGAACATACAAACACAAACTCACACACAGACAAAATGCCAAATGGTCGAGTTCAATTTTGTAAAGTTCTTTAATATAATTGAATTGTTTTGCAATCAATAATATGTGTAGAAAATCTAGCAGTGTTTCGATGATTATTATTTAGAGGACGTTTTGCTGTCTTGATCACTCTAAAGACTGTATTAAATATACTTTTCTTTTTTGATTTTTTAAAATTACTATGTAACAACATGAAATAATTACTATATTAAAAAAAAAAACTTTGAAATACAGGGAAGAATTTATTTTTATTTAGAAGGGATTTCATAAAAGATGCGTTAAAATTATAGAATAATTAATTGCACTTTACATTCACACAATAAGCGTTATCTGTTAGTTTTGGTTTAACATTTGCGGGCTAGATAAATAACTATAACCATAGAAAAATAAACCAGGTACCTGTTTTTTTCTATGCTATAACGTTTCCACTATTATACCACTTTTTAATTTTTAATTGCATGTCTGAAGATTTAATTAATCGTTTGATATAACATTTAGATATATAGGTCTCCATGTTTCAGTAACTCACTATTTATGAAAAACTGTTACAAAATACGATTTATATACAATTAAATACTATCACTACATACTACACATTCACCACCATATATACTCTATGTTTCACCAGTTACAATTATTCCTTACTTTGCGGTAATATGGTTGAGTATGGACTATTTGTTTTATAATTTCATGAAAATTCCGATAGTATAATCGTAACCAAACAATTACACGATTTATAAAAAATACTTGTAGCATACTAGGCGTCTCGCTTTAAGTTAGTGATGGGGTGATAGGTAGCCTGTCCAGCCATTGTCCGGGGATCCGTCTCTGCGCGTGCGAGAACGAAGGGTCGGTAACCCATTAAACACCATCAGAGTTCAACCGAACAGTATATTTTATTAAATATAAATCTAGGTTTTTTAGGGAAAAAACATAAGGCTTGAACATGTCAGGAAAAGGAAAAATATAAGATACAGATAAATCATCTTTTTTAGGGAATAAAAAAACACCTTATGACACATTAAACATACACAAAAAAAGTAATAGCAATCATTAAACTTAGAGATTGGCAGTTGATGTAAGGTTTTTAAATTTAGTAACTCAACAGTGGCATTAACACATCACCGGTACACTTTAATCACACATTACTCAGTACTATATACAAACACAGAGTAATGTGACAAAACTGCAAACTGTGTCTTGTTGGTTGTAGGACAATTGTAAAACCAGCCGTTTCATGTTAAGTCTAAGCTTTTTTTAAAATCCCACTTTATTATAAAATGGCTGGTTAGGCTATATAATTGTACTGCGACATATTTACACTAACTGTAGAAATTAAATATAGGATAGGCTTATATTAAATATATAGAATAGGTTAGTTTATTATCAATATGTTCACTAACCACTATTTGTTTTTTTATATTTTATAATAGTTTGATATATTACTATCAAAGTTTATTGTACGGAACATGATTACATTTGTATTAATGTAAGAAGATCAGTAATTACATATATAATTCAAACTGGTCAATTTTTCATTACCTATTATCATTAATATCCTTAATCTGGATTTTCTGAAGGAAACAAATTATTACCCGGGGAGTAGTACTTAACAACTGTTATACCAAGATAAAAACGAGTTGGCACGCAGCACGCTGACGTGAGGGAAGTGAATTTCCAGATACAAACTTTTAAAACTCAAAATCAGTGTAAAAACATGAAATCTGAAAACATAGATTTTTTGGCTGTTCTGATGCTCCTGGTTTCATTTACCTGCAAAGCTGGGAATACAATTTTGCGCATTATAATGTTTGGAGAAGGTCCAGTCAGGCTTTAAAGTAGGCGTGAGGTTGCTGGGGATGATAAAAGCACTCTAATAAAGGAGTGGCAGGCTTTTCTAGTGTAAAAACCCCATAAGACAACGTACTGTGTTTAGTCGAAACACATTTTCTTTAATAACTCGGTAAATATTTATCCTAGAATGACGAGAGAGGGCTTAACACTTTCGCCTTACTACTTCCCATCTTTTTACATGCATTAATTTCACATCCGGGGCTTTTCTGACCCTTTTTGGGCCCAAAAATTCGAAATTTGAAAGATTAATCCCAAAAAAAGGGGTTTGGAGTTTTCCGATTGTTTTGCCCAACGAACTTGTCCAACTGATTACAGAAAGGAACGTCCCTACCAAATTTGAAGTTAATCGGACAAAAATGCGACTGCTAGAGTGCAAACACACACACACACACACACACACACACACATATATATATATATATATATATATATATATATATATATATATAATTTTGAACGACCCCCCAAAACGTGTTTAGGGGGTCACGTTAGGAACTTCTATGGTGGTCCCGGGCTTACGTTTCACAGTGCGAGTCATGCTAATAGTTCACTTTCCAAAGGAAATTCACTAATAAATTGGTTATTTAGTGTTGCCTTGTTTATACCCTATAAAAAATGCATATGTTGATTGTTGAATAACATCAAACCAAAATATGCTTCATTTGTATCAATATACAAAATATATATATCAAGGACGTCACACAGTACAAACTCTTTGTAATACAGTAATAACTTTTATGTAAACTATTAAATTGCATACAGTTTTTAGACTGCTAATTAAAAATTAATTTACCATTATAATCAATCATTACAAACAATCAACCAAGCACAGCAATACAATCTACACAAAGTAATTGGGGCAACTAATTAAAAACAATGGATACATTATGTATGTAACCTAGTATTCTTCTAAATAACATATAAAAAACATTTACAAGATAATCTTTAAGCATCTTATGAATATTTTTAAAATTGTTTCTTGAACAATGTTTATTACAAGGGAAATCAAAACTTTGTTCCTATAAATCTAGCATTCTTCTTATAAAATGTTACATTGTGTTCATAAACATATCTGGTAAATATAGTACTATAATAATGACTTATTTGATCTTATTGTTGTCCGGTTTTCTTTACATTCATTACAATTTAACAAATGTCAAAAGCGTATAATGGTAAACTCCCAATTTCCATTCAATATTCTTTCACAGACTGTCTTCAATTTATATTGAAAATTATCCACACGCTTGTTTTGTGGTAACATACCGTAATTATTTTAATTTGTTTGTTGGTTTAGCTACATATATAGCAATACCACAGGAGAGAATAAATTAATTTTGATCAAACATAATAAACACATTTTTATTATAAAACTTCAAGATTCAAGACAAGTTTATAATCAGGTAAACCCAAGGGCTTATTTTAGGAACTCTTCCAGGGAGCAGAAAGGGTTCTTCACCAACCAGTTGCTGAGGCCTGTCTTCAGGTTATTCCCTGTTTCGCTTCTCAGGTCATCAGGAAAGCAGATTATGAAGTTTCCTGTTGATGTATGTTGGCTTATCCTTGTACAATGTGGTCTGGTGAAGTGGTAGCTGATACCTGGGTACATGTCTGCTTATGACAGTGGATTCATGTTCCTTTTTGTAGGGCTTTGCCATCAACATATGATTAATACCTCCCTAGTTTAAAGTGCAATTACTGCTATTATATTTAGTTGTGTAAACGCTTCTCTGCATCTTTCCCTCTAATCAAGCCCTTATACCAATTGGTTGGCTCTCTTATTGGTTAAGAGATGATAGGTTTCCCGCTGAAGTTCCCTCATAGTCAAAAGCCGTAGGCTAAGTGTTTGAAATGCGGTCTTTGTAGCACCCTCAATACTTGTGGGGTTTATTCTCTTTAGGTCATATAAGCTGGTGCTATGTTTTTTCATGCTCTACACAGCTACTCACATAACTGTGATTCGCCTGTTAGACGATTAAAAATAGCGTTTCCGATAATAACAATAATTTTACCTTTTCATTTTGCCTTTGCTGACTGACATTTATATGTCGAAACCAACCCTTGTTGGTAGTCTTCTTATAACCTCTTTGTACAATTAACATTTTGTATATACCCCATACATACTCTTGCTACATAAATCTAGCAACAAAAAAGGGGTAATAAAAACCGCCTACAAACTGCCTTAGCCTCAATATTGCTCTTAAAGTAGTATTACTTCCATTTTTGTAATACTAATAAAGATACGTTAACTAGGCTTAGAGTGCCAATGCAGGTTCTTTAAATTAATTCAGGGTTAGAGTACACACGATTTTAACAAGTGAAAAAACAAAACGTTTAATTATGGTAGTCATTAATTTTTGCCTATTTTTTACATATACGGTGTCTGTAAAAAACAGTTACATATTGTGTTGAGGCTGTTAGTTGTGTATGATTAATTAAAAAAATTTCGACATGCTGTTGGACAATCTTAAAAGCACTGTACGTACTTGGCATCCAAACCATTACTGAAAACGCTGAGATATGGTTAGGTTCATTTGTTACACATCGTGTTATCTGTGTGTAACTGTAACACCAGTACTATAACAATAAACTTTAGTCAGATCATATTGCTGGGTTTTTGTTTAAGGAAGAATACAAGATACAAAACCTACATAAATTACTTGTGGGTTGAGCACTGTGGGGTAAAGGAAAATATACGGGTAAATTATTCTTTACCCTTCCAAGTGTATTAAAATAGTCTTTTAAGCAACTAATCTCTTGATGTAATTATATTACTAGAATTTACTATGCGCAACTTGCGCATCCCGTGCTGAGAAGCGGGAATAGTAAATATATAAATAGTAACAAAACAATGACAGTCTGTAGTTAGATAATCCTTATAACAGCTGTTTATTTAATTTAATTGAATTGCATTAAAAAAAACACATGGTGACATACACCAAATAAAGCTCTCCTCCATTTGAATAACATGGTGACTTAGAAGTCCCGCGGGGCAGAGCCCTAAGACCTAAATCAAAAATCTAAAGCCATTTTGCACATCTGCACACTTAGACGAACATTTCAATGTATAATATGTGGGGGTAAGTCTTAAAACAAAAAGCCATATTGTTTACAAAGTTTTCATGTAGCGTAATAATAATTGGATAATTGAACGAAGTGAAGTTATCCTTATACACAACTTTGCTGCTTAGACTGGTAACAGAATCAACTCAACTGGCGTGTCTGTGACCAAAATAACTCGAGAACGCCTCCACAGTTAAACTTAACATTTTCCAGAAAAACTTAACAGGTCAAAATCTCGGTCGAGTTCGTTATTCAGATAATTTCGTTCAATATTAATCAAATTATCTTAAAACCAAATTTATTTTTTTCTCCATAAGAATAACATTGGAAGCCATTTTAGTGGTACTTGAATCGTTAAAATTTAGCCGACGTCTATGTTTCAACAACAGAGTAACAATTAGAGTATACTTTGTTATACTGGATAACAAAAGTTTTTTTACCAACAAAAAACACACAAGAGAGATAAATCGAAGTATATTTTTAAGTTGTGAGCATATTTATTATTTTATAAATTATTAACTGTACGTTTAAAAAAAATATCCATACAGTTAATATTCCCTTAGTAGGCCTACTCTGTGTAAATATCGTCAGTCATCGGAGGCGACGATTATAACAGTGGCAGACGACAGACGACGCGTGTGGCAGATCGAAAAAACTCAAAATAACTTTTTGATGACTGTAGATACTAAGATATTAACTTAACTTATAAAATAGTTTGTTTTATTAATATTTTCTTAGACAAGTGGTAATATTGTGATTGTCATGTGTAAAAAGTATACAAAGCCTCAATTTGTCTAGAAAGCGTTGATGAAGTTAGTCACAGTAAGCGAACAACCTTAAAATTTTTTTTGTAGGACAATTATTTGCTAGGTTATATTTTCACTAAATTAATAATAAAAATTGTCTACATTACCTAAAATACATTACCAGTAATTTAGTAGGTAACCACACTAAAAGCTATAGATTATTCTAACCAAACAGCCTTTTTCGGAAGGTTATCTTGAATGATTTGACATAGCCTGGGGTTGGATTACAGTAAGAGTAAGCAGACATTAAACTGGTAATACAACTGTTGTAAAATACTTTAAACACATTACCAGGAATGTTGTAGTGAACCAAAATAAAAGCTTTAAACTATTCTAACCAAACTAAGCCGTTTATACAAGTTATCTGAAATGATTTGACAAATCCTAGGTTTGATTATAGTGAGCTTTTTTCATCATAAAATTGGACCTATGACTAAAAAATGTAGGCAAATACACTTAGGCTACTTTTGTAATTTTAGAAGTTTTATGTACGGACTTGGGCCAACCCATTTTTATAGCATTTAATTTCATGATAGCCTAGGCTATTGAAACAATATATTTAAAACTCATTTTTTCATCTAAACGAGTTCGCACGCAGCACGCTGACGTGGGGGAAGTGAATTTCCACATAAAAAACTATAAAAACTCAAAATCAGTTAAAAACATACAATTATTCCAATTTTTATTCAAATCTGAAAATATTGATTTTTTGGCTGTTTTGATGCTCCTGGTTCTATTTACCTGCAATGCTGGGAATACAATTTTGGGCATTATAAGGTTAGGAGAAGGTTCTATCAGGCTTTGAAGTAGGCGTGAGGTTGTTGGGGATGATAAAAGTACACCAACAAATGAATAATAGGCTTTTCTAATGTAAAACCCCCATAAGACAACGTACTGTGTTTGGTCAATACACATTTCCTTTAATAACTCGGAAAATATATATGCTATAATGACGAGAGAGGGCTTAAAAGATTTGCCACACTAATTCCCATCTTTTTAAGTTCGTTAATTTCACATCAGGGGCTTTTCTGACCCTTTTTGGGCCCAAAAACTCAAAATTTGTAAGATTAATCCCCAAAAAAGGGGTTTAGAGTTTTCCGATTGTTTTGCCCAACGAACTTGTCCAACTGATTATAGAAAGGAACGTCCCTACCAAATTTGAAGTAAATCAGATAAAAAATGCGACTGCTAGAGTGCCTGCACATATATATATATGTCTCTCTCTCTCTCTCTCTCTCTATATATATATATATATATATATATATATATATATATATATATATATATATATATATATATATATATATATATATATAATTTTGAACGAACCACCAAAACGTGTTCAGGGGGTCACGTTAGGAACTTATATGGTGGTCCCGGGCTTAAGTTTCACCGTGCGGGTCATGCTAATAGTTCACTTTCCATAGGAAATTCACTAATAACTGGACCTGACGACTTATTGTTAATCCTTAAGGATATTTTGACTTGGGCTATAGAAATTATTGTTAACATTAGTTCATATAGGAAACTCGCTGTTCTCTTAAAAGTTAAATTAACCACACTGCTAAACTCACTGCATAGCCCAAAATACTATGTTCTAAGATAACGCACCCATGCCAATCCTAACAACAAACCATGCCTGAAGTCTTCAATTTATTTTAAAAATAAATAAATTTACGTATTTATACATTTACTTTGATAAAAACAAGTGATAAATGTATGTATGTTTTTCTACGGATAAAATGTTAGGTCGGCGGCGGGATCCGAACCTACGACCTTTCGCTTCAAGAGCCAGTGCGATACCTTCTCAGCTAGTCAGCTACCGCAATAATTGATTCTTAGGGGAGAAGTGACTAAAACTATAGCTATATAGACATAAAACCCGGATTCTGGCGGCAGTTAAATGATAACGGAATGTATTCTGATGATGTTACTCAAATTAGATATTGAATTTTTTATGAGACTCGATTTAAGTTTGATCATGTGTTTCAATTATCCTTATACGCGAGGAATGAGCGTACACCTAGTATAGATAGATAACTAAGAATTTCATCAAACATTTTAATGAAGGTAAGTAAAACAAATATAAAAGAGGACAACAAATACAGAATATTCTGATAAAGCAGTTTGTGACCATTACGCAAATTCTATAAAATTAACATAATATCATCTCATTTGTAACAGGTTGAGTGAGGATAAAACATATTCTCATAAATAATTGAACATATTCTATCAAGTAACTAGTTACACATTACACAAAATCTCACAAAAAACACACAGTATTCTATCAAGTGACTAGTATAAACATTACACATATTCTCACAACAAACACACTGTATGCTCTCAATGCTTTACACATATCCTCACAAAAAACACATTGTATGCTCTCAATTCTATACACATATTCTCACAAAAAACACACTGTATGCTCTCAAAGATCAAGATACACAAATTCTTTTTGATTAATTCAAGTGTGTAAAATAAACAACTCTTTAACTTAATTTTTTCTACATCATTACCACTTTGAATTGTATTTCTAAGAGGCTCAAGAAGAAAGTTCTCACAAGGTATGTTTATAACTCATATCCTCCCAAATATAGCCATGTCAGACTGTGTGTGTGTGTGTGTGTGTGTGTGTGTGTGTGTGTGTGTGTGTGTGTGTGTGTGTGTGTGTGTGTGTGCGCGCGCGCTCGAAGGGTTGCCATCGACCGGGAAAACCTGGAAAACCAGGAATTATGTGTGAAGTTTAGTGACCGGGAAAAAATGCGTGGATTATGCAGGAATTTTCGGCCGAACCAGGAATTTTAGGTCGCGCTTGTCGGTGGCCGCGTAACGCGTTCTGAATAGAAGACGAAGTTAGCGATTGCCGGTGACGTCAGCGATTGCCGGCGACATTAGCGATTGCCGGCAACGTTTGCGATGCGTTCTCGATTGCCGGCGACGTTAGTGGTGCGTTCTCGATGCCGGCGACGTTAGCGGTGCGTTCTCTATTGCCGGTGACGTTAGCGATGCATTCTCGATTGCCGGTGATGTTAGCGATGCGTTCTCGATTGCCGGCGACGTTAGCGGTGCGTTCTTGATTGCCGGCGACGTTAGCGGTGTGTTCTCGATTGCCGGTGACGTTAGCGGTGCGTTCTCGATTGCCGGTGACGTTAGCGGTGTGAGTGAGAGACAATAGTCGAGGAAACAAAACTAAATGCAGCCGCGACTGCCGGTGATAATTTTATAAGGGTTAATTTGTATGTTGTTATAAAAAATGATTAATGAAAGTGACTCATTTCCAATTCTTTGCAGTCCTGTCAAAATTTGTAATCGTTGATATGGAACTCAGTTTCTAATATGTAGGCTTTGGAGTCGCTGGATAAAATTATAAAGCATTAATTGGCTGGTAGCTTATAGTGGTTAGGGCGGACACTTCGTAATCTCAGGTTTGTTATTATATGGATCCCCAGCAAAACCTTGAAAATGTTTGGAAAGTTCAAAACTGGATCTGCTGCCATAATAATGATTTTTAAGAACATTTTTACTTTGGGGAGTAACAAGAATAGGGTTTGAGTCCAAGCATACCCTACCAAGATCAGTGAAGATTGCCTTTGTCACTGATAGACACAATAAGAAAATAAAACCGATTTGTATATCCTCTTTTCTTAATATTTGGATATAAAGTATAATGCCCAAGTTAAATACTTAAATAGTACTTACATAGTTAAAACGTTTTTGGTTCTTACAGTTTTTTCATAAGCATTAGGCTACGGTTTTTAAGACAGGCTATTAAGATTTGAAAACAAAACATGGCCACCATTTTTCAATGGTACACAGTAAATTTGATACTCCATACCAAAGTAGGTCTTATTAGTCATCATGTATGTTATACCGAGGGTGCCAATTAGGTATAAACATGGTTTAAATTTTGGGTTTTACATAACCAACCACTTGAGATACTTTACTCCAGGATTAAATAAGGACAATCTGACATCGTTGTAACTTAATATGGTTTACTGATGGTGCGCTTCAAAATGTACAAATTATAAATAAATACCCCCGTAGCAGCAAACCTGCATACTCAGCGAATTTCAAATGGAGATATAAATTTCTTAATACTGCATAAAGCCACTTACCAAGTTTCATAAAAATATATTCACAAATAAGCGATAAATACAATTGTAATTATTCTCCATAAGAATAACATTGGGGCTGAGTACGCAGGTTTGCTGCAACACTGAACACAACAAATGGGTTTTTATGCTAATATCAATATAACTCAACTAGGTGCAGTCGTATACCAGTTTTTATTCATTTATGTTCCTAATTAAGGGAGACATAGCATTTAATAATTCTCCATAAGAATAACATTGGGGCTGACATTGTTCGATGACAGGTTCGCTGCTACAGGAGCCTTTAGCAAAAAATTGTTTTTTAGAGCAATTATCAATAGACCACAACCAGATGAAGTTGTATACAAAGTTTAGTCATTACACGTTCATAAATAAGCGAGATATAAAATTTGTCTTTTCCTCCATAAGAATAACATTAGACAACGTACTGTGTTTAGCACTTTCAATATCTCGGTAACCAATTGACGTAGAGGAATGAAAAAATACAAAATTGTGTGTTTTTTTAAGCAAAATACAATGGTAAAAACTAAAATTTTACCATTTCCAAAATTATATGTAAAAAATTCAAAAAACCCATTTTTGGGTACAAAACCCCCCAAAAATACCCCTTCGGATAAAGCGATCTGACTGGTTTTCGAACTTAAAGTCATAAATGTTGCTTTACACGTTTATACCAAATTTCATCAAAATCGGATAATTTTTACGAGAGTTATCGTGCTCACGGAGACACACACACACACACACACACACACACACACACAACACACACACACACACACACACACACACACACACACACACACATATATATATATGTGTGTGTGTGTGTGTGCAGTATTGAACGAATGGTGTTTTTGGGGTCTGGGGACCTCAAAACGAAAAGTTATCATGGTCCCGGGCCTAGGTCTTACCATGCCGACTACGGTAATAGCTTCTTCCCTATAGGGGAAATTGGCTAAATCCAGTATTTCAGGTCAGTGCTATAGACGATGTAAATGAAAGGATCGAGACTTCTGTAAGAAGAAAGTAAGAAATTTCAGTCGGAAACAAGATTTATTTGTTTGCTTGGAAAATAAAGGGTATTCCGTAAATGTCAACATTTTTCACTAAAATAACCGCCATTTTGAAACGGATAAAGATAATTGGATTCTATTTCCTCCAAAATGTTTCTTTTGACGAAACCTTTTAATTCACCTTTCAGATTCGACAAGACTATTTTGAGGTTCGAACTCGTGACCTTCGTTTTTGAGCACCATGTATATAGACTTTAATAAGAATATGTTTAATACATTTCCTATATGTGATTTAGTACAGATAATTTTGTTTGATGTCTTTAGACTAAGCCGTTATTGTGTTATACATGCTGGACGTGTGGTCTGACGCACCCTCTGTATATATTTATGACTTTAAATCATTAATAACATGAAAACCGTCATGTTTAGAGCAACAAAGATGATTACAAACATTGACCACCTCTTAATTTACAACATTATTTGTATGAGACATTTCTCTCTATCATCAATAATAAAATAGTAATAAGCAAAAAAGTGAAAAATGGCCGCCATTTTCCAATATGGTGGCTCTAATACAGCATCAATTTTAGGGGAGGACTTTTAGTGTGATAAACAGGAAGAAAATTATAACAACTAAACAAAAATCCTAGGTTGTGCTAATTTTGTACTTATTTTTACAGCAATATTTCATATGCCAAACCGCTAAACCTAGTTGAGCGCTCCCACATTTGTTCTAGCCGTACCCGGTTTCCCTTCTCTAAACCATATTGGTTTATACATAATTTTAAAGCTTAAAGTATTTTCTACATAACTAAATAAAACATTTCCTCAAAAATAGTCTCAAGAAAATTTTATTGGCTAATAATGATTAAAATATTATTTAAAAAATAATAATTTTAATTTATTGATAGATTTCAAATAAACTATTTCTTCTATCAAAATAATGGTAACAACCTTTTTTATAGGCCTACTAACAAGGAACACAACAAAAAATAAATGTTCGATTTGGTGCAGTGGTTATGGAAGTATTGGCATATTTCGAAACGCTTGCAAAATCAATTTCAAAGTGGGGTGGGGGTTAAGCACAAGGGAAAACCGGGGACTTTTGTAAAAATGCATGTCTCAACGTGATCATCAGTGAAAAATCCAGCTTCGGGGGAATTATTTCCGATATAAGGTGATAATTTGCCTTCACTGACTGGGCTTATAGGTTAGATTAGGTTAACATGGAAATGACATTTTTTCAAACTAAAACAATACTGTTTGCTATTAATTCCTCAATTATATTTCTGAAAAATAATCTCCACTAAACTCATAAAAGGTTGTTGTTGTATATCTAATAATTAAAAATAAACTACTATTACTATAATCTACTGGTGAGACACATATTTATGCATCGGAAATTCGCTGAATACGCAGGTTTATGGCGACGGGGGTATTTTATTTATCCATAACTAATAGTTTACTTTGTATTTTGTTTTTAACGAGGCTTACAGAGTGAAAACCGCCTTGGCCGATATTGTGGAGGAAATTGTCGTTTTGGAGTCAAGATCGACTAACCAAAACACGTACTTTTGACCTAACACAGTCCTAATTTTAATGTTTGCACTCTGATAAACATGTTCTCATTAACCAATGATATTTTAAATTTAGAACTGGTTTCTATTTCGAAAAGGAGATTATAGATGAACGGATGACTGTGTCAAGGTTTTGTTGTCTTATTACTCGTGAAATATTACTTTTCAACTTAAGCTTTCTTTGTTTGTATTTATGTTCTAGGTATTCTATTAAACCTGGTTCATTTATTTATATAGTATCTATGTTGAGTTTAGTTTTATGTTTGCCGCAGTATGGTAATTAAGGGCCACTTTCCCCAACCCAAGTTTAAACGAAACCTGGGGTTATATGGGAACTTGAGATTAATACGCAATTCGTTTTCCCCAAAACTTGATCCAGCCAGTTTAGTTTTCCATAAAATACCAAGTTGGCAACTTTTTCAAATGATTTTGTTTTTTTTGTTTACACTGAAGTCAAACTGAAAACAATATTTTTTAGACAGAATTTAATACTATGTTATCTAGAATCAAGTCTTTAAATAGTGTTTTCTCTCTGGGTTTAACATAAATCAGGTTTAAACTGCCCAAAATACATTGGAAAAGCGGAATTTCTCATAAACGTAAGTTTAAACCAAAGTTTAAGTTAAACTGTACTTGGGAAAAGCTGTACTGAATCACAATAATATGTCAAATTTCGATCACTAAAGGACAATGTTGACATTATATAGCGTTATCCTAATCGTTAGTATTTTCCAAAATTGATATTGACATTTATCAGGTTTATAGTGAGAAGGCAAAGGTAATAAGGGATTATCTGATATGCAGATCGTTTGGTGTGCTATTCACCTCGTTCACTGAACCTTACCTCAGTCAGTTTAACCGACTAAGTCAAGTAATTAGTCGCCAAGACCCACCAAATCCTCGGCTCATATTTCGGTCTGGAACTGACTTACTTGTCAAGCAAAACATTATAATATAGTATATTAAAAAATATAACGGTTTAAATAAATTGTTGTTTAATTACATTAGCTTTAGTTACAATTTCATTACTTATCCCGACAAAATTAGATTCAAACTACAATGAAATATAGTTTGTTTGGAAAGCAAATTATTGCCTTCTTGTTGATATGCGACCTACTGTTTACCTACTGCATAAAAATATGCTGTAAATGGATACTTCACTGATGTGAAGATATATCCTGTACCTTGAGATAAATAATAAAAGTATTTTCTTCAAGTTAGTAAGCATAAGTTTATTCAGTCCCTTAGAGGCTACAGGTAAAATTAATATGGCATTTAGACCATTCAAACTTGATAGTAAAAACTTGTTATTTATGTAGCATCAGTAAGCAAATTGAAAAGTTGGAACAGCTCAGAAATAACAAATAAAAATACGATAGAAAATTTAAAATAACAAAAGTTTATGAATGAAAATATAAAGCACATCCTTCGAATGGTTGAGATCCTGGTAACTGGGTTCATAATTAATATTTTCCTTAATATCGTACTATGTGATTCTGTTATCGTTTATGAAGACAGGCTTGAGACCCGTGAAAGGCCCAAATTAAATGTTAGCAGCTTCACTTTAAAAGTGCACATTACCATTAAATGTATAATCGTTTGACAGGGACCTCTACCAACAATTTCCTCACCTTTAAATGTATAGTCTATGAGTTTCTTTGGTACAAGTTTGAGGGGAATGGAATTTTAGCCGTCATAAATGTTTTAATTCCTTTTCGTTTGTGTATTTTAACACACAAAAACTCCGAAACAGTTTTAAAAAGATAATTAGAGAAAAAATCCCCACATTCTTAAGTAGGCTACATCATTGACGCATGGTACATTTATTGCCTGTTAATACTCTCTCAGGGCCGTTTTCTACAACTGAAGTTTAAAGTAAACCTGGGGTTATAATGAAATTATCAAGGCGAAATTATTCGTTTTCCCCGAAACTTGATCCAGCCATTTTAGTTTAATCCATAAAATAACAAAGTTGGTAACATGTTTCATGTAATTTTTGTTTTCCTGTTTACCCTCAAGTTTCAGTGAGAACAAATATTTATCACGCAGTATTTAAGATTATGTAATAATATAATAAAATCATTAAACATTGTTCTCGCAATAGGTTTAAACTCCCCATAACCCTTTGGAAAAGCGGAATTTTTCATAAGCTTAAATTTTAAACCAAAATTGTCGCTAAACTGTACTTGGGAAAAGTGGCCCTATTCTTAATAGCATTATCGTTGACTCATGTCAGGACGCATAACTTTAACTAAATAGCCATAACATTGGCTGCAGCTAATATTTCCTTTACCCTATGGCTCCTGTAATTTGTGCAATTCGTAACATAAATATTCTTTTAAAACTACTTTACAATATTAATTGAATATTGTTTCTGGCTTAGTCTAAATTTAAATTATAAGTAAATAATGTTAATTTTTAAGATTCATGAATTTCTCATCTGCTGTATTAACGATTCGTACCCGCATAACCTATCTGCCCATACGGGTACCATTTACTCACTGTTACACTGTGTAATCTAATAATACATTTATTACTGTAAACCTAATTTTTTGCATTATTTTATTATAATCTGTAAATGTAACATGATTTTGGGAAGTAAACTATTTGAAAAGTCGTAAATGACTAAGTGATTCTGAGAAAACTCCTGCACGATTACGGATAAGGTGTCCATGACTATATTGTAAACAATATTTATGCGCACGTTTTCGTTCCGATCCAATTTTCTTAAAATCACACAGCTTTATTTTTGTTTATATAATTAGCAATGCACATTGAGAGTCCATTGATTAAGATGTATGAAAAATAGTAATTTATGTATTTTACACACTTTAATAGTCTATATATTTAGTAGGCTACAGAACTTGTATTTTATAGAAACTTTAAGTATAGTCCTATACTTGAATTTTATAGGAAATAGTTGACACAGATTCAGATTCAATTTATGCTTACGACCGCTGGTGTCACTCCTGGAGAGAGTGCTTAGGTTTAAAGAAAACCATTTTTAAACTAACGAAAAAAATATTCATGGGTTTGCCTTTCTTGAACAGATTATGTAAAGTAACAGTATCTCAAAATCCACTCAGTCAAATAAATAAACTCAACCAAGAGCTAAAAGAGGTGAGGGACCTAAATAGTTTTTTTTATGAAAACAAAGAATTAAAACAGCAAATCAATGATCTTCATGACCAGTTGAAAGTGCTCAAATCAGCAAACAGCAAAAAATTGGACAGTCCCCCTACCTCTTCATTAGTAGTACCGGTGCAAGGCACACCTTCGCACTGTTACATTGGCAGTGAAAAAGGGATCACACCTGAGACTGATCTTGAGCAAATTAATTGATTGTTTCAGTTTTAGTAGTAGTTATAAGCACAATTTCAACTTTTCAACTGCACATTTTATGGCCGATAGTCACGGCCGCAGACTTAGACAGAAATTAGAGGATAAGTTGACTAAAGACGGGGTTAGGGTCTCATCGGAAATTTTACCAGGGGCACCTATGCACCACTATACCAAGAAGATGAATACTAAACGAAACAAGCTCGATAAATAAAATTGAAGATTAAACATAATTTTTGGTGGAGTCAATGATACCTCCAAGGAGTCTGTGGACAGTATGGTTAGCGATGTAAGTGTGGCCTTTATGTAGTAATAACAACAATGAGTCATGCGACAGAGAAATTTTAGTGATAGTTGAAACGCCTTACAGACATAATGACATTAATTATAATGAACCAATTCGTTATCAACATTATAAACTTAAGAAACTGTGTATTAGTTTAAGTTAGTTTTATATCCCAATTAATTTATCGTTGTCCCGTCAACACTACACTAGGCAGGGCCTTCATTTAGATGGCAAAGGCAGGGACACTCTTTGTTCACTAGTAGGTGATTCATTAAAGAAAAGAAAATCTAGTTGTTTAGTATAGACAATGAAAATAGACCTAGGTCTAATACAGACACATTTTGTGAACCGGAACCTCGAATTAAGACCATAAAGTCCACCAACTTTTTAAAGTTTGCACATCTGAATGTTCAAAGAAGCCTACTTTCAAAGAGGGATCAGATAGAAATTTGTCTTGAAGATGAGCGACGTCATGTGTTTCTTGTAACTGAACGTGGACAAAAAAATCTCCAAAACTTGTAAAATATCTCTCTCACAAACTATAGGCTATGCAGCTCCTTGTGTCGTAAGGACAGGTTGGGTGGTGGTACAGCCATTTACATTACACTGGGTTTTGATATTTCTCAAGACATCCCTGACACTAGCAAGTTCTTAACTTCTTTCATCTTTGAAATTCCAGAAGTTAGATTAGCCATCAACAAACATTTAACTCCTTGTGCTGTAATTTACAGACCTCCCATTAATGACAGCAATAGTTTTAACTTGTTTTTTGAATCATTGGATAATTATTTGTTCTCAAGAGCCAAAGATACCAAAAAATTTAAATATTTTCGTGATATCTTAACTAGTTATGGCTTGAACATAGACTTCCCAACTAGGATCAGTGAGCATTCAGAGCTTAGAAACTTTCATCTCCAATATTAATGGCAATATTCTTTTAACAAAACCTTTTATATCTGATTATTTAGCTTTGTTATTCAAGGTTCCGGTTTTAGGCCAACCTGGATACAACGTAAATTATAGTTTGAGTAGAGATTTCTCTGATAATAGTATTAAGGAACTTATGTTAAGGTTAGGCAGAGAGGATTGGAGGGATTCTCATAACGCTCCTTCTGTTAATTGTCCATATGAGGAATTTGTTAAGACTTTCTTCTATCATAATTATGGAGATAGCCTGTCATCTACGGAAATTTAAAGCGACAAAATCTAGAAAAATTAATTGGATCACTGATTAAATCAGAACCATAAAAAAGAGTTGTTAGATACTTATTCAAGATGGGTCGCAACAAAGGATACCACTGTCAAACATCATTACAACATACAGAAGCTCAACTATAGGAAGAAAATTACCACAGCACAATCCAATGTTGTTAAAAATAAAATAAAAACCTTAAATAATCCAAACAAAACATCCTGGCAGTTTGTTAACTCTCTTAGAAACAAGCCCCATAGCTCACAAAAAATATCACTGTAGAAATAAATGACAGAGTTGAAAGTAATCCTGACATAGTTTGCAACATTTTTAATGACTTATTTTCTGATGTTCCACAGGTTTACTCTCTTTAAAATGGCAATATTTTTGTCTGCGATGGTAGGAATCAAACAAATTCCTAGCTTACAAGTTTTCCACTTATTAACAAAAAATCACTTGTCAAAATAATAACTTCACTACCACATAAAAAGTCAACTGACTACGACGGCATTTCAATAGATTTAGTCAAAAAGTGCTATCCCGAGTTGATTAATCCTTTACTTGTTTTGATAAACAATTCCGTAGAGAAGGGCGAGTTTCCGGACGCAGCTAAGTTGGCTCTAATCAAGCCAATTTAAAAAAAGATGATTCTCGTTTGCCTGGGAACTACCACCCAATCTTGCTCCTACCATCCATCTCCAAGATACTGAGAGTAGTATGAGATTCCTTGGTCAACTATCTTAGCAAACACTCAATTTATTTTAAAAACCAATTTGGTTACCAAAAGCAGAAGTCCACAAAGTTAGCTCTGGTTAGTTTCATCAATTCCTGCATCGACTCCTTGGACGGTGGTGGGACAGCCATGGGCTGTTTCATCGACCTGTCCAAGGCGTTTGATTGCGTTTCCTATCCAGTTCTTCTAAATAAGTTAGCAGCAATAAGCATCAAAGATAAACAACTAAACTAGATTAGTTCATATCTCTCAAATAGATCTCACAAATCCAAAATTGACTTTCTTGGCCAAGATGGCATCAGAAAATGTTCTTACTCAAACTCAAAAGTAGTATCCAAGTTTGGAGTTCCGCAAGGATCCATATTAGGGCCTATCCTATTTCTTCTATACATCAACGAAATCTCTGACTATCTACCCGGTAATATTCTCACACCTTTCGCAGATGACACCTCAATTTTAACTTCAAGCAAAAATCTCAGTGTTTTAGAGCAGCAGACTTTTTCAACCTTAACATACTCTCACCATATTTCTTAGGTATAAATCTTCATATCAATATAAAAAAAAACACAGTTCATACATTTCATGACTGACCAGAAAAGAAACCGTTTAACTAACGCAGGCACAACTTTTCCTTCGGTTGTACTTAATGAGATGATCATTGAGGAAGCTCAATCTGTCGACTATCTAGGAGTGAGATTGGACGGTGGCCTCAGGTGGGACGAACATGTAGATAAACTTGCCAAACAATTTGCTTCAAACATTTTTGTTTTGAAAAATATTTCATCTTTGAACAACACTGCACTATCCAAACTGGTATATTTTGGCTTTATTGAGAGTCTGATTAGGTACTCTATTATACCTTGGGGCTTTTCCAGTAATATCAATTTAAATATAATTTTTGTACTCCAAAAAAGAGTGATAAGGTGCATTTTGAAACTTAAGCCTACAGAATAATGTTTTGACCACCAAATAACTGCAAATTTTGACAGTACCTAATATTTTCATGTTTGAAGTAATTAGTTAGGTTAAAGAACACAACCTTATTAAAGCTCGGTAATTATGTAGTAAACATGACACAAACAAAATCGACTAAATTTGCATTTTTATTGGAGATCTTGACCTGAAAAACACGAAAAAAGTAATATTTTTACGCGGAAAGACCGTTGTAATGGTGAAAATAGTAAAACAAACTTGGTTTAATGGTGAAAATAGTAAAACAAACTTGGACGATTCCAATTTCTTCTGCCGACTAGTGGTTTGAGGGGAGGACCGTTCGAATTGCAGGATGGAATTGTCTGCAAGAGACTTCTAAGAACTTGTTTAAAAATAAAACACAAGAAAACAATAGAGATAATTACAATATGTTCATAAAATAACTAAACGTCAGGAAAAAGAAATAAATAACAACTTTTAAGATGAAAACTAAAATTACGAACTTAAATAAACTCTATTAACGTCCATTTTGTTTTTTCTACTTGGAGCAGGTTTGCCAACGCGAAGCCTTAACTATAGCTCGACTGCACCTGTATTGTTTGGTATTATGATTAAGAGCTTAAGTTGTTGATTAAAATAAACAGATGTTTTAAATTAAAATAAACAGATTATTACCAAAACACATGTTTTATGTTAATTTTAAGTAAACAGAATGAGTCCTGTTTAGTTGTGATCTATCAATGGCGGAACTTTGTGAGTATTGTGAAGTAAACTATTTTAAAAGTATTTCTTTCTCTGAAGAACAAATTTTGGAATTCCTTATTAACCACGGAATTGTAAGTAAATTGACTAAGTGCCCGTGGTGTGACAACTGGGTCATTTTGAAGCAAGGGAATTGGCAATTCCGTTGCTTGAATAAAACATCACAGCGGAAGCAGAAGGCTGTAAAGTGCGGTTGGAGGGGATCTTGTCGGGCGGGTTCTTTTTTTGAAAAATCAAAATTACCAGTAAGCACCCTCTGGAAGATAGTAACTCACTTTCTTTTCTTTGGCCCCCCTCGGCAAGAATTTTTACAAAGGAACCTAGGGGTGCACAGTCACACAGTGGTAGACTGGTATAGTTTTATTAGGGAAGTGTACATCGACTACTGTGTCACAAATTCAACACGTTTGGGAGGGCCAGGAGAAGTTGTCGAAATTGACGAGGCAAAATTTGGAAAACGTAAATATAACCGGGGAAGAAGAGTAAAGGGGAATTGGGTTTTAGGGGGCGTTGAACGGGGATCAAACCTCTCATTTTATATCCCAGTAAAAGACCGAAGCAGACGAACCCTAATTCGGCTGATTCGTCAGTGGGTAAGGCCAGGTACGACCATCATTACAGATTGCTGGAAATCTTACCAAAGACTCAGCAGCTACAATTTCCACCACCTGACTGTAAATCACAGCAGGGAATTTGTTGACCCTACAACTGGCGCCCACACCAACAAGGTGGAGAGAAGCTGGAGAGACGTGAGAGACCACATCCCGAAGTACGGGGTGAAATCCCAACATTTCGCTGGGTATTTGGCAGAGTACCAGTTCAAAAGGAGATTTGTCGACACAGACCGGATTCACCACTTTTACCTGGCTGCTGCCAAATTGTACCATCCAAAATATTAAGGTAACGCACTACTAAACCTCACTCTAGGTTTTTAATAATGAAATTAATCAAATTATGTATGAATGCTTTTGAATTTCAACTACCATATTCATTTTTACAGACTCTCAACTTTCCACCCTGGCCCGCGACACACCACCGCAACTTAGCCCGCCAATCCCCCATAATTTGCCGCTCTTCTTCTCTTTTGGTAAGTTTGATGATAAAGTTATTCTTTATTTTGTATAAACTTGGATTGTACATGTAACCCATCAGTTTTATAGGGTAAAAGCTATACAACGTACTATTTTTGTTGTATAAAGTATTATCTGAGTTGCTGAGAGAAAGCACTTGCATCAATATCACATTTCATTGTGCGAGAGTAGTTTTTTTTTAGCCATTCTGATATAATTAAACTGAACCCAACTTAACCTAATCAAAACTAATCACCCCTAACCTAACCTAAACTAACCTAACCTACACTAACCTAACCTAAACTAACCTAACCTAACCTAACCTACCCTAACCTAACCTACCGTAAACTAACCTCACCAAACCTAACCTACCCTAAACTAACCTAACCTAACCTAAACTAACCTACCGTAAACTAACCTAACCTAACCTACCCTAAACTAACCTAACCTACCCTAAACTAACCTAACCTAACCTAACCTACCCTAAACAAACCTAACCTAAACAAACCTAACCTACCCTAAACTAAACTAACCTAACCTAAACTAACCTACCGTAAACTAACCTAACCTACCCTAAACTATCCTAACCTACCCTAACCTAACCTAACCTAACCTACCCCAAACTAAACAAACCTAAACTAACCTAACCTACCCTAAACTAACCTAACCTAAACTAACCTAACCTAACCTAACCTACCCTAAACTAAACTAACCTAAACTAAACTAACGTAACCTAACCTAACCTAATAAGGAGTATAATACCAGCGTACACTTAGTACAGGCATGGTTGGCTGGTGGGCTTGTCACGGGTACTTATTAGGTTAACTAGCGTTGGGTTAGGTTAGGTTTGTTAGGTCTTCGGCAACCGTACCTGGATGGCAAAACAAACAAAAACAAGGCCTTCGGCCACCGTACCTGGATGGCAAAACAAACAAAAACAAACCCAACAAACCACACTTAACCTAACAAACCTAACCTAACCCAAGCTAGTTAACCTAATAAGTACCCGTGACAAGCCCACCAACCAACCATGCCTGTACTAAGTGTACGCTCGAATGTCACGTACCATACGAAGATGTAGCGTTTTTTATTAACCATTCGTTTTCGAGTCAAGCTTCTTTGCCCAGCTCACTCCCTACAGGATGAGCTCATTCGCTCCGCGTTCACTTGCCTCCATGGTGACCTCATTCGCTACGCTCATTTACTTTCAGAATGAGCTCGTTCACTTTGTTCACTCACCTCTCAACACTTAGTCACTTATAATGGGTAAGGGGAAAATAAAGCACTACTTTCAGAATGAGCTCGTTCACTTTGTTCACTCACCTCTCAACACTTAGTCACTTATAATGGGTAAGGGGAAAATAAAGCACGAAACATAACTTATTACATACTTATTATCTATGACATTTCATTTATATGTTGTATACTCTATGGCCGTTTTCCTCATAGTCTGTAGAAACTAGAAACATTAGCTAACGTCGGACGTGTACGTAGCCTTTGAACAGTAACGGCTGACGTCGGACGTGTACGTAGCCTTTAAGATGTTCTAATCTGTGGTTTGTAAGTAGCGTCTGCTTGCATCGAAAATAATAACTTTAAGTAATATTTCCGATAATTAATAATTGTTTCCGCGCAAAATAAATGTTATTTCTGGATTCTAGAGGTAAAAATCTTTAAGAAAAATGCAAATTTAGTCGATTTTGTTTGTGTCATGTATACTACATAAGAACCAAAGCACGAAACATAACTTATTACATACTTATTATCTATGACATTTCATTTATATGTTGTATACTCTATGGCCGTTTTCCTCATAGTCTGTAGAAACTAGAAACATTAGCTAACGTCGGACGTGTACGTAGCCTTTGAACAGTAACGGCTGACGTCGGACGTGTACGTAGCCTTTAAGATGTTCTAATCTGTGGTTTGTAAGTAGCGTCTGCTTGCATCGAAAATAATAACTTTAAGTAATATTTCCGATAATTAATAATTGTTTCCGCGCAAAATAAATGTTATTTCTGGATTCTAGAGGTAAAAATCTTTAAGAAAAATGCAAATTTAGTCGATTTTGTTTGTGTCATGTATACTACATAAGAACCTAAAGCTCATCAGCATTCTTACAGTACCAGAAATATAAATATTAATCCTTCTGTGTCCCACAACTTAAAGCTTTTTGAGAAAAAGCCGGATTACATTGGTCTTCCGCTATTCAATCAACTTTCTTGTCATATAGCCCAAAATAGTAACTTGAAAAATTTAAATACGAGCTCAAAAAGTACTTCTTAAATCAATGTTTTTACCAACTTCCATCATACCTGACCTGACTCTCAATCCTGTCAAGATGTTTTTGACAACCCCCCCCTTCCATGAGCATCTCTGCCTCCCATGATCATGACAGCATCATGAAGATGTGCCAAATGAAATCTGTTTACTGGTCCTATGCCACATATGGTCAATTGAGACGACGTGGGATATATATGTATGTATGGATGAAAGCCCAACCACAATTAATGAAAGGGCATTGCATCAAAGTCGCTGACAATTTTAAACCGCATTAAAACATTTAAAGATTTTGGCCCAAATATGAAAAATATATTTCGCATTGTAATGTTGATTAGATATTTTATAAAATTTAAAATTGTGGGAATCCATACATGTTGCAGCGCGTAATAGCGTCAGAGTTAAAAAGTAACGAAAAAACAAACAAACGATACACTTGTTGAATAAAAAACTGTTGCGTTTATTGTATTTGCACATATACATTAGTGGACTGTATTAATAGTTAAAAATTAATATTGAAAACGTTTTACGAATATGCTAATACGGAAGACACTTCTTGCCGTCCTACAAATTTGAATAGTAACGATTCCTTAGATATAGGTTCCTTTGTCTGTGGTTTTACCGTGTGATTTATTTACTAATGTGTTTTTTCGAGTTGTGTTATATACTTACCGTGTAAAAACATTCAGAATTAATCATAATGGATGACGATGAAACATAAAATGTTAAGCTCTATAATTATATGCAATAAAAACTTGCAATTAGAACGATTTTTATGAATGTATTATATTTGAATTTTTATACTGTTTTTCTGTATGAGTAATTTTTCCCATAATTAAAAGTTGATAAACATCTTACGTGGTTTATTATTGAGTAGGACTTATTTCATAGTGTTTACGTCAGGGCCAGGTAACAAGGGCTATACCATTTCTTTGTTTGCGGCGCGTTGCCGCCGTGAAACCCTCCCGCCCCGCTCCCACCCCGCCGGACAGCGCGGTGCCGTCACTGCCCTGACAGCCGCTCACCACCATCGAGGTAAAACTACTGGAGAGATCGCTAAGTGAGCTAAACACGGTCCGCGTGGGACTGTGCGGAACAGAAATGGTGGGCCACTGTGTGCTCAGAGCTGTTTCTGGCGTTGAACGGGCTGTCGTTTACACGCTCCTGGACTTCACTGCATGTTTGAATTGTAATGAAATTTATATATCCTTTATGTACGTGAACTACGGAATCCAAAAGTATAAATATTGTTTTATTTTACCGTTTTTTAATATTTTTAATAATTAAAAACTCTTACGTGTTATTAAAGAGGGACATTAAAACGTTACTCAGCGAGGAAGTTTTTTATTTTTAGGTTAGAAACAAACTTCCAGCGGGAAAGTTGTAGATAATTAGTTTCTCTAAAACTTTTATTTCAAACATTTTTCGGTAAAGTTGTTGGTTTGCCTACAATTCGTTTGGAAAGATGCTGAAACTTTTCGCCGCGCTCTATCCAAGACGTGCCACGCGCCGCGCCGCGCCGTGCCGCGCTGTTAAATTCAACTCAGTGATGCTGTGTTACAACATGGCCTAGGTTTTTGATAAAACACATAGTTATACGACTTTTGTTTTAGTCGTATTTTGCTTCGTAACTGTAATGTGTAATGTAACAGTTAATCAGTAAATAAAAATTAATTTTGGGAAAAATAATTTCATTTAATCCTATGCCTTCCAAAATACTCTTAAAACTGACTAATCCTACGGATACATTTATACTATACCCCATTATTATTATACTGTACTTGTATCGTCTCTTAAATAAATCATAATCAATTGTTATCATACACTGAAGATAATTTTTTGTTATTCAATAGCAAAATGTTGTATTAATGCAACATTATGTAATCGTTCTTAATACTATACGTGGACGGGTGAACGAACCATGTTGGTAAATTAATGTTTATTAAGAATACATTTGCTATTAAAAAGTATTTGTCTTGGTATTCATTCATTAAAAAAATTTTATGATATAGGCCAATTAACTTTCATACAATCTACAACTTTTGGCGAACGTCGAAGTTTATATGCTAAAATTCAAAGTTTCACTAGTCCAAAGAACGATATTACTGCTCATAACAAATTAATTCCAGTACCAAAAACTTCAAAACATCATTATTGAACAACACCTAAAGCCTAGTGGATCGTACATAAATTTATATGACTGGAAATGTGAAAGAATCAGCCATCAAGGAGATTATTTTACAAAACTCCCAACTTTCTGTTCTTTTTACGCAACTAACCCTGGTCGAATATAGTTAATTTTGGTATTAAAAATGCGAGACACTATTCAGGAATACGGATCAGAAGGTTATTCAACCATAAAAAATGTTCCCTGGCTGCAAATTCAATTCAAGTGAGCGCGCGTCGTGTTTTCCCTATATCCCCCATGCTAAGCGCTGCCGCGGTAGCCCACCATTTGCGGCGCGACCTCGAACGCGGCCGGACCGAAATTTGGTTCGCTTCACCACGGACGCGAGCGGTCCAGTAGTTTTAAGTCTTTGCTCACCACACGCTTGGCGCAAATGCTAAATGAATACTTTTTCTAAACAGATTTCTACGAATCTGTACGTCTAAATCTATTGTCCAAGGGTCCTTCCTTTCACTCGTTTCCTCTCGACCACGTGTCCTGATCTATTTTTGAATATCTTCAAATATGATCTTGGTATTTGGCTCAGAAAGTGGAAAGTGTTTGCTTACTAAGCAGTGAGCTTGTTCAGTTGATTTACATCTTGTATTTGTTGTAGTGTTATGCGTGCACTTGTGATTGCCGTGAGATTAATTATTTGTTGTTGTTATTGATTTAGTTTTCACCACTATTGTTTGAAAATTAGTTTAAAGCCCTGGAAATTATTAATGAATTCCGAAAATATTTTAGTAAATATTTATGTATATTTAACAAATATTATTTGTACATACTAGGTATGACGAGCATCTGAATTTGGAACATAGGGCGCATTACTGATACATACAATAAAACAGTCTTATGAAATAATTAATACATTTTTAGCGAATTTCCCCCATGGAGAAGAAGCTATTACCGGAGGTGTCATGGTAAGACCTAAGCCCGAGACCATGATAACTTTTCGTTTTGAGGCCCCCAGATTCCAAAAACACCATTCGTTCAAATTCATCAATATGTATATATATGTGTGTCCGTTGGCACGATAACTTTCGTAAAAATGGTCTGATCTTGATGAAATTTAGTACAAACGTGTAAGGCAGGATCTATTTTCATGAGTTCGAGAACCAGAAAGATCGCTCTGTTTTAAAGAGGGTGTTGGTGGGGTCTTGTGCCCCAAAAATTAGTTTTTTGAACTATTTACATGTAATTCTTTTTAAACCCAAACTTTTATTTAAACCATTACATTTTGCTTAAAAAACAAACAATTTGATATTTTGATCATCGCTCCACGTCAATTGGTTACAGAGATATTAAAAGTGCTAAACGAAGCACGTTGTCCAATGTTAATCTTATGGAGAATATGTAAAATTTTACATCTTGCTTATTAATGAACAAATAAGTTTCTATTTTCAGTGAAATCTGGCTGTCGCAAAAACAATATTGATGAAGAGTGGAAAATAAAATTAATTTGTAAATAGTTTGTTAACATTTAGAAGTATTTCATAATGAGTATGATCTGTATCTATTTAAATATAAAATAAACTATAACAGGTGAGTGTTTCTTTTTCATTATCTAAGCGCTTTTTTTTCTTTAGCAAAGTTGTTTCTTAAATTCTCGAATTACTCCGCTGCCGCTAAAGGAGGATGTTTGTTGTTTTTAAAAACATAATGTGACTTAAACTACCTTCCTTTATTTTTAAATTGATCAAAATCATTCTTCTGATCACTGTATTTAAGTTTTATTTTTATATACCGATAAAAAGCTAATGTTTTTCAACGAGATTTCGTTTAACTTAATACAAACCTCTATTTCTTACTAAATAGTTTTATAAATAGATCAGCTGCCAACCCTTTTGAAAATTATATCGCAATAAAGCCTGATTCATCTACAAAATAACGGTGAAGTCGTATAATCACGGTGTCTAATAGAACACAAGTTTCAGCCGTGGAAAATTTAGGGGTAAAGCACTGGTAGCGCGGTGCTTCGAGCCGGCTGTCAGCGCGGTGACGTAGTGGGTCACGTGACAGGGGGGGTCCGCTCACAGGCGAAATGTTACGGCCCTTGTTACCAGGGCCCTATAACAAGGGCTATACCATTTCTTTGTTCGCGGCGCGTTGCCGCCGTGACCCCCTCCTGCCCCGCCCCGCCGGACAGCACTGTGACGTCACTGCGCTAAACAGCCGCTCACCACACGCTTGGCGCAAATGCTAAAAGAATACTTTTTCTTAAAAGATTTCTACGAATCTATACGTCTAAATATATTGTCCAAGGGCCCTTCCGTTCACTCGTTTCCTCTCGTACACGTGTCCTGATCTATTTTTGAATATCGTAAAATTTAATCTTGGTATTTGGCTCAGAAAGTGGAAAGCGTTTGCTTACTAAGCACAGTGAGCTTGATCAGTTTATTTACTTCTTGTATTGTTTGTAGTGCTGTAGTGTTATGCGTGTACTTGTGATTGCCGTGAGCTCAATTATTTGTTGTTACTGATTTAGTTTTTACCACTATTGTTCGTAATATTAGTTTAAAGCCCTGGAAATTGTGAATGATTTCCGAAATTATTTTAGTAAACATTTATGTATATTTAACAAATATTATTTGTACATACTAGGTATGACGAGCATCTAAATTTTGGACTAGGACGCATAACTGATACATACAATAAAACTGTCTTATAAAATAGTTAATACATTTTAAATTAATATTTAATACAAATGTATTTATGTTTGTTTTCACTAAATAACATAAAGAAACACAAAAATAAAACAGCAAAATAATATGGTGGATATGATATAAGTTTGTTTTCATCTATAGCAGTCAAAGTGATAAACATCTCAAAAGTTTTTACGAACAGTACTTTGATAAAGTTTAGTCATACATAAAACTATTCTTGTGGGGAAATGCGTGGCTGAGGGAGTGGGAGGTATGGTCACCGTGCCTATATCGTGTTTGCAGACATCACAGAAAATACAGGGTATTTAAGAGTGTACAGTACTAATATTGTATAAGCTTCTTTGTGAGATTATTTACAGTAAAAACGTTCTGGTTGTGGTCTATTTATATTTGCATTAAACCCCGTTTATAGTCGGCCTCATTACAGCAAACCTGCCTAATCAATCAGTCATCCTCCATATTCTTATGGAGGATGACTAAACTTTATATCTCGCTAATTTACCAATATATTATGATTAAACTGGATAATATATTTTATTTTTTGGTGAGGTGTACCTCTGTTTGCTTTATAAATTCGTCGAGTAAGCAGGTTTGCTGGTTTCAGTGAAACCTGGCCGTTGCATAAGAAAGATTGTTGAAGAGTGGAAAATTATATTAATTTGTAAATAGTTGTATGTTAACATTTAGAAATATTTTATAATGAGTATGATCTGTATCTATATAAATATAAAACGAGTTCGCACGCAGCACGCTGACGTGAGAGAAGTGAATTTCCACATAACAACTTTTAAAACTCATAATCAGTATAAAAACATACTTGTATTCAAATTTTTATTGAAATCTGAAAACATTGATTGTTTGGCTGTTCTGATGCTCCTGGCTTCATTTACCTGCAAAGCTGGGAATACAATTTTGCTCATTATAATGTTTGGAGAAGGTCCCAGTCAGGCTTGAAAGTAGGCGTGAGGAAGCTGAAGATGATAAAAGTACTCTTACAAAGGAGTAGCAGGCTTTTCTAGTGTAAAACCCCCATAAGACAACGTACTGTGTTTAGTCGAGTCGAAATACATTTTCTTTAATAACTCGGTAAATATTTATGCTAGAATGACGAGAGAGGGCTTAACACTTTCGTCTCACTAATTCCCATCTTTTTCTATGCATTAATTGTATATTTCCCTTCCAAATTTGAAGTTAATCGGATAAAAAATGCGACCGCTAGAGTGCAAACACACACACACACACACACACACACACACACACATATATAATTTTGAACGACCCCCCAAAAAGGGGGTCACGTTAGGAACTTCTATGGTGGTCCCGGGCTTAAGTTTCACCGTGCGGGTCATGCTAATAGTTGACTTTCCAAAGGAAATTCACTAATAAACTATAACAGGTGAGTGTTTCTTTTTCTTTATCTAAGCACTTTATTTTTCTTTAGCAAAGTTGTTTCTTAAATTCACGCATGACTCCGCTGCCGCTAAAATGTTTGTTGTTTTTAAAAACATAATGTGACTTAATCTTCCTTCCTTTATTTTTAAATTGATCAAATTCATTCTTCTGATCATAGTATTTAAGTTTTATTTTTATATACCCATAAACAACTGATGGGTTTTCAACGTGATTCCATTTAACTTAATACAAACCTCTATTTCTTACTAAATCGTTTTATACATAGTTCAGCTGCCAATCCTTTTGAAAATTATATCGCAATAAAGCCTGATTCATCTAAAAAATAAGGATGAAGTCGCATAACCACGGTGTCTAATAGAACACAAGTTTCAGCCGTTGAAGTTAAAGGGGTAAAGCACTGGTAGCGCGGTGCATCGAGCCGGCTGTCAGCGCGGTGACGTAGCGGGTCACGTGACAGGGGGAGTCCGCTCACAGGCGAAATGTTACGGCCCTTCTTACCTGGCCATGGTTTACGCAAGTGTATTACGTCAAAAGGGTCAGCGACCTACTCCCAGGAGCGGCTGACTCGCATGCGGGTCACAGATGTGACGTCACCGCAATGCCGGAAATAGCGTATATGGACACTTTTTTAGCAGTTTTTTTGTGTTTTGACATCATTTTGAGTTACGTTTTGGGGGGAAAAATATCCGCATTTTTGACGACCAATATAATGATTTTTCAGCAGCCAACGTGGTATTTGGGTTTACTTGTTTTTCTTATTTTAGTCGCCTATAGTGAACTTGTTGATCCTCTTTAAACAGGTAACATCAAGCGGCTTGGAGTTCACTGGCTGTCAACGATCCGGTGCGCCTGTTGTTTTTTATTAATATTGTAATAATATGCTATACGGGAGATGCTTCTCGCCGTCCTATAAATGTAATAAATATTAATGAAATGAAATATAGGAAGTGTTACTTAATGCACTAGCTGTAATGCTTGTTTCACTGGGGAACATTCATAATAGATTCACATGTAAAGTTAGGGTTATGTACCAAGGAAAAATCTGTAATTTCATACCACGCTTTCAATATCGTAGTCTTTATGAAACCCTGTTTGTAAAAGGTATAATTTTAACAGACATGGACTTAAGGTTGAGATCCTTAAAGGAGCAAATATCATCAGCCAACTTCTCGCCACAGAAATCTTACCCATCAGAGATGGACTTATCGCCTGATAACACAAGGTTAGGAGGGACAGTGATGGGGCAGCATAAATGGGAACCGAGTCATAAAAAATTGCTAAGCTGTACTAACTTAAATTTTTAGATATTACACAGCGTTGGAAGCTCGAAGTTATAGGTGTAACAGATCCGACAGAAAATAAGATGACACACCTAGAAGAAGAGGCTATGGAGCGTTTCAAGAACACTGATCCCGAAATGAAGATGGGATATATGTTTTACAGGTACCTGGGAAAAAGATCGTGATTTCATCAAGTTTTATGGTGGGAAAATGAAGAACAAATGTAAATGTCACTCTTTTTTATGTTTGCCAATCTGAAGGAATGCTTTTTGGCAATATCAGCAGAAATCCAAATCTCTTGTAGTCTGAATCACAGTAATAAGTAAGGAATCGCCTCAAATATAGTGTGATCTGTTGGCAACATTGTTAGACATTTAAATTCTTCTTTGTCATCTCTTAAAATTAGTCTTGAATTTTTAGGATTCATCTGGCGTTTTCACTACTTGTGTCTTGTAGCTTTTTTAAGGCTTTGTCCTTTTTGTTTGGAGAAACTTTCTTTTTAGAGAGATCAATCGACCTTTTTTATGTATCACTGATTTCTTCACCTGTTATCTCACTACATTTATTTTCTTTCTCCTTTACGTTGTTTATGAATCTGAACATCCAAGTACGAAGGATCTTTGTATATTTAGAAAATCTCTCAAAGTTGGTTAGAAAGTTAGTTTTAAAGTTGTTTGTAACGGAACCCATTGTTTTCTTCTTTCTTTGGTTGCCTTCTGTCTCTGAGACTTCGAAATGGATTTATGGCCATTCTCTCTCATGTTTGTAAAGCCACTCTTGGCCTTCCCACCATTAACTGTTGCACAGACTCTTAAAATGCATCCTCTTGAAGATAGGTCTGCCGGGTTTTTTGTAACCTGGGACGTGATGCCAGCTTTAGGGATCGCTATTCTCTCTTATTTCTTTGCAACGATTCGCTACAAATGTGCTCCAGTCATCCTCGCTGTTAATCCAACTTAAAACCACAGTACAATCAGTCCAGAAGTAAACTTTGTGCTCAGTTCACTTTAATGCTTCTTGGACCTGTTTGTAAAGTATTGTAGCAATTAAAGATGCAAGAAGTTCAAGTCATGGTCTAGTAGTTTAAAAATACAAGCAGCATTTGCTACCTTGCTAGCATCTGAAAATATATTTAGTAAACAAGTGGTTCGCCAAAAGGTATATTACTTAGTTTTCTTGGAATAAAACGCCCATTTAATAAAAATGTAAATGAGGCATCCACTGGTTGACCGGTTTTATGATTTTTTCAGGCAAGAGGGATTCCCATTCCGATCCCAACCAACTTTCATTTTTCATGTTTCTTGTAGGAGAAGTTTGGGTACCAGACTAACAGGACTAGTAAAACCTGTAGGATCAAAAATTATTGAGCCACTGATAATAATACTCTCTTTGTAACAGGTGCTGCACGTTACAAGAATATTCGTAGACTACACATTACAAGAAAATTAATTTTTTAGTGAATTTCACATCAGTCTATGTAGTGGTGTCAGTGAGCAATCTTTACCACTACTTATACCAAAATAAACCCAACACCATAAGTAAAACTTTCCCATCATCATGAGAGTTTTAAATTCATCATCGATGGTTGTGCAACAATTCTTCTTCACTTTCTACACTTGTCACACAGTTATCGACATAAAAAGACTCTTTTAGTTTATCGCACTAATTCTTCAAATGACCTGGTGCATTATCTATTAAATTTCTAATTACCGTTCCTAACAACAATGGACTTGATTTAAACCCCAAAACAACACAACAATGTATGTACTTTAATTTCATTTTGTTCTTCATTTTTCCACCATAAAAACATAGATATATGTTGTGATTTATTCAAAGTGTAATGGGTTATTTGAATTAAAAATAAATTTGTTTTGTAGTAAATGTAGTAAATGACGTGTTGTCTACATTATTAAGGAAAATTAAATAATTGTAAACAGTTACTCAACTCCATGATTACAATACCAAACTTGAACTAAATGAGAGGAGGCCTTTAACTTAATAATACAGGAGGTAATTCTCACTGTCCTAGCTCCATTTGGGAACTGTCCTATAACAATCCTTGTACAAGGTACAGAAACCCTAGCTTGGGGGTTGAACTAGTTTTAATTCTAAGAATTTGGGAAGGCAGTTACAATTGGTTTTACATCTGCTGTCCCTGGTAAAAAATACTTTCTAAACCCCTATCATAAAACTACATAGAAATGACCCATCAAAATATAAAATAAACAGAACGAACAAATCTTTTCTGGGACTCTTGTAACAAAGGCTTTTATTACTTTATAACTAAACAAAAAACGATGGGCCTGAACATCATGTGTGTTTAATGACACTGTAAATGATAATAGCACGTGTTGATCCATGCGAGTGTTGTGCAACCGGAAAGAGCTTTTTATGGGACCTAGACACTGTCGAAAGGCCAAAGATTACAGGGGTTATCACAGTGTTTTAAAGTTACCGTTCAAAACGCCTGTGGAAATCATGCTGCACTATTTATAGCTCTAAGATAGGCCAAAGAAAATTTGGCAAACAGGATATTGTAGGTTTTTTATAGTCGCACGGCTCACCCACGTATCTGACGTACAGTGTGGATGTGATGCAGTCTAGGGAGTGCAAAACGTAAAACTAATTGCGGAGAACGCTCGTTTGTTGCAAAGGTGTACACACAACAAACTGTAAATCTTATTTTGAACAAAACTTAAATATCGGTCGACTCCGCGGACCGAATTTTTGTAATGTTTGTTTTTATTTGTTTAATTTGAATCGTTGCTTAATATATTGTTAAGAAGTATTATGTTTTATATTTAATATTTATGATAGATTTGTGTACTAGGACTTCAGAGGCATAATATTTGTATGGTTTTGTGATGATGAGTTGTAATCACTACCGATTTCAAAATATTCTTATGAAAGTAACAGAAAAACTACCATGAGTGTTAAAACCAATGAAAAATACACTTTAAATTCCGTACACTTAGCTAATTTGGTTAAAAATAAATAATGCTATAGTATTAAATTGCGAGATCGAGTTATTGATATACCGAATTAATTAAAAGAAGTTTAATAAGTTTGTCGCAAACTACGTAACCGAATGACGATACAAATAAGTTTTACTTGGTCTAATCTGAATGTAAAGTAACATGAAATGCGACCATATGTCGTGTTCCTTGCTTTCGCATATAGTTCCGTAAAGGATATCAGCCAATTTATGAACTATTATGCTAATGCTGATTTAAAGAATACAATTTCTTACATTTTAATTAGTAAAAGTTTAATTTTTCTAATACTTCACGTCGAGTCAAGTAATTTTTTTTATTTTTGAAAAATAATTAAGTTACTTTGTTCGTGCTAGAAGTAATATAAACCCATTTTATATGATTAAATGTTACTACAACTTCATCAACTAGATACAAATACAGATTTTGCCTGTGTTTGAACTATCCTCCCTATACCTACTACACTCTGTAAACTGCATTTTGAATATTGCAGTAATGGCAGCTTCATATCATGGGTGTGTCGCTACTAAAGTAAACCTTTGACCCCTTTACCCAACTT
This sequence comes from Allygus modestus, assembly GCA_963675035.1. Classification (NCBI taxonomy): domain Eukaryota; kingdom Metazoa; phylum Arthropoda; class Insecta; order Hemiptera; family Cicadellidae; genus Allygus; species Allygus modestus. The sequence continues at coordinate 228,646,673 of OY776111.1, forward strand.
AACTTCACTGACTGACCTCACATCACTATCAGCACACTGCAGACTATGCTGACGTCTTATCATACGGGCGAGCCCACAGTGATGCAACCTGCTTCTCAAAGAGATATTAATTTCAAGAAACAACAACTGCATTCTAACAACTACTCCCTAACAGTTATAATATTTAAAACAGTATTCTTTGTTGTAAAATAACATTTACATGGTAAATTTGATTTTGCACTTAACATTTAATTTTGTTATGTTATACACTTATACACAATTACCGATTCAAATAAAACCAGTTACCTGTTACCTCCTGCGTCTGTCCCGTGTGGACCGTTTCGGTATGGCACCCGCCCATTCTTAAACACTAGTAGCAGTCGACGTAGATGCAGTCGACGCTGTCCAATTAGGTTAAGGTTAAGGGTAGTGGTTGGAAAAGGCCAAGGAACCGGTGACCAATGAAGAAAAATCAGGAGAAAACTGCCAAAATTGCTAAAAAGGTGGCAACTCATAGAAGCAACTGTCGATGAGGTAGTGCTTGAGTTTCACCCTAAAACAGTTTACATCTTGAATGTCTTTGATGACAGATGCGAGCTGTGCGTAATATTTAACACTTATGTAACTTGGTTTTGTTTCAAAAAGCCTTAAGTTATGCTGTACAGATGGGTTTAGATTACGATTTCTAGTAAAATAAGTGTGATTATGAGCCTGTATCAAATTATTTTCTTTCACATATGTGATTACTTCAAACATAAAAAGTTAAGGGGGTGTCATGATTTGCAATTCTTTAAACTTTTCTCTGCAAGAATCCACAGGCCGTAGCCCTGCAGATAGGTCTGATCGCTTTTTTTGATAGCAAAATGCTGTTCAAATTGATTTTGCTTGAAGAACCCCAAAGCACCACTGAATAGCTTAAATAGCTTTCTATGAGACTAAAGTAAACTATTACACAGATAAATATTGTTAAAACAGCAAGACTTTTAATTATAAAAACATTTAAGGTTAGATCAGAGGCCAGTTTATCTATATGCTCAGACCGCCCGAGACCATTATCTAATCTCACTCCCAAGTAGTCGACAAAAGGGGAACTTTCAAGGATCTCATCATTGAGCATTAAGAGTGGGGGTTGCAAGCCAGCCCTCTCGAGTCGCTTTTTCTTTTGAGAGGTGGAAACAAACATGAAGTTGGTTATCTTTGGATTCATGTTCAATTTTATCTTTGAAAAATACAGAGAGAGAGCACCGAGCTAACCGAACGTCTTAATTTCTAACTGTGGAATGTTGTTATTTTTGGTGAACAAGGAAGTGTCATCTGCGAATGTAGTTAACAACTCTTGAGGAAAAAAATCAGAAATGCCGTTAATGTAAATGATGAAAAGTACAGGACCTAGAATAGAACCCTGCGGGACTCCGGTTGTGTTATTGGCAACATGTGATGAAAACTGTTTTTTTTTTAACCAGAATCAAGAGTGTAGTTTACTGTCGTTTGCTGTTTTCTACCTTGTAAACAATTGTTAGAGTATGTAGCCAATTTATTTTTAAGTATCGGTTTATTTATAAACTGAATGATTTATTGATGGCTGGATTAGTTTAACATTTATTTATTACTTATTACGGTTATTATAGAGTTATATTTTCACATCTGCGGTGATGATAAACTACCACAGGTCAAACTCTTATGGTTCTAATATGTCACTATGCCCATCTAAATTCGACGATTAAGAGGAACTTAAAATAGTAATTTGTTAAAAGATGCCCAAATGGTTTCAAAACTAATATTTGTGGGCATTTGTTAGAGAAAAAGCGGAATCTACATTTGGATAATATGAGTATTTACTCATATTAGTTGATTCATAGCTTATTCACTCATGTTAATTAATAGTTATTTTACGATGAGATAAACACTTTAATTTATCAGTGTTGTTGAGTTTGTTTAACGTTTGCATTGAAACGTAAACTGGAGTCACAACGCCATATCCGACGTCACCGTTGATGTCGCTTACTGATGAATGAATACTTGACCTGAACGGCATTAAGTAACTGATTGGATCGAGGCTGTGATTATATTGATAACGCTGCGCAGCCTACGTCGTCGCTAAGCCTTGATAACCACCTTGTGTGATACCCAACAATTAAAAAGTTAAAAATGTTTGAATTGAGAAAATAGCATTTGCAATTAAGTTTTAGCTTAATACTAATACCTCATTAAACGCTAAATAAAATAGTTTTAATAATAATTCAGCAATAGCGTCACGTAAAGTATACTAAATAACTTTAAAATAAAAAAAATAAACCCCACAATCATTATTTTATACTAATTATATTATGTTAAATATCATTGAAAACATATTTCAAGAAAATTGTACACAAAGTGGCTTGAAAGTAAGCACCATCCCATAAAAATTTTTCCTTATTTAATACAGTTTAAATCCGTTTGTGGCAATCGTCTTAAATATAAGAGGTGAATTGACGAGGGTCAGTTTTTCCACTTTATCTAGGGGAGGGGGCAGTGGCGGATCTAGAACTGGTAGAAGGGGGGGGACTAACCGGGGGGTCCTGGGGGAGTCCCCCCAGCTAAAGGGGGTTTCCGGGGGCTCCCCCCGAAAAATGTCAACATATAAGGCTTAAAAACGACAATTTTAGGCTATTTCTTTCTCAGTATTACATTGTATTGGCATCATGTTAAAAGCAATACGCAAATTACATCCCTAATTGTGTTGCTACGTTGAAAATGTTGTATGGTGCACTGAAATTTGTATTATGTTAATGATTAATTCAACAAGAAAATGATAGGATAAATGACACTTTAATCAAGCATACCTTGGATTTGATTTCCTATTAAACTATAGAGAGTTTCTTAATTGTATTAAATAGAAAATATCAAATTGAAAACAGTAAAAATAGTTTCATCATACTGCACTATATTTTTAGTGAAGTATATCTTTCGTCATAATGGATACAATAAATTAAGGTAACAATTTAACCAAACCAAAATTTGGTTTACTTTTTTACCATTTAAAGTCTGCTTCAGTATTGATCTTGCCAAACAGCTGCTACAAAGGTTTTCATTGTTAACAATTTGAATACTGTAATTCGTTCAGTTCATATTAGCTGATGACCTCGACCTCAAAGTGTCATCAAATGTACTTTTTATCCTAGAAAGAGAAACTAGATCGCACGCAGCACGCTGACGTGAGGGAAGTGAATTTCCGCATTAAAACTTTTAAAAAATCTAATAAAGGGTTTAAAATAACACTGGTAACATTTTTTTGAAAAATTGAAAAATATTATTTTTAGGCTTTTCTGATGATCCTGGTTATAATAAAATTGACTACTAGGATGACAATGCTGTACATAATCAGGTTAGGACGAGGTATAGTCAGGATAACAAGTTAGTATATGGGTATTGGGGGTGATAAAACTACATCAAGATATGAAAAACTGAATTTTCCAGTTTAAAATCCCCATAAGACAACGTACTGTGTAAAGACAATTAACATTTTCTTCAATAACTCGGTAAATACTTGTGCTAAATCGATGAGGGGGCGCTTAAAACTTTTGGCATTTTACGTAAAATTATATAATATACAATACGTTCGGGGCTTTTCTGACCCTTTTCGGGCCCAAAAACTCAAAATTTTAAAAATTAATATCCCAAAAAGGGGGTTAGAGTTGTCCGATTGTTTTGCGCAACGAACTTGTCCAACCGTTTACAGAAGGGAAGGTACCTACCAAATTTCTAGTAAATTAGACAAAAATTGCGAACACTAGAGTGCGAACACATATATACATGAATACATATATATATATTTATTTATATATATATTTATGTAAAGTTTTTAGCGACCCCCCAAAACGTGTTCAGGGGGTCACGTTAGGAACTTCTATGGTGGTCCCGGGCTTAAGTTTCACCGTGCGGGTCATGATAATAGTTCAATTTTCCATAGGAAATTCACTAATAACCACTTTAGCATTCCGACGCATGTGTTGAAAACCAGCTGTTTTTGATGCAGTATGACTCTGACAAAATAGTATATTTCATCACCAGACCAAAAGTGACACTTTTCAATACGTGCTAAAGTAACGGTCGAGGCCGGAAAATGATCGATGACCGAAAAGCCAGTATTGGTCCTAGTGATGAACTATATTTTTTGTCCAACTGCAGACAATTTTAAGTTAACAATTTAACAAAAACTAAATTTTCTTAACTTTTTTACTATTCAAAGTTGGATCTTGATCTTGGTATTCTAAGCAAACAGCGTTACACAAGTTGTCATTGTTTACAGTTGAATAGTTCAACTGATGACCTCGACGGTGACATCAAAAATGACGTATTCGTCATATTGCTTCAAAACAGCTGTTTTCAACGCATGCATTGAGGTGCTAAAGTTGTTCTTTTTACTCCTAGAATAAAAAAAAATCACTTGATGACACTCGGTCGACGTCATATCAGCTGTTAAATAAGAATTAAACGAATTATTTAACTTGTAACAATGGAAACTTTTACGTATAACAGCTGCTCGTTTAAGAGTAGAAAGATCAAGATGGAATCAACATTTTAATGGTGAAAAGTTAAGGAAATTTAGTTTCTGTGAAATTGTTATATTAATATTGTTTTCAGTATAACGAAAAATATATTTCATCACACGGGCCAAAGGTGGCGTTTCAATCCTCGTTATTTTCCAGCCTCAGCCCAGGGCCTCAGCCGGCTGTTAAAACTTGAAGCTCGATTGAAAAGCATCACTTTTGGTCCTACTTTTTTCTTGCTCAAAAACACAGTGTTGACGGGTTGCCAAGACCTAAAAAGATATAATATCAAAACGTATTCCAAGTCAAGTAAAGCATCGTTGGTCTGACATCGTTTACCATAACAAAGTCCTTAAAGATGTTAAAATAAAATAACGTAAATAATTACATGACGGCTAACGGTTAGTTAGATTATAAGCAAATGTTTTATTTTATTGTACTAATACATAAACATTACTAGGACTATAGAATAGAGGAATGATATTATCTCTATTCTATCTATATCCCTGAAATTCTAGGATGTGTTTTCGTGGCGGAATACTTTTAGCGAATTTCCCCTATAGGGAAGAAGCTATTACCATAGGTCTCATGGTAAGACTTAAGCCCGAGACCATGATAACTTTTCGTTTTGAGGTCCCCAGATACCAAAAACACCATTCGTTATATATATATATATATATATATATATATATATATATATATATATATATATAAGGGTGTACATAAAGTCCCGCACGGGTTTAATGTTTTTTGAACGATAAGAGATAAATCAATAAGATTTGGTACATCAACACTACATCTAAAAATCTACTTTTTGAAGGAACTATCAGTTTTCTGTCATATCATGTGGACGTCCCGCAAGGAGTCAGAAGGAAATCTTAAATAGGAGCATAAGTCAATATGCACATCACTTTAAAGGGCTTATCTAGCAGAGTTTAATGCTGCAAACCGCACTCAAAAAGGTTGATCCAGTAACAATTGGCAGGTGTTCAAAGGTTTTACTTGGTTACATTTTATTAGTAGCCACAACCCCATTAAAGCAAAACTGCAACTAAATGAATACTGCAGCTAAATACTACATTATGCCTGTCAATACAGAAGTGAATTGTGACGTTAGTTATCCTCAAGGGTTACAAATTTGGTCCTAATCTATTGATAATGGGGAAAACCTGGTAACAGTATCAATTAGAAAGATCTTATCTTTTTTTCAATAAAACCTTTGAACAGCCGCCCTCTTTTGCTGGATCATTCTTTTTTAGTGCGGTTTGCGGCATTCAACTCTGCTAGGTAAGCCCTTTAAAGTGATGTGCATATTGACCTATGCTTCTATTTAAGATTTCCTTCTGACTCCTTGCGGGACGTCCCCATGATGTTACAGAAAACTGATATTTCCTTCAAAAAGTAGATTATTAGGTGCAGTGTTGATGTACCAAATCTTATTGATTTATCTGTTATGGTTCAGAAAATATTAAACCCGTGCGGGACTTTATGTACACCCTGTATATATATATATATATATATATATATATATATATATATATGTGTGTGTGTGTGTGTGTGTGTGTGTGTCCGTAAGCAGGATAACTCTCGTAAAAAAGGTCCGATCTTAATAAAATTTGGTACAAATATGTAGAGTACCATTTCTTTGAACGAGTTCGAAAACCAGACAAATCGCATCTTCGGAAGGGGGGGTTTTGTGCCCCAAAAATGGGTTTTTTGGGGTTTTCATATGTAATTTTTATACCATTGAGTTCAGCTTAAAAAAACAAACAATTTGGTATTTTGATCATTGCTCTACGTCAATTAGTTACTGAGATATTACAATTACTAAACACAGTACGTTGTCCAACGTTATTCTTATGGAGAAAAAGAAAAATTTTATATCTCGGTTATTTATGAACGTAAACTGACGGAACTTGGTATATCGCTTCATCTGGTTGTGGTTTGTTGATGTTTGAACAAAAAACCAATTTTTCGCCTATGGTTCCCGAAGCAGCAAACCTAGGTACTCGGTCCCCATGTTATTCTTATGGAGAATAATAAAAATGTTATATATCGCTTATTTATGAATGAATATGGATGAAACTTGGTATGTGACTTGACTTAGATGAGTTCTATTGATATTTGTATAAAAATCCATTATTTTTTGTTCCTTTTTGCAGCAAACCTGCGTACTCATCCCTAATGTTATTCTTATGGAGAATAATGAATATTTTAAATATCGCTTATTTATGAATATATTTCTTATGAATTCTGGTAAGAGGCTCAATTAACATTTCCATATATTCATTGGAAATTCGCTGAGTACGCAGGTTTGCTGCGACGGGGGTATTTTAATTGTAGCCTATATCAGGTAGATTAGAATGAATGTGTTCCTGTAAAATTATTTATAAATTATAATTGACACTTTGAAATTATATGTGGGAGCCTAAAAAAACTCGGAAAAATAAAATTGGGAGTAAAAATAATACTCCTATAAGAGCATATAAGATCGCACGTACATTATAAGAAATAATTTAAAATTATAGTTCTTATAAACCATCTGTTCTGTATTGCCAGAAATAAACAAATACAAAATACACTCTTCTCTCTCTCTCACACACACATACTTTCCCTGCTTTATTGTCTAGGTATAAACACTATTAAAACTGATAATTGTTTAGTGACTGCATTATTAACAAATTAATAAAACAACCCATTGTAAACCAATTTTGTATATAGAAAGTAAAATATTATCACCATGTCTTGATGAAGCTCGCACCCTCCAAATATGATTGTTTTGTTTTCACGATAAATTCTGCTCACTTTCACTGTCGAAAAAATAATATTCAAAACTTCGCCTTTTAGAATTGGACTTGCTACTCTGTGCCTACACAAACTTTACAACTTGCTCTGGCAATGTCATCCACATCTTTTTCTTCAGTAGTTTTATTGAAATAATCAGTTAACGTCCGCTTCATTTGTACTCTAAACGAATTTTAAAACAAAAAAAATCATAATAAACATACAGATAAACCTACTTATAAACACTCTCCCAACGATCCAAACAACAGAACTGATGCTCTCATGTCCAAACCCAGACGTAACGACGATACAACCTTACAACGACCCTTCGACACTTTAAAACTACAACCGGTACAACCAAAAATGCACAATAGGCAATGAATGGGGATGAGAGATGAGAGGTGAGTCATATGGTCGGGTGGAACGGTCCATTTTACACCTGAGGGGAGGGAAGTTTAAGGAAAAACCCAGGTTATTTAGCGTAGTGCCTAGCGCTGGTTAGATTGCAAGGCTGTTGCGACACCACTCCGTTGGGCTCATTCATGGGCAATTGCCGCTTTACGGGTGTAATGTTGACACTGTCAATTTAACTTTGGTACTTAAAATATACGAATTAAAATATAAAAATACTGTATGTTTCTCTTGCGTAATAGAACCTCGAAAAATATCCTTTTTATCCAGTGTAAGTTCGTACCCAATGGGGGGGGGGGGGTTATAGCCCCCCCATAGATCCGCCCCTGGGAGGGGGCATGAGGCGCAACTCAATAGTTTTAAATATAACGAATGGTAAAGTGATACCTCATTTTGAAGATCTTGGTTAGACAAGAAAAATATAAAATACCCCCGTCGCAGCAAACCTGCATACTCAGCGAATTTCCAATGAATATATAACATAACACATTAAAACACTTAACAGGATTCATAAGAAATGTATTCACAAACAAGCGATATTTAAAATATTAATTATTCTCCATAAGAATAACATTGGGTATGAGTACGCAGGTTTGCTGCAACAAGGCACACAAAATAATGGGTTTTTATGCAAATATCAATATAACTCATCTTAGTGAAGTCACATAACAAGTTTCATCCATATACATTCTTAAATAAGCGATATATAACATTTTAAGTATTTTCCATAAGAATAACATGGGGACCAAGTACCTAGGTTTGCTGCTACAGGAACCATAGGCGAAAAATCTTTTTGTGTGCAAACAACAATAAGCCACAACCAGTTCAAGCCATATACCAAATTTCGCCAGTTTATGTTCATAAATAAGCGAGATATACAATTTTTCTTTTTCTCCATAAGAATAACATTAGACAACGTACTGTGTTTAGCACTTTCAATATCTCGGTAACAAATTAATGTAGAGCAATGATCAAAATACCAAATTGTTTGTTTTTTTAAGCTGAATTCAATGGTATAAATTAAAATTTGATTTAAATGATTATTACATGTGAAAACTCCAAAAAACCCATTTTTGGGGTAAAAAACCCCCCCAAAACCCCCCTTTGGATGGTGCGATTTGTCTGGTTTTCGAACTCGTTCAAATAAATAGTACTTTACACATTTGCACCAAATTTCATTAAGATCGGACCTTTTTTACGAGAGTTATCGTGCTTACGGACACACATATATATATAAATATATATATATATATATATGTATATATATATAATTATATATACATATATAAAAATTTGAACAAATGGTGTTTTTGGCATCTGGGGACCTCAAAATGAAAAGTTATCATGGTCTCGGGCTTAAGTCTTACCATGAGACCTACCGTAATAGCTTCTTCCCTATAGGGGAAATTCGCTAAAAAGTAAAACATGGACTATCCAAAACAAATGGAAGTCCTAAATGTGTTCTGTTAAATGGGTCTTTTGCCCCCACCCACATAACTATGTTAGTTATGCAGGTATAAGAATCTTAAATATTCATTGATGTTTAAAATGATGTATTACAAGCCTGTAAGACTTGACAAATTTTGAGTAACGCCCTCCTCTCTTCTGCAAAACTGTTTGGAAAAAATCTTAGTATTTGGTTTGTATATTGCCTCTGTAACATAATTATATTGCATAATAATGGTTAGCCTATAAAGCTTAAACGACTGCCCCCGTATGAATTTTGAATTATATCGGAGTCGTTGACCAAAAGCTTGACCACGCAGCATTCAGAATTAGCAGCTCTGAAATGTTACGAAAAAATCCCCGGAATTTGAAGAAAGTGTACAGCGTTTTTTCATGTTTAAGGTTCACTTTCACTACTTACTTTATCAATGTTTTGTTTAGAGCAAACTTTGGCATAGTGACGTTTTATTTTACAGTTTGTTACACTGAACATTTCTTACTGAATATAAACCTCAGTGATGTGATGGGATACTCCTACACCACTAACATGGATTTTCCAGTTTTGGGTTTCTATGGTTTCTGGTAGTAATTTCCTTACCAAAAAGCTCTTTTGAAGGTTTATTTGACCTAACTTGAAACTTTTGCTTAAACAAAAACTTGTCTTAATTGCTCTTTACAGTTTTAGCGAGCTTTTCAGCTGCAAGAGATAAGTAAGGCTTTGATCCTTCATCCCAACAATGACCTGCATGAGATTCATTAATTTCATCCTCTAAATCCTCCCAGTTTCTTGGTCTGACAAGAATATATCCGAGATCTACGTTGAAATTGACAACAGATTCTGACATCCCCTGTTTGCATTGAGAACGCTGGTAGATAATGTTTGCTTTAGGAACAACAAATTGTTTTTAATATTTGTAATAATTCCCCTCCCCTTCCATCTCTCTGAGGGCCACTAACGTAATACTGTACTCCGCTGCACCACAAATAGATTTAATATATTTAAATATCAAAACAGATAAGGAGTGGGGGTGCTTTGTACTTTTCAGCCACACTGTACGACATATATTTTATGATTTAAGCTATAAATAACAGGTATGGAATTGAGTTTTAAAATACCAATAATATCATGGGACCTGAATATAGTATAGCATAGTCAATTATATTCTTCCGAGATCAAGTAGGTTACAGGAATATTAATTTGGAACAACTTAATTACAATAACTCTAGTAACCAGTGGAAGTTTTAGTTTGCATTAAGCCAAAGTTAATATGTGTTTGGACTACTTTATGTAAAAGCGTTTTGTCGACTTTACAACGAAATGGTTATGGTGATGATATTTATAAAAAAATAAACTAACTAACACTATTTCCATTAGTAAAGTTTTAGTATATAGTAGCAGAAATATTTAATTTATGACATACACTGGTAAACATTAGAAAACTAGGAGGGCCAAACATGTTAAAAAATATAAACACAGATATGTATTGTTATTTATAATGTCTTAAACGTTTGTAAATGTAAATGTTTAAAAGGAAACATTTTGAAGTAATCCTTTATTCCTCGTTCTTAGGTGATACATGGAAGGATTAAGTAGTAGAATGTGATATTGCACAAGCTTGAACCTTTTAGTTAACCAAGCCTTAATTAACTAATGTTACTGTGACCTTTCAAAGACCACCTATTTCAACTGTATTTTATCAAAACAAAAAAATACGAACTACATACCTTAACGGTTAAAAATTAAGATTAGACATTTATAAAACCTATTTCAATGTCCGAATGTATGTATAGTACATCATTGCCAAAAATAATATTTCATAAGAGATGTAATGTTCTTGAAAATTGCCAGAATTAAGGACTGCAATAACTACATTATATAATGGACTATCTACTGTAATTAAGTATGAGCTTTGTACTAAATAACTCTTTTGCTCAGGAAAGTATATAAAAATACCTGTATTTTGAGAGACGTCTTCATCCACACGCAGGGATTTCGGAAAGAAGGCAACTTGATAGTAAATTAAAAAGTTAAGATGGAGCAGCAGAATTATTCTCTGGAGGAATAACTGACACATTTGACGCAAGATTCATCAATAACTTGATTAATCGCTAACTGCTTAGCATAGCACAGATATGTTTTCTGTGTACAAGACACTTTAATTGATGACATCTGTATGGTATCTTGATAATGCCCATGCAATCAATGATTTTATTTTTGGCAAATAAAATCTTATATCTTGAATATTAAAAATCTTGAATTGGAAATGTAGTTGAATTGTAATTGTGCGATTAACTGCCGTTATAAACTACTTAATGAGGATGTTTCGACCCTACATGGCATCGCCATTTATCGTCTGTAGGCCTATCCAGTCTCTTTGGGATGTAACTAAATGATCGGCGTTGAGCTGTGTGACCAATCGAAATACCAGTACATTTTTACAATTTTGTATGTATATTAACCGTCAAGTAGATGAGTATAGCGATGTTGTAATTGTATTTTTAGAGTGTTGAAAGACTATTTATTTATTTCCACGACCGAAGCCAATATAAAAAAAATTAGATTTATGGTTGGATGTCATTCAAAAAACATTACAGAATAATGCAATAAATAATGCTCAAAAGCTGAGTCATTATAATCTAAATGTTACAAGTATAGATTGTATAATTATAACTATAAATGTAATATGCTAATCAAATGGTTACCTATCACTAAGTTAATGCATTAAACACACATAATTAATAAGAGAAAAAAATTAAATTACTTGAAAGTGATTTAAGATAAATGAAACTATTTGTTTTCCCCTAGTGGGATGGCAATTACAATAATTTATTACTTGACCTCATCGTTATAGATTTGCATGTTGTGTATTATTAGAAAATTACAAGGCAAATTTAATAAAAATCAAAATTATTGATCCTATAAGAAAAAGTTTAATTTGTTTTAAATTAAAAGCTAATAATAATTCTACATTAAGAAAACAAAACTTAGTGGAAAATAATAGACTAAAGCAAGCTTTGTGGTTGTATACCTAATATATAGTTTTATTACGAAATCATATTACCATAAATTCATTTTAATATGCAGAATAATTAATTATTACTTTCCCGTTAAATGTTAGTCAATTATTAAGGCTGTTTTAAAACCAAAATATTAAATATGCCTGAATGTAAAGTTACATATGTTCCATACCCTAACACAAAAATCACTATTAAATGCTCACTGAATAAATGAGTATTTGCCATTAACGGCATTACACAACCGATTGGTCCGAGGTGTCCAATTATGTCTATTCATAATTAAAGCCTGCTTTCTACTAAATCTGTTTCCGCTGACTTGCGTCTCCTTTTAATAATTTCGAATCACTTCAAAACTACCTCCCAAAGTCATTTATCCTCTCTGAAACACAACGAATACGATATATGCACATTTTATATTGTGAGTAAAGTCAGTTAATATGCAACCACCTATTTAACACACTAACTTTGGAATACATGTAATCAAAGGTGAATTCCACCAGATACGAAGGTATTTCTTGACAAATTCCAAACATAATTCATATCAGAATGTTCGTTACGATTCCTCCAAGAGTCAACATTTTAACATGGCCAATATGCCCGTATAAATGGCCTATTGACCTAAATGTTTCAATGTTTATCTATTGCAGACGACAATTTAATTTAGCCCATTTAAAGTAATGTAAAAGTGGTAAGTGTAAATTGGTTATGTGCATGTTAGTTGTAAAGTTCATGAGTTTCTCCACAAATTGTAGCATCATGTGTTTCGCTCTCCACGAATCTTCCTGGTGGAACTACGATCATCCGACATTCTATAAGTTAAATTGGTTATGTGCATGTTAGTTTTAAAGTTCATGAGTTTCTCCACAAATTGTAGCATCATGTGTTTCGCTCTCCACGAATCTTCCCGGTGGAACTACGATCATCCGACATTCTATAAGTTAAATTGGTTATGTGCATGTTAGTTGTAAAGTTGATGAGTTTCTCTACAAATTGTAGCATCATGTGTTTCGCTCTCCACGAATCTTCCTGGTGGAACTACGATCATCCGACATTCTATAAGTTAAATTGGTTATGTGCATGTTAGTTGTAAAGTTCATGAGTTTCTCCACAAATTGTAGCATCATGTGTTTCGCTCTCCACGAATCTTCCTGGTGGAACTACGATCATCCGACATTCTATAAGTTAAATTGGTTATGTGCATGTTAGTTGTAAAGTTCATGAGTTTCTCCACAAATTGTAGCATCATGTGTTTCGCTCTCCACGAATCTTCCTGGAGGAACTACGATCATCCGACATTCTATAAGTTAAATTGGTTATGTGCATGTTAGTTGTAAAGTTCATGAGTTTCTCCACAAATTGTAGCATCATGTGTTTCGCTCTCCACGAATCTTCCTGATGGAACTACGATCATCCGACATTATATAAGTTAAATTGGTTATGTGCATGTTAGTTGTAAAGTTCATGAGTTTCTCCACAAATTGTAACATCATGTGTTTCGCTCTCCACGAATCTTCCTGGTGGAACTACGATCATCCGACATTCTATAAGTTAAATTGGTTATGTGCATGTTAGTTGTAAAGTTCATGAGTTTCTCCACAAATTGTAGCATCATGTGTTTCGCTCTCCACGAATCTTCCTGGTGGAACTACGATCATCCGACATTCTATAAGTTAAATGAGTTTCTCCACAAATTGTAGAATCGTGTGTTTCGCTCTCCACGAATCTTCCTGGTGGAACTACGATCATCCGACATTCTATAAGTTAAATGAGTTTCTCCACAAATTGTAGCATCATGTGTTTCGCTCTCCACGAATCTTCCTGGCGGAACTACAATCATCCGACATTCTATAAGTTAAATGAGTTTCTCCACAAATTGTAGCATCATGTGTTTCGCTCTCCACGAATCTTCCTGGTGGAACTACGATCATCCGACATTCTATAAGTTAAATGAGTTTCTCCACAAATTGTAGCATCATGTGTTTCGCTCTCCACGAATCTTCCTGATGGAACTACGATCATCCGACATTCTATAAGTTAAATTGGTTATGTGCATGTTAGTTGTAAAGTTCATGAGTTTCTCCACAAATTGTAACATCATGTGTTTCGCTCTCCACGAATCTTCCTGGTGGAACTACGATCATCCGACATTCTATAAGTTAAATTGGTTATGTGCATGTTAGTTGTAAAGTTCATGAGTTTCTCCACAAATTGTAGCATCATGTGTTTCGCTCTCCACGAATCTTCCTGGTGGAACTACGATCATCCGACATTCTATAAGTTAAATGAGTTTCTCCACAAATTGTAGCATCATGTGTTTCGCTCTCCACGAATCTTCCTGGCGGAACTACAATCATCCGACATTCTATAAGTTAAATGAGTTTCTCCACAAATTGTAGCATCATGTGTTTCGCTCTCCACGAATCTTCCTGGTGGAACTACGATCATCCGACATTCTATAAGTTAAATGAGTTTCTCCACAAATTGTAGCATCATGTGTTTCGCTCTCCACGAATCTTCCTGGTGTAACTACGATCATCCGACATTCTATAAGTTAAATGAGTTTCTCCACAAATTGTAGCATCATGTGTTTCGCTCTCCACGAATCTTCCTGGTGTAACTACGATCATCCGACATTCTATAAGTTAAATGAGTTTCTCCACAAATTGTAGCATCATGTGTTTCGCTCTCCACGAATCTTCCTGGTGTAACTACGATCATCCGACATTCTATAAGTTAGATGAGTTTCTCCACAAATTGTAGCATCATGTTTTTCGCTCTCCACGAATCTTCCTGGTGGAACTACGATCATCCGACATTCTATAAGTTAAATGAGTTTCTCCACAAATTGTAGCATCATGTGTTTCGCTCTCCACGAATCTTCCTGGTGGAACTACGTTCATCCGACATTCTATAAGTTAAATTGGTTATGTGCATGTTAGTTGTAAAGTTTATGAGTTTCTCCACAAATTGTAGCATCATGTGTTTCGCTCTCCACGAATCTTCCTGGTGGAACTACGATCATCCGAATTTCTATAAGTTAAATTTAAAAACGTATATTTTAGAAATATTCAGATAGTTTTCCAGTGACGAGTAATGACAATGGTACCTAATTTTTGAACATTTTCCAATTAGTTAAGTTAGGGAGTTAATAACCGATATTCAACTTCATCAGGACGTTTTTTTGTACTCGTGTTATTTTTCATAAATTATTTGCCTTTTATGACTGAATAACTCCATTCTTTTCAACATGATGGTAGAGCGATCGATCACCTTAATTTACAATAATTTAGTAAACAATCTTGCATTTTCTTTAGAGGAATAACTAAAGTAGATATTTCCAGCTGCCGTTCGTGATTAGACTAACGGCGAAGGGAAATTGCGCCCTTAGTAAGCGATATAACGAGGAGTTATAAATTTTAAAGCAGAGGCTGAGATATTAAAAAACATTCGAAATAGTAGTAGGTTTCTTTAACCGTTCATTATGGTTCTCCTACCATTGGCCACCGGTATGCTGCCAAGGTAGTCCTGATTTTATAAAGCTTAGATTTTCCTGCATCTTGCATCCTAAATCTTACATTTCCTTCTGAAAACGTATTTAATCGACACGAAATAAATAAACAACATTTAACAAATTTAACGAATCCGGATAATTTAACAAGTGTATGAATTAGGGGCAGAATATTATTAGTAAAATTGATCTACAGTGACAGCAGGTCAAGTTCGTCTTATTTTAATTTTATTTGTGTAATTAAAATTTATTCATATTCGAGTTTCAAATAAAATAATAGTGACTATTATAAATAAAATTCCATAAAACCAAAATGAGTAATTGCTAGGAACACTTGCTCTAGCTCTAGTGAGTATAAAAGTAGATGGTAATGTGTGCGTAATGTGAGTCGAATATATTTTACTTTAAAATACTAAGGCGATCAAATTAAAAGAACAAATAAATGATTCATTTAGCAGAATGACTATAGTTCGTACCCCAAAGGATGAGTTTCCCTTTAGTTCCGCGTTTAGTATCTTTGGAGTTTTAGACTGATATACGCTGACGTTGGGAAGCTAAAGGGACTTTGTTTACAATGTAATAATCAGGTTTGATTGAAAATAAATGCAATTTGTATTAATGCCTCTAATATTGAATATAATTAAGTCAGTGTAATCATGAGGGAAAATGTACCAAATACCTAACTTTCCATATGTTTGTTTAAGGGTAACATGTTTTGAGGTTATGTTTTAAATTTACACCTTAAAAGATTTTGGCAGTAAATGTTGATTATGTAAAGTAAACCTCAATAAAAACACTCAGCTTACAATCGAATGCTATCTAGATATGAAGTTTAGTTTTATGTATAGGGTATTTTTGATTCAACAACTTTAAACGCCAAATTTAAAATTTAAAATGAGTAAACCATTACTCATAATTAAACTTTACTTACTCATATGACTTTTAATAATCTGTTGAGTAATGTTTCCTATTTCACTTTTACCAGACATTTTCACAAACTAAAGGGATACAAGTTCGTTTTTAAATAAACACTTTCCACTCCATGAATGAGTTACAGTATTTCCCTCTTTTACATGATGAAATCATAAAATGTTTCAAAATAATAAAAATTAATCCTTTCGGAGTGGTGGAGTTTTTTAGGCCAAAGGATGAAAAGATCACTCTAAAAGGATGAGTATTCGTTCATTGGCTTTTAGAGAGAACCTTCCAGAATAAAACCCTTCAGTTTCAGGAATGATGTTTTAGTGATTTGTTTATAACGGGTAATATACTACGCATATTAGGAGAACAACATCTCCTGTAAAGTTATCTCGTAACCTTAAAAGTGAACTAGATAAAAGCAGGTAATTTTAATTATTTTTGATTGTAATTGTATGGAAAAAAGTAAAGCCAGTAAGGTTTTTTTATATAAATTTATTTTTAATTTTACAATCTGTTCAAAAAAGTACGGAACAATCAGCAAAAAGATAAAACAAATTACATAACATGGGCAAGCAAGTTGCTGTCCAATAACAGATCTTGCGTCAAACATTCTTTGAATTTAAAATGTTAAGTAAACCTGTCTAGAGGACAAAATAACAAAATACTAATCCAAATTATAAATTTATGTTTTATACGGCACAATTCACAAAAGGAAATTGATCGATCATAAATATATATAAATCATGTATAACGAACCGGTTTATAATAACATGAAACATTATTTTAACCGAGTGCCCTTCTAAAGAAGGAAGTGTATTTGTGTTTCATTTTATTATCATATCAGTAGCCCTTGGTAGCTCGGTTAAAATAATGTTAGGGTGTTACAAACTTCCTGGACAAATGTTGTGTATTTGTTCTTTAGGTCAATACAATCAAAAAACGTCATATAAATATGGGTCTGAAATGCCTAGTTTTCTGTCTGTCGGTCTGTTTGTGTTTTTTACAAATTATTTTATAACTTGAGTACTATTTTAGATAGAAAACTGAAATTTGGTACGAATGTGTATTTTGGTAGGACAAAAAATTGTATACAATTTAGTTACGATATCTTAAACAGTTTCAAGATGGCGGCCATTTAAAATCTTTGATGTCAAATTTCACGAAAACCGTAAGTTTTATAAAAAAATGTTACAAGCAATAAAATATGTAAAATTGTAATACAAACAAAATCATACTTTATTTGCTACAATCGGATAATAAACAACTGAGTACTGAGTAATGACACATTTACGTAATTATGTAACAAGGGTACACGGCACATTGTTGTTTAGTGCAACTTTTGCGTTCAATCAGCTGTTGTTTTGTAATCAGCTGATGTAATTTAATCAGCTGTTGTAATATTTACACATCATTCTTAATTGTTGCCAGATTTTATGTGTTGAATAGTGTAGATTTTCTGTCATGTTGGTTAGGCCGGTGACACACGAGAATCGCTGACGTCTGACGTAACGTCAGGTGGCAACGTTTCCGTGTGTCACTAGCGGAACGTTACAGCGGACAGTTCAGGCTACACGATGGCACATGCTGTTCAAATGGTGTGTTTGGAGGGTGACCGAAGTTGTAATGTTTACCATTTCAATTAATAACTACATTTAAAACACGCCATTACAAAATTAAACTATTAACGTGTGTGGATCTCCACCAACTACAATTACTGGGATCTCTGTATTATTTTGTTTGTAACAATATTTGTGTATCGTCTAATAAAAATTAAATGATGACGCCAACATTTTACCCGATAAAGGATTTTTTTTTTCGCTTTATAATCTCCTAAAAGAGGACCTGGATACGTAACTACTACTATCGAATTTGACGTCCCTCGCTTATTATCTTATTTACTGATCAATCTCATTAAAAATTGATATGCAGATCGTTAGCATTGACCAACAGAGGACGTTCGAAATATGTTTTGCCATTTCACCCTGGGGGGTGGCAAGGGGGCATTTCCCCTCTCAAAACCACTGTGTGTAGCAATGGATTCTATAGGGCCTCCCAAAAAGGGATTTGGGTGGATATTTCTGAAAACAACTATTTGAGACAATTTTCTGTACATTTATCTGTACTTCATATTCTATATTTATTAAATAAAAATTTTTTGTATTAAAGTTTGGTAAAAGGGAGAAAGTATGTGTCAGTTTCCTGATACCGTTTATGATACCTGACACTGCTTAACAAGAACCAGTTATAAAGAAGCTAATGTTATCTATCTTTCAGCCTCTCTATTATCAGGAGTACAGGTAGGTTGAGACAGCAGGTGACAATAATAAACCTATAAGGTGCATCTTCTATTTTCGTTTTGTATTCTATATACTTTACTGTGGATAAAAAATAACATTTGATGTATTGCTTATCCTATACATTTATTGAAGAAAGGTGGTGTCTGTATGTCGACTTGTATGTTCCGTTTTAACGTAAAAATTACTCAACCAATCGAGCTGAAAATTTTCATGTAGGGCAAATTATTGGGGCTACATATATAGGCCTACTCCCATCTTGGCAATCCCTTAGGGCTACGCCCCAGTGTCCCTAGAAGTTACATTGTTATTTTTATGGGTTTAATGGATCAGATAATTACTTAAACAGATGTAGATGCAGCAGGAATTTTAATCACAGTAGCTACTGTGCAAGCACGGGTATCAGCCAGTTACTTATAAACGTATGTTGATGACACTTTTTGTCATCAGCTTCATGTGTGGTATAGTGATATGAGGTATATTTGTATTACTGTACGCTGGTTTACTTTGACAGGGTGATTATTTAAAATTTGTAACCCAAAACAACCTAAAACTCATAAACTTGTAAACAAATATATAAGGCTAATTTTTGTTGCTCGTTTATTGTTTTATAATATAACTGTGGGAACTTCTAGAAAAAGGATGAAAGTAAAACAGAGCGTCTATTATTGTGCAGATACCCATGAAATACAAAGTACATGTGCTACCGATAAAAACAGTGCATAATACTAGGCCCTTCTTACTTTCATCCTTTATTGTCTGAGAGATTAACTTTTACAATACTCAAAAGGATACAAAATAATTAACTTCTTCTCTATGGGGAAATTCGCTAAAAGCACTTTGATGTCTTTAAATATAATTCAAGGGTTTTTTAGGTATTTAAATTTAAAGTTTTTAAATCGCCGCCAGTTTGAAAAGGATGAATATTTTATGCTGATTGATTTCTAGAAAATTACGTGCTAATAAAACAAAGATCTATATGGGCCTACACAATTTAATAATAATCGGTTCAACTAAGTTCAATAACTGTACAAGAAATTTATATTATTTCTGGGAACAAAAACAAAATTGCAGCTATAAGGGAAACTGAGCGTTTTAGGACCTGAGCGTTTTAACACATGAGCTCATGTTTTGTTGACGTCCTAAAATGCATACGTCCGTTGCAGCATGACCCTTCGTTGCCCCGCTGCAACGGACGCGGGAAGGGTTCCAGCATTCTACACTCATCATTCGTCGGCGTCATACACTAGTTACACTGTGATTACTGTAAGTGATTAAGTGTTCTTGCCAGTAATCAATTTAGGAAATATCTTTAAGGATGATATTTGAACTTTATTGGATAATGATATTTGGCCGGAGCCCAATTATTTTAATAATCTAATAATTAAACTAAAATAATGATAGAATATACGTTATAACATTAGTATTTTGTTTATTCTTACATTATATTAAACAATAGTAAAAAATTAAAAATGAAAAACTTTATCGATATACTGGTAATCAGTCTTAATATGAAATTTTTTGTTTCTTTTAATTTTGCTGAGCCACAGTCATAACATTAGATCTTATTATAGCCATGTTACCCCATAAGTTGTTATTTTCTCTTATACAAATAATATATCTCCACAGTTTTCTTTTTACTTTGAATACTTTAATATTAATGTTTTTGGTATATAATTGTAGCTACAAACGTTTTTACTTTTATATACTGTAGACAAATTTGGACTAGCTCTTCATTTTAACACTTACAAAACGCAATTGTTATGTTTTTAAAACATTTTGCTTTTATTAAAAAAATTCAAATTCAAATTCTTTATTTATCCAAGAACAGTACAATTACAGAGGTAATGTTAGAATAGAAATCGTCATAAAAATAGACATATTTGAATTTTAAATAAAGTGATAATTTATTTCTAATTGGTTATCCATCACTATCTTAAGGTAATCCTTGAACATATTATTATCTTAACTATGGTTATGCTAATTAGGCCTAATAGCTGTTTCTATCTAATCTTTTAGAATAAAAACTGATAAATACAATTAACAAAATGGCGGAAGTTTATTCATTACTTTTCAATTCAGATTATGTTTAAATAAAAAAGGGATTACAATAAATGTACAATTTTAGGGAGGAACAGTTGCGAATAAAATGTTATTAATTTAGGTAATATATCAAAAGTCCCAAAAATTATCCAGAGCTATCCCACCTAATTGGTATATTTTTATATAGATACTGTACATGAATATTCCTAACACAGGGTATGAGTGGTCGTTCTGAGGCTTAAAGATATGAATAACTTTGTCTCACATTAGAATTAAATGTCATCATAAAACCAAATATGCTGTCAAATTAATCCCAAAATTGTATAGCCTACCGACCTCAGAGCATTATTGTGCAGCCCATAAGGATTTATAAAGCTCATTCCACTTTATGAACTAGAACCTAGACTGTACAACCGATGTTTCTAATTTGAGACAAAGTTATTCATGAGATCTTTAAGCCTCAGCACGACCACTGTGTTAGGAATTTTCATGTATCTACCAACTTTGTGAGATAGCTATGGATAATTCTTTGGACTCTTAATATATTACCTAAACTAACATTTTATACTATTACTTTATTTTATAGTATCATCGTCCTTGTTACACTCGAAAATAAATTCGAAGATCCAATTTACCCTCAAAAAGGTTAATTAGGTACACTCCAAGACTTTACTTATTACAACATCCACAAAGGATAGGGCGGAGTTGTCCATTGCGGCAAAGCCTCCGTTGCCCCGTGCAACGGACGCGTACCGGACGAATCAGCAACGGACGGTACCCGTGTGTCTTCCCCGGTTGCTTGTCATTTTAAGCTGCAACTGACGACCGAAGCGGACGGCGTGCACCGGACGTTAGCGACTGCCGTGTGTCACCGGCCTTATGTAATAAACTTAGTAAATTGTGAAATGGTATTAGCAGCACCAAATAAGCTACCATGAATAACTACACGTCTGAAGAGTATTGTGATATTCATTATTTCTACGGTTTGGCTGGTGGCAGTGCAATAGAAGCTAGAAGACTTTATGGAGAGCGTTTTCCTATGAGACAATGTCCTAATTTTAAGACCTTTATAGCAGTTCATGACCGATTAAGGGAAAGTGGATCATTCCCACCAAATAGGAGTGATACAGGAAGGGGAAGGTCAGTTATAAATGTAGAGTTTGAGGAAAATGTGCTGCAACAATTTGAAGATTCACCTGATTTAAGCACAAGGTCAGTCGCAACGGAAATGGGTTATAGCAATAGGACTGTATGGAACGTCCTTAAGAGCGAAAAATTGCACCCCTAGTCCAGGATCTAAATCCAACAGATTTTACCCGCCGAATGAACTTTTGTAGATGGTTATTAAATAAAGAAATAAACAGCCAGAGAATTCCAGAAAAGATTCTGTTCGCAAACGAGGCGACATTCAACAGAGAAGGAATTTTCAATTCCCGGAATAGTCATATTTGGACTCAGGACAATCCCCATGGTACTTTTACAAGAGGATATCAAACCAAGTTTTCCGTTAATGTTTGGGTCGGTATTTTAGGCAATTACCTAACTGGTCCCTACATTTTGCCAAACAGACTAAATTATCCTCTTTACCATGATTTTATTAGGGATATCCTACCTGAACTGATGAAAATATTCCTATAGAAGTAAGAAGAAACATGTGGTTTCAACATGATGGTGCACCGTCTCATTTTGGTACCAACGTTCGGGACTTTGTGAGTGATACTTATGGGCGGCGTTGGATAGGTCGTGGTGGTCTGGTGAACTGGCCTCCTCGGTCGCCAGACCTCACACTACAGACTTTTTCGTGTGGGGTCACATGAAAACCCTAGTGTATAGTTCACCAATACTTGATGAGATGGATCTGGTTGCGCGCGTGGTTGAAGCTGCGGGTTGCATTCAAGACAACGCCAATGTTTTTGCTCAAGTCAGAAAATCAATGCACAAACGCTTAAGGCTATGTAACCGCAGAGGTGGACGTCATTTTGAGCAGTACTTGTAATTATACAGTATAATCATTATTTAGTAATTTGTCTGTAGATTTATCTTTATTCTTTCTTCTATCGTAGTAGTAGTGTTTATGAACTCCCAAATGACAAAATAAAATAAATACTTCATAATATTGTAAATACTCTAAAAATATGATATTTATTTCAGTAAATGTGTCATTACTCAGTTATTTATCACCCGATTGTAGAAAATAAAGTATGATTTTTTCGTCTTACAATTCTACTTTTCTTATTATTACTTGTAACATTTTTTTATAAAACTTACGGTTTTCGTGGAATTTGACATCAAAGAATTTAAATGGCCGCCATCTTGAAACTGTTTAAGATATTGTAACGAAATTGTATAAACTTGTTTGACCTACCAAGGTACACATTCGTGCCAAATTTCAGGTTTCTATCTAAAATAGTACTCAAGTTATAAAATCATTTGTAAAAAACACAAACAGACCGACAGACAGAAAACTAGGCATTTCAGACCCATATTTATAGGACTTTTTTTATTGTATTGACCTAAGGAACAAATACACAAAATTTGTCCATGGAGTTTGTAAACACTCTGTATATATACATATACAGAATGTTTATTTTATATATATATATATATATATATATATATATATATATATATATATAAAACTGACAGTCATTATAGACTATTATTATAAACTGTAGTTTTTAATGTATACATAATAACTATTATTTAAAACATAATTAAAAGTAGCTAACTGTAATGAATTTAAAACATTTTTATTTTATCTAAGATATGTTATTTTTCAACGATAAAGTTGGATTGAGTTGCTAGAAATGTAATAGTAAAATAATAAATTGACTGTATGTTTTTTCACAAAAGCTTAAGTTTGATATAATATAATATAGAAAATATGTAAATACCATAAATCTAGGTTACGTATACCGTTGTATTACAAATTTTCCTGAGCCGCCATATTGGTACTGTCACGGTACACGTGACATTCACGTAAATTCTAAGTAAAGACTTCACAATTTTCAAGAAATAAAAATTCCTAGGTAAAATATATTTATTAATTTAACTATTTAAATTTTTCAAATGAAACCTAGGAATAGTTTATATCATAATGAAGAAGAAATTTAGCTAACAATATGTTTCAACATTTACTGAAAGATAAACCCACTGAAGGAAGGTATTTGTTGCACGTACTAAAATATCGGTATCTCCATAAATGTGTAAACTAATATTATATGTATGATAGCATCAGATCAGGGATGCTGCTTCTGTTGATAATGTCCATCTAAACAACGAACACAAACTTGGTTAGTGGAAATGGTTATCATCAACATGTATCAACATGTGTCCAACGGATTATTAATGGCACGTATTTGAATAATCGAGTTATATACTTAAAACCATGCCAATTTTACACAACTAGGAATGATAATTTGCACAAAAGAAATTAAAGTTTTAAGGGAAGTATCGTTTTATTAAATAATAATATAAATATTCATCAAAATCATAAATCGCAAATAAATATTTCCTAAAAAACTATATTTTTGTTTGTATACAATTATTATGCGTGTCATTTGTTCCTAAAACACACAGTAAGCGTGATACAAGCCAAACTTGGTTAAGTTAAACTGAGATATATATATATATCAAACGTAACTGTCAAACATTTTCTTTACGATTATTATAGAAACTTGTAACTAGGGCGATGAAAATCAAGAACTTCTGAGCGCTGACAATCGGCGGTGATCTTTGTTTAGTGCTTTGTATTGTTCCAATGCCTATCTTGAAAAGTTAATTTTTCATCAGCACTATATTTATTGTTACTGTCAACTGGGGACTGTTAGATCATATTAAACGTCTTCTTCTCGTTTGACGGGAAAGCGAACTGACCCGTCAGAGTGAAATGTCAACTTACAAAGTTCCTGGTGGAACATTGATGTGATTGGCCGTGTAAGTTTGAAATATCCTCTTGAAGTTTTGTAATTAACCATCCGAATTAAACTTATTGACATTAAGTCTTCAATTTTATGTTGTCTTTATAACTTTTTGTTGCCTTATTGCTGATTAATTGCTAAGCTGTTCTGCCTGCCTGACGCAAGTTAAATCAACAATCACAATGATTTCTCAGTTAATTATAAATCTTTTCTATAGAGCTCTGGCTATCATGTATGGATTTTGTTTGAATATTCGAATGAGTAAAACCACACCAAGTGACAATGCGATGAAGGTGATGGGTGAAATGTTCAATTCTACCTTTCAAAATCCAATGTTATATAGGAAGAGAAGGGAGAACTTGTTTTAAAAGCGGAGACATCATTTCCAAAAACTATGTCTGTGTATGTTTTTCTTTTTGGACAAGAGCCATGATTTGTTCGCTTTCTCTGGTAAGAGAACAGCGTTACTAAGTTTGACAACATTTTACTCTGTTTCCACGTGGAGCTACGACGAGGTCGTTAGTCTTTTCCAACCGTCTCATCGTGCTAGTCATGAAGCTCGTCGTGTCGTGTAGTCCATTAACGTTTCAATTTTAACCACGCAGGAGCTACTTATTCAGTATTTCACCATTGGGCGTGCCTTGGTTTATTACACTGCTGTGAATTCAGCCGAACAATTATATTTAAATACATAATATTTTTTATACAAAAAAACTGATTATAAAAAATCACAGACTATAACAAAGAAAGATGGGTTTTTACTATTGTTGATTTCTCATCAGGAAAAAGCGTGTAAAATGACATTCATGGAATGGAATATGCAAATCATTAATAAAATTTGGTATTTTACCTTATCAATCCTTATTTACTTCTGGTATAAAATCTGGATTTCAAGCTGGAGAGCTCTTCATCAGTCCTTCGTACAGTATTTCCAAGTTACATATGAATAACCTTTAAGTTATAAAATAATATATGCCATTACAAATACATTGACACACAGTACCGAAAGGTCCAGCATTAAAACCTTTCTCCAGAAACGTGGTTTTCACAACTAACAGGTGTCTTCAGTTGACAGTTTAGGTTGTTACAATATGTTACCTAAGGTTCTCTGCATGTTATAAATACAAATTAATTTTTCTTGGGAGTGGTAACTTAGTCCCTTTTTTATAGTTTAGTAAACAAAGTTAGATCGGATTGGTTTGTTAAAATATGGTATTTAGCGAATTTCCCCGATAGGGAAGAAGCTATTACCGTATGTCTCATGGTAAGACTTAAGCCCGAGACCATGATAACTTTTTGTTCTGAGGTCCCAATGTCAAAAACACTATTCGTTCAAAATTGTATATATGTGTATATTATATATATATATATATCATATGTGTACGTTAACACGATAAATTGAGTAAAAAAGTCCGATTTCGATTAAATTTTGCTCAAATGTGTAAAGTGGAATTCATGACTTTAAGATCGAAAACCAGAAAAATCAGACCATGGGTAGGGGGGGTTATGGGGGTTTTAAATTTTCCAAAAATCAGTTTTTTGCACTTGTCACCCTACAATTTTTAAAACACTCAATTTTGGTTTTGAGCATTTTATAGAGCTTAAAAAAATAATATAGTATTTTAAATTATTAACCTAGGTTAAGTGGTTGCAGAGAAAATCCAAAAAAACCACCTCAAAAAATCTCCCAAGTTAATCTTATGGGAAAAAGGTTTTTGGCTTTTCCTCAGTTCATTTTAATGTAAACTTCACATTTGCTTTTACAAATCAATTCAGCTCTACAAAACAATCATTTTGGTGTTTAAATTGTGATTCTACGTCCAACCATTGCAGAGATATTCAAAGTGCTTAACACCGTAAGTTGTCCAATGTTATCCTTATAGAGAATAAATACAATTTGATATCTCGATTGTTTATGAATGTATATTCATGAAACTTGGTACGTGGATTCACATAGTACTGGTATATTGATATTTGTACAAAAAATTGATTTTTTGTTGATTATCCCAGGAGCAGCAAACCTGCATACTCAGCCCTAATGTTATTCTTATGAAAAATAAGTAAAGTTTTATAACTCCCTTAATTATGAACATAAATTAATAAAAATTAGTATCTAGCTTCACCTGGTTGAGTTATACTGACAATTGCATAAAAACACATATTTCGTGTTCCTTTTTGCAGCAAACCTGCGTACACAGCCCTAATGTTATTCTTATGGAGAATAAATAAAATGCTATAGATAAATTATTTATTTATGTATTTTTATGAAACTTGGTAAGTGGCTTTATCTGGTAGTAAGAAACATATTCATGCCTTAGAAATTCGCTGAGTACGGTTTGCTGCGATGGGGGTATTTAATAACACTAAGTCATAAATTCCATTGATACCGAATTGTATGAACATTTAGCATTTTAAAGACAGGTTTCATTAGACGTTCCATTGAAGAATCTCTTTGTATGAGTGGTTTAATCTCATTGTATATGGATTGGAGGGTGATTTAAAGAATGGATACTAAATATATTGGCATTTCCACATCCAAGATATTCTAATCGAAATTGAGTTAAAGTTACATCAAGTGTAACATAAACATCGATTAAGCCAAGTTAGATAAGTTTCAAGCAGTTGGAAAATTACTTTACAGTATAAATATAATTAATAGGCTTCTTCAAAGTCGAATGAAAATTTCTCCAAGCAATTAGGGTGAGTTGAGTGGTAAACAATTATTGATATTCCTGTTAAATATATAGAACCTACAAGGTGTTTCATTCGAGAACCTACACTCATATACTACTAAAATGTTTTAAGTGTGCTGTGTAAGAAATTACTTACTTTAAATTCTACTTAACTTTTTAAGGACACACCTATGCAATTTTATCTGAAATATCTTGGTCGATGTGAATATAGTTACTAAGAATCAACAACCAATCCATTTTTTGTAATTTAGTTTAGAATAAATACAATATTAATACGCTTGCTTACTAACAATAGTGCTACATTCTGTAATGCAAAATTTAAAACGGTTAATATACTTTGGCATACAATTAATTCAATATACACTTTTCGTTTTAATTTCTGTGTGCGATTGCTAGATTACTTTCAACGAATCCTCTCTCTAAAATGCCAAGCTGTATCGTGTGATTCCACGTCTATTATAACACTAGTATAGTAAATTGTATGAACAATAGCACATTAACTTTAGTTTTGCACCATTAAATATCTGTTTAAAATTGAATGTTTGATTGTTTAAGACTTTTATTTATTTGTCAGTTTTACAACCTGCTCTTATGCTTTTTATCTTGTAGGGATATTAAGTATTGCTTTCGTCTTTATTTTCGACTGTCAGTGTGGGGGTTATAGTCGTGATGTCGTGATGTTCCCAGGACCCAAAAAAAACTTTGCTGCAATTCTTACACCAACATTACTAAAATTATGTGTTTCTTAATACAACAGATTTCAAATATAAAATGTTCCACTCAAAATTCTGATAAAATTCTTAACTTTCAGAATCATATCTTTAAAATTTCTTCTGATACACTGAAAAAAGATTATTGTTATATGAACGAGAATATGGTATATGGAACAATAAATTATTGTAAATATGGTCCCAGCAATGTGTTTGGTAGCAGCTACAATCCTGTTATTGTCAATATTTTATTGTAACGTGCAACAGAAATTATTGTAAATATGACAATAATGAAATTGGAGCCCAAGCAATACATCTTGCTGCCAGAGCAATAAGTTATTGTTAATAAAACTAAACATTATGAGAATCGTTATTAGAGTTTATAGTATTTATAACAATAACTCTTATTTTTACTTTCACAATAAGTTATTGCTGCAGCTATAAGTTCGGTTGACTCTCCTCTCAGAATGTATAGTAGCTATGGCAATACCTTTTTTATTTCTACAATTAGTTGTTTTTGTGGTTAATACAGTGGAGTGGTCACGGAAAGCCCTACAGTTTAACGAACATAACCTGAAAACTAACCAAAATCAGTTATATAAAATTGCTTACATGAAAGCTGCAGAAGTATGGATGGGGTCATTAGACCACCGTTCGCTTGGCTTTAATCATATTTTTGATAATATTTATTTTGATTATTTATGCTTAGTAACTTAATCTCAGTCTCATTGTTACTTTTCCCTTGTTAATATCCAACCTAGGCTATAGAAAGCCTAAATAATATTCTGAATTCATTTTGAAACTGCTGGATTTTTATTTTCAAAAAATAAAAAGGTTTACCTGTTCAATATACTTTTTGAGGTTATGCCATTGCATGTTTTGTGGCTACAGCCACATCTTCAGTTATTACTTAGGTTTATTCTTTACATCATTAAAACATTACTGAGACAGTGAGACACTTAACACATACATATTGCAGTATAACACATTCCGATACCGATCACACGATAAACTACAACACTGCTTGTCTCGGTGCATTCACGCTTCAGGTCAGGCCGGTGACGACTCATTTCCACTTCGAGACATTGTCGTGTAATCAAAAAAAGAATCTGGTATAATATATCAGAATATTCTCGCTAAGCATTCCTACTTACTATACTACTATCGTTATGATGTATTAGCAACAATAATATGTTGATGCAATTACCAGCCTCATTGCAAATAGTTTAGCAAGAATATTATTGTAGTTTTGACAGACGTGATATAAAAATTGTCTTTTCCCCCATAAGAATAACATTAGACAACGTACTGTGTTTAGCACTTTCAATATCTCGGTAACCAATTGACGTAGAGGAATGATCAAAATACCAAATTGTGTGTTTTTTAAGCTGAATCCAATGGTAAAAACTAATATTTGACTATTTCAAAAATTATATGTAAAAAACTCAAAAAACCCATTTTTGGGGTACAAAACCCCCCCAAAATACCCCTTCGGATGAAGCGATCTGGTTGGTTTTCGAACTTAAAGTCATAAATGTTGCTTTACACGTTTATACCAAATTTCATCAAAATCGGATCATTTTTACGAGAGTTATCGTGCTCACGGACACACACACACACACACACACACACACACACACACACACACACACACACACACACACACACATATATATATATATATATATATATATATATATATATATACAGTTTCGAACGAATGGTGTTTTTGGGGTCTGGGGACCTCAAAACGAAAAGTTATCATGGTCCCGGGCCTAGGTCTTACTATGCTGACTACGGTAATAGCTTCTTCCCTATGGGGGAAATTCGCTAAAAAGAGCACAACAACTATTTTAAAAGTATTATTTTTAATTACAACTTGTTGATTAGACAATTGAAACGATAAATTGTGGATAAACTCAGAACATTTTTCAATGCTCTTCTTATGGAGAATCAATAAATTATCCTTCTCTTCTTATAATAAATTAGTATTTAAATTCAAAGGAGAATATGAGACATATGTTGTGACCTATACTCCCGTTTTGTTAGAGGGGAAGGGGCAGGATTCCACCTCTCTTGAGGATTAAACCTACCTAAAATGTAAGTACCACGACATCATAATGTATAATGTCGGCATTGTGCCGCCATTGTTACATTAGGCTCTAATAGTCCTTGTTGTCATATGCTCACATTTGATGCCGAAAAATTTATATTGGGCTGTAAACTATCCTCACTTGTTTATTAAATTGTACAAATTAAGAATAAACACAGAATGTTTAAGTGCTTAAATCATATGCTAATCACAGAAACTCTGATCTTTAATGAATTGATTGCTTTAACGAGCAATAATTATACGAATATTCTAACTTTATAATGTGGTTTTTGCAGTTGTTATTGAGTAAATAGTTTTATGTTCTGCGTCATGGTGTCTGAGTAGTTTTAGATATTCTAAATTTTAATTTAATTCAAAAACAAAATATAAAGCAGCCGATCTTCTTCGAAGTGTAGTCTTGATAATTTCAAACCATATCTTAATTATATATTAGGGCAGTTTTATCGAAAACTTTAAAACAATATATAATTAACCAAAAAACATTTACTTTTATAAAATTAAACAGGGTCTCTGAATTGTGCCTGATCATAACTGGTGTGACTGGTTGAAATTGATCGCCTTTTTACCATCCTTTATTTATATTTACCGTTTTGTATTCAAGTACAGTATCCAAGTAAATATATTTTGCGTTGTTGTGAGACGTAATTTTTTCAATTTAACAACACGTACCATGCCACTCAAGAAATTGCATTTTTTTAATATGCGTTTCTAATATTTTTATCTTTGAAACTAATATTTTCTTCACAAGACTAGCGTTGAACAACGAACAAGACAACGTGTGCCCAAATTGTTTTGTTTGTTTTATCATCAGAACTTCCAGAAGTTTGTGAATGGAGTTTCAAAACACTCTGCATAGAGGAAACATTCATAACAATTGAAGAATATAACTTTAAAATAACAAAAAGTTTAACTCATAAAATAACAAATTTTAACTTGGTAAACTCTTCTAAAACTGAGTTATCAGGCTGCGATCACGACGTCAAAAACAACGTCATAATTTGGTCGACGAAATACTTGACCTTGGCAGAATTATGTAACTGATTGTTCGGAGATTTGATTATGCAGATGGATGATACGCAGCGTATGTTGCCGAGGCCTTGCCCGCAACCTCTCTATAGTGGGTGAATATAACTTTGTAATATTCAATACAGACTTGTTTGTGTTAGAAGTTACTTAAGCATTAGCTGCTTGATCCTGTTTGGATTTAAAGTCAGATGAACAAATTTACAAACCCACACCCACACAGCGCACACCGGAACCTCATACTCCGTGATATATATTTTGATTTTTAAATACAATGTGTTGAAAGAAAAATACATGTAGCCACAAATGTTCGATAATAATTCAATCAAAACAAAAAGGAAATAATCGTGTAGTCAAAGTAACTAGTTAATTCCACTTTCATTTCAAACAAAACGTTCTCGGTTAATTTCTTTTGCGAGGACACCAGAACAGTGGAATACAACGTTTTAAACGACTCATTGATATTGAAATACAGTATGCATATGACGATTATAAGAGACCCGTAAGTCTGGAAGTCTCTGTGTAAGTCTAAAATAACACTATTGTTGAACCCAAAGTTAACCCAGAGGCAAGGTTGAGACGGGGGTGGGGTAGGTTTGGGTTCAATAATCTCTGTTTCACTCTACAGTAATATATTTTCAATAGAGAGAAAACTTCCTTTCCTAAGTAGCATTCAAAAGTAATTCACCCAGCTTACTTTTTTTCTCCACATACAGGAAAACCCGTCCATTTTTATATTATTTTAATTAATTAATGTATAAGGCTTTTTTAATTTCTCCCTAATATAGTATATTTATAAATTATTGTTTTCGTCAAAATTTTACAATTAGAGTTATCGGTTGATCTATATGTTTTGGTGTTCCCTCAAAAAAGTGGTGTTTGAGGTAACGTTTGTCTGTCCATCTATCAGTCTGTCTGCATACATAAAAACCACACCGATGGGCCGATTTTGATTAAATTTTGTATGCAGATATTACTCCACGGTCTCTCCAGGTATTTTTATTATTTTTTTTAAAGAGTAATCAACCCCCCAAAATGGCCAAAAACAAACCAAATTTCTTATAACCGGCCTTAACGATTTTACTTAAACTGTATTGGTTTATAGTATATTATCGAATTTCCCCTCTGAACTACTATGGGTAGCGAATTGTTCTGCAGTGCCTACAAAAGAAGGATTAGAATGGAACAAAAGTTTATTATAAGATTTTCTATACAAGCTTCTTTATATTCTTTATTTAGTAATTTTAAGTAAATAATTGGTTAAAATTGGGCTAAGACGGAGAACGTATGTGACAGTTGCCTGATCCCGTTTATTTAGGTTAATGAAAGCCTAGAAAAATATGAATACCCCCGTCGCAGCAAATCTGCATACTCAGCGATTTTCCAATGTCTTAATATAGCCACATAAAACCGCATACCAAGTTTCATAAAAATACATTCACAAATAAGCAATAAATACAATTTTAATTATGCTCCATAAGAATAAAATTGGGGATGAGTATGCAGGTTTGCTGCACCAAGGAACACAAAATAATGGGGTTTTATGCAAATATCAATATAACTCATCCAAGTAAAGTCACATACTAAGTTTCATTCATAAACATTTATAAATAAGCGAGTAGTGGAGAAACCACAAAGAGGCATACTATTCGGCGCTTTTTTCCCATGTTATTCTTATGGGGATCAGTTTTTGAACACTTGCCCGATCCTACCCTACACAAATTTTCTTTTTGGCCAGTACCCTTGCCTTATTTTTCCCCTATTTTAAAATTTGCTCTAAATTCATTTTAATACATCCTTTGCAGAAATCCACGAGTTCTGGCTACTTGGGAACCCGAGCCATTTGACATATAATAAATCACCCTTCCTCCTAATTACCTTCTCTACCAAATACATGTCTTTATATTTAGTCTTTAACAATTCTTCTGTATAAAATCCTCCTTTGATTATATTGCCATTTTCATCTTTCAAAATATAAGTCACAGGCTTTGTTTTCTTAACTTCTGCTATTGTAAAAAGCTCTCCCGTCCAGTTAGGAGTATATCCTTTACTAAATACATGTTTATATTTAGATATCCTTACACTATCCCCCACCTTATATCTTGGCTTTTTAACTTGTACTTTAGATGCTAACCTTTCATGTACATCTTTAGAGTTCTTAGCACTTACTTGGTTAGGCTTCATCCCTATGGATCTATGTACTTTATTATTATATATCCTTATTAACTTTGGAAGTAAATCCAACCACTTGTAACTCCCTTGTGCACTAAACTCTCTATACAACCAATTCTTTAAAGTTCTCTGGAACCTTTCCACAATAGCCGCCTTAGTTGTAGAGTAAGTGTGGTAGTGATTAATATTTAGAATTTTCATTAGTTTGGTAAAATGTTCATTAAAAAATTCTTTTCCGTTATCAGATTGAATATTTTTAACTCCCTTTGGGAGAATAGTTTTTATAGCTTCTGTGACTACTAATCCAGTTTTATTCTTTAGTGGAGCAGCATAAGCTTTTTTAGAAAATGTGTCTATTAAAGTTAAAATATATTTATTTCCAGAATTCTCTCTAGCATAATTCCGCATATCTATTAAATCTATTTGAACAGTTTCGTTTATACCCAACACCTTAAAAGACCTTCTAACAAAGTTCTTTCTCGCAGGCTTATGCAATTCGTAAGCAATTTTTTCCATTTTTTATTCTTTATTTTTAATGTTAACGTATCTGCCAGTCTCTGTCGTTTCAAAAACACCTCCATTGCTACCAATTAACATACCATCACTCATTCTTTGATATACATAGTTTTTTGGCAAATATGCCCCTCCATCTAAAGTCTTAAATCCGCTTAAAGATGTAGGGTCTGCAACCAACAATTTAGGATTGTACATCATCAAATCGATTTCATTATTGTCTTGCATAAATTTATTAGTTTTATTGTTAAACCTTAATGCATGTGATTTTAAACAAATATCAAATTTAATATTGTCTTGTCTAAAAGTTTTAATATTATCGTCATACCTCAAAACCTGCGACATTAAAGAAATATCACTCCTATCTTTGCCTTCAGGTACATTCTTTATTAATTTGTCCTCTGCATCCCACACATCGCTATCTAATGTTAATACATTATAATATTTATCCCCCTGTTTTATTATGCTTTTCTCACCTTTTGTTAATATTTGCTTAACAACAGCCACATCATTTGGCAATGTTCCAGGTAAAATGTTTGTTAATTGCTTATTTTTACCATCAAATTTAAGACCGTCTAAAGTCACAGTCTGATGTTTTGTAACACAATCGTTCTCATCAACAGCGGGTTTAACACGAACTAGCCTTTTATTATTAAAATCCCAAAAGTTTAGATCCATTTTTGGTACTTGAGAGACGTTTACAACATCATCGCTTTCTTTACCAGCCAACAAATTACTAATCTTTCGCTTTTTGGCATTCCAAATACCATTCTCCGATTCCAAAAATTCATAATTATTTTTGTCTTGTACAAAGACACCATCTTTTCTTATTAAAGTTTGCTCTAATGTGGGTACATCGGTTGCGCTTTCACCTCGTTTAACATTAGTAATTTTGCGTTTATTAGCGTTCCAATTATTACTCTTGGATTCTAAAAACTTATATTTAGTATTACCTTGTACAAAAGCATCACCTTTCCTGGTTAACGTCTGCCCCAAAGTTGATACATCGTCAGTAAACTCCCCACCTTTAACACTACTAATTTTATAATTTAAAGCATTCCAACCATCATCTTTTAGATTTAAAGTAGTTTCTTTAAAACTTCTAGCTTCTGGTTTACTATACGGGTTATATACGCGATAAAATTTATCTATCATCTTTTTATTTAATAAACAATTCCACTTTCCCTCAATTCTTCTATGATAGAATCTATCTCATTATCCACTCCAGAATTTCCCGCCAATCGGCTTAACCAAAGCAGTCTTAACCTATCTACAAGCTCATTAGGATCGTCCCAATAAACATAGTCTATTTTATTACCAGTTACCTGCCTTAAACCTTCACCAACAGTCTTAAACAGGGGTTTAATTATATTAAGATATTTAGTGTGTTTATTACTTGACATCGCCGCACCCGTTTTATAACCCTTTAAATGTGCGTTTGTAGCTTCCAAAATCTCTTTATAATTTTGCAAATCAGCCTGACTATAGTTTACGGGTTCTTTTAAAGTTAACAATTCCCACAATCCCTTTGTCCCTTTATAAATTTTTTCTCCAACTGTAACATCGTCATTGGCAATTTGAACTTCCTGATTCCCAATAAAAAATTTATGTCCTTCTCGCCTAATACCATATGTGGTGTCTGTCATACTACTTCTACTAAGGTAATTTCCTAAATAGTCTGATGCTAAAAGACCAAAATCTAATTTGTGCGGTGTTATCTGGGTTATTCTTGGTATTCTAGACGGGGTCTTTTCTAAAATCATTGGGAGAACTGGCCTCTCTGTTTTTGTGGCTAAATTTTTTAATTCTTGCAAAGGCTCTATTAACGGTTGGAATGTTTGGAACCTCTCTTCAGCCTCTAGAAATTTACCACGTTTTAACGCCCTATATTTTTCTCTTATTTGTTTTGCAGACTCTACCAATTCTTGTTGAATATTTGTTTTCATTTTATTTACATTTTATTTATCTCATTTGTCAAAGGATTATACTCAAACACTTTATCGTGTATTATTAAGCAATATGCAGATGTGTTTGAAGGGACATTTTCTGCAGTTTCAATTTCTAATTTAATATCTACAACCCCCTCTTTGACTGATTCATTCTGCCTAGAACAATCTATTACAATTAGAGGATATTTCTTTATAAAGTCAGCTCTGTTAAACATAGGATCGGGGACGGTGTTGTAGTAACTCTCCCTAAACCTCACAAACATCTCATAAGCTTTAGAGGCATCTCCATTTTCAAAGTCGAGATTTAAATCACTATAAGGATAATATTCAGAGTTTAAAAACACTTTGAGATTTTTCAATTTACAGTGATCAAATTCATCAGTTCTTTTTCGTGCACTGTTGTCCCTACCAGTTTGGAAACCAAATATAATATACCTGGGCTTCTCCAAACTCGAAGACGTCTTAACTGACCATGTATGTCTCTTGGTTTCGGGGTATGATGGGAGTTCGTGTAGCTCCAAACTTCTAAATGCAATTTGCAAATTTTTATTTTGCAATAACATCTTTTGTAATTGAAGCTTCTCCCCATCAGATGGCACCACATGCGGCATCACCCACTGAATCGATTTAAGTGTAATTTTAGGAATAGGATCGACACCAGTTGGAGCATTAGATGTTGTTAATATACAATTTAAGTCGTTTTTGGATCTTTTCAACACCAATTCTTGTTTAACATTTACTAAAACCTTATTAAAATCCTCAAACACACCCATTAACAGCTCTAACGGGACACAAGTACTAAACTTGCCGCTTTTATGGAACTCCTTTAAATTTTCATCAGAATCAAATGCTACATTTGACAATTTAGTTGTTTTATTGTAAGAGCACAATATTTTCATAAGACTGGAAATTCCCGGATTTCTTACAATATCTATTTCTTTACCAGCAACTTCGTATCTAATTTCGTCAAATAAGAATGCAAATGCATTATTTATAAAATGTCCTTTATCATGATTCTCTATTTCTCCTTTAATATACAGATAACTCCTACATGGGAGTGTTAGTAAATCTTGATTATTTATGCATATTCGAATTTCATCGGAATTATTTATTGCTAAAGTGTTGTGTGGAACATAGGAGTGATTTGTAATTTTAACCAAGCTATCGTCGTATTGGAATTTTCCTGTAACGTCTAGAAAATCTTCCATTTTTATTAATAGAAAATTTTAACTTCAACCCAATTGATCGCAGAAACCTGGCATTTTGTACACTCAGCCCGTTCTTGTAAATTCTCATATCTTTTTTATATGACAAGTAATTGTAGTTTCTTCTTTATTAAAGTCAATTGGCTTGTCGTGTTGATCTGCAAATGTAATGCTAACAACATCTAAACTTCTCTTATTTATAGGGAAGTATATAATATTTCTGGGGACCTCAATAATTTTGTAGCCGGGAGGAGCTTCTGGGTAAAAACTGTGTATGGTGTGTGATTTGTCACCATTTAAATAAGACCCATTCGCAATATTACATTTTACTCTAATCACATTTACATTATTTATGTTGATTTTATTTACGGATTTAAACGCAATATCTGGAGTAGAAAATCCTTTAAATCCCAATAATTCAGACCCTAAACACGGTTTTGTAAAATCAAACACATGGCTAGAATGCAATGTGGCTTTCATAGTTTTATTGTCGGCTATAAGTACAAAATCTGGGAGTTGCTTTTGAATTTCCTTCGCAAGCTCAAACACTTCGTATGTACCTTCAGCAATTTCAATTACATTTGGAGCTTTGTGATCATAATAATACACATCCTCACCCTCGTCTATAGTTAATTTTGTGTCTTTAAGTTTATTTAATTTTGGAACTAGCCCTTTGTAAAATATAAGTTTGACTTTTGTATTAATTAATGCTACTTTATTTTGTATAATAACTTCAACTTTACCAGCTAATGCCCGGTTTAATTCGTCAATTGTGACCTCCCCTTTTGGGGTTGTAATTTTGTGCATTTTGTAATATGTCAAAGTATTTAGAGGTTTTTTAACATTAAATATAGAATTATAACTTTGAAAATCTACCAGTCCAATTACATAATCACCATTTAATTCTATAGGAGGAAAGAACACCGACTTCAACTCTGGCTCTGTACCCGTAAATGTTATAGTAAATGAATCCATTTTTATAAACTAAAATTTTTCAGAAATGATAAACATAAAATTCCACAAATGGAACTGTTTAAATCTTGTATTTGATCAGTTGTATAGTAGATTTTAGATGGTACAAAATATTCAATTACCTCTTTTGGAGGCTGTATTCCGAAAGGGTCAAAATATATTACAACATCTTTATTTTTACGATACGCTGTCCAATGTGTGCCCCTGTCACTGTCTAAATTAATAATTCCACATTCTCTTACTTTTGGTCTCTGTTTTAGCTCGTTTTTTAGGTACACTCCTCGAAAGTGAGGCACGTCTCTTGCTGCCTCTAACAGCTGAAAGTTGTCCATCTTTTTTATAAAATTTTAATCCCATTCCCATTTTTGCCTTGGCCTTCATCAAATTTGTCACTGCATAAGCTGCTGCTTTTTCGGCCAGATTGGCGTCCTTTGCCGAAACTCTAGTCCAAGCCTGGTCCGCTAATCTCATATCTGCCTTGTTCCGGGCGGCTGTATCAGGATTATTCATGTAGAATATGTCGTGCTCTTTACAATAAGAGTCTAGCTTATTTTTTGGAGGTACATTTTTGGCTAAATTTTCACGTATATTAGTTGCTGGACCACAATATCTATACGACGGGATGTGGAGGGGGAAAGGAAGGTTGTTTATAAGGGTATTTAACAAGCCACGGCCTCTATATGGCTTTAAGAATAATCCCTTACCCTTCTTACACTTTCTCTTTGCCATTTTTATTATATAAAAAATTATTAAACAAAAGAACAAATTTAACACATAAAGAAAATACACCATTTTTATTATATGTCATTTATTCAACAAATTTAACACATAAAGAAAATACACCAATTTTATTATATAAAAAATGTCATTTATTCAACAAAAGAACAAATTTAAAATAGCACATAAAGAAAATACACCAAAGAAGTTGGGTCTATTTCCTAATAATATTCGCTGTCTTATAATAGGGCCCAGTGGTTCGGGGAAGACCGTTGTAATTTATAACTTAATTGTAAAAAAACAAGGATTAAAGTTTACAAATTTATATATAATATCCAAATCTTTAGAACAAGAAAAATATAAAAAAATAATTGAAATATTCCGTCTGTGTGATGAAGTTAAATTACACACATATTCAAACTGTGAAATCACACCAAATGATGTAGAATCACACTCAATAGTTGTATTTGACGACATAAATAGTCCAAATATCACACAATTTTTCTCAATGGGCAGACACAAAAATATTAACAGTTTTTACTTGTGTCAATCTTACAGTAAAGTACACAAACATTTACGTGACAATGTTAATTTTCTAATATTATTTAAACAAGACGATTTAAATTTAAAACATGTGTATAACAATCATGTGGGAAATGATTTTTCATTTAACCAATTTAGAAATCTCTGCCATCAATGCTGGGATAGGTCTAAATATGGCTTTTTTGTAATAGACAAGGAAAGGCCAAAGAATAATGGCAAATACAGATTTATGTTTGACCAATTTTATAGTGACCAAGGGCAAGGGTGTTGATGCCATCCACAATAAACCTCTTGTCGTCATCAAAAGAGAGTACCTTTTTGTTCATTGTTAATGTTTGCAGATGGTGGTTTGTGGATTTAATTCTTGTAACATTCTCATAGTAATCTTCCCGGTTGCAAGACAGTGTAAGTAATGTTGGTGTCTTAAGAGATGTTTAACTGTAGCGTTGTCAGCTCCTTTTGCCTTCTTAACCTCTAGCTCATTTTGCTTTTCTTTTTCGTATAACCATTGTAAAGGAATGAAAGAGTATAATTTTGGCCTTAAACCACAATATTCATACATAATTTGACCATTTAATTCGTCTTTAAACTTGCCCGTAACTTTTTTGTTTTTATCAGAGTATAAGAAATGATCTTTACTATATGCAGAGGTGTCAAAACGGTCCAAGTCACTTTGTATTTCCTTGTAAAAGTCCTCTGTTACTATAGAATAAAGAAGGCTGTCTGTGTCTGTCATTAAGAACTTTTTATTCTTAAATTTTGACATATAATTATAGTGGAAATCATACATTATTACTTTACTGATATCCAAAATGGTCATTCCTAAATATATTGGTTTATCAAACTTTACAATTAATTTATTTAAATGCACAGCATGCAAATTGTTATCGAACATTTTGCTACAGTCAAACCTTGGCTTTGTAACGTATTTTGTTAACTTAGACTCGTCTACAAGATGTATATCACGAAACTTGCGTTGGTTCATAATTGTTCGACCAAAGAGACTGTTATTTAACAGTTTGTAAAAGTCTTTTTCAAAATCGTGTTTAGCTTTTTGTCGCTTTTCAATATTAAAATTAATACAGGGTGCGAGCCATTTTGATTGTCTGAATTTTAAAATTCTGTGGTATTTTGTAACTACCAAACCCAGTTCTTCGTATTTTTTTAGTGCTTTATTTAGTGTAAAATATATTTAGTTTTGTCATTTAAATTTGGTATTAATTTTCCATTCATTTTTTCTGGTGCGAGCGGGTAGTCATTATGCAAATCATGTAAACTTTTATCGTATTTTAAATCAACTTCCAAAATAAATCCAAAGTTTTCATTTTGATTGTATTTATAATCTTTCTCATTTGTCCATCTAAAGCCATCAACGGGCAACGACTCGCACATTGCTGTAGAGTATAGCGAGTTGCAGTCTAAGTATACAAGATAGGTGCTTTCTTGATTTGGGTCATAATGTTCGCCCATGTACTTATTATTGGCTTTAGCATAGCGCGTGGAAATCATACTTACACCGCCTCTAATGGCATGTTCTATAAACAAATGCATGTCAACGTCTTGAAATAACTGTAATTTTATGCCGGTCATTCTAAGACATGCCTCCCATGATAGTCCAGGCAGTGAGTACATATGAACGGGGTCGAGTTTATAATCCTTTAAACACAAGTCCCTAAATGTCTCAAACACATCAGCCAATAACAACACATCTGTTTTAAGGTATAAATCGTGATATTCTTTTAAATTCTTTATATTAAAATGATTCCATACGTTTTTAGCATGTTCATATTGTGCAGGAGATATACATTCTTTAGTTAGACTGCTGTAAAATGCCTCTATGGGTGGGAGGGGCTCTAAAAACTTTTCTGGTCCTGTCATGTATTCGTACGGAAATTCGCCCTTACGTTGTAGTAGTGGATTGTCTATAAATCTAAACGTATTTAAATTGGAAGCTAATTTGCTTAAGAGAAGAGACAGAAAGTTGTAGGAATCCAAAAATACCAAATCATCAACAGAGAACGAAATATACTTTTCCATATCTTTGGCTATGCAATTCAATTTGTGATTAAATTTTCCCAAGTGTTGCATTATTAAATGACCATCATAGTTTTTAAGATTGTGGAAGAATACTGGAATTTTCTTGGTTACTTTATAGTTTAAATTGCAAGAGTTATGGGAGGGTCCTCTGAACTCGCCTGTTAGGTGGCAGTGGTCGCACACTTTATCACACAGTAACGGCTGTTGGCATATGTGGCAGTGTGTAGAGTTTTGGAATAACATCTCTTGCTCTGGAGTCATTACAAGGGGAACATATACTCCCATCTGACTTTTAATAAAGTCATAAGTTTTAAATAACTTTTCGAAAAACACATCCATCACATTTTCACCGCTGTACAACTCTTCGTAAATAATTTTAGAATCTCTCACTACAACATAAGCAAATCCAGAAGGCGTGTGTTTGCCGCAGTTTATAAAACATTCGAAATCTGCATAAATCACAAAGGGAGCTTTAAGTTGATATTTGTAATTCGTAAATTGTAGTGTATCTTTTTTAGACATTTGTACTCTTTGGGCATCAAAGGTTTTACAATATGTTGTGTGACGTTCCAATATATCTTTGGTGCAAAAATGTTGCAAACAGAACTTGCAAAAATATTTCTTATGGTCATCTTTTGTAGACCGTAGCATTAACTTATCAAAATCACGAATTAAACAGTAATGTGATTTCCGACCTTGTTGTAAAAGCAGCAGGTTGACGTGCGTATTACTATTTAGTTTAGTTATTCTCAATGGATATATTAATTGTCCTTCAATTCCATATACATTAACACTTATGTTATTTTGTTTTTCAAATTTATCAATGTCGGATATTTTTACGGGATATTTTATATTTGTCATATTTAACTGGCCTATGTGGGGTTCGTAGTAAAATACTCGATTTGCATTTTCTTTACGATTCCTTGGATTCAAGCTTGCTAAAATACTCCACACGAAACATTTATTATCACTATTTTTAATATTTAAAACAGCGTGTTTTGATTTTATATTTTCTGGTGTGGGGATGTATGACTTGGGAGTTAGGGGTTTATACTTGTAAACATGCAGCTGCCAGTATTTAGTATGGTCATATATCCATCCACTGCCTTGGGCTTGATACTTGTGCATGGAGGTATCGATCTTAAAAAGTGCTTCTTTAATTTGAGTTTTTAAATCTTTGTTCTCAATCGTTAACATCGTCAAACTTCGAAAATCAGCAATACATTCTTTGTCAATGATTAAATCACCATTATTGTCCACCGAGTGTTTGATGAACTTTACCCTCCTAATAAGAATCCATTTTATAGGTAGCAGACAAGATTGAAGAGTGTCTAATACTTCCACAGATTCACCGTTAAAAATATACAACCTGTAAGGTCGTTTGTCACAGCTTATGTAGTGGCGTTTCTTATTACTGTTAACAACCTTTTTACAAACTTTGCATGTATCATGTTTTTCTAGCATATGCACTTTAAAATGATTGTTATTATCAAATATTTGATGGCATTTTTTACAAATTTTAGGAATAACTTTGTGAACAAGTCGATAATGGCGTAATAAATTGCTTCTGTTGGAGTAAGACATAAAACAGACTGCACAGGTCAACATTTTGTGTTGAAATGAGTGTAGGAGATGTCGTGCTCTGCTTTTTATAAACAAAAATTACCATTTTAAAAATTTAAATACGATCAAAATTCAAAATATGAAGATTTTAGACAAAAAACACAAATTCAACATTTTTATAAAAACTAAGCCCTTTATCAAAAATCTGGGAAACTACTTTTTAGATAATTGTATAAAGTACCTCCAAACCAAATTTGAACCTTATATCTCAATAAACAAAAAAGTTATGAGGGTTTTTTGTAAAACCAAAATTTGTAATTATAAAAGAAACAAAAATTATTTTTAAAAATCCGTACACGCTATCAAGTGGGGGTTGATGTTCTACATGTACACTCCAAGTTATATCAAATTTGGATGATAAACAACCACATGGGAGCTAATTTTTGAATTTCAAATTATCGCCTGTAGCGCGCAGGTGTGTCCCCTAAATTGATAATTTTCTTTACCAAACAATGTTTCACATCTATATGTACCTATATACCAAATTTCAACCCAATAGCTCTCTAAATAACGGAGATATAATTAAAGGCCAAAGGTCCAAAAAAATTTTGGACCAAAAGGGGTCAACAAAATTTTTTGAAACCTGGAATGGGTGGGGAACCCCCGAAACCTATTTCAGAGGTATTTTTAAAAATTTCATTATTTTTTCGATATCTCTTACCGTTTTCGAGATATATGCAATTTTCGAAAATTGCATTTTTTTGCATCCTGTACCGCTCTGCTTCCCCGGTGCTTCCACTCCTCGTGGTGTTTTTGAAGATACTAAAAAACACCCAAGTCAAAGAGCATGTAATAACAATTCCAAAAGTCCAATATAAAAAGTAGTTAAAGTAAAATAAAAAATTAAATAACAAAAGTAATTATCAAAAGTTAAGCTATTTTAATCAAAAATGAAAATGTTTTCAAAAATAACGATTCCCTTTCATCTTCAAAGTTCTTAAGTCATAAGTTATTATTTAAGTCATTAGTGATAAGAACCACTCTAAATTTTTCTAAGTCCAGAGTAAAAAAAGCATATTTTAGCCGAAATTATTCTAAGTACTAAATTTTTCTAAGTCCAGAGTAAAAAAAGCATATTTTAGCCGAAATTATTTTAACCACTAAATTTTTCTAAGTCCAGAGTAAAAAAAGCATATTTTAGCCGAAATTATTTTAAGCACTAAATTTTTCTAAGTCCAGAGTAAAAAAAGCATATTTTAGCCGAAATTATTTTAACCACTAAATTTTTCTAAGTCCAGAGTAAAAAAAGCATATTTTAGCCGAAATTATTTTAAGCACTAAATTTTTCTAAGTCCAGAGTATAAAAAGTATATTTTAGCCGAAATTATTTTAACCACTAAATTGTTCTAAGTCCAGAGTAAAAAAAGCATATTTTAGCCGAAATTATTCTAAGTACTAAATTTTTCTAAGTCCAGAGTAAAAAAAGCATATTTTAGCCGAAATTATTTTAACCACTAAATTTTTCTAAGTCCAGAGTAAAAAAAAGCATATTTTAGCCGAAATTATTCTAAGTATTGGACCACTGAATTTTAAGTTAAAATCTGCAACACTGAAGGTCTTGTTGGTGCTGGGGCTGT
The DNA here is from genome assembly GCA_963675035.1 of Allygus modestus. Taxonomy (NCBI): domain Eukaryota; kingdom Metazoa; phylum Arthropoda; class Insecta; order Hemiptera; family Cicadellidae; genus Allygus; species Allygus modestus. The sequence goes on from OY776111.1 coordinate 228,691,373, forward strand.
AGGATATGAAGTGAGGACCCTAGCCTGCAGCAGCTCTTTATATAGCCGACAATTCACAAAATTAATTTGTAAAATTACGCATCGGTTACTATGCATCGGTCGCTGCAACGCTGAAGGTCTTGTTGGTGCTGGGGCTGTAGGATATGAAGTGAGGACCCTAGCCTGCAGCAGCTCTTTATATAGCCGACAATTCACAAAATTAATTTGTAAAATTACGCATCGGTTACTATGCATCGGTCGCTGTGTCCTTGGTGCCGATCTTGCAGAATCTTCTTCAAGGTTGATTGTCGCGCTAGTGGCGATAACCGAGTGCACTTCTAAGTTGTTTACATGTGTTGTTTATTTAGTGTGGAGTTATTTTTGAACTCGTGGATTTCTGCAAAGGATGTATTAAAATGAATTTAGAGCAAATTTTTAAATAGGGGAAAAATAAGGCAAGGGTACTGGCCAAAAAGAAAATTTGTGTAGGGTAGGATCGGGCAAGTGTTCAAAAACTGATCCCCATAAGAATAACATGGGAAAAAAGCGCCGAATAGTATGCCTCTTTGTGGTTTCTCCACTACTTAAGCGATATATAACATGTTCATTATTCTCCATAAGAATAACATGGGGACCGAGAACCTAGGTTTGCTGCTACGGGAATCATATGTGGAAATCTTTTTGTGCAAAGAACAAAAAATCACAACCAGATGAAGCCATATACCAAATTTTGTCAGTTTATATTAAAAAATAAGCGAGTTATATTTTTTTTTATTTTTCTCCATAAGAATAGCATTAGACACCGTACTGTGTTTAGTACTTGAAATATCTCAGTAACCCAGTTGACGTAGAGCAATGAGAAAAACACCTAATTATTTGTTTTTTTCAAGCTGAATTCAATGGTATAAATTAAAATTTGATTTAACAAAAAATTACATGTGAAAACCCAAAAAAAAATTTTGGGGTACAACACCCCCCAAACCCCCCATTGGGTGATGCGATTTGTCTGGTTTCCGAACTCGTTCAAATAAATGGTACTTTACACATTTGTACCAAATTGCATTAAGATCGGACCTTTTTTACGAGAGTTATTGCGCTTACGGATTTGTATATATTTATATATACAAATTTGAACGAGTGGTGTTTTTGGCATCTGGGGACGACAAAACAAAAAGTTATCATGGTCTCGGGCTTAGGTCTTACCATGAGACTAACGGTAATAGCTTCTTCCCTATAGGGGAAATTTGCTAAAAAAGATAAATTCCTTTTTTAATTGAATTTTTAGGCTTGAGCTTATTTGGCTTCTCTTAAGATTAAAAGTAGTTTATCTACTATTGAACCTATTTTAACATATAGGAAGTACTTACGACTTGCACAAGTCAGGTTCATTATAATCATACTCTCGAGCGATCGCGTTATAAATATCATTATCCTAATTCTGTACCCTTGTTACACTGTAAACTTGTATAATGTATACAGGTTCGTGAGGTTGCAAGCCAGGAAAAGATTTAGTGGGATGGGATAAGCAATGTTTAGCTCAGCTGATGGTAAAAGTTGGTGTTAAGCCCTTTGTTCTAGTCTAAACACAAATTACAGGGGCTGACAGGCTGCTAACTTGCCCTGATCCGTTGTCAAAGCCACCAGTGATGGCCTGAACACTCAACAATCAGCTCAGACTGGTAAGCCGTTATTGTATGACATCCATAATGGCTTTAATTATGTATCTTTGAAAATAGTTTATGCGAAACTAATAGTTAAACTAATCAGTTGTATATAACAATTGAGAGCTGTATTAATGTGTAGCAAATGAGCCAATGAGTATATAACAGCAATATTTGTAAGGCTAGTTAAGATAGACTTTCTATGAGTTGAATGATTTAACCGTGCTACTCCATCTCCAACTACATCCAATGCAGTTCGTCCAATCCGTTTTCCTAAAATTATTTGTGGCGGAAAACTCACTCTTAAAGCATAAATTAATTTTACTCGTGATTCGTGAAACTAACTGCCCTGCATTTTCCTACCCGCAAATTTTGGCGGAACATTTTTCACGCACTGACGGTTGCATATTATTATATTTAACATAGTTAATTTGAAATGAGGACAATAGTTCCTTAAATTTAATAATTTTGATTGGAAAATGAATTGAGTGTTTAGTCGTTTTCATGAGTATATTATTCAAATTATAATTAAATTAGGTCTAATTTCGTACAGTAGTCAACAGTCAAATTGAGTCAACAGTATATAAGAAAAACGAAAGCAATAGAATTATTATGAAGCGAATTCTAGATTTAAGGTAAACAAGATTAAAGATCAAAGATTAAAGGTAAACAAGAAAGAGCCTACAAAGCTAGTTAATAAGTTAGGATGGTATAAATCAGTTTGTTCAAGATTAGATTTGTTTGAAGCAGGTAACTTTACTAAGTTTTAGCGAATTTTCCCTATAAGGAAGAAGCTATTACCGTAGGTCTCATGGTAAGACTTAAGCCCAAGACCATGATAACCTTTTGTTTTGAGGTCCCCAGATGTCAAAAACACTATTCGTTCAAATGTACATATATATATAGATCTATATATATATATATATATATATATATATATATATATGTGTGAATGTGTGTGTGTGTGTGTGTGTGTGTGTGTGTGTGTGTGTGTGTATGTGTGTGTGTGTGTGTGTCCGTTAACACAATAACTTGAGTAAAAAAGTCCGATTTAGATGAAATTTTTCTCAAACGTGTAAAGTGACATTCATGACTAAGTTCGAAAACCAGAAAATCGGACCAATGGATGGGGGTATATGGAGGTTTTAAATTGTCCAAAAATCAGATTTTTTTTTCTTTTCACGCTAAAAATTCTAAAACACTCAATTTTGGTTTTGAGCATTTTATAGAGCTTAAAAAAACAAATAATGTAGTATTTTAAATTATTAACCTAGGTTAAGTGGTTGCGAAGAAAATCCACAAAACCTGCTCATAAAATCTTCCACGTTAATCTTATGGGAAAAAGGTTTTTGTCTTTTCCACAGTTAATTTTAATGTAAACTTCACATTTGCTTTTACCAACCAATTCAGCTCTACAAAAAATCATTTTGGTGTTTAAATTGTGATTCGATGTCCAACCGTTGCAGAGGTATTCAAAGTGCCAAACACAGTACGTTGTCCAATGTTATCCTTAAGGAGAATAAATAAAATTTGATATCTCGATTAGTTTTGAATGTAGATTGATGAAACTTGGTATGTGGCTCCACGTAGTACTGGTGTACTACGCAAAACACAGTACTGGTGTATATTTGCACAAACAATTGATTTTTTGATGATTATCCCAGTAGCAGCAAACCTGCATACTCAGCCCTAATGTTATTCTTATGGAGAGTAAGTAAAGTGTTATATCTCCCTTAATTATGAACATAAATTAATAAAACTTAGTATGTAGCTTCACCTGGTTGAGTTATATTGATAATTGCATAAAAACATATATTTCGTGTTCCTTGTTGCAGCAAACCTGCGTACTCAGCCCCATGTTATTCTTATGGAGAATAAATAAAATGCTATAGATCATTTATTTATTTATGTATTTTTATGAAACTTAGTAAGTGGCTTTATGTGGTAGTGAGAAACATATGCATGCATTGAAAATTCGCTGAGTGCGCAGGATAGCTGCGACTGGGGTATTTAAAAGTTAGTATCAATAAGTCATAAGAAATCTCTGCCAACTATAGCTCTGAATCAACGCACTATAAAATGTCCTTACGTAAGATTTCAAACCCGTCACATATACGTATATTTAAAAATCTGAGATAGTGCGTTAGTAATAGTTAGTTTTTATTCATTTATGCATAGTTTTTATGCATAAATGTAACATTTCGTAGTGAATCGACTCTGAACTATAAAGTTATCTATTTGTAATAAGCTCAACCTTTTTCACTAGCCTACAATAAGAATTACTTGATCACTCTATAAATTGATTGTGCGTTGTTTGATCTAGTGTAGACTACACGAAGGTACACAGACATTCTTTTAGCTACGAAGATTAGCAATAAAACTCTAAAACTGTTATACAGTATTTCCGAACTGTTTCCGGAAACTTGAGAAATGATTTCCTTAAATCTAAATAAACTCAAAATGTAAACATAGTTATACAACTGGCTCCGTTCACCATCTATGTGTTTTAACGTAATTTAAGTGTTTTTAATCAGTACGTCGTAAGTTTTAAATTACTTGAGGTATTGATTTGACACATAGCACGTCTTTTGTTTCTTTAGGTATAATTTTGTACTCAATGTGACGTTTCCAGCTTGTATTGTTTCAGAATGGTGGCTATTTCATTATGTACTAGCATCTTGAAAACGATTAAAAAAATCGTATTATTTTATGCAAATAATTTGGTAGGTACTATAAGGTATTAACGATTATTCTATCACAGCTGGGATTTAATATTTTGAAATAAATATAAGAACTGTTCTGATAGTTTGATAATTTATACAACATTTTCACGATATTACTAATAACAATTGCACTTGATTTATGATTTGAGCAGTAGATTCATAAAATATAGAGAACTTCCAAAACACTTTTGTAAACACAAATTTGTTACCTATGTTTTATAACACATATGTGTTTAGGTGAGACGCATTGCGTAGTGGTCAAAGCGACGGACGAACCATTACAGCAGCCCTGGGTTCGAATGTTCGAAGATCTGTCCTGGAAAGTACATTTTATCAGTATCATTTATAGATTTTACTGTAGCGGCTGAACCCTTGCTTTGCTTGATACGTTCCACGCTCATGTCCATGTGGACGGGTAAAGTATAGGGAACACGTACACATCCTGTTATAAGGATACTGTGATCACGTTCTAAATCTTACGTTAGGACTACAGTTGAAATGTTTACGAAATATAAGCGAGAGATTAATTAGCAAACAGCAGTTGTCTATATTTGCTATAAAAAACCTCTAAATCAAGATGTAGAAAAGCGCTAATTTATTTATAAAACACTACAGCGCGAAGCCCTTATAAATTGCACTTACAAAGCCATTACTGTGATTCACTTTACTAAGAATCACTTGCTTATTACTGTGCTCAGTGACTAAAACGCTACGATAAAACCACAGATATTATAAAGGTGAGTGTTTCTTAAAATCCGGGATTAAATATTCCTTGTGACAACCATTGGAGAGTGCTCCAAAGGTAGATTTCTACCATCTTCTGCTTTCAAGTCCTGTTAAAAAGAAAATCAAATGTTTGTAATTTTTAACTATGTACTTTGAATATTGCATAACTGAATTTGTGAGATTTTAAAATACCAAAGTACAATTTAAATTAATAGTATAGCAAATATTGAGAAATAGATGGATCTTGGCAGAGGTTTTAACTAGCGAATTTCCCCTATTAGGAAGAAGGTTCCACCGTACGTGGAATGGTAAGTCCTAAGCCACACTATGGAAAGGGGGATTTATGGGGTATAACTTTGTTTAAATCAGATTTTTCCATTTTATACTTGAAAATAAAAAATACACAATTTTGGTTTTGACTACTTTATAGAGCTTAAAACCAAAATGTATTTTGAATTATTAACCTAGGTTAAGTAGTTGGAGATAAAATAAAAAACGTATTCTTACAATTTCCGATGTTAATTTTATGGGATCTGCTTTTAGTCTTTATACCGTTAGTTTAATTGAAAACCTCAAATTTGTTTTTACCAATAAGTTTAGCTTTATAAAACAATCGTTTTAGTGTCCAACCGTTACATATATTTAAAGTGCCGAACATACTACGTTCTCCAGTAATGGAAATTCTTATGGAAAAAATTCAATTTTATTTCTTGATTATTTATAAATTAATGTTAATGATACCCCGTTGCAGCAAACCTACATTCTCAGCGAATTTCAAAGTGTACCTCATTACGTCATGAAGCCACTTACCAAGTTCCATTAAAACATATTCATATAATTAGCAAGATATGACATTTGATTTAACCTTCATAAGAAAATCATTAGGACTGAGTGCACAAGTCTGCTGCATCAACGACCACACATTCGGGGTTTTATGCAAATATCAATGGATAAAGCAACATATCAAGTTTTACCAATATATTTTCATAAACAAGTGAGATATAACATGTTTCTTATTATCCTTAAAAATAACATTAAATCTGCTGAGTACGCAGGTTTTCTGCCATATGGGTTTTGTATGCAAATATCAATAAACCCCAACCATGTGAAGCCTCATACCAAGTCTTATTAATATATGCTCATTAATTATTGTGTGAGCTGTAAAATGTTACTTAATTTCTATAAGATTAACATTGGACAACGTACTGTGTTTAGCACTTTCAATATCTCAGTATATCCCAGTATCCGATTGACGAAGACCAATGATTCAAAATACCAAATTGTTTGTTTTTGTTTAGCTGAATTCAATGGCGCAAATTAAAATTTGTGTTTAAAATAATAATTTGTAAAAAAAGCTCAAAACCCCGTAGATGGGACATTTTAAGAAAGATATCGTGTCTTTTATACATATCCTTATATTTATAAATATATAAACATTTGAAAAAATTGTGTTTTTGCCATCTGAGGGCAACGATACAAAAAGTTATCATGGTCAAGGTCTTAAGTGTTCCCATACCGGTAATAGCTTCTCCCACTTAGGCGAAATTCGCTAAAACTTGGTATGTGACTTCTCTTGGTTGTAGATTATTGATATGTGCATACAAACTTATTGGTTGTCTTCTTTGTAGCAGCAATCCTAAATTCTCACCACTTATGATATTCCCCTTGAGAATAAATACAACTTTATATGTTGGTGTTTTTGTTAGTTACTTTGTAAAGGAAAATTTAACAATTTTACCCGGTACCAACAACTACGTGAGCATCCAAAACTACCTGAGACCCAATGCCAGTGTTAAACAAATCTGGTTGTAGTTTAAATAGGCGACGTTAAGTATTATACAAATCCACACTGTCAGAGATAATAATTGTACAATTAATTCTAGTTTGAGTGTCTCTTAATTCAACTTCTTGTACAGGCTGATTTAAATCCTAGCCAATGAACAATAAAACGAATAATTAAAGCATTTTCTCTATCAATTCACCGTAAGGCATATAAGCCAAGCGAACCCACTCAATGGACTTTGAAAAATGCGAAGCGAATACCCTCTCTTTAGATTGAGTAGAGAAAAAGGACGAATGAAGACATTTTGCCTAAATTATATTAACAAAAACTAATAAACGAAGTATAGTTGTAGTTATTATTCGGGAAATTACAGGGTTTTTAAGGAAAGAAATACCTTCGTGAGTAATAGGAATGCCTAGACATACATGTATATTATGATAATATAAATGCATTTTTATTTGTTGGAACTAAACATCAGAAAAAAACTTTAAATACATGTTCGTGTGGACATGAAGTATACAACGATAACGGCAAATAATAAATCTGGCGAATTTAATACATGAGGTAAGTTTGCAGAGAGAGCTGATTAACTGTACACTAGAGGACGTTATAAAGCCTATTAGGCAACACCAATACATGACGCTACAATGTAGGAGGGACTAAGTGATGGATAGAGGGCTCCAATATTGACACTTCAGTTGAAGCGCTGTCCAAAATAATTCATATTGCTTTGTAATAATGTGTAAATCTTACAGGAAAAACAGTTATTGATTTTAGATTAGAAACAAGACAAACATCGAAATTAATTGTTTAGCTACACCATAGGTTATTTATTCGGAAGATGTTCTTCAATTCTATCAGTTTACCTATTTGGGATATTGTTATTATAACTGGGATTTCCCTATGTACAAAACAATCCATGGTAAAACATCAATTTATTTGTTGATTTGTTGTTAACGAAATGCCTATGTTTATATATTAGATTAAAATGTAACTTTTGTAAACAATTATCATGGATACTTTATTTTCAATTAAGTTATCTTGAATTTAAATGTAAAAGGAAAAGGATAATTTTAGAAAATAATACAAACCGTTCCTCATAGATTGTCAATATGATATCCGGCAATTAAACTAGTTAGCTTTTTACATTGTATAGCTTCCCTTGTCGTAATTTAGTAAGAATGTTGTTAAACAGTGGACATTGAAAAACATAAAGGACATTAAGGAATCAAGGGGCTAATCTTTGCAATGAAGATAAGTCCGGTGAGCAGGGGCGCACGTCCGCACATATTAAATATCTCAACTTTTTGTTTGTTTTAAAAATAACCTGTTCAGCCCTTATCTAATGATAACAACTAACTAATATGTCATTTACCTAATACAGGAAGTTCAGCCTAACTTTGAATAACTGCGCATAATGCACAGTGTGGTTCCTGTTTTCAATAAATTGAACATTTGTTTAAGAAAAGAATCAATTACAAATAAATCCATGCACTAAGATTAAAATACATGTTTTTAGCTGTTTGCTACTGTCTATAAATCATGAATTATTTTAGGTAACAATGACCAATTATAAGAACACAATTAGAACAATTATTTGGTTCTAAGAAATACTGTTGCGTTATTTGGAGTACACTTCACCCGTGTTGCACTCCCTAGCAGCCCTTTCAGATCCAATTTATTTGTTTGTTGAAAAAGACTAAATTATTGATATAACCTACTTCAGTTATATCCATTAAAAATATTTTGAGCATTTTTTATTTTTTATTTTTTTTGAGTAATTTACAGGCATGTCCTCTGGAGAGGACACTGGGCTTATACGCAAGTAAAACATGAATTTTTAACATTTTATTTTTTGAATAATACACACAATTGATGTTTATATGACACTATAAACATAATAATTACTACCTTACAAATTAAATAAAACACAACTTTAATAATACCTGGTTAGTCCCTAAAGTAGGTATTATACTGAACACAACAAAATAATTTTCATTTTAACTTTCATAACAAAAATTGATTCAAAGATATTTCCTCTGTAGAGGACGTTGGAAGTATATCAAGGTGGACATGACAAATAAAGGTTTATAGGTGTTACAGGTTTATATATATGTATATTTTAAACAAGTAATGTAATAAAACACCTAAAAATGTATTACTAAATGACAAAAAACAATTAGTCATAAAAAGATCTGGCTTCAAATATTTCAGAAAATGTTTGTTACAATTCATCTGCAACAATGAGTCCAAAATGTATTTAACTATACTCCTCGGATTACTCATTTTAAAACATTTATCTGCTTCACAACAATCAATCAACTGTTTAAGTTAGTCTAAGGTTCTGCACATCACAACTCACCATGGAGTAATGGCATTTTGGACTTCAATATATGCCCGATGTCCGCTCCACAGGACATCAAAAAACATCAAATCTAGCAACTTTATTTAAGTTTGTTGAATCAAAATACTTTTATAAATCTGTTTCTACATTACTAAGGTAAAAGATAATGTATCCAAAAAATTTAGTTTATAATAATGTATAAAATATATATGTCATCCATGTCATACCGTGAAATCGATGAGGCTATGGTGCTCTTGTCCTGCATCAGTATTTTTGTCATAGTTCTATAATATCCAACAGAATTTGCTGAAGTTGTAATTTTTATGTTGTCAAGATGTCCCGTCGACAGGAAAACGGTGGTGAGAGCTTTCAATAAAGACCAGAGTAACGCAAAAAAATTATATATGTTATGTCCTCTACAGAGGACAGTGGGTCTGAAAGGGCTCGACTGTATCAGCAGGCGCCGGGGCCGCGCCGGATCGATGACCTTGCGTCAGGCCAGACCTGTGACATTGAGACCTCCGTTATCACTGGAGCCGCGGCCCTTATCAGAGCAGCCGTGCTGCAGGGCCACGCTCCCATATAGTACTCACGAGGATTCAAATGTGAGCTCCGCCTTGACCGATATTTGTTATAAAATTATTGTTTTTTAGTCTAGAGCGTCTAATAAAAATATAAAACGAGATCGCACGCAGCACGCTGACGTGAGGGAAGTGAATTTCCGCATTAAAACCTTTAAACAAATTTAAAAAAGGTTAAAAACAACACTGGTAACATTTTTTGGGAAATTGAAAAATGTTATTTTTTTACTGTTCATATTTAAATAAAGTATGAGGATGGCAATGTTGTACATTATAAGGTTAGGAGGAGGTATAGGCAGGATAAAAAGTTGATACAATGGTATTGGGTGTGATAAAACTACATCAAGATATGATACACAGACTTTTCCAGTGTAAAATCCCCATTAGACAACGTACTGTGAAAAGACAATTAATATTTTCTGTAATAACTTGGTAAACACTAATGCTAGAATGATGAGGGAGGGCTTAAAACTTTTGGAAGTTTACGTACAATAATTTAATATTAAAAAAAATACATTCGGGCTTTTCTGACCTGTGTTGGGCCCAAAAACTCAAATTTTGAAAATTAAAATCCCCAAAAAAGGGGGTTAGAGTTGTCCGATTGTTTTGCCCAACGAACTTGTCCAACTGTTTACAGAAGGGATGGTTCCTACCAAATTTCAATTAAATTGGACAAACATTGCTTCCGATAGAGTGCGAACACACACACACACACACACACACACACACACACACACATATATATGTAAAGTTGTTAGCGACCCCCGAAAACGTCTTCAGGGGGTCACGTTAGGAACTTCTATGGTGGTTCCGGACTTACATTTCACTGTGCGGGCAATGCTAATAGTTCACTTTTCCATAGGAAATTCACTAATAATATTGTATTAATAATGAGTTACGCAATAATAGATACTAGCATTGAGTACCTTGAATACTCAATGATACTAGCTGCTTGTCATGGCCTTGCATGCATACACTAAAACATAGGATTTCGTAAAAGTAATATTGACACATTCTAATGAATATTTGATGCTTTGTTAACAATAGCATCTTAAAATTTCACACGGTGATTTCCCATTTGATTACATGCATTTCAAAATTAGCGTTTTAAGTAAGTAACAAAAATATTTAGCTATAGATTTGTAAAGTACAATTTTGAAGCCACTACGTTTATTTGATTACTAATGAAAACTATTTTATTCCTGTTTTAAGCCCGTCATTTTTGACGGGTTAATAACAGCTAGTAAATTCTTCAAAAAAACTTAAACCCTAAAATGAAATTCAGACTTCGACATTTCATGTTGCTCAAAATTAACTTTCTTTAAAAAGTCATTAAAATCCATCTCAGAACTCTTCCGGAATAAACACCAGATTCTTTTAATATACCGGTAAAGGATTACATGTATAAGTAATTGATAATTGTATGTAATAATTCAATTTTAAAATGAAAGAGGATGTTTATTATTTTTTTCGTTACATTTATACATTGTAATTTATGCAATTAGTAGAGAACAAAATTTGAATAAGTAATCGGAATGCCAAGGTACATATCTATCTTCAATATCTCGAGATTGAAATGTCCCAAAACTAGTAATCTTTTAAACTAGTGGATTGATGACGACAAGGTATGTAACCTTATTTTGTAAGTCATAATATTATAACTTATAACTTTTAATGAAAAGTACGGACAAGTGCGGTATAAATCAATACATAGACTACGTTATACAAATAAAATAATATTACTAAAATTATTCGTTACAGTCACAATTTAAATAACAGACACTATTTTACTACATGAGATTATCTCAAATGTCACATTATTTGCTATTATTCGAGATGTTTGAACTTACCTTTCACAACACCTCGCCATTATTATTACAAACAAGTCGGTTTTGAATAACGGATAAGGTTTCTTCTGAGAATCAGGTTTATGATTTAATCTGACAAACTAATTAGAAAGCATCTTGTTATAAAGACAAATGAACGATTCGAGCAATTTTCTTTATCAGCAGCTTTACGAATTACTGATGCGTAGCACCTTTATTTATTCATTATCACTTACGAAGACCATACCTAGCAAATATGTGGAAGTTTGAACAACGATAATACAATACACAAGCAATGTCTGTTTGATGGTTTGCAAATTGTATTTTGAAATCAAGAGATGGTTTTTGCTTAAACTTTGGATTTGAGTATTTTTGGGCTTCAACTTTGATTCCTGGAAACCTCAACCCCAGGAAAACTAAGTTTGATTTAAAAACTCATTTGAATATTATAAATATAAGCATTGTGCTTACAGATTTTTTAATAACGATAAAACAATCAAAACCGAGTTTTGTGATAAACAAATAGTCAACTGTGAAAGTAACATTTCCTGGTAACATATCAACATTTGATTGCGTTATAAAAATATATTAAGTGCTGTTTCCGTTGAAAGAATAAATAAATATATCTACAAACGATCGGTTGACGAAGCACACATTAACCACACACAGAACGTTCCATTCTTTATTTGATACCGTGACTGACATTTGAACAAGCAGACAAATAAATCGATGTCTGTTAAATTTAATGCTGATATTAAACTCGGTTTAAATTCTTAGATTATCACGTGTTTTACGCACATGACTTACTTGTAATCACACCACAATTCACTACATACTTTACATGTAAGTTAATTTGGTCACTGAACATATTTTCCATTAACATAGATTTTATTTTATTGGGTATTGAGTTTTTTTACATAAATACATCCATGATGTAAATATATTCTTAATTATCTTAGTACATAAGTGCATTCAATTGGTTAAAAACAGTGTTTGTAACATTTGTTTAATTATTTAGCTATGATTCAAGTACTGGCTAGATATGGTAAAATATGTAAAAACCACAACACTGTAACAAAGTAGTGAGACTGTTATATACAAGTAGGGGGGTTTAGCCGATTGCACCAGTGGTGGGGGTGGCGGGGAAAATGTGCATAATTTATCCCCCCGCATTTTTCAACTATCCTAGTTAATATGTAAATTTGTAATTACCATAATTAATATGCAATTTTTTAATAATTTTAAATGAATATTCAAAAAAATTTTTTAATTAACCTAATTAATACTCAAAAATATATTTGTTTAACTATCCTAATTAATATTCATATGTTTAATTACCATAAGTAACTAGAGTAATTGTGCATAAATCGACGTACCTGGAGTAATTGCGCATAATTCAATGTAATTTAAACAAAAATTAAAAATCCCCCCTCCGAGACCACCATGACAGTGATCGATGATATGGTCTTCGGGACAAAGGACCCCCCAGACAGGGTCAAATTTATTGCCGGATAGCAATCACCATTAAAAGACCCTTCTCCGAATTTCATTATACTAGGGAATTTATTTATTACCCAGCAGGGGAATTTAACGATGGACACTTCTCCGACAGTGATTTATGATAATGTTATACCGACAAAGGAGCCAACCCGATATTCCCAGACGTGGGGTTGTTTTTATTAACATATCATTTCGTTAACAAAAGACCCTTGTCAGAATTATTTTGTAGTAGGGTTGATTTACGACGCACCTGCGTTGCGGATTCACCCCAACATTCCCAGACGTGGGGCTGTTTTTATAACCATGTAATTTCGTTAACAAAATACCCTTGTCAGAATGCCATTATGGTTGGGTTTATTTGCGATGGATCCTTCTCCAAATTAATAAGACGAGAGTGGTTTTTGTGCAAACACCTGCGCTGCACCAGACCATGGGAAACGATCAGCATAGAGCTTCACAACCTTCATTATGTGTTATTAAAATTCTCAGACTGAGGGTTATTTTTTTCGAAACACAGCTGCACCGGTCATTGGGAACTAACACACAAGGTGCTTCCAACAAAACCGATCATCGCCGACTCCTAGCTCATTCTTGGTGTGAACACGTTAGTGTATAATTGTGTCACAGTTTTGCTCCGCTTCTGTGTGTGTGTGTGTGTGTGTGTGTGTGTGTGTGTGTGTGTGTTTGTGTGTGTGTGTGTGTGTGTGTGTGTGTGTGTGTGTGTGTGTGTGTGTGTGTGTGTGTGTGTGTGTGTGCGCGCGCGCGCGCTATTCTAGTAATTGTGCCAACTCCTTGGATTATTAAATGTAAGTAACATTCATTCTTCTTATTATTTGTTGTAATGCACAAGAATATTAAATTTCATAAATAATTTTTATAAGAATGTTATTATATTATTCATTATGTCATATTCTTTATATACTATTTTATAACAATGCCAGATATCATCACAATAATTACTAATGAGGATTATATCGTAAAATATCTAAACAAATGCACAATAATATTAAATGTTATAGGAAAGTTATCTTTTGGCTCATGATGTAATATTCTTTACATAATTTATATATAAATGGTAAAGATCATCTCAATAGGCAATTATGAGGATTATGTATCGAAAATGTTGTTAATATCTAAATGAGTTTTAATTATTTAATGAATATCATTATATAAACTCAAGTGATTTATATTATCTAAAAGAACAACACCATGCAAGAGTTCGGATACTTAGGGACTTACCAATAAATACATAGGATGTTAGTTAAGATATACTAAAACCAAACAATACCATCCTTGATACTATTTCTTACCCCCCCAGCTCTTTTTTACAAATCTACATAATTCGGTATGCTCTGTTTCAGATCATGAACGTCGACCGTCGTTTTTCATGCGCCATATGCGGTATGGCATACAAGAGGAAAGACCATCTTGTACGCCACGCGCCTACGGTGCATGGTGGCGACTAAGTCATCTGTCCTGAGTGTGGATCACGATTCGCCAGGGCCGAAGATCTTCGTCGCCACATCATGACGGTTCTCCGCCCCACAACCCACCAGCCTCAGAATCCGGCTTTCCACCCCAGTTAGTAATATCATTTATCATTTTCGTCGATTATAACTTTGAAGGGAGAGTGTAAATACTCATTATATATGACTCTTCAAATCAACACAATATATGAAAGGTTTTTATAATAGTTTTTCTAATAATCCATGTTGGTGAAATAGATGTTACTGCAGTGCTGAGAGTCGATATCGATTATAAATGTTCAAATTATATGATTGTTCAGATAAATATATGTATTGAAAGGAATTATATTAGTTTTACTAACAATTCACATTGGTTTTTCAGGTATTGCCGTACCACCGAGAGTCGACCCCACCAACGATCCTGACCTGATTCCCGCAGAGGCACCAGACGAAGCCCCGAGAGGTAAGAATCATTTAATGGTAGTATTTGTAAAAAATTGATTTATAACATGTCTCACATTAAAGCAAACAATCGTGCAGTCCTACAAGTAAGTTTAAATGATTAAATAACGTTGTGGTACAATAAATATTCAGTATCATTACTCATCTTCACGTTCAAATTTAGTTTTATATCACTTTAACATAAAATATCCAAATTAAAATTAACAATATTTCAGTTTATCGTTGAATTTACTCATATAATAACTATATGACAGAAAACAACATGTATCACAATAATCATTCAATATTAATTTTTATTGTAAACAATTAATTTATTTATAACGAGTATTAAATTTAAGCATTCAATCTGTCAGTACTAGAAATGCGTTTTAAATCTTTCAAAGATAAAATAAAATTTATTCACAATTACATTTGGATTGTTTTATATCACTTTCAAATGAAATATCTAATTGAATCTCATTAATTAAAATGATCTATATAATCAAAATGAAAAATCAGTTTATTACTTCATAGCTAATAACAGTTTTGTCTCTCTTTCCAGGGTTCCAATGTGTCCGATGCTGCAATCCCTTTTCGAGGAAGGACGCATTGGCTTGTCACATGCGGTATGCTTGTCGAGGGCAGCAGGAGCGAGCTGCCCCAGTGGATCTTGCGGTTGAAGGACCGAGTGGGGCACAACCACATTTATCAGCACCGTCATCATCGTTGTTGTTGAGAGGCACCGGCAGCAGCATAAATCAAGACGACGACGATTCGACGGCGGTACTTGAAGGTTTGACTCCCGATGGTTTCGAGGAATTCCAAACATTGTTTCTTGGTAGATTGAAATCATACCGCTTACTAGAACCTGCAGATCACCACGTAACGTTGTTGGAATTTCTCGGAACCATTCGGGAACGTGTGGTAACCCTCATGCGTCACGGACTCGAACAAATCAACGCCATCAAGATGAACATTTGGGTCGATTGTGAGTTCGCGAATGTACATGACGATATTTGTGGACGAAACTTCAAAACAGAGAATGTCCCCATTTTCCGCACGTCTGATCTGGATGAAATATGCTCAGATTTCTTTCAGAGCATACTTGTGGAAAAGGAGGCGTGCCAGATGAAGGGTTCTGGGTGGAGTTTCGTGAGCGTGCTAGATATACAGCTAAGATTCAATGTCTACCGCCCTCTCAGAGAAAGTTAATTCATTCCACTACCACAATATATCGACATGAAAGAAGCCGCGGTTATTGCGCTCAGTGATCAGGACGAAAGGTGCTTCGAGTACTCTATCCTAACGAAGTACATCATTGACCTGGATGATCGACTAAAACCGATTCATTTCACTGCAAAACTTAGCGCCAGAGCCAATATGAACTTGATGGCCTTCGCTTCCCCGTTAGGATAGAGCAGATTCGCATGTTTGAGCGCAACAATTCCGTTATAAGCGTAAACGTGTATGGTTTGGACAAACAGAAAGATAAGAGAGATGGGCAGTTCCACAACATTGTATATCCACTTCGTGAGTCAAAATGGGAACTGCTCAATCATTTGACCTATTGTTCCTGACAAACCAAGACACGACCCATTATGCATATGTAAAATATTTCGTGCGGTTGGTTGGATGTCAAATGAATCAACGTAGCCACAGACTATTCATCTGCAACAGATGCTTCGCCACATTCGACAATCAACTGACAAAATTAGGTCTGCGCGGGGAGCAACGACTTGAAGAACATAAGCGTTATTGCTATGATTATGCTCCTCTGCGTACAGATCCATCAGAAGACGCGGATATTAGATTCCGCAGACCGGAGCGATTGCAACGTAGTCAATTCACTATTCACGCTGAATTTGAGAGCGCTCTTGTACCAGTCAACCAGGAAAAACCTCTTGACCCTCCTCCAACGACTCAACCACCTGCATGTGATCCTGCAACAAATAGAAGATTAGGAGGAGGAGGAGGGGGACAACGCGATGGGATTGGGTCGAAGAACGTCAGGACATTAAATGTCCATACGCCGTACAGTTTCGCTTACTACATTCACGACGACAACCGAAGCGCAGAAGCGGGAGACAATGACTACAACAAAGATCCAGCGACGCGTGACACATATTCTAAATTGCGCTCGTACAGGAATGAGGACGCTGCCAACAATTTCATCAATATGCTGCGGGACGATGTCAAGAAGCTTGGCGACATATTATATGGCAACCGTCGACCAGGAAACTGCCCGCAGCTTACATATCAAGAGGAGGCATCGTTCCAACAGGAGACTTCTTGTCACATCTGTAGACAAGAATTTATCTGGGGTGATTGATATGGCAGATTTGATAGTGAGAGACCATCAACACTCTCCCCCAAACAAGTGCAGAGGAGCGCACAGTTCCTGCAACCTGCGCTTCAAAGAGGAGGATACTCTGAACTTGTACCTCCATAATCTGTCAAACTACGATGCACACTTCTTCGTCAGGAAGTTCGCAGTTGACAGAGGAGACGTTGATGTGCTAGCAAACACCGAGGAAAAATACATCACACTCTCCAAACGTTTTAAATATCCCGGAGCGGGCCAACGCAACTCCATCAAACTCAAATTTGTCGACTCGTACAGATTCTTGCCAATGTCACTAGCGAAATTGGCATCAATCTTACCAGTCGACAAGAAGACAATATGCCGAGCCCGATTCACAGACCCGGAAGAGTTTGAGTTGCTACAGCGTAAGGGAGTATTTTATTACGAGCACATAACGTCGCAGGAGGTACTGAATGAAAATGTGTTACTGCCAATTGGAATCTTCGGAGATGGCGTCAAAGAAGAAGACTAAGCACACGCCCAACGCGTCTGGACCAAGTTTGGTTGTCAAACCCTTGGAAATTATTCAGACATATATCTCATAACAGACGTCCTGCTGTTGTCTGATGTTTTCGAGGGTTTTATAGACATATGCATGACACACTACAACTTGGATCCTGCACATCCAATGCACATCCATCTAACGCTACCATCATACACTTGGGGCGTAATGCTGTTCAAGACCGGTGTGGCCCTCTATACCCTTCAGGACGTAGACCAATATATGTTTTTTGAGAAGGGTATTCGAGGCGGACTAGTCCAGAGGGTAACCCGATAAGTCGCTTCCAATAACAAATATACAAGAGGAACAAATGGCGATCAAAACGATCAGGTTGCATCTAAGAGTAGAGATGGCATCAAGAATGATGACGATACATATTAAATGTATTACGACGGCAATAATTTGTACGGTTGGGCAATGTCCGAGCCACTCCCATCTGGAGGATTCGAGTGGTTATCACAGACGGAATGCGACGACTTGAACATAGAGAGTGTGCCTGTGGACGGTGAGTACGGATATGTTTTAGAGGTGGATCTTGAATCCCCTAGAGATCCAACGCACCATGATAAACACCGTGACTTGCCGTGTCGTCCTGAGGTTAGAAGAACGCCGGCAGACCGACTCCAATAAACTCCAGAATAACTTCTAACAAGCGGCGTGGGAAATTCAACCAAACTAATGGCCACCCTGATGGATAAGGAAGGATACATAATCAACAACCGCTATCTACAACAAGCGTTGGCCAATGGTTTACGTATTCAACGAGTCCACCGGATAAGAACGGCAAACTTCAACGTGTGCTAAGGGGTGGTGGAGGCATCGGCGGCGCTCGCGCGAAACGCCGACGCGCAACGCGAATGACGCGAAACACTGATGTGTTACTCCTGCACGAAAGTACAACGCGAGAGCTTCACGTAAGAGTAACGCAAATCGCACTATGCGCAGCAGCATGCCTGTCACACCGCAGTCTTTAACGAAATTCCTTCGAGGAAGGACGACATCCAAGAAGAGTAGCGGGAGGAGGAGAGTTAGAAATCAGAAGAAGAAGAATAAGAAAGTGAAGAGACCATCTGTAAGTGATATATTCAATTAACGCAATGTCGTTTCTACATCAAAAGTCTTGCGAATGTGTCAAGACGGAATTGGATTTATTCTCCCTACCCAGACCAGTATTGAGAGTGGTAAATGGGTTCAGTACAAACCAATCTCCACAATGACTGATGATTCGCCCATCAAATTTGTTGTGAAGGGTAACGGTGAAGAATACACTAAACGGTGAAAAATACATCTTTCGCAAACAATGTTGGAAGTTACAGCGTCTATTGTCAAATCGACAGCAGCGTTAATCACAGATGCCTAACAGTTGGAAAATTTGGTCCAGTCAACAATTGGTTACATTCAAAGGACTTGATTGGTTCAGTCAAGTCAATGTGTGTATGAATCAGAAACTGGTTACACCACCAAACAACACATTTGCATATCGAGCGTATGTTGAAACATTGATGAATTACGGCTTTGATGCTAGGATATCACATTTAACATGTGGTCTATGGCAATCAGACGATGGCGTACAGGACCAAAAATCCATGTGAAATTCTACTATATGGACGATACTCTGGACTATTTTGACGGACTAAAGGCCAGATGAAAAATTACAAATAAAAGTCATGAAATCGATATGGTCGGTCATCTACATGTGGACATGTGTAATCAGAACAAGTTCCTGTTGAACGAAGTGGAACTGCGTTTTAAATTAATTCGATCTAAAAATTCTTTCTCTATTATGGCGGATGAGGGTGAATACAAGGTGCATATTCTTGATGCGAATCTCTGGATACGAAGGTGTAAAGTTAGCCCCACTGTACTGTTGGCGCACAGCAAGACGCTTCAGACCGGCACAGCTAAATATCTAATCACCATAGTGGAATTGAAAACATTCACACTGCCGTTTAGCGTAAGGAGCAAAACGTGGGACAATGTGCTTCTAGGTCAAGTGCCAAAACGAATTATTGTTGGTTTAGTCACCAACGTCGCTTGTAATGGTGATTTAAAAAAGAATCCATATAATTTCCAAAATGTCAAAACCAACTACTTCTCGCTGTATGTGAACGGTGCCATCCAAACCGCTACAACCGCACTATGAAACTGACAAGGGTAAATATGTAATGGCGTATCATAGTCTGTTTTCAGGCTCTGGCATACACTTTAGCGATGCTGGTAATGCCATAAATAGAGATGATTACGACGATGGATATTGTCTGATGGCATTCGATCTAACACCTGATATGTCAGCAAGCGATACTACTCATTGTAACCTAGTGCGTAACGGTAGTGTACGTATGGAGATTGGTTTCTTCATTGCGTTCACAGAGCCTGTCAACTGTTTGGTATACGTAGAGTTTGACAACGTTATCGACATTGATCGTCATCGTAATGCAAATGTGGACTTTGGTGGTTAGATCAGTCTGTCAGTCAGTCAGTGGTTAACATGGATACAAGATGGATCGTTTACGCAGAGTACCGCGTAAAGATTTAGCATCTTCAATTATTTTGGATTTTCAACGTTTCAAGAATAACAATAATGACTACATTCTGAAGGAAGTGAGTGTCTTGGAATTGGACAGCGGTACACTGTTAATGCATCATATTGCCAAATCACCATTCAGTCGAGATTTCCTCACACAAGAGAAACTACGTGAAAGTTGTTGGCTCACTAAACACTGTCACGCATTGGAATTGGATCAAGGTGATATCTGGTATCATGTACTATAGGAAAAATACGATTATGTATCGCAAAACATAATCGACGTTATCGACGTTAATTTGTTATATGTCAATATGTTCATGGATTATCTAGGTCAAAGTTGTTGAGAAAAAATAATATGTGCGCTGAAATTTTATCACTGATCACTATTAATTTTATTGATATCATCGATATTGGTTGTGCATCACTTTCGTCAATCATCAATGTACTGTTAACAAGTGCAGTTTGGTGTTGCCATCACAAGGCAGCTCAAACACGATGCGCCCTAACCAATTGTGTCACATTACGTGGTTGACAGGAGGTAAACAGTTTCAGCGCAGCAGCAAGACTGCAGCGTGTTTTAGCTTCAAGCCCTATTGGCCTCCTGGGATCCCTGAGGTCACCAGGGGGACAATATACCACTGGAATTGAAGGAAGTCTCAAACTTCTCCTTGAGACTCACTTTCCGGATTGCATTTTTGAGAGTGACTGTTTAGGCATGTCCGGCAACAGCGAAAGGGGCTCATGGCCAAGAGCTGATCGCGGAAGCTGGACTTTAGCCAGACGGATTGTCACACTTTCCAAAGTTAAATGGGCCATCAGCAAGTTTGGCCCTTTCAAATCTCCTGGGGGGGACGGTATCATACCGGCAATGCTACAGCAAGGACCGGAAGCTCTCTTGGTCCTCCTGTGCGAACTCTTCAGAGCAAGTCTGGCTTATGGGTACATTCCTCAAGCCTGGCACCTCAGTAGGGTGGTCTTCATTCCCAAGAGAGGAAGAGCAGACTACTCAACTGCAAAATCATTTCGGCCCATCAGTCTCTCATCGTTTCTCTTGAAAACGCTGGAGAGACTGGTAGAAAGACATCTAAGAAAGGGAGTGCTTTCAGGTACTCCTCTCCATCGAAACCAGCATGCCTATCAGTCTGGTAAGTCCTGCGAAACTGCCCTGCATCAACTTGTTAGCAGGGTGGAGGACAGCCTTGCTGCTAAGGAAATCGCTCTATGCACCTTCATGGACATTGAAGGTGCATTTGACAATGTCACTTACACGGCCATGGTCCGAGCGGTGCGTGGGCGTGGTCTTGAGTCTGCTGTATGTAGGTGGATTGAGACCGTGCTCTGCTCCAGGCGGATTAGAGCCGATCTTCAAGGTGAATCGATAGTGATCGCACCCACGAGGGGTTGTCCGCAGGGAGGTGTACTTTCGCCTCTTCTGTGGAACCTGGTGGTGGACGGTCTCCTTCGTGAGCTCACTAGCAGAGGCGTCTTTGTCCAGGGCTATGCAGACGACATAGTCCGAATGGTACAGGGAAGGTTAACGAATATTGTTGCTGATGTCATGAATGTCAATCTTCAATATGTCAATGTCCGGTGTCTTGGAGAGGGTCTAAGCATAAACCCCTCAAAGACAGTAGTTGTTCCGTTCACAAGGAAAAAGAACTTGGAGTCTCTTTTCAGGCTGAGACTTGGACCAACACAGCTTGAAGTATCAGGTACAGTCAAATACCTAGGGCTGACAATTGATTCTAAGCTGACTTGGAATGATCATTTGAATAATACACTGCATAAGGCGAAATGGGCGCTTATGACTTCCAGGAGATTTGTAGGCTCCACGTGGGGATCAAGCCTCACATAGCGCTGTGGCTGTACAAGGCAGTAATAAGGCCTCAAGTCACATATGGATCACTAGTCTGGTGGACAAAGGTGAACCAGACTACAGCCATAGCCAAACTCACAAGTTTACAAAGGTTGGGCACACTTCTAGTCACTGGAGCCTTCAGGAGTAGCCCGTCAGCAGCTCTCGAAGTTGCTCTTGGATTACTGCCTTTGGATATCTTCATCAAGGCAGAAGCACGGAAATCAGCCTATCGATTAAAAGTCGCAGGCCAATGGAGGAAAGGCCTGTCTGGAACAGGCCATTGCACCATCACCAAAGCTGTTGCTCAAAACCCTGTGCTTGATATGACATCAGATGTCATGAGTACGGAGATGGTTTTCACTAAACCTTTTTCTGTTGGATTCTGCTCCAGAGAAGAGTGGACATCTGAGGAAGGGCCCTATTCCAGGAAGGGCAGCCTTGTCTGGTACACTGACGGCTCTCTCATTGAAGGAAAATCTGGCTACGGGGTGTACAGTGAATCACCTAGAACAGAACCCTGTGTAAGTCTGGGACAACACTGTACTATTTTTCAAGCAGAAATTTGTGGCATCATGGTTTGTGCCAATCTCGGCATTGCCAGACGCTATTGCGACAGGCATATAGTAATCTTGTCAGATTGTCAGGCTGCCCTCAAGGCTCTTGACTCCAACGAAATCAAGTCAAAACTGGTGTGGGAATGTTACAACACTCTCTGCAAACTCGCGACACGTAACTCGGTGCATCTTGGTTGGGTACCTGGCCATGTAGGCATAGGTGGCAATGAGTGTGCAGATAAGCTTGCTAAAAGAGGTTCCGGTATGCCATTCTTTGGTCCAGAGCCAAGCTGTGGCATAAGCAAAACAACTGCTTTTCACACAATAAACAAATGGTCCAGGGACTTACATCGCCAGCAATGGCAAGGTCATACTGGTCAAGGACTTGGAAAAAGGCTGCTAGCAGATACTAGCTCTTACTTCACTAACTGGTTGGTGAGGTTGGGCAGAGGTCGGGTTAAGCAGTTGATTGCGGTGATAACTGGACATGGCCATTTCAGGAAACATCTCCACACTCTCGGACTCAGAAATGAAAGTCAGGTGTGTAGGCTCTGCAATCAGTCTGAAGAGACTGCCAAGCACATCATACTGGACTGCGAGAGACTCGGGGCAAGGAGAAGGGCTCTGTTTGGTTGTAAGCAACCAGGTGATGAAAGGGACGCTAGTATTGGTAAAAAACTCCTGGATCTCGTAAAGGGTACGGGCATTGGTTTGCCATACTAACGTACTAGGGACACACAATAAGCTTCGGTTGACGTGTGAGGATCTTTGAATCTTTGGATCTCTGAATCCGTCCCTTTAACAACACATAAACATAAACATAAGCGATACTACTCATTGTAACCTAGTGCGTAACGGTAGTGTACGTATGGAGATTGGTTTCTTCATTGCGTTCACAGAGACTGTCAACTGTTTGGTATACGTAGAGTTTGACAACGTTATCGACATTGATCGTCATCGTAATGCAAATGTGGACTTTGGTGGTTAGATCAGTCTGTCAGTCAGTCAGTGGTTAACATGGATACAAGATGGATCGTTTACGCAGAGTACCGCGTATAGATTTAGCATCTTCAATTATTTTGGATTTTCAACGCTTCAAGAATAACAATAATGACTACATTCTGAAGGAAGTGAGTGTCTTGGAATTGGACAGCGGTACACTGTTAATGCATCATATTGCCAAATCACCATTCAGTCGAGATTTCCTCACACGAGAGAAACTACGTGAAAGTTGTTGGCTCACTAAACACTGTCACGCATTGGAATTGGATCAAGGTGATATCTGGTATCATGTACTATAGGAAAAATACGATTATGTATCGCAAAACGATAGATTATCTAGGTCAAAGTTGTTGAGAAAAAATAATATGTGCGCTGAAATTTTATCACTGATCACTATTAATTTTATTGATATCATCGATATTGGTTGTGCATCACTTTCGTCATTCATCAATGTACTGTTAACAAGTGCAGTTTGGTGTTGCCATCACAAGGCAGCTCAAACACGATGCGCCCTAACCAATTGTGTCACATTACGTGGTTGGTTATATCTAAGTACAAATATCGATGATGATACCAGTTCCTTCTTCTGTTTTCTTCTTCTAATACTTCCACTACTGACGATATCCATACAGTAGAATGAATACCATAGAGATCCACAATTATCTGTCCAAAGTGTCTGTACAGAATGTTGGTGTCTACACTGCAGATCATTTACCGCATTATATCTCACCATCTACTGCTATGATTGTGAATACTGATCCATACAATGAAGATGGTACTCATTGGGTGGCTTTCTACCTAAACAAGGGAGGAGGAATTGAATTCTTTGAAAGCTACGGCCAACCTCCACATCTAAAATTCTACCAAGGAGTCCTGAAACGCAACGCTCGTCGCTACCTGTACAACGAGCATCTCCTTTAAAGTGAAAACACTCTGGTCTGCGGCCAATATGGCCTCGTATACCTGTGCTGCCACACACTGCGGCATGAAAATTATGGACTTTGTTCAGCTCTTTGATGACTACTCTGCTGCTCACAATGATGCACTGATCAGAAGACTCTTTGCAAAAATGTATGCAAATTGAATTTTGAGAAATATTTCCCAATAATTCCCACGTGAGAAAATCTTTTTTAACACTTGTTCCATGTGATAATTATTTACAACAATTTTAAAAATAATGACTAGAATAAGCTAACAATATATACATACAAAACATTCGAAAAAATTGACCAAAATAAAACACATGTGAAACTAAAACCACACTGCTCACAAGCGTCTCCCCGCCATTTTGTCTTTACTCTCATGCGATGTCACGCGCGCACTCACCACTACTACACAGTTAGTCACTGTCGTCTTCAATCTCCATCAACACTGTTGGCGGTGTCGATGTTGCTGGATTTACTGAAGACGGTAGTGTTGACGGCGGAAGGAATGGTACAGGTTGTAATGGTGGTGCCACTGAGATATTAGATAATGTCCCCAGGGAAGAGTGTTGACACCATCCTCCGGGACGACATAACGTTTGACGTCGAATTGTGCCAACGAACGCTTTGTTACCACAACGGTATAAATTATGTGGTGACAGCTCTGAAAGCGTTTGTTTTTAGTGCTTTTGACTGTGTGCTGAAACAAACACTGTTCATAGTCAGCCACAGTCAACATTTTTTTCCACTACAGCACAATTAACACCCATCGCCTTCTTTGTGGGCGGCGGTGCATCAATTTCATTATCATCTCAATTATCAATACTGCACATCATTCTGCCAAACACTACGCAGTATAGCTTCACCATCAGGCCTATGAATGTCCTAATGACCACCCCGCCGGCTTCGTCCTTGAACTTCCCCAGAATCCTGTCATTCTGACCGCTGTATAAGATGTGATTCTGGGGATAGTTGCTGGTGTAAAATTCGTCCAGGTTCTGCAGCATGTCATGGTAGGTGTCTCTGGTACAGATAGCGTAGATAATACCATCAGTGTCCATATATGCCATTCTAATCCTATCTAATCCGTATCGATCTACCATGTCATAGTGGAAGCCATACATCCACCGTTTGTTGTGGTCCAAAATGCTCATGCCTACATAAACTGGCTTGCTCAAGACCACCCACACTTTCGCCATCTGAAGTAGGGCCAAGTTCTCACTGTACCAGATGCGGTTGCTGAAATTCGCCTAGGCCACGTGCTTTGTGTATATTTTGCGGGAGGTTGCCAGTATAACATTAAGATGTTTTCGAACATTTTGGAGACTCATACCGTAGACAGCATTGACCATTAGCTCGATTAGCTGCACTTCAAATTTGTTCCTGGCCCGTTGTCTCAATTCGGTATTCATCGTCACGTATGGCTTCAACCATGTTGATTGTTTGAATTGCATTACCCGGTGGACTCGTTGAATACGTAACCCATAGGCCAACCATTTTTGTAGATATTGGTAGTGGATTACGTATCCTTCCTTATCGAACATCCTGGCGATATGTAATCATGCATACGCACTTTTACTATGAAATTTAAGGTATCCACTAGGTTTGAATCTGGGATTTTTTACCATTAATGTACACCGAATAGCCACTGTCCCAACTGATTAAACTGCCTTCGCGTTTCATGAAACGTAAAAGATTGCGGGTGTCAGATCTGTAAATTTTTGAAAACGATTCCATAATCTCCTCAACTGGACCACCTTCCACAGCATTGTGCATTAGACGACTATTTTCACACCCTCCCAAAATTTTGATGCTAATCGGTTGGTGATTATTCTCTGCAAAATGCAAGAAGCTAAGTAACGATTGTTTGTATAATTTACACTTTTAACTATCATCCATATGTTTGTTATCCAATATTTGTTGCATCTCTGCCTCGAGACTGTTTTCACTGGATAGATTAGTCAGTGTTTTATTATTAGCAATTGTTTGCAATCAATCAATTAATCAACTCTTGCGGTACAACTACCATCTTCTTCGTGTGCTCCATTCTTTTACTAATTACCGGATACTTTTCTAAAGTGTAACTTCACACACGACCTACCAAAGTGGAATGGTAAATGACGCCCAGTGCTATCTCTTAAGTCAATTTCCACACTGTCAAAAGATCTATTTGTAACAGGCACATAATGCGGATCGATGAATGATGTTGATTTATGTAATCCATACACATAACTAGACGTAGATATATTAACAATTTTTAATGATGGTGCGACTGTATTGCCAACCATGTGTGGTTCGACTAAATCACAATAAATGTACATGTGTGATGGTAAGCAGAGACGAATGTTTGGCGATCGGATGCTTTTGTTGATAGCATCACCTTCCAGCACCAAATCATTTGGATCAAACCCCAATTAAAGCGCTAACGTTGAGCTTAATTTAATTTTTCCAACACCACATCCCATCGATATTTCAACGAATTTGTTGTATGAATTTTCAACAGTAAACTTTACACCAAAAGTATTTGCTAGTTCTTGTGAATTGATATGATCACACAATTCTTGAATATTCGCATAATCACCAGTCTTCAATTTAATTCTGAAGTTTTGTTTTGGCATAGCTCACACTATTGGTGTTACATCAGCAGCGCTGTCCATAACACGCACCAATGCTTTTATGTTAACAGTTGCTTCCTCTTGCGGTTGTATGCAAATGTAAATTGTTTCATCATTACCGACTGATAAAAATAAACAAGAATAATGCGCTTCCACAAGTGCCATTTCCCATTCATCAGCGTCCAGTCGAATAGCTCTCGGTAAATGTGTTATACAATTTGCAACTGTATTTTTCGGATAATACTGCATCGAACTATTACTCGGTAATGTCAAATAGAACTGATTGAGGATGTCTGTAATTTTTTTTAGCTATTCAGTGCTGCCTGTAGTACTGTGCTCAAAAGTAATGATATTATGAGTCTCCGCCTTTTTGTATTAGATACTTTCGTTTGCTTATTGAGATTAATAAATCTAACGTTGCATACAGATAAAGGGAAAATCGATATATGAGACCCGTGTCCGTATGATAAAATTTGTTTGCCTTGACCGAAGGAATGATGCTATGATGCTATACCTTTGTCCACTATCCTATGTATTTAATATTCGGATAAGTCACTAATTATCCGAACTCTTGCGTGATGTTGTTCTTTTAAATAATAGAAAATACTTGAGATTATGTAATGATATAACCCTCCACAGCATCACAATTAATAAAGATAATAAAATACATTAGCTATTTAAGGGCTGATAGGCACTCTTATGTAAAAATAAATTTTTTCGATACCAAAGAGACGCTTGTCCAATAAAATATATAAAATATGCCTATATTACCATTTAACTTGATTATAAATATCTAATTCAGTGAATGAAGTGAGTCCCTATACTCAACAAAATTCATTAAAGATTTTTTTGTGTTATTCGAATAACTCAAGGAGTACCGTTTTAATTTCAATAAAATTTGCCACAAGAATTCATTGCTTTGATTTTTAAGTCAGGTTCGTTATCTGGCCTATCCACTTACACCCTTTTCGTATGGTGGCCCTTTGAAATTGGTAAAAGATATAACTCCGTTACTGTAGGTATTATTGAAAATATTTCTAAACCATCAGACTCCTCACAATATTACTTAAGATTTGAAACCACTCTTTTGCATCCCTCCGTTGCGTCACAATTAATGATATAATATCTCGTTTGTTGTGTTGCATCTTACGTATTAGAAGAGCATCGAGTATTAGGAACTTTTCCGAACATGAGTATTAGGCGCTTCGGTGCTTTTCATATTTACGGTATAAACAAAAAGATTAGTTATTTTATGAAAAAGTGGGTTCTTATCCTAAACAAAAATTCATTCTAATTTGTACGTGTCTTGGTCTATCACAATCTGGCTTACCGCTAAATTTGACATAAGAATACATTTTTAACCACTTTCATATCACTCCCTTTTTTAAACCACTTTCATTATAAAAACAAAACAAGATTATATTTTAGTACGCATCACCGTGTGCTTGTGGACATATTAATAGCTTCCTAAGTAGTGTAACTTTGGGAGTTCTGGCTCATTTGATTGACAGCTTCCGGTAACGTGACTTTTTGTGACGTAGCTTTGACGTAGTTGGCGACGTATTGGTGACGTCAAGAGAGGTAGGTTAGTTCAGGTAATCCTGAGGATTCAAAAAAGAAATCCTGCACAGATTTGATTCGATAGTTTTCATTAGATAAAGATATCGAATAATTTGCATTCGATAAAGATACAGAATAATTATTATTCGTTAAATGTATCGAATGGAAACTATCGAATGAAACCAGTATAAGATATTGTCTTTAACTTTTACTTAGTTTCCTCTAATGACGTATGCGCAGAGTCCTGGTGTTTGCCGGGTCTTGTGTATTACTTAAAAGATAGTGCACAACATCTGGATCTGGTGTTTCCAATTTTACTTTCCAAGTTTGTGAAACAGTAGATATTATAGCAAATTACACTTCACCTGTAATGATTCCTTCCATGTTTGTTGGGTAAAATATCAATTAGTCAAATCCCACCAGGGATAACATCATTGCTTCCGCAACAGAACACGTTGTGGTAGAAACTTCATGCAATTGTATTTTATCAGTTGTATTTACAGTAGTGTCAGCTTGTTCAAAATTACAAGAAAAAGGTGGAAGAAACAGTAGTGTCTTGTATTGTAGAGTCCATGTGTACTGGGCAAGAGCCGGAGGTACATTGATGTGGCACAAGCATCTAGGATGGGTACCCACCCATACCCCCACCAATAAAGTCCTCCCACCACAACGTTCCCCTCACCAAGTTTTTACTTCGCACAATAACCACGAGACAGTTATTTAGTTAGGGTTTAGCTCTTACACTGTGAGGATCGTAGCTCCGTAACTGAAAACTTCAATGATTAGTGTTAAACACCGTATGTATATAGTTATAATAGTCACTATGATCTAAACTATTGCATGTCTTCATGTGTTGCTCTTTGCGTAGCAGACAACTGGCTAAGAGTGTTTCGGTCTTGATTATTCTACAATGGAACCGCTCACAGTCCACTAAAAGCGTAGACATTCTATCTTCACTGTCGGAAAAGTAGAAGGTTGTCGCAAGCGGACTAATGAAGGACACCTTCGTCATATTCCTGTAAAACTGTGACATGTTCAGACTTTAATCAAACTTTATAAGTAGATGTTCATTTGTCAAGAGCTGGAAGGAAAGTGATATACAGCTAGCGTGTAAGATAGACACCTACCACCACCACAACGTAACTTGTCCTTGAAATAGTTGTTTTTCCACTATTGCTGCTACAACCTTGGTCGGATCTGAATTATGATTGCACCTTCTTGTTCGCCTTTCTGAGCTGCGTTATTAGAGTGCCGACAGGCCATAATTTGGATAAAGTTTAGCCCCCCCGAAACACATATTTCGGGGGGGAGGGTCTGGAACAGGGGATGGGGTCACCTTCAAGGTCAACTGGAGACTAACAAAAGTCTCCTGCCTATTTAAAGACGAGGTCCCTAACTTGAATTGCTTAGGATGGTCCTGAAAATAACCGTTTGGGTTGTCCTGGAAGAGTTGCGTGGGTGGAGAAATGGTGGAGAAACAGTTTATTTAATAAACCAACCCGCTGTACCCTCTTGCCGGATGAAATACAATCCTTTGTCTTTTGGGATCAAAGGAGGTGGTGGTGGAAGTGTCCGTTGCAAATGTGTTTTTACGTGCCAGTCATTGTAATAAAAAATGTATTTGTCAGTACTTATCTTTGCCACAAACTTATACTCAACATTTAGTTTCAGTTGACGAAGCCTAGCTCTTATAAAGTTCAAGGGCGTGACCAATTCATCTTCTTGCAGCACCTTTGTCAGCTCCATGACTTCATCGACGGTAGGAGGTGGAGTCGAAGGTCGAGGACTTGAAAGAACTCGGCTTCTTGAATCCACTCCTCTTCTCCACTCTTCTTTTCAAGGACTCCTTCAGGCGACGCAGCTTCTCAGGGGTTACTGGGGACGACATCGTAGAACGTGGTTCCAGTGCGAGAGACAAAACAAGATTGAAACTGTCGACGGAGTAAGGCGAACTTTAAAGCGAAACCTTGCTCTATCCACATATGGTTATGCAGATAAGGACTGGTTTATAACCTGTCTGACCTCAAGGGGTCAAATACCTGACCCCCCGGAACCCCCCCAAACATATCTTTCAGGGGGGAGGTCTGGAGCAGTGGTGGGGGTCACTCTCACTATTGACTCTCGCCTTTATAAGCGGGAGCAGTCCGCAGTATCTTTGCAGTTGCTTGCTGCCCGTTGTTTGTGCCTATGTACCAGCGGGTTGCACTCTGCTATAGCGTAGGTATGTTAAGTGTGCATTGGGCCCGACAAGCAATTAACTGATCATGCACATTGGCATGTGCATCTTAGTTTGTTAAGCATGGTAGTTTGTTTGATGGATTATTGCTTGAAGTTTGCTGGTAGTATATGTAGTTAGTGTTTGTGTTTGTAATTATTTTTGGTGTTGGTTGAAGTGTCTTATTTACTCATGAAATATGTACTTGTCTTACACGTTTTAAAACTGGGTAAAGCCATTTTCTACAAAAAGGCTCGGCCCTGCAAACCGGCCTTATGTTAAAACTGGGGTGAAGTCTAAAATTTGTTCAGAGTAATTTAATATATTTTTGTCAAAGTAATTTAATATGTTTCTCAAATATACCCCCCTTCCTTAACAAAAAGGTTCGGCCCTGAAAACTGGCCTGTCACCACGGCCCTGCGAACCGGTTGACATTACCTCTCTTAACTCTTCCGCACGAGAAACGTTTGTGAATATTAAGTCAGTCTTTGTTAACGTCTTAGTCAATACACCCTGCAAACCATTTGTAACTTATTGGAGTTAATTAATAAAAGTTTCTGGTTATCAGGTTTATTGCCTATAACTGTGAGTATTTTCATAAGTATTTTCCCTTTTAATATTAAATCAGTCTTTGTAAAATACCTTGGTCAAAACTTTGGTTCTCAGCTGCCTGACGCCCTTTGTTTTTATCTATGTACCATTGGGTTTCAGGATGTTGTTAGCTATTGTAACACCAACCTTGATTGTAGCTTTTTGGGGTTCTTCAAATTTATCTCCCCGAATACAGGACGGGGAATAGAGCACCAATTGCTGCTTTATTCTCTGTTTTGGCAACATGTTCAGATGACCTTGACCTACTGACGGAACTTATTAAATTGATTGTTTATAATTTTCTTCCTTTAATACAGAGCGGGGAATAGAGCAGTTTATAATTCAAGTGAGAATTACTTACTGCTATGTTCCCCATTTTGCAACTGTTTAGATGACCTTGGGAACTTAGAAAACTTTCGTAATGTAAAATATTGGATGATATATTTATATCTTAAAACAATATCCCCTCTCTAACACTTGTACTCCCCACCACTTACATTTGGTATAAAAGAGGTTCCCCATCACTGGTACAATCTTTCTCCTGCTTGTGCTTGCTCAAGCTCAGACCTATGGAGCCATAAATCCCCAACAGGAAACAAACTAGACCGATGAAGATGAAAGCTTCCATTTCTTCTAAGTCTTCTTGTTCTGATTCCTTAACCCTCGACTGATATTAAATAATCCTATGATACCTCGACTTCTGCAACACCCCCGACTTATGCTGCTGGTTCTGTTCTTCGCCAGGCTTCTGTATCACCCTCGACTTCTGCTGTTGGTTAAATTCTTTGTCAGGCTCTTGTAATGGCCCCAATCATCCCTGAGAAGACGAATGAGATGACTCCACCACCCGTCGTAAATCTTGATGATTGTCCTTCCGCTACATCTCGCTCACGTCCATCATCTCCTTCAGCATCATCCTCGAGGTCATCTCATCATCTTTATCTTCGTCCACGAGTTCGAGCTCCACCTCATCATCGTCGAGATCGAGCTCTGAAATATTTACTAATCCTTCAACCAAAACTCAGCCTTCTACAAGCTCAACCAGACCTTCAGTAATTTGCACAAATAGTCAATCTCCTTCAGAGAAAATCAAATAACTAAAGTCATTGCAAACGAGGTGCATACTTCCTGCTCAACCATGCAATTATATTTTCAAAAAGGTCCAAAGAAAGGTGAACGCTGTGCGATATATTGTATTTTAAATAAACAATTTTGCATTTTTCATTTAATCAAAACAGAAGGGTAGCGTTTCTCTTTCTACAACACATCCAACAGTGAAACTAACCAAAACTCGGATTGATAGGCTTTCCGAAAAACAAACAATATTTCTTTGTCAAAACAATGGAATTTTTAAAGGTGATGTTAAAATGAGGAGATCAACTCTACATTTTAAGATTGCCTAAAGACATGTCTCATCCCGAAAAAAACCTACAAAAAAACTACTTAATCCGAGGCGATAAAGGAACCACTGGGTGGAGAAAATTGTTATAAAAAAGTTCTTTCCAAATAAATACATTTTCATTTTCCAAATTCAAAAAAAGTGTGGACTACCTATTTAAATTTTGTAGTATATGCTGCAAAATGTAAATTGGTTGTCCACATTTTTTAAAATTTACAACGACCTCCTTGACATAGATATTGAACTTAGATATATTCTTCTAAGTCAAAGATATGATTTAAGAGGAAAGATGGGGTACTCTAATAGTGGTGATGGTTGGGGGAGGTTAATGCGTATTAGTAGGGGTTGGTGGGGTATTTGAGCGAGCGCTTCGGAATATACTTATTAGTTAGGTATGAAGACTTCAGCAAGTACATCCAACTCCGGATCTCTTAAAACCGAGAGAAGCATTGAAAATTTGAAGAAATGGAGAGCGAGAATGAACGAAAGTTATCAGAGATTAAGGAGCAGCTTTCTATTCGTGCATCCGGATGATTCTAAATTAAAAACTATGACTATGGCCATCAAGTATATCAAACTTTTTGAATAACAACTTATTGTACCCCAAACATCCGAGAAGCCGCTGGCTCCCTCAATTCTTAGGGAAATATTAAATATCCTTCAACCGTTCGAATCTGTTTTTATTAAAGATGATGACTTAGCGGTTCAACACTTCTTCGATGAAGAACCCTCAGTCTATAAACAACATTTCCTTCTTGATGAGTACCAGGACAAATAACATTGTAACCAAATTAGGATTTTTTGAAATTCAGAGCGGGGAATAGATCAGTTTGTAGTCTAAGTGAGAACCACTTACTGCTCTATTCCCCGTTTTTTTACTTTGTTCAGGTGACCTTGACCCACTCACAGACTTAGAAAATTTGCGAATAGTATAGATTTGTTATATGAAACACCTCCTCCATATAACCTACCCCCACCGTACCCTATCACCCACTCCCATCCTAATGGTAGAGGTAAGTGGGTATTTAAGCGGACGTTCCAGAATTTAGTTTTTAGTCAGCTATGGATATTCAAGCAGGATCATCCAACGTAAAAAACGAGTTAAGAAATGCTTGAGAGCGGAAAAGGGTGTAGAATGTAAAGCAAGCGTATAGTTTACTACAAAGTAAATTACCATTTGCTAATTCGAAATTGTCAAGATTGTTCACTATAAAACTTGCAAAAAAATACATTGAAACCCTACAAATGGAGTTGGAAAACCAGTTACTTCATCCTAACTGCCCGAACAACCGATCGCAACCTTAACTCTTCAAGAGGTTCTTCTTGATGAATATTACGCGATGCAAATATTCTTCTAGGTGAGGCGCTTCAACGTTTGTTTAGCGAAAGCTTAAAACTTTTGAAATGCAGAGCAGGGAATAGATCAGTTTGTGGTTTGAATAAGAATCACTTACTGCTGTATTTCCCGTTCTGGTAACATGTTCAGATGACCTTGACCTACTGACGGGACTTAGAAAATCTCCGTATGGTAATATATTGGATGATATATTTATTTCTTACATCATTATCCCCTCCTTAACACTTGACTCCCACCACGTGCCCCCACCATTTACATTGGGTATAAAAGAGGTTCCCCATCACTGGTAAAATTATTTTGCTGAAAATGAGTACATCCACTCATTGCAACTCTCTCCCTACCTCTGCAGCAACAATAGGAGTAAACAGAAAAATTGTAAATGTTGAGAAGTTATTTGCCTTGAGAAAATTACTGCAAATGTATCTCGATATAGAGGTTGGTTGTGATTTGCATAAGTGGAAGCCTACATGTCCAGTGTTTAATAGTAAACAGGAAGCATGGAAAAGAAACTATCCGGATAATATGTTGTTACGTAAAATGTTGGGTACAATGTTAAGATTAGTCAACCAGAGATGGATGTTCATCATAACAGTCTATCGACGATGTTTAACAGTTCATCATAACGATCGTTGAACGATGCCGATAATAGACCTGAATTGAGGCCACTATTTATTCGTCTTTGAGCTATTAGGTAAAGGATGGAATAAATCAAAAGAAAACAGGGGACTTTGGAAAAACAGAGCGGGTAATAGATAAGTTTGTGGTCTAGGTGAGAACCACTTACTGCTCTATTTTGGTAGTATGTTTAGGTGGCCTTGACCCACTCACGAGACTTAGCAAACCTTCAGATGGTATAGAATTGTTAGATAAAATCCCCCCCACACCACCTACATCGGGTATAAAAGGAGGTTTCCCATCAGTGATAAAATCATTCTGCTAACATGGCTCACAAAGACAACATCTTCCCTTCCAAGTACACTATCTTCAACGTTATACAAACCATCCCATTAAAAATAAACGAAGACGAAGATGATTCTGAAATGGAAGATCTCGATCTCGATATACTTAGTGATCTTGATCTACTAAGTGATCAAGTGATCCAGCACTGAATTATAAATTGGAGATATGGAGCATATTGAGATGTTGACTAACGACGACGATGACGATCCTGAGTTTCGTCAACAGTTGCTCTTTTTGGAGGAAATGGACCCTGTTGATAGTGAAACTCCTCCAAGCAGTAATCCCGTTGGGTTTTTGGTATTTGATAAAAACACAGAGGAATTGGAGTTTGTCAGGGGCGGATTAAGGTCTGTATTTTGGGGGGGCGGTGGAGTAGTTTAGGAGGGGCACTTCCGGGGGGTCTGGAAGGTATGGAATACCCCCCAGATACAGGGGGGGTCTGGGGGCCCCCGGGAAAATTTTGAACAATTTAGAGTGAAAAACCGAAAATCTAGGGTCTAAAACTACAATGTTTTTCTTACATAAAATACTAAAATTATGTGATATTTTTATAAAATTATGTATTTTTCCAGTGTAAATCACAACAAAAATTCAAGTTAACATGAGATGAGAAAATTTTAAAATGAAAACACGCACGCCAATGAAACGAATGAAACAAAATGATCAGATGATTAACTATATGAATAGGTTGCAATGAACAAACAAAGTTATATTCATAAACTTGTTTAATTTTTGATATTTTAAATCATATTAAACCATATCTTCAACAATAGATATTGGTAATGCTAACTACCTATGATAAAATAAAACAAATACATTTTGTAGTTTTAAATCAACCACATTATTGTGCCTTTGACAACAAGGATTGTTAAGTATGATAAAACACATTAATAGTAAAAATTAAGAAGAATGAGAAGATGAACAAAAATAACTGAGTAAATCAAATTGACACATCTTGAGTACAGAAGCTTTATTTCAATAACAAATTATGCTTTCTGGTTTCCTTCATCATAGCAAATTTGTTAATTACATTTTCCTGGTCAACGTTAATGTCCCGATGAATGTACAACATCGCCAGTCCATTCAGCCAATTTTCACCACATTTGGATCGTAAATATGTTTTCAGGGTCCGAAGGGTAGAGAACGATCGTTCAGCACTTGCTATACTGACGGGCAAAGTTAGCATGATGTGTAATAGCCGTTTTATCAGTGGAAACATTACAGGGTGACACTGATTGTAAACATCTAATGTCGTTAAAGGGATGTTTTTTCCGTTGTCAATGTCTCTATTCCACTTTATCTGCCACTGTTCATACTCAGCTTTCAGTTGTAAGGCGAACATTTCGTCTTGGACTCCAAAAAGTTCACAGTATTTTTTACAAATCACACCGATGTCATGATCTATGTTACCTGCAGCATCTTCAGTGGTTACTGAAACGGCGCTCTTTGCTACAATAGATTGTGGTAGAAATAAATTTACTCTATAAATGTCCAAAACCTCGTCAGAAAATCAAGAAGAGAAGTCATCTAAGACCCAGTCCAAAAGAGGGATGTAGACACTTCGACGAAAATATTCCTTGGCTGATTGAAAAGGGACGTTTTATCGACATGTCTGTCGGTGAGCAGTCCTCGGAACTTTGATTTCACCCCCTTATATCTCTACCATAGATGAGGCTTTGGAAAAAATGTTATCGAAGTCTTGGTCAACATTTCTTCGTTTTCCTTCAAGCACTGTTTTTACAGTGAAAACTGCATCGGACGCACTTTGAATGTCTAAATTCTCGGTTTGGAGTAATTTGCTGAGGTTGCAAGTGACGCCCAGGATTTCAGAAAGACTGTAAAGAGAAACGAGAAATGAACCGTCTCGAAGACTGCACACATAGCTGTGGGCTTTCTGAGCTGGCGAATCTTCATTTTCCCAACCCGATATTTCTTCGAGAGCTGATGAAATATTTTTCAATATTTACAACGAATTGCAACACCGAATCGTGGCGTTCAACCCATCGCGTTTTACACAGTTGTTTCAGTTGCCGACCTAAAACATGTTTGAGAACTAAATTACGTTTGGAAGAGGCCCGAAAAAACCCGATAACCTCCGACAAAATTCCATATGCGTTTCGGACAGCCTGCACCTGTGTAGTTTTTGATATGATGAGATTTAGGTTGTGGTTGTAGCAAGGACATCTCACAGCATTTGACGCAACTTTCTGGATTTCTTGGACGGCTCCCACGGCGATCGACACGTTTGTGGAGCACCCATCTGTCCCAATCCCAATACATTTCTCTTAGTCGAGCCCCAAATGGCAAATTTCATCCAAAACTATTTGGCCTAGTTTTATTCCAATTACAGAAGGTTCAATGGCTTCATTTGTTCCATCTCTCCCCTTCCCCTCCTCCGGTTCTTCTTCGTCGGTTTCGAAATCATCTCCCCTTTCAACGGTTAGATTTACGGCCGCCTCTCTTACATTTAAAAATCCAATAAAGTCCTCTCTAACTTCTTTGCCGAAGACGTACCTTATAACCATAGACAATTGGGATATATGGCTGACGTCAGTTGTTTCATCAAAAACAACACTGAAGTATTCAGATTCTTTTATGAGTTTTACAATTGTGCCTAGTATATCTTGTCCACAACATTCAATGAGCGCATTCTGGATCGTCTTGCTGGTCAGCTTACTTCGTAAACTAGCAGTCTCTAAATGAGTCTTCAGTGCAGAGTCTCCTACTTCACACCGGAAACGAAGAAGAGCTCGGAAATTACCTTCGTTTCTCAAAGGAGGTTGCTCAAGTGACATTGGTCCGTCGCCTCTATGGCCACGGAAAGTAATATTTTTCCGACCTAAAAAAAATACATTTTGAAGGATCAGTTTAAGGTTCTCACGATTTTCTTTAATTTTCTCCAGTCGGTAGTTGTTCAATTTATTGGCTATTTGGTCTTCCCTATTTTTTTGCTTTTCAAAAAAGTCAACAGCTAACAGGACTGCTTCTTTATGGTAAGCAGTAATTTGGTGTTGCTCTAGGTCACCTTCTCTCCCTAATAGCTTCGCAAATTTGTTTAAGGGCTCCGTTACCAATGACTTCATGTTGTACGTTTTACCAGTAATTGCTGATGATTTAGCAAAAAAGGGACAGAATTTGCAGAAAAGGCCTTTGCATGAAGGGGAGATAACAAGCTAAGGATATTTTTCTAGATGTTCCCTCCTCACAAAACGACATTCGTCTATACCGCCTTTTTTATATGTGGAAAAAGGAAAGTTGTAATCGCTTGGAGGTTTCCAAGACCTCTCCAAAAGTTCTACTATTTTGCTGTCATTAGGTCTTTTCTTTCCAGGACCGATGAAAATTCAAATATCAACATTGAATTCTTCATCTGAAAACTCAACTGAAGGGGGCCTGGATTCTGGAAGGTCTAAGGATTTAGCACTGGTCGACGATGCATCATGAATTGTTAAAACATCTTGAAGCACAGTTGTAGCACTAGCACTGGCTGGTTGAGTAGCCTGTGACGAAGACGAAGCTACTTCATCGACTTTCATCTCTACTGATGCAGCAGTCTTTTGTTTTTGGACGGGGACGAAAAAACTCCGTAGATCAGAAGAGGCGATGCTACCTTTCCGTTTCCCGACAGGTTTTTTAGACGAAGACGAAGACGGAGATGCCTGAAAAAATTAAAGTATGATTATAATCATACAGGTATCATGCTTTAAACAATAGCAGACCTACAAGTATCTTGCTACAAGTAACACGAATTCAAGTGATTGTAGTTTTTACATGTAGACTTTTATAATCACACTAGCAGTTACCCACGGCTTCGATCGCGAGAAGAGCTTAAAACTTTTAAACTGTTTATGCAATCTGTTTGCATACGGTAATTAGTAAAGTTATATGATTCTGAGGTTTTTATGTCAAAGCCTTTGATACTTTGCAGTTAAAAATTAATAAATTACTTATCGTTAAACATTAACATTTATATGTTTGAATACAACTATATGATTGAATAAAACTATTATAGTGTCCTTGAAGTTTCTATTGATTTGAACTTTAGTTAACTATCGAAGACCAAAATTAAACCGTAAAAAATGAATTTAAAAACTCTTGACTTAAAATCGAATAAACAGCAACCAAGGATCCTATAGGCTGTCTGATTTTAATGTGCAGTCGAACACCAAATTTCAATTCCCCACGTTCGGGGAGTTTTCCCATTTCCCCACAGACAGACAATCAGAATCGAATCAGTGGATTACAAAATAAGCTGTTCAATGTGTATTACTCTGTGTCAGATATTTTTGTTTACATCTCAGAATACATTACGTAAAATATTGCCATTGTTGTTTACTAAACAACAATATGCAAACGATGTTAATTGGTTATGCAAACGCTGTCTGCTATTCATAACATCTGATAGTTGAAGGGAATGAAAATAAAAGTTTGGGAAATTTGTACGTATTTTACCCGTCTTGGGAAATCACATGTTAAATTCCGACCGTACATTAAAATCAGACAGCCTATAATAATTAGACTAACGGAAAGTAAACAGAACTAGGCCTACATGGTTGCAATTGGAAGTGTTAGTTGTCCTAGTAAATTGTAACTTCAACTTTCAACTAATACTATACTGGTTATTATGGAATAGGCCCAATCTGGACTGCTAATAAATAACTAAAGTAACTAAATAAGGTAATTTACTTACCATATCTATAACATTTTAAGAACTCATTAATTTGTCACCACGCTATAGCACAACCTTATAACTTAAGCCAACTGCCAACTTAAGCTTAACACTAGTAATGGCGGTACTAGTATTCGCACAATATTCTTGATCAGCGTGGCAGGTGGTGCTAGGCGCGACGCAGCGGAGGAAACGAGAAGCTCGTGGGCTCCCTTGTAAGGTTACGTTGCGAGTTGCAGTGCCGCAGCAGTCAGCAGAAGGCGTACTCGGTAAAAGCGCGATGAGGTGTCCGACGTTGAGCGGAAGCAATGCTTTGTTCCTTTTTATAATATAACCAGTTTAATCCTCATTTTTGTTACAAAATAATACTAATGTATCTCTACTCTAATAATAATAAAACTACTGAAACTAGAATAATATACATATTAGTTTTTTATAAGTAATTGGACAGCAAAATTTTCAATCTCTGTAGCGGACGGGGGAGCAGTCGCCCCCCCACCCCCCTTTAATCCGCCCCTGGAGTTTGTTGATAGTGAAACTCCTCCAAACAGAAATCCCATTGGGTTTCTTGTATTAAATCGAGACACAGGGGAATTTAGTGTTCGTCGGCACTTATTTAGGGATATATCGTCATCATCATCATCGGATGAGTCTGATTAATGTATTTTTAAATATTTAAATACAGAGCGGGAAATAGATCAGTTTGTGGTTATAGTGACAATCACTTACTGCTCTATTACCCGTTCTGGCAATATGATCAGATGACCTTGACCCACTTGAAATACTTTTTTAAATGTAATGCAAATATTTGCTCCTCGACTGGTATATAAGTGCGATGTTGCATATCCAATCATCACTTTGGTTGTAAACTTCTTCAATAAAGCTTCTACATGGAGTACCTATATTACATTAACTTTATATTTGAAGCGGATATTTTCCTCCAACCTGTCTATCAACTGCTCATGGAATTTCAGGATGACCATGTAAAAGGAATGGGTATTCGTGGAGCAGAAATTAAAATACATGTAAAACAAATCCCTTTGGCAAACGAAATTTATCGTTTATTATGTGAAGGTTACATCCCGTGTTTTTATTACACAACCTCATAAACAGTATTCGAGTGGATTAGTTTCAAATACGGAGCGGGGAATAGAGGAGTTTGTAGTCAAAGTAAGAATTACTCACTGCTCTATTCCCCGTTCTGGTAATGTGATCACATGACCTTGACCCACTGACGGGGAATTTGAAAACTTCAGTTAGTATAAAAACTGAAAGATATTTTCTTTTTACAAAATACACTTACCCCACCTTTTTTAAGTGGGTTTAAGTAGAGGTGTATTAGCGGTGGTGTCATCTGTAGTAGACTAACCTTTGAGCAGGACACACCTACAACATGTACTACTGTGATATTTGTAGAAATTAATTTAAAGATTAATGGTTTTTAAACATTCATAAAGAAGCAGAACATAACATGGAATTTGAACAAAATGATGAAGAAGAATTTGAATCAATAGATCAAATGCTAGCCCAACACCAAATTTCAAGACCAAGTGTTATTAATTATGCGCCTGGACCATCAGTGAATGTGGAACTACAC
Source organism: Allygus modestus (assembly GCA_963675035.1). Classification (NCBI taxonomy): domain Eukaryota; kingdom Metazoa; phylum Arthropoda; class Insecta; order Hemiptera; family Cicadellidae; genus Allygus; species Allygus modestus. The sequence goes on from OY776111.1 coordinate 228,733,094, forward strand.
GCCCGAGCACTTCCAGGTAATTTAGTAACTCATTTTAAAATTGGCATTGAAAAACTAAATCTAGACAAATTTGTAAGTAAAGCAAAATGCTTGGTACGCAAAACTTTGGAAAATTAACTAAAAAGATTAAACTTTATAAAATTTTGACTGTTACTGGATGCTGTGTTTACTAACATTAAAAATGGAACATCACCAATAGGATTCCTGACAAAAGACCAAATCATCATGTTTGCATCAGACATCGAGTCTATAGTAATGAAATGTTTTGATGAACTTCTAACAAAACTACAAGAACATGAAGGGAGAGGTTCTGGATGCAGTTTATTAAGCATAACTGGTCTTGACGTAAGAGTACATAAACAAAGGTATGGTATAAGAGGAATTAGTTGCATCTCTCTACCGGAAAAAATAAGAATACCAAATCCTGTATCAACGTACAAAATTAACATACTGAATGTTTTAAACATGCAATGTTGGCTAAATATGTAAAAACAATGTGTGAAGACATAGAAGAGAATATGAAGATGTTCAACATAGATATAATTTTCAGGGAATGAGTTACTCTGTTGCAATTAAAGATGTATCCAAATTTTAAAAGCCAAATCCTGCAGCTTTTGTTAACATATTTGGTTTGAATTCGTCAAACAATGCGTACCCCTTGCGCATAACACCTATTGAGCGCCGAGATCATACTGATTTGCTATTGATAACTAAAGGGAACATATCCCACTATGTGGACATTACAAATTTTGAAGCGCTTGTTTCGCAACAAATATCCAAAATACACGGAGAGAAAAAGATTTGCGAAGGATGTTTTTGTCATGTAAGCAAACCATTAAGAATGGGAGATCTAGAATGGTTATTAGAACATCAAAGGCTATGCAGTGGAAACTATGAGGTAAAAATTAAATTTCCACCACTTAACAGAGCACACGAAAAATTTAATAAAGTAAATCAACAATACCGTATTCCAGTTGTTGTGTATGCTGATTTCGAATCAAATTTACTTCCACTTGAACTCCAAGAATAGGAGGTTACAAGAAGATGCAAATATCAGCTGCATACACCAAACAGTTACTGTTTAATCATCAAAACCACACTTTCTAAAGAAAATCTCCGTAAATACGAACTATCAACTGCAAGAAAGATTTATCGTGGTGAAGAAGCAGCTCAATGCTTTGTTGATGAATTGTACGACATAGCTGGAAATGTGGAGGAAATGTATAGAAATATGTTATCAATGTTACCTAAGGAGGAAGATGAATTACAACAATATGCTTCAACAACATGTTATTTATGCAATAACACATTCATACTTGATACCTTAAAAGTCCGTGGCCATGACCAACGCACAGGAGCTTCCATTGGTGCAGGATGTAACGCTTACAACCCAAACTACAAACTTCCATATTTTATTTATTCAAGTTGTTCTGCACAATCTTAGTGGTTATGACTCTCACTTTATAATACCGGAGTTAGGAAGAGCTGATGGAGCAATAGATGTTTTGGCTACAACTATGGGGAAAATTATAAGCTTTTCTAAACAGGTTGGCAAAATAAAACTAAGATTTGTTGATTCTTTCAGATTTATGCCTTTTAGCCTTATGACATTAACTAAAAACTTAATAAGAGAAGATTTTATTGAAACTAGCAAAATTGTACCTAATGATAAAACGGATTTAGCTCTTCGAAAAGGAGTCTTCCCCTCCTTTGTAATCATTGTCTTATGATTACATTGATGGACTGCATAGATTTGACGAAACATCACTTCCTATACTAGAGAAATTTAAAAACAAACTTAATTATACAGAAATAGAACCTGAATATTATCAACATGCACGTCGAGTATGGAACGAGTTGGATATGAAAACCTTAGGAGATTACTCAGAATTTTATGTGAAACTTGATGTGATTCTACTTTGCGATGTGATGGAAGAGTTTCGAAACACTTGGTTTGCTGCATATGGTTTGGCCCTTTACATTCTTACACTTCTCCAGGATTAGCTTGGCAAGCTATGCTAAAAGAAACGAAATGTAAACTTCTACTTTTAACAGGTATTGACTTGATTTTAATGGTTGAATCGGGAGTTAGAGTCGGATAGACTCCAATCGTTACGAGACATGTTAAAGCCAACAACAAATACCTTCATCATGAAGGGAAATCATCGGTATTCTTAGGATATTTCGATGCCAATAATCTGTATTGATAGGCTATGACAAACCCTATAAAGATTTAAATGGGTTGGTCCAGAGTCTATTCATGACGTGCACAAATAAAAACATGGACACACTGGATACATTTTGGATTGCGACTTTGAATATCCCGATCACTTACACGATATTCATTACGATCTTCCACTTCTTTCAAAATCAGAAATTTCGCCTTTAAAACTGTATTTTGAAAAAGAGGAAGAAGAAAAGAACAATAGTTATATTCAAAAATTTAAAGGTGTAAAAAGTTTATATTTAAAAAAAGTGCATTTTGAACAATACAAGCATTGTTTATTTGAAGATAATGTTATGTTAGCAAATCTTAATACAATCAGAGGTTTTAACCATCAGCTGTAGCGTCTAACAGATGTCAAAAAAGCTCTATTCTGTAATGACGACAAACTACACATCCTTCCAGACAAAATCCACACTCTACCTTTCGGCCACTATTTGCTCAACCTTATTGACGAGTAACCCTTTCATCGTCTTAAATCCTTTTCCTTTCCGTAAAAAGGGGAACACAGCAATATTTTGGTGTATTCCCCCTTTTTTACACCATTTTTGGATGACCTTGAACTATTAAGAACGAGTATATACAAGCAATATTTAATACTCCTCTAGAAGTGTTAGTAGAACCATCAACTAATATGGATCTCAAGAGTAAAATTGTTGCCAAGCTTCATAAATCTGCAAGGATCCACTTTCCCTAGAAGAAATACTGTTATAAAAGGTATAAATGATTTTTATCAAGCAGACCTAATTGAAAAGAGACCTTACATTAAAATAAACAAAGGATTTAAATATATACTAACAGTTATAAACTGTTTTACAAAAGTTGCAGATGCTATTCCACTAAAAGACAAAACGGGTCAGAGCGTGACAAAAGCAATGTAGCTATACGTAGAGAGAAAAACACTATAAAACATTTGAAAACTGACGATGGAAATGAATATTTTAATAAAGATTTTCAAAGCTAATGAAAAATCATGTATAATGTAAACCATTATTCTACGAAATCTGAAACGAAAAAGCTATTATCGAAAGGTTCAACAGAACTTTAAATGGAGCGATATGTAAAGCTTTTTTCAAATAGAGGTTCCCACGTGTGGTATGACATACTTATCTACATAATAGATGAAAATAACCACAAGTTTCATAGAACTATCCATTTGAAACCGATTGAGGTTACTAAAAAGAACTCCAAACAAGTTTTGGAAAATATTAAAAAGAACACCAAACCAAAAGTGGAAAAGTGATTACCACGAAAATTCGACGTGGGGGATAAAGTTCGTATTAAAAAATATAAAGGAGTATTTAGCAAGAAATACTTATCCAACTGGACTAATGAAGTTTTTACCGTCTACAGAGTACAACCGACAAATCCAGAAACTTATATACTTAAGGATAATAAAGTAGATCTTTTACAAGGTGGCTTTTGCTTTTACGGGCATGAAATGTTAAAGTCTACTGTTGGAGATGTTTAACTTGTGGAAAAGACATTAAAACTAAATAATGATCAAGTATTGGTGCGCTGGTTGGGTTTTGATAAAGGTGCTCACTCGTGGATACCTAAACAAGATCTTCTATAGGATTTCATTAGTATCACGTTAACCGTCGAAGAGTGCTGACATGGAGATTATAAAACTCAAGGATTCTTTTGAAATTGCGAATATAGGCGAATTAACCGTGGATAGTGTGAAACATGAAGAAGGGTAACATGGAATCTTATTACCAGACAGCGTAAGGTGTACAGTAAGTGGACTTTCTAATTGTGGGAAAAAATGTAGTGTTTAATTTAATAACCAATCCTAACGGATTAAAGTTTAATAATTCACACATTTTTTCAAAGTCTCTGCTCTAACCAAAATATCAGATATTATATCCGTATTAGATCCATAATATATCCATAATGGATCCATAATGGACCTAAATAATCTTAACATGGCGAACTCCTAGTAACAAGAAAGAAAGAAAGAAATATATGTTGTCGATTCTTAGATTTAGTACAAACAACACTTGTAAAATCTCATTTACTGAATAATTAAATAACCTCAAATAAGATGACTTATTCTAAACTAAAAACCATTCAAAAATATACAAATGAGCATTTTTTTAAAAATATATTTCTATCTACTGTCAGAGTATTTTAAATTATACTTACCTCTTCTATTGTAATGTTTGTATGAATCAGGTAACTTATCTATCCAACACTCGTAACAAACACTTTAGAACATATAGGTGTGTACACCTGTTAAGACTCTGTTTGCCTTGTCATCTCTAGTTTTAATAGTTTCAAAGCCATTGTGGCTTAAGTTTTGATGTAGTATTCTATTTATTATGCAGTTATAATTAACATTGGCTGCAACTTTTCAACATTTTCAGTCCATCCCGTTTAACTACTATAAACCTTTTACTCCTTATTTAAGTCTGCTGACGGCCATGTAGATACCTAAAATATATAATGGACGGGTCAAATGCCAGATGGTCTGCAGGACGTACAAGGAAGGTAACAGGTATCAGGTAATTTAGCGAAGAATATCCCGCAATTTACACCTTAGTCCACTAAAACTAACTATATCACAACTCCATTTGCTTGTTCAGCGTATCTTAACATCATTTAGAATGGATACGAATAAAGGTCGTTAATTGGGAATGAGTCTGGACATATTGGCCAGCTAAACACACACTGACCATATATTTACGTTTAAGATATTTTGTGAAACGCTCGTTCTTGACCTAAATATCTCACATTTGCAAGCTACGAGAATACTTGTGTTTGAGCCTTTCGGTTATTTATATTGGACTCCGATACTTCAGAGGGATACTGTAAACTTTTCCAAAAAATATGTCTTACTACTCGCTAAGAGGGTGAACTAGTGGCGTTTTCCTAAGGAAAAGTCATGTATAACTCAACTGTGATGTATTTTGTCATTTATTTGCACGACCATTGGAAATTTTAACAGTTGATCAGTTTTACTTTGACCAAAACATCGTAGGCTTTTTAGTCATTCACATATACCTCCAATTAAACATGTTACCAAAGCTCAGGTTACTAAAATATTTCATCATGATCGATACAATTGTTGTATCTTGTCTGAGTGATAACCTCTCAATCGTCCTAGTTTGTACTATGCGGTCTAAACAGAAGGTTCTTTACCTGAGTACTTAAAAGGTTTTGTGGAATTAGTTTCTACTGTGACTGTGTAATATTTTCATCATGTACGATCAAGTCCGATAAAACGTATGTTATAAAAGGTGTTACATTCGATTAGTTTTACTCTGAGCGTGTTTTTCAGTATTTCTCTTTCAAATACAATGAAAATCCTCACAACATTGTGGTACTTCTTAATTAAACTACTTGTAATGTTATGCTTATTATATTGCTTTGGAAGGATTCCCCTAATGTTTGCCATCAGTGGTATCGTGGGTCTCTTCAAATATATCAATCAAGGGACCTTCATAAATAGAAGATATTTTTTATTTATTGATTTTTGTTTTAATCCCCATGACAAATTTACAAGACCGATTTACTTTTATTTTTACGGAGTTCCAACTGAATTTAGTTAGAGAGTGGTACTCTTTTATTATGACGGAATTTTGAATAGTATAGTTACTTGGTTGAAAAGTTAATTTTACTCACTTTCATTGGACATATTAATGATCGTATTTTTACTAGAGTCCGTCATTTGTTCTTACTCTTGGGATAGCCCCAGTGTCAGTTGGCATATGTTTGATCTAGTTCGATCGTATACAAAGTGTAGAGATCGTTACTTTTATCTAAACTTAGCAGTCTCACCACAAATAGACTTTACATTGAAATTAAAACTCGTCAGATAAACTAGACTTTAAAAATTAAAACTACAGTGAATAAAACTAAACAAGGCTCTCCCCACGAACTCCCTGTTATAACTTACAATAAAACTCTAGAATCTTTTATTATTCCTGTTCTGTTTTCACAGGACTTGAGTGGACAGGGTGACCGTAAACCCAGCAATCAAGAGACAAAATTATTTGCATTACAAATAGTGAAGATCAAGAAAAGGATAATTAATACAAATATTCACAACACCGTTTCCCAGATTAGGCAAATGCAAATAAATCCAAGTTTAAAACGACTATCTTCATCGATTCTGTATCGTTCTTAGCTAAAGTAACTTAAATTCCTACCGCTTATTCTTAGTGAACTAAATTATCTTCGTAAAATTTGTATGTGCTCTAAATCAATGCTGCAATAACTTATCTTAACAGAACCCCTAATCATAATGTACAATCCTCCAAATTACTCTTTTAGAAACCAAGACACCTAAATTACTGTTTGTTTTCATAATTGTGTTGCTTCTTATTGTCAGTTACCGATCAGATTAATTTCACTCTTTAGCCCAAAGTTAAATTAGTATACAGATTTCAGAGAGAAAATTTAAATTCGCTAATGTGGAGTGTGTTACATCTAGAAATAATTTAATAGCTCTGAGTTTATATCACCAAACGTAGGTAAAATCATCGGATGTTTCGCCAAAGTTCAACTCTCCATGGTCCTATACAAATGAGGTACATGGTTTGTTTGAGCTCTTGAACATATTTACTTCAGTCTCTGTTCTTTTATTAGAGAGTAAACATGACGCCAGCTCTTACAATCATTAGCTCACTGAAGCCTTTTTTATTATTAAATTCGGTTTATGTCAAAAGAAAATAATTTTAAAATCACCCGACACCAGAGGGTGTAAATGATGTTGAATCGCTACAAAACGGTTTAGAACAACTTGTAGAGTATTCAGAGTAGGATGGTTAAGACAATTATAAAATTGGGTTTGCTATACACTCTCCTCTATTCATAGGTAGTGATGCATTCACAGCTCTCAAGCCTGAATATTCTGTTGATGCTGAGGATTGTGTTGATTTCCATGTCGTTGGTGAACTTTGGCAATCAAACAGGCTTCAATAGGATCTTTCACAAATTTCTGCTTAAAACATAGTACAGTGCTTTCCCAGACTTGCACAGAGTTATGTTCTGGCTGATTCACTGCACACCCATAGCCAGATTTACCTTAAATAAGAGAGACGTCCGTGTACCAGACAAGGTTGCCTTTCGTGAAATAGGGCCCTTCCTCAGATTTTCATTCTTCCCTGGAGCAGACTTAAACATAAAAAACGTTTAGTGAAAACCATCTCCGCACTCATAACATCTAATTTATTCAAGCACAGGGCTGTGAGCAACAGCTCTGGTGATGGTGCAAAGGCCTGATCCAGACAGGCCTTCCCTCCATTGGTCTGTTACTTTTAAACGATAAGCTGATCTTCGTGCTTCTGCCTTGATGAAGATATACAGATGCAGTAATCCAAAGCAACTTCGAAAGTTGCTGAAGGGCTGCTCCTGAAAGCTCCAGTGGCTAGAAGTGTGACTAACCTTTGTAAACTTGTGAGTTTGGCTATGGCTGTGGTCCGGTTCATCTTTCTCCACCAGACTATATAGTGACCCATACGTGACTTAGGCCTTATTACTGCTTTTTACTGCACTATGTGAGACTTGATCCCCCCGTGGAGCATTCAAATCTCCTGGTCGTCATGAGCGCCCATTTAGCCTTGTGCAGTCAATGTATTATTCAAGTGATAATTCAAAGTCAGCTTAGAGTCAAGTGTCAGCCCTAGGTATTTGACTGTACCTGATACTTCAAGCCGTGTTCACCCAAGTCTCAGCCGGGAAAGAGACTGCAGATTATTTTTCCTGGTGAATGGAACAACTACTTTATTTGAGGGGTTTATGCTTAGTCCCTGACAAAGACACCAGACATTGACATATTGAAGATTGATATTCATGATATCAGCAACAATATTCGTGATCCTCCCCTGTACCTTGAGAGAAATGCCATCTGCATAGCCCAGGACAAAGACGCCTCTCATGGTGAGCTCACGAAGAAGACCGCCCACCTCAAGGTTTCACAGAAGAGACGAAAGCACTCCTCCCTGCGGACAACCTTTTGTGGTGCGATTACTGTCGATTCACCTTGAAGATCGGTTTTAACTGTTAAAACTGATCAACTGTTAAAATTTCCAATGGTCGTGTAAATAAATGACAAAATACATCACAGTTGATTTATATATGACTTTTCCTTAGGCACACGCTGCTAGTTCCACCCTCTTAGCGAGTAGTAAGACAGATATTTTGGAAAAGTTTACAGTATCCCTCTGAAGTATCGGAGTCTAATATAAGTAACCGAAAGGCTCAAACACAAGTATACTCGTAGCTTGCAAATGTGAGATATATTGGACAAGAACGAGCGTTTCACAAAATATTTTAAACGTAAATATATGGTCAGTGTGTGTTTAGCTGACCAACATGTCCAGACTCATTCCCAATTAACGACCTTTATTCGTATCCATTCTAAATGATGGTAAGATACGCTGAACAAGCAAATGGAATTGTGATACAGTTAGTTTTAGTGGACTAAGGTGTAAATTGCGGGATATTCTTCGCTAAATTACCTGATACCTGTTACCTTCCTTGTACGTCCTGCAGACCATCTGGCATTTGACCCGTCCATTATATCTTTTAGGCATCTATATGGCCGTCAGCAGACGTAAATAAGGAGTAAAAGGTTTATTGTAGTTAAACAGGATGGACTGAAAATGTTGAAAAGTTCCAGACAATGTTAATTATAACTGCCTAATAAATAGAATACTATATCAAAACTTAATGGAGCAACCTCAAGCGGCGGTCTGGGGGCGGAACCCTCAGTGAGCGAAGCGAGTCTTTACATATAATTCTGTACGCGAAATGTTTAAGTCAAATTATGGGAGTTTGGCAAATCACAGAATGATTGGAGTCGGCTCAAATTAAAGGGTTTAATACCAGGAACTCGGGAAAAATAGCAGGAGCAGTATTTCTAAAAAATGACTATCAAACGAGGAATAACGTAAAACATCCCCCATAAAAAAAGCATTGGGATTTAAAAACGTCTGCTTTGTATTAATTAAATCATGTGATTAAATGTCTTCTTTGTTTACGAACTGACATGTCTTCCTACTGGGAGCAAAGTTAGGGGCTATCACCCCTCAAAGCCACTAGTATATTATATAAAGTTTGCAATAACCATACGATACAACATGCCCGCGGGCAAAACCTGGTAAATTTAGATGTTTTGACAGCCTGAGTTTTCTAACTGTTTCGGGGTTGGTAAATTGGTATGTTTTGCCCGACCCTTCAACCATTGGTGAATTTGGATGCAGCCCATTATCTGTATTTTGTAAAGAGCGGGTTGGATCTACGGAAAAAATCCGATAATGAGTTTGGCACTTAAATTTTAAACCAAATTACAATTTTAAAAAAGTATTAATTAAAAATTTGCTATAAAATTACAAGTTTGGTCAAAAATATCAGAAAAGTTAAGTCCGCCACAACTTCCAGTTATCGTGTGAAACATCTGACTTCCCCACACTAGTACGCAATCTATTAATAAAGAAATGGTTTAATGAAAAAGGTTTAGTAATCAAATATTTTTATTTTATTTTTTAATGAATTTATCTGAGAAAAACATACAACTTACACGCACATTAGGTTTTTAGTGAATATTCAATTCGTTTACAAGATTTCATTGTTGTTAGACAAGTTTTGTGAAAATACGTAACGATATTGTTTGTATAGGATGTTTTTGTACTGAACACAGATTAACACGGAACGAGTTTCAATAACCACTGGTGTTTAAAAAGATTACTAGAGACATATTATAATCTCCGCTCGCCAATTCGATTGAATCCGCCTCGTTAAGAACGGTGACGGCGCGGTGGTGTTGGAGCGAATAATACGGCGGTTTTGACACAGAATGCGCTGAGTATCATGAGAGTCAGCGCACTCCGTGCTTAAACCGCCCAACCAACTGAGGTGGAGTCAACAATAAACGACCACGGAATCAGCCATTACAATGTAATGTTTGTTCATCTGTGGTAATACTATAACTGTACTCTTCTCGCAACCTGCTTTCCCTCCGCGGTAACGACTCTACAACACCCCGAGGGCACACGTGTCTCAGACACATGCTAGTCTAAGAGAGATCTGACTTACAGCACGCTTCTTAAATTGGGTGTTTACACTTCTACATTTTCTAGGCCATTAGCAAGCTGAAGATAAATTATTTTGAATAATAGCAAATTCATGAAAATTTTGTTTTTGATTGAAAAAAATTGTAAACTGATATTTCTAAAATGATTCAATATAATATATTAAATTGTAGTTTATATTACGCAAGTCATAAATATTTTATTTAAGTTATTTGTAGTATATACTAAATTCACAGATATATAGACAGCATCAAGTATTTGTTTAAATCATTGATAAGGGGAAAAGTTAGGACATCAGAATTAAACCTATGAATGTTTACTCAATAACAATTTACAACTAAGTAAACAAATATAAATATAATTGTTTTAAAGTCGTAGGTATAGTTTAAATGTCCATAACAACGATTTTTAGCAAACTCCAGACCAAATTTATGAACTAACTTCCAACCAAATTTCAACTCCGACAGTTCAGTAAATACTAATATCCATAAAAGTTTGGATGAGAACTTCGAGAGCTTAAGTGGCTATGATTACAAAAATCATATTGAAGTTTAGAATGTTGTTTGCAGAATATATTAATGCTCCATTTACAGTGTTCATGTTACACCAAAACGACAAATGCGGTCGTTTATGAATGATTTTATATGAGTGATAAAACACTATAAAATTGTTTACAATGGTTTAGAGGCCACTAAAAAACCACTGGATTAAAATTAGTTCCGTATCAAAATTCACACAAACTTAAGATAGCAAAAGACAACCGAGTTTTATCGACACCATTATAATCAAAATGTTTTTTGGTATTTTACTGCAAGTATCTCTGAAATTAACATTAGACAACTTTTTAGCTAGTCGCATAAAGTCGCCTAAACGACTAAACCGATTAATATAAAATTTCATATGAACATATAGACCTGATAATGTCCACATCCAACCTTAGGGCTCCTCCAACCCACGTGTCCGGTTAAGTTCCAATGCAAATCTTAAGGGAGTATATAATTTATAAAATTACCAGCTGTAGTTGTTTGTCAGATAGGGCAAAGGAAGTCACATGTTACAACTAAACAACGTGTTTTAATTTGTTGCGATCGAAGCCGCAGGTAACAGCTATTAATTAATCTATAAAAATAGTAAAACATCAGTTGCAGTAAAAATATAAACATATAAATTTGGAGAAATTACTTTATTCTCGCGCATAAACGAGGTACAAACGCAGTTTAATGAAAACACAGGTAATTAAAATTAATTGTTCAGGAAAGATGCAAGTCTGAAATTATAACCTGTGACTTTTAAAAACAGTGTAAAAATAAACTTTATAAGACCAGACCCTTTTTTGTTATCTGACTAAATGTGTCATACTTTATTTGACAACCCCTATTCCCCTTATTTACTTTTCTCTATCTCACCACATCCCTCCTCGGTTCTCTCTCACAAACCTCAGTATATCTAGCCATAACTAAGTAATATTACAAAGTATCAAGTTACTATATAAATTATAATTAATAAGTAATAATACATTCTATTTTTATTTTGAGGTTGTTAGATGTCAAAAACACCATTTGTTAAAATCCGTATGTTGGACAAATATTTTTTTCCGTATGGAAAAAGCTATCCGGCGCGACGTCATAGAAGGCCAAAACTTGGAATGTTCATAGAAAATTAGATGGGGAAGAGATCTTTACGGCAATCTCCGTAGAAATTTTTGATTTTAGATTTTTGCCATTAGTTGTCCTCAAATATGACATTAAAATACAAACAATATTTCAACATTTTAAAATTTACTAATGATCAACTCTAGTTATTTTAATGTGATATAAGTGATATAAGCTTTGTTTGCATGTTTAAATGTGTTCATAATTTCCTTCTTATTTGTTTTTCTTGTCATGTAAACAGTAAATTAAATATCCAATGAAAATAGCCAAACTCTAGGGGCCTTAGGCCATACAATCCACTAGCCTGTATATATATATATATATATATATATATATATATATATATATATTGTCTGAAGGTGTGATAACTGTCGTTAAAAGGTCCGATTTTATGACATGAGGGCAAAAATGAAGCCCTTTGAAAGAGGTATTTAAAGAAGGGGGTGTATTTTCCCACATTTTTTTTATTTTGTCCAAAGAACTTTATTTTAATTTAGCTTTCACCATTAACTTTAGCTTAAAAAAATAAAAATCATTATTTTGAAATATTGCTATACCTTAATCGGTAGCTGAGATATTGAAAGTACTAAACACAGTACGTTGTTCAATGCCTTATAAAGAATAGTTTAAATGTGGGTATCGTGCTTATTTATGAACAATATACTGATGGAATTTGGTATGTGGCTTCATCTGGATGTGGTTTATTGATATTTTAATTTTTTAGTTCCCATGGCAACAAACCTGATGCGTAAAAAATTCTAATGTTGTTCTTATGGAGAGTAAAAACAATTTTAGATTTCGATTCTTATATCAAAGTATGTCGACAAAACTTCTTATGTTGCTTCCTCTGGTTGTTGTGCATTGATATTTGCATACAAACGCTATTAAATAGACCTACTATAACAAATTTGCCTACTCAGTCCTACCGTTATGCTTTTGAAAAATAAATAAAATATCATATTATCTCTCTTGTTTATGAATATAATTTGATGAAACCTGGTAATGGGCTTTATGCAGTTGTGAGGTATATGTGTATTTCAAACTTGCTGAGTACGCAGATTTGCTGCGTTGGGGGTAGTTTTGATATGATATATATTTATAAGTACAATGACAAGCTATAAAAACAATCATATTTTATCATCACTCAATATTTATGTCCCGGCGCGTTGATTACCCATGAATAGGAAACATCACTGGAAAATCCTCAGTCATAATATTTACATTTTAACTCACTACATAAGTAAATAAACAGCTGTTTACAACAGTTTAAACCAATACTAATCTTTGTACCTAATACAATCAAAACAAATATTCACTTCATATTAATAACATTACCAATTTGAAGGCCAGTGGGGCCCTTAAATCCTAACATTTATATTTATGGGCTCAAACCTCCCTAGGGTTTACCTGAATAACTATGCAGTTATGAACCTCGGTTGAACGGTTTAGGAGTCCATAAGGAACATATACAGGGTGAGTTTCTACTGACGCACATAACTTCGCCAGGGGATTCTAATGATAAAAAGGAACAAAAAAGTTCCAGTAAACGCTAGTCCGATTCCAAACCGTTTGGTCATAATTGAGAAATTTGTTTTTTCTACAAAAATTGGACTTTGTCCCACTATTTACTTTATAAAAATGAAACCAATTAACCTAGGGATTGATATTAAAAATAATTAGAAAGCACATTAAATTTGCTATAAAACCAAGGTTACATGTAAGAATTTCATTTCATACATCGGTTCCTAGCCAAGTTGAAATTAAAAATATGCTACAATTAATTATTTAGTTTAAGTTTAAAGACCCTTTTTTGTTACTTTAGTCTGGTGCAACGCGATGTCCAACTAAATAAAAAACTTCCTCATTTAATAAGCTTTAAATTGATATGCTATTTGAAACTGTTGTAGGTGGGAATGACAGAAAAACTACCACCAAACTAAAGTAAAACACTTTTCTGATTTGGTTTTAGCAAGGTAACAAACCTACTACTGTAATAATAATCTACTCACTGATTTACTGTGAGAGAGCTGAGAAAACGTGTCTGCATCTGCATCAGACAAAGTGGTGGTCATTTCGAAAACTTACTCAACTAGCAATCAACTTTTTTTATTCTCAAGGTTTGTAATTAATTTGTTAATGCAAAGTAAACATTGAGTTACCGTATTATAATTTTGTGGTCATTTGCCTTGTATTATTAATAAGAATACCCTCACTCGTAAACCGTGTTTTTATTTAGGTTGATAGTAGTTTTTTCTGTCATTCCCACCTACAACAGTTTAAAATATCATATCAATTTAAAGCTTATTAAATGAGGAAGTTTTTTTATCTAGTTGGACATCGCGTTGCACCAGGTTAAAGTAACAAAAAAGGGTCTTTAAACTTAGCCTAAATAATTAATTATAGCATATTTTTCATTTCAATTTGGCTAGGAACCGATGTATGAAATGAAATTTGTACATTTAACCTTGGTTTTATAGCAAATTTAATGCCATTTCTAATTATTTTAAATATCAATCACTAGGTTAACTGGTTTCATTTTTATAAAGTAAATAGTGGGACAAAGTCCAATATTTTGTAGAAAACACAAATTTCTCAATTATGACCAAACGGTTCGGAATCGGACTAGCGTTTAATGGAACTTTTTTGTTCCTTTTTACTTTCTCCCTCTATACATAGTATATGGAGAAAGTATTGTTTTCGTAAAAATTTTCGAATTTGAGTTGTCAGTGGAAATATTCGTTTTGGTGCTCCCTGAACCCAAAAAAGTGGTTTTTACGTGATGTCTGTCTGTGTGTGTGTGTGTGTGTCTGTCCGTGTGTGTGTGTGTGTGTGTGTGTGTGTGTGTGTGTGTGTCTGTGTGGATGTGTACAGAGCTAGAGCCCTAACCTATGGCCCGATATTTATGAAATTTGGCGTGTAGGTACTAATCCACGATATCTCCAGGCGTTTTTTTCATTTTTTTGAATTTTTGATTTTTAAGGGTAATTATCCCCCAAAAACCGCCAAAAAACATGAAAAATCCAAATTTCTCAAAAACGGCTCTAACGATTTTGATTAAACTTTCGTGGTTTGTAGAACTTTAGGTTTCCAACAAAATGACACCACCCGCATTTCTGGAAAAATGCGGGTTCAGAAATTACAGGACTTAAAACATCAAAAATTCAGTTTTTTGGATTTTTCATAAAAAATCATAAATGTTAAAAAAGATTACTATTCACCATTAAAAGGAGCTCAACAAAATAAATAAATTAGTATTTTAAATTACTATTCTACGATTGCTAGTTGCGGAGAAAATTGAAATTTTCATTTAGCGGTAAACACAGTACGTTGTCCAATGTTATTCTTATGGGGAATACAAAAATAACTATTTCTCTCTTATTTACTGATCAATTTCATTTGATATGCAGGTCAAGTTAGTATTGACCAACAGATGATGTTCGAAATGTGTTGCTATTTAACCCTGGGGGGCAAGGGGGCATTTCCCCTCTCAAAACTACTGTGTGTAGCAACGGACTCTATAGTGCCTCCAAAAAAACAATTTGGGTGGATATTTCTGAAAACAACTATTTTAGACAATTTTCTGTACATTTATCTATACTTCATATTCTATATTTAGTAAATAACAAATATTTTTGTCATTAAAGTTTGGCTAAAAGGGAGAAAGTATGTGTCAGTTTCCTGATACCGTTTATTATCATTAGAATCCCCTGGCGAAGTTATGGGCGTCAGTAGAAACTCACCCTGTATACATACATACATTTTGATATATACTCATTTATTATTAGTTTAAAAGCTACGTTGGTTTACCTTTTAAAACTTTAATATCCTCGATTTTCCCTGAAGTCAGTTTTAATAACTATGATCATGTAACTAGTATAGTTATTAGTTAGTTAATATAATATTTACAGTATCAAACTACTAAGTAATATTTCGCTTGAAGTAAAATTTTAGTAACGCTTTAGTTTAAATTATATTTTAATTTAAAATATAACAGCGGCTTGGATTCAGGCGTATTACTTTCTCGCCGTGCATTCTTGCGGTGTCCAAAATAATGTCGGAGGCCAGAGGGCCTTTTACTAAAATAGAATGACAGGACAGACTAATGGTCACGTAGAGTGAGAGGGGGAGTAAATATTCAGTATAAGTAAACAAACAAACGCTATTATCATCGACATATTTTATCTTAAGACCTCGACAGCGATACGAGCAACAAGTGACCAGCGACATCGATCACGTTTATAGTTGCATGAGATAATAAGAATCAAGAATCAAGAATTTTTATTTGTCATGCAACTATACAAGTAGCATTGACAATGGTCTGTTGTTACAAATAAAAAAGGTAAAAATACAGGATAAACTAACACATAAAAAGTAAAACAAAACAGCTAACAATAAACATTACTTTTGTCAGTTAAAAACTCCTGGACACTGTAGTACTCTTTAGATATTACAAATGATTTTAATTTGCCACTGAACCTTCTCACATCTGACTCCAATTTAATAACTAAGGGTTAAAAAAGCGTTAAAAATTTTTACTATGGCGAAGCATGACTGTTTCTCAAAAAAAGTGGTGTTGTGGTAAGGTGTGGATAATGTAGTTGATGCATGCCTGAGATTATAATGACTGGTCTTACGAAAATGAAACAGGTGTTTGTTTTTATGGAAAAAGAAAGATTTTCATAAATGTGAATGCAAAAAAGTGTCATCAGGTTATTTCCGGAAAACACGCCTCGACATGAATCAGTCTTCTTCATTGAAAAAAAACTATTCTAATTGCTTTCTTTTGCAGGCGAAAAATTGTTATTGATTTTGTGGACTCTGATCCCTATAATGGGATGACATAACTAAGACGAGGATTGAAGCATTTGAAGTAGGCAGTTAAAAGAACACTGGAATCAGAAAACTTAGACAATCTTCGAAGAATAAAAAAAGCCACTATTCATTTTGCTAGAAACTTTATCAATATGGTCAGAAAAATTTAGGTCGAGATCTACAATTAAACCTAAAAAATTGCGCGTTGACAGGAATTAATTTCATTCTCACCAACAAACAAGCTAGAGGAGTCGTCAGATGGGCTCCTCAACTTGAAATCAATAAAGTGAGTTTTTCAGCATTAACAGAAAGATTATTATTAACCAGCCACTGTAATAACAAACTACTTTGTACGAAAGATTAAATTTCAAGATCACTACGGGATGAATTCCAAGATCACGTTCAAAGAGGTGTCATCGGCAAAAAGACAAAGATCAACATCTGACACACTTGTATGGATATATCATTTATAAAGAGTAAAAACAGGATCGGTCCTAACACTGACCCCTGTGGAACACCACGTGTGACAACAATTTCACCAGATTTCTGAGAATAAATACATTTATTTTGATCTAAATGCGGAATCTTGACTGCTTGGGTTCTACCTTCTAAGAATGATGAAATCCAATTAATTGCATTACCTCTAATGACGACGTGACCCAATTTACTCAACAGCAGTTTATGATTCACCATATCAAAACCCTTGCTTAGGTCCAAAAATATACCAAATGCATGTTTATGCTCATAAATGGTTTTTGATACATTTGAAATGAAACTGAACATAGCATCGAGAGTAGAAGTGTTTTTTTGGAAACCAAACTGTTTATCGAATAGCAAGTGATGGCTGACCAAGAATGGATGAAGACGGTTCAAAAATAATTTTTCCAAAATCTTAGAGAATGTTGATGTAATTGAAATCGACCTATAGTTGTTGATACCATGTAAATTGAGAGCAGGTGGCTCCAACATGTGATAAGGGGTTTGCGATGAGCGACTTTTGAAATGAAATGAACAGAAGTCAGTGCTTTATTTATACAATTTAAGGATGTTATTACAAAAACAAGAATCAAATACATACATTTTGCTAGATAAATACAGACCTTTAAATACATTGCCTTGCATAGTCCGATCTTGCCAGCTAGCTTAATTCCTAACACCTAACAGCAATGGTCCCTATAAACTGTCTGATGGGTTGACAGCAACTAATATAACACAAACAAACGTCTATACACATGCACATCATAAGGCCTATATTTAAAATTGAATCTGCATTAACAAAATTGAAAAAGGTACAAACTATAAATGACTTTAATAAGACGCAGACTTTCCTACCGAGTATTACCTTTATTTGTAATTTATTAACTGCAGTTAATTTCAACGTTAGTTACAGTTAACCTGCTATAACTTAATAGTTTTACATTTATGAATCATGCATACAAATACTTTAAAAAATACTATTGGCGACATTTATAACTATTGCTTTACGTCGGAAAACGGATTGTTTGAAATAACCAATCATGTCTAGTTAAAGGTGCAATTGTTTAGGGCAACCAATTAAATAGTCAATAAAAAGATAGTACAATATTTAATTTAACACTTCACTCTAGTTAAACTATATTGTTTAAAAATACTATTTAATAATGATAGTTTAAAAAATAGCAATGGTTGAATCTATAATATTATAAAGAAGAGGTGGTTTCTGTCTGTCTGTCTGTGTGTCTATGTGATGTTCCGGGTAAACGCAAAAACTACTGAACCGACTGGGCTGAAACTTTACACAAAGGTAGATCTTGAATCCAAGGAACACATAGGCCTATTAACTTTCTTAAAATCCCCTCGGGCTACGCCCCGTGAACGTCCTAAGTTTCAATGTTTACATTTCAGAAGAAAGTCAAAATTCAAAAACTGTAATGCGAAGAGCTGTGGATACTTCCATTTGACAGCTTAAATAGCAGAAGCAAGAACAACAGCTGTTTCAAGCTAACTTATAACACAGTTATTAGTATGTTTGGTTCTTTGGTCTATCCCGTGCGAAGAAAGGGTACATCAGCTAGTATAATAATATAATAAAATGGTAGTTTTAACACAATTGATTGGTTGTTTTAAACAATATACCTAGTAGAAAACATCGCTGGCCCAACGTTGGATTATCGTCAGCATTGTAGAATATGGGAGAGAAGTGGTCGGTTGGCATTAACGCGGTTGGGCCAACGAACCAATCGTTGGGTGGCCCGATTCAGCAAATCAAGCATAACAGACGTTGGACCATCAAAAACTATTGTTGGCAAATCCTACTTTCGGTGATATCTAAACACCGTTATATATATTTCCATGTAGCACCCACCATTGGTCTACCGTTTGTGTTGGAGTTGCCATTTCTGGGTGGGTTGGAGTTTACACAACAAATCCAAACGCTGCCCAACTGTTTTTCATGCGGTTGGGCGAACCGAAATTAATATTGTTGGATCAACGTTGGTTAGTTTTTGTATAAATTATATTAATATTATTATGTATTTTTTATTATTATAATTATTATGTTAAATATGCATTAATTTGTTCGTAATTTATCATATTTCATGGCAAGAATAAAGACATATATAAAATGAACCAAATGAATTCGTTCCAACTTGTATTACTTGTATTCCAATGGCATGAGTAGATTCACTTAGAAGAATTAAACGAAAGTATTTTCATTGACTATACACTTGTAGTCAATAGTATTGTTATATGGTGCAGGTGAATTGGCACTTTTTATATTGCAGTCCATCCTTTAATGCTCATGAGGCAAAATAGCCGTGAGAGCTAAGGCGTGAGCACAGTATGTATGTTTATGTTTATGTATTGTTGAAGGGACGGATTCCGAGATCCAAAGATTCAAAGATCCTCACACGTCAACCGAAGCTTATTGTGTGTCCCTAGTACGTTAGTTTGGCAAACCAATGCCCGTACCCTTTACGGGATCCAGGAGTTTTTTACCAATACTAGCGTCCCTTTCATCACCTGGTTGCTTACAACCAAACAGAGCCCTTCTCCTTGCCCCGAGTCTCTCGCAGTCCAATATGATGTGCTTGGCATTCCTTTCAGACTGATTGCAAAGCCTACACTCCTGACTTTCATTTCTGAGTCCGAGAGTGTGGAGATGTTTCCTGAAATGGCCGTGTCCAGTTATCAAAGCACTCAACTGCTTAACCCGACCTCTACCCAACCTCACCAACCAGTTAGTGAAGTAAGAGCTAGTATCTGCTAGCAGCCTTTTGCCAAGTGCTTGACCAGTGTAACCTTGCCATTGCTGGCGATGTAAATCCCTGGACCATTTGTTTATTGTGTGTAAAGCAGTTGTTTTGCTTATGCCACAGCTTGGCTCTGGACCAAAGAATGACATACCGGAACCTCTTTTAGCAAGCTTATCTGCTTACTCATTGCCACCTATGCCTACATGGCCAGGTACCCAACCAAGATGCACCGAGTTGCGTGTTGCGAGTTTGCTGAGTGTGTTGTAACATTCCCACACCAGTTTTGACTTGATTTCGTTGGAGTCAAGAGCCTTGAGGGCAGCCTGACAATCTGACAAGATTACTATAGGCTTGTCGCAATAGCGTCTGGCAATGCCTACATTGGCACAAACCATGATGCCACAAATTTCTGCTTGAAAAATAGTACAGTGTTGTCCCAGACTTGTACAGAGTTCTGTTCTAGGTGATTCACTGTACACCCCGTAGCCAGATTTTCCTTCAATGAGAGAGCCGTCCGTGTACCAGACAAGGCTGCCCTTCCTATAGGGCCCTTCCTCAGATTTCCACTCTTCTCTGGAGCAGAATCCAACAGAAAAAGGTTTAGTGAAAACCATCTCCGTACTCATGACATCTGATGTCATATCAAGCACAGGGCTTTGAGCAACAGCTTTGGTGATGGTGCAATGGCCTGTTACAGACAGGCCTTCCCTCCATTGGCCTGCGACTTTTAATCGATAGGCTGATTTCCGTGCTTCTGCCTTGATGAAGATATCCAAAGGCAGTAATCCAAGAGCAACTTCGAGAGCTACTGACGGGCTGCTCCTGAAAGATCCAGTGACTAGAAGTGTGAACAACCTTTGTAAACTTGTGAGTTTGGCTATGGCTGTAGTTTGGTTCACCTTTGTCCACCAGACTAGTGATCCATATGTGACTTGAGGCCTTATTACTGCCTTCTACAGCCACAGCGCTATGTGAGGCTTGATCCCCCACGTGAAGCCTACAAATCTCCTGGACGTCATGAGCGCCCATTTCGCCTTATGCAGTGTATTATTCAAATGATCATTCCAAGTAAGCTTAGAATCAATTGTCAGCACTAAGTATTTGACTGTATCTGATACTTCAAGCCGTGTTGGTCCAAGTCTCAGCCTGGAAAGAGACTCCAGGTTCTTTTCCTTGTGAACGGAACAACTACTGTCTTTGAGGGGTTTATGCTTAGACCCTCTCCAAGACACCAGACATTGACATATTGAAGATTGACATTCATGACATCAGCAATAATATTCGTGAACCTTCCCTGTACCATTAGGACTATGTCGTCTACATAGCCCTGGACAAAGATGCCTCTACTAGTGAGCTCACGAAGGAGACCGTCCACCACCAGGTTCCACAGAAGAGACGAAAGCACACCTCCCTGCGGACAACCCTTCGTGGGTGCGATCACTATCGATTCACCTTGAAGATCGGCTCTAATCCGCCTGGAGCAGAGCACGGTCTCAATCCACCTACATACAGCAGACTCAAGACCACGCCCACTCACCACCCGGACCATGGCCGTTTAAGTAACATTGTCAAACGCATCTTCAATGTCCATGAAGGTGCATAGAGCGATTTCCTTAGCAGCAAGGCTGTCCTCCACCCTGCTCACAAGTTGATGCAGGGCGGTTTCACAGGACTTACCAGACTGGTAGGCATGCTGGTTTCGATGAAGAGGAGTACCTGAAAGCACTCCCTTTCTTAGGTCTCTTTCTACCAGTCTCTCCAGCGTCTTCAAGGGAAACGATGAGAGACTGATAGGCCGAAATGATTTTGCAGTTGAGTAGTCTGCTCTTCCTCACTTGGGAATGAAGACCACCCTACTGAGGCGCCAGGCTTGAGTAATGTACCCATAAGCCAGACTTGCTCTGAAGAGTTCGCACAGGAGGACCAAGAGAGCTTCCGGTCCTTGCTGTAACATTGCCGGTATGATACCGTCCCCCCAGGAGATTTGAAAGGGCCAAACTTGCTGATGGCCCATTTAACTTTGGAAAGTGTGACAATCCGTCTGGCTACAGTCCAGCTTCCGCGATCAGCTATTGGCCATGAGCCCCTTTCGCTGTTGCCGGACATGCCTAAACAGTCACTCTCAAAAATTCAATCCGGAAAGTGAGTTCCAAGGAGAAGTTTGAGACTTCCTTCAATTCCAGTGGTATATTGTCCCCCTGGTAACCTCAGGGATCCCAGGAGGCCAATAGGGCTTGAAGCTAAAACAGGCTGCAGTCTTGCTGCTGCGCTGAAACTGTTTACCTCCTGTGTAAACCGCCTCCAAGAGTTCTCTTTGGCTTTTTTGATTGCAAGGCTATATTCTGTGAGTGCCTTATGGTATGGCTCCCAGATACGGCTCCGTTTGCAATGGTTATGAAGCTTCCTGACAACCGTCCTTTTGCGTTCAAGGTCAGCAGTCCACCACTTGGTATTGGTGCGCTACTCTTTCCCCGCCGCAATGGACAATTGTCCTGGAAGCAGCTTACGATTGCGTTCTGAAGATCAGAAGCAATCTGGTCCATGTCCGCAAAGCAGCTGACCCTCCTACCTAATGATCCCAGTTGAGACAGGAGGTCAGACTTATAGAGTGACCAATCTGTTTTCCTGGGATCTCGATAGCAGGGCAAGTCCCCCTCACTTTGCAGGTTAAAACAGATGTACCTGTGGTCAGACAAGGAGGCCTCGTGGCTTACGTGCCAATTGTCAATGACTCTAAGGACTGCTTCTGAACAAAAAGTAATGTCAATAACCTCACTTCGATTTCGTGTAACGAACGTCGGACGGTTTCCAACATTACAGATATAAAGATTCTTAGATATGAGAAACTGAAGAAGAGCCTCACCTCTTGGATTCGTGTCGGAGCTTCCCCATCCGATTGTGTGATGAGCGTTGGCGTCACAACCTAAAAGGAGTTGTCGTCCGCCAGCGCAGGATGACTCCACCAAAAGTTCGAGTTCTCTCGATGGAGGAAGTTCCCCGGAGTCGTAGGGCAAGTAAACCGAGCCTGCAATCGTGCTCCATTCCTTGCCTTCATAACTCCAGGTTATAGACACCGCAGTGAGATCTCTAGAACAGAATTAAGTGAGGGTTAGGCAGTCCATACCTTTCTTCACAAGTATGCATGTTCTGACATTTTTGAGAGAGGTACAGTAAATCAACCTACCCTTGGTATCGCCCAGGTCTGCAACCCTTCCTTGGTGAAGCCATGGTTCTTGAATCAGTGCCAGGTCAAATCCCTCTCTGAGGAAGAACTGGCAAAAGCGGCCGAGGCTGCTTTACTGTGGTGTAGGTTGATCTGGAGGACCATGGGCATTGTCCTGGATTGTCGTTGAGACAATTGAGAGTTGCCAGAGTCCTAGGTTGGCTCTAGAGTTGGCTGACCTAACAGCGTTGAAGCAGGCCTCATCCAGGAAACAGACGAATCCGTAACCTTTTGGGTCTGGCTTAGCTGGCAGGACCTTCCATTCCTTCACCTTCAGGGTGGGGTTTTGCTTGTCGAGCATCTCAAGGACCTTTTCTGAAGTCTTCTTCAGGAGCTTCGGGTGAGCTCTAAAGAATACCCTCGTTGACCTCAAGATGTCTCTCCTTAGTCCAACAATAAGTTTCTTCTCCCCAAGTGGTTTAAGTCTGGGGATGAGTGTCTCCAGCCAAAGCTTAGTTGCTTCGTTGATGCAGGATGTTATTAAGGCACCTTTTTCCATGTAGGTGCCTGCAAACGATGGAGCAGAGCCGTCCTCTAGGGGTTCGAGCTCATCCATGATGGCGTCTTCAATAGCTTCTCCTTGCTTTGCTGAAAGCTTAGCCTCAGGATAGCCCTCCAAGACAATTGCCATTTTGATTGCGGAAATGTCCCTGTAAAAGACTCCTTTGCTAGAAGTCCCTTGATTTAAGGTTTGGTCATCATGATTTCTATGAGTTCCACTCCTGGCCTTTTTAGTAGGTCCTTCCGCCGAGGGAGGGGTGGCCATATTGTCTCTAGGGCGCTTGGCCGCCCTCGACTCAGCTTCTAGACCCACATTCGTGCCTGGAGTTTCACCCATATCTGGTCTCTTTGGTTTTTTCTTTTTGCCCCTCCGAAACGTCGCTGGGTCAAAAACTTCACCTCTCTCAAGAAGTTTTGCCTGAATAGCCTTCCTTATTTGGGCAGTGGTGAGGTTTAATCTCTTCACCCGCAGGCTGTTCAGTTGTTCTATGGCATCATCGAGCATACCCGTTGATTTTGGTGTTACTGGACTTCTGAGAAGCTCAACCTCCCCCTCCAGTGGGGCTGATGTGATTGAGCTCACATCGTCCATGTTGAAGTCTATAGAAGCCTTCTCATTGTTGATAGCCTCCTCATGAGAATGCATCGGAACCTCCTGTGTTCCTGATGCACTCATTTCAGGTTGAGGAACCTGCCCTGATGGGGCAGATCCTGATGGAATTAGGGGCAAGGCAACTTCTGGAGTTGCCTCGAGGTTTGGTTCTGCTTGGTTATTTTGCCCTTGGCAGTCCATGTGGTTCCCACGAGAAGCTAGGGACATGAAGTCGACCCGGACAGAGCCCCGCATGCCCGGGCAAGGCTGAATACTGCAGGAGGGCGCCTGGTATCCTGCAGGTACCGTTCTTGACATCATACAAAAGGCCTGGTGTCATCCACCCATCAGCACGGTCCACGTCACACCTTGGGTTGGCCTGTAACAGAGATAGAGGAAGGGGAGGGAAGAATTAGGGTGAAGAGCAGGTTGGAGATAGCAAGATGAAGAAAGCTGATCCGTGTGTACATAAATGGAAAGAAGATGGATCAATAGGAAAGTCTCTGACACAGATGAAGAGTAGGGAGCCAGAGAGGCTAGCTGCAATGGACAAGCCACCGGGCGGTGGGGTCGCCACATCCCTACGCCATGGTGAGCACAGTAAGTCTAAGGTTTGAGTCCCGGTTGGGAGTCTATCGTTTTTTAATGAAAATCCTTAAAAAAATGTTTATAATAGGTTTATAAAGCCAACATTTGTAATATTTCCCTAATTAATTTGTTTTAGTTAAACCTGGTGATTGGTAAATATAAGCAATTGAGTGATTGGTAAATCAAAACTATTCGGACCCTTGATTGTTTTAATTTACCTATGTTTATATTGTTAGAACTGAACATTTAAATTGTAACTCTAACCAATAATTATATTTTAAACAGCAATAATTATTACCAATTACCAATGATAATGTTTAAAACAAACAATCATAATTGTTGTCCATAAAGTAACTAATTACATTGTTTGGCTTGAATATTTTTTTGGTAATTTCAACAATTCATTTTTCACTGTTTAGTGTAATTCTTAACGAGAATACATGAAATGTAACATTTCATTAATTTATGAATTTATGTAAATGGAATTTAAGTGGATTCATGTAGAAGTGAGGTAATGTGCAATAGTAATTCGCTGAGTATGCAGGTGTGCCACGACGGGGGTATTTAGGATGTACTCTACAACTCTAGTCGCAACCTGAACATGCTTTCTCTCCGCGGTAACGACTCTACAACACCCCGAGGGTACACGTGTCTTGGACAATACTGGTCTAAGAGAGATCTGACTTACAGCACGCGGCTTAAATTAGGTGTTTACACTTCTACAGTTTCTTTGTCGTTTAAGAGTTTTAACATTATTGACCAAATAGTTTAGGTCTAATGATAAGCTCTAATAACTTTTTCAAAAGAATATACATTTACATTAACACATTTTTATTACTAATTACATAAATATTTTATTTTGGTTAATTTTAATCTGCAATAAAACCATATATAAATGAGATACAATATTCTCACCTTAAGAGCAACATCGGTCATTGAACCATGTGTCCCATTTGTTTTATTTATTTATTTCTCAGGTATCCAAATAATATCAAATATGACCACAAAATTATTAGATTGTGTTGTACTCAGTCTTTGCATTTTAGAGAACTCCACAGTTTAATCGTATACATTTTAAATTTAGTGCTGTTAAGATTAATTAACATTAGTCAAAATCAGCTGTTCACTTCGTCAATTGATAAATTCTCTGCATAGCTCATATTCATAATCGTATTCATATACATTAATTTATAACTGATATGGTAAAAATACTACATTTATCACTTTTTATTTTGTTTTTGCATTACTGCATTATGTTTAGCAATAATAATTAATAATGAATTCATGATGTTTTTAAACTAATTTAAACTAGAGAACCCATATTAGTTTATACTAATTATACACAACAATAACACATTTTGACATTGAAATCTCCACCCTTAAAATACCCCTCACGAAGACTTGATTTCGATTTTAAATACTACATGTTTCTTAAATCTTTTGTTGTGACTCCAAACATTACAAGTTAAGCTAGCTAGTGAACCAAGACATACATTTTATATAAATCAAAAGTACTTACTTTGAATCCCCGAATTACTTAATTTAGAGAAAATACTCCATTAATTCATTTTAATTTATAGGCTGAATAACACGTATTTAGTAATCGTTTTAGTATTAATATTCCAATATTTTGTTTGGAGTAACAAACCAAAAGTAATGGTTTGCTGTTTATAAATTAGAAATATCATTTAAAATGTTTGACGAAGCGATAAATTGCGTAAAGGAAGCGGGGACAAACTAACGCTCCTTATAATTTGTTAACTGAAGTGAAGGGGCTTCAGTAACTTTAGCTTTTTCGAACATACTGTTTAAACTTGGAAATGGATAATTTTGGTGATATAAACTTTATAGTGCCTAAACTCATCAAATAAACCACCATAATATTCAACAGATTCAAAAAGAAGTCCGATAAATGAGCCATCATTTAATTTATCAATTTCTTCCAGTATCATTGTCCGTAACTGTTTGTACTTGCTTCTGCAACTTTCAGCTATTGCGCTGCTGAGATCTTTGCATATGTTTGCATACGAGACTTGCTAAGCCGATATCAGCATGAGAATGAGCTATCAATCAGAGATAGTTTGGGTCATAGGGGTAAGAGTTTAGGTGTTTAGCATTAGTTAAAATTCCAAGCGTGGCCTAACAACACTGTGTACAGGAAGATGCATATGTCACTTACTATGCAAAGGGCAAACAAAACGACGAGGCAGGTCACAACACTATGTGCGGAGTTGTATGGGATAACACGCGAATGTAACTGCCTGCACAAGCCATTGAAAATGGTTTAAAACGGAAAAGTACAAGCAGAAATATATTAGAACAATGTGCATTAAGGGTTTCCGATTCAAACTAAATTGTTTCTACTTGTAGTCGTATTTGAAAATGACGGATATAGTGTTTCATAAAAGCCAACCTTTCATTCGATGTTGCTTAAATTATAAATACAATTTAAAACTCCAGCATCTTAGAGTTGATGAAGCCTGAACGCACATTGAACAATCCAAGTTTTATTTACGTGCGTGTTTCCCCCGAAAATTTTGATTTTATTATTTTTGTAACTAACAATTTAATATTTTTAATCATGTTTTTATCTATAGTTATTCTTTTAAAAGTGTGAAGAAAACCGGCGGCTCTGGCACTAAAACCAGCACGTTGTATATACATGTCATAGTTATGGGGAATCTGACAGTTGTAATTGTCAGGTCAAAGACAGTAAACAACTTATTTAAATTGAATGTTACAGTTAAAATCTATGGGCACTCATACTCATACTAATCAACTTTCCATTGGAAACCTACTAAGTCTTTCCATTGGATTAAATGGTTGAGAAAACGTACTGTATTTATCAAATACAATCATAACTTGAGCTTTTTTGAACATACTGTTTAAACTTGTAAATGGATAATTATGGTGATATAAACTTTATAGTGCCTAAACTAATCAAATAAACCTTATAGCAAGTTAATATTTTTCCATGTAAATGTTCACCCTTTAGTAATCCCTTGGGCACGTTTTAAATTAATTAATAGTTACAAGGAAAACCAGTGTGCTATTAATTATCACGAACAATGCATCTTATTCATACGAGCCACATTACATTTAATGCAACAAATAGTTACAAGTATTTTCAGAGATCTAACAACTCATTTTTGATGGAAGGATCCTGTATATGGTGGTTTTGTACTGTACCAATTAATTAAATAAACAGTTTGTATATACATTTTATTTATTTAATATCTAGTGTCATGCACTTTTGGTATATATGTGGTCTTGTATAATTGTACGGGAACAGTTATTACTTATGGAAAATGCATTACAATGAATTATTAGGGGTTTATTGACAGCATTATTGTTATTTCTTTCGTTCAGATCTTGTTCAGATTATCGTTGACAAATTATTATTTAAAATTGAACTGAAGTTTTGAATTTTGAGTTTTTCGAGTTTTGAAGTTTTAACTAAACTTACCTTGTTACATTTGTAATTTTTAACAATTATTCATTTAAACTGTCTACTATTTCCACATAATTACACCACCGTTTTAGTTAAACAAATCAAGACAAACTCTAAACTTGAGAGAACATTTGAGACAATTGCCAGCAGATAATTTAAAGTTGCGATGTACATTAGGGACATTGCTCGCCTCCTGCAGTGTAATTTGTATTGGCAAACGAGAAACTCAAATTAACCGTTGATTTCTCTAGGAAGAAGAAAAATATATATTTATTCGCTTTGTTTTAGGGAGAGTGTTTTAATTTACTACTGCATGTATCATTGTGTGGTTTATTGATTTGTCCGTGTGGAATCTATTACGTTCATTATTGGTGAGGTGGAGTTCATTATCTACTCCAAGGAAAATGGGTTATAAATGATCCCTAACAACGCGTCATAACAATCCGAGCCATATTCAACGCACACATAGTTATTTTCAGAGGATTCTGTATATGCAATTTTTGTATTACCAAATACAAAAATAACACACTTAAAAGTACACTAAATATACACTTTAAAAGTTGTTTAAATATATTTTATTAATAACTATGTTATATGTATTATATTAATTGTGTATTAGGATTTTATTTTGGACATTTTTTATATATTGAAATAAGATAATATCGTTGAAATATTAGTATTTTAATACTCTTTGATTATTTTTTATTACGTTTTAGTGGATTATCTTTTAAGTTAAACGAAATATTATTATCAATAACGAATTTATTGTATAATAAAAGTCCAATATTGCTAAGAATTAAGACTGTTTTAATCAGTAATCAGTATTTCTTTTGTAAAAACATGACTTGCTCTTAGGCCCTTAACTGGGGAACATAATTGCGCAATTGCTAGAACCCTGCCCATACCAATTTCCTCTTTAGTCTATATTATTTTCCACCCTCTAAGTATATCAAACAATTATTTCCAAATCCAATCCGTCCCTTATATCTTCACAAATTAATTTGAAAATCAGGCCAAAAATTAACTTTGGTGTTTATGGTTCGATTTATTTTAAACTCTGATATGTTATTGTCCTAGGCTAGTGTATATGTAAACACTACCTCTAATTTCCAAATTAAATATTGCGGTAAAATTAAAAAATACTATAGTGCTAAATGTCAACTTTTTTAATTTCAGTCCGATTTGGCTGATTTTCGGGTATGTTATAGTCCTCAACTATTAAATATATAATTACCATATACTGTTTTAAAATCCAATACTTTCTCTAATTTGTGTGTGTAAATATATATATATATATGGTCCGATTTGTCTGTAATTTGATTATGCAACAGAAGAAATGTGTCAATTGACAGAACCTGTAACATTTGTGTAAAATGACACAGTTAAGACAACAGAAATGTTTAGAAAATATTTACAGGTTCTGTCAATTAGCACAATTGTTTTATGAAATGATTTTTATTTTTGGTTTTTACAGACATATTACACAAATAATACAGAATCGGTCAATTGACACATTGTTTCTGTTGAATATCCAAATTGCAGACAAATCGGACCATAAACACCAATCCACAGATCTTAACTTAAAACTTTTAACGATGAATAAAAATGTACTCTCTTTTTAAGATGGCAAGAGGATTATTGTGGATTGAATTAATACGCTTGCTCTTGGCCATTATAAAATTTATCAAACACAAACCTGTATTTCTCATTATTCTTCGGCCTTTTCTTATCTATTACGAAAAACCCAAATTTAGTCCAATCTCAACATTGGTAGCAGAGTTTTTTAAATTGTTGAAATTAAAAGTCATCCCCCACATGGTTTTTGTAAATATGTTTTGAATTGAAATCGTCTTGTTCAAATAATAAAAGGAAATTAATATTATCTCTTAAATTTTGTTGTACTTTATTGTAAAATTGACACAAATAAACACTATTAAATGGTTTATATCGGCCCATTGAGAAAATGGTGTGATATTTGGACAATTTTATGACATCAAACACAACAATTGACTGTGATTCTACATAATTTGGTGTGATTTCACAGTCAGAAAATGTGTGTAATTTAACTTCGTGACATAGACGAAATATTTATTTTATTTTTTAAATATTTTTCTTGTTATAAAGATTTAGATATTATATAAATTTGTAAATTTTAATCCTTTTTTTTTGACAATTAAATTACAAATTAAAATCGTAATCACTTCAACTGGGCCCACATTATGCACAGCGAATATTATTAGGAAATAGACCTAAGTTCTTTTGTGTATTTTCTTTATGTACTATTTTAAACTTGTCTTTTGTTGTATAAATGACATTTTTTATATTGTAAAAATTGTAAAGAAGTCTGGTAAAAGATTATTCTTAAAACTATATAAAGGTCGAGGGCTGTTAAATACCCTTATAAACAACCTTCCCATCCCATTACACATCTTATCACATTATTATTGTGGTCCTGGCACTACGATTCGTGAAACTTTAGCTAAGAATTTACCTCCAAAAAATAAGCTAGATTCTTATTGTAAAGGAAATGACATATTTTACATGAATAATCCCGATACCGCCGCTCAGAACAAGGCAGATATGAGATTAGTAGACCAGACATGGACTAAAGTTACTGCGAAAGACGCTAATTTGGCCAAAAAGGCGGCGGCGTATGCTGTGACAAATTAAATGAAAGCTAAAGCAAATATGGAAATGAGATTAAAATTTAGTATTAAAAAAGATGGGCACCTTTCAGCTGTTAGAGGCCGCAAAATACGTGCCCCACTTTCGAGGAGTGTACCTAAAAATCGAGCTAAAAATCAGAAACCAAAAGTAAGAGATTGCGGAATAGTTAATTTAGACATTGGCAGTGGCACATATTTGACAGAATATCGTAAAAATAAAGATAATATAATTGATTTTGATCCATTCGGAATACAACCTCCAAAAGAGGTAATTGAATATTTTATACTATCCAAAATATACTATAAAACAGACCAAATACAATGATTAAATATTTCCATTTGTGAGATTGTATGTTTATCATTCCTATAACATTTTAGTTTATAAAAATGGATTCTTTTACTATAACTTTTTCGGGTACAGTGCCAGAACTAAAGTCGGTGTTCTTTCCCCCCATAGAAATAAATGGTGATTATGTAATTGAGCTGGGAATAAAAAAGATATGAGAATTTACAAGAACGGATTGAGTGTGAAAAATGAAACGATTAATTGGACTGAAATTAGTATTTTATATTAATACAAATTAAAACATATTTACTAGACGTTACAGGGAAATCCCAATTTGACGATATTGTGATTAAAATTACAAATCACTCCTACGTTCCCCACAATACTTTAGCAATAAATAATTCCGATGAAATTATAATAAGTATAAATAACAAAGATTTACTAACGCTCCCATCTAGAAGCTATATGTTTATTCAATTAGAAATAGAAAATCACATAAAAAAAATGTTTGTAATAATGCATTTACATTCTTGGTTGTCGAAATTAGATACTAAGTAGCTGGTAAATAAATAGACATTGTACGAAACTCAGTAATTTCTAGTCTTATGAAAATATTGTGTTTTTACAATTAAACAGATAAACTTGAAAAATGTCGCATTTGATTCTGACACAAATTTAAAATAATTCAATAAGGAGGGCAAGTTTAGTACATTTGTTCCAATATAACTACTAATGGGTGTGTTTAAGGATTTTAATAAGGTTTTAGTAAATGTTAAACAAGAATTGTTGATTAAAAGATCCAAATACTATTTAAATTATATGTTGACAACAACTAATGCTCCAACAGGTAGGGCCGCCGATACAGTTACTAAAATTACACTTAAATAGATCCAGTGGGTAATGCCACATATTATGCCATATAAAGGTGAAAAGCTGCAATTAAAAAAGATGTTATAGCAAAATAAAAACTTGCAAATACATTTAGGAGTTTGTAATTACACAAACTCCCATCTTATCCCAAACCCACGAGACATACGTGATCAGTTAAAATATATTCGAATCTGGAGAAGCCTAGATAAATTATATTTGGATTCCAAACAGTGAGAGACAATAGGGCACGAAAAAGAACTGGCGAATTTGATCACTGTAAGTTGCAAAATCTTAAAGTGTTCCTAAACTCGGAGTATTATCCTTATAGCGATTTAAATCTCGACTTTGAAAATAGAGATGACTCTAAAGCTTACGAGATGTATACAAGATTTAGGGAGAGTTACTACAACACCACCCCAGATCCTATAATTAGCAGAGTTTACTTCATAAATAAATATCCCTTAATTGTAACAGACTGTTCCAGACACAATGAATCTGTCAAAGAGGGGGTTGTATATAATAAATTAGAAATCAAAACCGCAGAAAATATGCCTAAAAACACATCCGAATATTGCATAATAATACATGATAAAATGTTTGAGCACAATAATTTAAAAACGACATAAATAAAAGGTAAATGAAAATGAAAACAAATATTCAACAAGAATTAGTTTGCTCTGCAAAATAAATATTAGAAAAATATAGAGCTTTAAAACGGGGTAAATTTTTAAAGGCCGAAGAGAGGTTCCAAACATTCCAACCTTTAATAGAGCCATAGCAAGAGTTGTTTGGCTCTAAAACTAATACAGAGAGGCAAGTTCTCTCAATTATTTTTCCAAAGACCCCGTCTAGAATACCAAGAATAACCCAGATGAAACCGCAAAAATTTGATTTTGGTCTTTTAGCATCAGAAAATTTAGGAAATTACCTTTATATTTATGTTTATGTGTTGTTGAAGGGACGGATTGATGCAGTTGTAATGAACCAACAAATTATCCAGGGCGAGTAATAAATTAGGTTCAATTCTAAACCAAGGCCACAGGAATGCAGATAACAATAAAAAAGGAGATAAATCCGGTGTGTACAAGATGACCTGTGACTCATGCCCTAAATATTACATTGGCCAAACTGCCCGACCGTTTAAACAAAGGTTTAAGGAGCATGTGCCATCAACTACAACAATTAATCAGAATTCCGCTTTTGCCAGTCCTTTAATTCATGGAAATCACACTTATAACAGCTGCGAAAATATTTTAAAAATAACGCACATTCACAATAAGAAAGGAAAATATTTGGACTACTTAGAGAAATTCGAAATTTATAAATCAATCAAAACCGACCCCCAAAACCTTCTAAACGAACAGACCTAATTTAAATCAAATATAATATATGACGTAGCAATTCACACAATCAACAAATTCAAGGGACAAAGACAGATCAGCTGGCAATATTCAAGTGATAATGGGAGGGGAGCAAGGTCACCTACTGCCCCCAGTCTAGACCACACAACCACCCGCGCCACATCGTAGTTCGTTTGGTAAAATCAGTAAATGTAGTGTGCAGCATTTTGTACCCGGGTTCGGTGTTTTGATGTGATTCAGTATCATGTCAATGTACTTTAGTGTGATTTTACAACTGACGACCTCAATCGAGCGTATGACGATTTTGGATTAACCTGATGATGAGGAAATGAGTCCTCGAAACCGGTAGTCTCTTCAAAATGTTTTATTGGATTACTGACGGAAAAAGGTAAATTGAACCACTCTATCTATATTCATAAGTAAACCAGGGCCATAACTCCAGAAAAAATGATACTGTATGCTTGACGCAATAGCGCCTGGCAAGGCCTAGATTGACACAAACCATGATGTCATAAATGTCTGCTTGAAAAATACTACAGTGTGGTCCCAGACTTGCGTAGAGTTTTGTTATAAATGATTCACTGTACACCTCGTAGCCAGATTTTCCTTCAATGAGTGTACCAGATAAGGCTGTCTTTCCTGAAATAAGGCCCTTCCTCAGATTTCCACTCTTCTTTAGAGCAGAATTAAACAGAAAAAGTTTAGTGAAAACCATCTCCGTACTCATTAAATCTGAAGTCATTTCAAGCATAGGACTGTGAGGAAGAGCGTTGGTGATGGTGTAATGGCCAGTTCCAGACAGGCCTTCCCTCGATTGGCCTGCGACTTTTAATCGAGAGGCTGATTTTTGTGCTTCTGCCTTTATGAAGACATCCACAGGCAGTAATCCAAGAATAGCTTCGAGAGTTTCTGGTGGGCTGCTCCTGAAAGCTCCAGTGTCTAGAAGTGTGCACAGGCTTTGTAAACTTGTGAGTTCGACTATGGCTGTAATCTGGTTCACATTTGTCCACCAAACCAGTGATCCATATGTGACTTGAGGCCTTATTACTGCCTTATACAGCCACAGCGCTCTGTGAGGCTTGATCCCCCACGTGGAGCCTGCAAATCTCTTGGATGTCATGAGCACCCAATTCGCCTTATGCAGTGTATTATTCAAATGATCATTCCAAGTCAGCTTAGAGTCAATCGTCAGTTCTAGGTAGTATTTGACTTTACCTGATACTGCAATCCGTGTTTGTCCAAGTTCCAGCCGGGAAAGAGCCTCCAGGTTCTTTTTCCTTGGGAACGGAACAACTACTGTCTTTGAGGGGTTTATGCTTAGTCCCTCTTCAAGACACCAGACATTGGCATATTGAAGCTTGATATTCAAGACATCAGCAACAATATTCGTGAACCTTCCCTCTACCATGAGGACTATGTCATCTGCATAGCCTTGGACAAAGATGCCTCTGCTATTAAACTCACGATGGAGACCATCCACCAAAAGGTTCCACAGAAGAAGCGAGAGCACACCTCCCTTCGGACAAGCCTTCGTGGGTGCGATCACTATCGATTCACCTTGAAGATCGACTCTAATCCGTCTGGAGCATGGTCTCAATCCACCTACATGTAGCAGACTCAAAACCACGCCCACGCACCACCCGGACGATGGCCGTGTAAGTAACATTTTCGAAAGCACCTTCAATGTCTATGAAGGTGCATAGAACGATTTCCTTAGCAGCAAGGCTGTTCTCCACCCTGCTCACAAGTTGATGCAGCGCTGTTTCGCAGGACTCACCAGGCATATAGGCATGCTGGTTTCGATGAAGAGGAGTACCTGAAAGCAATCCCTTTCTTATATGTCTTTCTACTAGTCTTTCCAGTGTCTTCAAGATAAACGATGAGAGACTAATGGGACGAAAAGAGTTTGCGGTTGAGTAGTCTGCCTTTCCTCTCTTGGGAACGAAGACCACCCCACTGAGGCACCAGGCTTGAGGAATGTACCAATAAGCCAGACGTGCTCTGAAGAGTATTCACAGGAGGACCAAGAGAGCTTCCGGTCCTTGCTGTAACATTGCCGGTATGATACCGTTCCCCCAGGAGATTTGAATGGACCAAACTTGCTGATGGCCCATTTAACTTTGAAAGATGTGACAATGCGTCTGGCTACAGTCCAGCTTCCGCGATCAGCTCTTGGCCATTAGCCCGTTTCTCTGTTGCCGGACATGCCTGAACAATCACTCTCAAAAATGCAATCCGAAAAGTGAGTCTCAAGGAGAATTTTGGGACTTCCACCAATTCCAGTGGTATTTTGTCCCCCCTGATGACCTCAGAGATCCCAGGAGGCCAATTGGGTTAGAGGATAAAACACGCTGCAGCCTTGCTACTGCACTGAGACTGTTTACCTCCTGTGTAAACCGTCTCCAAGAGTTCTCTTTGGCTTTTTTGATTGCAAGGCTATATTCTGTGAGTGCCCGAAAGTATGCCTCCTAGATACGGCTCCGTTTGCAATGGTTATAAAGCTTCCTGACATCCATCCTTTTACGGTCAAGGTCAGCAGTCCACCACTTGGTATTGGTGCGCTACTCTTTCCCCGCTGTAATTGACTATTGTCCTGAAAGTAGCTTACGATTGCGTTCTGAAGATCAGAAGCACTCTGGACCTTGTCTACATAGCAGCTGATCGTCCAACCTAATGATCACAGTTGAGACAGCAGGTCAGACTTATAGTGATCAGTGTGTTCTCCTGGGATCTCGATAGCAGGGTGAGTCACCTTCACTTTGCAAGTTAAAACAAACAGATGTACCTGTGGTCAGACAAGGAGGCCTAATGGTTTACGTGCCAATTGTCAATGACCCTAAGGACTGCTTCTGCGAAAAAAGTAATGTCAATAACCTTACTTCCATTTCGTTTAACGAACGTCGGACGGTTTCCGACATTACAGACATAAAGGTTCTTAGATATAAGAAACTGAAGAAGAGCCTCACCTCTTGGATTCGTGTCGGTGCTTCCCCATCCAATTGTGTGATGGGCTTTCGTGTCACAATTTAAAAGGAGTTGTCATCCACCAGCACAGAATGTCTCCAACAAAAGTTCAAGTTCTCTCGATGGAGGAAGATCCCTGTAGTCGGACTTTGGGTGAGCTCTAAATAATACCCTCGTTGACCTCAAGATGTATTTCCTCAGACCAACAATAATTTTCTTCTCCCCAAGTGGTTTGAGTCTGGAGATGAGTGTCTCCAGCCAACGCTTAGTTGCTTCGTTGATGCAGGATGTTATCAAGGCACCTTTTTCCATGTAGGTACATGCAAACGATGTAGCGGAGTCATCCTCTATGGGCTGGAGCTCATCCATGATGGCGTCTTCGATGACCTCTCCTTGCTCTGCTTAAAGATTAGCCTCTAGATGGCCTTCCAATACAATGGCTATTTTGCTGGCGGAAATCTCCCTGTAAGAGACTCCCTTGCTTGTAGTCCCTGGATTCAGGGTTTGGTCATCATAATTTATGAGAGTTCCACTCCTGGCCTTCCTTGTAGGTCCTTCCGCCGCGGCGCACCAAGGGAGGGGTGGCCATATTGCTTCTAGGACTCTTGGCCGCCCCCGACCCAGCCTCTGTACCTACATTCGTGCCTGGAGTTTCACCCATCTCTGGTCTCTTTGGGTTTTTACCCCTCCGAAACTTAGCTGAGTCAAAAGCTTTACCTCTCTCAAGAAGTTTTGACTTGATGGTCTCCCTTCTATGGGCAGTGGTAAGGATCTGTCTCTTCATCTGCTGGCCGCTAAGTTGCTCTATGGCATCATCGAGCATTCCCGTGAATGTTGGTGCTTCTGGACTTCTGAGAAGCTCATCCTCCCTCTCCAATGGGGCTGATGTGATTGAGCTCACATCTTCCATGTTGAAATTTACAGAAGCCTTCTCATTGTTTATAGCCTCCTCATGAGATTGCATCGGAACCTCCTGTGTTCCTGATGCACTCATTTTAGGTTGAGGAACCTGCCCTGATGGTGCAGATCCTAGTAGAATTGAATATACGGCAACTTTTGGAATTGCCTCGACGTTTGGTCTTGATTGGTTGATTTGCCCTTGGCGGTCCATGTGGTTCCCACGAGTAGCTAGGGATGTGAAGTCGACCCGGACAGAGCCCCGTATGCCCGGCCAAGGCTGCTTACTGCATGAGGGTACCTGGTATCTTGCAGATACCGTTCGTAACAACCTACAAAAGTCCTGGTGCCATTCACCCATCAGCATGGTCCAAATCAACCTTGGGTTGGCCTGTAACTGAGATAGAGTAAGGGGAGGGAATAATTGGGGTGAAGAGTAGGTTGGAGATAGCAAGATAAAGGAAATTACCTTAGTAAAAGTGGCATGTCAGACACCCAATATGGCGTTAGGCGAAAAGTAAACAATTTTTTATTGGACATTAGGAAGTTGTAATAGCTAATTATGATGTTACAGTTGGAGATAACATTTATAAAGGGACAAAGGGTCTATGGGAGTTGTTAACTTTAAAAGGACCTGAGAATTATAATGAGGCTGATTTACAAACTTATAAAGATATTTTGGAAGCTACAAATTGACATTTAAAAGGTTAAAAATCAGGTGCGGCAATGTCAAGCAATTGACACGATAAATATGTAAACATAATTAAACCCTTGTTTAAGAATACCGGTGGAGGTTTGAGGGAGGCAACTGGTAATAAAGTAGCCTATGTGTATTGGGATGATCCTAATGAACTTATAGATAGGCTAAGGCTGCTTTGGTTAAGTCGATTGGCAGGGAATACGGGGGTGGGAAATGAGATCGATTCTACTATAGAATAATTGAGAGAAAGTGGAATTATTAAATAAATTAAATAAAAATATGTTTATAGATAAATTGTATCGCGTTATAACCCATATAAAAAATCAGGAGCTAAAGGAACCACTTTAAAACTAAAATATAATAAATGGAATGCTTTAAATTATAAAACTGGTAGTGTTAAGGAAGGAGAGTTTGTTGATGATGTGTCGACTTTGGGCCAGACCTAAGGAGAATAGATGGTGCCTTTGTACAAGGTAATACTAAATATGAATTTTTAGAATCCAAGTGTAAAAAGTGGAACGCTAAAAAGCGAAAGATTGGGGAAAGTTTAGACGATGTCCCTACATTAGAGCAAAGTTAAATAAGAAAAGATGGTGCTTTTGTACAAGATAATAACAAATATGAATTTTTATATTCGGAGAATAATGTTCGGGACGCCAAAAGGCGAAACATTCGTAATTTGCTGGTAGGTAAAGATGGTGGCGATGCTGTAAACGTCTCAAAAATACCAAAACTAGATTTAAACTTTTGGAATTTTAACGATTAAAGTTTATTTCGTGTTAAACCTGCTACTGATGAGAATGGTTGTGTTACAAAACATCAGACTATAACTTTAGATGGTTTTAAATTTGAGGTATAAAATAAGCAATAACGAACTTCTTACCTGGAACATTGCCACGTGATGTTTCAGTAGTCGTGAGTCGTGATGTTTCATAAAAAAGGGTGAGAAAAACATAATGCAATAGGGGGATTAAAAGTATAACGAATGGACATTATATATAGATGTATAGGATGCAGAAAAAAGATGTATAAAAAATGTACCCAAGGGTAAAGATAATACCCCCGTTGCAGCAAACCTGTATACTCAGCGAATTTCCAATGCATAATATATGTCTCAATACCACATAAAGCCGCATACCAAGTTTCATAAAAATATATTCACATATAAGCGATTTTAATTATTCTCCATAAGAATAAAATTGGTAATGAGTATGTAGGTTTGCTGAAATAAGGAACACAAACAATTGGTTTTTATGCAAATATAAATAGAATTAACTAGGCAAAGCTACATACCAAGTTTCATCAATATTTAATCATAAATAAGCGCTATATAACATATTAGTGATTCTCCATAAGAATAACATGGGGGCTGAGTAAGCAGGTTTGCTGCAACAAGGAACAAAAAAAAGGGTTTCTATGCAATTATCAATATAACTCAACCAAGTGAAGCTATATACCAAGTTTTATTAATTTATGTTCATAACTAAGGGAGTCAATACATTTGACTTATTCTCCATAAGAATAACATGGGGGCTGAGTACGCAGGTTTGCTGCTAAGGGAATAATTAACAAAAACTCAATTTTTTGTGCAAATATCAATATACCAGTACTAAGTAAAGCCACATACCAAGTTCCATCAACATACATTCATAAATAATCGAGATATCAAATTGTATTTATTCTCCATAAGGATAACATTGGACAACGTACTGTGTTTAGCACTTTGAATATCTCTGCAACGGTTGGGCGTAGAATCAAAATTTAAAC
Organism: Allygus modestus; assembly: GCA_963675035.1. Taxonomy (NCBI): domain Eukaryota; kingdom Metazoa; phylum Arthropoda; class Insecta; order Hemiptera; family Cicadellidae; genus Allygus; species Allygus modestus. The sequence continues at coordinate 228,772,920 of OY776111.1, forward strand.
ACCAAAATGATTATTTTGTGGAACTGAACAGATTGGTAAAAGAAAATGTGAAGTTTACATTGAAATTAACTGAAGAAAAACCAAAAACCTTTTTCCCATAAGATTAACATGGGAGATTTTATGAGTAGGTTTTTTTGATTTTCTCCGCAACTACTCAACCTAGGTTAATAATAAAAAAAAAACTATATTATTTGTTTTTTCAAGCTCTATAACATGGTCAAAACCAGAATTAAGTTTTTTAAAAATTGTAGGGTGAAAAATGCACAAAACTGATTTTTGGAAAATTTAAAAACCCTATAAACCCCGCTTCCCATGGTCCGATTTTTCTGGTTTTCGAACTTAAAGTCATGAATGTCATTTTACACATTTGAGGAAAATTTCATCGAAATCGGACGGTTTTTTACTCAAGTTATCGCATTCACGGACACACACACATATATATATATATATATACAGATATCTATATATATACATACATATATATAAATTTGAAGGAATAGTGTTTTTGGCATCTGGGGACCTCAAAACAAAAAGTTATCATGGTCTGGGGCTTAAGTCTCACCATGAGACCTACGGTAATAGCTTCTTCCCTATAGAAGAAATTCGCTAAAACTGATATTTGTTTAATATCACAGGCTTTGAAGTTTGACGATAAAAGTAATGAATTTAGACAAGATTATTATGTCATTGATTTGATGTTGCAAAATCCTAAGTTGTTAGTGGCCGACTCTACAGCTTTAAGCGGATTTAAGACTTTAGATGGAGAGGCATTTTAGCCATAAAAACTATGTATTTAAAAGAATAAGTGATAATGCATTATTGACGCTAATGGTGAAAACTTTACACCAGAGGAGGGGGTTGGTAAATACCTTAACAACAAATATAAAGAATAAATACCCCCGTCGCAGCAAACCTGCGTACTCAGCGAATTTCCAATGCATAATATATGTCTTAATACCATATAAAGCCGCATACGAAGTTTTATAAAAATATATTCATATATAAGCGATATATACAAGTTTAATTATTCTCCATAATAATAGCATTGGTGATGAGTAAGCAGGTTTGCTGCAACAAGGAACTAAAAAAATGGGGTTTTATGCAAATACCAATATAACTCAACAAGGTGAAGCCACATACCAAGTTTTATTAATTTATGTTTATAATTAAGGGAGTCATTACATTTTACTTATTCTCCATAAGAATAACATGGGGGCTGAGTACGCAGGTTCGCTGCTACGGGGATAATCGACAAAAAATCATTTTTTTTGCAAATATCAATATACCAGTTCTACGTGACCCCACGTGCCAAGTTTCATCAATATACATTCATTAATAATGGAGATATCAAATTTTATTTATTCTCCATAAGGATAACATTGGACAACGTACTGTGTTTAGCACTTTGAATATCTCTGCAACGGTTGGACGTAGAATCACAATTTAAACACCAAAATGATTGTTTTGTTGAGCTGAGTTGATTGGTAAAAGAAAATGTGAAGTTTACATTAAAATTAACTTAGGAAAAGCCAAAAACCTTTTTCCCATAAGATTAACATAGGAGATTTTATGAGCAGGTTTTTTTGGATTTTCTCCGCAACCACTTAACCTAGCTTAATAATTCAAAATACCATATTATTTGTTTTTCTAAGCTCTATAACATGGTCTAAACCAAAATTAAGTGTTTTAAAAATTTTAGGGTAAAAAATGCAAAAAACCGATTTTTGGAAAATTTAAAACCCCCATAAACCCCCCTTACCATGGCCCGATTTTTCTGGTTTTCGAACTTAAAGTCATAAATGTCACTTTACACATTTGAGCCAAATTTCATTGAAATCGGACGTTTTTTACTCAAGTTATCGCATTCACGGACACATATATAGATATATATATATATAGAGAGAGAGAGAGAGATATATATATACATATATATAAATTTGAACGAATAGTGTTTTAGTCATCTGGGGACCTAAAAAAAAAATTTGTCATGGTCTCGGGCTTAAATCTTACCATGAGACCTACGGTAATAGCTTCTTCCCTATAGGGGAAATCCGCTAAAAAGAATGAAAGAGATTGCTTTCAAATTACAGAGGCCTGCGAGAAAGAATTTTGTTCGAAGGCCTTTTAAAATATTGGGTATGAATGAAACTGTACAAATAGATTTAATAGATATGCAGGATTATGCTAGAGAGAGTTCTGGGAATAAATATTTTTTAACTTTTAATAGATACATTTTCGAAAAAGGCTTATGTCACTCCGCTAAAGAATAAGACAGGATTGGTGGTTACAGAAGCCACATAGACTATTTTACCAAAGGGGGTTAAAAATATTCAATCTGATGATGGAAAGGAGTTTTTTAACGAACATTTAACTAAGTTAATGAATAAGCTAAATATTAATCACTACCACACTCACTCTACAACCAAGGCGGCTATTGTGGAAAGGTTCTAGAGAACTTTAAAGAATTAGTTATATAGTGTGTTTAGTGCACAAGGGAGTTATAAATGTTTGGATTTACTTCCAATGTTAATAGGGATGTATAATAATGAAGTACATATTCCAAAGGGACGAAACCTAACCAAGTAAATGCTAAAAAAACTCTAAAGATGTACACAAAAGGTTGACATCTAAAGTACAGGTTAGAAAGCCAAGATATAAGGTAGGGGATTGTGTAAGAATTTTCAAAGCCCAGAATTCATACAAATTCAAGGCTATTTCATATCAGAATTCATATGGAATTTTCAAGTATAAACCTATATTTAGTAAAGGGTATACCCCGAATTGGACAGGAAAAATGTTTACAGTAGCAGTAGTTAAGAAAACAAAGCCGGCGACTTATATTTTGAAATATGAAAACTGTAATATAATTAAGAGAGGATTCTATATAGAGGAATTGCTAAAGACCAAATATAAAGATATGTGATTGGTAGAAAAGGTAGTTAGGGGAAAGGGTTATTTATTATATGTCAAATGGCTCGAGTTCCCAAGTAGCCAGAACTTTTGGATTTCCGCAAAGGATGTATTAAAATAATTTGGGGAAAGAATCTAGTGGTGGGATATAATACGACGTTAAAATGTGCAGCGTAAGAAAACAACTTCTACAAATATGATTAACACCAATATATGGTTGAAAAAGTGTAATTAAAGTTAATAAACATAAGAAGAACACTCAACAAAACAATTTTGCCATTGCAGTTATGGAAACAATGAGTTGAATGATTGTTGGGATAATTTACAGACGTAATCAGTAAGTGTCCAAGAGCCTTAATGTGACGTCAACCAGCAGTCATGGAAGTTTCTTCCAGAGATTGCGGTCAGTTGACTTTAATGTTATAATGCTCTTGACCAACTAGAGACAGCCACTCAGATTTCCTCCTGTCATTATCTAGCCGTTCTCATGTCCTCAATTAGACGTTTGACGTACTTCTGTACAACTTGAAAACTTGATTAACACTAAAATGAAACTGTTATTTTATAATTAATCTGTTTAATCATTTCTAATGGATATGCTGATAAGGAATGCGATACATCTTAAGAACACCATAATCATGTCCACAAATTCAAATACACCTAAACATTTATTTTAATTCATTTGGTTTATAAATAGATTGTCAATAAATAGGTCTCTGAAAAGACTGAAAAGAAAAAGTATGGTCAATAGGTTTTTGAAACGATCCCACTGAATTCAAATTTAAAGCTTGTAAATGTAAGTAATTCGTCGACATACTAATAATAACAATTTTCATACAACTTGATATTAATATGTTATTAGATGACATTACTATCGATCATGTCATGTTTGCAGAACTTTTTCATTACAAATGCATTTGTTAAAATATATTTATAAAGAAATTGGTGAGAAAAGAGTAATAATTAGGTTCTTAATGAAGCAATATATTACATCAATATCACATTAGAACTGCGTTTGCAGCACGATCGTCATGCCCTCAAGTAATAAAACACGACAACTTGAGTGGGCTATTTCAAGCGTAAGATGAGAGTTTGCTTTAACATATTTATGAAGCTAGCTGCCAAACGTTTGTCCCCTGCTCCACTTGGTGGAGCAAGCGTCATTGTCTTTTTTTGGTGCTTAAAATAATTGGTATAAATTAACTCCAAGTGCATTTCAAATGATTATTATTCTTGAAAATACGGTGAAAATGTAGAGTTTGATGACGCTCTTTTATGTTGGGAAGCTTCTCATAAAGCCGTACATAAATGTTTTATCTACTAAACATGTTCTTAAGCTTCAATAACACGAAAAACTTGTTTTATTCTTCAGGCTGCTGCCTTTATCAAAATTAAAATTCAATGTGTACAATAAATAAACTAACTAACAAACAGATAATTCGCATATAATAAATTATATAATTTATATTTTAACACCTCATTATACAATTAAAGATATATAACCATTATTACTTTAAGTAATCACAATGAATTCAAAATGAAAAATTAAAATGTAGGCTATTAGAGAAACATGAAATATGGGCAAACCAAACAAAACATTATTTGAAATGGTTTAAATGCGACTGAAAGCAAAAACACAAATTTTGTAAGGTTTAATTGAACAGAAACATATTCATGAGAACGAGTTATATTTCATGAAAGTAAAACAATGAGTGTTAGCAGCTAACTTAACAAATCAAATAATTTGATTAGCTATAACATAAAAAGCTCTCTGTAAGAAATTTTAATTGACCACTCTTAGTTTATCAGTATATACAATTAAAAATAATGTTTAGTACAGAAAGCAAATATGTTATAGGTAAAGACAGCTATGCTAATTGTAGAAATGTCTTTATTCAGCTGGCCATTCCCGTTTAGACTATTGTTATCATACATATTAGATTCCCTCCGACATATAAGATTGTCTATATCGCTGTTCTGTTGGTTTAGCAACAGTGTAAACAGGAATATTATTTGTTACCCTAAATAAATTTCTAACTAGTTTTTGTTTATTGGTTATTAAAAATATATATTTATAGTAACATTTGACTATTGGTGTAACACCAAGCAATAACCAGCGCACAGTGTATTTTCACTCTCTCTATATATACAGTGGGGTTAATATAAGGGTGATGGCTCTTTACTTAAAAACCCCGTCGCAGCAAACCTGCGTACTCAGCGAATTTCCAATGCATAATATATGTCTTAATCCCACATAAAGCCGCATACCAAGTTTCATACAAATATATTCACATATAAGCGATTTTAATTATTCTCCATAAGAATAACATTGGTAATGAGTGCATTGGTTTGCTGAAGGAACACAAACAATTTAGATTTATGACAATATAAATAGAATTTAACTAGGTGAAGCCACATATCAAGTTTCATCAATATTCAATCAATAATAAGCGCTATATAACATTTTAGTTATTCTCCATAAAAATAACATGGGGGCTGTGTAAGCAGGTTTGCTGCAACATGGAACAAAAAATGGGTTTTTATGCAATTATAAATATAACTCAACCAAGTGAAGCTACCAAGCTACCAAGTTTTATTAATTTATGTTCATAATGGAGTCATTACATTTGACTTATTCTCCATAAGAAGAATAACATGGGGGCTGAGTAAGCAGGTTTGCTGCTACAGGAATAATCAACATATAATCAATTTTTTGTGCAAATATCAATATACCGGTACTACGTGAAGCCACATACCAAGTTTCATCAACATACGACACTCATAAATAATCAAGATATCAAATTTTATTTATTCTGCATAAGGATAACATTGGACAACGTATTGTGTTTAGCACTTTGAATATCTCTGCAACGGTTGGGCGTAGAGTCACAATTTAAACACCAAAATGATTGTTTTGTGGAGCTGAACAGATTGTTAAAAGCAAATGTGAAGTTTACATTAAAATAAACTGAGGAAAAGCTATACCCTTTTTCCCATAAGATTAACATGGGATATTTTATCAGGAGGTTTTTTGGATTTTCTCCACAACCACTTAACCTAGGTTAATAATAACAAATACTAGATTATTTGTTTTTTAAGCTCTATAACATGGTCAAAACAAAAATAAAGTTTTTTTAGAAATTTTAGAGTGAAAAATGCAAAAAACTGATGTTTGGAAAATTTAAAACCCCCATAAACCCCCATTCCCATGGTCCGATTTTTCTGGTTTTCGAACTTACAGACATGAATGTCATTTTACACATTTGAGCCAAATTTCATCGAAATCGGAGTTTTTTACTCAAGTTATTGCATTCACGGACACATATATATTCATATACATGAATTTGAACGAATAGTGTTTTTGGCATCAGAGGACCTCAAAACAAAAAGTTATCATGATCTCGGGCTTAAGTCTTACCATGAGAACTACGGTAATAGCTTCTTCCCTTTAGGGGAAATTCACTAAAACTAAAACTTATTGGAGCTTCTAAAAAGGTAATGGCAACTCCTTCGTATTTCGGTATTGTGTTCTTCAGTAAACTTTAGCATTTTGTAATAGTAGTCGTTTTCCGATATGTCGGCCAACTTGAAATGTTTAAAGACTAGGCGTTTGAAAAATAACTCGTCACTAGTTTTATGTAGGGTTTAACATTTAAATATTACAGTTTTAAATTTATTTATATACATTAAAAAATGTATATCTTAAAGTTGTATATAATCCTAAAAATTCAACTTGGGCACAATTTGCTGCCCTATACAGGCCCAAACGTTGTTTCACTTCTCGCCAGACATTCACCCACATAGCAAGTGTGAGACTGACTAACGCAACTGCTGAGATGATTCTTTGACATAAATGGTTGATGTTGGCAGTTTGGACGCCATCTTGTGATCAACAAAATAACAAAAAAAATATTGAGGCGGGACTTAGCAGAGGATCAGTCAAGGATCAGTACGTAGTATATTGGGGTTGAAGGGTAAGTGAGATTGTTAAAGGTGACCATTGAAACAAATAAGGAAGAAGTTTTATGTATCCAACAAAAAAATAGTTGTCTAGAGTAATTTATAATTAGGAGTAATAGAATCTAAATAAAATGGCGAATATAACCAGTTAAAATAAAATAATAACTAGTATAAATAAACACCAGTAACACATTATAACGATCCTTTTGTGGGTTTAGTTTGATTTGTCCACTGGTGACTGATTGGTAAGCTTGGTAGCTTGGTATACCGTGTATTACAACTCCTATATTTCGGTGAAAGTTAAAAGGCTACACTATTTTGATTGTAAATCAAACTGGTACACTACGTTATTGAATCCATTTTGTATATGTTTATATTTTTTACATTTTTTTAATTCGGGGCAAGTTAATAAAACAAAATATTTAACTTAATTTATGTTACTCAAATTGTTGAACAAATCGAAATGTATTTTTTTATTTTTTTACGTTGGTAGGAATTGGTTATTTACTTAAAAAACATTTTAATGATATCTTTAATAACCGAATATTCCTAAAATACTGCAGGTGCGCGAATATTCAATACAAATCTGTCTGCCCAAAGTTTTTTTCATGTAATGAAGTCTATAAATACTGTTCATTTTAAAAACCTGTTCAACTGGCAACTAAATATTTAGACTGGTATCTGTTTGCTATTAATCAATATGACAAGGATTCCTGTAAACTTGAGCCATTCAAATAAAAGCTTTAAAATCAATTAAAACAATACCTAATAAATACAACTAAGCACCCAAGCAAATTTACACGCACACATAAAGGAAATTTGTTCTACAAAATAGAGAAAAAATGTGTAGCTCAATACCTCCACAAAGTATCTGAAAGTTGAGTGAACCGTTGTTTCCTCGTTTAATTTTGTCTTATGATTTAAATAGCTTGAATAATAATTCAAGCCACATGTTAACATGTCTTTACCTTTTATATTTTACTATTGATCTTAGTAGAATAATTTAACAGATCACTGACATTTTGTTTATTTTGATATGTGTTATTTGTAAAATTAATTCTGTGTATGTTATTGATTGATTATAAATATTATTTATCTCCGTAATTTTGAAAATTAAATAAACAATATTGGACGTTTTAGCGAATTTCCCCTATAGGGAAGAAGCTATTACCGTAGGTGGCATGGTAAGACTTAATCCCGAGACCATGATAACTTTTCGTTTTGAGGTCCCCAGATGCTAAAAACACTATTCATTCAAATTTATACATATGTATATATACATTTATATATATATATATATATATATATATATGTATGTGTGTGTGTGTGTGTGTGTGTGTGTGTGTGTGTGTGTGTGTGTGTGTGTGTGTGTGTGTGTGTGTCTGTTACCACGATAACTTTTGAAAGAAACACCCGATTTTGATGAAATTTGGCACAAATGTGGAGAGTAGCATTTATGACTTTAAGTTCGAAAACCAAATCGATCGCACTATGGGAAGGGGGTATTATGGGGGTTTACAATTTTCCAAAAATCTGTTTTTTGCAAATTTGACCCCAAAATGTTAGAAACATTCAATTTTGGTTGTAGCAATTTTATAGAGCTTAAAAAACAAATAATTTAGTATTTTGAATCATTAACCTAGGTTAAATGGTTGCGGAGAAAATCCAAAAAAACGTTTCCCATGTTAATCTTGTGGGAAAAAGGTTTTTAGATTGTTCTCAGATAGTTTTACTAAAAACTTCACATTTCTGTTTAATAATGTGTTTAGCTCAACAAAACAAACATTTTGGTGTTTTAATCGTTGTTCTACGTCCAACCGTTGCAGAGATATTCAAAGTGCTAAACACAGTACGTTGTCCAATGTTATCCTTATGGAGAATAAATCAAATTCTATATCTCGATTATTTATGAATGTATATTGATGAAACTTAGTATGTGGCTTCAACTAGTTGTGGTATATTGATATTAGCACAAAAAACAAGTTTTTTGTTGATAGTCCCCATAGCAGCAAATCTGCATACTCGGCCCCGATGTTATTCATATGGAGAATAAGTAAAGTTGTATATCTCCCTTAATTAAGAACCTACATTAAGAGAACTTGGTACGTAGCATCACCTGGTTCAGTTGTATTGATAATTGCAAAAAAACACATTACTTATCTTCCTCGTTGCAGAAAACCTGCGTCTTCAACCCTAATGTTATTCTTTTGGAGAATAAATAAAATGCTATGTATCACTTATTTATGGATGTGTTTTTGTGAAACTTGGTAAATAGCTCTATGTAGTAGTGAGTCACATATATATGCATTGGAAATTCGCTGAGTACGCAGGTTTGCTGCGAAGAGTGTATTTTGTTTTGAGGTCCCCAGATGACAAAAACACTATTAGTTCAAATATATATATATATGTGTGTGTGTGTGTGTGTGTGTGTGTGTGTGTGTGTGTGTGTGTGTGTGTGTCCGTTAATGCGATAACTTGAGTAAAAAACTCCGATTTCGATGAAATTTGGCTCAAATGTGTAAAATGACATTCATGACTTTAAGTTCGAAAACCAGAAAAATCGGACCATGGGAATGGGGGTTTATGGGGGTTTGAAATTTTCCAAAAATCAGTTTTTTCATTTTTCACTTTACAATTTGTTAAAACCTTAATTTTGATTTTGACCATTTTATAGAGCTTAAAAAAACAAATAATCTAGTATTTTTAATTATTAACCTAGGTTAAGTGGTTGCGGAGAAAATTAAAAAGACCTACTCATAAAATCTCCCATGTTAATCTTATGGGAAAAAGGTTTTTGGTATTTCCTCAGTTTATTTTAGCTTAAACTTCACATTTGCTTTTAGAAATCTGTTCAGTTCCACAAAACAATCATTTTGGTGTTTAAATTGTGATTCTACGCCCAACCGTTGCTGAGATATTCAAAGTGCGCTGTCCAATGTCATCCTTATGGACGATAAATAAAATTTGATATCTCGATTATTTATGAATGTATGTTGATGAAACTTGGTATGTGGCTTCACGTAGTACTGGTAAATTAATATTTGCACAAAAAACTGATTATATGTTGATTATTCCTGTAGCAGCAAACCTGCGTACTCAGCCCCCATGTTATCCCTCTTATGGAGAATAAGTCAAATGTAATGACTCCATTATGAACATAAATTAATAAAACTTGGTATGTAGATTCACTTGGTTGAGTTACATTGATAATTGCATAAAAACGCATTTTTTGTTCCATGTTGCAGCAAACCTGCTTACACAGCCCCCATGTTATTTTTATGGAGAATAACTAAAATGTTATATAGCGCTTATTAATGATTGAATATTGATGAAACTTGATATGTGGCTTCGCCTAGTTAAATTCTATTTATATTGTCATAAAACCAAATTGTTTGTGTTCCTTATTTCAGCAAACCTATGCACTCATTACCAATGTTATTCTTATGGAGAATAATTAAAATTGCTTATATGTGAATATATTTGTATGAAAATTGGTACGCGGCTTTATGTAGAATTCAGACAAATATTATGCATTGGAAATTCGCTGAGTACGCAGGTTTGCTGCGACGGGGGTATTTTAGTTTGTTACGTACATTAGTAAATTTGCAAGCCATGCAAATAACGGAGGATGAGAATTCACTCGTTATAAAGAATAAGGCAGAAGAGCGTAACGAATCGGTAACGAATCCGCCGATGGCGAGGAAACTAATTAATCTGTTGACCGTGTAAAGGAATTTTTTGAACAAACTGGCTCCTTTTCTCTGGAATGGTTTGGCTCAAAGGCACTGTTGCCATTTATTGGATTCGTTTTATTAAACCATATATTTTTTTTAGATTTGGTTCCAAACTGGACCCAGTTGTCATTGGTCATTGGGCTGTTACTTAATTTTCCAGGCTAAAAAATCAATCGGTCTTATTCAATAACAATGGCACAATACATCATAATACATCAATGGCACTTATTCTACCCTCATATTTCATTAACATTTACTTTAAAGCGTGTCAAAGCTTGCGTCCGTCGTCGTCTTACTTAGTAATGATGATATATTGCTGGAACATATTTTAAATTTACTGATCATATCCCAAACATTTATGTGTGAAATAAAGTTACAGTAAGGAATTTTTAGTTCAAATGATTTAATTCTAAGGCTAATCAACGTTTGGGTTATATTTCAAAATGAATTTGAAGTGGGTATATTTAAGTTTAAACGCAATATAACTATTACATTAAAAATAATAACAAATTAAACCCGTAACGAGTGTTACATCATCATTGAACCCATTGTTTACTTTGCCTTTTATCGAAATATGCACTAGTGACACCTGTTGATAAATATTTGATCTGGTGAATGAGTGTAAGGTTCCAGATGTCTGTCTATAAAACCACTTACCAAGTATCATTACAATACATATGTAAATAAACGATACAGAAGATTTTGCTCATGAAGTTATTATCTACATAACGTTTTTCAGCTTATTTGTAAATGTGGATGGGTCTCCTTTCACTATGGTACTCTTTTAATACACTTATGACTTTGAGTACACAGAAAATACAAGAGTTAATGTTCTCAATAAAAAGAACCTTAGAGGGAGGACGCAGGTTTGCTGCAAAAAGGAAGACAACACAAATGTGATTTGTGAAACTATCAACCAGATGAAGCTACTTACCAAGTTTTAAAAATTTCCGTTAATGATTAAGGGAGCAATACAACTTTACTACTCTCAATACAAAAACATAAGGGCTCAATTGAGGTTTTCTGATTCGAGGACCATTGACAAAATATTGTTATTTGTTGACCAAAAATATCAAGTTTCATCAAAAAACATTAATAATAATCGAGGTATAAAATTTTATTTATTCTAAATACGAATAATATTGTACAACGTACAACGATATAACACTTTGAATATCTCCACAACGGTTGGATTTAGAACTACCATTTAACACGAAAATGATTGATTTTTGAGCTGAACTTATTGGAAAAAGCAAAAGTAATGTTCTCAAAATAAAAGGTTATTATGGTATTGAGGCAAATTCTTACCTTGCTATCTACGGTAATAGCTTCTTATAGGGGTAATCCACTAATACAAAAGGTACTGTATATTGGTTGTTATTAGCCTCTTGACTGTTAACACTTTGTCAAGTAAGATTCGTTAACAGCACACCTAGCTGTTGATAACAGGAACAATGACCTACTTAATCTAACATTATTTTTGGTACGGTTAACGCAAAAATCGTACACCTAATCCTATTTAACATTACTAAGTTTTATAGTCTTAGGAACACGGTCGGGTCTGGTCGTAAGCTCATATACACTTGTGACTTTGAATACACAGAAAATAGAAGAGTTATTTTTCTCAATAAAAAGAACCTAAGAGGGAGGACGCAGGTTTGCTGCAAAAAGGAAGACAACAAAAATGTGATTTGTGAAACTATCAACCAGATGAAGCTACTTACCAAGTTTTAAAAATTTACTTTAATGATTAAGGGAGCCATACAACTTTACTACTCTCAATAAAAGGTAAACGGTATGTTGCACCTATTGATTTATTTATTTTAGTATACATAATTTGCTTATTATTTAACCTTTGACTTAACGGAATATTTGAATTATTATTGGTCATTATTTTATGAGCTTTATAATCATCACTATATTTACTGGCAAACAACAATAAATGTAATATACCTTTCCAATAAAGGTAAAGTGGAGAGGTTAACCAATATTATATATATAATCTTTGTTTTTCTTACAAAAATAAGGTAGTTAGCATTAAAACATATACTAATAATTAAACATTTATGAAATGTAAAAGCGTAATTTTAGACCATTTCAGTTATGTAACCAATCAAACTTTAATTATATATTTAATAATATATGTAATTTATATAGCAATAAAACCATACATATAAAGAACCATCAAATTGCTCAGCGACATTGGTTATTTTTATTATATGTATCGCCAATATTTGTAATTTCATTTTTACAAAGCTTTTAATGTGAGTTGTGTAGAACTATAAGATACAACATCATTTAAATAATCTTAGTAAATGCTACTCATTCCTTGTATAACTAATTCTAAAAATGTTTTTCATATCTCAACATCTCCTTATCTCATGGTGAGTAAACATAATGTGAACTATCTTAAAACAGGCTGACTTCTTAAATCATCAAAACAATGTAAGATCAGAGATCAGATAAGTTTGCATTCACATTTTTCATATCAGATTTTAAAAAGCTGAAGCCAATAATTTTAAGATAAAGAATTTTATTATGCGTCTACAATAATAATTAGTATGTAATATACATATATATATATATATATATATATATATATCTGGTGTATTTATTATGTATCCATTATGCATAGTAAGTATATGCAATATTATATCTATCCAATATCTTAAACAAAGACTGTCTTCTGCCCACCTTTAGTTTTATCACTATCTTTCCCTAACAAAATAATACTATGCTTTTGTGCTATTCTGTTTTGTACGAACAACCAATAATTTTCAAATATTTATTATAACTTCCATATGTATCATTATAATTGTTTAATTTGTCGATTTATTAAGAAATTTAACATGTCAGAGTTCTGCAAGTTCACGCTTTCACCAAAAATATAATACATGCTGCCAACTAATTATCCTCATTACGATGATGACGTATTAAGGCATATCACCTCTTTTGATGTCAGCAAATTCCTTTAATCGTGACTTAGGCGTGTTGAGAACGGGCCCAGAATGAATTGAATGGATGTAAATGTGAACTCATGCTTTTATGTGAGTATGTTTCGTTCATTTGTAAAGCCATTTGTTCATGTCTACTATCCAAAGAGGCAAACAAATTCAATACCGTAACAAAAACTTATAGAGGTTAAGAAAGATTTAACAAAGTAGTATTACATAAAAGGGTTGTCAAAGTATCTTAGACTTATTTTAAAGAAACTTAGAAGTAATTGAGAAAACATTAATTGTAATTTGATTCATTAATATAACTCAACTAACCTTCTATGCCAGCCAAAGACGCGAAGTATAGTAACTGAGACCTTAGTTTAATTGCACACAGCTAACCACAAAAAAAAACAACATAACACTCCTTCAATTCATAAACCAAACTAGTAGATCACAACAAACATCATTATGAGCACAATTGGATCGTTGATTGCATCCGATGTGCCATAAAGTGTGAAACATTACACTGATGTAGTGAGAAACATGTGTAGCATACGAGTACAACACATACACATAACTCTTCATAAGGCTAGAGAAAGAATGGTTTTTGAATGATTAAAGTTTTTTTCTCTTAAACTACGGAAGTTCTCCGCCGATGAATATCACTTCGTAGTGGTGTGTGTTTGAGATACCCTGTGGAAATTGAATATGTCCCATTTGGAAGCACCAGTTTTCAGCAAATTTCCCCTAAAGGAAAGGCGCTATTACTGTTGTGTCAAATGTCAAATAAGTCAAAAATAATATATGTGAATATGGGTGTAATAATTTTCTTAAAGAAGGCAGATACAACGCAATTTCGTACAACCAAGACAAAATATGGAACATACTATATTTTAAATATATTTATTAAATTATAACCTAATAGTGGTGTTATGTATATAAATAATTTTTGGGTTTTTAAAATTATAATTGAAGTACATATATTATTGAATGGATATGCATATCAAACTACATATATTACACTATTTATTAATTTTATATTTACATTACAGAAAATATATTTGTAGAGTACATTTAGTTTATTGCACATAGTTAAAACTGTAAATATATTACAATCCGTATGAGAATATAACACATACTGTATAATATATTTAAATATATTAAAGTTATAATAAGGAGGTATGCTATTTTAAAACAAAGTAAAATTGGTTGAATAGAATATAACAGCTTTGACAATTCAATAAATAAAACCCTTTTATAAATTGATTGAATATGTTAAACTTACAAAAATATGATGAACTACTTCATAGTTTAACCCACAACCATAAAACCTTCACCCTCTCTGCTACTTAGCTGCTTGTACGTCTAAGGTCTAGCTGGCAACTGGATCCCACCAACTCGACTACGTCCCACATGACTTGCATAGTATTTATTTGTATGTAAAAACTGTCATGGCTACGGTTTTTTTAGTTTTATTTTATTTAGTACTATTGAACTCCTGATGACATTTACTCTAGAACTAACCAATACATATTGGAGAATACTTTATTACGTATTGATTATTACGAAGCTTAACTTTGCAATAAAACAATTAACTTTGATTGACAGTAATTCAATTTAAAAAATATGTCGTAATTAATACAATTTTACGATGTATTATTGTTAATATAGTTTAGCAATATAGTTAAAGGACAGCCATAAACTTAGATATTCCCGTTTGTTGTGTTACTATGAGAGGATACATTATCTTATGTATATATTAATGTCTAGATCAAATCTACGGAGTACTTGACTTGATCTAATAAACAAATGTGATAATAATTTATGGTAATTTTTGAAACGTTTAAAAATAATCTCTATTTTCTAAAGGGAAAATCCTAAAAGTACGGTACATACAAATACATTTTGTGGGTAAATTATTTAATTCGTTATTAAACTCATAAAAGTTGTATTTTATTCTACATAGTAGTTACTAGATTAAGAACTTACCATAAAAAGAAACTAAATATTAAATTCTGTTTTAGCTCGTATTTTATAATAACTATTATATTTGATTAATTTATATTCCAACTAGGCAACTCATTCAAAATAATAATAACTCTAATCGACAATTAGTTTAAAACTATTAAAATGTGTGAATAAACAAAGTTTATTTAAATACACGGCTTTTATTGTTATAATCACAGATATTAGCTTGACTAACGAGGTCGCCTCCTCCTCCGTGTTGAAGGGGGATCAAACAAACATCACGTGAAAGCGGTTCACTTCTATACTTCAATATTTGACTTGAGTTACATTCAATACTATCCCAAAGGGTAACTCATGTCAATATATAATAAAAGTAATAATTTACCGTACTCCTACGTAGTTAGAAGAACTAAGTTTATTTATTCTATTGTTCCAATACTTTTACATATTATATCTAGAAATCTACTTGCTGTTTTTGTTGTACCGTGAAGCACTTTCTCTTGGACCGATTGGAATTAAAATAAAATACACTAGGATCAACAAGTAGGCGCCGTTCTGAATAACCTGCATAGCGAGGTATTTTTATAATCAGTTTTATTATATTACACGATTTTTATTAAAAAGATTTTCATTACTCGATACAGCACAAACGAAATATTACAAAATATAACACTCATGTAATGTTATAGAAAGGCGAATGAGCTATTGAGCAGTTTTAAAGATACCAGGGATAGCTATAAAGTACTTAAAACCTACAGGTTGGGTCCCCTCCCGACCAGCAGGAGGTTGGTAATCTGCTCTACTATGGCTTCCATGGTAGAAACCTTAGCTGAAAATTCAACTTTTTTAATACTGTAAGCGTTTCATTGCTACAAAGTTTATCAACAGCTTATAATTATTAATTCTTTAGTTTTAGCGAATTTCCCCTATAGGGAAGAAGCTATTACCGTAGGTCTCATGGTAAGACTTAAGCCCGAGACCATGATAACTTTTCATTTTGAGGTCCCCAGATGCCAAAAACACCATTCGTTCAAATTTTTATATATGTATATATATATATATATTTATATATATATTTATATATATATTTATATATATATTTATATATATATATGTGTGTCCGTAAGCACGATAACTCTCGTAAAAAAGGTCCGATCTTAATGAAATTTGGTACAAATGTGTAAAGTACCATTTATTTGAACAAGTTCGAAAACCAGATGAATCGCACCATCCGAAGGGGGGTTTTTGGGGGGTTTTGTACCCCAAAAATGTGTTTTTTGGGGTTTTCACATATAATTTTAATTTAAATCAAACTTTAATTTATACCATTGAATAAAAAACAAACAATTTGGTATTTTGATCATTGCTCTACGTCAATTGGTTACCGAGATATTGAAAGTGCTAAACACAGTACGTTGTCTAATGTTATTCTTATGGAGAAAAAGAAAAATTGTATATCTTGCTTATTTATGAACATAAACTGGCAAAATTTGGTATATGGCTTGATCTGGTTATGGTTTATTGTTTTTTGCACAAAAAAACAATTTTTCGCCTATGGTTTCTGTAGCAGCAAACCTAGGTACTTGGTCCCCATGTTATTCTTATGGAAAATACTTAAAATGTTATATATCGCTTATTTATGAATGTATATGGATGAAACTTGGTATGTGACTTCACTAAGATGAGTTCTATTGATATTTGCATAAAAACCCATTATTTTGTGTGCCTTGTTGCAGCAAACCTGCGTACTCATCCCCAATGTTATTCTTATGGAGAATAATTAATATTTTAAATATCGCTTGTTTGTGAATACATTTCTTATGAATCCTGTTAAGTGTTATGTTATATATTCATTGGAAATTCGCTGAGTATGCAGGTTTGCTGTGACGGGGGTATTTTTAAACGCAACTTCTTCTGTCACTGTGGGGGCTTATCCTCATCTACCATTTTCTAAAGTATTTATTTTTTTGTAAATGGCAAGGTCGACTGTGTAAAGTGACTCATATAAGTAACTCAATGTTACTGAAGTTCTTGTGCTGGGATATATATATATATATATATATAAACAAGGAGTAAATATAAATATATATATTTTATATATTTATATATAAATACTCCTTATATATATATATATATATATATATTTGTATTTACTCCTTGTTTATTTTATAGACCATTTTAACACCGATTAATAAAATTACGATATTGCATATTGAAATACTAATAGTGAGAGTTTTTACCACAAACATGATAAAATGTCTTACTTGAGATTGATAAATAGTAAAAGTCATAATATCCCTCAGCATCTGCCTTAAATTATTCAAATATAACTAATACATAACACAACAGCATGAAACCTAAGCTTTCGCAAGTCATAAAGCTAAATTTCCTAAATGATTCAAGAATTAGTAATATGTGATATCCTGTTATACACTCCTGTTATACTGTACTGAACTGCTGTTAGGAAATAATCATTGGACGAAGAGTATTACATAATAAATTTACGTAGCTAAGATAAATTTTGAATATTTTTAAAAACTACCTGAAATGGGTATTGTTATGGTTGGGCTATGAATATGATGTGAAATAAACCTTCACAAACCCAGAAAGCGGTCATCCACATCCGCATGCTGATTATTTATTTGTATGTTATGGATGGAATTTCGTTATAAACCCCCTTAAATCCATCCTAAGGCCATAATCCCTTGTAATCAATACAATAATTTCGGTCCCTAGCACCGGTAACACAATTTAGAAACAATCTTGAAGCCAGATGTGGTCCTTAATTACTTTCAAAAAAATATGCTTAAGTTTAAACATAATCCGTTTTAGCTAATCCGATAACTATAAAGCATTCATCCTCTTTTCCACCAAACACAAATTAAGATCTCTCTATAATTATGATGCTTATTGCTTCTAATCAACTTGTATATGTTTCAAAATATAGATTTTGGGGAAATACCGCCACCATTACTTATATTACTTTTAGCAATGAAATACAGTAAATATCATTAATATTATTACATAGTATAACGCAAGGTTCAATACCGATTAGACAATCTTACTAATTAAACATTCACAAAGCCCAATAATTATTGTGGTTTCTTTGTCTGGTGAGACCTTTCGATAACAAGGTTCATTATAATCATCGTCAGGTTTCTCGAAACAAAAATTTTCAGAACCTGACAATGATATCCTTGTTATTGAAGACCCCATCACGTAATATATAAATGTTTAGTAATTTTAAATTAGTCTGCCGATTTATATGAATAAAACATGATTTTATTAATTCCGAGCCTTTTTTCGTATTAGTTGTTTTCCACGGTGATATAGTGGGAAACGCGCGGGGAGTAACATATGGTTATCAGCCTCTTTTAAAGTGCCTCAAATATTAGGGAGTCAGTAAGATATCGAGGTACAATATGTTTTGACGCCATAATATAACACTTAAGTTGAGTTAAAATATTTTTGAAATATGCCCTGGCTTATGAATTCTTTGTATTACAATAAATATATTCACAAACGATTAAATAAGAAACAAACTTTCATTAGGAGAAAGCACCATTGATATCTAAGTAGTTATTTTGTCACTGAATAAATCGAGAAGCAGATTTTACAAGATTGTAATGTAAAAAAGTGGTTTTAAATTACCTTCTCGTCTCCAGTTTAATTTTCCGTTGTAAAACTACTACTATTGAACTGGATACGAAAAGGTAATTTAAATACACGTTATTTAATCATACCAGTTCAGGGGTAAATCATAATGAGTAAATTATTATAATGCAGATAAGATTATCATATAAGATTGATTTTATAAACAATGGGATTGACGTTTAAAAAGGATCGAGTGAGTGTTAAATTATTTGTATTATTATTATTATTATTATTATTATTATTTGACTTAGCTTGATTAAAATGATAACAAATTAATATAGTCATACATAACTATATAATAATAGTAATATAGTTAAAATAGTCTCTACATAACCTATCTTTTATTTAAAGGTTTCCAGAATGCTAAAATAAAATATATATTTTTTGTGAATAGTGAAATATACTACACAAATGGGGCTGTAGATAAATAAATTCAAACCTAGTAAAAACCGAACAGTGATTTGAACTTTAATGAAACCAATCGATGAACTAAAAATTAAGAACGCGGTGAAACCAAACATCAAAGTCATATTGCAGGACATTTTAATTAAAAGGACGTAAAACCCGGCAAGTTCCATTGTATTATTTTAACAGAAAACGTATGAATTTCACCACATACACGGTAGCGCTCGTTTGATGAATTAACTTAACAATTTCAAACATTCAATCTTAAATATCTTAGATAGGTAGTTATGAGCAATGGTTTTGTCTAACTTGAGTGGTTAGTTGTATTAACTGATTTTATAGATATATCTTACGAATGGAAATATGTGAACGCTGCGGGTCCTTACATATTTTCACATATTTAATTTATTATAGTAATAAATACCTCCGTCGTAGCAAACCTGTGTGCTCAGCGAATTATCAATGAATATAAGTCTTAATAACACATTAAGTCCCTTACCAAGATTCATAAGAACTATATTCACAAATAAGCAAAATATAAAATATTAATTATTCTCCTTAAAAATAACATTGGGAATGAGTAAGCAGGTTTTCTGCAACAAGGAAAAAAATTAATTGGTGTTATACAAATATCAATAGGACCCATCTAGGTGAACCTACATTCCAAGTTTCATCATTTAATATTAATTAATAAGCAATATATAGCATTTTAATTATTCTCAATAAGAATAACTTGGGGGCTGAGTACCCAAGTTTGTTGCAACCAGTAATACAAAAAATAGGTTTTTTGTAAGTTCAAATAGAACTCAACTAGGTGAAGCCACATACCAAATTGTATTAATTTATGTTTGTAACTAAGGGAGACATTATATCTTACTTATTCTCCCCAAGAACAACATGGGGGCCAAGTATCCAGGTTTGCTGCTTCGGGAACCATCGGCAACAAATTGTTGTTTATTTCTTTGTAAAGGGACAGTTAATCAAGCTTAACGAAGTTGCTCTATCCACTGGTTCTTATAAAATAGATGATACATGCAAGGTAATACAAAAAAAGCTGGGAAAAGATAATATTACTATTGAAGGAAATAATAATACCTTAAAACAGAAATTAAATCAAAGTATTATATGGATTTTATAAAAACACATTCAGTTGGAGGATTATCAGGATTTCTTTCTACAACACCGATATTAGAGAACATATGAAATATACAAGTTCAAATACTGTAAGCATACTTACATTGAATACAATTGATAATAACATGTAACATTATACAAGGATCGTACAGACAGGGTGAAAATCGAAACATATTGCATACATTTTACCCATCCCTGCCTCCAGGATTTAAAATAATTGAAAGCCTAGTGTATTTAACTTTAAACACCAGTTACATCTCAGACATTGATCAAGACGGTAACATAGTTGACTTTAGAGGTGAAACTGTCACCATAATAATACATATAAGATTGATTTTATAAACAATGGGATTGACGTTTAAAAAGGATCGAGTGAGTGATAAACAGCTCAGTAGCGTATCAGCGTCGGAAGAGTTAACAAGTGAAAACATTCGATTTTTAAAAGAGATTGGTTTTAAAGTTATTAACAATGGATATTCGGGATATAGCGCACGGACCATCATTCGACGAGACCTTGTGGAAAAGGAGTATCACACCCACAACCCTTCCGCTTCATCGAAATTAAACAATAATGATTAAATCAGGATTCCTATTCAACAACAAGATATCTTCACTTTACCTTCCAAAAGTTATTTATACATCGAAGGAAGAGTAACAAAGAACGATGGAATTGAAGGAACAACTATACCGTTTATTAATAACCCAATGGCTTTTCTTTTTGATGAAATAAGGTATGAAATTTCAGGTGTTACTGTGGACTCTACTAAAAAGGTTGGAATAGTCAATACATTAAAAGGATTATGCTCCATAACACCAAACGAGAAAACATGCTAGCAGTCGCAGGATGGATTACACCAGATTCATCCACTATAAAACCCGATAACAAGGGATATTTGGACTTTTCCGTACCCTTAAAATTATTATTAGGTTTTGCAGAAGATTACAATAAAATATTAATTAATGTAAAACAAGAATTGGTTCTTTTAAGAGCTTCAAATGATAAAGATATAATATTAGCTCCAGGAGCAACAATTGAAACGACTCTGGATTGGAAGTTGGATTTTAAGAAGTTCTTTTTTAGGGTACCACACCTAAAACTTGCAGATGAACACAGCATTACTTTGTTGAGACAATTAAAGGCGGATCGCGATATATTTATCTTTTAGAAGCTGGGAGTTACACGAATATCCTATTCTACCCGAAACGGAGCGACATACATGGACTATAAAGACTTCAACACACTTGGAAAAAACTAGATATGTTATATTTGGATTACAAACAGATAGAAGAAGTAAAAAAACAGCTGATCCGACATAGTTTGATAATTGTAAAGTTACAAATTTTAAACTATACATCAACTCACAATTATTTCCGTATGACAATTTAAACATATCATTCGATAAAAACTGATATAGCATTCTATACGATATGTACGCTAGATTTAAAACATCTTACTACGGTAAAACAAACACACCGCTACTATCACCAACGCGGTTCAATTCAAAAGCTCCTATCGTGGTTATTGATTGTTCTAAACAAAATGAATGTGTAAAGTCATCAAGTGTAGATATTAAGTTGGAAATGGATTTTGAATCTAACATACCCGCTAATACAACTGCATATTGATTGATTCTTCACGATAAAATTATAACGTAGACACCTCTAACAGGTATTGTAAAGATGGTTCTGTAGATCTATGGAGGGGGAAGGGTATAAATAGCACGCTCTACAAGAGCAGTTCAGTTGATCAGCGTTTGCGGTTGAAACAACATCTAATACAGTCGAGATGACCTCTGTAGTACATGAGAATAACAATGCAGAAGTGGAAGGTTTGTTGCAAAACGAAGACTCTTGCATCAAAGATTATGAAGAGGAATTGGACGAGTTTTTCAAGTTTCGCAATGAGAAGTAAAGTCAGACAACGCTACAACATCTAATTCTACTTTAAAGAGGAAGAGAAAACCTAAAAACGATATCCCTTTAAACATACTGACAGATTTTTTCTTCGCATACAATATCCCATCTCAAGATGTCGGACTAAAGGCATATCAATCGGTTCGGTAAAGGACTTGGGTTATACACCTATTGCAATTTTAAACTAAGGACCTAAAATGCTATTGTTTTCATATGCCGCATGGGATTCTTTTCTTAGACACTTACACCTTATCGAATGTTACTTGGCAAAGAACATGTTTGGAAAAAAACAGCTATTCGTCTATTAGAATGTGACATTGAAATTGACATTTTAAAGTTTCGCGAAGAACAGCAAGTACTGTTTAGAGACCTGACAAAACATGCTGACAAAATTCAACTGACACCGGAAGAATTCTACGTTTTGAGTTGTGCAGCTTCACCTATAACCAGGTATATGTAACAACTTGCAGTTTCAAGCACAGTGGTAAAAGACTATTTGGTAGATGCGACTGAACAAAATCCCGATGCACAAATTTTTTACGGTCCAATAGATACATCTATTTTTAGCCGAATACCTTATGAGGTTGGAATGTGGAGATGTCTAAGGGAGTATGAACAAAAAGTTAATGAACAAAAGATTAAAGAAGAAGAAAATGTTAAAGAAGAAGAAATTGCACAAAATGAAGAAACGGAAAACGTTTTAATTGAAACAGTTTAAAAAAAACCAAAGGAAGTTTGTGGGGTAGGCCTACCGGGGATGATGCCCACGTTAAAAATATACACCAACGCGCTGAGAACTGTACGGCCTGAGCTATAAAAGCTCTACAGTGGTGTGGAAATAGTTTTGTCGACATCCGAGGGATGGAGAGGTCCGGTATAATTGAATTTCAAGCTTTTCGTGGAAACAATGATAGATACATTGTTAAAGGACTAATTATTTTCGTGGGAATAATGATAGATACATTGTTAAACAACTAATTATCTTAGATCTGCAAACATATGTTATTTAAAATTTTTATTCAAACCTCCATTTACTTTTAACAAATTAAACTCCAAATCCAAAAGAATTAATATGTGGTTGACGAGAAACTTGCATCATATTGGTTGGAATGAAGGTTATACGAGTTTTGAAGAAGTGGAAAGCATTATGAATCACTAATGCAGTAAATTTACAAGACTTTATACAAAAGGATTAGAAAAGCTCAATTGGATCTAGCTTTATACAACAAAATAAGAAATAAATGTTGAAATGGATAAGTGTTTCAAATTTTAGATGGACAATATTTGTATTTTAACAAAGAATGATAAACACGCACAATTTCATTGTGCTATAAAGAACGCTTATCTGCTTTTCTACATCCTCAAAGTGGAGAGGGAACTGGTGGGTATAAAAGCGGTGAGAGCGAGGAGACTCACCATCAGTACTACTCCAGACTCCAACGAGAGAACACGTATCAAGATGGTATCACAGAAATTTCTGCTAACATTGGTGAAACAGTTTAACACCCAATCTAAATCAACTATACAACCAACAAGAAAAACTTCAGAAATTAAAGAAAACAAATATTACATCGTGCATGACATGAGGAAGATTGAAACATCAGTGGGAGACGCTATTCTCGTATCTTTAAGCGATGCTCCATACACAGTAGGAGATGAAGGAAAATTCCAAATTTTCCTTCCCAAGAGATTTGTTCAACTGCTTTAAAATGAAGATCTGCAAAACATCGAACCTGGAACCTTGTATATAGTATCACACGGAGTCAGCGGGAACAATTCTACCGAGCTATCTCTGTATTTAATCTCGTCAAGAACTTCACATTGTTGGATTAAGCCAATATCATGTAAAACTTAAAATGTATTTGATGTAAAGAAATCAAAAAAATACCAGTATTAACTCCAAGTACCAATATTTTATCTTTAAAAAAATGTGTGACCTTGACCTAGATTCAGAACTTATAAAATTCTCTGTATTGGTTAAAGGATTATCACTTTCATACAGACTGACAATGAGTTGGTGGGGGAAGGGTAGGTACCTGCCCTACACGCTTACGCCGCGTCAGTGTACCTCCGACATTTGCCTTGGTACAACCTACAAAAACAAAATGGAACATATAGTAGTAAAGAGGAGAATGAGATATCTTAAATATGCACACTTACAATCGAGATTGGATACGTTTGATGCAGCATTAAAAGACTCGTTTCTATACAAGTCTAGAATGGAGTTTGCAGATGCTAGTTTCTTTTACATGGGGCAAGATGATAAGACCATTTGTTACAATTGTTGAGGAGGATTAGAGGATTGGAAAGTGACAGATAACCCACGGGAAGAACATGCACGATGGTTTGACAGGTGTGCTTATCTGTTAGTTTAAAAAGGTAGAGAGTTTGTACAAAATCATCGGAGAGTACATAAACCTCATCCTGTTAAAACTTCAGAAATACCAACAGAAGAGAATAAGAGCGAAAAAACGAATGTGTAGTATGTTTGTCCTCTGAGAAAAATTTACCATTTTTACCTTCTAAACACAGTTGTGCATGCGCTGATTGTGGACTGATTGTGACATTGTATTATATGCAGAACTCCAATAGGTTACGTGATGAAAATATTCATATCGTAGATGTGAAAAAAGTGGAGGGAGGTGCGTATAAAACGAACGCAAGGAGGTGGGAAGCTCACTCCGCGAGTAGCCGTACACGAGGTAACATCATGGCTCTCAAAATTAAATGTGTCCACTACCATACTGTTCATCTTTCTACAGTTCATGATTTGCAACTTCTTTCCGATGACTTAAAAGTTTTGATTGTAAACGGCTACAAAGTAACATTGGATATTTCTGCAACAAACACTTTAGCTCAAGAACACTGGAGAACATCCGCAACTACACTTCCACCGACACAGGGGAATAGATATAATTTTGAATAGTATGAACCTCTCGCCTCGTTCAATGTTGGCAGCTCTACGGAATCGGAGAGTTCATCGTGGCAACCAACATCACTTCCACCCGCGCCTAGGAATGAAGTATTATTGTGGGGAATGTGAACCCTACCATCTACAGAAGCAACGGCCACCACAGAATCGACGGTTCTCTGACAATCATTGCCTATGTGAACATTAATGTAAATAAAGAAATAGTTAGATTTAAGTCTACTATCTTGCACATGTTTTTTATTCGATGTGTATTATTGTAAATAAAGAAATAAAAATAAAAGTTAGAAATCTTGCACAGGTTTCATTAGTTAGTTTTCATTTGATAAATATGCCAAATAAGGCTATCGAATCAAACTTGTGCAAGATAGTTTTTTTTAATTCATTCAGACGATCTTGACCTACTCCAACATCCATGACGTCACTAATACGTCGCCAACTACGTCATTGCTACGTCACTAAAGTCATGTGACCGGAAGCTGCAATCAAATGAGCCAGAAGTCTCATTTCCCCACTACTTATGTATATGTAAATTGATTTTAGCCTGTGATAAAAGTGATTTGTATCAAGTCCAACAAGCCACTAATATATATTATTCATTTCTGTTTTGTTTCATGAGTTGTGTTGCTAAAATACCTTTATTCCAATAATTGTTGAAAAATTGCAAATATGTTTAGATAACTCAGTACGATTAGTATAAAATGAAGTATCTTTAATTCAAGCGTGTTTGTTCCCGCTATAATAAACTGCAGTAGATCTCGCACAAATCCGTCTTGAGGGACTCTCGAAGAACGCTGGCATTTAATTAATAATAGTAGTTTTGCAAGATACATACGGCGCAACACTGTACGTAAAAGTGGTCAAGACGTTCACGTCACAGTATTATGGCATAGAAAAAGTATTCAAGGTTAAATCGGTCAATAGCTTATTTTATGAAAATTCATTTTGTTGATGGCTAAATCCAGCGTTTATGTTAGTATTTACTAAATTCAGAAATTCAATTTATATATTTTGTGATAATTTTTGTACTAAAGATGTGTTTTATGAATTGGAATTTATTTGTGACTTTGGCTTGGTAATACACAGTTTTATGGGGATCTGTATGTTCTTAGAAAAATACTAAGTTTACCATAAATATAAACCCTAACATCCTTTCAAGTAAAACTATGGTAACCAATATCAAGTTTTTGATTTACTGTGATTTTTCTGTCTAAGATTTTGTCTCTATTTATTTAAGTGATAAAATATGGTACGTTTCCAACTAATATTCGAAGAGTTTCAGGATTTTATAAAGCAGCAAGTTTAAAATATATTTCAAAATAATAATTTTCAAATTATCGACTTAATAAATCGGGTAGTCTAAAGCGCGAGAAACAAACCATATCAAATGGTAGTCAATGGATCATTACGCTGGCTAAATATATCCGGCTGATTATTCCTTTGGAAGATTAAAATAGCAAGAACCTAATCGGCCTTGATAGTGTCAAGGTAGTGGAATTGTACCGGAGCGGCGCGGAAGCCTGTTATGGGCTTTGCCTGGAATTACCGCTCATCTGGGAAAATGCCAGAAGCTTGGGGAATCTCAATCATCTGGTTCGGAAATATTAAACGATATTATCAACTACTTTTATTTTTTAGTAACTTTTGAATTAAATAATTACATCCAACTCTCAAGGCTAAGAGTTTTAATGCTATATTAAAGTATATTTTACAACCTTTTTGATAATGGGACGAAATATAGAAGTAATAAACATACTGTTTCATACCAACATTCTCACTGCATAAATATTTTGCAATTTAGCAACTAAGTAATTTGTTGACTGTATATAGAAACTACATAGGGATATAAGGGACCCCTTGAACGCATTTACAAATATTTATATAACGTATCAATCTTTAATGAAAACCCCACAAACTCATACACTCTATTCGACAGTATTTTATTTTTAGCGAATTTCCCCTATAGGGAAGAAGCTATTACCGTAGGTCTCATGGTAAGACTTAAGCCCGAGACCATGATAACTTTTAATTTTGAGGTCCCCAGATGCCAAAAACACCATTCGTTCAAATTATATATATATATATATATATATATATATATATATATATATATATATATATATATATATATATATATATGTATATATATATGTGTGTATGTGTGTCCGTAAACACGATAACTCTCGTAAGAAAGGTCCGATCTTAATGAAATTTGGTACAAGCGTGTAAAGTACCATTTATTTGAACGAGTTCGAAAACCAGACGAATCGCACCATCCAAAGGGGGGTTTTGGGGGGGGGGTTTGTACCACAAAATGTTATTTTTGGGATTTACACATGTAATTTTTATTAAAATCAAATTTTGATTTTGACCATTGAATTCAGCATAAAAAACAAACAATTTGGTATCTTGATCATTGCTCTACGTCAATTGGTTACTGAGATATTGAAAGTGCTAAACACAGTGCGTTGTCTAATGTTATTTTTATGGAGAAAAAGACAAAATGTATATCTCGCTTATTTATGAAAATAAACTGACAAAATTTGGTATATGGCTTCATCTGGTTGTGGTTTATTGTTGTTTGCACAAAAAAAACAATTTTTCGCCAATAGTTCTCGTAGCAGCAAACCTAGGTACTCGGTCCCCATGTTATTCTTATGGAAAATAATTAAAATGTTATATATCGCTTATTTATGAATGTATATAGCTGAAACTTGGTATGTGACTTCACTTAGCTGAGTTCTATTGATATTTGCATAAAAACCCATTATTTTGTGTTCCTTGTTGCAGCAAACCTGCGTACTTATCCCCAATGTTATTCTTATGGAGAATAATTCATATTTTAAATATCGCTGGTTTGTGAATATATTTCTTATGAATCTTGTTAAGTGGCTTAATGTGTTATGTTATAATTCATAGCTAAACACTTAAAATAAGTGAAAATCTTACCATTAATAATTTAACTTTGATGTGTCCAAAGTTAAACCAATAGGGATATGTTTGTCACCTGTCGACTCAAAATAATTCTTGAATTAGTATTGATGCCTTGTCAACAATTATAAAGAACAAATTTAGGTTTACATTAATTTTTCAATGACTTATTCTAGAAAAACCATTATTTGTTAAGATATAAGAAGTTTATTTATTTAATAATAAACTAAAACCAGTTATGCTGTTATTAATGGCAATTGTTCTGCTAAAATTCAAAACCATTCTGATAGGTTTCAAGCATAACCCTTTTCCCAAAGGAACGAAACCAGCTTGCCTATAGATTAATTATCAGCTTAATTATGTGATAATTAAATCAAAATTCCAGTAATCGCAATTACTAGAGATAAGATGAGAAATACCAGCACACTAACATGTAACATGGTAATATTAGACATCCCTTCCAGCTTATTTCCCTATTGGGACGATTTTATGAAATTAGCTATTGGTATCATATGGTGTCCTGTTTAAATGTTAAACAAGGTGAGTTTTAAATGCCCCCGTACCATGTGCATACATTTCTACAATTAATGCATTTTCTACATTTGTTAAAATATCTATCCCGGACAGCAGCCAACTACGTTTTTTTAAATTTATTTGAAAACGTAATTTGGGTAATAAATATTATTGAATTTGTGCAATATGGGTATTGATTTTGAAGCATTAACCATTTCCCGCATACGAGGTTACTATTATACTATTGTGGTGTTTACATAATAGGATAAAAGTACAACAGCATATAATTGGAATTGCACTTATGTATTGATTTAATCAAGGATTGTTTGTACGTGTGCACCAGAAAACAGATAGAGGAAAATGAACATCCCCATTTTAAAAACCACTTATTACTTTGTAATAAAGGGGTGATTAACACAACCAAGTTTGATTGAAAAGGTTTCAATGAAAGTCTTTCATCACGCAATGCATAATGTGGAAGAAATTATAAAAATAGTTTCAATAAAAGAAACTAGTTTTCACCGAGGTTGCTATTGATATAGGCAACGTCCATTAAAATACATATATTTATGACTAATATTGATAACTGTTTCGCCTGTTTCACTGTTAATTGTAGACACATTCCCAATTATATGTTTAGATCGATATAATCCAAATTATTACACAAAGAATTTATCATCAATAAAATAACGCTGACACGTAAAAATTATTTAAGCGCAGTTGGTAGTAAAAAGTTCTTAAAAACAATAAATAAAACCAATATTTACCGATGTTAGTTTGATACAAGCAATAATTTGACCTAGACCATGTCAGACAAGTATTGATATGGCCGTCCAATCACCTTCTTATTAGACTTTACGTAAATTAGTTCTAATTTAACTGTTTAGACTAATACGAATCTCGAACAAATTAATACCCTTTGAATATAACATTAAAAGAAAGAAATGCATTAAATGTATCCTATGAATACTTAACGGCTAAGTAGTTTGAGAACAAACCTAATGTATAACTAGTATATACGACTCTTTACCACATTTATGGCTCATACGGTAATATCTCAGATAACCGACAGAGGAAATAATTCATTCGAAAGTCACAATGAAGTGACTAAGGCAACTGGAGTCCACACATACCCACTTTAATCTACTACCCACTTGCATTTTACCAGTGTAGATCAGTTAAACAATTCTAGGGCTGGAACTGATGAATAAGACAGGTGACAAATGGCAAACATTTGGCAGTATTTAATTAGCTGCAATATATTTTTATATAGTTTCAGATAAATAGGTACAACGGAGATGCCACACCTGAGTGTCGCGACGTTGGCCGCTGGCGGTATGTTAGTGACAGGTAAATAGCCTCCTTGGTCACGTGTAAAGGCTGTATTGTGAACTAAACCTGCAACATAACTGCGCGTTAAACTATGTGTCATTGAATCTAGTTAAACTGATCAAATGTGTGATAATAAATTGTATGGATTACATTATAAATTCATAGACCGTTAGAATAAACCGTTTCAGAATAATGAGATTGTCAACCACTCCCCAGAGAGGACGTCATTGAACACCACTTGTCGGAGTCAGTGTAATCAGATATAATTTGTCTAATGGGGTTATACTATGGATTAATAGTAATTGTAATCGTAAGTCGCCGTTATTTTGTCAATACTTCAGCAGCAATTGTTTGAGCTTATCTTTTTAATTGATATGTGAGAAAAACCGAAGTCACTATTTTATCTCGTATTAGGCCAACCGATGTACAGTAACGTACCCCAGCACCATTCGCTAATTAAGGGTTCTTCAAAACTGGTAGACATCATCGATAAATTATAGGTACGAAAATAATACTCCGACTGTGTTGATTTGGCGTTTACAAACTTAAAATATAGGCGTCAAAATGGTTTACCATAATATTTTGTTTGAATGTTTTATTTAGGTCCAATAATAGATAAACACTTATATTTGTAGCAGGTTATTTACATCAACAATATACGAATTGTAATTTATATATATATATATATATATATATATATATATATACCGTCGCAAAACGTTTAAGTGTCCAGAAAAATTTAGTTAGGAGAACATTGAAATCATTTAAACTGTAAGATGTTAAGTTTATTTAAATTATATTAACAAAAATGTCACCGAATAAAGCTTAAAATTCAGATTAAATAAGCGTAAAATAATTGTAAAATTGATAATCAGTTACTTTCATCGGTTAGCTAAACATAAATCGTTATTCTACCAAAAATTTCAGATTGATTACATTCTGCTTGGTTTATTATCCTTTCTTATGATTTATTAAATATCCTGCAGATGTTTAAGTTGTGCTATAAAACCCTGTTATATTGTTTTACAAGTGCCTTCTTCTGAAGTATACTCCATAATGATTTAATTGTGACTGATCTCCGTAACTGATCTTTAATACAATGAGACTGACGTAGAATAGCCAAAAAAGTACGTACAGTTTAATCCTACTGCATTAAATTCAGTCTGAAACATAAACAATGTGTGGATACCTTTTAATACAAGGTCCCAGCAAATGACGCTACTCTTTCCATGACCACCAGTAAGATAGAAAGTAGGTCGGTCTTTAAGAGTTCATTGTCAAGGTTAAGTATGAACCAGCCAATTTAACCTGACTCGGTCTCTATTATTTTTCCTGCAAACAGTTTATCATGCATATTGCATCGTAGTAGGCACAACATTTCGGTACTACGCTGGGATCTCTACCTTTCAGTGATATACTAAAATGTTTTGTATCACGTCAAGCTTTAGAATAGTAAACACGTGACGACTTTTCCAAAACACCGTTCGATTCTATTGAACAAAATTGTAATAGTGTTATAAAATCTAATAAACCTACCACAGTTGTAATTTATTAACCTGCTAAATAAATAAGACCAGTACGAACGCATACGTATGCTTTTGATAATATTTTGGTTGACGAGTTCATACAATTCGGAAAAATTAGCTTTTTCAATCAATATTCGTATTTGAGACTCCCAAAATAACAAAAATACTTATTTTAGGATACGAAATGCACTGTCAATATAATTTTATCATTTTCAGTGTAATCAATTAATTCAATCAACAAAACCATTTCGAGTATTTTTTTAGATTTGAACCTGAGACCCCTGAAACGTCGGTAAAACGTTGTTATTGTAATGAATGTATTTTTAATGTAGGATGTCCCATTATTTCACTGACATCAGGTAAACAGATTAATATATTTGTTTATAAATATTTTCAATCAGACGAAATAAATCATGGTAACACACGTTTTATGGAACAAAATGCATTGGCGATGTATTTTTGCTTAAAAATTTAGTTTTTAATCGTTTAAGTAATAATACAATGTGTTTAAACGGAAGACTAGAGGTTTTCTATTCTAGGTAGGATTATTGTTATATACACTCTCTGAAGGAAAAACCAAATATTGAATTTAATTGTGATGAAATATGCAAAATAACATTCTGTGTTCGTGATGCTAATTTTGTGTCCTTAACTTTAAAATATGCAGCCGTTCGTTTCAAGTGATGTTCATGACTATGCTATGCAAAGAAAACTCATTATCAAACAAATGAATAGGGACTTGGACTTTTCTTAGAGTTATGACTTTCAGTTTAAGCTTCTAGAAAGCTCTCTACTCAAACAATCGTGACTGAGAAAAAGTATAAAAAGCAAGAGTATGAATCTCTATGAACACAATTTACATCGCAGATATTTACAGCCACAATGAGTTGAATCTTCCAGAGGGTAATAAACACTTGTAGTGAGTGGCCATCATGGCGTAATGGCGACAGTGATGAAGATTATAATGCCGAGTCTCTGGCTGGACCACTGCCCGCAAGTCGTTATCTTCTGGTCGGCCGAGTTAGTCCAAGGTCAATCTTCAAGGACCAATCATGTCTGTGGGATGAGTTAGTTTAGTAAACAAAGAAAGTAGTAAATATCAACAATCCTTGATATTTGGTTTGCATACCATTAGATAGTTTATAAGAAGAGGTACTTCCTCCTTAATGTGCCAACAACTCTATTTGATTATTTCTTAAACGTATAGGTAGGATTAAAAGTTCTAAATTCTAGATTTAAAAAAGATTTTAACCGCTTTACAAACTAATTGATCCGCACATATCTTTGCAAGGATACATTGCATTACATACATTATTATTTAAATCAATAAAAGTCTAATATATTTATAAAACTAACTGAAAATTAAAAGTAATTAGTAGAATGCGATTACTTTTCCTGATTCGTTAGGGTCGAGGAAAATGCGCAGTAATTTACTTCGGAAATTGAATTTAACGGTAATGTGCGGTTAATGAAAACCACAGTGTATCAGAGCTCTAACGAGGCTATTCAATTAAGAGGCGACTTTTCTTTGAGTTGGGATCCCCACATACGTCATTGATAGCAAAGATGAATTGCAGAAATAAAATATTCATGTCCAAAGACGCTGGGGCTCGTTGGTAAATTTATCTTCTCGCAAACACTATATTGTATGGATAATAAAAGGGCGAAACACTTACACAAGTACTTTTCAGATATTCTTCCAGATGAATATTTTTTATATAAACATGAATCTTTCAGATTCTTTCGAAATGAGTTATTTTTACACATTTGCTGTATTGGACTACAAAAGTTATTATAAAGTTAATTCAAACTAAAACTAACATTCAATATGTGCTTTTATTGCTGTAATCACAAACCGTTTTTAATGAAACTGCACTAGATAATTAATTTTAATAACCGAGTTATTTTAATTACTAACTGAAATTGATATTGCGATTATGACTTTGTTATTCCAAAAATTTGCATCATGTAGTTCATAAAACAGTTACATTTTAGGTTATAGTTTTATATAAAATAATACTGTACGTTTATTTTTGTGTAAAATAATCACACCGATGAAACACTCTGACAAACATAAATTAGAAGCATTAAAGTTGTTTATAATATGATTTGTATTTTGTTAGCTAAAATAAAGTGTACAGTGTGTATTATATCGGTCTGTATGGAGATTCCAGCCTGCCTTACACTGATTTTATAACACTAGTTGCCATTTCCAATTTATTTTTATATTTTAAATCTCCTCTTTTGGGTTGAATCTTGTTTATTTTGGTATAACCAGGCCCAAGCTGCCAACAGGTGCATCGATGTTTGTTTGTTTGTTTCTTATATTTAATATGTTTTTACATTTGCATTTCTTATTGATTTTATGTAATAAATATTAAATGTGTCTTTGCTCGTCACCTATTAAAAAAAATCTTTAGTCATTTTAGTTTAAGAAATTTGAAATAGCCTAATTAAACTAAGGTTATGCATGCATTTTAATTTAATAGATATAAGTTTAAGGCTTCTAAGGATGGGTCTATCCTTAAACCAACAAAAATTAAAAATGTTTAAGTAAAAAGAGTACCGTGAAACCTTTTATGGATTTTCACTATATTATGGAACGATGGAAACTGCAAATAAAAGTTGTTTAATGTTTTAAAAACGTGATAATTACCGATATGTAAAATAATAAACTCAAATTAAAATTTGCATCAGTGCACTCTTAGAACTTAATTTGAACCTATCACTAACTACTGATCAACATGGGTTTTAAAATTTAACACATCAAATTTGATAATATATTACATTTCAACTGTTGCATATAATGAACACATGTTTTATTAAACTCAGAATAAAACAATTAAATATAAACACAAGTAGCTAATTAAAAATCCTATACAATATTTAGCTACGCAATTAAAGTTAAAACTTACTGCTGTTATTCGCACAATAAGTTTGACGGCAAACCTATATTGAGTTAAAAGTAGAGTGATAACAGTCTGTAAAGATTCATTCAGCTTTTCAGCCATTGATCACCGTGTAGTGGAAGGTAGTAATTTTCTTGATTATAAAAACACTGAAGTAGCTGCGGTGTAATGTTACGAGGAAACTGATGTGTTATACAATATCTAAGGTCATCTACATGCTGGTTATGTGGTTAGGGATATATTATTCTTGTTTTTTCCTCATAATAGAGAGGCGGATCCCTAAAACCGGATTATTTTTTATATTCTTTTACGCATATTGTGACGCAGTGTTTATGTCTTGGCTGAAATAATGAAAATAAACATAATAGTATTTAGATATATCATCCTCATCCTTATTATTTGAATGTTCATGTATTGCTTTATTTATAAACATAAAGTGTTATGTATAGTTACGACTTGCCTATTAGTCACGAATATAATTTGATTTGTGAATATATTTTACGTTTTAAAACGTATTTTAAAAATCTGTGGAGCATTTTTCCGTGGAGCAACCATGGAATATATTATCTGCAAAATTGTGCAGATGAAAATTTCTACAATTGTTCCAAAATAAATGTTAATTTGGATTTTCAAAGGTATAACAAACATTTAAACAAATAATAATTTATGAAGTCTATTATAAAATTAAATAACGAACCAGAATTTCTCATGAATATCATTAATGCTGAAAATATGTTCAAAGAAAAACATTCTAATCCTAGTTTACACAACAAAAACAAGTGTCACATTTAAAATTCCATTAACATTAATCTAAAATCTTTAGAGCAAATCTGTTTTTAGTAACCTAAAGCTACATCCTGGTCCTTAACATGTGTGTGTGATGGACAGGGCCGATTACAATTGTCAACAGGGAAGGCAAACATCTCCGATAGATCGGATATCATTGCGTGCCAGTCTGCGTGTCTGTAGATAGGAAATGTGTTTCTTGATAGCACTATCATGGAACGCGCTGGGACGATGACCATTATCCACATGTCCACGTGACTACGTTGGTTCCAGTTGCTAGCATTCACCCGTTCCTCGAGTTCACAGTAAATGCTCCTTGTTATCAGCTTGTATTAAATGTAAGTAGTGCTTTTGTTAATCTCCTATTTTAATGACACCATAAACACATATGAATCTTTGTTAGTACTATCACGGAGCTCTCTAGGATAATTGTCACGTTGGTTCCAGTTGCCACGCATTTCACCGTTCCCCAGGTTACGGCTTGGATATCTCCATGTTATCAGATTGTATTAACAGTAAGTAGTGCGCATGTCAATCTCATATTTTGATGGATACATATGTTTACATATTCTTTGTTTGTACTATCATGTTATAATGAGAAATTGCTAAATCTTAATTGCATTAAAAATCCACTAAATAAACTATTGATAAATTCCGTTTAATTAACAATATTGCTTCAAAAAATATCAAGAAAACATTTAAACTGATATATTCTTTATGAATATTGTAACAAAAACAGGTGACACATCAACATGATAAAAGCATTGCAGCGTTAGTTTACGATTTTTAGTGTGGAAATTGTAAATTAAACTACCGCTATAATATTATACTGAATTAATATTCGGGTTAAATACAATACATATCACTATGTCTGCCAAGTTAAAGATCAATGAAATTGTTTTTCATGTCCACATGTTAATTTACATGATCCAATCGAGTCAGGAATTAGAGACCTGTAAGGCCAGCAATCAGTTGTTTGATTAACTTCAGTTCGGATATGTTATTGACATTTTTTATTCATAGTAGAGAGGCGGATCTATAAAAATGATTTTTGTTATTCTTTTACGGATAGAGTGACGTAGTGTTTATTTCTTGGCTGGAAGAACGAAAATAAACTTGATACTAATTATAGTACCTTCCGAGATCAATACTTTTATTTATCAGTCAACAAAAAAGTATGACTAATAGTTTTCCAAGAATAAACGAACTGAGAAATAACGGTAAATATAAGTAAACAACTAGCCCCCCCTTCCGACGACCTCGTCGCGTGAGGGCGGCTCTGACTCTCCGCCGTAAGGTCGAGAGTCGTATCCCCGAGTAGACCACTATGGCCTTCAAAGGGTCAAGCAAATGGTGGGTGGCACAGATCCAAGTTGACGGGAAGGGGGAATTCTTTATTAGTTGTACATCTGATCACGTGTTTGTTACTTTTTACCCATTATTATTGTGTGTCCACCAGAAGCATTTTTTTTACAATTTTAAGAGTTCTGGTATACAATATATTTATAATATACCCCGTCGCAGCAAACCTGCGTACTCAGCGAATTTCTAATAAATGTATATGTTTATCACTACCATATAAAGCCACTTACCAAGTTTTATAAAAATACATTAATAAATAAGTGATCTATAGAATTTTATTTATTCTCCATAAGAATAACATAGGACTGAGTACCCAGGTTTGCTGCATCATGGAACACAAAATATGTGTTTTTATGCAATAATCAATTTAACTCAACCAGGTGAAGCTAGATACTAAGTTTTATTAATTTATGTTCGTAATTAAGGGAGACATAAAACTTTACTTATTCTCCATAAGAATAACATTAGGGCTGAGTATGCAGGTTTGCTGCTACTGGGATAATCAACAAAAAAAACAATTGTTTGTGCAAATATCAATATACCAGTACTACATGGAGCCACATACCAAATTTCATCAACATAAATTCATAAATAATCGAGATATCAAATTTTATTTATCCTCCATAAGGATAACGTTGGACAGCGTACTGTGTTTAGCACTTTGAATATCTCTGCAACAGTTGGACGTAGAATCACATTTTAAACACCAAAATGATTGTTTTGTAGAGCTGAATTGATTGGTAAAAGCAAATGTAAAAACCTTTTTCCCATAAGATTAACATTGGAGATTTTATGAGCAGGTTTTTTGGATTTTCTCCGCAACCACTTAACCTAGGTTAATAATTTAAAATACTAAATTATATATTTTTAAGCTCTATAAAATGCCCAAAACCAAAATTGAGTGTTTTAAAAATTTTAGGGTGAAAAGTGCAAAAAACTGAGTTTTGGAAAATTTAAAACCCCCATAAACCCCTCTTCCCATGGTCCGATTTTTCTGGTTTTCGAACTTAATGTCATGAATGCCATTTTACACATTTGAGTCAATTTTCATTGAAATCGGATGTTTTACTCAAGTTATTACTCAAGTATTTAGGTTATTATTCTATTACCTTGGCCTACTGCTTGTTTTTATTGCTTTTGTTATTTCTTGTTTTATATTATAACTAATTTCTGAACAATTGCATGTATATTGCTTGACCATGTCATTTACATGATTGTAGTGCTGTCTGACAATAAACGTTGATTATTGATTATTGATTATTGATTATCGTGTTAACGGAAACACACACACACACACACACACACACACACACACACACACACACACACACACACACACACATATATATACATTTGAACGAATAGTGTTTTTGGCATCTGGGGACCTCAAAACAAAAAGTTTTCTTCCCTATAGGGGAAATTCGCTAAAATAAGTTAGTATGTTTACCCAGTCATTAAAAAGCAGCTTAAAAAAATCATCGTACAATATTACAAACATATCAGCTGCCATGAAACCCTACAAGTTATGCAAGAAGAAAATAAGACTTTGCCCTTCTTAGTGGATATCGGAAGCGTGTTTGGTAATCCTTCAAATATGGGAGGAGAGAGGGAGTGTTGGAACTTGTTCCTTCTCCAGGGCTAAAGATTAATTGACTGACTTTGTCCATTAATGTGCTTTATTCGCTTCCTAGAATATGCAAACAAAAACAAGTTCCTTATGATAACGGGTTTTTATTATTCCCATTAATATTCTAAGTCTCTGGCAAGGATAGAATTGGAAGTGTTAATTATTTGGTATAGTATGTGGAGCTGACCGAACTCAAATTCTCCTCCTATAGTAGATTTATTTTATTTAATCATTAAAATACTTTTTTCCAATGAAGGGTTAGTTATTTTTAGTAAATAATTCTAATTTTCATTAAACTAAGGTACTATTAGAAACTTTTTATTTTTCTACTTATAATAACAAGATACCAAATTCCAATACGTTTAAATTTACTCAAAAACCTCGGTTTCTTATAAACAATGCTTTTTGAAGGCCATGTTTTTTTGCCACTGAACTGCTTGTTAGTGTGACTATTCTATCAAATTCAAACATTTTTTATAAAAGGCTCTTTAAGGATTAATTTTAAGTTATACGTTTTTACTTATATATTTGGTTTAGAAACTAATTGATTATAAAATATATATCGTAAAGTGCGAGTATATGAGGTGGATTTACTTACAAAGCAATCCTATTCCACTCGGGAGTAAACCCTTAGTCACAGCCCCTTCTGATTCGCATTTGTTTCTGTTAAAACGTTTTTTTTATGTAAATGCAATACACTATAAACTTTTCTCCCAAAGGTTTTAAGTTAATAGCACATAAATTGTGATGATAGAGAAAAAGAAATAAACATAAAATATGGAGTATTAATATTTTAATTAATACTTTTATATTATCTCCCAAGAGTCTTTTCGACGTATCTCAATCAGTACTTAATTCATTAAATCCAATAGTTCAGCCATTACTTTACAGATTCCTTTCAGAACTAAATGACAAAACAAATACCCCCGTTGCAAAAAACCTGCGTACTCAGCGAATTTCCAATCCGCATACCAAGTTTCATAAAAATATATTCACATATAAGTGATTTTCATTATTCTCCATAAGAATAACATTGGTAATGAGTACGTAGGTTTGGTGAAACAAGGGACACAAACAATTGGTTTTTATACAAATATAAATAGAATTTAACTAGGAGAAGCCACATACCAAGTTCCATCAATATTCAATCATAAATAAGCGCTTTATAACATTCTAGTTATTTTCCATAAGAATAACAAGGGGCTGATAAAGCAGGTTTGCTGCAACAAGGAAAAAATGGGTTTTTATATAATTATCAATATAACTCAACCAAGCGAAGCTACATACCAAGTTTTATTAATTTATGTTCATAAATAAGGGAGTCATTACATTTTACTTATTCTCCATAAGAATAACATGGGGGCTGAGTATGCAGGTTTGCTGCTCCAGGAATAATAAACAAAAGATCAATTTTTTGTGCAAATATCATTATACCAGTACTACGTGAAGCCACATACCGAATTTCACCAACATACATTCATAAATAATCGAGATATCAAATTTTATTTAATCTCCATAAGGGTAACATAGGACAACGTAATGTGTTTAGCACTTTGGATATCTCTGCAACGGTTGGGTGTAGAATCACAATTTAAACACCAAAATGATTGTTTTGTGAAAATGAACAGATTGGTAAAAGCAAATGTGAAGTTTATATAAACTGAGGAAAAGCCAAAAAACATATTTCCCATAAGATTAACATGAGAGATTTTATGATTAGGTTTTTGGATTTTCTCCGCAACCACTTAACCTAGCTTAATAATTCAAAATACTATATTATTTGTTGTTTTAAGCTCTATAATATGGTAAAAACCAAAATTATTTTAATTTTTGGGTGAAAAATGCAAAAAACTGATTTTTGGAAAATTTAAAACCCGCATAAACCCCCCTTCCCATGGTCCGATTTTTCTGGTTTTCGAACTTAAAGACAATAATGTCATTTTACACGTTTGAGCCAAATTCCATCAAAATCGGACGTTATTTACTCAAGTTATCGTGTTAACGGACACATATATATAAATTTGAACGAATAGTGTTTTTGGCATATGGCGACCTCAAAACAAAAAGTTATCATGGTCTCGGGCTTAAGTCTTACCATAAAACCTACGGTAATAGCTTCTTCCCTATAGGGCAAATTCGCTAAAACAGAAAAAAGTCAAAACTATAATAATTTGTTGGGTGATTCTCACTTCATTATTTGCAACGTAGGCCTACTGCTGGCATCATTTTACATCGACCAGTTTAACTAAATCAAAACAGGAGTTTAATTGCACATGGAAAATATCAGTTGAATTTAAAACTATTGTAGGTCTATGTGTTTACATCTTTAAGAGTTATCATAACATAACTATTAGATATTTGCACGTTTCACACAACCATAAAGCACTGACAAATTGAAAAATTGTAAGATATATAAATATAATTGCACTTGTATATCATCTCAGTGTTTATATTGTTTAAATTATCGCTCCGTGTCTTGTGAAAGTGTCGACCAATTACCGTAGATAGTGCGCGGCTGCAGTCGTGTATCCGGTACTTGCCAGTGGATATCGCTGATGCCGGAACATCACAGGCTGGCTAAGGATGTCAAGAGGTGTGGGGGGTTATAAGAAAACATGCTTAAATACGGGAACTAACGGTTAGGAAGAGTGTTGATTGTTAGAATCGCAACTTTATATCCCACGAGTTGTAATATACATTGCAGAAAATGTTCGCTATTAAGTACTATGAAACGATTAGATTGAAACATACTAGTAAGTACATTATGATCCATACGGCTAAGGTTTTTATTTTACACATTATATTTTGCTGCCCCTGAACTCGTGTGATTAAGGTATTACGTTGCCTTTGACGACTACGTGAACATGACGCAAAACGCAGCCTCAAAACCTGTTTGTAGTACAACTTTAATTCAACTAGAGACGGAAGAATGTGCCATAAAACCACAATATTAAGGTTTTAGTTTTTTAAGTTGAAAAAAGTTACAATGAAAACACGCCCTTTCATGTGTACAAAAACTATTAGCTGTGGCGTTGGCGTATCGAAACATCGGTGATCGAAGCTACTAATTAGAGAGTGTATGGGTTTCAGGGCGATGAGCTGTAGAGATGTTCTTTGAAAAATCTCTCAGGCAAAATGTATTGTTCGAGCGTTGAATTCAAAACACTCTTTAGACAGAATATTTTGGTTTAAAATACTACTGACTTTGTCAAGAGTAACCTTTTCATATGTTATCAAATGTTATTGTCGATTCGTTTATTTAAAATACAACAAAGATTAACTATGGACCGTTACCTAAAACCCAATTCTGTGGACAAAAAATATATAGACATAAATTATGAGTCTCTAAAAATCAGGTGACTAATAT
This sequence comes from Allygus modestus, assembly GCA_963675035.1. Lineage (NCBI taxonomy): Eukaryota > Metazoa > Arthropoda > Insecta > Hemiptera > Cicadellidae > Allygus > Allygus modestus. The sequence continues at coordinate 228,814,820 of OY776111.1, forward strand.
GCATATATTAAGCGTATTTCAGAATATTAAATAATGTCACTTAGTGCATGCTTCTAAGTTAACTAAAAATAAAATACGTTACATACCTTAAATTGAATGGGGATGGCAAGGTTAAACTAAATGGAGTTATGGTGCTACTAAATATAAAATATTTACTAATATATTTTTATCCATATAAAATACGTTAAATATTTTAGAAATGTTAATTGTATCTACCGGTTGGGAAAATATGTTCAATGAGTTTTGCAATCATCCAGGCTATAAAAAATGTAAGGGAAAATATCCTAACACTATCTGAATAGTCAAAAATTAATATATCGTTTCAGTAAAACATAATGAAATGAAGCAATACTATATAAAAAATCATATAGAAATCTACAGGTTAATGAACAGTGTGTAGTTTGTTTACACAAAACAAAAATTATTTGTTTGCTAAATAACAATGTTTAATAAAACAATTGACATATTTGTATCAGCCTATGAAAGAGTTCATTAGAAAACCTAGGTTTTAGTACTTGCCTATTTTCATATTATACTCTACTCCAAATTTGGTTTACACCAGTTGGTGACTCGTTCTTTCAAAGCGCGTTATTCTGTTATGGAAATAGATCAGCTGATTGAATACTATAGGGGCGATAAAACAAATTTAAGCGCGCGTTGAAGGATTTAATGAATAATTCCCTTAACATTGACACTGGAACTTTGATGCACTATGGAAGAGATCCACAATCATTTACGATGGTGCGAAATGACCTAAAACCCGTTCATAGCATCGGCTGTTGGAATAAAGTTTTACCAATTTGCTGGTTTCTCGAAAAACATACAAAATCCAGCAAATGAGCGTAACTTGCGGACTGAAACATGTCCTCTTAATCTCAATAAACAATTTACTTTCCCTTAAAAAAAGAAACAAATAACAATTCTAAATTAAAATCGATAGAAAAGGAAAACTATAATTTTATCTGTACCGATTGTTCTGTGGTTTTTATCTTAAAAATAAAATATATTATACAAATTATACAGGTTCAATAATGAAAGTCATAATCAGTTTTGTGCTCACAGAAACTTTGAACAATTATAATTCATCTTGATATTTCCCAAAGTATACAACTAAACAGAGTTAAAGGGATTAAATTTTAGGATTATAGTAACATTTTACAATTGGTAAATCATAAATGTTTGACTTATGTTGATATTATTTTTGTAATGTACACCTAATTAGTCCCTGATAAAAACGATATTACAATAACTATGAGTTATAAATTCATCGTTCATCTAATACTGTGCTATTTTGTTATCTCTTAGATAATTAAATGTAATAGTTTCCCTATCAGTGAATTTGAAATTATAGGAGGTAAGAAGATTGAGGTACCAGTTGACTGTAAAAGAGGGCCAGGTCAGAGGTGGCTGCGCATGATTGGAATCGCCCTGACCTTCGGCTACCAATCTATCACAAGTGTCAGTTGCCAGTAGCCAATTGTATGATGTTAATTTTCACTGTGACCTAAAAAACCAAAAATTCGTTTTTTAATACTAACCTAACATTTTTAAATTGTTTTAAATTGTATATTCTGATATGTTTGCCTAAAGTTTTTAAACAAGAAGGTGCAAAAGGTTCACAAAATTCTGAAGACTGAAGACAATGCCAGATTTAAAAAATCATAATCATATATTAGGTATGTTTTCATACTGTGCCACATTGAAAGTCAATACTATTCTATGATATTTGAGATCCTTACACATTAGCTATGATATCCTTTCAATGAACAAACGATTAATCAAACAATTTGTCAGATTAATTCTTAAACATTCAGTTTTAATTCAATCATTTTTATGTGTATATGCACTGCTTACATGGTGCCACCGCTAGTATCAAAATACGTTGTTCTGGAGCTGTTAAATAAAATTACAACATTTTATTTTTGGCGATGCAGTTTTAGAAAAGTTTCAAATTTAGGATATCAACGTTTAATTGATGACAAAGGTATGTTTCTTATTATTAAATATATGTTGAAGCTCTCCTATCTACGAGTAGTTAATAACATTATAATTCATTGTTAAGCATCGCTACTCATTAGAAGCACCTAGTATTTGTTTGTTAAAACAACTTTAAAAACATCTATTTTTTCCAAATTGATTTAAAAAAAATGTTGCAATACTGAAATTATGTCACTGGATTTATAATGATTACAGGGTTTTTTACTACTTATCATTTTAAATGTCTGACATTAACAATGCGAAGGCCCCCAGATTCCAGACCACCGACCGGGGAACTGACAACCTGGTCGCCATGGATTTCATTGCTCATAATGAATGATTGGAACAAACAACATGTTTGCTCCGGAAAGAGCGTTAATGAGACAGACTGCATGTTTATTATTTGCCTTATTGTTAATTGTTCTGATTGATTATTGGCATGTATGTATTTCACTCGTTGTATTCGTATTTTACAGCGAAATAAGATAATTTTCTTCTAAAATAATAAATAAATATTTTGGACAAACCATCTTATATAATTATGCATTTTATATTTACAGACCATGATTTGCCTAAGAGACTGTGTAACTTATTCAAATTACGAGTATGTAAACTCTTAGTCTATGTTAGTTTCTTTGGAACAAAATAATTATGACGCATTTGTGTTTATTTCAAAACGTAACCAAACAAAAACAGACAATTCCGAAAACAGCGTGTTATTGATATATTTAGAACAATCCATTATCCATATACTGATAATTTATACAAACGGAAAACAGAGTTATTAATTATATCATTAACAGCAGCTAGTTATATCATTAACAGCAGCAAGTTATATCATTAACAGCAGCTAGTTATATCATTAACAGCAGCTAGTTATATCATTAACAGCAGCTAGTTATATCATTAACAGCAGCTAGTTATATCATTAACAGCAGCTAGTTATATCATTAACAGCAACTAGTTATATCATTAACATCAGCTAGTTATATCATTAACAGCAGCTAGTTATATCATTAACAGCAGCTAGTTATATCATTAACAATAGCTAGTTATATCATTAACAGCAGCAAGTTATATAATTAACAGCAGCTAGTTATATCATTAACAGCAGCAAGTTATATCATTAACAGCAGCTAGTTATATCATTAACAGCAGCTAGTTATATCATTAACAGCAGCTAGTTATATCATTAACAGAAGCTAGTTATATCATTAACAGCAGCTAGTTATATCATTAACAGCAGCTAGTTATATCATTAACAGCAGCTAGTTATATCATTAACAGCAGCTAGTTATATCATTAACAGCAGCTAGTTATATCATTAACAGCAGCTAGTTATATCATTAACAGCAGCTAGTTATATCATTAACAGCAGCTAGTTATATCATCCCTTTTTTATGTATTTTTAGACATATAATAACGACTCTTACTGAGACAATCTTACACAGAGGGCAAAATACTTATAAAACACATTCAAAAAGAGAGAAAGATTGAATGTTTTAATCCCTGAATCCATACAAAATTTTGCAATTCCATCGAAAAAACTGCAATACATGTTACATTTTAAATAAGCGAGATACTCATGTTTCCACTACAGCGGTGTACTACAAACTATGTATTTTGTTATTTGCTAAATGTCAATACATATGGGCAAGCGATTGTTTTATAACTGAATCACAAACATGTTTTATGAAAGGGCATTTGAAAACGCAGTTTCATGATGCGTAAAGACGTGTAACCCCACAGTTATGCTGGTCAGTGCTGTGGTGATATGCCAATGTTCGTGCGAGGTATATTTTTATCCAGTTGTTTTTCTGTAATTTCATGAGTAAAAAATGAACTGTTGATTAAATCACAGTAAGGAATTCGCTTGATTTTAAAAAGCTCCTAACAAAACAATGTCGACTTTCTGAAGCTGGTGCTGAGATAGAGAAGGATAACCACTCGAAAGCAGCTCTTCTCGTACTTTGAAGCATTTTGGAATATTGGCTATATAACACAATATAATAGATGCACAATAGATCCTCATGTGATTATTCTACTGAGATTAAGGTTACTTGTCACCTGATAAGACAACTAAGTAAAAAATATCTTCGTTTTGAATAAACCCTCCGTTTCACATATTTGTGTTCTAAATTTTTTTAAATTATTATTACGAGAAAGGTAACAAGTGCTTAAAAGACTGTTCCCTCTGATTTAAGCTTATATTTTTACGTTTACTTCTGTCTGTGTATTAGAGTTGAGAATTTGCTGACATATTAAAAGCAGGTGTAAGTATTATATTCATCAAGTAATTTTTGATAAAAGTAATCAATAAATACATACTGAAATGTTGTCAGTATTTGTTTAGTCGTTTTTAAATATTAGTTGAAGCCATCCATACTTTGTTGATAACTCGGTTTTATTTACGTAAGTAACTCTATTTTACTGATACATGATCTACAAACAAACCAAACACAGAAACACAAACAGAAGAAATAACTTGTACTACTCATTAATTAATTGTCTAGTGCTTCTTCAAGTGGAGTGTGATGTAAAAAGTAAACCTATCCAGATGGAGCAACTAATGACAATGTATTTCTTTGAGACATCCATTTAATACGGGTCTCAGCTACTGCGACCTTGTTGTGAATGTCACTATGTTTACGTTTTCCTTAACGCAATATACGAGGGGAGAAAGCTCCAGAGGTGCAGATGGAGAGTTCATGTTGATGGTAGGGTCATTCCCCACCAGTGCTACCTGCTGACGTCACAAGCTGTGAAGCACCGCCTGGGTTTTCCCGTGCTTGACCTTGGCGTAACCTTCAATGCGCTGACATGGGAACGTCAAACCAGCCTTCATTCTTCATTCCCGGATTTACACTGAGACTGAAAATTCCTCTAAATGAGTGACTTTTCAGTATTAATGACTCTTCGGAGGTTTTATATTTAACTTGTATGGAGGGTTTGATGGAATAAATATTTTTACAATATTTTCCTTTGGGTATGTTCAATCATAGATATGAATGTCAACGGTACAACTTTCTTATGACTCATTTAATGATATTGAAAAGTGTATCGACCTCTTAAACATTTGCAATACAAATCAACTTCAAAAACCAAAGCAATCAACGTAAAGTAGTATTGTTGGTACAAAAAAGAGGTTTAAAATTTAAAAATTTAATTTTAATGAAGCTAACTTGTTTCCATGATTTTTTTATATTAGCAGAAATGTTTGTTAACAAGCTTAATACTACTAGGCTTTAATATAGTTGATTATAATACTGATATTAATAGGCAAAATAATCGTTAAACAAAATTGTATATTTACTTTCAGTAATTTATGTTAAAAATGGTGAAACTTACTAGTGTTCAAAATACAACTAATCGAGAGAAAAATATATATAAAAAACATATTAATTTATTTACCAGCTATATGACTTTTACACAGTTAGGCATCGTTTGTGTGTACATGTTTATGCCAAAATTTTAGTTTTTAGTACTGTAGTTGCATGTAACTTGGAAATGTATCCTTCCAAAACGTCTTTCTTACTTATAAATCAGTAATTATTATTAACCTAAGCAACTAAAAGTTCAAGTTATAGAAGAGGTTTAAGGAATGTACAGTTTTATTTGTATTGCACTTTATAAAGAATTAGTTAAAACCTGAATGTTATAAAAAAGCCTATCAACCAAATGGGTTACCCTCGGAAACAGTAAATTATACAATTGGGCCGGATATTGGAGCTCAAATATTGATAAACACGGATTGATTTGTTGGTTTTTCTCTAAGTCTTTGTAAGTTTAGTTTCTGCAGGTCCGACAGCTTTATCACAATCGATAAATTCTCTAACATGTTCATTGTGACAAAGCAAAAGGATCGGGATTATATTTTTCCAGCGCTATTTTGAAATATTCACCAGTTTTATTTACCCCTTTGGTTCAAAATTAAAACCAAGCATTTTTAACCCAAAGATGGGATTTCTAAACCATGCCAAAGATGAATTCCAATGAGTTTTTCATTAGCACAAATTTAATATTTATGTTGAACAAAGACGGCATTGAGTATTTGATGACCAAACAAGCATTAACAGCCATCAGATTGGGACGAGACGTTTAATGAGGCGAACTCCTTGATATGTCTTTGCGTCAGGCGCTAACCGCAATAATGAGTTGTCGATTATCACTTAATAAGTTCAAGGTATTCATTATAGTTATCTTTGATTATCTTTGATTAGTTTTACAAATAATGCCATTAAATTCTGATAACTTACGGAAAACACTTAACATTTATTTACTACCAACTTTCTAAGTCATAGAAAATAAATTTTTCTATAAACTATTTTGCTATATATTGTTAGTACTATATTTATATCAACACTTTCATGCTGTTCCGTTAACAGCTCTATGAGATCGCATAATGTTTGTACATATGTGCCCCTTTTAGTTTTACTGATATATCTATAAAAATATTATAAAATAAAAAATCAACTGAGTACCCTTTTTAAAATCTTTTAATAAAGCTACATATCTTGGCACTTTTAAGGCCATTTTCAAGCAACCAAGCAACAGGAATACTATTAAACAATTTTGGTGCTATGAAGCTAAAGGTTTTTGTAAAAAAAGTATTGCTGGGCTTCGGTACATGTTCAGTTAAAGAGAGTTAAAGTTGTGCCTGTTTTTATTCAGCTGGCGGAAAATACTAAGCGTGCCCGGAAGCCATTACTAAATAGAGTCTGGAAATGTCTGGGTTGCTGTGTTTGGTTAGGGATGAGAGCGTTGTTTACATTGTCGCTTGTCAATGCGGTTTGATGTAACGACATTCTGAGAGATAAATTAATTTAATTAGTTCTTCCGCAGCAGGAGAAGGGCAATTATTTCAACAGTTTCGTTAGGACTGCCAGTTAAGAATTCAACATAATCTCGCACGCATAATTTACCGTTTTTGTAAATATATTTATAGTAGTGTTTATAAAGAGGACAATTTTAGAGAAAATTATAAAAGTATTTCATTGTTTGTGCATCCAATGTATATAGGCTTTAAAGTAATAATTATTCTCAAATAATATTAATCGATACCTATATCGATGCTTTAGTTAATACATTATACAAAAATGTAATAATTATTAATGGCTTGTAAAATAGGGTTAAACGTTTTAGTTAAAATAAATAAAATTATTATTTAAACTACTCGCAAATCGATACAGAAGCACACATAAGCTTTCTACGCAGTAGTAAACTTATTACCATCGCTGCCTTCTACTTGATGTGATTCAACTGCCTTTGAAGTATGTAAGTGTATTACTATCTTAGTTTAGCTCTTATTAGCACACTTAGTATAAATTAAGTCAGAACGGACACGCCGTTTGCCAAGATGTATAGGCTTGTCCAGAGGTTAACTGCTTTTGTCGTTCCAACCGGTTATGAAAATAGGTGTTAATATTAGACAAGCTGAGCTGGGATATTGATGTGTTGTTTCTGGCTCCATCTTATAAAGGTGCTACATTAAGTATCTAAATAACATATCAAATGATTACTATATAAAATACCCCCGTCGCAGCAAACCTGCGTACTTAGTGAATTTCCAATGCATGTATATATTTCTCGCTACCACATATTTCTCGCTTACCAAGTTTCATACAAATACATAAATAATTAAGTCATATATGGCATTTTATTTTTTCTCCATAAGAATAACAATAAGGCTGAGTAACCAGGTTTGCTGCAAGAAGGAAGATAAGAAACCTGTTTTTTGTTGTTGTTATATTGAAGCTACAAACCAAGTTGTATTATCATAATGTGTTGTGTTCATAATTAAGGGAGATACAAATCTTCACTTATTTTCCATAAGAATAACATTAAGGATGAATATGCAGGTTTGCTACTACGAGGATAATGAACAAAATATTATATTTTTGGTGTAAATGTTAACATACCACAACTAGGTGAAGCCAAATACCTATATTCATTCATAAATATCGAGATATCAAATTTGATTTATTTTCCAAGAATAACATTGGACAATGAACTGTGTTTAGCAATTTGAATACCTCTGCAACGGTTGGGTGTTGACTCACAATTTAAACACCAACATTAAGAGGTTTTTTAGAGGTTAAGTTATTGGTAACAAAAAATGTCCAGTTTTCAGTAAAACTAACTGAGAAAAAGCTAAAGACTTTTATCATAAGATTAACCAGAGAAATTTAATGAAGACTTTTTTATTTTCCCAGCAACCACCTTACCTAGGTTAATGATTCAAAATACTAAATTATTTGTTGTTTTTTTAAGCTCTATAAAATGTTCAAAACAAAATTGTGTGTTATGAGAAGAGTAGAATAAAATGCAAGAAACTGTTTTGTTTTTATTATTTTATTTTAAACTACATTCCCATGGTCCGAGCTTTCTGATTTTAAAATATAAAGTCATGAATGTCACTTTACAAATGACTGCCAAAAATCTAATCGAAATCGGGTGTTTTTCCAAAATTTATCACGTTCACGAACACATATATGGGCTACAACACCCCCCTTCGGGTAATGTGATTCATCTTGTTCTCGAACTCATTTAAATAAATGCTACTTTACATATCTTTTCCAAATTTAATTAAAATCGGACAATTAAATTAGCTGAAAATTTGGTTTACCATATAAACACAAGTAAACGATGTTGGAACAAACAGTGTTTAGTGCAGTTGCATATGAGTTCCCAGCAAAAAATTGTTTTATATCTGGAATCTACAGCTAAAAATAGATCAGTTACAATACAAATATATGTTTGCCAACTTCACCCTATACTTTATTTTTACCCTTCCACGACGCAACCCACGGTAATAGCTTCTTTATAATTAGGAAATCTAATTCCTATAAAGGAAATTCGCTAATAAGAGTAATTTGTGAAGTAATACAATATCCCAACGACGATAATTTTATTTTAAACCGGTGTTTTAATAATATAAGATTTTAATTGGAAATCTGCCACAAAGAAAAGGAAACTATTTTAGATGAAAAATTCAGTACCTTGGCTCGAGTAGATTGATTCTATGGTAACAAAAGTAAATAAAACAAATTTAATAACACAAATTATTAATAAATGTAATAAAGCCGTATTATTAAAAAAATAAAAAAATAAAACTGTATGAGAATGGATGTTTTGGAGAAAGAGTTATTATCAGGAAAATGTATTTTCTGTTTTCACGTTGAACTTTAAAAATAATCTTTTGGTTGATACCATCATTGGAATCAGCTTTAAAATGCAAATAACTACTATTATGAATAATATTTTTCTAGGTCAGCTGATTTAGAGTTCGTGAAAATAGTAAAAGCAACTCTTTTCGATGTTAATAATATGTCATATAAATATATAATTTTCAAAATCTCTATTACAGTATTTTGGTAAACAATAGTAAGTAGCTCCAATGAACTGTAATACTTAAATATTCGGATATAAACTAATTACTAAATATCTGTGCGATATTTTTGTTAAATCGACCATGTAAAATGCCGTAACGTTATGAAATAGAACGCCATAGTTCAGATCGATATATTTGCTTTTATTTAATAAATTTAATAATAAATTCACGGAATAGGCAGGGTAGGTTTGCTCCTATGATTTTTAATGTTGTGCCACCTGTTATTCCATGTTATTTATTACAATTAAATAAAAAATAAAACAAATATAACAAAAACATTTCGTACGGGATTTGAGAGAATAACATTTTACCGTATGGCACAATTAAATAAACATTAGAAAATAGGCTTTACATTTTATTGATGTTTTTTATCGTTTAATTCCTAGTCAGTACAGTTCAAAATGTTAACAATATAGCATAAAATATCAAGACATATTATATCTATGTATGTATTTTAAGATTATTGCTTAAACCCGTCTGTTTAGGTAGACTTTACTATCCTGTCAGTAACTGTGAATCATTAAAACGTCTTTAGTTAATTTATTATAACTAAAATAAACTATATTAATCCAAACTTCAGCAAGATTCGTATAAATAAATATTTTCCAATACTGGTACAATTTTTAACTGCATGACCCCCAACCATGACATAACATGGCTTTCATGTTAGCTTTACCTACGTAACATAATGCGTTTCACGTCTCGATATACATCACAAATGAAGCACCTTAAAACTTTGAAACTGAAGGATAAAAATTTTCCAAAAGATTAGGCAGCCAGTCAGGATGATTGTTCAAATATGTTAAATAAGAAAATAAAACATAATCCAAGTTATATTTCATTAGACGTATCCACTAGTAAAAACTGATCAGGATAAACACTGTTTAACATAACCACACGACACTGCCCTCCGAACACATAGGAATGTGTACTAGAAACTCCGTTTACGTCAAGTATTGGTGGTAAAACAATAAGACAATCACACCTAACAAACCTAGCCAACCACCCATTATCCAGCTGGCACTGACGTACAACGTAAACAGAGAGGGGAGATACGCAAAACCCCCTCCACCGCGCGCCGCTCCGCCGGCCGCTGTTTATACTATATAAGCAGCCGGCTTCAGACAGGCAGTTCAGTCAAGCTCAGTTGCTGTCGTTAGGTGCTCGTTAGCTGCCTAATCAATCGTTATCATTGTAATTAGTGTGACCTCGCGTTCACTGACACACATACAATTACGACTGTGTTCATTAGAGATCTTCTCTTCGACATCTTCTTTGATCACTCCTGATTTCTACTTCTTCTGTTCACCATGTACCCCAACCCCTTCGAACGCAAGCACTCCACCATCCGCCAGGTCATCGACCGCCTCATCCGACCGGACGCTGTCAAGAGCAAGAACCGCAAGAACAACATACTGTTCAACACATCTCCGCTCTCGTGGAGGAAGAAGACACCGTCCATCACGAGCAAGTAGAAGGTCGATGCTGTGAACTGTACATAGCTGTCTGTAGTTTGTAGCGTCTTTTTTCTATGAAAAAGTGCGTGCTCAATATTTGAGAACTCAGTGATCAGTATTGGTGATATTCTCTGTGCCAAAGTTACAAGGCGCAAATGGAAAGGTGGAAAGCTCATCTTCATGCTGATGGTGAGTTTTATGTTGTGTTTTACTTAAATTCATATTAAGAAATCATTTCAAAAGAGTGCAATTGTAATTTACATGGTTATGAAAAAGAGTTCGCAAAACAAAACAAAAAAATCATTTGAACACTAAACACATAATAAAATTTAACAGTTTAAATATGTACTTATTTTTATGCATAGTTGGGAACATAGCCACTGTTCCTTTAATCGTTTTAGATCCATCGTTAACAATATCTTTGTAAATTTGTATAAACATTTAAAACTTATAATTATAACACATAAATATTCAAAATGTCAGTTTATGTTTAGGCTGATAACGTCAACAACAACAAAAATATAAAAAACTAACTAGATTAACTAAATAACTAGAATAGGTTTTTTTGACGGTAATTCTTAGTCTATAGTTCATTGGACAATATTTTAAATTCTATGTTTATTTCAACAACAAGATAAAATTAATCGTACAATTTAGTGGAAAACGGTGTACAGTTATTTTACATTATGTTTTATTTTTTGAGTAAACACATTTCTCATTAATTGAGAATTGTTAATATTATTTTTCACGATTCAAACGGTACAACAACAGTCACTTCATCGGCTTGGCAAACTGGCTTTGCATCATTAAATAAGCGTAATCAATAAGCTGTAACACTAACTCTAATTATCTTAAATAAGGTAACAGTCAGTAGTTAAGCCTCTCATTAAAACATAAATAGAACCAAGTTCACTTTATTCTGTTATAATATTCTAGTATAAACTGATTATTGTTCTCATTGTAATCGTAGCCTATTATCATTAGAGGTCATTAGAGGTATTAAAAACCAATCAAACTGAAACATATCATATACGTCATTAGATTAAATGCTGTACTGACGAATAAAACATCGATACGTGTCAAAATGGACTAATGAATGTTGTTCTAATAAAATCGTATCATTTTAACTTAGTACAGATTTCTATACTAAGTATTTGAGAACAAACTAAACACATAATATGTCCTTCTGTATAATCTTTACAAAATCGTTAATCTGTGCGGAGTGCCGGAGTGGTGCGGTGTGGTGCGTTGAACCGTGTTCCGGCTGCAGCCAAGGGAAGGTCGCCCGGTAGTTCCGGATGGGAGGAAGCACCTTGGAGCTCTTTCTTAATCCTCCGAGATTTGCCTAAGCAGGTGACCTCGGATGAACTGACATTCCCGCATTTTTCCATTTAATTTCCTAAATGGATTTGTCTCTGGTGCATGTAGTGTAATATTCGTCAATGACAATTTTTAAATGTTAGTGTTTCAGCTTATACTTTTTAATTGGTTTATTTCAAAATCAATACATACACTCGACAAAATTCAACTTTAAAATAGTTTATCCTTGAACCTAACTGATAAAAGTTGTGTTATGGTTTACAGACGTTCAGTTGGTGAAACGGAGGTCGAGTTTAGTCTCCAGAGATGGCGCCCAATTCGATTTGACTCCAATCCGCTTTCGCTTTCCCTGTCTCTAACGGACGTAGAATATACTCTTCTGCAGAGTGTTTGGAGAAAAACACGTTCCTGGGTTCAAGCTGGTGAGTTTATCTCTCGCACCTATTAATGCAACATATTTTATGACTTTCCGCTACAACGTTATGACAGCGAGTTTATTTAACATAGCACCGTATTGAGTTGCACAAATTAAACACCATTGCTTTACTGTAAGGTATTTGTATATTGATTTACTAACCACAGAATGGAACGTAAACAAAAGCTTACACACTTCAAAACTCATTTGAGTTTTTCTCTGAAAATGTTTCAAATGCATTAAATTTAAACACTAATAGTTTTAAGAGACGATTTATATACGAATTTGTAAATACATACTCATTTATACAACTAACTCGAGCTGATATAGACGAAAAGGCCGAAAACGGGCATAGATGTGCTTAAATAATTTATTTAAAAATCCAAGTAAAACAAAGTCATGTCTAACATATCTTTTTATATAGTGAACTCGATTGTTACCACGGTCTTCAGTCTCGGAACTGTACTGGTAATCAATATTAGTTAGATTTAATCAAATTATGTGCAACGCATGTTATTGCTACTTTTACTGCTTCAACTGCCATGATCGTATTAATTTAATTTAAAGAATTCCGTGTTCAAATTAAAAACACACTTAACAGGAGCCGTTGTCTTTTAAAATGAGAACATCGATAGTTAAAAAACACACTCATAAATACCATTTGGGGTAGTTTCTATGTTATATCATATATTGAATTTGCCTAAAATATCTTTATTTTTTAAGACGATGTGTGTTTGCTCAAAGTCAATGAACTACTTATTTAATAAACTGTTTGAACAAACTAAAAAAGGGCTTAAAGATGTATTAGCAGTACATAAAATCCTTGCAAAGTAAAGGTTCAACTTGAGAAACCATGTTTGACGTTGACGTTACTGGCTCAGCCACGTCATAAAACGACGCGACGTAATAAACGTGTGTGGACTGAAACATAAAATAGATTATTTTAACATTCCTTCAGCCATGAAAACAAATGAATGCATTTAAAACGTTACAAAAAGATTTATTTATTTTAAGCGCAATACTTGGGGTGTATTAACGGATAATTATCTTACTTCATAATTAAATACACAAACACAAATTAATAATGTACTAAATATAATCTATATTATTTTTAAGAATTTCGCTAAGAATTATTTATGGTTAGACTACAGATATGAATTAATATACATATTGATTTCAAAGATATTAATATAAATTCAACAGATAAAACCGACCCCCCTAACGTTTATCTCCAATGCTCTAAGAATATCTCATTTGAACGTCTAATTTGAATACAAATAGATTCGATACTAAGAAACGACAGCAATTTCAGCTGAGATCGGTTCATTGGCGGTTTCCGCAACGCTTTTGACTGCAATAAAGTGGCTCAAGTGAGAAATTGGCGGTTACCGGTCACGAAGCTCGTGACCTTGTACGCCAATCCTGCCGTTATAAATACACTAATGGCAGCGGCATTCCTCTCTGGGCATCAACAAACCTCCGCAGACTCCACCCTCCACTGACTGACATAAATGTGATTAATGTTTCCTCCACATTTCGTAAGCATTAAGTTGCGTGACACTAAACTGACTGTATAATATACTAAAATATAGCATTAATTTAAACGATGTTTTATAACTTCGAAATAATTATGTCACGATTTTTTAGTACTGCATTTCAGGAAATGTGTTCTTACTCATTTATGATACACATTTAATTAGAACTATATGTAACTAATAACTCTGTTATGTTTCTGTTACAGATGGTGAATCAGGCTTGAGCTAGTAACTGGTGGAACATTCAGTATTATCATCACATATTTAATTTATTATTATATATTTATATTCTTAATTTATGTATTGTACGCTATCATTTAGCTGTAGGTTTAAAGCCAAATGTTTTGTATTCCTTTTATACTTTAGGGTTAAATGATAAATGTGCTATTTATTACCAACTAGATCTCTTTATAAGTTTTTATACGGTGAATAAATTATTTGTTCTGTTTTTATTTGGGTAATTTTTTTACAAAGATCCTTTTATGAATATTTTGTCAGTGTTACTTTTATATATTTTTGTATACTACACTTAAAATAAACCGCTATACAATGTTAATCGTTGAAAAACGTAGTTCTATAATAAATTCTGCCTAAGAACAGATCAACCGATATGCAAATTATATAGATTTTTTTGAAAATTATATATAAATTCATTTATTAAAAACTCAACAAAACATAATCATAATAATACTGTATATGTAATATAACCTATTTACTATTAAATAGCACTTCAAAGGTATACGTTCTTAAATCTGTTAATTTCTTGGAAGAATAACTCAAATCACTTTACAAACTAAAATATTTTATTTACAGAAAACCCTCTTATTAAGATACATTGACCTTTTAATAATTATCAATGTTTAACGAGTAGGAAATAACACCCCCAGGGTTTGATGTGAACAATATAAATAATTAAAGCGATTAAATCTGTTAACAAGCTTTGTAAAAAGTTAACATTATTATAATTAATCAGAATTTTAGTTATTTTTGTTTGTGTTAAGATTATTGACGCGTGTATAATAAATTGTATCAGGAAACTGACACATACTTTCTCCCTTTTAGCCCAACTTTAATGATTAAATTAATTTTTATTTTCTAAATATAGAATACAAAGCACGGTCGAATGTACAGAAAATCTTGTAAACAAGATGTTTTCAAAAACATCCACCCAAATCCCTGTTTTGGAGGCATTACAGAATCCATTGCTACACTCGTGGTTTTAAGAGGGGAAATGCCCCCTATTCCCCCACCCCAGGGTTGTTAATAGGCAACATATTTTGAATTTCCTCTGTTGGTAAATGCTAACTTGTCAAGCATATCAAGTTTGAAAAAATTGATTCCACATTGTTATTCCACAAAAGAATAACATTGGACAACGTACTGCGTTTTCGCAAAATGAAAATTTAAATTTTCTCCGCAACCAGCAATCATAGAATAGTAATTCAAAATACTAAATTATTTAGTTTTTTAAGCTCTTTTTAATGGTGAATAGTAATATTTTTTATATTTATGTTTTTTATGTAAAATCAAAAAAATCTAATATTTATGTTTCAAGTCCTATAATTTCTGAACCCAAATTTTTATTGAAATGCGGGTGGTGTCAATTTGTTGGAAAACTAAAGTTCTACAAATGGCTAAAGTTTAATTAAAATCTTTAGAGCCGTTTTTGAGAAATTTGGATTTTTTATGTATTTTGGCAGTTTTGGGGGGATAATTACCCTTACGAATCAAAAATTCAAAAAAAATTAAAAATCCTGGAGGTATCGTGGATTAGTACATACACACCAAATTTCATAAAAATCGGACCATTGGTTTGGGCTCTTGCTCTGTACACATCCATACAGACAGACGGATAGACAGACAGACACACAGACCTCCCGTAAAAATCACTTTTTTGGGTTCAGGGAACACCAAAATGAATATTTCCCCTAACAACTCAAATTCGAAAATTTTGACGAAAACAATACTTTCTCCATATACTACGTATAAGGGGATAAAGTAATAAACGGTATCAGGAAACTGACACATTCTTTCTCCCTTTTAGCCAAACATTAATGAATAAATTACTTTTTATTTACTAAATATAAAATACAAAACACGGTCGAATGTTCAGAAAATCTTGTAAACAAGTTGTTTTCAAAAATATCCACCCAAATCCCTGTTTAAGTGGCATTACAGACTCCATCGCTACACACGTGGTTTTAAGAGGGGAATTGCCCCCTATTCCCCCCTCAGGGTTATTAAGAGGCAACATATTTCAAATTTCCTCTGTTGGTCAATGCTAGCTTGACAAGCATATCAAGTTTGAACGAAATTGATCAATAAATAAGAGATAAATAGTAATTTTTGTATTCCCCTTAAGAACAACGTACTGCGTTTACCGCCAAATGAAAATCTAAATTTTCTCCGCAACCAGTAATCGTAGAATAGTAATTCAAGATACTAAAATATTTAGTTTTTTAGCTCTTTTTAATGGAGAATAGTAATATTTTTTATATTTTTTTAATCAAAAATCAAAAAACTGAATTTTTGATATTTTAAGTCTTGTAATTTCTGAACTCGAATTTTTACAGATATTCGGGTGGTGTCATTTTGTTGGAAAACTAAAGTTCTACAAACGACTAACGTTTAATTAAAATCGTTAGAGCGGTTTTTGAACAATTGTGACTTTTCATGTTTTTTGGTGGTTTTTGGGGGATAATTACCCTTAAAAATCAAAAATTCAAAAAATGAAAAAAACACCTGGAGATATCGTGGATCAGTACATACATACCAAATTTCATAAAAATCGGTCCACTGGTGTCTCTAGCTCTGTACACATCCATACAGACAGATAGACAGAAAGACAGACACATAGACATCATGTAAAAATCACTTTTTTGGATTCAGGGAGCACCAAAACAAATATTTCCACTGTCAACTCAAATTAGAACATTTTGACGAAAACAATACTTTCTCCATATACTTTGTATAAAGGGAGAAAGTAACAAGGATGAGATCAAATCTCTTTCTTGAAGGTTTTTTCAAAGTCAAAAGCAAAAGATTTTCTAATCTTTCTTAAAGTTACTATCAAATTGATTTAATCAGACGAGGTGGTGTGGAATGTTTTTATAGTTACGACCATAGAAAAAAAACGATCTGTAGCGTAAATGAACCCTAACCGACCTAAACTATTACCGGGTGACTTGGGCAGACATTCAACGTATTTGAAACTAACACTACGATATTACTATTAGGTGTTGGTTACGGTTTTGTGAGAACTGTGATTTATAGTAAATTAAAACTCGTATAAATAAAGTGTAATAGATCCTCAACACACTGCACACTGCTACTAGGCCTATTAGTCCCGGATTGACTGGACATTAGCTGTCAAAGACTTTGTACCTTTGATAGGGGACTGTTCTTAGTAGTGCATCCTGTGTTGAACTAGAGGATCATTTAATCTAATAAATACATGGTTAATTGTCATACGATAACATAAATTCCTCATATCCATTAGATAAAAAATTAAACTTTAAAGGCTAATGAGGTAAAGCCGTTAAATTTTTTAGAATTTTTCTTTTTATGCAATTTGGAGTTAATCCGGACATATTGGTACACGATGGATTTATATCACATTAAATCCCTTCAAATTGATTTGGTATATCGGATATGCTATTTAGTTACCTGCATTTAAAAATTTGTATTTCAAAATATTTATCTAATTAACTACACAATTAATTAATAACACATAACAGATTTACCTAGACATAATTTAGATGAAGTGGCTAATTGTCGGAGGGAATATTTAACGTGTTTTTAAAAACCTTCCTGTCAATTGACATCTAGTTTTTCTCGGAATGTGTCGTTTAGTACACTGGTTTGTTCTTAGTCCACAAGTTATTCTAACTAAAATGAGGCGGTCAGTCCAGACCACCCATATAGAGAAATCAGACAGTTAATTACCTCTGTCAGAAGCAAATAATGATCTAAACTTATGACATTGCAATAGCGACGCAGTAAACATCGCAAGTCTAGAAACAACAAATATTAGAAATTCGGAGGTAAAACAAACGTAGTTGTGTTTACTTAATGTCTAGAGAATAAGAGAGTATGTTTACATATCGACTTCCTCGCAGAGGCACTGTCCCGTCCTAATCTTAGAACACAACCCGTGGACTGACACCGTCAAGGCTTCAAAAAGATTGAAGCATAATGCAGGGACGCTAATTCACTGCGTCTCAAATTTTTCCAGACGCAATGCAGGAAAGAGATGGAACTACTTTTGTACTAAGCCATTTTTACTTAAAATTTTCAGTACCAAGCTATTTAAATTGATTATTTTTCTAAATAGCCTGGACATCTAAAATGAATAAATATTATATTGGTAGTAACTGCATCTTATATATTAGTACGCTAAACCGATTTTTGTAAAGAGAACTCCTCCGTTATTTCTGAACCGATTTTAACAATTGAGGTACCAAAATATTTTTCCTGATTCGTAGTTGTGTATAAAGGTTTTCATTTGTCGATATTATTAATGTGAAGGGCACGGGCCGCCCTCAAAGTTAGTTTTTTGTCCATAAAATAAACATGGGGAATAATTTGATTTGAATTGCAGCTGTTAATACATAGTGGACAGGTTATTAGCAATACAATATGTTACAGGTAAGGAATATATTTATTATCTATATAAATAAGAAATCTTTTTCTACATTGCTTTGAGCAGAAAAATGTTGTATGCAACGGAGATATTTAAAATTTTGTTAACATTTGTTTATCCGTCTCTTTGTTAATAAGCCAGATTTAATCCAAGTGTCACAAAAAATACTGTACTGAATGAAATACAATATTTTGCTCATTTTCATGTGGATGAGGACACCTTTTGGCTATTTTAAATCATAGTATATCTTAATGGTTATTCCCCTTTGTCAGATACAAAGTCGATCTTAAGGGTACAGGTTACTTAACCTTTCACTCCATAATGCACCAAATTTATTTTACTGAGGATTTAGTCAGTTAATTATATCTGATCCCAGAACGTAGGAAACACGTCTGCTATATTATTCTACAAAGGTATACTAAACCATATAAAATATCGGCACAACAATGAATCATTGGGTACAGAATACATAAGCCCTTTCAACAAATTTAAAGCTCAATTTGTTTAGGTAGTCATTGTGACTGATTCTAACAAACTACAGGAGTTGTTAAGTATATATTTGTAAGAAGTTGGGCCCATCCCAAAAAAATGGTATGGGCTTATGGCTTATTCCCGTTCCAATGATGCTCGGCCCTAACGACCTTCAACATTTCCATGTTAGTTATATACTTACTAGACCGATTGGGAACCTATCTTGTATAAATACAACAGGCAATGCACTATAGTGCCAATACTTTCAATTCCGATTGTGCTTTGGGACTTATCTGCTCCGTCAGAATTTGAAATTTTAATTTATTAAATGTTTGACTTACATCAGTAGTTAACTGAACCGATTGAGCATACATTATAAAGCTGCAAAAATGCTTTACCAAATATTGGAACTGTTGAGTTTATGGGTTGATAAATGTGTAATCAGGCTCCATCCATTGAAAAATATAGTATTGTAGAGCAAAATATTTGGAATAACTAACATTGGGGTTATGGTTCAGATATATAAATAAAAATACCCCCGTCGCAGCAAACCTGCATACTCAGCGAATTTCCAATGGATATATAAATGTCTTAATACTACATAAAGCCACTTACCAAGTTTCATAAAAATATATTCACAACTAAGCGATATATACAATTTTAATTATTCTCCATAAGAATAACATTGGGGCTGAGTACGCAGGTTTGCTGCAACAAGGAACGCAAAAAATGGGTTTTTATGCTAATATCAATATAACTCAACTAGGTGAAGAAGTATACCAGTTTTTATTCATTTATGTTCATAATTAAGGGAGACAGAGCATTTAATTATTATCCATAAGAATAACATGGGGGCTGAGTACGCAGGTTTGCTGCTACGGGATAATTATGCAAAAACAACTTTTTTGAGAAAATATCAATAGACCTCAATGAGATGAAGCTGTATACCAAGTTTCGTCAGTATACGTTCATAAATAAGCGAGATAAAAAAATTTTCTTTTCCTCCATAAGAATAACATTAGACAACGTACTGTGTTTAGCACTTTCAATATCTCGGTAACCAATTGACGTAGAGGAATGATCGAAATACCAAATTGTGTGTTTTTTTAAGCTGAATCGAATGGTCAAAACAAAAATTTGACTTTTTCAAAAATTATATGTAAAAAATTCAAAAAACCCATTTTTGGGGTACAAAACCCCCCTAAAATACCCCTTCGGATAGGTCGATCTGTCTGGTTTTCGAACTTAAAGTCATAAATGCTGCTTTACATGTTTTTACCAAATTTCGTCAAAATCGGATCATTTTTACGACAGTTATCGTGCTCACGGACACATATATATATATATATACAGTATCGAACGAATGGTGTTTTTGGGGTCTGGGGACCTCAAAACGAAAAGTTATCATGGTCCCGGGCCTAGGTCTTACCATGCCGACTACGGTAATAGCTTCTTCCCTATAGGGGAAATTCGCTGGGAAATTCGCTAATAAAATAATTATAACAGCTATTCAAAACAAACAGGGCCTGGTAATCATGTCATTTTTGTGAGAATAGTGGTTAGAACCAATGTCTACATACATTTAAATATAAATGATTAAGGTATTTATAAATTGTAAGTACCATTCAAAGTGAAGATTGAATATAAAACGGACGTGCCCAAAATGAAAAGAAATGAGGAAATAAGCAAAAGCAGATGTGCTCGCCTTGGAGAGGAACCTTGAATACAAGTTCTCTAGACATGTTTAACAAACTTACTGGATTTTAGAGCAAAGCTCGGTCCCCTAGTTGCCTTAAAAATGTAACTAACTTCTCAAACATAACATTATACTGTGATCGCGAGCGAACCCGCGACGGGCGACTAGTTTATTTAATTACCATACTAGAGTTGATACAGGTTGGCTGAAACTGTAACTGTAAAAACTGATTCTGTAACTAACCCTCGTCACACTAGACTTTTATTCTTATTTGTGATATGTTTACGGCAACCTTCTCAGGCCTACATTATCGAAGGTTAGTTTTAAATGTTTGCCTCTCAAGGAGAGGTAGGGTGGGGGTTAACACAGAAACTTCAAATGAGTCTAATGGTCTTGCAGAACATCATATTAAAGATCATAGGATACAACATTTAATCTAATAATTTAATTCACTTCTCTGATCTCAAAATGGCTCCAAAGATGACCTTAAAATGTTTGAAATAACTCATTTCTGGGTTAAAAAGTTAAAGAAAGGTCTAACTTTAAGATAACTTTGTAAAAACCTAATTATACAGTTAAAACAAAATTAACATTGGTCTTATTGAGTTTAAAATCAAAACCGAAGAACATCAGTTAACCATATACAACCAGTGAACTCAGTATAATACTAATGAGTAAGAATAATAATACCGTATTGTCAATAAAAAAAGGTAATGGACAATGTCACTGGATCAGTTTTTACTATAAAAGTTCCAAACAAATTAATATAGCATTTATGCTTGAATTATCACCAAATCAGCATCTCTAAATCTGAACCCTCTTAGTAGAGTAACCCCTTTTTCGTACCCCTCCGCCCCCTACCGGTTATAAAAATGATATTCCGTACTAATTTAAAATTTAAACTCCTATTTTAGAAATACTTCTTGTAACAGCTGTTTATTTACATTACAAGAACTAAGACAAACTCTATATAACATGAACTCAATAAAATATTTCTTCCATGGGAACAGCAAAGAAACTTCGTGGGTCAGTAGGGTGGAACCCTTAAGCCTAAGAAAAAAATAAATTACGAAGAATCATTTTGAGGAAAATCCCTCTAATTTGGCACTACAGTCTAAACTATAGGCTATATATGCCTCAGCATATACGGTATGTTATAGAGCCAATGCATATAAGGAGTTATTGATTATTGAACTATCACAATAAAAATAAATAAATACCCCCGGTGCAGCAAACCTGCACACTCAGTGAATTTAAGATGGTACTTCACTACGTCATGAAGCCACGTACCAACTCAAAGCATATTCATAAATAAGCGAGATACAACATTTTATTTATTCCCCATAAGAAAAACATTAGGACTGAGAATACAGTTTTGCTGCATCAAGGACCACAAAAATCGGGTTACAAGTGAGATGTCACGCGTTTCTTATTCTTCAGAAGAATAACATTATAGCTGCTGGGTACGCAGGTTTGCTGCCATGGGGTTACAAAAAGGGATTTGTATTAAAATATCAGTAAACCCAAACCATATGAAGCCACATACCAAGTTTAATTAATATATGTTTATTAATAAGTAAGATATAAGATTTTACCTCCATAAGATTAACACTGGACAACGTAGACTACTGTATTTAGCACCTTCAATATCTCGGTAACCAATTGACGTAGAGTGATGATAAAAATACCAAGTTATTTGTTTTGTTTTTTTAACTGAATTCAATGGTGCAAACTAAAAATTGGCTTTAAAAAAATTATATGTAACAAGTTAACAAAAAACTTTTTTGGGGTACAAAACCCCTGAAAACATCGTGCAACCTATCTGGTTATCGAACTCATAAAAATAGATGCTAACTTACATGTTTATACAAAATTTTTTCAAGATTGGACTTTTTTACTAAAGTTATCCAGACTACGGACACATATATGAATTTGAACGAATAGTGTTTTTGGCATCTAGGGGCTTCAAAACGAAAAGTTATCATGGTCCCGGGCCTAGGTCGTAGTCTAGGTATCAGGCCGACTACGGTAATAGCTTCTTTCCTATATGGGAAATTCCGTATCTCTTTTTGTTTTTAGCAATCAACAAATATCATCACTTTCCCATATGAAATTTATGTTAAGTTATATATAACCCATTTATAAAAGAAGCCACTTAGTATTTGTAGTTGGTGCGCACAAATAACATGCATTTTATACGGGGAAATTACGGTTTTTTATTGCTAAAAAAAGCTCCCTAGGGTTGTGAGCCGACATTGATTTTTCGTGATAAAACTTATATTGGAATTTTGTACTATTTGTTTATCTTTTTTACGCAAAAAGAAAATGTTGTACCACTTTACTTTGGAAGCTATAACCAATATAAAAGTCGGACTACAAGTCTAGCCCAAAAACACAAGTTTACTAAAATTAAAAACTAACTATATCATAATTTTGTACACTTGTTCCACCTTTTCGTACCACCAAAATAAATTTCTGTACCACCAAAATAATAAAAACTGCTCAGTAATAAAAACAAAGTCGGCACACAGGTCTATGTAAAAATACAAGTACCTTAAAATGTAAAACAAACTATGCCATATTATTGTAATATTTTTGTACTCTTTTGTACTACAAATTAAAATTTTCGTACCGCTCAAATAAGAGCTTTATGATTGATTTTAAAAAGTCGGATCACAGGTATATTAAAAAAACACAAGTCCACTGAATAAAAAACAATTACGGCTTATTTTTGTACTGTTTTTCAAAAATTATAATTTCTTGTACAAATGAATTTGAAAAAGAAATGGAATTTTGTACTATTTTTGTACTTTTTTTGTACCCCAAAAAGGAAATTGTGTACCCTTTTACTTTGGAAGATATAACCAATATAAAAGTCGGACTACAGGTATAACCTAAAAACGAAAGGTTACTCAAATTAAAAACGTATTATGTAAAGATTTTAAATAATTTCTTTATTAGGATGATACGTGTTGTTAAAACTAAACAGGATAAATAAAATACGTCTTACAAGACTATAAAGTATATTTAGTCTTTTAGCTTCTTCCCTATAGGGGAAATTCGCTAATTCTTCCCTATAGGGGAAATTCGCTAAAAGGATACCCTTGTTTTGTTAGTGGTTGTTTATGTGTTTCTCTGAGTGGGCCTGATGATGACCGGTGTAACTGGTTGGAATCGATCACCTTGTACCATCTTTTGTGTATATTTTACCGTCATGTATGTAGTTACAGTATAAGTGTAAATATACGTTAAAGTGTTGTAAGACGTATTTTATTTATCCTGTAAAGGTTTTGTCCACTTTTTGTACGTCTATAAAATAATGGTTCAGTATTAAAAACAAAGTCGGCTCTCAGGTCTATGTAAATAACGCAAGTTTATTCAAATGGAAATATTATTGTATTCTTTTGTGCAAGAAATTATAATTTTTGAAAAACAGTACAAAAATAAGCCATAATTTGTTTTCAGTGGAATTGTGTTTTTTAGTTAGACCTGTGAGCCAACTTGTTTAAATCAATCACAGAGCTCTTATTTGAGCGGAAACAAATTTTAATTTGTGGTACAAAATAGTACAATAATATGGCATAGTTTGTTTTCTGTTTTAAGGTACTTGTGTTTTTTACATAGGCCTGTGAGCCGACTTTGTTTTTATTAGTGAGCCATTATTTTGGTGGTACAAAAAGAGTACAAAATTATGTTGTAATTAGTTTTTAATTTTAGTAAACTTGTGTTTTTGGGCTAGACTTGAAGTCCGACTTTTATGTAAGTTATAGCTTCCAAATTAAAGTGGTACAACATTTTCTTTTTGCGGTACAATAAGGTAAAAAAATAGTACAAAATGCCGATATAAGTTTTATTACGAAAAATCCATGTCGGCTCCCAACCCTGGGCGCACTAAAAAAAATTAGGTTGGTGTTGATTTGAAAGTTTCTAGGATGTAGAAGACCTTTAAGATGATATACTTTTTCTCATACGTTACTATATGACTATTTGAAATTTTGAGCATATAAACATTTTCAAAAATAAATGTGTTATTTGTATTTTGTTTTAAATACTGTCATGTAGCATATCAGGGTAACGTTGATTTCAATACGAGGAAGAATTTTGAATCGGAACAAAGATATGTCTTGTGGTTTAGCAGATTCAGGGTATTCCGTAAATGTCAGTATTTTTCGAAAAATGGCCTCCATTTTGAAACGGACAAAGATAAGTGAGTTCTGTTTTCGACAAAATGTTAGTCTGTTGTGGAGCTGTAAAATGATAAATTACTTGATCCATGTTTATAATTGAAAATTCCGAGATTCGAACTAGTGACCCTCGGTTTTTGGAACACCCTATATTTAAGACAAAATAAACATATTTGTAAGTTATATTTTAGGGTCAATTTAGTGGCAAATAATTCCTTATAGGTTAATTGGTTCGTCTGAAATCTGAGACACCTTACGTGAGACACCTTATATGCTATTAGGTAATTAATGTACAACAGCTGTGTATAAGACACAAAATAGTGTTAAACCGTACATTCGTATAAACAATGAGTCAAATTTAGTTTTTAATTCGATTATTTGACAAATGTGGAACATCCGGATGTAGTAGGGGGAGAGTAAATGGGGCTCACTGCGCCAGAGGATTAATTATTTCTTAATTGCTAAGCATTATGCGTAACCCCTGACAATATGTGTGTGCCCACGTCCAGTCGAGTGGATTTTATAATATATATTTTATAATAGTTTATACAAATATTCAACTCTTGAAACAACAACGTTACATAATTTTTACGAAACATAACAAGGTAAAATACTTCATCAGTAAAGCTATAAATTCAATTTGTTATTAGAAATAATGAAAAAGTTATGTTACGTAGAAGATGTTACTAAAAATAATGCTAAAACCTATCCAAAAAATAGTAAAAGCTAGAAAAGATGCGAGAAGTTATAAATTTAAGATTGTATTGGAATTAAAACAGGTGGAACAAAACAAACAAAATGGAGAGTCTAACAAACCATAGTTCAGGCACCTGTAAATATAATACTGTAATTAATTATATCTTGAAAAGATTAACTGTTGAAAAGGAGTTACTGATTTACATTTAACTCTCGCATTGTCAAAGAATCGATATTATTTAATTTTTTTAACGATAGAACAATAATTTGCAAAAGCCCTTTTCTGCCCTTACCAAGTCACTGTTATTTTCAACTTCCAAAAGTCGGTGGTGGGCATTGTAACCTAGTTATGATGATATACTGTAAAACCAATGTGCCCCGAAAATCGATTATCGATTAAACAAATGCAAACGTACAGTACTCGATGACAGAGAAACAACTAACTATAAAATCGTAGTTTTATTAATTTTTCAGTTGTGTATTTTTAAATTATACTTATTTAGATAAAAGTTGTAATCCTATAAATTTTTATCTAAATGCCCAGAATAATGACTCATTCAAAATAATTATTCGATAAATGTAGATAAACCAACTATAGATTTTACCTGGTTAAAATATATTATGGTTTAATACAGAAGTAATAATTATTGTGCCACGACACTGGTCCAATTACCTTTCTGATAACCATAATTTTGTAACGGTGGACCATAGACTAACACCCGTAGTCGTTACCGCCGGTCAGTGTCTTGGTTGTAAACATAATTAAGCTGATGTTACATCTCTGAGGAAGCATTCGTCCCAAAATCAACAGAACTAATTTGTTCTAAGTAGCTTTTAAAAGTGACAAATATCATTATAATTGCTAATTGATATTGACAATAAGAAACTTTCTGATGTCTAATAATTATTGTTCATTGCTGTGCAAATAGCAATAATTATCTTTTATCAAATAAAAACAGTTCTAACATCTGATTACTTATTTATCTTCAATATACCAATACAAAGTATTTAATTTAGCAATGGTAATAATATAACTAAAAAATTATTTCAATTTTCGAAAGTATAAATTATGCGGGTCTAAGTAGAGAGAAACTTTGCTTTAGATAACCTTAAGAGTTATATTATTACTATGATTCTCCGAATAATTTAAAACTAATTTAAATTAGCTAATTGGTTCATCTAGTTCAAAATTTTTACTAGCATATTACGTGTTGTTATTACTTACGGAATATAATAAAAGACGTCTTACAACACTTAAGATATATTTACACTTATACTGATTCATATACAGACGGTAAACATATATAAAAGATGGTACTAGGCTATCGATTTCGACCAGTCACACCAGTCATCATCAGGCCAGTGAGAGAACTCTCATCTTGATTTTTGCGTACTGTGGTGTCACTTTATTCTTCAGGCATTCTTTGTTAAAGTATATATCTGCAATCTTCGTATGTATTTTGATTCTTACATCTCTATAAGACACTGCTAGATTTGCCTGACTGGCATCCCTAAACAACTTTTTTATTAGCATATTACGTGTTGTTATTACTTTCGGAATGTAATAAAAGACGTCTTACAACACTTAAGATATATTTACACTTATACTGATTCACATACAGACGGTAAACATATATAAAATATGGTACTAGGCTATCGATTTCGACCAGTCACACCAGTCATCATCGGCCGATGAGAGAACTCCCATTGTTCTGTATAAGTGTAAATATATCTTAAGAGTTGTAAGACGTCTTTTATTACATTCCGTTCATCTAGTTGAGTATTTATATTAAATCTAACTCATTTATTAATATTTAAATATATCTGTTAGCAACATGTAAAATATTTGCCATGACATCGTAGATTGGAGTTTACATTTCTAAAATCAATACACTTAAGAATTATTTTTAGTGTAATAGTTCATGTTAAAAACCATTTTTACATAATACAAAATTATAATTTAACCTCTGTTTCAGTTTTCACATGATATATATTTCATACAGAATTATTTAAAAAAATTTAATATAGACTAATCTTAGTCAAACATCATCGTAAATATTGGTAAGAATTAGCAAAATGTTACATTTAATTTCAACTTATAGTAACAAAAGAATTATTATTTTCTTCCAATTTTACTACGCTATTTAGTCTTACAACCTTTAATAATTAAGGCTAACACTTATCCATCAGCAATATAGTATTTTATAGTATATATGTATATATATATATATATATATATATATATATATATATAGTATTTTTAACATCAAGTCGGCATAGTTGGATAAAAGAAACGTCTGGCCTGCCTAATTTGACAATTAAAATTAAAATTCTCAGAATTAATTTAGTTAACTAGTTACTACCCAAGTTTTCACGATGTATTACAAATTTTAACTTGTATAACAAATAATATTTTAAGCAGGCCGTTGAAATGCAAGAAATGTATTATCCACAAAGTAGTATGTATTTTGTTACCGTTGTATTAATACAATGCATTATAGATCATATATCAAAAAATGACAATCTCAGAAGACAACACTAAGACATGATGAATTAGTGTTGGCATACAATGTTTACCACTCATAAGTATTCGCTAATTGTTTGTGCGTTTTTATATATGAATGTATGATTAATGGTTAAACAAAGAATGAACTAGAAAGTTGAAAGAAAAGGGGGCATCTAAAAGTAAAATATCACAATAGAGTATTATAAATGCAAATTTTTGTACAAAGCTATACCAAAAACTAGTGGACACTTTGACAGAAATTTATCTGTTAGTTAATTGTTTTAACAATGGCAACGGTTTGAGAATATGAAACAAGACATTACTGAAGCAGTTTGCATTTATGGATTCTTGTCGTCAATATATTATTGTTTTATGTAAACAACCTATCCCTAGGCATCTCTCAATTACAGATAGCATAAACACTTTACTTATGTCGATCTTATCTTAATAGTCGGCAGGATTCAGATAGGAGGTTTTGGTGCTGTTTCTTCCGACTACTTAGAGAGCTGTAGATATGGCCGCTTCTTCTATCAATTTAAAATTCATAGTGGCTTTCTCTTTATTGGAGTGATATACATAATTATATGATACTGTTCTATAATATCATTTATATGACTGCACCATATTTAATAACTGATTTCGCAAAAATAATTTCGTATACAATATTTTTGTGATTGTTTTAATAGTTGTACTCGTTTTAATCTATCTGTAGTAATTCAGTACTAACTAGGGGAAATACCCCACCTACACGCACGTCTGATGGGGCGGCTGAAAAGCATTTAGCTGAGTCATCGTGTGTAGCCAGCGGTTTTTTTTTAGTGTTTCCCTCCTCTGGTCTTTTTCGGTGTTTTATTATGTGTATTCGTGTTGGCACGGGACGGTTGTTTAGACCAGGTGTGTTAAATGTCTCAATAGTTTTCTTAAGTAAACATAAATATAAGGCGGAACTCCATCATAATAATTTGTCGTGTTTTAAATGGGAATAAACTTGTTTATTTTTGAACTACATGAATGTTTGTTCAATTTGTTTACAACATAGCATATGTAAAAATAAAACACAAACCTTGAATTCCCAAACAAGCTAATTTCCTAAAAGCATTGAGTTTATGTTGAGTGAACGTAAATGGGATCGCTTTAGTTAGTTATTTGCTTAAGGGAAATTTTTACTTTTGGAATATTTTATCTTGGAAGATTTTTAGGTTAAATATTCAGTAAAACTCGTTTTGTACGTGTTTATTTCCGAATTCATTTAAAAGTTTGGAGCTACGTATAGTGTGAAGGTAAGATAACATATTGCGGCAACATCGGCTGCTACTACTACAAGGTCCACTCCCACCCCTGGCATGGTTAGACACATAGTAATGGAATAAAAACAGTGATTAGGTTTACCTCGGAGGGTTGTTTAAAAACACAATTTAAAAATAAATAAATTTGTAATTTTTAAATAAATTGTCTTTAGCTTATATTAAATATTATTATTATTATCTATATGTATATAATTATATTAAAAATATTTATTATATATAAGTATATAACGTGTTATTTGTTTGGTTATTAATGACTCAGTTATTGATAGGGGAAAACTAACGAATAAACTGCAAGATTCTAAGTTTAAATAGGTTCATACAAACGCTTATTCGATAACTAACTGTAACTAGAAACCAAATATCACATTCAAGAAAAAAGTGCATAATGTCCATTCATATTTATATTTAGTAAGCCTTTTTGACAAAATGGTTTTGTTGCTATCAAGTAAGAGTCAAGATAACTTTTTATCTCGTCCTAAAGACTTTTGCCCTTATTTATTTAAGTGTTTGAAGTATGTGTTTTGGGGAAAACTCAATTTTGGTGAAACCTTTCGACATCCACTTCAACTACGTACCATTTTTATTTGGGGGATAAACAGGACGTCTGAATAGCAGCGAAATTAACACCCTAATTACACACCACCCACTAGTAAATCAGAAAGTTTTCGTATACGTCATTTAACTTTTGCTATTAATTTGTTTATGATTACACAAAGTTAACAACTTTTAAACAATTCTACAATTGCCGTAAATAATACTTACCAGTGTCAAAAACAAGCTCAAGAAAGGAATTACATCAGAAAAAGATACCGACGCCAAGCAAGCATATTTCAAGGTACGAAACAAGCTTAGTTATGCAATCCGCAAGGTCAAAAGGAATTATTTTGTGGCATAGATTGATTGCAGGGACACTAAATGATTCTGGGCTACTTTGCATTCAAGCGAAGTTATGGATGGTAAGTCACGTGAGACTGGAATGTTAAATATAACACCAAAAGAGATAAATAGTTAATTTTTGAGTATGGGCAGTGGTTATAATGTAAGTCCGGAAATGCTTGCTTTCTATAGGAACAATGTGTATGAGAAGGTGAGGACAGCTTTTCAATTTCGTAAACTGAGCGAGAGTGAAATCAAGAGCATGATGAACAGCATCTCAACCAGCGCATTCGGAACGGATGGGATATCCATTCATATGGTTAGAGCTGTGTTCGCTTTCTGTCTAAGTGTCATCACTCACATCGTAAACTTATCCCTCCTCAGTGTTTACTTCCCAACCCACTGGAAAGAAGCCTTGTCATCCCTTTGCCCAAAACCAATAGACCATGTGTTGTTTCGATGTTTCTGACCTGAGACCTATTTCTATCTTGCCTGCTATGTCTAAAATATTGGAGAGGGCTGTTTGTAATCAGTTGGTCTATGTTTATTGACCACAATAACATCTTACCCTCTTGTCAGTCAGGGTTCAGAAAGGATTTGAGTACTACATCAACATTACTGAATATAACGGACAAGTTGTTTTCATTTAACTGGGGGTCTATAATAGCTTGGCGGCTCTAGACTTTTCTCATGCATTCGGTTCTATCAATTTTGAAATGTTTCTGGCTAAGTTGCACTTCTACAGATTTAGTAACATTCCGATGTCATGGTTTGGCTCATACTTGACTGGAAGGACTCAGGTGACGAAACTTGACGGTCGCTTGTTGGATGTCGCTTACAGGGTTTCAGGGGTGCCGCAGAGCAGCTGTTTGGGGCCCATAATGTTTCTTCTTCATATATACCGCTGATCTTGAACATCAACAATCTTTTTGCTCCTTATACTCATATGCGGACGATACTCAGTTTTTGATGACCTATTATCCCTCTAATTCAGCACAGGCTTGCCAGCAAATTAATTCTGATCTGTCCAAAGTTAAAATCTGGGCAGATGATCATTGTCTGAAGTTAAACCCCAATAAATGCTCTGTCGTTCATTTTTGTCCTGCCTCTGTGAAAGACACTCTGTACGGTGCCTCTTCTTGTGTTTCCTTGGGTGGCGAACCCTTGTCTATCTCTGAATCGGTGAAGATTCTTGGCGTGACATTTGACCTGCAACTGACATTTTCAAAACATATTCAGTCTGTAAATCGCAGCACAGTGTGTAGACTGTGAGTTTTGTTTAGGTTTAAGGGATTGATCCAGGCGGAACCCAAGCTTCAGATTGTCAGATCTGTAATATTCCCTTCAATGCTGTATGATCTACCTGTCTTTGGTAGCAGATTGCCTTTGGACAATACAGTCCTACTGCAACGACTGCAAAATGCTGCGTTGAGGTTCGTGTATGACCTCAGAAAATTCGACCACATCGGCCAGTTTAGGTCATCAGCAAAGCTGTTTCCAATAAGGGTCATATTTCGATTCCACGTCGCTTGCTTGGTTTTCAAGTTTTATTATCTAGTACTCTCCCTTACTTTAGAGATATGCTGCAGACTCGCTCTGAGGTTAGGGAATGCCGCACTCGCCAGGACTGCATGCTCGAAGTCCCCAACGTTAGACCTGAAGCGAGCAGAAATGCATTTTCATACTTTGGCCTACAGATTTACAATGGGATTTGCAATAAGTTTAAAGTGCTGAGCTGCAGGTCATTCAAAGAAGAACTCAAGCTGGCCTTAAAGGCAGAGAACTTTAAAAGTTAATGTAATTGTAATGTATATAATTAAGTGTTAAATTTGTAATAGTTATTTTTAGTGACTTTCCTATGGAAAGTGAACTATTAGCATGACCCGCACGGTGAATCTTAAGCCCGGGACCACCATAGAAGTTCCTAACGTGACCCACTAAACACGTTTTGGGGGTTCGTTCAAAATGTTATATATATATAGACATATATATATATATATATATATATATATATATATATATATATATATATATACATATATATATGTGTGTGTGCAGGCACTCTAGCGGTCGCGTTTTTTGTCCGTCCGATTTACTTCAAATTTGGTAGGGACGTTCCTTTCTATAATCAGTTGGACAAGTTCGTTGGGCAAAACAATCGGAAAACTCTAAACCCCTTTTTTGGGGATTAATCTTTCAAATTTCGAGTTTTAGTGCCCAAAAAGGGTCAGAAAAGCCCCTGATGTGAAATTAACGAATGTAAAAAGATGGGAATTAGTGTGGCGAAACTTTTAAGCCCTCTCTCGTCATTCTAGCATATATATACCGAGTTATTATAGAAAATGTGTATTGACCAAACACTGTACGTTGTCTTATCGGGGTTTTACATTAGAAAAGCCTGTTAATAATTTTTTTGGTGTACTTTTATCATCCCCAAAAACCTCACGCCTACTTTAAAGCCTGACTGGACCTTCTCCTAACCTTATAATGTGCAAAATTGTATTCCCAGCATTGCAGGTAAATAGAACCAGGAGTTTCAGAACAGCCAAAAAAACAATATTTTCAGATTTGAATAAAAATTGGAGTAATTGTATGTTTTTAACTGATTTTGAGTTTTTATAGTTTTTTTGTGGAAATTCACTTCCCTCACGTCAGCGTCCTGCGTGCGAACTCGTTTTAGCGAATTTCCCCTATAGGGAAGAAGCTATTACCGTAGGTCTCATGGTAAGACTTAAGCCCGAGACCATGATAACTTTTTGTTTTGAGGTCCCCAGATGCCAAAAACACTATTCGTTCAAATTTATATATATGTATATATATATATATATATATATATATATATATATATGTGTGTGTGTGTGTCCGTTAACACGATAACTTGAGTAAAAAACGTCCGATTTTGATGAAATTTGGCTCAAATGTGTAAAATGACATTCATGACTTTAAGTTCGAAAACCAGAAAAATCGGACCATGGGAAGGGGGGTTTATGGGGGTTTTAAATTTTCCAAAAATCAGGTTTTTGCATTTTTTACCCTAAAATTTTTAAAAAACTTAATTTTGGTTGTGACCATATTATAGAGCTTAAAAAAACAAATAATTTAGTATTTTGAATTATTAACCTAGGTTAAGTGGTTGCGGAGAAAATCCAAAAAAACCTGCTCATAAAATCTCCCATGTTAATCTTATGGGAAAAAGGTTTTTGGCTTTTCCTCAGTTTATTTTAATGTAAACTTCACATTTGCTTTTACCAATCTGTTCAGTTCCACAAAACAATCATTTTGGTCTTTAAATTGTGATTCTACGCCCAACCGTTGCATAGATATTCAAAGTGCTAAACACAGTACGTTGTCCAATGTTATCCTTATGGAGAATAAATCAAATTTGATATCTCGATTATTTATTAATGTATGTTGATGAAACTTGGTATGTGGCTTCAAGTAGTACTGGTATATTGATATTTGCACAAAAAAATTGAATTTTTATTGATTATTCCCGTAGCAGCAAACCTGCGTACTCAGCCCCCATGTTATTCTTATGGAGAATAAGTAAAATGTACTGACTCCAGTAGTGGTGAAATGGCAAAGAGGCGCCACTTCCGGCGTTTTTTTCCCATGTTATTCTTATGGGGAGCCGTTTTTGGACCGACGCCAGCTCCCGCCTATACTAATAAGCCACAAGTTTCCGCACTGGCCCATATTAATACCCAACCCTTGCCTATATTAAATATATTGTCCCCATCCCTCCTCTATATTTTTTAAAATTAATTTTCAAATTCTAAAAAACTATCTCTGGTGTGTTTTGTGTCCTTGGATGTGTTATTGGTGTTTTAATAAATTCCCCCAAATTAAAAAATACTGCCACCAACTGATTTAAAACTTGGATATGTTATTGGTGTTTTAATCCCAACTATTACGGTCGAACTGCCAACTGATTAAAACATCCGCCGCTTGCACGCGCAACGATCCACCGCTCGCTGACACGCTGACATACTAACACACTAAAGTCGGTCATGTGCAAGCACGCGTCACATTGACCAGAATTTCCACTTACCATAGAAAGTCCAGCCAACGCCATTTCCTGGTTAAATTGAAAATCTGATGTGTATATAAGGTGCCACCAACAACACACAACAACAGTGACCTCCACCACCAGCACCGGATGAAGACACCGGACGCGCCACCAGCGACACAAGGCACCGGCACCAGATGACGCCACCACGCCGCACTCTGGCTCTCACCTCTCCACGTCTCTCGGCCCACCTCTCCACCTAGGACTCTATGTTAGCTGTGAGTGTTAGCGACGGTAGTTGTAATCTGTCTTCAACGGAGGGACAATGGTTAATCCATCACTATGGCAATTTTTGAACTCTCGTAAACTTGTAAAATATAATTTAAAAACCGCTGTTAAATAATTTAAAAAAATTTAAAAATTTAAAAAATTTAAAAATGGTAATTTCTTGTTTATAAAAAGCAGAGTAATGTCATCTCAAAATTTATTTACATCCAACATGTTGTCCTGTGCAATCTGCTCCACGCCCTGCTCCAAAAGAGGCAATTTAATCAGACACTATCGTAACATTCACAAAGTTATTCCTAAAATTTGTAAAATATGTCATCAAATATTTGATAATAAAAATTTTAAAATGCACATGCTAGAGAACCACAATACTTGTAATGTGTGTAAGAAGGCTATTAACTGTCAAAAGAAACGACACCACCTACGATGTGACAAACGACCTTACAAGTTGTATGTTTTTAACGGTGAGTCTGTGGAAGTATTAGACACTCTTCAATCTTGTCCCCTACCTATCAAATGGATTCTTATTAGGAGGGTAAATTTCATCAAACACTCGGTGGACAATAATGGTGATTTAATCACTGACAAAGAATGTATTGCTGATTTTCGAAGTTTAACTAATTTATCAATTGAGAAAGCACAATTAAAGACTCAAATTAAAGAAGCACTTTTTAAAATTGATACCTCCATGCACAAGTATCAAGCCCAAGGCAGCGGATGGATATATGACCACACTAAATACTGGCAGCTGCATGTTTACAAATATAAACCCCTAACTCCCAACTCATACATACCCACACCAAAAAATATAAAATCAAAACACGCTGTTTTAAATATTAAAAACAGTGATAATAAATGTTTCGTGTGGAGTGTTTTAGCAAGCCTGAATCCAAGGAATAGTAAAGAACATGCAAATCGAGTATTTTACTACGAACCCTATGAAAGTCAGTTAAATATGACAAATATAAAATATCCAGTAAAAATATCCGACATTGATAAATTTGAAAAACAAAACAACATAAGTGTTAACGTATATGGAATTGAAGGACAATTAATATATCCACTGAGAATAACTAAACTAAATAGTAATACGCACGTCAACCTGCTGCTTCTACAACAAGGTCGGAAATCGCATTACTGTTTAATTCGTGATTTTGATAAGTTAATGCTACGGTCTACAAAAGATTACCATAAGAAATATTTTTGCAAGTTCTGTTTGCAACATTTTTGCACCAAAGATATATTGGAACGTCACACAACATATTATAAAACCTTTGATGCCCAAAGAGTACAAATGTCTAAAAAAGATACACTACAATTTACGAATTACAAATATCAACTTAAAGCTCCCTTTGTGATTTATGCAGATTTCGAATGTTTTATAAACTGTGGCAAACACACGCCTTCTGGATTTGCTTATGTTGTGGTGAGAGATTCTAACATTATTTACGAAGAGTTGTACAGCGGTGAAAATGTGATGGATGTGTTTTTCGAAAAGTTATTTAAAACTTATGACTTTATTAAAAGTCAGATGGGAGTATATGTTCCCCTTGTAATGACTGCAGAGCAAGAGATGTTATTCCAAAACTCTACACACTGCCACATATGCCAACAACCGTTACTGTGTGATAAAGTGCGCGACCACTGCCACCTAACAGGCGAGTTCCGAGGACCCTCCCACAACTCTTGCAATTTAAACTATAAAGTAACCAAGAAAATTCCAGTATTCTTCCACAATCTTAAAAACTATGACGGTCATTTAATAATGCAACACTTGGGAAAATTCAATCGCAAATTGAATTGCATAGCCAAAGACATGGAAAAGTATATTTCGTTCTCTGTTGATGATTTGGTATTTTTGGATTCCTACAACTTTTTGTCTCTTCCCTTAAGCAAATTAGCTTCCAATTTAAATACGTTTAGATTTATAGACAATCCACTACTACAATGTAAGGGCGAATTTCCGTACGAATACATGACAGGACCAGAAAAGTTTTTAGAGCCCCTCCCACCCATAGAGGCATTTTACAGCAGTCTAACTAAAGAATGTATATCTCCTGCACAATATGAACATGCTAAAAACGTATGGAATCATTTTAATATAAAGAATTTAAAAGAATATCACGATTTATACCTTAAAACAGATGTGTTGTTATTGGCTGATGTGTTTGAGACATTTAGGGACTTGTGTTTAAAGGATTATAAACTCGACCCTGTCCACATGTACTCACTGCCTGGACTAACATGGGAGGCGTGTCTTAGAATGACCGGCATAAAATTAGAATTATTTCAAGACGTTGACATGCATTTGTTTATAGAACATGCCATTAGAGGCGGCGTAAGCATGATTTCCACGCGCCACGCTAAAGCCAATAATAAGTACATGGGCGAACATTATGACCCAAATCAAGAAAGCACCTATCTTGTATACTTAGACTGCAACTCGCTATACTCTACAGCAATGTGCGAGTCGTTGCCCGTTGATGGCTTTAGATGGACAAATGAGAAAGATTATAAATACAATCAAAATGAAAACTTTGGATTTATTTTGGAAGTTGATTTAAAATACGATAAAATTTTACACGATTTGCATAATGACTACCCGCTCGCACCAGAAAAAATGAATGGAAAATTAATACCAAATTTAAATGACAAAACTAAATATATTTTACATTATAAAGCACTAAAAAAATACGAAGAACTGGGTTTGGTAGTTACAAAATACCACAGAATCTTAAAATTCAGACAATCAAAATGGCTCGCCCCCTATATTAATTTTAATATTGAAAAGCGACAAAAAGCTGAACATGATTTTGAAAAAGACTTTTACAAACTGTTAAATAACAGTCTCTTTGGTCGAACAATTATGAACCAACGCAAGTTTCGTGATATACATCTTGTAGACGAGTCTAAGTTAACAAAGTATGTTACAAAGCCAAGATTTGACTGCAGCAAAAAGTTCGATAACAACCTGCATGCTGTGCATTTAAATAAATTAATTGTAAAGTTTGATAAACCAATATATTTAGGAATGACCATTTTGGATATCAGCAAAGTAATAATGTATGATTTCCACTATAATTATATGTCAAAATTTAAGAATAAAAGGTTCTTAATGACAGACACAGACAGCCTTCTTTATTCTATAGTAACAGAGGACTTTTACAAGGAAATACAATGTGACTTGGACCGTTTTGACACCTCTGCATATAGTAAAGATCATTTCTTATACTCTGATAAAAACAAAAAAGTTACGGGCAAGTTTAAAGACGAATTAAATGGTCAAATTATGTATGAATATTGTGGTTTAAGGCCAAAATTATACTCTTTCATTCCTTTACAATGGTTATACGAAAAAGAAAAGCAAAATGAGCTAGAGGTTAAGAAGGCAAAAGGAGCTGACAACGTTACAGTTAAACATCTCTTAAGACACCAACATTACTTACACTGTCTTGCAACCGGGGAAGATTACTATGAGAATGTTACAAGAATTAAATCCACAAACCACCATCTGCAAACATTAACAATGAACAAAAAGGTACTCTCTTTTGATGACGACAAGAGGTTTATTGTGGATGGCATCAACACCCTTGCCCTTGGTCACTATAAAATTGGTCAAACATAAATCTGTATTTGCCATTATTCTTTGGCCTTTCCTTGTCTATTACAAAAAAGCCATATTTAGACCTATCCCAGCATTGATGGCAGAGATTTCTAAATTGGTTAAATGAAAAATCATTTCCCACATGATTGTTATACACATGTTTTAAATTTAAATCGTCTTGTTTAAATAATATTAGAAAATTAACATTGTCACGTAAATGTTTGTTTACTTTACTGTAAGATTGACACAAGTAAAAACTGTTAATATTTTTGTGTCTGCCCATTGAGAAAAATTGTGTGATATTTGGACTATTTATGTCGTCAAATACAACTATTGAGTGTGATTCTACATCATTTGGTGTGATTTCACAGTTTGAATATGTGTGTAATTTAACTTCATCACACAGACGGAATATTTCAATTATTTTTTTATATTTTTCTTGTTCTAAAGATTTGGATATTATATATAAATTTGTAAACTTTAATCCTTGTTTTTTTACAATTAAGTTATAAATTACAACAGTCTTCCCCGAACCACTGGGCCCTATTATAAGACAGCGAATATTATTAGGAAATAGACCCAACTTCTTTGGTGTATTTTCTTTATGTGCTATTTTAAATTTGTTCTTTTGTTGAATAAATGACATTTTTTATATAATAAAAATGGTGTATTTTCTTTATGTGTTAAATTTGTTGAATAAATGACATATAATAAAAATGGTGTATTTTCTTTATGTGTTAAATTTGTTCTTTTGTTTAATAATTTTTTATATAATAAAAATGGCAAAGAGAAAGTGTAAGAAGGGTAAGGGATTATTCTTAAAGCCATATAGAGGCCGTGGCTTGTTAAATACCCTTATAAACAACCTTCCTTTCCCTCTCCACATACCGTCGTATAGATATTGTGGTCCAGCAACTAATATACGTGAGAATTTAGCCAAAAATGTACCTCCAAAAAATAAGCTAGACTCTTATTGTAAAGAGCACGACATATTCTACATGAATA
This sequence comes from Allygus modestus, assembly GCA_963675035.1. Taxonomy (NCBI): domain Eukaryota; kingdom Metazoa; phylum Arthropoda; class Insecta; order Hemiptera; family Cicadellidae; genus Allygus; species Allygus modestus. The sequence goes on from OY776111.1 coordinate 228,854,198, forward strand.
ATCCTGATACAGCCGCCCGGAACAAGGCAGATATGAGATTAGCGGACCAGGCTTGGACTAGAGTTTCGGCAAAGGACGCCAGTCTGGCCGAAAAAGCAGCAGCTTATGCAGTGACAAATTTGATGAAGGCTAAGGCAAAAATGGGAATGGGATTAAAATTTAATAAAAAAGATGGACAACTTTCAGCTGTTAGAGGCAGCAAGAGACGTGCCTCACTTTCGAGGAGTGTACCTAAAAAACGAGCTAAAACATCTAAGGCCAAAAGTAAGAGAATGTGGAATTATTAATTTAGACAGTGACAGGGGCACACATTGGACAGCATATCGTAAAAATAAAGATATTGTAATATATTTTGACCCATTCGGAATACAGCCTCCAAAAGAGGTAATTGAATATTTTGTACCATCTAAAATTTACTATACAACTGATCAAATACAAGATTTAAACAGTTCCATTTGTGGAATTTTATGTTTATCATTTCCGAAAAATTTTAGTTTATAAAAAAATGGATTCATTTACTATAACATTTACGGGTACAGAGCCAGAGTTGAAGTCGGTGTTCTTTCCTCCTATAGAATTAAATGGTGATTATGTAATTGGACTGGTAGATTTTCAAAGTTATAATTCTATATTTTTTAATGTTAAAAAACCTCTAAATACTTTGACATATTACAAAATGCACAAAATTACAACCCCAAAAGGGGAGGTCACAATTGACGAATTAAACCGGGCATTAGCTGGTAAAGTTGAAGTTATTATACAAAATAAAGTAGCATTAATTAATACAAAAGTCAAACTTATATTTTACAAAGGGCTAGTTCCAAAATTAAATAAACTTAAAGACACAAAATTAACTATAGACGAGGGTGAGGATGTGTATTATTACGATCACAAAGCTCCAAATGTAATTGAAATTGTTGAAGGTACATACGAAGTGTTTGAGCTTGCGAAGGAAATTCAAAAGCAACTCCCAGATTTTGTACTTATAGCCGATAATAAAACTATGAAAGCCACATTACATTCTAGCCATGTGTTTGATTTTACAAAACCGTGTTTAGGGTCTGAATTATTGGGATTTAAAGGATTTTCTACTCCAGATATTGCGTTTAAATCCGTAAATAAAATCAACATAAATAATGTAAATGTGATTAGAGTAAAATGTAATATTGCGAATGGGTCTTATTTAAATGGTGACAAATCACACACCATACACAGTTTTTACCCAGAAGCTCCTCCCGGCTACAAAATTATTGAGGTCCCCAGAAATATTATATACTTCCCTGTAAATAAGAGAAGTTTAGATGTTGTTAGCATTACATTTGCAGATCAACACGACAAGCCAATTGACTTTAATAAAGAAGAAACTACAATTACTTGTCATATAAAAAAGATATGAGAATTTACAAGAACGGACTGAGTGTACAAAATGCCAGGTTTCTGCGATCAATTGGGTTGAAGTTAAAATTTTCTATTAATAAAAATGGAAGATTTTCTAGACGTTACAGGAAAATTCCAATACGACGATAGCCTGGTTAAAATTACAAATCACTCCTATGTTCCACACAACACTTTAGCAATAAATAATTCCGATGAAATTCGAATATGCATAAATAATCAAGATTTACTAACACTCCCATGTAGGAGTTATCTGTATATTAAAGGAGAAATAGAGAATCATGATAAAGGACATTTTATAAATAATGCATTTGCATTCTTATTTGACGAAATTAGATACGAAGTTGCTGGTAAAGAAATAGATATTGTAAGAAATCCGGGAATTTCCAGTCTTATGAAAATATTGTGCTCTTACAATAAAACAACTAAATTGTCAAATGTAGCATTTGATTCTGATGAAAATTTAAAGGAGTTCCATAAAAGCGGCAAGTTTAGTACTTGTGTCCCGTTAGAGCTGTTAATGGGTGTGTTTGAGGATTTTAATAAGGTTTTAGTAAATGTTAAACAAGAATTGGTGTTGAAAAGATCCAAAAACGACTTAAATTGTATATTAACAACATCTAATGCTCCAACTGGTGTCGATCCTATTCCTAAAATTACACTTAAATCGATTCAGTGGGTGATGCCGCATGTGGTGCCATCTGATGGGGAGAGGCTTCAATTACAAAAGATGTTATTGCAAAATAAAAATTTGCAAATTGCATTTAGAAGTTTGGAGCTACACGAACTCCCATCATACCCCGAAACCAAGAGACACACATGGTCAGTTAAGACGTCTTCGAGTTTGGAGAAGCCCAGGTATATTATATTTGGTTTCCAAACAGGTAGGGACAACAGTGCACGAAAAAGAACTGATGAATTTGATCACTGTAAATTGAAAAATATCAAAGTGTTTTTAAACTCTGAATATTATCCTTATAGTGATTTAAATCTCGACTTTGAAAATGGAGATGCCTCTAAAGCTTATGAGATGTTTGTGAGGTTTAGGGAGAGTTACTACAACACCGTCCCCGATCCTATGTTTAACAGAGCTGACTTTATAAAGAAATATCCTCTAATTGTAATAGATTGTTCTAGGCAGAATGAATCAGTCAAAGAGGGGGTTGTAGATATTAAATTAGAAATTGAAACTGCAGAAAATGTCCCTTCAAACACATCTGCATATTGCCTAATAATACACGATAAGGTGTTTGAGTATAATCCTTTGACAAATGAGATAAATAAAATGTAAATAAAATGAAAACAAATATTCAACAAGAATTGGTAGAGTCTGCAAAACAAATAAGAGAAAAATATAGGGCGTTAAAACGTGGTAAATTTCTAGAGGCTGAAGAGAGGTTCCAAACATTCCAACCGTTAATAGAGCCTTTGCAAGAATTAAAAAATTTAGCCACAAAAACAGAGAGGCCAGTTCTCCCAATGATTTTAGAAAAGACCCCGTCTAGAATACCAAGAATAACACAGATAACACCACACAAATTAGATTTTGGTCTTTTAGCATCAGACTATTTAGGAAATTACCTTAGTAGAAGTAGTATGACAGACACCACATATGGTATTAGGCGAGAAGGAAATAAATTTTTTATTGGGAATCAGGAAGTTCAAATTGCCAATGATGATGTTACAGTTGGAGAAACAATTTATAAAGGGACAAAGGGATTGTGGGAATTGTTAACTTTAAAAGAACCCGTAAACTATAGTCAGGCTGATTTGCAAAATTATAAAGAGATTTTGGAAGCTACAAATGCACATTTAAAGGGTTATAAACCAGGTGCGGCGATGTCAAGTAATAAACACACTAAATATCTTAATATAATTAAACCCCTGTTTAAGACTGTTGGTGAAGGTTTAAGGCAGGTAACTGGTAATAAAATAGACTATGTTTATTGGGACGATCCTAATGAGCTTGTAGATAGGTTAAGACTGCTTTGGTTAAGCCGATTGGCGGGAAATTCTGGAGTGGATAATGAGATAGATTCTATCATAGAAGAATTGAGGGAAAGTGGAATTGTTTATTAAATAAAAAGATGATAGATAAATTTTATCGCGTATATAACCCGTATAGTAAACCAGAAGCTAGAAGTTTTAAAGAAACTACTTTAAATCTAAAAGATGATGGTTGGAATGCTTTAAATTATAAAATTAGTAATGTTAAAGGTGGGGAGTTTACTGATGATGTATCGACTTTGGGGCAGACGTTAACCAGAAAAGGTGATGCTTTTGTACAAGGTAATACTAAATATCAGTTTTTAGAATCCAAGGGTAATAATTGGAACGCTAATAAACGCAAAATTACTAATGTTAAACGAGGTGAAAGCTCAACCGATGTACCCATATTAGAGCAAACTTTAATAAGAAAAGATGGTGTCTTTGTACAAGACAAAAATAATTATGAATTTTTGGAATCGGAGAATGGAAAAAATGGAAATATTTGGAATGCCAAAAAGCGAAAAATAAGTAATTTGTTGGCTGGTAAAGAAAGCGATGATGTTGTAAACGTCTCTCAAGTACCAAAAATGGATCTAAACTTTTGGGATTTTAATAATAAAAGGCTAGTTCGTGTTAAACCCGCTGTTGATGAGAACGATTGTGTTACAAAACATCAGACTGTGACTTTAGACGGTCTTAAATTTGATGGTAAAAATAAGCAATTAACAAACATTTTACCTGGAACATTGCCAAATGATGTGGCTGTTGTTAAGCAAATATTAACAAAGGGTGAGAAAAGCATAATAAAACAGGGGGATAAATATTATAATGTATTAACATTAGATAGCGATATGTGGGATGCAGAGGACAAATTAATAAAGAATGTACCTGAAGGCAAAGATAGGAGTGATATTTGTTTAATGTCGCAGGTTTTGAGGTATGACGATAATATTAAAACTTTTAGACAAGACAATATTAAATTTGATATTTGTTTAAAATCACATGCTTTAAGGTTTAACAATAAAACTAATAAATTTATGCAAGACAATAATGAAATCGATTTGATGATGTACAATCCTAAATTGTTGGTTGCAGACCCTACATCTTTAAGCGGATTTAAGACTTTAGATGGAGAGGCATATTTGCCAAAAAACTATGTATATCAAAGAATGAGTGATGGTATGTTAATTGGTAGCAATGGAGGTGTTTTTGAAACGACAGAGACTGGCAGATACGTTAACATTAAAAATAAAGAATAAAAAATGGAAAAAATTGCTTACGAATTGCATAAGCCCGCGAGAAAGAACTTTGTTAGAAGGTCTTTTAAGGTGTTGGGTATAAACGAAACTGTTCAAATAGATTTAATAGATATGCGGAATTATGCTAGAGAGAATTCTGGGAATAAATATATTTTAACTTTAATAGACACATTTTCTAAAAAAGCTTATGCTGCTCCACTAAAGAATAAAACTGGATTAGTAGTCACAGAAGCTATAAAAACTATTCTCCCAAAGGGAGTTAAAAATATTCAATCTGATAACGGAAAAGAATTTTTTAATGAACATTTTACCAAACTAATGAAAATTCTAAATATTAATCACTACCACACTTACTCTACAACTAAGGCGGCTATTGTGGAAAGGTTCCAGAGAACTTTAAAGAATTGGTTGTATAGAGAGTTTAGTGCACAGGGGAGTTACAAGTGGTTGGATTTACTTCCAAAGTTAATAAGGATATATAATAATAAAGTACATAGATCCATAGGGATGAAGCCTAACCAAGTAAGTGCTAAGAACTCTAAAGACGTACATGAAAGGTTAGCATCTAAAGTACAAGTTAAAAAGCCAAGATATAAGGTGGGGGATAGTGTAAGGATATCTAAATATAAACATGTATTTAGTAAAGGATATACCCCCAACTGGACGGGAGAGCTTTTTACAATAGCAGAAGTTAAGAAAACAAAGCCTGTGACTTATATTTTGAAATATGAGAATGGCAATATAATCAAAGGAGGATTTTATACAGAAGAATTGTTAAAGACTAAATATAAAGACATGTATTTGGTAGAGAAGGTAATTAGGAGGAAGGGTGATTTATTATATGTCAAATGGCTCGGGTTCCCAAGTAGCCAGAACTCGTGGATTTCTGCAAAGGATGTATTAAAATGAATTTTAAAATAGGGTCAAAATTGGCAGTTTGACTGTGAATTTGGGATATGTAAGTGAAATTTATTAAAACACTTGCCTAGGACAATATCATATCCAAATTGCAGACAAATCGGACAGTAAATAAAGAAGTTGGCAATTGGCAGTATTTTTCAAAAATAATTTTTAATTTGACCGTAATAGTGAATTTGGGAAATGTAAGTGTAATTTATTAAAACACTTGCCTACGACAATAACATATCCAAGTTTTAAACAAATCACACCATAAACACTAAAGATAGTTTTTTAGCCTGAATTTGAAAATTAATTTTAAAAAATATAGAGGAGGGCTGGGGATGGGGACAATATATTTAATATAGGCAAGGGTTGGGTATTAATATAGGCCAAAAAGGAAACTTGTGTAAGGCGGGATCGGGTGTCGGTCCAAAAACTGATCCCCATAAGAATAACATGGGGAAAAAGCGCCGGAAGTGGCTTCTCTTTGTGGTTTCACATCTACTGACTCCCTTAATTATGAACATAAATTAATAAAACTTGGTATGTAGCTTCACTTGGTTGAGTTATATTGATAATTATATAAAAACCCATTTTTCTGTTCCTTGTTGCAGCAAACCTGCTTACTCAGCCCCCATGTTATTCTTATGGAGAATAACTAGAATGTCATATATCGCTTATTTATGATTGAATATCGATGAAACTTAGTATGTGGCTTCGCCTAGTTAAATTCTATTTATATTTGCATAAAAACCAACTGTTTCTGTTCCTTGTTTCAGCAAACCTACATACTCATTACCATTGTTATTCTTATGGAGAATAATTAAAATCGCTTATATGTGAATATATTTTTATGAAACTTGGTTTGCGGCTTTATGTGGAATTCAGACAAATATTATGCATTGGAAATTCGCTGAGTCCGCAGGTTTGCTGCGACGGGGGTATATTTATTTATTGTATGCCATTGTACTGACTTGAGTTATTTTGTAAAGCTACATCTTGTTGAAAATCGCTCCAATAAAAGACATTATTATTATTATTATTCTCTTCCCCTTTTATATTTAAGGACTCTTAAAATTCTTCAAGTAAGATATGATCTGTAACAGGATGGTTCCAAATTGTAGCCTATCTTTTTAATTAATGGGCCTAAAAACATAAATTTCTTTCAATAATATTTTATACACATGAAAGTCTGGTATATTTTAGTAAGTGGATAATACAAATTAAACCATAATTCATAGAAAGTTAGAATTGGCTATTGTTTGTTGAAATATTTTTTTATCTGTAAAAAACAAAGGGCTTTCAGCTTGTCCTAACTTGTCAAGCATTCTAAATAGTTCACAAAAACGTATTTAATAAACGTTATTGATAGGAAACGTATTTAGGAGATCTCATGCTTAATTTAAAATTTACATTCAGATCAGCTGACAGAAATTGAAATATTAAAACAGGTTTTAATAAATGATTCAGTTAACAAGTAGTTAATTATGTTAGAGTTCAATAGCTCGTCATTGATAGTAAAAAGCGTTTTCGAAACAAAACCCTGTTAAATTTCCTTATTTATAACACAACCGGATCTTTAGAGCCTGACAACATTGCTAAATCGATCCTATCTCTATAATAGTTGGGATTCTTATTTTAAGCATAAAGGTTTGTAAAAACTTGGGAATTTTCTCTTTCACGTTGGTCACTCACCACGTCGCATGTTAAACCCGGATCTTCAAAACCCATGTGCGCGTTCAGAACAATGAGTGATCCGGTTCACTGTTATTATCTCACTTCATACGACTGAAGGCACATGCTCACCAACGTGACCATGAACGGTCCTATCTCATCTGCTTTCTGCCTCAATCGTATTATACAATTAGTAATTAATATATTCTAATCGAGGTCACTCAAACTAGCTATCAGCCAGCGTTTGCATCATAAACAAACGTTTTTATCGTTCTTGGATTCATATAACTGCTGTCTTTATTTGTTAATGATAGGTCTAGTATTTTATGCTTATCTTTATTTTATCGAAACTCGCCTTTTGGCCAATTTTTATTCACTAGCAAATCCATTGAAGAGGGGTTTTCTTTTTGTTGCATTTGATTTTAAAAATGGTCTAATACCGATATATATATATATATATATATATATATATGATTTAATTGATTTTATGTAATAACATATATGTCGAGAAATACAATTAATGACCCTGGTTATTAGTCATGTTATACAGTCATGTAAACAGCCATTGAAGAATACGTAGATAAATGAACTGAGTATACCTGTTCGTAGAGACAAAAGCAAATCTCATGTTAACATTATAGTTCTTACAAACATAAATTCCAGCTAAAGCTAAATTATAAAAGGAAGTGTTTTATTTACCAAGCAAATCATAAGTATTTTTTTACCATCTTAAATATCATATAAATCTTAAATTAATATAAATGGAAGAACAACCTACAAAATGTCACAAACAATATAAATTAATGGATAGTAATGACCATTTTAATTCAACTGTCTCCAACTACCAGTTCCAGATTTGGGGACCGAGATCCCATTGCGCTCGAAAGAAGATGCGAAAATGTAATCAGTTGTTGATGCTTTATCATGTGTGTTAATTTACCAGTTTACTAATTATTTATCCTCAGCTGTTATGATTCTTTTGTTTGTATTTTAAGCCTCACAATCCCAGTGTTAAAATATCTAATTTTTAAATGAGGCCAGATAATTTTTGACCTTATCAACTCCCATAGATCTTGGGCTTATTTTTCTTCTCTCACCGTCCCTTGCACGGGGACATATCAATAGCGAGATGTATATTCGGTTTGGTAGAGAACATTTTTAGAAAGATTTGTTCTTTTATAAGTTTAGGATTCAGCGAGTAGGTTACTCATTAAAGTTAAAAACGCCACGCTCATGTTTTTAAAGCAATGTTTAGGCATGGATTCTAAACTTCTTATGGGTTATGATACAAAAATCTACATCCTAAAAAGTAAGAAAGAAATACAACAATGACAGTGGTGTATGATTAAATAACGATTACCTTGCACAGATTGAGGAAGTAGTACTTCGTAATAGGAAGTAGTACATTTACTAACATGGGAGTAAACGTGAAGCAGTAGTTGTTGGTGTAGCAGGCAACGCTCTATTGTCCAGGCTAACTCCCATTTTCCTGTGTTCCTCTACCATCAGCATGCCGGAGCTACTGTACAGTGAGCCGGAGCAGACGCAACCGTGGCCTCGTCATTGTTAAACACGTGCCATGGTCTCACATATCCAGCCAAGCTCGTGAGATTCAGTGCAGGAAAATGAACAATGTATGGGTAATCATACATTTTTCAGCAATCGCAATGATCCTTGAAAAGATGCTCCCTTTACTTGTAAAGGCCCCAAGACCATTTCACACCAGCGTAACGTTATGTTATGTGACAAGACGTGACAGACTTTTTAAAAGATTGCTTGCCGTTGTTGCAATACATTTAGCAATTCATACCGCAAAAAGTAATGCATAGTCTGCGAACTAAACCAACTAATCGCAAAGGATTGCTCGGGTAACGTACATCTTTTAGAAACGTACGTGGCGGCGTCGGCGTCGCGTCGCCATCGCGTCGGTGACCACACGCATGCACTCTGCTCTGAGCCACTTGTCCTCCTGTCCCATGTGCTTCAGAGCGGTTAGGTTCCTGCAGAAGAGTTTCCACATACAGATAAGACAAATAATGGGGTTCGGTCTATTGATCGTATTGTAGTGATGAAGTTTTTATGTTTACTGTTATTTGTTGGTTTGGTGTTCATGTTGTGAAAATAAATTCGTAATTTTAAAGTAGATTATATTATTTGTTTTGATATTTACATATCTTATTATAAATCTTGTTATTATAATTTGTACAATACAGTCCCTTATGAAACCAAAGGACTTCCCATCACTGGGCAAGTCATGTTGTTTCATAATTATACACTTACCAATAAAAACCCAAATCCCAAAGTTAAACAACATAAAACAGGGATTTAATTTTATACTTGGGGCCTGATGATTAAGACTTTGTATATAAGGCATTTTGTCCTGTTAAAATAAAACTACAGATAATGTATGAGTTTGTAGGTAAGAAGAGCTTCTTAAATAAATAAAATCCTCCTTCTAAAATAAGTTTAAAATGTCACAGAACTCCATTATAAAAAATACAAATAAATAGTTATCAATTTACACAGGTACTCTCAACTAGCTGTAAAACCCCCTGTATAAATGTTGTTTTGAGAAATTTTCCAGTTTCATCACCCTGCATAAAGCTTTCAGTTAATTACCTAAGAAGTTGATTTCACATATTTTTCTTCCAATGGTTATAGAGGGTATATTATTTCGTATTAGTATAGAGTGGTAAAAGTATAAAACATTTCTATATCTCATTATAAAGTAACCAGACTGTATACGGATTTATTAAATCTATTACCTGGAACTAGTGGTGCAATTAGTTGCATTGGACAAACAAATAAACAAAATTCAGTGAATATTATAGGAATAAAAGTTGCCAGTTATGTAAAGCGTCACATGTTTAGTCCATTTCAAATCTAAAGTCTCACTAACCTGATCAAGATACCTAAATCGAGGTCCTGACACAGACCCTACATCAACGGCAACCACATCCATGGCTTCTGTGCGACATCTATTATCCCTGTCTTTATATCCCCACCCACCCATCCAATGGATACACAATATCATATTACTTTTGATAATAATTAATAGGTAAATGAAGTATTAAAGTTTTCGTGATGATATTTAGGAATAAATAATGTGTTAAATATCCGGTTGTCTTTGTATACTAGTGGGTGTTGTGTTATCTCTATGTATTTACGTATTTTGAGGGCAGCTGAGATGATAAACTTTAGTAACAATGACATGAAAAATAGCCATGCTGTATTCAGTAAACGTTACCACAAGTCAATTTACCACAGTCCTGAGTTTACTAGTTTGTAATTTATAATTAAGTCAAATGTCGTTGAATTCATTGCAACATTTTAACCGTATAAATGCCTTAAAAAATTAGCTTCTTTAAATATTGATGACTCAAATCAATTACTTTTCCATACTAGTTTTAGAAATTTCGTCAATAGGCAATGAAAGCTAATTGGCAAACGCCAATAGTGACACATCGTATTTGTAGGGAAGTTGTCTAGACAGGTTTAGAATATAGCATGACTAGTTTAACTGGTTTCACAGTAGGTTAAAACTATTTAATGCACTTTTATTGCTAACTAAACAAATTATGCATATTTTAAAATAACATAATATGGAATATAATGACAATAATTATAAACTTTATTGATTAATACACTGTTGGTTGCATTACCGTATGTAAATATAAATTATAAATTTGTATATAGACAATTTAGTGTTTTAGTAAACAAATCTTTTGTTTCATAAATAAAGCTTTAAGTTAATTCTGCCTTTGTTTAGGATGTCCAAATATCTGGAACTATTCCATAACAATTATTCCTTCGACTATGGTGCAAACTTTTTCGTCGGTCTGTATGCATATATTGTTTTACCAATTGCTTCATATATGTATCAACAAATCTCTAAGATAGAAAGTTGAAATATTGTATGGTCATGTAAACATACACTATTAATAATTGTAAAAGAATAAATTTTTCAAATTGGCGACTCTTTAAACATTTTACATGCAAATATCTTAAAAATAGTTAATATTTCAAAACAAATTAACGTATTCAATAATGCAATACAATATGCATCTTTTACATGCAAATCTAACGTCACCTTAATTATTGAAATTGAATTATGAAAAACAAAAATATTTTCGTTTTTACAAATTAGTGTAATATCAACCATACAACATTACCTACCTATTACAGTGGCTACATGAAATTACGACAGTGTACACCATTAATCAGCTGTTTCTATCCACTTAATGTTATTGGTTAATCAGCTGCCAATAGTAATGGATTGTTTACAATGAGTTGAATAGCTACAAACAACACATCAATTCATAGAAGTTGCAACCTTGAACACGATTGCACAACCTGAAAACTAGTAGCAAGAATTGACGAACATGCTCAAAAACATTAACGTCTCCTGAATTCTTGTTGAATCTTCAGTACCTGTATTTTTAAAACTTATAATAGCGATGGATTTGAATTTATTTTTTGATTTATTTGGACTTTACCTATCGCTTCTACTTATCAAGTAAGTAGGGTTCACTTGATAATGGGAGGAGTTTCCTTACCTCCCGAAACGTAGAGAAGCTTCAGTGCCTCTCCCAATAAAGCCTATTTCACTTTCCACTGGTGTGCTATACACAAGTTCTTTGATGTGGCCCCAAAAACAAAAGAGTCAGGTATTGTGTCAGGTCAGGGGATCGGGCGAGCCATTCTCCCGGTCCTCTACGTCCTACCCATATCCAACCAAAAGTATTATTTAGGTGATTTCGAACACCATTGCCAAAATGCCGAAATCACTAGATGAATCCGTCATTTTCAAACCACATAGCATGTCTAATATTCAGTGGCACATCTTCCAGTTATTCAGGGAAAATGTCTCTGAGAAATATAAAATTCACAGGGGAGTTAAGTCGGTTATGTAAAATGTAGGGTCCTATTAGGCTCAAATGATTCCTTCCGAAACATTTACCGAATACTTTTCTGGATAACCCCTTAAAAATGTTGCTTGAGGATTGTCTGCAGCCCAAGCATCTGATTTCCACGAGTTGAAAATCCCCTCTCTGGTGAAACTAGCTTCATCTGTAAATAATACTTTTTCCAGAATATCTATGTTCTCCACATCTTTATTTTAAAACCAGCGAGAACACTGCATGAGCCAAGGATAATCTTGAGGATTCAAAGCCTGCACATTTTGTAGTTTGTAGGTGTAAAGCCTTTTACCATGTAAAATTGTCCAAACTGCTTTTACCACAGCCTAATCCCCGGGCTACCATTCTAGTGATCCTTGATGGGGTTTCTTGAAATGCAAAACATTTTCTTCATACTCGACATTCCTAACTAATCTGTCACGACCCGTACAACTATGTTACATTTAAATGAACCCAGTATCCCTTATCCTGTTATGAACAGCAGTAAAGATTTTGAAATTTGGATACTGCATGTTTGGAAAATGTTCACAGTACGATATCCGATCTTCCTTTAGATTACATCTAGCCATCCCATAAAAGTAATAAATAGTTGCTCATGGTTTCGCACTATTATAAAATACTACTTATTAACAAGACAACAAAATTAGTTATCATAAATTGTTGATGCTCAACAGGTAATGTTTATTGAATTGTTCTATTGCTGTTTTTATTTTTTCTAGTTGTTATAATGGTATTTTAATATAAAGTTTTGTACTTTTCCTCTAGCTAGACCACACCCCAGTTACGGCGCGCTGCAGTGCTTAGACTGGTCTAGGTTACTGTTTTGGTAAAGAGTATTCTTTTAAGTATAGAAATAATTTTTTCTGGTCGCAATAACCCGTCCCGTCCAACTTAAAATTTGGCTGGTCGCGCGGTCACTCTCTGTCCACTGCGTTGTGGCGTCGCGTCGTGTACATTACTCGATTGTTGTTTACTGCGCACGGAATTATACGTGCAGTGCAACTGGTGGCCGATTCCTAGTTAAAGTGCCAATTCGAAATGCAAAAAACCATATCGGAAAAATCCAACAACATAGAGCCAGGAAGTACTGTTATTAGTTCTCGCCAACATTGCTGCATTCTGGGCGTCACTAAAAGCTTCTGAAACCTTTGAAAAACTTATATTCTAGATAACTAAATATCCCTACCTTAATTCATTATGATTGATTTTATTATTTTATTTCAGTACATTTGGTCATACATTTATTTATACAGTATCTATCAGGGAGTGGCCGAGCTAAAGGAAAAGTACCAAAAGTTTGAAATATATGCATTTATGGGTTTGTGTAGTTTATTTTTTCAACAAAAAAAAACATACAGCCAAATGTGTTTTTTTATTTGATCACGTTTTTGTGCTGTAACTAAGAATACATTTGTTTGTTTTCTTTATAAAAATAAACGTTTTTAATGGTGTGTAATAAGGATTCATAAATGTAAAGGGGTCGCAGTGATATCATGTTTTGTTTGGTGAGTAGTAGTAGTGGCTTGCAGTGTGTTGTGATGGCTCTCCTCAGGCATTATTATTGTTTTGTTTTTTTATTTGAATATTTTTCAGAAGTTTTTGAATAACCAAGGGGTTATTTAAAGGATTCTCCGATTTTCTATTACTATTATGGAATAGTGTGCCATAAATTAGGATATATAAGGGTGCACTTGCATTACACCCTATTCACTAACAGGACATTTTAATATTCCTATGCAGTTAATATACCTTTGTTAATAATTTTATAATTTGAAGACTTTTTGTTCAATCAAATCTACGACCTAGAACGATTTCTAAGAACTTTCACAGTTTTAGTTCGTAGTCATATTAAGTTGAGGGTCTTAGGTAGTTGAAACTTTAGTTTATTAGCATTGCACCATACTTGTGTTTTTTCAGCATTTATTTAGTATTAACGTCTTTCACAGGCATTGATGATAGTTTAATTACTACGTCATTAACGCAAATTTAAGGTGCTAAATAATTTATTGAAAAATGTGCAGATAAAGCCATTGATGTACATAAGTTAAGTAATAGAGAAACCAAAGAATATCCACGAGGCATGCTGTAAATTACATTTCATATCCTGAATAGTTCCATTTACTTCTGCATATTGTATTATATTTAAAAAAAGAGTTTACTAAACAAATTAGACAGTTATCGAAAACAAGAATATCGTGAGATATCGTATAGAATGATTTTGAGAAATTAGCGCACGAATACAATTGATATCTTCAATATTGTATATAGAAGTTGACAGAAGCTTTGATAACTGTCGATCGGTTTCTACGAAATCCATATTGGTTTCCTGAAAATAAAATCTTTTCTTAAAATATGTTTTATAACTGATCGTATAATAGGAATTCTAATACTTTTGACATCTGATATGAGTCGATAGTTTTTATAAAGATAAAATAAACCTTTATAGATTAAAGTTACTGTAATACTCACAAAACGATTTAAACCATTTTAAGGGCTTTTAAAAAGATGTTTAGGTTTTCTATATAATATTTAATAAGGAAGAATTAAAAACATTAAGAAAAGGTAATACACATTTAAAATAATTTGCTTATCGGGTAATAATGTTTTATTTTGAATGCAAGACACGAAAATAACGTCATGTCAAAGACAAGTTTCAAGTTCCTCAAGTTGATAAGTTTATTTTGTTCATCTATCTGCCTTCTGTTTAACAACTTGTATTTCCAGTTTTTGTTACAAGAAAGTTTTAAAATTCTTCAGTGGCATCTTTGCACTAAATTAACAATCTGTGTGTTTATTGGATAGGAGTTGTAACAAGTAAAGCGTGAGAGCAATTTTCCATCTCTGCGTTGTAAGTGGTTCTTGAATTAATGATTTTTATTAAAGAATTACATATAAAGAGAAATAGAAAACAAAACCTTTGCTAACAACAGATATTACTGTGTAACGTAGGTTCTTCTATAACTCGTATACTGAACGAGTTGAACGCAAAGCAAAATTTGGTGAAGTAATACGTTTATATGAATGATCAATTGCCAGATGTCGAAGCTGTTAACATTATAACGTATTTAATAACATTGTTGATGCTGGCAAACGACGATGCTTCGGCCGAATACTTTCAAACAACATCTTGGTATCAGCACAAATCAGATTATAATCAAGTGACAAGTTGAGGCAGTAAACATATTTAACCGAAATTTACAACAGAAAATACGTTTAAATACTAACTCATTACATTTGATGAACATAACATATTTTCATGGGTTAGTTAAAGCTTTATATTCCATTCACGAGTTGAGTGATGAATTCACATTCATCTATAACAATATTTTTCAACGGGGATATCACTATGGTTTTCAATGTAATCATACTGTACCATATGCTAGATGTATAATACTTCTAAATGTTCACAATAACCGTTGAATTATCTAAGAGAAAAATCCTGATTTTATATTAAGACCCATGGCGGTCTTATCCGTATAAACTATAGGGTAAAAATAATTAAATAAATATACTACACATATGCTAACTAACTACGTAGATACGCTAACTAACGACCTCACCGAATAGTTAGCTGCAGTATTTTATCAGCTCCCTTGCTAGGTGTTGTGTCTTTCTCTGCACAAAGGTTTACCATGCTTAATAAACAGCAGTATATTGCTTATCGCCATTGCCAAACACGACTATCAATGCACATGTCACATCCATCTTGTCAATTATTATAGTTGTCTAGTGAAAATAGCACCACACTCAATACATCTCGAATAAATTATTTCATAAGACCACTTACTTTTTACGAATCTATATCATCACTAGAAAGTAAACATATGCTTAGCAAATAAACATGCACACACATCATTTAATAGAGTTCATAAAGTTTGTAATGAACCCATTGAATGGATGAAATACGCAAACCAGTAATACCAGTAATACACAGTAGCTAATTATGCTCTTCCAATAAACTGATACTATTAGTTAATTTTTTATTTGAATTTAGCTCTGATTATCCATAAAGTATGACATAATAGCAGGAAAAATTCGCTTTTAAAACCACTAAAACATGTCATATGTCCTCATTAACAATTTGCATGTGGCTTATTTGCGTTTAATTTTATTTGATTCTCAACAGAAAACCATTGACAATAAGATACAAAGATTAAATTGCGTCTAACAATATTAACACAATAATAAATATAAATTTTATCAAATCGTTGTTTATATTTTACCGTATTACTTTGCAGTAAACGTTAAACATCTTACTAGATCTGGTAATTATAATGATATCCTGCCATAAGATTTACATTGGATATTACAGGGCTCGTGGGGTGGAGCCCTAAGGTTGAATGCAGATACATTCAGGTCTATATGTTAATGTGATATGTAAGCTATGTTTATGCATATAGCTTTAGCTTAATCGGACCTGTAGTATTTGCGTGATGGAGGTCTAAACATCCTTGAAATGTACATACATACATAATTTCATAGTTATAATATTAGTAGGCTGAAATTGCAAATACTAATATTTATTTTGATGGCTGATATGTTTCGGCATTTACGCCATTTTCAAAGTCACTTTGAGAATGACATAATTGAAAACAAGTCAGTCAGCAAAAGAAATATAAAGTATATATCTACAGTAAAAGCGTGCTTTGTTTCAACATTTTAATAATATTATTTATATCATCAGCCCTAATCAGTCAGAAATATTCAATATATATACAACAATATATTATAGTTATCGTACAAATGGTTATAGTTATTTTTTGGCGAAATACACAACGCGATTGAGATACATAGCATTTTATAATGTATTTAATTAGTTTTTTATAAATTTATAAATTATTTCCTCTAAATATTAATTATATTACATTCAGCTCTACTAATTCTACATTCATCCTCCCTCTTTCTACTAAAGGAGCTTCAGTTGATTTATACACAGCATTAGTGGCAAGGCGTAGAGGAGTATGTCACGAGTCAAGAGCTTGCCGACCGAGAATAGCGGTTGCATACTGCAATGATGAAGGCGACTATATCATTACCGTGTATGTATATGTAACAGAAAAGGTACGTTTCCATTCTGACAAGTCCCGGGCTCATGTGACGACACGCGTTGCGACGCAGGTTTCACTTTTTTCAGCGCCGTTTCCATTATAAAAACATGACGCGTCACTTGTTACCGGATTTGTCGGGACCGTTTCCAATACCTCCCTGCAACATGTGACGTGGCGCTTTTTGGTGGGCTAGTGAATGTAGTAGACTATATATTTACGAGTTGATATAGGTTTTGATTTTAATTGCGAATGAAATTAATTTAGAAACAAATTTGTAAATATATGAAACTATATGGTTTTAAGAACATATAGCACACATGTTAATTTGTTTAAAGGTAACTAAACTAAACATTATTGTATGTACGCAATAAATAAATACATTTCTACCCTGCATGTTTACGTAACTTAAAAAACTGTATTAAGTTTATGTACCATGCATGCAACAAATTAACCAAACAGATTTGATATTTATCATAGAAAGTTGTACACGTCGTTGGGGAAACCAGTAAACTACATTCATGGTTAGTTAACAGTATTTATATTAATCCTGTAATAAACCACTTTAATTCAAAAAGCTTTACTATTGTACGAATAGACCTATGCAGTATTAGTTAAAGTGCAATTAATTCTGACCCCATTTCAAAGAATTATTATTGAACCACTGTTAAACAAAGAAAGCCCGTTGATATTTCAATTGCTAGCGACGGAATTTCCATCCGGTCAGGTGGTTTTGGGCTACATATTGACAATGTTGCACCAGGGACAGGTTGCAGGCCGTTTCCATTCACGTGGGGCTCATGTGAAGGTAACATGCCCGGGGCAAAACTGTCCGGGACAGATTTGAGCCATCTCTTCCGACGAAACCTGCCCCGCGCCGAGTTTCCATTCGAACAATTCGCAGTAACATGTTACCGTCTCCATCGAAGACTTATGTTGCGACGCGATTCTGCTGGAATGGAAACGAGGCTTAACTGATAACAGTAACATAAGTATTCTGTGGTTGGCTGTTATACGAAACCTTTAACAGTATTTGCGCTATATTTTAGTGTTATATTTCAAAGGGTCTTTAAGTAGACTAGAGACTGCCCAGTGGTCGAAATTCGACGAAATAATTAAAAAAGTAGTTTGATTTCTAGTGGATTCTGCTGCTCTCATCTCTCCCTCTCTCTCTCCTCTATCTTTCCCACCTCCTCCCCCACCCTCACATCCAGGTATTTTTTTAATGTGGAGTTAAAACGGAGTTAACGGTTAAATGGGCGTTACCATTCCAGCAGTCAATAGCCTTTTTATTTATGCCTGAAACCTCCATCTCATTCTCTCCCCGTTTAATGTGGAGTCAAAATGGACAGCAGAAGTGCGTTACCATTCCAGTAATCAGTGGCCTCTTTTATGCGTGAAACCACTCCACCAAATCCTCTCTCCACCCCTCACCCTCCCTCCCTCACAAACAGGTATAATTGTATTTATTGTAGAGTTAAAACGGATAAGAGAAGGATTTTCCCATTCCAGTATTCAGTAATATTTTTTATTTACATAAGTCCTTTATTATCTGTTCTTGCTGTTGTGGAGTTAGTTGTGGATAAGGAAAGGGTGTTAGCAATCCAGTAATCAGTATCCTTTTTATTTATGCCCGAAACCTCTCGACCTCATCCTCTCCCCGACCCTCTTACTCGCCCCCCTCAAAAGCAGATTTAATTTTTTTAGTGTAGTGATAAAACAGATAAGTGAAGGGTGTTACCATTCCAGTCATTAGTAATATTTTTGATTTACATCAGTTCTGAATTATCTGTTCTTGCTGTTGTGAAGTTAAACCGGATAAGAGAAGGGTGTTACCATTCAAGTAGTCAGTAAAATGTTGTATTTATGAATTATCTGTTCTTGCTGTTGTCCTACATATTTATTTGAATAACGCAGCTGTGTATTAATGAAATGAAAATTATAAGCAACTACGAAAATCAGAACGAATGTTCGCATAAGGATAACATGTAAAATTTGAAAGATAAAGGGAATAGCCCTACTCGTCCAAACAGAAAATTATTTGCATTTGACACATCGACTAACACTACTAAATAAGTGTGCCAAGTTTCATAATTCTATGATGCCGCATATTCGAGAAATCAGTATCACGAAAATACCCTTAGCCGATTAACATTGATTAACCTATTGCTATTATTTAATCGTTTATTTTAGTGGTTCAACAAATGTGTTTCTAAGCTAAGGGCATGTTTAAATCTCTTGAAGTATTATACAACTGTACATTGTATACACAATTAGCGTAAGAGTGTATACAGCTATACAACAATCATTGGCTGATATTTCAGATTCTTAAATTTTACTAAAACGAAAAAATCATTTATATATACTTTTTGTAGCAATATTAAGTTAAGGGGTTTGTTTAAAATATAAATCACCAATTCGTTTGTTGAAATGTGTTAGCTATTAAATATTTAAAGAAATTAATTAGAAAATAAGGTTACATACCTTGTAACAAACCACTGCAACCAATTCACTGGTTTTATTAGATTACTAATTTCAGGACTTTTACCGTCCCATAATACAATATTCGTATCAAAGGAGATTTATTTTAAATTTGTTTGCTTGAACACAGTTATTTGTTGAAGATTAACACTTTGGATAAACTGTCTGATATACCGTTAGTCCGTTAATTGAAACTGTCTAAATATTTTGTGTCTTAACATGTCTTAATACAATTTGCATTTTATTAGATATTTAACTTTGAACACTTTAAACTGCCACCATCTTGAAACGGAAAGTTGTATGAAAACGAAATTTTTATGGAATTTTAAACTGCCTACAGTAACAATCACACTAATTTTCATGATTTTACCTTGAACTGTTTCAAAGAAATTAAGATATTTATTAAAAATACGTACAGACCAACATACAGATAATGGGACAAGATAGGATATATGTTCCTAAAATATTTGTTTGTTTTAACCTGCTGAATATCATGGTAAAGTTTGTTCAAATGGTTACAATAGTTCATGTACACAGGGTCCATTACAGCTACCGTGCTCCGTTTTTGTAACGCGTCCAGGTAGTGTTTATTTTTAAATTTTTATTAATAGTGCCACCCCAGTGTTTATTTTTACAATTTTAATGGCGACCGAATTCACTTGGGTCATGACACTAAAATGTGCTACATTCATTAAGAAAAAAATCATTATTGAAAGCCCTTTGTCTTCTAGGAGGATTTTTGTCAAAGGTCAAGTAGTTATTTTAGACTGGGAAAAGGATAGTAGCGTAGGGGATGGCTTCCCCCACTCCAGTATTACTTGGAGAGGATGTTAACCAGTCCTAGCATATTTCCATTGGCTAAAGCATCTGCTGAATTATGTTTTTTTTAACCGAGTTCAAAAAAGAGGAGGTTATAGATTCGATCCGTCGTTATGTTCTTTCGTGTAAATATAAAGATTCCAAACTAAAAACTCAATATTTTTCCCTGCCTTAAAATTTCTGCGAGACCGAAAGGCTGGAGGTTAGTCACCATGAAGCTTACCACTAAATATAATAACGAATAATTAGATATAATATAATTGTAATACGATTACATTGTGAACTGATATCAAAGGGCATTTATAGGATTTAATTAAACGAGTTCGCACTCAGCACGCTGACGTGAGGGAAGTGAATTTCCACATAAAAAACTATAAAAACTCAAAATCAGTTAAAACACAATTATTCCAATTGCTATTCAAATCTGAAAATATTGATTTTTTGGCTGTTCTGATACTCCTGGTTCTATTTACCTACAATGCTGAGAATACAATTTTGCGCATTATAAGGTTAGAAGAAGGTCCAGTCAGGCTTTAAAGTAGGCGTGAGGTTGTTGGGGATGATAAAAGTACACAAAAAATGATTAACAGGTTTTTCTAAAGTAAAACCCCCATAAGACAACGTACTGTGTTTGGTCAATACACATTTCCTTTAATAACTTTGTAAATATATATGCTAGAATGACGAGAGAGGGATTAAAAGTTTTGCCACACTAATTCCCATCTTTTTACATTCTTTAATTTCACATCAGGGGCTTTTCTGACCCTTTTTGGGCCCAAAAACTCGAAATTTGAAAGATTAAGCCCCCAAAAAGGGGTTTAGAGTTTTCCGATTGTTTTGCCCAACGGACTTATCCAACTGATTATAGAAAGTAACGTCCCTACCAAATTTGAAGTAAATCGGACAAAAAATGCGACCGCTAGAGTGCCTGCACATGTATGTATATATATATATATATATACTCGCTTCGCTCGCTGGGGGCTCCGCCCCCAGACCCCCGTGGGGGGCTTCGCCCCCAGGTCCCTGTCGTAGTACCTATGGCACATGGTTTAATTACGCTAATAATCCGAGGTCCTATTTATACTCTAAATGTAAAGTAGACTTATTGAGTGAACAAATTTAGGCCTAGCAGTACAATATTAGAGTATATAACAATTTCAAAATCACTCCGCCTCCGCCCCCAGGCCCCTGTGGGGGGCTCCGCCCCAGGCCCCTGTGGGGGGCTTCGCCCCCAGGTCGCTGTTTGACCACAGTTTAATGTAAATTGGTCCAAATTCTATTTAAGACCTAAATTCTACAACTATTCCAAGGCTTTAAATATTTTTAAGGTTTTAACCCATAAAATCTGGCCATATGCCTGTTCATGAATACTACTTACTTGGCATGGAGACGTAGATTGTTAAATGTTAAGCCAAAATGAATACCCTTAACTGATGTTTAATGTAGCCTATATAATGCGTCTCTTGAACCTTATAAGGAATACGACCACCGATAAAAACCTGAAATGCTATGACTTTGGGTAACTACAAGCCTTCTGCAGCTAATATAACATGATTTATAAGGGATTTTACCCTCGACAGAGCGTAACATAAAAAATATACCCAAAAAATGTGATTTCTGATTTTGTAGGGGAACCCCCGTTGTAGAACGTCTAGAATACGGTGGTGTTCGCGAGAAGCTTTTATTACAAGAATAATTCAATCACAATTATGAGTTTTGATGCGATGAACTGAGAAATAAATAGTATGAGGCAAAATACAATCCTCTATGTATCATTTCATGGTAAAGAAATAATTTACATCCGTACAACAAATATGTATTTTTTAAATGTGAAGTTTTCTAATTTGAAATTATTTAAATCATAACAACATAAACATAACAAATATGGTAGCTATAAATAATCCACCTAGTATTCTGATTACAAGGCTTCTAGCGTATTTTTTTAAGTAAAATCTTTATGAAACTGCTTTTTATACATAAGCCATCAAAATGTGCATCTGATTTTGTAGGGGAACCCCCGTTGTAGATCGTCTAGAATACGGTGGCGTTCGCGAGAAGCTTTGATTACAAGAATAATTCAATCACAATTATGAGTTTTGATGCGATGAACTAAGAAATAAATAGTATGAGGCAAAATACAATCCTCCATGTATCATTTCATGGTAAAGAAATAATTTACATCCGTACAACAAATATATATTTTTTAAATGTGAAGTTTTCTAATTTGAAAATATTTAAATCATCACAACATAAACATAACACATATTTTAGCTTAGTTCTGTTGTTTATGTTTCATAAATAACAATGCTTTTAGTCCTTTAAGCGGGCCTAAAATACAATAACATTAAGCAACAAATAATAACATGTCATGTTTTTTTTCAGGCGTTTAAATTCTTTTACAAAAGGACTGCTGAATCACATATTGCAGACCCCACCACGCATCTGCATACAGCTTTTTCTCGTTTTTCCCTATGCTGTTGACTGTACCGTTTGTTAACTTGTATTTTTAAATGGATTAGACTTCCGTCAATAAAAGTTACAACAGTAACATATTATGTTTGTAGCGAATAAAAGTCATCTGTAACATATTTAACCTAATTTATTTAGGGTTTTTCCCACAAATTATGTAAAACAAAAACCAACCAATAGACCAACAAATCTACTTAATGTGCTAATTATTTGGTTTTAGCGTTTTAAATACTTCAAATTCATTAAATTTAAAATAAGTTTGTTTATCTACTGATTCGTGAAGATAATATTCGTGTAGACATGTTTTGTGCAAAATATAAAGCCTGTAAGAACGTTGAAATAGTAGGTTTAGGAAATATTTATGGAGATTTGAGAGTAAAAGGAACATGCATGCTAAACCTCTCATTCCTAGCTCTAGTAGAAGTGGCATCATCTTGAGAAAGCAGATAAATCAGCAGACATATTACTACTACTCATCCTAAGAATACGTGGAAATAAAACCAGAAACCAGTAAATAATGCTCTTATAGAAATAATGTAATTCAATCTTCAACAAATGAAATATAGAGTCCCTCAAGGATCTATCTTGGGCCAAATTCAAGTTAGACCTAAATACCCAAAATATTCGAAGGCTTTATAATACTGTATTAAGGGGTTTGAATAATCAAAACTAGTCATATGCCTGATGCTGAATACTACGTGGCATGGAGACTGTATGTATAACGTAAGTGCTTGTAAAAAAGTAAAACCCTACCCTGATATTGTAATATAAACTTTATAAGACGTTTAATGTATTTGGGTAACTACAAGCCTTCTGCAACAAATAGAGCATATAGTTTATGAGGGTTCTTACCCTTGGCAGAGCGCAAAATTCTAAATATACCCAAAAAAACACGAACAAACATAGAAAAGTGCAAAGGCTTTAATTTGTTTGGGCGTTTAAATGGTCAGATATGCGATTCTGACTGCTACTACTTTTTTAATGTAATTTAATAAGACTGTGTGCCAAATATTAGGCCATTAAGTTCTCCATTAGAGTGGCAAACTATAACCACGAATAAATCTTGAAAAAATAGCTGTAAATATGAAAAAAATCTGGCGCTACCCAAGGGTGAGGGGGGCGAGATACTGCAAAAGGTCATAAGAATAATGTTGTAGATCGTCTAAAATGGCACGTGGTGGTCTGTTTTGTTCGTTAGGACCATTCCTTTGGCTGCTATAGCTATATTAAAAATACATTACGTGAAGAAGTCGGTAAAGCAGATTGTTAAGTTATAAAACAATTAGGTTCTTTTGATTTGTTTGAGGGGTTTGAATAGTAAAATATGATAGTTTAACTACCGCTTCTTGAAGATAAATGCGAAGATATTGTGTGCCAAATATTAAACCTCAAGTACTAAATGTAAGTGATAATAAAACCGTCATACAACCTTGAACAAAATGAAATACAGAGTTCCTCAAGGGTACTTGCCTACAGAATTTTGAAAATATTATTACCCTCGAGACACAACCTTAGGTTATAACGTAGTAGGGTAACTACCAATTCCTTTAAAATGCGTTAAGAATATATTGATTTAATAGAAAAATAGTTAAATTTGTATTACAGAAAAAGCTGCTTACTACATTCACTATAGTCCCGATAAGATTTGAAATCAAAATAATGCATGTCAACAACGTAGTTTACGTAATTCATAGATTTGTTTTATAACTAATTAAAAATTGTATTCAAATATTAATCAAAAAACGGGTAACGCATGAAACTGTCATTGCTACAAACATTACGTAATCAATTTGACTCTAAGTCATCACCGTAAGATTCAAGAGACATCGAATCATCAAAATGGTGGTTAAAACAATGAGTTTTCTTACCAGTGAGAACCTAAAATTATATTTTTCGATGTTAATGAATAAATAACAGGTTTATTAGTCGATGCAATTATGAGACCATGAAAGAATATTTAATTAAGTTTAAAATTATAAATATTTAATAGGGAAGACATTTATTGTGACTGGATTGTCACAAAACTCTTATACGCAAAAACCCCTGTAGATTTTTGTATACTGCACCGAAAATTTGAAATACATAATAATGCATGTCGGTAACGTGGTACAACATTCCAATTGAACTGCATACTGAATTACCGACATCAGTTAACCTCAAAAAACGAGAACTAAATTATTTATATTAATTTTTACGGAGTTTCAAATATGAAATTGTAAGTTTTAAAGATTTTCCTGGGGGTTTCAAGGTAAAAGCTACCTGCATGCCAAATTTCAGGTTTCTAACTCTTAAAGAAGTGGTCTAGAATTCGTATACCTCAGTCAGTCAGTCAGTCAGTCAGTGAGTTACACATGCGGCTGTATATATATTAGATATATATATATATATATATATATATATATATACATATTTATATATATATAATTTTGAACGAACCCCCAAAACGTGTTCAGGGGGTCACGTTAGGAACTTCTATGGTGGTCCCGGGCTTAAGTTCCACCGTGCGGGTCATGCTAATAGTTCACTTTCCATAGGAAATTCACTAATAAACTTGAAATTTGGTATTTTGTCTTGGAATAGAACTTAGTCTAATCGTTTCTAGGACTGACCTGTTGTCAAGCGACTTGTTGCGATGCTTGCTTGACTTCAGTTCACATAGTTAACATCCATTTCCTCCTTACGTACGCTTGATCTTAAGAAAATTCCTTCTTTACCAGGTCTATGACAACCCTGACAATAAGCGGTACCCTGCATATTATGGACTGTTCAGCCTAGCTTAGGATTAAGGGCCATAGCAGTAAAATTATGTCTTTCAATAGACGTCCCGTATCCCTTGGACGCCTAGAACGTGACACTAACAGGGGTGATGGCAACCAATAAGTATGCGTTCTTGGATCTGATCTATGGATAAATCATCATCTCTGTTTAAATTTGCCTTAATCAGGTTCCCATTCCCCTAGTTCGAAGTAGGACCGATCATTTGAATTTGATCTTGAATCCCGTAGCTACTATGTTGGCAGTCTCTCCTTTACCCCATCCCCTGCCTCCATCATATGTTTTGGTGCAGTATTTCCCTTTGAACCTAAGCATGGCTAATGCTGTTATATACATGACAAAAAATTCCGGAACAGTAACTGGCATCCCTAAGTACGATGCGGGAGTGTTTTGTTGCTTCCTGAAATTCGAAAAAAGATGTTAACAATATTATTATTATATTCATATTATTAATATAATTATTTATTTCACAGTTTTTAGCGTGTTTTAGCGAATTTCCCCTATAGGGAAGAAGCTATTACCGTAGGTCTCATGGTAAGACTTAAGCCCGAGACCATGATAACCTTTCATTATGAGGTCCCCAGATGCCAAAAACACCATTCGTTCAAATTTTTATATATGTATATATATATATATATATATATATATATATATATATATATATATATATATATATATATATATATATGTGTGTGTGTTCATAAACACGATAACTCTCGTAAAAAAGGTCCGATATTAATGAAATTTGGTACAAATGTGTAAAGCACCATTTATTTGAACGGGTTCGAAAACCAGACAAATCGCACCATCCAAAGGGGGGTTTTGGGGGGATTTTGTTCCCCAAAAATGGGTTTTTTGGGGTTTCCACTTGCAATTTTTATTTAAATCAAATTTTAATTTTTACTATTTAATTCAGCATAAAAAACAAACAATTTGGTATTTTGATCATTGCTCTACATCCGTTGGTTCCTGAGATATTGAAAGTGCTAAACACAGTACGTTGTCTAATGTTATTCTTATGGAGAAAAAAAATTGTATATATCTCGCTTATTTATGAACATAAACTGACAAAATTTTGTATATGGCTTCATCTGGTTGGGGTTTATCGTTGTTTGCACAAACTACAAAATTTTCACGTATGGTTCCCGTAGCAGCAAACCTAGGTAATCGGTCCCCATGTTATTCTTATGGAGAATAATTAAAATGTTATATATCGCTTACTAATAAATGTATATGAATGAAACTTAGTATGTGACTTTACTTACATGAGTTGTAATGATATTTGCATAAAAACCCATTATTTTGCGTTCCTTGTTGCAGCAAACTTGCGTCCTCATCCCCAATGTTATTCTTATGGAGAATAATTAATATTTTAAATATCGCTTGTTTGTGAATAAATTTCTTGTGAATCCTGTTAAGTGTCAATGTGTTATGTTATATATTCATTGGAAATTCGCTGAGTATGCAGGTTTGCTGCGACCGGGGTATTTATAATTACTAGCGATCGTCCGGAGGTCGAAATCCGACCAAAAATAATTCTACTTAAACGCATGTACCAATAATGGTTGTTTGCGTGAATAGTTTGCCACATCCTGCGTGAGCAGTTAAATAAATGCATTTTAACCAGTGTACTTTTACTTATACTTCACGAATAACCACTATTTCTCTCCCTCCCTCTCCCCCTCCATCACCCTCTTCCCCTCACAACCAGTTTTAATTTTGTTAAAAGGAGATAAAACGGATAAGAGAATGGTGTTACCATTCCAGTAGTCAGTAGTATTTTTTATTTACCTTAGTCCTGAAATTTATGTTCTTGCTCTCGTGTTAGAATTTGTTATTATATCAGCTGTCAAATATACTATACAATTGATAACTATTCATGCATAATATTAACATCGAAACTTTGAAAACCTGTGAGGTGTTAGAAAAATATTGACAAAATACAAACTTTCTCCATAATATATACCAAATATTAGCAGACCCGTTGCGGCTTCACCCACGTACACTATGATATAAACTGAATGAAACACTGCTAGTGTCCTGTTCTTCGCAAGAGCATCTTCAAATCCCAGATGTCTTAAAAATGTTTTCATGGTATCAAAACAAATCAATATCAATAAGAATAATATATTTGAACTTTAGGGACCCAATTTTTCTCCCCATGGGGAGCAGCCCTAAGGGATTTTTGAGATGCACATAAGCCTACCAAACTCCTAATACATTAACCACCTTCACGTGAAATTTAAGTTCAACCAGTTAAGTTATTTTCAAGTCAGACCGGAACATACATGGCAACGGACCCCTCCTTCAGCATATCGTAAAGGTCAGGTGTGGAGCCCTAAAACATTTGCGGAGCGGGATTAGGCTTATGTTTTACCCTGGTATATTATATTGTATTTAATAAGTATTACTGTTATTTCTACCATTTCAGTGACTATAAGAAAAACGTGGGCCCTTTGACAACCTATGGGGTAGAGCCCTATGGCAAAATTGGAATCAAGACCTTTTTTTCCTATTTTATTCCTACAGAATGAGTGTATTAGTTAAATTTCAGCTTGCTGGCTAGATTTGAAGATTGGGAATTATTCGTGAGTTCAGTTGTTAGGGAGTGGAGCCCTAAACAATTTGCGAAACGGAGGGCTTTTTTAATCTGGCATAAAAACCTGTTTGAAAAATTCAGTGTTCATACTAATGAAATGGGAAGTTTGGCAACTCGTGGGGAAGAGCCCTACAGTGAAATCTGTATCAAAACCCTTTGCTTTTTCTGTTTTAGACCAAAATAATTAACGTACCAAATTTCAGCCTTTTAGCTAGATTGGAAGTTTGAGAGTTGATGGTGTGCCGCTGTACGCAATTTCATATATATACATATATATATATATATATACATATATTTATATATGTATGCCGAAAATAATCTAAATACACTGGCCACTAAATGCAGTCACTAATCCCCTTTCTCTAACTCTGAGCCAAGAATCGCCGCTCTTAAAGTTGAACTGTTATACAGACCGGATTATTCGAATTTAATAAAGGGGCACTCGAGGGTTTTTTATGCCATAAGATATCATTTTTAATTAGTTCTACAATTGTGTAATGTAGTTAAAGTTAATTGTCTGACCCCCCGGGTCAGGCTATATGGCTAAAATGATTGGGCAAATTAAATTAACTGTTAGTTCCTAACATCAAAAGATCCAATCTCCCATTTGGTAAATTGCATTGTAAATGTTTATTTCAGGTATATTATCAGTTAATTTTGGGCAACAGTTGTAAATATCCACCTTTTGAATACAGTACAATTGCTGGTCGATACATGATTTTAAGGTAGGGTATAGTATATTAACAGCTCATTAAATCTGGCTCGAGCTGTAAGACAGCTATGGTTTAGTTACGATCTGATCTTAGGCTATTTTCACCACCTTCCTACAAATGTTTTGGTAGCAGTTAACTATATCACGGTGTCTATCTCTGGCCACTTGTGTCTATGATGTCTTAACTTTCACCAAAACCAACCTGATACCATCAATTCTACTGCCAAGCTCAGGTTCCCTAACAAGTATGAAGTCTTCAAACGTCCGATCATTGAGATAAGTACCAAACTAAGGTGAGCTGGAGTTCTTATTGCTGCTTCCAAACTTCTTCAACCAACTGAAATATCTATTCCTATCAGCTCCATAGGAATCTTCATAATGATTCCTTGAAGTCGTTATTATCTCTATCTCTTTAAAAAAATTTCATAAGGCCCTACTGGTCGGTGTTTACATACCGCCTGGTGTCCCGCTACAAAATATGTAGAATTTGTGAGTGCCTAATCGAAGAAGAACTAGCCACCTCAACCTACATTTATGTTCATACATTTGGAGACTTAAATATACGTGGTATTGAGTGGAACACGCTTCGAGCCCCAACTAGCATCGCATCTGCCACAGTACATCAGGAATATGCCTTTTTAACTCTGGTATATTAACTTTTTTTAAAAGTAACGCATGTTGATACTTTCATTCAGTCAAATAATATCAATTTCCATTAGAATAATATGGAAACTTTGACAATCCGGGTACAGAGCCTTATGATAAAATCAGTATCTAAAGTTTTTGGAAATTGTATCTTGAAATCAGACAGGTGAAACCCTAAAAGAATTTCGAGCGGAAATAAGCTTAAGTTTTACTCTGATGTATTTTAAAGCTACATTCCTCACAGATTCCAGCTCAAAAGTTCCAGTAATGGCCATAAGATTACCATAAATGATAAGTGTTCAATAGGGAGGAGCCCTCCACGATTTTAGACCTACGCCTTATTATGCACATCTTAAACATGAGGCAAACGACCAAATTTTCCGCGTCATAGCATTGTCGTTTTTTAGATACCAGCGATCACTGAGTTAGTAAATGATTGAGTGATTTTTGGTAAATATTGATAGATTTATAAATATACGGACAAAATGTCCACTCTATATGATTGTTTACTTTGTAATCAATCTTCACTCAATGATTTTAATATACATCAAAACATCTGATTATTTAATTATTATTAAATAATCTAATTATTATTCTTAAATATTTATCTGACACTTTTAATCCAGTACATATTTTATGTCAAAAAGAATAACATGGGAACTTTGACAACCCGTGGGGAGTCCAGATGGAATTTAGCAAAACCCAGTCTTATTACAAGATTATGGTAAAACATTAGATGAACCACTATGAAAAATTTCAGATTCATAATCATTATGGTTTTTAAGATATAGTGATTATCAGTGGTATTTATTTGTCTTTTTGGATAATCGAACGAAGTGAAGTTTATCCTTATACATAACTTTACTGCTTAGGCTGGTAAGAGAATCAACTCAACTGGCGTGTCTGTGACCAAAATAACTCGAGAACACCTCCACAGTTAAACTTCAAATTTTCCAGATAAACTTAACAGTAAAAAATCTCGGTAGAGTTCGTTATTCAGATAATTTTGTTCAGTATTATTACAATTATCTTAAAACCAAATTTATTTTTGTCTCCATAAGAATAACATTGGAAGCCATTTTAGTGGTACTTGAATCGTTAAAATTTAGCCGTCGTCTATGTTTCAAGAACAGAGTAACAATAGTTAGTTTACTAGAGTATACTTTGTTATACTGGATAACAAAATGTTTTTACAAAAAAAGTTTATTTTTAAGTTGTGAGCATATTTATTATTTTATAAAATGATTAAGTGTACATTATTAAAAAAATACTTACACAGTTAATATTCCCTTAGTATGCCTACTCTGTGTAAATATCGTCAGTCGTCGGAGGTGACAAGTAACAGTGGCAGACGACGCGTGTGGCAGACCGAAAAACTCAAAATAACTTTTCAAAATAGATGACTGTAGTTACTGAGATATTAACTTATAAATTAGTTTTTTTATTACTTTGTCTTAGACAACTGGTAATATTTAAATTTTCATGTGTAAAAAGTACAAAGCCTCAATTTGTCTAGAAAGTTTTGATCAAGGTAGTCACAGTAAGAGACAACCTTAAATTTAGTTTGAAGCACAATTAGGCCTATTTGCTAGGTGATATTTTCACTAAATTAATAATAAAAATATTCTACATTACCTAAAATACATTACTAGTAATGTTGTAGCTAACCACAATAAAATCTATAGACTATTCTAACCAAACAGCCTTTTTCGGAAGATTATCATGAACGATTTGACATAGCCTAGGGTTGAATTACAGTAAGAGTAGGGCAAGCCGACTTTAAACTGGTAATAAAACTGTTGTAAAATACTTAAAACACATTACCATAAATGTTGTAGTGAACCAAAACAAAAGCTTTAAACTATTTTAACCAAACTAAGCCTTTTATACAGGTTATATCAAATGATTCGACATATAAATGATAATAGTTTGAATTACAGTGAGCTGTTTTCGTCATAAACTTGGACCTTTGGCTATGAAATGTAGGCCTATACACTTAGGCTACTTGCCATTTTAGAAGTTTATTGTACGGCCTTGGATCAACCCATGTCTGGAGCATTTAATTTCATGATAGCCTAGGCTTTTGAAACAATATATTGAAATCTCATTTTGTCATCTAAATAACCAGACCTGACGACTTATGTTAATCCTTAAGGATATTTTGACTAGGTCTATAGAAATTGTAACATTAGTTAATTTAGGAAACTCGCTGTTCCCTTAAAATTTAAATTAATCACACTGCCTAGACCAAAATACTCTGTTTGTATTACGATAACGCACCCATGCCAATCCTAACAACAAACCATGCCTGAAACCTACAATTTATTAAAAAAAATAAATAAATTTACGGATTTATACAACATTTCCTTTGATAAAAACAAGTGATAAATGTATGAATATTTTTCTACATATAAAAGGTTAGGTCAGCGACGGGATCCGAACCTACGACCTGTCACTCACGAGAGCCAGTTTGATACCCACTGAGCTACCGCGGTAAGTGGTTTTTCGTGGAGAAGTGCCTATGACTATAGCTATATAGACGTAAAACCCGCATTCTGGCGGCAGTTAAATAATACCGGAATGTATTCTGATGATGTTACTCAAATCAGATTTTGAATTTGTTATGAGACTCGATTTAAGTTTGATCATGTGTTTTGATTAACCTTATACGCGAGGAATGAACGTACACCTAGTATAAGTATAGACATGTACGCACAAAAGTAATAAATGGTATCAGGATACTGACACATACTTTCTCCCTTTTAGCCCAACTTTATTGACTAAATTATTTTTTATTTACTAACTATTGAATATGAAGTACGGTATAATGCATATAAAATCTTCTAAAAAACCTTTTTTTTCAGAAATGTTCACCCAAATCCCATTTTTGGAGTCACTACAAAATCCTTTGTGACTCGCAGTGGCAAGGGCGGTTCCAGGACTGATTTTCGGGAGGGGTCATATTGCGGTTAAAGTTACTTTCGGTCTTAGGAGTCTGCAAGGATGGTGTTGATGAGCTCATTGAAAAATGCAATAATTACTGCTGTTATTGATATTCAAATTTTATTGAGAGCAGAACCCAAAGTAAGGAGAAGCCCATTGGCCTACCCCGGGAATTATTTTATATTTTATGAAGCAAATATAAAACATCATAATACACTATTTAAAAAATATAGCTTATTATTATTTATATGAATCGAATATAAAGTTTGCATGAGGCCTAAGCAGTAAGGCAATAAATAAAACTAAGAAGTTGTAATATTATAATGTTCTTAATTGTAAACTGGTTTCTTGAAAGAAAAAATATTGTTGAAGAAACAAGTTTTATTAATATAGCTTACAATAAAATAACTGTTAAACTGTAAGAACTGCCAAATTGTGTCTACAGGTCTTTAATAAAACAAAGTCAAGTCGTCTGGCACCCTTTTTCGGAAATTTTTAAATGATTTGATCTGTGTTCACTTAAACGGCTCTGTGACCGAGAAACGAGCAAAGAACCGTGAGCCGTGTTTCTCCCATTCTTGCCCTTACCCAAGTCTTAACTCTTCTTTTAAGAAGGTTAAGCCTAAAACCATTTTAGCAACCATTTCGCGCCTATACTGTGAGTGGAGTACAGACTAGCGAGTGGCGGGAGGCGACCCTTTCGATGCAGGAAAAAGGACTAGGCCTATGCGCATGCGCCAGAAATGAACGGCTTTTGTTCTTTTGTTTGTGTTCTACAAGTAAAATAACTACTTGTTCAGTTTAAGTTCTAACTACTCACTCACTCACTAATCGCTTCCTCACAAAGCAAAGAAATAGTGCTGGTACAGTACAAAACAAGTGGTAAATAAAAATTGTTCTTTGAAGTTCTCAGATGCATAGAGATGGAAAATAACAAGTTTATTTGCCCTCTCTGTGAAAAGAGGACAAGCTGTAAAAGCAATTTAAACAGTCACGTGACAAATTTCCTGGGAGGAGGAGGGTTAGGTTGTTTTGTGTCGATGTACGAGCGTTCCGAAACCTTGTTTTATAGTCATGTGAAACCTGGTATGATAATTATTGCTGTGTGGTTTATGCCTTAAAATTAATTGGATGAACGAAGTGAGTACATACACTCAACAACAAATTTCATTCCAATTTGTTTGTGTTTTGGTCGCATAACTCAAGAACGCTTTAGTATATTATAGTTATAAATTTGGCACACGAATTCTTTGCTTTGATTTTTAGGTCAAATTCGTTAACTGGCCTATCCACTTACACCGTTTCCGTATGGTGGCCCTTTTAAATTGGTTAAAATAATATACTCCTTTACTTCGATACTCCTTATGTCCGATTAAAAATCTGATTGAACCATCGGATTCCTCGCAAAACTTTACTTAAGAAAATATTTTAACCCCCTTTTTACTACCCTCCGTTGTATCATCATTAATAATATAAATTCTGGTCCTTTATATAAATTTTGATGTTGTCTATCATCAGGAGAGCATACATTATTAGGTTCTTTATTAGGTTTATTTCACGAACGATTAGTTACATTATAAATAACAAAATTCATTTTGTCAAGTGTTTGTCTAAGTAGTTTAACGTAGGAAATTTTGTTTCCATTTCAGCGGGATTCCGTACAGATCTCTTTTTATTATTTAAATATTTTGTTCGGTTTTGTGCTTATTCATTTTACATATTCTCTTTGGCAGTCCTTTGAAATTGCTTACAGAATATGACTCTGTTACCGTTGACAACATTTTAATTGTGATCAAACATTGGAGTTATCGGTACTCTTATGCCACTCTGACCATGTTATAACAAATTGTAATTGCAATGAATGTATTAACATTTGTAATCCTTTTTACATGGATTATATTGCAAGTAAAATATGTATTTTAGATTATTATTTGTAAATCAATTCTTTGTTCATGCTCTTACGTGAGGAATGAGCGTTCACCTGCAGTTAATTTTACAATGTCCAGTGCATGTTGCAATGCTTGACAACTAATAATTATTCCTTGCTTATCAACAGAAAACAGATTACAAAATATCAAAATGTAATTATTATTAAAATGGCATAGCTATACAGATTCATGTTTTGAAAGACATAGGCCTATTTACTGCCAAAGCAATTTAAAATAAGTCATCAATCTCACTCTCTTTTTTAAGGAAAAAACTCTTTTTTGTGAAAACTCTTTTTTGTTTCTCTATAAAATAAAAATTGAGGCTAAACGAACAAAATATAATTATACTTTCCTTTAATACCTTCCTAAATTTTTGTATGCATCTGTGGTGCACCTCTATTAAAATGCGTGGGAATGGTACTATTGAGTTGAGTGTTGCTTGGTGTTGCATTATTATGGGTCCAGTTCGAGCTCAAATCATTCACGAATCAGTAATCTGACTTATAGAACAGAATGAAAGGATCAACAGTCGTTCATTTTTGGCGCATGCTCAAAGGCCTAGTCCGTGTTCCTGTGACGAAAGGGTCGCGACGGGCGAGAGGGAGAGGAGAATTTCAAGATGGAGGAATAGACACTGCCAGTGTTTTGATGGTTTGTTTTCATAGGAAATGATCACTAGTTCATAAAAGTTGTATTAGTCCACTTAATATCAGTTAGAAAAAAATATATTTTCCAAAATCTTAGGGGGCCATGACCCCCATGGCCCCTTCTCTGGAACCGCCCTTGTGCAGTGGTTTTGACCTGCAAAAATTTTAATTTTTGTATTTCCCATAAGAATAACATAGTCTTACTTATACTGTGCCTACCGCTAAATGAAAGTTTCAATTTTCTCCACAACCAGTAATCGTAGAATTATAATTCAAAATACAAAATTGTTTAGTTTTTTGAGATTTCCTTAATGGTGATAAGACAATTTTATCTTGCACTTACAATTTTTATGAAAAATAAAGAAATATAATTTTGGAAATGTCAAGCTCTTAAATTTCTGAACCCGAATTTTTACAGAAACGCGGGTGTAGTCATTGTGTTGGAAACCTAAAGTTCTACAAGCCACTACATTTGAATTAAAATTGTTAGAGCTGTTTTTTAGAAGTTTTTATCTTTATCAGTTTTTTAGCGGTTTTTGGGGGATGATTACCCTTAAAAATCAAAAATTAAAAAAAGCCTGGATGTATCGTGGATTAGTACCTACATACCAAATTTCTTCAAAATCGGACAACGGGTGCGGTCTCCAGCCGTGTAAACATCCAGACAGACAATACAGACAGACTATCAGACATACACGGAGACACACGGACATCACTCCAAAACCATTTGTTTAGATTCAGGGACCATTAAAATGAATATTTCCGCTAATAACTCAAATTCGAAAATTTTGAAGAAAACAATACTTTCTCCATTTACTATGTACGAGGGGGAGAAAGTAAAAATGCATGATTAGGATACTTTTTTTTAGCAAACTTTAACATTAAACAAATATATATATATATATATATATATATATATATATATATATATATATAAAATGGGCCTAAAATGACAATATCAGACAGTATCACTAATAGGATACGAAACAAACTCGCATTAATAAAGGGAGAGCGCACGATCTGGCAACAGCGCTGAGTCGGGAGTTCACAAATTAAGACCAAACATACATGTAATGGCATCCTTAAGAAACACACATTTTTTGGTACCGAATGCCACAATCTAAAAGACCGTGTTTATGAGGTTTTTTTGTGTGTATTCAGAAAATAATTTAAATTTCATAAACACTAGCTCTTCGGCCGAACACCTTGTGTTTCGTTCCGAGGATGCCACAATCGACTGTTTGTGTGCCTGTGCCACAGCCAATCAAATACCTGTATGTGTGTGTGTGCGTGTGTGATGGTGTGTCTGTGTGGATGTGTAAGAGCTGGAGCCCTAACTAATGGGCCGATTTTTATGAAATTTGGTATGTAGGTACTAATCCACGATATCTCCAGGTGTTTTTTCTTCATTTTTTGAATTTTTGATTTTAAAGGGTAATTATTCCCCAAAAATCGCCAAAAAACAAGAAAAATCAAACTTTCTTAAAAACGACTCTAACGATTTTCATTCAACTTTAGTAGTTTGTAGAACTTTAGGTTTCCAACAGAATGACACCACCCGCATTTCTGTAAACATTCGGGTTAAGAATTTGCAGGACTTAAAACATCAAAAATTCAGTTTTTTTGATTTTTCATAAAAAAACTTAAATGTTAATAAATATTACTATTCACCGTTAAAAAGAGCTCAACAAACTAAGTAAATTAGTTTTGTGAATTACTATTCTACGATTTCTGGTTGCGGGGAAAATTTAAATTTTCATTTTTTGGTAAACACAGTACGTTGTACAATGCTATTCTTATGAGAAATACAAAAATTACTATTTCTCTCTGATTTACTGATCAATTTAATTAAAACTTGATATGCAGGTCAAGTTAGCATTGACAAACAGAGGATGTTCGAAATATGTTGCCACTTAACCCTGTGGGGGGATGAGGGGGCATTACCCCTCTTTTAACCACTTTGTGTACCAAAGGAGACTATAGTGCCTCCATAAAAGGGATTTGGGTGGATATTTTTGAAAACAACTTATTTAGAATATTTTCTGTACAATCATCCGTTCTTTATATTCTACATTTAGTAAAAAAAAGTAGTTTTTCATTAAAGTTAGGCTAAAAGGGAGAAAGTATGTGTCAGTTTACTGATACCGTTTATTTAATGTAAGGCCATTAGATAAACCATAACAAAATTATACTATTAAGTAAATTTGATATTGTTGGAAAGGAGTCTTTACATATTAAACTTTCAAATTGCTATTTTATTTTTATCCTGCCTTGTTTATTATTTTATCTAAGAAGGGTATCTGGAATAGTGAAGCGGATGTTACATGGCTGCTATGCACGATGGTTTTGCGCATGTCCTAAAACCAATAAAAATCATGTTGTTGCGGTCATGCGAGTCTAGCAGTTACATTGCCAGCCACCGCACCCGCAAACGCACAAGCGCGTGAAGCTCCTTCCTGTGTCCAAAGCAAGACTCCCGTGCCATTCACCATAGTAAATAGTTCAGTGAAAATTTCAGAACATTTAATTCAGTGGTCTACAAGCAGTTCGACCTTCTGCATTGACTAGATTAATAAGAAGGTGTTTTATTTAAATAACTGGTGCCTTAAAAATAAAATGTATTCGAAATATAAGTTAAATTTTGCTTTTTCTAAGATTGCATGGAATGACTTATTTTTGTTGCTATTGAATTCAGTGCTCGTGCGTACACTACCAGTACAATACAGCAGCACAGCTCTGTCCCGGTCATTGGCTTGCACCACTCCAGGCTCTACGTGTTGCATTGCAAGGTATGACCACCACACTTGTTCCAGTACATGTGTTCACTAACAATATCTGCTTTATCTAATATCGTGGATATCCAGTTTTATTAACAAATGTTGTTTTTAATACAACATTTTTAAATTAACGTTTAAGATTAGAGAAACAACCATCGACATATCTTGCAGGTAATTTAACTGGACATAACATAACTACCCTTTAAGTTGTATAAACTGTGTACGCGGTATTTAAATTTGTTTGCATATCTGTAATAACGTTACAATAATATATGTCAGTTCGTAAACAAAGTAGATACGTAACCCAATTTGTTTATGTTAATGTTTTAATCCCCATGCTTTTTTATGGATGATGTTTATGTTATTTTTTGTTTGCTGGTAACTTTTTAGAAATCTAACCTTTGGAAGTCTGGTAACCTTTAATTTGAGCCCTCTCCCATCATCATGCAACGAGCTAAACTTTAAAAAGTTTGACTTAACAATTTCGCCTACAGAATTATATATAGACTAAAGAAAATATCACGAGTTCATTCTCTTTAGTCTCAGTTTTATTATAATTGAGCTTGTAGCAACTCACTTTTTAGGAATTCCGATTGTGTATTAAAGTGTACAATTTGTTTCAAAATAACTGCTAATTCTTTCTTACTTTGACAAGAAAATACTTGATAATCTCTCTTTTACTTTACTGTAATCAGGTCTAAATTGTACCAACATCTCCAGGTTCTAAGTTTTCAAATATTTTAACACATTTAGGGTTAAATGCAATTGTGAGTAACAAAGATATTTTGCACAAAAACTATGGCATTCAGAAAGTCTTTGTTCACATTTTGTGGAGACTCTACAATTGACGATAGAACCAGATAAAGTTGAGAGTGTAACATTAAGTGGTTATTGGGAACAGTGATAACAATGATATGTATAACTTTACAGATTTAATTTAACGAAATAGAACAACATTATTATGGGTCTTTTTTAATATCATTAAAATACAATATCAAATTTTCCAAGTCACATGATTTTTGTCTACTTCATTTAATAAAATGGTTTAAAGTGTGGAATAACACATTACTAGAGAAAAAACAAGAGTTTTGGTTAGAAATATAATAAAAACAGGTTTTTCTGAAAAATACAAAATTGTATGTAAAAACCGTAAATTTTCGGTAACTGTTTACTGATTTGAGATTAACTGGCATATGATGTATATTCTTAAAGGGAATTCAAGTCTCTAAAATTTTATTAAAATGAATTTCTTTCCCTGAATTCGTTTTGATTAGACGATATGAAGGAATGTTTGATGAAAGATTTAAGGTAAAATGATTTTTTTCTAAACATTTCTACCTTTGAGAACGTGTAGCTCAATAACGATTAGGAATTTGAGAAAAGGTATACAATAAAAGTTGTAGGTAATTACATGATCTTTAAGTTATCATAGGAAACGATTCTCTACGACGCACCGTTGTCAATATATTATAATAAAACCCAACATTTGAACGTTTTCCTCCCTCCCAGGGGGGGGAGGGGGGACCACCTCGTAGATAGACGTCAGGACTTTTGGTATGTTCACACCCTAAGCACCTTGAACCAGATTCTGAAGATTCAAATAGGTACCTGCCCACGCACTCTACACCTCCTTCATTGACTGGACTATTGGCTTTGACGATTTCAAATAGACCACACCTTGCCCCGTGCCTAACTTGTTCCCTTATTTCTAACCTTCAATCTAACCTACGAATTACGAATCATCTGTATTATTAAAATAATTTATGTATTTTCAGCCTCTTATACTATTACTCTGTATACATATTTGATATCAATTAAAATCTCATATCTTCTAGATGTGCCTTTTGTGGGACAGCGGCTAGTACGGCTAGTATATTTTAGTTTGTTGTAAAGCGCAAATAAAATAAATGTAACTGAAGGAGTATTCTAAACCCATCTCTGACAGTAAGTCTGCATAAGGGTAGTATTAATCCCTTAAGGGTAGTACCATTGACTATACACGTAGTCCATGATATTAATTGGAGTATATCATCATTTATGATTGTAACTCACAAACACATCATGATAAATATATACAAATAATAAATATAAAATCCTCTGTGTAATGTGAAATCGGGAGAGACATTAGTTTTGTTGAACAGAATCGTAAATGCTAGAATTGCTAGAACATGTCTGAGAGGGACTGAGATCCAAGCACACACCACCCTAATTAAGATCACTTTTTATCGTACTCGAGGGGCTTAGCTACCACAGCTCTCTGGGTTGATTGTCCGCTATTTTGGTGAAAAGATTTTAAATTCCTTGTGGTTTGTTATTTTACCCAGCAATGTATGTCACCATCACCAACAATGAATTTTAAACAAAGAACCTTATGGTACATTTCAAGTCATTATGATCATTTACATGTCAATGTTTTGACAAGGTAATACTAGATATGTATAAACGTACTTACCTTTATCATTGTATTTACCAGGTAGAATGTGAACTTTGTAAATGAGATAAAATAACTCACCTTTATAAAGGGTAAAATGCCATATTAAACGTATTATATTCTTAAAACAACAGCAAATGGAACTACCTTGTCTGAGGTCATAATATTTTCAATTACGAAATTCAAATTTACAAACTAAGGTAAAAAACAACAACTTGATTAAATTAACATCAAAAGTCTAACTACCATGATATAATTTAGTAGCTTACTTTAATGTGTTGAAGACACTATTTGACTTTCATATAGCTTGCTACTTGTATGTCTATAAATCATGTGTTAAATATGGTGTCATATTATCATGTGTTTGTGTTTATGTTTATGTTGATGTTGGAATTAATGGTGATTATTATTGTGTTCTATCTGTATCATGTCTTTCTTATTATCCCACTAAACTCTTGCTATTTCCATCAGGTTATGGGCCCAGAAGGCCATTTTTAGTATTTTATTATTTGTCCAAGTTATATTTTATAAGTCTCGACTTATATCATGTTCCAACAACCTTCAATAGAGAAGTTGAAAGGCTGTGAGAACTATGATACATGGAAAGTCGCCGTTCAGGCTTATCTGAAAGACTGTGAACTCTGGGACTCTATTCTGGGAACCGAAGAAGACAGAAAGAAGATTACCAAATGTAAATCAAAGATAATTTTACTTGTTGATTCTGTAAATTGTGTACATGTTCAATCTGCAAGAACTGCAAAAGAAGCTCGGGACAACTTGGAACGAGCTTTTTCAGATAGAGGCTTAACTCGGCGAGTTTGTTTGTTGCGTTTACTGATAACCACGAAATTGGAGACCAGTAATTCAATTGAAGACTACATGAACAGAATATTGACAACCGCATTCAAGCTCACGAATATCGGCCTGAAGGTTGATGATGAGTGGATAGGTACCATTCTTCTAGCCGGACTGCCAGATAAATTCCAACCGATGATTATGGGTATTGAGAGTTCTGGTGTCAAGATTACAGCTGATTCAATTAAAACCAAACTACTTCAAGATGTATCAGTAATTAACCTTCCAAATGTATGGCGATGTATGGTTATGGTCGTGGGCAAAATCAAAGACCGTGTTCTAAGAACAGCAACGAGAACTATCATTCAAATGAGAAGAAACTCTCTAGTTCAAAGAAACCTCAAGACAATAAGAGCTATAAAGGTCCTCGCTGTTTTCAGTGTAATGGTTATGGACACATATCGCGCGATTGTAACAAACTCCGGAAGAATAACAACAATGACAACAATAAGAACATAAGCAAGTCTAAATAAAATACTTCTCTCTTTGCTGATTTTTCAGTGCAAACAAATGTAAGTAAAGACTGGTATTTAGACTCGGGAGATAGTGCTCATTTATGTGTGGACAGTGGTGTACTTGACAATAAAAGGAAGTCTCCGGATTTGAATATTACCATGGCTAACAATAATAATATGATAACCGACACAATTGGAGATATTGACCTTTCTGTAAATGTTTCTGGTACTTCATCAGATGTTCATGTAAGTAATGTTTACTACGTACCTCAGTTAAACGTAAATCTATTGTCTGTCAGTCAGATTGTCACTAAAGGGCACACTGTAATATTTGATAAGAAAGGAGCTCGAGTTTACAATAGCAACAATGAGGTTATTGCTACAGCTTCTCTGGTTAACAATTAGTTTAAATTAGATGTTTCATCTTCCGATGGCACAGCTATGACAGTCAGGTGCAATGATCACATTCTCTGGCACAGACGTATGGCTCATCTTAACTTTGATTGTCTGAAGAAATTATCCAGTGGATTGGTATTAATCTTTCAGACAAGGTGCCTGATACTCCTTGTGAAACATGTCTGCTTGGTAAAAGCCAGTGTTTACCTTTCCAGCTAAGCGATTGTAGAAGTAGTGAACTACTGGAATTAGTGCACTCTGACTTATTTGGACCAATGGAAGTAAACTCTCTAGCCGTTTCTAGATATATTTTGACTGTCTTAGATGATTTAAGCCATAAAACATTAGTTTATTTCTTAAAGACGAAGGATCACGTGCTGGAGACCTTCAAAACCTTTAAAAATCTGGTGGAAAATCAGACGGGAAAATGTATCAATAGCTTCTTCCCTATAGGGGAAATTCGCTAAAACACTGATGACAGACGGAGGTGGGGAATTTTAACATAAAGTTTTCTGAAATATGCAACAATGCAGGTATTGTAAAAACAAGTTGTAGCTACACGCCACAGCAAAATGGGAAAGCCGAGCGACTAAATCGCTCTATTTTGGATCGCGCCCGATGTTTGTTGCTGGAGTCTGAGCTGCCAAAAACGTTCTGGGCTGAAGCAGTTAACGTAGTTGCTTATTTGCTCAATCGCTCACCAAACCGACCCTCTGACCGATCCTCCGACCGATCCTCTGACCCCTGAAGAATTGTGGTAAGGCCGTAAACTGACTATTTCTCACCTAAAGACGTTTCGATTGTATAGCTTATGCTCATGTTCCAGCCAAGAAACGTAAAAAGCTGGATGTCAGGTCAAAATCATGTATCAGAGTAGGATATTGTTCAACTACAAAAGGCTACCGTCTTATAAGCCTAGGAAAAAGATTGTGTTCATTTCCAGAGACGTGATTTTTTCTGAGAATGAAAAAGGGAGTGTCATGTTGATAAAGGACAAAGATCAAGAGACTGCTTATTTTACATTCCTCCGGATGATCCAGAACTGAACCTTGCAGCAGAAGAACCAGCAGAACCATACCTTGACGCAGAGTCCAACCTTGTATCTTCTGAAAACGAGGAATTTGAGTATGATTCCACTGACACTGATGATGTCGAGCAGGATGAATCTTCCTCTATGGAGCTGAGTCTTCAAGTATCCTGTGGCTGACCTCAGAGGGAACGTAAACCTCCTAATGCTCTGAAGGATTTCGTAACTTATTACGCTGATAGTGGTGAACCCACTGATCCTTTGAATGTTAAGGAAGCAATGGAAAGACCTGACAGGGAACTCTGGCTTCAAGCAATGAATGAAGAGCTTTCATCACAGATGGAAAACCATATTTGGGAACTTGTAAATCTTCCACCTGGAAAGAAACCAATAAACTCAAAATGGGTGTTCAAAACCAATAAAGATGCTGAAGGAAACATTGTTCGTTATAAGCTAGACTTGTAGTAAAAGGTTTTGCACAGCGAAAAAGAGTAGACTTTGACGAGATATATTCGCCAGTGGTGCGTTACAGCTCTGTACGTTATCTATTAGCTTTGGCTGCTGAAAAGGATTTAGATATAGAACAAATGGACGCTGTACCTGCATTTATTCAAGGTGATCTCTCCGAAGAAATATACATGAATCAACCAGAAAAATCCCACCATGAACCGAACGAAGTTTGCAGACTACGGAAAAGTATTTATGGTCTCAAACAAGCCAGCCGTGTCTGGAACCACAAATTACATGCATGTGTCACAAACATAGGGTTGAGACAGTCAAACTTTGATTCCTGTGTTTATCACATGATGAAAAATGGGAGGAATTGCAATCTGGGTAGATGATCTGTTGATTTTTCATAATGATACACATCTGAAAGAAATCCTCAAACAGCAGCTGATGAGAGGTTTCAAGATGAAAGATATGGGAGAAGCTAAATTTGCTCTGGGATTCCAGATAACAAGAGACAGGACAAACAAGAAGTTCACATCATTCAGCGATCTTACATCGAAAAGGTTCTGAAACGATTTAACATGGACGAATGCAACCCCGTATCTACTCCTATGTCACCGATTGAGAAGCTTTCCAAGGATCAGTCACCAAGGAACAAAGAAGAGGCTGAAAACATGGAAAATGTACCATATCAGGAAGCAGTAGGCAGTCTGTTATTTGCCACCCAAGTGTCGCGACCAGATATTTGTTTTTCTGCCAGCCGTGTGAGCAGATTTAACAATAATCCGGGTGCAGCACACTGGGGAGCAGTCAAAAGCATACTCAGGAACATGAAGGGGACGTTGGACAAAGTTCTACCTTTGATGGTAAAAAGTCTACTGACATCATTGGTTACAGTGACTCGGACTGGGCAAGTGATGAAGATGATAGAAGGTCTATGACAGGCTACATTTTTGTCAAGTGCAATGGTGCTATATCATGGTGTACAAAAAAGCAGCCCACAGAGGTACTGTCAACCACCGAGGCTGAGTACATGGCAATGTCTGCGGCAACCCAAGAAGCTCTGTGGCTGAAGGGGTTGGCGAGCGAGATCACTCCACATCCAGATCCAATCTCAATATTCGTGGATAATGAGGGTGCTAAAAATCTCGCACTAAATGACGCATACCAACCACGAACTGAACAC
The DNA here is from genome assembly GCA_963675035.1 of Allygus modestus. Lineage (NCBI taxonomy): Eukaryota > Metazoa > Arthropoda > Insecta > Hemiptera > Cicadellidae > Allygus > Allygus modestus. Next base: position 228,898,974 of record OY776111.1, read on the forward strand.
ATTGATGTGCGCGATCATTTTATGAGAGAAAAGTGCAGGGTAAAAAGATCAAGTTTCGCTACACTCCAACGGAAAGTATGGTTGCGGATTCTTTAACCAAAGCACTGGACAAAGACAGACTTATTAAATGCATTCAAGAGCAAGGAATGTTGTTCAAGTTGGGAGGATGTTGAAGATACTATTTGACTTTCATATAACGTGCTACTGGTATGTCTATAAATCATGTGTTAAATATGAAGTGTCATACTATCATGTGTTTGTGTTTATGTTTATGTTGATATTGGAATAAATGGTGATTATTATTGTGTTCTATCTGTATCATGTCTTTCTTACTATCCCACTAAACTCCTGCTATTTCCATCATAATGACGCCATGATTACGCTATAATATGGAAATATGTTATATTTGTACTTTAATTTTATGCATTATATGAACATTTTCACAAATTTATCTGAACATGTCATAGCATGTTATTTTAAACCGATATAGCCAAGAAATATAACAAATTGTTTATAAACCGTTTATGGTTACATTACATCCATCTCATTGAACATTTAAAACCTATTTATTATATGTTAACTCTCCTTTGAAATCAAATATTAATTTGCGTTCGTTTTCCAGATCTTCCACCCATACTCAGGTAAAATAATTATGAAGTAGTTTTAAAAGCTGGCATATCTTTGTTGTATCAGTTATATCTAAATCATGATTGGAACTATGATCACAATCTATTAGATTTTAAGAGTAAATATTGTTATCATAAGTGTATAATAATCCCAATGCTTAGTAACCTAGGTAAGGTATAAAATCCATTCTTACTTTGTACTTAAGTGAATTTTATCTATGCTTTAAATTTGAATAGTTTTTTAAAAGAATTATTAGTGGCTACTGTAATTTCATTGGAGGAACGTATAGCTAACTTAGCAATTGTTTAAAATGGAATGAAATAAATGACCTTAATTTAAAAAACTATTAAATTTTCTTCATTGGCCATTTAATTACAACTCAAGCAGCTTAAGTTCTTCAAATAATAAATGTAATATTACAATGGCAATACAATAAGTAAATATTTTATGATCTTTTTATTTTATGAGTTTTGAATTATATAATTATCATATATATATATATATTTATAATCTAAGCTTAAGATATATGTGTATATATATTTATATATATCTTAAGCTTAGGTTATATATACAGAATGCCTCAAAATTTGACTTCCAAACTTCTCAGACTTGTAATATGGACTATTTCCGACAAAAAATGTTTCGTATGTTCAGTTCATATTCTTCATAGTTTACAAGCTATTGATGTTTTCAATATTTTGTTATAATCTTAGTGTATAAATAGTAATTATTAAGAAATGCGGGTTTTAAGAGATAAATAAACAAATTAACGCACTTTTAATGTTAATTACTTGTTTTTGGTTACTTGAAATCAAAGGCTGGATTCATAAAAAAATGCCCATACTGAAATTAGGGAAATGCATTTTTAATATTCTAATACTATTATTATCTGCAATAAATCGGAAGGTTTTAAAGATATATCATCAGAAACTGTAGACGGAAATACCGTTTGAAAGTAAAGAGTTGGTTTTAAGTGTAAAAATAAAATTGTATTAATTAATTTAAGGGGATCCGCCATCTTTAAATGGGGAATTATTAATTTTTTACATTTTAAAAAAATGTTATTTTATTGATCTACATATTTTTTTGAGTATGTGGGACAATTTTTTGGCCTTTTTGATAATTTGTTCATATAAAAATAAATTAATAAAAAGTTAAAACAATTCGCGATTTCGTGAATGTAAACAATATCATTTTATTTGTTTATTTGTTTACATTATTTTTGTTAGTGATGTTTATAAAACTTTGTTTCTATGGAAACAATTGGATTATATATTGTGTCTTTTGGATGAAAAAATATATACATGTTATATAAACCTTTTATAAATACCGTGAAACCTATGAGTTATAGTGACAAAAGAACAGATATATACAGTGTCGAAACTAAACGCTCGTTCCCGAATGTTCACTTTTTCGCATGCAAGCTAACGACATAGGTTTGAATAAAATCTAAAGTATTAGACATAGACATTTGAAATTTTGACTACTTTATCTTAGTTATAATTAGAAAATTTTTGAACATGGATAACCGAAGCTTCAAAAACTTCAAAAAAAATTTTATTCCAAACAATTTTGAAATTTTTTAAAATTACATTTTTAAAGGTTTTTTTTGCCTAAAAGTAGTACATGAGTTCTTATGACCAGAAAGTTTCTTTATATTTTAGGCTATATAATGACAATATTTGGTTCAAATTGGTAAAAAAAAGTTATTAAATAATTCAAAAATCCATAATAAACTTTAAAAAAATTAATTTTAGGGGTTTATAAATAATTAAAAGGGTGGAAACAATTTACCACCCCCCAAAACATCTTTTTTAGTTGTACTAAATAGAATAACATGGGTTTCAGAGGTTAAAACCTAAAGACAAAAAAAATGGTTATAAAGGTGGCGGATCCCCTTAACTTAGTTAAATTAGTTTTTTAATCTTTTTAAACTCCTAAAAACTGTAGGCCTATGTTTTTAATTACTGTTAATTTTCATACAGTGTAAATGTTTTGCAGTCCTACTCGCATATTTTCTTGCCTGAAAAAATGTACGAGATAGCAATACCTACACAGATTATAAAAAATATCAAAAATGGAAATAGCTCGTAATAACTATGAAGAATATGATAAAAATATATTTGTCATGTTTTGTTGGAAATAGTTCATATAACAAGCCTGTAAAGTTTGGTCGTCGACTTTGTAAGCTTTGTAAGACACCTTTAAGCATCTGTAACATAATCTGATTATATTGAATTTATGGCCAATTAATTAAGAACATTTTTATTTTGTTTTAATTTACCAATATTTCTTCAATAAGACGTGTTTGCAAAAAAACTATATCCGAATTTCCCTAATTTCAGTATGGTCATTTTTTATGAATCCAGACTTTGATTTCAAGTAACCAAAAACAAGTAATTAACATTAAAATTGCGTTAATTTGTTTATTTATCTCTTAAAAACCGCATTAAATTATATATTATAAAAGCAAAAAAAGTTAACAAATCATCTATTGGTTGTAAAATAAATCATTATACCCTGAAAAAACCATGTATGCGCATTAAAAGGAGGTAAGTATTAATGTAGATTATTCAGTTAAGTGAACTTCGGTTATACATTTTCATTTTTAGGGAGTATCGGGGATAAATTATCGATTTTGGCGTCAAACCATTTTGTGGAAAGAAAGCAGGGATGGGAAAAAACTCGTGGGGTTAGCGCCCGACATCAGTGACTTAATTGGGTCAAGAACAAACGACGAGAAAAAGTGTCAATGTGATCAAGAATAAATGGATTTCAGGAAAGGTTTTTAAGTATTGGTTGATTTGTATAATCATAATTATAGGTAATTATATTTATTCATAGTATAACTTTTAGTGAATGTCGAACCCTATTAAGAGATCCTCTTGTAAGAGATATATCACATTTGACGATCAAGTACAATTTCTACTGTATATAACGATGTTATTTATAAATATGTCGGATTTTATTTTAAAGTACCCTATATTAAAAAAATCTAAAATACAACAGAAAAATATAAATTAATCAGGCCAATAGCTTTTAATGAAATTATGGGTTTATTAATGTCCATCAATTTCGCATTTCGCATTTCCATTATTTTCATTAACTTTTTTTGTTTAGTGATACTTTACAAAAAAGTGACACCACTTGCATTTCTCTTAAAATTCGGGGTCAGACATAATGGAGCTCAAAAGGATTTTTGTTTTTAATAAATCGATTGTTTTACAGAATTACGCGTCATATGCTACGGGCAAAACGTTTCTTTTCTCAAGACTGTCCAGTGAAATAAGGATATTTTCAGAATTACATATAAATACATTACATTTTTCTATAACCCACTTTAAAGGGGTAAAAAAACTGTCAATCACTGTCATACTTATTTATTATAATCCTTGTTTGTATGCCTGAGCTGTCAATATGATTTAAAACTAGATTACTTACATACCGTCAGTTTAAATCGAAGAAATAAATTAATATAAATTACAAAAAGGAATTATTTAATATCAGCTGACTGACGGAACGTAAGCTATTTAAATGGTGAATAAATTGGATATTTTACATCTCCATTGTTATGTCTTCAGAAATAGGTGGTTTTGTAACAACCGTTTACTGTGCTTATTAAAGTTAGATTTTTTTAAATAATAAAAATATTGTTGTGCCAAGGTTATCGGCGAATTTATCATTTTTAATTATTGTTTATGAGTTATTTGAAAGCCTTTAACGTCTCTATTTTACCTTTAGGCGTTTGGAAACCATCCACATTCACTCAGCCCTAATGTTATTGTTATGGAGGATAAGTAAAGTTTTATATTTCTCTTAATCATGAACACAAATTAATAAAACTTTGTATGTAGCTTCACCTGGTTGAGTTATATTGATAATTGCATAAAAGCCCATATTTTGTGTTCCTTTGTTGCAGCAAACCTGCGTACTCAGCCCTATGTTATTCTTATGGAGAATAAATAAAATGCTAACATCACTCATTTATTTACTTATTTTTATGAAACTTGGTAAGTGGCTTTATGTGGTAGTGAGAAAAATATGCATGCATTGGAAATTCGCTCAGTACGTAGGTTTGCTGCGACGGGGTATTTGTGATTTTTGTTGTTTTTTTTGGGGATAATGACCGTAATAATAAATACAAAAACCAAATTATCTGTGGAATGATGTCATGTCATTGAGTAGATTAGTACCTGCAATCAAAATTTAACATATTGTCGTAGCTTCTTGGACTGTACACATTCAATCTAACAGGTACATTAATAGGCAGATAGACATTGCCCCAAAACCACTTTTTTGGTTATGGGAGCAGCTAATTAATATTTCCAAATATCTCCAAGTATCAGTTTCAGATAATTCACATAGATTTTTTTTTACTTCTCTTATTATCTATCGTATGTGGAATTAATATTTTTCGAAAAATCTGATTTAAGTTTCCGGTATAAATATATAAAATGCTCAAAACTAAAATTAAGTGTTTTAAAAAAGTTAGGTTGAAAAGTGCAAAAACTGATTTTTGTAAAATTTAAAACCCCCATAAACTTCCCTTCCCACAGTCCGATTTTTCTAGTTTTGAACTTAAAGTCATGAATGTCACTTAACACATTTGAGCCAGATTTAATCGAAATCGGACGTTTTTTACTCAAGTTATCGTGTTAACGGACACTATTTATATACATATATATATATATATATATATTTGAATGAATAGTGTTTTTGGCATCTGGGGACCTCAAAACAAAAAGTTATGATGGTCTTGGGCTTAAGTCTTACCACGAGACCTACGGTAATAGATTCTTCCCTATAGGGGAAATTCGCTAAAAAAAATTTTCTCAAAATCGGCTTTTATGATTTTGATTAAAGTTTAATTTTTATTAGTGATCTAGGTCCCTAACAAACTTGCATGATCCGTCTGCTTAGCATAATTTGGGACTACAAGATAAAAAGTCTAAAATATGTCAAAAATAGGTTTTTGGATTAGCCCGAGACCATTATTTTGGAACTACAAACAAGGGTTATATTATTTTTTCCCGTCAAAGTGATTAGGATATGGTTCCAAACGTTATTAAAACTTATTTAAAGCTTTATCGTAGGCCACAAGAACGTAACCACTCATTTGAGATGTCAATACTTAAAACTGTTTACATTTACCACAATATTTAAATACCCCCGTCGCAGCAAACCTGCGTACTCAGCGAATTTCCAATGCACATATATGTGACTAACTACTATATAAAGCTATTTACCAAGTTTCACAAAAATAATCCATAAATAAGTGATATATAGCATTTTATTTATTCTCCATAAGAATAATATTAGGGTAGAGGACGCAGGTTTTCTGCAACGAGGAAAATAAGAAATGAGTTTTTTTTTGCAATTATCAATACAACTGAACCAGGTAAAGCTACATACCAAGTTCTCTTAATGTAGGTTCATAATTAAGGGAGATATACAACTTTACTTATTCTCCATATGAATAACATGGGGGCCGAGTATGCAGGTTTGCTGCTACGGGGATTATCAATAAAAAACGTGTTTTTTGTGCTAATATCAATATACCACAACTAGTTGAAGCCACATACCAAGTTTCATCAATATACATTCATAAATAATTGAGATATAGAATTTTATTTATTCTCCATAAGGATAACATTGGACAACGTACTGTGTTTAGCACTTTGAATATCTCTGCAACGGTTGGACGTAGAACAACGATTAAAACACCAAAATGATTGTTTTGTTGAGCTAAACACATTAATAAACAGAAATGTGAAGTTTTTAGTAAAACTATCTGGGAAAAATCTAAAAACCTTTTTTCCATAAGATTAACATGGGACACGTTTTTTTTTATTTTCTCCGCAACCAATTAACCTAGGTTAATGATTCAAAACACTAAATTATTTGTTTTTTTTAAGCTCTATAAAATGGCTATAACGAAAATTGAGTGTTTTTAACATTTTAGGGTCAAATTTGCAAAAAAACGATTTTTGTAAAATTGTAAACCCCCATAAAACCCTCTTTCCATAGTGCGATCGATCTAGTTCTCGAACTTAAAGTCATAAATGATACTCTCCACATTTGTGTCAAATTTCATCAAAATCGGGTGTTTCTTTCAAAAGTTATCGCGGTAACGGACACACACACACACACACACATATATATATATATATATATATATACATATATATAAATTTGAACGAATAGTGTTTTTGGCACCTGGGGACCTCAAAACGAAAAGTTATCATGGTCTCGGGCTTAAGTCTTACCATGAGACCTACGGTAATAGCTTCTTCCCTATAGGGGAAATTCGCTAAAACACGTTCGAAATCATTGAACTTAATCTGGCCAAAAACACTAATAAAAAATACAAGTGTCGCAGCACGGGCAAGATGCGTTTTTACATTAAGGCTCCAGGTGACCTGGGCCCTACCAGTTATCAGTGACATGTCGAATGTTTCCTTGTCGCTCTTTCAATCTGGACAAACCGATTGCTGCAATTAAATGTAACGATGAAAAAGAATGAAAATAATGAATCAATTAATTAATTTTTAATTGATACTCTGCTATAAATATTTTCAGAAAAAAAATATATTTTTAACCGGCGATAAATAAAATACATTTGTTTATGTTCTTATGGAGAATAAATAACCAATTCTATTTTATTTTCTATTTCTTTTATTTTGGCTATCTAACACCGATATATATATATATATATTATTCGGATTATGTAGCCACCTTAACCAGCGAAGGAGGTAGTGGGGATTAAACGCCAATAAAGCATATGCACTTTGGGTAGCAATTTAACCTCTTTAGACAGGACGAATCATGGTAACAAAATGAAAAGTTGGCCTGTGAATGTAGTTTTCATTAAAAAAACATTGGTTGTATGTATTAATAAACACAATGAATGTGAGAGGGTATGTGTATCTTTCTTAATATAATTTATTTACCTCATGGTCGGGTTTTGGCGATTATTGCAAAATATCTGAAGCCAGGTAGAAGAGTTTCATGTTTTGACTAGACATAATTAAATTAACTTAAAGTAATAATTATGCACAAGAATAGTTGGTGATGTAATCTTTAATACAATAACCTATTTTCTAATACATGAGCCTATTCTGTGATTTTAAAACTATAGGGTAACGCTAGTTAATGAGATTCCATTCCGCAAAGATTTACAATAATGAATCAATGAGCAGTGACACCAGCTGCCTGCCACAGTTTAGTATTATAACTAAACGGCCCAGTAAACGAAAACAAATAACCTGCTTCTGAGCTATTTTTTTTTTTATTTTTAGCAATCCTTTAAATAGTCCAGTCGTGATGTTAAAATCTATTTGCATAAGTGAGCTATCTTATACGCAAGAATTTGACATAGGTTGGAACTATTAATTTTCATGTACTCGTACTTTCAAATTAGGCTCTCCTAAAATAAATACGAGATCGCACGCAGCACGCTGACGTGAGGGAAGTGAATTTCCGCATTAAAACCTTAAAAAGATCAAATAAAGTGTTTAAGCCATCACTGTTTTTTTTTTAATTGAAAAGTTTTAATTTTTGGCTGGTTTGATGCTTCTGGTTATATTTAAATTCACTAATAAGATGTCAAAGTTGTACATTATAAAGTTAGAAGGAGGTATAGTCGGGATAAAAAGTTGGTATAGGGGTATGGGGGGTGATAAAACGATATTAATATATGAAAAACAGCCTTTTCCAGTGTAAAATCCCCTTAAGTCAACGTACTGTATTTTGACAATTAACGTTTTCTTTAATAACTCGGTAGGTACTTGTGATAGAATGATGAGGAAGGGCTTGATATCTTTGGCTTATTACGTACAGTAAGTTAATGAGAAATAAGTGTACATTTGGGTCATTTGGGCCCAAAAACTCAAAATTTGAAAACTCAAAATTTGAAAACTTAAAATCCCCAAAAAGGGGGTTAGAGTTTTCCGATTGTTTTGCCCAAACTTGTCTAACTGATTATAAAAAGGAACGTCTCCACCAAATTTTAATTTTAAGTAAATCGGACAAAAATAGCGAGCGCTAGAGTACGAACACACACACACACACACACACCCACCCACCCACCCACCCACCCACACACACACACACACACACACACACACACACACACACACACACACACATACATGTCCCTAACTTGCTATGGGGTCCTGTCCTTAAACCCAATTGTGGGGTCCTAAGAGTTATATACGGTTTATTAACGTGTAGATGGAGACAAGTTTTAGTACATGATTTGTTTATCTAAACACACCATTTTAATAACACAACCTTGCATGAAACCAAATATCGGGGCCAAACACATCTGTACACTATCCCAAATTATGGGGCTATACACACTGTGCATCAGACAAGACTGGGGGGCTTAACACCCGTCCCAAATTATGGGGCTATACACACTGTGCATTAGACAATACTGGGGGGCTTAACACACGTGTTCCTCGAACCAAATCTAGGGGACTTAAACAAATGTGTTTTAAAACATTACATGGGGGTTCAGGGCTATTTTTACATAGGGGCGCACGGGGACAAGCTTTGAGCCCGATGAGGCCTCTTCGGCGCTCTTCTTGGCCCGGGGCCCCGGTCGAAAATGGGCCCCCGGGTGAATTGAAACTCCCAAGCGAAACGGAGCCCCCAATAAATAGTAGGCCCCCAGGAAATAAAGGGCCCCAAGAAATAAGGGGCCCTCAAAAAATATGGGGCCCCCAGAAAAAAGGCTCCTCGGGGCCTATTCATATTTGTGTAAACGATGTATTAGGGGCGTGCGAGTACTCAAAATGTGAGTATTTAAATAGTCAAATGAACTCAAAGTTTTGAAAAATACTCCAAAGTTCGAGCAAGTATTTCCCGCCAATCTTTGGACGATCGCGACCTGCCAAATCACGTAGTAAACTGCTGCCAAAGATGATCGGACCACGTAAAATCGGCCGAAAGTTACGAGACTTAACATTATGTATTACACATGAATCGGTCATAAAAAACAACCTTACTGTGTAAATGGACCGAGTCACGTTTTATCCGCCGTAATTGAAGACGTTACAGATGATATAATCTGGAATTAACGTCCTTGCCGCGTAATATCGGCTATAAACTTCGACAGAAAACAAAATACAGTCCAAAAATGACGACTTTACTACGTAATAACGGCCGAAAATACGACAGTAGATCGGTAGCGATTCTCCGGAGATCGGCAGGAGATACGCTCAGATTTTTTAATATTTTTCAAAATTTGGGGCCTATGCCAAAGCGGACCGCCCCCCACGCCCCCCCTGGTGCGGGGTGGGGGGCATAGGCCGCTAACATAAAGTATTTGTACACATATAAATACCCCCGTCGCAGCAAACCTGCGTACTCAGCGAATTTCCAATGCAAAATATATGTCTTAATACCACATAAAGCCGCATACCAAGTTTCATTAAAATATATTCACAAATAAGCGATATATACAATTTTAATTATTCTCCATAAGAATAACATTGGGGGTGAGTACACGGTTTGCTGCAACAATGGACACAAAATAATGGGTTTGTATGTAAATATCAATAGAACTCATCAAAGTGAAGCCACAAACCAAGTTTCATCCATATACATTCATAAATAAGCGATACATAACATTTTAATTATTCTCCATAAGGATACAATGGGGATCGAGTACCTAGGTTTGCTTCCACGGGAACCATATGCGAAAAATTGTTTTTGTGCAAACAACAACAAACGACAACCAGATGAAGCCATATACCAAATTTCGTCAGTGTATGTTAATAAATAAGCAAGATATAAAATTTTGATTTTTCTCCATAAGAATAGCATTAGACAACGTACTGTGTTTAGCACTTTCAATATCTCAGTAACTAATTGACGTAGCGTAATGATCAAAATACCAAATTGTTTGTTTTTTTAAGCTGAATTCAATGGTATAAATTAAAATTTGATTTAAATAAAAATTACATGTGAAAACCCCAAAAACCACATTTTTGAGGTACAAAAGCCCCAAAACCCCCCTTTGGATGGTGCGATTCGTCTGGTTTTCGTACCCGTTCAAATAAATGGTGATATACACATTTATACCAAATTTTATTAAGATCGGACCTTTTTTACGAGAGTTATCGTGCTTACGGACACACACACACACACACACATATATATATACATACATATATAAAAATTTGAACGAATGGTGTTTTTGGCATCTGGGGACCTCAAAACAAAAAGTTATCATGGTCTCGGGCTTAAGTCTTACCATGAGACCCACTGTAATAGCTCTTCCCTATAGGGGAAATTCGCTAAAACCAAACTGATATTGTAAATTGTTGTATATTAGTATTATAAGTTGTTGAAAGGCAATATTTGAAAGAAATCTATGAGTATCCACCATGTTTTGCACCTCATCATACTTAAACATTAAATTTACTTATCAGATAATAAAACTTCTGTTCCCCTCTATTCCAAAACGAGCAGTTGTTTTGACCTCCATCGGTTTGTGACAACTTCAGGGTATTTTGATTGGTATTGAGAGTTTGAATAAAACTCGCAATACGATGCAAAAAATTTGCAATGTTAAAATATAAAGTAACACAATGCAACTAATTGTTTTAATCCTCCCTTTCGATTTTTTAAATTAGTTCCTGTAGATGAAGAAATTATATGGTTTGGAGACTGGAGAGTATTGAATAGGTATTTGATATATTTGAGTTTAGTATTAATGCATATGAAATAAGGGGGAAATATGATGCACCCTCCTCAGATTTTGGTGCCCCCTTACATCGTCACTTGTAAGGTCCACTCGTTTAGCTTACTTTGAAAAATATAGTTTATCGTTCCGTCTGTTTAGTAACCATTTCAACCATGTTCTTATTTATTAACTGAGTCATTTAGGAGTATTGGAGATGGAGTGGGAAATGTTAAGAATTAAACATATACTTCTCATTACAGATTAAGATTATTTGAGCTCTGGGGTGACTAATCATCTGTATTTCTTACAAATTAGCAATACTTTAAATAAGTTGCGACAGTATATCACAGTATAGTACTAACGAAAAAAACATGTTTGCACCCAACTTGAGTTTTTAGAGTAATTGGTATTAAACTTAATTGATCCAAACACTTTTAGAAGATAAGATTCAATATATCACAGAATAAAGACAAATAAAAATAAGGTTTATAGCTACACTAAACCTTAAAGATTAAATACTCGAAGATAGAGTCCGTAAAACTGAAAAACGTGTTGTACATTAGAACCAATAAATAAAAATTATATTCAGAAGAAATTAGTTTAAAAAAACTCTAACAACAAACTTTGCTGTATCCATCGCGAACATCAGCTAGGAACCGTCAGAATCGCTGTCGGTTTTGATAAGCGTTTTCATTATTGTTTTGGTTTCCCTGGACGAAATCTTTCCCACGCTCAGAACAGATGTACTGTTATCAGTATGTACTTCACCGTTCCTACTCAGTTTTAAGGGTTTGTTTTCATTATTATTTTTCTTAAATAAACATGTAATTGTTTTATGATACACAGTGTATTGTGATACGTTGACTACAATTGTGCACATTTGCGGTTTTTAAAAATTTATATTTTTTTAATTATTTGAGGTTTTGAGTTTTTTTATTGCAAACATTTTAGCGGCGCGAAGATCGAAAATGAGATACATTTCCAGGACGATAATATATGAAATCATGATTTTGAACTACACAATTCTCTTATCTGAATGAGTTCCATAGCTTGTCATTTCAGGTGATCAGCATAGCATGGAACCAGAAACATCGCAAACGCATCAACAACAAGCGAGGGAGTGAGGCGCGCACGTGTCAGTATATCTCAGAACTATGGGGTAGGAAGGTTTTGGTTGATGGTGGTGGGCGGGGGGCGGCAAATTTGGTCTTTGCACGGGCGCTGAAAACTGACGGGCCGCCCCTGGACACGAGTCACGTGTCGGAGTGAGAGCAGGAGGTAGGTAGAGCTAGGACCGCTCATTATCACTATCACTATCTATCCTTGAACCTCTCCTGGAGGTAAGAGCGCCTTTGTCGACAGCAGGAATGACATCAAGGCAGGGGTTTCATGGGAAATCAATGCAGGGGTTTAAGGTATGATCGAGTAAAACTTTTTTAGCGAATTTCCCCTATAGGGAAGAAGCTATTACCGTAGGTCTCATGGCAAGAAATAAGCCCGAGACCATGATAACTTTTTGTTTTGAGGTCCCCAGATGTCCAAAACACTATTCGTTCAAATTGATATATATGTATATATATATATATATATATATATATATATATATATATATATATATATATATATATATATATATATCTATATATGTGTCCGTGAATGCGATAACTTGAGTAAAAAACGTCCGATTTCGATGAAATTTGGCTCAAATGTGTAAACTAACATTTATGACTTTAAGTTCGAAAACCAGAAAAATCGGACCATGGGAAGGGGGGTTTATGGGGGTTTTAAATTTTCCAAAAATCAGTTTTTTGCATTTTTCACCCTAAAATTTTTAAAACACTTAATTTTGATTTCGACCATGTTATAGAGCTTAAAAAAACAAATAATATGGTATTTTGAATTATTAACCTAGGTTAAGTGGTTGCGGAAAAAATCCAAAAAACATGCTCATAAAATCTCCCATGTTAATCTTATGGGAAAATGGTTTTTGGCTTTTCCTCAGTTAATTTTACTTTAAACTTCACATTTTCTTTTACCAATCACTTCAGCTCTACAAAACAATCATTTTGGTGTTTAAATTATGATTCTACGTCAAACCGTTGCAGAGATATTCAAAGTGCTAAACACAGTACGTTGTCCAATGTTATCCTTATGGAGAATAAATAAAATTTGATATCTTGATTATTTATGAATGTATATTGATGAAATTTGGTATGAGGCTTCATGTTGTACTGGTATATTGATATTTGCACAACAAATAAATGTTTTGTTGGTTTTCCCCGTAGCAGCTAACCTGCATACTCAGCCCTAATGTTATCCTTATGGAGAATAAGTAAAGTTTTATATCTCCCTTAATTATGAACATAAATGAATAAAACATGGTAAGTAGCTTCACCTGGTTCAATTATATTGATAATTGCATACAAACTCATTTCTTATCTTCCTCGTTGCAGCAAACCTGCGTACTCAGTCCTAATGTTATTCTTATGGGGAATAAATAAAATGATATAAATCACTTATTTATGAATGTATTTTTGTCAAACTTGGTGAGTGGCTTTATGTACTAGTGAGAAACATATAAATACATTGGAAATTCGCTGAGTACGCAGGTTTGCTGCGACGGGGGTATTTAAAGTTATATTTGTTGCTTTCATCGGGGTTAACAAAATAAAAACCAATAAAAATACAAATGTTGTGGTGAAAAGTTAAAAACCAGACAACATTCCAAATAAAACATGTAATTAAACAGAAAACATGTTGCTTGTTTTGGTCCAGAAATCACACTGAATGTTCAATTTAAAAAAATGATAACAAAGGAGTTATAGTGTAGAGTAGGCTTTCATAACTATTCGGAAAAAGGAAAGTTTTTTATTTTATCAACGAAACAAAAGTAGTTTTTGCTCTTCCCTTTCGATCAGGAGCTCGGTTTCCCATTCTAATATACTGGGAGGACGTCTCGTCTGTTCCGGTACCAAACTTAATAATTTAGTTTTTTAGGTAAAAATAAGCAAAGTTCCTCTATCTTGCTTAGTATAGCATCTCGGCCTGTGCGTATTTGTATTATAATTAGTTTTCCTTATTTTCTGTAACATTTTTCGTTCCATAGCAACATAATACCATCATCAAGCACGGGAATTGGTCAAAAATCTATTTACATTTTTAAACGAATTCTTGTCTGTCTGTCTGTTCGTCCTTTATGCATTACTAAACCGTTCATCCGATCTCTGCCGCCGTGAAACTTTGGGAAATGGTTTTATGCCTGGGAAGGTTTGTGCCCTATTCCCGTTCTTTTTTGGCTACGTCCTGTGAGCTTCTTTCGTTCATATTTTATACTAATTTATTGTGTTTTGGTGATTTTTAGCGAATTTCCCCTATAGGGAAGAAGCTATTGCCGTAGTCGGAATGGAAAGACCTACGCCCGGGACCATGATAACTTTTCGTTTTGAGGTCCCTAGACCCCAAAAACACCATTCGTTCGAAACTGTATATATATGTGTCCGTGAGCACGATAACTCTCGTAAAAATTATCCGATTTTGATGAAATTTGGTATAAACGTGTATAGCAACATTTATGACTTTAAGTTCGAAAACCAGCCAGATCGCTCTATCCGAAGGGGAATTTTGGGGGGGTTTTGAACCCCAAAAAATGGGTTTTTCGAATTTTTTACATATCATTTTGGAAATAGTCAAATTTTAGTTTTTACCATTGGATCCAGCTTAAAAAAAACACACAATTTGGTATTTTGATAATTTCTCTACGTCAATTGGTTACCGAGATATTGAAAGTGCTAAACACAGTACGTTGTCTAATGTTATTCTTATGGAGGAAAAACAAATTATATCTCGCTTATTTATTAACGTATACTGACGAAACTTGGTATACGACTTCATCTGGTTGTGGACCATTGATATTTGCTCAAAAAACAATGTTTTACCAATGGCTCCCGTAGCAGCAAACCTGCGTACTCAGGCCCATGTTATTCTTATGGAGAATAAGTAACGTGTTATCTCCCTTCATTATGAAAATAAATTAATGAAATTTGGTATATGGCTTTACATACATGAGTTATATTGATATTTGTATAAAACCCCATTTGTTGTGCTCCTTGCTTCAGCAAACCTGCATACTCAGCCGCCATGTTATTCTTATGGAGAATAATTAAAATGTCATAAATCGTTTATTTATGAATGTATATTGATGAAACTTGGTATGTGGCTTTATGTGGTATTAATATACATATATATGCATTGGAAATTCGCTGAGTACGCAGGTTTGCTGCTACGGGGGTATTATTTGGTTTCCATAGGAACCATTGCCATTTTCCCGGTTATTTATCTAAATCCGTGCGAATAACGGGTACAACAGCTAATAGACTATAATCATTCTTTATAACTTGGCTGTATATTATCTGTTTATATTGATCAAGTTATCGTTTGATTCGTCCTTGAATTTTTCTTACTGAAGTCAAGTTTTAATATTATTTTTTACATTTTACAGTAATATAAAAAATATATAAACCCAGTAACCGTTCAACTTTTTTCATCTTTTGACCCTGAAACAACAACAAAATCGAATTTGGGGTGATATCAACTTCAGCCCAAATAATAATTTCTGATTTGAAGATGCAAGGTTTTTTTTATAATTTGACAAAAATAAACAATATTAGCAACATTTCAAATTTTTCCGTGTGCTGGACTTCATGATAATTGATCAATCTTCATTTTCTATTAATTAATCGAACGTATACAAACCTCTTTATCTGTTGCTTTATAGAATTAACTGAAGGAATACTTTACTATCCTTCTTAAGACGTGCCCCTTTTAGTTTAACACAACATTTGAAGTGGACCCAGTTTGACTAAGCCTCTGACATGGAAAACCTTTTCAGTACCAATAGTCAATGGTTATATTTACAGTTATAAAATTATGATTTTGCTGATAAAACTGTGTTTATATCAATTAATTTTGTAATTTAATCCAGCTGTTGCTTAAAATTTCCATTAAAAAGGTAAATCTTAAGGACAAATATCAAAATTTAAGGGCGTCTAGACCTCTGCCCTTAAGTTTGACCTTCATAAATTCTATGATATGCACAACTTGTCGGCGAGCTCTTTCCAACGACACTTTATTAAAATTAGTTCAGAACTATATTAGGAGCTCTGATTTCAAAAGACCCCTAGCGTTAAGTGTAGATTTATTGGTATTGGTTTTGTAACATAATGAATATGTTAGTACGAAACAGAACTGACAAGAAATTAAATGCATCAGTAGTCTGTTATCGTAAAGCATGCAATGTTCGCAGGCGTGCGAGCGTCACTCCACCTCAACCGAGGCGCCTGCGCCCGCGACCGCCGCGCCGGCACGGCACATTACAGTACGGGTACCCAGTGTATCATTGAATCATTGGGTATCATCACATTCAGACAATGGATCTAAAGTAAAAAGTATCGTTACTCAGTACCACAAGACGAGTTTAACGAGTTACAGGGTTAAATTGAGATTATTAGAGATGTTTTAATATGATCCAAAAATTACCCGTAATCTGTGTTTATTTGATATCGAATTAAAAGCCGAATGAAGGAAAATTAACCTAAAAATGGTTTTATCCATAGCCAATATGTATATTAATGGAAATATAAAGCCTCGACATGTATTCGTTTGTGAATAAACTACTTTTAACAACTATAAATTTACATATTTACAATTTACTATAACAGATTCTGATAAAGGAAACAACTCTTGGGGAACATTTGAAAATCGAGACCCTTTTCGCTTTTTTCGATCTCGGATCTTTGACCATTAAATTAAAATTGTAATCGTTGTTAGAATTTGTCAGGTACTTTATTGTTTAGTATGATAAACGTTGAAAGCAGGTGATCTGATATTTTCTAACTTTTATTCAAGTATGGACTATCATCGACCTTGAAAAGTAAACTTTGATGACGTACAGCTCTCTATAAAATGTTAAGATAGCAAAATAATAAAAAGAATTATAGTACGAAACAGGGTATTAATTGTGTTTACTAGATTACTGTTGCAGCTTCGCTTACAATCGCATTGAAATTATTTAAAAATGTTGACTACGCTGTTCTCGATACCATCCTATGTTTTGTTGATGCATCAACATGTGTTAATTGAATTGAATTGAATTATATTCTTCCATTAGAATTGTATTGATTGAAACTTAAAGGTTTGTAGGAAGTACCGATGGACAAACAAAAATTTCGAAAGAAATTCGGCAAACCTATGCATTATACTTTTTAATTTGACACATCAACCTTCAAAATCGTTTCGATAGCCACTGAGATATCAGCGTTTCAACTGTGCATTAATACATAAAATACCTCATTGTAATCAAAATGGTTAGAACAAATTAAAAATACGGCAGAAAAAGTTTCTTGGGCGTTTCATAGATTAAAAGATACTTAACTTGTATATTCAGCCGTATATTTCTATGTGAAAGATGAGAAAAACAATAAAATATACTTTTATAAAACATCCAAAGTGATTTACAGCTTCAAGATGACCAGTGACATGACCAAAAATGTGTAGAGGCCAGTTACTTATCCTATTTTTACCGTAGGCCCCGATTTGATAATAATGTAGGACGTAAGTATTTAATACTAGTATACAATAATTGATACGTCATGTTTGCCTCCTATATTCCATGTTATCGACCACTGGAAAATAGACGATAAGAGTTTACGTACCACCAAGGTTTATATTGCAATACTCAGCAAAAAGTTACTTTAGACTAGATGCCGACTCAAACCCTCACTCACAGCTCCTAGAGTCTCGAGTAAGGATAAAGACTGTAGGGACAGCTCTGAAGTCTGAATTATCGAAACCATAGCTAGAGTTCTCCACAAAATAAAAATAATGCGAGAGAACGGAAGCGCTTCCGGGAATTCACAATGCCATGGAGAGGGGAGCGGGGGGCGAGCGGCGGTGGGAGTAGTTCCCGTAGACGCCACGGCGCGCAGCGCAACAGAGCGCTAGCGTACGTAGGGCCCCGTAAGAACACATGCATAGAACCAGAATGTGGGGTCTTCACTAAATTTACGAAAAATGATCGTTGTTGAGCCAGAACTCCAATAGTACGATTTTAACTCGGGGGCCCTGTGTAATGCCCCACAATTCGTGCGGACCCCCGAGTCTGGTGAGATGCACACACAGGGCCCCATAGTAAGATGAGTCCATACACACACACACACACACACACACACACACACACACACACACACACACACACACACACACACAACACACACACACACACACACACACACACACACACATACACACACACATATATATGTATATATATATATATATAAAGTTTTTAGAGACCCCTCAAAACGTGTTCAGGGGGTCACGTTTGGATTTTCTTTGGCAGTCCCGGGCTTAAGTCTCACCGTGCGGGTCATGCTAATAGTTCACTTTTCCATAGGAAATTCACTAATAATATAAACATAATTTAGTTTACAGTAGTTTTGTTATTCTCTATTTATATATAACTACAACTACTCTATATGGCTAATGCAATACACATTTGTATATTAGAACATCTCCATTCAATGTGTTTATCCTGTCTTTTTTAAAATTGTCTTTTCAATAAAAACTTTTGACATTAGATAGTGTAGTATGAAACAATAACAGTCAACGAAAGAAAGCGAAACAAAAGTACTCAAATATATATAAATAATCTATCTAATTAACATCTGTGACGCTTATTTTAAGATAAACTCACCAACTTGTAACACTATGTATAATCGATATTTACCCGCTTTTGATTGGTCTTGCACATCATTATTAGTTTTATATTGCTCAGCAAAATTAATTGACCTCCAATAGTTAATTATGACCATCCAGTAACTTGAGGGCATTATATCGTAGTAACAATTACTGTTACATTTATTAACGGTGATAGAATGTGTAACAGTTGTAATGAATGTTTAAAAATAGTTGACATTTTGCGTGTATTTAACCAGTTGCCAGTATTAATAGTTGATTGGAATACTTCGAGTATTAAAATGCCGTTTCTTTCAGAATACTACGACTACTAATTCAATTATATGAAGAGAGTTTTTTCCTTTTTTTACGGAGTGGAACCTTTTATAGTCAAATAAACTTGTGAAAATGTGTTGATAATTATCCCTGGTTTAGTTTCTACAATGTACTGTGCAACTAGATTCTCACAATGGCCTAAACAGTCAGACACGTATAATATCGATAAATTAAACCGTTTAAAATTATAGTATAACAAATTGTGTAACTTAGATGAACGCTCATTCCTCAAAACCACATCGAAATGTGTATACAAATCATCGAATCATATAAGCACATTATAACTGTGCATCATAATTTAATATCAATTTGAATATTTCGTTATTTAAGAAATTATTGCGAACATTCCAATCACTGATTAGTAAAAATCAAGTTTCACGACATTTTGGGATCTGGAAAATGATCCCGTATTCAGGTGAGAAAAATAATTAAATATAAAAAACTACACAAAATATAAGTGGCAAAATCTAGACAAAGCCGGAAAAATACACAAAAAAGGTGAAACATAGAACTGTAAAAGTAGTCAAAATGAAATTACTATTCATTTCAGTTTTATAAACTACGTACATATTTACCTCCGATATTAAAACTTGATTAGATTGTGATGTGCTGTAAGATGTATTACATTATTTGCTGTAACTATTAACTTTCGTTTGGATGAATAATGTAAAATTGTTTTAATTCATAAAATACAATCCAAATTGTATTATTATTATTAATTTAATAATAATAAACGCAATTTACTACTTTAGACATTATAACAAGATTTTTGGACTGTTCCTTTTAAAAATGTAAACCAATTCTAAATGCGTTTAAACCACAGATAAGTACTTCTCTGTGGTTTATACACAAACAAATAAACGGTATATACAATATAATAAGGATCAAAGAAACTTAAAATAAAAATTCTTGTTGCAGCAAACCTGCATACTCAGCGAATTTCCAATACATAATATATGTCTTAATACCACATAAAACCGTATACCAAGTTTCATAAAAATATATTCCCATATAAGCGATATATACAATTTTAATTATTCTCCATAAGAATAACATTGGTGATGAGTACGTAGGTTTGCTGAAACAAGGAACACAAAAATTTTGTTTATGCAGATATAAGTAGAATTTAACTACACCAAGTTCCATCAAATACCAAGTTTCATCAATATTCAATCATAAATAAGCGCTGTATAACATTTTAGTTATTCTCCATAAGAAAAACATGGAGGCTGAGTAAGCGGGTTTGCTGGAACAAAGAACAAAAAAAAGGGTTTTTATGCACATATCAATATAACTCAACAAGTTGAAGCCACATATCAAGTTTTGTTAATTTATGATCAAAATTAAGGGAGTCATTATATTTTACTTATTCTCCATAAGAATAACATGGGATCTGAGTACGCAGGTTTGCTGCTACGGGGATAGTCAACAATAAATCTTTTTTTGTACAAATATCAATATACCAGAACTACGTGAAGCCACATACCAAGTTTCATCAACATACATTCATTAATAATCGAGATATCAAATTTTATTTATTCTCCATAAGGATAACATTGGACAACGTACTGTGTTTAGCACTTTGAATATCTCTGTAACGGTGGGGTGTAGAATCACAATTTAAACACCAAAATGATTGTTTTGTGGAGCTTAACTGATTGGTAAAAGCAAATGTAAAGTTTACATTGAAATGAACTGAGGAAAAGCAAAAAACCTTTTCCCCATAAGATTAACATGGGAGATTTTATGAACAGTTTTTTTTTTTATTTTCTCCACAACCACTTAACCTAGGTTAGTAATTCAAAATACCATATTATTTTTTTAAGCCCTATAATATGGTTAAAACCAAAATTAAGTTTTTAAAAAATTCTAGGGTGAAAAATACAAAAAACTGATTTTTGAAAAATTTAAAACACCCATAAACACCCCTTCCCGTGGTCCGATTTTTCTGGTTTACGAACTTAAAGTCATAAATGTCACTTTACACATTTGAGCCAAATTTCATCGAAATCGGACGTTTTTTACTCAAGTTATCGCAATCACGGACACACACACACACACACACACACACATATATATATATACATATGTTTGTATATATATATATATATATATATATATAAAGATTTGAACGACCCCCAACAACTTGTTTAGGGGGTCACGTTAGGAATTTCTATGGTGGTCCCGGGTTTAAGTTTCACCGTGCGGGTCATGCTAATAGTTCACTTTCCATATGATATATACATTGTATCTATACATTTTTTTCACTAATAAAAATATAATTTGTTTATATGGTGATAACTCAACAATAAATTATAACAATAAAGAATACTGATTGACAAGCGAGACATAAAATGTACAATGGAATCCACCAAAATACACACAACAATGACAGATTGGTTACCAATTTAATTTTATCCGACATTTTAAAACGTTAATGACTATTTAGTTTGATAATTTTGTTGAAGCTGATTAAATTGCAAAGAGTATTCAGGTTTCTGGGTATTAATTTATATTTTATCTGTCAATGCTCAGATATCTTTAGAATACCTTAAAGTATATACTCAATGCTTAAAGGTGTTTTCCTCAGTTTATTTTTTAAGTCTCCAATAACTGACTAGATTTTCCCAGTGCATTAATTACTTTTTAATTAGCATGTAATGATTACGCTAAAGGCAAGGTATATGATAATTTTCGAATTAAATTAACAGCACTGATGAGAAAGAAAATCTTTTATGCATAGAGAAGTCGTTCAGTGTAATAACTGTGTTATTAATTAACAAAATAATCTAGATGGACGTATGCTGCGACTCGTGTACAAGGGACGGCGATGGCGACCTGATCTGCTCACACATCTGTGGGTGCCAGCTGTTGGAACAAGGAGCCATTTATATATCATTATGTAAAATAAAACACGTTTGTAAATTGTTATACTAACGCTTCAAGAATATTTATTGATGGAAATATAATTTTTACTATCATTTATACAAGGGGTTTATTTTAATTATTTTCCTAAGGACAGAGCGTTTTCAGATTCGTTCTACGTGTTAACTGTGAATGATTTACTATCCTTTGCTTTAACATTTTTATATATGATATACTTTAGCTTTGGGTTGTCCTTAATAGCTTAGAAAAATCTTGAATATTAAAGGCAATTTGTAATACAAAAACATTATATATACATACAGAAATTTGACTATCTTAACTAAACTGTTCCACACTATAATGAACCCAAGTGACCCTAGTAATTAAAATATCATTTGGAAAATAATAGTCTCACTCGAAGACTCTTATCGAACTGCAAACGAGGTCCATTCTGTAAGGTGTTAAAGAGGTATCTGTGGAACTTCGCAGAAGAAACGATACAGGAAGGACCCTGTTTTGACTACAATACTAAAATAGCAAGGTATGTTTCTTACTTATTTCAAGTTAATAACTAACAGGGCACTCCTATTCATAAGAACATGCATTAATTAATTTGATTATACAAAAATAGCTTTGAGCTAGAGGTGACAGTCAAGGTCACATTTATCATGCAAGCTTAAATATGGCTCTAAATAAACGAAAGTTATAGTGTTATCAAGATAGCTGTGGTTGATATTTAGCATAAGCATAAATAATATCATACGCATAAAAATGATAATTTTTGTTGTTAATATGTTCAATTTAGATTTAGTAGAATATAGAGTAAGACAGCTGGACACGGTACTTTTATAACTTTTTGCTGAAGTTTAGAGTAGAAAAATACATGAAGTTGAAATACTCAACTTTCGCATATTCCTCAAAAATATAGTTAATACATTCTCTAATAATATACAAATAAAAACAAATATAGGTTATGATTGTTTGCTTTCTTAGTAATTTAAAAAAAATATATTATTATTATTATTAATTTTACAAAATTGAACTATCAAATATAGTTAATAGTTTAGTAGTAGTAACTAACAATAGTAACATGACATATTAAGCAACGGCTTTTAAGTCAAATAATGCTCACACTCTTTAATCAAACATTATTTTGTTACGTTTTTTTCAGATTTAGAAGACGCTGAAACAACATGAAGGAGTTGTTATTTATTTTGGTTTGTGTATCGTTTTCCCGGATCACATTTGCAAGTAAGTTAAAATATATCTTCACTTACCTTAATTTATTTATCTCAACCACCAATGAATTATATTATATACTGCTATACATCAATTGTGAATTTTAATGTTTACTTCTATCAATCTTGACACACAACTCATTGTAAATGACAAATTAAGTAATTATATAAAAGCGATATCCATGAAGCCTCTTAACAATTATTTGTATTGATATATGTTTCAGACTGGGGTGGAAGAGGTCTTGGACACTATGATGTGAGTTATCGATCTTTATTATTTTATGACTACAGTAATTTAACTGTAGATCAGCATCAACGACTAAGAATGATAATAAACTAATTTGAAATCATCGTAAGCGATTTCGTTTTGTTACTGTGCTAATAAAGACCTTAGTAACAACTTTTTACTTGATTACTTAAGTAAAATTGTTTGTTAATTCGTGGAAAAAATATACTAACAAATTTAAAAAAGATAATTTAAGTAGTACTATGTTGTGTGAAAATTTCGTGTAGGAAATTTTGACCAATCAGATATTCTATAATTGTGTACAAATGCTTAACATTAGCCAATCAGCTAGCTGATGCCCCGAAAAGTTTATTATTTTCAGTACCTTACTAAGGTCAACCCGAGCTTAAACTATGAGTTCTCGGCTAAGCTAATCTAATTAGTATGTTAATGTATGTTACAAATATATTTTGAATGCATA
Organism: Allygus modestus; assembly: GCA_963675035.1. NCBI lineage: Eukaryota > Metazoa > Arthropoda > Insecta > Hemiptera > Cicadellidae > Allygus > Allygus modestus. The sequence continues at coordinate 228,923,171 of OY776111.1, forward strand.
ATTGTTTATTAAATATATTTTGGTTATTTAAATATTATTATGAGTTTATCCTTCACGTTATTAACTTACCACTTTATGATTCATTGATCTTCCCATAGTTATAGATTCCTGGCAATATGTAAGCCGCATAAGCACAAAGAAACTCTATAGTTTTTATATTCTTGTTTTGATACGTCAAGATAAAAACATTGACAATTTGTTATATATGTCAATCTCACCTTGGAAGTTAAATTAATATTATATATAGTATTGTTTTAGCGTATATTTATGTATAAACCTTGAAGAAACTATCTGTCACTGAAAGGAATTAATCTCTTAAATTATGCATAAAGATTAAAGATGTCAGAAATACCATTCGTTCGAAATGGTATTTATAAATGTGTCCGTGAGCACGATAACTTTCGAAAAAATACTCCGATTTTGATGAAATTTTGTATAAACGTGTAGAGCAACATTTATGACTTTAAGTTCTAAAACCTGACAGATCGACCTATTCGAAGGGGTATTTTTTTTGGGGGGGGGGTTTGTACCCCAACTTTGGGTATTTTGAATTTGTTACATGCAATCCTTGAAAAAGTCAAATTTTAGTTTTTATCATTGAATTTAGCTTAAAAAACCACAATTTGGTGTTTTGATCATTTTTCTACGTCAATTGGTTTCAGAAATATTTAAAGTGCTAAACACAGTACGTTATTCAATGTTATTCTTATGGAGAATAAGAAACATTTTATATATTGCTTATTTATCAACGTATACCGACAAAACTTCGTATATGGCTTCATCTGGTTGTGGTCTATTGTTATTTGCACAAAAAAAATTTACCTATGGTTCCCGTAGCAGAAAACCTGCGTACTCAGCTCCCATGTTATTCTTATGGAGAATAATTAAAATGCCATATATCGCTCACATAATAATGTATATTGATGAAACTTGTTTTGTGGCTTTAACTACTTAAGTTTTATTTATATTTGCATAACAACTCATATTTTCTGTTAACTTTTTCAGAAAATCTGCGTACTCACCCCCCATGTTATTCTTATGGAGAGTAATACAAATTTTATATATTGCTTATTTATGAATGTATACTAAAGGAACTTGGTTTGCGGCTTTATGCGGTATTAAGACATTTATAAGTATTGTAATTTCGCTGAGTACGCAGGTTTGCTGCAACGAGGGTATTTATTTATTTTTCCAACCACTAGAATCGGACAGTCATATTCCCCTCAATAAACGTCCTTTGGAAATTGTATTTGTAGCTGACGAAGGCCCTAATTTGTTTCAACAATATAACGATGTGGTCTAATTTAAATTTTTCGTCTGACGTCTTACCGGCCATGTTTCTCTATAAACAGAGATATAGTGGGTACAATGGAAAGAGTGTTCTTAATAATGTAAATGTCATAATTTAGTTTCATTCCTTATGCATATGTCTAGACTCTATTTCCACTCTGTAAGCATTTACTAAGTCCGTCTGAAACGTCTCTAGAATATTAAATAGATTCGCCTGCGTTCAATTATTTAAAAAGTGATAAACAACTTCAAAAGAGTGGGGGTTTTCTCTTTATGTTTAACAAACATCGCGTTTCTAAGAAAGTGACTATAATACGACATAGTTTACCAGTAATAATTAGTATAAATACCCCCGTAGCAGCAAACCTGCATACTCAGCGAATTTCCAGTGCATATTAATTTATCTTAATACCACATAAAGCCACATACCAAGTTTCATCAATATACATTCATAAATAAACGATTTATGACATTTTAATTATTCTCCATAAGAATAACATGGCGGCTGAGTATGCAGGTTTGCTGAAATAAGGAACACTAAAAATGGGCTTTTATACAAATATCATTATAACTCAACTAGGTAAAGCCACATACCAAGTTCTATTAATTTATGTTCATAATTAAAGGAGATAACACGTTAATTATTCTCCATAAGAATAACATGGGGCTGAGTATGCAGGTTTGCTGCTACGGGAACTATCGGGCAAAAAATGGATTTTTGTGCAAATATCAATAGACCACAACCAAATAAAGCCATATACCAAATTTTGCCAGTTTACGTTCATAAATAAGCGAGATATACAATTTTTCTTTTTCTCCATAAGAATAACATTAGACAACGTACTGTGTTTAGCACTTTCAATATCTCGGTAACCAATTGACGTAGAGCAATGATCAAAATACCAAATTGTGTGCTTTTTTAAGCTGAATTTAATGGTATAAATTAAAATTTGATTTAAATTAAAATTACATGTGAAAATCCCAAAAAACACATTTTTGGGGTACAAAACCCCCCAAAAACCCCCCTTCGGATGGTGCGATTCATCTGGTTTTCGAACTCGTTCAAATAAATGGTACTTTACACATTTGTACCAAATTTCATTAAGATCGGACCTTTTTTACGAGAGTTATCGTGCTTACGGACACATATATATATATAAATATATATATATATATAAATATATATATATATATATACATATATAAAAATTTGAACGAATGGTGTTTTTGGCATCTGGGGACCTCAAAATGAAAAGTTATCATGGTCTCGGGCTTAAGTCTTACCATGAGACCTACGGTAATAGCTTCTTCCCTGTAGGGGAAATTCGCTAAAATAAAATCCCCTATAGAATATTGTAAATATATTATACAATTATTTGCCACAGCTTATTATTATAAATAAATACTTAAAGAAACATAATAAAAATACAATAGTGTCAATATAGCAGCTTTGTATATAAAATCCTCTGATTTCCCCATAGAAGTCACGTGCTAACAGTCATTTCAGACTACACTATGGTTTGTCCCTAAGCGATATTTTTAATATTACTAAATTACTAATAATAAAATAATGTATTTGATACTTTTGGTCCGATTCATCTGTGATTTAAATTTCTTATTGTCCAAAATATATGGAAATACTGTCTACAATTGTAAAATTCAATATTACTGCCAATTTTAAAATAATTTTATGAATTAATTTAGTGTTAAATGGTAAATTCTTAATCCCCTGTATGATTTAATTGAATTTCTAATATGTCAATTTCTATAATATTATATAATTATTATATTATATATTATATACTTATATTATATATTATATTATTTTAAAATAATTGTTGTAATTTATTAACTGTACTGTTCAGTAATTTGTTACTGTATAGCTGTATGAGACCACCCATTCCCAAATGCATTTTACAATCTTGTTTCCAATTTAAAAGAATCTTAATGTAAACCACAATAGAATGTAAATTTATTTATTTACTGGGAAATATTATTGGTCATTTGGTACATTTATGTCTCAAGACTAATGAAAGAATTAATGTGTTTATTCTAGCAAAATAAAGATGATAGATTAGTACAGTATTTGGTGATAAAAAACACATTACAGAATAAAATTTAAAAAAATGAAATGTACATTCTCTTGAGAACTTGATACAACATTTTATATTGTAATAAAAGTTTCACAATTTATGAAACTCATGGTTTTAAGCCAACATTGGCATTGAAGCCTGTGGGTCAGTTTTGAGCTGCGTCCAAAACAAAATAAACCATATAATTAATAAATGAGCATCAAGGAAATAAGTTACACATGACAATTATAAGATGAAAACTGTGAGATGAAGAATAATTAAAAATAATTGACAATGAACATGAATGAGAATGGTGGCAGCAGCTGAAATGTCTACCCATGCTGACAGGTGGGGGGGGAGTGCAAGGGTCAAGTTCAGAGCCACCTGTAAAATCTGCCGCGATAAGTACATGAGCAATTGTGTTCAAAATGTATCGTAGGCCTACTTCAAAATTTTACATTCCAAATAAGCTCCTAAAGTGAACACTTGTCAATAAATTTGCAATATAACTACAAGAACTTTATCATTTTACACATTTTCCAACCGCCCTCATAAATAATACGATGACATTTAACTAACCACATCTATAGATAAGTTTCGGGTATTTTATGGTTTAAATGTTTTGTATTCGAATTAAACGGAGTAATATTTTATCTATTGTGACTCTTATGTAGAATGGGTGTTCTTTACCAACGAAGTAGGATGCGGACACCAGGGAAGTTTTCGCTAAACCTAAAGTTAGCCGGTGTTGCGTTGTAGAGTTTGTTGCTCCATCTAAGTTAAGCTTATTGGGTTTTGTGATTTTTAGATACATAATAATGTTGCAGAACTGTGTCCCTGGCACTACATGGCGAGACTCCTGCAACGCCTGCTTCTGTAGCCATGCAGGAGAGACAATATGTACGTTGAAGGCATGCAACGAGATATATTTCAGTCCTGAACCTCTATCTGAATATCCTTTAGGTCCATTTGTTTATTAAAATACTGTCATAGTGTACTATTTTTAAGAATTTTTCTCTTGCCCCTATGTGTTAAAACTATTTCCTTTCAAAACATTAGCCCAGGAGAATGTGTTCTCATGTTATATAAAAATAAGTTATGAAATGGAATTAATTTATTGCATTTGTTTGGCGTGGGAAATAGTTGATAATGATGGGTTACAACCTTTATATTTGAAAACAATTTCTCATTCTAAAATGGTGAATCCAAGATGGCGGCAAACTATTTCAAATCTTTCATAATAAACCATATGCCTCTACACAATGGTTACTGTTTATTCATGGTCGATATCTGATGTAATGCCGAGAATAGGGGAATTTTTTAAGGTTGTGGTATGTAAAACTTACTTCAAAATTAATTTTAAATAGGTACTGATATTTCAAGAACAATTAAAGATTTCCAAAAACGGGTTTCAGCATTGTGTTCAGCGGAAAACTTTAGATCGCAACCCTATAACTTACATGAACCTCTTCTCCGCAGTCTTCAAGACCGGGGTGTCGTCATTACAGCGTTTTTTCTTGGCTTCCCTCCTGATGGGCGGGGAGCTGTGTCTTTGGGTAGGTTGGGTTAGGTTTTTTAACTTTAAGTTAAAAAAAATCCAATATGGTCGATCCAAGATGGCTGCTGAAAATTTGTATATAGTTAAAATAAAGTACTGTACTTACTGCCCAGCAATGATATGGGTTGATATTTTAACGAATGTAGACAACAAGTAAGGGACATTTAAAACTCACACTATATAACATATCCTAATCCAAATTTTCGAATCACAAAATTCAAATATATCGTGGAACCTCTGACATAATAATCTACTAATAAGCAAAAAAAATCTACATAATAATCAACTATGCTTATTGTGCTATTCTGTGATTTTTGACGTGTTAATTGCACCTATTAAACATATGTATTAGAAACAGCAACAGTTGACTGGAATTTTTGATAATTTATTAAATGTTTTCAAATAATATTTTTGTTTTAAAATTGTTAGCATAATAATTATACTAATATGCTTTTAAAACACATCTGCTTTAAACCCCTTCATCAATCTGCTTTTATTATGCCCTCGACGGCTCTCTGACTGGCCTATACTAGGACAGAGACTATACTAGTCGATATTGGGTACAGCAAAATGAAGCTGTAACAGTATTGGTAAGTCTTTTGGCTATCCAGAATGACCAACTTCCCTTCCTTGGTTCCTCCTTGTCTCTTCTGGGGGCTTGACTCCCAGTTGAGCCTGGATACCCAGTTTAGTCGAAGTCCTTGGAGAGAGTAGTGGATCTTCCTTGCAGCCTGGGACGGTTGCCTGTGGGGAAGGGTCCTTACCCTTACTGTCTCCGGTTTGCCGGGCTGGGGGACGAACCGACCTGGAGTCACCCAACCCCTGAGAGGTTGGAGGCTCTGTGCGATGGCGGTCCCTGTCTGATGGACTTAGGGGAACGTCGGGTTAGAGGGTGAATTTTCCTGGGGTTATGTCACCCAAAGAGCCCGGGAGCTAGGTAAGGTTCTCTCTCCCTTTCTGGAGAGAGGCAGACTGACCCCGTCCTACCACCTTTCCCATTCCTCTTTTCCCTTTTTCCTGTGGCTGCAAAATATCCCAAGGGAGACGTGCCTAGCCGGCTTTGCCTGGGCCTCGTAATCCCCCCCCCCAAAAAAAACAATATGCTTTTACAAAGTTATGTGGGATTGGTTTACCTAAAAGGTGGTTTTACTCAGATTTAACTCTTTAATAATACTCCTGCAGTGTTTTGGAAAGTTAGGAGTGTAACCTCAACAACGTTTATAAATTGGGCCAAAATATATTAGTATCCAAAAATTCGACTAACAACAGAAAATATTAAACCCCTTTAATGTAAAGTATGCTAATTTAAAATTCTTTATTGAGCATGTTTTAAAAATACATTGCATATGCCAAGTCAAAACAAAAGTTAATACAATGTTCTTAAAACATAAAATTCACTAGCTATGCGTTTATCTGTGATTTATGTTTTTTAATTACAATTGTTAGCACTTTTAACACGTGCTCAAGCAGAACATATTTGCTAATACCAATATAGAAGCCCCAGCTTCTTAAAGGAAAGAATTGTTTTTTAATGCATGCTTGTTAGGTTATTTTTTAACTGAAAAATAACCCTGTGAGTAAGTATTTCGTAGAGGTGCAGGTAGGGACGGAACATTCAAAGAACATTTCAAAAGTACGACGTAATAAAGCTGGTTTATAGCTGGCGGACTGCCATCTCAATGTGCGTAGTTGCTAGAAGCTTCTTGGACTTTCCGGTTCTGCCAGAGCATTCCTCTCGGCAGGTGTTGGCCTCAGTGGTAATTAAGTTATTATTGTCTCATCTGTAACAGTAGATTAGAGGCACAGGGGGTGAGCCATGCAATTTGGAGGACGTCAACTCTCGGCGCGGAGCGTCGCATCGTGCTGACGATGCAAAAATATTTTTCAGATGTGCGTATCTAAGATTAAAAAAACATTGTGGGATAAATAATCTTTTGTGATATACATATATCATCCACTGAAAACTAAAATATTACCTAATTTTTATGTATGCTCTACTCATCAGTGGCACTTCTTTAAACAATTTTTTGGGGGACTCATTCCAGAATTGGTATAATAATTTTCTAGAGTGAAAAAGGTATATATATTTACTATAATTGAAGTACTGTTTAGTTGATTTATAGAGTTTTTACTATACGTACATGTTCCTATTACTTTTTTATTAACTATATAAATATTATATTAACCTATGATACCCAAATAAAAAGTATGTTTTAATATAGCCGGTTAATGTAGAATCTCGTAAAAGATCCCTTGACAATGGTCACAAGTACACTTACAACAGTTTACATAGCCAACAAGATTGATAATTACTAATGGATGAGTCTTATTCCCAGTAAAAAACTAATACTGTAAAACAACTAACTTAAAAAATAAAAAATAGCATTGGGTGGATGGAGATTAAAGTCAAAACAAAAGAGTCATAAGAGCTGTTTATTATCAATTAGTAAACTTTCAAAGTAACACTGTACTGTAAGTATTAACATGTGGTTTTCTGAGAACGGTAATTAAAACCATTCAATGAAGATTACATATAAAGTTTTCATATCCAAAAAGGAATCAAATAAACCCTACCTGAATGGACATTGAGCTATAATAACAACTGGAGAAAAGAGGCAGAAAACATGCAGACAAGAGGAATTGAGCTAAGCAAATCTGCTCGTCTTTAGGGGGACGTAGTGTAAAAGGGCTTTAAGTTATCTAAACAAACTGACTGGCCTTTCCCAAGCAAAGCTTGTTCTTGGAGATTTTATTTATATCAACTAAAGCTATAATTTATAAATAACTATCAACTAATAAGCGGACTGGTAAACACTATCTAAACCAGTTTATAATAACCATAGTTTGTAATAATAATTCTAAAACTTGAATTTAAATGTACCATTCATCATTTCTACATAAAATTCCCTTCTTAAAAAACCAAACAAAAACTAAACAAAGAACCCTTGACTACCGTTTCGTTATTATCTCAAACCAGTTCCATAAAAAGTAATCCATTTTCATATAATATACGAGAAAGGATTGTCTTTAAAACTAAAAATTACCTAATATTTTCCTTGTATCACTTTTTGATTCATATTAGGGGTCCTGAAAACCCTGAAAATGGTTTTATACCCGTAATGTAAATGTAAAAAATGCAGTACTTTACAGAGCCCTATAACAAGGGTTATGCCATTTATTTGTTGGCGTTGCGTTGCCGCCGTGATCCCCGCTCACCTCGCACTTAGAGCAAGTGCTAAATGAAGATACCTCATCAGATGTGTACGAATATGTATGTCTAAATCGGTTTTCCGGGGGTGTTCCTGATTCCATTGTTTCCTCTCCTTCAAGTATCCTGATCGCATCCTCAAATATATATTTTATTTTTGGTTCAGAAAGCTGTAAATGTTTGCTACACTGCACAGTGAGCTCATTAAGTTAAATTATATGTTTTATTTTTTGCAGTTATATTCTTTAGTTTTATGCTTTTACTTGTGATTGCCGACAGTTTACTAACTTGTTTTTACTGATTTCTTTTTCACTACTAGAGTTTGTAAGATTAAAGCCCTGAAAATGATTAATGAATTCCGCAATTATTGTGATATATATTTATAAATAATTAAGAATAATATTTGCACGTATTTTTAATTGGTATGGAAATCTGATATGGGACATACCACGCATGACGATTCGTGCAAGTAAAAATGCCTAATGAAATAATTAAGCAACTTTTTAATCAAAATATTGTCCTAAGTTTATATTTGTTTAATTAAATATGTAGTTGATATAAGTCAGTTTTTAAGCTTTAAGCATAAATTCAGCAGTTATCAGGAAGGGTGTTATAGCTTCTATTATTATTATTATTATTATTATTATTATTATTATTATTATTATTATCATCATCATCATCATCATTCAGTGTTATAGAGGGTAACATTGAATTGAAGGAGTTTCTATTATTATTATTATCATTCAATGCTACAGAGGGTAGCTTATGTAAATTTTGTTTCATAATTAACTGGCCAATAATTAACAATGTTTTACTTGTACCCTTTGTTCAACGATTTTACAGTCATACCATTCGAAAGGGAACAAATCAGTAAATTGCGTGTCAAATGCGCTAGTGAAATATTACTTCACTTTCTTCAATTCCCTGCAATTACGTTAAAGACTATTGGTTGGTTTAAAGATTAGTCCAAGTCCAAAATTGTTAAAAAGAATTTCATTGCTTGGTTAATAGTATACTTTTGGGCTGAAATAGTAGATATAAGTATAAGCCGTCAGTAAGACGAGTGTTAATTTTAACATTGGACTTATGGACGGCCTGGTTTTTCACTCGTGCGACTCACTTCACTCGTAACTTAAAATGGAACCCAACTCAGAGGGCCTTAAACTAGTCTCACTAGATATATGTCATTTCAAAAGTCTTCGGATATTTTCAAATAGTACCCTTTTGGATATAACAGATTGCAAATTTGCCAAATAATATTTAAAGGATAAAATGTAATACCTAAATATCTGAAAAATATAAGCGAAAGTGTAGTATTAACTGTAAATATTCCCATATATATACCATTTTGGTCCTCAAGATTACGATGAGGATATAAAAAATAGAACTACTGTGCCTAATAAATCATTGTATTTTAAATTTTGAAACATATGAATGAAATCTAATATTGTTTAAAACGTGTTAACCAACATTAAACGTAACAAACGTAATTAAAACCGTTATTTCTTATTGCCGTTTTGGAAATGGTTCATCGACTATCTCCTCTGAAACCTATATCACAAGAAAACCTGATTCATCTACAAAATAACGATATAGTCGTATAAGCACAGTATCTAATAGAACGTACGAAGTGTATGCAAGTTGTAAGGAGTAAAGAACTGGCAACCAGTGCTTCGAGCCAGCGCGGTTTCGTAGCGGGTCGCACGACCGGGGATTGGGGGTGAGCGAGATCTCACTTGGAGCATACTCTGTATATTCAATGCCAAGAGTCATGCCGCTGTGACGTCATAGCAGTGGATCCCTAGGAGCAGATACGCGGGTACACGTGTTTAAATTGGGGGGAGGGGTTCAGTGGCGCGCTCTCACAAAACCTTTATCCCTCCTCACAGTGTGAACCTAATATACAAGTATTTTATATCATAGTAATCTGCATGAATCGGCGGTCACAATGGTATAAGTATATTATGTTGTTTCATGTTAAACTAGCAATTATTCAATCTTTGAATCCCATGTAGAAAGTGAAAGTAATTTTAATTATTTATTTTAACATTTCACATAATTTTATACAACTACAAACACGATTTTATGTTAATGAAATAATACACTATACCATCAAAGGTTAAAGTGCTTATATAAAACTAGAATTACTATACACAAATTAAATAACAAAATCCCAAACCTACTGTAGCTTCTAAGAACAAGATTGACTTACCATGTTATTTACTGAGTTTCAGGATTTAATTTGGATTCTTTTGACGTATTTACCTTTTGGTGGATCCTTTTATTTTTTTTATTTTTTGACAGTTTGTCGTTGGAACACTTTGTATAGTTATTCAGAAAAATGTTACAATGACTCTTAAAAATACTTCTTATGTTAGCATTTATTTCAAATTGTTTCAAACAGCAGTTTCAATCTTTAACTGGCATATATAATCCACTGTTTACTTATATCAACCAATTGAAGCCGGGGTTTTGTTTTTTAATACGCTTCAATATTAAAGAATCATCCAATACATATAGTATAATTTCAAATTGTAATATTCTGCCAGTAAAAACTGAAAACCACATGGTTGATGTAAATTACTGCTATGAACTTTTCATTACACTAATCAGCTGTTTTATTTAAACGGAAAATATAATCGTAACTATAGATAGACGTATTTGTTTATTACAACCAACTAACGAATGTGGCATTAAAAAACATAGGTTTCTTGTTATTCATAATGACGAAATTTCGAACTGTAATTAATATTTTACCCTACGAGGCCTTAGATCATGTACGTTTAAATAAATTCCCGAACCCCTACGACCTACAAACTATTTATGTTTTAAATCTTGTAATTGGGGCACTTCTGGTTACTGAGACATTTTGATCCAGACATCGGACAAAAAAATAATACTGGTGATTTTATAATAAGATAAAGTATTCAACGACCCCTTTTAAGTGTAAAATGATTTTAGTTTAAAATAGCTATTTGTATACTCACTAATTTTATATAGGGAATAATAACCAAGCAAAAACACCCAAAGCTGTTTTTTATAGCGAATTTCTCCCATAGGGAAGAAGCTATTACCGTTGTCTCATGGTAAGACTTAAGCCCGAGACCATGATAAATTTTTGTTTTGAGGTCCCCAAATGTCAAAAACACTATTCGTTCAAATTTATATGTATGCGATAACTTGAGTAAAAAAGTCAGGCTTCGATGCAATTTAGCTCAAATGTGTAACGTGACATTCATGACTTTAAGTTTGAAAACCAGAAAAATCGAACCATGGGAAGGGGGGTTTATGGGGTTTCAAAATTTTCCAAAATCCAGTTTTTTGCACTTTTTACCCTAACATTTTTAAAACCCAATTTTTGTTTTGACCATTTTATAGAGCTTAAAAAACAAATAATATATTATTTTGAATCATTAACCTAGGTTAAGTGGTTGCGGAGAAAATACAAAAAACGTGTTCATAAAATCTCCTATGTTAATCTTATGGGAAAATGGTTTTTGGCTTTTCCTCAACTAATTTTACTGTAAACTTCACATTTGCTTTTACCAATCAGTTTAGCTATACAAAACAATCATTTTGGTGTTTAAATTGTGATTCTACTTTTAACCGTTGCCAAGGTATTGAAAGTGCTATACAGAGTACGTTGTCCAATGTTATCCTTATGAAGAATACTAGCTGTGTACCCGTCCTTTGTACGGGTTGTATATAAATGGTAGATTAACTAAAAAAATTAAAAACCCACATCATTTTACAATATTAAAATTACATTTTACACTTTTAAAGTAGAATTAAATTAAAGTTAACGAAATATACTATGGCAGATAGTTCGGGTACTCTTCCCAAGTCGAGGAACTCTGTCGGTTAGTGAACGGTGTGGTTTTTGCGACTCCAAATCGGTACACGTAACACTTTGGATTTGATTTTAGAAATAAAAGAACTCAAGTACAACAAAATATTAACCCTGTTTAATTTAACATTTTAAATACTTTGATACATTAATCTTTACATTCCAATAAATTATTAGTAATGTAACGAAACATTAAACTTTAAAAACATTGACAAACCACTTTTAAAATTACCATTCTTGCCAGGTCCTGTTTTCATTATAATTGTAAATAAACAATTTAAACTTGGAAAAATCATATGTTTTAAAAACATATGTACTTGATTTTATTTAAATAAATGTAAATCAATATATACGGACTGTTCTAACAGTGGTCATGGTTAAATGAACGGTATTAAATATTGTATATGTTCGTTCCTCCCTTCGGAATAGACCTACATTTGTGTTGATCTACGTTGCTTGTTCATTGGTGGACGTGAGGATGGCACAATCACAGAGCCAGGCCACTTTCCAGATTAAACTGTTTATGAACCTCGGTGTAACAAACTGTCAATCAATAAATCTGTGATTCATCGATAGTGCCGAGTGAAGGATAGATGTTTCTGAGACCTTAATTTGTTTTTCAATGTCCCAATCTCAACTTTGAAAAGCGCATAAGAAAACTGCTCAACCCCTTAATCTTCTCAAAAATACATGTTCATATTTACTGTTAAGTTCAGACGCTCAGTGGTCGGCTACATAAAATATAATTTTAGAGAGGTGTAGACTCCTCCACTCATGTCTCACTTACGACAAAGGATGTGAAATCTCCAGAGAACAACACCGTGACTCCCCATGATGTTGTTTCTTATTTCCATTAAGGCATCAAATTTCAGACTGGTTGAGTAGTTGGTGTGTTATGACTAAAACGCTTGTATTAAAGGCCATTGGGCCAGAGTACTTGAGTATATTTGTGTCTGGAGTAGGTAAATGTCTGCACTGAGCTATCAGCTACATTCCTACCGAATTTCAGATCCATCAGTCCAAGAGTATGTGCAAGATTGTTAAAATATTGCATTTTAAAATTCCGGGGGGCGAAGCCCTTAAACATTTTCGTAACAGGAATAGGCTTGTGTTTTGTTCTGATGTGTTAGTTATGTTCCTACCGAAATGTAACTTACAAAGGTTCAGTAAATACTAATACTCATAAAATTGCCATAAAAGTAAATTAGCGAAGAATCCTATAGGATTTTTTTAAACATATTCTTATTGTGAATCTGCAGCATAAGGGTAACCACCATCCAAAGTTTTATGTTCAATAGACATTGTCGTTTCTTAGATAAAGTGATCACTATGTCAGTGAGTGCATGAGTCTTACAAATATAGATTTAGATCATATATCCACTTATGTTATTTATTACCAATCTTCACTCAACGTTTTAAAAAGAACTACAACACCTATTTATAGAATAACTATGCCATCATCTGGTTCAATATAAATAAATGCTTTGTCCATAAGAATAGCATAGGATCTTTAAAACCCTATGGGGCAGTGTCCTAAGGTAATTTAAAACAATCCAATTACCCTAAAACCTTCTAACGCACATATAGAACATAGAAAAAAGTTGCATAAAAATTGGTGTACCCGTTTTCCTGTGAAAAGCGAACAAAACATGACCAAAACCGCACAAAATCACGTTTTTGAGCGGCCGCCATTATTTTTTTAAAAGGCGTATGATAGTTTATAGTGCTCTAAAACCTTCTCACGCATATGTAGAACAAAGAAACAAAGTTTCATTAATGTCAGTGCACCCGTTTTCCAGTGAAAAGCGAACAAAAACCCGTCCTTGAGCGTCACCGGCAGACAGATAGACAGACAGACATAAATTGAGATAAGATTTGTTTTGATTTCCCTAGGGTGTAAAACATGAAAATATGCAAAAATTTCATAATTCCAAGCAATGTACAGACAAAACTCTAATTTTATTCATTTGACAACTGTCAACCGTCACTCGACAGTTGACACGGGGGTTAGTATCCATAGTGGGAACAATAGTGAAATTAAAATTTCATTTCTAGAATGGAACTTTCTATAACAAAAAATTTCAATATGGAACATTCTAGAATGGCTGGAATAAGAATGTTGTGAATAGAACTTTCTAGAACAAAAGTTTTCAATATGGAACATTCTAGAAAGGAACTTTCTGAAATGGAACTTTCTAGAATGAAAATTTTGAGAATAGAACTTTTTAGAATAGAACTTTCTAGAATAGACCTTTTTAGAATAATTTTTTTTTAAATAGAACGTTCTAGAAAGAAACTTTCTGGATTGGAATTTTCTAGAATGAAAATGTTGAGAATAGAACTTTCTACAATGGAACTTTCTAAGATTGAATTTTGAGGGTCTTTCGCTAGAATACAATTTTTGAGAACAAATTTTCTGAAATGGATCTTTAGAGAACAGATGTTTAGGATGTAATTTCTTGAAATTATCCTATATTTAGATTCTAGAACATTCTGACGATTTATTTTAAAATATTTTTGTGATTGACCCTCTCTTGCAACCTCAAATCACTGAAAATTTCAATTTCCCGTTGCAGACAAAGATAACTAATTGAGACTTCCGTTTGTTAGACAAAGAGAGTTGCGCGCGATCTCAGGTGCTATTCATTTTTCTCCAAGCCTTGCAGCCTAAACAAATTAACAAATTAACAGCCTTGCAGTTAAAAAATAAAACCTTCTTCATAGATGGGGAATGTAGGGCTACCCTACCATATAACTTTCACGGGGATGCGGTGGTTGGTTTTGGAGTTTTTCCGGAACATACCCACAAACCACACTTACATTTATAATATATATTGATTTAAAATTTGATATCTCGATTATTTATAAACGTATATTGATGAAACTTGGTATGTGACTTCACCTAGTTCTGGTATATTGATATTTGCATAAAACATGTAGTTATTGTTGATTATCCCCGTAGCAGCAAACCTGCAAACTCAGCCATAATGTTATTCTTATGGAGAATGAGTAAAGTTTTATACCTCCCTTAATGATGAACATAAATTATTAAAACTTGGTATGTAGCTTCACCTGGTTGAGTTATATTGATAATTGCTTAAAAACAAATTTATTATTTTTCTTGTTGGAGCAAACCTGCGTACTCAGCCCTGATGATATTCTTATGGAGAATAGTTAAAATGATACATATCACTTATTTATAAATGTATTTTTATGAAACTTGGTAAGTGGATTTATGTGGTAGTGAGAAACATATGCATGCATTAGAAATTCGCTGAGTACACATGTTTGCTGAGACGGGGGTATTTTTTTTTGTTTGGAATAAAATCGTATTAAATATATGAAAATAAGTTCCATTTGTGAACATTTAAAGTTATAATTTTTACATAACATTAATAACAATAAAAACAGCAGTATTCTGAGTAATGTGAATACAGGAAAAATAACATTGCATACACCGCTTGGAATTGTCCAAAATCTTTGTAATTTAGGGACTACTTTTAGCTGTTGTTTTTTGCTTGTTCTAAATTTTATAAAACGTATTTAGTATCTTTCTGAAAAAGTGTTTACTTTGGTCCTTGTTGTGGTAATAATAATAAAAAAATATATTTACATATTATTAAATTGTAATACTTTTAATTACATAGGACGATGTCAGATCCGAAGATCGCTTCCGCACATAACAGCAGTGGCAACATATCTGGGAACATGAGACCCGAGGCCGATGGACTGCGAGACCCGTCAAGCAAGTCCAACCGTGGATGGAACGCAGCGATGGGCTAGACAGGTGGACCACTACCTAACACAGTTCCTATTCCAGATCACGGCTATTTCAGGTTGGACCTGCACATGATAAACAAAGCCGGTTCACTGGATTGCTTCTACTGTCCAGCAATCCCAATGACGCGGAATACAATTTCTTCCGCTGTCCGCGTTAGGAAACATCCTGCACATTTAATGGGTGCATTTTCGGTGGACGCAGACTTTGGACAAATTATGGAGGGCGAGAAAAACCGAGACTGTTTGTCAAGTTTTTTCCAGGGCATCCTCCACAGAAAAAATACTAATTTAGGCCGGGAAGCGGACAAGCTCAAATGATCAGACGCCACAGTGATTCGTCCCATGGACAAAAATATAAAAAACAACTTTTAATGTGAGGTCTGTATGTAGTTTATCTTTTAAGAGATAAAGTGGCCGGAGTCTAAACTGCTATCAGTATTCATATCAGTGCTGCTTTTCGGGCTTTAGCCTTATCTGACGTTCCTTATCTTAATTATATCAATATTCGTGCAACGATTTTCCAAATAACTATACGTTGAAAAACATATCCAATCTGAATTTAAGGCTAAATTGGGGCTAATTGTTGACAAGCCAAAGCAAGGTTTTGGATCGTCAAATGACGGCAACACGGCAAGAAGATTCTTTGCGAATTCTGCTCTGAGTTCATAAATAACAGGACTTGACGAAACTTTAATAAAGAAGTTTGGAATGATTCTGAAATTGATTTCCAGTAATAGGCAAATCCATCAACAACGATTTCAAGAAATTATAGCAGAGACAAGGGACTTATATTTGAACCTATATCGATGGTATTATATGCCAAGTAGCGTACACAAACTTTTGATCCATGGAACAGAAATTATTGAATATTTCCAACTTCCCATTGGACAAATGACTGAAGAGGCACTTGAAGCTACGCACAAAGTCTTTCGTAAAACTCGTCTCTGTCACACACGAAAAACCTCAAGAACGAGCATCTGCACGGACCTCATGAAAAGAATGCTTCTCATGTCAGATCCTAAGATAGTCTCGAAACGAAACTTTGAAAGACGAAATGGAAAAAAGGACGACAAGGAAATTGAATATTATCTTGTGAAATCCGAGGGTGAAAACGTTGACTGTAGTGAAGTGATGGATGAGTTAGAACTAAGCAGTGATGAGGACACGGACTGAGATTTCATAGTTGTTGTATATGTATAATAGTGTTTTAATCGCCTATAGAAGTTATATATATATATATATATATATATATATAATGAAATCTGCGTTCATATCATAATCTAAGCCTGTTTTATTTTCCTACTGAATTGATTTAAACCTAACGGCAAGTTTTACATCTTCAATCTTAAATGTACCTTTCAATAAAATAAATGTTTAGAACAAGTTCCTTATACATATAGATGTTAAGGGTGCGCCCTACCCAGATTGAATTCATTGTTGTTTAGCGCCGCGCCGGCGCCGCCAACAAGCAGGGCCATGCATATTTACGCTTGAAGACCATTTTGTTCTCCTCGATCGCACTGTTATTTTACAGATTTCTACCAAATTATTTGCAGTTTCACACTTTTCAGATTCCAATCTAGGGATCATACGGTTCCTTTTCTCCAAAATAATTTGTCTCCATACGTTAGGAATCTTTAGAAAAACGCTTAATTTGAGAACATTACTAATGGCCTACCACTTATTTTGAATTAAAATCACGATTTTTAAATCGTATGATCTCTAGATGAACATTTATTGAATTAAATAACATCAAATTATTTTTAATTGGTTAACAATTTAGCCTACAATGAGGGAGATGCAAACCCCTTACTTGAGCGTGCGGAAGGGAGGTACGGCGCACCCTTAAACTTAAAACTGGCATTCAACTCAAAATGATAATAATTTTTTAAAGTGGTCTTGCAAATCTTATATTTGTATTGTGTTAACACAGATAAGATGAATTAATGTATTTTTTAATAAGTGACAAGCTATATAAACATATAACTTGATATAATTATGCGGTATAGTCTTTCCGGATTTAGTTCAAGTAAAATACTTGTATGTAAACAAAATTAAACGACTTTTAAAAATATTTATTGATTTGGCTTGACGTTCAACAAATAAGAACATTTTAGGAATGTAATGGGTATTAGTTTTTTTTTCAATTAGGCAAATAAAATAAAAGTTGGATATATGGCAATCTGGTTGATGTTTTAGTGGGTATTATGATATGGAGTTCCCTTTCTTAAAAACGCTTTTCAATAGTTTACCGTATAACTTCCAAGTTGGTTCTGATGAACCTGGTTCTTTAAATTTTACGGGTGTTAAAGCTGAGTGAGTGAGGTGATCAGTGGGCTTAAGGGTTGAGAGGAAGCCCTGTGATATATAAAACTTGAACAAATAGTTTTGTCCGGAATCTCCATTTAATCAATGCACTGTGAGACGGCTGTAAACGAGCGAGCTCAGTGGGCTTAAGCCAAATGTAGGCCAAGCCTGAAGTAGCCTCGATTGAAGTTGTTAAAAGAACAATTTAATACTTAATATGGGAATTATAATAAACAATGTCCCAATGAGGCGAACAATCCCAGGTTAGAGTCCCAAAGAGCTGAGGGGTTTTTAGCACGTAGTCTAAATCTTTTAGTAGGAGTCCCCCACTACATGTTGGCCATCTGAGTGTGTAAATACATTTTTTCCCTTCCTCGGAAATAAAATAAAGACAACAATTGATGTACAAAACAAATAACGAATAATATGATAACAATGATAATACAAAAGAACATGACTAGGCAGCCTAGTAATATAAATAATAAAATTAAAACATACTTTAAAGTACCTACTAAACTAACCAAAACAAAAACTATTTCAATATAAGTATAATAGCTATTGATAATTTGAATTTAGTTTATAAGATAAGTTTGAATATCCGGACACTTGTAAGCAAAATCCGGTCGTAGCCGGGAGTTCAATATCAATATTGACTGATGCAGGATCTAAGCCATTAGCAATTTACCTTCAACACGGTGGAATTACATCGATACACTTCTCTTCACCCATCAACACTAATAATAAACATTTTTTTGTTCTGTAAAAGTTAAATCAGACTGTAAGAGTGTAAACTAGTTGTAAGTGACCGTGGTACGACATGGAAACCAGGAGGACCATTGGGTAGCTATCCTAAAAATACATTATCAATTTATTCATTAATGCGTCAGGGAATAAAAGCAATTTTTAGTAGTCATTATTTATATGTTTTCCCACTTAATGACATATATAAATTCAATATTATTTAAAATAAAAGTTTTCTAATTAATAGTTAGGTATCTTAGGTATATTTTAAAACTAAACCTATTTTTCTTTTTTGTTATTTTGCTAATTGTTGATTTACAATAGTGTTATATTTTATTGCACTTCTTTAAAAACATATAAAAAATATGAAGCATATATATCAAAACACACACACACACACACATATATATAGATATATAGATATATATATAGATTAATTTATTGTATTTATTGTTGTATCTATACAAATATTTACTTTTCAAGACTTTCAAGGTTAATATATATATTTTCTTCGCCAAATATCCTGGTGCGGCCCTATACACCCTTAGGAAAAGTTATAAAAGGACGATTTTAAGAATGGAACAGGTGATTCCGAGAGTTTATAGACGGCTATATTCAAAAACATGTAACAGCTTCTACTCTTTACGACTGTCCTTATCGTGATGACGCACTAAACATTTGAAAAATGGGGCTACGATCGACCTATAATATATCCTTATGGCGCTCTCGTATCCAACATTTATTGCCAAAGGAGTGTTTAAGGTCCACCTAAATAAATGCTACGCCCTTCAATACACATGGAAACCTATCACACATATAATTAACATGAACAACGTTCCGCTGTTTAAAATCCATAAATAACTTGGCATGCCAAGACACCTCTATACATATTTCCACTAAGCAGCACTTATACCAGATACTAACTAATGTGAAACATTAATAGAAAACACATACTCATATATGCCAATTTCCCTCAAAGTGAAGGCCTCGCAAGTTATAATATGTTATATTACAGTGACTCACAAACTGTTTAGTAAGGAGACCTGAAGAAATGTCTAAGTTGCCTGCGAGTTCGAAGGACGAAATTCATTGCATCTGATAAGGATCAATAAGACTTCTATATACAGAACATCTTAGGAATATTATTTAAAACAAAACTATGCTTTACTTTGATGTCGTGTTTATGTTTTGTAACTCATAAGTTCTAAAATAAATATAAGCTCTCTAAAATATAATTGAATGAAATTGATTTCTGAGTTTATTAGAAATATTCATATAATATTTCTCAAGGGTGTTTTTTGTTGGTAGACCACATCTTAAAAAAAAACACATCATTAAAACCATTAATTTAGTCACAATTCAAATATTACCTTCACCACTAAATGAGACGAATAAATAATTCAAAATCATATTTAAACTGATTTTGTAATGGATGATGCTAACTTGTTTATTTGTCAACATGCTGGTACAATCTAACAAAAACAACTAACTGAAAAATGTGTTTAATGCGAAAGCTACACATGGGCAATTCTAGTTAATTTTAATTCATAATTTTCATAAATTTGTTATTGGTCTATTACGTCAAAATTCATTTCATAATGAATATTTTTTTAAACCATTTTAATTGTATATTTCTAATATTCCAGTCCTCCTTTACAAATATTTTACCGCTTTTAATATACAATATAAAAGTAAAGAGACGTTTGAGGAAGCCTTTGCGATGTAATGCGATCTAAGGTATCTCGACTCCTTCGCAATATCGTTCTGTAAATCATTTCCGATATTCTCCCAACGCCATTTGTTTTTAACTGAGTATTATACGGGGTAGTAATTCTATCATGAGTCATAGGGTTTTAATGTTACATTATGGTATACCTATATAAAATAATATGTGACATATTGGATATAAAAATATCCCATGTAGCCTATCTTAACAACTATCTATTAACAACGGTTGCACCATTTATTTAAATTTGTTCTAATTGTTCATTTATTCTATATTCTATGGTATTTGTTTATACTTCAGGGAAATACTTCAGGAAATATGTTTAGGGAACTAACTTAAGCATGTTTTTTCGTGCGATTTTGATGAGACTTAAAATGAAGGGACATGCTATTTATTGCAATTATTTTTGGACGTCTCAGGTCTGAGTCTTGGTAAAAAATTAAGATTTAATGTTTGTACAGTACTACTTTAATGAAATTTGAAACTAAGAGACTTGTTTCAACAACAGTAGATTTTGTACCCATCCAAATGTTTTAAAGTTGTTTTTGGGTATGTCTGGATAAAAATTTACTTGTTTGCCTACCTTGTATAACAGTTTATATGTATTTTGGACCCTAAATTATGCATTCTCAGAAATATTTGGGTCTTAAAATAACGGTTTAAAAAAGGTCAACGATATTTTCTCCGATTTTAATGAAATCTTAGTTGGAGGGTTCATACAAATTTTACAAAAATAGCTTTTTATCTAGATTTATCAAGAACCTGGAACTCCAAAATTATGCCAATTTATATTTTTGCATATAGCATGAATTGTTGATATTACATGTCCCTTGTTTAAATTTCATCAAAGCCGGACGAAAAAAGTACTTTTGAGTTTTTCTTATAAATATTCTAATAATAGACGTTTGACAAATAAACAAATAGATTACCCAAGGTATATACATTGTAGTGAGGCTGCATAGTTGTGTATAGTAACACATAACGATTAGAAACAATATTATAATTTACAGTTGCCGTGTTAAGGAATAGAGAGTGAACTTCAACCGCGATCTTACTTACCTCAAGCTTTGTTCATCAATGCACTTATTTTAAATGTATTACTCCCGTACTTTCAGTCTGTATTGACTTAGCTAAGTAGGGAGACGACTCATGGCTAGCTAATAAACGAAGAGTTGAGGGGAACAGTGCCCCATCCTCTGTTCATACAACGTTTATTGCTAAAGCCAACCAAAAACTATTATTGAAACATAATGATGTTTAGCGATCAGCTGTGATAAAATCTGACAGTAAAAACGTATCGAGTCACTTGTCCAATGACATAAGTAAGATAGGATCGTGGTGGCGGTAACTCCCTTCAACCCTTTGAATGTAGATATCAAGTCATCTCCTTTCTGTATGTATGAATCTAAGATATTTGCACTATAAATTGGAACTATAATTTAAATGTGGTGGTTATACCTCATTCTTTTCTTATCTATACCTATGAAATCCAAATATCACGTACAAAATCATGACGGAATCTCAAGAACCACTAAACAAATTTAATTAATTTGAAACTTAGCTTAGTCTTAGGTCAAAGACACTTCCTAAGAAACCGATTTACTAAGTTCACTGAGGGCTCTGCCCCATTGGATTTCAAAAGTGCAAACTTAATCTTATAGACAAACTATTTATGAATCTGATGATTACAAACGCATATCAATTACATTAGCAGTTGTTTTAGTGCTTATTGATAGCGTTGAGTAAAGATTGGTAGTTGTGTAAGTATGTAGTGGATGTTGCCTATATATCATCTATATTAATAAAAATCATTGTATGTATGAATGTGTTCAATGCTGTTCTGTACCGTTTATCTGTAAACTTTATAAAGTAAATAATGTTGGTCAAAAATTGTTGTTTAACTGTATTTACTGCAATAACATATAACAAACTAGCTGATGTACCCGACCTTCGTACGGGTTGTATATAAATGGCAGATTAACTAAAAATATTAACAATCCACATAATTTTACAATATTAAAATTACATTTTACACTTTTAAAGTAGAATTAAATTAAAGTTAACGAAATATACTATGGCAGATAGTTCGGGTACTGTTGCCAATTCGAGGAACTCTGTCGGGTAGTGAACGGTGTGGTTTTTGCTACTCCAAATCGGTACACGTTACACTTTGGATTCGATTTGAGAAATAAAAGAATTCAAGTACAACAAAATATTTACCCTGTTTACTTTAACATTTTAAATACTTTGATACATTAATCTTTACATTCCAATAAATTAATAGTAATGTAACGAAACATTAAACTTTAAAAACATTGACAAACCACTTTTAAAATCACCATTCTTGCCAGGTCCTGTTTTCATTATAATTGTAAATAAACAATTTAAACTTGGAAAAATCATATGTTTTAAAAACATATTACTACTTGATTTTATTTAAATAAATGTAAATCAATATATACGAACTGTTCTAACAGTGGTCATGGTTAAATGAACGGTATTAAATATTGTATATGTTCGTTCCTCAATTTGGAATAGACCTACATTTGTGTTGATCTCCGTTGCTTGTTCATTGGTGGACGTGAGGATGGCCCAATCACAGAGCCAGGCACTTTCCAGATTAAACTGTTTATGAACCTTGGTGTAACAAACTGTCAATCAATAAATCCTGTGATTCATCGATAGTGCCGAGTGAAGGATAGACGTTTCTGAGACCTTAATTTGTTTTTCAATGTCCCAATCACAACTTTTAAAAGCGCATAAGAAAACTGATCAACCCCTTAATCTTCTCAAAAATACATTTTCATTTTACTGTTAAGTTCAGACGCTCAGTGGTCGGCTACATAAAATATATTTTTAGAGAGGCATAGACTCGTCCACTCATATCTCACTTACGACAAAGGGTCTGTGTGAGATCTCCAGAGAACAACACCCCATGACTCCCCATGATGTTGTTTCTTATTTCCTTTAAGGCATCAAATTTCAGCTCTACTGGTTGAGTAGTTGGTGTGTAATGACTAACGCGCTTATATTAAAGACCATTGGGCCAGAGTCCTTGAGTATATTTGTATCTGGAGTAGGTAAATGTCTGTACTGAGCTATCAGCTACATTCCTACCGAATTTCAGATCCATCAGTCCAAGAGTATGTGCAAGATTGTTAAAATATTGTATTTTGAAATTTCGGGGGGCGAAGCCCTTAAAAATTTTCGTAACAGGAATAGGCTGCGTTTTTTTCTGATGAATTAGTTATGTTCCTACCGAAATGTAACTTACAAAGGTCCAGAAAGTACTAATACTCATACAATTGCCATAAAAGTAAATTAGCGAAGACCCCTATAGGACTTTTTTAAACGTATTCTTATTGTGAATCTGCAGCATAAGGGGAACCACCATCCAAAATTTTATCTTCAATAGACATTGTCGTTTCTTAGATAAAGTGATCACTATGTGAGTGAGTGCATGAGTCTGACAAATATAGATTTAGATCATATATCCACTTACGTTATTTATTACCAATCTTCACTCAACGTTTTAAAAAAGAACTAAAAAACCTATTTATAGAATAACTATGCCATCATCTGGTTCAATATAAATAAATGCTTTGTCCTTAAGAATAGCATAGGATATTTAAAACCCTATGGGGCAGTGTCCTAAGGTAATTTAGAACAATCCAATTAGCCAATTAGCCAATTAGCCTTCTAACGCACATATAGAACATAGAAAAAGTTGCATAAAAATCGGTGCACCCTTTTCCAGTGAAAAGCGAACAAAAACCCGTCCTTGAGCGTTACCGGCAGACATACAGACATAAATTGAGATAAGATTGGTTTTGGTTTCCCTAGGGTGTAAAACGTGAAAATATGCAAAGATTTCATCATTCCAAGCAATGTACAGACAAAACTCTAATTTTATTTATATAGATTAATTATACAGTATATTGAAATCAATATACTTATATATTTGATGGGCACGTTCTTCGCACAGGGCTTTTCCTTACCCGTTCTATAGTCAATACAAATTTCATTTTATTTAGCTTGAAACAGCTGTTGTTCTTGCTTCTGCTCTTTAAGCTGTCAAATGTAAGTGCCCTCAGCTGTTCGCATTACAGTTTCTGAATGTTTACTTTCTTATGAAATGTAAACATTGAAACATAGAACGTTCACGGGGAGTAGCCCGAGGGGATTTTAAGGAAGTGAATAGGCCTATGTGTTGCATGGGTTCAAGATCTACCTTTGTGTAAAGTTTCAGCCCAGTCGGTTAAGTAGTTTTTGCGTTCACCCGGAACATCAGACAGACACCACCTCTTCTTTATAATATTATAGATTATTCATTAGTTAAATGAGTTTATGCTTACGCTAATAGTTGGTGAAGTTTTAAAAATATTTTCAAATGAGTGCGAACGGAACAGGTTGGTACTAATAGTTTATTAGTTAACGGTGTGGAATCCTTCCGCATGATTTTAAACATTAGGTAGATGTTTTTGAAATTAATCTGAAAAATATATAAACCAAGGCTAAGCTTCAGATAAATTAATTTATTTACTCATGCTATTTGCCTCCTGGATTGATTGTATGACTTAAAAATAAGGTTACATACCTTGTCGCCATCAATCCACTAATTTATAAGATTACTAGTTTCGGGACTAGTTTTGTCCCATTATCAAATCTTGCAGTATCACAGAATAAAATGCTGTCATCGTCTTGAGTTTAAAAAAATTTCAACACTAAACACAAACTTGTATACTGACACATTGAAATATTAAACATTTAAAAATTGTACAATAAGTTTACACTTTTCCCACATGGGAAATAAAGTGTAAACTTATTGTACAATTTTTAAATGTTTAATGTTACTATGTGTCAGTATACAAGTTTGTGTTTAGTGTTGAAATGTTTTTTTTTAAACTCAAGACGATGACAGTATTTTATTCTGTGATACTGCAAGATTTGATAATGGGACAAAACTAGTCCCGAAACTAGTAATCTTATAAACTAGTGGATTGATGACGACAAGGTATGTAACCTTATTTTTTAAGTCAAATTAATTAATGTAATATTATGTATTATAATTAACTTTATTACTATTATAAGTTGTATACATGTAAAAATATTATTTAATTATTTTAAGTAAGAACGTTGCGTGAAGACTGACGACCGATAACTGGCAGGTCAATTTGAACCAAAGCAGGATCAACGCCTACCTGAACTTACGTGCATAATGTTGTGCCTGAAAAACAACTGCGAAGGATTACCTGATTGAATTAAATACATTCTGTTTTAACGAATTCCATGTAGAAAAATTTTCCATTATTTACCAGTAAATTTCAATTGCACATGTATGACAACTTCGAAGGTGAGCTAAGCAAAATAATAAAAAGTGGTCTTAACGAGTGGCATTTTTATTATTTAGACTTTAATTTACCGCACTTGTGGTTTTACCGAAGAATTATGGTTTGACTTCTAACTTATATGAAGGGCTTGTATTAACTAATTGGCATTGCCTTTTGCCTATTTCTACCGACCTGTTTCCTTATTGCCTAGTTAGTGCTCTTCGCCCATTTTCGGCCTCGTCATAAAACCATCATACTAAATTAATAGATTACTCATCTAAATCGTGGGATATGATTAATACCGGGAAATAAATTTATGGCTTTAAAAACAGTTGGTGGTCCTGACCTGTTCTATAAAGAAAGGCTTGTTTTTTAAATTCATATTTTAGTGGTTAATTAGTGGCTATGATAGTGTTAGTGGTGGTTTTGTCTAAACCATGTGACAGTTTAACGACACTGTAAGCAGTCACTTTAATGTTTAGACGCTCTTGGATGGCCTCTACTTGTTGCGGCACCATGTTTGATATCGCGCACCCGTTGCCGCATAGAACAGTAAGTCTGTGTCCGCAGGGAGTGTTTCCCATGCGCTGTGTTCTTTGCCGCATCGCTGCGCAATGCTTTGACATATCCACCGCACCTGCAATTCGGTCGACGCAACTTAAACTCCCTCCTCTTATGCGTCTACTGCATAAGCTAGAATTGAAGGGGTTTTAGAGGTCGATCATCTCCAAGGAAGTTAATTTAATATATTTGTGAATCATATAATTTTTTATAACTTTAATTTTGAATGCCAATAATGCAAGAACTGGGCAAAATTTTACTGGAATCTACAAATTACCGTGATACTTCAGCCAGCTGCCAATAACTAAAGGTTAAATAAACTAAAATTGGACCTTATCAAATAATAATAATGTCATACGAAGATCTTGGCTCTAAATTAGCGGTATTAATAAAACATTTTTACGACAATCTTGTTGATATTGACGATAGAAAAGGTATAAAACTGGACTCTTCCTTGAGAGAAAACGCTCTAAAAGCTTATAAGCCTGACACATCAAATAAATAGCGAATCGTTGATTTAAATAAATATTGTCACTCATGTGGCTGAAGTGGAGCAAAATATAATCCTCACATAAGTGTTTAAAGATAAACTAAGTAGTAGCCTTGACAGATTTAATTTGAAACATGGGGGAAATGGGAGGGAAATGTGTAATGAAAATCTACTAAGGAAATTATCTTACTAAAGAATTCAAAGATCAGTTTCAGAAACAACATTTTGGAAGAGAAAAAATAGCAAAGTGTGTAATATAACAACACTTAAACTCACAGTACAAAAAATAACAGATGACCTTTTAACCTCAGAACCGACCAATCTTAGAGTAAAAATAAATGGATTGGACATACAGTTAAAACTCGATTTTTTTGGTAATAGAATAAAGTTAAGATCAAATAACATTCTGTTCATCCAGGGCCCTCTACAACGTAGATGACTAAATTTCATACTCCTGACTCCCGCTTGGATATTTTAAAGCAAACACATTTTTCCAAAAGTAAATGTATGTTCTTGTGTCTAAGCGATTGCACGTTTGCTGACAAAGAAAGAATGTGGTGGCTCACACTGGAGCTATTTCCGGATAAACGTAATAACACTACCTACAATGTCGACTCTTTTCGGTCAGTACACAAATCATCCGTTGAAATTGTCGAAAGCAACCTTGATGTGCAACCACTATGTGTCATTGAGATGTCATATATCCAACGAGAACATTTCGAGGGTGCAGTCTATTTCTTAGCAAATACAAAATATATTGTGCGCCACTATTGTATACAACAAAGCCAAATTTTCTATCAAGGGGTTGTTTGCACGAGATGCAGCAAAGGTATATCATGCAAATAACGCAAACATTTACCGGTGTGGTGGTATTTACAAATAAACCGTTAATGATACTGAGTAATTAAAATGAAAATTTGAAATGAGGGCTCGCCTCTGCTTGCTTTAAGTCGATTGAAAGAGGGCAATTTTTATTAAAAATCAATCAGGTCGAAATGCTTTTCAAATGATGAATATGAAGACAAATATAATAGACAAGCGATGTAAATACACAAAATCTACCAGCTTATTTTTTTTAATCGTAAAAAATATCACGTAGTACAAACGGAAAGACCATTTAAAGCGAAGATCAAAGAACACTTCCATGCCTTTAATTCAACAACAAGACAATCAAGGAATCTACTGTGCACAACATCTTTAGAATTCAAATCAAATTTATAAAAATATAGACAACAGTATGGTGGAACTATATAATAGATGACAAAAAGAAACAAAATGGCCTCAAAGAATGTCTAGGTACATTCATGAAACATAAAGTCAATCCCTAACATATTGCAAATTCCAAATTTAACGTTAAAAATCCAATTTTTTATAAGATATGGAGGATTAATCAAGATAATAAATAGATAGAAAAGATACAACAAAAACCCAACCATGCCATGATTATTTATACATTTTTGTTTTGTATTAGCCTATTTGTTTACATTTTATCATTATCATTATCATATTTAATATATTTTTTCATTAAAACATGACATCTATAAATAAACGGCGTAAAATCTTAATCTTGAAACTGGCCTTAGGAGCCAAACCATGTTGGATAAATAATAAATCTTGCAACCAAGGGCACTCAGTTTTGAATAAATTGCTTTTAAATATTATAGTACCCCTTGACGTTGAACCTAAAAAGGTCAAGTTGATTGTGTCTATGACATATTTTTGTCATATATATATTTATTATCTTTTAAAGATTCATCCTAGTACTGAATTATTTTGTTACTTACGTAAAATCGGCTGGCAATTGTATTTTGATATGATTTGTATTTTATGAGCGTTGTATGTTAGGATTGAAATTGCATATAACTGCTGCTGTATATTTATTGCATTGTTCCAAATGGTTAATCTTACTACATAATTGCTAAATGTATTTGTACATTGTTACTGTTGATCTTAAGTGTCGCATAATGAATCTCGAAGAAGAAAATTTGTATTACTATTTATATTTTTAACTCCTGTGATTTATTAGGTGTGTTAAAGTGCCATTGCCCATGAATGTAACAAATACAGTAATATAATTAATTAATTGATTATATAAGTTCTTGAATAATTTAACTATACCATTTGTATATAACATTTGGTTTCCTCTTTTAAGGAAGTGTATTTTCACATTAAATATAAGCATAAAACAAGCGAAACTTGTTCTGTTCTATTCTAGTACTTCTAAAGGAACTGGGAAGGGGCTTAGCTTGTTTAGGTGAGAATTACAACAGTCCATTCAGGATCGGTTACTGATAATTGGATATCGAGTCTGTCTATATTGGACCGAATTTATACGACACATAGGACAGACGGCAGTAATACGATTCGAATGAAAACATAACAACGTATTTCTAGAAAAAAGCCTACCCTACCACACACTGAATTTAATTTTTTAATAAGAGATAAAACAAAGGGATGGTTCACTCTTATAAAGATTTATTTAGTTTGAACACTATTTTTATATGTTATTTTTTATGCGTTATGCATTTTGTAAATTATACTTAAATGTGCGGAGGTTAAGTTTTATAACCGAATATAGTAAGAAATATGATAAAAAGAATAATACTAATACAACATATCTTCGGTTTCTACGTTATTTTAAATAACTATAGTTTGAAAACCAATTTTTAACAGATACTGAACGTTACAGTAAGTTTATAGATAATTTTAAATTTATGTTTTCATTACATAACGTCTTAAAATCAAACCGATTCATTTAATAACTGGTAACATATCGTATTAATGATACAATTAAAGACTTGCATTTTGACAATATGAACTGAAGCTGAATGATACTGGGCTAAGAATTACCATTATAGTGTTTAACTATAGTTATAAATATAAAAATAAATGAATCTTTAGAGATTGTACCGAATAAAGAAACACCCCCGTCGCAGCAACATGCGTACTCAGCGAATTTCCAATGAAAATTTATGTCTTAATAGCGCATATAGCCGCTTACCAATTTTCTTTATTATACATTCATAAATAAGCAATATATAACATTTTAATTATTCTCCATAAGAATACCATGGGGGCTGAGCACGCAGGTTTGCTAAAACAAGGAACACAAGATATGTGTTTTTATGCAAATGTCAATTTAACTCAACTAGGTGAAACAACATGTACCAAGTTCCATCAATATACATTCATAAAGAATCGATGTATGCCGTTTTTTTTATTCTCCATAAGAATAACTTGGGGCTGAATAGTACCTAGGTTTGCTGTAACAAGGAACATAAAAATTGGGTTTCAAGC
This sequence comes from Allygus modestus, assembly GCA_963675035.1. NCBI lineage: Eukaryota > Metazoa > Arthropoda > Insecta > Hemiptera > Cicadellidae > Allygus > Allygus modestus. The sequence goes on from OY776111.1 coordinate 228,953,378, forward strand.
AAATATCAATGGAACTCAACTAGTTGAAGCCACATACCAAATTTTATTAATTTATGTTCATAAATAAGGGAGACATCATATTTTACTGTTTCTCCATAAGAACAACATGGGGGCTGAGTTTGCAGGTTTGCTGCTACGGAAACTATAGATAAAAATTGTTGTTTTGTGTTAACCACAATAAACCCACTACCAATTGAAGCCATATACCAAGTTTCGTCGGTAGTCGTTTATAAACAAGCGAGATGCAAAATTGATCTTATTCTCCATAAGAATAACATTTGACAACGTACTGCGTTTTCGACTTTCAGTAACTCTGGAACCAGTTGACGTAGATCAATGATCAAAACCGCGAATTGTGTGTTTTTCAACTGAATCCAATGGTAGAATCTAATGCTTGACTTTTACAAAGATTATAGTTAAATGTAAAAACCCATTTTTGGGGTACAAACCCCCCGCTCCAAAAATACCACTTCGGATAACTTGATCCGTCTGGTTTTCGAACCATAAGTCATAAATGTTGCTTTATAAAGTTTGCACCAAATTTAATAAAAATCGGACCATTTCTACGAGAGTTATCGTGCTCACGGACACATATACATATATATACAGTTTTGAACGAATGGTGTTATTGGCATCTGGGGAACTCAAAACGAAAAGTTATCATGGTCCCAGGCCTAGGTCTTACCATACCAAATACGGTAATAGCCTCTTCCCTATAGGGAAAATTCGCTAAAAGAAAAATATCGTTTTACCTACTATTATATTTTAGAATACCTGAAAAAGATACTATGCAATCATTATGACTAATGATGGGTATAATGATACGTTTGCTTGAGATATATTTATCTCAGCTTTTCCTCTGAGAGTCATTTCCTCTTCCATCGTTAAGGTAATAAATATGACCTATTTAAATAATGATCTGCAAGGGGTTATGAAGCTTTTTGAAGTGATATTTTCGTGTAATACATTACCATGTAATAAATAAAATGGGTAACCCGAAAGTTACAATATAACCGTACATAACTTGGTACCAATTACTGTAAATATATTTTTAATTTAGACCAAACATTTTATCTAATGTTTATTCTTAACTTTATAAAATGCCAATATGTTAGGTAGTTAAACAAATCTTTACTTTCAAAACGAAATCCAATCGGTGGATTACATTTATTTATTTTGAGTAGAGGAGAGGTGTAGACCATCGAAAACTCATTGGGTACATTTTAATTAAGTTTATTCATAAGTTGATACATTTGTTAAATATCAAAATGACAAATATTTATAGAAAACCCATTTATATAAGTATATTTCAAGTTATTTCATATAATAAATACAAGTTTCCCATTTTTGGTCCCCTCATTTGAAGTTGTTGAACATTCAAGGCACCTGCGTGAAATCTTCATGATACAAATATAACACTACATTTTTGTATTCATCTATATGTTTTATTTGTTAACTTTGAATTTTAATTAATAGTTGAATAATGTTGTTAGCCTTAAAGAGTCTAAGTGCCACTCAGGACTTAAATGTAAATGTTACTAAAAATTATATCGAAAAACTCTAGAACGTCGTTTCTATACTAATAGGCTAAATTGCTCATAAAATACTCCACTTGAGACCTACTGATTAAAAAAAACCACGACCCCCGTCACAGCAAACCTGCATACTCAGCGAATTTCCAATGAATATAAGAACATAACACATTAAAACACTTAACAGGATTCATAAGAAATACATTCACAAACAAGCGATAATAAAAATATTAATTATTCTCCATAAGAATAACATTAAGGATGAGTACGCAGGTTTTCTGCAACAAGGAACACAAAATAATGGATTTTTATGTAAATATCAATATAACTCGTCTAAGTGAAGTCACATACCAAACTTACATATACGTCAGTAGGGTACATTAGCCGATTCTGCGGAGTGGGTGAGGTGGGTGAAACATTTAAATAATTTATCACCCCCCCCCGCAAATTTTGTTTAATAACCCTAATTAACATGCAATTTGTTATATCTAATTACCCAAATTACCATGCAAAATTTGATGTAATTACCATTATAAATATGCAAATTTTGTTTACTTTAATTTATATTAGTATGTTTAACTACCATAAGTAACTAGAGTAATTGTGCATCAACGTAACTGGAATAATTGCATATACTTCAATGTAATTAAAATATATATATAATATCCCCCCCCCCGCCGACCAACATGACAGTGATCGATGACAATGTCTTTGGGACAAAGGACCCCCCACCCAGAGGGTAAAATTTATTTCCTGATAGCAATCACCATTAAAAGACCCTTCTCCGAATTCCATTATACTAGGTAAGTTATTACCCAGCAGGTGGCCTTTAACGATGGACCCTTCTCCGACAATGATTTATGATAATGTTCTACCGACAAAGGCGCCACCCCAACATTCCCAGACGTGGGGTTGTTTTTATAATCATGTAATTTCGTTAATAAAACACCCTTGTCAGAATGCCATTATGGATTGGTTTATTTACGACGCACCTGCGTTGCGGATTCACGCCAACATTCCCAGACGTGGGGTTGTTAGGATCCTTCTCCGAATTAATTAGACAAGGGTGGTTTTTGTTTGTCAGCACCTGCGCTCCGGCTGTGTCAACTCATGGAAAACATTCCGCCGATAGCTGCTCAGACTGAGGGTGGTTTTCTTCCGTAACACCTGCGTCTGCCATTGGGAACCAACACAAAAGGCGCTTCCAACAAAACCGGTCAACCCCGACTCCTAGCTCATTCTTAGTCTGAACACCATAGTGTACAGTTGTGCTACAGTTTTGCTCCGATTCTGTGTGTGTGTGTGTGTGTGTGTGTGTGTGTGTGTGTGTGTGTGTGTGTGTGTGTGTGTGTGTGTGTGCGCGTGCGTTTGTGCGTGCGTGCGTGCGTGCGTGCGTGTGCGTGTGTGTGCGTGTGTGTGTGTGTGTGTGTGTGTGTGTGTGTGTGTGTGTGTGTGTGTGTGTGTGTGTGTGTGTGTGTGTGTGTGTGTGTGTGTGTGTGTGTGTGTGTGTGTGTGTGTGTGTGTGTGTGTGTGTGTGTGTGTGTGTGTGTGTGTGTGTGTGTGTGTGAATAAGTACTGATGAGGATTATATTGTAAAATATCTAAAAATCGCAAAATAATATTAAATGTTATAAATTATTTGTATAAGATTGTTATTATATTAATCTTAATGTAATATTATTTACATACTTTTTATAACAATGGTAGAAATCATCTTAATAAGCACTAATGAGGATTATGTATCTATAATGCTACAAAAATATAAATAATTTTTAATTATTTAATAAATATTGTTTTAGACTTCAGCATAAAAAATCAAATAATTTCTATTATCTTAAAATATTAATATCATGCTAGAGCAACAATCTTGAATATTACAATTTATAAATCATTTTTATAAGAATGTTATTAATGAATGAATTAATTCATGATTTAATATTCTTTATATACTATTTTATAACAATACCAGAGATCATCACAATAAGTAATAATGAAGATTATATTGTTAAATATCTAAGAAAATGCACAAGAATATTAAATTTTATAAATCATTTTTATGAGAATGTTATTATATAAATCATAATATAATATTATTTACATACTTTTTATAACAATGGTAGAAATAATCTTAGTAAGCACTAATGAGGATTATGTATCTATAATGCTATAAAAATATAAATAATTTTTTATTTATTTAATAAATATTGTTTTATACTTCAGCATAAAATTCAAATAATTTCTATTATCTTAAAATATTAATACCATGCTAGAGCAATAATCTTGAATATTAAAATAAAGAAATCATTTTTATAAGAATGTTATTATATTATTCATGATGTAATATTCTTTATATACTATTTAATAACAATACCAGAGATCATAACAATAAGTAATAATGTAGATTATATTGTTAAATATCTAATAAAATGCACAAGAATATTAAATTTTGTAAATAATTTTATAAGAATGTTATTATACTATTCATTATGTAATATGCTTTATATGATATTTTATAACAATGTCAGAGATCATCACAATAAGTACTAATGAGGATTATATTGTAAAATATCTAAAAAATGCAAAAGAATATTAAATTTTATAAATCATTTTTATGAGAATGTTATTATATAAATCATAATATAATATTATTTACATACTTTTTATAACAATGGTAGAAATCATATCAATAATCACTAATGAGGATTATGAATAGATAATGCTACAAATATATAAATAATGTTGTAATAAGTATTTAATAAATATTGTTTTAGACTTCATTATAAAAACTCAAGTAATTTCTATTATTTTAAAATAGTAACATTATGCTAGAGCAACAATCTTTGTTTAGTCTCCTTTGCTATTCACTATTAGTTTTGTATCATATTAATTTAGGACTTGTGTTACATCTTTAGCTGTACACCAGGTTTTATTTATTGAAATCAAGAGTATTGGTTTATAATTCAATATTATTTCTCTTAACATAAAAGAGAAACATCATACATGAGTTGCAATCTTTGTTTAGGCTATTTTATATACGGGGGAGAGTCAGATAAAAATGGTAAATTTAGATATCATAATTATTGATTTGTCCGAATATTAAATGCATAGGATGTTAATTAAGACATTGTAAAACCAAACAACATCCTCTATCATTCCATTTCATATTTTGTGTGTAATTTTCATAATCCCCAACTTCTTTTCATCATTCTTTTATATTTTTCTTTACAAATCTTTATAATTCTGTATGTTCTGTTTCAGATCATGAACGTTGACCGTCCGTTTTCATGCGCCGTATGCGGATTTGCGTATCGACTAAAACAAAACATGTTGTGCGCCACGCTCGTACGACGCATGGTAGCAACCGTTTCGTCTGCCCTGAGCCTAAGTGTGAACTACGATTTGGCCGAGCCGACGCCCTTCATCGTCACATCGTCACCATTCACCACCCCATACCTCACCAGCCTCAGAATCCTGCTTTCTGACTCGGTTAGTATTATCATTAATCATTTATGTACATTAGAACTTTGAAGGAGGAGCATAAATACTCATTCTATATGATTCTTCAAATCAATATATGCATTGAAAGGCTTGTATAATAGTTGTACTAATAATTCACGTTGGTTTTTCAGATATTGTTGCACCGCCGAGAGCCAAACCCACCAACGATCCTAACCTGGTTCCCGCCCAGACACTCAACGAAGCCCCCCACCCCCAAGAGGTAAGAATCATTAAGTGTTAGTAGTACTAGTATTTGTAAAAATGTCATGTATTTATAACATTAAAAACAACATGTATCACATAAAAGCAAACAATATTTCAGTAGTAAAGTGCTTTTAAAATCTTTCAAAGATGAAATAAAGTAGTGGTATTTTTATTTGTATAAACTTGATTTATAACATGTATCACATTAAAGCAAATAATCTTTCGGTACTAGAAGTACATTATAAATATTTTAAAGATCAAATAACTTTGCATCACAATATTCATTATCACTATTACATTTAGTTTGTTTTATATCACTTTAACAGGAAATATCTTAATGAATCTTATTGATGTCAATAATCTTTTGTTTTTACTAAATAACATATATGCAATAGGGGTTTTGTACTCTATTTCCAGAGTTCCCATTTGTTCGATGCGATAAAGCCTTTTCGAGGAAGGACGCACTAGCTCAGCACATGCGGTATGCTTGCCGGAGGCGTCAGGAGCGGGCGGTCCTAGTGGATCCAGCAGTTGCCAGTCCAACCAGACTGCAGCATTCATCACCTGTGCCTTATTCATCATCAGCTGACAGCGACGATGAAGCTGGACCGCCAATAATCCCTGGTGACATGGTTCCAATTGGCTTTGAAGAGTTCCAGATGGCATTCTGTGGGCAGTTTAAATCGTACCATCTGATTGAGTTCGCAGATCAAACTGTCTCTTTGATGGAATTCCTCAGTACAGTGCGGGCGCAGGTAATTACACTCATGCGACGCGTATTACAGCAAGTAAATGCCACCAAAGTACAGTTGTGGGTAGTCTGCCAATTCGCGAACGTACATGGCGAATCTTGTGAGCGGAACTTTAAAACAAAATTCCCTTTTCCGGTTTCCCATTTCCAAACCTCAGACGTGGAGGAAATATGCCAGCAATTCCTACTGACAATTATGTTGGAAAAGGAGACGTGTGAATTGAAGGGTTCGGGATGGAGCTTTGTTAGGGTGTTAGAAACAAAAGTGAGAGTAGATGTATACAACCCTCTCAGAGGTAGCTCCTTCATCCCGCTGCCGCAGGATATCGTCATGAAAAAAGCTGTGGTTAATGTGCTGAACGATGCGGATGAACGATGTTTTGAATATTCAATCCTATCTAAATTCATTGTAGATTCCTTTAGAAACCAGCTCAGAGCTTATAACTTTACTGCAGAGCACCGAGCACAAAACAATTTCAATTTTGACAATCTCACCTTTCCAGTCACGTTATCGCAAATCCGCACGTTCGAGGGCAATAACCACGGTGTAAGCGTAAATGTGTATGGTCTGGATAAGAAGAAGAAGAAGAGGAGGAACGACACCAATCAAGAAGTTGAACACACAGTCTATCCTCTTCGCGTCATGGATCAAGAGCTACCCAACCACTTCGACCTTCTGTTCCTGACTAATAAGAGGACATCCCACTATGCTCTGATAAAGAATTTAGAGGAATTGGAATCTAGTCAGTTGACTCGCCGAGTACATAAAGTATTCATATGCAAGAGATGCTTCGCATATTTCGACAATCAACCGACTAGATTAGGCCTCAGGGGAGATGAGCACCTGGAAGAAAATCAGCGCTACTGTTCAACCCATGCTCCTTTGAAAACGGATGCAGCAGAAGAGAAAGAGATCCGTTTCAACACTTTGAGCGCACTCAAAGAACGAAATTTACCATTTATGCAGATTTTGAGTGCGCCCTATAGCGCTGACTAGCAGGCTAAAATATTTCTTGAGGTTAAGAAGTGGTCTTTTTAAATAAAAATGAACTAAATAAAATCTTCTTGTATTTATTTAAACAAACAATTTAAAAGTCTTTCTTCTCAAATAAAATAATTCAAAATTCAAAATCAAATTAAACTTGGTTTTGCTTATCACATCAATGTTTTTAAATAAAAGTTAACTGTTCGATTATTGATATTAATGAACTTTAACTATAATTCTTCTTTCTGTACTTTAAGAGTCTGGTCTTTAAGTTTATCTTGAACCCAAGTATCAAAAAGAAACGCTTCGAACACTGAAAAAGAAATAATTGTTCTACAGACTGTTCCCCTTTTTGAAAAACAACAAAATGAGAAATGGAGCAATGATTTAAATTAAGACTCTAAATTTTAAAACAACTTTGTACCTTCATATCTGAAGAAATTCACGTTTCTTTGGGTAGACTTACGACAAACTCACGACACCGGAGGTATACGTAAAATGCCGCAGCCCCCCAGCGACCGTGAATATATAAGCTTGGTTCAGAAAGTTCTCGAACCCGAGTATGCCGGCCGTCACGTGAACAGGCTCCAGTTCCTTCAGTCCAAGCAACAATTCAAATCATTGTCTCCACTCTTTCCGACATCCCCGAACAAGAAAATCGCGAGCTTGCCCAGACTTGCAAAACCAAGTAGCACCAGCAATTCTTATTTGCAACTGTCAGCAATTATTCACAAAACTTATTTTATACTATATACATTATTTCAGTTTTTAATCTCATAAATAGTATATTAAATATATAGTGTTTCAATGGCAATTGGGACGATATATATTCGCCCCTGACTTTCTGAAATTGCTGGTGCTCTGCTACAATGCTTCATCAAATCTACATTTTTAAAACTTTCGCAAATTTTCTATCTCGTAAAAAATTATACAATCAAAAAATATTCACAATTTTATAAACAATTCAAAAGAAAATATTTACATTCAAAATCGCTAAACAAATATAAGTTTTTAAATCACAGTAGCTATTCAATGTTTACATCAGTGGAATGTAGAAAGTGTCCAGCTGTAGTCGAGCGATAACAATCAACAAAGCCTCGCTCCTTATCGCAGTGTTTCATTGGCAATTGGGACACTATAGCCCTTGTGCCACATTTGGCCAATCAACGTCTAAATATGACTCCTACAGTCCAACCACCAGCCTGGGACCCAGCAACCGCCAGAGTAGGACAACAGCATAGTGTAGGTGAGCCAAATAATGTCAAGAATATCCATGTACCATACGCTTACGCTTACTACGTTCGCGATGACCACAGAAACGCCGACGATGGAGACTGCGACGACGATGATACAGAATTCAACACCCTCTCCAAACTCCGCTGGTACAGAGGTGAGGATGTGGCACAGCATTTTATTAAATCAGTACGGGATGACGTGCAGAAGATTGGACAAATGTTATACGAATGACATATACAAATTGATCACCCACAGTTGACAGAACAAGAGGAGTTGTGATTTCAACAAGCATCTGTGTGCCACATTTGCAAAAAGAACATCGTTACAAATGTTGGTGACAATGATGATAAGGTGAGGGATCACCAGCACTCGCCTCTGTACAAGTATAGAGGAGCTGCATATCGATCCTGCAATCTCCGCTTAAAGGAACAAGAAACTGTCAACATGTACCTCCACAATTTTTCAAACTACGATGCTCACTTCATCGTGAGAGAGCTTGCAGTTGACAAAGGAGACATTGATGTGCTCACTAATACTGAGGAGAAGTATATCACCTTCTCCAAACGCTTTTAGTATCCCGGCGTGAGCTGGCAGAATAGTATTAAATTACAGTTTGTAGATTCATATAGGTTGATGGGTAAGTCATTGGCAACATTGGCTTCTATTCTGCTGGCCGATAAAATGACAATCACACGAGCTCAGTACGCTAATCAGGAAGAGTTTAACCTTTTGCGCCGGAAAGGAATATTTCCTTACGAGCACATCACATCGATGGAGGTACTTGACGAGGATTCATTACCACCAATTGCAGTTTTTGGAGATGCTGTTGAAGATGAGGATTATGCTCACGCCCAACGCGTCTGGTCCAAGTCCGGTTGTACAACCCTCAGACAATATGCCGACATATACCTTCATACAGATGTCCTACTGTTGGCAGATATGTTCGAGGGTTTTAGGGATATGTGTCTAACGCATTACAACTTGAATCCAGCACATTACCTTACGCTACCATCTTACGCTTGGGACGTGATGCTGTTCAAGACTGGCGTGGTCCTCGATACCCTGCAGGACATTGACCAGTATTTGTTTTCGAGAAGGGAATTTGAGGTGGACTAACCCAGTGCGTTACTCTTCACGTCGTCACCAATAATACATTTACAAGAGAAGATGGCGGTGACCGAGACGGTCAGAGCGCATCAGCGAGTAGCGTCAAGAATGACGATGATACATACTTGACATGGGGTCTTTATGGAACACCCCCAAGGGCACCACTGTTACCAATAGCACCATTTCTACCACCACTGATGGAAATAGATTAAGAATCTGTGACGTCGCGTAAGTGCGAGGTTTCGGAACATTAAACTGAGTGCTTGCGTGTGTGTTTATAGTGTATTTTGATATATAATTTAATATTATATTAGATTTAGTTTTGTTACAAATTTGCTTCAAATTTTAATAGATGAATTAAATTCATATTTAATATTGAAATCAGAATGTCTACAAATAGACCTCATATATTCTTTAAATGAATTAAATTCATATTTACTAAAGGAATCCAGATATTGATGATCTAGTCATTGTTGTTGTTGATTTTATTGATGTATACGAATAAATTTAGTCACATGTCATATCTTTACTAAATTTTCCCAAATTAGTCTTAAGTTAGACATTTGGGTAAATTAAGACTCTAATATAAATCAATAAAACTCTAGTATTTTTTTCATTGAATATGAGTTTATAAGCTAAATTAAATACTAAAGGAGGATGGAGAGTAACAATATTTTTTTATTCTGAGTAAACAGTTTATTGAACATGTTTGAAAATTCAATTGGTATACATTTTTTCAAAGAGTCTTCTGATCAACGCATCATTGTGAGCAGTAGATTATTCATCAAAGAGCTGAACAAAGTCCATCATATTCATGCCGTAGTGGGTGCGTCAGTACAGGTATACAAGGCAATATTGGCCGCAGACCGGAGTGTTGTTACTTTCAAGGCGATGCTCGATGTACAGGTAGCGACGAGCGTAGCGTCTCAGGAATCCTTGGAAATATTGTAGATGAGGAGGGTAGCCGTAGCTGTCAAAGAATTCAATTCCTCCTCCCTTGTTCAGGTAGAAAGCCACCCAATGAGTACCATCTTCATTGTGTGTATCACAATGTATTCACAATCATAGCAGGAGATGGTGAGATATAGTATGGTAGATGATCTGCAGCGTGGACACTAAAATTCTGTACAGGCAGTTTGAACAGATTTTGGATCTCTATGGTATTCATTCTACTGTATCGATACCACTAGCAGCAGAAGTAGTAGTAGTAGTAAAACAGAAGCAGGATCTGGTATCATCATCGATATTTTTACTTAGATATAGCCAACCACGTAATGTGATTCAATTGATTTAGGCACATCGTGTGTGAGCTGTTTTGTGATGGCAACACCGCACCGAGCTTGTTGATAGTAGATTGTTGATTGACGATAGCGATCCACAACCAATATCGTTGATATCAATAACATTAGTAGTTCAGTGATCTGTGATAAAATTGCAGCGTACACATTCTTTTTTCTCAACACCTTCGACATAGAGAATCGATCGTTTTGCGATAAATGCTCGTAATTTTTCCTCTAGTACATAATACCAGATATCACCTTGATCCCATTCCAATCCGTGACAGTGTTAAGTGAGCCAATAACTTTCACGTAGTTTCTCTTGTGTGAGGAAATCTCGGCTGAATGGTGATTTGGCAAAATGATGCATTAACATTGTCCCGCTGTCCCATTCCAAGACACACACTTCCTTCAGATTGTAGTCATTATTGTAATCCTTGAAACATTGAAAATCCAAAATAATTGGAGATGCTAAATTTGTACGTGGTACTCTGCGTAAACGCTCCATCTTGTGTGAGTGTTAACCACTGACTGACTGACTGATGCTGATCTAACCACCAAAGTACATTACGATGACGATCAATTTCGATAACGTTGTCAAACTCTGCGTATACCGAACAGTTGTCAGTCTCTGTGAGCACCGTGTCGAAACAAATCTCCATACGTACACTACCGTTGCGCACTAGGTTCCAATAAGTAGTCTCGCTTGCTGACATATCAGGTGTTAGATCGAATGCCATCAGACAATATCCATCATCGTAATCATCTCAATTTATGGGATTACCATCATTGATAAAGTGTATGCCGGAGCCTGAAAACAGACTGTGATACGCCATTACATATTTACCCTTGTTAGTTTCATAGTGTGGTTGTAGCGGTTTGGACGGCACTTGTTCACCATCCACGTACAGCGAGAAGTAGTTGGTTTTGACATTTTGGAAATTATATGGATTCTTTTTTAAATCACCATTATAAGCGGTCTTGGTGACTAAGCAAACAATAATTCGTTTCGGCACTTGACCTAGAAACACATTGTCCAAAGTTTTGCTCCTTACGCCAAACGGTAGTGTGAATGTTTTCAATTCCACTCTGGAGATTGGATATTTAGCTGTACCGGTCTGAAGCGTCTTGCTGTGCGCCAAAAGTACAGTGTGGCTAACTTTACACCTTCGTATCCAAAGATTCGCATCAAGAATATGCACCTTGTATTCGCCATTATCCGCCATAATAGAGAAAGAATATTTTGATCGCAGTTTCACTCCGTTCAACAGAAACTTGTTCTGATTACACATATCCACATGTAGATGACCGACCATATCGATTTCACGACTTTTATTTGTCACGTTTCGTCTCGCCTTTAGTCCGTCATTATTGTCCAGAGTATCGTCCATATAGAATAGTCCATCGTCTGATTGCCATAGACCACATGTTAAATGTGATTTCCTAGCATCAAAGCCGTAATTCATCAATGTTTCAATATACGCTCGATATGCATAAGTGTTGTTTTGTGGTGTAACCAGTTTCTGATTCATACACACATAAACTTGACTCAATAACGAAAGTAACCAACTGTTGGCTGGACCAATTTTTTTCGCCTCATCGGCATCTGTGATTGCCACTCCTGTCGATTTGACAATAGACGCTGTAATTTCCAACGTTGTTTGTGAAAGATCAGTGTATTCTTCACAACAAACTCGATGGGCGAATCATCAGTCAGTGTGAGATTGGTTTGTACTGAACCCATTTACCACTCTCTGTACTGGTCTGCGTAGGTGGTAGGGAGAATAAATCCAATTACGTCTTGACAAATTCGCAAGGCTTTTGATGTAGAAACGACATTGCGTTAATTGAATATATCACGCACAGATGTTCTCTTCACTTTTTCTTCTTCTTCTTCTGATTTTTAATTCTCTCCTCCCACTTCTCTTCTTGGATGACGTCCTTCCTCGAAGGAATTTTGCCAAAGACTGCGGTGTGACACGAGTGCCGCTGCACATTGCGCGCTTCACGGTACTCTTACGCGAAGCTCTCGCGTTACACTTTCGCGCAAGAGTAACGCGTCGGTGTTTTGCGTTATTCTTTCGCATTGCGCGCCGGCGTTTCGCGCTAGCGCTGCCACTGCCACCGCCATCCCTTAGCACACGTTGAAGTTTGCCATCCGCCTTGTGTTTTAGCGAGTCGGTAAATTGGCCGAAACGATCTTTAGCGGCATCCTTAGGATCTCGCGTGGCTATGTCACCCAAGAATCCAACACCGGATTTACACGCCTCTTAGGCCACAGCCGCGGCTCCCAACTTGAGTAGCGGTGTGACTTTGCGGAACATACCACCTAGGAAACTGCCAATTCCATAGCCACGCTGGTAGGGCGCACCGCGAAATACTCTATCGATACTACCGCCAGTCTGCAATTGTTGGCGACGGTAGTACGCCAAGTATGGATCGTTTGTATTCATTGCTGCACTCTTTTGAAATGAAGCTTCACGTACGACGTCCCAAAGAGGCATGACCCTTTTCTACCAGTGTTTTCCCTTAGGTCTATATCGATCGTTTCAAATGTCCCTTTCATAACCGGCACATAGTGAGGACTGGTGAAATGCACTGTCTTGTGCGGGCCGTATACGTAGTTATCTCTGTCAATATTGATGATCTTCAAAAGCGGTGCTGTGGTATCACCAATCATCTGCGGCTCAATCAGATCGCAATACACGTACATGTGTGTCGTTAGTCCCATAGTCAGATTAGGCGCCCATAACGCCGTGAACTTATTTGCCAATTCATTGTCGTACAGATCGAAGCCCAACTGAAGTGACAACGCGTCACTGAAATGTAAATCTGATATACCATCCATCATTGCCGTTATCTTGAATCAATAGAAGTGAAGAGGGCACACCACGTCCAAAAGTACGAAGGTCGAGATCGTAGGTCGAGTAACGTGAACTGGATTGAATTCGCTAACCTAACTTAAGCGGTGTTTTACCACTAAAACAATCTCAAACCTAACTTAAAGCTATATTTTATTTTATTAACGAGCGTTTTCACCTCTCCATTAACAACAAAACTTTATATTAAAAAAATAAATTCAAAAGCGATATTTCGTTTACAAATTTCGTTTAAAATACAATTGATGTGTTATGATTCATATAGATATGAAACCAACCCCACTATGCTTCAACTACCAAGTTTCATATAGGTAAAAAAATTACATCACTATGCTTTCAACTACCCAGTTTCAACTACCTAGGAAAGATAGGGTAAAAGGCGTTTTCTCGGTTTTTTCTCCATTTATGGCGGCTATTCAGCAAAAAACTCGATTATTTTATAGTTTAACTTGTAAAAAATTGAGTGTTTAAACCCTGATTCTGAGTATATTTGGTCTTTTAGAGGCACGCAATATTGCAAATATCCCACCACATATGTTGTTTACACTACAAAAAATAAAGTTAAATAATGAGTTTGTTAAAAGATTACACTAAACGCACAACTTTTTATCCGCAGAGGTTATAAGTTCATCTGTCTCGACCTTCGATGGGAACCATTACATAGTCATGACAATTTGACTCATATAAATAGGAAACAATACTTTTATTCTGTAAATTCCAAGTCAAACCTCTTAATTAGCCAAGATTATGTGTTTTCTTATGTAAAAATCAAATCATATTCTGTAAAATCCAAGTTAAATCTTATAATCTGTGGACTACAACGATCGCGGTTACCAAGCGTCTGATGATGGTGACGTGCGTCGTCAATGTTCAGTATTCCGTAATGCTCGGTAACCGCAATCGTTGTACGGTGCGATCTGACCTGACGACGTACGTGACGTGCGTCGACGATGGTCGGTATACCATGACGCTCGGTAACCGCACTCGTTGTACGGTGCGATCCAACCTGACAACGTGCATGACGTGCATTGATTAGGTGATTATTATACATTTGTAGGTGAGAGACCTTAATCACCCTATGAAAGAGCAAGGTAAGCAAGTGATTCAAGCGTCACACTGTGATGATGAAGACTCAGATAAAGGTTCTCCCACCTCTACCTTCGTTATAGGAAATATGTTGGGACCCGGATTGGGGCCCAATAAAATCTAACATATACCTCATATAACAATCATCAACATGCACTTGCAAAGCTCAACAATCATATTAAACAACAGGCTTTGTGTGAGATAACAACAGTATACGGATGGACTTTATGAGTCAATCAATTGGGATGTTGTAAGGGAGTTCCAGATTAGGACGTTGGAAGGTAGTCCTGGATTAGGACGTTGCAAGGTGGTCCTGAATTAGGACGGGGGAACGATTCGTTCAATCAATTGGGATGTTGTAAGGTAGTCCCAGATTAGGAAGTTGAAAGGTAGTCCTGGATTAGGACGTTGTAAGGTGGTCCTATCGGGTCCCACCAAAATTTGACGTAATGTGAAGGGGGTGGTATCAATATATATGGTTTTATATGCAAATTGACGTGAATCAATATGAAATATGGTCTAACCCATTGGACTCTGTCCAGCTTTTTATAATATTCAAAGTATAAATACTGAGTCACGTCCTTTGTAGTATTGATTAGACCATTGGTTAGACCATATTTCATATCGGTTTTCGTCAATTTGCATATAAAACCATATATTTCGATACCAACCCCTTTAAATTACGTCATATTTTGGTGGGACCCGATAGGACCACCTTACAACGTCCTAATCCAGCACTACCTTGCAACTTCCTAATCTGGGACGTTTAAAATAACGTATCTTGGTCATTGATGCGTTGATTACTTTTCTTGCATCGTCCATTGTACAGTCATTTTTAAATTACATAAACTTATTAAAACAATGAGTTCAACACAAAAAAAACACATCAACACAGTTTGAGCTCCAAAACAACACTGAATGGCGTTGCGCTGTTGTTAGGAGTGGTCTATTGTGTTCTATGATGTGATTTATGATTCTAGATTTATCAAAATTTAAAAATAAAATAAACATTTCGGGGGGTTATTTTTTTATTATTTTTTAATTACACTGAATTATGCTATGTCACTCTAGTAACATCGATGTACAATTACTCTAGTTATATCGATGTACAATTACTCTAGTTATATCGATGTACAATAACTCTAGTTACTTCAGGTAATTAGTATACTTAAAACAATATATATATATTTGGAGAGTGATCTAGACATATCGAGATTTTAAAGATCGAAAAAATGATTTCGGGGAGGAGTTTTTTTTATTTAGAATTTTTATTACATTGAATTATGCTAAGTCACTCTAGTTACATCGATGTACAATTACTCTAGTTACTTAAGGTAATTAAAACAATATATTTGGAGAGTGGTCTAGAGTGTTTTATGATTCTAGACATATCGAGATTTAAAAATCGAAAAAAAAAAATTGGGGGAGGGGGTTATTTTTTAATTTGTATTTAAATTTGTTTAATACATAGAATTATGCTAAGTCACTCTAGTTACATCGATGTACAATTACTCTAGTTACTTAAGGTAATTAGTGTAATTAAAAAAGTATTTTGGATATTGGTCTTTGTTGGCAATCCCCTGGAGGCTAATAAAACTGACCCGATGTTTGGGACCGTAAGTACGGGTGAGCAAAACTCTCCCCCTAGGATTCTAGGAATTACAACAATAGAACTCCTGCGCAGAATTCCGAGAAAATATAACGAAATGTTATGGTTATAAAAACAACCCCACGTCTGGGAATGTTGGGATGAATCCGCAACCCAGGTGCGTCGTAAATCAACCCTGCTATAAAAGCATTCTGACAAGGGTCTTTTGTTAACGAGGTTCCCAATGACGGACGCAGGTGTTACGGAAAAAAACACCCTCAGTCTGAGAAGCTATCGGCGGCATGTTTCCCATGGGTTGACACAGCTGCAGCGCAGGTGCTGACAAACAAAAATCCACCCTTGTCTAATTAATTCGGAAAAGGATCCTAACAACCCTATTTTTTATAATTTTTGTTTAATTACATTGAAGTATATGCAATTACTCCAGTTACGTTGATTTAAATTACCCTAGTTACTTATGGTAGTTAAAAATATGAATATCAATTAGAATAAACAAATTTCATATTAATTATGTTAATTAAAAAAAATTGTTGCATATTAATTAGGGTAATGATAGTAAAAAAATTGCATACTATAAATTTGCATATTAATTAGGGTAATTAAAAATGTGCATATTAATTAGGGAAATAAAAAAAAAATGCGGGGGGGAATAAATTATGCAAATTGTTCACCCATTTCACCCACCACACGCAGAATCGGCTATTGTACCCTACTTACATCCATAAATAAGCGATATATAAGATTTTAATTATTTTCCATAAGATTAACATGAGGACCAAGTACCTAGGTTTGCTGCTACGAGAACCATAGGCAAATAATTTGTTTATTGTCAAACAACAATAAACCACAACCTGATCAAGCCATATACAAAATTTCATCAGTTTATGTTCATAAATAAGCTAGATATACAATTATTCTTTTTCTCCATAATAACATTGGACAACGTACTGTGTTTAGCACTTTCAATATCTCAGTAACCAATTGACGTAGAACAATGATCAAAATACCAAATTGTTTGTTTATTTATGCTGAATTCAATGGTAAAAATTAAAATTTAATTTAATAAAAAATTACACTTGGAAACCCCAAAAAATGTTTTGGGGTACAAAACCCCCTTAAAAACCCTCTTTGGATGGTGTGATTCGTCTGGTTTTCAAACTCGTTAAAATAAATGGTACTTTACACATTTGTACGAAATTTTATTAAGATCGGACCTTTCTTACGAGAGTTATCGTGCTTACGGACACACACAAATTTGAACGAATGGTGTTTTTGGCATCTGGGGATCTCAAAATGAAAATTTATCATGGTCTTGGGCTGAAGTCTTACCATGATTCCTACGGTAATAGCTTCTTCCCTATAGGGTAAATTCGCTAAAACAACTACCAGCAACACAAGCAGTCATTATTTGTTGCTTTATAAGACGTTGTTTTACAATGGAAGACCTGTCACCTAGCTGTAAGTTATAATAAGTGTTCATAACAATGAATTACTATTTAAATAAACAAATCAGATAATATAAACACATTGTGAGTTTTCAGTGTTATTATCAGTAAGTTAGTAACAGTATTATAGGTGATTGAAATAATTAGTATATCAATCCAAACAAAATGTAAACGATTAGAGAAATTTCTTAGCTTTCTTAGCCACAGTGGCCATTAATCCGAACATTTGAGGACTGTTTGTTTTACAAATGTGATTGTAAAATTAATTGTGAGTGAATTTAGATCCGAAATAAAAGTGAACTAAAGTTAACAAAATTCTTTAATATTTAACATGTTAATTTTGTTAAAAACTAATTAACTAATCTGCTTAGTACGCTCAACAATCTCGATCTAAAATACATTTTTAATAAAGAAACATTCATGTTTTTTTAAATAAATTATATCAAATAAGCCTTGAGCAGATAAAAGCCCCCCTCCCCCAGGGTCGTTAACCATTGAGTATATAATGATGAAGCATTCCTGAACTTGTAATATGGCTTGCCGCAGTCGCCCGTATGTCCTTTCGGACTTATTTGCTCCATCGGCTTGTAAAATCTTAATTTAATCATCAATGGCTTTATTAGTTAACAGGACCGATTGAGCATACATTTGTTAGGAGGATAGTATATATATCAGAATAAAACCTTTGCCTAAAAGATTATTAACTTTATGGCTCTCCAAGTGTTGGAACTAGGCTATAGAATTTATAAGTTAATAAATATGTACTAATCAGACCTCATCCCTGGAAAAATCGTTTTGTATATAAATTATTCGAAAAGACTAAAATTGGGGTTATGGTTAAGATTTGTAAATAAAAACAACAGAATCATAACAGCTGTTCAAAATAATCATTCAATTGTGAAAATAACAACCACTTGGTAAAGTATCATGTGATCTTTATGAGAATAGTTATTGGAACCAATTTATTCATAACTTTAAATATACAAATGTTACGTATAAATTGCAAGAACCATTTAAACTGAACATTGGATATAATGCAGATTTGTACAAAGTTAAAAGAAACGAGCAAATAAGTAAACCAAATATGGAGAGGGACCGTGAATTTAAGTACTCTAGACATTTTGAACTAACTGGCTGGCTTTTTAAGCAAAGCTCGGTCCCCCAGGTGCTTTCACAAATGTATCTAACTTCTCAAACATAACATTGTACTGTGATTTCGAGCAAAGCCGCGACGGGGTACGAGTATTTTTAAATGCACAGTGAGTATTTATTAATAAACCAAAAGAGACGGTTCTTGTCAGAAATAACTGGAAATTTGAAAAAGTTTACTTTTCACTAAATATTAATCGTACTAATATTATAAATGAGAAAGTTTAAATGCATGAATATTTGTAGTTTCATCACGCATTACAATCACCGATTAAGCTAAAACTTTGCATGGACAAAGCTTTCATATCACATTAACATATAGACCTAATAATGTCCACATCCAACCTCAGGGCTTCACACCACGGGTCGTGTGATTTCCAATTTAAATCTTATGGTAGGATATCATTTATAAAATTAACAGCTGTAGTTGTTTGCCAGTTATGGCAAAGGAAGTTATATGGTACAACTAAGCATTGATTTGATACTGCTGGTCAGGTTAATATTTTTAATGTGTTTTAATTTGTCGCGAGCGACACCGCAAGTAACAGCTGGTACTCAATATATATCAAATGGGATTGAATCGTTTTACGTTCTGTATTCGTATACTGTATAATATACTGCAAAATTATATTTATCTTTAATCTACAAATATTTAAATATTTTGTACACTTTCAAAATTACACTGTTCGTTACTGCCTGAACTTCCAATATATATCCAGATTTTCATTATTGTGTGTTCTTATTTACTGTGATTAAGAAAGCTACGGACATTTTAATTATAGTAGAGCAAAACTGGAGTTTACCTTTTAGGGTTGATAATGATATTTAGGATCAATAGGGTTGATAATTTTAGGGTTGATAATGATTTAGGATATTTGATAATGAATTTTAGGACTGGATCGATAAGGGATTTAGGTTCGGAAATTGTTACGTATATTGTATCTCGTGAATACCCTTGTCGCAGCAAACCTGCATTCTCAGTGAATTTCAAGTGCATAATAGGTATATGTCTTAATATCACATGAAGCCGCATACCAAGTTTCATAAAAATATATTCACAAATAAGCGATATATACAATTTGAATTATTCTCCATAAAAATAACATTGGAGATGAGTATGTAGGTTTGCTGCATCAAAGAACGAAAATTTGGGTTTACATGTAAATATCAATATTACTCAACTAGTTGAAGCCACATACAAAGTTTCATCGATGTACATTCATTAAATAATCGATATAAACCATTTTGATTATTCTCTTTAAGAATAACATGGGGGATAAGTACGCAGGTTTGCTGCAACAAGGAACACAAAAAATTTTTTTTATGCAAATATCAATATAGTTCAATAAGGTGAAGCCACATACCAAATTTTATTATTTATGTTCATAATGAAGAGTGACATTACATTTAACTTATTCTCCATAAAAATAACATGTGGGCTGAGTACGCAGGTTTTCTGCTACGGGAATTATCGGTAAAATTTTTTTGTGCAAATAGAACTCAACCAGATGAAGCCGTATACCAACCCACACAGCACACAACGTCCCCAGGATATCCCATTTGTGTCCCACACATCCCATTGCAATCCCAGGATAAGCAGGATATCCCTAGGATATCCTGATATGTCCCGGGATATTGTGGAAGTCCCAGGGATGTCCACGATCTCCCGGGATAACGTGGATATCTTGGGGACATCCCACGGACATCCTTTATATCCCAGAACAATTTTAGTATAATTAATTGCAAGTTTTATTTTTAGTTTTAGTATTTAAACAAAATTGAATGATAAGCATAATGATCAGATATCAACAATAAAACATGTATAAAGGAAGTATAAATTTACAGTTTATATATCGATGAAATATGCATAGAATTCTGACAATTTATAAGATAAGAAAATGCAAATTGCATTATTAGTTTATACCAGTACACTAGTAAAATTAACGGCCAACCCCATCTACAATAATCCCCTTTTAAAGAAAGGGAAAAAATTTGGCGCGCCGGCGCCTGCACAGTACCCCAGCAGGCCAGCAACAGGTCAACAGACGACAGACTCGACAGACCAGACGGTGGTTGTAACGGTCAACGGTCAGTCTTATCTTGGTCGGTGGGTTGTTCTCTACCTCGTTGCGCGTTTGTTAATTGAGTAAAATAACATTATCGTCATTCAAGACTAACTACAACTGTTTTGTATACAACAGTACTGTTTCTTGGTAAGTAACATCCTTTTTTAAAACAAATTTATAGTACGTACAGGTTAACCCTAGTTTATTTTACTTCATAAATGTAATAAAGAGTTATTCCCCTAGGATGGTTTGGTTATGGAGTGTTGCCGATTGTACAGAACTAACATATTTAAATTGTTTTGAATCACAGTTTATTGTAGTACTTGAATCACAATGAAACAGTACTGAATAAATTTAGTCAGTCACTTATTCTAAGAACTAGCATAACCTCAATATAACCTAAGTATACAGTCTGTTTCACGATTGGAAAACCAGGCCTTCCTTACTGTCATAAGCCCAATGTTAAAATTGACACTAGTCTTATGGACAGCCAGCCACTTGTGCAACAAACTGTACAATACACAGTCCTAGATGACAGAATGATACTGTCATGCATATTCTTGGGAAAGCGTAGGAATTAGACTATATCATTTGCATTGGGCTAATTAAGTTTTTAATTTTTGTCTTTTACCTGCTGATTTGTGAAGAAATTCTGTATTTAAAATCCTGACTCTAGGCCTGATGATAATGGCTTTAACCTAGGATTATATAAGTTCTCTTTATTATAATAAGTACTAGGCCTATTTAATATCTAAATACTACCTTAAGGCAATAAGGATATTTATATTTTAATAGCGGTCAAATAAATTGCCAATTGAGGGCATGGTTTGCCAGGCTATCAACTAAGATCAGCCAATAGTAGATGTGCTGCATTGCCAAAACTCCACACCAGCTAATCGGAATAACATTCGAGTGATATTTTTCTGTGGCAACAGTGACAGCGTACAGCCATGCTATTGGCCACAGCCTAACTGTCAATTTATTTGTCCGCTATTATAGTACTGTACATTACACTAAATTTGGTTTAAGAAAAAATAAAATTCATAAACTGCTTAAGCCTAACAGTAAACAACGAATTCTAAGCTTTCATAGAATATTTGACTTCAGGATTTCCAATCAACTTAGTTAACGGCATTATCCAGTTAGTTTTATATAACATAGTCATTTAATTTTACATTTCAGGACACTAGAATCACTTGAAATAGGCCTAAATCCTACATCAAATTATGTAAAATTAAAATGTTATATAGGGCCTCATAAATCCTACATATGGTAAGTTAATGTAATAGTTTTTTCCTTGTTAGCACCTATTATTATTATTAGTGCCTATGCTAATTTTGAAGAGAATATCGAAGAACACATTGCATTTTATCCTTTGATTAACTTAAGTGTGGTAAATCAACCCTTTATTTTAATAAACTATAATCATGATGCTAGGTGCTAAGAAAAATCACCTTCATTGTGTAATTTAGAATGAATGAATACAAAGCGTACGACAAGGTAAAAATATAAAATCTTTTAAAACTGTACCTAAATTGTGATATGATCTTAAACTTAAAGGGCCTTATGAGGGAAGGGGGAGGCCTACATTAAAAGTAGGCATATGACGTAAATATGTGCTTTCAGGAAATTATTAGGCCTAGTTTTCTTGCTAATCAATTTATTTTAATTAGCATGTATCTCTGTTTAGGAGCTGGTCAGAATCAGTTTGCCGAGGCCAAAGTAAAACACATTGGATTCATGTGATTCAGACCCTAAACGAATCAACTCTACCTGAATATGAAGAGAAATTCAGGTAAAATTATAGAAAAAATTCTGTTTATTAAAGAAGCTAAGTTAGAATACCAGTACTATGATTAAGTACAGTAGGCTACTTCATTTGATTATGCAAGGTCTAAGATAGCCTTGACACCTATCAAAATGATTACAATTTAGTTACTAACACAATTGCTTGAAGGTGTCATAAGTTGAAATCACTAATAGGGGCCTATATATAATAACCAATATACATAAGTTGACAGGATCAGTTAATGTTTTGTCAGGTACATGGTCAACACTGATTTTGCTACTTTTTATTTAAGTCTATTCTGTGTATGAGCCAATGTGAATCTTTAAACTGAAAAAACAATATTTTAACTAAAATACACCATTAATACATTTAAATCATGATTTTTATATTCCAATTCAGAGGTTTTAAAAATTAAATCCAGGAACGGCACCAGTTCGTCATTCTAGTCCAATAGGTTAAGAGTTAAGTCTTTATATCTCTATTATATATGATTGCATATTAATGAAACTTTGTATGTTGCTTAGTTGTGGTCTATTGATATTTACATAACAAGTTTTTTTACTGTCCGCATAGCCGCAAACTTGCTTACTTAGCCCTAATGTTATTCTAATGAGGAGAATAAGTAAAGTTTGACAGGTATCTCCCTTAATTATAAACTTAAATTAATAAAACTTGGTATATAGCTTTATCTGATTGAGTTTTACTGATAATTGCATAACAAGACAGTTCATATCCTCCGTGACGCAGGAAACCTGGGTAAGTTACTGAGGCCTAATGTTATCCTTATGGAGAGTAAATAAAATTTGATATCTCGATTATTTATGAATGTATATTGATGAAACTTGGTATGTGGCTTCACCTAGTACTGGTGTATTATTTTTGCACAACAAATTTGTTTTTTATCATCCCGATAGCAGCATACCTGCATACTCAGCCATAATATTATTTTCATGGAGAATAAGTAAAGTTTTATATCTCTCTTAATTACAAACATAAATTATTAAAACTTGGTATGTAGCTTCACTTGGTTGTGTTATATTGATAACTGCTTCAACACACACTTCTTATCTTTCTTGTTGCTGCAAACCTGCGTTTCATACTCAGTCCTAATGTTTTTTTATGGAGAATAAATAAAATGCTATATTCACTTATTTATATATGTATTTTTATGAAACTTGGTAAGTTGCTTTATGTGATAGTGAGTAACATAGAGGGCTATATGCATTAGAAATTCGCTGAGTACGCAGGTTTGATATCTCTCTTAGTTATGAACCTAAATTAACATGTTTGCTACCGAACGTCACGTGTGTCTGCCGCATGGGTGTTCGTAGCGTACCAACTGTAAATTATATACTTCCAGAATAGACCAATGGAAAAATATAAAAACATACCTTCAGTCCAAATTTGTTATGCAAGTTTCAACTGTTATTATGGTTCAAAATATCAATGAACAACATCTGACTCATTTATAAACAACAATTGTCCTCATTTTGTTTTTATTGCCCCTGAACTGGTAGAACTATTATAGTGGTTTTAAATTACCTTTCCGTCACCAGTTTGAAGTTTTTGTAGTTTCCTACAACCTCAGGTTTTGATGCGGTTGCGTCATGTTCACGTAGTGCAGGTCGATTGTTTCAAGCTAAAACTGCATTTTGGTCTAGAAGATGTTGTCGTCAAAGTTTTTTTAAAAAACACGAAAAACATGAGACACACACATTGACACATTTAAACATGTAAATAAAACTACTGGTCGTATACGCACGACTCAAAACCCGCTATTTGATTCCGTCACGGTAGGCAGTGGCGGCGCTAGGACACTGAGGTCGACGGCGACGTTGACCAGATGTTGTTATCAGGTGCCTTGATAATGGACTCATCCTTGAGGGGTGGGAGTTTGCAGTTATCAAGGTAGATGGACTCGCCCGCCGAATTTAAATGTGAGCTGTATTAGAGTTTTTCGTTTAATACTGACTCGCTATCTTGTCTGAAGGCTTTGTAAATGTGGAACTCTTCTAATGTAAAAAATACTCTTTTATTGCCGATATGTAGATGATACATTAGTCCTATTTGATGGAAATGCCCGCCAACTACAGTTATTAAATAATTACATGAACAGCTTATCTCCGAAACTAAACTTCACTCTAGAAACTGAAACCAACAATAAAATCAACTTTTTAGCCCTCACAATAGAGAATCTCAATAATAAGTTAAAATATAGTATTTACAGGAAATCAACCAAAACTAATCAAACGATTCACGCCACCTCGTATCACCCGTTTAGCCACAAGTTAGCTGCTTATAATAGTATGGTCAATATAATGCTTAATTTGCCCTTATCACCTGATGACTACTCCGCAGAATTAAATACCATTAAACATATTGCTCTTTCAAATGGCTATGACATGAAAATGACTGATAGGCTTGTAAACAAACATTTGAAAAAGAGAGAAAAATTAAATAATACAGACAACGATTCATCGCCAAAACAAAATATGTTCCCGTAGAATACTGCCATAGGTTACACTACTTACTTAAGAAGGAGCTGAAAAGGTTTAACATTATCCCAGCACTTAGGACCTCAAATAAAACTGAGTGGCTACTTAAATCAAAAATAGGACCTGACAAAAATAAATTAGAAAAAACTGGAGTATACAAACTAAAATGCAATGATTGCGATAAATACTATCTTGGTCAAACAGGGCGCTCTTTTTTAAAACACATTAAGGAACACAAACCCAACCCAAAAATTAATCCCTAGAAGTCTAGTTATGCTCAACACATCTTCGATGAAGAACACAGCGTTGAAATTATTGAGAACAATGTGGAAATATTAGAAATTTGTAAGAAAGGGCCCATATTAGACACATTAGAAGAGTTCCACATTTATAAAGCCTTTAGACAAGATAGCGAGTCAGTATTAAACGAAAAACTCCAATACAGCTCACATTTAATTTTTAATCAAATTATTAAAAGTGAAATTAAGCGGGCGAGTCCATCTACCTTGATAACTGCAAACTCCCACCCCCCAAGGATGAGTCCATTATCAAGGCACCTGATAACAACATCTGGTCAACGTCGCCGTTGACCTCAGTGTCCTAGCGCCGCCACCGCCTACCGCGACGGAATCAAATAGCGGGTTTTGAGTCGTGCGTATACGACTAGTAGTTTTATTTACATGTTTAAATGTGTCAATGTGTGTGTCTCATGTTTTTCGTGTTTTTTAAAAACTTTGACGACGACGTCTTCTAGACCGAAATGCAGTCTTAGCTTGAAACAATTGACCTGCACTACGTGAACATGACGCAACCGCGTCGAAACCTGAGGTTGTAGGAAACTACAAAAACTTTGAACTGGTGACGGAAAGGAAATTTAAAACCACTATAACAGTTGTACATTTTTATGGATTTTTATTATGCGCCACATGTATGTGACGTAGGTCTATAGCATTGTTTTACTGATGAAAATATATATGAATTGTACTGCTGACCGATTGTCACACATGTGTGACTCAAAAATAAAATATATTTATCAAATTGTATTGCTAAGAAAATAAAGAACACTGTTCAGCTAAACAACGTAGGTTTATTCAAAACTAAATAAAGTCCCCTCACTAAAATCATCGTCTATCACACGGTCAATTTCACTTAAAGTCATGACATCTCTCCTCTTCCTTACTTTTCACGTTTTGCCTTCTTCATTTATCACCCAACAGTACAGAAACAGCAGTTTATTATAACATAAACAAACGAATAATACGAGGGTTAGAATCACGTGAATCTCAACCATGGTTCAGCGTAATGTAAACAACAGGTTGGCTAACACACACCTAGAGTCAAAACGAAATATCCACGCTCGGACCAAGCGACCCTTATGTGTGACAGACATTCCTATAGCCCGATATGCAGTTAAAAATACGATCAAATACACTGACAGGCTGCCAAAGCGTATTTAGTAACAATAATAGGCTCGAGTCACAAATACGTGATGTCGGGCTGTGGTTAGCGCTCCACGCGTCACAGATATGTGACATGTGAAATCCCAGATAAAGGATGCTATAGATACAGTTCTCTGGTTTTGAGCAACATGTCCACGAGTCTTGCGAAAACCGGTCTTTATAGCGAAAACCGGAGCGTCACAAACATGTGACGTCGGTCTATTGAAAGTCTAAATTTGGAGTCGGTAGCGAACGTGTTAATAAAACGAAGTGACTACGTACACGTCCAGTGTAAAGGCAAATTCATATCGCTACCGGTTAGGTTAGGTTTAGTTAGTTTTACGTTACGTTAGGTTAGGTTAGGTTAGGAGGTTTTCTGGCTCTCAATCTGTTTTAAAAATCACAGGAAAAGTAACGTACGGTGCATAATTTGGAACGGACGTGAACAGTAGCTGCTCACGTCGGACGTGTACGTAGCCTCTGCCTTAATAAAACATGGTATGTAGATAGACTTGTAATTTGTAACTTGGTATCTGGTTGAGTTATATTGATTAACACACAAACCATATTTCTTATCTTCCTTGTGTCAGCAAACCTGCGTACTCAGCCATAATGTTATTCTTATGGAGAATAAATAAAATGCTATATATCACTTATTTATGAATACGTTTATGGGAAACTTGGTAGGAGGCTCTATGTAGTAGTGAGACTTATATATGTGCATTGGAAATTCGCTGAGTACGCAGGTTTGCTGCGACGGGGGTATTTTTGGATAAAATGTTACCCAAGGTTATATGGAGTATTAGCTTAATTTTTTTATTTTCAGGAAACGAGACCATGATGAAGATGAAATCAGAGAAGGAATTTAATCAACAACCACTACTTACTGTGTGTTTACATCCCCTGGTTTATATAACTTACATTTTGGTTTTATATAAACTTATTTTTACTGCAATTATACTGCCATTTTGTTTGAATTCATTACTGTATCATTTAAAAAAATCCTTCTTCAATTTGGAGTCCATTCTTCAATTTTTAAAATCTGGATTTGATTCAAGTTTTGTTCTGAGAAATGTTTAGGCCTACATATGCATATATTTATTTTATTATAAACTTGTTAAAACAACTAATTTATTTTAAAGATTTTGGGTAAATTTTAATAGAAAATTATAAGTTGTGTATATATTTCCAGTGTCAATCCATTTAAGTACCTATAATCAGGACATTTGTGACACTTTACAATTGAATCA
This sequence comes from Allygus modestus, assembly GCA_963675035.1. Classification (NCBI taxonomy): domain Eukaryota; kingdom Metazoa; phylum Arthropoda; class Insecta; order Hemiptera; family Cicadellidae; genus Allygus; species Allygus modestus. The sequence goes on from OY776111.1 coordinate 228,981,175, forward strand.
TGTGCTAGTAATGATAAAAATTAGCATAAAATGTGACAAAGGTAACAATATAAAGTTGTAAAACATGATTTTCAAGTATGTGTCAATGAATACAGTCTTATAAGAAGAACACGTCTTATGGGCCAGAGTCTGTCAGTATTTGAAATTTGCCGTGCTAGTTTTGCGCTTGGCCTCGAGGCAGTGCACGCTGTCTACCCAGTCACTCCTCCCCCAGACCGCTGCTACAGCCAACTCCGCCCTACTACAAGAGCGAAGAGACCTAGGCCATGGCAACACCTCGTGTTTTCGGTACCGGTCTGCAGTGCTAGAGGTGCTTCACAGCGGCGTGGCGCAAAACTACAGATTTCCAGCATGCCAACATCAAATAAGCGACAGAATTTTTAACACGAGACGTGTTCTTATGACTCTGTATTCATTGTATTTGTTATTTTGAACTGTGATGACACAATTTAAAGTTTTGTGGGTCTGAAGATGACAAAATTTCCTTTGGCAAAAAGTGTCATCCATTAAAAAGATATCCTAGAAACACAAGGTAAATTACAGGTATTTAACGTTTATACACTAGTCAACCTGATTAAAAAACAACATCAATATGAAGTCAAAACTTGTGTTTCTATGTGCAAGCTGGGCATGGGCAATTATAGTATTATTTATAAAAGGATAATTTAAAGTTGTCTGGTAATTTATTTTAGAACTCCAACTGTCTTCCTATCAGATTGTCTGACCATATTGAAAGGTGTCTCATTATTCTATCAGTATGAATCCCCTAATCCCACAGATATCCCTGCCTACCCCATGATAATTCTGTGGTCATCCTTAGGAAGCTATATGGCTTTAGGATACACACTACCTTTTACTAGGAGACATAGGGCCTCCTAAGGATGACTGCAGAATTATCATGGGGTAGGCAGGGATATCTATGTGGGGTTAGGGGATTCATACTGATAGAATAATGGGACACCTTTCAATGCATCTCAAAGGCATGTCTCCAGTAAATCCTGTGGGTCATCCTGGGGACGTCCTAGGGCTTCAGAGTACAATATCCCTTTGAGGTCCGAGGGATTTCCCCAGTATATCCTGTGGTACATCCTGGGGATGTCCTAGGGCTTCAAAATACAATATCCTTTTGAGGTCCGAGGGACATCCCCAGATAATCCTGTGGGACATCCTGAGGATGTCCTAGGGCTTCAAAATACATATCCTTTTATGGTCCGAGGGATATCCCATGGTCATCCTGAAGGATGTCCCCAGGATGTCGTGGGGAGAGGACATTTTTGTGTCCTGAGGACATCCTGAGGGTATCTTGAGGATATCATGGGATGAGATAGGGATGATCCTGGGATATCCTGCATATCCCACTGTGATGTCCTTGGGATGTCCTGGGGAGAATCTTGTGCTGTGTGGGAAGTTTCGTTAGTATATGTTCATAAATAAGCGAGATATACATTTTTTTCTTATTCTCTATAAGAATAGCATTGGACAACATACTGTGTTAAGCACTTTTAATATCTCTGTAACCAATCGACGAAGAGAAATGATCGAAACACAAAATTGTGTGTTTTTTAAAGCTAAATCCAATGGTGAAAACTAAAATTTGACTTTTTAAAATATTACATGTAAAAACTTCAAAAAACCCATTTTTGGGGTACAAAACCAGCCCCAAAATACCACTTCTGATGGGTCGATCTCTCTGGTTTTCGAACTAAAAGGCATAATGTTTCTTTAGACTTTTATAAAAAATTTTATCAAAATCCGACCTTTGTTACGGGGGTTATCACACCCATGGACACACACACACACACACACACACACACACACACACACACACACACACACACACACACACACACACACACACACATATTTTTATATACATATATATATGTATATATATATATATACATACAGTTTCGAACGAGTGGTGTTTTTAGGGTCTGGGTCTGGGGACCTCAAACGAAAAGTTATCATGGTCCCGTGCCTAGGTCTTACCATGCCGACTACGGTAATAACTTCTTCCCTATAGAGGAAATTTGCTAAAACAATGCACATTTGGGGATTAAGGAATGCTTTTTATTTAAAAGTGGATTTGTTATAAAGTACGACTACGACCAGGACAATTGGTATTTTACCAATAACGGTGAGATAAAAAGGTAAAAATTTTCGGTGTTTCTGATAACACAAACACGCACAGACGAAACCACTCATTGATTACGCACACCACCGACGCAGTAGTCGTAGTAGGTTAGACCACGTAAAAGCCTTTCATGTCCTTCAAGTTTAGTCAACTAATGGCTACATTAATGAGTTCTGTCGAGGCTTCAGACAGAGATTAATGTTGCCTGAACCCGGCTTAACCACCAACATCAATAGGCTATACGCATTTTAAAATATGTATACTTTTATTGTCTATGTTGTCATATTTTCATAACTTAACAGTAAACACAAAACAGGCATCCTAATTTACAATTGACTATATATCAAATGAAATAAGTCGGAAAGAACATTACCAATCAAATCCTTTACCGCACTTTAAATGATTGACTTACTTACAAATTCGGTAAAATATGTTTAACTTTCCTACTTTCTACTCTAGCGATAGGAATTGTAATCGGTTAGTTTCTGTCCCACAAAGAAAGAAAACATGATGATAGCCCTATAAATTGTCTTGAGGGTTCTATCAGAATTACTAATTTTATATGAAAAGGTCGCGTAACATTACGCAACGGTAAATTAATGTTTTTATTGATGAATATGTTACATATATAATCTAAATATTAGTTGTAACTGCACCGATACCACGTATCAATTTCATGAAATGTGTTTTAATTATATTTTTAGCTCGCGGCCGATTGATCTTCATTATCTATTTTTCTCGAGACCCCACGCAATGGGCAAACAGCGCATGAAAATACCACTAAAAACCAGGAGGTTCCTCTAAGATTATTCAAAGATGAAGGATTGTTTAACTTTAGTTATTGAATAAAAGGGTTGATTTGTTAGCGTGAAATATAATAAAATTTTGTTTAATGTTTTGCATTCGTTACTTGTGTGCAGTTAACCTAATCAGTGGTTGGCTCGGTTTCAATGTATTCCATATTTAACGTCGACATTAATGTTACCACTGATTTTATTCTTCAGTAATCTCAACCACACCTTACTCGGTGTATTCAACGGCAAAATTAAGTAATGCTGGTTCTGTTTTCCCTTCATAAACAAGCCCAAGTGATAATCTGCATAACAAACTAATCATGTCTACAAAATAATATTTTTTACATGTATATAAAGCGATTTGAGGCATACAATTAATGAATATTTTTAAGGCCGAATATCGCCCAGCAAAAATCGAGACATTATTTCAACAGTAGATAGTAATAATAATAACAATAACACATAAAGCTTGATCTTCATACAAATATTTGTACTGCCGTAGTGTTTCTGAGCTAGGTTGTTTTGTTTGTTATTCGAAGCCGGTTGCCGCAGCAAGCAGTTCAACATCTGAAAGCAAAGGCATCACGGGGTCTGTTTACACTCGGGGAACGTTCTACAGCACCTTTCACGATGTAATTGCGTGTTTTACCATTCCTTTAAGAGATGGTGTTGTTTACTGACTATCAAATACTCAACTAAAATGCTTAGACAAATGTAAACTATGACTGTTGTAAGGGTTTAATTTGCTGGTGATGTGGTAAATTAAAACTTTAATCGTAATATGTGTCATTCGTTATTCTTAAAAATTTGCTTTTGCAAAAATTCGAACACTAAAGGTAACACTAAACGTAAAATTTTACCCTAAGTGATGCATACGAATATAATAAAAATACCCCCCGTCGCAGCAAACCTGCATACTCAGCGAACTTCCAATGCATGAACATGTTTCTCACTACCACGTAAAGCCACTCACCAAGTTTCATAAAAATACATGAATAAATAAGTGAAACATAGCATTTTATTTATTCCTCATAAGAATAACATTGAAAGCTGAGGACGCAGGTTTGCTGCAACAAGGAACACAAAATATATGTTTTTATAAAATTATCAATATAACTTAACCAGTCGAAGTTGCATACCAAGTTTTATTAATTTATGTTCATAATTAAGGGAGACATTGACTTTTTCTCCATAAGAATAACATGGGGCTGAGTATGTAGGTTTGCTGCTGCGGGTAAAATTGGCAAAAATTTGTTTTTGTGCAAATATCAATATACCAGTACTAGATGAAGCCACATGCCAAGTTTCATTAACATGCATTCATAAATAATCGAGATATAAAATTTTAATTATTCTCCATAAGGATAACAGTGGACAACGTACTGTGTTTAACACTTTGAATATCTCTGTAACGGTTGGACGTAGAATCACAATTTAAACACAAAAATGATTGTTTTGTAGAGCTGAACTGATTGATAAAAGCAAATGTGAGGTTTACACTAAAATTAACTGAGGAAAGGCTAAAAACCTTTTTCTCATAAGATTAACATGGGAGATTTTATGAGCACGTTTTTTGGATTTTCTCCGCAACCACTTAACCTAGGTTAACGATTCAAATTACTATATTATTTGTTTTTTAAGCTCTATAAAATGGTTGAAATCAAAATCATGTGTTTTGCAAATTTTAGGATGAAAAATCCAAAAAAAATTGTTTTTTGGAAAATTGTAAACCCCCATAAACCACCCCTTCCCATCGTCCGATTTTTCAGGTTTTCGAACTTAAAGTCACGAATATCGCTTTACATGTTTGTGCCAAATTTCATCGAAATCAGACGTTTTAGCGAATTACCCCTATAGGGAAGAAACTATTACCGTAGGTCTCATGGTAAGACTTAAGCCCGAGACCATGACAACTTTTCATTTTGAGGTCCCCAAATGCCAAAAACACCATTCGTTCAAATTTGTGTGTATACATATATATATATATATATATGTAAGCACGATAACTCTCGTAAAAAAGGTCTGTTCTTAATTAAATTTGGTACAAATGTGTAAAGCACCATTTATTTGAACGAGTTCGAAAACCAGACGAAACGCACCATCAGAAGGGGGGTTTTTGTACCCCAAAAATTGTTTTTTTGGGGTTTCCACATGTAATTTTTATTTAAACCAAATTTTAATTTTTACCATTGAATTCAGCATAACAAAAACAAACAATTTGGTATTTTTATCATTGCTCTACGTCAGTTGGTTACTGAGATATTGAAAGTGCTAAACACAGTACGTTGTCTAATTTTATTCTTATGGGATGTAATAAAAGACGTCTTACAACGCTTAAGATATATTTACACTTATACTGATTCACATACAGACGGTAAACATATATAAATACCCCCGTCGCAGCAAACCTGCATACTCAGCGAATTTCCAATGAATATATAAAAATACACATTAAAACACTTAACAGAATTCATAAGAAATATATTCACGAACAAGCGATATTTAAAATATTAATTATTCTCCATAAGAATAACATTGGGGATGATTATGCAGGTTTGCTGCAACAAGGAACACAAAATCATGGGTTTTGATGCAAATATCAATAGAACTTATCTTAGTGAAGTCACATACCAAGTTTCATCCAAATACATTCATAAATAAGCAATATAAAACATTTTAATTATTTTTCATAAGAATAACATGGGGACCAAGTACCTAGGTTTGCTGCTACGGGAACCATAGGCGAAAAATTGTTTTTTGTGCAAACAACCATGAACCACAACCAGATGAAGCCATATACCAAATTTCGTCAATTTATGTTCATAAATAAGCGAGATATACAATTTTTCTTTTTCTCCATAAGAATAACATTGGACAAAGTACTGTGTTTAGCACTTTCAATATCTCAGTAACCAATTGACGTAGAGCAATGATTAAAATACCAAATTATTTGTTTTTTATGCTGAATTCAATGGTAAAAATTAAAATTTGATTTAAATAAAAATTACATGTGGAAACCCCAAAAAACCCATTTTCGGGGTACAAAACCCCCTAAAAACCCCATCGGATTGTGCGATTCGTCTGGTTTTGAACTCGTTCAAATAAATGGTGCTCTACACATTTGTACCAAATTTCATTAAGATCGGACCTTTTTTACAAGAGTTATCGTGCTTACGGACACATATATATATATATATATATATATACATATAAATATATATATATACATATAAATATATATATATATATATATATATTCTAATCCAGCTATCTATCAGGCGTCATTATAAACTACCACCCTGCGGGGTCATGCCTTAATCGGCATGTATATTAATATTTTATTAAAGTATATTACATTTAAGCTCTCTAGTAACACTTTGCTGACGTCAGATTCTTAAAATTAAAAAAACAAGATTTTAACTACTTCCCTAACAATCTGAACTCATTTGAAACAAATTACTTTATAGCGTCACTAGTATATTTCTATCTAGTCTAGTACCACTGAGGCGTCGTGCTGTATTTTTTCTTTCTGGAATACCTTATGGCATCATGCAGTGTTGCCAGATTGAAAACTTTGACACAGAGGTTTGATTGAGATTGCAAGGCTCTGCTAATGCTTGAGTTTTGGAATTCTGTCAATCATCCGTTTTAAAAAGGCATTAGGTTTAAATTAATAAACTAAAATTGAATTACGTCATTGTAATTAGAGTCAAGAAGTATATATAGCCTACACTCAACCAAAGATGATTCAATAAACATGTATTATATACTAACGATAACTGTGTACCCGTCCTTCGTGCGGATTGACGACTTTGTGACCGTTAGCAGAGAAATTACATCTTCTAAATATAACCTTAAAAAACAAATTACGAGAATAAATCGATTAAAAATATTTACAATCTGCTGGAATGTGGCGCAACAAGAAAATCAGTTTTATTCTAATGCATATTAATTTAAAAATACCGTGACGCTAATTTAACGTGCTAGTGGTTATTTTGTGAGCAGGACTTCTTCAGTTTTAACCGATGTTAATGTTTTCGGTGTCGTTGGGAAGAGCTCAGCGTAAAATCACATCGCTGTTCACATTTTTAAAATCATCTAATTTGCGAGAAGATTATATTAGTCTGTAAGATTAAAACTGGAACAGGGCACATTTGATTTGTAATTAAAACACTGAATAGAGTAAACACAATTTATCAGCAAGATCATTTATGTTCTTACTCAAACGGTAACCCAACATTTATATTGTGTTGTAATAAGTCCCTGCGATTCAATAACTAGTAAAATACAAGTAAAAAACGGGCAGAGCCATCGTACTGTAGACTAAGGTTAGTAGCCTAGACAAGTAATGTGGTCTATTCACTATCGCCATCGACCCTTGGGTAGCGTAACTTCGCAGCGGCCGGCGCGGCGCGTGACTCTCCACTTGACTGTACAATATAAATATCTATTATCGTTAAATGCTTTCCACGCCCTCCCTGTCCTGTCAGGTGTGAGGTGGCCTGTCCCAGGGACTGCGAGGTAGGACCCTGGGGCCAGTGGGGACCCTGCCTCCCCCTACACTGCCCCCCCTCCGATGAGGCAAACCTCTCTACCAAAGGTATGTCACTAACAACATGTATACATAACCGAATAAGTAGGGACACGTTTATGGAAAAACGATTTCTAGTGTCAACTCCGCCCCCCCCCCAATCAAGGATAGAGTCACATTCGCAAATTTGACTCTATTTGGACCTGATTTAAGCGTTTACGGGTAAAGTTAATAAGTCCCGTGACTCTTCTAATGGGTTAAAATAAACGTTTTGTACGTGATTTAAAAGTTATATCAAATTAAGAATGTTATGTTCCAACCAAATCTGAAATTAGCTGTTTTTTTTCTTAACATGTCTTTACGGGTTGAATAAATTACTTTAAAAATATAAATAAGTTCAACAAAGATGGATAAATTATATTAAAATCGCCTCAGCCATAGTATAAGTATAAGGTCAATGATTTTTTACAAACCTGCAAAAAGACGTGAAATACAACGAGAAGTACGTCTTTGAATTCATATTTTGATCCTGATTAGAATGGTTTGCATAACTAATTTTAATAGATTTTTATATTGGTAAGACAATATAATATAATAACTTGAAAATACTTTTGAGTTAAATTCATAAATTAATGCAATCTGGCCTGATAGAGTCACGTGAGCTAAAGTTTATGGAAACACGTTAGATATCGTAGATCGTAGGTAGAAGTTTCAACCTCGAGCCTAATTAACAATCCCGGGATTTAGGGATTGTCCGATGTCAATCTCCGTCCGATTCCAAACAGTCCGATGGCCTGTCCTAGGATTTCGTAATTCTGGCGATGCGTAGGACCGTGCAGTTGCGATTCTGGCGATCTGGCGTCTGGCTCCCGTTTATAAAATTCAAACGGAATCAAATCTCAGCTATTGGTCTTAGCTTTCCCCAGAACCTGCTTGATTTCGTCGATATCAATCCTATTAAATTAAACATCCTATAAGTAAGTTTTGGCAAAAAGAACAGGCTGAATTGTTATTAATGACAGGCGGATCTAACAATAATTTAAAATTATCACCCCAATCTCCTGTTTAATATTAGTGCCCACTAAATTTTCAGTCTGCTTTTAAAAGTATTCGCTAAGTCCAAAAATTGCTTCACAATTTTTACCTCTTAAACAGGGCCGTTTTTAGGACCTCTGGGGACCCGGGCGTATACAAAAATGGGGCCCCTAACATAAATACAAAGATGTACGAGTATGTAGGTTTATAACAAAGATATTTTTTCTATTCCTTAATATAATGTTATTATTTGTAATAGTCTAGCTGTTAATAAATACACCAAATACTGAAATAAATAATAAATTTTAATTTATTATCAAAACTTTAAAACTCACAAAAATAATTCGTATTTAATTTTACTTACAACATTCAGTATGGTTTTAGCTATCTTTTAGCTCTCTTAAATCTTTTTAGGATAAGCTAATAATATATTAAGTTAATACACAATAAAAAACATAACTATTTTTACCAACAACACTAAGATAATTAATAACAAACAAAATACAATATAAGAAATATATATGTTTGAATTCTATACACATTGATTAGGAATTCTTTAAAAGTTGTTTTTATCAACATACTGCTGGATAGACTTTATTAAATAGTATTTAATGCAGTATAGACAGTAAAACTCCTTCTATCTGCATTTCTTGGCTGAAAAATCATCAGTCTTCTTTATATTAATAAGCAATCACAAAACTGTCCCCCGTTTTCAGCTTGTGCGCATCGTAGGAGGAATTCACGCATGCCGTTAGAAAGGTATTGTCCTGTATATGAGCAGAAACCTATTATAATTTACATCGGCCCTCAGTGACTCCCGACAGGCTTTCAAAGTATCAATGTTAATCTTATGGAAGAACAGTTATTGATTAAATTGTATTTTTGACAGTTCTTGATATAACAAATGCCAGCAAAACAACATGAACAAATGTTTCAGACATAATCTATATTTTATAGGCTAAGGAGATTTTTCTGGTACCGATTTCTCTGATATGCGGCATCGTAAAATTATGAAACTTTGCACGATTATTTAGCACGATTAGGGGATGTGACGAATGCAAATAATTTTGTGATTCGGTGTTAAGGCTATGCTCGTTTGGCCTTCAAAGTTTACATGTTATCCTTATAGGAACTTGCGTTCTGCTTTTCGTTATGTTTTCCATTTGATAAATAGCTGAGTTATTCAAATAAATGTGTAGCAACACAGCAAGAACAGATGATTCATAAATACAAAATATTACTGACTAATGGAATGGTAACACCCTTCTTTTAACTCCTCCGTTTTAACTTTACATTAAAAAATAAACCTGTTTGTGAGGGAGGGTGGAAGAGGGACGGGAAGATGATGAGATGGAGAGGTTTCAGGCATAAATAAAAAGACTACTGATTACTGGAATGGTAATGCCCTTCTGCTATCCATTTTAACTCCTCGTTAAGAAAATACCTGGTAGTGATGATGGGGGAGGGGAGGGAGAGCGAAATAGAGAGAGAGGGACAGAGAGATGAGTGCAACAGTACCCACTTTTTTCGTATAGTCGTCGAAATTATACATTAAAAAAATACTTGGTCGAATTTCGGAAATAGGGCGGTCTCTCGTTATAGATTGATGCACAGCCAAGGCAACGCAGAGTATCATACTCAGGATGCTTAAAGCTTTTAATCTATCTGGTTTAATGCTAATTCAAAAGTAACATTTCACTTTAAACTTTAAAGTTATTTTTGCGGATACATTTTTTATCATCACACTCAAAAATATTCTTACATAGGTTTAAATATTTCAAGGTTTAGTAAAAGTCAGTTGTATTGTAGACGTTTAAACATTATTTTCAAGTTAAGTTTACGTAATGATGACACAATGACATACTATCTTCATCATTGGCTTTCGTCTCTTCCTACGTTTAAACTGTGTGTGTGTGTGTGTGGGGGGGGGGGAATAATCGGAGAATTCAGTATTGCCAACAGTGATATAAGCACACACCCCCCGTAACTCTCACCGAGACCAGGGCAGTGCTGATCGTATTGAGTAAATTTATTTAAAACAAACATCTTTACCTTTAAAATATTATCAAATCCATAAATACAATTTGGAAAAACTGAATAAAAAAAGAGGCCACAAGATATCCTACCAGTATTATTATATTTGTTATTAATTGTATTATCTTATCTAGAATAACCTCAAATACTTAGGACTACTCAAGTGTCCTACGTTAACTGACTTTCGTAACCAATTATAATTTTGATACTATTATTTAACGACTTTGTGTTTGGCTGATTGTTCGTAATATTTTATAAAATATCATATTGAGTTTTGTAGGAAAAGAACGACAAACGTAAATCTGCTTTAACGAAACCGAAACTTCCAAGTACGGCAAAGCATGGCCGATATTAAAAATAATTAAGGGACTAGGGGATAGGCTAAAAAATTATAGCTCAAGATCATGATCATGTATTGCCGATTTCAAATATACGATTTAGCAAAATAAGGTTCTCTACATTGCCGTCAGTAGTTATATTTCAGATCTTATCTGGCCTGTTACTGGATTAGGGCAGGTTTATGAAATACGCACACATCATTCAAAATACTGCAAATTAGTGAATGAATTTGGGTTTGAAACTTAGTTCGATCGTATACCTTTTACAACTAAAAATTGAGTGTGTCGGTGAGTGAGGGCTTTGTCTTTTATAAGTATAGATAATCAATTAAAATTAAGGTATAAGCATATTATGTTTCAGCCGTATATTAAATGTTAATATCTAATCACGTGAAAAGCTAAAAACTCTGTTTAGAACTTAATAATTGTAAGCTGACACAGAAATTGATATAGGTCAGATAGATTTATTTTAACCTGAGAAGCGTATGCATAGACATGACAGCAATATATTGTACCTAAATGTATATAAATGAAAAGCTTCTGGCTTTTGATGCCAGAAACATAAACTTGTAAATGATAACTGATGAATGTTCAACGTTGCCATATTTCATGACGCCATAACATTATAATTGTATACTGACGCGTGAAGGTGGTATATTGAATATACAGTATATCTGAAACAACATGAGCGCTCCTTGCGGCGTTCTCATGAAACTGCATGTCCAAAACACCCAGATAAACTATCTATGTTATGGCGTCACAAACTTCAGGGAAACTAATTAATAAATAATTAATGGGTAAAGCAAAAAAGATAACTCTTATATCATTATGTTCCTTATAGTCAGCTCTTCAATCTTGAGGAGTTTGAGAATTGTAACTTCTTTTTTTCGGAAATAACATGGAAAAACCATATGGCGTCAAATATACGACGCCACATTGTTTTTTGACGCCGCAAAGATAGGGAAAATCTTTCACATTGACGCCTCATGAATATAAAGATATATATATATATATATATATATATATATATATATATATATATGTATATATATATATACATATATAAAAATTTGAACAAATGGTGTTATTGGCATCTGGGGACCTCAAAATGAAAAGTTATCATGGTCTCGGGCCATGTCTTACCATGAGACCTATGGTAATAGCTTCTTCCCTATAGGGGAAATTCGCTAAAAATGGTACTAGGCTATCGATTTCGACCAGTCACACCAGTCATTATCAGGCCACAATGAGAGAACTGACAGAATCAAAATGGCGTCCTTGCTTATAACTTATTGGCTACCGGAAGTTCCGGATACAGGTTCCTAAATGTGCCACCAGAGTCGAAGATAGCTTGTTTGTTAATCAATTTATCTCTATTTTTACATTTTTCTTTAAATATAAACAATTCTTCCCATGCATTCATTTTATTTCCTTTTTTACAATTCTTGAGGATGCTGAGGTTTTCTTCTATTTTCCCTATGGTGTGGCCATTTTGCTAAAAGCTGTTTCGGTACGTTTGATCTTTCCGGTTTCCTGTGCTTCCAAGCTGATACATGGTTCTTAATTATTTTAATACAATTAACAGTTTGACCAATATAAAAGTGATCACAGTTGTTACAATTAATTTTGTAAACACCGGTCATGTCGAATTTGTTACAATCTTCTACCTTGGGATTTAGTATTTTGTTCATGGTGTTTTGCGTTCTGTAGGCTATATTAACTCCATATTTCTTGAATCCATTTGCGACCTTTTGTATCTTAGTTCCTGTGAAGCTGAATGTTGCAGAATTACTTGATATTTCTTTTCTTCCGTCTAACGTTGTTATTCTAGGCAGTTTTTCTTGGTTCTTTATTTTCCGATGTATTTTCGCTCCAATTTAGTCTATTATTGTCGGGTTGAATCCGTTGGCTCGAGCAATCGCCTTTATAGTTGCTATTTCTCTTCTTCTGTTATCTTCATTTAGAGGAATCTTGAAGGCTCTATATAACATCAATCAGAATGCAGCGGTTTTATGGCTGGTGGGATGAAGAGACTTGTTGTTGATTGTAGGATCCGTCTGCGTAGGCTTTCTGTATATATCAAACTCTAGCTCATCATTTCTTCTTGATATCGTGAGATCTAGTAAATTTATCTTGCCGTTATAATCATACTTTCTAGTAAAGTTTAAGTTTTTATGATGACTGTTAAATAATCTCATCATTTGTTCTGCTTCCTTTTCTTCGGTTTCATTGAAAATTACAAGTATATCGTCCACATATCTGACATACATTATGATTTCATGTTCTTTCTTTAACTTTTACAAAATGATCTCCTCATTATGCTGCAAAAATACTTCTGATAATATTGATGATTATGGAGAAAAAGAAAAATTGTATATCTCGCTTATTTATGAACATAAACTGACGAAATTTGGTATATGGCTTCATCTGGTTGTGGTTCATTGTTGTTTGTACAAAACAACATTTTTCGCCTATGGTTCCCGTAGCAGCAAACCTAGGTACTTGGTCCCCATGTTATTCTTATGGAAAATAATGAAAATGTTATATATCGCTTATTTATGAATGTATATGGATGAAATTTGGTATGTGACTTCACTAAGATGAGTTCTATTGATATTTGCATAGTGTTTTTGGAACCTGGGGGCCTCCAAACCAAAAGTTATTATTGTCTCTGGCATAGCTCTAGCCATGCCAACTATAACAATAACCTGTAAGGGAAATTCGCTAAAGAATAACAACTTTTTGTTTTTCACTGAATTGTTATGTTTCAAGAGCTTATAAATTTAATTATAACAATAGACATTTTAGGCCGTTAAGTATTTTACGGGTGTTTTACTCAAAAATGAATTGTCAAAGTGTTATTTTAATATAAAGTCTAAACAAACAGAGTTTTTGATAGTTTGATTTTTTTCGAAAATTCTTTCCTCCCTTGGTAATTATATAGGTGATAGTATTATTTACATAAACTGAAGGACAGTTTTGTGTACAACAACAAAATTTGTAATTACAATCTGATTATAAAGTTTACAGATATAACATGAACAGTTTAGAACTACGTCTGATGTTTCATTATTTGCTAGTTATTACTGCCTAACAAATTATTTGAACTGATAAAGCTCACGCAAGTAGAAATCATTTGGTTAATTTTGTACTGTGGTAGAAGTATTTATATTTTGTAATGTTGACTTAAGTTTTAATTAGTAAAAAATCAATTATTACCATTTGATTATTGAGCTTACATTTATAACACAAATATTATAGAACTACTTTTGGTGTCATTGTTTTCTAGTCATTTTACTGTCCCCCTTACACAATATGTAATATACCATTACGATATTGAGTTTCAAAAGAGAATGCACTAATATCCAAGCACATTTTATAATGTGACATTCGTTTAGTAACTGTATAAAAACTGTAGGCACAATTAATTAGTCTGTAGGCTATATTTTACAATATTAAATTTTATTTGGATTGCTGGACCCAAATTTGATCCTAAGAGAACTTTCTTATTCCTGATTCCTGTTTACTCATCTTGAATAGATATCAGATAAGCTCATGCAAAAACATGAACGGCCACAAAATAGTCATTTATGTATTAAGAGCATAAGGTAGGTATTTATCGCTTGATATAAAACTTATGGTAATTTTCCAAAAGCAATAAAAACTCTTTACATTCTAATTACATATGAAGTATTTCCTACAACAGCAATTTTGGATACCACACAACATACAAATATTCACTTTTAAAAATTTTGGAATAATTTACGAGATTGGGGCTATAAACATCAAGTCAGTTAGTTTGGTCTAATGGTTAGTTTGGTACATGCACAGTTGTGGAGTAAAACTATTTCGCACAATCATTTATATAAGAAGGACTATAAGTAATGCGAAACAAGTGATTAAAACAAAACACTTTATTACAAAAAATATTAAGTGATACATATTTTCCACTTCCTATTGAACTATCAGTATATACATTTTTACACAATTTATCCAGATTATAGCTACAGACATATTATTAAAAATATTTACAATGTATGTATGGATATAACATCAGACTATAATGTGAATTGCATTCAAAGAGCGTAATAAACTTAGCCTTTAGATCACGAACACCAACATAAACAGCTTGGAAATAAAATTTGTATTTTATATATATTTTGGACATAATAAAGTCAGCATTAATTGGACTAGATGTGGAATGTAAATATAAATATGTGAATGCTTATGACAATACATTCTGTGGTACATAACATTAATTTATTTTTAAACAATCACTTTTTTCATCCAATGTAAAGTTTATCCATCTGCAATAAATATTACAGAATAAATAAAGTTAATATTCTCAACAAAATTTTGTTTTTGTAATAATAAAGTTAAATAATACTATTTTAAAGCAGGGTGTGATGTGGCTTGAAGATAAATTAAATTATGCTGCAGAACATTAAATTAAAATGTAAATTTTACGAGACAGGCACTGTCAGAATTGATTAGCCATTTGCTGCATATACTTCTGAAATTTGGGTCGGATAGAACCGACGGAGGTCAAATGTATCCTTTGGTAGCGTTAACTCCTCATCTCCCTATCATCACAGCTTCTCGCCACTGAGTGAGACCATGTTGTAGTAGGAGTGGTCTGGGAACCTATCCAGCTGAATATAGTCCGTCTCTGTCAGCAACAGCTGCTCCAGAAGGGTTACTAGCTCTGTGAAATACAAGCTATGTAAATGAAGGTTACGGACATTACGGGCAATTTCATAGCTCTATGCCCAATAAAACAAACACAAGGTTACTTACGTCAACATTTTATCGTTTCCTCAGACTTAATAAACGATTTATTTTAGCCCTTGTAATAACTCATTGAATTAATATTGGTGTTCATTAATTGATGCACCACAAGTTTTGTGGAATATCAACTATATAGTTTATTGAAAATAATAACTGTTTTGTATGACAAAAGAAAGTGAAATCACTTGTAGCAAAACTGAATGTAATTGGTATAACACTGATAATTTAATAAGCTGTATGACTAGTTTATAAATGATTTAAATATAAATATATATCTTTGTAATCTTTCCAACTAGGATTTGTCTATAAGCATCGTTCTTGTAGGGGATACATATTACATGAACTATGTTGAATAACAAATATTAGGTTTATTAATTATATGGTAAAATACTATTTAACATTCATAAGAATAAAATTCAGAGATTAAAGTTCGATGGGACATGGCCTTAATCTTTCTTCATATTTTTGAACTGCGAAAAGATATGTGTATACCTTGTATGTATTAGCTTATTTGAATTGTGTACTTAAAAGGTTTGTATGTTTTTGTAGTGTGAACATATTAAGGACTGGGTAAATAATAATAACAAATAAAAAACATTTGATAACAGAATTTTGTCTCCTTACTCTGTAAACATCTGAAAAAAGAATATTTAAAAAAAAATTAAATGAGCCCAAAAAAGTTATAGTAATTTTTGTTTGGCCAACCACTATTTTTATTAAAATTATCAGTCATAGTCTAGTTAAATGAGATAGATATTTTATTTAAGTGAGGTACCTAGTTAAATAAGATTTGACAAAAACACTATTTAAATCAACGATTAATCGCTAAATCAAATTATATCACATTTACTGAGCTTAAAATTTAATTAACATTTTTGAAGTCACTCAGAGTAAGGAGAGACTGCAATCCATTACGGTTACTATAAATCTACAGTATCTGAGTTTAGATCACCTCTATATATATAGGTAATTTTAAATTCCTAAATAATACGGGCATATAATCGTGATTCCATTAATAAATTGACTACTTTCTCTATAATGAGTTACATGTATCCTAAGATAAACCGGTATGAAACATAGAAACCAAATAGTTTCAAGTAATTGTTAGTAATTTAGCCACAAATGTAATTTTCTAACTGTTAGATTAAATTTGATTGAGGGTGATTATTTCGAACTACATGTGGTTCATGAACTACTTAACTACGTTGCAAGAAAATATAAGAAAGGTGAACTGATTTACCTGTGAAGGTTGGCCTCTCTGCTGGATCTTGGTCCCAGCAGTAATACATTATATTGTACAGTTCTCTGCGGCAGTGCTCTGGCTTGTCGAGCCTGTACCCATCCCTTACCTTCCTCATCACCTGCAATAGATTACAACATTAGTACCAAACTTCTGTTGTTTTAAACCACTTGAGGTTTTAGTTTTATTTTGTATAGTATTTTAAGATAACATTTTCTCTTGGAAAAAAGAAACGAGACAACAAAACATTTGTTAATACTTTTTAGGTAAACCGATTTATTATTTTTCGTTAGAAACAAATGTAAATAAAAATCTATTGAATCTAAATTTACAATAGTGGTATTCATCTTGCAGCATGAAAATTAATATTTATAAAAGATATAACATATTAAAAAGGTTTTTAGTAATCAAGATTAAATATAATGTTAACGCTAAAATATTCTTTTATGATAATTATAACTTTATGACAGTTAAATAGTTTTAAAAACAACATTGTTGTTATCTTTTGTTTTTATTTTATGTTTTACAATATCACATTGTTACAACACTCCAGTACCAAACCATGGTTTTAAAAAATACCACTCTCTTCTTACTAACAAAAAATTAATTAATTAATTCTCATAGAGTTCATATAGTACATTGAACAAAAATACAGTAGAAATCTTGGTTTAATGGTAGTTAGTTTCTTGTGTTTACTGGAGACGGAAGACCAATTCAATAAACGAATGTAAAATAGAGTTAGGGGATTTATCTGATCCATTTTTGAAGTTGAGTGCCCTGAGGGATTTGTGTAGCAGTGCTGTAACATAGTTACTGCAGTAGTAGTTTTTCAACCATCTGCCACAAGGAGCACCTACTTGAAATGGACTAAAATAAAAAATACCCACATCGCATTAAACCTGCGTACTCAGTGAATTTCCAGTACATATATATGTGTCTTAATACAGTATAAAGCCACACACCAAGATTCATCAATATACATTTATAAAAGAGTGATTTTTAACAATTGAATCATTTTCTATAATAATAACGTGGTGGCTGAGGACGCAGGTTTTCTGAAACAAGGAACACAAAAATGGGTTTTTATACATATAGCAATAAAACTCAACTAGGTACAGTCACATACCAAGTTATATTAATTTATGTTCATAATTAAGGGGTACAAACATATTGAATTAATCTCCATAAGAATAACATTAGGGATGAGTATGCAGGTATGCTGCAACGCTGCAACAAGGAAGACAAAAATTGGTTTTTATACAAAAGATCCGTAGAACTCAAGGAGGTGAGACCACATACCAGTTTTTAAAATTTATGTTAAACATTAAGGATTATTCATAAGAATAACAGGGAACTGAGTAAGCAGGTTTCCTGTAAAATGAACCAATAGAAAAAACGTTTCTGCGCAAATATCAATATACCACAACCAGGTGAATCCACATCCCAAGTTTCATCAATATCTATTCATAAATAAGTGATATACAGGTTGTCCCGGAAGTAAGTACAAAAACTTTGGAAATGGGTTATATGGGTCATAATAAAAAGCAAATCAAGAATAAAGTTTTTCCAAAAATTCCTTTTTGCCGAAATAGCCGCCATTTTGTATTTTTTCACTAAAACGTTATATCTTAAAAACTATCAAAGATATCTTTATGAAACTTGGTATAGTGTTTAACCCTTTGAGTGCCACACAACGATATATCGTTGTGCAAGGAACATCCGAAAAATACTTCACAACGATATATCGTCGTCGGTGGTCTTACCGAAAAATACATTGCAACTATATATCGTTGTTATGGAAAATTTTTCTTACGTCATTACTTTTCATTATTTCTTTCAGGACATTTCCAGGATATTTTCTAGCTCTATAAATCTAGTAGTTATTTGGTGAAAATCTTATATTTGAACAATGTTTATTTATCTGAAAAAATATATAAAAAATTTCCCGCATGTATAATATGTACCTATTCAAATTTTTTATTTTTTAATTTTTTAGATATTATATATGTGCATAATATTATAGCTAAACTTTAAACTTACAAAACAAAAAAAGTTTCATAATAATATCTTACCAAATAAAAAAGTTATTGATTTTAAAGTTAACTTAAATTGAATTAAAGGTACTTAATAAAAGTATCCTTGACTTTTTTAATATAATCAGCCGTTTTATAGTAATTTTAGTTAGAAACATTAAAATGGCCGCCATTTTGAAAAGGTAAAATATTTTGTAATAATTATTTTTTACAATTATTTTATTACTACCTTAAACACTATTCCAAGATTCATAAAGATATATTTAACAGTTTTTAAGATACAATATTTTAATGAAAAAATACAAAATGGTGTATATCTCGGCAACTAGGCGTTTTTGGAAAAAATGTTATTCTTAATTTCCTTTTTACTTTTACCCATATAACCCGTTTCCAAAGTTTTAGTACTTACTTCCGGGACACCCTGTATAACATTTTAATTCTTCTCTATAAGAATAACATGAGGACAAAGTATGCAGGATTGCTACAAGAAGGGACCCATAAATGGGTAAATTGAATTAATTTAACTCAACTAAGTGAAGCTACATACCAAGCTGTATCAATTTATATTCATAATTAAGAGAGTCATGATATTTTACTTATTCTCAAAAAAAATAGCATTAAGGCTGAGGATGCAGCTTTGCTGCTACATGAACATTGGCAACAAATTGGATTTTTGTGAAAATATCAACAGACCACAACCAAGTGGAACGACATACCAAGCTTTATCAATATACATTTTACGTTTTAGAAAGATATAACATTTTACTAATGTCCATAAGCTTATCTATTGGCCAACATATTCTGTGTTTAGCACTTTTGTTATCTTGGTATAACCAATTTAAGTAGAGCAATAATTTAAAATACTTAATTTGCCTAAGCTGAATTAAATAGTAAAAATTACAGAAATACTAAAACAAATATAATATTTAACAAATTCATTAAACCCATTTTTTGTGGTTACAAACCTCCCCCCCTTCAAATAACCATTAGGATGAGGCGTTCTGACTGGTTTTCAAACATAGTTATAACGGTTGCATTATATGTTTGTACCAAATTTCATCAACATTGGACTATATTTAAAAAGGATATCGCATCCTACAAATAAAAATATAAAAAAATGGAATTTCTGTGTCCCATATGTAAATAATTGGAACACATAGTGTTTAGTGCAGTTACAGACGAGTTTTTAACAACAATTTGTTTTATATCTTATACATCTAGAAAAAATATCAATTATACCTACAGTAAAAAAATTTATATTTCCAACGGTACACTATGCTGAACTTTTACCCTTCCACGAACCCACCGTAATAGCGTCTTTCCCATAGAGGAAATTCGCTAAAAGCATCCTAAAATTAGTTTTAGCGAATTTCCCCTATAGGGAAGAAGCTATTACCATAGGTCTCATGGTAAGACTAAAGCCCGAGACCATGATAACTTTTCATTTTTAGGTCCCCAGATGACAAAAACACCATTCGTTAAAATTTTTATATATGTATATATATCACATATATGTGTGTGTCCGTAAGCACGATAACTCTCGGAAAAAAGGTCCGATCTCAATGAAATCTGGTAAAAATGTGTAAAGCACCATTTATTTGAACGAGTTCAAAAACCAGACGAATCACACCATCCAAAGGGGGGTTTTTGGGGAGTTTTGTACCCAAAAATGGGTTTTATGGGGTTTCCACTTATAATTTTTATTTAAATCAAATTTTTATTTTTACCATTGAATTCAGTATAAAAAAACGAAAAATTTTGTATTTTTATCATTGGTCTACGTCAATTGGTTAATGATATATTGGAAGTGCTAAACACAGTACGTTGTCCAATGTTATTCTTATGGAGAAAAAGAAAAATTGTATATCTTGCTTATTTATGAACATAAACTGACAAAATTTGGTATATGGCTTCATCTGGTTGTGGTTTATTGTTGTTTGCACAAAAAAACAAATGTTCACCTATGGTTCCCGCAGCAGCAAACCTAGGTACTTGGTCCCCATGTTATTCTTATGGAAAATAATTAAAATGTTATATAGTGCTCATTTATGAATGTATATGGATGAAACTTGGTATGTGACTTCACTAAGATGAGTTCTATTGATATTTGCATAAAAGCCCATTATTTTGTGTTCCTTGTTCCAACAAACCTGCGTACTCATCCTCAATGTTATTCTTATGGAGAATAATTAATATTTTAAATATCGTTTGTTTGTGAATATATTTCTTATGAATCCTCTTAAGTGTTTTAATGTGTTATGTTATATGTTATGTTATTAAATGTTATACTTTATTGATGTAACATTGACTTCATCATGTTGAAATGTCTTATCATTAACAATTAACAAATTAACAAGGATTTAAATATGTTTTATTCAAAAATTTGGTTATTGTTTGAATAAAATCTCTTTTTACCTGCCGAGCAAAATTCTTTCAATGTTCTCAGATTTAGAAGTGTATTTATATATTCATATATCACAGTTCAAATACTGTTCAATTGGCATGCACTTAAGTAATGAGATGCACTATCTCCCCCGGAATAAATTAATCAATACATGAGTATTAGAGTTAGAAACCCCCTGTTTGAACAGAACATTGTGGTGGTTATGCGGGGTTTTATCCTTAAAAACCACCTGGATTGCAATCTCAATTTAAGTAAACACTAAACAGAGTAGGTATCTGAAAAGTCTTATTTTTCAGTCAGACCTTTCAAACAGATGAAATCGATTCTCGAGGTTCAACTCTCTGATATCATATAGTCTACATTGGATACTACAAAGCATTTATAGAGTATTCCAAAAACTATATGTAATATACTTCAATAAGTTATTTAAGAAGCTATTGCTAAAGAGTATCAGAAAATACCCCAGTTGCAGCAAACCTGCGTACTCAGAGAATTTCCAATGCATAATATATGTCTTAATACCACATAAAGCCGCATACCAAGTTTCTAAAAATATATTCACAAATAAGCGATATATACAATTTTAATTATTCTCCATAAGAATATCATACTGGGGATGAGTACATAGGTTTGCTGAAACAAGGAACATAAACCATTGGTTTCTATGCAAATATAAATATAACTCAACTAGGTGGAGTCATGTACAAGGTTTTATTAATTTATGTTAATAATTAAGGGAGACATAGCATTTTAGTTTTTTCCATAAGAATAACATTGGGGCTGAGTACGCAGGTTTGCTGCTACGGATACCTTTAGCAAAACATTGTTTTTTGAGCAAATATCAATAGACCACAACCAGATAAAGCCGTATACCAAGTTTTGTCAGATACGTTCATAAAGAAGCAAGATATAATTCTTTTCTTATTTTGTATAAGAATAGTATTAGACAACGTACTGTGTTTAGCACTTTCTATATCTCGGTAACCGATTAACGTAAAGGAATGATCAAAATACCAAATTGTGTGTTTTTTAAGATGAATCAAATGGTAAGGAATAAAATTTGATTATTTCAAAAAATATATGTGAAAAGTTCAAAAACCCCATTTTTGGGGTACAAAACCCCCCCAAAATACCGCTTTAGGTAGAGCGATATGGCTGGTTTTCGAACTTAAGGTCATAAATGTTGTTTTACACTTTTATACTAAATTTAATCCAAATTGGACCTTTTTTACGAGAGTTATCGCACCCACGGACACATATATCTCTATATATAGATATATATATATATATACAGTTTTGAATGAATAGTCTTTTTGGGGTCTGGGGACCTCAGAACGAAAAGTTATCATGGTCATGGCCCTAGATCTTACCATGCCGACTATGGTAATAGCTTCTTCCCTATAGGAGAAATTCGCTAAAAAGCAATATTACATTATTTCGGGATTTGAAATCAGATCCCTTTTAAAATACAAACATTATTTATTTATTATCAAACTTATTTCATAATTGTTTTAATTAATGGCAGATTGTTGTGTATAACGAACATTGTTCCTATAACACATAAGGTGAGTTTTAAATCCCTCCATCTCTATTATTTCCTACTTTTGTTTATAATTCTAACCTTACCGCGCCGAATTTTATTGGTTAATAGGTCCAATCCATTTTGGATCCGCTGTATTAGAATAAAATAATCCTTTCTATTTATTTTAAAGATGTTTTTGTGATATATTAGTTTGAAAAAGTTTTGCACTCAAAATATCAGGTTGTGTTATGGATTCCTTGGTAATTTAATTGGTGGCTATATAGTTTCAACATTATTGGGCCATTTAAAATATACATCAGTTGCCAGGTAAAATAAATAAGTCACTTAAATAATAATGCTGTTGAACTATTTTATCCATGACTGTTCACATCAGCAGTTATCAGAAAAACCAAGATATCAATGTTGATGATTTAGAAATTTGTAACACATATTACACAGTTCTTTACAACTATATACAACTATAAAATAACTTTAATATAATTTTTAATATCTTTTCCCACCAAATACAATGTGCATTTCATTCTTTGCACCCACAGATATCAGTTCCCAATTCGTCATTTCGTGAAACTAGTTTTTCCTTTTATTAGTGATGGTAAATGTCCCCAACAATTTCTTAAATATCATAAACTCAGTATTTCCAACAGAGAGTTTCAAACAAAGTAATTTGTTATAGTTTTATTCATTTTGTCTATTGTCTATTGTCTATTTAAAAATAATACTTAAATCTTCCATAGAAAAAATAGTGGACTTAACGAATACAATTACAACTATCTGGCTGAGTTAGTTTGTTCCCATCCACAAACCTCGGCGGCTCCAAGACCAGGGTAGGGCGTGGACCCGAGGGTCACAATCTCCCAGATGAGGACTCCGAAGCTCCAAATGTCACTCTTGACAGAGAAAAGGTTGTCATACAGGGACTCCGGCGCCATCCACCGGATGGGCAGTCGGCCTTCAGACTTGCGCTCATATACATGGCTGGTGATCACGTCACGTGCAAACCCAAAGTCAGCCACTTTGCAGATCTGGTTCTCTCCCACAAGGATGTTTCTGGCCGCTAGGTCCCGATGGATGATCTAGTCAAAACAAATTGTAGATGACACACAAAACGTTGATGATAATTGATTAAGACGTTTCATTTTCAAACATGTTACTGTATCAATATAGATCTGGCTCCAACCTTCCAAAAAAAAGGAGTTATCCTCCTATTATCCCCTTTGAGGGCTGTTTAACTGCATATTGGATAACAGCAATAACATCAATTTTAAGCAACCTGTAAGATTGTTGCTATTTACTTATGGTCATTGCTCAACACTCGGTATTTAATTATCATTAAAAATAAATCAAATTGTTCTTTCTAGATTTTTATTCTTAGCAATCCATAAAACTAGTGTTGATTTTAATATTGGATTTGGTCAGCCTGGCCTTTCACTCGTGCAACGCACTGTCACACAACGTACATATCACACAATTACACAACTGTTATTCGCCTAATGAATCAAAACAAATTTGGAATAAAAAACAGCTTTTAGACACTGTATGTAAAACTTGTATTCAACAACTTTTAATTTCTTAAAAACAAACAGTTTTTTAACTTAAGTTCTGTTTTATGAGTGTGTATATTAATTAACATTCAAAGAGAGTCTAAAATATGTATTTTAGCTTATTCTCCTTAAATTAAACAATTGTATAACGGCTTTAGGATTTCCACTAATAATTTGAAATCCAGAAAAACTTTGTACTACGTAAATCAATGTGATATCTCGATGTTTATGTTATAAGACTTAATGCCTGTCATGTTTTCTGATTTAATCTGTTGTGAAAAACAGAGTTACAGAGCCATATTAAAAATAATAATTTATCGAGATATATTATATTTAAATAATTTCTTTATTAGCATGATACGTGTTGTTACAACTAAGCAGGATAAATAAAATACGTCTTACAACACTATAAGTATATTTACACTTATACTGTACTTACATACAAGACGGTAAAATATACACAAAAGATAATACAAGGCGATCGATTTAAACCAGTTACACCGGTCATCATCAGGCCCAATCAGAGAATCATTCCTGATTCAGGCCACCTGTTTGGGCCTGATGATGAACGGTGTAATTGGTTGAAATCGATCGCCTTGTATTATCTTTTGTGTATATTTTACAGTCTTGTATGTAAGTACAGTATAAGTGTAAATATACTTATAGGGTTGTAAGTCGTATTTTATTTATCCTGCTTACATTATATTTAAGAAATATTCTAAAATTTGCTAAAGAAAGTTTCCTAATGGTCTGTAATGTTTCCTCGTGATGATGAATATAACATCAAAGCAAGGGATGGTGTAGACTTTTTCACACGTTAATGTTAGTTGCAACGCTCACCTTTTAGTCAAAAAGGCTTTCAACACTAAATGTATAACGAATATTAAATTGAATAAGTTTTCCTTTAACACACATTGGTTGGGAGTATACTTTGATCAAAAACTCTTTTACAGAAAATCTTCCCAGAAATTAACCAAGGAGAGAAAAACTATTAATGTTAATTATATGGGTTTTTAGTAACATGTTATTTAAAAACCTATAAAGGTATTTCTTATTGATTGTTTTATGCATAATAAAGACATTGTACCAACATTTATTTGATTGCTTTTGGAATATTAAATGTAAACACAAAGTAAAAAATTTCAAAATTGTAATTACCTGGCCTAATAATAAACATATACAAAGGATCCCAGGAACATAAAAAACAGTGCATTACAAAACAAACAAGACATATTGAGAGGAATTGTCCTTTTGATATCGTCCCTAATTTACCCACCCCTTTTCCAGAGAGGAACTCCATGCCCCTGGCTACTTGGTAGCAGAAGGAGGTGAGGTCACGCGAGGTGAGGGAGGCAGACTTGGCGTGCATGTTGTCGTAGTAGCGCTGCGCCCTGGAGTTGCGTAGGTAGCTCTGCAGCTTCCCGTGGGGCACATACTCCATTATCACGAACAGCGGGTCTGTCAATCACAAACACAACACAGATGAAGATAAATCATGTTATGTCCTGCATACATTATCGAGCAGTAATGACGATTTGCCAACTTTAATCATAAATGAAAATATTTTGTAATGAGGATAACATGATGAGACACGTTGTACAATGGTTTATATATACTTTCCTCTTCAATGAACTAAGTTTTGATACAATTATTATAGCTAATCGTTAACTTCTTGTTAAATTTTAACCAAATCAAATGGTGATAGGTGGTATTACAGTCAGAGCATTTTAACGAAAACATACTAATCAATTTCACAATTTGAACTTACAACTAACAATTTCTCTAACATTGAATAAAATTGCTCATCAATTGTTTTTCGAAAGATTTACCATGCCACCATACCAATCAATTGGTGGTAGTGCACTTTCAGGACAGAAGGAAGCCGATAGAGGTTGCATTTATAGCATGTCATGCTAACATCCTTGATAAAATCCAAAATTTATACCTAAATATTGGATGGTAGCACACCTCAACCATTGTATGATTAACCATAACTGCCTTTGTTGTTCCAATCATAACGTAAAAAAAACCCTCTTTAATTATCCTTGTTTTGTTGCGATCCTATTACAGAAATTTGTGTGTGATACAACTAAGGTTATTGCATAAATAATTAAATAAAACCTTGAAAATTTTTCTGTTAAAAGAATTGACATGTACAAATAAATAATACGTGTCATTTTGATTTTGATAAAGTGATTAAAGATTATACCTCATTAAGAATCGTCTCTGTTGGGAAACCCAAAAATTTCTCATACTACCCATTTCCATTAATAATTGTCTACAGCAAATGCATTTTCTTGTACTTTTATAATTAGTTTTTTAAACCCTCTTAAACTAGTATTTTTCTATTTTCATAAATAATAATCCAAAAATATCTTTCACACATTTAAGAGAGGAGAGGGTTAGTCAAAGTAGTACACAGTATTAAGAGGGTGGAGGAAGAGTCTACAATACACAGGTTTTAAGAGTTCTTCTTATTCTTCCTGTAACATCTGACTACAGATTTGATTACTTTGTTCAATAGATTTACGTAAGTTAAAAAGAATATAAAATTCAGAATTATTTTTATAACAATTTTACCTCAATAGTTTGTTTATAAATATTCACATTATTTAAATACACTGTTTAATACAAACCCCGAATTTAGAGAACGTTACGTAAACTGATTTGTTGAATGATTTAAGTTGTATAAGTGACAACGAGTGTGTTAAAGTTATACATTGGGAAGAAGGGCATAACAAGATACAGCTTTACAAGGCTTTTTACACTGGGCGGGCTTCAAAGTGGAGCATGCGATTGCATCAATATTTTTAGAGTTGTCACGATTTTAGTATTTTAATATTTCTTTTGATAGCTATCCTAACTTTTTATTACTTATGTCATCTTTATTATGCCTTCATGCTAAGTTTATGCTAATTATCATGCTAAGTGTATTTTACAAACTACTATAACCAAGCTAACCATTTGTAAACTCTCTTTCCTACTTTATATTTTTTGCTTCCGTATTTTACCGTTTGAGGCATGGTTTTCAACAGAGAAAACATCATAAATTCATTATAAATCAATACATATATTTAACATACTTATCACAGTTAAAGAAAACACACACACACACACACACACACACACACACACACACACACACACACACACACACACACACACACACGAACACTAAACAAATGTCAAATTTCCGGAAATCCTAACAATCTTCCTAGAGGTTATACATTTTCAGAAACATAATTAAGTTTTCTACATATTATACATTAGCGTGGTTTTCTTCTTAGCTAACCATTTTTATTCAATGTAGCCTATCAAATATACACGATGTTCTAATACCAGAATAATAATACTATTACGCAAATTTAATTGAAAAAATCCTGAAAGTGTTTGTATATATTTTCGAAAATTACTCTAATAAATGCGATTTTAATTATTCAAACAAATGTTTTTGTTACTTTGGTAAAAAAAGTATATCTATTTGTTGGTGTATTATTTTTGAACATGTACCTTTTTCTGTGCAGCATCCTAGAAGTCGAACAACATTCGGGTGAGGCTCGAGCATCTTCATCACTTGCAGCTCTTGTAGGAGGTCAGATCTTTCTCTCTCTCCTGCATTTTCTTTGAGAGTCTTCACTGCTACGACATTTGGTCCTTCTCGTCCTATAATGGCAATCCACAGGGTAAACATTCATTACTTTTGGATCAGAAGGAAACAGCTAATATAAATATTCCATAATATTTGTAAAAACAGCTTTATATAATTTATTTCTATACACTTGGAATATGCTCCAAAGTTCCTCCGAAGAGGATGAAGTGAAGAGTTAGATTACTATACCCTATTTTGATAGTTGACAGATTGCGACACTTATGGGGCAATTTAAATGTTGTTTCTTGAATGATAATTAAAGATTATTATAATGTGGCATAAAACTTATATAGTTCAGATTAAAATTAATGTGGTGATGTGGGGCACAAGTTGATATGATGTTTTGTTTAACAACAAAATTATGCGACTGTTAATAAAGGAAATTAACATTTTCCAAACCTTACAGAATATATAAGAGTAAGTAGAACTTTGTAGTAGCAATTCATATAATTTATTTCCAAATTGTCACTCTCTAGAAATGTTACATTGAAAGCTATTAACTCCACTAAGGTTTTTAGAGTTTAAAGAATTTGTTTGTATGAAATATAAAATAAAGTACATAATACAAAAGACAGTCCTTAATACAAAATAATCGTTAAAACTACATTCAAATTTAATTATACATCATATGAGTAACTATATACCCACATTAAAAAGTGATGTATTATTTATCAAAACAATATCACAATATTTAAAAGTATTATTTGTTTGAAATTAATTTTTGGTCGTGGTTAGTTTATGTCAATTAAAAAATCATTTTATTGCGTACATTTTCTATCACTGATTGTTTGTTTTATTAGTGATGGGAAATGTAAATAATAATTTCTTAAATATCATTTTTAAATATGTGTAGAGCTCTAAGAAAAATCTGTTGTTAGTTACAATCAAAGTTACGTAACATCTCTGAACGTCAGAGACACTGTAACATCTCTAGACACCTGATTGTACTGTATGTACGGTATTGGATTTTACTTAAACAAACCATAATTTAAATTTACAACAAGACATATCCTCGGGATATGTTCAGTATTTTCTACCTTGTCCTTAATATACTGCATATATTTATTAAATAAGCCTAACAACAAATTATCTAAAAAGTACTGCAATGTCCAATTGTTTATATAAATTCATTAATATGTTGGAAAGTAAAACGCTGGAATATTATATCTAAGTAATAAGTATATTCTATATTATTTTAGACTGATAATATAAGTTGTATTTACAAGCTAGGAACTGACCTCCGATAGTCATTGCCTCACACTTCCAGACTTGACCGAAGCATCCCTCTCCTAGGATGTTGAACACTTTGAGGTGGTGTCTCGGGAACTCCCATGGGTCTAGCTTCACTGGGAGGGGCTGAGCCACTACACCTCCGCCAGACTGAGGGATGAATAAAGTTACAAGTTATCGAGTCAAACACTTATTACGATCAATATGATTATTATCAGTTGTAGTTAAAATTAATAATTAGGAACTATGATTATGATTGTTTGACATTAATTCCCCAAACTTGTATTTAAATAATGCTGTATACTTACAATTGCACCTATAATTTATTCAATACAATTTTAATAATGTTAATTTATGAGATTCTAGGGGCTAAAACATCCAATAAATGATTTTGAGGTCTTAAAAGGTACTCACTGTCACATTAACATGTTGAAATTGAATGTGATTTGTAAACCAATGCCCAAGTGTGTGAAGTGTTTTGTAATACCTATGTATAATATTGTTAAACATAAAAATTATTCGATAAAGAAACATAGTTATAGATGTGATAAATATATCAAATTGTATACTTTTGAGGCTTGAAAATAAAAACTTTAAATAGAATAACCTTCTCCTTGGTAATTTCTCCTGTTTGGCAATATTTGAAAAAAGCAACATTTAGAATTTAAAATAGTTTGATAAGATTTATTCTCTAAAACAACAATGACAACAACAACTAAAAATGATAATACAAAACTGATTTTGACGAAACACCCGAAGGGAAATTGCGGCAATTTATTATTATTTAAGTAGTAAGTATAATAATTACTTATGGAAGGGCAATTACTCATCATTATGAAAGATATTTGTTTCATTATTTCTGAGATGAGGACTTGGGTTAGAATTGCAATTATGATAATCTGTCACAAAGATCCAGTATTTAAAAACAATTTTCCCTACTCTCCACCATTTATTTACTTTGAATAACGCATATTAGATTCAAAGAAAAATTAATGTCAGTTTTGTTCAAGAGTTTTAACTAAAAGCTCAGCCTTCGCTCAGTCTTGCCTTTATGAATAATACACAACTCAAAGAAGCTTTGGGTTTACATCTCATTCTTTATTTTGCAAATTGTCCTTATTTAGTTTTATATGCCATTTTAGTACTTCAAGTTTACTTGTTTGTGGGTGTTTACTCGTTCTGTTGAAGTTATTATTAGTTTTTTTCCTATTTACAAATTTATTACATTTGCTGTATTTGGTTTCTAATAGCTTATTTAACTAGATAAAGTATACATGGTGTGTTTGCTCATGTGCATAATTGTATGTGATAAAGATAAATCACTATAAATCACTGTTGATTTTATAATCCTAGGTCCTCACATAAGAAACATGTAACTTTTAACTTCATGATGATTATAGATATCTGTTATAGGTTGAAAATAGAGTCAAAACTTGTATTAAAAGTTCAATGAGATGTACAGTTTTTTGTGAAGTTAGAGCAATTGTATTTTTATTAAATTTCTTCTATAATTTATACTTTAGAATTCAATACAATGAAAGTAAAAAACGTGTATGAGAAAAGTTTAAAATGCTTTAAAGAATTTGTTTATGTGTTCAAATTATAATTACAGTAGAATCTCATCACCTAAGATGGGCTTTTTGGTGACACATGCTTTTTTAGAATTCCCTTGCGTTTTTCATAACGCTTAGTGTAAACAAGTTTCTCTACATCACAATTATTATTAATTTGAAATAATTTTTTAAAATTAAGTTCACAGCTAAAAGCCAATGCCATGTTTGCATATTTTATAGCACGAGTTTAGCAGGTTTAGTCCACCGTTCCCACAGTTACAAACTCTGTGGAATGGGCAATTGTAAGTAAAAGGTTTCTTTCGCTCAAGTTAAACATAGAAACCCTGCATCCATCCCTGTGATCTTCGCCAGTTAAGAGTCAATCCGGTGTTGTGACTGGTTAGTCACGAGCTTACTGTCAAAACAACTTACTGGTATCAATTCCTGTTGCAGTTGGCTTGTATTCCATTTGTTTAGTTTGAAACAACCACAGAAAACAGAAACAATTAGAACTTAGAACACTGACTATTTGTGTTCTGACGCAAAATTATTCAGTGTTGTAGAAAAACAAAAGAATTAAAGATTTGTTCTGTGATTACTTACACGCTAGAAGAATACCGTTAGAAGGAAGCAAAACGTGTTAGTAGAAGGAACACGATTCTAAGCACACAACCCCCCCCTCCCCTTAATAATCCTGCCAACGATGTTCTACATAGCAATAAAAAATAAAAACAAACATTTGAGAACTTGAGAGGACTGCCAACATTTATTTAATGATTTTCCCAAAAAAATCTATTGAAAATACTAAGAATTACAAATATACTACGACGATTGATACTATTTCGCCAGGTAAAATAATGCAGAGACGTACTTGTGCGGTCTCTGTGTCCCAAGCTTCATAGCGGTTGCTGTAGGCTCGCGGCCCCAACCAATGCTGCATAGCCATCGGCTCCTCTAGCGTCGTGTCGTTGGCGGACATCTCCTTGTCCTGCACATACGTTGGAAACATTATATAAATTAACATTAAGCTATTGTTAAGGAAAGTTAACTGTCTAAATAAATAAAGCAAAGTTCTTGATTCGTTAAACAATATACAATTACTGGTCAATGGTCAGTACCAATTATAAGAAACTTACACAATAACCTATGCTAAACAAACATCAATTTGAAATTAAAATAAATCTATTTTTCTTTCAAATATCATTCTAATTATTATTCTTTGTTTGGTATAAACCTTTTTTCGTTATGCTTAAAACATTTACTATTTCCTCTTTTAAAAGCTATATGGAGAAATGGTACAAATCATAATAACGTTCGGACATGGTAGTATATTAGCTCTTTTGTTTGGGTTGTATAGGTTTGGGAAACGGATGACTGTGAAGCTATTTTTAATCCTACGACGAATATATAATATATAAATAAAGAATTGCATTTTAATTTACAAACAACAACAATAAGAAGAAAGTGTTAAGGTAAATAGTCAAAACTTTGCACTGCTCTTTTCAAGGTACATTTAACCTAAGACATTTTTAAACTTAAAAATTCGTAATGTTAAAGTATTAAGTTAATTTGCATATTGAATTTACAATTTTCCATATTAACTACACTTGTGATATTTTAAATTTTTCGGTGGTTTTAAATGCTAACCAAATTTAAAACATTCAAAGCATAAATACTAAAGTTTAAGTTTTTTCTTAAACGTCAAAAAATAGCATTGTATGATTTTAGTAAAATAGTTTAGCTTATTTACTTTTTATGTTTATTCAAAATTGTAATTAATTAATTGAAAAAACTAACCTTATCTCCTTTCTTGGACTTGTTCTTAGCCTTGCATATTTTCTTTCTGAAGATGCAAGCACTGATGGCAGACACGAGGAAGGTGGCGCACACAAGCACTATCGGGATGATAGTCAACGCAAGGTTCCTGATCACTGCCTGGTTGTCATCAACCACTGGGGTTGTAGTGACCGCAATCACTTTGTTCTTTGCAGAAGTATCTTCGATGTCTTCTTTGGCTGGCTTTTCAGTTGACGAAGGTTTAGAAGAATCAAGATTTTTTGTAGTATGTTCTGTAGAGGTTGTTGTAGAGGTTGAAGAGGCCTCTTGAGCTATTACACTAGTTGGCTGACTAGGGGGTTGAACATTATGTAACGGCAGTTTCGGGAAGGGTCTAGACGGGAAACCTTGCAGCAAGGGGTGGAAGGGGGTTCGGAAGTTGGGGTTTGGAGGGGGAGGAGGGGCGCGGAACCCGGGGCCCATGTTGGACGGGATCTTGGGAGGGGCGGGGCGCCGCGAGTCCTGGAGCCCGGTGGTGTTCATGATGTCCACCCAGACCTCGCTCTTGTGAGTCAACTGGCCGTCGTACACTGTCACGTACAGGAACAGGCTCTCTCCGCCCTGGCGAGACAGAACAAAGCCACTACTGAGTAAGCAATCAGTACTGGTTGATACAACCATTTACTATGTTTGTCAATAAAATAAAAATAAATCCCCTCTTAGTTACTTGTAAGGGCTTTGGAAAAGGCTGAGGCATCGAAGGTAAATATATCATGATGGTGCTTTTAAATTACCAATTAAAACAAAAATAGTAATGAAACAGTTCATCTATATGTAAAACAAATTCTGTTGAAGCCAAAGCATGTATTATAGTTATAACATTTATTAGTGAATTTCCTTTGGAAAGTGAACTATTAACATGACCCGCACGGTGAAACTTAAGCCCGGGACCACCATAGAAGTTCCTAACTTGACCCCCTGAACACGTTTTGGGGGGTCGTTCGAAATTTTATATATATATATATGGGTTTGCAGTCTAGCGGTCACATTTTTTGTCTGATTTACTTCAAATTTGGTAGGGACGTTCCTTTCTGTAATCAGTTGGACAAGTTCGTTGGGCAAAAGAATCGGAAAACTCTAAACCCCTTTTTTGGGGATTAATCTTTCAAATTTCGAGTTTTTGGGCCCAAAAAGGATCAGAAAAGCCCTGGATGCAAAATTAATGCATGTAAAAAGATGGGAATTAGTGAGGCAAAAGTTTTGAGCCCTCTCTCCTCATTCTAGTATAAATATTTACCGAGTTATTAAAGAAATTGTGTATTGACTAAATACAGTACGTTGTCTTATGGGGGTTTTACATGAGAAAAGCCTGTTATTCATTTGTTAGGGTACTTTTATCAACCCCAGCAACCTCACTCCTACTTTAAAGCCTGTCTGGACCTTCTCCTGACCTTATAAAGTGCAAAATTGTATTCCCAGCTTTGCGAGTAAATGAAACCAGGAGTATCAGAACAGCCAAAAAATCAATGTTTTCAGATTTCAATGAAAATTGGACAAATGTATATTTTTACACTGATT
Organism: Allygus modestus; assembly: GCA_963675035.1. NCBI lineage: Eukaryota > Metazoa > Arthropoda > Insecta > Hemiptera > Cicadellidae > Allygus > Allygus modestus. Next base: position 229,015,376 of record OY776111.1, read on the forward strand.
TTGAGTTATAAAAGTTGTTATGTGGAAATTCACTTCCCTCACGTCAGCGTGCTGCGTGCGAACTCGTTTTTAATCACTTCGGTCATTATAATGCATGGCTATTATACATGGTATCCCTTAAGTATAAGTGGTCAAACTCTAGGATCGATTTTATGGGTTAAAATAAACAGAACACAAAGAATAACGGTTTTCCCAAAAACTTCTTGTTACCTAGATATTCGCCATTTTTTCCTTAAACAAATTAAATATGCGCAACAACTGTTGTTGTTATGATGAAACCTGTGTTTTTTTTTACCATATCGAGTTTTACTGTAATAACTTAAGTGGTTTCAGTGATAAATATATATATGTATATATATATATGTGTAAATATATATCTATATATAAAAAAAGAAGAAATATAGGTAATGAGGTTTTATTTGGAAACACATTATTCTTCATTTTATTGTTATTTTGACTCATACAAACGGTTCCTAAAGTTTGGCCACTTACTTACGAGATTCAATGTATAAAAATCCAAAGGCATAAATATATAGCAATGCGAAGCCATAAAGCTAGTGTAATTTTCAGTGCTGTTTCTAATGTTCCGAAAGCGAACAGGGAGACAGGACTTTGCTCTAGGGATTCGCAGAATAATTCATTACCAGTGTCATCTGCTTTAATTAACGTTATGGCTCTTTCATGTTACTATCGATATACAGTATAATATATATGAACATGCACACATATTACAGTTTCATAAACGACTTTATTTAATCTTTTATCCTGACATAATAATACAATTTATTACCGTATAAATATACTTACTACTAAAAACTTTGTATTGTATGCTTTCACAGGTAAACAACTACTTATTACTTTGCACGTTAAGTATTCGTCCCATACATAATAGTAAATTTAACGACATGAATATAAATAAGTCTCTCATTGATATAAAACGTCACTTAATTTCAAAACTTATACTATCATTATTAGAACAAAGTACTATTTTTAAGTGTCATGATTTATATGTTGACGACTAGTTTCAGTCAATTAAGATATTTTAAAGTCAAAATATCAATACTCTTAATAATTAAAACAAAAAAAAGTAAATTAAAACTATCATATGTGACAAATAGTGCATAGAGTACTAACTTATTATCATATGCTTTTGGTATGTTTGTAATTCATCGTATATATGAATATATGATTTTTATTATTTCTTAAAATTTTAATTTGTATTTATTCATTCCCGCAAATACTGCATTTTCATAGTTGAGCTGTGTTTAGTAGCTTTTGTGGATATTTTTATTATTTAAATATATTCAAAAATTTGTTGTTTTGATTTTCTTTATTATTGTCGTACCTATTTTCAAACGGTATTGGTGTATATCGGTATATATTGGTGTAATTGTGATTGTCCCCATAGTTAGATGCAGTGACTTATGTTTTTGGACATGTTCCTTAAATCTTGTACATTGAAACTTATTTCTTGTTTGTGCGATGTAAAAGTAGTCCATTAATAAATCTACAACTTTATTAATAATAAGTTCATTTGATGTGGTCTGTTGGAAGATTGCCCTAAAGGTGCTACCGGAACCTCGTATGTTCCTTACCCTGTCAGCCAGCGAGTCGTTGGTGTAGACTACTCCGGTCTGGTTGTCTATCCTGAAGGGCAGATCGCGCTGGCTGTTGTTCATGAAAATGTTGAAGTTGGAAGGTCCATCGGGCTTCTCAAGGCCGTACTCTAGCGGGTCGCCTTCGTTGTCCTCAGCGTGGACCCTCACGATGACCGCCCCCACAGGCTCCGTGTCCGCCACGGTCCAGTGGCGCTCCACCACCACCACTGGCGGTGTATTGTCCGAGTACTGCGCCCTCCCTGCAAAACACACCGACCGTTAGTTATCGGTCGTAGCGGGGGCACTAGCGGTACAAAGCACCATTGTTCTCTCATTAACAAATGATGGCTCATTTTTTACTTTCTCCCCCATACATAGTATATGGAGAAAGTATTGTTTTCGTAAAAATTTTCGAATTTGAGTTGTTAGTGGAAATATTCATTTTGGTGCTCCCTGAACCCAAAAAAGAGGTTTTTACGTGATGTCTGTCTGTGTGTGTGTGTGTGTGTGTGTGTGTGTGTGTGTGTGTGTGTGTGTGTGTGTGTGTGTGTGTGTGTGTGTGTGTGTCTGTGTGTCTGTGTGGATGTGTACAGAGCTAGAGCCCTAACCTATGAGCCGATTTTTATGAAATTTGGTATGTAGGTACTAATCCACGATATCTCCAGGCATTTTTTAATTTTTTCGAATTTTTGATTTTTAAGGGTGATTATCCCCCAAAAACCGCCAAAAAACATGAAAAATCCAAATTTCTCAAAAACGGCTCTAACGATTTTGATTAAACTTTCGTGGTTTGTAGAACTTTAGGTTTCCAACAAAATGACACCACCCGCATTTCTGGAAAAAATCGGGTTCAGAAATTACAGGACTTAAAACATCCAAAATTCTGTTTTTTGGATTTTTCATAAAAAAATCATAAATGTTAAAAAAGATTACTATTCACCATTAAAAAGAGCTCAAAAAAACTAAATAAATTAGTATTTTAAATTACTATTCTACGATTGCTCGTTGCGGAGAAAATTGAAATTTTCATTTAGCGGTAAACACAGTACGTTGTCCAATGTTATTCTTATGGGGCATACAAAAATAACTATTTCTCTCTTATCTACTGATCAATTTCATTAAAATTTCATATGCAGGTCAAGTTAGCATTGACCAACAGATGATGTTCGAAATGTGTTGCTATTTAACCCTGGGGGGGCAAGGGGACATTTCCCCTCTCAAAACCACTGTGTGTAGCAACGGACTCTATAGTGCCTCCCAAAAAGGGATTTGGGTGGATATTTCTGAAAACAACTATTTTAGACAATTTTGTGTACATTTATCTATACTTCATATTCTATATTTAGTAAATAACATATATTTTTGTCATTAAAGTTTGGCTAAAAGGGAGAAAGTATGTGTCAGTTTCCTGATACCGTTTATTTTCATCATGATTAGACGCACACAGAAAAACTTGAATCACAATCTTACAATGTTTTCTCATCGAGATACATAATTTAATACAATTATTAAATCATATAAATGCATTTACTATAATTTAATGGAACATCATAGAATTGAGATTCGAGTGTTGTATTCGCCTAATCATGACGAAAAAATTAGCCGTTATTGTTAATGAGAATGGAATGGTTCTATATTAGATTCTTGAGGCATAGAGCGAAATTCTATGAGGTACCGCCGCCTAACCGTTTGGTCGCGCTACAATGAGGTTGTTTTGTAAACAGAGGATTAGGACGGAGGGGGTTGCCCGCGAGACTGTCCGTTTAACAAAAACTTATACTTTTCTTGTAAGCTACAATATGCCTGTAACCTGTAGACTGATACATTATGGACGTGATAGTAAAATAATTAAATTAGGTTTTGTTTACCCCTAATGACCTCTGATTGATACGTCTTTTCAGTTCTTTTCGTCATTTCAGACCCCCAGCCCCACCTCCCACATAACGCTTGACCTCCCCATCCCCCCAAAATGTGTTACGTAACTCAATCATAGTAGGCTTTAAATTAGCTTAAACCTTTTAAACATCGTTTTATTAGCAATTTTGAATATGGATTTCAATAAGTAATTAAAATTTAATGCCTTTCCTTTAACGACTACTTTTAATAACTTTTTTCAAAGAAAAATGTATACAACAAACTGACTGTTACTAGTACTGTTACAAACACTGTTACTAATAATATAAACAAAAAAATAAACCACCTTAGCTAAAACGTAACAAATTTAACTTTTAACTAATACGAATGCAAAACAACTAAATTAAGATGTGGCTGGCACTGCGCAATACTGTATCAAGTCATGATTTTACACTCTAAAACAACACAAAACATAGATTTAAAGCAATGCAGAACTTTTTCAAAACACGTTATGTATTTATTTTTAGTTTTACTGTTATTAAAACAGTATGACGGAAGTATTATTTATATAATTGTAACCATGATTGATATATCAATTTTATTGTTTTTTTAAGTTTTAAAGATGTATAACATTATCAATAGAAACGTGTGAGTTACGTAACGTTGATCCAAACCCCCCCGTCCTCTCCCCACATAACACAGCATAACACTACGCCATACCCCCTCCTCCCCTTAAATTTGTTACATCATATGTGTATGGGCCCTTACCACTCACTTACGTTAAGGAAAATCTAATAATTCTCAAGCATTATGTATCTTTGGGCATTCCAAAGTTGTATGCTGAATACGCTAAGCCTATACAGCACCGTACAAAAATACCCCCGTCGCAGCAAACCTGCGTACTCATCGAATTTCCAATGCATATATATGTATCTTAATACCACATAAAGCCACATACCAAGTTTCATCAATATACATTCAAAAATAAACGTTTTATGACATTTTAATTATTCTCCATAAGAATAACATAGCGGCTGAGTATACAGGTTTGCTGAAGCAAGGAACACAAAAAATGGGGTTTTATACAAATATCAATATAACTCATGTAGGTAAAGCCACATACCAAATTTCATTAATTTATTTTCACAATTAAGGGAGATAACACGTTACTTATTCTCCATAAGAATAACATGGGGCTGAGTGCGCAGGTTTGCTGCTACGGAAGCCTTAGGTAAAAAATTGTTTGTTGAGCAAATATCAACGGCCAAAACCAGATGAAGCCGTATACCAAGTTTCGTCAGTATACGTTCATAAATAAGCGAGATATAAAATTGTTCTTTTCCTCCATAAGAATAACATTAGACAACGTACTGTGTTTAGCACTTTCAATATCTCGGTAACCAATTATCGTAGAGAAATGATCAAAATACCAAATTGTGTGTTTTTTTAAGCTGAATCCAATGGAAAACTAAAATTTGACTATTTCCAAATTTATACGTAAAAAATTCAAAAAACCCATTTTTGGGGTACAAACCCCCCCAAAATACCCCTTCGGATAGAGCGATCTGGCTGGTTTTCGAACTTAAAGTCATAAATGTTGCTTTACACGTTTATACAGTACCAAATTTCATCAAAATCGGATAATTTTTACGAGATTTATCGTGCTCACGGACACACACACACACACACACACACACACACACACACACACACACACATATATATATATATGTATACAGTTTCGAACGAATGGTGTTTTTGGGGTCTGGGGACCTTAAAACGAAAAGTTATCATGGTCCCGGGCCTAGGTCTTACCATGCCAACTACGGTAATAGCTTCTTCCCTAAAAAAATTATTAAATATTAACATAGAGGAAATTCGCTAAAAGGCTATATGCATTATATGAAATACACATTTTGTTAAAATATTTCAAAAAACGGCTCAGGAAATGACAAAAAGGGTTAAAAAATTTCTACACCTCTAAAAGGGGTAGAGTGATATTTTTGTAACCTTTAATATTAAAAACGTTTTCGGTATCTAAATTATTATGAAGACATATTAGGGATTTAAAGTTACTCATGACATCATCTGAATTTGATCTTTCTTTTCAAATACTATTGATCCGTACGCGTATCACAGAGACGCGTGTGACAGAGGAGCTCCCTTCGATCTCTCCGGGACATTCCTTCCAAATAATGGAACCTGATGTATGCTTTTGGGATATTGCTTATAGTCATAAAACTATAACCACTATGACTAATCTAATACAAAACAGTTTTAATTTCAAATGTACTTTTTACTTTTACATATCATAAAATATTATTAATATGTGGACGTATTCATTTATGTCAGGACACATGCTAGCCAAACACTTAAGACGATTTAATCATATATTATAATAGGTAATTTTACATGACATTAAATACAAATATCCCGTATAAGAGGTTGTTCTACTAGTTCACTACGAATCCTGCTATTTGTTTTAATAAACTTATAAATACCATTAATGAAATTTAACCATTTATTTGTATATTTTGTTTAAAATGACAATATAATATGTTGTGGATCAAATAAAACTTCATCTGGAATAATTGCATGTTGTTTTATGATGTAAAGGTAAATGCGATGCAATAAATTTTGGACTTCAATAAAAGAGTTCTGCTTCATCCCTTATAGAGTTCTTCCTGGTGAATAAAAAGCAATACACTTCAATACAGAAATACTGCTCTGGCTGGATATTGCGTAATCTTCTCAGAATTTTCATTTAACTTTGTGTTACAGTACAAGTTATTAGAAAGTATTTTTTTTAATTCTTAATATTTTATTATTACTTGTTTTACGACAGATTGTCATATCTTCGGGGCACTTTCTCCCTGAAGAATTCATTATTCTCTGCGGCATTTAAAAAAAGAGACTAACAATGTAGTCCAATATGTTTCAAAAGGTGTCCTACTACAGCCACCCCCACTATTTATTTGCAGGCGAAAGATTAAAATATAGGCTAGTCGTTTTGATAACTAAATTGTTTTTTAACATTCCATCATTAATAAAATTGTTCAGCATTTATTTGTACTAGGAAACTGACTTCATATAAGCATTATAGATGATTAATAAACTTTTTATGATTAACTATACTATTCATTTTGTATAGTTTTTAGACCATTAGGTTATCTCTTCCTAGTTAGAATATTAGCAAACATTTGAACTACGAGATACAACCATTGAACATTAATTTTAAAAGTGATCATGTCTCTTCGAGTTTACCATCTCATTTCAAAAGGTTATAAACTATAATTACCACTGTAATCAATCACAATTCCGTCAAAAATCAACCCATCAAATACTTAAACTAGCAACCGTCTGCAGTGCTTCAGACACAATGCAATGCTCGCACGTCCTGTTTCTCTCTGTTTTAACACCTGAGAGAAAACCGTGCTAATGCAGTTAGTTACACAGGCCACCTGTCGCCACCGCCGCCGCCGCGCGCCGCGCCGCTACCGCCGCCGCGCCGCCCCATCTGGGTGCTACGGGTCGCGGCGTCCCTCCGCCCCACTGACCAGTCTGTACTGCGGAGAACTATTTCAGTAAAATTTCACACTTGGTAATTAGCATCAGTCTAGTTCAGACCAACTTCTCTAGTTATTCCGATCACTGTGTTTGTTTCGAGGATGAAAACAATCCATTTACCCACAATTTCGCTAACAATATAATTATCTTACACATATTACGTCGTACAATTTAAGCTTTTAGTTTAATTTTATGGTGTGGCATAGTAAAATAGTCCTAAAATTTAGAAATTCCCATTGTTTTTATAAGGAAAAAGGTAGTTGAATGATATAGTTAGCAGTTTATTAAACTAATTCTAAAACATATTTAATTTAAAATTAAATAAAATTATTTTAAATTTCGTTCAGTTTAAAATGTGGTGGTACAAGCTAAAAAATATAACAACAAACCAAAAATAATTGAAACAGCAGTGTTATGATTTATACTAGTAGTATGGGTGGTTTGGCCAAGCACAAGTATGTAAGTTTTCCTTCTTCCTAAAGTAATTTTCATTACTTCAGGAGGGTTATATCAGGGTTCAGATTGTTCTACTCTGATTAGCAACGCTGGTAGAGGGACGGTCGGTTGAGGGAAGGGGTGAGTGGAAGCCCCCTCCATCCAATTAGGTATTAAAGCACTCGTATTAATTTTAGATAAATCATTTCTTCCAATGTACGAAGGTTTCTTGCAAGATCACGGAATAGTGTTTGACAAGGGAAAAAGTGAATAGAATTTAAAGTTTATACATTCAAATTGCATTATATAATTAGAAGATTTGATATATTAAACATATTTTATATAGGAGATGATGGAATATTTGGTGCCATAAAATAAAATAGTTATCTATAACTGTTTTTTTTTTCAGTTTATCAACTAGACTTTATTCCCTATGATATTAGTGTCAGAGTTTTCAGATTTATTAATAAAAGAGAAGTCATTTATCCGAACTCAACTTAATTCAATATAAAAGTATAAATCCCATATCCATATGCAGAAAGTAAACGATATTTTTATAATTTAATGGGTATCTTATTTTTTATATAAATTTATCGGTGGAATATTTTAGAAAAAACGTATACATAATTTATTTTATTATTTTATTCCACGTCTATAGTTGAATAAGCATTGTTGCCATTCCAATTTAAAACTTTTCCTTCCTTTTATAATTATAATTTTATCTGTCTTTGCCATGGCTTAATTTGCTAAAGTGATTTGTATCACTGAGTATGCTGTGTTAAGATAATTTATAATGTGCTGTGTTTTTCCTTTTATAATGAGCTTAGTGTTTTAATTAATATTTTTGAAACTTGAATATTTACCAGTAAGTAATTATTCAACAAGAACTTCTAAAAGCACGATCAAAGTTGTAATCATATACACAACTATATATCACAGGTAGTATATGTTTACTCATTCATATACAGTGTGTAAAAAGAGTCCGTCCCCCCTTTAATTTTTTTGTTTGTTAAAACAAACAAATCAAATTTGGGGAACGATAATAACTTAACCCAAAGTATCTTTTGACGTATCGTAAATTTTGAGTGTCCCCCAAAAATGGGGGATTTTGGGGGCAACTCAAAATTTTTAAATATAAACCCCTTTTGAGTGACCACTCATTTTAAAGAGCTTTAAAAAAATAGGCGAATGATGGAGATTGGAGGTCTGTAACGTGTTTCTATCCAAAATAGCAGCTTGTCAAAGTTTTGAATACAACTCATTCTTGAAACCTGGTGTCTAAGACTTTTGGAGTTTTAATTTCACCTTTGGTGACTTAAAACTGAAACGACTCTTGAAGAAATGCTATTACATGAAGAACTGGTCTCTTTTGGCAATATTTAAAATTTTGAGAACCCGCAAAAATGGGGGATTTTGGGGGCAACTAAAAATTTTCAAATGTAAACACCTTTTGAGTGACCCCTCATTTTAAAGAGCTTTACAAAAATAGACGAATGGTGGAGGTTGGAGGTCTGTAACGTGTTTCTGAAAAATATGTAAAGGATTTTTGGGGGACACTCAACATTTCCGATAACGTCAAAAGATACTTAGGGTTAAGTTAGTATCGTTCCCCAAAGGTGATTTGTCTGTTTTAACAAACAAAAAAATTAAAGGGGGGGACGGACTTTTTTTACACACTGTATAAACAATACATGGCCATAAAGGTTTAGGTTTTCAGTTAACAAATCTATGCTAAGTAAATATTATGTTTCCAACTATTATTATATAAACATTCATCGGACATTCGTTCATAACATTTAATGAGAAGATTACATTAATATTACGGAATGTCGAGTATGAAAGAGATGGCACTGACATGTGAGCAATGTATAGGTTTTATCTACACAGGTTTGTGGAACTGTATTGATCTTGTCTCTGAGATGTCGAGATAAGCACGTTTAACACATCATAATGACAAAACTGTTTTCGAGGTTAGGATTTTGTAGCTGGTAAAAACTAAAAATCTAGAAAAACGGTCTTTATTTTAGAGGATTTTTTTTTAGAGGATTATTTTTTTATTTTAGAGGATATTAAATAACCGTTGATGTATAGGACTATACATTTTATTAGCTGTATGTTGTCTTGATATTCTAGGAAAATGTTACATAATATACGCTTCTGTAATTTTTAGTAAAGAAAGATCTAGAATTAGGATCATGACAGCTACTTAGAAGGTTTGAATTTTGTAGAGTTGAGTTTCACTCAAAAATGTTAAAATAACCCATTTTTTTATAGTTTTAATATAAAAAAATAAAATGATTTAATATTTAGTTTTTTTAGTTAGCTTATTGTCTAGATACAAAGAGTAATTTTCTTGGAAAAAAACTAAGCGCAGGAATAGAATACAAGAATTAAGAATGTAAAACACAAATTGTATTTATAATGAATAGGCGATATAACTAGAGATATTACTAATCAAATCATTATACTGAACCACTGTATCCAGTCCATTGTATGGACTACGACACACGACTGATAACTCCAAGAATTGTGGAACCTCACGTCCGCGTCCGTCTATTACTTGATCTCTCTATTACTTGGATATGGGATGTATACATTTATATTAAGTTGAATTCGGATAAATGACATCTCCCCTTTATTGAAAAAGTCTTGGACTTGTGATAAGCGGATGGATTATTTCTAGTTAAGAAATTGTTTAATCAATAAGTTTACCTATACAATTTTGGCATGTTTTATCTGTAATGTAATAAATTTTTGCCTTGGATGAAATGGTAAGTTGGTAAACAAGGTAGTTTTCTTCAAAACATATTTCATAAAACCCCGATTGAAATGTAATAGTAACATAAGATATGGGTGTTCTTTCAGTTTGATAATTATAATCGGTTTATCGTATTCAAAATAAAGAGCACGAATAAGACGTTATGAAATGTGTAAAGCATTTCCCTAAATGTTTAAATGAAAATTACAGTTCATAACCACCAACTACCCGAAAACCGTTGATATAATAAAGTTAGGATGTGAAAACTCTTGGAACCATTAAACAAAAACAAAAAGCGCATTAGGGCCTACTTTAGTGCACTAGGAAAACAGCAGTGACCTCAAGCACATTAAAGTAATTACGTCAGCTCTTTAATAAAATATACACAAATCCACGTCTACCCAATGCGACCACCTATAAAATACTGTATTGGGTAAAACTAGTGGCTTGTGGCTTTTGAATTCTTATCTCATAAAGAATAAGTATTATTTTATATGTATTATTATTATTAGTTTAACAAAATAATATATAGAATTAAGGTCCTTACAAATTAAGGTAGGAAGTTAAGGGCGACGTTGTTTATTATATTAACTCCACATTTATTGCCATATTAAAGATCACTTTTGAAATATTTAGATGCTATTTTGGTCCATTTAATTTCACCTACATTTAAAGCAATTCCTTTTCTTGGCATGAAATTTATGATAAGAACTTGCACCATCTCTATGTAGAGGAAGTTCAGTTCCCCTAATATGCTGGTGAGGCGTTACTTGGGTCCAAGCGCTCGAGCAGGCAGAACTTATATTGATGCATCAGCTTCTCAGATTATATATTGAGTAAAACTACACCAATTGATGATTTAATTCGAAAAAAATAGTTTAGAGATGATTCTTAAATGACTGTGTTACTGTTATAACTATTTTTGTATTAAATGCTATGTTAGGAATATGTTGTATTTAAAATAAGATCGCTTGGATGATTATTTCATCTGGCAAAGCAGCAGAAATCAGATAAAATACTGAGATCAAAAATGAATCATTTTATTCGTGATCAAATACAATGTTTACACGAATATACCGTATAATTTATATTTCAGAACTTTTATCCCCTCTTAGAGGCGTGTTCATATATTTAACTTCTCAATGCAATTGATTCAATAAACAATGTTGCTGGGTTAGGAACCACAGAGATGAGGCTTTACAGTTATCATAACTCGTATAGTGAAAGAAGAAGAACACCCGGAAATTGGAGCCCAGGCTCGTACTCAATACAGTAGAATAATGTGTCCCTTTATACTTTCTACAAATTATATGTATTATTATGGAAAGATCATAAGGAAATGATACGAACTTAGAACCAGGATTTTTTTACTTGTTTTTGTTTTTAAGATTTTCAATTTAATTAATTTCCAAATATCTATTATAACAGGCTTTTGAAAGATTGGAATTTAATCTTTATTTCTTTCGATTTTGAAATTTTATTTTATAATCCTTGTAATGCTAGTAATCCTAAAACTATTACACTCTAAATCTATTAATCTTTTAGCGGAATTTGCTAGATTTCTAAAGGAAATTCTAAAGCTATTTTGTAATTGGGTGTCTTATAGAATTTTTAAATAAATAAGTGAAATAAAAATACCCCTGTCACAGCAAACCTGCGTAATCAGCGAATTTACAATGCATGCATATGTTTCTCACTACCTCATAAAGCCACTTACCAAGTTTCATACAAATACATAAATAATTAAGTGATCTATAGCATTTTAATTACTCCATAAGAATAACATAGGGCTGGGTACGCAGGTTTGCTGCAACAAGGAACACAAAATATGTGTTTTTATGCAATTATCAATATAACTCAACCAGGTGAAGCTACATACTAAGTTGTATTAATTTATGTTCATAATTAAGGGAGATATAAAACTTTACTTATTCTCCATAAGAATAACATTAGGGCTGAGTATGCAGATTTGCTGCAACTGGGATGGTCAACAAAAAATAAATTGTTTGTGTAAATACCAATATATCAGTACTACGTGGAGCCACATACCAAGTTTCATCAATCTACATTCATAAATAATCGAGATATCAAATTTGATTTATTCTCCATAAGGATAAAATTGGACAACGTACTGTGTTTAGCACTTTGAATATCTCTGCAACGGTTGGACATAGAATCACAATTTAAACACCAAAATGATTGTTTTGTAGAGCTGAATTGATTGGTAAAAGCAAATATGAAGTTTACATTAAAATTAACTGAGGAAAAGCCAAAAACCTTTTCCCATAAGATTAACATGGGAGATTTTTGAGTAAGTTTTTTGGATTTTCTCCGCAACCACTTAACCTAGGTTAATAATTTAAAATACTACATTATTTGTTTTTTAAGCTCTATGAAATGCTCAAAACCAAAATTAAGTGTTTTAACAATTTTAGGGTGAAAAATGCAAAAACTTATTTTTGGAAAATACAAAACCCCCATAAACCCCCCTTTCCATGGTCCGATTTTTCTGGTTTTCGAACTTAAAGTCATGAATGTCACTTTACACATTTGAGCCAAATTTCATCAAAATTGGACGTTTTTTACTCAAGTTATCGTGTTAACAGACATACACACACACACACACACACACACACACACACACACACACACACACACACACACACACACACACACACACACACACACACACACACACACAAGTTTGAAAGAATAGTGTTTTTGGCATCTGGGGACCTCAAAACAAAAAGTTATCATGGTTTCGGGCTTAAGTCTTACCATGAGCCCTACGGTAATAGCTCTTCCCTATAGGGGAAATTCGCTAAAAAACCTAAAAATAACACAAAATCTTTGAAATATATGCTTTGACCAAACAATCCTACTTTGGCTTTCCATTTATCTCTCCCATAGCCCTTCACAATATACTCAGAATTGTAAAGTTATCAAATATATCATTACAAGTGGGAAAAATAATAAAATAAACTGCACCAGGTATAATATAGTCTAATTATATATTAGATTCTTAGAAATAAGCCTTTTAAAACTGAACTTTATTGCAATTAACTGTTTATGTAGAATACCATGCAGATACCCTTAGAAATCTTGATTGTAAAAGTCAATCCCTCAACGAATATTAAAGTTTTAGAGTGCTTTTAATAACCAGACTTGAACAAATTTAACTTTCGGCAAGACAATTTTCTTCTTTCTCAGCTGGGTATTTATTAGTATGTTTTTTTAAAAGAATTATAAACTAACCATGTACACGCTGTTTTACAATAGCATGTTTGTTATGCACGTGATTTAACAATTTATTATACAAATTCGAATTATTCATTATTTTTTGTTTAAATAAATTTTATCATCATACAAAAAGTTAAATTTACATCATAACTTATATCAGCTAAGATTTTTACTTGATCGACATGAGGAACATTAAACAGTTCAACAGTAGTTTTTAAACTGAAAACCTGTAGCATTTTTTAGTTTCATATTTTAAAATACAGTTTAGATTTAATTAGTAAGCCAGCAATTTATTATCATTAGAGGGTAGAGGGGTTAGAGGGGTAGAGGGTGTCAACAGTCCGGAAACGACTGCCAATTTCTTTTTATAAAGGCAACAACATAAAATGCAACGCATGCAATAAACATTATTCGAATAATAGATTAATGTTCTAGATTGTATCGCGCGCCCTCCGCAGCCATATTATAGCAGTACTGTACAACTATTAACTGTGGTGTCTTTAGTAAGTCAGCTGGCACACTCTTAGAGTTGCAAACATGTTTGTTTGGTAAATAAGGAATATTTAGCCGTCACTGGAATTATTGCACTCCAATATAAAAATTAAAATATGCTTTTTGACGAGTTCTACTTATTAATAATTTCATTCATATCCAGTATGTATAGATTTGTATTAATACATAAAAGTATTTTTTTAACCACGTACGTATTTTTTATATCACAGTTTAAATAACAAATTCAAATATTTCAAAATTAGTATTCTATATAAGCAGGTTTTTTAAGGATTGAGATCCAAGGAACTACTGAACCCATGCTCTTGCTTGTCATGTTAACTACAACAGGTCAAGGCGTAATATAAACGAAATCTCTTATAATCCACATATGTCATGAATTCTCCACCTACAGGTCTTTTATACTTCAAAGAAATTCTTACTGAAGAAATGAAATCAATTGAATTTTACATTTCACGGGTGTTGATAGGTTATAAAAACACTGAACAACAAAAAGAACAGATGCTGTAAAATTTCAAAATACCCAGTTAGTATGGTCGTAGATATTTCCATTATTATTCAATAAAGAATGAAAAGGAGTATTTATAATACGGTAATAAAGGGTGTTAACAATTCAGAAACATTTATTTGAGTTCAAGCAATAGTTTTTATTGAAAAAAAACACTCATTTACACACGTTTATTCCTTTTCAGGCAGTAAATTACATTTATCAACCAATGATAAACCCGTAGTGAATTTTGATCACAATAAACAACAGTGCCCGTCTGTTACTCAACCCTCCTGCCCAGGCGGCAATGCAATGGTCTCTCAGTAGCTTTCTCTCTCACCCTCGCATTCCGGTAGCCCGAGTTTGTCTGGCGACTGGCGAGTGAAAGTGGCGACATCGACATCAGGGTCAGGCGGATCTGAGGCTGTGACGTCACCTCACCTTGCCTTTCGGTTTCTCCGCTGCTCGCTGCTCACAACACTCCACACTCCTCACAACTCTCAGGAGGCGACCTTGAGTGACGTCGAGGCATCCCGGACACGTGTGTGGGTCTAGGCATTCCCGCGGACATCCTTACATCACCTGGAACGTTTGCCTTTAACGGTCGCGGTCGCCTCTATGATAACCCGCTACGGACTTTAAATAAACTAAACAAATCCAGTTTCTCTCATAACGTGAGAATATATAAACATATTAGTGGCCAAATTTAATTAGGGAAAATATAATATCTTAGATGGTATGGTTAAAAAATCATACCTTAAGAATATTTTTTTAAATGTGTATATTTTAATAGCGTATATTCCATTCAGAGCGCTAGAATCTGCGATTTTACTCACATGTTAGAAACAAATACACTTAGAGATGACGCTGTGTAAATTATTTTCATAAAATTAGCATTAGAACTTTGAAAAAATATGGAAAACTATTCTTCTAACGGACGATTTTTGGAATAGCTTAAAATCTTTGTATTTCTCCAAGTGGTAAAGGAAACAAAAATTATGAAATTGAGTAATACCGTTGCACCTAAAGGAGAATGAATCTCCATGGGCTTAATATACACATTGACAGTATTCTTGATTTTCCAATTTATATTTCTCCAGTGCATAACAATGTTGTACACCAGCTGATTATTTTTTTCCGTAGGGCAACTTATTTATTGAAAACAGCCGTTTTCGAAGCAGTATGACGAAAAATATAATTTAGTTGTGCAATATTCATGTTGAAATTCATATTACCTAAAACTAGAACGATCTTACTTTAGAAACTGAAGACAACTTATTTAATCAATTTAAATATTCTTCTCAGAAATCCTTGAGAGTTTTGAATTCCATTATTTTATAAGTGCTAGGTCAAGATACTTATTCAAAAATATAAAATGATATTTATAATAAACATTTTTATATATTAGGCAATTATTATGTCATTTAAAGTTAGCATTTTTTAATTTATCATATTCAAGTTATATGTATAACTGTAATGTATCAGTTGTCTGATTTAAAATATATCTTTTCAATTGATTATCAGTTAACTCTATAGCGTTTAATAATTAGGTAGAACTAGCTGAGTAACATATATTGTACATCATAATGTTGATCAATACAACTTATAATAAATAGCGAACCAACATAATTACGTACTTAAGTTGTGTAAATTATAGCACCGTTTATGATGCCATATATATACTGTTAATTAATAATCTGAAAATTAATATTTAAAAAATCACAAATAAACATTATTCATATGAATTTAACAGACGATGTGTAGATTACAATTGCTATAGTATAATTAATTTTCAGTATTTTGTTTAGGCATAGGCATGAGTCGTAAACATATTTTTGGGAAATCCAAACTAATCAGACCCACACGTGTAATGGATGCCACGATATTTCCAGTACATCCACTAAATCTTGTAAGAGCCTGGTGGCTCTATAAATAACTACACCAAACATCCATTTATCGCTCCATGCAACTCAATTAGTAGTTTAAACAAAAGTGAATAAAGTATTCAGCTATTATGTTATAAATAGATAAACCAATCTGCCTGCTTCAAAACAATTGTACAAAGGTTAAGTGAGGTAATACATCAATAAACTTAACAAAAACAATGGTACCAGCAATAGCGACATTTAGATAACAATTAATTACTATCCGTACTTTACTAACACAGGTACAAACACATTTTGAGTTTGTCTTATTTGCCAAAAAAAGTCGGAATAGCGATAAATTCTATTTAACCTTATACAAACCACTTATGGACAGAATTATATTAAATGGGGTACAAAAGGTTTCCCTTTCTATCAGTTTAAAAGCTATTTAAGTTATCTTTTACTCTGTGGATTCATAAAACTCCATTGAAAGAGAAAAGTCTGAAGAACTTGCGTTTTCTCTTTCACATTTCCTCCATGTAATGTTAAAAGGTAAATGTGTTATGATATAACTTGGAGTAAGACAATAGTTTCATACTAGTGAAGTTTTCTTTAAAAAACTTCCATTAATGTCATTCTGTAATGTTAAATTATAATAGCATTGATGTTCAAATTATTAAAAATCTGTAATTCAAATTATTTATGTATTTTTCATTATTGTTGTCTCATTGGCTTACATGTGAAGGTGTTTAAATGGAAAATAATTGATTTTAGTCAGATTTCAAAAAGACTGGTTGTAAAACAGTTTTACTTTTTACTGGCTCTGGTCTTACGCAACACACAGTACTTCTAAATGCCCTGTGGCTTCTTTTACGAACGTTATATGCGCAAGAACATTCATTCGGTGTAAAGAAATATATTTTTGTTGACTGATACAGAAATGAATAAGTAAAAAATAGTTGTAAATTGTACAGTTGTTCGGAACCACTTGATCTGATTTTACTTGATGATATTCTCGATTGTACGAAATTGTTCGGTAAATAAGAGAGAAATTTTAATTATTGTATTCCCCATAAGAATAGCATTGGACAACGTACTGCTTTTACCACAAAATTTAAATTTAAATTTTATCCGCAACCAGCAATCGTAAGATAATAATTCAACGTTCTAAATTATTTGGTTTTTGAGCTCCTTTTAATGGTGATAAGTAATTGTTTTTACAATCTATTTTTTATGACAAATATAAAAAACTGAATTTTGGGTCTTTTAAGCCCTGTAATTTCTGAAACTAAATTTTACAAGAAATGTGGGTGGTTTCATTTTGTTGGAAACATAAAGCTCTACAAACCATGAAAGTTTAATCAAAATCGAGCCGTTTTTTGGAAATTTGGATTTGTTATGTTTTTTTGCGGTTTTGGGGAGATCATTACGGTTAAAAATAAAAATAAAAAAAATTGAAAAACTCCGGGAGATGTCGTGGATTAGTACCTACGTACCAAATTTAATCAAAATCGACCCATTGGTAAGGGCTCTAGCTCTGTACACATCCACACAGACGCGCGCGCCCACACACACACACACACACACACACACACACACACACACACACACACACACCACGTAAAAAAAAATTTTTTGGGTTCAGGGGGCACTAAAACAAATATTTCCACTAACAACTAAAATTCGAAAATGTTGACGAAACAATACTTTCTCCATATAGGGGGAATTCTATGCATGGAGGGGAGTAAAAAAACTATTTAGATAGAAAAAATTTAAGTGTTTATATAAATAACAGAGTACATTTAAATGTATAAGGAGTAAGAAATTTGAATCGAGAAAAATACCCAATGGGTTTAAGGAACGACAGGGTATTCCACAAAAAAAATAAAAATACATATTAAAAACAATAATATCAGTTTTTACCTAGTTTAGGTATTGAATATGGTGTAGAGTATGATATAGAGTATGGTTTTTATTTATACTTTGAAATCCTCAGATTCATACTACATAGTAAATCAACAGCTAGGTGAATAAGGAAAGTAAATATGTCCGAAATCACCCGGTATATAGGTCCAGTGCAAGCGACTATACGAAAGTGTCCGGTTTAATATGTGTGTCCAGAATGCCATGACACACTTTTAAATTTACTTAATTATACAAGTACATACGGTCAAAATTTATATTAATTTAAGTATCAAGAAAACATCAAACAGTTCTGCTTTGGTTGCTTTGGTTTTGCTCAACTTGACATGAGCGCCAGGAATCACCTTGTAGACGTGCAAGCGAAAGTTTACCTCCTCTCATTCAAATAAGAGCATCAGGGCAAACTTCTTCAACTGCTCTTCAGTATTTGATGCTTCAAGTGCTAGATATTATGAACCTCTTCACGATAATCGTGTGTTTTTACAAAGGTCTATAAATCCAAATCCAAAGGGGAGGTTATAGGTTAGCGCGATGGCCAAGCCTTTAACCCACCTCGTCCTATCAGTTGAGGACATTTCTCATTTAGGAAATCAGGAATGATTTCTAGTTAGTGAGATGAGGCCCATCTTGTTGAAAGATAAAATTTACGTTAAAACTTGTAGAAAGGCATATAGTTCCAACATGTCAAGGTAGGGGAATATGTTAATCACGTTTGCAGCAAAGATACATTATCAACAACACGGTCTCTAGACAGGACACACCAAAGTTTACTTTTGGAAAGTCCTCTGATGACAGATCCACAAAGGGATAAGGATTTTTACTTCTTATCCCATCGATAAATGCTACGACTTTAAAGGGAATCTTTACGGGACCACGATACCCGCGTTGCACTGAAATCACAGAATGACATTTTGCAAGCCACAAATACACTGAACATTTCTTCGCAACGTTGTTATGATGAATGTTTTTATAAACACGTTAGCCACACATTATTAGATGACAACAATGAATAGCTAAATCAGTGAAAATGAAACTACATTAACAGATGGTTCATTTGACAATTTTTTCATAGACCTGAACACATTAATTGACTAGATGGAAACATTTAACTGTGTGCCATGACTTTATGGACGGTATTGATATTTACTGTATACAAAATAAAGAATTTACAGTACCCCTAGGATTTACCCGGAACATAGAATAGCTGTAAAATAATAATAACATATATTTCCTACAAATTTATGTGATAGTTTATTAGTTTTTGACGACAATTAATTTTAATTGCTGAACTACTAACAGAGTGCATGCCATGAAATGTTCCGTGCAAACGCACAATATATTTTCAGTACTAAACACAGAACTTTGTCCAGTGTTATTCTTAAGAAGAATAAATACAGAACTATATTTGGCTAATAATGGATATATTTTGATGATACTCGATTAGTGGTTTATTGGGCACAAAAACAAGTTATAAAAACATAAAGTATCAATTTACACTTTTTGATTCTCAAAGAGTGATAATATCGTTATCGAGGTATGATAATACATTCTTTTATTGATAAAAAGTAATATATAATCAATTTTAAAGCGTTAAGTTATTGAGGTACATACATTTTCATTGGAAATTCAATGAGTATGCAGGTTTGCTGTGACAAGGTTACTCATGTTATATTGGAAAGTTAATAACTAGTTTGTCCTGAAATATTGCAAGAAAGAGAGGAAGACCTCAGAGGTGCACCTTTCCAAGTACATCAGCCAAAGAAGGAGCATTTTTATATAGGTGCATTAAATTATCTATGGAATGCAGCGTAGGTGCGTGTTAAAACGAGTTGATATTCTATAAATGGCTAATAGAGTATCAATGTTTGATTCTACTGGGAGAGTACCTTCGATGAAAAATAAAGGGATGAATAACATGTTATTTAACTTTATGGTTGAAAATAATGGAGACCTCTATGAGGCAATTCATGGTTATGGTGTGAATTGGAGCGCGGATTTTCAAGTCTCTCTAGGAACAAAATATGGAAATGGAACAGTGACTCACTGTCTCAGATCTCTGCCGAAAGCTATTCAGATTGATCCTTAGTTTGTTCTTATGCACTTTTGTAAGATTCGAGGTTTCTTCGTTAAGGACTTGAATTAAAATTTTTTTTCTGAATTTTGTATGGTTTCTGAGTGTTGTACGGCTTGGTTATATACTTGTTCGTAATTGATACAATATATGATTCTAACCTAAAACATAAGTTCAAATATGATTTTAACAGATAAAGAGAATACAGACGTTTACTTAAGTGTGGATTTCTAGTATTTCACTACAAATGATAATACATTCTTTTATTGATACAAAGTAATATTTAATCAATTTTAAAGCGTTAAGTTATTACTTACCAGATGCAACAATATTCTGCTTAGCAAAAAAGGCAATTTAGAGACCCCAGAAATACCACTAAGGTAACTGCGGAAAATACTGGAATTGCAAAGTTTACAGTTCCACCACGGTCTAGACAGTTAAGCTTTTTTGGAGATGGCTATGGTTGTTATAGCCTTGCTCGCGGGCTGCTTAACGAGCTTGTTACAAAGATGCTAACGTTGTCAGTTTTTCGACGAGTTTGTATTATTTAAAGACTTGTATAAATAGTCTTAATGCTTTTGAAAGGAATTAAAATAGAGTAATTATGAAAACTGCGTGATTTAAATTTTAAATAATCTCACAATCATGAAAATGAAATAAAAATATTCATTATGCGCAACCTTTTATAAAAATCCAAATGATTATTTAATACCTCGATAACGATATATCATTTGAGAATCAAAGAGTGTAAATTGACACTTAATGTTTTTACAACTTGTGTTTTTTTTGTTTGTATTTCAACGCCAATGGCATTTTTGTTAGTAGAGCACACAAAAGATTTTAGGAAAAGCGGTTCAAACCCTTAAAATTTGTTGTTTAAGGTTGTTTATTGTATTTATTGTTCAAGGTATTGATGTGGTGTTTACTTTGCGATTGATAGCTACATTTTCTTTATGTATTCGTATTGCACTGTATATTTGCACACGACACAAAAAGTTTACATAAGAATAAGAATAAGAATAAGAATAATTTATTTCCTCCAAAAAATATTACATTTTTATACACTTTCAAATTTTGCACATAAAAAAATAAGAGTCTAAAAAAATGCCCATTCTTTCAGCACAAAAATTAAAAGTCCACAAAATGTCTATATTCAGAATGACTTAAAAATACAACAATACAGATTAATGCACAATTATTAAGACTAACAAATAAAAAGTTGTACATTTTTGTTGTGCATAAAACTAAGGAGAAAATGTAGGGCCTCCAAGGCAAAGCCTGTTAGGAGGTTCCTTTCCTTTAAATTATCAAAATAAAATACGGCGATCAGACAGAATTGAAAATATGTAGAATAAAATATAGCGATCCCTTAAGTATTTGTGCCATAAATTTTACTAATCCAAAAAAATACATACAAAACTACTTCAACAATTAACAATGACTAAACTATGGTTTGAACTTCAAACCGCACACCGCACTTTGCTACCAGGCGGCTCATGGCACCAGCCCAGGTGCCGTCACAGCTCATAGCATGCAATGCTTAGTCCCTGAGTATCAAAGCTCTCCATAGTGTGCCCTTATTATGACCCATTTTCCTATCTACCTTTATTTTAAAATTAAAAACATAAACATTATTTCTTCCAAACTAAAAAGCCACTTCTTTAACTTTTTTGCAAAAATAGCTGCGCCTTTGGATTTTTTTATTTCATCAGGCAACCTATTAAAAAATCTAGGTGCCATAAAATTGTAAGTTTTTGTGAAAAATGTATTTCTTGGTTTTGGAAAAGTATATTGCTCTGCATTTCTAAGTTTGTTTCTGTACAAATTTTCATTCGGAATCCTATTTCCACTTCTACTAAAAAACATTTTCAGCACTTTAAAGACAAACAAATATTTTAATGGTAGTATTTTTTTAAAAAACAAAGAGAGGAAGGGACGGTTCAAATTTACCTTTATATGAAATTAAACGTACCAAATGTTTTCGCTGGATATTTATTGCATTTAGATGGGTTTCATAAGCATTTCCCCAAAAACTTATCCCATATTCCAAACGACTTTGTACAATAGAAAAGTACAATGTACGTAGGACATTTTCACTAGTCATATCTTTCAAAAAGTAAAAATATCTTAAAATGGAATTAATTTTGTTTTTTAATTTAGAAATTAGAAACAAAAACATTTTCACTAGTCATATCTTTCAAAAAGTAAAAATATCTTAAAATGGAATTAATTTTGTTTTTTAATTTAGAAATTAGAAACTAGAAACATTAAAAGAGTTGTTTCATATGCATGGATATTGATAGGACGTCCCTTTCCAAAATAGTATTAGTAATAAGAAATTCGAAAATTGTTACTTGTGTGGGAATTTTATTTACTTGGCGTTAGCATAATCCCAGTCATCAAAATTCGACTTGAGGATTGTATTATGCTAGTCATATTACTAAATTTTCTAATTAGGAACACTAATAAAACTTAATAAAAATAGTAGTGTAAGTTATAAATGGTTTAAATTACATAATTTGTAGGTAGAAATAAAAATAAATAAAACAAGAAGCTAAATGAAGTATAACAGAAATAATAGAATTTAAACACGATTGCTGACAAAACAGTGTCTGCCCTTGCTTGATGACCAGTTTAAATTTGTGTAGTTGTGACGCAAACCTTTTGTCATAAAATATTTGAGATAAAACAATTTTCTATTACTACGTTATACTAATAGGTATGACCCTCACGAGCTGATAAGAAAAGCTGATTCTCTTTAAAATTTTCAGAAGACAGTTACAAAGGGTTAATTGTTATTTGTTAACATTGTTAATACCATTTAAATGAGATTA
Organism: Allygus modestus; assembly: GCA_963675035.1. Taxonomy (NCBI): domain Eukaryota; kingdom Metazoa; phylum Arthropoda; class Insecta; order Hemiptera; family Cicadellidae; genus Allygus; species Allygus modestus. Next base: position 229,038,518 of record OY776111.1, read on the forward strand.
TGTTATTTACGTACTGTAACATTCTCTAAGTAAGTTTAGATTATTATTACCACTATTTGGATTTATTTTTATCATGTGTACATTAAATAGTAATATATAATTAACATGAATCAAAATGGATCTAAGTTTTAAAAGGAGGAGGATTTAAGTTACTGAATAAATGATTCACAGCGTAGGCAAAGTCAGTGAAAGCTCAAAGTAAAATTGGATCCGTTTCTGTCTTGATGACTATTGTTTTCTGGACTTATTAAATTTCAACATCAGTAATGGTTCTATCACAAATGTAGAGCAGATTGTACAAGGAACTGTTTTAAATGGAAGCAAGTAAATTTAAATTCATGGAAAACCAGTTTCGAATAATAGTTGTGAAAATATATTTGCTGCCCCTTTTTGCAAAGTGAAAATATAATATAATAAAAATAAATGGTATAGGAGTTCTACGATATAAAACACTAAGTAAGATTTGTTTTCCTATAAACAAGGAAACAATTTGTAAAAATACGTATATAAATAAAGAAACCAAATTCATAAATCAATTGTTTGTATTATCAGGTTATTAATGGGAATGTATAGTACATGCAATATTTCTTGCAGCTAAAGAGATCGCACATACACTGTATAATATGATATATACATAGGAAAGCGTCGTTTTAATTAAAATACATTGCCCAACGTATACATTTTTTTAAGAGTATCATGTAATTTGTTTTTATTTTGACCCCTAATTCGGATTAGAAATAAACGCTGTTGTCTTCCATTAAAATGAGGATTTTCTTACCTCTTAGGTAAGTATTTGTTTGTTAATAAAGCTTTATAATAATACATACCTTGAATGTCCCTATAATAGAAGTTTGAGTTTTAACATTCTGCTTAATCTGTAAACTTAAATTATGTGTAGCCTACAGGCTATTAGAGATTTTGCCTTCCAAGGTACATATCAACAAAATATAAACATATAGCCTACAAGTATTAATTATTTTGGCTCATATAATTCATTATTCATTGGTGTGGTATTCATTACAGTCATTATTCTTACAGTTATAAGTTAGACTTGTAATATAAAACTTCAATAATAAGGAAACATAATAAAAACACGTTTTTATAGCGTTTAAACTGTTTTTGTTTTCTTCGCAAAAAGCATATGCTAACTATTCAGTAATTGTAATTCTAAGTCAATTAGTTGCATGACATATCAGCAATATGCTTTTAAAGATTGAACTTCGTCCTAGTCGGTTCTCAACTCTCATTTTCATTAGTTCAAAACATTAAAAAAAATTACCATTAACATTATTTTACCAGAAATAGAATTTACTACACTACTAGCCGCCAATACATAATATTAACACGAAAACAAAAGGGACGATCAGTTGAGAGTAAGCAGCAAAATCAAACCATTACCATTACTATTACTGTACTCGTCATGGTAGCGGAATTTTCGGAGCCCCTGATGCCTTTGGAACGCGAAGTTAAGACTGGTATTGCGGCCGTAGACTCATCAATACAGCATTTTAAAGATATCACAACCGTTACCACCACAATCACAGGGTGAAATAAAAGTAGTCTCCACAGTTAATACATCAGAATCATTATCTTTCAAGAAAATTACTTTCCCAAATTCCCCCTAAAAAGAGCGTGTACAAAATAGTTTGGTTGATACCATAAATGTATTAAAAAGGAGTTCTAGAGAGTTAACATGCCAAAGAGGTCTTAATTGCTTGACATTTGGTTGCAAGGATTGAGCATACATTATTTAAGGTAAGCCAAAAGGCGCATTCGTGTTTTTCAAGATACATTTTTAATGTACACAAATTGGGTTCTTTTGATTAATATACTTTCCTAATCTCTCAAACGTAGAACTCTCGTATTATAATTTTATAATATGTTGTATGAGTAAAAGAATAAACAAAACAAATCAAATAACTACCTTTACAAAACTAGTAATTTGGAAATTCCATAATCTGAAGTAAGAGGACATTATATGAGTTTTTCTTAAGAATTAGTTTAATAATGAATGGCATAATATTTTATTATAGGTGCAACTAAAGATTTTCGAAATTACTTTTTTGAAATGACTTATCCTGTTAACCCTGCCATCAATATAAATGTATCCCTCTACCCGTATAAGTAGATGTATTTAGACGGGGGCTTCTAAGTCCTGTTAAAGCACAGAAGCCCCACGACGAACTTAAATGTGCTTAACTATTCATAGGTTTAGTACTTTTAAAATTCTATGTGCTGTACAACAATTCACTACTCTATAAACAATATTAACCAATGATTTCATGAGGACTAAAATATAACATTTAATATCGGTTATATATGTTAGATATTTTTCCATCCCAATTACTTGTAAGTACCACCATTTCACCAATTCACTAGTTCAGCTTCTTAATGTTGGCTCTATTCATGAGCACTCTGTGTAATACTTTAATTGATCCGTAAAAGGGTCGTTCTGATTCAAGAAACATATGTAATTTTTATTTATTTTGAAATTACACCTTATAAACTATTCAAATTATATAATTTATTATAAAGAATAAAATGTTTTACTTCAACTTATATAAAGGATAAACGAAAATAATCATAATACAAGAGATCAAATAAAAGCAACAAATAGAGACAGTTTACTGTAGAGATGAGTTTTATTAAAACATCAACTTCCCCAGTGGTTGTAGAAAGAAAGAAATGAAAATAGGTTTCCTTTCATTCGCGCTGAATATCTAGCAGTTATATTTTTGTTTCATATCAATGTTTACGTAGCGGAGAAAACCTCTTTTAAAAAGTCCCTACTCTATCTTCCAAGAACAAAATTGTTCAGCAAAGTTCTTACTAAGTGAAACTAATTGGTTTCCTCTTCAAGCCTATATATTCTGTATATAATAGGCTCACTCTAAAGCTAATATACAAGCAGTGTTTAATAGGCCAGTAAAATTAGTAGCAATTATTTAGGACGAACAAATTTGTTTATCTTTGGAAACGTATATCACAAATTTTATAGACAAAGCGAGCATTAAATTTTACTCAGAGTGGTAGTCAGAGTGGTTTAATATAGTTTTGGAATGAGTTTGATCGACAAAAAATACTTTTTGATCACTGATTTGCCAAAACAACATTCAAGAAGATAGTACAAGTGTCTGTATTAAACGTCAGTAAAACAATCCATGTTATGATGTCATTTCATTTTAGTGCATAATGATCTTGGGAGGAGTGGGTACACAAATTCGGAGAATACGGAGTTTTGTAGATTCCAAGAGAATGAGAGATTTACTAGATAAATCTGACTATGGGTGAGCAGATGTTTTAATGTCAATAGCACCCATAGTAACTCGGTACTTTGTGAAGTACCCACTGAACACCAGGCAATGCTTAACTCGCCACCATATACTAGCAAAACTACAGAGTGTGACCAACAAAGAAGTACATTTTATGTTTAATTTATTCTTAGAATATGTTACAAACAATGATACAGTAGTAGTAGTAGTAATAATTATTTTTAATATTTTCAAAGTCAATCAAAATTAAAACTTATTTTCGTGACGTTTGTTTGTGTAGTCCTAATGATACGGCTCGCAGGCAACTTGGGCCATGGATACGGGCAGCTGAAGTTTCATTGAAATAACAGGAAAACAATAATTTTAATCTTAGTTCAAATAATTACTTGATTTAAATCCATTTCATAACAATTTATACCAAAATTCCAGGCTCAGTAATATTTCGAGCCAGCGTCAAGGCGACGAAGTTGTCTTATTCCAATACAATGGGCTGTGGTCACGGCCGAGGGTGGGACCAAGGCCCTGGACCGACGATGACGACGGTTCCTGACTTGGTATGGTTGTTCAAATAAAATAAACTTACAGTGCACGTTGCAATAAAATTTTGTTGCAGTATGGGCCAAAATATAAGGAAAACATGGCTCTAAAATGCAAGCAGAAATCTATAAATATAAATCTATAATTGTATGTTGTCACAGTAAGTCATTAATATAAATAAACAAACATTATTCATGATAGAATAACCTCCGAATCACTTTATATTACCAACAATGTTTAAATTACCAGGAGATTCTGCCAAGTGATCCCATGCCATGGTACTACTACCTCTGGTTTCAAACCTCAGGGGTTCATTTTAAAGTTGACATCAAGCTAGCTAAACGTATTCCTCTTCGTCACTGGTGGTGAGGGAGAAAAGTCGTCAAAGTTATTAAATGGTCACACACGAACATTACATTTAAATGTTTCCGTGTTTAGTGTTCGTGTGTGACCGTTTAATAACTTTGATAATTGTTCTTACCACCGGTGACGAAGAGGAATATGTTTAGCTAGCTTGATGTCAACTTGAAAATGAACCCCTGAGAATTGAATCCAGTGGTAGTTGTACTATGACATAGAATCTCTCGGCATCATTACAAAGTAGTTTCAACCTTTTTGAAAACATTATACAATTCAAAACATATGGACCCAAAACAAAACCAAATATTTTTCTTGACATCTGGACAAATTTGTTACGAAGTAAGGATAGACAATATATTGGTTAAACGCCTAATCAACGTTGCTCCAATCCATTTCCTATTTGTCTATTAATAAACGTGGGAAGTTTCTGGAGTAAAATAATGTGAGTGTGTTAGTTTTGGTTAAAAGTCTATATTAAATAAAAATATTCGCTTAACTGTACTTTCCAGAAAATATTTAAATTAGTATAAAATTGACAGTTAATGAATGAATTTACTATTCATATAAATATTATTCATTATTATTATTCAATATATATTCATTCATAAATAAGGGTACTCTCACACTTTTATACCAAACTACTCGATATTAAAATGTGGTTAAAAATACCAAAACTGTTTTTTATCTCTACTGTATGATGTATATTTTTACGGCTATAATACGTAGTGATACAAATAAAAAAACAGAATCCTGAAAAGGAATAAAGTATAAGATTAAAAGTTTGCTTGTATAATTGATAAAGCTTCAGCTCTTCTAATCTTAATATATAATTGCGTTAGGAAAAAATAAACAAAAAAGTTAACATTTCTGTTTTCTTGCAATAATAAACGTATAATTGGTATTCAATTGGTATATATACATAAATTTAAAAGTAACTTAGTGCAAAAGTTGACTAAAGTGAGAACGGATTTAAGCATGAAAAGCGAGTAAAACAAACCGAGTTTATATAGAACTAATAATGTATTACACTGTGCATTGGGAACAACACAGTGATGCACAGTGATCTTTACGAACTGCACTAATTTCGCGTCTAGTTTATCACGTTTCTACTGTTTTGGTGTTAAAAGTAATACTTTACCACCACCATTGACTATAAAAAATGAAGTAGACTTCTCATTGCCATTGTAAATTTTTTCCTAGTTTTATGTGTGCCAGGATTCAAAGAGGACGTAGTTCTCACTAATCACCAACAGAGTATCCAGCTGTCAACACTTATCCTGTCAAGGAGGGATAATACAACAGTTGGTGTGACAGGAAGCAAACATAAATTGATTATCACTTGCTTTCTGGGGTGGAGATATTTTACAAATTAACGTAAATAACTAAAATAAATAATTTACAGCAGCACAATCCGTCGGAGACCTAATCAAACTACGTCCATTTCAAAGTCTGGCAAACACTAAACATGGGACAGCTGGGACATATAGCTGGGATGTATCCTTTAGTATATATAGTCAATGCTATACCACGGAATTTTTAGGTTTTAACTCATTAAAAATACTGAAGCTCTACTGCAATATATAATCCATAATATTAGGTAAATACTCAAGTATAAATGTCAGTATAAAAGAGACCTTAAAGTAATTCATGAAATAATATAATGAGATTGTACACCTAAAAGGAAAATATAATGTTATCAGTTTACTAACAGTAGTGTTTATTATGTTACATATATTGGCATTACCCCTTCTCCCATTTGCTTTAAGTTCAGTGTTGTTTAACTTGGCATAATGACAAAACATTTGCCAGGTTGCGATAATACTATCATTTCGCGAATACAGTTAGGAAATGAGTCTCTACTCTACAGTGTTTCGCCGGCAGAAGTGTTTCACGCAGTTATGGTAATGATGTGTTTCGCTACCTGGGAGACACGACCAGAGCCGCCACGTCGCATCATGTCGCAGTCACCGCAACGATAACCCGGTCACGACCACAGCCATTGGTTGAAATAGAAACGTGCGAGACACTTTCTCCTAATCCAGCTCCAAGGTTCCCAGCTATTCCAGGGGCCGACATCGAATTAACATTTGTGCTATATTCTTCTTTATCTTTATGGTTCACGGTTCTTGCAATACAGTTTTATTGTATTGAACAATACGGAATGTGTTTATGAGTACTTTGGAACTAAAACCGTCATTTAAATCCAAGTAGTCCAACTCAAAGTAATCAGACTATCAAGTGTAATTAATTGTATAATATCAAAGTACGTGCATAAATAGCTTTATCGCCCGATTTAAAACAACCAAAATATACTCTATAATAGCTTCTCTTAAGTATTTCTAAATTTTTGTTCTTACTTTTAAAACTTTAATACTGTTTTTTCGTCACGATTATTCATTTTACTTTTAAATATTTGTTATGAAAATACGTTTTTTAACAAGGCGTGAGGTGAAACTTAGTGTGGTATAATAGGAGTTAGTTATTAGACATAGTAGTAGACATATAAAGTAGGTAAGCAAGGTTTAAATACCTACATCATCCAAAACTTGAATAATATTACGCCTTCCACCTGGTTTATTTTCCTTTAAAATTCTACAATGCGTGTCAAATATGATGAATATTAAAGTAGGGAGCTATTATCATGACGAATCTTTGAAAATTAGTATTAAAACGTATTTACTTTATGACTCATACGGTTTTTACTTCATATTGAATATAGTAACTATATACATTTTGTTCTTAATCACAATTATAACTATGTTCTGAGGAACTCAGTTGACTTTATAGCAAATATTAATAACTTTGATTCAGGAAAGGCCAAATCGTGAGCCATGGCCACGAGGCGACGTCGCGGCGTCGGTCGTCGTGACTGTGCCATCCTGTGATGACGTAGTAGGGTCTACTCTGTGAGGCCCAATAGCGAGGGCTCAAGGTCCTTCCACGGCTTCCGCGTAGCACTGGACTATTGAACGACGATAAATTAAAAAATGCTGTCCATAATAATGGACTAAAACTTGTTCACAAGCTTTTTGGTTTTCAAAATTAGCTTTGTTAAGTTATTTTTGTCAAGTGCAACATTTGAAATTTTCACTAACTACCACTGCACACGGAAAGATACAATGAGTAAACGTAAGCATAAGTGAAATTGTACTTATTTTTCTTAACCTTTATTTTGTTATATGATTGTATGAGATTTAAATTTCATTTTCCAACATTCCTTAATTGTTGGTAATTTTTTTGTATTAAAGATAATTGTTCTTTAGTTGTTTTAATGATATTCTCTAAACAAAACTCCTTCTTAGAAAAATTGACTGAGATTTTACGTTTTCATTCAATTTTAAACTAAATTTTAAAGGACCCGTAACATTCATCTTAATTAGATTTATGTTTGCCTATACAGCATAGCTTTTAGTAATTTTTGTAGCATGATACTGCAAATGTATTTGGAGAAATAATGGTTTTAGTGATAGGACATTAATTCTTTTTATTTGTTTTACTTTCTCCAAGACCTAAAAACTAGTTTTCGTACCTATTAACTTTCATCAACTAATTTAAGTAACGCTAGCATTTAATTTTAGTTTTATTTAGTATACTTTTAGGAAATCTGATAACATATTTAAATACTGTACACTAAGCACAAAAAAAGTAAAATTAATGGTTTCTGTCCTTTACACATAGAATGTAGTAAAGTTAATTTTTTGACTTTTATATGACTATAACCTAATAAAATTTGATAAAAATAAACTAAATAAATAATATAAATAAGTATCCACAATGAATGCAAATATAAAAACATTCATAGTTTGCATTCACACTTGTTTTGTCACTTCTTAAAATAGTTTATAGTAATAAATTAATTTGCATTAATAATTCTAACTCAAGAACATCTCGGGACCTAACTTGAACAGCAGTTCATCCAGATCTCATTTAATATTCAGGCAACGTTTGCAAGCATTATTATCCTGCTTCAGTTCGTAGAGCATAGTTGATGTTTAGCAACACATGCTCTACTCCCTGGATTTGAATATAAATGTTTAAACACTTGGAAAGGAGACCGACTGGTATGCGTAACAGCGAGCTGGCAAGGGGCTGACTACTATCTATGTAGTAGCTTAATAACAGCATAACTAAATTATTATTGGTGTGTCCAAAACGCGTTTTAAATCATAAATCACAGAATGTATTGCACGCTTCCATATTTAGTACAGATACGTAAAAGCTGGGTAGCCTTGTTTTTAGTCACTTGTGTTCAAACATAACAGTGCTATCATACTGCAACGTCTTCTCAATAATGTGGATAATATTAAAACATAATAATTCATTTAAACATGTCAGGGAATTATTCTTAAGCAACAATAAAATATTAGGCACAAGAATGTGAGAGTAATGATTGTAATGTTGAAGCAAGTAAAGGGGATGTATCTGTCAGATCCTACGACATCACTGGTCTTTCCTGACAGGAAGGTCACGCTCGACGAGGTCTTGACATGTATTCAGAAGTCATCCTGGACTTTCGGTAACACAGCGTAAACATTTTGAACAGCAGACTTTGGAGTTGATCGCATTTTTAAATCAAAACTATCCGTTTCATCATATCTAATAACCTATGAAAACCCCTAGTTTAACATTGTTGTTATTTTTTTATACAATAGTTGTATATACATTAAATTGGTCTCGACCCTAGAAATACTCTACCAAAGAATATGAAAAGATACATTTTTGTAGAAAAAAACATACTTTTGATGTAACATTTATTAAATGTATATTACGTATATTAATTTGTTCCACAAAGTGTTAAAACTTACTATAATGTTTCACACACGTTTTCCATTGGCTGACCAAATCGATCAAACAAACCATTGATATTCTGTTTGAATAACGGTAAATGATCGTTTCCCATTTGTTAATTAGATTCCTTTCTAACTAACCACATTTCGATAACATTTTTTAAAAATATTAATATATAACTAGTCTAATTTGTTCCAGAGTTTGAGCTGTAATCTGAAATGCTAAATGACGAAATTGCATATCACTGCATTTCACCGCATAAATAATGCTGGAAGTCCACGGTCAATAGCGAGATTAACCCTCAGCTAGATAATAAATATTATGAAACGAAGAAAATAGCATACGTCATTATTAGTGGCTGAACTTAGAATGAAAAATAACAGATAATTACATTTTAATCGCTAATTCACTATTCTAAAATATAAGAACTGATGATTTTACTATTCTTTAATCATGCCAAAATGTGGTATTACTAGGCGTAGGCCTAACAATTTTAATCCCAGTGTTAATGTCTGAGTTCCCTAGAGTGGGTGAGTTCAATACGGTAATCACTCTCAATTAGCGGTCACTAATATTATACAGAATACAATCGAATCGATATAAATAAAATTAGAGTTTTGTCTGTACATTGCTTGGAATTATGAAATTTTTGCATATTTTTACGTTTCACACCATAGGAAAGCAGAAACGCGTCTTATCTCAATTTTTTTGTTCGCCTTTCACGCGAAAACTGGTGCATTGACATTGATGGAACTTTGTTTCTTTGTTCTAAACATGCGTGAGAAGGTTTTGGGCAACTTAAAACCGGCATACGCCTTTTGGAAAAATAATGGTGGCCGCTCAAAAACGTGATTTCGTGCGATTTTGGACACGTTTTGTTCGCTTTTCATAGGGAAACGGGTGCACTGATTTCGATGAAACTTTTTTACTATGTTCTATATGTGCGTTAGAAGGTTATTTGGTTAATTGGGTTTTTGGGAATCACCTTAGGACTCTGCCCTACGTGGTTTTAAAGATCCTATGTTATTCTTATGGACAAAGTATTTATTTAAATTGAACCAGATGAATAGTCATATCTTTTACTTAAAATATTGTAAACGGCTGTTTATCATTATGGGAATAAAAAACCTACTTGAATGGCAACTATCATAATGGAAATAAACAAAACTAATTGAAAGGCTACTCAAACTATTTTTTGATAGGCGAGAGTAGGGGGTGTTGGGGAACTCTGCGCGCTCCCCCCCCCACCGATCATAATGACCCATCCACCGATTTTATATTTTTGCTCCCCCCCTCTTCGATTTTATATTTTTATTTCATAACCCCACATTTTGTATTTTTGTCCCCTGTGATTTCATATTTTTTGCCCCCCCCCCGATTTTATATTTTTGCTCCCCCCCCCAGATTTTATATTATGCTCCCCCCTCCAATTTTACATTTTTGCCTTTCCCCACCACCCCGATATTTTTTTATTTTTTATTTTTTAATTTGAGACACCACGTGTCAGCATTTCAGTTCCAGGAATTCTTGCTGACCTGAGCGCACGTGTCACTCCCTCCACCACCTTCCCCTACCACATTCTCCCACCACCACTCCATCAACATTCTACCATAACAGCTTATACCTGAACATACTTGAAAGGCATAAATATATGTTCTTAATGGAAATAAGAAAACTACTTGAATGGCAACTCAAACTCTTTTCTTTTTGATAAGCGAGAGTAGGGGGTATTGGGGAACTCTGTACGCTCCCCCCCGATTTTATAATTTTGTCCCCCCTTCTTCGATTTTTATATTTATTTTATGTCCCCCCATTTCATATTTTTGCTCCCCCCGATTTTATATTTATGCCCCTCCCCTCCTTTCCCGACATTTTTTATTTGTTGTCCTTGAGTTATTTTATTTCTAAAGCGAGTCCAAAGTGTTACGTGTTCAGATTTGGAGTCGCAAAACACACGCCGTTTACTACCCGACAGATTTCCTCGACTTAGCAACAGTACCCGAACTATCTGCCAGTATATTTCGTTAACTTTGATTTAATTGTACATTAAACGTGTGAAATGTAATTTTTATATTGTAAAATGATCTGGATTGTTATTTGCTTTAGTTAATCTACCATTTATATACAACCCGTACGAAGGACGGGTACACAGCTAGTATAGTATATTTATTTAACATTTAATTGCGATCAACCTCACGTTCTTTTAGCAGTTACGACACTTTGAGTTGTTAATACATCGGTTTTTAAAATATATTAGACATCATGGACATATTATTTAGGTTAGGTTATAGATTATATTCCTCAAAAGTTGATATCATTCATTGTCTGGCAAAATTGTAGTTACGTTTTATTTTTACGTTATTTTGCGTTGAAGACATACACCATACAAATTTTAAAACCTCCCCCCTTTTTACAAAGAAAAGGCTAAAATAAAAACTAAATCACGAACTATTTAGTTTGTGTTGTAGTTTTAACGTCCATTTTCACATCTTCCCAAACACATGAACTTGGTTTTATTTTTATTGAATAAACCAAATAGGTCATAATAAACTTCGTATAAGAGGTATTTTGTTGGAAAAAATGATTACGCAAATTTGTACGCATTTGTGACGTATATTGTTATTAGCTTATTATTAAAAGCGAAACTCCACAAAGGTGAGGTATTATAAAGTTAACCAAGAGAATGTCAGAGCTCTATAACAACGCGACGTAACGTATTACATATTTAATTAATAATACCCACAGCTCCTTCATATCCTAACAGTCGCCTTTTTGTTCATTAACACTTTCGCTGCTGCAAACATGTTTAAACATGAAATTTGCATAAGTTTCTATATTGAGACAAAACCCCAATCAGGGTCCGCAGCAGCCAACGCGTTAACATTGTAATTTTTGTTTTCAAACCTAGATGTCGTATTGAGTTAAAAGTTGGTATTGAGATTATTTATTATTACTATATTAAAACCAACTATAATAATAGAATGGCTATAGTAAACCTGTATGCACTTGGGTTTGTTGATGTTTCTGTAATGTCTAATTTTATTATTGTTCCTTCTCATTTGGTGACATATCAGTCTATTGGTACCCTCGTATGAAATATCAATCGTGCAATCAAATTTAAAAATATTCTATATTTGTGATTTTTGGGTAAACTACTTCTGATATTAAACTCTGCTCACTGGACTTGCTCTTTTTTAGCTTTTTAGTTTAAGCTATAAGTTAATTATTTCAGATAATCCGTTGATGAGGGATGGGATTTGAAATTTAAAATTTACCTCATAAAATAAGCGAGTAGAAACGCAACATGTTCCTAGAACCTCCTCTTAAACTACTAAAGATGAAAATAGGTCTAAAAATATCCAATTAAAATTACTTTTTACACAGTTACTACGTACCATAAAAGCGTGGGTAAGCATGCTTTGATAATAAATATTAAAGCAAACCTTAAGAGGGAAAAAATTAAATTGTAATTTTGAAAGAGCTTTATTAGGAAGTACACCTGCGAACCGGCTATAAGATAGACGGGCGCTCACCAGCACTGAGCTGCGATGTTGTTGATACAATTCCTACGCTTATCTTTAGATATCACAAAAGAAAAGTAAAAGCGTGCTTACTATATTTCTGATATCCCTTAATTTAGAGCCACTTCCAGACTTGACCGGCCCAACAACATGCTCTATGCACCTACCAAACGGGTTACCACAAGATAACCGCATCTCCAGGTCTTAAGAGATATTAAGATATTAAGATATACCAAGACCTTGCCTACCGCCATTGTGATAGGTTCGTGATTTGATTGCGATTCGCTGCAGAACTGGTCGTCATGGTATCCCGGAAACCGCCAAAAACTTCTGTTTATTTTGACTGAGTGACTACCAGTTATAGTTATTTCAAAAAATATGGATAAAGTGCAGTTCTTTTTCATAACTATTTGTTTAATGGTAAATAGCTTATAATTAAAACATTTTAAATACAAATTTAGTCTAAAGACTACATTTAACAATTTATCTTTGCAAATTCATTTATTCAACTGATATTTAAGTACGTGAAACAGTTTAAAATCAAATTTATATACAAGCAATACATTTTATAATTTATCTTTGCAAATTCATTCATTTAACTAATATTTAAGTACGTATATAAGTTCGTACGTATGGATAATTGTTCTAGGACTGTTTGCCATTTATAATATGTTTGCCCTGTAAAGGGAAGACCTCCAGAGATGGCTAGTTGGTATTCGTGGCTCACAAGAGAAACTTTATTAAACCCCTCAAAACTAATTAAATTGTTCCAAAATACATACTTATTAATAGAAACTTCTCAGATTTGTAAACAAAAGTCTATATTTATTTATAATAAATCATGTATAGTCATTTATTGCCTACAGCGAATGTATAGTTTTACTTAAATAAAATAAGCAGTGGAAGTCTGTAGTATCCTTAATCAAATTTGTATAATATATTTAGACATTTTTTGTTTCGAAAGAAGTTCTCACTTAAGTATAGATGAAATACAAGCATCACTGTAACCAGTGAGTTTCGTGTTCTGGGAATTCCAACGTTGAGGCGATGTTAACCCTTGTTCTGTTTGCTCCCGCCTTTTGTTTTCTTTATGTTTGCTGTCTTTTAAACTGGCAATGACACTATGTATAAGTTTGTAATCATATATCCAATTCTAGATGTTTTAATTTTCTGCGTTGTCCTTTGAAGTGTGCTAGACTAATCAAAGTGTACGTTCTAAAATATCGATTCTCTCGATTAACTATTAATTTTCAGCTATTGAATTTATATAGTGGTACAAAATTGTTCATCAATCCATTAAAATTACAGTGTTATGAAGGTTTTAAATATATTTCCTCCAACGCATTTCTTGCGTTTTATTTTGTTTGTCGTGTTAAAAGACAAAACGTTCCTGGTCCAAAATCTGGTCTTGTCCTTTATGTTGAACCTGTAATAATGTTGATTAACATCCAAATGACGAACGGAAGCTGTTGTGGGTTAAAGCGATTGAGTCAATTTAATCCTGGTGAAACAGGATTTTAATACCAGCGGTTCTCATTCCGTGGGATACGATAATTAACGTAACTTACAAGTTAATCTAAGGTTTATCTAAAAAGAGCAATTAGTTTAATTAGTTAGAAACTAGTTAAGGAAATAATTGTCTCATAAAATAAACAAACTCCATTTGAACATCCCAAATAATGAAGTATACTTTTATCTAAGTTTGCAAATTACTAAGTTTTAAACTTATTAGTAGTTCTCGTTTGTAAACCCGCTTTTTAAAGACTGTGGAACAAAGATGATATGGTCAGATATAATAGTATGATGTCTAATAATATGATATAATGACATAATGATAATATGGTCAAATATCAGGCTAATTTTAACCGAATATGTGAATTTTGAAGCAGGATTTTTTTATTTGCATACGAGAGCAATAATATTTTGGCAAATTCTATTGTGATGAGTAGAATTTTTAAGCCCACCTACCCAATAGTATTTCAATTAAGTTATGCATAAAACAGTCTAAAAACCGACGTCTCACTAAAGGAGGGAAGTTCAAAATAAAACATCTTCACAGATCATAACAAACTTTAACACAATTTAAATACTAAAACTGAGAACTGCGGTAAGGAATTCCACTTCGTTGAAAAGAAAGTTGATGCACATAAAGTAGTTACCTTACAAAAATTAAAGTAGTAAAACCATAAACTGTAGAAATATAAGTATTCGTCTTCTAGGTGGCATATCGAAACTGTTTGGGGGAGCAGCAACATTTATATACTAATAGTGGTGCTTGGCCAACACATTTTGAGAACTGCTGTTTATACGAATAGTTTCACATTTGTTATATCATTTTGTTATAACTTAACTATTTAGTTTCATCAAAAAATAATAGAAAATCCATTTTAGTTGTTATGGCAATTGCAGCTCAAAAAGGTTATTAGTCAATTCCAAACATAGTTTCAAAATGGTAGTTTTAATACACTAACTCCTGTAGTATTTACGAAAATTTATTCGTATTGTAATTACTAAGTTATAAGATATTGGATTGTTTGTTTTATTTGATTTAATTTGAATTATTCAACGTTACTTAAAAAGTGATAGAAATCCCTATTTTACATCAAATAAAAAATATATAGGCTACATCAAAAGTACTTAAAAAACAAACTCAACATAATTTTAAACTTAATCATACATATTTTCGTAAAATATTATTAATAATAAACTAAAAAAAAAAAGAAGAACCGACTCCAATAATTATAAATACCCCCGTAGCAGCAAACCTGCGTACTCAGCGAATTTCTAATGCATATGTATTTTTTGATATGTATCTTAATACCACATAAAGCCATGTACCAAGTTTCATCAATATACATTCATAAATAAATGATTTATGACATTGTAATTATTCTCCATAACAATAACATGGCGGCTGAGTATGCAGATTTGCTGAAGCAAGGAAAACAAAAATTGGGGGTTTAAACAAATATCAATATAACTCAAATAGGTAAAGCTACATGCCAAATTGTATTAATTTATGCTCATAATTAAGGGAGATAACACGTTAGTTATCCTCTCCATAAGAATAACATGGGGATGAGTACGCAGGTTTGCTGCTACGGGAACTATCGGCCAATAAATGTTTTTTAGTTCAAATGTTAATAGACCATAACGATATGAAGCAAATGTACCAAGTTTCATCAGGAGAAGTTGATAAATAAACGAGGTATACAATTTGTCTTATTCACCATAAGAATAGCATTGGACAACGTACTGTGTTTAGCACTTTCAATATCTCTGTAACCATTTGATGTAGAGCAAAGATCAAAACCCCAAATTGTGCGTATTTTTAAGCTAATTCCAATGAAAAAAAAAAAAAAAACTTGACTTTTTCAAAGATTATATGTAAAAAACTAAAAAAAAAAAAACATTTTTGGGGTACAAAACCCCCTCAAAATACCTCTTCGGATAGGTCGATCTGTCTGGTTTTCGAACTTGAAACCATAAATGCTGCTTTAGACGTTTATAACACATTTCGTCAAAATCTGATTATTTTTACGAGAGTTATCGTACTCACGGACACACACACACACACACACACACACACACATATATATATATATATATAATTATAGATGCAGTTGCGAACGAATGGTGTTCTTGGCATCTGGGGACCTCAAAACGAAAAGTTGTATAATGGTCCCGGGCCTAGGTCTTATCATGCTGACTACGGTAATAGCTTCTTCTCCATAGGGGAAATTCGCTAAATTGCGCTAAGTGTGGAACAAATAATTACATGTTTATTTTAATAAACCATTGTCAGGAGCGTAACATAAATAAATACATAGCAATTGCCTTAAATCAGGGCTGTAAATTAAGTAGGCTTATTTATATAACTGTTCGTTTTGATTTGGTGTTGGTGCCGTTTATAAAATATTGTGTTACAAGTACGGCACCAACTACAAATCAAAACAAACAGTTATACTAGTTTATTACAACTTGATATGCAGGTCAAGTTAGCATTGACAAACAGAGGATGTTTGAAATATGTTGCCACTTAACCCTGTGGAGGGGGATGACGGGGCATTTCCCCTCTTTTAACCACTGAGTGAAGCAAAGGATACTGTAGTGCCTCCATAAAACGGATTTGGGTGGATATTTTTGAAAACAACTTATTTAGAATATTTTCTGTACATTCTATATTTAGTAAATTAAAAGTTTTTTTTCATTAAAGTTAGGCCAAAAGGGAGAAAATATGTGTAAATTTCCTGATACCGTTTATTTTAGATAAAATCTAACATAAAAATTAGTGATTATGTGTGTGGTAATGATATACTTGGTATTTATGGAGATGTTTTGTGCAATTATATGCTTTAAGATATACTAAATACAAGTGGTAAGCACGATAAGTATTCGTATGTGTAAAAATATATCATTTATATTTGCAATTTGAAATGTTTATTCAAGAACAAATATTTCTTATTATATTATATAAGTTTATAATTAAAAGTTTCTTGACATTCTGAAAACATTTGAAATGAATTAAATATACTATAATTCAGTAAGAGATATCATCTCTTTTTTCTATATCAATGCTAAATTTGTTGAGTTTATCAGTTTTCTGAGACTGGCATATTTAATGGTCGTATATTTTAGTAGAATAATGACGTTGTATTTCTGTATGTATTTGACTCTGGAAGTAAGAATTATATGTTAAATACTGCCACACCGTGATAGGTTTTATCGACTGATTGCCGCGCTGTTGTTGCATTTCGCACCAGCGCCAGCGTTTACAGTTCAATATTTCAATGCAGTGGGACGTTATAGATCTGAATTTGCAAGGAGACGTTTGAATTTAGTTGGGAATTTGAAAGAAACCAATCTGTCAACCAACATCAAGTCACCCGAAACCATGAAAGAAGTCAATTGTGTTACCTAACTTCAATAGTACATAGCAATTTGGGATTCATATAAAACTGGAAATACTTTTTTTATCCGTTTTGAGTTGTCCATTTAAATTATTACAGACCCGGTGCGCATCGAGATGGTAGGCAGATTGTCAATATAAGAAGAACACGCCAGACTAAAGGGCTTGAATAAGAAGGTAAACCTTATACCTATATATTTGTGTAGGTACGTATGTCCACTTTAAAAGAATTTCTCAGAAGACGATCGTACTATTTACCTTCCCTATTTGCATTAACAAATTATTTTTCATATTAAAAAGCTCCTATTTTTCATACTAGGAGACAGTTTCCTTATCGGAATTTATCTCTTACTAAGATTTAAAATAGAAATAAACAAGTACGGTATAAATATAGTTAGAAAAATAGTGTTCGATAAGTAGTAGAACACGTTCAAGACTAGTTACAGTTTTTTGTATTTAAACGTGTTATGTCCAAACAAAATAATAATATAAAAACAAATATAGAATAGGCCTAGGGACCTTTTTGTGTATTAAATTTGACGAGGATTTTTGGAGAAATTTAATTCGAAAATATTGTTTTAGCGAATTTCCCCTATAGGGAAGAAGCTATTACCGTAGTCGGCATGGTAGGACCTAGGCCCAGGACCATGATAACTTTTTGTTTTGAGGTCCCCAGACCCCAAAAACCCCATTAGTTCGAAACTGTATATATATATATATGTGTGTGTGTATGTGTGTGTGTCCGATATATATATATATATATATATATATATATATATATATATATATATATATATATATGAGCACGATAACTCTCGTAAAAATGATCCGATTTTGATGATATTTGGTATAAACGTGTAAAGGAACATTTATGACTTTAAGTTCGAAAACCAGCCAGATTGCTCTATCCAAAGGGGTATTTTGGGGGTTTTGTACCCCAAAAATGGGTTTTTCGAATTTTGTACATATAATTTTGGAAATAGTCAAATTTTAGTTTTTAGCATTCGCTCAGCTTAAAAAAACACACAATTTGATATTTTGATTATTCCTCTACGTTAATTGGTTACCGAGATATTGAAAGTGCTAAACACAGTACGTTGTACAATGTTATTCTTAGGGGGGAAAATAACAAAATTATATCTCGCTTATTTATGATCGTATATTGACGAAACTTGGTATACAGCTTTATCTGATTGTGGTCCATTGATATTTGCCCAAAAAAATTTTTGCTAAAGGCTCCCGTAGCAGCAAACCTGCGTACTCAGTCCATGTTATTCTTATGGATAATAATTAAATGCTATGTTCCCTTAATTATAAACAAAAATTAATAAAAACTGGTATATGACTAGATGAGTTATATTAATATTAGCATAAAACCCATTTGTTTGTGTTCCTTGATGCAGCAAACCTGCGTACTCAGCCCCAATGTTATTCTTATGGGGAATAATTAAAATTATTAATTTCAAAAAAGTATTAATTTTTAATTAAAATATTGGTTATTTATGAATATATTTTTATGAAACTTGGTAAGTGGCTTTATGTAGTATTCAGACAGTTATATCTCCATTGGAAATTCGCCGATTATGCAGGTTTGCTGTGACGGGGGTATTAAATATTTCTACTGACTAAGTTTAAAAGAAGCTATATACAGTATCTAAATTGAAATAGCCAGTGATTTCTCTGAACTGAGTAGGTGTATCTTCTGAAATTCTCACGATCTACCCAAGTCAACACTTCAGCTTACCAATTTTCATTACTGTATTGAGCTGGTATTTCAATGAAAACTGCAGTAATAATAATTTTATAATCGCCAGTGGCATAAACAGCGGTAACATAAATGTTAAACTAAATCCACGCGAAGAAAACTATTGATATCTTAAGCCGGTTTTAACCAGCGTATTGAAAATAACCTGCTTAAATAATAATAAATGTCACGCTCTTTAAGTGAATTTCCCCTATAGGGAAGAAGCTATTACCGTAGGTCTCATGGTAAGACTTAAGCCCGAGACCATGATAACTTTTCATTTTGAGGACCAGAGATGCCAAAAACACTATTCGTTCAGATTTATATATATATATATATATATATATATATATTTATGATTATTTGAACGAGTTTGAAAACCAGACGAATCGCGACATTCGAAGGGAGGTTTTTGCGGGGTTTTGTACCCCAATTTTTTTGTGGTTTCCACATGTAATTTGTATTTTAATATAATGTTATTTTCACCATTAAATTCAGCATAAAAAAATTTTTATTTTTATCATTGCTCTACGTCAATTGGTTACTGAGATATTGAAAGCGCTAAACACAGTACGTTGTCTAATGTTATTCTTACGGAGAAAAAGAAACATTTCATATCTCGCTTATTTATGAAAATAAACTGATGAAATTTGGTATATGACTTGATGTGGTTGTGGTTTATTGTTGTTTGCACAAAAAAGATTTTCGCCTATAGTTCCCGTAGCAGCAAACCTAGGTACTCGGTCCCCATGTTATTCTTATGGAAAAATAATTAAAATGTTATATATGGCTTATTTATGAATGTATATGGATGAAACTTGGTATGTGACTTCACTTAGATGAGTTCTATTGATATTTGTATAAAAACCCATATTTGTGTTCCATGTTGCAGCAAACCTGCGTTCTCACCCCCAATGTTATTCTTATGGAGAATAATTAATATTTTAAATATCGCTTGTATGTGAATATATTTCTTATGAATCCTATTAAGTGGCTTAATTATTGTGTTATATTGTGTTGTTGTGTCATTGGAAATTCTCTGAGTATGCAGGTTTGCTGCAACGGGGGTAATTGTTTTGAGGTCCCCAGATGACAAAACATTATTTGTTCAAATTGTTATATATGCATATATATATTTATACACACATATATATAAATATATGTATATAAATATTCATATATATATATATATATATATATATATATATATATATATATATATGTGTCCGTAAGCACGATAACTCACGTAAAAAAGCTCTAATCTTAATTAAACTAGGTACAAATTTGTAAAGTACCATTTATATGAACGAGTTCGAAAACCAGAGGAATCGCACCATCCAAAGGGAGGTTTTGGGGGGTTTTGTACCCCAAAAATGGGTTTTTTGGGTTTTCACATGTTATTTTTATTTTGATCAAATTTTGATTTTCACCATTGAATTCAGCTTAGAAAAACAAACAATTTGGTATTTTGATCATTGCTCTACGTCAATTGGTTAGTGAGATATTGAAAGTGCTAAACACAGTACGTTGTCTAATGTTATTCTTATCGAGAAAAAGACAAATTTTATATCTCACTTTTTAATGTGCATAAACTGACGGAACTGGGTAAATAGCTTCATTTGGTTGTGGTTTATTTTTGTTTGCATAGTAAAACAATTTTTCGCATATGGTTCCGATAGCAGCAAACCTAGGTACTCTGTCCCCATGTTATTCTTATGGAGAATAATTAATATTTTAAATATCGCTTATTTGTGAATATATTTATTATCAATCCTGGTAAATGGCTTGATGTGTAACTAAGACATAGGGCCTATATATTCACTGGAAATTCGCTGAGTACGCAGGTTTGCTGCGACCGGGGTATTTGTGAAACCGCAGAATAGCATAACATCTTCATTGATCTTTTTTAAGAAAGAAATCCAATTTCCAATTTTAAACTAAATTTCAGTTACATTATAGAGGAATAACACTTTTATGCGCATAATACAAGACACAGAGATATTTTGCAGTTACCTATTCATAGATTATGATCAAAATAATTATTGCCACAGTATTTAGAAAAAAATCATACAATAAGCTTCACACCTGGTTAGCAAATATTGATGTCACTGATTTTGTTTAAGAATGAGATGGTAGATCATCTTGTTAACAAGGCCTACTATAGAATTCAAGAGTTCCTGTGTGGTAAAATAATTTAAGATAAGTAACATTAATTAAATGACTTTAATGTTATCAATAATTTAACTTTTAGGTTTAGGTTAATTTATTTTGCATATTGACAATGGCAACTGGTTTCCCAGGTGTTCTGGATAGTGGAAAAATGTATTTTTGTGACAATAAAGTTCTTAATTCTTGATTCTTCATTCAATTGGTTAAAAATTCGTAAAATTTAAACCTTAGATTACTATTGGCTTTATATATTAAGTTGTAAAGTTGTAAGTTGTTCTAGACGATTAGTTGGCTATGCTGAGGGCGGACGATGTAGAGTCGTTGATACAGCCTCAATATATGTGTTAAGTTCATTTTTAATATAAATAATACATTAATAATTTAAGGAAATTTCATTGGCAAAACACAGAACCAATACGGAAGGTCCCTATAAGTGTCTGGTGGTGAGTGGGTCTCGAAACTGGATAGATAATGAATCAAGTGAACCTCAAGTTGCAAAACCTCAGTGAACTATCCCGACTTTCACGGATGAACTTTGGACCTCTTTAAATGTCATCTCTTATATAACTCCTTATATCCAATTTGTTTCTGTGTAGTTTAATTGGGAATTCGGTGTTGTTATGTTTAATTGGGAATTACAAGGTTGATCTTTATATATAATTCTGTAAGCAAAATTGTTAACTAAAAATTGTGGGTGTTTTGCAAATCGCATTATGATGGTATAGGGCTCAACTTAAAGGTCTGTGTCCCAGGGACTCGGGAAAAATAGCCGTATTTCCAAAATGTTACCAGCAAACGGGAAATAACGTAAAACATAACCCATAAGAAAATCATAGGGATTTAAAAACTTTTGCTTTGTTTACACTAAAACCTGTGGTTATGTGAATACTTTGTTTACGAACGGACATGTGTTCCTCCTAATATTGTTTTATTTTCCTCAGCATGTAAAGAGTAAAAATATCACATGGGTGAGAATATAGGAGCAAGGTTAGGGGCAGTTGCCCCTTCAAGCCACTAGTTTATAATAAATTCATAAACTTTTGTACTTGTACTTTTATCTATTGAATATTATTTTATCTTGCTTGTACAGCATCTAACCATGCTTACTGAGGTACTATCAGTGAATATAAATTGGATTTTCTATGTTTTAGGTATGAAATTGTAAAATATTTTCCTCACAAATATAAATAGGTTTTTTATATAAATCATTTCCTGCTCATGCTTAGTGGTTACAGTGTTGTTGTATCTGCAAAAGTAGCATTTCATGAGAAAGTGATTTGTGAAATAATAAGTGCAGTAAGTCAGGAATAACTTGACATTTCCAAACACAGTCTTCAGAAACTATTTCCATGATTGAATTGAGTTGAAAGAAACCTATTTGAATACCGTTCTCCGACATCATTATGGTGCAGGTTGATTACTTTCTATCAATATAAATGCAATCTCAATCAGTTAATTAACACGTTCAACCTGTCTTCACTAGTTAACAAAGTTGAGACATTATAATTTGTAAATATTTGTATATATAATAATATTAACATTTAAAAAAACAACACCCTTTTTTAGGATCTTTAATATTTTATTATTTTTTGACTGACATGTTTTGGCAATTATGCCATTTTCAAAGTCAATATAACCTCACAAAAACTTGTATAAGTAAAAAAATCCGTATAAAATAAATTAATCTAATCATATGGTCCTAAATCAAAATTAATTTGTTTAGTATAAATGTATACATTCTATATTAAATATATCTATTTCTTTTGTCCTCTTATTTGGTTGATTTTATCATATGAGGAATGGTCAGTCAAAAAATAATAAAATATTAAAGATCTTAAAAGAGGGTGTTTGTTTTTTAAAATGTTAATATTATTATTATTATCAGCAGCCCTAATCAATCAGAAATATTCAATATATATATATATATATGTGTGTGTGTAGATATGTGTGTGTGTGTGTGTGTGTGTGTGTGTGTGTGTGTGTGTGTGTGTGTGTGTGTGTGTGTATGTGTGTGTGATTGTGTGTGTGTGTGTGTGTGTGTGTGTGTGTGTGTGTGTGTGTGTGTGTGTGTGTGTGTGTGTGTGTGTGTGTGTGTGTGTGTGTGTGTGTGTGTGTGTGTGTGTGTTTCGCAACACCCTTAATCTTTTTCAATCTTTCTTAAACCCATTTTTATAGTATTTGCGTTCATATTCCGACCTAAGAATCCCACAGTAAAACCACTTTTAGGCTACGAAATAACAAATTTCGTATAGTGAAATAAAATTCTTCAACGAACTATCAGCAAATTTAAATCTGATGGAAGCGTCTGCAAATTTGAAAGGAAATTTAAAAATAAACTAACGCTTCGGGGAGGTAACTGTAGCGTAAAGTAATGTCTAGCAAAGCCAAACTGTTAGTGTTAAACGGTTTATGAAATACAATTAGGCCTACTGACTTTTGTTAATGTTTACAGTTAGATATACTGTAAGAGTAATAATTCTCGTATTTTGTCAACGTATGCACATTTTTACTAACTGTTTCCGCAGGCTTCACCCTGCAAATGATTTATAAAAACTATCACAATTGTGTGTGCTGCATTTTGTGGTTAGCCTGTGGAACTACTACGAATCAAGATCAGCTGTTTGAATTTTCATCAGCTCAAACAAAAATGAATGTCCATAAGGAATACATGGTAACTTTGTCGGGGCCTCTGACGGAGCCCTAAGGTCAGATCAGGATGACAACCATTTAGCTTTCCTATTTTATGCCTAAAGAAGCAGTGTACACAATTTCAGCTGTCTACCTACATGGGAAGGTGGAGAATTAGTGATGAGTAAGTGAGTCAGTCAGACAGTCAGTCAGTCAGTTAGTCAGTGAGTCAGCCAGGGCTTTGCCTTTTATAGATATAGATAGCAGTACTGATTTTCTGTTTTTATGCTACTATAAACATGTTTTCAATAAACCATCTCTGTATCCCCGGAAAGAGTTCTGAGTTAAATGAAAAAGTAAACCCTAGATTATCGAATTATTAGTATATATTTTGCTTTTAACAAGGCGACACTTATTTATACTGAATAACGTTCACACAAAGAAACAATATTTTGTAAAGTACCGTAAGGATATAGTGTTGAAAAACAAATTTATTTTCCGACTAATAACATTTGAAACATTTGGAACATAGTGATTCGTGACTGTATATTAGCAGACGACAGTATCTAACGGGATATCCATGGGCCTGCCCGCACGTACGGTCGTTGCGCGCTCTACAGTGTATGTAGGTTTGCTGAGAATGTGGGTCTCACTGCCACTATGGAGCCGCATCGGTTGACAGAACGGTATGTCTGACCTCGAGTCCGTATCATCATAATAAGTGTTATAAGTGTCAAAGTAATTTGTGTTTTTTTTCAGTCGTTCTATTATGTTATATTGATATTTTGCTCGTTAAGGTAAACATCTGAAAAGGTTTAGTTCTATACTGGCAAAAAGCACAGTGGTGATAAAGTACGAGTAATTGGTCGAAATTATGTAATTTAATGACAAAGATTTACGAATAAGAAAATAATAAATATACTTAAATCTTCAACAAGAAATAGACACTGCCCACTTGAGAGTGATAGGCCAAATTATATATTGAATTCAAACGTCAACACACTAAATTGTTTATTTCATAAAATGTACAAACCATTTCCTCTCATGATTTTCTGTTTCAAGTACAAATGAACCAATTCATTTTCTCAGTAATAATATATGAAACAGTTTTGCCATGACTGTTATATTTATTACAAACAAATATAAAAGACTAACTGAAAAGACAATTATAATTCACAAGGAAAAATGGGTGCGCGCCTTTCCCACACAATATAAACAATTCCGAAGTTGTGTATGCACACATAAACCACAGCAACGAATTTGCTGTAACTAAGGTTTAACTAAAGAACTAAAATAAAATCAGTTACATATCGGACCTACAAATTCATCAGTTTAAAATAATTGAACATGGCATTTACATAATCAAGTAAACCAGAGCTTTTATTTCATAAACGTGTTTTCCTTGGATTAAAAACAACTCGAATTTTTGTATTGAACTTCTTGGTCTGCAATATTATTTATTAAACTTTAAAAAAGTACTTAACTGATATTTAAAACCGACTATTTGAAGGGGAATTACCAAACCGTCCCCCGTTTTTGGGTCTATTAGAAATAGCTAAATCGCCACCCTCATTAGGGAGGATTAGGAAGGGTCAACTGGCAAGATTAAAGTTACCAAATCGAAACACCCGCTCGGCCAGCAAGCCACCACAGATAAGGGAAAAATGGGAATTTTGCATTCCCGGACATCTCTCGGTCATATGCCTGTTACACATTTATTGTTGGCCCTGTGGCACATATTCCTCCGATAAGAATAAACTAATCACAGTGATCGGAAAGAGATGCTACCGCCGGGAAATATTTTTTATATCACTACGCCTCTATACACCAATACATATTTGTGCGATATAGTGGTATACGTAAACATACATTAAATACTTTAGACTCTTGGCCCTTAGTTATCAGATAACTATATTTGTAATACAATATTCGTATTGTAGTGCAAATATAAATACAGTGTGTCAATATATTCATTTATAGTCGCCAAAGAAATATTGCAAGAATATTAAGTTCATCTTTTAGTTCAAACACTTTCAGTAGTCTATATAAATATTTTGGTTTGTGTTACTTTAATATTCAAATTGTGTATATAGCTGAAGAGGTGAACCTAACGATGGGGTATGTATATGTAAAAATATGTGTGTACTCGTAAACATACATTGGTTCTTATTTGTCAGATAAATATATTTGCATTACAATATAACATTGCAATATGACAATTTAACTATTTTAACCACTGATGAAATTGCTTTCGTTATCGGTGTAAAGTGTAACTCCACATCAACCCTATTACTCGCTAGACTACACTGTTTGCAACCAACGGCAATACACATAAATCGCAGGGAGACAGTGGAGACAAAAAGAGATACCCGTTTTCCCACATCTTAAAGTTCCTGACTCCGACTACCTGGCAGAGCGGGGGTGGCAATTTGGTTATTTCGGGTCTTGCGAGTTGACCCTTCCTAATACTAACCTAATACTGGCGGTTTGGCTATTTCAAATGAACCCAAAACGGGTGGCGGTTTGGCTACAGCCATTTGAAGTTGTAATTTATTTTTAAGACGCGCCGGAGAAATGCTCTGTCATCAAATTGTAATTAATTTATGAAGGCGAACTCATCCAACTTGTTCTAATCTGTTGTTGAACTTTTAGATACATCTGTTTTTGCTGGCCATATACTGTAAATCAGCCAGAGAAAATAATTAGTTTGTTACTATTGTATTGTTTAAAATTGCAGGAATGAACCATAATATTCATGCCATGCACATACAAAGTAAAATTTAAACAAGGCTGGCGAAATAAACATTACGTTTCTCCTCGAGCTTTTCTCTTTAGAACTTAAGGGAAATATTTTAAGGCACAATCTATTAAACAATATCCTATCGATTCCTTTTCAAGATAGGTATATTTGGTTCTGTATTCAACCGCATTTATCCCAAAGATTTTGTATCAGATTTAGTGTATGTTGCGTATGGTCTTAAAACAGGAGCCATAAAGAATATACAAATAGCCTATCAGACAAATTAACAAAAAATATAATTTCTTATCAAAGAAGAACAACTTATTATTTGTTGTTTAGTTTGGAGCGGAATATCTTGGCTGTGATTAAGGTTTGCAGCCCAATTACTGAAAACTCCCGCCTGTCAACAGTTAGCCTGCCCTTGACAACATCTACGCCGTGGGCCACCACTAATAGCTATGTTTTCCTCTTTCATAGGGAGGTTCCGGGATCCTGTAACTTTGTTTTGTAACACCGTTCAACTAGTTATCTATAGCTGGTACGACCCATACTGCTGAAAATGTAGCCTACTTTAAATTTTATGAATACAGTTCATTTGAAAGGTTTCTTTACGTAAATATTTAATATTTATTTAATTTTCATTGTTTGATAGACCTATTCCTAGCACATTAGATAGTAGAGTATTGGTGCATACTGTTTGATGTAACATTATGCAGTTGAAATGAGTACTCGTTCCAAATAAATAATTTATAAGCATATACACAGCTATACGTATAAAGCCTCGATGTTGTTTACAATTATAAAACTATAAATATATATTAGAAACTTATAGCGTTATTGTAACATTAATTACAATAAATAATGTTTAGAATATCGTAACAGGGTGGCTTATATTCACGAAAAATATGTTGCTGTGTCACATTTTACACCCGGAAATAAAAGTTTGGTACAGTTTGGCTGATATCAATAGATCAACCTAACCTTGACGATAGTTGTAGGGTTTCATACGGTAAGTATGCATAGCTTACCATAATCAAAGAACATTCCAAGAATCCACAATGTAATCCAAACGCACTTCATAATGAGTTTTCACTTCAAACACACAGAAGTAGGCTAAACTTCAAAGAACGGTTCGCAAGGTACAAAACATCCACAAACGGCACTGGAGCTTCAGCATTTTAGCGAGTGACGGATCACTCCCCTTTACGACTGGCACTGGTCTCCACCGTTAAAGTCACTGTCATCCCCAGTTAATCACTCAGATGGGGTAAACTTTCCGTTACACTACGGCACACGGGGTTCACTGACCTCATAGATTCTACGTTACCATTTTTGTAAAACACCTATACACCGACGTGTCGATTCCTACTCACTCACTCACCTACACACTCGCTCACTCACTGGACAACCACTACTGAGGAGAGGCGAGATCACCGTCAGGTAAGTGGCGGCCATCTTGCCTTGCTGGCTCCAAGGCGTAGGCCGCGCTACACGCTGTGGCGCTGTGGGAGAGGGCGGTGAGTGCGTTGCGCCGCGCCTTGTAGTGGGGTCTGAGTGAAAGGCGCGAGACGGTGAGGTGGGGCAAAGCCCTCTTCAGAACCACCGTCACGCGGTAGAGGCCGTTGTCGCCGCTATGGTCTAATTACATCCGTGAAATGTACCATACTCAGGCTACCGTGTTGACTGATATCTCAATCGTATAAAATTCGTGTTCTGCCTTAATGTGTAAAGGCCATTTCACACCGGGGTAACGTTACGTTGATAGGACGTGACAAACTTTTAACTAGATCGTTCACCAGTATATGTAATGGGAAATTGACACCGCCCAAAAAACGTAACGCGTAGTCCGTAGACTAAACCAACTAATCGCATATGAATGGCTCCCGCATATGAACTGAGCCATTTGTAATGTATTAAGTAAAACATGCAATGACAAACAATTTAGTTTGTACTAAATTGAGCAGTTGAGAATATATACCCGGGCTAGTCTTTGATCTCGATTTGGTAGTACTAAATTTTTAACATAATGCTTTAGTAAAATGTTTTGTAAACAACTACGAGTAAATATAAGAAAACTTAGTAAATGCTACTGAAAATTTTTTTTGTAAAGAATACTACAACGATTGTAAAAAATATTAACATTATTCCTATACATTTCAGAATCGTAATGATTTACTTGTAAAGCCTATTGCTTAATCTTAAGTTTATAACATGCAACGCAGGTTCGAATGGTCCTTTTTAGCGAATTTCCCCTACAGGGAAGAAGCTATTACCGTAGGTCTCATGGTAAGCCCGAGACAATGATAACTTTTCTTTTTGAGGACCCCAGATGCCAAAAACACTATTCGTTCAAATTCATATATATGTATATATATATGTGTATATAGGGATATAATATGTGTCCGTAGGCACGATAACTTTCGTAAATACCCCGTCGCAGCAAACCTCCGTTAATTTCCAATGAATATATATGAGTATCACTACTACCTAGAGCCACTTACCAGGTTTCACAAAAATGCATTCATTAAGTGATATATAGCATTTTATCTATTCTCCATGAGAATACCATTATAATTGAGTTCGTAGGTGTGCTGCAACAAGGAAGATAAGAAATGTGTTTTTTTGCAATAATCAGTATAACTCAACCAGGTGAAGCTACGTACCAAGTTTTATTAATTTAGGTTCATAACTAAGGGAGATAAGTAAAATAAGTAATAAGTAAAACTTTACTTATTCTCCATATGAATAACATGTAGCCGAGTATGCAGGTTTGCTACTACCGGGAAAAATCAACAAAAACATTTTTTGTGTGCTAATATACCGCAACTAGCTGAAGCCATAAACCAAGTTTCATCAATATACATACATAAATAATCTAAATAAACATTTAATTTATCCTCCATAAGGATAACATTGGACAACGAACTGTGTTTAGCACTTTGAATATCACTGCAACGGTTGGACGCAAAACAACAATTAAAACACCAAAATGATTGTTTTTAGATCTAAACTGATTGGTGGAAAGAAATGTGGAGTTTTTATTGAAATAATATAAGGAAAATCTAAAAACTGTATTCCCATAACATTAACATGGGAAATTTTATGGACGCATTTTTCGAATTTTTTCCACAACCACTAAACCTAGTTTAATGATACAAAATGCTAAATTATTTGTTATTTTAAGCTCTATAAAATGGCTATAACCAAAATCTAGTGTTTTTTAAATTTTAGGGTAAAAAGTTCAAAAAACAGATTTTTGGAAAATTGTAAACCCCCTTAAAACCCCCTTTCCATACACCGATCGATCTGGTTTTCGAACTTACATAAATGTTACTCTCCACATTTGTACCAAATTTCATCAAAATCGGGCGCTTCTTTCAAAAGTTATCGCGGTAACGGACACATATATGTATATACATATATGTATATATATATATATATATATATATATATATACATACACACAGGCAGGATCTATTTTCATGAGTTCGAGAACCAGACAGGTCGCTCTCTTTTTAAAGGGGTTTTGGGGGGGTTTTGTACCCCACAAATTTTTGTTTGAACGTTTTATATGTAATTCTTTTAAACCCAAACTTTTGTTTAGATCATTAATTTAGCTTAAAAAACAAACAATTTCGTATTTTGATCATCGCTCTACGTCTATTATGTTACCGAGATATTAAAAGTGCTAAACAAAGTACGTTGTCCAATGTTAATCTTATGGAGAATAAGTAAAATTTTATACCTCGCTTATTAATGAACAAATATTTAATGTGGCTTCATCTCGTTGTGGTCTATTATTATTTGCACAAAAAACACTTTTTACCGATGCTTCCTGTACCCCCCAATTTTATATTTTCGCTCTCCCCTCTCTTCGATGTTATATTTTTATTTTATGTTCCCCCATTTTATATTCCCCCCCGATTTTATATTTCTTTGCCCCCCAATTTCTTTGCCCCCTTTCGATTTTTTATTTTGATTTTCTGTTCCCCCTTTTATATTTATGCCCGCCCCCCGCGATTTTATATTTTTTTTGCCCCCCCGATTTTATATTTTTGCTCCCCCCCGATTTATATTTTTGCCCCCCTCCACCTCTTCGATTTTATATTTTTATTTTATGTTCCCCCCATTTGATATATTTCCCCCCCCCCCGATCATACAATTTTTTGCCCCCACCACACTTCGATTTTATATTTTTATTTTATGTCCCCCCATTTTATATATTTGCCCCCCCCATTTTTTTTGCCCGCCCAACGATTTTATATATTTGCTTCCCCACTCTTCGATTTCATATTTTTATTTTAAGTTGTCCCCACTCCATTTTATATTTTTGCCCTACCCAATTTTGTATTTTTGCTCCCCCCCGATTTTTAATTTTCCCCCATTTTATATTTTTGCCCCCCGATTTTATAATTTGCTCCCCCCTCTTTAATTTTTTAATTTTATTTTATGTCCCCCCTCCATTTTATATTTATGTCCCCCCCGATATATTTTTCTTTGTACTTGAGTTCTTTTATTTCTAAAAGCGAATCCAAAGTGTTACGTGACCAATTTGGAGTAGCAAACCACACACCGTTTACTACCCGACAGAGTTTCTCAACTTAGCAACAGGACCCGAACTACCTGCCAGTATATTTCGTTAACTTTGATTTAATTGTACATTAAACGTGTAAAATGTAATTTTTATATAGTAAAATAATGTGGATTGTTATTTGCTTTAGTTAATTTACCTACAACCCGTACGAAGGACGGGTACACAGCTAGTGGAGAATAAGTCAAATCTCATGTCTCCCTTAATTATGACATAAATTAATGAAATTTGGTATGTAGTTTCACCTCTTGTTGAGTTATATTGATACTTGCATAAAAACCCATTTATTTTCCTCCTTGTTGCAGCAAACCTGCGTTTTCATTCCCCATGTTATTCTTATAAACATGGATTAAAATATGGTATACATCACTTATTTATTAATATAGATTGATGCAACTTGTTATGTGGCTTCACCTAGTTGAGTTATATTGATATTTGAATGAAAACCCATATTTGTTGTTCCTTTTGCAGCAAACCTTCATACTCAGCCCCCATGTTATTCTTATGGAGAATGATTCAAATGTTATATATCGCTTATTCATGAATGAATATTGATAAAACTTGGTATGTGGCTTCAACTAGTTGAATTGTATTGATATATGCATAAAAGTTGTGTCAGCGAACCCACATACTCACCCCCTATGGTTTTATTATGTAGAATAATTAAAATATCCCTTATTTGTTAATATATTTTTATCAAACTTGGTAAGCGGCTTTATGTAGTATTAAGACAAAAATGTGCATCGGAAATTCACTGAGTACGCAGGTTTGCTGCGATGGGGGTATTTTAATACATTATTTAAAAAAAATGTCTATATACTATGCCTCTCGCAGATTGCCAATCGTTCCTTACTGCTAATAGCTTCCCTGTAATTTATGCCCTTCTTCTTAATATATCTGTTAAACACAACACTTTCTACTAATTGTACTTCTTAATCTACTTTCATTTTAAAACCACGGTAATCTGCTCGAGAACGAAGTATTACACCACGTTACACATTGCGAAACCGTGTAATCAGCCTAACCTAGCCTAAAATTTTGTAGTCCTTTAACATTGTTTGTGTGAATGTATATAATTTTTAAACTTGGAAACTTTGAAATAATTCTTCATTTTGCATAATCTATATTTTTAAGCAAGCTATAATTGTACATTTATTTTATAACCATGTCGTTTGTGACATGGTTTCTAAAACGATATCAAATATGTTTATTAAAAATTATAATCTAGTATTTATGTGGGTAAAAATAATTTAATATAATTAATCGGTGTTAACTTACGAAGATAGCTTTAAAGGTAAATTGTTAAACAAAATAACCATCGGGCTTAAGAAGTTTCATTATAAAATACCCCCGTCGCAGCAAACCTGCATACTCAGCGAATTTCCAATGAATATATAACATAACACATTAAAACACTTAACAGGATTCATAAGAAATGTATTCACAAACAAGCGATATTTAAAATATTAATTATTATCCATAAGAATAACATTGGGGATGAGTACGCAGGTTTGCTGCAAAAAGGAACACAAAATAATGGGTTTTTATGCAAATATCATTATAACTCATCTAAGTAAAGTCACATACCAAGTTTCATCCATATACATTAATAAATAAGCGATATATAAGATTTTAAGTATTTTCCATAAGAATAACATGGGGACCAAGTACCTAGGTTTGCTGCTACAGGAAACATAGGCGAAAAATTTTTTTGTGCAAACAACAATAAACCACAACCAGATCAAGCCATATACCAAATTTCGCCAGTTTATGTTCATAAATAAGCAAGATATACAATTTGTCTTTTTCTCCATAAGAATAACATTAGACAACGTACTGTGTTTCACTTTCAATGTCTCGGTAACCAATTGACGTAGAGCAGTGATCGAAATACCGAATTGTTTGTTTTTTTAAGCTAAATTCAATGGTATAGATTAAAATTTGATTTAAATTAAAATTACATGTGAAAACCCCAAAAAACACAATTTTGGGGTACAAAACCCCCCCAAAACCCCCCTCCGGATGGTGCGATTCATCTGGTTTTCGAACTCGATCAAAGAAATGGTACTTTACACATTTGTACCAAATTTCATTAAGATTGGACCTTTTTTACGGGAGTTATCGTGCTTACGGACACACACACACACACACACACACACACACACACACACACATATATATATATATATATATATATATACATACATATATAAAAATTTGAACGAATGGTGTTTTTGGCATCTGGGCACCTCAAAATGAAAAGTTATCATGGTCTCGGGCTTAAGTCTTACCATGAGACCTACGGTAATAGTTTCTTCCCTGTAGGGGAAATTCGCTAAAATTTGAACGAATGGTGTTTTTGGCATCTGGGACCTCAAAATGAAAAGTTATCATGGTCGCGGGCTTAAGTCTTACCATGAGACTTACGGTAATAGCTTCTTCCCTATAGGGGAAATTCGTTAATAATAATAGGCAGCAACGAAACCACAAGCTGGTGAAATAATTTGCAGTGTTTTGGTCTCACACTTAGATCTCATAACCTTAACAACCTAGGTGTTTGGTCTCACACTTTGATCTCATAACCTTAACAACCTAGTTGTTTGGTCTCAAACTTAGATCTCATAACCTTAACAATCTAGGTGTTTGGTCTCACACTTAGATCTCATAACCTTAACAACCTAGGTGTTTGGTCTCACACTTAGATCTCATAACCTTAACAACCTAGGTGTTTGGTCTCACACTTAGATCTCATAACCTTAACAACCTAGGTGTTTGGTCTCACACTTAGATCTCATAAGCGTAACAACCTAGGTCTTTTATATATGTTTACCGTCTGCATGTGAATCAGTATAAGTGTAAATATATTCTTAAGTGCTGTAAGACGTCTTTTATTACATCCCGTTCATATCTCCATATCATTACTTAGGACAAAATGCCACAACTTTTTTTTATTTTTGTTTTAGTTTTTTTCATAAATTTTAAGGGTTTTAAGATATTTAGCTTTGAAAACAGAAATGACTGCCATTATTAAATGGTACAAAGTAGAAACTTGATATTTCATTCTAAAATGAGTCTTATTAGATGTAATACATGTACCAAGTTTGAAGTCGATATCTTTAGGTTTTCCTAAGGTATAACGTATTAAGTAAAAAACACGTACAGATCGACAGACGGATAACTAGTCACCGGAGGAGTCTATCTTTATATTGTGAAATATGTTTGTCTCGCCTAAAGGAACAATCTTTTATGAAATGTTCAAGAGAGTTCCAGGACAACCTGTATAAATGAGATATTTTACTTAAATTACGTCTTGCATTGTTATGTTTGGATTCAGGCTTGGGGGCCTACAGCAAAAATTATGCAACCGTTTTAATCGATTTAAGGAGTAATTATGCTATCGTCTTTAATGCACGATCATGTTATACATTAAACTTCAATATATATATATATATATATATATATATATATATATATATATATATATATATATATATATATATAACAAGTTTCTGGAAGTTATATATATATATATATATATATAACTTCCAGAAACTTGTTTGGCCTCCTTAGCGATTTGTTACATTTCGATGTTCAATTAAAGAGCACCCTTCCGAGGAAATGTTTGTATTATTAGTATTAGGCTAAGACGAATTGAATACTATTTTTAATATCAACCAAGGTTAAGGCGTACTTGTCTCTTGACATACCCACTGGTAGCCCAATTAGAATCACAATGGCGGTCAAACAACTAACCTAATACTCAGGACAATCTAGATTCTTCTGTCGATATCTCGTCACAGCCCTTCTTAACTAAAACCGGCCGTTAATCCTCATGCCTAAGGTGTTCTGTAGTTTCCATGTTTGTTCTCTTTTAAAATCATTTATAGTTCTTACGTTACTCTAATGAACAATTGTCACATTACCAGACATCCTAAAGAAGAGTTCGCCAGAAATTCGAATCTAGCTTGGGTTGTGATAACTTCCAAATAGTTATTTCATAGTAAGATTATTCGTGTTGAAATAGCTACCACTAGTGACGCACTTTTCATTAGAAAGTTCTGCCTTGGTTTGCCGGATTGAACAAGGTGGCAAGTATATGCCAGTAGACATAATTGAAGTTTATCTAATAATTAAATATTCTTTAGACTCATAATTCATTGCAATCATCTGTTGAACCAAACTTTAAAATAATTGCTGCAAAAAGCTCACTACAGCATTAATGTTACAACATGTTTATATGAAGTACAATGAAATTAGAGAGACTATTTTTATTCAAAGTGGAGTTTTTCTAGACATTGATCTAAATACTGCGCTATGCACTAGACAACACTATTAGAAATACCGCTGTATCGCTCCAGGTAGTTGGTTCCAGATAAGTTAAACCTGATTTCTGCCGCACTGTGTACAAATATCCATTCACTCACTTCAAGTCGTTATACTTTGTTAAAGTATGTGTGTGTATGATGATACATTCGATGAAATAGGATAGTAGCTGTGCCATTGTTCACAATTTAACCGCTTTGCTTCCAAAGGGTACTGCCAAAGAGGTCCACATCGGTCAAACCTTTGGGTACTATGAGACACATGATACATTATCCTATACATTTATAAAAGAAAGTGGGTGTTTGTCTGTCTGTCGACTTGTATCCCATAGGGCTCCTGTGAAAGTGGCAATAGGTTAAATATATCAGATAATAACTTAAACAGACGTAGTTGCAGCAGGAATTTTAAACAGCTGTGCGAAGCGCGTGTTTTAGCTAGTACAGTAACATTATATTAAAAAATAAGGCGATTTTTGTACAGAAAATTATGTCCAAACTACTGGGTCGATTTTGATGATTTACGTGTCGTCTGAAAGCCCTTAACGTCTAGATGTGCTTTTTGGGGGGTCTCAAGCCAGAGCGTGGAACCAGAAACCTTTGGGAAGCCCTCGATCAAAGTACGGTTTTGGCCCCTTTAAATAACATTGGACAGCAAATCAAAACAAAAGAAGTATAACAGCTGGGATTAAAGATACAAACATATGGTTTACTAGTTACATATTAAATCAGTATATTTTTTGGTGTTTGAAGGGCTACTTGCTTTATGTCCAGAAATTTTGAATCCCGGATGTTAGAAAGTTACTACGTCTCGACTGTTTAATATTGATAAATTCAATTGCAGTATACTTTGGGTGCGGAACGACGTTCCGTAGATGGATAATGTGAGAGGGTAAGTAGCATCTGATAAGTCATTTAGTCGTATATACAAAGTTTTTTGAGAGTAAAGATTTTGCTGTTAATTGAATTTAGATCGATAGTTCATTTGTACTAATTTCCAGGAACATAATTTATAAAGCTTCAGAAAAGAAATGATGAATTTAAAGAAAGCTGCTTGGTCAATATGACTGTACCACCTGTGGTGGAAGGAAGAACTATAGTAATGCTGTTTTAATACTACCATAATAAATAAAAAGCCAAAAGACAAATTAATAGCAGTGTGGACTCTGCAGGTACCCCGATAGAAAAGACTAATTATTGAGCAAGAAGAATGACAATCCCATAACATAAATGAGACATTTTGCTTAAACAGCTGATAATGATTAAAGTTTTTTGTAAACAAAAACTTCTCTCGGTCAAGCTATATGATGTTATAACATTAATTTTAATAAACACACCTCTTGGTTGTGATACGAGATATAAGTTCTTATGCAACTAGCATTTTCAGCTGACATGCTAAGCGGAGTTATATGCAGTATTTGAAATACACATATGAAATTGTTGTTGATCTCAATTATCAC
Organism: Allygus modestus; assembly: GCA_963675035.1. Lineage (NCBI taxonomy): Eukaryota > Metazoa > Arthropoda > Insecta > Hemiptera > Cicadellidae > Allygus > Allygus modestus. The sequence continues at coordinate 229,075,556 of OY776111.1, forward strand.
TAAAATATGTATTTTATTCAATATTTTTCACAATAAAAACACCTTTTATTGAATATTTTACACGATAAAGTACTCCTTTTATTGAATATTTTACACAATAAAATATTCCTTTTATTTGAGCACGCCCAAAGCGCGTTACAATTTCAGTTATTGTGTTCCGTGAGACGTACGAAGCGAAGTCTAAATATAAAACTGCTTCGCGTTGAATATCAATGAGACTAAAACGTATATCTGCAACAACTTCTGAAAGGTATCAATGTTGTTACAAACGTGTTTTCACTTTTGTTAGGTAATAAAAGTAGCTGCTTAACAAAGCCTCACATGTGTGAGACACAGGTCAACAAATAAAATAAACATAACATTGCCTGTCACATACGATAAATGTTCAGTTACACGGATCGGATATTTCGAGGCATAAACAAAGACAAGATTAATCCTCGATTTGCGCTCTGCTGTCATTGTCACCGATCGTAAACTCTTCATAGAGTAACATTAATCTGATAATCTTTACAGACTAATATAAACATGCTTGCTTTAGTCTTCACACTCGCGCTAAAACCCCTTTATAAATTATTAGTAATCTGATATCCATCTTAAGCAAATGTTTTAAAACCTCATTAGTCTTAACAGTATATTTTACTTGAGTTGCTATTGCCTGGTAAGCTAAATGCTTATTATGCTCAGAGAATTTCTAAGGCATTTATATGTTTCTCAGTACCACATAAAGCCACTCACCAAGTTTCATAAAAATACATTTATAAATAAGTGATACATAGCATTTTATTTATTCTCCATAAGAATAAAATTAGGGCTGAGTACTCAGGTTTGCTGCAACAAGAAAGATAAGAAATGTGTTTTAAGCAGTCATCAATATAACTCAACCAGTTGAAGCTACATACCAAGTTTTAATAATTTATGTTCATAATTAAGGGAGATATGAAACTTTACTTACTATCCATAAGAATAACATTGAATAACATTTTGGTTGCGTATGCAGGTTTGCTGCTACGAGGATAATCAACAAAAATCCATTTTTTATGCAAATATCAACATACCAGTACTAGGTTAAGCCACATACCAAGTTTCACCTGTATATACATTCACAAATAATCGAGATATAAAATTTTATTTATTCTCCATAAGGATAACATTGGACAACACTGATAACATTGGTTTAGCACTTTGAATATCTCTCCAACGGTTGGACGTAGAAAAGCAAATGTAAAAGTTTACAGTAAAATTAACTGAGGAAAAGCTAACAACCTTTTTCCCATAAGATTAACATGGGAGATTTTATGAACACGTTTTTTGGATTTTCTCCGGAACCACTTAACCTGGGTTTATGATTCAAAATACTCTATTATTTATTTTTTAAGCTATATGAAATGGTCAAAACAAAAATTAAGTGTTTTAAAATTGTAGGGTGAAAAATGCAAATAAATGATTTTTGGAAAATTTGGAAACCCCAAAACCCCCCTTCCCATGGTCTGATTTTCTGGTTTTAGAACTTGAAAGTCATGAATGTCACTTTTCACATTTGAGCCAAATATCATCGAAATCGGACCCTTTTTAACGAATTTCCCCTTTAGGGAAGAAGCTATTACCGTAGTCGGCATGGTAAGACATAGGCCTGGGACCATAATTACTTTTCGTTTTGAAATCCCCAGATGCCAAAAACACCATTCGTTCAAAACTGTATATATATATATATATATGTGTGTGTGTGTGTGTGTGTGTGTGTGTGTGTGTGTGTGTGTGTGTGTGTGTGTGTGTGTGTGTGTGTGTGTGTGTGTGTGTGTGTGTGTGTGTGGTGTTTGTATCGGGGTTCATTGGGGGACATTGGTATGGATACACACCGACGTTCAGTGGACCCAAAACGTTCTGAGGACACACACCAGGTCCGCTGAACGTTTTGAACGCAAATCAGTATTATGCAAGCCCCTACGAACCTGGGAATACCACTTTCATGCATCGAAGAAAATGTCCTCAGATCGCATGGTTCGTCAGACACGTTGTTTCGCAGTGTGTCCACCACGTAGCGCTAGTACGTCGAGCGCTTTTCACACATACACACGCCACCTGCACCAAATAGCACAAGTGCGGACATATTTGAATTTTTCTATACACGGGTATAAGTTGAAGACGCACTTAGTGCGGACCCAGTCGATCTTATTTTTAGACCAACTGAAAGGCGGGAAAGGCTTGGAGCTATGTTGTGTTTGGAGACGACGACGACTCGATGGAGCTCGATTGAAGCCGGCTCAGGATGCGCCATAGCGATTTGTCCACGAGTTTGTCATTGTTTATGTTGTAGCACATAACATTCAGTTAAAACAAGTTTAACATATCCTTATCAGATTAACTGACAGCTTCAACATTCTCGTAGTAACTGATTAAAGATATTGTTATAAAGAAGATATACCGAACGGAGCGGCTCCAACCTCCTGAGGTTTACGGAAGGTGATAATTATCTCATCCCAATAGTTTTTCCATGAAACTGATTTCCAGAAACAGTTCTAAACACTTTTTAAGATGCGAACCCCTTACCAATACCTTTTTATAAATTGTACCCCCGAACCAGACGATATCAGTTGGAAATAAAAATACTTTTAAAACTATATGAGTACTAAATTTCAACAAAAGAAGTAATATAAGGTAGGCTATTTATTTATAATGTAAATTTAAAATACTGTTTTTTTGCATAGTAAATAAATACTTTATATTACTTTCTACGTTTAAGATTAAATAGCTCATTTTAATTGCAGAATTCACTACTTATATGGTTTTAAAAGTGTTTTTATTGCCAACCTAATGATGTTTATTATATATATCAATAACCGTTGGTTTTGAAAGTGTGAACAGTTTTGTCACTTCTTTTACTTTTAAATGTCCTTTCCTTACTTTTTCATATAGTACTTTGAAGTTAGGTTTAAAAGAAGCCAAACACTCTATTATGATTGGGGCATCATCCAACTTGTGTCTGTTCATTTGTGTCATCTTCATTTTTGGTGAGTTCGTACGACTCTTTCTACTAGATCAGTGGATGAGAAAGGAAACAAATCCAAAATCTCCTAGTCTGACAGATTGTAATATTTGTTAGTAAAAACCAACCAACAATTAATAAAAGAGATTTTCTTGAAAACTGTATTTCAATGAGTTGTATGATATTAGTAACTTTTCCAGTTTATTGTGGAATATTTTAATCCAAAATGTTTTATTGATTTTTGTTAGTTACGAGTTGTTTATGAACAATATTCACATTCACATTATTTACTTTTGTCACTGTTGGCTGCATGTCACTTAGGTGAGTCCTGAGTGAGGTTAAATGTGGTTATTCCTGAGACGTTTTGCATTCGACAAATAGTTTGAATATTCGGAAAATTACCTTAATTAGGTGCAATGATTAAACAAAGTTTTGTTTAGGAAATTGGAAGCTTAAAGCCCTCACAAATTAATTGTATTATTTGAAAAATATCAAAACACCTTCATTAAAATTTAAAACATGTAAATATTTTAAATAGCCGACTTTCATGCTTAACTTTCCTGGAGAATATGGTAAACTAAAATAAACTGTTAACTGTATCCTTTGTTTTTTTTCTTCAAAAAGGTCCTCAGAGTCCCTTAAGTTTCTATTCCAAACCTACGAACATAATTATTGGTTACAAATTCTTAATAAATACCGTAAAGATTATGCCGAACTATACCGAATCGTTTATTTTTTGTCGTGTGTGTTTCAGTTTTCAGAAATTTGGAAACCTCCATAATTCCAATGTTAAAAGTTCCAATTTTTAAATGTGATTTTTAAGTCCGGTAGATGGAAGCGTTTCCCCGCTCCTGCGGCGGTTTGGGTGCGGCTCTACGGAATTTCGTTATCCGACATTCGAAAATCTCAAAAGCAAACATGATTGTGTTTGGTATCGTTTTAAAGGTAATTTTAAACTTAAGAAATTTAACATCTTGCTCAAGATGGATCGCTATTGAGCTTCGAGCCCCACAAAGTTGCAGTGACGCGCAATTTGGGCAGTCAGGCGATCGTGATACCATAAAGTAAAAGCGCTCGTAACGGGCGTTATAACACACCATCAAACGTGTAACTGTGTGTACCTGATCAGTAATTATTGGTAGAATATCAAAATGCAAAAAATCATATCTGGAGAAAACATTTATTACTCAGCTAAAGTCCCCGGGCGGCGGCGGCGCGGGCACTAGTCACATAAAAAATATTTTCTATAGTCGAAATGTATTGCAGAAGAGGTATATTAACGGATAGTATTGGAAGGTAACACCCAACGCCTTATTTAAGCGTATTTACTATAAAAACTGGCGTCACTCCGGTCATAAAATGTAATATTTGAGACTTTTTGCCATTTAAAACGGGATTTATGTGGGAATTTTTCCCATTTATATATCCTAAAAGTCTAAACTCAGAGTATTAACGATATTAACCTAATATTTGATATATTTATAAATAAAAAAGGCATATTAGTCGGAAAAGTGATGAATTTCTGGCTTCAGTGCCAAAATGTACCCAAAATTCACACATATACTCTAATTAAAACCCCTAAAGCTAAAGTAACTGAAATACATTACAATATCGTTTGATATAACTGACATTACTTGCTAAATACTAAAACTACAAGTTATTATACAGGATAAAAGTAGAATAAATTATCAAGTGCGAGATATGCATTTCCCAGTCCAGTGCGTAACTAAAATCTCGCTTTATAAGTTAAATTATTGTTTTCCTATAAATGTAGAAGTTAGGACTAGTCAATTACACTAAGGGATATGATTCTGTAGCGAAATGGAACATTTTAGTAGTTTAAAACTTATAAATGTACATTTTATAAGCAAATAATGTGTTTGGCTACAGAAAATAAAAATGAGTATAATTGGGTTTTAAGGTAAAAGTTACAGTTTATATATATGTACAGGGTGTCCCGGCAGTAAGTACAAAAACTTTGGAAATGGTTTATATGGGTCAAAATAAAAATAAAATTAAAAATATTTTTTTTTCCTAAAACGCTTAGTTTTCCGTATATCTGTATGTTTGTGATTTTCAAATAATATCTTGATATAAACGTCAAACTTTGTAGATATGTTACATGTAATTAGACCCATTTTGGTATGAAATATCAAGTTTCTACTTTGCACCATTTCAAAATGGTGGCCATTTTTGTTGTTCAAATCTAAATATCTTAAAAACCGTAATACTTAGGAAAGAACTGTAAGAAGCAAAAACATTGTGTATTTAGTCTTAAAAATAATCTTATAAAGATTATAAACATAAGATTATAAATAACTGAGATATATTTGTATATGTAAAAACATGATTTTCCCATTTCTGGACTAAAACATAATATTTTAACTCAGAAAAATCAAGCCGTATATATAATGAAAGATTTGGAAAATTAGAGAAAATCTGTGAAATGCCCAAACGAGATAAATACTGCATACTGTGTGTTTATTTATGAATTATTATATATTATAAAGATACGAATCGATAGTATACTATGTATATTACCTCAAACGTAGCGGATTAGTTACCTTTAACTACGATATAACGTATACAAGCTTATGAAAACAGGTAAAAATCTGCCATCTGCAATTCAGCTTCATCAACCTTTTATAGCCATAAATATCGTATAAAATCACTCTTTGACGGTTAATAGAACAATTTGAGTATTGAATTCGTTGTATATATCAAGAAAAAACTGCTTAATTCAGTTTAAATTATCAAAATTTAGCACCCAAACAAATGTAGCTGCCTACAACACAATTTTCCTTTGTTTGTGCCCAGGGGGTAAGGCATACAGGCACATCCCTCATGCTCGTAATCTGGGGAAAATCTGAAATCTCGTTTTATTAGCAATGTGGAATATCGATTTAAATAAATCATCAAAATTGTAATGCATTTTTTTTTAATTTGTTCAACAAAAAATTTGAACATACAAACAAGATCGTTACTAATAATAAAAACAACAAAATAATCTCAGCCAAAATGTAAAAAATTTAATTTATAACCAATACAAATACAAAACAACTTTATTTTAACATTTTCGAGTAATAAACATAATTAAAAAATTTGTAGTTGATATTAAAAAGTACTTTCGCGAGATCATAAAACTAAAGTCGTCACCTTAATCTAAAAAAATATATTTATAAGAACCAAACAGTCCACTAAAACGAGTATAAGTTTACAGTTAACAAAACATTAAAGTAAAAACTATTGCAAATTAAACGGGTGTAGATTTTTTAAATATAGCAAATCCAGCTTTTAGAATTCGAGCAAACACTGTTTGTTATTTTAGTATAAATTGTGATGTCAGTCCGGAAGTTAACTTTAAAAGCTGATCTTGCTTCTGTACTGTGTTTTGTTACCTTGGACTAAAATTGTAATAAACTAACTAAATTGTAATTCACTCAAATTAATTTCACAAACCCGCCCGTAATAAACATAACCAATATTTAGGCATTCAACTTTGTTTCCACGCTCATAATACAGGACAGACTGATAGTTACCTTTAGTCGCATAGGATCCAAAAATAAGTCTAACTAAACAATTAATTGATTTAATTACATATGAAAATCCATTTACAAAACTAATTGAAATCTGCAATCGGTCAATAACTTTACTTGAACCTGATTAAAATTAAGATTTTTACCAAATTTACAAAATGAAATTCTTTGCGTATGAGCTTCTGTTTCTACGAAATCTAACCTTTGTTTTTTTTCAATACATACAATTATTTGGTTTGTAAGCCAAATATTCTATGATGTATTAGCATTTTAGTGAGATAAATTTTTTGCCTCACACCACTGGATTGCCTAGAAACGGATTGCAAGATTTTACACAAATCAAACCTGTAAACAAACCACAGTTGACAGAGAAATGTAGAAAAATAATCAATGTATAAAATGGCAACAGCCTCATCTGTCTGCAACTAAAATTTACCTGCACATATTATGTTGAAAACAGTAAATTTTGAGGCTTGCCTGCTAAATAAACTGCTACTTCACGGCACTCGGGAAATGTTTGTTTTTGTGAGACACTTTTTGGGCAAAAAGCAAGAGTCCAAGTAATATGTTTGTATGTGAATGAAAATGTAGACTAATGGCGTAGATTTTATTCCATTTATCAATTATTTTGGTATACTTTAACGGAACAAACACGGTAGCAAATTTGTCTCATGCCACTGGAAAACTGGGTTTGAGCGGCAAAAAACTTTAGGGTATATGACAAGAAGGATCTACCAAGACATGTGGGGTATTAATAATAAGTAACATAGCTTGCTGACCGCGAGCGCAATGAGATAGACAGCATAGGCGACAGGTGGTCTTGACAGCGCTGTGCCCAATCTGACAACAGAGCTACAACACAACGGTAAGTAAGTAATTTGGGTTTTTATTAAATATGTCCTCACATGAATGGCATATTTTAAGGTCTATACACGAGTCCATGCATTGTCCTCTCTACGTTGGTTCAATTCCACAGTCCTCTAATAGTCGGTATATTTTCTTTTTAACGGTTTTTGTGTGTGTGTCCTCTCTACGATGGTATAATTCCAACATCTTGTTGGGTCCGCAGCACGTATGGTATGGGGCAGTCCTTAAATATTGTAAATAGAAAGACGATTGTCAATGTTTTAGCTATTTATCACCAAAACGTATTATACTACGCAATAATTTTATTAATTTTCAGGTTTTTTTATGAAGTCCTGTAAACGTCGTTCTAGGAGGCAGGTCCTCTAAACGTCCCCGTTACAAACATGTGTGTGTTGTGTGTGTGTGTGTGTGTGTGTGTGTGTGTGTGTGTGTGTGTGTGTGTGTGAAACTTAAGCCGGGACCACCATAGAAGTTCCTAACGTGACCCCCTGAACACGTTTTGGGGGGTCATTCAAAATTATATATATATATATATATATATATGTGTGTGTGTGTTTGCACTCTAGCGGTCGCATTTTTTGTCCGATTTACTTCAAATTTGGTAGGGACGTTCCTTTCTGTAATCAGTTGGACAAGTTCGTTGGGCAAAACAATCGGAAAACTTTAAACCCCTTTTTTGGGATAAATCTTTCAAATTTTGAGTTTTTGGGCCCAAAAAGGGTCAGAAAAGCCCCGTATATAAAATGAATGCATGTAAAAAGATGAGAATTGGAGAGGCGAAAGTTTTAAGCCCTCTCTCGTCATTCTAGCATAAATATTTACCGAGTTATTAAAGAAAATGTGTATCGACCAAACACAGTACGTTGTCTTATGGGGATTTTACATTAGAAAAGCCTGTTATTCATTTGTTGGTGTACTTTTATCATCCCAAACAACCTCACGCCTACTTTAAAGCCTGACTGGACCTTCTCCTAACCTTATAATGCACAAAATTGTATTCCCAGCATTGCAGGTAAATAGAACCAGGAGCACCAGAACATTAAAAAAATCACTGTTTTCAGATTTGAATAAAAGTTGGAATAAATGTACGTTTTAACTGATTTTGAGTTTTTATAGTTTTTTATGTGGAAATTCACTTCCCTCACGTCAGCGTGCTGCGTGCGAACTCGTTTATCAACTTATCCTGATTAAACTTGGTATATTGCTTGATACTGTAGTGGTCTATTGATATTTTCACGAAAAATTATTTGTTTGCCGATAGTTCCCGTAGCAGCAAACCTGCATACTCAGCCCCATGTTATTCTTATGGAGAATAAGTGAAATGTTATCTCCCTTAATTATGAACATAAATTAATAACATTTGGTACGTGGCTTCACCTAGTTGAGTTATAAAAAAATTGCATAAAAACCCATTTTGTGTGTACCTTGTTTCAGCAAACCTGCATCCTCAGACGCCATGTTATTCTTATAGAGAATAATTAAAATGTCATAAATAATTTATTTAAGAATTTATATTGATGAAACTTGGTATGTGGCTTTAAGTGATATTAAGATACATATATATACATTAGAAATTCTCTGAGTACGCAGGTTTGCTGCCACGAGGATATTTACTCAAGTTATCACACACACACACACATATATATCTATATATATATATATATACATATATTAATTTGAGTGAATATTAATTTTGGCATCTGGGGTCCTCAAAACCAAAAGTTATCGTGGTCTTGGGTTTGAGTCTTACTATGAGACCTACGGTAAATTGCTTCTTCCCTATAAGGGAAATTCTCTAAAAGGAGATAAAACTCCACAATAGATACCATTGGTAATGAAAGAGCCATTATTTTTACATTGACCCTATCATAGTATAAAAGTTAAACTAACAAAATCAATAACAATGAGTTCGAAAAAATTCTTAGACCTATAATGTTATATACTATAAAACATTTAGAAGTAAACAATTTCTAATTATGACACAACCTTTTTTGAGAATTTTGTTTCCTTAAAAAGGATTCTTTAAAATCCTTTGAAAGTTCATTATGCCTTAGAAGAACATAACAAGAAGCAGTACAGTAAAAGAAGATCAGCAGTAGGAGAGCAGTCAGCAGAAAAAGAGTTGTGTAGCGCGGTCTGTACAAAGCTGATTTTATAGTAATGTATATAATGTATGTTTATAGTTGGTTTATATCAGTACCCTACATCACAGTTCTAAAATGTTGTGATATAATTTTAAATTCCATTTTAAACCTGAAATTGTAAAAGAGACAACCTTCTTATGCATACAAAATGTAAATAAAGTAAATACAATTTAGTTAATAGCCTATATTTTGTTCTGATTAAGGCGAAAAACGCTTTACACACCCAGGTAGTCAGCCTGTATAATGGGACTCCTACGAGCCGTAGGTTACTCACTAAAAACCCTCCTCTACTATTTCGGACACTAATCTGGGAACTGTAATCATACGGCTTCAGGGTAGGCCTCCTTTAGGCGTGCAACCTCTCGGCTCACTCCATTCCGTCGTCAAAACCTTGCTAATATCTAGCCCGCGTCCCGGTCTAGGTGTGTCTGCTTTGTGCAGAAGATGCCCTGGACAAGCCTTGACTAGCAGTGCCAGTTGCCCTCTGAGTGGTGTGATTAGCGTCATATATTGCTCAGGAGTGTGAATGAACACAAGACATTGGCTTAAAATGCAGCAAAGACATATATATAACAAGAGGAGACCTATCAACCACATTAGTAGCCAGGATGACTATTCTCAAATACAAATATAGTGTAGGAATAAGAAATCCTTTCTGAGGCCAAGATTTATAATTAAGATCCAAATTTATATGAACTAGGATAAGGTCAGGGCCGACAGTGCGAGTTCGATCCATCCAACGTAAATATTATATTTTATGTTTATATGTTTTTCATTCAAATGGGAGTATGCTACAGGAAAATTAAGTAATCAGGAAATAAGTGCAATGTCATTAAAATAAAAAATAATTGTTGTTTTCATTACTACGTTTATTAGCTGCATTACGTATAAACCTAGTTATTTTAGCAGTTAATTGGCCAAATATACTGCGAGGATCGCAATCAAAGGTTAAAATTCAAAGGATTGGTATCAAGTAGTTAATTATTCTTGTATGGCTTTGCCATGTCTGAAACAGGTGGTTTATGTACACGTGGAATGTAATTAGTTTAATTATTACTGCATACCATAAATATATATGACTCAAAAAAAGAACTATATAATCAAATATGTGGCACATGTTTAACAGTGTGTGCTTGCAGGAAGCATTGGGCGCTGTGTCATGTAGCAGATAAAAATATGCCACGCATGTGACGTTTGAGGTCTTGTTTGGATGTTGATAGCTGTCCCAAGTGGATGCCACATTCTACAATGATAGTTTTTAAATAAAGTACTAATTGACTTGAAAACCTATGTTTTTACAGCAGAAACATTCAAAAAAGAAAGATCCTGCACGCAGGCTGAACGCCTAGTTACGTCTCAGTCGAATCAGTCGTGGTTAGGCGATCAGCCCGCTTGTGGGAAAAAATAAGGCAAATAGTCCCTGAAGAAGCGGGACGTTATGTCGGTCCCGCGAAATGTCGAAGTGTCTTCTGGAACGATTTTTGTTATCTTGATTCGTGTTCGTGACGTGTCCGAGTTTTGTAAGCTTTGACGAGTTGCAAAACAACAAAAACTAGGTGAGTGAAGCCCAATATTTTATCCAACAATGGAATATACTCCTCACCCACAAACATGTCATTCAGGAATTAAAAAAATATATTGGGTCTTAGACTCATTCAATAACAGATTTTTAGAGCGAAAAAGCACTGATGCTACCTCAAACAGGTTCCGAACCGAAAATTTGGCAATCTCACAGTCCGAATGATTCGAAAACAGGGTTGTGTCATAGGCGTAAAACAGGACATTGTCTGTCACTTTATAAAATAGGTCATTGACTGATATAACAAATAATAAAGGTCCAAGCATGGAGCCCTGAGAACTCCATGACATACATTAAGCGGAAGTGAGGGACAGCCATTCCATTCTACAACCTGATTTCTTTGACAAAGGTAGGACTTCATCAGCTTCAGGGCAGTGCCCCTGACCCCCCATATCTCTCTAGCTTTGGTGGCTACGTATTGGCAATGGTGGCACATATCCATTGATGTGCAGTTAATTGTGTTTCTGTTCAAGGTCAATTAGTAACTTGACATGACCAGACAATATAAATAAGTATAAATCTTACGAAATAAATAAACACTTTCAAGATGAATGACTGTTACAGAAAATAGACGAATACAACAGTTAGGATTTTTTAAAGGATTTGAGTTATTACAACGTCACAAAAAAGTAATGCTAGTTCTAATAAAAATGAAACCAGGCCTACCAAACCCTTTAATGTAAACAGGAGAGTAGTTGGACATACAGCTCAATTGAAAAAGGGCATATGGCTCTTCAGAGTTTTCCAATGGGCATAATATGTCTTGCTTGAACCACTCGGTTTATGATCGTAATATCAGCAAATTAGTTGACGTCGCAAAACAGGGTGCAGAAGAATAACTGAAACATTCACGAGTTGAAGTAGAAAAAGCTTACTCAGCAATTAAACAAAAATTGGACCTAATCAGCCTATAAATATTAGGGTAATCTATAATGGCTCATGTGATAAGGGGTTTCAAGTCAAAGTATGGAGGTCTTAACTGGTTTGGCAGCAGACTTTTAAGTTTTGTCCAAATACTGCAGAATTAAAAACATTTTAAATTAATGAAGAGTCTGTGGAGTATAAAGAGTGGTTTTCTAACCATCATTCTACATGCCAGGATTCTAATTACCATGGTTACTACTGAAAAATAAACCGAAGATCCGGAAAGACTCTGGAGACAGTCATAAAGCCTCGGGTTTCGCTATGTTAGTGTGATATCCGATGGTGACTCTAAATCATTTGATCACGTGAAGTCTCTAAACATATACGTGATAATGTTGAAATAGAGAAGCAGGAATGCGTAAACTACGTAGTCAAGCGTTTAGGTACTGGCCTGCAAAATCTTGTAAACATTGTTGCAGTACCAAGAAAACAACGCTTTGTGGCAAGCCATATGGTAGTCAAAAGGGCAAAATCATTGACAAACTCACACAATATTACATAAATGCAATCATAAACAATCTAGATAGATGACAACAAAAAATAGGGAAGCAATATTTACAACATTGGAACATCAACCGAGAAAAATCTACGTCACAGTGAATGTCTCCCAGAAGTGAGAGTTCGTGTTTTTACTATAGAAATGTATAAAATAAAGTAGAACTCATAAAGCACTCCGAGTAAAAAAAACCTATGAAAGGAACAGTTTATAAATATGTTTTGCCCATTTACAAGTGAATTTCATCCGAAAATTTCTTCAAGCGGTGCTCGTTAGGAAAAACGCAAAATGTGAACGAGTCCCTTCATGGCCTGATATGGAGCAAGTGCCTTAAAATAACATTTACAGCAATACAAAAAACGAATAGATTCTGCAGTAGCCATAATGATAGCTATCTTATTTCCAAAGGTATTTCCAAAGATTTGTACCCATTTCTGAAGGCCCTCTCATTACCATAGCAAGCCTCCTTCAAAAAGCCGGAGTGTCGCCTGGGACGAACACTGCATGCTTTGCCAATAAGAGAGACTCACAACGCCTAAACCTGTAGAATATAAGGTGAAATGAAAAGTACAAAAAATATAGGAAACTGGTTAAAGCTGCCCAACTTGCTGAAGGAGAAAACAGGAAAGCCAGAGAAGGAAACAAAATTGGAGCAGGAGAGTTTTAGTGTGAACACAGCTCAGAAGAGTGTTGTGCAACTTTGAACGCTAATTGCCGTAAGTTTAATTTGTCATTATTGTAAATAATGTAAATAACAATTCGAGTATTTTACCTTGAGATTTGAAAATCTTTACCGTAGTATCTTTGATGTATGTAGAAGATTTTGGTGCATTAAAAAATGTCTAGATTGAAAAATAAAAATGTAAATGTAAAATAGTTATAATTTTTTTAACAAATGTTTCAGGGTTGGTAACTTTTTTCATTTAAGGATTTGATAAATATTTTAAATATAAAAAGTAAAAATAATAGGAATCTATCATGATAATTTTAAGATATTGGTAGAAATATGTTCTACAAAGTAATACATCTAATCTAGACAAGGGCTTTGTGTAATGCTTGTGAAAAAAATCATTTTAAAGCACTAAAAATAACTAAAAATGATTTTAAAATAAAACATATTCACATATAAAACACATTAAGTAAATTACATGGCTGAAAAATGTTTAATAATTATTTGATTTAAATTAGAATTTGAAACCCCGATGTATTGTTTAGTTGTAAGTAACTAGATCAACGTTTGAAACTAGGAACTACAATGAAAACCACTTCGCAATCACCTCTGAAAGCTAACGTCTGAGGCTTAAAATTAAGCAAATTGTGTTTTAACTTTTTTGCTTTGGTGAAAATGCCTTTGGTCTTAAAATATTCCTATTTGTTTATATAAAACAACTATCTATTAAAGGCTATGTCTTATATTTCCTTTTGTCCCGATAGTCATCGTTTAGTAAATTGTGTAATTAAAAACTATACCCAAAATACACCAATTAGGGTAACCTTTCAATTAATTTTGATATTACCATGTGGGCGAGACAACGTTAACAAGGAATATACTAGGCTTGGCGGATATTGTGGTCACTTGGATACTGAAAATAAAACCAGGACTTTTGTAGAACATTATATATTGTCAGTCTCCCAAAATATTAACTAATTTAACATATTCTTCTATGAATAAAATAACCTTTTCTTCATGATCATACGATACATTTCATAAAAAGTTCGCTGTGGCATACACGCTGGACAATGTAAATTATTTCAATTTAACTTCAATCCTTTTACTATCTGTCGTAATTCCCCTTTAAATTGTGGTGTGATACTTGTTTTGGTCAGTAACATGTTTCTCCCTAGGCACAAAGTTACGATTTCCTGATTCTGAAGTTCTGTGGACAGCTATAATGTAGTGACGTATGCTCCCTAATATAGTCATTATACTGCACGTTGTTCCTATTTATACATAGCTGATCCAGGTCTTTAAAGGATATCGGATTCTGTCCAAATACCAACCTGTTACTGATTTCTGGATTTATCCCGTTTTTTATAAAACAAACCAGCTCTTTTTCTGTGAGGTTAGTTTTGAGGATTTGACTATTAATTTTCACTTCGCTTATGTACATGGCAAGGGGTTCTTGTGGCTGTTGGGGCCTAAAAATAAAATCCTGTTTAAGTTTCTCACGGAGAGTAATCAGAACAAATGTGTTTAGGATGTCAAGTTGCATATCGTCCATAGATTTAGTGTAATTTATACACTCTAGGATGATATTTAAAAGAGGAGCTCTTGTGTAGTTAGGCAGACGTTCATATAATTCAAGGAATGTTATCCTAGTCTCAATTTGGATTTTGACCAAGTTTTTCAAAAACTGAAGTAATCGCCCGATTTCTGAACCATCACAGATTGGAAAGGCCTTGGGAATGATTCCAATGGGTTATGCAGTTTATTGAAGGAACGTAGATTAATTGTAGGAACAGTTGATAAATTTGCAATATCCATAGACCCATGCAGTTGAATTTCATCGGAATTGGATTGTAAAGCCGTTCCGGTTGTTTTAAAGTTATGCAAATCGGGTCGGATATGGGATGACATTTTAGAAGGGTCTGACCCAAGACCTTGGTTGAGGTTCAAATTGATTTCCTCTTCTTCAATAAGGGACTTACTTACTTGCATTTCAAAATAGGTTAGGTCCTCACTAGGTATTGTACCATTAATTGTATCAAATGTGGAACATAATTTGTCTAGTTAGAGGAAATGCTCCATAACCATATTTATTAACAAAAAGTGATCGGAATAATCTGACTGCTGGACGGAAGACACCTTGAGGCTTTGCATACGCCTTGACACAGGAACTCGTCTGTGGACATCATATCATACTTAAGGTTAGTTATAAAATAATGCAGGTTACTTTCATTTTAAAACCTTTACAGAGCCAAAATATATTTGATACAAGTAAAGAAATCTGATAGCAAATTAACAAGTTCAGTTTTGCAAGAGCAATAATTACCTAACGCATATAAGTGAAAATTAATGAATTTACATTCACAGGTTTGACCAGAATTTATCATGAGAAAAGAGCAATATTAGAAATAACTTTGAAATTATACATTGATGGCAAATTGTCGGTTTTGTCCAAATTATAAATTAACTTACAATTTCTACGAGAGTGCCTAGTTGAAGGTGTCGTCCCCAAAATGATTATAATTTAACGGACGCGTCACAACTTTAAATTAGGCGGCCTGCCAACACAACAAAACTAAATCTCCTATTACCGGCGACTCATATACAAGTAATTCATTATTTATTTTATTGTTTATTGCTAAATAAAACAATCGGTATAAATTTTCCCTCACTGCAGATAAAAAAAGAAAATAAATAAAGCCAGAATTTAACAACTTATCATCTTCACCAGAGACGCACTTTATATAGATCATGTTATCCACGACAGTAATTCATGCTCCAAACAATGTTTCACCTACCCTAATACTAAAAATACAACAGAAAACAAGATCGTGCGTTTAAATTTTGACGGGCAAATCTACTAAGAAGCAGGTTCCATGTAATTCCGCAAAACTCCGACAGATATCGCGGCCATACACTTTCAGACATTTCACATCTATTTATCATATTGCCTTTTATTTAATTGCATTCTAATTGTTTTTGAACATCTTATAATTACATGAAGCTATTTACAAATCATTTTATTTAACCTATTTTAACATATTTCAAACCTTTTTATGATTGAGCAAAGGTATTTCGGAATAGATATACATCGTAACATTCGGTAAAAATACTTGGGTATTCCCGAGCAATAAACATTAAACTAGGATATTGTTAGCTTCACAGTCAGTCGAGTTCAGGAATTCTGAGTGCGTGTGTCGTGTTTTAGTGTTTTCGTTTTTTTTTTGGGTGTAGTGAAAATGAAGTGTTGTTAAGTGACGTGCAGTGAAATAGTGTCTTTAAACCTAAATATTCATACAACATTTACCTCTTCATTACTACATTCGCTAGCTAATCCCACTTATTCGCAGATTCGTTCAATCTTCTGTTCCCAAATATTCGACCATACATTCGCATTCTCCCCAATCGTCGTCGACGTTAAAATATCTTATTATTCAACTTTTAAATAATATTCTTCTTTTTAAAACCAATTAAAACAAAGTTTAATAACTTATATAAATATTTCTCAATACAAATACTCATTTCGTGTTGATACAATCCCTTTCAATAACCAGTTGTATCCGGTTTGCGGCGTATACAAAGAACTGAGGAATGCCGGCTGGATACAATGTTTACTCGTTTAACCACTTAAACTTTGTCTACTTTCAGGTCACAAATGTGTAACTTTCTGGTATCCAAATAGTTATTTACATTTTGTACAAGCACAGTGACATCCGTTACAAAATAAATTATTCTATACGGTCCCATGTATTTCAGCGCTAATTTCTTACTAAAATTATTTATTTTCGAACTCAAAATATGTGTTTTGATGTACACAGTTTGATTCAGCTGAAATGAGTGTTTGTTCCGAGGATCTTGATACTTGTTTCTCCGCCTATTTTGCAATATACTTTTCTTGACATTATTTAAGGCTCTTCTCAAATTTTCTTTCTTCTGATCGACATTTATGGCGTTAGATACAAAGTCTTGAATATTACATAAACTAGATAGAGCGTTGTTACATTCGTGGCTGTACATTATTTGGAAAGCTGTAGATCCGATCGATGAATTTTTGGCAGTGTTTAGGCTAATTTGTACATAGTTTATGTCTAGGCCCAATCAGCTTGCTGATCGTGATAAAAACAACGAAGGATAGTACTAACCGATTTGATATATCTCTCGCTGCGATTTCCGTTGGCTCGATATGCCGCAATTCTACGATGCTGAATAAAGTTCTTGAATAAAAATAACTTAAATTCTTTAGATACAAAGTAGCTTGCGTTATCGGATACTATTGTTCTGGGCGTGGAAAAATTCGTAAATACATTTTCGAGCTTTTCAATTATTAGCCTGGAATTACAGTTACGTAATGCGTATAACCAAGTATAACGGCTGAAACCATCTACAATCACAAGTAGATATTTATTTCCTTTTTTAGATCTCGGGAGTGGTCCCAGTATATCTATAAATATGGTGTTCATTCTTCGTTCGACCGGTATTGATATTAATTTCCCTTCGTACTTTTGTTGACTAGTTTTCGACATGAGTCCGATTTTACATGCAATTACTTTTTATTTAACTATATTATCGAGCCTTGGGTTGAAAAAGTATTCATGTATCTTACTTTGCGTTCTAGCAATGCCTAAATGACCACCAAATGTCGTATCGTGAAAAAAATGTGAATACTAAATTTATTAGTTTGTCAGGCAAATAAATTCGGGCTTTTCCTTTATTATTCTTATACATCAGTAAATCATTCTTCGGGAAATAACATAGCTGATTTTTATATTCATTTATGCTCTTAATTATTTCTCTAAATTTCCCATCCTCATGCTGATGCGTTCTCAGGTCCTTGAAAGCTTATGGAATTTCCGTTATTAAATTCCAAAAATAATTTGCTCAAATTTTTCCTTGTTCTCAAAACTTAAATTACTACTTACATTATTCACATACAGTTTTGATACATTTGCTTTATGGCTCATCGGTATTTCGGGATTTACAGAAATATTATTTACTTCCGGTTTCGTTAGTTCAGTATTTGCTAGATTAATCTCGTCATTTTGCGGGTTTTCTTCGTATAATCGAGATAAGGTATCCGCCAAAATATTTTTGCTTCCACGACGATGTTCAACATTAAAAGGCAAGTTCAAAAGTCGTTCCGCTCATTTCGACAATCTCCCCCGGCCAAGCTTGCGTTGAGTATTCAAAATGCAACTTAAAGCTAAATTATCTGTAATTAGTGTGAAAGGCTGCACTTCCAGATAATCGTGCCATTTTTCAATACACAGGATCACACTGTAGGCTTCCTTTTCATATATGCTGCATTTTAATTCTGCATCTGTAAACTTTTTAGAGTAATAAGCTATAGGCATCAGATCGTGGTTTTCATTATACTGGAGCAAAATTCCACCGGCACCTAGCATCGATGCGTCCGTCTGAAGGACAAAGCTTTTCTGGAAATCAGCTAAGCTAGTTGTAAAATAAGCGGGTTCGAGATGGGCTTTTTTAAACTTTCAAACGCTTCCTGACATTCGTTGGACCATTTAATTTTAACGCCTTTCCGTTTGAGTTGATGTAACGGTAAACATATGTCGGCGTCATTAGGTATGTATTTCAACCAATAAGAGCACATCCCTGTAAATTGTCGCACCTGTTTTACTGTTTTAGGAACGGGGAAATTCCAAATACTAACAGTGTGCTCGGGGTCTATCGAGATAGTGTTATTTTTGATTACATGGCCTAGGAAACTTATTTCTTGACAGAAAAACTTAGCTTTTTCCATACTGGCCGTTAATTTATGCTTGCTCAAAATATCAACAACATTTTTGACATGTTCTAGGTGATATTTTATATCAGGACTGTAGATCAGAATGTCATCGCAAAAGTTAATAAGATATTTGAACTTTATCCCTCGGAAGATCTTATCTAAATAACTTGATAACACCGAGCTACCAACTTGAAGTCCGAAACATACTCTTTTCATGCGGTATTTCCCAAATATAGTACAGAAAGATGTAATGTCCTTGGAATTTTCCGCCAGTGGACATTGCAAAAAGGCTTTTTTAAGGTCGATTATGGTGAAATATTTCGCCCCTTGTAGATGTTGGTACATGTTTTGCGGATCGCCGAGTGGATAATTCATTTTTATCAATTTTTTATTCAGTTCGGAGTAATTAACTACTAATCTGTCCTTATTAGTTAAAAATGCTGGCGAGCTATATTCACTAGTGGATAGTTCAGTAATATCCTGTACAAGCCAATCGTCAATGATCTTCTTTATTTTAATTACCGCTGGAGGGCTTAAATAATATGGTCGGATGTTTACCGACTTATCATCTGTTAATCGTAATTCAACTTGTAAATCCAATGCTTCACCAATTTTGTCAGTAAATACCTCTGGGTGGGAATTTATTAACTTTTCGACTTCTTTCGTCATATCGGGTGTTCCAATTTTAATATTATTAACCATATTGCTAATCTTCGAGTTTGAGGTTAAGTTGATTTTCATTATTGTTTTAAATTTAAAGTAGCAATTATTTTGCACTAAGTCGATTTTTAAACCGGTTTTTCTCTATGAATGGGGCACCAATTATCATAGGGAAACCGTTTTGTTTAATGACCAAAAATTTGTCGCACCACGCATATTCCCCTATTTTTATCTTCTATCTGCATTAATTTAAAACCTTGATTTCTAAGTCATTAGCTGCTATTATGGTCCCTAACCATTTATTTCCCGGTTTTATGGCTTTAGCCTTTATCAAGTCCTTATATAGCTCTTCGTTTATAAAATTCTTGCTAGCTCCCGTGTCCAGTAATGCCTTAACTGTTTTATTTTTATTAGTTTGGAATTCTATGCAAGGTAGTGTTTCACGTATTGTTCCTTTGATTTTATTTAGTCCAGGTTGTTTGAAATTGCCCCATCCTTTTACTATCTATCGTAATTCCTCTTTAAATTGTGGTGTGTGATTTTTATTTAACTCCTGTGTTGCATTTTGTTGATTTTGTTTCTCGGGAGGATGAAAATAAGAAAGTCGACCGTTACCTTCTCCCGAATTCACAAGTTTTTTGGCCCCCTGAAACAATTTCTGGCGATATGGCCTTTCCTATTACACTGATGACATACCTTATCATACTTGTTTTGGTCAGTAACATGTTTCTCCCTAGGCACAAAGTTACGATTTCCTGATTTTGAAGTTAATCTGAAGTTCTGTGGACAGCTATAATGTAGTGACGTATGCTCCCTAATATAGTCATTATACTGCACGTTGTTCCTATTTATACATAGCTGATCCAGGTCTTTAAAGGATATCGGATTCTGTTCACATACCAACCTGTTACTGATTTCTGGATTATTCCGTTTTTTATAAAACAAACCAGCTCTTTTTCTGTGAGGTTAGTTTTAAGGATTTGACTATTAATTTTCACTTCGCTTATGTACATGGCTAGGGGTTCTTGTGGCTGTTGGGACCTAAAAATAAAATCCTGTTTAAGTTTCTCCCGGAGAGTAATCGGAACAAATGTGTTTAGGATGTCAAGTTGCATATCGTCCATAGATTTAGTGTCATTTATACACTCTAGGATGATATTTAAAAGAGGAGCTCTTGTGTAGTTAGGCAGACGTTCATATAATTCAAGGAATGTTATCCTAGTCTCACTTTGGATTTTGACCAAGTTTCTCAAAAACTGAAGTAATCGCCCGATTTCTAAACCATCACAGATTGGAAAGGCCTTGGGAATGATTCCAATGGGATATGCAGTTTATTGAAGGAATATAGATTCATTGGAGGAACAGTTGATGAATTTGCAATATCCATAGGCCCATGCAGTTGAATTTCATCGGAATTGGATTGTAAAGCCGTTTCGGTTGTTTTAAAGTTATGCAAATCAGGTCGGATTGGGGATGACATTTTAGAGGGGTCTGACCCAAGACCTTGGTTGAGGTTCAAATTGATTTCCTCTTCTTCAATAAGGGACTTACTTACTTGCATTTCAAAATAGGTTAGGTCCTCACTAGGTATTGTACCATTAATTGTATCAAATGTGGAACATAAATTATCTAGTTTAGAGGAAATGCTCCATAACCATATTTATTAACAGAAAGCGATCGGAATAATCTTACTGTTGGACGGAAGACACCTTGAGGCTTTGCATACGCCTTGACACAGGAACTCGTCTGTGGACATCATATCATACTTAAGGTTAGTTATAAAATAATACAGGTTACTTTCATTTTAAACCCTTTACAGAGCCAAAATATATTTGATACAAGTAAAGAAATCTGATAGCAAATTAACAAGTTCAGTTCTGCAAGGGCAATAATTACCTAACGCATATAAGTGAAAATTAATGAATTTACATTCACAGGTTTGACAAGGATTTATCAGGAGAAAAGAGCAATATTAGAAATAACTTTTAAATTATTCATTGATGGAAAATCGTCGGTTTTGTCCGAATTCTAAATTAACTTACAATTTCTACGAGAGTGCCTAGTTGAAGGTGTCGTCCCCAAAATGATTATAATTTAACGGACGCGTCACAACTTTAAATTAGGCGGCCTACCAACACAACAAAACTAAATCTCCAATTACCGGCGACTCATATACAAGTAGTACATTATTTATTTTATTTTTTATCACTAAATAAAACAATCGGTATAAATTATCATTAGTAGACCTATTCAATTTAATTTAGTTTAAAACATTTCAATCCAGGAATTAAAGCAATTCATTATCTACTTATTTTGTTACTCTAAATTAAATTAAACTATGGAACTAGTTTTTGCTCCTTCGCTATGAGAATGTTTATAAAAGTGAGACAACGTTTAATTTTACTTTTAATAGAATACTTTCAATAGAAATTTGCCATGTACATTGATGCTTGATAGTAACAAACTTGTAAATTGGTTGTTCTCAAATAGCTTAGAATGTTTAATATTATTAGTAGTTATTCCAACCATAATCCGTGTTAACAAATGTGTAAGATTTAAAAAGCCAATACGTTTGAATTGTTTAAAAATATTTACAGAGACAAATTTTCAAAAATGTTCATGATAACTTTCTTTATTGCAAAAGTATTGCTAGCGTAGTTGATAATAATCTGTTTGGGACCAGCCAAATCACCAATACTGTCGTGAGTGGAAAATAAGTATATTTATATCAAATTTTGTTGCTTATGAATTTATTACTGTATTCTTGGTTGATGAATCTCTTAGCAGGCACACAATTCATATATTGTACACGTATAACTTGCTGTGACGTGTTTCCTTGATTACTCAATGTACGTTGTTTGTTTATTTACTCTTCGGAATGACTCAATTTTTAAAATGTGGAAGCTTAATAAAATTCATATTTGAATAATGGACAATGTTAACACCTGAACAGGAGAGACCGTAATACAACTAACATACAGCAAAACAAGTAATTGCAGAGTATATTAATAACAAAACACGATGCAAACTAATAACATAAACAATAGTAACACTTAGCTGAAAATATGCCAAATAATAATTCATAAAGCAATAACAATATGAGGAAAGGTGTTGTATAAATCATCAAAGTATATTAACAGTAAACTCCATACAATGGAATAATTGTTTAGCAAAATAATATGAGATTGTTATGTAACATAACAGTAATAATATGTTAATATGCTAATTGAGTCACTACGAATTTAACTCGAGAAGACTACCTTGAGGGCTGCTTTGCTTCCCCAAGGAAGTCGAACTGATTGCCCAGCAGATGCAG
The DNA here is from genome assembly GCA_963675035.1 of Allygus modestus. NCBI lineage: Eukaryota > Metazoa > Arthropoda > Insecta > Hemiptera > Cicadellidae > Allygus > Allygus modestus. The sequence goes on from OY776111.1 coordinate 229,098,474, forward strand.
CCAAGGAAGACTATCCATCACATATGATGGTGGGGTAAAATACCCCCCGTCGCATTGCAGCAAACCTGCGTACTCAGCGAATTTCCAATGCATTTATAAGTTTCTTACTACTACCATTGACTATAAATACTGAAGTAGACTTCTCATTGCCATCGTAAAATGTGTCCCTAGTTTTGTGTATTCCAGGATTGAAAGAGGTTGTAGTTTACAATAATAACCAACAGAGTATACTGCTGTCAACTATTACTTATCCTCTTAAGGAGGATACATACATTAGTTGGTGTGTTAGGAAGCAAACATAAGTTGATTATCTCTTGCTTTCTGGGGGGGGGATATTTTAAAAATTAATGTAAATAACTAAAATGAAAAGTTTATAGCAGTACAATCTGTCGGTAACCCAATCAAACTACTTCAATTTAAAATTCTAGCATGCACTAAAAGTGGGACGGCTGGGCCATATGTATGGGATGTCTCCTTCAGTATTTATAGTCAATGCCACTACATAAAGCCACTTACCAAGTTTGACAAAAATACATTCATAAATAAGTGATTTATAACATTTTATTTATTCCCAATAAGAATTACATTAGGACTGAGTACGCAGGTATGCAACGAGGAAGATAAGAAATAAGTTTTTATGCAATTATCAATATAACTGAACCAAGTGAAGCTACTTACCATGTTTTATTAATTTTTGTTCATAATTAAGCGAGATATAAAACTTTACTTATTCTTCAAAAGAATAACAATAGGGCTGAGTATGCAGGTTAACTGCTAAGGGGACAAACAACAAAACATTTATTTTTTGTGCAAATATCAATATACCAGTACAACGTGAAGCCACATACCAAATTTCATCAATATACATTCATAAATAATCGAGATATCAAATTTTATTTATTCTCCATAAGGATAACATTGGACAACGTACTGTGTTTAGCACTTTAAATATCTCTGCAACGGTTGGACGTAGAATCACAATTTAAACACCAAAATGATTGTTTTGTAAAGCTGAAGTTATTGGTAAAAGCAAATGTAAAGTTTAAAGTAAAATGAAGTGAGGAAAAACCAAAACCCTTTTTCCCTTAAGATTAACATGGGAGATTTTATGAGCATGTTTTTTGGATTTTTTCCGCAACCACTTAACATAGGTTAATAATTAAAAATACCATATTATTTATTTTTTGAAGCTCTATAACATGGTCAAAACCAAAATTAAGTGTTTACAAAATTTTGGGGTGAAAAATGCAAAAAACTGATTTTTGGAAAATTTAAAACCCCCATAAACCCCCCTTCCCATGGTTCGATTTTTCTGGTTTTCGAGCTTAAAGTCATAAATGTCAGTTTACACATTGGAGCCAAATTTCATCGAAATCAGACGTTTTTTACTCAAGTTATCGCATTCACGGACACACACACACACACACACACACACACACACACATATATATATATATATATATATATATATATATATATATATATATATATACACATTTATATTAATTAGAACGAATAGTATTTTGGACTTCTGGGGCCCTCAAAACAAAAAGTTATCATGGTCTCGGGCTTAAGTCTTACCACGAGACCTACGGTAATAGCTTCTTCCCTATAGGGGAAATTCGCTAAAAGTAGGAAGGATAAGGAGGGTGAACTGGTCAGCCTTGAACGACGCCCCCTTACCAGGCCGAAAGACAGAAATCGGTGGAACAGGCCACGAAGAAGCCCCAGAAGAAGAGATGCCCTAAACAGCGTCCCGACGCCATTATTATCAGGCCGTCGACGGGGAAATCCTACGCCGACGTGCTGGGTGAGATCCGCGATAAGGTGAAACCCGAAGAAAATGGAGCTGTTATAAAAGCTCTCAGGAAAACTAGAGCCGGAGATTTCTTGGTTGAGCTCGGACAATCCACAGGGAGCAAGTCCGACTTTAGCGGCGACCTTCAGACCATTTGGGACAAACGGCACTGTCTGCATTCTTGAACCAAAGTCAACGCTGGAGGTCAGAGACCTGGACGAGCTCACGACCGAGCAAGTGGTTTCTGTCGCCGTTAAGTCTGTCCTCGGGGCATCTTCTGAGGTGAGAATATTCGTCTCCAAAGCAAACTCCCGGGGTCAGAAGATTGCAATTTTGACGTTAGGAGTTAAAGATGCAGTGAAACTTCTGGCTGAGGGGCATTTGAAGGTCGGATGGGTGAGATGCAGGGTACGCGAGAAGCTCGTGGCCTCCAGATGTTTTAAATGTTTGGGTTTTGGTCACATAACGAATCGCTGCAGCGGCCCTGACAGAAGCAAGATATGCTTTAAGTGCGGTGGCCAGGATCACTGGGCCAGTACGTGCAATAGCGCGGAATCGTGTGTCCTGTGTACGGAGGCCGGCTTGAAGGATGATAACATCAGGCACGCTACTGGGTCGAGCCGTTGCCCGGCCTTTAAGCAAGCCTTTCAGAAGATCCGCTCATCCAGCCGAAAATGATTTGTGTTCTCCAATTAAATATGCAGAGGGGCAAGACAGCTGACGACCTGCTGTACCATTTTGCCACTGCAAAACGTGCTGACGTATTATTGCTAAGTGAGGGTTACCGAGACCGACAGTCTCCGCAGTGGTTTTCAGACCCTTCTTGCACTGCGGCTGTCTGGGTCCTTGACCTCGGGAAGGTACCAATTTTAGATTCTGGCTCAGGTAATGGTTTTGTGTGGGTGAGGAGCAGATGTTTGACCTTCTTTTCCTGCTACCTCACTCCAAACCAACCCATTGCTGGCTACTGCCAGATGGTTGACTCCCTTGAGGATGAGATCATCAACACTACTGGTGGGGTCATTGTTTGCGGTGATTTCAATGCCAGAATGGTGGAATGGGGTTTACCCTACACTAACTCACGAGGAAGGTATGTTCAAGAGATGGCGGCCAGGCTGGGCCTCCATATCCTGACACGGGTGACGTCACCACTTTCCGCAGGGTATGGTGAAACGATCCCTGATATCTCCTTTGCTTCTGAAGGGATCGCCCAACGAACATCTGACTGACGCGTCTCTGAGGACTACTCCGCTAGTGATCATCAGGCCATTCTTTTAAAGGTCCTTCCCGAGTGAATGCGTCCAAATGCCAACCATGCCCCTCTGCCTCGACGCTGTAACATCAGTTGTCTGGACCGCAACTTATTTACAGAGCTTGTTGCAGACAAAACGGTCGTGAATCCTGCAAGTGCCGAAGATCTAGCCACGTCCACGATGAGCCTTATTTACACGGCGTGTGAGTAGTCAATGCCCGGAGTATTATCCCACCACGGGAAGAAGCCAGTCAACTGGTGGACTCCTGAAATCGCAGACCTCCGGAGGAGATGCCTTGGTCTCCGTCGAGCAGCTCAGCGAGCCAGAAATCGACCTAATGCAAATGCCATATCGGCAGAGCACAGAGCCGCTAGGCGCGAATTCCGCGGTGCCATCAGCCAAAGTAAGGTCAGGTGTTGGAAACAATTGTGTCAGGACGTAGACAATGACCCCTGGGGGACGGGCTACAAGATTGTTACCCAGAAGCTAGGGGCCCGATCACCACCTGCGATTATGGATCCACCTGCCATGTCTGCTGTCGTCAACACATTGTTTCCAAATCACCCAGTGTGACCAGATAGGGAATTCGATGATGTGGGCGCGTTCCCAGTCTTTCGGGAAGAGAAACTTGTTGACGCTGTCCGATCCCTGAGGAACAGAAGAGTACCTGGTCCTGATGGTATTCCCGCGGAAGCACTCAAGCTCGTCATTGAGATAAATACAAGGATTCTCTTGGATATGTTCAACGCTTGTTTGGTGGAAGGCGTTTTCTTTTCATCGTGGAAAGTGGCCCGCCTTGTTCTGATCACCAAGGCAAAGAGCGCCCCATGGACACCTTCTTCTTTTCGTCCCCTGTGTATGCTTGACACCACTGGCAAAGTGCTCGAGAAACTCCTTCGTGTCAGACTGACCGAGGCGATCGTCTCTGCCGGGGATTTGTCTCCACAGCAGCACTGTTTAAGATCTGGTCATTCGACCATTGATGCAATCCAGGAAGTGGTCGAGGCTGTGCGGAGGGTGGAGGATCATAACCACTTATCGCGCCGCTTGTTCTTCCTAGTCACGCTCGACGTGAAGAATGCCTTCAACTCCGTCAGGTGAAGCGATATGCTGTGGGCGCTCGAGCATACGTTCCGCGTTTCCGCCTACCTCCTGCGGATGGTCGAGGCGTATCTGACTGACCGTGTTCTGCCTTTCGACACCACCGAAGGCCAGCGGCGTATTTCCGTCACTTCCGGGGCTGCACAAGGGTCGATTCTCGGACCCGATCTCTGGAATGTGTCTTATGACAGCTTGCTGAGACTCGACATGCCCGATGGAGCCGTCTTGTTGGCTACGCCGATGACGTTGCTGCCTTGATTGCAGCAAGGAACGTTGAGATGGCCAAACTCAAGCTTGGGCGGGTGATGCTCAAAGTCAACGAGTGGATGCGGGGTCACGGCTTGTCACTGGCTCTCGGCAATACCGAGAACGTGGTCCTGACTAAGAGGAGAATTCCTCTGATATTTCCTGTGCAAATAGGCGATGCTCAACTTGAGACTAAGTCTGCTGCCAAGTACCTTGGTGTCATGGTCGACAGTAGGATAACTTTTGGGAAGCAGATTCAACAAACAGCCAACAAAGCCGCTAAGGGAGTTGCTGCCCTTAGTAGGCTAATGCCTAATGTCGGTAGACCGCTCGCCTGCAAACTCTGCCTGCTGATGTCTTCTGTCCAGTCAGTCCTTCTGTATGGAGCTGAGATCTGGATCCATGCCCTGGAGAAGCGAGTTTTTCGAGACCAGCTATCCCGCATCCAGCGTCGAGGTGCCTTGCACGTTGCATCCGCTTACCGCACGGTTTCCAAATCGACAGTGATGGTGTCGCCGGCGTAATCCCCATCTTCTATCTTGTGAGGGAGCTCCAGGGGATCTACCGGAGGATGCCCGAGGTTGGCAGAGAGACCGCTGCCACTGAAGAGCGAGACCGCAGGTTCGACTGCTGGCAACGCGTATGGGAAGCCGAGTCCCGAGGACGATGGACCGCCAGGCTCTTTCCGGGCATCCAACCATGGGTTGAACGGCAGCATGGCGAGGTCGATTACTTTGTGGCCCAGCTTTTATCGGGTCACGGGTACTTCCGAGCCTATTTGCACAGGATGGGGAAGGTTGCCAGTTCGGGCTGTCTATATTGTCCTGGAATGACAGACACGGCCGAGCACACGTTCTTCCACTGTGATAGGTGGCACGCCTGCCGAGTCTCTCTCTCGTCCAAGATTGGCATGGTAATCACTCCCGACAACATCGTTGGAGCTATGCTTCAGGAAGAAGACACCTGGAACTGTGTTAAGCGCTTTGCTAAGGGCTTACTTCGAGCAAAAAGGGTCGAACTGGATCGGCCTTAATTCCCAGAATACCATCAGGAGAAAAGCCCTAGTGGCGTGATAAAAAAGGCCTAGCCCAAAGTAATGTGTTGAACAGTTCCAGGCTAGTGTCCTAGGAGATGAGGGGTGTTTTAGCCGGTAGTCCGCAGGACAACGAGCTTGCGGGAGTCCGGCACCACTGAGAGGACAACGAGCCTCTCAGTTTGCGTAAATGCATTTTAACCTCCTCCCCACAAAAATTATTATTATTATTATTATTATTATTATTGAACCATGTGTATCGGTAATGTCAGCAGAGCTTATATGGCTTCACGCTAGACATGTGAAGAATGAAAGCGCCACAAACGCTCAAAAACATCTTAAATTCAAGAAAACTTTGATTACAAAAAAAAATAATAATTTGACGGTAGATTGTTTTAAGAGAAAAGCTACACATTTGATAAATAGCGTTTAAAAAGACTTTCCAAGTTTAAACTGTTATGCCCTATGTTTTAGACATATGTATTATCATGAAATATTTTGTTTAAAGTTATTAATAATTTAATAATATATAATTTAATTCAATAATATAATTGTGTGTATATAAATTGTAACAGTATAAGTAAATTAACTATATAAAATCGCAAATCACCCATCTAGAATGTCGAAATACTGCCTATTCTTCATTATTTTATACTTTATTTTATTCTAAAGTTAAGCTGAAACATTTATTTATCTTGTAAAACACTATAAACTGGAGAGTATAAACCGTCTTTGCTTTGTTGGACATACCGAGCCACTCCACAAAGATACATTTTTCGATTAACTTAACATAAAGTACTAGCAACGAAGCCCGTTGCAATAACAAATAAATGGTCTCTAGAAAACATATAAAAAACTTTCATATTATTTTTGAAAGCTAGCCTTCTTAATGCTACTGCCCTAAAGATTTTTATTATGTATTCCTAAAAGATAATAATAAAACTTAGCTAACTTTTGGATGTAAATTATCGGAATATATTAAATGGATAATATTTTAAACTTTAGATGTAATGTATTATCTTTTATATTAACACTATGTTAACAAACGAAAAAATGAAATTTGCCATACAATGATTTGTATATTCCTAAAACCAATATTTGAAATATGTCAAAATAGGGATATCGACTTAATTCAATTTAAATTGTAGTCATAGAATTTACACTAATGAATACTTTGGACTTTAGTTCTATTGGTTTGCTTAATGTAAAGATACACATTATTGTAAATAGATTAAATTAATGCTTAACTCAAATGTAGTAATGTAATCACATTACACGTTTTACAGTCCTCACGCATTTCAAATAATAAAAATGTATCTTTACTTTTGAGTTACATACAATAAAAATAAGAACGCACACACACACACACACACACACACACACACACACACACACACACACATTTATATAAATTTGAATTAATGGTGATTTTGCCATCTAGGCACCTCAAAATGAAAATTTGACATGATCCAGTGCCTAGGTCTTACCATACCAATTACGGTAATAGCTTCTTCCTTATAGAGAAAATTCGCCAAAAAATCCTTTTTCTCGAAATCTTTGAACCAGTTTTTTTTTAATTTGATCCATCTATAATCATCCTGTGGTTTTCCAAACGTCGAGAATTTATATTTCGCCAAAGATGTTTCTTCAATAATAATTTTGAAATCGTTTGAAAGGTGCTGGTCGATTTCACTTCATAAACCACATTATAGGTCCATCATTATATTGTTTATGTGAATGGGAACCACGTTTGCAACAACAAACATTTCTATAGTGCACTGCAGTTCTCGCATTGGTCTCGTTGATATTCTACAAGCAGCAGACTAATATTTACCAAAACTCCGTTCGGTTCCTTCCACTGCCACACAATAACACTGTCGTTTTAATACATTCTGCAAATGCAAATTGAAAAAGAATGTGACTTTACTTACTTAGTATTCTGATGAATACAGCTGAATTGTTTCCCCTGGTTTGTCTTAAAATGAAAAAAAAAAATCAGTTAATCAGTTTAAAAGCATGTGAATAAAAGGTTTTGTATCACAAACAAATGCTTCATTTACAAATTGTAAGCAAGTAAATCAAGCTGCTATAACTGGAAAAAATATTTGTTTATGAATACCCCACCTCATGTACAATCCTATTAGCTTATATTTTGATGCGATTCCATAAATTATCTAGAAACAGCTGTCTGCTTCTGTACTGTGTTTTGTTAAAACACTTAATTTTAGTTTTGATCATGCTATAGAGCTTAAATAAACAAATAATATGGTATTTTGAAATATTAACCTAGGTTAAGTGGTTGCAGAAAAAATCCAAAAACATGCTCATAAAATCTCCCATGTTAATCTTATGGGAAAAAGGTTTTTGGCTTTTCCTCAGTTAACTTTACTTTAAACTTCACATTTGCTTTTACCAATCACTTCAGCTCCACAAAACAATCATTTTGGTGTTTAAATTGTGATTCTACGTCCAACCGTTGCAGAGATATTCAAAGTGCTAAACACAGTACGTTGTCCAATGTTATCCTTTTATAAATAAAATTTGATATCTCGATTATTTATGAATGTATATTGATGAAACTTGGTATGTGGCTTCACGTTGTACTGGTATATTGATATTTGCACAAAAAATAAATTTTTTGTTGTTCGTCCCCGTAGCAGCTAACCTGCATACTCAGCCCTATTGTTATTCTTATGGAGAATAAGTAATGTTTTATATCTCCCTTAATTATGAACATAAATTAATAAAACATGGTAAGTAGCTTCACCTGGTTCAGTTATATTGATAATTGCATAACAACTCATTTCTTATCTTCCTCGTTTTAGCAAACCTGCGTACTCAGTCCTAATGTTATTCTTAAGGGGAATAAATAAAATGTTATAAATCACTTATTTATGAATGTATTTTTGTCAAACTTGGTAAGTGGCTTTATGTAGTAGTGAGAAACATATAAATGCATTGGAAATTCGCTGAGTACGCAGGTTTGCTGCGACGGGGGGTATTTTATTAATTTATTTATCAAGGTCGACATTGAACACATTTCTAACCATACAGTGATGCTTTTAGCGAATTTCCCCTATAGGGAAGAAGCTATTACCGTAGTCGGCATGGTAAGACCTAGGCCCGGGATCATGATAACTTTTCGTTTTGAGGTCCCTAGACCCCAAAAACACCATTCGTTCGAAACTTTTTATATATATATATATAGATGTGTGTGTGTGTGTATGTCCGTGAGCTCGATAACTCTCGTAAAAATGATCTGATTTTGATGAAATTTGGTATAAACGTGTAAAGCAACATTTATGACTAAGTTCAAAAACCAGCCATATCGCTTCATCCGAAGGGGCATTTTGGGGGGGGAGTTTTGTACCCCAAAAATGGGTTTTTGAATTTTTTATATATAATTTTTGAAAAAGTCAAAAATTGGATTTTACCATTGGGTTCAGCTTTAAAAAATACACAATTTGGTATTTTGATCATTCCTCTACGTCATTTGGTTACCGAGATCTTGAAAGTGCTAAACACAGTACGTTGCCTAATGTTATTTTTATGGAGGAAAGGAAAAATTTTATATCTCGCTTATTTATGAACGTATACTGACGAAACCTGGTATAAGGCTTCAACTGGTTGTGGTCTATTATATTTTCTCAAAAAAACAATTTTTTTACAAAAGGCTCTTATAGCAGCAAACCTGCGTACTCAGCCCCATGTTATTCCTATGGAGGATAATTAAATGCTATGTTTCCCTTAATTATGAACATAAATGAATAATACCCCCGTCGCAGCAAACCTGCATACTCAGCGAATTTCCAATAGAGATATAAATGTCTTAATACTAGATAAAGTCACTTACTAAGTTTCATAAAAATATATTCACAAATAAGCAATAAATACAATTTTAATTATTCTCCATATGAATAACATTGGGGCTGAGTACGCAGGTTTGCTGCATCAAGGAACACAAAAAAATGGAGTTTTATGTTAATATCATTACAACTCAACTAGGTGAAGTCATATACCAGTTTTTATTAATTTATGTTCATAATTAAGGGAGACATAGCATTTAATTATTTTCCATAAGAATAACATGGGGCTGAGTACGCAGGTTTGCTGCTATAAGAGCATTTCACAAATAAAAATTTTGTTGAGCAAATACCAATGCACCACGACTAGATTAAGCCGTATACCAAGTTTCATCAGTGTACGTTCATAAATAAGCGAGATATGAAATTTTTCTTTTCCTCCATAAGAATAACATTAGACAACGTACTGTGTTTAGCACTTTCAAGATCTCGGTAACCAAATGACGTAGAGGAATGATCAAAATACCAAATTGTGTATTTTTTAAAGCTGAACCCAATGGTAAAATCCAATTTTTGACTTTTTCAAAAAGTATATATAAAAAATTCAAAAACCCATTTTTGGGGTACAAAACTCCCCCCCCCCAAAATGCCCCTTCGGATGAAGCGATATGGCTGGTTTTTGAACTTAGTCATAAATGTTGCTTTACACGTTTATACCAAATTTCATCAAAATCAGATCATTTTTACGAGAGTTATCGAGCTCACGGACATACACACACACACACATCTATATATATATATATATACATATATATATATATATATATATATATATATATATATATATATATATATATATATATATATATATAGAGATATATATATATATATATATAAAGTTTCGAACGAATGGTGTTTTTGGGGTCTAGGGACCTCAAAACGAAGAGTTATCATGATCCCGGGCCTAGGTCTTACCATGCCGACTACGGTAATAGCTTCTTCCCTATAGGGGAAATTCGCTAAAAGCATCACTGTATGGTTAGAAATGTGTTCAATGTCGACCTTGATAAATAAATTAATAAAATACCCCCCGTCGCAGCAAACCTGCGTACTCAGCGAATTTTCAATGCATTTATATGTTTCTCACTACTACATAAAGCCACTTACCAAGTTTGACAAAAATATATTCATAAATAAGTGATTTATAACATTTTATTTATTCCCCTTAAGAATAACATTAGGACTGAGTACGCAGGTTTGCTAAAACGAGGAAGATAAGAAATGAGTTGTTATGCAATTATCAATATAACTGAACCAGGTGAAGCTACTTACCATGTTTTATTAATTTATGTTCATAATTAAGGGAGATATAAAACATTACTTATTCTCCATAAGAATAACAATAGGGCTGAGTATGCAGGTTAGCTGCTACGGGGACAAACAACAAAACATTTATTTTTTGTGCAAATATCAATATACCAGTACAACGTGAAGCCACATACCAAGTTTCATCAATATACATTCATAAATAATCGAGATATCAAATTTTATTTATAAAAGGATAACATTGGACAACGTACTGTGTTTAGCACTTTGAATATCTCTGCAACGGTTGGACGTAGAATCACAATTTAAACACCAAAATGATTGTTTTGTGGAGCTGAAGTGATTGGTAAAAGCAAATGTGAAGTTTAAAGTAAAGTTAACTGAGGAAAAGCCAAAAACCTTTTTCCCATAAGATTAACATGGGAGATTTTATGAGCATGTTTTTGGATTTTTTCTGCAACCACTTAACCTAGGTTAATATTTCAAAATACCATATTATTTGTTTATTTAAGCTCTATAGCATGATCAAAACTAAAATTAAGTGTTTTAACAATTTTAGGGTGAAAAATTCAAAAAACTGATTTTTGGAAAATATAAAACCCCCATAAACCCCCCTTCCCATGGTCCGATTTTTTTGGTTTTCGAACTTAAAAGTCATAAATGTCAGTTTACACATTTGAGCCAAATTTCATCGAAATCGGACGTTTTTTACTCAAGTTATCGCATTCACGGACACACACACACACACACACATACATGTATTCGCTCAATTGTGGAAAACACCCAATTGTAGCATCTTTTAGACGAAAGATACTGCGTTATCGACAATAGTGTGGACAGTATGTTCCACAACTCACTTTCCCGATACACACCGATTTTAGCCCTTACACACTAGAAAACAATTGTAGCAACGTGCCACAATCGTGCAAACTCCAACTCTGGTGTGTACTCCCCACCACGTCACCCCAGCGCTGTTGCCAGTTCGTGCCGGTGCGGCGGCGCGCGGCGCGGCGGCCAGCTTGGTGACTGGGTAACTTGCCTCCACTCCGTGATCTTTGTTGGCTCAGATGTTCGTTTTTAATGCTCTATTGATGCTTTTTGATAATTGGGCTACATGTTGTATATCATAATATATTGTTGAAATCACTGTATGTTAAATTATCTCTGATTTAAAATAGAAACCCATTTTTACGTACATTGAACAGTAGGCCCTAAAACTAGTTAATATAGTATGGTATATATTATATTATTTAATAATTAAAATCATTGTAGAACTTTTATATTGTAATTAGTATTCGGTACTTATTTTAGCGAATTTCCCCTATAGGAAAGAAGTTACTACCGAAGTCGGCATGGTAAGATCTAGGCCCGGGACCATGATAACTTTTCGTTTTGAGGTTCCCAGATACCAAAAAAATCGTTTGTTCAAAAATATATTTATGTGTGTACGTGGGTACGATAATTATAAAAAAATTGTCCGATTTTTACGAAATTTGATACGAACATTTAAAGCAACATTTATGACTTTAAGTTTGAAAACCAGAAAGATCGCTCCATCCAAAGGGGTATTTGGGGAGGGAGGGGATTTGTACCCCATAACTGTTTTTTTTTAGTTTTTTATACATAACATTTTAGTTTTGACTATTTAATTCAGCTTAAAAAAAAACAAATTGCTATTTTGATAATTTTTCACAAAAGCAGTTTTGTTGCCGATAGTTCTCGTAACAGCAAACCTGCGTGCTCAGACCCCATGTTATTGTTATGGAGAATAAGTCAAATTTTCTCTCCCTTAATTATTAACATAAATTAATAAAACTTGCTGTGTGACTTTACCTAGTTGAGCTATATTAATATTTGTATAAAAACCCCTTGTTTGTGTTCCTTGTTTCAGCAAACTTGCGTATAAATGTTATAAATCGCTTATTTATGAATGCATATTGATGAAACTTTTTATGTGACTTTATGTAGTATTAAGACACATATATGTGTATGCATTTGTAATTCGCTGAGTTTCCAGGTTTGGTACGACGGGGGTTTGCTACGACATCCATTTATATGATATGGATGTCTTGATATGCATTAGGTGCATTTAAATGCTAAAATATTTTCAATGAGTATTTTCATGAGTAATGAGCGTAAAATTTGAATATAACTCAATAATTGTAAGTAAATAGTAAAACTAGTTTGTTGATTGGTCATCTGATCGCTTTGAGATACCAAAACAAGTTTATAATTCTCATGCCAATAAACAAAGGTGCAAAATGTGTTAACACCGAATGGTACGGATTTGGAAAAAAATTTCCTCATACTTGATCAAACATTATTAAAAAATATCAAATTAAAACAGATTTGATTAACTTTGGAAACTCTGATCAAGCAAGCTAAACAAGTCAGTTTAATCAAACTTGATCGACTGTCTTGATCACGCCTGATAAAATGTGTCCCGATCTAACCTTAGGGGATCTAACCCCAGGCATTGTTAAACTCCCCATGTTATTCTAACTGTATAATAGAAATCAATTAAATTGGATATGTAAACGGATGTCAATAAAAAAAAAAAAAAAACAGTACAAAACAGGATAACTACGGGATTTTGATTTTGTTTTCGCCTTTAGGGCGCTCTGCCTCACGGGTCATCATGGGATGAGCATGGTCCCCAAGCTAAACTTATGGATTAATGTTTACTCAACTATTTAAGCTAAAATTTGTTAGTTGATTAGTAGTTGCTATTATTACTGACATAAACCTTCAAAATATCTAAAAAAAATCTCTTAGGACTTCTCCCATTGCCTTTGAAGATTAGTTATTACTGAGGCCATTGAGATGACATATTGGGAGGGAGGTAAGTAGTACAGTTATGAATGACATATAATTACTCACAATTTAAGTACTCTTTAGGGCTCCGTCCCACTGGTTTAAAAGTTCTCAAATTAGGAACTACTGAACCAATTGGGTTGCAATTCTGGAGGGAGATTGGTGTTAGAATAATCATACTCACACAAATCCGCTCATGACCTAAGTGCCATTTTGGGCTCCGCCACACTAGCTTTGGAAATTATCAAATTAAGGATTACTGAACCAATTGAGCTGAAACTTGGGACGGAGATAGAACTGATACATATACACACTGACTCATTCTAAAACTAATTCATTGTAATTAAATCATTGTTGGTGATGGCGAGGTCATGTTATTTCAGGAGTTATTGCAGACATTTTCAATCACTTACTAGTAAATGGAAATTAGGAACTGTAAAAACGAGTTAGAAATTAAGTATGTGTTAGTTTTCTGATTCAATTTATTTAGTTTAGACGCGACTATGTTCGTGTCCTTGAATTGTCCCCAATCCACATACTGTTATGTCCATGCTATCTTAATATATAAAATTGAATCTATGTTCCCTATGGACTATTAAACCACTCAACTGAATTTAATGACGTTTTCATTATTAATGTAGCATTGGGTCGGGATGGTTCCTGGAAAGTTTATTAAAATTTAATAAAAAATATAATACAACAAGCATTTTTTGTAAATCTCATAAGAAATACAGCAGCGTACGCCAGTTACCACTAGTCAATAATAAAATAGCTAACATGAAATGAAAGCCAAATAAAACTCGAAAGTGAAATAAAAACAACATTAACTAAACTAAAGAGAACGTGAGAATCTAATCAATAATTATCTCCTACCAGTGGCTGTCAGTCAAAGCAGAGCCTAAAACGGTGGGTCTTGATGACTGAACTGTAGCACACATGTACTTTACTCAATATACATGAGCACTAATGATTTCAAGAAATTTCCATAGTGCTTCACCCTATCGATTGTCAAATTTTAAAAGTTATTCTTACGTACATTCATGTTAATTGACTACTTAATAGCGTAAGAAATATTACATCTTTGGAGTTGTTCATTATGTTAACGATAGAACACAACACAGCACAGCATAGTTCATGTGCCTAGTTCTTTGATAATCTTAATTTTAAATTAAAATAACTGATGGATAGAGAAGTTCACATCTTGTAGCCTTGAAAACTATTATTTAATAAACTAGTAGCCCGTCGCGGCTTCGCTCGCGATCACAGTACAGTGTTATGTTTTAGATGTCAGTTCCATTTGTTAAAGCACCTGGAGGACCCAGGTTTGTTCGAAAAGCCAGTCAGTTTGTTAAAAATGCCTAGAGTACTTATATTCACGATTCCTCTCCAAGGCGTGCGTATTTGATTTGCTTATTGCGTATTGCTCGTTTCTTTTCATTTTGGGCATGTCCGTTTTATATTAAATCTTCAGTTTGAATAGTGCTCACAATTTATAAATAACCTAATCATGTATATTTAAAGTTATGTACTCATTGGTTCTGATCTCTATTCCCACAAAAACCACATGATACTTTACCAATTGATTGTTATTTTTACAATTGAATGGTTGATTTTGAACAGCTGGTATGATTCTTTTATTTTTATTTACAAATCTTAACCATAACTCCAATGTTAGTTTTTTTTAATATATTTCTATACAATACTATATTTTTCTATGGATGAGATCTAATTATAACACATTTATTAACCCATAAATTTGATAGTTTTAACATTTGGTAAAGATATTTTGGAGCTGGAGTAGGCAAAGGTTTTATTCTGATATATTAACTATTCTCCTAACAAATATATGTTCAATCGGTTTAGTTAACTACTTACATTAGTGATGAATAAATTAAAATTTTAAAAGCCGACAGAGCAGATAAGTCCCAAAGGGCATACTGGATGAAATTATAGGCCTGTTTCTGACTAAAGTGCTTTGCCTGCTGTCTTTCTACAAAATATACGCTCAATCTGTCTAGTAATTACATAATTAACATGGAAATGTTGAAGGGTGTTAGGGCCTAGCCTCATTGGAACGGGAATTAGCCCAATCTTTTCTGGGATGAACCCGTCTTCTTCCAAATATCTGCTCAATAACTCCTGTAGTTTGTTAAACTTATTGAAAGTGGGCTTAAAAACATAAAATATTCGATATTATAATCACAATGGCTACTTAGACAAACTGAGCTTTAATAAATACCATGTAAAGCTTACGTGTTCTGTATAGCCAATGATTTATTACCATGCCGTTATTTTAAATGATTTAGTATACCTATGTAGAGTAGTAAAATATCCATTCTTGTTTTCTTCATTCCGTGATAAAATATAATTAGCTGACTAAATGCTGATTATAACAAATACGGTGCAAGCTGTAGTGAAATATTAAGTAACCTGTACCCCTAGGATCGACTTTGTAGCAGTGCCGGTCAAAGGGGCGTAACCCTAATTACTTACCATGATTTAAAACAGCCAAAAGAGATTCCTCCTCTACACGAAAACAGGCAAGTTATTTAATTTAATTGAGTAAATTTTTTTGTGAAGCGCAGAAAAAATCTGGCTTATAAACTGACAGACGGATAAACAAATGTTTAAAACAAATTAAATATCTCCGTAGCATACAACATTCCACTGCTCAAAACGATAAAGAAAAATAACTTATTTAATTTATATAAATAAATTAATTCCTTACTTGTATAATCGGGTTTTCTAATAACCTGTCCATAATGTACTAACAGCTGCAATTCAAATCAAAATATTCCTCATGTTAATCTTATGGTATAAAAACGAACTATGAAAGCTCGTGGGGCGAAGCCCCGTGGTCAAGAGTGTATGGAAACCCTACAAGACACATCTAGAGAGTAAGAGCTTTCGAGTAATACGAAATATGTATATGAAATAATATTTTTAAGGGTTGAAAATCGCCTAACAAAAGTCAAGATATTCTTTTAATAATATAGATTATTGAATGTAGAAATTATATATCTTTAGCGGAACACATGTCTGATGAAATATTTGCTTTATATAGGTTAAAACTAGTGGCTTGAAGGGGCGATAGCCCCTAACCTTTCTCCAAGTAGGAACACATGTCAGATTGTAAACAAAGTAGACACTCAATCACATGTGTTATTGTAAACAAAGCAGACGATTTAAATTCCCATTATTTTCTTATGGAGGGTGTTTTACGTTATTTATCGTTTGCTCCTAAATGTTTGGAAATACAGCTGTTTTTCCCGTGTCCCTGGGATCAAGACCTTTAATTTGAACCGTCTCCCATAATCCTTCAATTTTCCAAATTCCCACAATTTTGACGTAAAATATTTCGCATACAGAATTAAATATAACTAGGCTTATCGCCGTTGGAGGCTTCGCCCCCAAACCCCCTTTCGGAGTTCGCTTCGCTCACTTGCATTCCTCAGTCAACTCAAGTTTAAATCAAACTCGTAGTTCATTAACCAAAGAAAAACTACAAAACAATGACCTTTGGTGAGCACCTACACCGGCGCTCCCGTATCGTTTCGGTATCGAAACATTTTATCAACTGGCTGCTTGTTCGTTTTATCGAATGAACTCCAGATTACGATGGTTGTTTCGAGGTGTATAAAAGCAAAACAAGTACTCACTCAATCATAGTCAATCTGATATAAATAGAAAGTTGTGGTTACAATGTTAAATTTGAGTTCTACAAATGGATTTACGTGTAAAAGATAACAACAAATTAGACTTCAGTTCACGACAAAATGATAGTAACCTAACCTAACCTAACTCCACAGAGCGATGTACGGTAGCTGATCGTTGAGCAACATAATTACAAATAAAAGAATTTGTAAAAACAAAATAAAGTCAAATAAACATAAATTGCAGACCTCAAAAAGTAAGCATCAAAAGTAGGATTCAAACCCGTGACCACTGATCTTGAATCATCTGACAACATATCCACTGGGCTATTGGGCTAAATTCATTCCATAGAACCGGTAGAATCGGTTTGATTACATTTTCCATTCTCGTAACAAACGATATTCGCGATACTGAACCTCCTGTGTAATGTGCTTACCATATTTTGTAACAGCTGATTTATATACACCTCATGTGAGCAAATTAGTATCGCCTACACTACTAAATAAATCAGCTATTGTTTATTTAAATCAGCTGATACAAACATGTTGTATTAGCCAAAGGTCATGAAAGGTGGTGTGGTTTCTTTCATTTAAACAGCTTTCCAAAACTGTACACATTTAAATGGGCCAAAATACTCAAAATTCCTCCTTCTACGATAAATTGCGGCTAAACAGATGATCGGATCTTAAATCTGACGAAATATCGTTAGTTGGAAATTAAATTGTATACAACGTTTGTATTTAACATTTTTTGCCATTTCTTACCGTTTCCGTACAAAACGCGCTCAAAGTGGAAAAATTGAAAAAGTGGAATTTTCCCCGCCCCATAAATGCCTTAAAAACTCAAAAACGTTAACCTTAAGCAAAATTTCTGTCAGTTTCTCGTCAAGAGCTTTAACTCAAGTATGATGTTGAGGGAGGTTAGATTACGGGAAGTGCCTCATAGTTTATGTCAGTGAATAAGTGAACCCGTCTAGTTTTATATATTATAATATTTATATATAAAGACTAGTTTATTTTAATGACGATGATGATATGTACTCTATGTGCAGAGTGATTCAGTGGCGTAACTTATTAATTTCAACCAGGGAGGTTTATTGTATAACTGGAGGTAACACTGCTTAACGATTTTGGTCAAAAACGCGAGCCGGTGATTTTGTCAGGTTGGTACACTTGGTGAGGTAAATGTATCCGTTCTTTGAACTATCCTGATTGGTTGTTTTATTCCAATAAGTGAATCTACTCATGAAAATCATTGGAATAAAAGTAATAAGAGTTGAAGTAAATCCATATTTTCGTTTGATTTATGTATCTAATCTTTCCGTGAAACATAATGTATTATGAGGAAATAAACAAATACAAGTATATTGTGTTTAAAATCATGGATAGGTACTTGTTTGATTCACTTTGTCAACTCGTCCGATTTCAGCGAGTATAGTTCTTTGCTTCACCAAAATTTGGAAAGAACGGCTCGCAGGTTTGTTCATCAGTGTTACCTCCAGTTATACAATAAACCACCCTCATTTTAACCTCGCTGAAGCGAATTAAACGTTTCAGTCAGAGCGCTCCGAGTAATAATTTATTTATTTGTTACTGTTAGGACTTTATTCTTCGGATGGCAGCTTGTGTCATAAATAACTCATGCTCCACTGAAAAAATCAAGATTTTGATCAACAGCGTACTTAGATAAATAACTTCTAATAATTCATGCCACAACTATGACTTGGCTTTTAATGCTTAGGGAGTAGAGAACAAAATTGATTAAAAAATGAATTTTAAGTTAGCCAATTCCCTTTTGTATATATATATATATATATATATATATATATATATATATATATATATATATAGGTATAATTGCGGGCCGATTTTTGATATTTGTATTGAAACTTACCTACTCGTGCTGATATTTGTTTAGATGTTGATATATCAACAAAACAGCCCTAGGTATCATCTTAACAGTTGCATACTCCCTTGGAAATCTACATAAACTACAGTGTTAGTGTTGATACATAACCAACAACTAATATGGCGGCTTTATTGTTTAAATAGGTCCATCATATTAGAGATGGGAAATACCGTTACTTTGCAATAATATTCAGGAACGTTCCTTAGCTTTGTGGTAATACACTCGTTACACCCGTGATAACTTTATTTAAATATTTCTCGCCGTAATAGTAAGCGCAGACAGACTAGTACTATTATTCTGTGATGATCGCTGTTAATAGGAAGACACCAAGACACTCATCTCAACTTCTCAGCTGGATAGTTATTTCACTCGCTCGTTCAAGCAGTTCAGAAGACGTTAAACAAATAATAGGGTATTTTCAGTAACCTATTACCAAGGTAATAGGTTGTGGCAAAAGGCTGCTAGCAGATACTAGCTCTTACTTCACTAACTGGTTGGTGAGGTTGGGCAGAGGTCGGGTTAAGCAGTTGATTGCTCTGATAACTGGACATGGCCATTTCAGGAAACATCTCCACACTCTCGGACTCAGAAATGAAAGTCAGGTGTGTAGGCTCTGCAATCAGTCTGAAGAGACTGCCAAGCACATCATACTGGACTGCGAGAGACTCGGGGCAAGGAGAAGGGCTCTGTTTGGTTGTAAGCAACCAGGTGATGAAAGGGACGCTAGTATTGGTAAAAAACTCCTGGATCTCGTAAAGGGTACGGGCATTGGTTTGCCATACTAACGTACTAGGGACACACAATAAGCTTCGGTTGACGTGTGAGGATCTTTGAATCTTTGGATCTCTGAATCCGTCCCTTTAACAACACATAAACATAAACATAAACACATAAGGTAATAGGTGACACTTCAGTAATAGTGTTATTTATCCTATTACGTTAAATAACGCCCATCTCTGCATCATATATTGCAATTCAAACACTGTAAGAACATAGAAGGACCGATTTTTAATTATTCATATTCATATATATGAATTGGTTTTTGTAATACTGTCAATTCTCCCAGAACATATCTCAAAAAAATCTGTGCTACTTTTATCTGCCTGTGCCTTAGTTAACTTGGAAGTTTTACCGCTTTGAGAAAGTGCGAAGTCTTTGTCATTAAAGGCGGCTATTGTGTTGTCCAATGGCAGTGGCTACGTACACGTCCGACGTGAGCCGATACTGTTCACGTCCGTTCCAAATTATGCACCGTACGTTACTTTTCCTGTGATTTTTAAAACAAATTGAGAGCCAGAAAACCTCCTAACCTAACCTAACGTAATCTAACCTATCCTAACCTAACGAAACATAACGTAACGTAACCTAACCCAACATAACCTAAGCGGTAGCGAAGTGAATTTGCCCTTATATTGGACGTGTACGCAGTCACTTCGTTGTCCAATGTTCAGTTGTGCTGTTGTGCAACCAAAACTGTGCAATATTATGGTAAGTAGCAAATAACACTTATTAAACGTTGTAACTAATTACAGTAACCTTAGAAATGTCTTTAAGATTATCGGCAGGAGGCTTGGGTCTCCTTTAGGTACCTAAATTATTGTAGTTTATCATTTGTTAATCTCACTTTCTCTGGAGGTTTGATTTAGTTAAGTGTTTTAGAGAAAACATAACCAAGAAAACAATAATAATAATAAATTTTGCTCCAGGTTTCTTCTATTGTATACTATGACCGTAGCCAAATAAGCTAGACTTTTAAGACTTTTGATAATGCATGTATAATGGCAATGGCAAATACGATTTTTGATTCTTTTAACTTACCACCTTTTGTTAATTCTTAGCCAAACAAAAGTTTGAAGTTCTTCTAGTTCAACATTGATACCTATTGATGTGTTAAGGTCTACAAACGACATACCGGTACTAGGTGTATATTTTTGAATCTCATTTTACACAAGAGCAAGTAAGCTTGCCATTTAATAAATCAAGTAGATATCAATATCCAAGTCTTAACCTTAACCTTAGCGGCAGAAGTAAATATAACCTCTGAGAGCACATATTCATTTCAGTTTTCATTCGTTGCAGAAGCATTTCTGGATTTTAAAGTTCCTTCTGAACTTCCCGAAGGTTTAATTAGTGTTTCCATTCTCATTCAGAGCCCTTGGGCCATAAAACAAAGTCGTTTCAAATATTTAAAGATTTGGCTATCAAGGCATCTTTGCCGGCAAACAACTTTGGTTTATGACCCCGCAGCTAATTTATTTTGTTATACGGGTATTACAGTTGTATGCATTCCTAATTACATTTCCCTACCTTAGGAGACCGCTAAACATTTAATTAAGTTTTCTGCAATACTCTGAAAGTTATCATTCATTCAGTGTTCTCAATTATGTTTTGTACGGTTTTGTAGGCTAAGTTCAAATAGGGTGGGTTTGAAGCTGGGGTTTTGGTAAATTATGTTTCCTGTCAATGTCCCTCAACTATGGGTAAACTGCCTTACCCCACTTTTAACTTATATTTTCTTGGCGTAGAATGTGTTTTAGGCTAGTTTTTGCTTTCTTGCATAGGGGATTCTTGGGCTTAGTCCCAAAGGAGATGATTTAAATGAACTGTGGCTTATTATTTAGTTGCAGGGGCCTAAGCTCCTGCTTTTCAGAAAGTTTGGACCAATTTTGTCAATAAACTGAGCCCACAGATCATTTTTCACAAAACTTTGGCCAATTTTGGTTTCCGGTTTAGGTGTAGTTGGCCTATATTTTGGTGAATAATTTTCCTTATGCATATTACAATTTAAATGTTCTGGTATCTACTTTTAGCTCAGATGTGCCCCCTTGTTTTAAAATGCTTCTTATTAATTTTGGATAACAAATGTTGTAGTAAAATGACTAGGAACCTTGTGAATTTAGATAACTGAAAGATTCATCCAGCAATACATCTTAATTATTTTATAATTTGTTGATTAGATGTTTTCCTACCAAGCTGTTTATTTTATCTAGTCTACTTAATTAGTTCACAACCATTTTCATTAAGCTTCAGTCTTAAAAATATTAATATACATTTTTTCCTGTTATAAATATTTTTTAATTATTTTCAGTATTTTAAATTTATGTTAAGCACTGGGCAAATGAACTCTGGATGGGTATATCTGCAAATTAAAGTGAACTTGGGCATAATTAAAGCTATTCCAAAACAACACATGAACTTAAAACTTTTGAGCTACTGTGAATAAATCATTACATAGAAATTAGGAATTGGTGTTACATTACAGGGTCCAGGAATGTGACGCCTTCTTCTTCGTCTTCCGCCTACCCATGCAATCCAGGCCAGCCCTCTACACCGTGCCGCGGCGGATTACAACTCCTGTTGATGATGAACTGTGATATTAGCGTAAGTCTTGTGATTCAGCTGCCCAATATTTGTTGCTCATAGACTGTTTAGAGTTTATTTTTGTTATTTATTTTTAAGTTTAAAGAAGGACTAAACGATTACTTTCCAGTACCGATTATATCCGATACTAGTACGGACTAGTACCGAGTACCGACTACTTTGTATTCGCGATTACTTTTGTTCTCACAATTCCTACATGTTGTGCCGTGTAACGTCACCCTCATACATATTCCTCTTTTGCCAACCCGGTAACTGGCTCGCTTCAGCAGATGGCTGGTCCGGAAGTGGGGTGACGTCACCTTTGTTGCCTCCTTCCGCCAGCAAGAGGGTAAGCGTCGGGCTTAGACGTCGCTCTCCGGTACGAGACACACCCCCTTTTGGTCAACCTAGCAGATCGCTACAATTTCGTCCGGAAGCATCGCCTTGACGATGTCTAGATAAGTAGTAGCATTAAGGGAAGGAAAGCTAGGTTGGGTCAGGCAATGTAGAATTAATATAAGTAGGAAATAATAGTTTCAGTAATTTCGCGGCAGTCTATTAAATTGATTAAAATTAAAAATTTGTGATTCTTGCATTAAACAACCGCGACTTATTTCACAATCCGCAAATTTCCGTCACATATAAACCTACATTCCTACATTAAAAGTGAGCTTGTGAGGGGGTACAGTTTCATAAGCGGCCACCAACTAATCGGATGCAATATATCGATCTTAAACATTCGTTATATCGAATCGGAACACTCGATATTTTGAATCACATTTTAACAGTACATATAGAAAATTATTTACTCGATATTTATATTAATGCTATAATCTAAAATCAACAAATCGTATATCGTCAATAATAATATGCAATGCCAGTTACAAATATATTTTAATGAAACATTTATCAAATAACAAACAAACGAAAACTACAATTAAACAATTAAATAAATTCTAAAGAAACGTACAACTCAGCTAAAACTTAAGTTATCTTTGCCTGGGTAAACTTTATGGGCTGCTTTCTTGGATTGAATAAACTAAGTTAATATAAGTTAGGCCTAAGCAAATATACCTAAGTTTTTGCTTGGTTATGCGTTTCTTTATTATTTGTTGTATTTTTATATTTTAGTTTTCATTTGTTTGTTACTTGTTAAATGTTTCATTAAAAAACTAAACCTAATTAAATGCCTTCTGAAACCACTGAAACTGTTGCAAGACACTGGACATTCCTAAGCGACTACTTAAGGGGATGGAAGCTAGGGCGAGTCAGTCAATGTAAAATTAATATAAGTAAGAAATAATAGTTTCAGTAATTTCGCGGCAGTCTATTAAATTGATTAAAATTAAAAATTTGTGATTCTTGCATTAAAAAACCATGACTTATTTCACAATCTGCAAATTTCCGTCACATATAAACCTACATTCCCACATTAAAAGTGAGCTTGTGAGGGGGTACAGTTTCATAAGCGGCCACCAACTAATCGGATGCAATATATCGATCTTAAACATTCATTATATCGAATCGGAACACTCGATATTTTGAATCACATTTTAACAGTACCTACATATAGAAAATTATTTACTCGATATTTATATTAATGCTATAATCTAAAATCAACAAATTGTATATCGTCAATAATAATATGCAATGCCAGTTACAAATATATTTTAATGAAACATTTATCAAATAACAAACAAACGAAAACTACACTTAAACAAATAAATAAATTCTAAAGAAACGTACAACTCAGCTAAACCTTAAGTTATCTTTGCCTGGGTAAACTTTATGGGATGCTTTCTTGGATTGAATAAACTAAGTTAATATAAGTTAGGCCTAAGCAAATATACCTAAGTTTTTGCTTGGTTATGCGTTTCTTTATTATTTGTTGTATTTTTATATTTTAGTTTTCATTTGTTTGTTACTTGTTAAATGTTTCATTAAAAAACTAAACCTAATTAAATGCCTTCTGAAACCACTGAAACTGTTGCAAGACACTGGACATTCCTAAGCGACTACTTAAGGGGAGGGAAGCTAGGGCGAGTCAGGCAATGTAGAATTAATATAAGTAAGAAATAATAGTTTCAGTAATTTCGCGGCAGTCTATTAAATTGATTAAAATTAAAAATTTGTGATTCTTGCATTAAAAAAACGTGACTTATTTCACAATCTGCAAATTTCCGTCACATATAAACCTACATTCCCACATTAAAAGTGAGCTTGTGAGGGGGTACAGTTTCATAAGCGGCCACCAACTAATCGGATGCAATATATCGATCTTAAACATTCGTTATATCGAATCGGAACACTCGATATTTTGAATCACATTTTAACAGTACATATAGAAAATTATTTACTCGATATTTATATTAATGCTATAATCTAAAATCAACAAATTGTATATCGTCAATAATAATATGCAATGCCAGTTACAAATATATTTTAATGAAACATTTATCAAATAACAAACAAACGAAAACTACAATTAAACAATTAAATAAATTCTAAAGAAACGTACAACTCAGCTAAAACTTAAGTTATCTTTGCCTGGGTAAACTTTATGGGCTGCTTTCTTGGATTGAATAAACTAAGTTAATATAAGTTAGGCCTAAGCAAATATACCTAAGTTTTTGCTTGGTTATGCGTTTCTTTATTATTTGTTGTATTTTTATATTTTAGTTTTCATTTGTTTGTTACTTGTTAAATGTTTCATTAAAAAACTAAACCTAATTAAATGCCTTCTGAAACCACTGAAACTGTTGCAAGACACTGGACATTCCTAAGCGACTACTTAAGGGGATGGAAGCTAGGGCGAGTCAGTCAATGTAAAATTAATATAAGTAAGAAATAATAGTTTCAGTAATTTCGCGGCAGTCTATTAAATTGATTAAAATTAAAAATTTGTGATTCTTGCATTAAAAAACCATGACTTA
This sequence comes from Allygus modestus, assembly GCA_963675035.1. Classification (NCBI taxonomy): domain Eukaryota; kingdom Metazoa; phylum Arthropoda; class Insecta; order Hemiptera; family Cicadellidae; genus Allygus; species Allygus modestus. Next base: position 229,123,703 of record OY776111.1, read on the forward strand.
TTTCACAATCTGCAAATTTCCGTCACATATAAACCTACATTCCCACATTAAAAGTGAGCTTGTGAGGGGGTACAGTTTCATAAGCGGCCACCAACTAATCGGATGCAATATATCGATCTTAAACATTCATTATATCGAATCGGAACACTCGATATTTTGAATCACATTTTAACAGTACCTACATATAGAAAATTATTTACTCGATATTTATATTAATGCTATAATCTAAAATCAACAAATTGTATATCGTCAATAATAATATGCAATGCCAGTTACAAATATATTTTAATGAAACATTTATCAAATAACAAACAAACGAAAACTACACTTAAACAAATAAATAAATTCTAAAGAAACGTACAACTCAGCTAAAACTTAAGTTATCTTTGCCTGGGTAAACTTTATGGGCTGCTTTCTTGGATTGAATAAACTAAGTTAATATAAGTTAGACCTAAGCAAATATACCTAAGTTTTTGCTTGGTTATGCGTTTCTTTATTATTTGTTGTATTTTTATATTTTAGTTTTCATTTGTTTGTTACTTGTTAAATGTTTCATTAAAAAACTAAACCTAATTAAATGCCTTCTGAAACCACTGAAACTGTTGCAAGACACTGGACATTCCTAAGCGACTACTTAAGGGGAGGGAAGCTAGGGCGAGTCAGGCAATGTAGAATTAATATAAGTAAGAAATAATAGTTTCAGTAATTTCGCGGCAGTCTATTAAATTGATTAAAATTAAAAATTTGTGATTCTTGCATTAAAAAAACGTGACTTATTTCACAATCTGCAAATTTCCGTCACATATAAACCTACATTCCCACATTAAAAGTGAGCTTGTGAGGGGGTACAGTTTCATAAGCGGCCACCAACTAATCGGATGCAATATATCGATCTTAAACATTCATTATATCGAATCGGAACACTCGATATTTTGAATCACATTTTAACAGTACCTACATATAGAAAATTATTTACTCCATATTTATATTAATGCTATAATCTAAAATCAACAAATTGTATATCGTCAATAATAATATGCAATGCCAGTTACAAATATATTTTAATGAAACATTTATCAAATAACAAACAAACGAAAACTACACTTAAACAAATAAATAAATTCTAAAGAAACGTACAACTCAGCTAAAACTTAAGTTGTCTTTGCCTGGGTAAACTTTATGGGCTGCTTTCTTGGATTGAATAAACTAAGTTAATATAAGTTAGGCCTAAGCAAATATACCTAAGTTTTTGCTTGGTTATGCGTTTCTTTATTATTTGTTGTATTTTTAAATTTTAGTTTTCATTTGTTTGTTACTTGTTAAATGTTTCATTAAAAAACTAAACCTAATTAAATGCCTTCTGAAACCACTGAAACTGTTGCAAGACACTGGACATTCCTAAGCGACTACTTAAGGGGAGGGAAGCTAGGGCGAGTCAGGCAATGTAGAATTAATATAAGTAAGAAATAATAGTTTCAGTAATTTCGCGGCAGTCTATTAAATTGATTAAAATTAAAAATTTGTGATTCTTGCATTAAACAACCGTGACTTATTTCACAATCTGCAAATTTCCGTCACATAAATGAATTTAATTTCAGTTTGAGATGCTGTATTTCATACTCTAAGCTTTTAGTTCTTTGGGATTGAATTATTGTTGGTACAATATTCTCGATTTTAGTACGCTATGTAGAGTCAGTGTCGTGGTGTCAACTCTGTCAGTGGCGCGGCGTTATTGTTAAAAAAATTCTGATGTTTTCGTCTTGATTACGATCTACGATGACTCTTGGTTGAGTTTACTGTTTATTTTTACATGGATTCTATATTTTATTAACTTGATTAGCTTGGTTAACTTGATTGGCACAGTTTCATATTACCTTCCCAAGTAAAATCAATAACTTTTGCCTAGCTGAAGTGTTGGTAGTAGTGATGTGCGATACGTATCGTATCGTATTGGCTTTTACTGTAGTAGTACCTTCTGGCTATTACTGTAGTAGAGCTCTAAATATCTCCATAATACATAATTTTAAACTTCCAAACTAATAAAATAAAAATAAAATAATGAATGCGAATGAATTATCGTTTGTATTGAAGCGAATTACAAAGTGCCAACACGTTTTTAATACGATAACGTCGATGATAGTGCGTTCGCATTGGTCCTAAATAGGTATACTTGTGTGAGGTGGTAATTTGAGGTAACAGGTACTAATTATTTCAGGTCAAGGTGGGAATTTAGAAGATTTTGATTGGCAACACTGCCCAGCTGTCAGTCACAGCAATAAATGTCAGTGGAAGCTTAACCTCAAACAAGTTCCTAATCAAAATGTTTATTCTGCAGCAATTTCTGCTAAAAGCTAAAGTAATGTGTTGCCAGAATACAGTCTAGTGTATGTAAAAGTTATTTTCTGTTTGTATGCTGTTTTAGTTAGCAAATCATCTTTTTAGCATCTGTGATTCAAATTTTTCAGTAAGTTAGCAGTTTAATCAGTTTTAACATATTTAGCCCCTATGGCACAGTTTCATATTACCTTCCCAAGTAAAATCAATAACTTTTGCCTAGCTGAAGTGTTGGTAGTAGTGATGTGCGATACGTATCGTATCGGAATATTGAAAGTGTTCTGGCTTTCGGCCAGAAATAGGCTATGTGTTCAGCCAAAATGAATTTTGTCCATGGTTTGTGTAATATTAGGCCTAAGGCCTCCAAATAACTTTATTTTATGTTCTTGGGTTGACCTACACCTTGGTGAGGTCAGCCATTCATTTTGGTTCAGTGTAAATGTGTTTTTGAGACTTGTTAAGTTAGGCATAGTGACTCAATTGATTATCTTGAATAAGTGGGCTTCTGGGACTTTTCCAGTGCCACGTTCGGTCACTTTTAGTTGTAATTAAGCTCATACATGTTCCCTGCAAGTTTTATTTAATTTATTTCATAGATAAGAAAATAATAAGCATTTTAAGTTTTGCTATTTCTGTAATTTAAGTTACCCCAGGGAACATTACGTCCAGTTGACCTCAGGCCAATTTTTAAGTGCTGGGTTGGGATTGGATAGCTGGGGGCACCTTTCCCCCAGCTGTTAAAACCTTTCCCAGCAAATTCGGTCAAGAAGTGTTTGAGTTTTTTTACAAAAATGCATGTGAATGCACCGCCAAGCTAAAATGTTAAAAATCCTTTAAATACTTTTTTTTGTGTTTAAATATATTTTCTGTAATTGTCTCATTGTTTTATTTTAAGTCTGGCCACTCTGGACCAGATAAGTCTGGATTTTTGTCTTATTTTTAATTTTTAATGAAATTCTCACCTGACCTAACTAGTGATGCGCGATTGCGAGAGGTTAAAACAATCGAAATGTTCCTTCTCGAGAGGTTCCGCTTATCGATTGTTTCGATTGCTTAGCGAGAGGTTTGTATAATCGAGATGTTTTCTCTCGATTGTTGCATTCGTTAAGCAAAATCGTCTGCTGCCGGCGCGCGGCGAGAGGATAAACCCGTTATAGATGTGGATCGCATTTTTATCAGGCACTAAAATTATTTTTTGCAAATAAGCCACCCGTAATTAGTTGTTTTAGATATACCTTTATTATTTCACCCCACGTCAATATAAACACGTGTGTGTGTGTGTGTGTGTGTGTGTGTGTGTGTGTGTGTGTGTGTGTGTGTCTGTGTGGATGTGTACAGAGCTAGAGCCCTAACCAATGGGCCGATTTTTATGAAATTTGGTATGTAGGTACTAATCCACGATATCTCCAGGCGTTTTTTTCATTTTTTTGAATTTTTGATTTTTAAGGGTAATTATCCCCCAAAAACCACCAAAAAAACATGAACAATCAAAATTTCTCAAAAACGGCTCTAACGATTTTGATTAAACTTTAGTGGTTTGTAGAACTTTAGTTTTCCAACAAAGTGACACCACCGGCATTCCTGTAAAAATTCGGGTTCAGAAACTACAGGACTTAAAACATCCAAAATTCAGTTTTTTTGATTTTTCATAAAAAGACATAAATATAAAAAAATATTACTATTCACCATTAAAAAGAGCTCAAAAAACTAAATAATTTAGTATTTTGAATTACTATTCTACGATTGCTGGTTTCGGAGAAAATTGAAATTTTCATTTAGCGGTAAACGCAGTACGTTGTCCAATGTTATTCTTATGGGGAATACAAAAATTACTATTTCTCTCTTATTTACTGATCAATTTCATTCAAACTTGATATGCTTGTCAATTTAGCATTGACAACAGAGGTAATTCGATATGTGTTGCCCCTTAATAACCCTGGGGGGGCAATAGGGGGCATTTCCCCTCTTAAAACCACAAGTGTAGCAATGGATTCTGTAGTGCCTCCAAGCAGGGATTTGGGTTGATGTTTGTTAAAACAACTTGTTTACAAGACTTCTGTACATTTGACCGTGCTTTGTATTCTATATTTAGTAAATAAAAAGTAATTTATTCATTAAAGTTGGGCTAAAAGGGAGAAAGTATGTGTCAGTTTCCTGATACCGTTTATTAATTTGGTTCTCATATTTGTTTTTATGTATCATATTATTAAACTCTATATAGGAGAAAATTACCAAACAAGTTTTTAATGTTGTAAAATATAGGCTCTTTAGACTGGCTTTATTGGGAGTTCAATTTCAATGGGCAATGTTTTTCCTTATATCCTATATCGTGTGTAAACAAATTAATTTAATTATTATTAAGTTTAAATTAATTAATGATTCGATCAAATATTTGTTTTTATTTGATTTTAATCGTGTGTTATAATTTTGGCAACGTCTTATAGTATTTTATTTCTACATAATAATTCTAAAAACATCTTTCATTTACAATTTTATAAGTAATAACAAATGTTGGAATGAGAGTATATAGTATAAAAAGTGGGAAAGTTGCAGAATTATACTGCTGCCTAAAACGTTCACAAATTCTGTGAGCATTAAAAGTATAATTATGCTTGTCTATATTTAATAATGATTAACATTTGTTTCTACTCTCCATTATTAATTTACGTATTAGATTTTATTTAGTTTATTTTTTAATTTTCACGTATTTGAATGCATCGTTTTATTAAATAACTCCCAATTGTAGCAATTTGTTAAAACATCTCGGTAGAGATGTCGATTGCTCAAATATAACAGAATATAGAATGCAAAAATCTCTTTAAAAATAATTATATTGATCGGCGACATATTTAGTTAACAAAACATCATGCTAACAATTTCGATTGCCCAGTACGAGAATAGCTGCCTCGTCTAAACGAAACATTCCGCTAAAAAACATCTCGGTAAGTTCCTCTCGTTGCCACGTCTAAACGAAATATCTCGGTAAGAACATCTCGGCAAGGACCTCTCGCTGCCGCGTCTAAACGAAACATTTCGCTAACAACATCTCGGCACGCAGCTCTCGTTGTCGCGTCTAAACGAAACGTCTCTACTATTTAGCTCTAAAGATTCATCAACAGAGTAAAATGGGGTTGAAAGTAGCCATTCAAATAGTATTTTCTTAAATTAATTAAATGGAATGTCAAGAGCAGATTGTGGTAATTTGTTATACAGTTTAATTCCTATAATGATATGGCTAGACTGAGTTTTGGACATTCTTCGATAAGGTACATCAATTTTTGACTGATTTTGTTTGTAGTAGGAGTGAGTATTATTTCTTGAATTAAAACTACTCAGATTTTTAAAGATTTATAAAATTAAATAAAAAATGTATAAGTTGTAGACAGACAGAATCTTCAGATCTTTAAAGAGAGGTTTCCAGTGAGCTTTCCATGATGAGTTTGTGAGCATTCTAACAACTTTTTTCTGAATCAAAAGGATATTGTGCGTTTTAGATGAATTTCCACAAAAAATAAGCCCGTATCTGATAATTGATTGAAAAAATGCGTAGTATGAAGTGATGGCATATTTTAATGGAACCACATTTAATAATCTCTTCAACAAAAAAGCAACCCGGGAGATTCTTCTTGTTACGAGATAAACGTGAGGGCCCCAGTTGAGAGTCGAATCAAGAGTTATCCCCAAGTACTTCACAATTACTGTTTTTTGATGAATACCAGGAGGCAGTTTTTTAAAAGTAAAAATGACTGGCTGTGTTTTGTATCGTTTAAAAATAAATTATTTGCATGGAACTAATTGGCTGCTTCTTCCAGAGTGGATTCAGCTACCTTTTTGAGCTCAAAAACATCTGAATTCCAAGAAAACTGTCATCTGCGTACATATATGTAAAGGCATTTAGGTTTGCAGGTAAATCGTTAATAGAAATAAGAAAAAGTAAGGGACCAAGAATTGACCCCTGAGGGATGCCACACGTAATCTCTGTACAGTAGTTCTGGACCATTCACCATTAACATAAACAGACTGACTTCGGTTTTGAAGATAGCTCACAAACAAATTCAGCTCACTCCCGCCAATCCCGTAAAACTTTAATTTTTAAACGTTATTAAAACGTTATTTAAACGTAATTTAAACGTTAATCCAGGGTCCCGGAGGAGAAGGATTATCTTTCAATACTGGTTTTGGGCGATTCATTTGCCATCCGATTCAACAATTTTTTCTACTGCAACCCAGGATTATCTGGGAGTTTAAGTAATTAAATATTTCTGACTTGCAGCAGCACATCCCACTATGCAAGCCATACGATACGGCAGTACGTATTTAATCGATACGATATTTAAAGAGAATCGGGATATTCATAGTTCAACTACTATGCAATGCATCGCTCGGATATATCATATGATCGTGCGGCTCCAATCAGTGACGTTACATTGTCTGTTTTTGATTCTACCAACCAACCAATTGAGCCGTCTTTTGCTTGGTTTGTTTAGAAATATTATATAAAAAAATTAAAAACCCTATTACGCGATGCATCACCAGGCATTGTCTGTTAAATGCAAGTCTGCTACGAGCAAAATTATCGGAATAGTATATTTCGTTACTAGTCCGGAAAAGCGCTCTTTGCCAGTGCGAGATCGTGTCAACGTGCGAGACGAAGTCGAGCACGGAATTTAGATCAAGCACTGGCAAAGAGCTTTTTGGACGAGTATTGAACGATACTTTTCGTCACACTACAAAAAAGTCATTTAATTACAAACCAAGAAATAATTTTACTCTAGAATCAAGGTTTATTTTACTCAAAAAAACACATAGGCCTGATTATTATTTTACTATAGGCTATTTACATATTTTATTAAACAAAAACCATAAGCCTAGGCTACTTAGCTTTAAAAAGATTTCTTCTAAGCTATTTTTTATCAAAATCCAAATTTATATTTATGGTGCAATTTTCATTGTTACATTATTTTATAAATGACAAAAACACAATGCCATAATGTGCTTCACACGTGTAACATCAATGAGAGGTTAACTGTGGCCAATGATTTGACAACAATGAAAGTCAGCTGTTGCGTCGCGTTTGTAACTTCTAAAACTGATCGGAAAAGAACTGTACGGCAAAAATAGGCTTTCACCATAAGATTAACATGTAGCTAATTTTAGTGATCGGAAAAGAAGTGATTGGAAAAGACATCAAAGGAACATATGTTATTTTAAATGAAAACAGCAAGTTTCCAGCCGCATTTTAGTATCAAAAGTCATATGTTCCCGCATAGTATGACGAAAAATTATTCCAATGCAGGGTCCTTGACGAAAATACCTAAAATAGATGAAAGTACTTAAGTACTAAATAAATATTAATTATTTGGTTGTAAGGGACTCCAAGTTAGTTGACTAACTGTGTTTCCAAATATGTTATTAAAAAAATATGTTTGTTTTAATACAACAAATTATGCCTACAGACCTTGAATCTCAGTCTATAAACTAATTTAGAAGTAAGTGCTTATTTTAGACATTGGTTGATTATACTGTACTACCTGATTAATATTATTGTTATTATTATAGATATTAGTTTAATATGTTCAAGCTAATCAGGCTATTGTTGTAATTTTTGCTATTAAAATACTTTTCTTTTGGATTGCCAAAATTTGGAGTTTTCCAATAAGATGATTTATTTAAATAATTTTCGTACTTATTAGTTTTTTACAAGGGGCTTTATAATATGATTCCAATGGTTGCGGTAGACGCATGAAAAATCGCTTTAGGCTTGCAGAAAGTTTTGGGATTTTACATATTCCGTTACAGAAAGAATGAGAACATTCTGTCTTGGGGCCTGGGGGTCCGCAGACCACCTTTCGGGAAGCACTGCTATTTTAGGCTGGTAATATGTGTCTCGGGTGTCCCTTAAAATCGTTTAAAATCGCCGTATCTCGGCCGATCAAATTTGTTTCGATCTTAGTTTAGGCAAAATCTTTATTTTCAACGATAACATACTTTGATACTTCCGCTGGCGTGTTTGGCCTTTAAATTGCAGTTTGGATATAAACTGTTGAGGTTTTTTTGGCCGATAAACTATGTTCACTTGTCGTTTACGGTTTAAAAGTTACAGCGAACTTGAAATGTGGTAAAATTGCCATTTTTAATCCAAAAAACAGGTCTAATAGCTGATTTCGGTCCATGAATTCAATAGTCGTCTTATTAGGCCGATAACTCACATTTTGGTCTATAAAACGCGTTCGGCTATTTTTTACAGCCGATAAAATTATTGATATGGAGTTTTTAACAAATTTCCTGGGGAGGACTCCCAGACCCCCTACCCCGGGGGGATTCCATACCCCCCCAAACCCCTGGCATTCCCCCCCCCCGTGTGACTCCCTGGATCCGCCCCTGGTTCTGACGAGTCAGTGGGAACTACGCATGGGAATATTGATCTGTCGTGCTATAAAGTTTCTTTTAGCTCGATCACACCCCAATGGCAAATGTACTTGCATGAAAATAATATAGGTAACCAATTGAGTTATTGTTAATGAAATTATAGATAAGTTACTTAGTTATCTGGAATACGACTTCTGAGTTTTTAAGAGGTTTCGGAAGCTTTGGTCATGCCCGGAATACAGTGATGCATGAAAATATTTAACTATATATAGATTAATTTAAATAGAGGCTAATTCCCATTTCATCCATGCGTGTAGCACGGTTTACCGAATGTACAGTGTGATAGTTATTAACTTGTAAAGAAATAATTGAATTTGAATACGTGCTTACAGATTTGTTAATATGAAGAATTGTTTGCGATGGTGCCTCGTACTAGAGACACATATACCTGTGCCTGCAGCAAGTGTATTAATTTTGCTTGTTATGTTGCATTAAATCTATTTAACATAAGTTTTAACATCTGTTTTGGTTTTTGATTTTAGTGGCAGTGCAGAAGAAGTTTCCTGGATGAACTGGAGGGCGCTTTGAAAATAATAAAGTTAGCAATTTATGACATAAAATTAAATCAATTAAAAACAACAGTAGAATACAGTGTTTTTTTGATATTACTTTTCTATTCATATAAGGTATTCAATAAAATTTGTAATTTTATCAATAATTTGAGTTTTATTTAAGCTACTTCCTTTGCTAGTAAGTAAAGTAATACAATTTCATTAATTTGCTATACAAAATCCCGTGAAAATGTTATAAAGTAGGCCTGATCACTTTAGTATTAATTTTTTATCAGGCAAATGAATTTAAAATTTATTACCTCCAAGAGACTGAATATTTCAATAGCAATTTATATTTCTAAAACAAGTGGGATGATCAGCGTTGGAGGGGAAGTTAACAATACTATCTGTCATAATAATATCCCTGCGGAAAACATTTGGCTACTCAGTATATTAAATATATTTTACTGGGTGAACGTATGGTAATAAGTTTGTATGGTAGTCTTTATAAACACGAGGATGGTATTCTAACCAAAATTGACAATATATCATTTATGTTTTAATTGTCTAGTTTTGTTTAAGACAAAGTATAAGTTTAGTATAAGACTGAAACGAAATAACCCAGGAATGATACTGTGTTTTTGTTTTGCTTTTCAGTATTAATCGTTTTAGTAGTTAACTGCAGTACGGTACTTATGGTTTAATTATTTGGTGTAGGCTTGTGTTTAAGTGTTTTACCTTTAACTAAATCTCATTCTTGAAACTAAAGTTTAAAGTAATAACCTGCCAAGATTTTTCTATTGTTTACTGACCGATGCTAAAATGCCGGGAAAGTGCAAGTTTCAAATGCCTTAGCCTGCCATATGAAAGGCAAAAAACATGTAAATTTAGAAAACTTGTTGAAAAGTGGAAAGCAACTAGGCCCTAACTTTATTCTCATTTAGGCCTATTTTATTGCATGGTAAATGGTGAAATGGTGTTTTATGTTTAATTGCAGTACTTATATAGCCTATATAAGAGTTTTATGGTAAGTTAACAGTAAATTATGGCTACATTGAGCTATGTTGTGGTACATTTTCATCTCATTAATGGCATACACTATCTAACTAATTTCATAACAATCTGATGATACGGTTTTGTTCAGGTTTGGGCTTGTATTGTACCCTATCATTATTCTATGACTCGCTTTTCTGTAGCCTAGGCTCTAAAGTTGTTTTGCGAATGGGTCACTGATTTTTTCCAAATGTCCCCTAAAAGTCCCCGAAAAGTCCCTGATTTTTGTTTGAATGACTGAGTAGACACCCTGTTGAAGGTAAATTAAAATAATTTGTGTTAGGCCTAATCAATAAAGGCTGTCCCACACTTCTCGCGAATACGCCTGATCATTTGGCCTACCTACAATTTTTCGGTAGTCGCGAGAAGTGTGGGAGCTGCACGAAATATTTTGTATCAGTACACTATCGCCGAATGATTCTCTCGATGTTTGGAACGAGTCTTGCACCAAATCAACCAAATGTGTACAACAAACTAATTAAGTACACGCTCGCCCAATACCAATGCAATACCATGCTCGCCCATTCACTTCCGCTCGTCTCCTTTGATTTGTGCCAAAACAGCACAGGTGAACACGAATTATGGTGAGGCGAACTATCCCGAACATTTGAGAACATTTAATCATTTGAGATGATTAAGTTTTATTTAAGAAACAACAAATTAATGAGTGCTAAACTCTGTTAATTTTTGTTTGACCAAACTATATTTGAAATTAACCTTCGCACTGTAAAAAATAATCGTGTTAATTCGACCCAAATTTAATACCAAGATGTCCCAGTAAGACCTCACACACTCTTGTGTCGAAATAACACTCAGCTGCTTGTGTTGAAGTTCACCCACTTACCTGAGTTGGAAACCAACACAATTCCTTGTGTCACTCGGTAACACATATTTCTTCCGTGTTAAATGTTTAACACATTTTTGTGTGTGAAAAAATTACTCTATGATTAAGCAACACAGAAATACTGTGTTAAAATACTTACCCAAATTTGTATTAATATAACCTTTTTATTGTAAATAACACGCAGCATAATAAGTCAACACATAACATTTGTGTTATATTTGTTAAACAAATTTGAGTGAAATATTAACCAAAATACCTGTCAGGTAAGTTTGTATTTTTTCTGTGTAAAGAAAAACAGTGAACAGCTTATTTCTTGTGCAAAATTAAATGTCTGTAATGGTATACATCACTTGAGAAAGGTTAATTTACCGGGAAATATTGCACAGACAAATTCAACTCGACATCACCTGTCCACCAACAATTTTATACACCAAGTTTCAGTAAAAATTTATATATCACATTAAAATGGGTCCAAATTTAAAACTTTATACTAATAAAGGTAACCCACCGTAAAGTTGCTTTTGAAACACTTATACTCTACATAGTTTAAAATTACACCAGGTATTCGTCTTCACATTACAGGTTTGATCTTGAGTGACCAAAACAGTAAAAAAATATTTTTAAACTGTTAAAAAAAACATAATCTTTAAACTGGACAAATTTTGAGGGGTTATTCAAATTTTATAGTTTGTTCATATATTTAATATATAATATTGCAAAAAATATTTCATCTGTAAATAAATTAAGCATTCCTATTAAGTTACGTTAAAAACGGTTAATTGAAAAAATTAACCTGGATTAAAAGTTATCACTTTTCACAACCGTACCAAAAAACAATGAAATTTTCAAGATTCTAAATCACTGGATCTTCCAACTTTATATGTAAATAGGTATATTCAAAAATACTAAACATTTAAAGATAAAACACTTTATTGCACACATTGTTTAATGCAATGATTTTATCGTGAAGGCTTCAACGGCCCTTTAAATCTAACTCTAACAGGTACGGGGAGACACTTCTTCTGTTTGTCCACAGGTAAAAAGATTTGGCTGGAGATCACTTGGAACTCTTTCTTTTGTTGGTCCACGGCTGAAAGATATGGCTGAAGATCACTTGAACTGCTTACTAGCTCTTCCAGAATGGCCATTCTGAAAAATATTTTTCAATACTATATATCTGGTCAGCAATGATATACCAATACTTATTGAGTACTTCATCAAGAGAAGCCCATAAAACTTTATTCTGAAATGTAAACATTGAAACTTAGGACGTTCACGGGGCTTAGCCCCGAGGGGATTTTAAGGAAGTGAATAGGCCTATATGTTGCATGGGTTCAAGATCTACCTTTATGTAAAATTTCAGCCCAGTCAGTTCAGTAGTTTTTGTGTTCACCCAGAACATCAGACAGACAGACAAAAACCATCTCTTCTTTATAATATTATAACAAACTAGCAAATCCAGCTGCTCACAAATTCAAGCAAATACGGTTGTGACTTTAAATTGTGTTGCCATTCCAAAAGTTAGCCTGAAGCAGCTGATCTTTCTTCTGTACTGTGTTTTGTTACCTTCAACAGCTATCAAATTCTCAATTTCAATGATTACTGTTCTTCCATAAGATCAGTGTCTCCAGTTGTACGATTATTATCGTTTTGTACGATAATTCAGCCCGTTGTACCATGTACGATAGGTCACGTCCGATACGGTAAATTGTATAATAATTTGGGATCAGCCTAAACTATACATGATTATGACCTACTAATTAATTGAATGATTACTAATGATGAACTAATTACTGACTACTTAATGAATTAAATTTTAAAAATACATAAATAGGCTCTCAGAACATATTTTAAAAGTACTAAATACAATTTTTTGTTGGATTCTTTGCCATTTATTTTTATAAATACCCTACATAGGCTTTGTAAAATATCGTGAGTTTTGTTAAGCATTTGTTTATTTATTCGAACCTTTATTTCGTTTGGAAATTTACAGCTGTTCTACTTAAAAAAATTGAATGTTTGTCTATTTTCACGTTTGAGTGTAAGTTTTAGGTGTCTTTGCAAACGTGCAATAATTTTACCTACAATACAATAATATTTAACTACTTGTATGGTATTTGTCCCTGGCCGAACTGGAGACACTGCATAAGATTAACATTGCAACTTTGAAGGCCTTTGGGGCCTGAGGGCCGATGTAGATTTTAATGATTTTCTGCAGACCTACGCATTGAGACATTTCCGCATAGATACTTCAATCATAACAATCGGTACAGTGGATCCTGATATCTCAGCGTGACACAAAATCTGCTTGTGTATTAAATATTAGGTTTGCTGCAGCAAGGGTATTTTTGTTTGGCTACTTAGCTTGCCGGCAAACTAAATATCCCCTGACACTGTAATAGGCCTGGAAAAAGGGTTTATAATTTAATCTTAAGATAGGAGGGAGGCACCTCACTGTCGGTAGCGTATGTTAGATGGGGTTAGATGGGGACTGTAACTTTCTTTTTTTTATTCGGATTGTTATATTGGATTTTACCTTGTAGAACTGCCACTCCCACTCTCACTCTGTCCAGTTTTCTTTCTACTTGCTGTTGGAGGTAAGTAGGTGAACCGTTGAAATCATTGAATTTCTCGTCTGGTTCCATTCTATAAATAAAAGTTACAAATTACCTTTTCTGAACTAAAATACCTAAACGTTTAAACGGGTGCAGTTCCGGATCTGGGCTACCATACTATCGAATGAAAATATCAAAAGTTTTAACAGTTGATATATCGATTACTCTTATTCTTCAAATTTTCTGTCGATGTAGCTCTCTACAAAACGACATCCAATCAGCGATAGTTTTCCTGCTGGTTTTAGATGTTGATGTGCTTGTTTTTCTTATTAAAAAATCATAATTTACAACATTTATACAAAAAATTAAACTAAAGTTAGAATGTTAATCAATCCAAACTTGGCATTTTCGAAAAAAGTGTTTTCTAAAGCGTTCTTTCTTACATCGTGTTCGTCATTGACCTTTTTTTGCATCAAAATTTGACCAAATTTTCACCACGTATTAGTGTTTTTTGTTTTGCCTCCACACACTTCACAATTTGGATTATTAGATACCTATTAGTTCTTTGTCTTGAAGAAAACTAACACATTTTTCTATTGGATTAAACACATGTTTACAGAAACATGTAAAATTCACAAACTCACAATCACTTTCTACTTCTATTTTTATTTACTTTATTTTAAAATGGAAATAAACAATTTTAATTAAAAATGTTTAAAAACATCTGATTATTAAAAATAGAATACAGTTTAATTATTCGATATATATATCGATTGTTAAAACTTCGATATTTTCATGCGATATTTGAATGTCACAAAATTAATGTTCTCCTGTAAGTTAATTTGAAAGTTTCCACCACCCTACTTATGTAAAAGAATTCTCCCACCTTTATGCTGTGTGTATTCCGTAATGGGTAATGTTAACCGTTTGACTAACATCAATATTTTCTCTATCTTATGTTAAGCAAATATTCGTTTGCTAGCGATATCGCAATATGGCGATAAGTCTCGCCATCAACAATTTTACTCACTGTCATTGTGTATTGCGAGTTGCAAGTTGCGTATCAGCAAGTATACTTTCTGGCATGGTTGGTTGGTCAGGTTGACAAGGGGCTTAATAGGTTAAGGAGCTACGGAGGTACGGTAGGCCTACTCAGAACAGTACAGTCGGCACGACTCTTATTCGATAAATTGAGGTTAGGTGAGATGTAAACTACTCTCAAAGCGAGGTGTTAGTATGACAGAAGTTTAGTTATGTTATGTTATTGTTGATAATAAAAAGTTGGCATCACTCACGTCTTCATATATGTGGAGGTGGACCGGAAACTACTTTATTTAAGCCCTGAATTGTTTACTTGAGCTAACAATAAAATTAAGTAGGTATTTGATTACAGGGTTCTTATGGAGTATACATGACCCCAACTATATTGAGTTAAATTTGCATTTTTCTTAAAGATTTTTACCTCTAGAATCCAGAAATAACATTTATTTTGCACGGGAACCATTATTAATTATAGAAAATATTACTTAAAATTATTATTTTCGATGCAAGCAGACAATACTTACAAACCACAGATTAGAACACAACTTTCAATGTTTCTAGTTTCTACAGACTATCAGGAAAACGTCCATAGAGTATACAATATATATAAATGAAATGTCGTAGATAATATGTATCTAATAAAAAGTTATGTTTTGTGCTTTATTTACCCCTTACCCATTATAAGTGACTGTTGAGAGGTGAGTGAGCAAAGTGAACAAGCTCATTCTGAAAGTAAATGAGCGGAGCGAACTAAGTCACCATGGAGGCAAGTGAGCGCGATGGTTAGTAAAAAACACTACATCTTCGTAGGGTACGTGACAGCAAACGAGGTCACCATGGAGGCAAGTGAGCGCGGAGCGCGTAAGCTCATCCTGTAGGAAGTGAGCTGGCGAAGAAGCTTGATCCGAAAATGAATGGTTAATAAAAAACGCTACATCTTCGTACGGTATGTGACATGAAAGCGTACACTTAGTACTGGCATGGTTTGTTGGTGGGCTTGCCACGGGTGCTTATTAGGTTAACTAGCTTGGGTTAGGTTAAGTGCCACCGTACCTGGATGGCAAAACGAACAAAAACAAACCACACTTAACCTAACAATCCTAACCTAACCCAACGCTAGTTAACCTAATAAGTACCCGTGGCAAGCCCACCAACCAACAATCCGAATATAAGTATACTTTGGTACCTATTATACTCCTAATTAGGTTAGGTTAGGTAATACAGGTGCAGTCGAGCAATATTCAAGGGTTCGAGTTGGCAAACCTGCTCCAAGTAGAAAAATCAGCTCCGAAGCAGAAAAAATAACAAAATGGACGTTAACACCGTTTATTTAATTTCGTACTGTTAATTTTCATCTTAAAAGTTGTTATTTACTGACGTATAGTTATTTTAAGAACATATTATGATTATCTCTAGTGGATGATGATTGATCAAACGGTATTTATGTGTTTTCTTTATTAATAAGTTCTTAGATTGGAAATCTCTTGCAGACAGTTCCATGTTGCAATTTGAACGTTCCTCCCCTCAAACCACTAGTCGGCAGAAGAAATTGGAACCGTCGAAGTTTTTTTTACTATTTTCACCATTAAAACGGTCTTTCCGCGGAAAAAGAATACTTTTATCGTGTTTTTCAGGTCAAAATCTATAAGAAAAGTGTAAATTTACCTCGATTTTGTTGGGGTCATGTATACTCCATAATTACCTACAGGTTCTTATCCTCTAATCAATAGATTGCCAAGCATACATAGTGTAATCCATCTTACGTTCAAGAAAGGTTATCTGAATTTCAAAGTAGGTACGCCTAGCTCACAAACTTAACTTGTCTATAGTAGACTCACTAAAGCTGGAGCAGTCAAAATACTAGAGGAGTTATAACATGTTTGTATAAAATTAGCAAATTAAGTTCTCAGACCCCTTCAAAGTTTTAATGTAAGGAGTACAAAAGTGAGATTTAACTTCGAGTCGTACAGGCTTTGGAGAGTAGGCTAGGCCTGTAATCGGTAATTATGGAGTATACATGACCCCAACAAAATCGAGCCAAGTTAAGTTTGTGAGCTAGGCATACCTACTTTGAAATTCAGATAACCTTACTAGAACGTAAGATGGATTATACTATGTATGCATTGCAATCTATTGAGTAGAGGATAAGTAGGCAAAATTGACAAGGCCTAAGTTATTTTGTCAAACAAAATTGTTTTTCCTAGGATGTCCTTCTAACATCAATCACCCTAATAACTCAAGCACGCCGCTTCCTTCACGGAGTTGTAGGGGTTACTTACAGCCTACAATAACACTGATCACTACCTTTACAGCTAAATCTTCACTTACCTTATCACCCATCTTGACGACATGTAGTAACAGTAGTATTTGGCTACTGCATTGCAGTTCCACATTCGCAATTTAAAACTCAAAGAACGTAAACTGACAAACTAACAAAAAGAATGCTGCCGGGTGTCGTCTGTCGCTGTCAAGGAGTTCTATTGGTATTACTGGAGGTAACACTGATGAACAAAACTACGAGCCGTTCTTTCCAAATTTTGGTGAGGCAAAGAACTACTCGCTGAAATCGAACTAGTTGGCAAAGTAACTCAAACAAATACCTACTAATGATTTTAACATTAATAAACTTATATTCGTTTGTTTGCTCATGATTTATCATATTTCACGGCAAGATTAGATGCATAAATAGAGTGAAAAAATGAATTTGCTCCAACTTGTATTACTTTTACTCCAGTGATTTTCACGAGTAGAATCACTTATAGGAGTAAACAACGAATCATCATAGTTCAAAGAACGATAAATTTGCCTCACCAGTGTACCAACAGTAGGATTTATTCATAATTATTCTCAGTAATAAGTTGATAATTTCATTCATCTGCAACTGCAACTACATTAAAAAATGTACTTCTACTTCTACTTTTTAGGTGGAAATATTTGTTCATGGATCCTTTTTGAAAGAGTTTTTCTGCCAATTTAAATACATATCATAGTGTTAAAAACCTAATCTTGAGTTGCTTTATTAGTTTATTACATACCCGAAGCCCTACCCAAACTTAGACTAAATGTAATAGTACTAATAGTGTAATACAGATTTTTATCTTTCACCGTTGATCATTTGTGCTATTTAAATAATTGTTTTGTATTTTTAATAAACAAAATTGTATTCATTTACTATAACTACCGTCAACATATACAAAATTACACTTAATCGCATATTTTTCCTGGCTTTTTGTGAATTACGGCCAATCCCGGGTGCAACGCACATTAATTACCCACAATTCCACACAAAATTACCGTGTTTAAAATATATTTTAGAAGACCAACACGCTTTCGTGTCACAAATGCCAAATTGACACAGCATAGTTTTACCACGAATGCGAATTGGTTACTCAAGCCTCTAGTAAACCAATTTCAGTGTCTATTTTCACACAATCAGTTTAACCAACATCTTTGTGTTTAAAATACCCCAGCATTTTTTTACAGAGCAATATGTTTTGCAAATGACAATGTTTAAAGCAAACAATGAAATTAGTTGTCCATACACAAATTAGATTGTTTAGTTTATTATATTTTTGGTAGTTTCAACAATTATTCATTTTTCTCTGTGAACCGTACGTGTCACCTTGACACTGCTCACTGCTCTCTAAATGTTTTAAGCCAAGTACGCAGTTAATATTTGGGTAGTATCAACCCAATGCTGGTTTAAAACTGTATAACTGTGATATACACTGCTGTATCAAGAAAATTTAAGTTTTATAAAGATGGCGGTTTGACAGTTTCCCCAGTATCTACTTGAAGAGAGACATTTAGAAGTATCATCTAAATATGGGATTTCTTAAATGTATTATACGATTAAACATGGCGGATCTCTGGGGTTTTCTATATCAGCTTGATGTGGTAACCTGTAAGAGCATCAGCTTTTCTTTAAAATCTGTTATAAGTGAAAAAATACTAGTGTATACAACTATATATCAATCTGAAATTTTATAAAACACATTAATAAATCATTTTCAGTGACTTAGTCTTTGAACTGAACGAATATATACAGTAACAAGTTGGACCACAAGGGATGGACTACTCATAAAACCAACTGTAAGAGTGATTTTATGTATATATATATATATATATATATATATGAAATAGTATATACCTATATGTAAAATAAAAACAAATAAAGTATAATAATTGTATTTGTAAAACACAGGTGATGTTTGCAAAATCCTGCAAACAAAGATAGTAAATAATTATGCCCCAATTAATTGCAATAACGTCGTTCTATTAAAACAAATCTTTCAGTTTACTGTTGTGTAGCCTGACATACATAATTAGGGTGATACAACAGTAAAGTAATATGACAAAAAAAACAATATAAGCAGAGTCTTCTAACAGTAAAAACCAACCAGCAACGGACGCCGCGAACATGAAATAACGTAGCGGCAACACCGCACGACCTTGCCACTAGTTATACGCTGCTCCGCTAGGATCGCTAGTGAACGGTAAGCCGGCAAAATGCCACAATCCAGGGAATTTCGGTGATTCTTACACACATGATGGAAACTCAAAAGTGGCAACTTGAGTTAGTTTGACTTATTTTGACATTTTAACCTCAAAATTATCGATAAAAATTGTAGCATCGTGTGTAAGATGCCACAATTGGATCACGATGCCACAGTGTGGTTGTGTGCATGTCCATGATGCTACAATTGAGTAAATACAAACACACACACACACACACACACACACACACACACACATATATATATATATATACATATATATAAATTTGAACGAATAGTGTTTTGGACATCTGGGGACCTCAAAACAAAAAGATATCATGGTCTCGGGCTTAAGTCTTACCATGAGACCTACGGTAATAGCTTCTTCCCTATAGGGAAAATTTGCTAAAACGATTAAAACTCTATTTTAAAACCAGTTCGATTGTGTAACATGCTTCAGGGTAATAAATATTGTTTCGAGAAGTTCATTAACTGCGTTGTTTACCTTTCTGTGGTATCGTTGTTTGCACTAACATACACGACCCCTACTAACACCTGCAGTAGAAGGTAGACATAGTTATAAATTTCATAACTTTACGCATTGAAGATAAGGAAAACATGTTTTATCATAAAATAGAGAGACATTTTATTTTATTTTTCAGGAAACAATTGTATAACACTATTTTAAAATATTAAAATGTCGTTTAGCAGTAGGGGGCATTGGCAATGCCCCCTACTTATAGCTTAATGTTATAGTGTAGATAGTATTGTAAAGTATGGTTCTTATTATTCTTGTAAAATAAATATAAAAAAAAACATAAACAAATATTTACTCAATTTGGAGAATGACCTATATTGTTAAAACTTAATATTAAAAGTTTCTATCGATGATGGTCCCCACAGTGAGAATGAAACGAAAATAAACAATGAAACACAAATCTGTTGGGATTTTTAGATAATAAATCTAACAATTAGAATTAAAATAGTTTCTAATAGATCTATAGGGCCAAAATTGAAGCTTTTCGATACAAGCTTAATTTTAACGGTCGTGAGGCAGGGAAATTAACGAGGATCGAAAAGCCACTTTCGGTCTTAGTGATGAGCATTTTTTTGTCATACTCCAAGAAAAATTAAGATAACAATTTCACAAAAACAAAACTATGTTTACTAGTTGTTATTTTACTTACATCGTCAATCTAAGTTTGTTTGTGATGAACGCGTTTCGGCGCTAGGCCATCATCAGCATCCACACACTATACACTAGATTACTCAAGAAATCTGCGTTGCAAGGGTCTAGTAGCAAACTGCGTCATGTTGATAAAAAACGAATATTTACAAACATTAAGAACATATACACGACTAACAAAAATACTATTATAAAACCTCGTGCGCACGGGTAAGGGATCCGGCTCGGCCCCGAATATATATTACTACGATAGATGTTGTACATATTGTTGTTGGTAATGGGACTTGTTATTGATTATTGTTGATTATGGTACTTTTGACTATGTAACATGTATACTAAGCAATATATTTAATATAAACAGCAAAGATAGTGTCGGTCCAAAAACTGATCCCCATGTTATTCTTACGGGAAAAACAAAAGTGTATTTAAAGCACTATTTGATTGTAATATTGAATTTTTGAAATGTTGGTGGTGTGTATATCTACACTAGCCTACAATAATAACACATCATAATTTTAAACAAATCGGGCTATAAACACCAAAGATCGTATTTTAGATTTTTACAATTAATTTTTAAATATATAGTGGACGGGTTGGGATTGGAAAAATGTATTTAATATAGGGAAGGGTCGAACATTAGTATAGGCCAAAAAGGAAATTTGTATAGGACGGGAACCGGCGTCGGCGCAAAAACGGATCCCCCTTTTAATCTTATGGGAAAAACGTGCCGAAAGTGGCGGTATATTGCCACTACTCCTGTGCGCAGCCTGTGCATCTCGTTTTGAGAAACGAAAATAGTAAATAGCTATAAAGTAAAAAAAAAACAATGACAGTCTGTTGTTAAATGTAATCCTTAGCTGTTTATTTAATTTAATTGAATTAAGGAAAAACAAATTTGATGTAAACCTAATAAAACTCTCATCTATATGAATAAAATGGGGACTAGAAAGCCCCATGGGACAAAGCCCTGAGGCCTAAAACGAAAATCTAAAGCCAGTTTGCACATCTGCACACCTAGACGTGCGATTTAGTATATAATATGTGGGGTAAACCATTAAACAAAAAAGCCTTATTGTTTACAAAGTTTGCATGTAGCGTATTAATAATATAGGAGCTAGATAGATAGATAAATTATGTCTTTTTGTTGGTCTGTCTTTAGATAGTTTTGTTAGTTAGCAGATGATATACAATTTAAATGTAGGTAAATATGTAGACTGAATTTTGTGTCTTTTAGTTATAAAACAGTTAAAGTAGTTAGGTTAATTTTGTATTAAAAATTTGAACCCGATGAACACACCTTTAAACACTTAATAACATTTAGCTGGAGTTTTTAAGAAACAAAATTTGGCTTGAAGTGACACCAAAATGGGTTTGATTCAACATCCAAAACCCTACTAACAAAAAAGTTTAAACTAAACCCTTTTAGGCTATTGCATGCAGGCGTAAAATGCCTTTCGTAAAACGAACCTTTTTAAATTTAGACACGTTCTAATGAATGTTTTAATATGCATTATGTTAGTGCTTTATTACAATAATATCTTTAAATTTGGCAAGGCGGATTTCCATTTGTTTAGATCCAATTAAAAATTAGCTTTTAGCGAATTTCCCCTATAGGGAAGAAGCTATTACCGTAGGTGGCATGGTAAGACTTAAGCCCGAGACCATGATAACTTTTTTTTTGAGGTCCCTAGATTCCAAAAACAATATTCGTTCAAATTTATATATATGTATATATAGATATATATATATAGATATATGTATATATATAAATATATATATATATATATTTATATATATGTGTGTGTGTGTCCGTAACCACGATAACTTTTGAAACATTTGGCACAAATGTGGAGAGTAACATTTATGACTTTAAGTTCGAAAACCAGATCGATCGGTCTCTGGGAAGGGGGTTTTATGGGGGTTTAAAATTTTCAAAAGATCTGTTTTTTGAACTTTTAACCCTAAAATTTAAAAAACACTAGATTTTGGTTATAGCCATTTTATATAGCTTAAAAAAACAAACAATTTTGTAATTTGAAACATTAAGCTAGGTTTAGTTGTTGTGGAGAAAAGTCAAAACATTTGTCCATAAAATTTCCCATATTAATCTTATGGGAATACGGTTTTTAGATTTTCCTCAGATAATTTCACTAAAATCTCCACATTTCTTTCTACCAATCACTTTAGCTCTACAAAACAATCATTTTGGCGTTTTAATTGTTGTTTTACGTCCAACCGTTGCAGTGATATTCAAAGTGCTAAACACAGTTCGTTGTCCAATGTTATCCTTATAGAGAATAAATAAAATGTTATATTTCGATTATTTATGTTTGTATATAGATGAAAATTGGTATGTGGCTTCATCTAGTTGTGGTTTATTGATATTAGCACAAAAAAGTTTTTTTTTAATCTTCCCGGTAGCAGCAAACCTGCATACTTGGCCCCCATGTTATTCATATGTATAATAAGTAAAGTTTTATATCTCCCTTAGTTGTGAACCTAATAATAAAACTTGGTATGTAGCTTCACCTGGTTGAGTTATATTGATAATTGCAAATAACACATTTCTTATCTTCATTGTTGCAGCAAACCTGCGTACTCAATTATAATGTTAGTCTTATGGATAATAAATAAAATGCTATATATCACTTGTTATTTAATGTATTTTTATGAAACCTGGTAGGTGGCTCTAGGTAGTAGTGATACCCATATATATGCATTGGAAATTCGTTGAATACGCAGGTTTGCTGCGACGGGGGTATTTAAATATACCTTGTTAAACCATTTAATTTTATTTTATAACTAGTGAAAAATACTTCTTTAGTTTGTTTAAGACGGGCTGATAACAGCTAGTAATCATTAATTACTTGTATGATAATGATTAATTAATAAATTTATCTTACAAGTGTAGTTTTACAAAAATAAATTTATACACTTTTATCTAATTGCTTATTAAGTATTAATATATTTAAATTTTTACTAATCATTTATTTAATTATTAACTATAAAAAGTTGACTTTTAATAGTTAACAACACATTCATTTATTTATTTTGAATCGCAAACACCATTTTACAGCACAAAGTACTTAAAAATATTGGTAAATATTGGCAGGTATTGTTTTTCTTCATAAGGAGCAAGAATTTGGCACACAATCATGCAGTAATAGCATAAAATGTGACAGCAATTTGCAGAGTTTTCAAATTATGTTAATCTACGGACAATTTATCTAAATGTGCAATTTTTATTATTGTTCAGTAAGATTAATAAAACTAAATTTTATTGGCTCTCGTATAAAAAAAAAACCCTAGAGCAGCAGCTTTGACCCACAGCTCCGCCTGCATTGAGGTGGTTTTCCGTATAAATTTAAATGACCCCTATAAACCGAAGCCGTTTCGTACCCTTAATTACGTACCCATCCTTGGCAAAAAGTTAACCTTCACGAAAAAGCTAAAACTCGGTTGGGAAAACTACTCCCTGCTCACAGTTAACATTATTTACCATATATTTTCAGGTTGGATATTACGGAAATGTATTGCGGCTTGGTAGAATTAGGTACGCACTATATAGTCATTAGTCATCGTGAATGTCTTAAGCTGCCACCAGTTAGTTGTTTGACATATATAAGCAATAACCGGCACCTCTTAAGTGTAAACTATGCCCGACCGTGTCGTACGGTGAATGATATGAGAAAGTTAGTAAAACAGGCACGCGTCATCACAACCCACTTAGGGACCTTTTTGCAATCTGTAATAGTTAATTTCTTAAATTAAATTCTACAAATTATGAGGATACAACTCGTCAGACCAAACTCTGATAAGAAAATTCTCTGATAAGAAAATTAAATAAACTACTCGTTTACTCTGAAACAATAAAATTAAGGCTCCTCTAACATTGCATGAAACGAATATACAAACTTCTTTATAAAGATTAAACAAAAAATAAAATTGCTCTATCTGCTCGAGTTGGACTGAGCTACTAATAAAGTGACCAGCGCCAGTTGGAAATGGAATTTAAAGAATGTAATGCTTCTCTCTCTATTTATTACGTAATCATGCAACTAGAATTATAAGTGATCCGCTGAACACGTTATAATCAATATTGTTTGCATAGTATTATTTCTTTAATGGGCTAAAAGTATTTTATTTAAGGAATTAAAGCATAATAGAACAACTTTGATCAATAAACATGCTGAAAAGTTTTGTTTTGCTACAGTTATATTGTGTCACAGTTAACACACAATAACATGGGGGCCACATTGTTAAGGGTTCACCATATTTCGCGGTTTGACGTCTATTGTCCACGTTCCTGGTAGATGTTTACCAATGTACCAAGGACTTAAAAATAAGCTATGTTCCAAATTGAATTTCAATCCGTTCAGTGGTTTCTGAGGTTACGTGCTGAACCCCCAGGTCAGCGAGAGAGTGATTGAGATAGTACGTGGTATTTGGCTAAGGTACCAGCGACTTCGTTCGCATAATCCTGACTCCTGTTTCTTTTTCCATTGCTTCCAGTTTATTTTTTCATTGTAAAAAATATTATCACCATAGAAACTCAAATTAAATGATTACTCATTATGGATAAAACTCATAATTTGAAACGTAAAATGTTAAATGCAGTTGGGCGGAACCCCGAATGATTTTCAGTCCATATATAGCCTAGTTGTATTTTGTATCATGGTGTAAAATCTATAATCCTACCGGATGACAGTTTCATTGGTAGTTCAGTAGTTTGTGTATGATGGTTAACATTAGAATAATTGGATAATTGAACGAAGTAAAAGTATCCTTATACACAACTTTACTGCTTAGACTGGTAAGAGAATCAACTCAACTGGCGTGTCTATGACCACAATAACTCGAGAATGCCTCCACAGTTAAACTTAAAATTTTCCAGAAAAACTTAACAGGTCAAAATCTCGGTCAAGTTCGTTATTCAGATAATTTCGTTCAGTATTAATCAAATTATCTTAAAACCAAATTTATTTTTTTCTCCATAAGAATAACATTGGAAGCCATTTTAGTGGTACTTGAATCGTTAAAATTTAGCCGATGTCTATGTTTCAACATGAGAGTAACAATAGTTAGTTTACTAGAGTATACTTTGTTATACTGGATAACAAAAGTTTTTTTTCCAACAAAAAACACACAGGAGAGATAAATCGAAGTATATTTTTAAGTTGTAAGCATATTTATTATTTTATAAATTATTAAGTGTACGTTTAAAAAAAAAAATATCCAGACAGTTAATATTCCCTTAGTACGCCTACTCTGTGTAAATATCGTCAGTCGGTCAGAGGCGACGACTGTAACAGTGGCAGTTCGAAAAACTCAAAATAACTTTTTGATGACTGTAGATACTAAGATATTAACTTATAAAATAGTTTGTTTTATTACATTTTCTTAGACAAGTGGTAATATTGTGATTGTCATGTGTAAAAAGTATACAAAGCCTCAATTTATCTAGAAAGCGTTGATGAAGTTAGGCACAGTAAGCGAACAACCTTAAAATTTATTTTGTAGGACAATTATTTGCTAGGTTATATTTTCACTAAATTAAAAGCGAACAACCTTAACATTTTTTTGTAGGACAATTATTTGCTAGGTTATATTTTCACTAAATTGATAATAAAAATTGTCTACATTACCTAAAATATATTACCAGTAATAGTAGGTAACCACAATAAAAGCTATAGATTATTCTAACCCAACAGCCTTTTTCGGAAGTTTATCTTGAATGATTTGACATAGCCTAGGGTTGGATTACAGTGAGAGTAAGCCGACATTAACTGGTAATACAACTTTTGTAAAATACTTTAAACCCATTACCAGGAATGTTGTAGCGAACCAAAACAAAAGCTTTAAACTATTCTAACCAAACTAAGCCTTTTGTACAGGTTATCTGAAATGATTGGACATCTCCTAGGTTTGGATTATAGTGAGCTGTTTTCATCATAAACTTGGACCTATGACTATAAAATGTAGGCATATACACTTAGGCTACTTGTCATTTTAGAAGTTTCATGTACGGACTTGGGCCAACCCATGTTTATAGCATTTAATTTCATGATAGCCTAGGCTATTGAAACAATATATTGAAATCTCATTTTTTCATCTAAATAACTGGACCTGACGACTTATTGTTAATCCTTAGGGATATTTTAACTTGGCTTATAGAAATTGTTAACATTAGTTCATACAGGAAACTCGCTGTTCTCTTAAAAGTTAAATTAACCACACTGCTAAAGTCACTGCTTAGCCCAAAATACTCTGTTTGTTCTAAGATAACGCACCCATGCAAATCCTAACAACAACCCATGCCTGAAATCTTCAGTTTATTTTAAAAATAAATAAATGTACGTATTTATACGATTTACTTTGATAAAAACAAGTGATAAATGTATGTATGTTTTTCTACGGATAAAACGTTAGGTCGGCGATGGGATCCGAACCTGCGATCTTGAGCTCCAAGAGCCAGTGCGATACCCTCTCAGCTACTGCGATAATTGATTCTTGAGGGAGAAGTGACAAAACTATAGCTAGATAGACATAAAACCCGGATTCTGGCGGCAGTTAAATGATAACGGAATGTATTCTGATGATGTTACTCAAATCAGATATTGAATTTTTTATGAAACTCGATTTAAGTTTGATCATGTGTTTCAATTATCCTTATACGCGAGGAATGAGCGTACACCTAGTTAAAGTCATTCGGGTGGAGCCTAAACAAAATTTTGATCAGTAGTAGGCCTATGTTTGCTTTTAATGTATTAGCTACCATCCTTCTAAACATCGGCTCCATAAATGTGATATTGGAAACGTAACTATTAATTCCAATGGGTTGGAGCCCAAAAGGATCTTGATGAGATTGGGGGAACATCTAGGTTTAATTCTTCTGTATTATATATTTTCCTACCAAATGTCAGCTTCAGTGGTTCTGTATTTAGTGTGTGAAGGCATATTTAAGGCTAGCAGGGCGAAGTCTTAAAGTTCAATATTATCAGAATTGGACGCATCTCTGTATTGAAGTATCAGCTCAACAGAATTTCAGCTCCACCAGTCCAGTAGTAGGTACAAGCTGGTTGGAATAAGTATTTTGGAGGTTAGGGGGGAGGAGCTCTAAAGATTTTTGGAACGGAATCAGGCTTTCTTTTACCCTGGCACATTCGTTGGTAGCTTCGTACCTACCAAATTCCAGCTCTAAATGTCCAGTAAATTCTAATGCTAAAAATATTGCATTAAGAGTCAAGTGGGACGCACTCCTAATAAGGTTTAGGACTTAAATTAATGGCCAGAAGCCTTTCTAGAGTAACCTGGATTACCAAACAAAGATTCATTTTAATCGAATGATTGGTTTAGGGGTTCATAATGGATCAAGAAACAAACACTGATTTGTCCTATATAGAGACTGCAAACACATTTAAAATGTTAACCAGACCACCATTATTAAATATTTGTTTACTTTTTAACATACTGTGAATTATTTGAAAGTTACTGTCAAACCCTTTTTAACTAAATCAGTTATTTTATAAATGATGTATTTCCATTAGATTTACATTGGGACTTAAAAGGCCCGTTGGGCTGGATGTGGAAATTATCAGATCTATATTGTATGTTAATGTGATATGTAAGCTAAGTCCATTCATAAAGTTAGTTTAATCGACCCAGTAGTTTTTGCGTAAAGGAAGTTTAAACATCCATTCATTCAAACCTTCCCATTTATTTACAAAATTAGTCGTATATTCAGGGTGTTTCAGGATAAATTTAACTAACTTCGCCATATGATTCCTAACATTAAGACAAGAAAAATATGTTTTATCAACCCTTGTCCAGAAACCGTTCGTTTCGAACTTACAGCCAAAATTCGGGTTTTTACGATATTCGGTGTATTTTATTTTAGTTTTGAACAAAATACACTAATACTATAGGATTGCATTCATTGTTGTTACATTAAAAGATAGGTAATTAGCAGTAGAGCCGAGGCCAATAGTTATACCTTCGACAAAAGTAATAGGTTCACGTTGGTCTCGCTTTAAATGTAATTTGTTTTCCAAAAAAGTCAAGTTTAAAACTAATTAACATTTTTGAAACGTTGTTTTGTAACTTCTTCAAGAGTTTAATTTTTTATAGAAAACAAAACTTCATCATTGGTTTTAAGTTATAAGAAATAATTAAATTTAAACTTGAAAAAACACAATAACTTGCAACGGTATCTATAAAATACTAATTTTCTTTTAAAACCGCATATGCGACCAGCTTGTTTAAGACTTATTAATGTTTGTTTCAAATGAAGTAAATTATGATTTAAAAATAAGTTATAACATCATTATGTTATAACTTATTTTACTATTTCTAAAAAATATCAGAAATTAATAGTTTTGTAAAGGATATTCAAAAATTTGTAGCGGAAAATATTGCAACTTAAATACTGTATAGAATGAAACTGTTAATAAGTATTTTTTAGCTTTTATTAATTTCATTAGTTTTAAATGTTTTTATTAATGGTAATTTCTTATAAAAAATCAAATTCGTACTTGGAAAATAAGCCCATGAACACTATTGAAGTGTATGAGAACTGGGTCTATTTGGGTTTTGCATGTAAATTACTGTAGAGTTACAAAAAGTGTTATTATTTATAAACATCTATTTTACAAAAATGGATGCCATTTTTTTTTTATTTAAACTAATTGGTACATAATAATACATCATTTGAAATATGTTTCGTTACAAATGTTTGACTAACCTTTACAAAACTGTCAAATTATGACATTTATTTTCAGAATCAAGAAAAATAAACATTATGTTATAAGTTATTTTGTAATTATAATTTACTTTATTTGAAACACACACTGATGAGTTTCAAATAAATAAAAAAAATCATTTTGACAGTTTAATTCTATGCATAAGAATAATGGTGCAAACCCCTTAAGCAAAAGCTCAGCGCTTATGCGGTGTTAAAATAAAATTCTGCACCGTTACAAGTTATCGTGTTTTTCCCAAGTTTAAGTTAAATTATTTCTTATAAACCAATGCAGATATTTTGTTCTCTATAAAAAGGAAACTTTTGGAGAAGTTGCAGCGTAATTGGCCATCATAATTGGTTAGGGTTCATTTACGCTACAGATCGTTGACACAACGACCCTCCTAAACATTAAATAAAATATATCATGGGTTCATTTACACTACAGATCGTTGACACAATGATCCTTCTAAAATAACTAAACAAAAATAGAGGTTCATTTGCTCTACAGCTCGTTGGCACTATGACCCTATCTAAATAATAAAATAATAATTCAAGGTCCATTTACACTACAGATCGTTGAGTCAACGGCCTTAAAATGTAATATTTTAAATAAATATGGAATTAGGTCGTTGATACAACGAACCGTTTAGTTTAACATATTTGTTATTTCAACTTTAGGGCCGTTGGCACAACGAGCCATTTTATATATTTTATAGTGAAAATATAAAGAGTAGGCTCATTTACACTACAGATCATCGTTCTACATGGTGCGCAAAAAGTATCTTTAAACGGAAGGCGCTCATCCATTCGCACTGACCACGCGGCCGACACGACGCGACGGACGAAATTAATTTGCGTATATTATTACTAATAACCATAAGCATATATTTATATAAATTTCTTTTAACAAATAAAAGTCAACTATTTTTAATGCAGTACAAAATAGATTGCAGTAAGACTATGTTAATGCTAGAAGTTAATTTAATAACACTATTTTACTAGATCTATCTATCTATATATATATATATATATTATATATATAATATATTATATTATATATATAATATATTATATTATATATTATTATATATTATATATATATATATATAATATTATAAAGAAGAGGTGGTTTCTGTCTGTCTGTCTATCTGTCTGTCTGATGTTCCGGGTGAACGCAAAAACTACTGAACCGACGGGGCTGAAACTTTACACAAAGGTTGATCTTGAACCCATGAAACACATAGGCCTATTCACTTCCTTAAAATCCCCTCGGGCTACGCCCCGTGAACGTCCTAAGTTTCAATGTTTACATTTCAGAAGAAAGTAAACATTCATAAACTGTAATGCGAACAGCTGTGGACACTTCCATTTGACAGAAGCAAGAACAACAGGTGTTTCAAGCTAACTAAATTGGAAATTGCATTGACTAAAGAACGGATAGAGAAAACCCCTGTGCGAAGAACGTGTACATCAAGTATATATATATATTTATTTCAATATACCGTATAGTGAATCTATATAAATAAAATTAGAGTTTTGTCTGTACATTGCTTGGAATTATGAAATTTTTGCATATTTTCACGTTTTACACCCTAGGGAAACCAAAACAAATCTTATCTCAATTTATGTCTGTCTGTCTGTCTATCTGTCTGCCGGTAACGCTCAAGGACGGGTTTTTGTTCGCTTTTCACTGGAAAACGGGTGCACTGACATTAATGACATAATTTGTTTATTTGTTCTATATGTGCGTGAGAAGGTTTTAGGGCACTATAAACTGGCATACGCCTTTTAAAAAAATAATGGCGGCCGCTCAAAAATGTGATTTTGTGCGGTTTTGGTCATGTTTTGTTCGCTTTTCACAGGAAAATTGGTGCACCGATTTTCATACAACTTTTGCTCTATGTTCTATATGTGCGTTAGAAGGTTTTAGGCTAATTGGATTGTTTTAAATTACCTTAGGAGACTGCCCCATTGGGTTTAAGATCCTATGCTATTCTTACGGACAAAGCATTTATTTATTGAACAAGATGATGGCATAGTTATTCTATAAATAGGTGTTGTAGTTATTTTTTAAAACGTTGAGTGAAGATTGGTAATGAATAGCATAAGTGGATATATGATCTAAATCTATATTTGTCAGACTCATGCACTCACTGACATAGTGATCACTTTATCTAAGAAACGACAATGTCTATTGAGGATACAATTTTGGATGGTGGTTCCCCTTATGCTGCAGATTCACAATAAGAATACGTTTAAAAAAGTCCTATAGGGTTCTTCGCTAATTTACTTTTATAGCAATTTTATGAGTATTAGTATTCACTGGACCTTTGTAAGTTACATTTCGGTAGGAACATAACTAATTCATCAGAACAAAACGCAAGCCTATTCCTGTTACGAAAATGTTTAAGGGCTTGCAAAATATTTTAACAATCTTGCACCTACTCTTGGACTGATTGATCTGAAATTCGATAGGAATGTAGCTAATAGCTCAGTGTAGACATTTACCTACTCCAGACACAAATATACTCAAGGACTCTGGCCCAATGGCCTTTAATATAAGCGTGTTAGTCACAACACACCAACTACTCAACCAGTAGAGCTGAAATTTGATGCCCTAAAGGAAATAAGAAACAACATCATGGGGAGTCACTCTGTTGTTCTCTGGAGATTTCACACAGACCCTTTGTCGTAAGTGACACATGAGTGGACGAGTCTACGCCTCTCTAAAAATATATTTTATGTAGCCGACCACTGATCGTCTGAACTTAACAGTAAATATGAAAATGTATTTTTGAGAAGATTAAGGGGTTGAGCAGTTTTCTTATGCGCTTTTATAAGTTGAGATTGGGACATTGAAAAACAAATTAAGTCTCAGAAACATCTATCCTTCAATCGGCACTATCGATGAATCACAGGATTTACTGATTGACAGTTTGTTACACCGAGGTTCATTAACAGTTTAATCTGGAAAGTGCCTGGCTCTGTGATTGTGCCATCCTCACGTCCACCAATGAACAAGCAACGGAGATCAACACAAATGTAGGTCTATTCCAAAGGGAGGAACGAACATATACAATATTTAATACCGTTCATTTAACCATGACCACTGTTGGAACAGTTCGTATATATTGATTTACATTTATTTAAATACAATCAAGTAGTCATACGTTTTTAAAACATATGATTTTTCCAAATTTAAATTGTTTATTTACAATTACAATGAAAACAGGACCTGGCAAGAATGGTGATTTTAAAAGTGGTTTGTCAATGTTTTTAAAGTTTAATGTTTCGTTACATTACTATTAATTTATTGGAATGTAAAGATTAATGTATCAAAGTATTTAAAATGTTAAATTAAACAGGGTTAATATTTTGTTGTACTTGAGTTCTTTTATTTCTAAAATCGAATCCAAAGTGTTACGTGTACCGATTTGGAGTCGCAAAAACCACACCGTTCACACTACCCGACAGAGTTCCTCGACTTGGCAACAGTACCCGAACTATCTGCCATAGTATATTTCGTTAACTTTAATTTAATTCTACTTTAAAAGTGTAAAATGTAATTTTAATATTGTAAAATTATGTGGGTTGTTTACTTTTTTAGTTAATCTACCAATTATATACAACCCGTACGAAGGACGGGTACACAGCTAGTAATATTATAAAGAAGAGGTGGTTTCTGTCTGTCTGTCTGTCTGTCTGTCTGATGTTCCGGGTGAACGCAAAAACTACTGAACCGACTGGGCTGAAACTTTACACATAGGTAGATCTTGAACCCATGCAACACATAGGCCTATTCACTTCCTTAAAATCCCCTCGGGCTACGCCCCGTGAACGTGCTAAGACTCAATGTTTACATTTCAGAAGAAAGTAAACATTCAGAAACTGTAATGCGAACAGCTGTGGACACTTCGATTTGACAGCTTAAAAAGCAGAAGCAATGTTTCAAGCTAACTAAAATGGAAATTGCATTGACTAAAGAACGTGTAGAGAAAACCCCTGTGCGAAGAACGGGTGCATCAGCTAGTTTAATACTATAAATCAGAAGCTTTGACGAATTCTAATCATTATTAAAAGGCCTTTAAAGTGAGAACTAAGACAAATATATAAGGTAGGTAAAATGGAGTAAATTGAACCAAATAAATATATTCAACGGAACTGCTGTATAAAAAAACTACCTTACCACAGTAAAACACCGTGTTTTAATAGACGTAGACCCTGATATTCACACGGTCTTAACCAGTTGACCATTTTAACTTAAAAGACTCCTAAATGTGTTTTAAAAGATGTAAGTGCAGAGTTCTTTTGGCCAATGGACCTCTCTCAATAGAGTTATAGTTTTCTTTGTATATATTAGTTTTTAAAATACGTATTATTGTAGCAATCCGATGGACCTTTGGTTCCATTTAAACTAAAACATTATTTTTGTAATTTGAACTTTGGTTTTACAACGAGCGGTTTCATACATTTTATCATTGTAAGTAACTGATTCTTTCCACGTTTTGTGACTGGACGAATTTGTGGGAGATTTCTTGCAGAACTGGTACAACTTACTTTAATTACCACATCGAATATACATTTTATATGATATGTATATACAATTTACGAGTTTGCTACTCTGCTGTTTTGAATAAAAACAGAGAACAAAATTGATATTACATTATTGTGTTAATTTAGTCTACAGTTTTGTTATATAGTAAAAATTGGAGATTATATAACATACTCTTTAAAATAACAATAAAATAGTAGTTTTCATCACAAGGAGCAAATGTGGTTGTTTTTGGTGCGCAATCGCTCGGAAAAACGGTTCAGTACCAAAAACACACGTTTGCTCCATGTGATGAACAACTTTTTTGTCATACTGCCCAAGTAAGCCTTTGATAGTTGAAAATGTGGATGAACACTTAGGTCATTTGTAACGCCTTGGTAGTTCAGATAGCTTAACTTTACAATATTTACATTTCTTTTATTTACAAATAAATCGACTTACATTTTGTCCACCTGTTGGTTACCTTTGAAATATATAAACGTAAAAAGGAACAATAACAATCTTTTAAGTTAGCGCACCGAAAAAATCCACAGCTGACTTTCGGTGCGCTATTTTAAGGTATCAGAAAAATATGGCTTACTGAGCAGACAAGCATAGAATTTTCTTAAAAACATTTGCCTCTTATTAAATGCAGAATTCCAAGGATTGTATTTAATGCCTTTGTGGCATTGAGGTAAAACATGGTTTATATTGTTTTTGATTCAGTATTCAGTTTATATAAATATTATAGAAAAAAATTACAATTATGTATCTTTTTTTAATTATGGTATATAAAGACAACAAGAGAAAGTTCTAAGTTTGATTTCTTTAAATGGAGTGGAAAATTAGTTTCTCTTTAATGGCATTTTTTAATCTTATAAGAAGTTATCTAATTTTTAAACGGTATCGGAACTAATAATTCCACATTCAGTTTTGTAATTTTAGCGAATTTCCCCTATAGGTAAGAAGCTATTACCGTAGTCGGCATGGTAAGACCTAGGCCCGGGACCATGATAACTTTTCGTTTTGAGGTCCCCAGACCCCAAAAACTCCATTCGTTTGAAACTGTATATATATATATATATATATATATATATATATATATATATATATATGTCCGTGGGTGCAATAAATCTCGTAAAAAAGGTCCGATTTTGATGAAATTTGGTACATAGGTGTAAAGCAGCATTTATGACTTTAAGTTCGAAAACCAGACAGATCGACCTGTCCGCAGGGGTAATTTGGGGGGGTTTTGTATCCCAAAAATGGGTTTTTTGAGTTTTTTACACACAATTTTTGAAAAAGTGAAATTTTATTTTTTCCATTGGAATCAACTTAAAGAGACGCACAATTTGGTGTTTTAATCATTGCTCTACGACAATTAGTTACTGAAATATTGAAAGTGCTAAACACAGTACGTTGTCCAATGCTATTCTTATGGAGGATAAGAAAAATTGTATATCTTGCTTATTTATCAACTTATCCTGACGAAACTTGGCATATTGCTTTATTTCATGGTGGTCTATTGATATTTGCACAAAAACCCTTTTTTTGGCTGATAGTTCCCGTAGCAGCAAACCTGCATACTCAGCCCCATGTTATTCTTATGGAGAATAAGTAACGTGTTATCTCCTTTAATTATGAACATAAATTAATAGAACTTGGTATGTGGCTTTACCTAGTTGAGTTATATTGATATTTGTATAAAAACCCATTTATAGTGTTCCTTATTTCAGCAAACCTGCATACTCAGCCGCCATGTTATTTTTATGGAAAATAATTATGATGTCATAAATCGTTTATTTATGAATGTATATTGATGAAACTTGGTAAGTGGCTTTATGTGGTATTATGATAATATTATATGCATTAGAAATTCGCTAAGTATGCAGGTTTGCTGCTACGGGGTATTTAATTTACCCTGGTTAAATACAGCTTAACTTAGGACTATTTATTAAGTTAGTTCTTTGGATTACGTAACATTTCAAGATGTGTTATAAAGTAATTGTAAATAAAATGCTTATTTGTGGTTTAAAAATATAAAATACTACATTTATAAAAAGGCTAATTAATAAAATCGTATCTCATGCTCTCTTTATACACAGATACAGCCTGAGATAACTGAACACGTAACGAGTTTAATTTAGCAACCTATACCGACTTCGGCTGTGCGATGCGGTCTGGCGCCGCGCCGTGTCATACTTTTGTTCACCAGATGATGTTATTTGTAAATCCTTTTTGTTTATACATTAAAAACAAATGCATACACAACCTATACATTTATATTTATCTCTTTAAATACATCCTCATAATCAAACAAATAACAGTTATTCCCTCCTGCAAATCAAATATAATAGTAGAATCTACTATCCCGCCATAATTTGAATAGTATAAGATAATAAATAATAATAAACATAATCGCGAAATACCGATGTTTGTTTGATTTCCAGAGGGTTGAATAATATGATTATAATATTATTTAATTTAACTTCCAAATAAATCTGAGATTATTTGAAAATTACGCTACTAAGAAAATCTACTCCTGATAAACTGATAAATTGCATTACCTGTCCCTATTTATTCAGCTGTTTTACCTTATGTTTAGCTTATCTACAGCAGTGAAATAAATCAGCTATTTACATAAACAGATTTATTTTATTGTGACTTTACATGTGTATTCGGTTTTGATTAACTGATTCAAGGTAATCACAAACTAATGTTACAAATTTGGGGGATTTCAATGAAAGAAATGTTCAGTAGGTGATTTAAATATAATAATGATGGCCTAGTTAGTTCTGGTTTACACAAAGGTATATATTTTAATCTCAAGGTCTTGGTTGATCGAGCTGACAAGCTCTAAAAATCTCTGAGTAATATATAATAAAATACTAGGAAATTAACTAAAACTAGATTAAAAACCAATACGAATAATTTTCAAGTTAAATAAATATCTAATTAAAGATCTCTAGTTAGTTAATTAATGCCACAGTTGTAGTTCTTCACAAGCTCAAAATCAAAGATGGTGAATAATTGACACAATCTCTAAGGCTGTGATTTAAATTTCTTATTTATTCTTAGAATGTGTTATTTATTACTTCTCGTTGTCTATAAAAGTTATAGCCGATTATAAAGTCAAATTTTATAAATAAATAATTTATTAAATCTTGAGTTAACGTTTGCTAATGAAATTCTTGAGGTTTGTCTTATGACCTAAAATACAGAAAGATCTCACCAAGTCTACTTGTGATAATTTCTTCACCTAGATAATGTTATTCTTATGGACATTCACTTTGGTTTGAGCTTATTATAATTAAGACAGCTGATCATTATTCGTAGTAGTTCCACGGGTAACCACATATTGCAGTACACAACACAATGTTTATTCCTAGTCGAAACCGGGTATGATGACAGCTAGTATAAATATTTATGTATTCAATGCTAATAGTTGGATAGGCTATTTCTTTACAAGGAGTGGAAAATTAGTTTCTCTTTAATGGAATTTTTTAATCTTATAAGAAACTATATAATTTTTAAACGGTATCGGAACTAATAATTACACATTTAGTTTTGTAATTTTCAAAAACTCCTTTAGTTTAATTTTAACTCCATTAGTTTTCTCATCAATTTTATTAAAACTTCTTACCATAGTTTCATCCAATTTAATCAAATAAAGCATACTCTGTAAAATCAAACAAAATGTTCAGATAAAAAACTAAATCGGAATTTTAGACTTAAAGGTTTTAACCAAAATATAGTTTACTGAATTATATAAATTGCCTTAACTTTTATCTTCGCATTTTATTCATCATCAACATAACATAACTCCTCCAATATACGTTTTGTCAGATTGTGTTTGTGTCTTTAATCGTAGTTTTTTATACTGATACACAAATCGAACTTTAGGAAGGATAGTCACTACTGTATTTTTTCCAATAACTGTTGATTCAGCTTCACACAAAACTACAACAACTGCATAAATTGAAAATCAAACTACAATTCCAGCTGTAAACCACAAAAACGCCGTTCTGCTGTCATATTTTTTGAGACCCAGGATCTTTCAAAGAAAAATAATCTACTTGTGGTTCCATTATTAAAACTCAATTTTGTCCTTGGGCTAAGGAAACTTTTTTGACACAACCCTGGCCTCTTTACGGTGAATAGTTTGCTCTGAATATACTTCGCCACTACACGCTATTATTATATAAGAACTTTTTCTAATTTTCGAACTTAAAGTCATAAATGTTGCTTTACACGTTTACACCAAATTTCATCAAAATCGGATCATATTTACGAGAGTTATCGTGCTCACGGACATACACACACACACACACACACACACACACATATATATATATACATGTATATGTATGTATGTATATATGTGTATATATATATATATATATATATATATATGTTAACTGTATATATACATATACAGTTTCGAACTAATGGTGTTTTTGTGGTCTGGGGACCTCAAAACAAAAAGTTATCATGGTCCCGGGCCTAGGTCTTACCATGCCGACTACGGTAATAGCTTCTTCCCTATAGGGTAAATTCGCAAAAAACTAGAAATTTAAAATAAGCCTTATGATTTGGATTTATATTAAAAGAAATGTGGATAGATCACAGATTTTTTTTATTACAAATACATTCAGATTTATTTTAGAAGTTTAATTATGTAACATTATCCAATCCTCTGGAATTAAAATCAACGTGGTTATTTTACAATTAATTTTGTATTATTTATTATCTTATATACCAACCATATTACAGTGAGGAAGAACACTGTATTAAATATTATATGTGATGTAGGCCTACTGGAGGGAAACCTTTGTTTTTTGTTAGGGTATGAGGATATATTTAAAAATATGAATACACGTAAAAAACTCTTACCAAGTTGTTTTTAAAGTATATTATATAGAAAGGATTTACAAAGAATATTATATTTCAAACAAAAGTATGGTTCGGCGGAACGCCATTGAGAAGTAGCTATGTGAGTCAACAAATCTTACGTTGGCTACTTCAATCAAAATAGCTTTAGTTCCCCGAGGAGTTATTTTTGGTGTGAATTTAGTTTCTTCCATGGTGTACTGTAGAATAAATTGGAAATCAAAACCTTGCCCGTAGTGGGCAATCACACATACATCTTTAAATTTCTTTCGAACTTCCATTACCGTACATAGTCCATGAATTGCTTTACTGGTTCTTTTTCAAAGACTCTTTGCCTCTCAGAACAATTTGGACACTCACCCGTTGATACATTTAAAACAGTACTGTTGTGAGACGCACAAGTTAACTTTATGAACTTTTTTATCAGGATCTGAGGGAAGAGACTCATCCTATCTTGTTTCAAAGTCAAAAATATGAAAAGAAAATCTTGGTATTTCGGAGTTCTCCTATCTACCCTTATGAAACACTGATGTGCGGGGTCTTTGAACGCATCAGAGAGTTTACAATAAACGTCTCCACATACATGAGCTGTCTTACGTTTTAATGAAAAAATTATTTTCTTACAATCGCGGCAGAGTTTTATAGATTTACATACTTGCCCATGATGGGCTATTAAACACCGCTCATTTTTGAAGAAGCGGTTGCAAAGACGGCATGTGATGCCTTTTACCCTCGTAACGTCAATTCCAAACGTGTCGCTAGATGTAATATAATCAGAGTTACTTTGAATGATGCCCCCAAAAATATCCCAAAGAACATCACCACTAACTTCAGAGACAGTTCTCAAAGCTACGTTCCCCGGTTCAACACTTTTTAAACTTATAGACTGTAATTTAAATCCAAAATAGTTGGTAGGTACAGTGTCGGCTTTAGCTTTTTCAACAATTTGATTAAAATCTTTACGAATCCAATCAAACTCAGAGATACCTCTTGGCGGTTTAGTGAATTTGAAAACAGTTTCCAACCTGTACAACCTGAAGTGTTTAACATAGGTTTCAGAGGTACCAATTACATTTACTGGGTTTTGAGAACTCTTTTTAATGTTAGAAACTTCCATCCTTTAACAGAGAATTAAATACTGAAAACTGAGAAAACAATCTAAACTGTAATATACAAATTTCTTACGCTTAAAAAGATCAAATACATCAACCAGAGCTAAGCTCACAGATATAATTAAATTAAAATTGAGAGCGCAGAATCAACAAGACAATGATAATTTGTACAAGATAACACTTAACGATTACACAGAAGCAGCATAAAACACGCCTGATCAGTGTTACGACTGGAGCAGATTGAGGTAATAGAGCCTATGTTTAGAGGTAAATAGTATGTAGGAGAGCACTGTACGTATGTATAACTATACAAGTCAAAAAATACTAACACATAAACTACACAAGTCAAAGCAGAGCTACAGGTTCAGTTATGATGAAAGTTAAGGTAATAGAGGTAGCAAACAATACTCTAGCTGAGAACTGCTCTAACCATGTGAGTCTACTGTATTAAAGAACAAGAATAGAAAGTGAGATTTTCGGTGTAAGGATATGTTAGTCAGGTATAGCCAGGTCACTAAGCACGCAAAATAACTACAATACAGGAGAATTAAAATTACTACAATACAAGAACTCTAAAAATAATTATAATCAAATGTAAGTTTATATTTGCACAAGTGCAAAATCAACAACCGGAGTAGCGCAGGGACTTCTGACTAGTGCGAACGCAAGGGGTAGAGTGAAGTTAACGCTTGCGAATAAAGAGCGCTAAAAGTAACTACCAATCAGAACACAGAACGCGAATTACAACCAATAGAATACATTTTTATCGCAACCAATTACAGATTTGTATTTTAAATGGTCACGACTCGTCAAATTCACTAGACTGCGAGACAAGAAGCTGGAGTTAGATTTGCAGAAGGGATTGAAGGATTTAGAAGGATGCGAGGTTTAGCTGATTAACAACAGAAGGACGTGAGGGTTAGATATGTAGAAGGAAACGTAGGTCAAATAATTACCACAGAAGGCTAGATGGTTAACAACAACAGGACACGAGGGTTAAATAGTTAACCACAGAGGGTAGATGATTGAACATAAAAGGATGTAAGAGATAGATATTTTCCACAGAGGGTAGCATAACAACCGCAGAGGGTAGTAATTACACCCCAATTCTATTCTCCATAAGAGTCTATGTTATTCTATTCCCCCCATAAGAGCCTATGTTATTCTATTCTCCATAAGAGTCCATGCTATTTTATCCTCCATAAGAGCCCGTGTTGGGGCCAAGGTGGCCGCCCTTACTACTATGAATCTAAGAAATTTATCCAGAAAACCAGGTGAAGCCATTTAGTTAGAGATTATAGAGCTTATAAAAACTTATAAATCACAAAATTTTAATCAAAATCAGTATAGCCGTTTTTGAGTAATTGTTTTTGTATAATTTTTTAGTGGTTTCAAAACATTTTAACACCCCTTTTAGTATAAAACAATGACAACGCCTGGAGATGTTGTGGATTAGTTTCTACATTGCAAATCGTATTTAATTCAGGGCTTTGGTGTGGTCCCTGGGTTTGTTTGGTCAGACTGACATAACTTCAAAAACCAATTTTTCGGGTTTAGAGAACACCAAAACAAATAATTCTACAACTAACTGAAATTTGAAAATATTAATGAGAGCAATACTTTTTTGCATATACTATGTACATGGTGAGGAAGCCAATACAGATAGAGAGTTCAGGAAAATTCCATTCAAAGACCTTCGAGCATGGCTCAGTTATTTATCGTAGGCCGCGGCTAATTCCCATTTCAATCTATTTCTCAGCTTTCCAAACATCATGTGTAGGAAATTTGGCGATAAGAATATATCAAACATCAAAGGAACAAGCGATGGCTTTTATTTAGCTACAGAGCAACAAGTCCATGCAATTTTTTAAAGAATGTATATACCAACTGATAATCGGTTTATCAGTCAGAGGACCACATACAAGTGTAAGTTTTCAGTGAATATATAAACCAACAAAAGATAAGTTGATATAGATTAGAGAGCCACAGGCATATCCGATTGTTCAAAAACTATAGTGTACCACAAGTAATAAGTTTATATCAGTCTGAGAGCCACATACATGTGTAAGTTTTCAGTGAATATATAAACCAATAAAAGGTAAGTTTTTTTAGATTAGAGAGCCACATGCATGTGTAATTGTTCCAAACTTATAATGTACCACAAGTAATACGTTTATATACAACAGAGACCAACAAGTAGATTGTAATTTTCGGGGATCAACTCAATCTTAATTTATATATATATATATATATATATTTATTTATATATATATATATATATATATATATATATATATATTATATATATATATATATATGTGTCCGTAA
Organism: Allygus modestus; assembly: GCA_963675035.1. NCBI lineage: Eukaryota > Metazoa > Arthropoda > Insecta > Hemiptera > Cicadellidae > Allygus > Allygus modestus. The sequence continues at coordinate 229,165,733 of OY776111.1, forward strand.
GCACGATAACTCTCGTAAAAAAGGTCCAATCTTAATGAAATTTGGTACAAATGTGTAAAGTACCATTTATTTGAACGAGTTCGAAAACCAGATGAATCGCACCATCCAAAGGGGGGTTTTTGGGGGGTTTTGTACCCCAAAAATGTGTTTTTTGGGGTTTTCACATGTAATTTTAATGTAAATCAAATTTTAATTTATACCATTAAATTCAGCTTAAAAAAACAAACAATTTGGTATTTTGATCATTGCTCTACGTCAATTGGTTACCGAGATATTGAAAGTGCTAAACACAGTACGTTGTCTAATGTTATTCTTATGGAGAAAAAGAAAAATTGTATATCTCGCTTATTTATGAACGTAAACTGGCAAAATTTGGTATATGGCTTTATTTGGTTGTGGTCTATTGATATTTGCACCAAAATCCATTTTTTGCCCGATAGTTCCCGTAGCAGCAAACCTGCATACTCAGCCCCATGTTATTCTTATGGAGAATAATTAACGTGTTATCTCCTTTAATTATGAACATAAATTAATAGAACTTGGTATGTGGCTTTACCTAGTTGAGTTATAATGATATTTGTATAAAAGCCCATTTTTAGTGTTCCTTATTTCAGCAAACCTGCATACTCAGCCGCCATGTTATTCTTATGGAGAATAATTAAAATGTCATAAATTGTTTATTTATGAATGTATATTGATGAAACTTGGTATGTGGCTTTATGTGGTATTAAGATAAATTAATATGGACTAGAAATTCGCTGAGTATGCAGGTTTGCTGCTACGGGGGTATTTTTTCTATTTAACAATATTGACAGTGGTACAAATAATAGTAAATTACGTATCTTCGCTGACGACACATCTCTAGTTGTTACTGGTCATCGGTAACCGATTGACGTAGAGGAATGATAAAAATACAAAATTGTGCGTATTTTAAAGCTGAATCCAATGGTAAAGACTAAAATTTGACTATTTAAAAAAATATATGTAAAAAGTTTAAAAAACCCATTTTTGGGGTACAAAACCCCCCCAAAATACCCCTTAAAATAGAGCGATATGGCTGGTTTTCGAACTCAAGTCATAAATGTTGCTTTACACGTTTATAACAAATTTCATCAAAATCGGACCTTTTTTACGAGAATTATCGCACCCACGTACACATACACACACACACACACATATATATATATATATATAAATACCACTAGCGCCCGAACCACACAATGAATTGTATAGTGCGTGTCTGCGTTGTGTGTGTATATATACAGTTTTGAACGAATGGTGTTTTTGGGGTTTGGAGACCTCAAAATGAAAAGTTATCATGGTCCCGGGCCTAGATCTTACCATGCCGACTACGGTAATAGCTTCTTCCCTATAGGGGAAATTCGCTAAAAAGAACACAGCTGGCAGAAGTAAATGCGAAAAAAATGGCTGGTGCAATCTTTCGGATAAACTATCAATTCACTCACAATTTAGGAGAACGTTAACTTTATTTGTAAAACCTTTTATTGGTTTATTAGTAAAACAATTTTAAAATCCTTTGATAAATTGAATTAAAACATGTTATTCGGAGAGTACTTTATTGATTTAATCGTAAAACATATGAATAAAACCATTTTTTTGTAGTTTCTTGAAATTACGAAACAGCATTGTATTATTATCTCGTACTTTAAATCGAGTAATTGTTGTACAATGCTTTACCTTTTGGAAATTTTGGATACTACTTAGAAATGATTTGAATAATATAGACTAGCAGCCCGTCGTCGTGGCTTCGCTCGCGATCATAGTTTTATATTATATATTAAATGTTATGCACATTTGTTAAAGCACTTCAGCAACTGGGGAACCAAGCTTTGCTTGAAAAGCCAGTGTTTTTTTCAGATGTCTATCTTCACGGTTCCTCTCCAAGGCGAGCATCATATTTACTTTGTTTATTTGCTCGTTTCGTTTTGGTTTGGACATGTCCGCTTTACAGTCAATTATTCTATCTTAATTTGTAATGGTTCTAGAAATCTATACATAACCTAATAATCTATACATTAAATATATGTGTACATTGGTTCTAATCACTATTAGCTGATACTTTACCAAGTGGGCGTTATTAGTGAATTTCCTATGGAAAGTGATCTATTAGCATGACCCGCACGGTGAAACTTAAGCCCGGGACCACCATAGAAGATCCTAACGTGACCCCCTGAACACGTTTTTGGGGGTCGTTCAAAATTATATATATATTTGTGTGTGTGTGTGTGTGTGTGTGTGTGTGTGTGTGTGTGTGTGTGTGTGTGTGTGTGTGTGTGTGTGTGTGTTTGTGTGTGTGTGTGTGTGAGTGTGTGTGTGTGTGTGTGTGTGTGTGTGTGTGTGTGTGTGTGTGTGTGTGTGTGTGTGTGTGTGTTTGCACTCTAGCGGTCGCATTTTTTGTGCGATCTACTTAAAATTTGGTAGGGACATTCCTTTCTATAATCAGTTCGACAAATTCGTTGGGAAAACTATCAGAAAACTCTAAACCCCTTTTTTGGGGATTTATCTTTCAAATTTCGAGTTTTTGGGAAAAGGGTCAGAAAAGCCCCGGATGAAAAATTAATTCATGTAAAAAGATGGGAATTAGTGAGGCGAAAGTTTTAAGCTCTCTCTCGTTATTCTAGCATGAATATTTACCGAGTTATTAAAGAAAAAGTATATCGACCAAACAAAGTACATTGTCTTATGGGGGTTTTAGCTTTTTACATTAGAAAGGCATGTTAATTTGTTGGTGTACTTTTATTATTCCCAGCAACCTCACACCTACTTTCAAGCCTGACTGGACCTCCTTCTAACCTTATAATGCGCATTGCAGGAAAATGAAACTAGGAGCATCAGAACAGCCAAAATATCAATGTTTTCAGATTACAATAAAAATTAGAATAAATGTATATTTTTACACTGGTTTGGAGTTTTTAAAGTTTGTTATGTGGAAATTCACTTCCCTCACGTCAGCGTGCTGCGTGCGAACTCGTTTTTACAATTGAGTGATTGTTTTCGAACAGCTGTTAAGATTCTTTTGTTTGCATGTACAACTCTTAATCGTAACGCCAATGTTTTTTCAAACAACATTTTATACATAACCATTTTTTCCGGGGATGAGTCCTAATTAGGACTTATTTCTTTATACCCACAAATTTGATAGCACCAACATTTGGAGGGCCATAAAGCACTTTTGGAACAGGGGTAGGCAAAGGTCGTGGATTTATTCTGATTCCTAACTTCCTAACAAATGCATGATCAATCGGTCCAGTTAACTAATAGCGGTCTGTGTTGTTTTAATTTAAATGTTAAGGCCAACTGAGAAAAGGACATAAGGGACGGAAAGTATAGGCCTATTTCTGCGTATGGTACATTCCCATTGCCTGCTGTCTTTCTACTAATTATTTGTTCAATTGGTCTAGTAAATATATGATTAACATGGAAATTTTGAAGGTCATTAATAGGAACGAGTGTCATTGGAATGGAAATAACCCCTTAACTGTTTTTGGGATTGACCTATCTTCTTCCAAATATTTACTCAGTAACTCATGTAGTTTGTGCATGATGGGCTTAAAAACATATAACAAATTCAGCATTACAATAACAATGACTACCTATATAAATTGAGCTTTAAAAACCATGTTGCAAGGTCTTATGTGCTCCAAATCCAATGTTTCGTTGCCGTGCCGTGAATTTGTTATTGTTTAGTATACCGTTGCGAAGTAGTTAGTAAAGCATGTGTTTCCTCCATTCTGTGGTAAAAGATAAATGATCTGAATAAATGCTCATTAGAACAAACATGGTGCATTGTACGGTAAAATGTTGAGTAATCTGTACCCATAAACCCTTCTATGGAGCAGTGACGGACCAATGGACATAACCCTAATGACGTACGTAATGATTTGCAGAAGCCTAAACGTTTCCTGTCCCACACGAACATGTTTTATTTAATTCGGTTCAGTATTTTTTTGGGAAACACTGAACAAATCTGGTTCATAAACAAACAGACAGGTGAACAAAATTTAAATATCTCCGCTGCATACAACATTTCACTGCTCAAAGCGATGTAGAAAAAAATGTATTTTATTTATATAGATAAAACATTCCTTATATGTAACATCTGATATTGCCTGTCCATAATGTGTGAACAGTTACAATAAAAATTAAATTATTCCCCATGTTATTATTATGGACAAAAAACTAACTATGTGGGCAGCCCGTGCCCTTGAGAATAAAAATATCGAAAATTAAAAACCTTATTGCAAAACTACGAACTGAGACGAATTTTTTTGACACTTCAAACATTAAAATTGGCCTAGAAATAAGGGAGAAGTTGTGTTTACAAAAAACGGCTTCAAGTATTATATATATATATATATATATATATATATATATATATAGATACTGGAAATTTACCGATCATACACATTTGTCATTTGATTTTCGTAATAAGACGCAAAGGGCAACGCTATGCGCAAGCGTCACAAGATAAAGTGCCTTCAGTTTGACAGATACTATTTCCGCGCAGTGTAGTACGATGATCTGTAGAGTAAATGGACCGTTCAATTCAGTTTAAATTTAGTTCACATGAAATGGGTCGTTGTGTCAACGGTCTTATTTTATAAAATTATAAAAATATATCGATAAAGGTCCGTTGTCGCAACGAGCCTGTAGACGCTTTGGACCGTTTTGCTTATATTAAATGGGTTCATTGGCTCTATGACCCTCTTTAAAAATATAATAATAATATAAGGGGCCGTTGTGTCAACGATCTGTAGAGTAAATGGACCTTTTTTTAAAAAAATAAATATAACGGAGGGTCATTGTATCAACGAGCTGTAGTGTAAATGGACCTCATATTAAATAAAATATTATTAAATAGGTCCGTTGTGCCAATGATCTGTAGAGTAAGTGAGCTGTCCCCTCATAATTATCGGTTGACAACGTTTCAAAAATTTAAATTAGTTTTAAACTTGACTTTTTTAGAAAACAAATTACATTTAAAGTGAGACCTCAACATTTACATTTAAAGTGCATTTAACGTGCACCTCTTGCTTTTGTGGAAGGTATAACTATTGGCCTCTGTCCTACTGCTAATTACCTATCTTTTCATGTATAAATAACCAATGTGATGCTATGGAATCAGAGTATTTTGCCCAAAACAAAAATAAAGTACACTGAAAATCGTAAAAACCCGAATTTTGGCTGTAAGTTCGAAACGAACGGTTACCGGACCCATGTTGACAGGACATATTTTTCTTCTCTTGGTGTAAGGAATCATTTGGTGAAGTTAGTTACACTTATTCCGAAACACCCTGTATATAAACAAAATTCCCCTCTAAGCTAAATGCTTCTATTATTAAACACTGTAACGCTTATTATGTAACTTCTTCACTCAACGCTTAAAATTATCGCTACAACAGCTGTTCATGGAATAAATATTTTTAAGTAATCATATGACCCAATGAAAATTGTATATCTGTAAGATTCACATACAAACTTTGTAGGACAATGGGGCGAATTCATAAGAATTTTTGTAAAACACCTATTTAGTATACGAAGGTGTGTTTAAAATTTTATTTCAATCCTTTCAGTGGGTTCTGAGGTGGAATCAGGACGTTGAAGTTAGATTTTATAAGGTAATTAAAGTTTAGAGGCACTAATCAAAATGAAAATTATACATCCATCCATCCGAAAATTGTGTAACATATTTCACACGTGTGAGTTTTGGACAACATTTTACAAAGTTTATCAAGCAAAATTATTAGGGGAAAACTATAAACTTTTGAAACAAAATTATAGTGGAAGGGGGCTAGAATGAAAACACTTTGTTTAAGGAACTCAGGAAAATTATTATTACCGAAAAAGTTTGCATTTAACTGGGAAATATTAATAAATATAATTAAAAACACAAGGATCGTTTGCTTTATTTTGGTTACCAAATAAAACAAAAACAATTCTAAACAAATAAATCAAAGGCGACTAGGGGCTTAGGCTTGATTGTATGTCCTGCCTATCTCTAATTACAACAATATTTAAGTTAACCTTAATTTATTTAAGTACAATTTACTTGGTATGTAAAAAGTTTTAGTACGATATTTAAAACGTGTGCAAATTTACACGTTGCACTTTGTAAGGTTACTTATCTCCCAAATTAACGGTATTTTTTGGAATATATAGGCCTAATACTGTGAAATGGAAATCATAAAATTAGAGCAGTCTAGTGATTTTCACGCACGTAATAGTATACCCAAGCTATTTTATATTCTGGAAATACTTCCTTGGTTGGGCGCCGTGCTTTATTAGACTATAGTCAGACCAATACAGTATATAGAATATTGATAAGGGCTCTCCAATAGCATATCAGTATTTTTTAGATATATGCACACGTGTTTTTAGATTATACTATAGATACATGAAGATTGCTAAAACACGAATTTCGTATACATTTTAACGAGTTTAAAAATATATAAATAAAACTGTCCCGATTCTTCAGGCTCAAAACTGATTTACCTATATATATATATATATATATATATATATATATATATATATATATATATATATATATATAATGTATTGGTCTGACTATAGTCTAATAACGCCCGGCACCCAAAATATTTATTACTTGGTTAGCGGAATATTGAAAGTGATAAAAACAGTATGTTGTCCAATGTATGTTTTATGGAAAATGTAATTTCTTGCTTATTTATAACCATATATTGATGACATTTTGTATGTGACTTCATCTAGTTGTTGTCTATTGATATTTGCATAAACATACAATTTTCCGGCTAGCCCCTGGCAGCAAGCCTGCGTACTAATTTATAATGTTACTCTAATAAAGAAAACGAACAATTGTAAATCTCGCCTTTGTTTGAACGAAAATTTACAAAACTTTTTTTTGGTTGTGATCCATTGTTATCGATTTCCATACAAAACCAATTGTTGTGGTCCCTGTTGCAAAAAATTTGCGTACTCAGCCCTTATGGGGAATAAATCTAATGGTATATCTTTCTTAATAAAACAATATATTTTCATAAAACTTGTAATGTGGCTTAAAAAATGGTTATTTAGGTCAAAATGATTAAAAAAGTTCCTATAAACATCGGTTTTTAAGTGCCTCGTTTTCTGTCTATCTGTCTGTATGTGTTTTTTTTACATAATCGTCCATGTCTTATAAACCACTTAAGGTATCAACTTCAAACTTAGTACATGTATTAAAACGTATAAGACCTATTTTAGTGTGGAATATAAAGTTTATAACTTATACCATTTCAAAATGGCGGCCATTTTTGTTTTTCAAAGCTAAGTATCTAAAAACCGTAATATTTATGAAAAAACGTAAGAATCAAAAAGGTTGTGTAATTTTGTCCTAAAAATAATAATAACAAACAAATAAAAACAAAAGTTCGAAATTAAAGAGTGTCCTGGAATAGGGTCTTTCAGTGCATATTATACACTACATTAAATTACTACAGGATTACAACAAGATTTTTAATAAAATTAGGAAATTACAAATATGTATACATATATCTTTGGTAAAGGACAGCCAATCAATTAATTTAACAATGAACAATCAAACAACAACAACAAGAACAATCAGACATGTTACTTAAACAAATTCGGTGAGAGGGAATAATTACAACAAAATGGAGAACTTAGCTATGAGAATTATTAAAACTGTTTAAGCATAGTAAAATATTACCTTATTTGCTAACAGCCCCCAAACCCCACATACAAATTTACCACTTAATTTACAAAACTTAAAATGCACCGTACAGTAAACCTTGTTTCATCTCGTTTGATGACCATCATAGTAACTCTAGGTCAGTGTTTAGTATCGTTATTCAATTAATATCAATTTTACCAGTATTGAATATTTGTTAAATCGATAATTAACCTCCCATATATTTTTACTATTAGAATTTACCTCGATTTTCACATTTTTTCATATTTATAATAGCAATTTCATTTTTAAAATAAAAAGTACCAAAATTTATTTAGTCTGTAAGGCTTTTTACAAACTTGCAGGCAAAAAATTAATAATAAGTCAAGTTCAAAACCATGTACTGTAATACAAATGAGCTATGTAGGCTACGGTATATAATAATACCCCCGTAGCAGCAAACCTGCGTACTCAGCGAATTTCCAATGCATATATATGTATCTAAACACCACATAAAGCCACATACCAAGTTTTATCATTATACATTCATAAATAAACGATTTATGACATTTTAATTATTCTCCATAAGAATAACATGGCGGCTGAGTATGCAGGTTTGCTGAATGAAGGAACACAAAAAGTGGGGTTTTATACAAATGTCAATATAACTCATTTAGGTAAAGCCACATACCAAATTTCATTAATTTATTTTCATAATTAAGGGAGATAACACGTTACTTATTCTCCATAAGAATAACATGGGGCTGAGTACGCAGGTTTGCTGCTAAGGGAGCCTTTGGTAAAAAAATGTTTTTTTGAGCAAATATCAATGGTCCACAACCAGATGAAGCCTTATACCAAGTTTCGTCAGTATACGTTCATAAATAAGCGAGATATAAAATTTTTCTTTTCCTCCATAAGAATAAGTAGTGAGAGATGGTGAGTTCTACCCCAGCAGGAGCAGCAGTACCTCCTCCTCCTCCTCCTCCTCCTCCCCCTCCTCCTCCCCCTCCTCCTCCTCCCCCTCCTCCTCCTCCTCCCCCCTCCTCCTCCTCCTCCCCCTCCCCCTCCTCCTCCCCCTCCCCCTCCCCCCCCTCCTCCCCCTCCCCCTCCCCTCCCCCTCCCCCTCCTCCTCCTCCTCCTCCTCCTCATCCTCCTCCTCCCCTCAGAGCGATCTGGCTTCTCATAGGTCGGATCTGAATTCTGATTGCAGATTATTGTTCGTCTTGTCAAGCCGAGTCATTTGAGTACCCACATCGTACACTTTGGATGATGTTTACAAAAAAGGGGCCCGCACCACAATTTTGACCTTTTTTGTTTTTTTGCATTTTCGGAATCTCCTCGTCAAGACGAGTCATTTGAGTACCCACATCGTACACTTTGGATGATGTTTACACAAAAAGGGGCCTGCACCGCACTTTTGACCTTTTTTTGTTTTTGCATTTTTGGAATCTCCTCGTCAAGCCGAGTATTCTCAGTACCCACATGACATACTTTGGATAAGTAATACAAGAGTTTAGCAGGGTAACTCTACAACCAACAGAGCTAGCCCATCAGCGCCTGCGGACAATTGAACTACCAGTGAATGCAAATTTTGCGGAGAATATAATTGCATTGCTTTGGATTAGAGCACTTGAAGGGGAGTGTATCGATACACCCCCCTTCAAGTACTCTACAACAAGGCAGCTGTTCACACAACCGACCGACGAGTCCAGTCTTGTCTGGGATGCAGCTGCCGTAACTGGATAGCCCAACAGGCTGGCGCTTGACGCAGACGTTCACACAAATAACCGTCGCGTCACCCTCCTGTCTGGGAATGCGGAAGCTGTAATTTGATACCTCGACGGGAGGGCGGTTGACCCTTCTAGGAACCCATAATTATAGACCACCCGCGTCGAATTCCGAGCAATAAATCACCAGTTGTCAAACACCCACGGTCTCATTCTTGATCTAGTCTTCAACAATTCCTGAAGTATGGGGGAGCAAAAATCTCCCCCTAACCAATTATGTGTTAGGGGGAGCGAAAATCTCCCCCTAGTAAACGGAACACCAGGCGGACGAGAAATTGGAGCGCGTATTGAGCGGTGGTGGTTATAAGAAGCGGGTCGCGACACGCCACAGTCTCCCGATAGACTTCTTCGAAGACGGACGTCTACCGGACGTATGCAAAGACAAAGGAGAACTATAAAGAGGGCAAGTAGGTGGAAAGTTTAAACGAAGAGCAATTACAAAGAGGATAACATCGTTAGACAAACGTCGTAGAACTGTAACGAAACGACGCCGGAGAACAAGGGATATTTTCAATTAATTCGATAACAATGTCGTTTATTCATCAGAAATCGTGTGAATGTGTGAAGACTGAACTGGACTTGTTTTCGTTACCGCCTACGCAGACCAGCATTGAGAGTGGCAAATGGGTTAAATACAAACCGGTCTCATCGCTGACGGACGATTCGCCAATAGAGTTTGTAATACCCGGTCACGGTGACGAGTACACGGACCTGACACAAACGTTATTACACGTGAAAGCCGCTATTGTGAAACAGGACGACACTAAAGCGGACGGTGGGCAACCTGCTAAAGAGGTGGGCCCGGTGAACAATTGGCTCCACTCGATATTCAGTCAAGTGGATCTCTATCTCAATCATAAACTGGTGTCCCCACAAACTAACACGTACGCTTACCGTGCCTACTTGGAAAACCTACTGAACTACGGATGTAGTGCGAAGAATTCGCACCTGACTAGCGAGCTGTTTTTTGAAGATTCGGCCGGACTAATGGACGATTGTGACGAATTGAACGAGGGATTGAAAAAGCGTCGCGATCACACGAAAGAAAGCGATGTTTGCGATATGGTCGGTCGATTGCACATCGATCTGTGCAATCAGAACAAATTCATGTTGAACGGTGTCGAGATGCGATTGCAACTTAACAGATCCAGAAACTCGTTTTGTATAATGTCCAAAACGCTAACTACCTACAAGGTGACAATTAAAGAGATTAGTCTTTTCGTACGTCGATGTAAGATCAATCCGAGCGTATTGTTGGCGCACAGTAAAACTCTCGAGACCGGCACGGACAAGTATCCGATCACGCGTGTAGAAGTGAAATCCTTCACACTACCCTCCGGTATAATGAGTAAGGCTTTAGACAGCGCATTTCTCGGTCAGTTACCGAAACGTGTGATAAATGGACAGGTCAGTAATCTTGCGTTCAACGGAGATTTCAAGAAGAATCCTTACAACTTTCAACACTACGATATGAATTATCTCGCATTGTACGTGGACGGTGAACAAGTACCGGCCAAACCGTTACAGCCCGTTTACACATTGAACAGTGAGACATATATACTCTCTTATTACACATTGGTCACTGGCACCGGAATCCAGTTCTCCGACGCAGGTAATGAGATCAAGAGAGGTGACTATCCGTACGGTAATTGTCTTATGGCGTTCGACTTGACACCGGACATGTCCGCGGCTGAGTCGAGTCACTGGAATCTCCTGCGCAACGGTAATCTACGTATCGAAATTGGATTCTCCAAAGCGTTGCCCGAGACCGTCAACTGTATAGTGTACGCCGAACTGGACAACGTCATCGAGATCGATCGTCACCGTAACGTGACAGTTGACTTCAGCGGGTGAATAAAAGCGAACGCCAAACAGAAATATTGTCTGACAGCGAGTGCGTACAGCTTACTTCAAGGGTGAGCAGACACATCGCCAGTCAGTAGTACGGTTGAAGTCGCACGGTAAGGACGTGAACATGGACGCTTACGCTTCTGCGGACGACTATATCAAATCGTTTATTCAGGAGATTGAGGTTATGAACAATAATGCTAGTGATCAGGCATTAACCTCACCACAGACATCTTCTTTAAAACCAGCCACTGCCTACAAGAGACGAAGGAGGCCAACTCCCATCGAAGTGGAAACCAAGATACCAGGATGGGTGCCAAAACCAACAGATGATTGTCCCATAGTGTCATGGATGGACGATGGGAATACTTTTGCCGTTCAAAACCCGGGAAACAAAGGACAAATTTTATTGAAAATGGAAATGTACGATGGTACAGATATGGTGTTCATGTGCGGTTTATTTTTGGACAAAGATGGTGAAATGCACCAAAGTGTTAAACAAGTAGTTGATAAAGTGGAAAACATGTGGATCGATAAATCAACAGGAGTACCGAAAATTACAGACTTAACTCAAACTGTTACACAACGCAGTGCAGTTTCGCAGCCAACGTCGAAGAAGCGAGCTGTGAGGAAGAAACAACGAGTGTCGCCGGCATTCAATTAGAGCATCCGCATTCCCAGACAGGAGGGCGACGCGTCGGGTTTTTGTGTGTGAACACCTGCGCCCGACCCTTCGGACCACCCACATAGAAGAAAATGGCGGCAAGGGTTTATAAGGCGGGGCCCCGCCCGATTGAGCATCATTCGCCACCAGACCACCACCTCACATAGACCTACTCCAACTACTACTAGAGATGTCGAGCAGCAGCAGCACTTTCAAGCCAGAGTTTTCGATTTTGAACGGCACTGCAGCAACCGCGGACCTGAAAGCAACCCTCAACAACTGCAAGTCTGACTCTCCGCTATACACCAGGATAGCCGATCTCCGAGAGGAATGCGGCTATCTCATCACTGCGATGGAGCGAGCCACCACACCCTTTGGCGAGACGATCATCGTGATCCTGGAGGGGCAGGTCGGGGACGACTTCTTTCTGCGAGTCTACCTGCCTAGGCGCTTCAACGAGGCCCTGAGCAACACCGACATCGAGCGCTACAACGGCGGGTTTGGAGAACGCCTTCGCTTGGTGAAGCGCAGCCCGAGGGGTTCCAATAGCAGATTCACACCTTTGGAGTTTATGTAAAGCAAGACTTGAAGATTATGTAGATACCTTTGTAAATTAGTTTTCGTAGTCAATACTTATAGTCACGTTCAGAACATAACCACTGTGTTATTTATTTCACTTAACCCCCAAAATGTCCTTTAGTAGTAAGTTTAAGAGTTTGAGTATGGTAACTGTGAGGTGTTTAGCTCAGTAGTAATCATGGGCTTGATGTGGAAACATCCGTTCTCAGCCATCGTGGCGGGACCTTCGGGTTGTGGCAAGTCTCAGTTTGTGTCAAAGTTTCTAAAACCCATTACAGAAATGTGTGACACACCATTTACCAGTATAAACTGGCATTATGGTAGTGGTGGCGGCGGTGGTGACTCGAAAAATGTCAACATTAACCACATAGAAGGTCTACCGAACTTGGAGGATTTTTCTGGTAACGAGCCGATACTTGTGATTATAGACGATATGATGCGTGAGGCCGACAATCGTGTGGTGGATCTTTTCACAAAAGGTTGCCATCATCGCAACATTAGTGTGTTTTTCATTACACAAAATTTGTTTCATCAAGGACGCGGGCAGAGGGACATCTCATTGAATGCGCATTACATTGTGTGTTTTAAGAATCCTAGAGATAGAGTTCAGATTAGGTACTTGGCCAGACAAATATATCCAGACAGCCCGAAATTCATCGAGGAGGCGTACGCTGACGCTACGAGGAATCCACACGGCTACCTACTGATAGACTTGAAACAATCAACAGACGAGAATATGCGAATACGAAGTTGCATATTTCCAGACGATTCTACCAACTATGTGTACTTGCCAAAGAAAAGGTAATTTCGCCATCAGTAGTAATCATGTTGTGCTTGCGGAAGGACGCAGCTCTGCTTACGGCTTTCATACACGCAACACCCAAGGAGCGGAAGGCACTGTTAAAGGTGTGTGACAAGAGCCGCATTCGCTCAGTGTGTGAGTGCGCATACAACGTGTTGCGAGGTAACGTTCCTCTGGCGAAGAAGAGTAAAAGTCAGTTAAGCAAACACAAGGCGACGCTACGTCGATTGGTGAAACGCGGCGAAGGCTGGTCAAAGAAACGAAAGTATCTCATACAAAAAGGCGGTGGAATCTTTATACCATTACTTTTGAGTGCAGTACTACAAGCAGCATTGAGTAGATAAAAATGACTGGTATCAACAATCAGTTCTATTTGACACTGCCCAGCAACAGTTCGATGCAGTATTATCCGAAAAATACAGTTGCAAATTATATAACACATTTGCCGAGAGCTATTCAACTGGACGCTGGCGACTGGGAAATTGCACTTGTGGAAGCGCAATCCCTGTACATTTCTATCGGTCGGTAATGACGAAACAATTGACATTTGCATACAACCGCAAGAGGAAGCAAAAGTGAACATAGAAGCGTTGGCGCGGGTTATGGACAGCAATGCCGATGTAACACCAGTAGTGTCGGCTACTCCAAAACAAAACCACAGAATTAAATTGAAGACTGGTGATTACGCAAATATTCAAGAATTGTGTGATCATATCAATTCACAAGAACTAGCGATTACTTTTGGTGTAAAGTTCACCGTTGAAAACTCATACAACAAATTCATTGAAGTATCGATGGGAACTGATGTTGGAAAAATTACATTAAGTCCAACGTTAGCGCTTCAATTGGGATTCGATCCGAATGAATTGACGCTGGAAGGTGATGCAGTTAACAAAAGCATCCGTTCGCCCAACATTCGTCTTGGCTTACCGTCACACATGTACGTGTATTGTGATTTAGTCGAGCCGCAGATGGTCGGCGATACAGTCGCACCGTTATTGAAAATTGTCAATATATCCACGTCTACTTAAGTATACGGATTGCATAAATCAACATCATTCATCGATCCGCACTATATGCCTGTTATGAATAGATCTTTTGACAGTGTGGAAATTAACTTAAGAGATAACATTGGTAATCATTTGCCATTCCACTTTGGAACGTCGTGCGTGAAGTTACACTTTAGAAAAGTAGCTAGTCATTAGCACAAAAAAAATGGAACATACAAAGAAGATGGTAGTTGTGCCACAAGAGTTGATTGATCGATTGCAATCAAATGCTACGGATAACAGACCGACTAATCTATCCAGCGAAAACAGCCTCGACGCGGAGATGCAACAAATATTGAATAACAAACGTATGGACGATAGTGAAAAGTGGAAATTGTACAAACAAGCGTTACATCGCTTCTTGCATATTGCAGAGAATAGACGTCAACCGATTAGCATACCAATCGTGGAGACGGGTGGGATTGAACATAGTCGACGAATGCACCCCGCTGCGGAAGGTGGTCCAGTGGAAGAGATTGTGGAAACGTTTTCCAAAACTTACAGATCTGATGCCCGCAATCTTTTACGTTTCATGAAACGTGACGGCAGCTTAATCAGTTGGGACAGTGGCTATTCAGTGTACATCAACGGTGTAAAAATCCCAGACTCAAATCTAGTGGATATCTTAAATTGCATAGTAAAGGTGCGTATGCGTGATTACACACCGCCAGGATGGAGGGAAGTGCTCAACGCATTGAAAGCGATGAACGTGCCAAAGGACTATATGAATAATCTAAGAGCGCTTAAGGAAATAAATGCCGAATATCGATCATCATTCACAGGAGGAGAAGGATCAGACGATGAAGTGGAAGACACCTCAACTGAATCAATACTGAGAACACCGCTAATAAATCGACTACGATCGGCTAGAGGAAAGCGTGCAACATCTACACCGGTGCGAGCGGCAGAGCAGTTTGATTTTTCAAATAGAAACAAGCCGTCGTCAAATCTGGACAAGTGGGAAACGTACACAGGATAGGTTTTCATTATGGAGCGTTTGTATTACAATCCCATCGAACCTTCGTCGTATGGCGGTGTAGCTCCTTTAGCGCGAGCTGCAAAACCAGTTTCAAAACGCAAAGTGATTGAATGGTTACAAACACAGGACACTTACACATTGCACAAACCGGCACGCAAGCGTTTCCCGCGCAATCCTTACATAGTGTATGGTCCATTTGAATTTTGGCAAGCGGACTTGAACGATATGCGTGGTCTTAGTAAACACAACGACGGCGTCAACTACCTACTGACTGTAATAGACGTGTTTAGCAAACACCTGTATGTGCGGACGTTGAGGCGGAAAGAAGGAGCTGAAGTGGCCAACGCTTTCGAGGAGATATTTGCTGAAGCGACCGACACACCTCGCTGTTTACAAACTGACAAAGGTACTGAATTCACCGGTGCCAAGACGAAAAGGATATTCAAACAATACGGGATCATCTATGTCACTACACAAAACCCAGATGTTAAAGCGGCCGTAGTGGAACGCGTGAATCGCACTTTGAAAACACGCATGTGGCGATATTTGACTTACAAAAACACATATCGTTACGTAGATGCGTTGGACAAACTGGTTAGCGCATACAACAACAGCGCTCACAGGAGTCTAGGCAATAGAATACGACCAGTCGATGTGACTGTCGACAATAAGCGAATATTGCATCAGGTATGGCGTCGCATGTTCGGTAAGATACCGCGTCGTGTTAAGCCAAAACTGAAAGTTGGCACCACAGTCCGCATATCTAAGGAGAAGGGTACATTCGCAAAAGGTTACGAGACTAATTGGAGTAAAGAAGTGTTTGTGGTGCGTCGTGTAAACACATTGATGCCTCTGCCAATGTACACTTTGGCGGATCTCAACGGTGAACAAGTGACTGAGCAGTTTTACGAGTACGAATTACAAAAAGTGTCAATATACAACGACCATCTGTTCAAGATTGCTGAAATAATAGACACTGCCGGTCGCGGTCGCAGTAAGCGTTATTTCGTCAAGTGGGAAGGTTACGGAGACGAGTTCAATTCTTGGGTAAGAGCGATAGATTTGCAAAATGCCTAATAGCAACCAGTTCTATTTGACATTGCCCAGCAACAGCTCAAAGGATTATTTTCCAAAAAAACACAGTGTCCAAGTACACTACACATCTGCCGAGACAAATTCGATTAGAAGGCGATGGCGAGTGGGAGATGGCTTTAGTCGAAGCGCATTATCCATGTTCCTTTATGACTGTGGACGAGGAATCGTGTATTTGGCTCGAGTATAAACTCGTTCTGCCGAGTATTCCCGTCACACTCAGCGTCGAGCACATTATGCTAAAGATGAAACCCGGTTATTACAAGAACATAACCGATTTATTGAAAATGATCAATAAAGCGAAGGATGTTACACAGTACTTGTACTTTGAGTATGACAAAGAGCAGGACAGAGTCAAGATCACGACAATGGTGGACGGTATAAGCAAAGTGCATTTCACCGAAGCGCTGTCTCTCCAGTTGGGTTTCGATCCGTACGAGAACGTTTTGTCAAATGACCTCACAGCGATATGGCCACCAAATCTGACTATGGGACTGCCGACACACTTGTACGTGTATTGTGATCTGATTGAACCGCAGCTGATTGGCGACACTACAGCGCCGCTTTTGAAGATTATCAACATTGACAGAGAGAACTACACACATGGCGCGCATAAGACTGTGCATTTCACCAGTCCTCATTATGTGCCAGTTATGAAAGGAACATTTGAAACGATCGATATTGACCTAAGGGATCACGCTAGTAAAAAAGCGTCATTCCTCTTTGGGACGTCGTACGTGAAGCTTCATTTCAAAAGAGGAGCTCAGCGATGATGAATACAAATGATCCCTACATGGCGTACTATCGCCGCCAACAATTGCAGCAGACCGGCGGCAGTATCGATAGGGTATTTCGCGGTGCACCCTACCAGCGCGGACATGGAATTGGCAGTTTCCTAGGCGGTATGTTCCGCACCATCACACCGCTACTCAAGTCGGGAGCCTCTGCTGTGGCCAAAGAGGCGTTTAAATCCGGTGTTGGATTCTTGGGCGACATGGCCATGCACCAGCGGGACCCCAAAGAAGCCGCTAGAGATCATTTCAGCCAGTTTACAGACTCGCTAAAACGCCGGGTGGACGGCAAACTTCAACGTGTGCTAAGTGGCGGCGGCGGCTCTCGCGCGAAACGCCGTCGCGTAACGCGAAAGAGTAACGCGAAACACCGACGCGCTACTCCTGCGCGAAAGACTAACGCGATACTCTCGCGTAAGAGGAACGCGAAGAGCGCCATGTTCGGCGGCCGTCGTGTCACACCTCAGTCTTTGGCGAAACTCCTTCGAGGAAGGTCGTCGTCGTCATCCAAGAAGAAGGGCAAGAAGAGGAGGACAGTTAGAAGGAAGAAGAAGACGAGGAAAGCAGTGAGGAGAACGTCTGTACGCGATATATTCAATTAACACACACGCTAGCAATGTCGTTTCCGAATCAAAAGTCGTGTGAATGCGTCAAGACGGAATTGGACTTATTCTCCCTACCACCGACGCAGACCAGTATCGAGAGTGGCAAATGGATTCAGTACAAACCAATCTCCACACTGACTGATGATTCGCCCATCGAGTTTGTTGTGCCCGGCAACGGCGAAGAATACACCGATCTTTCGCAAACAATGTTGGAAGTTACAGCGTCTATTGTCAAGTCGACAGGAGCGGCAATCGCAGATGTCGAAGAATCGAACAAAATTGGCCCAGTCAACAATTGGCTGCACACGTTATTCAGTCAAGTCGATATGAGTATGAATCAGAAACTGGTCACACCACAAAACAACACTTATGCATATCGAGCGTATATCGAAACATTGATGAATTACGGCTATGATGCTAGGAAATCACATTTAACATGTGGACTGTGGAACGCGGACGATGCCGGCTATATGGACAATACTTTGGACGATAACGATGGACTAAAGGCGAGACGAAAAATGACAAATAAAAGTCGTGAAATCGATATGCTCGGTCGCCTACATGTGGACATGTGTAATCAGAACAAGTTCCTGTTGAACGGTGTGGAACTGCGTTTTAAACTGATCCGATCAAAAGATTCCTTCTCCATTATGTCGGATGATGGTGACTACAAGGTGCACATTGTTGATGCGAATCTCTGGATACGAAGGTGTAAAGTTAGCCCCACGGTACTGTTGGCGCACAGCAAGACGCTTCAGACCGGCACAGCTAAATACCCAATCACCAGAGTGGAATTGAAAACATTCACACTGCCGTTTGGAGTGAGGAGCAAAACTTTGGACAATGTGTTTCTAGGGCAAGTGCCGAAACGAATCATTGTCGGACTGGTCACGAACGCCGCTTATAATGGCGATTTAAAAAAGAATCCATTTAACTTTCAAAATTTCAAAACCAACTACTTCTCGCTGTACGTGGACGGTGAACAAGTGCCGTCCAAACCGCTACAACCACACTACGAAACCGGCAAGGGAAAATACGTGATGGCGTATCACAGTCTGTTTTCTGGCTCCGGCATACACTTTAGCGATGCTGGTAATCTCATAAATAGAGACGATTACGACGATGGATACTGTCTGATCAACACCTCAACATCACCAGGGTCGACCGCCAACTCCCACACTATGAAGTGAGTGTCGTAGTTGGAATGGTTGTGAAAGTAGCAGTTGACTACTCGCTGCTCCCTGTAGCGTAGGTTACATGATCTGTGCGCAGCGCCACGGAACTCGTAGGGCGGCGCGTGGTTGTGATCACGAACCTTTGGGTCTTCGCTTGAAAATGTCGATCCGCAGAGGTAGCAATTCGTTGTCGAGTTGTACTGCATCGTTTCCGCTGGGGTCAGGACAGGGCACAGATTTCTTGCTTCGTACAGGAAGTTCCACAATCGCTCAACATCAGTTTTCAACATCTCCATAAATGTCTTTGACGCATCATCCCCGAAGTAGACTCGAGGCTCAAACTCCTCAAGTCCGTACGAGTCGATAATCTGGTACGCAAAGGCGTATGGGATGTGGATGTGGGTGGCTACTCCTCCGTGCGGTTCATCGACTTGTTCATCCATCTCCGCGGTCGGCAGTAGAGCACACTCAAAGTCCGCGTAGATGGTGAAACGTTCGCGTCGGGTGAACTCTGGATGGCTGAATTTGATTTCAGTCTTCTTCGGTGTATCCATGCGGATAGGGGCCGAAGCGGAACAGTATCGTCTGTGCTCCTCCAGACGCTGAGCGCCCGTCAGACCGAGCTTGTTCGGACGGTTGTCAAAGTGCGCAAAGCACCGCTTACAGATGAATATCCTGCCACGGTTCGCTGTGAGTTGGGGACGGATCAGTCGGCCAAGGTCTTTGATGTATGCGTAGTGGCTGTTCCCCTCCTCAGTCACGTACAAAAGGTCGCAATGGTCTTCGCGCTCCTGCCTACAAATCTTCAAGGGAAAGACGGTGTCCTGATACTTGGGCCGCCCGTTAGGTTTCTGACCCACGCGCGTGTGATCAATACCATAGACGTTGATGCTGATGTTGTTTGTCCGCTCAAACGTCTTGATACTCTTCAGAGCAACGGGGAATTGAAGGCCGGTCCAATCGTAGTGGGCGATGATGTCATCGGTGTACAATGCCGGTCTTTCGGGGTGATCTTGAACAAACTTGCTCAGGACTGCATACATAAAACACCGCTCATCGGCGTTCAATACGTTGATGACTGCTTTGGTGTTCTCTACAGCTGCCGGCAGTGGGAGCCAAGCTCGACCATCTTCACCTAGAGGAGTGTACTCGTTGATACCGACCTCCAAATCACGAACGCGAATGTATGTCCACCCGGAGCCGATATGCTCACACTCGGCCTTCTCTCTGATAAGCTTCGCAAAAGCTGTTGAAATGTAATGGTTAAGGTCCGAGGTCGCCGTCAGCGGAGTCATCTTCGTCTTGAAGTTGCGCAGGCAGGTGTTGTTGTGAATATTTTTGAATTCACACTCCAGCTTCAAGTTGACCTTTATGCTGCGGTGTTTCGCCAAGGTGTTCCCAAGCAACTCCGTAAGGCTCACAATCAACAACGCCATCACTTCTCCGATTGTGACGAGATTCTCCATCGATCGCTGCAGACGGTAGGTTAAGAGGCGGTTGCGAAAACCCCGTTGAATAAGTGAGAATACGGGGCTTGACTGTCCTGCTCCAGTCATCTCAACATCATCGGGTTGCGGGTGTGTGCTCGTTCCGGGTTGTGGCTCCGTGCTGGGTCCTGCCTGGGGTTCGTCCTGTACCATAGCCGCTCGGTTCAGGATCAGGTCCTTCATGATTGGGCAGGCGAACCGCTCATGTTGGTCCTTGTTGAACAGCCGGGTGAACTCCCGACCGCAGTATGTGCAAGAGAATCTTCGTTCTTGACCATCGGCGTGAAATTGCTTGGTGTGGGCTCGAAGGTTGTCTTCCCTCTTGAACGCGGTGCCGCATGTGTCGCATAGGAACCTGCAGACTCTGCTGTGGGTTGATTCCACATGTCGACGCAGGTTTATTTCGCGACGGAAACGGCGACCGCATTCATGGCAGGTGTGGTGGCCAGGACCCGGTCCTTCATCTGAAAATAATAACAAAAAACAGATTAGGATAACTAAAGATCCAATTCCCCTCTCTCGAGAATCACATTTCAAAATGGAGTTGTTAATTAAAAATATCAATTTTCGAACAGGGAATGTGATCTTCTGTACTGTTTGTCTACATTGATGATCCGGGGTTCAAAGCTAAGGATGTAGCTGCAATATTGAGCTGCACCAACCCTAAAGAAGCATTATGTTTTAGGGAGGAGCGAAAATCTCCCCCTAGCAATTACATCAATGGTACACCAGTTGACAAACACCCGAGGTCTCATTTTTGCTCTAGTCTTCAATAATTCCTGAAGTATGGGGGAGCGCAAATCTCCCCCTAGCAATTAAATCAGTTGAACTCCAGTTGTCGCGGTCACATTCTTCTAGTCGGTCAAGAATCTTGAATCAGAATTCAGATCCGACTTATGATAAGCCAGACCGCTCTGTTGAGTCGACTTGACGGGGCGAACAATAAAATAAGTCACTGTCATGTTATTTAATTTTTTTTTATAAACAGCTTTCTACTCGCGCAAAATAATTAAAGCTGTTAAATAAAAACAAGACTTTTATCACTCTCCGGTTATATATAGCATAACATATTCCTGTATTACTAACATTTAGGTCTGATTAAAACAATAATGCAACACACAAATACGTACCTTGCTGCGTTGGTGGTGGTGGTGGTTGTGGTCTCAAGCCATGGAATCTGATGTGGTGTTGCATCAAATTGTGACTACGCACGTACGCACAGCCGCAAATGGTACACTTGTGTGCGGCGTTCATCTTAAATATGGATTATAAAGTTTTGATAATCACAAATAATACAGCACAACACAAACGGTTTAAATAGTTTAAGGATGCTGGACGCAAATCACAAGTGATCATAATCAGAAACTAACACGAATCGGCAGAACGGAGCAGGATCGGACTATCACGTCTACGCGCACTGAACTCTCGAACTGAACTGAAGGAGGGCTGGCAATGTGGGGTGACGCTCCCGCTCTCCACTAATGGATTTCGGAGAAGGCCGAAGCAATAAATCTCAACCGCTGTCTGGGGTAAAGACCTCCTGCTGCCCCTGCTGCGCCTGCTTGGGGTCGGGTGCAGCTGCACCCTAGACAGGTCTCGACTCGTCGGTTTTTTGTGTGAACATCTGCGTCAAGCGCCAGCCTGTTGGGGTATCCAGTTACGGCAGCTGCATCCCAGACAAGACTGGACTCGTCGGTCGGTTGTGTGAACAGCTGCCTTGTTGTAGAGTACTTGAAGGGGGGTGTATCGATACACTCCCCTTCAAGTGCTCTAATCCAAAGCAATGCAATTATATTCTCCGCAAAATTTGCATTCACTGGTAGTTCAATTGTCCGCAGGCGCTGATGGGCTAGCTCTGTTGGTTGTAGAGTTACCCTGCTAAACTCTTGTATTACTTATCCAAAGTATGTCATGTGGGTACTGAGAATACTCGGCTTGACGAGGAGATTCCAAAAATGCAAAAACAAAAAAAAGGTCAAAAGTGCGGTGCAGGCCCATTTTTGTGTAAACATCATCCAAAGTGTACGATGTGGGTACTCAAATGACTCGTCTTGACGAGGAGATTCCGAAAATGCAAAAACAAAAAAAAGGTCAAAATTGTGGTGCGGCCCCTTTTTTGTAAACATCATCCAAAGTGTACGATGTGGGTACTCAAATGACTCGGCTTGACAAGACGAACAATAATCTGCAATCAGAATTCAGATCCGACCTATGATAAGCCAGATCGCTCTGAGGGGAGGAGGAGGAGGAGGAGGAGGAGGAGGAGGGGGAGGGGGAGGGGAGGGGGAGGAGGAGGAGGAGGGGGATGGGGAGGGGGGAGGAGGAGGGGGAGGGGAGGGGGAGGGGGAGGGGGGAGGAGGAGGAGGAGGAGGAGGGGGAGGAGGAGGAGGAGGGGGAGGAGGAAGGGGAGGAGGAGGGGGAGGAGGAGGGGGAGGAGGGGGAGGAGGAGGAGGAGGAGGAGGGGGGAGGAGGAGGAGGAGGAGGTACTGCTGCTCCTGCTGGGGTAGAACTCACCATCTCTCACTACTAGAATAACATTAGACAACGTACTGTGTTTAGCACTTTCAATATCTCGGTAACCAACTGACGTAGAGAAATGATCAAAATACCAAATTGTGTATTTTTTAAAGCTGAATCCAATGGTAAAAACTAAAATTTGACTATTTCCAAAATTATATATCAAAAATTCAAAAAACCCATTTTTGGGATACAAAACCCCCCCAAAATACCCCTTCGGATAGAGCGATTTGGCTGGTTTTCGAACTTAAAGTCATAAATGTTGCTTTACACGTGTATGCCAAATTTCATCAAAATCGGATAATTTTTACGAGAGTTATCGTGCTCACGGACACATATATATATATATATATATATATATATATATATATATATATACAGTATCGAACGAATGATGTTTTTGGGGTCTGGGGACCTCAAAACGAAAAGTTATCATGGTCCCGGGCCTAGGTCTTACCATGCCGACTACGGTAATAGCTTCTTCCCTATAGGGGAAATTCGCTAAAAACTGGATTATAGAATATTGAAGAAGAATTTTGCTTAACGTTTAAGAAAAGGAAAATACAGGTTTAAACTAATAATGTTGAAGCGATTTTGTAATTTGGACCTTATGAATCGATTAGCAAAATCCTCAATCCTAGAAAACATTCAATTTCTCTAGAAATTGTATTTTAATGTATAACATTGGGTTTATGCATTTAAATTAATAATCAAATAATCTTAACACACATTAATGTAGTATTTTTTTCTATTCGCTATAGCCTACAACGGGATCCGATTAGTGCTTCACTCTAGTAGCAAAATCTGAAACTATTGACTGCGAGCAACTACGGTTCACCCCGCTAGGGCGCGGACTGACTATAAACCTATCTAACACCGCTAGGCCAATGGTCGTGATAACCGTGTGGGCTAAATCGTGGAAAAACTTTGGGCAGGTATTCTACGAAGCTCGTGGGTCCGATTCCCGCTCACGACCAAAACTGACTAGTCGTGCAACTCACAATGAGTTAACCGGCCTGTGGCAACGTTGGTAGAAGGGCCCAAGTAAAGCAAACGGTGACAGGCTTGCTTGGAAGCCACAGAATGTCGTTAAATGTTCAATGTTACATGTCATTATTCAAAGAATTGTTAATAGACAATGGCTTTATTCACAAATATTTATATTATCGGGATCGGATCCAATTCATAGATTTAAAATACCCCCGTAGCAGCAAACCTGCATACTTAGCGAATTTCCAATGCATATATATTTATCTTAATGCCACATAAAGCTACATACCAAGTTTCATCAATATACATTCATAAATAAACAATTTATGACATTTTAATTATTCTCAATAAGAATAACATGGCGGCTGAGTATGCAGGTTTGCTGAAGCAAGGAACACAAAAAATGTGGTTTTATGCTTATATCAATATAACTCAACTAGGTGAAGTCACTTACCAAATTTCATTAATTTATTTTCATAATTAAGGGAGATAACACGTTACTTATTCTCCATAAAGGATAACATGGGGCTGAGTACGCAGGTTTGCTGCTATGGGAGCCTTTGTCAAAAAATTGTTTTTTTGAGGAAATATCAATGGTCCACAACCAGATAAAGCCGTATACCAAGTTTCGTCAGTATATGTTCATAAATAAGCGAGATATAAAATTTTTATTTTCCTCCATAAGAATAACATTAGACAACGTACTGTGTTTAGCACTTTCAATATCTCGGTAACCAATTGACGTAGAGAAATGATCAAAATACCAAATTGTGTGTTTTTTTAAGCTGAATCCAATGGGAGAAAATAAAATCTGACTATTTCCAAAATTATATGTAAAAAATTCAAAAAACCCATTTTTGGGGTACAAAACCCCCCAAAATACCCCTTCGGATGGAGCGATCTGGCTGGTTTTCGAACTTAAAGTCATAAATGTAGCTTTACACGTTTATACCAAATTTCATCAAAATCGGATAATTTTTACGAGAGTTATCGTGCTCACGGACACATATATATATATATATATATATATATATATATATATATATATATATATATATATATATATATATATATATACAGTTTCGAACGAATGGTATTTTTGGGGTCTGGGGACCTCAAAACGAAAAGTTATCATGGTCCCGGGCCTAGGTCTTACCATGCCGACTACGGTAATAGCTTCTTCCCTATAGGGGAAATTCGCTAAAATGACAAGTAAGGAACAAAACCAGGCTCGAACGCCAATGGATTAATACAGAATCTGATGAAAAACGAGTTCGCACGCAGCACGCTGACGTCAGGGAAGTGAATTTCCACATAAAAACTTTCAAAACTCAAAATCAGTGTAAAAAATACATTCATTCCAATTTTTATTGAAATCTGAAATCAGTGATTTTTTGGCTGTTCTGATACTCCTGGTTTCATTAATTGCAAAGCTGGGAATACAATTTTGCGCATTATAAGGTTAGGAGAAGGTCCAGACATGCTTCAAAGTAGGCGTGAGGTTGTTGGGGATGATAAAAGTACTCTAACAAAGGAATAACAGGCTTTTCTAGTGCAAAACCCCCATAAGACAACGTATTGTGTTTAGTCGATACACATTTTCTTTAATAACTCGGTAAATATTTATGCTAGAATGACGAGAGAGGGCTTAAAACTTTCGCCTCTCTAATTCCCTTTTTTTTACATGCATTGATTTTACATCTGGTGCTTTTATGACCATTTTCGGGCCCAAAAACTCGAAATTTGAAAGAGTAATCCCCAAAAAAAGGCATTCAGAGTTTTCCGATTGTTTTGCCCAACAAACTTGTCCAACTGATTACAGAAAGGAACGTCCCTACCAAATTTGAAGTAAATTGGACAAAAAATGCGACCGCTAGAGTGCAAACACATATATATATATATACAATTTTGAACGACCCCCCAAAACGTGTTCAGGGGGTCACGTTAGGAACTTCTATGGTGGTCCCAGGCTTAAGTTTCACCGTGCGGGTCATGCTAATAGTTCACTTTCCAAAGGAAATTCACTAATAACTAGTTACTGTCAAAATAACACTCGTACGTGGTAAAACAGAAATATTGTTTTCCCCAAGCAAACTTTAGTCCACAGATACTTCACACTTGAATCAATATATTTTATGATAAAATAGTACGAGATACAGAATACCTTAGTCAAACGTGTCACCTAACGTGCAACCTAACGCACCTAACATACCTACCCTATATTCAATATAGTTCAATATTTTTATATAAGACCATTATAGAAATAAATAAACGGTATCAGGAAACTGACACATACTTTCTCCCTTTTAGCCAAACTTTAATGACAAAAATATTTGTTATTTACTAAATATAGAATATGAAGTATAGATAAATGTACAGAAAATTGTCTAAAATAGTTGTTTTCAGAAATATCCACCCAAATCCCTTTTTGGGAGGCAATATAGAGTCCGTTGCTACACACAGTGGTTTTGAGAGGGGAAATGCCCCCTTGCCCCCCCAGGGTTAAATAGCAACACATTTTGAACATCATCTGTTGGTCAATGCTAACTTGACCTGCATATCAAATTTTAATGAAACTGATCAGTAAATAAGAGAGAAATAGTTATATTTGTATTCCCCATAAGAATAACATTGGACAACGTACTGTGTTTACCGCTAAATGAAAATTTCAATTTTCTCCGTAACTAGCAATCGTAGAATAGTAATTTAAAATACTAATTTATTTAGTTTTTTGAGCTCTTTTTAATGGTGAATAATAATCTTTTTAAACATTTATGATTTTTTATAAAAAATCCAAAAAATTGAATTTTGGATGTTTTAAGTCCTGTAATTTCTGAACCCGAATTTTTCAAGAAATGCGGGTGGTGTCATTTTGTTGCAAACCTAAAGTTCTACAAACCACGAAAGTTTAATCAAAATCGTTAGAGCCGTTTTTGAGAAATTTGGATTTTTCATGTTTTTTGGCGGTTTTTGGGGGATAATTACCCTTAAAAATCAAAAATCCAAAAAAAATGAAAAAAAACCTGGAGATATCGTGGATTAGTACCTACATACCAAATTTCATAAAAATCGGCCCATTGGTTAGGGCTCTAGCTCTGTAAACATCCACACAGACACACACACACACACACACACACACACACACACACACACACACACACACACACACACACACACACACACACACACACACACACACGGACACACACACACGGACACACCCACACACACGGACACACCACACACACACACACACACACACACACACACACACACACACACACACACACACACACACAGACAGACATCACGTAAAAACCACTTTTTTGGGTTCAGGGAGCACCAAAACGAATATTTCCACTAACAACTCAAATTCGAAAATGTTTACGAAAACAATACTTTCTCCATATACTATGTATAGGGGGAGAAAGTAAAAATTGTATTTCTTTGATAAATGGGCTCAGCGTATGGATATCCATAGTAGGTTATTGATTTATAGATCTATACGTATTGATATCAGTAAGTACCAGCATACGTGTCCAAACTAATCCATATGCAAACTGTAAACTGTACGGATATCCATATAATGTGTATGGATTAATGTACTGATATCATTATCCTCCATCCATACCTTATGGATATCAATAATATAGACATTAAACCTTACTGATATCTATACATCTGTTATGGATATCAATAAATTTGTATGGACATCTATATGTTTTTTATTTATCTATATGGATCATTTTCAGCAGGGAATCAATCGCCTGGGAAATAACGCCTCATATTGGCGATCTGTTTCAATGATAATACTAACTTTAAGCAATTGTATTTGATTACTTCGTGTCCTAAGTTTAATATAAATAGACTGCTACCAAATCTGGGTTCAATACCTAACTAGAAATAAAACGAACACAAATGTTTAATTGTGATACATAAAATAATATTGGTTACATGTATATATACTTTAAAAAAGTATTACAGTTACTATTTCCATTAGTGATCTTATTTACTGCTTTGTACAACGGTTTAATTTCGGAATACAGAAACAAGTTATGCCTGTTTTTCATGAACAGCCAACAATGTGAACGAGATTAGAAGCAATAAAGCCATACACTGAATGCTTATCATGCCTTTGCAGACGTTTAAGAGATTATGACTCTATTCTTTAAGATAAATAGAAAATTTGATATTCTCTTATTATTCTTCAAATAAATCTATTCTACTTGTAACATTTTAGTCGAAGTCAATTTATCATGCTTTACATTGATTTGCAGTAGTTAGAAGGGACCTTTTAATAGTTTTAGACAAATGCCAGGTTAAATATTAGTAAACAAATCATAGTAAAAAATCAGTCAAATTATAGTAAACTAATCTAACCTAACTCCGCAGAGAGCTGTGTGGCGGCTCTTTTCTTGGTAACATATTACAAGAATGGGTTTGTGTAAAATATAACGAAAAATTGTACCTCAAAAAGTAAACACGAAAAGGTAGAAATGAACCTAGGACCGCATGATCGTGCATGATCCATTAGACTGCCCTAGTGTATCGAACTAAGTAAAAGTTACAATTCATCTAGCAGCAGACGGCGCTGTGATCTTAAAATTTGCCACAGGTAGCGCTCGGTGTGATTTCAAAGTTTTACACTGGCAGCGCCCACATAGAAAATGTCACCACTTCCAGTGGCTCGTGCCTGTTTTTAGCTGCTAGTCACATTTCCACAATATGTCATAATATGACATTTTCTTCGAGAGACAAGCTCTAAAACTTTATAGAGTCTTCCATAACCGAAGACACTCAGTTCTCAGTTTATCAAGGTCCATATACCTTGATACCTTACACGCATACAAAGTCCAAGACCATACACGCGCTTCGGTAAGGTGTTTTATCTGTAACTTGGCAGTAGTTTTAACCACAACCAAGAATTATAAAATTTGAACTTTATAAGTTCTTTATAAGTTGAAATGCTGGGAATTTTTAATCAGCACTTGGTATTTCAAGTAACTTACATTCCTATTTAAGTAAAATTCCCAGTGTTTAAGATATAGGCTTTAGAAAAAATGTGAATTGAGTTCAACATGATAAAATATTTAACATCAACGTAATAAAGGTTGAAAAAGAACACCTAAAACCTTAAATTCCTTCACGTTTACATATAAATTAATAAACCATAAATAAACTAAACCACCCCTACGATGATTCATTTGACCTAGCTTATTTGGGGTATTCTTGGAAAGTAAATAAATAAATTGAAAACTATCATCCCTCCACCTTGTAATCAAAAATACACAAAATAACTTTCATATTATAATAAGAAGTATCATTAAATAAAACTAGCGTATTGTAAACTTAAACAGCAAATAATGATTCCCCCTTATGTAATCGTACAGAATTACAAATGGCTCTAGGAAATAATAGCCAATCAGTAGTCCGATTCCATCTTTTGTATATAATTCCAATAGTTTATCTTATTTTAGAAACAGTATTGTCACAATATAAATCTACTACGTTTGTAATACGAATTCAAGTTTTGAAGCATTTAAAGGTTTCATTATAATGGTATTTTATTTTATGTTGCATTATGTTATATTATTAAGGTCTCAATGCCGTATTTCTTACCAAATTTTCTATTTCTCTGACCAAATTTCTCGCACTAAAACATATTATTTCTATAATCAAAATGTCACTTTTTTAGAGTTGTTTTAAATTGCAAAATACATGTTATACAATGTAATTACTTTATAAAATACTTGCAAATATTTGAATTTGCATCTACTCTCTTCAGTGTTCTTATTAGCCCATAACATCAACAAGTATGGGAGTACTCAATGTATGTAAACCGAAGTTGATCTAACTACTGTGTTTTATTTGAGTTCAAGACAACTAATTGCCTTACCTCTAGCTTCTAATAACCACCATTAGCCGCAGAATAGGAAATTTAACTCCAAACACTCTGACCTTTACCATCCATGGACTATCAGTGACTTTTAAAATTCATATCGTAGTTAGTGTTTGTTATAAATATTTAAATAAAGAAAGTTAAATCATTGTTTATGACCCGGCATAAAATAACACGAGCATAACATGTTCATACCCGGAAAAGTCAGTACTTGAACGAATTAGTGACCAAGTATGTTGTTATGTACACTGATGATAAGGAATGACGTATCACCCCTTAGCTCAATTTTATAGTGCACCTACAAATTAAAGGCCTCAGTTCATGGACGTCAGTTTATTCATTATATAATAACTTCATAGTACTGTAATATGATATTCACTTTATTTCGTTCCATAGTTTGTCCTTCCTTCGATAAACTCATAAAGTATAAAATAAAAAAAATTGTAATGAAATTATTGTAATTGCAAAAAGGTGCAGCAATAACTACTGTATTAAAAGAGCCCCTTAGCCAACTTAAAATATATTACACTTTTAAACCGATAAAAAACTTCATTGTGTGATTATTAAAGGTTTTACATACTACTATGTTATTACCTATCATCGTCTTTGACCCATAATCTTGAACATAACTTTGTTATACCAATACAAAACACAATATTTTGAGAATACTGGTAAATCATATACACAATGATTTTAGTCAAAACTTATACAATGCATTGAGATGAATATAAATTACGACATTACGCCAGAACAAACCAGTTTCCCCTTTTTCAATTTGTCGAACTGCTCTAACTTCACCAATGGTCTCGTCAAAAGTTAAACCACAACAAACTACGGACAAATCACAGGGCTTTCGACCCAATGAAGGCTAACTTCCCCTACTCCACCCCTTAACTTATGTCACACTAAAGTTCATTTTATTATCTCCAACTTAACTTTATAGTCGTAGTTGCACAACCACGGCACAGGTGTTAATAAAATGCATGTACCGAGCTTTTAAGGATCCGTAAAGTAAGGTGACATATTACAATTTCAAGTGTTAGGGTGATCTTTTTTGTAATTAATTACTGCCCACTTTACAACTTTGGTTTATTTACGATTTTGTCGTGTACAACGGTGCAACAAAACATCGGATATTGAGTATATACAGTATATATATTTCTTATATGAGGTGAACACAATTATGACTTACAACTCTTACAAAATAGACATAAACATTCGTACTGTATACTTGATTGTCTTGTACCATATTGCACACATATTAACCGTCGAGGAAGTCAGTACAGTACATTCTTATAGTTTTCTTAATTGTTTTCTTTAGTCAGTTGTTCCCTAGTACGGTTGTTGTGGAGTATGCAAACTTATAACGTGATGTTTATGTTAAGGAATTGGTTTGTTTGAAATATGATCTTAGTATTTTAATACTTTTTTTAGAAATAACATAATGTTCAAGAGTTCTATAAAATAATACTGTTGTAGTTTTACGTAGCGTCTGATCATATAGGTTTAACACGATTCCAAAACATTACACTATAATTAGCGGCAAACCATTAAAATCTGGCTGTAGTGCAATGGATAACTAATGGATGCAGAGTCTGATCAATGATAGTAAGTAGTAAGCGAATTTAGACTATGAAAAATGTGTTTTATCCTCTTCAAAAGTGTTCTCAAAATCGTTATGCTTGCCATTTCTTTCATGATCTTATTTATCGTTGCGTCACATATGTGGTTAACCGTTTTTTTCTAATTGGTTCGTGTTTTTCTAGGTAAAATAAATCAAATCCATTGAATTTGTTAATCAAAGGGCATATATCAACAAGGCAAATCACGTCCAACGGTTAGTGTCATGGACCTCGTAGTAGGGGTTTAATTCCCAGCGTATCCACGCTAGTATAAATATGGACAATAAAAAAACGTCCTAAGCAAAAAACGCTAATGGGATCGATACAAAAATTGCTGCTTGACTTGTATGATTCTAATAAGTAATATCAGTGGATAATATTACAGGTTGTTTCTGAACTCTCTGTGGAAAATTCAGGAACTTGTTCCTCGGTCAAAACAAACAATGAACGTTGTTAAACATACCGTGTTAAACAGATGGTATATCTTGTCGTTTCCCTACTGTGTGCGATACATTATATCGTAATCAATTGAGGTACTGCCTTAAAACTGGAACTGGTATATTATATTTATCTAGTGCTGATTTGGTTTTGAATTTACCGTTTTTAGCCATTATCGTTTTAAAATGGCGGAAATTTAAAATATTTTAAGTTAAGTAGCTTGAAAATATATAAATGTTAAATATGTGTATCCAAACGTAAAAATATAGAGTATTAGGCCAAAATATTTTTTGAATATTTTACAGATTACTAAATTCGTAGCTAAGCAAAAACATTTGTTATAAACGGAGCAAGAGATGCCCTATGTCTATGTAACATATTTGATTTGTTTTACCCTTGGAAATGGCTCCTGATGTTTCCATGGAGAGACCAAAAACACCATTAAAATTAAGAGCAAATAAATCTTAACATAGTTTACGATATCTTGTACGACCGACATATTCAGAGACAGTATCCAGGTATCCATCCAGTTTTATATTTATTTAGAACTGAAAGTGACTGTCACCTCCTGCTTCCATTTGCCAATTGGACACATTAAGTTACTTACTTTTTGCATTAGAAATGTTGGATGAAAAGAAAGTAGCAACAGCTCTTATATATATTTTATTGTTGAAGGTATTAAGTAGGTTTTGTTTATAAAGGTTTTAAGTGACAAATAACATGTTACAATAACATTATTTTAAAAGTAAGTAACCAACTTATAGTTCTTGAATTTATGAAGATAAAGAGGAATATTATAAATATTATAAATTGTGTTGACTCAATGTAACACATTTGATACTTTAAAATAGTTGAATGCTAAAAATCCGTTAACAAATGTTTTTAATAGTTATTCTGTTATTCTGTTAAACTCTTCGTGAACAGACCTTTTTATAGGCACCTGTTGCCGTATTTCAACTTAGCTTTAAGTTTGTGGGATTGTAAATAAGACAATTTTATTGGGGACGATTCATAACGTCAAGGTGCATAAAGTGAAGTAGCTATTTTTCACAGTTTTGTTATGCAGTGATTTCAAATCGTAAAGTTTCAAAACGTCCAGTTCTTAAT
This sequence comes from Allygus modestus, assembly GCA_963675035.1. Classification (NCBI taxonomy): domain Eukaryota; kingdom Metazoa; phylum Arthropoda; class Insecta; order Hemiptera; family Cicadellidae; genus Allygus; species Allygus modestus. The sequence continues at coordinate 229,198,836 of OY776111.1, forward strand.
TATAAAGTGTTAAATATATAGTGTTTCACAAAGTAAAGTTCCATAACGTAAAGTTATCATTTAATATAGTTTAATCTAAAATGCGTTTCAAAACGTAAAGTTTCACGAGGTAAAGTAGCTACGAGCACGTAGAGATATGTCGACACAGCGCGGCGACCGCGGCGTTTGTAGCCCAGTCAAAAAGTTGCTGAAAACTGATTGAAAGTTCATACTTATCCGGCCGCTCGTCCAGCCAGAAATTTTTGCCTCCACACTATTACGATTTCTGGTCCGACCTAGCAATGCGTCCGGCGGCCGGACCGGAAAACGTATAGTGTGTAGGGCCCTTTAAACTTTGGATCAAACCCTGGAGTCATACTCTTATTTACGGTTAGATCAAATTACCGCACGACAATTTTACCATCGTTCAGTTTATTATTTCAGGAATTTCCCTTATGTCAGGTTTATACAGTTAATCAGAACTTGGTAAAACCATAGCGGTTTCATTAAAATTATTACAAGACTTCTTAATCGTAAAAAATCAAAAAATATAAGGTGTATAAATTATACAAACTTATATGTGGTTACTAAGGTGCTGTTGCCGAAGAAAACGTCTACCAACCTGATGATCAGCCAGGAAGAGGCCGAGGTAGGGTTCGAGGAATAGGCAGGAGGGGACGGGGAGCCATCAGAGAACGTGGCCGCGGAAGAGGACGTGGGAGACGTGGTCCTCGCGTGCAGGCCGAGGCTGAAGTAAGTAAAATACACCCGCCACATGACAGGGTCTTATGGTGGTGGAGATGAAACAAATAAAGGGATTTGGATCTTTTTGAAAACGAACCGTTTATAGTTTGTTTTTGAAATAGTTTTTACCATAGTTATCTTATTTTGGGTAATGTATTAATTTTAATTTAGTTCGATCACAACGACGTCACTTTACAAGGAGTTCCACTTGCGAGAACATTAAAGGTCCCCGAATAAGGAGTGAAAACTATAGCCAAGGTCCTGTTTTCATTATAAAAAATACAAATGCGTGACCAAAAGCATAAATTGTATAATATCAGAAATTGCTTATTAAAACTGTTAAAAAAGGATCGTAGGGGGTCATCGTCAATATAGGCTCCTCGTTAAGTTGCATCGGAGTGGGCTTGACCCTGTATAGAGTCCTGTTAAAAGTATGCGTCACAGATTATTTGTAATAGTTTGTAGCAATATTACAAATTAATGTGTCTCCTTGTTAAAAGTATGCGTCAAATTATTTGTAATACTTTGTAGCATTAGTACCAATTAATTTGAATTCAAATAAAAGCTCCTCTAGTCCTAACACCTCGGGACCGGACCCTCACCTGGATTACAAAATGGCCGAACCAGCAGCGGTTATTTGTGAATGTAAAACACCGATCTATAATAACATACAAGTTAATGAAAAATAGACTTGTTAAATGTGTTTTTACAAAATAAACAACATTCACCCGTCAGCGGTACTGATATATTTTGTTTATATTTTGGCTTGAAATTAAACAAACAAACTGACTTCTGTCGATATCTTCCATGGAAAACCCTTCCTCTTCCTCTGGTGGTATTCTCATTTCTATGAGGCCAGCTGGACCCATGGAGGAATCATAACCCGCAGAATCAATCATTTTTACACCACCTCCATGGCCGGACCATCCGACGGCCGAACCAAAGATGTTTAATGTTATGTGCAACTATAATTACGAATACGCTATTTACAAAATTAAAATTTTTCCAGCGAGCAATTCTGAATGCGTGGCATGCAGATCACATGCTGCGACGCTCGTGGTAGCACCCTGCGGCCACCAGTCTCTGCGGAGACTGCGGAGACCAAATACGGACGCAGGCAGCTAATGGGCAACACGGCCTCCGCTGCCCAATGTGCCGAGCAGACGCCGTTTTTATAATGGTAGTGTTCATTAATTAGCATAGTGTATTAACAGTGTCTCAATCGGTAATATACTATGCGTATTAAAGGTTTTTGAGGATTGATTTTGCGTATTATTTTATATCCACAACATGTGACAAAACCAGACGAATTTAACCAGTCCTGACCATGAGGTTGTTTGAGATTTGTTTTGTTGCCCTTTCTTTGTTCGCCTTATCCGTTTAGTACCTGTTTTATCCAAGGTGCTAGAACATTTTATCTACAATCAGGTAATCACTTTATTTGAAGTTAATTATCTATTTAATAACTATCAATTTGGCTTTAGACGTCCACTGTGGATGAAATTGATGTCATCCATTGTCAAAGAATCCATATGGTCAAAGAAACGCCTATGAAAACAGGGATTTTGCCTGCGCAACCTTTATTGGTCCGAGCAAGGCCTTTGACTGTGTCGACCATGATGTGTTGCTCCAGAAGGTGGAATTTTACGGAATCAAAAACAAAGCTTTAAATATTTTTCGATCATATCTTATAAATTGAAGACAGAGTATATCTTATACTCTGGAGCAGTTTCCCCGAATAATTTGAAAGGTGTTATAATATGTAAAAAAGTCACGATATAATCAATAATTACAATAATTTTGTCGCCCAAACAAAATACTCAAACCACGCTTATGGCCGTGACCCTGAATGGAGCTGTTTTACTGGAGAACGGAGGCCGCTGCGTCGCGGGGTCTGGGCTTGCGCTGCGAGGATGTGGAAGTCGCGCCAGGCGCAAGCACGCACACTACTTTGGAGGGTGGGGGCAAACGTAATGGCAAACCGGCAGGCGGTGGCGGTGGCTCTCCGCCGACAGTTTTTAGTTCGCCCAACGGCCGCCGCTAATGGAGCTGCGGTATTAGGGCTTTTGAAGGCGCTGAAAATAACCCATATTGGCCTTGACTCATGCCGGATCTTTAAATACCCATTGCGGCATAGCCCTAAAGAAGTGTTAAAATTGAGAATATACCTGATGTGTTATTCTGATTTGTAAGATATGTTCATGGTAAATTGAAGATAATTTTCTCATCTGATTTTTGCGTCATGAAGTCACCCACAAAAAAACGAACATTCAGATTTTGAACATTATAAGGAATAAGGATAAATAAACACACCGTATGTTCGCACTATATCGGTCATATTTGTTGTCCAATTTACTTATAATTTGATTGCTAAACTTTTTCCTTTAACGAGTTTTAACAATTCACTGGGCATAAATACCGGAAAACGCTTGCCCCATTATAGGGTTGTATTAGAAGTTTTTGACTCTTTGAGCTCAATAGGGGCAAAGATGTCCCTGAGTAGTTTTTGTATAACAAAATAGAAAGCTTAAAAATACGTAAATTTTTAAGCCTCCTAGAATTGTTTATGTGATGATACAAAAAAATACATTTAGAAAAGATAGCACGTAGTCTTGGGGGAATTTTTTATTGTAAAACATATTTTCTAATTTAGAGTTGTTTCATTAGTATGCCATAGTCTAATTATAATTGTTACATTTCCTACTATAAAACATTACCTCCGTATGATTGGCTAGTAAATAAATATATATGGGTCTATCTGACTAGCTACAATGTTAAATGTACTACAACTTGAAAATGCATTACCCACACTTCAGTGTGCTGCAAAAACTAAACTAACTGTCGTTACAAAGTAGTATATTCGCTCCGACCAAAAAATGATATTTACGTCTCGTGTCTAATAATAAGGAAAGTAGTTAATATAGTATTTATTATTAAAATATATTTATTCCAGATATTATATAGTAATTAAATTATAAATTTAAGCAACCGTTATGTGCACAACGGGAAGGAGGAAAGGCTATATTTACTTAGAAAGCATTTTAATTTTGGTTTGCTTATACATTTTTATATATTACTTAATAATTAAAGCTATTATTAATATAATTTTATTTATTAATCATATCAGTATTTATAGAAACTATAAACTGTAACAGTGATCAAGACAATACGGTTACAGTATCCATGTAACTACTTTGTAGAGCTGAAGTTAGCCGCATCTTTTATGCCTTCATAATGTGAGAAGCAGCAAGTGTTACATCAATGTATTGTTTGCTGCAGCCAGCCCTACGAAATTAAGAGTTCGACTGTACTTGACTTTTTAAAACTTTACGTTATGAAACAGAATATTTTTAACAAGTTTCCAAATATTTTATTATTGAATTCGATTCAACAACGGACTGGAGTGAACTATCTTTGGCGTTTACGGTTATAGCTTTACAATATGAAACTTTACTTTGTTAAACAATTATTTATTTTTTTTTTTAAATCAAAGCTTTACGTTTTGAAACTTTACGTTATTACAACTCCTTTAGATTAAATTCAACAAAATAACACCTTTACTTTATGCCACTTTACTTTGTGCAACACTACATATTTACTAAATTATAATTATTTCACTTTACGTTATGACACTTTACGTTTTGAAACACTTGTACATTTAATCTGTATTAAATCCGTCACTTTACCTTTTGAAACTTTACTTTTTGACAACAGCTTTTATTGCATTGTATTAAATGATAACTTTACTTTATGAAACTTTACGTTGTGAAATGCTGCTTTGAAAAAATAGAACTTTAGGTTATAACCCTTGACGTTGTGCAACGGACCCATTTAATTTACATATACTTTGCATTAATATTTTATGTGGATAATTTTTCTGACAGATTCATACCGGATACTATCCTTTTAAACAATTTTTTTGTCTGATAATCATAATAAAATCCACTTTTGTATTTCCAATACACCTTTTTGATTTACTTCAGCTTACATATAATATCGTGTACCATTGGAAGGACGCTTGACGTCTTCCAGCAAGACGATCAAATCTGAAGAACATTTTTAACAGAGTAGAGGCTAAGACACAGGAGTAGAGAGCGAGAGACGTTGGTACACAAGCGGTTTAGTGACTTTGTAACTCTGACTTTCTTAAGTTACTGACGAGTGTTTTTCCATACACAAAGCTCAAGTTATATTCCTAAATTTGTTTTGTGTTAGTTTTTATTTCCTATATAAACATTAAATTAATGTTTTACTTGTTTAAATAGGCATTAGTTTTGTTGTAGAGTTAATTATTTCTTAATTATATTTTTTTAAATATGCACTGTAATTTCCACATAAGATATACAAAATTCTTCGGTATAATTATAAAGGCATATTATAAACATTCAACAAACCAAGCTTGTATATGAATTTCTTATTGATTTGTCTACTAATTATGTTTATTAAACGCTTCCAACTATTTTGAATAAAACATACATTAGACAAAACTTAATTGAAGTCAAAAAGTTCAATTAATTTTTGCATTAGAAATGTTGGATGAAAAGAAAATAGCAACAGCTCTTATACATATTTTACTGTTGAAGGTATTAAATAGTTTTTGTTTATAAAGGTTTTAAGTGACAAATAACATGTATAATTACTTCTTAAGTAAGTTTGAATGTACATCGTTGAAGTGTCATATATTGTTGCATTATATATAGTAATTGAAATAACAAAAAGCTGTACTGTAGCAATATTAACTCTTTGTAGAGTTTAAATGCAAAATAAATATAGAATTTATGATAATGGAAAGGCCATATTTAATTAGGAAAGTATTTCAATTATTTAGAAGTGCAATGATTAAACACATTAAGAAATTAATTAACAATCACTTACAATACAGTTTTTAAGACTCTTAAACATATAATATATGCTGATTAATAATAAAAGTGTTACTTAATTACAGTGTATTTAAGTATGTACCTCTAAAATGCTAGTCTAGATAATAACTTTTACTTTTAACAGCAATTTGAATTAAATATTCCGAGAAATTTAACGGAAAAGGTCAACATTTTAGAAGGTCAAGGGTTACGGTGGCCTTTAATTTTAGTTAAACAGTTTTCAACTAAACCGCATTTAACCATTAGGATAAACCTAGAGTTACAAGGTTGATCTCATGTTTGCTACTGACATAGTACACATACTTATTTATCAGTATTTACATGTAATATGTTATTGCGATTGAGATGAATTGAGTTTCCATTGGACTTAAAACGGTATAAACACATGTAAATAACTCAACACAATCATTAAAACAATTAACTATAATGGCGATTATTAAATATTAACTTAAAACATTAAAATATTAAATACTAAACCAAAAATTAGTTTTAAAAAGTTGTTCATTAAAAAAATATATAGCTAAGCTGACTGATAGTAATGTTAATTATTTGTTACAAAGGCTAACAATATAAATGTATTGTACATATAAAACTAAATTAACAATATTATTTGTTTAATTTAATAATATACTGTACATAATAAAACATAACAACTACTTCGTCATGGCTTGATGAACAGCCCGCAAGGTTTTCTATGTGTTTCTGTACCATTTGCATATAAAACGCTGTAGGAAAATATAGGTTTACTTATTTTCCATTCTTCATAATACATAACGTATATTTTAAATGTGACTTTTAACTAGAGTTATGTTTCAACAATATTAAAAGCATTTACTAAAAATAATACGGTATGGAAGCAATACGGAGACTAAAAATTGTAGGATAAAATATTTAAAATTATGGTTCAGTGCTGGTTTTTTGTTTGTATTAATCCATTTATTCTTTAACAACAGTCGAAAGATCGAATTATAGCATGACAAGAGACTCTGTTGAAAGACGACTCCACCGAAAACGCGGCACAATTCTTAAAGTCGTCCAAGGTGAACAAGAGTCATCAACTTCCTTTCCCTCTCGAACAAGGTGCATCTCAAGATCTCAGCGCTGCCTACTGGGACAAACTGTAACTTACACTGAGGCTTACGCTACTCCCATAAGAAAGCGACCTCTGATTCTTTCTTCTCTGTGACAAGAGTTATTACTGATTTTATAAACTGTAAACAATGTTATTGGCTTGTTGCACGGTAAGTTTGTTACTTTACTTAACTTGTTTAAATGTAACGCATACCTATAATGTAATTTAGTGTTATGAGTATTTAGTATTTTAATAACTGTTAGATATGCCATATTCAGTAATTCGATGTCATATGATTTATGTGAAAGAGAGAGTAAGAACATCCCAATGTTGTCATCATCCATACTCCACATAATAAGGCATGATCAAATATTAACAGCATTATAATAGGAAATTGTGCTACTCTTAATCAAAAGTAAAATAATGTTTTAACATAACAAATAATACTTTTTATCAGTCTTAAGAAGCAGTTTTAGTTAAATTTTAAATAGTGAATCGTAATAAATTACACAAGAAGGAAATATCATAGGTAGATCTAATCGATTAAACCACCTGATTATGTTACAATTGTTCTTGATGGTCACCAAAAGACAGAAAATTCTGTTTACTATATAAACACATCTAAATAATGGAACAAATAGTGTTTAGTGCAGTTACATATGAGTTTCCGACAGAAAATTGTTTTATAATTGGAATCTACAGATAGAAATAGATCAGTTACAATAAAAAAAAAATATGTTTGCCAACAGTACCCTATACTCTATACCCTATACTCTATACTCTATACCCTATACTTGGGTTGAAGTATATTTGTATACTTCAACCCACGATAATAGCTTCTTTCCGATAGAACAAACTCGCTAATAATAGCACTAAAAGTTGTACCGCAGTTATACGTTTGTTCCTTACAAATTAATTGATACAAGAACATGAAGCATGGTAATAAATTGATCAAAGAAACTCTTCAAAATCTCAGTTTGGGCAAAGCTAGGTTTATGGTTCCTGAAGTTCTATTGTCTTACACTCCGGCATAAATTAAATAACCCTAGAGTTGTTTTGATGCAGGAAAGTTATGAAGAGGAAAGAACAAGAACGCCACAAATTAATTCAGGTTTACATATGACGTAAAACTGTGTAAGATGTAAAACTTCAAGCTATATAACAATATTATCCCACAAATTGGCAAGGCAGATCTGAAGAAAGTGCTGATACGAGATAATATTATAATGTATTGACGATATCTGTTACATTGAAAATATTAATTAAATATTTAATAGAATAAATTTCATAAAATTACTGATATTTTGTGGAATTAAAAATATAACAAACAATTTGCTTTATTCAAATTCCCTCTAGGATTACAGATTGACTCAAAATAAAGCAGGTTTACGTACCTTTCTGTCGTCAATCCTTTTGTTTACTAGCAGATAACTAGTTTCGGGACTACTGTCCCATTGTTTGGCTGGCCAAACCAAATAAATGTTTGTTTTAATCGTTTGTGTTGTGTTATGCTGTTTAAATTGTGACTTTGGGCGGAATTCACGAACGCTCCTCCAAGCGTCGTTATCTTTAATCTTCCTTGATCCGTCCTTCGACCTTCCTTCAACCTCTCTCAAATAAATGTGTAAGGAGCGTTTAAGGGAGGTTAAAGGCCAGTTGGAGGATGGTTTGAGGAAATCGTCTAACACCTGATTCGTTAAATAAAAACAAAGCTTAGATTATCTTAGGTTATGATGTTGACAAGTTGCCCCGTTCGTATACAGTTTCTAACGGTTTAACACTAAACCTAGTGTTATTAGATCCATTGTCCGTACATTCTACTAAATTTGTATTTAGTTATTATTTTGGTATATTCTTACTCCTAAATCTGGTTTCCAATTCTAGTAAATTATTCAGGGTAAATCGTAATGCTGGGTTTGAATCTGATGACAATACATCGGTACCTTTTGATGGACGTTTTTCACAGAACAATATGGATTACAAGTTTTGAATTTTTATACAGTTGTTATCAGAGAGTGTCTTATTATTAGTTTAAAACCCTAAGTTGTGCATTCTTATGATTCATTTTCTTTTAAGATTCATTTAAACAAAATATATGCTCGCAAAAAATAGCCTATGTTGTAGGCTATGCACATTTTAACTGCGAATACGGTGAATTAAGGATATAAGATTGAAGATAAACTAACTGTTGCATAAGTTTTTGAACAAAAGCATAAATAGCTTGTTTTAAATTGTTTAAATTAGAAATAGCAGTACTGTATAAGTATAGGCGTAACATAATGAAAGAAGGGCGTAGGCCTAATTAAGCTATCTTCGAAGATATAAACCATCACTGACTTACGCTTAGGCCTCACGTGTAATATTATGAGATGTCATATAGTCTAGCAACGGTTTATTAAATGTGTTGGTGGATGTTCATATTTATTTGAGACGAGTTTTAAAATACAAATTAACCGTTTAAGTAATGCCAGAATATTGGTTAAACCCCTCTTAAATTTGTAAATATGCAACTTTTTGAGTGCAGGAAAAACTATTTTGCCTATTTGCTCTCAATAGCACTTTTAGTTTTGCAATCAAAGAACTTAATTAATTTTCTCTCCCTAAAAAATTGTTTAACAACTCGATTTCAGTTGATTTCTTTCACTTTAATCTTTGACGTACAATATGCAAATAAATAATAAACAAACGTGGTAATACGCATACACGTTGACACATTCACGTTGATACGCATACACGAAAAACTAGATAATAACTACTGCCGGATATCTCCAGTTTTCATAGAAATCGCATAGTTTATATATATATACTTAAAACGATACTAGCCATTATCAAATTAGTATAACTATCAGTAAACGTTATCTTGTCGAGTATATTACTACAATTCATCAGGAAAGGAAAAGAGGAGTACATTCATTTTGCTTTGTTAGGATACCAGCACTTACGATGTATTGGTCTTTAATGAAGTCTGTGAATTCGGGATTTTCATTTGAGGATGGTTGAAGGGTGATTGGAGGAAGGTTGAAGGAAGGTTGGAGGCCGGATCAAGGGAGGTTAAAGGTAAGGAAGCTTGGAGGAGCGTTCGTGAATTCAGCCCTATGTGTTTATATTTTAATTTAGCAACACCAGATTTGATAGTGGGACAGTAGCCTCGAAACTAATTTGCAAGTAAACAAAAGGATTGACAACGGAAAGGTACGTAAACATGCTTTATTTCGAACAGTTTACTAGTTGAACTATTGCTTATTGAATATGTCATCCTGAATTTAGCTCTAACTGTAATTAAGGTATACGATACATGGTAGACGTTATTATACCTATTTAAAAATAATTTACTAAATAAATTCATACCCTTGAAATAATAGTCATCCGATAAAAATAATAAGTATTTAATTACGTTTTTTAAAAATAGGTTAGAGTTAGTAACACGTCAAATGGTTTCCTATTAATTTTACCGACGGTTTATCAGCTCTATAAATTCCATTTGCAGTAAATCGACCCCAAATGTCGGAGGAATTACTTTTATGCTTAGAAGCGAAATGTTATTCAAAGCGTTAATGAACCTCTGTTTGAATAGTTTTCTTAAGTGAAACACATTTTCAAAATAATAGCGATATGAACTCCTTATATTTGTATAACATTCTCTCTCATAAAATAGGTTCATACAGGGTGTCCCACGTAAGGTGTCTCAGACAGACAGTAGACGAAATATGTTATCTAAATGGACGATGTAAAATTATTTACTAGTAAATATACTCTAAAGAACAACGTACAAATATTTTAACTTGTTTGAATACTGCGTGTTAACAATATTTTTCCCAACAAATTACGGCTACGTTTGAACGGATAATGGATAATGAGCTCTGATTTCCCAAAATCAATTTTCTGTTGTTGGGCTTTACAATAATTTGTGTCATGACATATTACATTTACATTTGAAAATTCCGAGATTCGAATTAGTGACTTTTAGTTTGTGAACCCCTGTATTTTAAACAAGTTAAAAATATTTGTCACGTTTTGTTGGGGTTAGTTTTTGGAAATACTGCGGGTGCAGCCTTCAATGTCGATCGGAAATACTGTAGACGCAGCCTTCGTTGGCGGTCGGGAATACTGTGGGCGCAGCCTTCAATGTCGATCGGAAATACTGTAGACGCAGCCTTCGTTGGCGGTCGGGAATACTGTGGGCGCAGCCTTCAATGTCGATCGGAAATACTGTAGACGCAGCCTTCGTTGGCGGTCGGGAATACTGTGGGCGCAGCCTTCAATGTCGATCGGAAATACTGTAGACGCAGCCTTCGTTGGCGGTCGGGAATACTGTGGGCGCAGCCTTCAATGTCGATCGGAAATACTGTATACGCAGCCTTCGTTGTCGGTCGGGAATACTGTGGGCGCAGCCTTCAATGTCGATCGAAAATACTGTAGACACAGCCTTCGTTGGCGGTTGGGAATACTGTGGGCGCAGCCTTTAATGTCGATCGGAAATACTGTAGACGCAGCCTTCGTTGGCAGTCGGGAATACTGTGGACGCAGCCTTCAATGTCGATCGGAAATACTGTAGACGCAGCCTTCGTTGGCAGTCGGGAATACTGTGGGCACAGCCTTCAATGTCGATCGGAAATACTGTAGACACAGCCTTCGTTGGCGGTCGGGAATACTGTGGGCGCAGCCTTTAATGTCGATCGGAAATACTGTAGACGCAGCCTTCGTTGGCAGTCGGGAATACTGTGGACGCAGCCTTCGATGTCTATCGGGAATACTGTGCGAATCATTTTATTTAATCATTTAGGCAAAGTACTTCATCTGCAAACTGTTTGAGACACCTTACGCGAGTCACTGTGTATATATACGTATTAAATTTGAGCTTGGTTGCATTTCTATGTACAGTAACAGAAAAAAATAACAGAGAAAGAGAATGGTTTATCACAATATTTGTTACAAGTAGCAAAAACTAATAATTTAGGACTATTTAAAAAGAAAAAAGTATTAAAAAGAAAATTTTAAGTACAGAACGTTCAACAAACCCAAACGTAAGTAATGATTCAATAACATTTTTCAAAATCTTTTGAAACTATACTATGGATTTTCCAAGCAAAAATATGACACCCAACAAGAATATCAAGAATATTTGGGGAGAGTCTTCGCCGGTAATCGGGAATACTGAGGACTCAGCCTTCGTCGTAATCGGGAATACTGAGGACACAGCCTCCGTCAGTAATCAGGAATACTGTGGACGCAGCCTTTTTTGGCGATCGGGAATATTGTGGATGTAGTCTTCGATGTCGATCGGAATTACTGTGGGCACAGTCTTCGATGTCGATCGGGAGTACTGTGGACGCAGCCTTCGATGCCGATCGGGAATACTGTGAACGCAGTCTTCGATTTCGATCGGAAATACTGTGGGCACAGCCTTCAATGTCGATCGGGAATACTGTGGATGCAGTCTTCGATGTTGATCGGAAATACTATGGACGCAGCTTTCGATGTCGATCGGGAATACTGTGGACGCAGTCTTCGATTTCGATCGGAAATACTGAGGACGCAGTCTTCGCTGCCGATCGGAAATACTGTGGGCGCAGCCTTCATTGTCAATCGGGAATACTGTGGACGCAGTCTTCGATGTTGATCGGAAATACTGTGGACGCAGCCTTCGTTGGCGGTCGGGAATACTGAGGACACAGCCTTCGTTGGTAGGAGGAAATACTGAGGTCACAGCTTTTGTTAGCGATCGGGAATACTGTGGATGCAGCTTTCGTTGGCGGTCGGGAATACTGAGGACACAGCCTTCGTTGGTAAGAGGGAATACTGTAGACGCAGCCTTCATTAGAGATCGGGAATACTGTGGTCGAGACCTTCGATGGCAATCGATAAGCTTCAAGCAAGCCTCTTATTGTAGTTTTGTCTCAGTATTGTTACAAGGAGAAATTCAAACAAGCAGGAAATTCAAACCCAGTTAGGAAACAAACATCAGACTCTGCAATAAATGTTCTTCGAAATAATATTTTTGCACAGCATGGCTTTTTACAGCGATTGATTACCGATAACGCCTCTGTCCTCACATCTCAGATTTTTTTTTCATTTCTCTTTTCTTTAGGAATATTGCGCGTTACGACCTCACCTTACAGGCCCCAGTCTAATGTTGTGGAACTAGTTAACAAGAACTTAGTTATAACATTGAGAAATTTTCAGAATTGGAACCACAAATCTTGGGGCACTTATTTACCATATTTAATGCTTGCCTTTAATCCTGCCACTCATGAAGCATAAAAGTTCACTCTAGCTAGAATTTTCTTGGGTAGACAAATAAATTTTTCGTTACCATTTCTTTGGAAAATAGAAACGGGAAGTGAAAATAAGCCAGATTTAAATACAGTTTTTGAGAATCTCACCAAAGCGCACAATAAGACGAAATTGTGATATGCCAAAAATCTGACTCCATCTACCTTCGTTATTGGTGATAAAGTCGTGTTGTACAACCATTCCATCAGTAGCAAGGATAGGAAGATAACAGCGAAACTTAAACACAAATGGAAAGGATCTTACACTGTAACCCGACTTACTTCACCTGTCAATGTTGAAATAGTTTTGGATAGCGATCAAACTAAGAAACAAGTTGTCAATGTAGATCAAATAAAAATATCTTTCCTTCAATATAATTTATTTTCTTACTTTAGGATTTGATTATTGTGACTTATTTACTTGTAGTTTAAGTTCCATATTTTTGTAAATCCATACAACAGGTTTTCTTGTGTGAGGGATTCACACCTAAATAGAGTAGTGAGACGATGGAGCTTGCCCTCCACTACGCACATCACCATCCCAGGGGCGATGAGACGATGGAGCTTGCCCGTCACTACGCACATCACCATCCCAGGGGCGATGAGACGATGGAGCTTGCCCTCCACTACGCACATCACCATTCCAGGGGCGATGAGACGATGGAGCTTGCCCTCCACTACGCACATCACCATCCCAGGGGCGATGAGACGATGGAGCTTGCCCTCCACTACGCACATCACCATCCCAGGGGCGATGAGACGATGGAGCTTGCCCTCCACTACGCACATCACCATCCCAGGGGCGATGAGACGATGGAGCTTGCCCTCCACTACGCACATCACCATCCCAGGGGCGATGAGACGATGGAGCTTGCCCTCCACTATGCACATCACCATCCCAGGGGCGATGAGACGATGGAGCTTGCCCTCCACTACGCGCATCACCATCCCAGGGGCGATGAGACGATGGAGCTTGCCCTCCACTACGCGCATCACCATCCCAGGGGCGATGAGACGATGGAGCTTGACCTCCACTACGCACATCACCATCCCAGGGGCGATGAGACGATGGAGCTTGCCCTCCACTACGCACATCACCATCCCAGGGGCGATGAGACGATGGAGCTTGCCCTCCACTACGCACATCACCATCCCAGGGGCGATGAGACGATGGAGCTTGCCCTCCACTACGCACATCACCATCCCAGGGGCGATGAGACGATGGAGCTTGCCCTCCATTACGCACATCACCATCCCAGGGGCGATGAGACGATGGAGCTTGCCCTCCACTACGCACATCACCATCCCAGGGGCGATGAGACGATGGAGCTTGCCCTCCACTACGCACATCAACATCCCAGGGCGATGAGACGATGGAGCTTGCCCTCCACTACGCACATCACCATCCCAGGGGCGATGAGACGATGGAGCTTGACCTCCACTACGCACATCACCATCCCAGGGGCGATGAGACGATGGAGCTTGCCCTCCACTACGCACATCACCATCCCAGGGGCGATGAGACGATGGAGCTTGCCCTCCACTACGCACATCACCATCCCAGGGGCGATGAGACGATGGAACTTGCCCTCCAATACGCACATCACCATCCCAGGGGCGATGAGACGATGGAGCTTGCCCTCCACTACGCACATCACCATCCCAGGGGCGATGAGACGATGGAGCTTGCCCTCCACTACGCACATCACCATCCCAGGGGCGATGAGACGATGGAGCTTGCCCTCCACTACGCACATCACCATCCCAGGGGCGATGAGACGATGGTGCTTGCCCTCCACTACGCACATCACCATCCCAGGGGCGATGAGACGATGGAGCTTGCCCTCTACTACGCACATCACCATCCCAGGGGCGATGAGACGATGGAGCTTGCCCTCCACTACGCACATCACCATCCCAGGGGCGATGAGACGATGGAGCTTGCCCTCCACTACGCACATCACCATCCCAGGGGCGATGAGACGATGGAGCTTGCCCTCCACTACGCACATCACCATCCCAGGGGCGATGAGACGATGGAGCTTGCCCTCCACTACGCACATCACCATCCCAGGGGCGATGAGACGATGGAGCTTGCCCTCCACTACGCACATCACCATCCCAGGGGCGATGAGACGATGGAGCTTGCCCTCCACTACGCACATCACCATCCCAGGGGTGATGAGACTACGCACATCACCATCCCAGGGGCGATGAGACGATGGAGCTTGCCCTCCACTACGCACATCACCATCCCAGGGGCGATGAGACGATGGAGCTTGCCCTCCACTACGCACATCACCATCCCATGGGCGATGAGACGATGGAGCTTGCCCTCCACTACCCACATCACCATCCCAGGGGCGATGAGACGATGGAGCTTGCCCTCCACTACGCACATCACCATCCCAGGGGCGATGAGACGATGGAGCTTGCCCTCCACTACGCACATCACCATCCCAGGGGCGATGAGACGATGGAGCTTGCCCTCCACTACGCACATCACCATCCCAGGGGCGATGAGACGATGGAGCTTGCCCTCCACTACGCACATCACCATCCCAGGGGCGATGAGACGATGGAGCTTGCCCTCCACTACGCACATCACCATCCCAGGGGCGATGAGACGATGGAGCTTGCCCTCCACTACGCACATCACCATCCCAGGGGCGATGAGACGATGGAGCTTGCCCTCCACTACGCACATCACCATCCCAGGGGCGAAAACACGTACCATCATCCCCGAGGTGCGGAGGCCCGCTTCACGGCTACTCCCGACTTGTGTTCTGCTCATCGGCACCAATGATGTCAGACGTAATATCCCTCACATAGAATCTACACGGAACATTAAAACCATCTGCAGAATATTTGGATTGAGTGAAACGATATCCTTATACTCAGTTTGGAATTCGAAGTAGTGTGACGCTATCTACATTTTAACGGTTTGATGGATTGTCATGAAATTTTTAGGATAACGTTTTTACGGTTTAATGCTTTAAATAAACTATAATTGGCGAATTATTATTACATTTTAATAATTATCAGTTTTTCATTGTACATTATTTCAGTACATATTTTGAGCTTTGTAGTACCGTGTTGTTTGAAGTTTGAACTGTCAAAATACATCAGCTCAGCTGCTGTAATTTTGTTGATTGAAGTTTGTGTTCAGGTCAGAGCGGTTTATTTATTTAATTTGTTCTAAAACTTAGTGGTTCTACCTACCTAGACACCTTTCTGTTAGAAATTCAAAACGTGTCATTCTTTTGAATAATAATTTCATTAATGTTATACCGTAGCAATAATCAAATGTAAATCTTATTTCCTTGCGAGTTCCATACACATAACCTATGTGAAGCACTTTGGTTCAAGTTGGATTTAATACGATTAAAAGTGTTTTCGGCGAGAATGCCAACATTATACATCAGTACTAAACACAAACATACATTTTGGAGGTTTTGTCTGTGTTCTTTTGTAGATAGTTTGTGTTCGAATAATACTCAGGTTTTGTATATTAGCTAACAGTCGTAGCCATAACATGGATGATTATAGCACAAGGTGTGACTAAAAACAAACTTCTTATGTTATTAATAAACTTTAAATACTGTCTACAAAGTTTTAATCGCCAAAACAGACAGTATCCTTTTGACTAATTTAGGTAGGCCAATGATACTGTAGTTTCTCAACCATCCCAAGTTGGTCAATCATCATACTATTTAAATTTTAGCCTTGCTGTAAGTTTATTCTAACCATAAGTCTGTCTTGGTAGTCTATACAGTGGGAATGTTATGATAGGCCTAGCTTATATTTATATTTGCGAGTTACTAAATGTCCAATTACTTTTCGTGAGAAAATTAAGTTTGCTGAGGCAAACTGTAGGCCTACTTTGAATGGCCAAACATACTTAAATGAATCCAACAGACCAAACCGTCATATAAACCTTACCTAACCCAAGGTATCTACTTAATGTGATAAGCACCCAGTGCCGTCCTTAGGGTGGCGCGACAAGTGCACCCACACAAGGGCCTTGTGCCTATGAAGGCCTCGCACTTGAGGGTTTTTGTATGTGGAAGCTAGAGGTGTCATGGCCATGAATGGGATCAGAAATGTGGACTTTTGATGATTAACTTATCAATTGAACAACTGAAGACAATGTACAAACAGTTAGTGGTACGTACACATTTTGCTAATATTGACATGTTTTAATTTAACTGCAAGTTTTGAAGTACATGAATTAGCCGTTGTATTTAGCCAATAGCGATTATAATTCTCAACGTAGCTAGCAAGTCTGTGTCGGGACTATACAGGGGCGTAATTTTATTTTTATATTACATCAGAATGAGTTTCAGGTATTTTTCAGTGTATCCTAGCTATTTTGTCTATATTTTATAACTCATTGATTTTTTTCCAAGAGTGGTAAGACTGACCTCCGATGGTGAAATGGTATCGTTTGTTTTTTACGACCCATCTTGTACAGCGTGCTGCGGCAGTTAGGTTAGGTTATGTTACGTTATTTTGAAATAACAAATCCTATCTTATCCAACGAGGATGTCTATAGAGGTCTCGTCTGGGATAAAAAACTCTGCTTACATGCTGACCGCCATTTTGACCCTTTATAACCTCCGGTCTCCATGGCAACAAATAAGTTAACCAATTAAATACCCTCTTCACAACTAATGTTAGTCTTTATTACTCTTTGGCTAGATGTTTTGTTTACAAAAATGTCCTCCAATGAGGCTTCACTTTTTAACAAGAGCTCTATAATTATTTAAACTTCGTTATCTTATCCTGAACTGTTGCATACTTATTCATAATTGGTTGAAATAGAAAGTATTGGACCAATAACTTATACGTTGCCTGTTTTATTTTTTCTGAAAGATTTTTTACTGTAGAATTCACAAGTAAGGTTAGTGTTTATCAGAAACTTTCCTTTTGGGTACCTACACTTTCATAAATGATGAATGAATGATATGAAGCGATAATATAAAAAACTGAATGAAATTGTTCGTTACGGTTTAGCTATTATTTAGGTTATTTGGTTTTGGTTTCGGTTGTGTTCAGTCTCAAAGATGTGAACGATTTTGTCTTGAAATTTGTCCAGATAAGAAACATTGATTCCATTAATATTTAAATATGTATTCTCGGTACGGTATATCAGAAAGCTGTATTCTGGAAACTTTTAAAATTTGTTACGTTTTGTAGTTTTATGTTTTGTAAATAAATCATTTTGTTAATACTGGTAGGGTAACATTTATTTCATTTTTATTTTAAGTTTATTTGACAAAAAAAACTAAAAAAACAAACATTACGTAGTAACTAACATACAAACGATAAAATATTTTACTATCGATCTAATCGATATAGGTATCGAAAAACTTTTTCGGCTTTGGTTTATTGTTCTGCTTATGAAAGTGTACCCTTTCATTCTCCTGGAATTTTAAAGTTTCGATCACCCTGCATTAGTCAAGAGAATCCTCTCTCCAATCTGGTGTGTTTATTCGTGACGGGTAATTTTGGCTGTTTGACAAATTTTAATAGGCTACATTCTTCACAATCTAATGAAAGTAACTATTCGGATCCTTTCCTTTAAAACCATGACTTTTTTGGTTTCTAATTTTTGTTAATTCACTAGGTACCACTGATGACAAAAATTTAAAGTACCGTAGCCTAGGCTAGGTATGAAAGCCAATATTCGGATCCTTTCCTTTAAAACCATAACTTTTTGGTTTCTAATTTTGTTAATTCACTAGGTACCGCTTACGAATAAAATTAACGTAGCCTAGGCTAGGAAGGTTTTTTTTTAGTGTATAGGCCCTATTCAATACCTAAACATAAACGTAACCAAACTTAATTAATGTAAACCGAATTAATGGGGTTTTTATGAATTAAGTAACAAATGCCTGACCGGAATACTCATATTTAGTTCTGATAGCACATCCAAACCTTACCTAATTGGGGGTAGGCCTAAAAGGCAAAAAAAATAAATTCTGGTACGTGGATGGTGGGTTTGACGTGTGTTTATTACGTTAAGTAACGTTGAGTTAGGTAAGATATTTAACATAAGTCTAAGCACCCCCAACCAACCATACCTGTAAATTGTTTGGTACTTTGGTATTATACGGATGCCACCCTTATACAGCGCGCTGCGGCAGTTATGTTAGGATGGGTTATCATAAAAATGATTGTAGGACTTTCCTTGTTTCGTTACAAATTGAATGATACCTGAAGAGTCATACTTCCGGCCGCCAAACCCCCTCCAAATAGGCCAAGGTCAGGTCGTTGACCGGAGCGTGCGCATCAGCTGTCACCGCCTGTATCTGGGTCAGTCTCATGAGTGATTTATTGCCGTGCACTACGTTACATTTGGTTTCATAATGAGTGACGTTCTTTTGGTGTGGGATTTACCTCGGAATGAAGAGGAAACCGTACGTATTTTTATGATAACCCATCCTAACATAACTGCCGCAGCGCGCTGTATATTTTGCGGAGTACATGTGGCGATCGGGTGTGGCTGCTAGCGGCGGCGACGCATTCAACACGATCCTGGCGGACATCGCTGGCTTTTGGGAGGCACAACACAAAGACCGCTCATCAGAATGATATAAAATTTTTACAGTAAGTCAATAAAAGTACGTTTTTCGAATTATGTAGTTATCCTTTGTATCCAGTAAAAATTAACCTCCAAAAATAGTGGCATCCGTATAATACCAAAGTACCAATTGTTTTTAAAACTTCAACATAACTAAATAGACACAGGCTATTACAAATTGTTTGGTGTTTTCTTTGGTAATAAGAAATATGTTGTGAACAGTAGCAAATAAATGGAAAGCCAAAAAGGTTGTGCTGGTTAATTAACGGAAATGATACAAATATTCTTTTGATAGTTGTTATTAATGCACTTATAATCTAAATTAAATGAAAATAGAGTATAAACACTGATTACAGGCTTAACTGAACTGATTTTAGGTGTATAGTATGTATAGGCCTATATGCTGATGACATTTTTAACAAATAGGTATGCCACTTGAGAAGAATATGGAGTAGTGATGTGCAATATGGTCACATTTCGCGATATAGCTGAAGTGGTATCGCGTCACTGTTGAAACGTTGTGTTATCATCTTATCATGGTCCTGGACCTAGGTCTTACCATGCCGACTACGGTAATAGCTTCTTCCCTATTGGGGAAATTCGCTAAAAAGAGCTGAATATTTTGAACACAAGTTAACGGAGGGGGAAAATACCTAATTTAATTTTATATGATTGGGATTTATTTATTTCAAAGGATCACACCATTTTTACAGATCGAAACACGCAGTTTTACAAGATGGCTTGTAATATGTTTGGCATGTGATAGGGTTGCCATGATTTTTAGAACCACATACTAAATACCCACGTCGCAGCAAACCTGCATACTCAGCGAATTTTCAATGGAGATATAAGTGTCCTAATACTACATAAAGCCACTTACCAAGTTTCATAACAATATATTCACAAATAAGCGATATATCCAATTTTAATTATACTCCATAACAATAACATTGGGGCTGAGTACGCAGGTGTGCTGCAACAAGGAATACAAAAAATGGGTTTTTATGCTAATATCAATATAACTCACCTAGGAGAAGTCGTATACCAGTTTTTATTCATTTATGTTCATAATTAAGGGAGACAGAGCATTTAATTGTTCTCCATAAGAATAACATGGGGGCTGAGTACGCAGGTTTGCTGCTAGGGGAGCCGTTGGCAAAAAATATTTTTTTTTAGCAAATATCAATAGACCCCAACGAGATGAAGCTGTATACCAAGTTTCGTCAGTATACGTTCACAAATAAGTGAGATATAACAATTTTCTTTTCCTCCATAATAATAACATTAGACGACGTACTGTGTTTAGCACTTTCAATCTATCGGTAACCAATTGACGTAGAGAAATGATCAAAATACCAAATTGTGTATTTTTTAAGCTGAATCCAATGGGAAAAACTAAAATTTGACGATTTAGAAAATTATATGTAAACAATTCAAAAAACACATTTTTTGGGGTACAAAACCCCCATAAAATACCCCTTCCAATGGAGCGATCTGGCTGGTTTTCGATATTAAAGTCATAAATGTTGCTTTACACGTTTAAACCAAATTTCATCAAAATCGGATCTTTTTTACGAGAGTTATCGTGCTCACGGACACACACACACACAGCAAACAGTTTGCTGGACTTTTAATAAAAAAAAAATTGTTTTACAAAGTTTTCAAAGAAAGTAATTCAGGCTTTTTTTTATAATGAAAACTATAGCCAGGCTATCTTTGCCGCTTCAAATAAAGGGTCTTTTAAGTCCCTTATATGAGGAAATAAGTTAAATTCAAATTATACGGTGCACCTAAAATGATACAGTATAAGGTGACGCGATACACATCATATTGCCATAGCCTATCGTGATATGTGACTGTATTGCACACCAAATTTGTTAAAAATGTATTCTTAAATATTAAATCTCACATAAAAACGATTCAGTGGAGCACTTTAAGCCTGTAAGTAGAGTTTTCATTTAGGCCTACATTTCTCGCTGGACTTCATTCCTGTTTTAAAGTGTAATTAACTAGGTGCTATCACTAATGCAACTAGGTACATGTAATACAATGGAAGTCATGCTCTAGGTGAGACAATGGAAAGTCCTCAGTCAAAAACTGTCGCAGCGACGACTACGCGCAGTAGAAATGTTTGGCAGGACAATTGTCACAGCCCCCCACCCTGCAGCTGAGGGGGGGGGGGTTGTTCTCACTCTGCACATATTAACAGCAGGTCCGCTAACTTCCAGCATACAGTTTAAAATTATGGGTTCCTTATAAATTATGTGTTATGGACGTACAATTAGAGTAACCTAATGTAACCCAACCGCCGCAGCGCGCTACATAAGTTTTTAGTCCTGCATAAAACTGTTATTGTTTACTTTTCATTTATAATTCAATAAGTTATGTTCAACTTTTATTCAATCAATGCTTTTCAGTTTACAAGGTCATGAAAAAAAATTAAATGTACTCTTTGAATTCCTTAATTAGTTACGTAAGAACGTAAAATTATGTTCAAAGCGTCCAAAGAATGGCAAGGTTATGGTTTAAAATGGTCATATTTTATGAGTATACGACAATTTTCTTATATGTCTGTTGGCATCACTGATGGGGAGGGAGCAACCTTAGTTAAAGGGCGTGGTCTAATAGTACAGTAATGGTGGCGGCAGGGGTATGAACTCCATGAATGTACCACTCCACCAAATCTTTAGGACTGCTTGGAGTCGTCGCTGCAACACTTCCTGACGTGTCCAATTCTGCGCTCCCCTCTGGGTCATGCATGTGGCGTTTTTAGAATGGAAAAGTCTCAAAACTTTTTGCATTTCTAACTGCTTCCCCCATAAGGCCAATACTTTCAAAATCCGTCCTGTGTTATTTGTGAATATATATTTTTAAAATTTAGAAAAAATGATGTGCTGGTGGTTATCTAGCAATTTCAGTGACAACATTTTCGATTTGCATTTTAAAATTCGATAGAAAAATAGAAATAAAAAAAAAATTTGAAACTTTGCTCACTGAAATCGCTTTGTTATTTTTTTTCCTCCTGAAAAAAGCTATAAATCAACAACATCCGACCACCCATTGAGGCTGGATGGAACTTGAAAGAATCATTGCTCTTATGGGTTTAGGAATATACATGGATTAACTGGTGCCCCCTCTTAAAAGATCTTGAATTTGAATTGTCAATGATAGCCTTGCTGTAGTTTCCATTTTAATAAAAACCCATTGCCGCAGGCAGTGATTTGTTTTGTGGCTTACACAAAACAACTTAAAAAACTAAAGATGTGGGTAGCACTGCGCAGTACTGTATCAAGTCATGATTTTACGCTCTAAAACAACAAAAAACATAGGTTTAAAGCAAACTTACTCAAAATACGCTATGTATTTATTAGTGAATTTCCTATGGAAAGTGAACTATTAGCATGACCCGCACGGTGAAACTTAAGCCCGGGACCACCATAGATGTTCCTAACGTGACCCCCTGAACACGTTTTGGGGGGTCGTTCAAAATTTTATATTTATATATATGTATATATATACGTTTGCACTCTAGCGGTCACATTTTTGGTCCGATTTACTTCAAATTTGGTAGGGACGTTTCTTTCTATAATTAGTTGGACAAGTTCATTGGGCAAAACAATCGGAAAACTCTAAACCCCTTTTTTGGCGATTAATCTTTTGAATTTTAAGTTTTTGGGCCCAGAAAGGGTCAGAAAAGCCCCGGATGTAAATTTAATGCATGTAAAAATATGGGAATTGTGAGGCGAAAGTTTTAAGCCCTCTCTCGTCATTCTAGCATAAATATTTACGGAGTTATTAAAGTAAATGTGTATCGACTAAACACAGTACGTTGTCTTAAGGGGGTTTTGCATTAGAAAAGCCTGTTATTCATTTGTTGGTGTACTTTTCTCATCCCCAACAACCTCACACTACTTTCAAGCCTGACTGGATCCTCTCCTAACCTTATAATGTGCAAAATCATATTCCCAGCATTGCAGGTAAATATAACCAGGAGCATCAGAACAGGCAAAAAAATCAACATTTTCAGATTTCAATAAAAATTGAAATAAATGTCTGTGTTTACACTGATTTTGAGTTTTAAAAGTTTTTTATATGGAAATTCACATCCCTCACCTCAGCGTGCTGCGTGCGAACTCGTTTTTAGTTTTACTGTTAGTAAAATAGTATGACGGAACTAACTAACTGTAACCTTGATTAAGATATCAATTAGATAACTTTTAATTGTGAAAGTTTTATAACATTATCAATAGATGTCGGAGTGCGCCAGCTCTTAGGGTTGATATGTGTGAGTTACATAACCCCTCCCCTACATAACGCTACGCCATACCCCCTCCCACCCCTTAAGTGTGTTATGTAATATATGTGTATGGCCCCCTAGCATGTTTTTAAATGTAAAAATAACTAACGTAAAATGAGTAAGTTTATAATTTAAATAGGCTACCAGTATAATCAATCCTATAAACAAATTAAAAACTTGAAAAATGATCATTTCATTGAATCATAGCCTATTTCATTAATACTTGTACTTCTCTGTAAACACATCAAACTACTTTAAAATATGTTCTAGACAGGTCTCATCCCCAGGACAAATCAAATACGGTAATTAGAAAAAACTAATTTTAAAAGTTAAAAAAATTAACATTGGGTTTATACAGTTTAAAATCTAAACAAAGTAAATAACAGCAGTTTATAATCTGTGAGTTAATGTTCAAAGTAATACTCATGTTGTTGTTGTTGAAGTAGTACCCGAAGGCCGGGCTTTGCTCGGGGAAGGTCTGTCAGTTTGTTTAGATGACTTAATATTTCATCACATCCCGCAACTTATGAGTAGATTTTCTTAGCTCATTTGTCTCTTTTCTGGAGATATTTAAGGTCACTGCAGTTGTTATTATAGCTCAATGTCCCTTTGATTTATTTTGGATATGACATTGCCATTCTAATATAATCTTCATTTTATGATTTTAGCTTATTTTAGTCACTGCTTTGAGGTAATCACATGTTAATACTTAAACTACAATAATAGTCTAATATATATACAGCCCCATGTGTAACACACCAGACATAAGAATTCTAGACCATTTCCAGACGAACTAGAAACGTGATATTTAGCAAGCAGGTAGCTTGTACCTTGAAACCCCCGGTAAAATTGCCAAAATATACAATTTTTAATTTTAAAACCACTAATTTTGATCTTGAAAATTGGATATTTTAACATTGGGCTTATGGAGTTTCAAATAAAAACGAAAGAAATCGTAACAGCTGTAAACAAATATCCAGTTAACTGTCAAAGCAACTTTCACATGGTAGAGTATAAACAAATTATAGAACTATTGAACAATTAAAACATCTAGAGTGGATTTAACCATAATGAATCTAAATAGTATAATATGTAAAAAATACTTGAAGGGTCATTGACCAATAATAACAACTGGAGCGACCCCAAGCGGGGGTCTGGGGGCGGAGCCCCCAGCGAGCAAAGCGAATTCACTATATACTTTGACAGTTCACTTATTTATCATAAACATCTGTTATGATTCTTTTGTTTTGATTTGAAACTCCATAAAACCAATTTTATTTTTTAAATTTTCAAATTTGTTTTTAGCGAATTTCCCCTATAGGGTAGAAGCTATTACCGTAGTCGGCATGGTAAGAACTAGGCCCGGGACTAAGTTAACTTTTCCTTTTGAGGTCCCCGGACCCCAAAAACGCCATTCGTTCAAAACTACATTAGAACCTCGCTAATTCGAACATCGATAATTCAAAAACCTCTATAATTAGTAATGTTTGTCTGATCCCCTCAGAAAACCTCTAAAATTTGAAAAATAATATACAGATAATTCAAAGTGATTTTTACGCTTAATGCAGCCTCTAAAATTTGAATTTGTATATACTCGAGCCTCTACAATTAAAATTTTGTTGCCGTAATTCGAACTGTTTATACATTCATAAATAAGCGATATATAACATTTGAATTATTTTCCATAATAATAACATGGGGACCAAGTACTTAGGTTTGCTGCTACAGGAACCATTGGTGAAAAATTGTTTTTTGTGGAATCAACAATAAACCACAACCAGATGAAGCCATATACCAAATTGTGTCAGTTTATGTTCATAAATAAGCGAGATATACAATTTTTCTTTTAGCGAATTTCCCCTATGGGGAAGAAGCTATTACCGTAGGTCTCATGGTAAGCCTTAAGCCCGAGACCATGATAACTTTTCATTTTGAGGTCCCCAGATGCCAAAAACACCACTCGTTCCAATTTATATATATAAGTGACCGTAAGCACGATAACTCTCGTAAAAAAGGTCTGATCTTAATGAAATTTAGTGCAAATGTGTAAAGCACCATTTATTTGAACGAGTTCGAAAACCATATGAATCGCACCATCCGAAGGGGGTTTTCGGGGGGTTTTGTACACCAAAAATGGGTTTTTTCGGGTTTCTACATCTCATTTTATTTAAATCAAATTATAATTTGTTACCTCCAAAATTCGAAGTCAACCTCTACAATTCGAACTGCGTTACCGTTAGCCTCTGTTATTCGAATTCAGGACAAAAAACACGCCTGTTGAGTATTTTGTTCAAGAGATGTGTTTGAACTACACTATTCTGTCTAGCTTTTAAAAAATAAACTTGGACCTCTATAGTTTGAATTTTATTTTGACCTCTATAATTCAATCTCTCTACACTTAAAACAGGGACCTCCATAATTCAAATTTTATTTATTATGACCTCTATAATTCAAACCCTCTTTATTTCAAACTTCCCATGATTCAAAATATATTGTCTTTCCCCTGAAATTCGAATTAGCGAGGTTCTACTGTATATATATATATATATATATATATATATATATTACAAAGGAATGAATGACAAATGAGCACGATAACTCTCGTAAGAATTGTACGATTTTGATGAAATTTGGTATACATGTCTAAAGCAAACTTTATGACTTAAGTTCGAAAACCAGACAGATCAATCTATCCGAAGGGGTATTTTGGGGGGTTTTGGACCACTAAAATGGGTTTTTAGAAATTTGCACATTTAATTTTTTTAAAAGACAAATTTTAGTTTTCACCATTGGATTCAGCTTAAAAAAACACATTATTTGGTCTTTTGATCATTGCCCTACGTCAATTGGTTACTGAGATATTAAAAGTGCTAAACACAGTACGTTGTGTAATGTTATATATTAATTATTCTCTATAAAAATAACATTGGGGATTAGTACGCAGATTTGCTGCAACAAGGTACACAAAATAATGGGTTTTTATGCAAATATCAATGGAATTCATCTTAGCGAAGCCACATACCAAGTTTCATCCATATACATTCATAAATAAGCGATATATAACATTTGAATTATTTTCCATAATAATAACATGGGGACCAAGTACTTAGGTTTGCTGCTACAGGAACCATTGGTGAAAAATTGTTTTTTGTGGAATCAACAATAAACCACAACCAGATGAAGCCATATACCAAATTGTGTCAGTTTATGTTCATAAATAAGCGAGATATACAATTTTTCTTTTAGCGAATTTCCCCTATGGGGAAGAAGCTATTACCGTAGGTCTCATGGTAAGCCTTAAGCCCGAGACAATGATAACTTTTCATTTTGAGGTCCCCAGATGCCAAAAACACCACTCGTTCCAATTTATATATATAAGTGACCGTAAGCACGATAACTCTCGTAAAAAAGGTCTGATCTTAATGAAATTTAGTGCAAATGTGTAAAGCACCATTTATTTGAACGAGTTCGAAAACCATATGAATCGCACCATCCGAAGGGGGTTTTCGGGGGGTTTTGTACACCAAAAATGGGTTTTTTCGGGTTTCTACATCTCATTTTATTTAAATCAAATTATAATTTGTACCATTGAATTCAGCATACAAAACAGACAATTTGGTATTTTGATCATTGCTCTACGTCAATTGGTTACTGAGATATTGAAAGTGCTAAACACAGTACGTTGTCTAATATTATTCTTATGGAGAAAAATAAAAATTGTATATCTCGCTTACTTATGAACATAAACTGATGACATTTGGTATATGGCTTCATCTGGTTGTGGTTCATTATTTTTTGCACAAAAAAAATTTACCTACTTGAGTTATATTGATATTTGTGTAAAACCCCATTGTTAGAGTTCCTTGCTTCAGCAAACCTGCACACTCAGCCGCCATGTTATTATGGAGAATAATTAAAATGTCATACATTGTTTATTTATGAAAGTATATTGATGAAACTTGATATGTGGCTTTATGTGGCATTAAGATACATATATATGCATATTTATGCATTGGAAATTTGCTGAGTACGCAGGTTTGCTGCTACGGGGGTATTTATATATTAAGATGTATACAAAATCTTGGACCTTGACACAATGACTCGTGGATTCTAAGAAGTGGGTCAAAGAGTTTTAATTTCTTCCTAGATTATATTTAACATAAGATACTACTTTTCTTTTCTTTTTAAAATGAGGCAATTTATTCTTCTTAAAAAAATGGAATGATTTAAGCCTTATTGTTTTTTAAGTTCTGCATTTATAGGTTGCCTATGTATTTGAACAACCGTATCAAGCTACAATAACAATGGGAGGCCTGGGGGGCACAGCCCCCCTCCCCCCATTAAGGTTAATGTGTTACATTAAAACCTCTGGATTAGAGTTTAAAATATTTTGGCATTCAAAACCGATTGACTGATTTTAAAACGTATTGTTCATAAAGTTCTGTACTTATACTTATAGATTTTTACAGAAATATTAAGCTACAATAAAATAAATATCCTGATGGGTCCTCCAGTGGAACCAAAGTGTAAATAACTACTTTTAAACCACGTGCTCTCACTGATTGGGGACCTTTATTGCCGCCAACATATTATATTTTATCAAAATCTTCAGCTAATATTATTATGAGGGCCTAGATGATACAGCCCTCAGTGAGACTGAGGGGTGAGTAACTACTTCATATGCACTTTGTCTGACTGATTGACAGATTTCAGGCCTCATTGTTTGTCATGTTCTGGATTTGTGTGTCATTGTCAAGCTGCAGTTATAATGGAGGGCCCATGAGGTATATTGTCAATTGAAACATTTTTTTTGGTATTTTACGCGATCACTCAATCCTTATACGATATAAGAGCGTACTCCTAGTTATCCATGCGGGGAAAACTGTTCTTCTACTTACAGTACCAGAAGCTCTTTTCGACAATAAATCAAATGTCTAAATCACTATATTCAAAGTTTAAATATAAAGCACAATATTTTTATTCTGAACCTGGACACTACTTTCTCAAGTTGCAACATAAAACTTTTAATAGAACATTTTTATTTCAATAGTAGGGAAGATGTCATCCATTTAAATCATCAGGCTTTTATTTTGTTCATGGACAATAATCAAGATAAAATCAGAAATGTGTTCATTGGACATGGACATACTTCAACATTGAACAGTTAGTTTTCGCCTCGTGTTAGGGGTGAGTGCTGCGCACTGAAGTGGAACTTACAGGAAATATTGCAGGAAACATCCCTCTCACTACGAAAGCTCAGTGTTAAATTTTAAGCCCCTAGTATTAATTACATTTATTTCTGGTATTTTTAATTTTTGTGATGGAATTTTGTTTCTTAGCTAGATTGTACAAAAATTAAAAATTTTGGAGAGGGGGATATTGTTACAAGGAGAAATTCAAACAAGCATTCAAGTTTACCGCCAACAAAACAGACAGGAAATAGAACGAGAAAACACTGGAACATGCTAGACTTTTCTATGTTCAAATCAGGAAGAAAGCCTCACGTGTTACTATTAAAAATTTCAAAGCAATCGGATGAGCGGTATGGCAGCGCATAAAATACGAACAGGAAATACGAACGGTCAGACGAACAGACGTACAAACATTGATTTTTATATATTAGATTAATTCAGTTTTTTCAGTGTTTTGTGAAAGGTAAGAAACATGAACCTGCAAGTAATTGTATTTCTCATATTTATAATAGTGGTCATATTTCTGAGGTATTTCACGTGTATTAAGTAATTGTCACACAGAAGTAATTTGTTATTGTTGAATTTATAAACATTTATTGCTGTTATATTTCAAATTAATTTTGAAGTTTGAACCATTATATTTGTATTCCATTGTTGCATCAATTGTGAGAGTTTTATATTTGGAAGAACAAACAAAATTCTAGGTGTTATTTATGATGAAAATGGATGGTCATTAGTTTGATTGGTTTAAAGAAAAGAAGATTATTTAGGCACGGTTAATGGCAGTCACTGGTTGAGATTTAGAGTAGTAAATAATTTGTTGTGGCAAGATTAGGAGGATAGAAAGGTTGGAGATCAGGTGGTGTGCTTAGGAGGTTTTGAGAATTATATAAAATTATTCTCAACCTTTCGCTTTGTACTAGCCACTAATAAATTGCACTGGTTTAACTGGTAAAGCTGAATTAAATATACTGCCATTTCACAACAGGATTTTGACTGTGTTACATAATATATAAAATACCCAGAAAATATTAAAACAAATAAAGGCCTCGAAGCTCGTCAAACGAAGTGACCAGTCTGAGGGAACAACAGTTATATAGTACATAATTCCAAATATCCAGCTCTATTTAATTTGCTCTCATTGTATGCAGATTAATACATTCAATATAATTGTACACAGCAGATTAATACATTCAATTTTTGACAATTCTCTTTTATTCATTACAACCCACACTTATCAGAGATCCATGTATTGTTTTGGGCCCAGCGCACTTCCACAGGTCTCTGCAGTTATCAAGTTTTATAAAGTAAATTCAGTAACACCTTGTTTATCAAGTAATGAGTGTGAATTAGTAAAATAAAACAATTTTAAAGTGTAACAAGTGCTAGCAAAAACATTTTTTCACTGTTACAGTATATTAATTTTGTTCTTTTTCTTAAGGTTATTTACTCTATATTTATCTAATTTATTCATCTTTATTGATTATTAATTATTATTTTTCAATCTCAAAGTGGCGAAGGATTAAAGTTTATTATTAAGTTATTTAAACTTTACCTATGGTTTTTTAAACAGTAGAAGGAATAGGTGAAGTTCAAATAAATCAATAATACATGTGTGTTTATGTTTGTCATTTATCGTCTTAGTTGCTTTGTACATAGCATAACCATGGTATGGAACATTATTTTGTAATGCTTTTACAAATTTGCATTTTACAGGTGAAAACAAATAAAATTTAGCATTTTATAAACAATTTTATTGCCTTTGTACTTAAGGACCGAAACAATCCTGAGGTTAAAAAGTATAGTAGATGTGATTTGTGAATGAACTAGCCAGGTTGACGTAGACATGAGGTTGACAACTGAACATGCAAGCTTCGCTGCACGCAAAACAGTCACTACTGATAAAGCGACAGTATTATATAATGCATGACCTCATAATAATAATACGAGTGTAACAATAACAACAATACCCCCGTCACAGCAAACCTGCGTACTCAGCGAATTTACGATGAATATATAACATAACACATTAAAACACTTATCAGGATTCATAAGAAATTATTCACAAACAAACGGTATTTAAAATATCAATTATTCACCATAAGATTGGGGATGAGTACGCAGGTTTGCCGCAACAACGAACACAAAATAATGGATTTTTATGCAAATATCAATAGAACTCATCTTAGTGAAGTCACATACCAATATTCATCCATATTCAATCATAAATAAGCGATATATAACATTTTAATTATTTTCCATAATAATAACATGGGGACCAAGTACCTAGGTTTCCTGCTACAGGAACCATTGGTGAAAAATAGTTTTTTTGTGCAAACAACAAGAAACCACAACCAGATAAAGCCATATACAAAATTTCGTCAGTTTATGTTCATAAATAAACGAGATATAAAATTTTTCTTTTTCTCCATAAGAATAACATTAGACAACGTACTGTGTTTAGCACTTTCAATATCTCAGTAACCAATTAACGTAGAGCAATAACCAAAATACCAAATTGTTTGTTTTTTATGCTGAATTCAATGGTAAAAATTAAAATTTGATTTACATAAAATTTACATGTGGAAACTCCAAAAAACCCATTTTTGGGGTACAAAACCCCCCTTTGGATGGTGCGATTCGTCTGGTTTTCAAACTCGTTCAAATAAATGGTACTTTACACATTTGTACCAAGTTTCATTAAGATCGGACCTTTTTTACGAGAGTTATCGTGCTTACGGACACACACACACACACACACACACACACACACATATATATACATGTATACAAATTTAAACGAATGGTGTTTTTGGCATCTGGGGACCTCAAAATGAAAAGTTTTCATGGTCTCGGGCTTAAGTCTTACCATGAGACCTACGGTAATAGCTTCTTCCCTATAGGGGAAATTCGCTAAAAAAAGGATTTGCTTGGATACATTTATAAGAATAGTGTAAAAATACAAATAATATTGTAATAAAGTTAGCTGCAACTATGTCACTATTATTTTTCATACTTCGTTGCTTTTAATTGGATACCTCACCTCACTTCCTTGGAGTAATATAAGCAAAGAAAGAGCTTAGAAGAAAATGTCTACAATTATAACCTTAGTTAATCCAACAACAAGAACGACAAATAATAAAACCATTTAAATATATTTTAACTTTGATACATATATATATATATAAATATATTCCTTTCGTTTAATTTTAGGGAAGCCATCTTGCGTTGTTGATTTCCAGTCAAATGCGACGTGGCTGGAAGTATAGGGAGATTAAAAAGGCCACTTTTTTAACAATTTTATATTTGTTTGAGTATTATAGAATGAACCTATTTTGCGTCATAAGGAATCTATCCTCCGACATAAGGGTTGAGTGAGGAAGACATGGCCGAGGGCACGTTCACAGAGAGAGTTTACGTAACATGGAAACACGCAAGGAACTTCACTGCAATGACGTCAGCGCTTTCTTTGCCAGTGAATGTCACACGCTCACTTAGTTCAAATAGTTTATGTGACAAGAACACTTCCTGAAATTTATTACGAACATACATTTATACAAACATTTTTCATCTAAAGTTTTAAATTAAACTAATAAATAAACTCAAAACTTATTTTTACATTGACTAGGACCTAATATGAGATTTTCCGATTATGAGCTAAGTGCTCTATCTTTTAAAAGACCGACAGTTTATTTTTATTTTTATTATAAATTTTGATTATTTACTTTTTTATTTTCGTAAATATTTAGTGAGACTGTTATAAGTTCAGCTTAAGCAAGGCCTTATATACATTTGTTACAACAATTTAATAGTCCTAATATCACAAGATTTTATCAGGTTTGTAAATACAATGCAGTTATTAGTAAGTTAACAAAAAATATAGATGAATTAGTTAAATAGTTAAAAGTAAAATATAAAGATAGAGTAACATGCAATTGATAAAAAAAAAATAAAAGTGTTGAAATTGATTAGATAAACCAGATGATTCCGAAAAGACTACATACAAATTCCATTGACCTCACTAAAAACAAATAAAAACGTATCTAAGTTGTTGTAAAAGCGGTGCTAAGCTAGCCATAATGTCATTTATTTTAAAGTTAACTGGAAGGTATTTAATGCAATTGGTAAACAGTTTACAGTTTGAACTGACACCTTACTAAATGCATAACCCGTATCTGATAGAGCAGATTTGGGTTACATTTAACAAATAAAACGCATTCAAGAATATACAGGTTTAATAAAGTGGTCCCTTGATCCATAATTTGTCACTAGCCTAAAACTTTGTGCTAAAGCAGCTCCATGTGCTCGCCCGGCCATGTCGGATATTGATGTAACTGACGATATCAGAGGTTAATATACAGTTAGTATAGGTTAAAATATCAATTCCCAAAGTTAGTAAATATTCCAGTGATATGCTATTAAGAAATACCGCCGTCACAGCAAACCTGCATACTCAGCGAATTTCCAATGAATATATAACATAACACGTTAAAACACTTAACAGGATTCATAAAAAACATATTCATCAACCAGCGATATTTAAAATATTAATTATTCTCCATAAGAATAACATTGGGGATGAGTGCGCAGGTTTGCTGCAACAAGGAACACAAAATAATGGTTTTTTATGGAAATATCTATAGAAATCATCTTAGTGAAGTCACATACCAAGTTTCATCCATATACATTCATAAATAATCGATGTATAACATTTTAAATATTTTCCATAAGATTAACATGGGGACCAAGTACCTAGGTTTGCGGCTGCGGGAACCATAGGTGAAAAATTGTTTTTTTTGTGCAAACAACAATGAACCACAACCAGATGAAGCCATATACCAAATTTCGTCAGTTTATGTTCATAAATAAACGAGATATACAATTTTTCTTTTTCTCCGTAAGAACAACATTAGACAACGTACTGTGTGTAGCACTTCCAATATCTCAGTAACCAATTGACGTAGAGCAATGACCAAAATACCAAATTGTTTGTTTTTTAAGCTGAATTCAGTGGTGAAAATTAAAATTTGATTTAAATAAAAATTACATGTGGAAACCCCAAAAAACCCATTTTTGGGGTACAAAACCCCCAAAAAACCCCCTTCAGATGGTGCGATTCGTCTGGTTTTCGAACTTGTTCAACTGAATGGTGCTTAATACATTTGTACCAAATTTCATTAAAATCCGACCTTTTTTACGAGAGTTATCGTGCTTACGGACACACACACACACACATATATATATATATATATATATATATATATATATATATATATATATATATATATATATATATATATGTGTGTGTCTGTGTGTGTCCGTAAACACGATAACTATATATATATATAATTATAAATATATAAATAAATATATATATATATATATATATAAATTTGAACGAATGGTGTTTTTGGCATCTGGGGACCTCAAAATGAATCATGGTCTCGGGCTTAAGCCTTACCATGAGACCTACGGTAATAGCTTCTTCCCTATAGGGGAAATTCACTAAGATGTCGTGCCAGGCCAGCGACATGCCAGCCCGGCCATGCCGGATATTGGTATATTTGACCATACCAGAGGTTTATATACAGTTAGTATAGGTTAATAGAACAATTCCCGAAGTTAGTATACATTCCAGTGAAATTTTATTAAGAAAATTGTATTTCCAGGGACTGTCTTTGCCATCTAATTCATCTTACCCATAGATATCTGGATGAAAACTGTAAGCTGTAATCTAGGAGCATCAGAACAGCTAAAAAACTAAATGAGATTTCCATAAAAATTGGAATAAGTATATAATAATGTATATAATAAGTTTAACACCTTAATTAATTTGTTAAAGTTTTATATATGAAAATTCACTTCCTTCTCGTCAATACGCTGCGTGCCGATACGGTATTATTGTTATGCTTATTATTATTAAGGTTGTTAATTTTACTGTTAACATTATTAGAATACAAGCTACAAGCAGCCTGTTGCTATCGTTTTGCCTCAGCGTGTTACATTTCATTTTTGTTATGCACACCATATCTTGGTTAATATGCTATCCATTTTGCTTGGTTATAATTATGCTTGTTGTTTATTTTATGTTTATTATTTGTACTTGTTATGAGAATTTTATGCAAAATTTAGTTTGTATGACTTTCTAAAAATTGACTTTTTTCCGATTAAAATAAATGAAATTAAAATAATACTAATACCTCTAATTTTCATGAAGATAATTAAAATAAGAAGGAATTTTAATTTAAGTTATAGTACATTCAGGTTTCTTCCTTTACAACTGTAGATATATTACTAATATGAAATTATTTTAACATGTATTTATAGTTATGGGTAGTTTTAAAGTTTATTGACTTTTAAGAAGGCCTAAAGGTACGAATTATGTAAGTAAATTTAAATTAAAATTCTTAAAATATTTAAGGGGTTCTTTTATGATAATACGTGTTGCAGTAATTATCTAGCCCACCGTAGAATTAGTCACCACCTTTTAAAATTAAAATACTTATTTTATATATCTTTTAAGCCTTAGCACCCTGTAGTAGTAAGCAAAAATCGTATTACAACCAAATACCTTTGCATGTTGTCTGAAATCTAGAACTGCAAGCCGCAAGGAAGAAGTGCAGTTTCGCATTTTAGCTTGACAAAAATTGGCGTGTTATTATCTTGACCGTTGGAATATTCTGACATTATGTATGCAGTGGGACTAAAATATCAATATATATATTACAAAGAGTAAGTGGAACCGTATAATATTTGTGAAAGAATTATTTAAAGTAACATATTTTCAAATGACAGCATCGAAGGATTATATTAGCAGAAAATTTCTGATGTTACAGATGGACTAGATTACGTATTTGTTCATGAATGTTGAAAGACTTAAATCTGAAACTGTTAATAAAAAGAAAATGTAAAGTGGATTTTTTAGTAAATGTAAAATAAATATAATACATCAATTCAGCTTTCTATATGTTACAAATTGTGTATGATATTATGCGTATATACAGTAATACATCAAGTAAAATACTTTGTGGCCCAATAAAATAAAATAAAAATTACTTTATCTTGCATTCACATGACATGCAGATTACAACAATATTTAACCTTATAGTGTAATTACATATAATTAAAAAAAAAACTGTAGCAAACATAAATCTGTAAACAAAGCGAAATTAACACTAACATGGGAAATTCCGCGTGTGAGACTAAGTACTAGAGTCTAAGGGGTTATTAGTCTTACATATAGCTAGAAGAACAATTTTAACTGTATTTATTTATTTTCTTCTTTTTTATTTGTTAATTGCCTAACTTTAATCTTATTTCATTTTATTGATAGATTTTAGCCTCAGTATTAATGTATAGTACTTAAAGTGGTTTATTTACCTGAATTACGTATTCTAACCGGTTTCAACTCCGGAGAGTCATCATCAGGCTGTTGGTACAAGGATAAAACAATCTCTTCATTTATTTTTTTATCCTTGTACCAATGGCCTGATGACACTTAGTTGAAACCGGTTCCATGAATAAAAAAATTTGATTACTTATTGCAGGTATATAAACCACTTTAATTTTAATCTTATGTTTAATGTTTCAATTTCCGCACGTGAGTGGATGGCAAGAGTATAAATTATACAGCAACATAGTTTGCTGTATACATAGTTTGTACAACACAGCAAAAAAAGATTAAATGGATGGACGGACGGTCAACAAAGGCTCTTTCTCCCTACCCTCACAACCATTCAATAACATGACCCTGTATAGTGTTTCATAGAATTGGGAAAATTCATGTTTTTGATATCTTACAAAATAATTATTTAAAATGGGTTGTAAATATAAAAGCTGAAATGTACGATTGATTGACCTCATAATAAACTATCTACTTAGACAACTGTGCAAACATTTTTCATGCACAGCTAACACCCCATAATTAAGAAGAGTGAAGCCCATAATCCCTAAAAAGGAAAAGATAATCCTTAAATTAAACTACTTGTCTCTAAGATATCCAGGCTTCATATAATTTATATTAGCTTTGAGATATCATTAAAAATGTATTGTTTACCGAGGGAAGTTACATTTTTCATCTCGAAGGTATGAATTCTTTACGAATAACGATAAAATTTATTTTAGAAAACATTATCTATAACAAAATATAATTTTTAATAGTGTTCACTGTTAAAAAACCGTAGACGTCCGTGTGGTAATGAAATTATAGTGCTTTGGAAGCCTTTTACATCTAAAATTCCAAGGTAAAATTGGGTTCAGGTTTGATCACTTTGAACATTTATGCTATAGAATGATTAGGTGGAATTTTGTGGAACACCAAGTGACGTAATTTCGCACGATTATGAAATAATGAGCACATATTAACTTTATTTGTTCGTGTTACTAACCTCGTATAATATAATATATTATAATATTAATAATAATAATTTATGTTTAATAAACGAGTTCGCACGCAGCACGCTGACGAGAGGAAAGTGAATTTCCACATAACAACTTTTAAAACTCAAAATAAGTGTAAAAACATGAAATCTGAAAACAGATTTTTTGGCCGTTCTGATGCTCTTGGTTTCATTTACCTGCAAAGCTGGACATACAGTTTTGCGCATTATAATGTTATAATGTTAGGAGAAGATCCAGTCAGGCTTGAAAGTAGGCGTGAGGTTGCTGGGGATGATAAAAGCACTCTAACAAAGGAGTAGCAGGCTTTTCTAGTGTAAAAACCCCATAAGACAAGTACTGTGTTTAGTCGATACATATTTTCTTTAATAACTCGGTAAATATTTATGCTAGAATGACGATAGAAGGGCTTAAAACTTTCGCCTTACTAATTCCCATCTTTTTACATGCATTAACTTTACATCCGGGGCTTTTCTGACCATTTTTGAGCGCAAAAAGTCGATGTTTTAAAGATTAATCCCCAAACAAGGGGTTTGGAGTTTTCCGATTGTTTTGCCCAACGAACTTGTCCAACTGATTACAGAAAGGAACATCCCTACCAAATTTGAAGTTAATCGGACAAAAAATGCGACCGCTAGAGTGCAAACACACACACACACACATATATATATGTGTATATATACATGTATACAATTTTGAACGACCCCCCAAAACGTGTTCAGGGGGTCATGTTAGGAACTTCTATGGTGGTCCCGGGCTTAAGTTTCACCGTGCGAGTCATGCTAATAGTTCACTTTCCAAAGGAAATTCACTAATAATAGAATAGAATATGCTTTATGGTCGTTTTGTACATAGTTTGTACAAGGACATTGCCAAGAGAATACAGTATACTAGTAATGAAGCTACTGAGTCACTTAAAACCGAAAAAAAAACAATTGATAAAACATAATCAAGTGGGCATGATGTCAGTCTAACTTATATTGGCAGTGAGTTTAATACAGTTCTCTTACAACGCAGGAATTCTATGGGCTTGCAAATAAATTGAATACGAACATGGACATGAGGTAAACAGTAATTGGATCAAATATTTTAAATAATCAATATATAAAATTGAAAACCAATAACAGATGACATATATATACAAACAATTTTATCCAATATCTTTCAAACAAAGCAGTTTACACACATATATCTAACTATTTTCGGGTTTCTTAATATTTTCGGCCATTTGTTGTCACTGAGGACATTCATATGACGAAACTCTTAATGGGTAGTATTATTTTTTAACTAAAAAAAATTCTACGTTTGTTTCCTCACGCTATGCCCAACATTTCATATCGTTGAGCATTACCTACCTACAAAATATGAACTTTTAGTAGTTATCAGTTGATTTTCCTAATACAAGAAATTGTATTTACTAAGAAATTATT
Organism: Allygus modestus; assembly: GCA_963675035.1. NCBI lineage: Eukaryota > Metazoa > Arthropoda > Insecta > Hemiptera > Cicadellidae > Allygus > Allygus modestus. Next base: position 229,237,685 of record OY776111.1, read on the forward strand.
ATTAGGAGATTATTTTATGACTGGAAGATAATGCCTTCCAGTTCAAAAAACAATTCTCTATTTTGTACGATTCCTCTAATTAAAATGTATAAACGTCCCCAACTGCTGTATCAAATAAAACATTTTGCAAACGATGGCAAGGCTTTTGTAAATATCTAGTGGGAAAACTTTTAGAGAGAATAAAGAATAACTCGTGGCTTGAAGGAACAATTGCCCCTAGCCTTGCTCCAATACACATGTCAGTTCGTAAACAAAGCAGGCACTTAATCACATGTTTTAATGTCAACAAATGAGTTTTTAAATCCCTATGCTTTTTATGGGAAATGTTTTACGTTATTTATCTTTTATTGGTAACTTATTAGAAATACTGCTATTTTTCCCAAGTCCGTATGATCAACACATTTAATTTGAGCCGTCTCCCATCATCCTGAGATTTACCAATCTCCCACAATTTTGACTTAAACATTTCACTTACAGAATGATATATAAAGATGATCATACAAATTAAACTCATTACTTTAATTGCTATTTTAAGGAAACAGTAAAGCCAAAAGTTCAATATTTTTAATCAATAATTTTTAAAGGTATTAAACACACAGGTGTTAAATAAATAATATAGACAAAATATAAATAGTTAACATTTATTACCCTGTCACCATGCTGCACTGAACACATTTAATGTATGAGTTTAACATAAATAATTCACTTATTTATAAATAGTTCATTTGTTATAATAATGCATTTTAAAACAAAAGATCTAAAAAAACAGTACTAAATTACATTTAACATTTTTGCTCATACATAGTGAACAATTATATTGCACACCATATTGTAACAACAACGTACAAAAAAATGCATGTGATACAAGAAATAAGTCAAGCTAGTAAAAAGGACAAATGGTTAAGCAAATATAGAGAAACCCGAACTGTACTGTAACACCGATGATGCCCTCATTGTAATTGTTACCAAGAGTTTTAAAGCAAACACAAACAGCCCAATCTTTCAATAATGGTCTCTCAATCAGATCTGAGCCCCTCAACCTCTGCATATTGCTGTAGCACAATCAATGTAAGGTTTGTCAAAAATATAAAACGTGATCACAACCTAAGAATTTGGTCCAGATGTTGCCTATACCTTCATTTTTAACATGCTTATATCCCCTAACAAAGCTGTGCTATGGTTAAGATCTAGCAGAATGGTGGAACATTTTAACTTATCAATGTAAAACTCCATGAATATTGGAGGTAAGTAAAAAGGTTTCAAATACAAATGTTGAACATTAAAAAAGTACAGTTATAATAAATTGACTCTTATCCTAACAGTTATCAACTTATAAACTATTTAAAGTTATCCTTTAATCTAATACAAATTTTTTACAAAGTTAACTAAACTATTGTACTCATAATTTTAATTATATGTGATAAATATAACGCGTCTAGCTTCGATTTAACTAATTATTACTGTGTAGTTTACTGGGTCTATACAAATTAATAACGCAACAACATTGTTCCCACCTCGGTCCGTTATCTGTCTTTGAAAGTGTGTGTTTTTTTCATAAAATAATAAAAATTGGAATGAACATTTAACTAAATAGTTTATAAAAATAATAACAAAATTCATACATGTGCACTATTCCGTTTTACAATGGCAGCGGATTAAAATGTTCTTTGTTAAAACCTATTATAATAAATAAACAAATTTAAATCGTTTTTCAACAAGGTTTAAAGAAAAAAGTTGTTATACATTTGAAAATCTAAATCATTGTCTATATCTCCAATATTTAAGAAGTTATAACGAAAATAAGAAAAAATTAACATTTTTTTTTAAGATGGCAGCCGTAGCCCATCTTAAATTTGTGGTTTCTTCTGGTGTGTTGAACCGGACCAAACGACATATCTTGGCCAAAGTCTGGTTGTGCTAATTTGTTTGAGGTTCGGGTGGCTTTTTTAATTTGTACTGCACAATAGGGCAAGTTATGTTTATAGTAAGGTATAGTAGAACCTAAAAAGCGATCTTTAGGTTTTAATCAATAATCATTGTCTTCTAAAGTAGCTAAAAAATCCCCAAAAATGTTTTCTTATCTATAACTTTAGAAACTTGGGTAAAAACTAATATTACTAAGCTGAAACAGATTAGATCTAAAAATTAACTTGTGTATCTTATTGTTATTGCGTGATATTATAGTACACATAGTATTATACTGTAGGTATTTTATGTTTTGTTGACTTAGCTGTTGACTAATAAAGAATAGCATTTTTTTTGCTAACGATTGCAATCTAATATTTAAAATTATTTTCAGTCTTTTTTCCAAGAATAAAACTAAATTAGTTTTACAGCAGTGGCTAATATTTCTAAAATTTATCTATTTAAAAGCCATGAGATTATGGATTGGTCCATTACACTGTTAGAGAATATGTTTCATAGTTGCAACAGTAATTACAAACTGTATCTTCTGGAGATTTATGTCACCGGATAAGGTATAATACGCAACCGTCCAACGTACTACATCGGCTAAGTAGGGCGTTGGTTTAGCCTTAGAACTGTCGCAACGTGGTTCAAAATACGTTAAGGGATGTGTGTTTTGCGGCGGTGTAGTCTTCTCCAGTAAAAATTAAACTGTCGATGTTTTTTATATGATATTGCAGGTTTAATCACTTAATTTTATACCATAATAAACCAAAGATTTAGAGGTTTAGTTTCATACAAGTTGACTCATGGGAGCCGGACGTTTTTTAAATAAGTAGTACACAGTAATTATAATGAATAAAATGGTTTTAATACTGTACATAGTGAGGTAAACATTTGCCATTTGTTACCAAACAGTCATTTTTTGAAAATGACGTCACGCATATGGTTGCCATGTACTTCTCTACAAATGTTCATTCTAGTCAGAAAATCAGCTGAAACTCTGGTCAGGAGGTCTTGTCCAATGCCATTGATCTCTTCTGTGATTGCCAACTTCAAATCTTCTAGAGTGCGTGGTTTGTGAGCATAGACACGCTCCTTTAGAAACCCCCAAAGGAAGTAATCACAGCTGGACAAGTCAGGTGACCTTGCCGGCCACGGTATGTCACCAAAGCGAGAAATCACCTTATTAGGAAACATTTGCCTCAAGACTCTCATTGATTGGTCTGCGGTGTGGGCTGTAGCACCGTCCTGTTGAAAATAAACCCTTTCCCGGTTTATTCTAAGTCTGCGAATTTCTGGACGGAGAAATGTGTTCAACATGTAAACATAGCGTTGGGAGTTCACTGTCACTGTTACACCACTGTTCCTCGAAAAAGTACGGCCCAATAACACCCGAATGATATACCGCACACCAAACCGTAACCTTGGGAGAGTGGAGAGGTTTTTCGTGAATATTGCGGGGATTCTGACTGGCCCAGTAACGAAAGTTTTGTTTGTTTACAGAGCCATTGAGGTGGAAGTGGGCTTCGTCACTCATTAACAATATCACGTTCGGCTTGTGGTTAAAAAATCTTTGCATTCGCGATGCAAAGTTCACTCGTTTATTATAGTCAGTCACTTTAAGTTCCTGGACTACCTGTATTTTATAAGGATGAAACTTAAGATCTTTCTGAAGAACTCTCCTTACTGATTCGCGGGTCTTGTTAAAGTCTTGAGCATGTTTTCGTGCAGACCTGCTTGGACTCCTTATCAATGCTGCTCTCACTCAGGCGATGTTTTCGGGTGTTCTTGCAGTTCTACCAGGGCCTGGTGGTTTCTTTCTTGTTATATTCCCTGTTGTTCGGAACCCTGAAACCCATCTTAACAGCGTATTTCGGCTTGGAACAGTTCCATGGCGTTCAATATTAAAATGTCGTCGAAATTCCCGCTGGGTTTTGACGACGGATTCACCATTTTTGACAAAAGACTCGTATGCGAAAACGCGATGGCCTAAGGCCCACTGATCCATTGCAACAAAAATGGCAAGCCTTACTGAAGGTAATGACATAACCTCAATCTTCCTACCACGTGCAACAACAATGCAACAGCTGTTTAAAAAACGTCCGGTTCCCGTGAGTCAACTTGTATTTTATTTGCGAAACTTATAACTGTCGACACATTTACGTAAACTAGTTGTTGAAATCAGGACTATGCCATTCAGCAGGCTTGCGTGGCAAAGTTAATAATTCTGTAGAGTAATTATATGTTTAAATAAATTTATAAATCAATACATTCTGTATTTCTATATACAAACAATAAAAATATGGCTATTTTAGATTATTGATACAGAATGATCTTAAATTACATCTTTCAACCAAATTTAAAAAATCTTCAATTTTAAAATAGTTTTACTGTTGAAAACAAAAACCAACTATTTATTAAAATTTATAGGGGTATATTTTCTTGATTCAGTTCCATAGGTAAGTTTACTATGAATTATGTTATATGAAAAATATATAGTTCAGGAATTTTTTTTATTTTGTAAGGAAAGTAAAATAAAAATCTAAAAAAAATACAACAAAATAGGCCGCCACCACGGGGAATAACATGCGTCAGTTCTTGGGTTAAAATACGTTATAAAGAACATTTTTCCAAGAATCATGAAAATAATAATTTTGATACTTAATACTTTGATACCTGATCTCTTTCTTATTTGTCGGGTAGACTTTTGGAGCGTCAACGTTTCTGTCGTCTGCTGATGGTGGGGGTGTGGTTTAGATTATTTCTGTATTATACTGTCTGACAATACTAAAATAATTAATTTAAACTGTAAATACCCCCGTCGTAGCTAACCTGTGTACTCAGCGAATTTCTAATGGATAATATATGGCTTAATATCACATAAAGCCACATAACAAGTTTCATAAAAATATATTTACATGACAGCGATATATACAATGTTAATTATTCCCCATAAGAATAACATTGGTGATGAGTACGTATGTTTGCTGAAACAAAGAACACAAATAATTGTTTTTTTGTGTGCAAATATAAATAGAGTTTAACTAGGCGAAGCCACATACCAAGTTTAATCAATATTCAATCATAAATAAGCGCTATATAACATTTTAATAAGAATAACATGGGACTGTGTAAGCAGGTTTGCTGCAACAAGGGGAAAAATGAGTTTTTATGCAAATATCAATATAACTCAACAAGGTGAAGCCAAATACCAAGTTTTATTAATTCATGTTCATAATTAAGGGAGTCATTACATTTTACTTATTCTCTATAAAAATAACATGGGGGCTGAGAACGTAGGTTTGCTACGGGGATAATCAATAAAAAATAAATTATTTGTGCAAATATCAATATACCAGTACTACGTGGAGCCACATACCAAGTTTCATCAATATAAATTCATAAATAATCGAGATATAAAATTTTATTTATTTTCCATAAGGATAACATTGGACAACGTACGGTGTTTAGCACTTTGAACATCTCTGCAACGGTTGGGTGTAGAATCACAAATTAAACACCAAAATAATTTTGTTGTGGAGCTGAACTGATTGGGAAAATCAAATGTGAAGTTTACATTAAAATAAACTGAGGAAAAGCCAAAAACCTTTTTCCCATAAGATTAACATAGCAGATTTTATGAGTAGGTTTTTTGGATTTTATCCGCAACCACTTAACCTAGGTTAATAATTTAAAATACTACATTATTTGGTTTTAGGCTCTATAAAATTCTCAAAAACAAAATTGAGTGTTTTAAAAATTTTAGAGTGAAAAGTGCAAAAGACTGATTTTTGGAAAAATAAAACCCCCTTTCCGTGGTCCGATTTTTATAGTTTTCGAACTTAAAGTCATGAATGTCACTTTACACATTTCAGCCAAATTTAATCAAAATCGAAAGTTTTTTACTCAAGTTATCGCATTCACGGACACACACACACACACACACACACATATAAAATAAATATATAAATAAATTATAAATAAGTAAATATATATAAATTTGAACGAATAGTGTTTTTTTTCATCTGGGGACCTCAAAACCAAAAGTTATCATGGTCTCGGGCTTAAGTCTTACCATGAGACCTACGGTAATGGATCCTTCCCTATAGGGGAAATTCGCTATAACGAGGATCTGTTAAAACGGTTTTAAGTCTATTTTCGAATTTATCAGTAAAATATATTTATTTTACACTAACAGGTAAGGCTTGAAAAATGTTCATTGATAGGTTATTTTAATTTAATGTTATTCTGCATATTTGTTGTATCTCAATGTCAATGGCGTTTTGGTTAAGATAACACATTAACGCTTTTTGGGAAAGTGGTCCAAACACCGAGTATAAAATCTAGTCTTTAATTTATATTTATTGTTTACAAAGATTGAGAATTTGGCCTTAACAAAATGGATCTTTCAAAGACGGAGAGGCAGACCGTTCCCAATGTCATTTTTTGCCAGATGAAAATCTTCCTCTTGTCCCTTTCCGTACTAAGTCTTAAAAAGTAGTTTGGAACAAAACCTTAAGTCTTTTTGAAAACTTAAGTCTTGCTGCACGAAGATTCTTTTTGACAGATAGGTTTTTATTTGATCAAACAGTTCTCCCCAGACTTGAGCCAATTAAATACGCACTTTATTGTCTGTGCTTGTTGATTGGTGTTCATTCTATGGATCACATTTAATCCTCCTGTCATAAAAGATAATGTCGGAGCAGTGGAGTTCATTCCTAGTTGGTAATTAGGCATTTTTGAACACATTCATATTGCAATTTGTCTGGAATAACAGACAAATTTTAAAATTTTAAAGTTGAGAACGTTTACTCACACGGTAATACAGGTAATGCTTTGTATATAAAAATAACTTTTGCCCTTGCCTTTGCGGACCTTTTTAAATTGAATTTTTATTAATTAAAATATTAAATAGTTTTGATTGAAACAGAAGATTGAATTACAGGAACTTAAAACCGTTTGTATTAATTAGTATTCTAAATAACGCTTAGAAATAATTTTACAATTGAATGTGCGTTTAAGTCCTAAATTGTAATTTTACAATTTAAAAGGTAGTATGTTTTATTGAGTATTTATATAAATTCAATAACAAGATAACCTAAATAGTAATGCGAGGTGTAAAATTTTTACACAACTATTTTCAGGCTCGTTATAGGTTTACACATGCTGAAAATTAGAATATATTTTACTTTTTTATGACTACAATAATAAATAATTTATAACCTCACGTAGATATATGGTTTATAATAGTTTTTAATTTTACAAGAGAAACCCTGGAAGTGTACAGTATTCAAAATCAACAATAATCATTCAACATAAACATCGAATAGGCCAGAGATTATTACTAATCTAAGACATCTACTTTTAAGATTCGAAAATATCTATGATTATAAGTCAAAGGTTGTTGGTGTAATATTGCGTAAATTTGCTACACTAGCTCTAAATAAAGAAAATAATAAAATGTTACTGTGTAATGCCATGTAAATACCTAAAATACATAATAGTTCACACTTAACATAAATGCTATTGTCTTTTACGATTATTTATTGTTAAAGTTATAAATTTAATTATTTCGAGGAATATATTGTGACTATATTTCCACCAGAATACTAGTTTTGAGATAGTATATATTTAGTTGTGTTTCTCAAACACTGCATTAAAGTTATAATTAATTAAACAGTATATGAATTAACCAACGTGAACAAAATAATAATTATGACTAACTTTTCAAAACATCCTGTAACTGCAGAGCTTATATTTTATTGTTGGCACTACCTTCCTTTTGGTTCCAGGCACTGGCTAAGATTCAGGTAAGAAGTCTTTCCTCTAAGGCATAAAAGTAGGTAGGACACAAAATAATACAATTTACGATATATCACCAACACTTCGACGTATGGCAACAATCTAAACCGTAATTAATTCTAACATTTTATACACTTCAGGTCCACGGGTTTAAACATTTCCTCGTACTTCCGATCTGGAATCAAACTTCCCCCGCTAAATACTGCAACTATGAACACATCTGTCAATATTCGTTTCCGGATTATGTTAGCATATTGAGTTTATCTTTAAGTAAAAAAAATATTGTTCCCTCTACTAAATAAAACGCTAAAATGTTAACATTTAACACTTATTTCCTTCTACTGGGCTTCTGGTATTCCCCGAAAATGGGGTAACTTTTTATTTTTATTTTGATAAGTGTTGCTAAAAAGGTTATTTTTAACTAACAGTTAACACATGTAATGATTTAAAAAGACAGCAAAATTAAGTTCATAGATTCATAAATTAAGTTCATAGGTACATATAAAGCCAAGAGAAATTCTGAGAATGTTCTGGTATGATCTAAGGGTCTAACTGCAAGTCCAAGCTCGGTGCATTCTCGGCGGTGCGGCTGCGATGCGGCACCAGTGGGTCATTTTAGGTTCCAGCCTTTACCGCAGTCTCGCCACCAACTGTCGTGCTAATGTCAAATATCCGATGTTATTAAGTTACTTGATATTAAACTTACAGTCCGAAAACGTCTGTACCGAGAACACCAGCTAAGAGGTAAGCTGGTAGGAAGGAAGGAGCGAAGCGAGCCCTCTCGTCTTTGGGGCTAGTGAGAATAGCGGACACCGTGAAAAGGAGGTGTATATGTGGCTTTGCGAATGTGCTCATGCTAAGTTTCTATCTGACAGAAACCAAAATTTTCGTTTGTAAATGGTAGATTGTGAGTTTATTGTTATTTATCGTTATTGTCTCTGTGATACTCCTGGCAGAAGCAGACGATATAACTAAAACTGATTATCAAACCTGCAGTCATATCCTTACATTTAGCAAGACCATAAGTGCCCTGCCTCAGTAAGGTTTTCAAGAGCAGATAATGCAGATGAGCTGTAACGAAAGAGAAATTATGATGATTTGCAATGATTCCTCCATGACTATAACACACTTCTCAGTATCTAGTGGGTCCGATTTGCAGACCTGCATTAAGGGAATCCGACAATCCGAAAAGGCAATCTTGGGGATTTTTTTAATTTTTTACATCACTTTTGATAGTACGTACTATTGTGTATCCACAAAATTTCAGATAATTTTGATAATTTATTCTTATAAAAATAAATAAAATACAAATTTTCCAATTACAGCTCGGAACAGTGTTGTGTAACTTTGAACTCTGTTTCCCGGAAGTTTGATTTTTCGTGTTTGTACATATATAAATTTGTATAACTTGTGAACTATTTACCTAGAGCTTTCAAATTTTTACCATAGTATCTTTGATATATTTGGAAGATTTTGGTGCATTAAAAATTTTCTAGACTAAAAAAAAAAATATAAATGCAAAACTATGGTAATTTTCTTTTAAAAACAAAAGTTTTAGGGTTAGTCACTTTTCTTCTAATTTTAGGACTTCGATTCCCATGCACCAAAAGTTAATAGGCTTTTTTAGTTACAAAATAAAATACCCCCGTCGTAGCAAACCTGCAAACTCAGCGAATTTCCAATGAATTATAACATGACACATTAAACCACTTAACAAGATTCATAGGAAATATATTCACAAACATTCAATATTTAAAATATTAATTATTCTCCATAGGAATAACATTGGGGATGAGTACGCAGGTTTGCTGCAACAAGGAACACAAAATAATGGGTTTTTATGCAAATATCAATAGAAATCAGCTAAGTGAAGTCACATACTAAGTTTCATCCATATACATTCATAAATAAGCGATATATTATATTTTAATTATTTTCCATAAGAATAACATGGGGACCGAGTACCTAGGTTTGCAGCTACGGGAACCATAGGCGAAAAATAGTTTTTTTGTGCAAACAACAATAAACCACAACCAGATAAAACCATATACCAAATTTCGTCAGTTTATGTTCATAAATAAGCGAGATATACAATTTGTCTTTTTCTCCATAAGAATAACATTAGACAACGTACTGTGTTTAGCACTTTCAATATCTCAGTAACCAATTGACGTAGAGCAATGATCAAGATACCAAATTGTTTGTTTTTTATGCTGAATTCAATGGTGAAAATTAAAATTTGATTTTAATAAAAGTTACATGTGAAAATCCCAAAAAACCCATTTTTGGGGTACAAAACCCCCCAAAACCCCCTTTTGGATGGTGCGATTTGTCTGGTTTTCGAACTCGTTCAAATAAATGGTACTTTACACGTTTGTACCAAATTTCATTAAGATCGGACCTTTTTTACGAGAGTTATCGTGCTTACGGACACACATATATATAATACATATATAAAAATTTGAACGAATGGTGTTTTTGGCATCTGGGGACCTCAAAATGAAAAGTTATCATGGTCTCGGGCTTAAGTCTTACCATGAGACCTACGGTAATAGCTTCTTTCCTATAGGGGAAATTCGCTAAAAGTAATCATCTCAATTGGTTAAAAAATAAAAAATATGTATCGTATTGAAAAAAATATGTAAAATCGCTTAAAAAAATTTAAAAATTACTGAAATAGCTAGAGTTTTCTTTTTCTTCCCAAAATATCATTTTTAGAGGTAATACACAGTATAAGTATGTTTTTAAGGTTTAAAACCTCAAATAAAAAAAAAAAGTTTGGAGTGATCTTCTGACAATCCGTGACGTTACACTCGACTAACGAGAGATCCCGTTTATGTCACCTCACAACATGTGACGTCAGTGTCACTGATCTGCAAACCTGCACCCGCACCTTCAGACCTGCGACATCGTGACGTGCTTGTGGCTGACGTAGGTGGCCAATAGGTGTTGGTGCTGGGGGTGCCGCCAAGACACGGGTTGTCCCGCGACGCACATCTGCACCAGGGGTCGCCGGCACGTGTGCTGCATGTTGGGCCCCGTCGCGCAGAAACACTGTGTCTGCTGTTGCTTGAGTATCAGCCGCTGCTGCTTGTACCTCTCGTTGTTGGAATAATCTTCTCCAGTTCCACCTAGAACGACAATGTAAACCGTGTTTTAAACAAGTGCTAATGGCTAAAAACACGTTTACTTGAGGTTACATTCCAATAGCAGAAGTAGATAATAACCATGAATGTTGAACAAATAAGTATTTCCATAACTGATTTGTAGATATAGTTTCTATGCAAAAAAAAAAAAACACAGAATGCGTGAACTTAAATAAAGCAATTCAAAAGTAAGAGGTAATATGTTGTCTTAGTAATAACGCCACTACCTCCTGCAATACTTTTACAGCCCTTGACCCATTAGGTATGCCTTAAAGACCAATCTATTTATTGTCAAAGTCTTGTCAAATAATATATGAGGACTAAAGTGTAAGAACCTATAAATATATTTTGCCGTAGATGTACAATGATTAGATTTCATGGCATAAGTCAACAGATCTCTATATAACAAAATCAAAGTTTGGCTATTCGTCTCTCTGTTTATTTATACTTTATGCGCTCAGATACCACTCATTCGATTGCTATGAAACTTTGCATGGTCATTCAAGCTAAGCCTAGAAAGTGTCTAGCTACTAGTCAAGGTCCTAGATCTTTATGGCTTTGCCCCACCGGACTTCGAAAATATCAATGTTAGCCTTATGGAGTAATGATTTTATTTAAGTTTCCAAGATAACAATATTTTTACGAATGGGAAAAGAAATTGGAATAAATAATGGTAGTCAAGAAAAACCACGCGGACAAACTCGCGATGGGTACCAGCTAGTATATTATTATGATATATCTATATATAGTTTAAAATAACTCGGTACGTATCAGACGTGTCACGTATATCAAACCTATAGTAAATGCTAATATAGTCATTTTAGACATGACTTGTTGTGCAAGCTCGCTTATACGAGTACATATACATCCTGTCCTGATTCCTGGAATTGCAATAACATTCGCAAACACAACATGAAAATTGTGTTTGAATAGTAGGGCTATGATAGTACGATTACTAATAGCAATTTGACAACTAGAGCAGTTTTATATTCGTACGGTATAAATTGGTAGTGTTTAATTTGTATAACATAATTTTGTTTAGTACTGTTTTGGTTTTTACTTTTTTAAGTAGATGTGAACTGCCGGTTTAACGCCACTTCCGGCGTTTTTTTCCCATGTTATTCTTATGGGGAGCCGTTTTTGCACCGACGCCAGCTCCCGCCTATACTAATAAGCCACAAGTTTCCTTGTTGGCCTATATTAATACCCAACCCTTGCCTATATTAAATATATTGTCCCCATCCCTCCTCTATATTTTTTAAAATTAATTTTCAAATTCTAAAAAACTATCTTTAGTGTTTATGGTGTGATTTGTTTAAAACTTGGATATGTTATTGTCGTAGGCAAGTGTTTTAATAAATTACACTTACATTTCCCAAATTCACTATTACGGTCAAATTAAAAAATATTTTTGAAAAATACTGCCAATTGCCAACTTCTTTATTTACTGTCCGATTTGTCTGCAATTTGGATATGTTATTGTTCTAGGCAAGTGTTTTAATAAATTCCACTTACATATCCCAAATTCACTATTACGGTCAAATAAAAAAATATTTTTGAAAAATACTGCCAATTGCCAACTTCTTTATTAAATGTCCGATTTGTTTAAAATTTGGATATGTTATTGACCTAGGCAAGTGTTTTAATAAATTCCACTTACATATCCCAAATTCACCATTACGGTCAAATTAAAAAATATTTTTGAAAAATACAGCCAATTGCCAACTTCTTTATTTACTGTCCGATTTGTTTAAAATTTAGATATGTGATTGTCCTAGGCAAGTGTTTTAATAAATTCCACTTACATTTCCCAAATTCACTATTACAGTCAAATAAAAAAATATTTTTGAAAAATACTGCCAATTGCCAACTTCTTTATTTACTGTCCGATTTGTTTAAAATTTTGATATGTTATTGTCGTAGGCAAGTGTTTTAATAAATTACACTTACATTTCCCAAATTCACTATTACAGTCAAATAAAAAAATATTTTTGAAAAATACTGCCAATTGCCAACTTCTTTATTTACTGTCCGATTTGTTTAAAATTTGGATATGTTATTGTTGTAGGCTAATGTATATGCACCATCCACATTTTACAAATATTGCGGTTAAATTTTAAAAAATTTGGAAAAATACTGCCAATTGGCAACTTCTTTATTTACTGTCTGATTTGTTTAAAATTTATATGTCATTATTCTAGGCAAGTGTTTTAATAAATTACACTTACATTTCCCAAATTCACTATTACAGTCAAATTAAAAAATATTTTTGAAAAATACTGCCAATTGCCAACTTCTTTATTTACTGTCCGATTTGTTTAAAATTTGGATATGTTATTGTTGTAGGCTAATGTATATGCACCATCCACATTTTACAAATATTGCGGTTAAATTTTAAAAAATTTGGAAAAATACTGCCAATTGGCAACTTCTTTATTTATGGTCTGATTTGTTTAAAATTTATATGTCATTATTCTAGGCTAGTGTATATGTACCATCCACATTTGACAAATTAACTATAATGGTCAAATTTAAAAAATATTTTGAAAAATATACTAACAATTTCAAACTTCTTTATTTACGGATATGTTATAGCTCTTATATAGGTAACAAGACCACACTACCACACGTTCCACCACCCCCTATAATACAGTATTTTGTCTTTTTTGTTTGTTTATTTTGCTGTAATCCCAAAACTGACTTTGCTGTTTATTGTCCGATTTGCCTACACTTTGGATATTGTCCTAAGCATTTATTGTCTGATTTATTTTTGGATATGTTATAGCCCCCAACTATTATATCTAAAATTACAATATTATTTCCACCTATAATACAGCTGATGTGTTGTTTGTTTTGCCGCAACCTAAAAACTAACATTGGTATTTGTGTTTTTACAAAACTATATTTTGCAAATTACTACCAATAACTCCTTTATTTACTTTTCGACTTGTTATATCCCCTTATATCTAAATTTACCGTATATTATTTACCTTTTAGTGCTGTTTTGTCGTAACCAAACTTTGGATATGACTGCAATATGTTACTGGCCATTGCATAAGTAAATACCCCATTTCCAAATTCAATATTACGGTTGGATTAAAAAAAATAAATGCAAGCTTATTATATACATCCAGCTGATAAGTAATATATATCCACAATTATGGTCAGAACTGCCTAAATTTTGGATATGTTTTAAGCCAATGCAAAAAATAAATTTTTAAAACCCAAAACAACTAAACACAAAACACTAATCTTTCTTTGTGCTTATCCAACTTAATTTTAATTTTGTAGTTAAAATCAAACTTCCCACATTCTAGCTCCCTTTCCAGCCAGTGGTTGGAGACATAAAGGTTACGAATATTTTCAAACTGTACAATATATCTTTTTCTACCCCTATGTTGGACTTGTTTAATAGCGCACCATATTCCAAATCCTCCACTCTACTACATTCTTTAAATTTAACATTGCCTTTAATATCTTGCATCTCTATGTCTTCTTGTCCAACATCCCACTCATTGTTACGGAAACTTTCTATTTTTGGAAAGGAATTGCCATAAAATGTTGCGGTTTCGTTAGTGTTAAAGCTTGCAAGTGGCTCGTTGGTAGGTAGATAAATAATGTCCAAATCACCACTGTATGGCAACACGCTATAACCTTGCCTATTCTTATTTATCTCTATAAATACAGTTTTACAGACACCTTTAACATAGTATACACCCCTCCGTCCTTTTCTGCCAACACTCCCACAAACTTGTTGTTTACTACAAACGCATACACTATATAATGTCCATAATGCTCTAGATCCTCGTCGCAGGAAGTAATCTTTTAATTTATCCTCTCTTTCCCTTCTTTCTTGTTCTTTAGCCAACTGTGCTTTGTATTCCTCTGCAACAGTATTTTCCACATATTCCAATGTCTTCTAATTCCAATTTCCTCTTTTTGGAACAACTCTCTAAGAAAGGCTTGGAAAGTGGCTCTATTTCTTTAATAGTGTATGGGTACAGTTTATTGGTCCGGCTTCTTAAAACGTAGGGAGTAAGGTTAGGACTTTCCACTAAGCCTAATTCTTCTAAATTGATGTGTTTAGGTATAGTGGAGAAAGGTGTATTTGATTTTGTAAAACATGTGCCCCCAGATTTGATGTAACACTTATGCTTTACACTTATGGCATCCTCCTCTATTACCTCTACATAGTTAGTTGGTAAACAGTTAAAGCTAAATGCAGATAGAGCATACTTTATTAACTTTTCCCTTTGTGTACTATCTTTTGGCAGTTTTAGTTGTACTCCAGTTATCTTCCCCCAATATGCATCGTTAAACACTAAACAACAACTGTTTTGTAATTGATTGGCAACTTTCACCCACATCTTATGCAGAGGCACAGCATAGAATGGAGCATTTTGAAAGTACCGTTTGTTGTCTTCTATTAGACTTAAACAATCTCTTAAAGGTTCAAACCCTTTACCAAAACCTCTACAATAGTTATAGATTGTTGCCTCTAACCTTGTTATTCCATTCTCTCTAGCTAGTTTAGACGAGAACGTTTCTTTTAGTCTCGCATCTGGACAGTTTACAAAGTTTATTATATGGTTTCCTATACTTTTAATTACTCCAGGGCTTGTAATCTGGCATATAAATTTATTATATATTTTTACCCTGCTATTAAACCATGTTAAACAATCTTTACTAACATTATCTACAATAACATTATATCCATTCGCCCCCAGGTAGCAAAAGTTTTCTGTAAGATATTGGCACATTTCCTCTTTATTAAATATTCCAGCCAAATCTAGTGTTATATCGAAATCCATAAGATAGTACATTTCTTTTTCCAGATCTTGCAGTATCTTTGGAAGATCTTCCAATAAATCCTTAATTTTAACATTTGCAAGCTCAATTTTATAGGGAATTGCTATAGGATCATCATACTTTTGTTTAATTTGGTCAATATCTTTCTTTATTATTTGTAACACACCCTCGCTTTGGGAGAATGGTAGTTTGGCCACAACACCATGTCGAGCTAAAGAGAACTTTTTAAATATTCCTCGTAAGTAGCTATTAAACGAGCCACATATTTCCTTCTTAACTTTAAATTTATTCCGAACGTCCCCATCACAATCTGTAACATTGGTTATCTTAACTAACATTATGTTATAGATGTTAAGTTATTTAATTTTGGTTCACCCTCGCAATAGTTTATATTACCTATGTCTGTAAGAAGGTTATTATTACGTAGATTTTCTAATAAAAACCATATACCGAATCTTTCGTTAGTAGGTTTAATACAATTCCCCAATAAATGGCTAACAGAGTACATTTCTTTTATACAAAAAGTAGCGGAAACATGTAAACAGGACAGATTACACTATAGGTATATATGTGTTGTAAATATATATTGTATATAAACATAGGCGAGCGGTAAGTGTAACATGTAAGTGGACACCCATATGCAAATATGGAATACCCACAAATTCGACTAAATAAGTTTATAGTCTCAATATAATTAACATATTAACATTAGTACCCAAACTGTCGAAATTCTATAATTCTATTCTTAGTCCTTGTATTAGGTTTTGTACTATTAAACCCTACATCCTGTGCAGTAGAGTAATATATGTATTTAATACAGATACGCACATTCTACAACACCTGTACATCTGTTGTATAAGCAGCAGAATAGACGTCTCATTGTGTTGTTGTAAAGTAAAACATAAATGTAAATTGTGCTGGATACAACCGGCCAGATATTAGACAGGAAATGTGTTGGAAGTGTATTGCCAAATAGTAAGACAAACACCACATAGTGCAGCACGTAATCAATCCATTACTATTTAGACAAAGGTCAGTATTGGTACAACATCCGATATATTAGCCAAACCCACAATCAAACTTGGAAAACAAACAGTACAAAATTAATATTATAGTAACAGAAATAGTAAGAGTATAAGGACATAGTAATATTTAAAGTTTATAAAACAACACAAATGCAGAGACACAATAACACACTCCAACAAATTTGGACACAGGCACAGATATTGGTTTACAGCCATTTAACACAACTTTACAGGTTCTGTCAACTGACACAAAAAATAGTTTGTAAATTGTGTAAGAAATATATGTAATATAAACAAATTTAACACAATTTGTTTATATTACATATATTTCTTACACAATTTACAAACTATTTTTTGTGTCAGTTGACAGAACCTGTAAAGTTGTGTTAAATGGCTGTAAACCAATATCTGTGCCTGTGTCCAAATGTGTTGGAGTGTGTTATTGTGTCTCTGCATTTGTGGTGTTTTATAAACTTTAAATATTACTATGTCCTTATACTCTTACTATTTCTGTTACTATAATATTAATTTTGTACTGTTTGTTTTCCAAGTTTGATTGTGGGTTTGGCTAATATATCGGATGTTGTACCAATACTGACCTTTGTCTAAATAGTAATGGATTGATTACGTGCTGCACTATGTGGTGTTTGTCTTACTATTTGGCAATACACTTCCAACACATTTCCTGTCTAATATCTGGCCGGTTGTATCCAGCACAATTTACATTTATGTTTTACTTTACAACAACACAATGAGACGTCTATTCTGCTGCTTATACAACAGATGTACAGGTGTTGTAGAATGTGCGTATCTGTATTAAATACATATATTACTCTACTGCACAGGATGTAGGGTTTAATAGTACAAAACCTAATACAAGGACTAAGAATAGAATTATAGAATTTCGACAATTTGGGTACTAATGTTAATATGTTAATTATATTGAGACTATAAACTTATTTAGTCGAATTTGTGGGTATTCCATATTTGCATATGGGTGTCCACTTACATGTTACACTTACCGCTCGCCTATGTTTATATACAATATATATTTACAACACATATATACCTATAGTGTAATCTGTCCTGTTTACATGTTTCCGCTACTTTTTGTATAAAAGAAATGTACTCTGTTAGCCATTTATTGGGGAATTGTATTAAACCTACTAACGAAAGATTCGGTATATGGTTTTTATTAGAAAATCTACGTAATAATAACCTTCTTACAGACATAGGTAATATAAACTATTGCGAGGGTGAACCAAAATTAAATAACTTAACATCTATAACATAATGTTAGTTAAGATAACCAATGTTACAGATTGTGATGGGGACGTTCGGAATAAATTTAAAGTTAAGAAGGAAATATGTGGCTCGTTTAATAGCTACTTACGAGGAATATTTAAAAAGTTCTCTTTAGCTCGACATGGTGTTGTGGCCAAACTACCATTCTCCCAAAGCGAGGGTGTGTTACAAATAATAAAGAAAGATATTGACCAAATTAAACAAAAGTATGATGATCCTATAGCAATTCCCTATAAAATTGAGCTTGCAAATGTTAAAATTAAGGATTTGTTGGAAGCTCTTCCAAAGATACTGCAAGATCTGGAAAAAGAAATGTACTATCTTATGGATTTCGATATAACACTAGATTTGGCTGGAATATTTAATAAAGAGGAAATGTGCCAATATCTTACAGAAAACTTTTGCTACCTGGGGGCGAATGGATATAATGTTATTGTAGATAATGTTAGTAAAGATTGTTTAACATGGTTTAATAGCAGGGTAAAAATATATAATAAATTTATATGCCAGATTACAAGCCCTGGAGTAATTAAAAGTATAGGAAACCATATAATAAACTTTGTAAACTGTCCAGATGCGAGACTAAAAGAAACGTTCTCGTCTAAACTAGCTAGAGAGAATGGAATAACAAGGTTAGAGGCAACAATCTATAACTATTGTAGAGGTTTTGGTAAAGGGTTTGAACCTTTAAGAGATTGTTTAAGTCTAATAGAAGACAACAAACGGTACTTTCAAAATGCTCCATTCTATGCTGTGCCTCTGCATAAGATGTGGGTGAAAGTTGCCAATCAATTACAAAACAGTTGTTGTTTAGTGTTTAACGATGCATATTGGGGGAAGATAACTGGAGTACAACTAAAACTGCCAAAAGATAGTACACAAAGGGAAAAGTTAATAAAGTATGCTCTATCTGCATTTAGCTTTAACTGTTTACCAACTAACTATGTAGAGGTAATAGAGGAGGATGCCATAAGTGTAAAGCATAAGTGTTACATCAAATCTGGGGGCACATGTTTTACAAAATCAAATACACCTTTCTCCACTATACCTAAACACATCAATTTAGAAGAATTAGGCTTAGTGGAAAGTCCTAACCTTACTCCCTACGTTTTAAGAAGCCGGACCAATAAACTGTACCCATACACTATTAAAGAAATAGAGCCACTTTCCAAGCCTTTCTTAGAGAGTTGTTCCAAAAAGAGGAAATTGGAATTAGAAGACATTGGAATATGTGGAAAATACTGTTGCAGAGGAATACAAAGCACAGTTGGCTAAAGAACAAGAAAGAAGGGAAAGAGAGGATAAATTAAAAGATTACTTCCTGCGACGAGGATCTAGAGCATTATGGACATTATATAGTGTATGCGTTTGTAGTAAACAACAAGTTTGTGGGAGTGTTGGCAGAAAAGGACGGAGGGGTGTATACTATGTTAAAGGTGTCTGTAAAACTGTATTTATGGAGATAAATAAGAATAGGCAAGGTTATAGCGTGTTGCCATACAGTGGTGATTTGGACATTATTTATCTACCTACCAACGAGCCACTTGCAAGCTTTAACACTAACGAAACCGCAACATTTTATGGCAATTCCTTTCCAAAAATAGAAAGTTTCCGTAACAATGAGTGGGATGTTGGACAAGAAGACATAGAGATGCAAGATATTAAAGGCAATGTTAAATTTAAAGAATGTAGTAGAGTGGAGGATTTGGAATATGGTGCGCTATTAAACAAGTCCAACATAGGGGTAGAAAAAGATATATTGTACAGTTTGAAAATATTCGTAACCTTTATGTCTCCAACCACTGGCTGGAAAGGGAGCTAGAATGTGGGAAGTTTGATTTTAACTACAAAATTAAAATTAAGTTGGATAAGCACAAAGAAAGATTAGTGTTTTGTGTTTAGTTGTTTTGGGTTTTAAAAATTTATTTTTTGCATTGGCTTAAAACATATCCAAAATTTAGGCAGTTCTGACCATAATTGTGGATATATATTACTTATCAGCTGGATGTATATAATAAGCTTGCATTTATTTTTTTTAATCCAACCGTAATATTGAATTTGGAAATGGGGTATTTACTTATGCAATGGCCAGTAACATATTGCAGTCATATCCAAAGTTTGGTTACGACAAAACAGCACTAAAAGGTAAATAATATACGGTAAATTTAGATATAAGGGGATATAACAAGTCGAAAAGTAAATAAAGGAGTTATTGGTAGTAATTTGCAAAATATAGTTTTGTAAAAACACAAATACCAATGTTAGTTTTTAGGTTGCGGCAAAACAAACAACACATCAGCTGTATTATAGGTGGAAATAATATTGTAATTTTAGATATAATAGTTGGGGGCTATAACATATCCAAAAATAAATCAGACAATAAATGCTTAGGACAATATCCAAAGTGTAGGCAAATCGGACAATAAACAGCAAAGTCAGTTTTGGGATTACAGCAAAATAAACAAACAAAAAAGACAAAATACTGTATTATAGGGGGTGGTGGAACGTGTGGTAGTGTGGTCTTGTTACCTATATAAGAGCTATAACATATCCGTAAATAAAGAAGTTTGAAATTGTTAGTATATTTTTCAAAATATTTTTTAATTTTGACCATTATAGTTAATTTGTCAAATGTGGATGGTACATATACACTAGCCTAGAATAATGACATATAAATTTTAAACAAATCAGACCATAAATAAAGAAGTTGCCAATTGGCAGTATTTTTCCAAATTTTTTAAAATTTAACCGCAATATTTGTAAAATGTGGATGGTGCATATACATTAGCCTACAACAATAACATATCCAAATTTTAAACAAATCGGACAGTAAATAAAGAAGTTGGCAATTGGCAGTATTTTTCAAAAATATTTTTTAATTTGACTGTAATAGTGAATTTGGGAAATGTAAGTGTAATTTATTAAAACACTTGCCTAGAATAATGACATATAAATTTTAAACAAATCAGACAGTAAATAAAGAAGTTGCCAATTGGCAGTATTTTTCCAAATTTTTTAAAATTTAACCGCAATATTTGTAAAATGTGGATGGTGCATATACATTAGCCTACAACAATAACATATCCAAATTTTAAACAAATCGGACAGTAAATAAAGAAGTTGGCAATTGGCAGTATTTTTCAAAAATATTTTTTTATTTGACTGTAATAGTGAATTTGGGAAATGTAAGTGTAATTTATTAAAACACTTGCCTACGACAATAACATATCAAAATTTTAAACAAATCGGACAGTAAATAAAGAAGTTGGCAATTGGCAGTATTTTTCAAAAATATTTTTTTATTTGACTGTAATAGTGAATTTGGGAAATGTAAGTGGAATTTATTAAAACACTTGCCTAGGACAATCACATATCTAAATTTTAAACAAATCGGACAGTAAATAAAGAAGTTGGCAATTGGCTGTATTTTTCAAAAATATTTTTTAATTTGACCGTAATGGTGAATTTGGGATATGTAAGTGGAATTTATTAAAACACTTGCCTAGGTCAATAACATATCCAAATTTTAAACAAATCGGACATTTAATAAAGAAGTTGGCAATTGGCAGTATTTTTCAAAAATATTTTTTTATTTGACCGTAATAGTGAATTTGGGATATGTAAGTGGAATTTATTAAAACACTTGCCTAGAACAATAACATATCCAAATTGCAGACAAATCGGACAGTAAATAAAGAAGTTGGCAATTGGCAGTATTTTTCAAAAATATTTTTTAATTTGACCGTAATAGTGAATTTGGGAAATGTAAGTGTAATTTATTAAAACACTTGCCTACGACAATAACATATCCAAGTTTTAAACAAATCACACCATAAACACTAAAGATAGTTTTTTAGAATTTGAAAATTAATTTTAAAAAATATAGAGGAGGGATGGGGACAATATATTTAATATAGGCAAGGGTTGGGTATTAATATAGGCCAACAAGGAAACTTGTGGCTTATTAGTATAGGCGGGAGCTGGCGTCGGTGCAAAAACGGCTCCCCATAAGAATAACATGGGAAAAAAACGCCGGAAGTGGCGTTAAACCGGCAGTTCACATCTACTTAAGACGATACGTCCAAGGGTACTAATTAAGTTAATTAACAAACAAAGAATTGCATTAACCCAGGGCGAATAAATATCCCGAATAATAACAGTAGAAGAAATTAAGTAGGTTTTCTAAAATCTTGAAATATAGTTAAAAATATAACCAGTCCTAGGAAGTTATTTTAATTTCAATTTATGAATTCATTCAAAAAATGCAAAATAACACATTAGAAACAATATATTTGAAGTGGTCATTCAATATGTTGTAATCCTTACTAAACACGAGTGGAAGTTTTAGCTAGTTACATCCCCGATCCGTCCCAGTTATTACGGAGGAATAAAAACAGATTAGTGACCGATAATTTTCACTTAATTATTGGGAAACGTTTTTAGGAAAGTACTTACCCTCCTCTCTACGCTTTGTCCAGGCTCACGGGACCATTTGATAAATGTGGCAACCCTTATACGATATCGGTCTTACCAGATCTGGAGCGGGAGTATGAGTGAGAGCACCTCCGGATCATAGGCGGCGTGTCGGCGGTGTCGTTCTGTGCCTCTGCTCGTCTCAGGCAGTGCCACTCGCACACCGCCGTTCGGAAATACTGTCTGAATCTGAAACGATGGCTTGTAAATATACATACTTAAATTCTTCAGCGTAGTACAAAAGTATTTTATTTTTTACTTTGATTTTTCGTTGTAAAACTAGTTTTCTTTCTTCTGGACATCATAGATTACAAGATAAAGTTTTTTTTCGTAAGATGATAAAATTATCAGTCTAATTACTATTTGGAATTCTCATGATTATATAAGGCAAATTGGCATCTTGATTAATTTTATACTCCGTAAACTTATCGAAAAGAATTTGAAAAGCAGATTATGGGTTGGAAAGGAAATGTAAGTGAACCGATTTATCCCATGACTGTTCGATTTAAATTTAAGATGTTTTAAAAATCATATAAAAAAACCTTAAAATTATACGGCTCCCTAATTTAAAAAAAGTAATATGTGTTTTGATTTCTACGTTTGTTAGTAATTTTTATTTATAGGGAGATGCGGACAACTGATTTATGCACACAAGTGGCAAGCGTGTTGTGCAAGAACTCCTTCAAGACATAACCACTAAAAAACCTCTTCTACTATTTCAGACTCCTACCAAGGAATTGGTTATCATGATGTCTACTTTAGATGTATGCCCTCGGAGCTCACTCCTTCCTGGCCGACAAAACCTCTTAACACCTAGCCCGCATCCCAGCCAGTCTTCTATCATCATTGTACGGAGGATAATCTTAACTAGCCGTGATGCGTAGTCCCAAATGCCCCCATCCTCCATCATCTCCACGCAAAAATTGTCAACCGACAGTATACTAAGGTGAGTTGTGGTCTCCAGGGTGCCTTTTCAACGTAGACAGCGAAAGAAAGGACGTTCCCCATCGTCAGGAATGCTCAAGAAATATGCAGCCCAGTGAACCAGTTTTGCCTATCACAGTAAAGTACGATCAATAATAACCATGACTTGACATTGTGGGGTACTTGTCCATCTCGTTGTGCCACCATTCCACCGATTCACCCATCGCTGAACTTTGGAAATATCCTCTCAGGCAATCGTTCTCGGGTCTCCTGCTCCCAGCACTACTAGGAGTGCGGCGTTCATCTGTAAAAGCATCAAAGGCATTTGCGGCATCCTTGCCTTTTTTCGACTTCCTCTCCGCTGCCAGATTTCCTGTTCAGTTCCAGTGCTGAACGTTTAGTCTCTCGAGGTCAAAAACGTATCCACCTCGTAAAATGTGTACAGTACTAAGAATGCTATCTTTGAAACGGGCCTGGGAGTGTATACGTTTTATAAACTTTCATGGATGACACCTGGTTGAGATGGAATGTGTCCTCCTGTTCTATATCTGTTATTATCTTGTCTGTAAGCCGTATGCTTCGTATTGTACGAACGTATGTCCCCAACCTGTATTAAAGTGCATTTATATTAGCAAAACAGGTTTTCTGAACGATATACAGGCACGCCATCACTAACCAGTTCATGTCTGTAAAAGCACCTCGATATGACCTTGGCACGGTACTTTTTAATTAACTCGAACATCTTTCCCTTTTAGTTGAAGCACCCAAGAGTATATTTTCTCTATAAGCTACTCGAACAAATATAGTCAATACGTATGTTTACTGATAACGAATTGGGTTTATGAATGACAAAAACGCAATACGGAAACAGTAGGGACCTTACGGATAACGGCATATTTTACATATCAGTTTTTATTTATAAATAAATTAATAGTTAGTTACCTTCGGTGGCTGGATAGCATTACTTAAATAGGTGCAAACCTTCAAATAGGTGTTTCTGAGTCATTTAAATCATGAGCTCCGTTGCCGAGAAGATGAACGATGTATTTGTGCAGTTAAAGAGTATTTTATTGGTGGGGCTGAAACCAGTGTAATAGGGTGTAATGTTGTTGAAAATGCATGTACTCACACACAACCATTTAATCGTTTTACGTAATGCATGCCTCACTTAATAGATATTTTATAAATTAAAAACGGTTGTACATCTTTGGACGTTTCGATTACCGATAACTACAAACCTCAGCAATTTAACTAAAACACACATTTGTTTACACAATAATAGTACCACAACCACTTCCTTTGAGATTTTGTTTTTATAGACGTCCTATTTGTGATCTCATATTCTAAACTATGGCATATATTTTTCAAGTTATCGAAATAACTATTCCTGTAAACAATAAAAAGAGCTACTACCTTTAATCGTATATATACACTGATGTATTCTGTTGTCAAAACTATTTTTAGAGTTCATATTTACTTTTCTATTCAATCACAAATTTCTCTTTAGATTTGGACTTAGTTGCAATTTAACTATTGTGTTCTTTAACATTTATTAGGAAAACTAGCGTAACACCCGTTGAAAAATCGTCAATTACTATCTTTATCTAACAATACTAATAACTCAATAACAATTAAATCATTTAGTTCCGAAAATAATAATCACGGGTTTCTCAATAGTCTCAAGTGAGTCCTTAAGGTGAGTTCTGTTGCCTTCTATAAGAATCATACAATCGAGTTTGGAAGCGAGGACCTTTAATTTAAAACGAGTTCGCACGCAGCACGCTGACGTGAGGGAAGTGAATTTCCACATACAAAACTTTTAAAAGTCAAAACCAGTGTAAAAACATACATTTATTTCATTTTTATTGAAATCTGAAAACATTGATTTTTTGGCTGTTTAGTGCTCCTGGTTTCATTTACCTGCAATGCCAGGAATATTATTTTGCGCATTAAAAGGTTAGAAGAAGGTCCAGTCATGCTTGAAAGGAGGCGCGAGGTTGCTGGGGATGATACAAATACACCAACAAATGAATAGCATGCTTTTCTAATGTAAAAACCCCATAAGACAACGTACTGTGTTTAGCCGATATACATTTTCTTTAATAACTCGGTATATATTTATGCTAGAATGACGAGAGAGGGCTTAAACCTTTCGCTTCACTAATTCCCATCTTAATACATGCATTAATTTTACGTCCGGGGCTTTTCTGACCCTTTTTGGGTTGTCTTGACCAACGAACTTGTCCAACTGATTATAAAAAGGAACATCCCTACCAAATTTGAAGTAAATCGGACAAAAAATACGACCGCTAGAATTCATACACACACACACACACACACACACACACACACACACACACACACACACACACACACACACACACACACACACACACACACACACACACACACACACACACACACACACACACACATATATATACATATATAATTTTGAACGACCCCCCAAAACGTGTTCAGGGGGTCACGTTAGGAACTTCTATGGTGGTCCTGGGCTTAAGTTTCACCGTGCGGGTCATGCTAATAGTTCACTTGTCCATAGGAAATTCACTAACAACTAACCAACCATAAGTAACAAATAACACATTGAACTATAATTATGTCCATTCTAAAATTTAAGATCATTTTTCAAGTTTTAAAAATGGGTTAATATAACCAAAACAACCCTCAATTTGGCAGAATAGTTTATATTGGTAGACCATGATATTGTAGCGTTTGGAAATATCCTTCACATCAGATGTATCCCTGATTATCCACAACAGTTTTAAAATACTTGTGTAGACCTAATTGATGAACTCGGTGTCTTCATTCAAATTATTCCGAATAGGATGTGCAATTAACTTTAGTTTTAGAATTGGACGTACAATGATGGTTAAGGAAGCATATGTATTTGATACCACTTTTGACCTCTTTACTCAGTCTTTAAGCATTTTTTGGAAATAATAGCATAAAACTCCGAATGAAGGAAGACTAAACAAAATTACTTGCAATTTCTAGCAATTAAGGTAATAATAGTTTACTCTTTGAACAATATCACCAGTTGTAGAGTGAAGCACGTTGTAAATTAAGAAAATACTAATCCAAAAGAGTTATTAATAATTAAGCACTGCGGCTACTTAATTCTTTCGGTAAAACTTCTTGAAATTACTATTTAGAAATAAAATTACATGACGACTAAACCACCTTCTGTAAGATTGCAGAGAAAACATTCACAAAACGCTGATTTTACATTTAAATATAAATTATCTTTTTATATTTAATTCAGCTGATCATACAAATCATATAGAAATTTACGCTACAGGATCATATTGGCTAGCGGGTCATCACATAAAATATAACACAAAACATTTATATCATAAAAAGCATATATACCTTTCCTAAATTTGTAGTCATCAAGATTCCACTACGCCAAACAACCGAATTAAAACATATTGCAACGTATGTTCTTATAACGATAGTTAGGTTGCGCATGGTTGCATTATCGTAATTTGCTAATCAGTATAATAATTAAAAACTAATCATTACTATCTAATTTCACCAGCCTTATTTATAAATAGTGATCACTATCCAAGCCAGAAATGGGCGGCTGGCAGGCAGTTTCCTTGATACACGTATTTGGTCATTGCAACCAACTAACGAATGTGGCATTAAAAAACTTATGTTTCTTGTTATTCTTAATGGCGAAATTTAGAACTTTAATTAGTATTTAACTTACGGGGTCTTAGATAATGAACTTTTAAATATATTCTTGTACCCCTACGACCTATAAACTATTTAGGTTTTAAATCTTTTAATTTGGGCACTTCTGGTTACTAAGAAATTTTGATCCGGACATCGGACAAAAAAATACTGGTGATTATATAATAAGATGTATTTCCAAAATTAAAAGACACATTCTTTAATGATATAGATTATATTTGTAAATGTATATTCCAGTTTTTTTGCTTAGCACCAAAACTACGTGCATTTGCCAACCATGTGGTTGACACATATTAGTGATGTCGTATAAGGTGTGTTATTTTTTAGTATAGAATTCTTTTGCAAGTAGCTTTCCAGGTTTCTTTATCGATTTAGTTGGAAACTAGAAAATATCTTAAGTAATAAATATAATAATAATCCACTACGCAATAAACAGTTTGTCTAATAAACTATTGTTCATTTTAGATAGTATATGTACCGGGTGTCCAATAAAGGCCCCCCTCACTCTTAATTTTTGA
The DNA here is from genome assembly GCA_963675035.1 of Allygus modestus. Taxonomy (NCBI): domain Eukaryota; kingdom Metazoa; phylum Arthropoda; class Insecta; order Hemiptera; family Cicadellidae; genus Allygus; species Allygus modestus. The sequence continues at coordinate 229,265,315 of OY776111.1, forward strand.
ATGACTACAAATTTATAAACAATCAATGGTAAATGTTACTAGCATCAGTCAAAGTACTTTTTAGGTGGTTAGTGGTTTGAACCCCTATCCCTAAATAGGGGGTGTTGTGGGTAGTTTCGATTTTGTAAATAGCAACCTGTATCAAGTTGCTTGTCCTTTTAAATAGGGTAAAAAAATAAAAATTAGTGCCCCAAAATAGATCTGTCTCGGTTTATTTAATCGATAGGGGTTTTTTAACATGTTATAAAATTAAGACGGGAAGGAACTTTAAAGGGCAACCGGTATATATTTATTTTTATTTTTTTAATTACGAAATATGATTTCTTTACACTGTGTGCGTCTAGATTTGTTTAACATAACGTTTTCGATTTACAACAATAAGCTATGTTTCTTTAGAGTCAAATAAGGGAGATGAAATAATTGTGTTTACACTTTCAGAAAATAGTTGGAAGTCATCTATATTAAGGCTTAACAATCAATTGTTAGACCTTGTTTCTTGAGTTCAGTAAGTTTCATAGCTTAAGTCGATAAGACATTAATCATAAGAAGCGACTAGTTGTCTCCTACTATTGCTTACCCGACTCAGCTGACTTCATGTTTCAGTAAGATAAAATCTTGTTTGTGTATCCTCTAATCAGGGTAATATTAGTACCAAATTGGATGGCCCAGTCTCTTCACAAATAAAGAAGAAAGTAAATAAACGATATCAGGAAACTGACACATACTTTCTCCCTTTTAGCCCAACATTAATGAATAAATTACTTTTTATTTACTAAATATAGAATACAAAGCACGGTCAAATGTACAGAAAATCTCGTAAACAAGTTGTTTTAAAAAACATCCACCCAAATCCCTGCTTTGAAGGCACTACAGAATCCATTGCTACACTCGTAGTTTTAAGAGGGGAAATGCCCCCTAATCCCCCCAGGGTTATTAAGGGCAACATATTTCGAATTTCCTCTGTTGGTCAATGCTAACGTGACAAGCATATCAAGTTTGAATTAAATTGACCAGTAAATAAGAGAGAAATAGTATTTTTTTATTCCCCATAAGAATAACATTGGACAACGTACTGCGTTTACCGCAAAATGAAATTTCAATTTTCTCCGAAACCAGCTATCGTAGAATAGTAATTCAAAATACTAAATTATTTAGTTTTTTGAGCTCTTTTTAATGCTGAATAGTAATATTTGTTTACATTTATGTCTTTTTATGAAAAATCAAAAAAACTGAATTTTGGGTGTTTTAAGTCCTGTAATTTCTGAACCCGAATTTTTACAGGAATGCGGGTGGTGCCATTTTGTTGGAAAACTAAAGTTCTACAAACGACTAAAGTTTAATGAAAATCGTTAGAGCCGTTTTTGAGAAATTTGGATTTTTCATGTTTTTTGGCGGTTTTGGGGGGATAATTACCCTTAAAAATAAAAAATAAAAAAAAATGCCTGGAGATATCGTGGATTAGTACCTACATGCCAAATTTCATAAAAATCGGCCCATTGGTTAAGGCTGTAGCTCTGTACACATACACACACACACACACACACACACACACACACACACACACACACACACACACACACACACACACACACACACACACACACACACACACACACACACACAGCACGTAAAATATATATATATATATGTGTCCGTGGGTGCGATAACTCTCGTAAAAAAAGTCCGATTTTGATGAAATTTAGTAAAAACGTGTAATGCAGCATTTATGACTTTAAGTTCGAAAACCAGACAGATTGACCTATCCGAAAGGGTATTTTGGGGGGGTTTTGTACCCCAAAAATGGGTTTTTTGGGTTTTTTACATACAATTTTTGAAAAAGTAAAATTTTATTTTTCCCCATTGGAATTAAATTAAAAAGATGCACAATTTGATGTTTTAATCATTGCTCTACGTCAATTGGTTACTGAGATATTGAAAGTGCTAAACACAGTACGTTGTCCAATGTTATTCTTATGGAGGATAAGAAAAATTGTATATCTCGCTTATTTATCAACTTATCCTGACGAAACTTGGTATATTGCTTCATTTCATTGTGGTATATATTGATATTTGCACAAAAACCCATTTTTTGGCCGATAGTCCCCGTAGCAGCAAACCTGCATACTCAGCCCCATGTTATTCTTATGGAGAATAATTAACGTGTTATCTCCTTTAATTATGAACATAAATTAATAGAACTTGGTATGTGGCTTTACCTAGTTGAGTTATATTGATATTTGTATAAAAGCCCATTTTTAGTGTTCCTTATTTCAGCAAACCTGCATACTCATCCGCCATGTTATTCTTAAGGAGAATAATTAAAATGTCATAAACCGTTTATTTATGAATGTATATTGATGAAACTTGGTATGTTGCTTTATGGTGTATTGAGATAAATTAATATGCATTGGAAATTCGCTGATTATGCAGGTTTGCTGCTACGGGGGTATTTTAGGTTCAGGGAGCACCAAAACGAATATTTCCACTAACAACTCAAATTCGAAAATTTTTACGAAAACAATACTTTCTCCATATACTATGTATAAGGGGAGAAAGTAAAAGTAAGACAAAATGAGTAATTGTAATTGATGAACGAAGTGAATCATTAGATTAATGAAAAAAGTTCAGTGGCCGTGTTTTGTGTGTTATCGAAGTACTAAATAGCAATAAAACATTTCGTAATGAAATTTTGAAGGAGACATTTGGGATACCTAACGAATGTTTTAACACAGCATTTTTATTTTATTTTGGATTATTAATAATTATTAAAACTAATTGTAATGTTTGTTATTCCGTATTTAAATTGGTTTTCGTAGTAAGCTATTTACTATGGTTGACTTTAAAATGTCAGCTGAGATAATTATCTTTGTTCATTAAATCACACAAATATAAACACTGTTTAGAATACAGAAGTAGGTTTTGTTTTGTTTGATTGATTTCTCTATTTTGAAATAGTTTAAAACGTGAGTGTTATGTAAAATTAATGGTGTTCTGTAGTGTTTTAAACAATACTTATATCTATTTCGATTTATTATTAATTTGTTTTGTACCGGAAAACTTCGACTTAAAAGCAAAGTGCTTGGACTAGTGATGATAAATTAATATAATAAGTTTTGGAATTATGTTAGTGGGACAGTGTAACTCCGTAACACGGCTAATTATTTGACTGTGATTGATAATCAAGAGTGTTGAAGACTTATAGTAGTTTCTTTTTATTGTGATCTGGTAAATCGATGGCAGACTTGCTAAATGATCATACGTGCAAACTAGCTTTATTAAATGTAAAGCACCAAAATAAGACCCCACCGTCACCTATTTTCATGACATTAGAATTAGTTTTGGAATCTACCGGTCAGTGAAACAGTCCGGAAACAGTTTATATTTATTTCTTTACAATTTCCGTGGTGAATGTTGATTTTCATAAACAATCAAGATGTCCAATACAACGTAATTCCTATTGTCTACATTGTAAGATTAATTACGTTGTCAGCAGATTTATTTGAATACGTTTTTTAAATTCAATGAGCTAAAAACATTTTTGTATTCAACCAGATTTTGGAACAGGAAGTTAATAATAATAACTGGAAAATTTTCTCTCAGATAATATAGTTAAAACTTGCCAAAAACCATCCGTTGCCAAAAATATATTGAAGTCATTGGCCGAGTCATAAAAAAGCGTGAATAGGCCTAAAGGCCATAATAGCTAGGACCTGTGATAAAATAAATGCTATGATATTATATAATTTGCTTGGTACACATAGTGGTTTTAGAAGGGGGCATTTCTCCACCTCCCTGACCAGGGTTAGGTAGAAACATATTCCGAATATCTCCTATTATCAGTCAACGCTATAACATACCAAGTTTTAATACAATTAGGCCTAATCAGAATATAAGAGGGATATGTTGCTTTGTTTTTCTTATAAGAATAACATTGGGCAATGTACTTAGTTTACTGCTAAATTGAAATTTAAATTATCTCCACAACCATTAGCCGAATAGCCTACTAATCTTTATATATAATTCTGTAAGCGAAATTTTTATGTCAAAATTGTAGGAGTTTGGTAAATCGCAGGATGATGGGAGACGGCTCAAATTAAAGGACTCAATCCCAGGGACTCGGGAAAAATAGCAGTATTTCCAAAAAACTACCGGCAAATGAGAAATAAAATAAATTAACACCCATAAGAAAAGCATGGGGATTTTAAAACGTCTGCTTTGTTTACATTAAAACATGTGATTAAGAGTATACGTTGTTTACGAAATGACATGTTTTCAGGTCAGATGAGGTAGATATTGAAGCAAAGTTAGGGGCTTTTGGCCCCTTCAAGCCACTAGTCTTTATACATAACTAGCTGTTACCCGCAGGCTACGCCCCGCAAATTATTTATAAAATAAACGGTATCAGGAAACTGACACATACTTTCTCCCTTTTAGCCCAACTTTAACGAATAAATTACTTTTTATTTACTAAATATAGAATACAAAGCACGGTAGAATGTACAGAAAATCTTGTGAACAAGTTGTTTTAAAAAACTTCCACCCAAATCCCTGCTTTGGAGGCACTACAGAATCCATTGCTACACTCGTGATTTTAAGAGGGGAAATGCCCCCTATTCCCCCCCAGGGTTATTAAGGGGCAACATATTTCGAATTCCCTCTGTTGGTCAATGCTAAATTGACAAGCATGTTTGAATGAAATTTATCTGTAAATAAGAGAGAAATAGTAATTTTTGTATTCCCCATAAGAATAACATTGGACTGGACTGGAATAACAACGTACTGCGTTTACTGCAAAATACAAATTTCAATTTTATCCGAAACCAGCAATCGTAGAATATTAATTCCAAATACTAAATTATTTAGTTTTTTGAGCTATTTTTAATGGTGAATAGTAATATTATTTTATATTTATGTCTTTTTATGAAAAATCAAAAAAAAAACTGAATTTTTGATGTTTTAAGTCCTGTAATTTCTGAACCCGAATCTTTACAGGAATGCGGGTAGTGTCATTTTGTTGGAAAACTAAAGTTCTACAAACGAGTAAAGTTTAATCAAAATCGTTAGAGCTGTTTTTGAGAAATTTAGATTTTTCATGTTTTTCGGCGGTTTTTGGGGGATAATTACCCATAAAAATAAAAAAGTTCAAAAAAATTAATAAACACCTTGAGATATCGTGGGTTAGTACCTACATACCAAATTTCATAAAAATCGGCCCATTGGTTAGGGCTCTAGCTCTGTACACATCCACTCAGACACACACACACACACACACACACACACACACACACACACACACACACACACACACACACACACACACACACACACACACACACACACACACACACACACACACACACACACACACACACACACACACAGACAGACATCACGTAAAAAACACTTTTTTGGGTTCAGGGAGCACCAAAACGAATATTTCCACCACCAACTGAAAATTCGAAAATTTTGACGAAAACAATACTTTATCCATAGGCTATGTATAGGGGGAGAAAGTAAAAACAAAGAAATCCAATAAAATCAGGGAATCTGGCGGCTAATGTCCATTGTTACGGTCCAGATAACAGAGAAGTCGGATCATTAAATTCCCTCTAGAGATCACTGGTTTTGGTTGCACGAATAAACTATAATTTTCAGTAGTAAAATACAGTAAAATTGTAACTATAATCACGAAACCGTCTAACCTAATTAAGAGAATCAGTCAAGTACAAAGTAGACAAATTTAGGAAAAAAAATCAAACAAAACTGCAACGTGTAGGAATCGAATCAATCTCGATGTGATACAGACCATGCTATCCACTGAGCTACAGATGTGATAGCTTGTGAGGAAAATATCAACGTGTTGAACATCCTATTTCGTATTTTACTGTCGATCAGCCATTCTTCCAGAGCCAATGATTTCTAGAGGCAAATACATGCTCAGTCATCCGGCCGTTACAATTATTACCTAGACGCAATTGCAAGACTATTTCAATAAAATATGAGCAAAATATGATTTGTTTGCATAGTGTGTAATTGCTGAAGTAAAATAGTTTTTTTCAGTTCATATCAATTTATTTGCAATTGAATAAGTTGAAAAAACAGATAAAACGTACTGACAAACTATAACAGACGTTAGCCTTAGTAATAAGGTGTTATATTTAATGGCATTTTTAAAATTATAATTTGATGTGATTTCATTGTTTTGTTTATTTGACAACATTAATGAAAAGACTTGTAAGATAAAAAGTAAAATCTAACTTGAAATATATAAATTACTATTTTTAATCTAAAGAATCAATGTACCAAATATTACCTCTCCAGCGTATTTGGTAGTACGATGATTGGTGACATGCCCGTGAGGAATTTGACTCTTATTTATAAAGACATTTAATTTATACTTTATATCAACAATTTGATGTGTTAAATTTTAGAACATGCTTTCACACATGTGTAACAACGAACTACACTCGTTTTTATGTAGTTCTTTTTAAAATTATAATTTGAAGTTATATATAATTAATGAACAATTGTTAGGTGTCATTGCTTGAATTTTAAATACACATATTACGTACATGACCAAGGCAACTAAATATAACTTTAATAAACTGTACAGCATACTGTATGTATGAGTTTGGATATGATTTATATGACGTTGGATATGTAGGATATGTAGGTTTGCTGTTACGTAAATTGGTTTGCAGCATCAATATATGAAGTAATGCAATATAATTAAATTGTCATTATAGCGGAAGAAATACCAAACCTACTAAAATATACATGGACATCATATCTCAAGGGAACGAAATTAGACTTTCATTAGAATGTACCTTAATATTCTCTGACGATAAATCTCTCAGTTATATTTGAATGATACTTCGCTATTTTGATAATAAAACCATCTCAGATACGCCTTTCATTACCTCGGGACGACTGCAGGATGCGACAGCATTGGATCCAAGAAAGTTTCAGCATTTTGGTTTTATCTGTAATTCAACCATTAGTCCTCGATTCATATTGAGGAATAGGCCAGAAGGTTGGATTATGAAATTAAAAATTTAGGTTTTCTTCATTAAAAACATAGAACATTAGTCAGATTTTTCTTCTTTCTACTTAGTACTTAATACTTTTTCCGTTGTTTGAAACAACAAATACACAGTATACAGGAAGGAAGGACAGGAAGTTGGCAGACATCAGTCCCACAGGCGGTCCTAAATGTGAATACTGCGAAGTTACCTGAGAGGCGACAAGCAAGTTCCCTACAATAGATTGTTGGAGCTGATACCGTCATTGTAGTGGCAGCGTACTAGAGACACAAAAGCTTATAACTTGCAGGTGTTTATGATAATACTTTCTAAGCCACAGTCGAGTTTATCTTTGCGATCTTACAAAGCCCAGTTCGGATAGTTTATATATCATACTTACCAGTGTGGGCGTGGTTAATTGAATTTTAGTTAGGTTTAATTTATTTCATTTCATTTTGGTTTCTTTTAATATCTGTTGAAACTATAATTTATTTTTCAAAATACTGAATGGTAATGTCATTTTTCCATGACCTGCTTACATGGAGATTTGTTATTAAATATTCTATTAGTACCATTTCCTCGGCTATAATACATACGAACATACAAGCATAATATCGACATTAAAAGTTATTTTCCCATGGTATAATAAAATACCCCCGTCGCAGCAAACCTGCGTACTTAGCAAATTTCCACTTACCAAGTTTCACAAAAAATACATTCATAAATAAGTGATATATAGCATTTTATTTATCCTCCATCAGAATAACATTAGGTCTGAGTACGCAGGTTTGCTGCAACAAGGAGGAAAAATGTGTTTTTTTCAATTATCAATATTTATAGTTGATTAATTTAGGTTTATAACTAAGGGAGATATACAACTTTATTTATCCTCCATATGAATAACATGGGGGCCGTGTATGCAGGTTTGCTGCTGCTATGGGGGAAAACATTTGTGCAAATATCAATATACCACAACTAGTTGAAGCCACATACCAAGTTTCATCAATATACATTCATAAATAATCGAGATATCAAATTTTATTTATCCTCCATGAGGATAACATTGGACAACGTACTGTGTTTAGCACTTTGAATATCTCTGCAACGAATGGACGTAGAATTCCAATTTAGACTCCAAAATGATTGTTTTGTAGAGCTGAACCGATTGGTACTAGCAAATGTCAAGTTTACAGTAAAATTAACTGTGAAAATGCTTAAAACCTTTTTCCTATAAGTAGTCGTAGCACCCCATGAGGTCTAACATTGCGCTTATGGGCTTAAAATCTGGCTTCTGATTGGTCTAATTAGGTCACGTGATCCAAGATGGCGGCGCCCATGGTGGCGTTCCCGCCAAATTTGCGCGCCAAAAAAAATTGGCCTAACCTTACTTTTCTTCCCGCCACTTTTTCCCTCCAAAGTGTTACCAACTTAGCAGAGGTAATTATATGTACCATATATAATTATATGTACCATATATAACGCCACAGTGTATAATCATATATATATATATATATATATATGTACCATAATAGTGTATAATATACCATCACCAGAAAGGTAAGTGAAATAATACTCACGAAATATGTTGGATAAATATATTAAAAGCTATCTACATTGTCTGTCGCCAGACCGTTTCCTTCTTCTTCTTCTCCCTCCTCCTCCTCTCTCCTCTGACCCTGCCTGCCACAGCCTTCCCGCGTCAACTGTAACAGGAAAAACCCAAGGTTATCCACTATCTAACCACAACATCCGCAACAAGTCTCTGTCAGCAAACTCGTTGAAACCTGTTAAAATACTGCTCTGTAATCCGTTATAATAAAAAGGCACCCAATTGGTTGTAATTAGGCGTCCTGCGCCCTGATTGGACCGCAACAAACAACACTATTGCATCAGCCGACCCCATCACCTCCAATTACCGCGCATTTTCTCTCTCTCTTTGCTCCCTGCTCCCGTTGCGATCGGACGTGTTTATGCGTTGCTCCGTTCGTTGCGTTTTGCAAAGATAAATCTTGAGCGTTTGCATACTTGTAACATAACCTCACTTTTTTATTTGTATTATAATATTGTTTAGAGTTACATAACCTCACTTTGTATTATTCTATTCTGTGTAAAATAACCTCACTTTCATTTGAAAATGGCTGTAAATCCTGTCGAGGTTTTCAGCTCGGATGATACATATGTTAGACACTTCCGTATTTATGGAACACGAACAATTTTTAAATTTACCAATCCTCCTCCTGAAACTACTGAAATTGATTGGCTAAGACAAGGTTTTGCCAAAATTGTTAATGAAATGAAAGAGCGGGCCCGTGAAAATGATCAGCTCGGCTTTACTTTACATAGCCTAAACTTAAAAAGTAAAGAACCTGGTTTTGTTGCTTTCCGGCCAGCTGGTGAAATTAATGAAGACATACTTTGGCAAATTTTCGGGGGTATTGTCCAGTCAAATTCAGAATCTATTAAATCTACAGACACATTTAAAGTGACATGTACCCGAGTTAATCTCCCAGTAGGTTCTGGGTCTCACAAAAGACCTGGATTTTATAATACCTTCGATGAAGAGTGTAAAGCGAGACGGGGTATTGTAGTAATTAATAATAAAGACAACTTGTGTCTCCCCAGGGCTTTGGTGGTGGCTATAGCAAACGTGACTAAAGACCCCCAATACATAGCAATTCAAAAAGATAAAGGTAAAAGGCAAGCGTTTAGGGCCAAGGAACTTGTTCAGCGGGCTAGGGTAGAGATCTCAGAGGAAGGCGCCGGTATCCCCGAATTGGAAAAGTTTCAGGATTTGCTAAAAGAGTTCAAAATTACCGTCTACAACTGTGACAGAAAAGGCCGTGATGTTTACTTTGAAGGGGCTGTTGAAAATCCTAAATTCAAAATAAATCTTCTGTTTCACAACGGTCATTATAATGTAATCAACAGTTTGACCGCTGCTTTCGCCTGTAACTATTTTTGTGAAGCTTGCCATGTTCCCTATGACCACAAAGCATATCACAGATGCTCAAACATCTGCCCCTACTGCCAAACCATCTCGCCTCCCTGTAAAGTGGAGCATGGGGGTATAGTTTGTCCAAAATGTAACATGACTTTGCGGAACCAGCTCTGTTTTATCGCCCATAAGGTTGATAGATGCAAAACAGTAAAAAAGTGTCTAGACTGCGGGAAACTGATTAACTTAAAAGAGAGATCAGGACCTCACGTATGCGGAGAAGTTTATTGTAAACCCTGCAATGCATTCAAAGATCCCAATCATAAATGCTACATGCAACCCAATGAAGGAAAACCTAAAACTAAAGACTACCTTTTCATTTTCTTTGACTTGGAAACAAGGCAAGACGAGTCTCTCCCCTCTGACCCTGATAAAAAAGTACATCAAGTTAACCTGTGCGTGTCACAGCAATTTTGCTTTAATTGTATCGATGGTAAATTTTGTATGGCATGTAGAAACCGTACAAGAGTCTTCAACTCTGACCCGGTTAAACAGTTTATGGAGTATGTGATGCAAGTTCGTAAACAGTTCAAGAATGTCTGTGTAATTGCCCACAATGGGCAGGGCTTTGATTCCAATTCATTCTACAATATATCATGGAAGAAACAAAATTCACGCCTGAGCTGGTAATGAGGGGAACTAAAATTATTTTAATGGAAATGGACAATGTCAGATTCATTGATTCACTTAGCTATTTCCCCATGGCCCTCTCTGCGCTCCCTAAAGCCTTTGACCTGCCTCCCGAGAAAAAGAAGGGCTACTTCCCGCATCTTTTTAATACATTGGCGAACCAAAATTATGTAGGCCCTATGCCCGACAAAAAATACTACTGCCCCGAGTCTATGTTTGAGAAACCACACAAGGCCTTTGAGATTTGGTACGAGGAACAAGTAGCGAGTAACTATATTTTTGACTTTAAAAAGGAAATCTTAGAGTACTGTATTTCAGACGTAGAAATCCTAGCTCAGTCCTGTCTTAAATTCAGAAGTATTCTCTTACAAGAGTGTAACGTTGATCCTTTCCTCGAGGCTATAACAATCGCCAGTGCATGTAACCTGGCCTTCCGCCGCAATTTTCTAAAACCAGACACAATTGGCTTGATTCCTAAAAACGGGTACAGACTGACTGACAACCAATCTACAGCGGCCCTTCAATGGCTAAGCTGGGAAGAGGAGAAACGTGGAGTAAAGATTGAGCACGCTGGCCGAGGTAAAGAAGTTCAAATTAACGGGAAGAAAGTAGATGGGTTTGATGGTGAGAGAATTTATGAGTTTCACGGGTGTTACTGGCACGGCTGCCCAAAATGCTTCCCTTACAATCGAGAGGCTCCTCTGAAGGAGGATCCCTCAGATTCACTTAATTTAAGATATGAAAGAACTCTGAAAAAATTGTCTAAAATCAGTGATTACGAAGTTGTAGTAATGTGGGAGTGTAAGTTTAGAGCATTAAAAAAGAAACATAACCTTAAACACTTGAACAGCCTGCCGATCCTGAACAACCTTCCCCTTGACCCTAGACAAGCGTTCTTTGGAGGCAGAACGGGTAATTCAAAAACATACCACAAATGCGAAGAGGGAGAATCAATTCAATATGTAGATGTTTGCTGCCTCTACCCCTATGTAAATAAATATGGGAAATATCCTTTGGGCCACCCCACAATCTATGTGGGAGATAGGGAGTGCAGACAGCGAGGATTAAATGTAGATGGTTTGTTAAAATGTAAGATTCTGCCACCTCGGGATCTCTACCACCCTGTACTCCCCGCTAGAATGAACAACAAATTGATGTTTGTTTTATGTAGGACTTGTGGAGAAAATCAGATTCAGGGGGATTGTGAACATGAGAGTAGTGAAAGGGCAATGGTAGGAACGTGGACGATGGATGAAATTAGAAAAGCTGTAGAAAAAGGCTATGTGATCTTGGACATGTATGAGTTGTGGGAGTACGAGGTAGCCACTTATGAAAAAGGAGGATTGTTTACAGACTTTATTAATAAATTCTTGAAAATGAAGCAGGAAGCCTCAGGCTATCCTAGCTGGTGTAATACCGACTAGGACAAAGACAAGTACATCACAGACTATTTCCAACACGAGGGAATTAAATTAGACAAAGACAAAATATGTAAGAACGGGGGTTTGAGGCAATTGGCTAAATTAATGCTAAACAGTTTTTGGGGAAAGTTTGGACAGAGGGAGAACCAAACTAAAGCAACAATTGTAAGGGAATCTAAAGTTTTGTTTAACATGTTAATAAGTCCAGAAGTACAAGTCAATAGGATTCAGCTTGTTGATGAGGAAGTTGTTGTTGTAAACTGGGAATATATCGAGGAAGTAGGGGAGCCCCTGCGAAATGTTAATGTTGTAATTGCGGCCTACACCACAGCCCAGGCTAGACTTAAATTGTATGAACACTTGGATGCTCTTGGAGGCCAAGAATTGTATTATGACACGGACTCATGTATTTATCTCTACCGGGGAGGGTTGTACAAGGTCCCTACGGGAGATTACGGGAAATGACAGATGAATTGGCAGGTGACTACGGGCCTGGCTCTTATATCGTAGAGTTTGTTTCTGGGGGGCCTAAAACTTATGCGTACCTTGTCTGGTCAACCAACAAACAAAAACTAAAATCTGTGTGTAAAATCAAAGGCCTCACCCTCAATTTAAAAACCTCCGAAACGCTAAACTTTGAAGCTCTGAAACAAATGGTCCTCAGTGAAACAAAAGAGATACTAGAAATTGAAGAGAATAGAATCAGGAGAACTAAAGACAAAACTATTGTAACAGTGAGTGAAACCAAAGTTTTAAAAATTACTGGACCAAAAAGGAAGCTTGAGGGCGAGCACGACACCTTACCATTTGGCTACAAAACTCAAAGACTTGAGTAAAACAACACCGGAAGTAGGTGGGGCCCAAAATGGGCCCCACCTATCCTACAATGATTCTAAGGCAATTCGCTCTGCCTCGGTCACTTTTGCCGCTGCTCCTGCCGAGGTAAGACGTGTCCTTACGTAGCTCTGATCTGCGCTATTGTAATTTGTTTGCTGTACCTTTTGAAATGGAGGGGGAGGAAGATTGGGAACAAAATATCGGTTGGATCTTTATAAATCTATTATGTGACGGAAGACCTGTTCGAAAAATAAAATTTGAAGGAAAGCCATTAAAATTGGAAGTAAAATCAAATGCAGACTTTGACAGAATAGAAGTTGAATTTTTGAGTGGCAAGGCAATGCTGAATAGCGGATTTTCTAAAGAAAGGGTTATGAAAAAAGTAGCTAAATTCTCCAAGTACGATGAAATAACATTTATTTTGACAGCGGTCAAAAAAACCTAGGATGTCTGACTGACTCGTTTGTGCTAGATGACGAGTGGGGCGACCCGGAAGATCGCCCGTGCATTGACCTTACGATTTATGATGAATTTAATAAAGAACACGTGCACCATGTGTTAATTAAATTTAAAAAACCCGAAAACTAGTTGAAACCTGTTAAAATACTGCTCTGTAATTGGTTGGAATAAGGAATCATTCTATTGGTTTAATTAGGCGTTCTGCGCCCTGATTGGTTGAGACTTTATAGCGCTCTTTATTCTCAAGAGTTAACTTCACTCTGCCCCTTGCATCTGCACAGGTAAGAGCTCCCAGCGATACAAATATAACCTATAAAAATGTCTCACTTAACTTCTTATATATTTAATGATCAACCCGTTGCTGTACTGTTTGACAGTGAAAATAATCCTTGGTTCAAAGCAAAAGATGTTGCTAAAATCTTGGGCTATCAAAATACGAAATAGGCATTGCGGATAAATGTTGATGAAGAAGATACGTGTAAGGCTGTAAATATACTCTCTGAAGGGGGGTCTATCGATAGACCCCCCTTTAACTTCCAATATCAGTCTAACTTCATCAATGAATCTGGTTTGTATTCTCTTATTTTGCGCTCCTTGAAACCAGAAGCTAAAGCATTCAAAAGATGGGTTACAAGTGAAGTCTTGCCTTCCATAAGAAAATATGGAATGTATCAAATCAAACAGGAGAATAATCAGTTAAAGAATGAAAACTCTCAACTCATGCGAGAAATTACAAACGTTATGGAAACTAACCAACAGCTCACCCACATTAACTTAGAATTTAAAAGTAAAAATGAAACAATGGATAAAATGTTAACTGACCAAGCACCTAAACTGGCAGTTTTTCCTAAAGAGGAAGACCTTAGCCACGTATTGTGTATCCTTATTAAAGACACAATGTTGCAGTTATACGGAGTCTGTGAGTACAAGTGTATTCGTACTCAAAAAATAAGATTCCACAAGGCTTTGAATAAAGCAAAGAAGGAAGGTTTTGTACCTTGCTTTATAAAATCATCTGTCCCTAACGGGATAAATGTTGTAAATAAAGCTAAAGAGGTTATGAGGAGTTATGGCATGCATTTTGATTCTGCTCATAACAACATCCTCACCTCACATAACTTTGTAAATATTGTTGAACATGTGTTGGATAACGCCTAAGTCCCATTGTATGAATGTAAGTGTGTGAATGAAGGTCCCTGGCGCGGGTGACGAAAAGCCCCGTAAACCTGAAAGGGGGTTTAGTAGATTGAGGAGCCTGGCCAACACCCCGGCTACTCCTTTGAACAACCCATGTGTGAATGAGGGGTCTAGTAGATTGAGGAGCCTGGTTAACATCCAGACAACTCAACCGAACCGACCTCGGGTGAAAGAAGGGCTTAGTAGATTGAATGGCCCAGATCCGAGCAGGACTTGAGCCGTTCCCTCGAACGGCCCGGTGGGTGAAAAAATACAAAAAATTATAAAAGTAAAAAAGATAAACGGGGGAGGCAACTAGTTTGTTCTTGGAAGGCCTCCACGGGCCATGGCGGTGGAGGAGCCATGGTTTGTCTTAAAAAATCTCTATCCTTTGTTTGCTCAAAGGGAGAGGACATTAGTCTGTACTGGGCATCAACCAGGTAATCTGGATTGGCTCACGCACGGAATAATGTTTAACCTGGGTGCACATGCACGGATGGTCTCAAACCCCATCCAAGCAAACATTCAGTATAAAACTAGCGACATCTGAATAAAACCTACCATTTTGACAATGGACGCTATAGCTAATGAACTACATCGACCTGCCAGGAGAAACTATACTAGGCGTAAAGTTACCCTTAAGGGGCTAACGGACCTTTACCAGGCTGATCTCGTTGAAATGAAGCCCTTTGCGAGGATTAACAACGGCTACAAATATATTCTCACGATAATTAACTGTTTCTCAAAACTAGCTTTTGCCGTTCCGTTAAAAGACAAGTCAGGGCCAGAAGTGGCAAAGGCACTCGCTCCTATTCTAGCCAAGTATAAAATGAAAAACTTTCAAACAGATCAAGGTACCGACTTTTTCAATAAACATGTAAACGCTTTAATGAAAAAGTATAAAATCAACCACTATTTTACGTATTCAGAACTTAAAGCTAGTATAGTGGAAAGACTCAACAGAACTCTCAAGACAAAAATGTACAAGTTATTTACTGCCCGTGGAAGTTACGAATGGTTAAGTATTTTGCCACAAATCATAAAATCTTACAACAACACAAAGCACAAAACTATAGGTATGAAACCCAATGATGTTAAACAAAAACACGTCAAAGACATTCTAAGGAAAATAAATAAAGTTAAAAAACCCAAACATAAAATCCTTAAACAAAAATTAAAATTAGGTGACAGTGTTAGAATAAGTAAAGTAAAAAGAGTGTTTAAAAAAGGGTACTTGCCCAATTGGACAAATGAGACGTTTACAGTATACGCGATTAAACCGACAAGACCAGTAACATACATATTACAAGACAACAGAGGGGAAATATTAAAAGGTGGGTTTTATGCAGAAGAAATTAGCAAGTCCAAAACAGGGGACGTTTATTTAGTTGAAAGAGTTTTAAAAAGGAAAGGAGACAGGCTGTATGTACGGTGGAAGGGGTATGATAGCAGCCATGACAGTTGGATTGACGCCAAGGACTTGGTGTGATAGAGGCCGGTCACGACTTCCGTGGAAGGCCGCAAGTTATCATTGTGATTGCGATACACGACATCCGTGGAAGGCCACAGGATGTATATATCGGTTTGCGAGTATGATAATGTAATCAGTCAGGATGCGGGTTGAGAAGCAGGATGTCGGGTTTCCTGTAGTGAACCTTGACGATTACATCTTGGGGTCGGGCATGGCTAAAAAGAATAAACACGGTGTTTTACTGCCAGATTCAATAAGTTGCATAATAGCGGGGCCAAGTTCCTCTGGGAAGACCAATGTTTTATTCAATTTATTGTTTGACCCAAACGGCCTAAGATTTGAAAATATCTATGTTTTTTCAAAGTCCCTCTATCAACCTAAATACAAATTACTTAAACAGGTTATGCCTAAGGAGGTTGGGTATCATGAATTTGACGATAATAGTTTAGTTATACACCCAAACGAAGCCAAACCAAACTCTATAATGATTTTTGACGATATTTCGCTGGAAAAACATGACAATATACGTAATTATTTTTCTATGGGAAGACATAAAAATATAGATACATTCTATTTAGGGCTGACATACAGTGCCATACCCAAACAGCTGGTGAGGGACAACTGTAACTTTATTATTTTATTTAAACAAGACGTAAGGAACCTAAGACATGTTTACAACGATCATGTCACTACTGACATGTCATTTGAAAAATTTAAAGAAATATGCGCTCATGCCTGGCGTGATAATTTTGGATTCCTAGTGATTGACAAGACACTAGATCCTTATAAGGGAAGGTACAGAGTAGGTGTGGACAGTTTTGTAACTGAACTATAATGGTTCGCATCTACACTTACAACGATCTAAGAGGCTTTAACGCTAAACTACATAATGTTAAATCAAACTTGTGCTCTTTCTATTACAAGGACAAGAAAAAATTTTGTGGAAACTACTGCAGTAAGAAACCCCCTCATGGATATGAATTCAACAAAAGATGCTGGAGACATAAAAAACTAAAAAGATCCGCTGTGATACCACCAGTAGTTTTATTAATGATATCCGCGAGTGAGAGAACTTATAACCGAGATACATGGCTTAGTTTTATGAACAAATGCGAAGAAAAAAACGTACCTTTGGAACTTGTAATATATCACGAAGATATGTTCAATTGTACCGTGCGAGACCCTCAAAACATGATATCTAGATTCAGGCCGTTCCCCGAGTTTTTTGGGCAAGTATTGCCTTTACGTAACCTTCACGGTAGCGTTAATTTTACACAAATCTGTAATGAAATGCTGCAATACGGATGTAAGATCCCATTTGCTTCACGGTGTATACTTCTGACAGAACGCAGTATTCCCATAAGATCACCAATGACAGTCTATAACAAAGCTTTAAGGTTAAAATGTCACATTGATATTAGTTATAATATCGGGTACGCAAAAGTGCCTGACAGTATCCCAAGGGGTAATAGAAATAAACCTTATAACGGTGTTAATAATCTATGCCAAGGATTATACACTACAGAGTTTTTAAGAGCAGCATTACCTACACTCCCGTTACAGTGTGAGAGATTCGGCCTAAGTCTTAACAATGGCGTGTACACTATCACAAACAGAGTGCTATTTGACCAATGGAAAGCGTTTACAGGAGCTAACCCTGATGAATTCTGGCTTTTAAATTCTTATTTATTGCAACACCACAACGAGCCTAGGCCTATGGCGTTACTCAGATGATTCATGCAAAACACAATTGAAAGTGATAAATACACCGTAGCAGAGATACCTCAATGGAGAGACGGGTGGAAACGTACTTTTGTATTCAGGAGTTTTACCGGTCGTTATGTGATTCCCAGGTTTAATGCTAGAGAACAGAGGTATGGACTTTAGCGCTGGTGTTTCACTGTTGGATATTATCGAGTACATACGGAGGCATAAGTGGCGTGCCTTGTTTTTCAGGCAAGTCGAAATGCCTTAAATCTAGATGCGCTAATTGAAATCTATCATTTATGACTATGAAGCGGAGCAGTAAACAGCAACTGACAAACCGGCTCATAGAGCTGCGTAATGCCATTAAGAGAAAGTATAAAATGTTTAAGGAAGGATCTGAGGAAAGTGATATTATGCTTGAGAAACAGTATAGACCAATTATTCAAGAACTTAGAAAAACGACAACAAACACAGCCGACATAAAAACAGAACCCGAAACCTTTAAAGAAGAGCCAATGGAATACGATACGACAGATGATGAAGGAGAAGCTGAATTTATTCCTCAGAGTGTATCTACACCTGAAACCAGCGGGTTAAAGCAAATTGTATCGACTCCTTCGGGACTGGAAACAGCGTCCCAATATATGGAAAATGAGTTTAGTAACCCCATGACGGTGAGGTATATGACACTGCTTTTAAAAGATGCTAGCGGTAAGGTCCGAGTAATTGATCATGACTACGGCCCTAGATACGAAGGCAGTACTTTAATGATGGGAGATAAGGTGTTAGACTTTGACAACGATGGAACTATACTAATAAACAACACAAGATATAGTCCTACCGAAGGTTTGTATGAGCTCATATTTAAGAGAACCCCTGACGAGGATATATACAATAAAGACGATCTTAATACCTATAAGAGTATTATTATCGCCACCAACGCTCACAAGAAAGGATACAAATTCCACAATCAAATTAGAAGGGACAACAATCTAAAGTACAGAAGAATTATTAAAGACTTATTCCCGGCCAGAGTGGGCAAGGGTCTAGCGTGGAAAAATGCAAAATCCCTTGATATAATACACTGGGACGACGCCGACGAATTGGTAAGTAGACTAAGACACATTGCCATGTCAACAGAGACTGGAAACAGAGTCCATAGCAATGAAATACTAAGTATTGTGGAAGAGCTAAGGTAAGCGGGGTATATAAAAGGAGCTGGCAACAGTAGATTTAAAGCATTATTAAAATGACCATTGACAAGTTTGGACGTAGTAGCCGGAAATCCCGAGGTGAGGCCGTCAAAGGGCACAAGGGAGAGGGTTTCAATTTAACGCCCCAAGGTGACTATGATATGCAAAATAAACGAATATGTAAATTGGCTACACCGTTACAGCCACTCGACGCTGCTACAAAGAATTATGTTGACCATAACTCTATACCTTCCGACTTTCAGAGGTTCAATATGCAAAATAAAAGACTATGGAGTGTAGCTGACCCCATGGAGCCCTCGGAGGCAGTAAACTTGGGCATACTAAAAAAACTAAGTATGACTATCTCCAACGATAAATATGACGCTAATAATAAACAAATAACTAATTTAGCTTTACCAACAGACCCCAGCGATGCAGTTACCAAGTCGTACCTGGAAAAAGAGATATTGCCTATAACCATTAACCTCGCTAATCAACAGTTTGACTTAACCGGTCTCAAGACCAGACTGTCAAAATGCGAAGGTCTAATAACTAGTAATAAAGAATTTCACGAGAAACGGTTGAACAAATTTGGTACCATGCTCTTTAATTATATTAACAAAAAACAAACTGGGAGGTCTGCCACGCCGGGTGAAAATTATGACTTAGACTGGGAAGTTTTGTTTGCTGAAGGGTTAGAAGGTGATGAAGAGCCTAAAGAAGAAGAAGACGTTAAACCTCTTCCGCCTGATACTTATGATCTCTTTATGACTGAAGAGGGGCTGAGTAGAGCTTCTTTTGAAACAAATTAAAGAGAATTTTTATCCTTAGCCCACGGGTATATTTGATGATACTGTTCCCCAATCTCCTCAAGACAGAAGCTGAATATATAATGTCACTTAAACCGGGGAATACTGATTAGTCTACTCTGGACCGTCGAAGATGTTGGTTCTCTTACTAATTGTGTTGCCCCTTACCTCGTGCAACAAGTCAATAGAGTATCTTACATATTACGGCTATCTGGAGAAATATTCCGTGTATACGTGAAACACTGTTAAATAGACTGTACGAGGTGATTAAATATTTACAATAAAATGGCTAAGACCAGAAGGAAACCTCTCAGACGTAAGCCAGCAGTCGTGCGAGGCGGAGGTATTATTTCATCTGTTCTTAATAAGGCCATAGACTTACTACCTGTCGAATTACATTTAACTGGAGGATATCAATTTTGTGGACCTGGCACGAGATTAAAAGCGAGATTGGCTAGAGGTGACAAAGGAATAAACGGTTTGGACGAGGCCTGTAAGGTCCACGACATAGCATACTCCCGGTATTCCGACAACGAGCGACGAAGGCAAGCGGACGAGGAGTTGGCGGAACGCGCTTGGCAGAGATTCAAGTCCAGTAACGCTAGTGTTGGTGAGAAAGCCGCTGCTTGGGCAGTCACTACAGCCATGAAGGCAAAATCAAAATTTGGGGGAGGCCGTAAAAAGAAACGCCCCGCTAAACGTACCAGAGGCCAAGGACTGTATCTAAGACCCTATAGAAAGGAAGGTGCGGGTACTAAGAAAGGTGCAGGTAGAAGAAAGAAAAGGAGAACGAAAAAAAAAGCATCTCGATACCGATAAAACCACTTACAAATTACGATTTAATCAAATACGCGAGGTTGTTAAAAATTCCAAACTTTAGAGGGGTTTACATGAGAGACAGTTTACCGAAACGCCCGAGAAAATATGAATCTGCGATAGTTAACTTGGACAGTACATCTGGGCAGGGTACTCACTGGGTTTGTTACAAGAAGATTGATAAAAAAGCCTATTACTATGACAGTTTTGGCAATTTAAGACCACCACAGGAGATCTCACGATACTTGAGTGGCTGTGAGCTATACTATAATTACAAGAGACAACAGAAGTTTGACTCAGTTGTTTGCGGACATTTGTGCTTAAAGTTTCTCCGTTGTAATGTTCTGTCTCACGGGAGCAACTAGTGTTTTATCCCACGAGCTAGCGTTTCCCGTAGATGTTAGCAAGGGTGAATGGGAACTTGGTTTAATTGAACTGACCACTTATAACTCTATACCAAACATTGAGAAGGACATTAATGATAAGTTTTACTACGGTGATGATAAAATTATTATAATCCCTGAAGGTTCTTACGAAATTGAGGACATTGAAAAATACATTAAATCCCAGCTACCGAAAGAAATCCAGTTTACATTAAAACCAAATAACAACACTTTGAAAGCTACGATATGTTGTTCTGAGAAAATTGACTTTACTAAAGAGCAATCATTGGGAACACTCTTGGGTTACAAAAAACAAATATACGCGGCTAATATTTAACATGTTTCGGAACTACCTGTAGATATAATTAAAGTCAACTCTATACGGGTGGACTGTAATGTCACACGTGGGTCGTACCTAAACGGAATCGAGGGTCATGTTATACACGAGTTCTACCCTGCCGAACCACCGGGCTATAAAATAATAGAATTACCGAGGAATGTCATTTATTTACCCGTCATCAGTCAAAGGATCAACAACTTGACAGTGTCTCTAAGAGACCAGGACGGTAATCTTGTTAACTTTCGCGGAGAAAGAATTTCTGTTAGACTACATCTCAGGCGCAGTAATGGGGCTACTATTTAGGGGAATGCCGGCGAGGCAACAGGTCAGTAGTGTTCAGAAAGTCAAGACGTTAAGTTGTAAGAATATAAAGTTTCTCCGTTCTCTCGGTTTTAAAGTAATACAAAATGGCGCTACTAGCGATAGACAGCCAGGCTATATACGATGACTTGATAACAGGTATGGAGTTGCACTCACATCAGCCGTATGCAAGTACAACTTATAATAATAATGATGAAATTAGAATACCAATATTACAGCAGGACATAATTACCGCACCTTTTGAAAGTTTTATCGTGATTCACGGTAAAGTTAGCGCTAAAAAGGCAGATGGGTCTGCTCTGAACGTATCCTTTGTAAATAACGCAATGTCTTTCTTGTTTGAAGAAATTCGGTACGAGATTTGTGGCAAGGAAATTGACAGAACGAAAAAAGTCGGTATTACTACTACTTTAAAAAATATTCTATCCATTCGCTCGGAAGAAACAAACACTCTCAAGAACGCCTGCTGGCTAGGCCCCGGTAACTCTGAAAGAGTGACAGATTTTATATATTCTATACCTCTAAAACTATTGCTAGGTTTCGCTGAAGACTATAGGAGGGTGTTGGTAAACGTTAAACAGGAACTTATACTCTTAAGCTCAGCTACAGATAATAACGCTGTAAAAACTCCGGAGGCCGGGACTTTAGAATTAAAAATTGATAAAATATACTGGCGTATGCCTCATATAACAGTAAATGACGATCAGAAGTTAAAATTGTACAAGTTTATTGAGAAAGATCCCGCGATCCATCTCCCATTCCGGCAATGGGAAATGATTGAATACCCGAACCTTCCGAATACTGAAACATTATCTTGGACACTTAAAACATCTAACCAAACGGAAAAACCTCGGTATATTGTTCTGGCCTTCCAGACAGGCAGAAAGAACGACATGGTAAAGGATATGTCACAATTTGATGCCTGCGACCTAACTGATGTAAAACTTTATTTAAACTCAAACTTTTACCCATACGATAACCTTCGCGGGAACACCGCCTTGTTCTATGACATGTTTGCTACCTTCCAAAACTCGTATTACGGAAGAATTGGTTCACCTATATTAAACTTTGATGATTTTAAAGCAAAGTGCCCCCTTTATGTAATTGACTGTTCAAAACAGGACGATACAATTAAAACAGGGCCAGTGGACGTCAGGCTTGAGATTCAAGCTAAAACCGCCATCCCAGCCAATACTTGGGCATATTGTTTAATTCTACACGACTGTCACTACACATACACACCGATAACCGGAGATGTCAGGAAAATCTCGAGTTAGTTTCTCCGACCCGGTAGTTACAAAAATATACAGTTTGCCAGAAGAAGGTAGGAAATCAGATTGGGAACAACTGGCACGGGACAGAGCCAGATTTTCAAGGCGTATTAAACTTACACAAGAGAAAATTTCCAGTGTAATTTCTAAACAGTGGACCCTCCGGGTCCAACACTTGGAATGTATGTACAAGGGGGGCGAATCGCCCCCCTTGGGGTGGGGTGGGGTGGGGAAGGGGTAAAAGATACATCTGTACGTTGAATATTACAGACTGAAGATGGTCAGTAGCAGAGATGACTTCGCCGGAGGCAGACGCTGTGCCTATCCCCCGATTGGTTGAGCCTATAAATTTAATGACCGGAGTAATTTTAAAGTCAGTACATTTCTTGGACCCAGAACTCACCAAATGTGTCGTGTCGGGTATTTTTAAAAATCGAGATAATAGTTTGGGTGTATTAATTAAGGGGAGAAAAGGTGTTGTATTTTGGAGTTATGACTCGTTCTGTCAGCTAGTTGACAGGTTCAATGAAATAACTTTGGCTTTCTTGGGGAATTATCAGTGTTTTATTACTATAGACACGGGGGCTAATATAAAGCTTAGCAGTATTTTTGGTCAGCAGTACGCTTGTGTCTCTGACGGCGAGCACTCCTTGGCTCTCAACCGTAACGAGTGGGATCAACTTGTAAAATATATTCCTTTAATTGGTCGCCCTCTATTAGAATTATTTTATATAGAGGATATTATTAAAGTTTTTATTAATCAAGTATTAACCGATGCTGAAACCTGTACGGATCAATTACCGCCTCACGTAGCTGACCGTTTATATCAGGAAGTCTTATTATGGAAGCTATAGTGGAGTTTCAAGCTTTCCGGAGTAAAAATAATAGATTTATTATTAAAGAACTTGCTATAGTTGGGAGGTCGTATAGAACACAGATTGTGTTCCGACCTCCATACAGCTTTGATTGTTTAAATAGTAAAATGCAAAGGACAGCCCGTTGGTTGACCCGTCATTATCACCACATTAAGTGGGACGATGGCGAGGTAGAGTACAGTGAGGAGCTTTTAAGCTCACTCTGTAAACCTTTTGAAACTATTTATACAAAGGGTCTTGAAAAGGCTCAGTTCCTTCGGGAATTTCACCCTAATGTTAAAGAGATTAATATTGTAAATAGTAGCGATAGTTATGAACTTGTAGATTGTATTGTACATGGAAATAAAAATGAAAACTGCGCCTTGATGTCCGCGAAGTACTACGCTCGAAAAATATTTTCGAGTGGGGCCTAATAAAAAATAAGGCCCGGCAGTCGCTCACCCAAGGCAGGGCTAAACCCTTTGTAAGTCCAGGGGTGTGGGGAGGTTGGCCTAAAAAACCGTGAAACCGTTTGTTGTAATCCTCTGACTGTCAGGGAAAAGTGGATGGAAAGGCGCAACAAAAAAAAGTATAAAAGTAAAATACAAAAAAAAGTATAAAAGTAAAAATAAAAAATAAAAGGAGGTAGCATTTTGTTATGGAGTGGCTACCACTGTGAGAGGCGATGGTTGGGGCCTCTCACCCCAGAGGTTAGGCCTCCAGGGGAAGCTCTGGGTAACCAAAAAGAACGCGCCGACGCTCCTACGGCCTAGCCTAACGGCTTACCGTGGTGTGGAAACGGGAGCGTTCAAAATTATTTCACCGGAGTTATAAATATTTGACGGAAAACATTACAGTCTAAAAAAAATATTCTCCCGGTAAAGTATTTTTACCGGACTCTAAAGTAAATGACCAAGAAATTTAAAATATTACTGTCAAATTAATTATTTCCCCCGTTAAACAGTTCCAGCGGACTTGGAAACATTTGACCGAGAAATTAAAAACATTACGGTCAAATCAAAATTGTAGCTCCTGGTAAAGTATTTTTTTCGGACTCTAAAGTTTTAAAAAGGGTTTTGGACAGGCTACAGTCTAGATTATTTATAATACAAATTACTTACGGGTAGTAATGCCCACAAAACCTCGGTGGGTTACGCCGATCCCACTGCTCGGAAGGTAGCCCCGAACATACACAGCATAAGGCATAGAGGAATCCCTTATGGCTCCTCCACAACCTAACACAGTAAGTTTGTTTACTGCAAGAATCGCACAACTCATACACAGGCTGCATGACTGTAACTGACGCGAGAGGCGAGCAGCGCTTGCTAATCGCCAACCACTTCCGCGATAGCGCAGGGAGGGGTACTTGACCGGGAAATTTAAAATATTACTGTCAAATTAATTATATCCCCCGTTAAACAGTTCCAGCGGACTTGGAAACATTTGACCGAGAAATTAAAAACATTACGGTCAAATCAAAATTGTAGCCCGATAATATATTTTACCGGACTCTAAAGTAAATGGATGGGAAAGAAACATATCTTACCTTAACAGCAACATTCTCGGGACGCCGAGATTTCTTGAAACATCCCGCACTCGAAGCAGTTTTGGGACCGGATGTACGGCCGGTGCAGGCAGTAGCCTAGGTTTTTGGTCCCCAGCCACCAGCCGTCAATGTAAGCGTAAGGCTCGAAACTGTGCGGCGCTAGTTCGTAGATCTGTAAAACAAAAGAAGAAGAATTATACACAGTCACACAAACAACAACAAAAAGTTAACCTTATTAATAATTGTACCCACCGAGTAACAGTTACTGCAATAGCTCCGCCCACAGATAAAGTAACTTGCTTTATAACATTTACTTTTGTGCTCTTCAATTAGTGATTGTTTGATTAAAAATGGCACGTTTAAATTTTGAATTTGCTGTAGAAATTTGAATTTTAGACAATAATGCTTAAGGCAAATTTGAGTTAGGCTAGGCGGAGTGTTCATCATGAAGTGAGAGAGGAGCAGAGTGTGTGTGGGGCGCGGCTAGCGAGACCTCGCGTAACCTGATTGGCTGTCCTGTTGGGCGGAGCAACAGTCGTCTTGGATGTGATTGGTTGGATGTGTGGGGCGGATGGATTGTTATTGGCTGGGTAGGCAGAGCATATGGAGGGAATTTAGTATATATACGGGGTTCAGGCTTTATTTTGTTATGTCGCTATGAACACAGTGATTTTTATAATGGCTATAGTGTTTTTGCAATTGTTTGTCCTCGTCTGTCTTCGCCTGGCGGCAGGAGACAGCGATGAGGAAAATATTCCTCCTTCAACTGAACAGGTTAGTTTTTATTAGTTTATTTTTTAAACTCACATTGATTTCTTTAGACTTTTTTCAGACCCGTCGTTTTTACAGGTCATATAGTTAGTAATAGATTGTTGTTTATTTTTAGGCCTCTGGCAGCAACCCTCCACCAGCTCAGGCACTAAGTCAGGACATGTTCTTTGCTGAAGACCTGGATATCCTGTCTATTAGAGCCGTAAGTATTGTATTGTTGTGGAATTATTTGGTTTTAATAGGTGTGTTGTTATTGGTTATATTTTATAAATTTATTTATTTTCAGAGCGGGACTGCAGTTTCCCTGAGCAATATTTCTGACCTCCACAACCTTTCTCAGGTAAGCATTGCTTTTATTTGACGTTGTTATTTAAGTAAATATAATATTTAATATATGTCTCTTATTTGTTGTATTTGTATAGTAATATATTTTATTTGTTTGATTTATAGGCCAGTAGCTCTGCAGCGAGTTTACCCGAGCTGCGACCTCTATCTCAGGTTAGTAAATTACAGTAGGTAAGACTTTAGTTTAGGATTAGTTTTTATAATAGGTGTGTATTCAGTTTTATTTTTCTTTGATTTTAGGAAGAGTACAGTGGCCGCTTAACTCAAATGTTAAGACATTCTGGCCGTTCGAGCCAGGGGGAATTTGTAATTGAGACCAGTAGGACCTTCCTGCAGTCTGGTGCAGTGGTGACCAGGAATAGTTTCAGGGTTAGTAGTTTTTTTTATAGCGGGCTTGTTTTAACTTAAGTTAGAAAGACATGTTTTACTTATTAATTTTTTGTTGCAGAACGGCTCAGGGCAGATACTGAGCCAAGAGGATCGTGAGGCAATCCGGCAGGAATTGGAGAATGTAAGTCTAAATTTTATTTTTATTTGTCTGTTGCAGTATGACATAGCTCCTGAGCTTATAGAGGCTAGCATGCGAGCATTGGAAACTGTAAGTTTTATTTTTTTGTGTAGCTTAGTTTACTAGTCTGATACTTAGCTATGGGTTAGGGGGAGATTTTCGCTCCCCATACTTGCAGTATTGTTTTCTCAAACTCTATTATTCTTTCAGTGGGAGAGGCCTGCGTCTCCAATTAGGCGTACACCAAGGAACATGGTATACATTGACAACAGAGCTAGGCAGAGTGTGGAGAATGTAAGTCAAATTTACTATCTTTTTATTAAGGTTAGAATGTTTACTTTAAAATATAACTAATATGTTAGTATATCAATATATATATATATATATATATATATATATATAGTTTATGTACCTTTTGTTTTCAGGCTAGGGATCGCTCTCCAGTTGCACGCCCCGGCACTCCAACCCCAGAGTCACAACCAATGGAGCTCCCGTCATTCAGAGGTGGACGGGAGGAGACTACCCCGCGAGATCGGTCTAGGGTGTTGCCTGCCTGGATGACGGCTTCGAGACGTGACTTTCGGCAGAATCATCTTGTAAGTATTACCATAAGGTTTAGTAATTAGTATTAATGTGTAATATACATTTTAAGTTTTAATAATAATATAAATATTATTTACAGGGACGGAACATGACAGGAGATGATGAGGATGTTTTCGAGTTTCCCCCTAGAAGAGTTGCCTTGTCTCGGAGAGTGGCTGCACTAGTGGCGAGATTTGAGAGGCCCGGTGTTGGTGGTAGTGAACCAATTGCGGGTCCTGCAAGGCGTGCTGATCTATTGGTAGGTTTAATACATTCTCACTTAATACTAGAAGGTTAATTAAATTAGGCTTGTTTATAAGTAACCTAACAGATGCTGCCTTTTATCTTGTTTCAGACTATTCCGCTGCAACAATTCTTTTACAATGCGCGGGGGGAGATACTGAGTTATTTTGGAGCTCGGAATGATCATCCTACGCCCCGCAACTTTTATCATCTCCCGCAAGTAAGTTGTAGTGTATTTTAGTCGGGATAACTAAGTAGGGTTTGATTTAATACAGTGATTATATATATTTATATATTTTTCAGAACGTTGCGGAATATTATGTGGATCAGATGATCGACGAAGTTGAGCCATCGAGTGTAACCGGGACCTGTATTCACGTACGCGAGCAGTGGGTAAACGGCCGTTATTGGCGTCTTATTTCTACTATGGTTAGTATACATAGGTTTAAATGGACTACTTTTGTGCCTGGGATTGTATAGCTGTATTTAGTAATTTTTAAATGATTTTAGAATGGTGGTGAAGCATGGCAGCCTGCAACGTTCCCCTTTACCAGGGGGTATGGCCGGGAGGCACGGTTTGTCTACGAGTGGGAGTCAGGTCGCACAACTGAAATTGAGGTAGGGTTGCTGTATTGATTATTATATTTGTTATTGTTTGAGTAAATAAACCTTGTTTATAATTAACATATCATATACTAACAGGTTTTTTTAACTATTCAGAGACTGGTTAACGGAGCGGCGGCAGCAGCAGCAGCAGCACCGGCAGAACCAATGAATCTACAGTGCGAGGAGAGGATGCCAGCAGTTGAGCCAGGGACCTGTGTCGGCTGTAGAAGGGAGGATGCTATTCTACAACTGCGAAGGCGAATATTTGAAGAGGTGGGTAATTATGATTAAACTAGATATCCACTCGTCAATTTGTACAGGCTTTACAGAATAATAATAATAACACTTGTTTCTTTAGGGATTCAGTATAATATACAGATATATTAAAGATACTTTATGATTTCAGGAGCGATTGCGGAACGGGGCAGGGGCTGTTTCGTCTGAGACTGGAGTAATGTTCTCCCGCCTCTCCTACGTGAGACACGAGCTGCGTGGCGTGCTGAACCTCGCATCGAACGTCCTAGAGGACTCAACACCTCCGGATGTGGCAGCTGTAATAACCCATGTATGGGATGAGATCCGTCAGACTCTGGAGAACATCCTGGGAACCAGCGGCCCTGTGATGGACTCCCTGACCGAGAGAGGACCTGACCCAGACATGGAGCGGGGTAGGCACATCGAGTGCCAAATTTGTAATGACGGCCTACCCTGTATTGTTCTGCAGCCCTGTCACCACACTCTATGTCCCCAGTGCAGTATGCGGATTTATAGCTGCCCCTTCTGCCGGCTTAGAATTGTAAGTAGGCTAAGGATCTTTTTTGAGCAGTAGTTTTTTTATGTATTTTTAGGTTATTATTAAAGGTTAAAATCATTTTATGTCTGTTTTAGAGGTATAATTATTTTGTTTAAACTTAAAGTAAGTCCATTTTATTTGAAATTGTTTTTTGTACAATAATAAGTCAACAGTAGAGTCGTTTTATGTTTGTTATTAGAAGATGTGATTATTATTTAACAAGTGAGGATTAAAAGTAATTCTGTATTAATATTGTTTTTAGAAAATTGTTTTGTTTAAACTTAAAGTAAGTCCATTTTATTTGAAATTGATTTTTGTACAATAATAAGTCAACAGTAGAGTCGTTTTATGTTTGTTATTAGAAGATGTGATTATTATTTAACAAGTGAGGATTAAAAGTCATTCTGTATTAATATTGTTTTTAGAGGTATAATTATTTTGTTTAAACTTAAAGTAAGTCCATTTTATTTGAAATTGCTTTTTGTACAATAATAAGTCAACAAGTAGAGTCATTTTATGTTTGTTATTAAAAGATGTGATTATTATTTAACAAGTGAGGATTAAAAGTAATTCTGTATTAATATTGTTTTTAGAAAATTGTTTTGTTTAAACTTAAAGTAAGTCCATTTTATTTGAAATTGTTTTTTGTACAATAATAAGTCAACAGTAGAGTCGTTTTATGTTTGTTATTAGAAGATGTGATTATTATTTAACAAGTGAGGATTAAAAGTAATTCTGTATTAATATTGTTTTTAGAAAATTGTTTTGTTTAAACTTAAAGTAAGTCCATTTTATTTGAAATTGATTTTTGTACAATAATAAGTCAACAGTAGAGTCGTTTTATGTTTGTTATTAGAAGATGTGATTATTATTTAACAAGTGAGGATTAAAAGTCATTCTGTATTAATATTGTTTTTAGAAAATTGTTTTGTTTGAGAAGTTAGAATTGTATTAGTATTTAATTGGTTTTAAAGAAATAAAGATAGTTTATTTAAAATGAATTTGATTTTTTACTTACCAAGTGTAGAGTAGAGGAGTGGAGCGAGCACTGCGCACCTCAACAAAACATAACTGTAGACTGAAGACCAGACGTATTTATAATACAACTTTTACTGCCACTCTTCAATGGTCTATTCATGATGAGTGGTGTATCACGGATTCAAAGACGTTCATTGTACGAGCGGCGGCTGCCGCTCGCGGTTACATGTAACCGCACAGGATGTGCCGTGGTGAGGCAACCACTATCTTGACACGGATAAAGTTGAGTTTCTCTGTATTAACTAAAATGAATTTTTAACAGAGTATTTTCTGGTGATGGTATATTATACACTATTATGGTACATATATATATATATATATATATATATATATATGATTATACACTGTGGCGTTATATATGGTACATATAATTATATATGGTACATATAATTACCTCTGCTAAGTTGGTAACACTTTGGAGGGAAAAAGTGGCGGGAAGAAAAGTAAGGTTAGGCCAATTTTTTTTGGCGCGCAAATTTGGCGGGAACGCCACCATGGGCGCCGCCATCTTTGATCACGTGACCTAATTAGACCAATCAGAAGCCAGATTTTAAGCCCATAAGCGCAATGTTAGACCTCATGGGGTGCTACGACTACTACTCCTATAAGACTAATATGGGAGATTTTATGAACACGTTTTTTGGAGTTTCTCCGCAACCACTTAACCTTGGTTAATAATTCAAAATACCATATTATTTGTTTTTTTAAGTTCTATAAAATGGTCAAACCTAAAATTGAGTGTTTTAAAAAGGTAAGGGTAAAAAATTCAAAAAACTGACTATCGTAAAATTTAAAACCCTCAATAAACCCCCCTTCCCATAGCCCGATTTTTCTGGTTTTTGAACTCAAAGTCATAAATTTCACTTTACACATTTGAGCCATAATCTTCTAACGTACGCATAGAACACATAGAAACAAAGTTTCATCTAAATCAAATCACCCGTTTCCCTGGGAAAAGCGAACAAATACGATCAAAAACGCGCGAAAACACGTTTTTGAGTGGAAGCCATTATTTATTGAGAAGGCGTAATGCAGTTTAAAGTAGCCTAAAACCTTCTCATGAATGTATAAAACAAAAATTCATCAAAGATGAATCAAAAGATTTATCTGTGCACTCGTTTTCCCGATTATAGCGAACAAAAACACTTTCTTGGGTGTTACCGAAGGACAGTCAGACAGAAATTGAGATAAGACTTTTTTGGCTCCCATGGTGTAAATCGCGAAAATATGCAAAAATGTCAAAATTCCAAGCAATGTACAAACAAAACTTCAATTTTTATATAGATATCATATCTATATACTTATGTAATTTATTACCAATCCTCACTCAACGTTTTAAATAAGAACTATATCTGTTTGTAGAATAACTATTCTTAAGTCTTCATCTGGTTTAATATAAATAAATTATTTGCCCATAAGAATAACATAGGATCTTTAAAACCCCGTGGGGCAGATACCTAAGGTGATATCCAAAAATCCAATTAACCTAAAATCTTCTAACGCACATATAGAACATAGAAAAAAAGTTTCATCGAAATCAGTCCCCCCGTTTCCCTGTGAAAAGCGAACAAAACGTGACCAAAATCGCACAAAATCACGTTTTCGATCGGCCGCCATTCTTTATCAAAAAGGCGTAAGCCAGTTTAACGTGGCCTAAAACCTTCTCACGCATGTATAGAACAAAGAAACAAAGTTTCATCAATGTCAGTGCACCCGTTTTCCCGTGAAAAGCGAACAAAACCCCGTCCATGAGCGTTACCGACAGACAGATAGATAGACAGACAGACAGAAATTGAGATAAGACTTGTTTTGGCTTCCCGAGTGTGTAAAACGTGAAAATATGCAAAAATTTCATAATACCAAGCAATGTACAAACAAAAATATAATTTTATTTATATAGGTAGATGTTGTTCGCCTATCGTCGGTGTTTTAGGTTAGCATTGTTAGCGCCAAGTTAAAACATTATATTTTTCAAATGCAATAACAATTCAATTCCTTTAGCTTATATTATTGATTAACGAGGTAATTTAAGTGGACAAATTCAGCTGTATAACAACAACAATTTATTTCACCGTGGAGGCCCTTAGGATTACGTTTAGACAATACTCAAATTACTGTACCTTAACAGTGTTGCGCTACTTTGGCAACTCTATAGCCACGTTTACACCGGAGTTATCAACACGTGTTGCTAACATTTGTTAATAGCATTTTAGAAAACACCTCTGAATTTAAGTAGACTTAAAAATAAGTAAGATTTAAGTAGATTTAAAAATACCATGTTAGCAACAAAAATTTTGTTATCCACCGAGTGTCGGTAAAATCTGGTAACATTCTTTGATCTTTTCAAATGCTGATAACATTTGTTAGCAACAAATGTTACCGAACGTATTGGATGTTAGCAACTTTCACCCATTCTCTTGCGCTGGGGCTGTGTATCTGTATTCCAGTGTTTTGTTTTGGTTTACTTTTTAGCGAATTTCCCCATTAGGGCAGAAGCTATTACCGTAGTCGGTATGGTAAGACCTAGGCCCGGGACCATGATAACTTTTCGTTTTGAGATCCCCAGGAGCCAAAAATACCAATCTTTCAAATTGTCCAAATCACAGCAGCAAATATTTCTGAGAAGTTACAACAAAAATTGTTTATTTTCGAAATCTTATACAATAAATTAAACTTTTGTACAAGTCTACTGTCGCTAAAAAACCCAAAGTCACTGTAAGTTTTCCCTACACAAGAATTGATTTTCTATAGTTAGTGTCTTGTTGAGTGAACTTGTCTCCTAACACTAGTATCAAATATCCGAAATCACTGCTTGACATTCATAATTTTTTTTTAAATTACCGTCACATCGCAGTTTTCCACACAAAGGATCGACGGACTTCACATTTTTCTAGGCCTACATATCTGAGCTATTCACTGTCACTATTCACTGCGATTGGATAGCACTGCCACTATTCACTCTACCTATCTCCTCTGTTTCGCCAAAATAACACAGACAGCTGCAGCGAGAACCACATCTTTCTATACTCGACATTTTCCAAGCAATGTGACCTAGGCGAGGCCGGTTAAAACTTGGGCGGGAAAAATATACGTGGAAAAATGTTGGTAACATTTAAAAGTCTCAAAACGAAATGTTACTAAAATTTTTGTTAATAACTTTTGTTATTAACTTCTGTTGCTAACAAAAAAGTTAGTAACATTTGTTGATAACTCCGGTGTAAACGCGGCTTATCACTCACTACAGGACTGATTGAGCAGGTATATGTAATAGCGAAATAGGTATTCCCTACAAGAATGTTCCTGTTCGTTTTTGGTTCTGCTACAATGACATTTGAAATCATAAAGTTTTTCTTAATACTGGACCGATTATGCATAAACTAGGCAGGAAGTTTGGTAATCCACTTCTGTAAAATATAGGCCTACAGTATTTTGGTAAGCCCTATGAGATTCTACCTCAATTATTTTAAAAATGTTAAGAGTCACTATTACCCAACACAAACTGATGTGATTGAGCTAAAATTAGTTCATAATATAAACAACACACCAGAGTCAACCCCCGTTAACAGTATTTTGGGGCTCTGTTACCGGAGTAAAACATTTTAAAAGCATTCCATATTATAAATACCCCCGTAGCAGCAAACCTGCGTACTCAGCGAATTTCCAATGAATATATATGTATCTTAATACCACATAAAGCCACATACCAAGTTTCATCAATATACATTCATAAATAAACGATTTATGACATTTTAATTATTCTCCATAAGAATAACATGGCAGCTGAGTATGCAGGTTTGCTGAAGCAAGGAACACAAAAAATTGGGTTTTATACAAATATAAATATAACTCATGTAGGTAAAGCCACATACCAAATTTCATTAATTTATTTTCATAATGAAGGCAGATAACACGTTACTTATTCTCCATAAGAATAACATGGGGCTGAGTACGCAGGTTTGCTGCTACGGGAGCCTTGGGTAAAAAATTGTCTTTTTGAACAAATATCAATGGTCCACAACCAGATGAAGCCGTATACCAAGTTTCGTCAGTATACGTTCATAAATAAGCGAGATATAACATTTTTATTTTTCTCCATAAGAATAACATTAGACAACGTACTGTGTTTAGCACTTTCAATATCTCGGTAACCAGTTGACGTAGAGAAATGATCAAAATACCAAATTGTGTGTTTTTTTAAGCTGAATCCAATGGGAAAAAATAAAATTTGACCATTTCCAAAATTATATGTAAAAAATTCGAAAAACCCATTTTTGGGGTACAAAACCCCCCCAAAATACCCCTTCGGATGGAGCGATCTGGCTGGTTTTCGAACTTAAAGTCATAAACGTTGCTTTACACGTTTATACCAAATTTCATCAAAATCGGATAATTTTTACGAGAGTTATCGTGCTCACGGACACATATATATATATATATATAGATATATATATATATATATATATATATATATATATACAGTTTCGAACGAATGGTGTTTTTGGGGTCTGGGGACCTCAAAACGAAAAGTTATCATGGTCCCGGGCCTAGGTCTTACCATGCCGACTACGGTAATAGCTTCTTCCCTATAGGGGAAATTCGCTAATAACAAATTTAAAAATTACTCTTATTTTGCTTGGATAAGAAACTGAAGGAGGAAGTTTAGCAAAACCCATCAAGTCATACCGAAAGATATTTTCATGAATTATATAAATTATAATACAGTAGTAGATGATATTTTCGTGTATTTTACATATAGGCTACCCTATAATTTCTGGAAAAATAAATTGAATGACAAACGAAAACTACCTCGCATACCATTACAGACCTTTTCAACGACATCCGAGGGATGTCGAAAATTGCTTTAATTCAATTAAGCAGACATGGGAAGCTTGCACTGCCGTTTTAATAAATAGTGCTTATTGCTGTTACGCAGTTAGCAGGCGTATCTTAGGCAGACGGGCGAAACTTGGGCGTTTAGCAGACCCTTAGATATAGACATTGTTTCTTGTTACCGGAGGAACTTGTTCTGCGGTAAAATCTCGAACCTGGAGGACGTAGTTTAAGGAATACCCACTAGGTAGCAGCAGTTACTGGGTGGTGCTGCTAAGCCGTTGCAATGTTTGTAACTACAACATCAGGTTTAACATTAGAGTTACAGTTATTCAGAAACAAGAATAAATTAGGTTCATAGGTCCTACACTATAGAAACCATTTGAAATAAAGTAATACAGTGATTGATAGTAGGCCCTATTTCTTGATTCAGTGTTTTTTAATGGTTCTGCCTACAACACAAATGCACATCCATTCAATGAAAAATAAATAAAATACTGCCACTTGCAAGTTATGATTGAAGAATATGGAATTTTCTACAAATAGATTTTATCACTGCAAACCTTAAAAACCGTGTGTTTAAGTATTATTAAAATTAAAATAAAAAATAAAATTATATTATATTGGTTTTTGAGTTTTTTGAAACGATACTTGGAGGTATCTCTACAGTGTGTTAATATTTTCATGCTCACTATTGGTATCTCTTAAACCATAATAGTTACGAGGAAGGTTAAATGAGCATAGTAGTGTGTAATGGTAAACTAAATAAAATAGCAAAAATAACTTGAGAATATTCCGCCAAACTCGTTCGCTTCACTCAAAAAACCAGTTTTGATCGAAATCCAAAATTGCTTGTAACTTACTTATTTTTCAAGATAACAAAATTGTCTGCTAATAATTGCGTGAAATCTTTTGTAAAATTTAAATATGTAGCTTAAAATTAAATAATATACTCGGTTACTTACATAAAATAGTCAAGTCCTAAATCTCTAACGCAAGAGGAGTATTTTTTTAATTTGATTTGAAAGAAATATTTTTCCTGATTACAAAAATACCATATATGTGGTATTTTGTTCATAAAATAAGTACATAATTGAAAAAAAACCTGTTTTTAGCTACCACTTATTGGATTTTTTTTTACTTGATTCAACATACAAGTATTAAATTTATGTTTTACAGCTGATTTACATAACACTGCTGATTTAGGACGATATATGCTGTTTTAACATTTAACAAAATCTTTAAGGATAATTATTTTTTTATAAAATGCTTGTCAAAGTATTCATTTTATTACATTGTTCAAGAGCTTATTTATCTCTGAATCAGCTGTTTATGTAAATCAGCTGTAAAACATAAAATTAATCCTTATATTTAGAATTCAGTACAAAATATCCAATAAATCTTGCTAACAAATGGTTTTTGTTCAATTATGGGTTTATTTCATGAACACAATACTACATATGTGGTATTTCTTTAATCAGGAAAAATATGTCTTTCAAATAACAATTTTTAAATACTATACTTGCATTACAGATTTTGGACTTGACCATTTTATATAAGTGATAGAGTAGATTATTGCATTGTAAGCTACATATTCAAATTGTACAAAAACTTTCACGCAGTTTTGTTCTGAGAAGTTTTTTTATCTTGAAAAATAAGTAAGTTATGAGCAATTTTGAATTTTGGTCAAAAGTGGTTTTTTGATCGTAGCCAACGAGTTTGGCGGAATATACTCGATTTATTTGCGCTATTTTATTTAGTTTACCATTACATACTACTTTGCTCATTTAACATTCCTTGTAATTATTATGGTTTACTAGATCTCAATGGTGAGCATAAAAAAGGAACACACTGTAAATTCTGGGTTCGATAGTCTCAATTATCGATAATTTGTTTCGATATTGTATCGGAATTTAATATCGGGACCTAGCCAGTATCGGAACAGCGCCCAGATGGGAAGCCTTTGTCGGAGTTACGCTTAACTTTGCATTGATTTCGGAGTAACGTCAAAATGTTCGAAACTTTTCGGAGTTGTGCATTTCAGAATTAAATATTTACTTAAGCTTTAAATCAGAATTTTTAAGGGTTTTGTCGTCTTGGATTTATGTATTTCATGTGTTATGCGTTGCTCCAAAATCATTTACATGATGTCGAACAGAGTAACACCAATTAGGCGTAACTCCGACACAATAATACAAACTAATGCACAACTCCGACAGTAAAACCAACAGAAATGCACAACTCCGACAAATCTGTTGGAGAAACGCCTTGTCGGAGTTGTGCTTTTCGGAGTTATGCATGGCACTCAGTGGCATAAAGAATTATAAACCACAAAATATCAAATCAAATCGTTAGAGACGTTTTCCAGAATTTCGTCAATTTTTTTGTGGTTTTTGGGGAATAATTACCCTTACAATTTTTAAATGTTTAAACACCTGGAACACGATAGACATTACCTCAAAAATCACTTTTTTGGGCTCAGGAAGGAGTGCCATTAAAAATTCAAATTAAAAATGGACAAAATTCTGGAAAACGTCTCTAACGATTTGATTTGATATTTTGTGGTTTATAATTCTTTATGCCCCTGACATAATTTACTGTATAAACATTTGGGCTCAGACATTATAGGGCTTAAGATTATCCAAAATTAATTTTTACATTCCTCCTAAAACTATAAAATGTAAATAAAACGTACTTATCACCTTAAAAACCTAAAAAAAAACTAAACGAGTTCGCACGCAGCACGCTGACGTGAGGGAAGTGAATTTCCACATAAAAAACTATAACAACTCAAAATCAGTTAAAAACATACATTTATTCCAATTTTTATTCAAATCTGAAAATATTGATTTTTTGGCTGTTCTGATGCTCCTGGTTCTATTTACCTGCAATGGTGGGAATACAATTTTGCACATTATAAGGCTAGGAGAAGGTCCAGTTAGGCTTTAAAGTAGGCGTGGGGTTGTTGGGGATGATAAAAGTACACCATCAAATGAATAATAGGCTTTTCTAATGTAATATCCCCATAAGACAACGTACTGTGTTTGGTCGATACACATTTTCCTTAATAACTCGGTATATATTTATGCTAGAATAACGAGAGGGGGCTTAAAAGTTTCGTCACACTAATTCCCATCTTTTAACATGCGTTAATTTCACATCCGGGGCTTTTCTGACCCTTTTTGGGTCCAAAAACTCGAAATTTGAAAGATTAATCCCCAAAAAAGGGGTTTAGAGTTTTCCGATTGTTTTGCCCAACGAACTTGTCCAACAGATTATAGAAAGGAACGTCCCTACCAAATTTGAACTAAATCGGACAAAAAATGCGACCGCTAGAGTGCATACACACATATATATATATGTATATATATATATATATATATACATATATATATATATATATAAAATTTTGAACGACCCCCCAAAACGTGTTCAGGGGGTCACGATAGGAACTTCTATGGTGGTCCCGGGCTTAAGTTTCACCGTGCGGGTCATGCTAATAGTTCACTTTCCAAAGGAAATTCACTAATAAATTAGTATTTTAAATTGTTATTCCAAGACAAAGTCGGAGAACATTCTAATTTTCATTTAGTGGTAAACACAGTACGTTGTCTTATGTTATTCTTGTGGGAAATACACAATCATAATTTCTCTCTTAGTATTTATTTATCAATTTCATTAAAGCTTGGTATGTAAGTCAAAATATTTGGAACATATTGCCACCTAACACTGGGGGGGAGGAGTATTTTCCCTATTAAAACCAGTGTGTGTAGCAAATGAGTCTGTAGTGGTCCCCCCCACCACAAAAAATGGGTGCATAATTTGGACGTTCATTAGAAGATTTTCCATGCATACTTCTGTATTTTATATTCTGTATACTTTATTAGATAAAAAAATATATTTATTGATTTAAATTAAGCTAAAATAGGAGAAATTATTCGTTAGTTTACTGATAATGTTTATTAATATAATAATTTATTAATTAATCGATACAATTTTACTTTACTAAACTAAGTTTTATAAGATTGAGCCTACTCAATAAAGATAAACATGTATTTTTAAATATTCAAACTGTATTAAATAATGGAATGGAGTTGGGACAAACCCTTAGCAGACATCTATACAGAATACATAAACTTGAACTCTTGTCGATGAACCACCAAAAGTTTAAGTAAAATGTCAGTGGACATGTTCAGGCAATGTGGTTAAAGCTTTTCAATTGTTTTGAGAGAAACTTTTGAAAGCGAGCATTTTATAATATATAATTTTATAATTTACCCACTCCGAATTAATTACCCTGAGCTAAATATAACATATCCCATATGTATTTAGAAACGAAGCACCAAGGATAAAAAATGTACCCATAAAAAAATAACAAGGGAGAAAAATATCAGTTATAAAAAGAAAAATGTATCGGCATATTAAGTATCAACCTAAATCCACCAGTGTTGATGTTTTTAAAATTTTACTATAGAAATGCTAATATATAATAACCGATTAAAGAAAGGAACAACGTTTTATCATAATAAGTAATTCCTAACACACAAACAAGATGCTTCAAAGTAAGCTCTTTTACACTTATAATGCATTATATTCCTCCCACTGATCTAATGTCCCCTATGGAAGCACTAGGTCAATCCTTTAGAACCACACACTTTATTCGAAATTTTCTGATATTTTATATGCTCATTAATATGTGTGGTGTTGTAAGAAGATCAGAGTCAAGTTGGTTAACCAACATTTTAATTGGCTCAGATCTTGAAGTTCCTGTTCAACCGAGCCGCATCCTTAGCTCTTTTAAATTTTCTCAGGAGAATTTGTCCATAAAGTGTAATGACAGCATTACTAAATCAGTTTAAGATGAAAAAGCTACAATAATTTTTATAATTTCTTTAGTGGCATGCATTACATCCGGTATAATTATTGCATCCACTTCTTATCGTAAATACATCTCGTTTTACCTTTGTCATGGGTTACAAATTTAAGATATTTTCCGTGTTGTAGTGCGGGAAAACTTTGATACTTGGCCCATTATTCCCTTTGTTGCTAAAATAATCTTTTCAAGAACTGATGTTTATTCTTGTTTCCTGTAATTAAAAAGCCGTCTTATTTCGCAGAAAGAGATGTGTTATGTGTAATGGCTTTTATTTCATCTGCTCCAACAAAATTCTTTGTTGGCACTCAATGTAGGAATTAAAAATAAAATCAATTCAAGCAATACCTTCACCAGTGAATAAATAAATCTTCTTAACAAATGATGTGCTGCGGGAAGTATTACTATTTTTCGTTTTAAGCTTTC
Source organism: Allygus modestus (assembly GCA_963675035.1). NCBI lineage: Eukaryota > Metazoa > Arthropoda > Insecta > Hemiptera > Cicadellidae > Allygus > Allygus modestus. Next base: position 229,305,581 of record OY776111.1, read on the forward strand.
AATGTATGAAATACGTAGCTGCCTTTCACTGAAAAATACTTTTCGTTAAGTTTTGGATCGTCTGGTTAAAAAGGTTTCTTGTTATTCACAAAATTCACATTTGTCGCTTTCATTTTGAAATCATTCTGATTGAATAGCTCTTTTGCTCTTACAAAAACATAGGTAAGAAGGCTATTTGTACAGCGTCCAAAAGTTATTTACATGATGCGATCTTGCTTGGCCCTTTCTTTCACAAATGTATTTCTAATTCGCATGCTTATTTTAGACCTCCTAAAAAGAGAGAATTAATTTGTTTCCTTTCACTAATTAAACTGCATGGACGACAAAAATAAATAAGTTATATTTTTCGACTAACTGTATTCCATCAAAGCGTAATTTTGGAATATATCTCCACAGTTTTGTTAAAATCTCTGAAATAGTAAATTTTCTAAATAAATTAAGGGTAATTTATATAAAATAGTATATATTTACTTTTCATTAAGAATGAGTTTTATAAAATAAAACGATCGTACATTTTAAACTAAACTTATTCTTACTACTACATTGTTCAATTACAGTTTAATGTATTCCGATCATTAAGAAACTCGATTTAACGAATTCCTTATTCGTCATTTACTAATTTTCCACGATGGTATTTGACTCGTGTGCCATGCACATCATCAATTTAAATATGCGAAAGTTACAAACCATACAACTAGCACAACTGACCTGGCGTTCATCCAGTAGTATATGAGGGGGTTTACCATGGCGTTGGACATGGCCAGCCAGTAGAACACGAGGTACAGGTGCTGGACGTACTTGGAGTAGGGCACGTCGCGGTGGTAGTGAGTGTACAGGAAGTATGAGTGGTAAGGCAGCCAGCACACACCGAAAATCGTTACGATTACGATGAACATTCTCACCACCTGAGACGGTGAAAATTTGATTTAAATAAGTCTGTGGTGTGATTGTGAAGGCTAAATTTAATTCACGTTAGGTTAGGTTTACAATTGAGAGTATATTTTACTCTCATTCAAATACAGTTTGGTGGCAACCCAACTTTAAATGAACTAGTGATTCTAATATAGAATAAACTGGTTAAGGTTTAGGCCTTACATTTAAAAGCAATTACTAATACTTGATAATACTATTATCGTAATTTTGCAGCAAAGAGCAGATTTAAATAAGCCAATTACACTTTAGAAAAGCCTTGAACATCTTAATGGATGTAAGCATAGTTCTTATTATATGTTTAAGGGATATATTGATACAACACATAATTACGATCCCAGCCTCAAAAGTATGATTGTATTTTGAACTATTACATATGCGCTTCTTATTATAATGCAGTTTTTCCCGGCAGCTATTAATGTTCACCACTAAAACTGAAGTCCGATTGAGGGTAGGTTCGCAGATATGTAATCTAATGAAACACATTTACTTTCAACCACCTTCGACTGACTACTTTCTGGTTTTAATGATTTTTCACAGTGAGATCACTAAAATCTCTGAACGGGTCCGCACGCAGCACGCTGACGTGTGGGAAGTGAATTTCCACATTAAAACCTTTAGACAAATCTAATAAAGGGTTTAACACAACACCGGTAAAATTTTTGTTGAAAAATTGAAAAATGTTATTTTTTGGCTTTTCTGATGCTCCTGGTTATATTTAAATTCACTATTAGGATGACGATGGTGTACATTATAAGGTTAGGAGGAGGTACAGTCAGGATAATAAGTTTATATAGGGGTATTGGGGGTGATAAACCTACATCAAGATATGAAAAGCAGTATTTTCCGGTGTAAAATCCCCTAAGACAACGTACTGCCTTAAGACAATTACAATTTTCTTTAATAACTCGGTAAATACTTAAGCTAGAATGATGAGAGAGATGGCTTAAAAGTTTCGCCTTATTAGTCTCCATCTTTCCACACGCATTAACTTTACATCCGGCACTTTTCTGACCCTTTTTGGGCCCAAAAACCCGAAATTAGAAAACTTAAATCCCCCAAAAAGGGGGTTAGAGTTCTCCGATTGTTTTGCCCAACGAACTTGTCCAACTGATTATAGAAAGGAATGTTCCTACTAAGTTTGAAGTAAATCGGACTTAAATTGCGACTGCTAGAGTGGGAACACACACACATATAGATATATATATATAAAGTTTTTAGCGACCCCTCAAAACGTGTTCAGGGGGTCACGTTAGGAACTTCTAGGGTGGTCCCGGGCTTAAGTATCGCCGTGCGCGTCATGCTTATAGTTCATTTTCCAAAGGAAATTCATTAACAATTCCAAGTACACTATTTTATTGGATAGTTTTGACGAGCACCTCTCAGGGGATTGCCTTCCGTTTCACTGGCAAAGCTGTCCTCGCCATCTGCGACTGTCAGATACAACCCACCATACTTGGGTTCTATTTACACTGCGAATATCATTCGTAATTACTCTCTCAGAGTTAAAATTCCAGAATTCCAGGCTTTATGTACCTTGCTTACATTTTAATAAGTTGATTTAACATAGTTTAATTGAATTAAGTTAACAATTGTAACACATAGGTTTTATCATGTTTGATTTCCGTGGTGCTCGAATGACTATAAGAAGTGGCTAAACCTCTAACAACGTTAAACAGTGTGATTGGCGTAGAAAATAAAATAAATTAAAACATTTACCTTTCTTTTAGACTTGATGGAGTCTATTTGTCTCTGGGTGAGTTCCCCGATGGAGCGACTGCCCCACAGTTCTCGCCCCATAGCTGTGTAGCACCCAACCATCGCCACCATAGGTGCCACGTACGTCACCAGAAACAGCACCACGTTGTAACTATGTAGTGGAACACAGCATTAGTTATGAATTATTTGAGTGTTATGTTAATTTTTACTGTACCTAAAGCTAGTTGTAAACCCCTTAATTAGGGTGTCCTAGGTAATAGGCTAAGTAATCTTTCATTGTATATTGTTAAGAAAATGCATATATTCAATGCTGAATAAAGGGTTTCACTCATAATTACACGAATAATGAAGGTATCTAGAAAGATTAAAGCAGTTTACATAAATTAGGAAGTTTTTTGAATTAGTGTTGCCGTGTTTAAAATTACTACTATTTGGGGCAAGGAAGATATATTGAATCGTATTTTAATTTGTTTGAGGCGTACAAAACCTGTACTATCTAAGAAAAGGTGAAATATTATCAAGAAATCGGTTGATTTAATAGCTTTACGTTTTTTCACCTAACTTAATTGCAAATGATTACTAGTTTTCTGAATATTATTGTAATGTAATGTTTAGTACAGTATTATTATTATATTGTTTCTGGACCCAAATTGTGAATTATTTATTTTAAAAGCAATTACAGTGATGACATTTTTTGTTTGTATTTGGACTTATTATGGTGCCTAGCTTTTGAATTTACAAATTTTTCAGAGTATGTAAAATATAACATTGTTAAACAATTAAATAAAATACCTAAAGTATAGTAGCGATAAGAATAAGCACGGAAACTGAAAACAAATTTTAACTTGAAATATAATATAAATGTGGACATTTTTATTAGTTACTATACAGAAAAACAATAAACGAATAGTTTGTTAGTAATGATTATAGTTCCATTGGTCGGCTCGTAATTCATAAGTTATAACTGGATAAATGTCACTGCCTCCTGAACAGCTGTGTTCTTAAACACTTGAAGCTATTACAGTCTAATTAAATAAAATATACAAATAAATTTAGAATATTTTTAGCAGAATATCTTGCAATTCATAGCAGATGATCTATAAATTTATTTAAAGAGATATTTTGACTGTCATTATTAAATATGATGGAAATAAGGTATTTATATTAAGAAATAAATTCCGTTTTAGTTATGTTGTTCCAGCACATTCTGCATCACAAAATACCACATTAAAAATAAATGTTTTACTCTGTATCTTGTGAATGACAAGAGACATTTACGTAAGTTTAATTTATTTTGAAATGTTGAAATTGATACGTAAAATCAGAAGGTCTTTCGTAAAAACAAACTTTGTAAACCTTTTAAGATATTGTTTGCCGTACCCAATTAAAACTGTAAGTTGACATTGTCAAAACTTTCATAGCACTAAACCAAATTAAAACTTATTAATCACCAGATCACCAATACAACTAATTTAAATAAACAAGTTGTCATAAAACCCTAACCTTAAACAACACTGTTCTTGAAGTTATAATTTAAACATTCCACTATCTTACCCTCATTTCTCTTCTTCAGTGGTAAGGATAGGAAGAGGTTTTTAATTTTAAAAAGTAAACGTTGAAACTCACATATAGTCCATTGTAGAGACTAAAGGCTGCCCGTCCGGCCACACAAGGATGCACGCGGTCTGGCCTGAGGGCCTGTAACGCAATACATAATGTTGAAACTCGCATTTTGTCTATTGTAGAGACTAATGGCTTCCCGTCCGGCCACACAAGGATGCACGCGGTCTGGCCTGAGGGCCTGTAACGCAATACATAATGTTAAAACTCGCATGTAGTCTATTGTAGGGACTACAGGCTGCCCGTCTGGCCAAACAAGGATGCACGAAGTCTGGTCTGAGGTCCTGTAACGAAACACATAATGTTGAAACTCGCATGTAGTCTATTACAGGCTGCCTGTCCGGTCAAACAAGGATGCACGCGGTGTGGCCTGAGGGCCTGTCACGCAATACTTAATGTTGAAACTCGCATGTTGTCTATTGTAGAGACTAATGCCTGCCTGTCCGGCCACACAAGGATGCACGCGGTCTGGCCTGAGGGCCTGTCACGCAATACTTAATGTTGAAACTCGCATGTTGTCTATTGTAGAGACTAATGCCTGCCTGTCCGGCCACACACGGATGCGCGCGGTCTGGCCTGAGGGCCTGTAACGCAATACATAATGTTGAAACTCGCATGTTGTCTATTGTAGAGACTAATGGTTGCCTGTCCGGCCACACAAGGATGCACGCGGTCTGGCCTGAGGGCCTGTCACGCAATACTTAATGTTGAAACTCGCATGTTGTCTATTGTAGAGACTAATGGTTGCCTGTCCGGCCACACAAGGATGCACGCGGTCTGGCCTGAGGGCCTGTCACGCAATACTTAATGTTGAAACTCGCATGTTGTCTATTGTAGAGACTAATGCCTGCCTGTCCGGCCACACAAGGATGCACGCGGTCTGGCCTGAGGGCCTGTCACGCAATACTTAATGTTGAAACTCGTATTTAGTCTCTTACAGACTGCCTGTCCGGTCACACAAGGATGCACGTGGTCTGGCCTGAGGGTCTGTAACGCAATACTTAATGTTGAAACTCGCATGTTGTCTATTGTAGAGACTAATGGTTGCCTGTCCGGCCACACAAGGATGCACGCGGTCTGCCCTGAGGGCCTGTAACGCAATACTTAATGTTGAAACTCGCATGTTGTCTATTGTAGAGACTAATGGTTGCCTGTCCGGCCACACAAGGATGCACGCGGTCTGGCCTGAGGGCCTGTAACGCAATACTTAATGTTGAAACTCGCATGTTGTCTATTGTAGAGACTAATGGCTTCCCATCCGGCCACACAAGGATGCACGCGGTCTGGCCTGAGGGCCTGTAACGCAATACTTAATGTTGAAACTCGCATGTAGTCTATTACAGGCTGCCTATCTGGTCACACAAGGATGCACGCGGTCTGGCCTGAGGGCCTGTAACGCAATACTTAATGTTGAAACTCGCATGTAGTCTATTACAGGCTGCCTGTCCGGTCACACAAGGATGCACGCGGTCTGGCCTGAGGGCCTGTAACGCAATACATAATGTTGAAACTCGCATGTAGTCTATTACAGGCTGCCTGTCCGGTCACACAAGGATGCACGCGGTCTGGCCTGAGGGCCTGTAACGCAATACATAATGTTGAAACTCGTATGTAGTCCATTGTAGGGACCACACGCTGCCTGTCCGGTCACACAAGGATGCACACGGTCTGGCCTGAGGGTCTGTAACGCAACACATAATGTTGAAACTCGCATGTTTTCTATTGTAGAGACTAATGGCTTCCCGTCCGGCCACACAAGGATGCACGCGGTCTGGCCTGAGGGCCTGTAACGCAACACATAATGTTGAAACTCGCATGTTGTCTATTGTGGGGACTACAGGCTGCCCGTCTGGCCACACAAGGATGCACACGGTCTGGCCTGAGGGCCTGTAACGCAACACATAATGTTGAAACTCGCATGTTGTCTATTGTAGATACTAATGGTTGCCTGTCCGGCCACACAAGGATGCACGCGGTCTGGCCTGAAGGCCTGTAACGCAACACATAATGTTGACACTCGCATGTTGTCTATTGTAGAGACTAATGGTTGCCTGTCCGGCCACACAAGGATGCACGCGGTCTGGCCTGAGGGCCTGTCACGCAATACTTAATGTTGAAACTCGCATGTTGTCTATTGTAGAGACTAATGCCTGCCTGTCCGGCCACACAAGGATGCACGCGGTCTGGCCTGAGGGCCTGTCACGCAATACTTAATGTTGAAACTCGTATTTAGTCTCTTACAGACTGCCTGTCCGGTCACACAAGGATGCACGTGGTCTGGCCTGAGGGTCTGTAACGCAATACTTAATGTTGAAACTCGCATGTTGTCTATTGTAGAGACTAATGGTTGCCTGTCCGGCCACACAAGGATGCACGCGGTCTGGCCTGAGGGCCTGTAACGCAATACTTAATGTTGAAACTCGCATGTTGTCTATTGTAGAGACTAATGGTTGCCTGTCCGGCCACACAAGGATGCACGCGGTCTGGCCTGAGGGCCTGTAACGCAATACTTAATGTTGAAACTCGCATGTTGTCTATTGTAGAGACTAATGGCTTCCCATCCGGCCACACAAGGATGCACGCGGTCTGGCCTGAGGGCCTGTAACGCAATACTTAATGTTGAAACTCGCATGTAGTCTATTACAGGCTGCCTATCTGGTCACACAAGGATGCACGCGGTCTGGCCTGAGGGCCTGTAACGCAATACTTAATGTTGAATCTCGCATGTAGTCTATTACAGGCTGCCTGTCCGGTCACACAAGGATGCACGCGGTCTGGCCTGAGGGCCTGTAACGCAATACATAATGTTGAAACTCGCATGTAGTCTATTACAGGCTGCCTGTCCGGTCACACAAGGATGCACGCGGTCTGGCCTGAGGGCCTGTAACGCAATACATAATGTTGAAACTCGTATGTAGTCCATTGTAGGGACCACACGCTGCCTGTCCGGTCACACAAGGATGCACACGGTCTGGCCTGAGGGTCTGTAACGCAACACATAATGTTGAAACTCGCATGTTTTCTATTGTAGAGACTAATGGCTTCCCGTCCGGCCACACAAGGATGCACGCGGTCTGGCCTGAGGGTCTGTAACGCAACACATAATGTTGAAACTCGCATGTTGTCTATTGTGGGGACTACAGGCTGCCCGTCTGGCCACACAAGGATGCACACGGTCTGGCCTGAGGGCCTGTAACGCAACACATAATGTTGAAACTCGTATTTAGTCTCTTACAGACTGCCTGTCCGGTCACACAAGGATGCACGTGGTCTGGCCTGAGGGTCTGTAACGCATGCAGTCTATTGTAGGGACTGCAGGCTGCCCGTCTGGCAAACAGTAATACACGGGGCCTGGCCCGAGGGCATACAACGCAACAAATAATTAATGTGGTGTATGAAGAATCTAATTAACATTTGTTGGCTACAACATTTACCTCATCTTAATTAAGATTAGGTACATGTTTAATTAGAAAGACAAAATATTATTAAAATTGTTTGGATTTTTATTTGTCCTGTTATAAATATCAATCATCTTGTTTTGGCAACAGTGTATGAAACAAGCTAAAATAATAAGAGTTCTGGGTAGTAAAATAGATAGGAATTTCTAGTTTTCTAGTTTTCTTTCGAAAAAAATAAAAATAAAAATGTTCAAGTTATTCTGACACGTATCGTGTGCAGTTTTGTAAGTGTGTTTAGGAACTGGTGTGCGCGAGGGGGAATTAAAAAAGTGAGTTCGGTAGTTTGCGCGAAGTTATCCGACAGACCATTGCCTATTACCTCCACAAGCAACATTTCAGGAGCAACATTAGATAAGGAGTGATCTATTAAAGTGGAGGAGGAATTTGTTACTCTTTTTGGTGAGTTTACATATTGTTTTAAGTTAAACTCATTCATTAAATCTTCCAATCTGTATGTTTCACTTTCATTATTTTTCAGCCAGTCTATGTTTAAATCGCCTACAATCAAACATTGTTTTATATTATTTTTAAGATACTTAGCAAACTGTAGAAGTTAATAAAGAATCCTTCTACATTTAAATAACATGGTGGTCGATATATACCAAACAAAATTAATCTCACCTTTTTACTTAAAATAATCTCAATTCCTGCTGCTTCAAATACTATTTCTTTACAATAAGCATGTAAAATGATGTTATATACATTTAAATAACTTTTAGTTAAAATAAATAAACTACCACTACTTTTATGTAGTTCTTGAAAAATTGCAAATTACAGAATAATCATGAAAATTAATACAATACAAATCCTCTTTCCTTAACCCATGTTCACTTAATACAACTGCATTAGGTTGTTCCATTTGCAGAAAAATATTTAATAAATCTATTTTATCTCTAATATATTGAATATTTAGGTGTCATATTTTCAATTTGCTAGTTTTCCATCTTTATCTTCCAAGGAATTAGAATAACATTTTATGAGTCTATGATTAACATACAGTAGCAGAGTTACCAACAATAGCAGAACTACTTACTTTGTCATATCATTTTAGTTTAAATTTATCTAATTTAAAGTTTTTACAGTTGAAAGGCACAACCTCTTCTTTCCCCACTTATTCAAATGCAGGCCATGAGATGTGTAATTTTTTACAGGTATATTGGAGATAGAAACTACATATAAGTGATCGTATTTCAGTGCCTGTATGATTAAACTGATATTTATTTTCCTAACTGTACAGTTAAAATCAGGTCAATCATATGTTATTGGTATGGTACAGAGTAGTACATTTGTATGTTTTGTTTTGCTTGCAATCTCTTTTACACAACTCCTTACATCAAATTCAGTTTTAGAACTAACATTCTTTGTACCACCTAAAATTACAAGATGATCGGTGCTACCAAGTTTTGAGATTTCGCCATCTAAGCCACTCGATACGTTTTCCAGTGTAGCATTTGGTTTTACGATGCCAAATACATCACTTTCTCCTTCCATTTTTCCTTGTATCAAGTGACGTGCATCGCAACCATAACTGTCAGTTAGTAAAACAATTTTCTGCTCAACTGATGTTTTCCCTTTTGTCTTGTCATTTTTAGCGAATTTCCCCTATAGGGAAGAAGCTATTACCGTAGGTCTCATGGTAAGACTTAAGCCCGAGACCATGTTAACTTTTCATTTTGAGGTCCCCAGATGCCAAAAACACCATTCGTTCAAATTTGTATATATGTATATATATATATATATATATATATATATATATATATATGTGTGTGTGTGTGTGTGTGTGTGTGTGTGTGTGTGTGTGTGTGTGTGTCCGTAAGCACGATAACTCTCGTAAAAAAGCTCCGATCTTAATGAAATTTGGTACAAATGTGTAAAGTACCATTTATTTGAACGAGTTCGAAAAACAGACGAATCGCATCATCCGAAGGGGGATTTTTGGGGGGTTTTGTATCCCAAAAATGGGCTTTTTGGGGTTTTCACATGTAGTTTTTATTTTAATCAAATTGCAATTTTTACCATTGAAATCAGCTTAAAAAAACAAACAATTTGGTATTTTGGTCATTGCTCTACGTCAATTGGTTACTGAGATATTGAAAGTGCTAAACACAGTACGTTGTCTAATGTTATTCTTATGGAGAAAAAGAAAAATTGTATATCTCGCTTATTTATGAACATAAACTGACAAAATTTGGTATATGACTTCATCTGGTTGTGGTTTATTGTTGTTTGCTCAAAAAACCAATTTTTTGCCTATGGTTCCCGTTGCAGCATACCTAGGTACTCGGTCCCCATCTTATTCTTACGGAAAATATTTAAAATGTTATATATCGCTTATTTATGAATGTATATGGATGAAACTTGGTATGTGACTTCACTTAGATGAGTTCTATTGATATTTGCATAAAAACTCATTATTTTGTATTCCTTGTTGCAGCAAACCTGCGTACTCATCCCCAATGTTGTTCTTATGGAGAATAATTAATATTTTAAATATCGCTTGTTTGTGAATATATTTCTTATGAGGTCAGTTAAGTGGCTTAATGTGTTATGTTATATATTTATTGGAAATTCGCTGAGTATGCAGGTTTGCTGCGACGGGGGCATTATATTAGTTTTAACGTTTTGTATACTTTATTTACGGAGATGTTTTGCGTGTAGAATCGACCATCTTGGATAGGCAATTTATTCCTAATCAAAGAAAATATTAAATCAATATAGTGAAGCACATAAGCCCCACACTCGACACTGAACCTCTGACGACAACACCGCAGTTTCTTGACACTCGTGGGGGTCTCCGCTGAGCCGGGCCGCCAGCCGCTCCGCATGCCCCTGGTTGTGGGGCTCCAAGCTGTCCAAGTGGTAGTATGTGTCCGTGTCCCGGGCATACAGCAACAGCGACCAGTGTCCGTCGCCCTCCTCTTGCTCGTTCACACGGTCGTTCACCGGCGCTAGCACGTAGTCACAAGAGTCAATATTGCAGCACTTGTCCATTTCACCCGCCTCACTAGCGTTTTCTGTACATTTTATAAAGTGGCTAACTCAAGGATCCAAAAATCGGCTATTTTCTGGAACAGCTATTTTAGCTGGATACGATTTCAAGTCGTCGTCAGTTATTTTTTACCAGCCTTGGGGTGTGATTTGCCTATCGTCTTGGCATTTATAATACTTGTTATTTCCTCTCTCGTCTTCATTCGATTTATCCAAGCTATTGTTTAGGTCGTTGTACTTATTATGCCTTGAAGCGGCTCTCAGCTGCTTCATAAACTCTGTGTGAGAGAGTCCATGTCTAAGAACTCGCCCTGCTCTTTGATCATTTGTAACGATCAGGACTGTGGCACCAGTCGTCCGATGAAAGTGCTCAATATTTGTACCAAAATGATTGAGTTTAATGAGATCTCGCACACAGCCCATAGGGGAACATATAAGCATACTAAATCCCCCTTTCATAAAATCACGAGTTAAGTCTTCAAAAGCTGTATCGTAGTCTTCAAACCTTGGTTTCTCAAGTTAGTTCACCTTAGTAACTAAGCTATAGACTGCCGCCCCCTCAGTAGATCTTTGGCACACCAGATATTTAGTCAGGCAGTCTTTTTTGGTTATTTTTCATTTCATTTATCACATTTGTCATGTCGGCTTCCAAAACGTGTATGCCCCTCAATTTCTCAAACCTGCTTGCATATGCTTCTTTCTGGTAAACAGTACTAACTCGCTGATGTTTGTCAGTGTAAGTTTTTGAACCCGCACCCACAGTGTGATTTATTTCAGTCTGAGAAGCTGTAGTAGCTTTTTCTGGACTTAATGTTTATCTCGTCATTGCCAAAGAGAGACATCATTTCTCTCATTGGCCTGATGATGACCAGTATGACTGGTCAAAATCGATAGCCTTGTTCTATCTGTTATATATGTTTACAGTCTGTTATGTAAATACAGTATAAGTGTAAATATATTCCTAAGTGTTGTAAGAGGTCTTTTATTACATCCCGTAAATCATGCAAGTAAAATAAGTCAAAATATGACCTAGCATACCTAGTTTTACTTAAATTTTACTTTCGATACCAAAATAAACCGAGCGAGCTATTTAAAAATATGGAGAACACCAGCAACGTGAAAATAATATCCATAAAAAGGAGTGCTGTTGCTGAAAAGGCTGCTATAAAAACTAGAACTGTTGTCAAGAGGTATACATTAAATAGAAATAAAAGGATTACAGCATTACCGTTTTGAATAGGATGTGAACTACTGCACTCTTTACAAAAAGGTGTCAAGGTCCTGACCATAATAAAGAATTTTAAGTTGCAGAAACTCCCATTAGATCATCCTATAACCGATGAAAAAGAAACGGGATGTTAAGAAACTCTTATGTATCATGTTTGCACTTGACTGGGAATCTTTGCCAGGAAACCAGTTTGAATTGTACAACAAAATATTGAACTCTAATGACAATGTCCGTGTTGAAGATAACGCAGATGAGCAGCGTTGTGAATGCTTGGAAGACGAGGTTGCTGTGATTTAACTATTAAATAAATAACAAGGAAAATAATGCTCTCAAACAAAAATGGTTTGAAATTAAAAGTTTTAGTTTTATTAAGTCCGGGCTCTTACAAAACATTTTAAGTCATTACGAAATGCCGAACTTGACAAAGGATTAAACAGTCATAATGTTGTAAACTGAACATTTTACTTGTATTATGTCCTAGAGTTCTCACAAAACCATTTATTTGTAATAAATACAGTTTTTTCTGATTGCCTATTGTTAGTGAATTTCCTGTGGAAAGTGAACTATTAGCATGACTCGCACGGTGAAACTTAAGCCCGGGACCACCATAGAAGTTCCTAACGTGACCCCCTGAACACGTTTTGGGGGTTCGTTCAAAATTATATATATATATATATATATATATATATGTCTATATATATATATATATATATATATATATGTGTGTGCAGGGACTCTAGCGGTCGCATTTTTTGTCCGATTTACTTCAAATTTGGTAGGGGCGTTCCTTTCTATAATCAGTTGGACAAGTTCGTTGGGCAAACCAATCGGAAAACTTTAAACCCCTTTTTTGGGGATTAATCTTTCAAATTTCGGGTTTTTGGGCCCAAAAAGGGTCAGAAAAGACCCTGATATGAAATTAACGAATGTAAAAAGATGGGAATTAGTATGGCGAAACTTTTAAGCCCTCTTCCGTCATTCTAGCATATATATTTACCGAGTTATTTAAGGAAATGTGTATTGAACAAACACAGTACGTTGTCTTATGGGGGTTTTACATTAGAAAAGCCTGTTAATCATTTTTTGGTGTATTTTTATCATCCCCAACAACCTCACGCCTACTTTAAAGCCTGACTGGACCTTCTCCTAACCTTATAATGCGCAAAATTGTATTCCCAGCATTGCAGGTAAATAGAACCAGGAGTATCAGAACGGCCAAAAAATCAATATTTTCAGATTTGAATAAAAATTGGAATAATTGTTTGTTTTTAACTGATTTTGAATTTTTATAGTTTGTTATGTGGAAATTCACTTCCCTCACGTCAGCGTTCTGTGTGTGAACTCGTTTTATTTACTTTCAGTGTTTTAGTATTCGCTTATTTAAAAAAACTCGAATCATGTTTTATCTAAGTTCCAATTGTTCGAAAGGTGTTTTGACCTAACGTTTTTTAAAAAAGTGATTTGTCCAATATTTGAGGTTTATCTACAACAAAACCACTTACAAATTAGGACTTTCATTGTTTAAATACACTAGGATGGTCTGCCGTTACACTTTAGACGCATAAATGAGCGAAGTTACAACGTTAAAGCGCGAACAAAGAAGATCTACGGGAAAGAAAGCTACATAGTAAACAAACTTAAAATAATGTAAACATAACAGTGACAGTTTTTAACAGAGGTTTATTTAATTTAAATGAAGTCAGTTAAAAACATGTGACATAAACCCAATAAAATATTTCTTCCATTACAATTGCATGTGAAATTTAAGACCTTAAGACCCAGTGGGGCGTAACCTAGGAGGAATTTTTCAAATCTCTCAAAAGAAAAACCTTCTAGTCGGTATCATCTAGCTACTGGCCAAATTGCATATGAATCGGTAAAGCATTGTGATGCCATTACAAAGAAGTCACAAAGTGAGGGAAAGAGAGCTTCGCTCAATAAATAAATTGTCTAAGCTAGTTAATAATTATATAACAAACACTTCAATGACAGTTATGTTTATTTACGTAATCGTTTTTGACTCTTTTCCAAAATATTTAGGAGTGTGAAAAACACATTTTAAAGATTAGATTTTGCCTTTGATATTTACATAGGCTCTAATAATTCCTAGTTGTCCTTTGTTGTCAACACGCTGGTTAATTAAAACTTCAGAAAATGTTTTACTGTGCTAGTTATGAGTGTAATATAGTCCATGAACTTCAAAATTAATTTACAAATATACACTAAAACAGAACAGTAGTATGTAGACTCTATGAAGAAACTATTCTGAAGATTATTGAACTATACATTTCTTTCTTATTTAAAAAAATTAAACGTCACATAAAATATAAGTAAGTATATTGAATTTATATAACAAACATTAGGCGTCTAGTTATTCATTGCATTATATTTAACTTATTTATAAAAATTAAAATTGACTCATATTATAAATAATTCAAAATATAATTCTATTTGAATACTTTTAAAAACACAACCACCCATCAAAAGAAATCAAATCCTACCAATATTTTTTATGTAGTAAGAATGTTAAAACATCTTACTGATGTTTAAGGGGAATAACAATTGTAAATAAGATAATAAGATACAATTTTTTTTTACTAAATCAATTGAATTGTAGATTCACTTTGAAATACCCTGTGATTTTTATATGTTTATATTTGCATAAATAGAACATATATTCGTATAAAAAGCTACCATCGTAGAAAACCTGCGTAATCGATGTAATTTTTTCATTAAGTAGACAAAACAACTAGGTTAATGTTTCTTAAATATATATTGAAATAAATCCGTAAGTGACTTAAGTGACTTGATGTGGTTGTGCTGATTATATTTGAATTCAAAAACGAGTTCGTACTTTGCACGCTGACGTGAGGGAAGTGAATTTCCACATACAAAACTTTTAAATCTCAAAACCAGTGTAAAAACATACATTTATTCCAATTTTATTGAAATCTGGAAACATTGATTTTTTGGCTGTTTTGATGCTCCTGGTTTCATCCAGTTTCTTTTTCATTAGTTATAGGATGATCTAATGGGAGTTTCTCCAACTTAAAATTGTTAACTGCAATGCTATATAGGAATACAATTTTGCGCATTATAAGGTTGGGAGAAGGTTCAGTAAGGTTTTAAAGTAGGCGCCAGATTGCTGGGGATGATTCACCAGCAAATGAGTAACATGCTTTCTAATGTAAAAACCCCATAAGACAACGTACTGTGTTTAGCTGATATACATTTTCTTTAATAACTCGGTAAATATTTATGCTAGAATGTCGAGAGAGGGCTTAAAACTTTCGCTTCACTAATTCCCATCTTAATACATGCATTACTTTTACGTCTGACCCTTTTTGAGCCCAAAAACTTGAAATTTGAAAGAATAATCCCCAAAAAGGCGTTTAGAGCTTTCCGATTGTTTTGCCAACGAACTTGTCCAACTGATTGTATAAAGGAACGTCTCAACCAAATGTGAAGTAAATCGGACAAAAAATGCGACCGCTAGAGTGCATAAACACACACACACACACACACACACACACACACACACACACACACACACACACACACATACACACACACACACACACACACACATATATATAATTATATATATAATTTTGAACGACCCCCAAAACGTGTTCAGAGGGTCACGTTAGGAACTTCTATGGTGGTCCTGGGCTTAAGTTTCACCGTTCGGGTCATGCTAATAGTTTACTTTCCATAGGAAATTCACTAATATATAAACTTAGTGATACAGAATGTAATAATACTGTGTGTGGAAGGGTTTTTCTCTGATAAAAATAGCAGGCAAAATTTCTATTAACATGGGCCAGAAAATATTTGTTTTGACACCTGTATTCCAATTTTTTTATAAATACATCATAGTTTCAGAATGTCTTAAGAAAAACAAAACAGATATGGAGTTATATAGAAATATAAATAAGTCTTAATAGAATTTAAAAAATTACATTTGAAACTATACATGTAGGAAGCGTACATGTCACTAAAATCCATTTTGCATTTAGTCAACAACACATATAAACACAGACGTAAAACAGAATATGATTTACCATATGTTTAAAAGATAATTTATGTATGTTTTTATGACAAGAACAACTTCATCAAGGTGGGGGAGAGAATTAGGAAACTCTCTGTATTGAAGAAAATCAAATGTACAGTATTTAAAGTTTGGTAAAATAAACAATACCGCATTCAATACGTTATCAGTTATCATTAAATTCGGGGGTATTTTTTATCTTCATGATGTTAAATGAGTAAACCTCTACTGGAGCCTTTTAATGGTATTACAAAACTAGTTCGCACGCAGCACGCTGACGTGAGGGAAGTGAATTTCCACATACAAACTTTTAAAACTCAAAATCAGTGTAAAAACATAGATTTATTTCAATTTTTATTGAAATCTGAAAACATTGATTTTTTGGCTGTTCTGATGGTCCTGATTTCATTTACTTGCAAAGCTGGGAATACAATTTTGCGCATTATAATGTTAGGAGCTGGTCCAAACAGGCTTGAAAGTAGGCGTGAGTTAATGGGAATGATAAAAGTACTCTAACAAAGGAATAACAGGCTTTTCTAGTGTAAAACCCTCATAAGACAACGTACTGTATTTAGTCGATACACATTTTCTTTAATAACTCGATAAATATTTATGCTAGAATGACGAGAGATAGGGCTTAACACTTTCGCCTCGCTAATTCCCATCTTTTTACATGCATTAATGTTACATCCGGGGCCTTTCTGACCCTTTTTGGGCCCAAAAACTCGAAATTTGAAAGATTAATCCCAAAAAAGGGGTTTAGAGTTTTCCGATTGTTTTGCCCAACGAACTCGTCCAACTTACTACAGAAAGTAACGTCCCTACTTAATTTGGAGGAAATCGGACAAAAATTGCGACCGCTAGAGTGCAAACACACACACACACACACACACACACACACACACACACATATATATATACAATTTTGAATGACCCCCCAAACCGTGCTCAGGGACGTGTTCACGTTAGAAACTTCAGTGGTGGTCCCGGGCTTAAGTTTCACCGTGCGGGTCATGCTAATAGTTCACTTTCCAAAGGAAATTCACTAAAAATACTATTACATGTAAATTAATTTAATTAAATGGAGAAGTAATTTTACTCGGGATGAAAAAATCCTCGTTAGTACTCAATACTAAATGACAAAAGTTAGCAGAAATAATTTACCGGTAAGCACAGAGATGTTTTTTTACCCTGTGCTGCAAGTAGGAAGATTATTGATAACACCCGGGGCCTGCAACAAAAGCGTCACAAAGGTCTCCAAGCGGCCGCGCCGTGGCAGCAAATCCTTCAGCGGATTACTTACAGACATCTATGAATGACAATTCGTTTCTATGGTTACATGCAACATAAAACCTTTATAAATGGAAGCTTACACACATGTATGTTGTGCTAGTAGTATGTTCCACTTATAACCAATCGGTCTCGTTTTGGCCTTGTTATTTTAGGAAATAAATTATTTTGTATTTTGTGTTTTTAAGTATGGTTGTATAACAGCCACCAGATCCAAGCTATTCTAAGATAAGATCAGCATGATTGTTTGTTCAGAACGTGAAAGATTATTAAAATGCAAAATACAACGCCAAATCTATATCTCTAATAGGCAAAGCCCTGGCTGACTGACTAACTGACTCACTCGTCACTAATTCTCCACCTTCCCATGTAGGTAGAAAGCTGAAATTTTGAACACTGATTCTTTAGGCATAAAATAGGAAAAATAAATTGTTTTCATCCTGATCTGAACATAGGGCTCCGCCAGACATCCCAACAAAGTTCTCATGTATTTCTTCTTATGGACATTCATTTTTGTTTGAGCTAATGAAAATACAAACAGCTGATCTTGATTCGTATAAGTTCCAAGGGCTAACCACAGAATGCAGCACACACAACTGTTATAGTTTTTATAAATTATTTGTGGGGCAAAGCCTGAGGGAACACCTACTCTAATATAAAATTACATCACAGACCAGCTTACTTAACAATTTAAGATCGATAGCCATTTCCAAAATCCGGGAAGAAAAATACATACAATTCACACAGTGTGTAGACACTGTTCAATGTAAACATAATACGATACATTAATGACTCCCCAAACACACTATCTGCACGCATCAGAAACTAATATAAATCTCTTTTGCAATTCCACATAATTAATTAAAAGAGTACAATGAATAAGTCAAAAGTAGCTTCCCCACATTAAATTGGAAAACTTTTCCCTCCAATGTGTTTCAAAAACTTCAACATGGCTTCATTGTACAAAATTTTGTATAAGATGCATAAAACTTGGTTTTGTTTACAGTATTAGGACCATGTGTATATCTTCTACAGATTTTTGAAAGATGAACTTTATTACCTATAACCTTATTATTATACCTCATTAAGTATATTACGTTAAAATATAGCAATATACAAACTAAAATCGAAATAATAGATTGTGTTATAGGTATAAATTTACATGTGTAAGTATTAGCAACATATAAAATCCTCGTGGCCTCTTTCAGTATCAATCAATCTGTTATGACATATTATGTAGTACTACCCCACAACCGTAACATCAATATGAATTAATATCATTATGTGATAAACAAATAAACATTAAAACTCTGTTGATGCCAATGCTTACTTATGAGTGATGGTGGTGGAGAAGAGCAGGCAGGGCGAGCCCAGCACCAGACTAGTCAGCCAGATGGCGGCGATGGTCACCTGGGCGCTCGTCTTGGACATCCGCGGTTTGAGCGGTCTGTTGATGGCCAGGAACCTGCGGCAATACAGAGGGTAAGGCGGTGGTCACCTGGGCGCTCGTCTTGGACATCCGCGGTTTGAGCGGTCTGTTGATGGCCAGGAATCTGCGGCAATACAGAGGGTAAGGCGGTGGTCACCTGGGCGCTCGTCTTGGACATCCGCGGTTTGAGCGGTCTGTTAATGGCCAGGAATCTGCGGCAATACAGAGGGTAAGGCGGTGGTCACCTGGGCGCTCGTCTTGGACATTCGCGGTTTGAGTGGTCTGTTGATGGCCAGGAACCTGCGGCAATACAGAGGGTAAGGCGGTGGTCACCTGGGCGCTCGTCTTGGACATCCGCGGTTTGAGCGGTCTGTTGATGGCCAGGAACTTGCGGCAATACAGAGGGTTAGGCGGTGGTCACCTGGGCGCTCGTCTTGGACATCCGCGGTTTGAGCGGTCTGTTGATGGCCTGGAACCTGCGGCAATACAGAGGGTAAGGCGGTGGCCACCTGGGCGCTCGTCTTGGACATCCGCGGTTTGAGCGGTCTGTTGATGGCCTGGAACCTGCGGCAATACAGAGGGTAAGGCGGTGGTCACCTGGGCGCTCGTCTTGGGCATCCGCGGTTTGAGCGGTCTGTTGATGGCCAGGAACCTGCGGCAATACAGAGGGTAAGGCGATGGTCACCAGGGCGCTCGTCTTGGACATTCGTGGTTTCAGCGGTCTGTTGATGGCCAGGAACCTGCGGCAATACAGAGGGTAAGGCGGTGGCTAATTCGTTCGAAGGCTCGCACCCACATTTACATAATTCATGCTTAAGGACTTTTTTAAAAGTGAATACATTTGCTAATAATGCTACAAAACTTTCTTCAAAATATATTAATTTTTATAATGGAACCCTTAGTAAAACAAGATTTATTCATTACAATATTGCTATATTTAAAACCAACTATGATTAAATAAGGTTAAACAAAGAATTTCCTACTTACCCCTGTGCATTGTTTGTGTTTTTGGGGTATGTTGTTTTAATTAAAACAACAATTATTTTAACCATGACATATAATTTCTTTCGTGTTTTATATTTACGGTATAATCATTAATATACTAGAGTATAACTACAGTAATGGTTATACAGTAGTATTACACTGCTACTGCTGGGTCAATAAAGCTTGGTGCTTGGCATCTCAGACTTGAATGTAAACTAATTAACTTTTGCAGTTTTATGAAATTTTAAAACACAAATATATACAACTTGCGTCTATGTTAAGGAGTTTTTGAGCAATATCTTTACTGAAGTCTTGTCAATCGTCTTAATTAGTCAATATTTCGTTCTTATTGATGCATTATGTTGCCCAGCAGTACTGACAATTATAATTTATTTGAGGAAGTGGAGGTGAGTTTGAGGAAGGGGAGGTGAATTTTAGATTCCTAATAGACATTTTTTGCCCGCAAACATGCAAGAAGCTAGTTTAACGATTGCTGAAAAAGAAGCAAAATTATCAGACAAACCCATTTACCGATATAAAATCTGAAAGACAAATACTTAAGCTTGGATTATCATACTGGATTTTAAAATCGATTTCAACCTTTTACTGTGTTTAAATTGAACGTCTACAACCACCGTCATATAACTGTATTTGAATAACTTGTTCACACAAAATAAACACTTAAGAAATTAACATTCAGTTTATACTAGAGATATTACTGGTATTATTTCACTGACCAAAGTCTAGTGTTTTAAGTTTCAAAAACTGTGTACAAAGACTTCATATTCATCCTGAAATATTACTGTAATTTAATCACCAAATAAAGTATATTTTTTATGTATATTTTTTTATGTTTTTATTTTATTATGTATATTTTTTCATCGGCTTTCTTCAAAATAAAACTGCCAAGTAGTCAATGTCATATTCACTCAAAAATCAGTTTCGATCAGCTACCACCGTTCTTTACATTCTAGCGCCATCCAGTATTTATCTTTCAATTTGCAAACTCTTCACACATCACAAGCGATATATGGCTGCGGGCTAAGAGAAACCCCACTTTTTACTTTGACGTCTTTAAAGGATTTGAACTCATAAGCAATGCATATATCCACGAGTTCAGCTTCCAAAGCATTAAAGTCAAGACAACTTTTTCTTGTACAACAAAACTGTTTATTGTTGGGATCCATTTGGCAGCTTTTCAAGAATACAAAATAATATTTGTTGTTGTTGAATATAATGATGTCAATTTATAGTTTTCCAAACACCTAGCCAAGCCTTAGTTGTTGCTACGCTATAACCTTACTGTTATCCTAACAGATATTGAAAGATTAATCACGTTATTATATATAGCATACAATGATGCAATTCTGTTCATAATAAATGCTAAACTTTTGGGAGGGGTACAAACAAGCACAAAAATAAGAAATTATAAATAAGAAGAATTTTTAACGAATTTACCCTATAGGGAAGAAGCTATTACCGTATGTGGCATGGTAAGACTTAAGCCCGAGACCAAGATAACTTTTTGTTTTGAGGTCTCCAGATGCCAAAAACACTATTCGTTCAAGTTTATAAATATTTTGATGAAATTTGGCACAAATGTGTAGAGTAATATTTATGACTTTAAGTTCGAAAACCAGACTGATCGGACTATGGGAAGGGGGTTTTATGGGGGTTTTAAATTGTCCAAAAATCAGTTTTATACTGATATGTCGTTTAATATAAAATATTCAATTACATATCATTATGTTAAAGGTATTAAAACCAAGAGAGTAATTTTATTTTAGTGTAGTGGTATGGTGGCAACACTGTCATTTCAAACTAGACGCTTAGACTTTAAAATACGTTAGAGTTGGTGTGGCCATATAACTGGAATGTCGTAGATAATTGTAAGTTGTATTTATTATTATTTAAACATTGATACCTTGAATTTGTATAACTTTTGACTGTTAAAAATGTAATAAATTAATATTGTTTCACCTTAAAGTAAAGACAAATGTTGAAGAGTTCCATAAAATAGGAAATAGTCAAATTAAATCAAACTTGCATTTTTCAACAGGAAAATCTCATATTGTAACGTAACATTTATATGCATTTTATTTTATTTTACTTTAATTTGTATTATATAATTTAACCTTACCTGATTGTAATTCCATTGTTTTACTTTCTGTACAGACGTAGATCATTCCATCCCAGTTGGCCAGATACACCCAAAGTAAAGTAAGACCAAACCATTATATTTTATTATATAGTAGCTGATATAGCTAAGGATCATTTTATTTATAATTTGTACATTTTGAAGCGCACCGTCAGTAAACCATATTAAGTTACAAAGATGTCAGATTGTTTTTATTAAATCCTGTAGTAAAGTATCTCAGTTGGTTGGTTATGTATTCCCAAAATTTGAACAATGTTTATACCTAATTGGCACCCTCGGTATAGTTTTTTAAATTTTTCCCCCTTAAATTGTAAAAACACTTAATTTTGGTTATAGCCATTTTATAGAGCTTATAAAAACAAATAATTTGGTATTTTGAATCATTAACCTAGGTTAAGTAGTTGTAGATAAAAGTAAAATACGCGTCCATAAAATTTCCTATGTTAATCTAATGGGGAAAAGGTTTTTGGTTTTCCTCAGAGAATTATAATAAAAACTTCACATTTCCTTTACCAATCAGTTTAGCTCTACAAAAAATTCATTTTGGTTTTTTAATTGTTGTTCTACGTCCAACCAATGCAGAGATATTCAAAGTGCTAAACACAGTACGTTGTCTAATGTTATCCTTATGGAGGATAAATAAAATTTGATATCTAGATTATTTATGAATGTATATTGATGAAACTTAGTATGTGGCTTCAACTAGTTGTGGTATATTGATATTTGCACAACAAAGTTTTCTTTACTCTCACCGTAGCAGCAAACCTGCATACTCGGCCCCCATGTTATTCACATGGAAAATAAGTAAAGTTGTATATCTTCCTTAGTTATGAACCTAAATTAATAAACTATAAATATTGATAATTGCAAAAATACACATTTTTTGTCCTCCTCGTCACAGCAAACCTGCGTACTCAGCCCTAATGTTATTCTTATGGAGAATAAATAAAATGCTATATATCACTTATTTATTAATGTATTTTTGTGAAACTTGGTAAGTGGCTCTATGTAGTAGTGAGACACATTTATATGCATCGGAAATTCGCTTAGTACGCAGGTTTGCTGCGACGGTGGTATTTTAATATACCATGGGAAAATAACTTTTAATATCGAAATTATGCTTGTATGTTCGTATGTATTATAGCCGAGGAAATAGTACTAATAGAATATTTAATAACAAATCTCCATGTAAGCAGGTCATGGAAAAATGACATTACCATTCAGTATTTTGAAAAATAAATTATATTTCAACAAAAATTACAAGAAACCAAGATGAAATGAAAGAAATGAAACCAAACAAAAATTCAATTAACCACGTCCACACTGGTAAGTAAACTATACGAACTGGGCTTTGTAAGATCGCAAAGATAAATTCGAGTGTGGCTTAGAAAGTATTATCTGAAACACCTGCAAGTTATAAGCTTTTTTGTCTCTAGTACGCTGCCACTACAATGACGGTATCAGCTCCAACAATCTATTGTAGGGAACTTGCTTGTCGCCTCTCAGGTAACTTCGCAGTATTCACATTAAGGACCGCCTGTGGGACTGATGTCTGCCAACTTCCTGTCCTTCCTTCCTGTATACTGTGTATTTGTTGTTTCAAACAACGGAAAAAGTATGAAGTACTAAGTAGAAAGAAGAACAATCTGACTAATATTCTATGTTTTTAATGAAGAAAACCTAAATTTTTAATTTCCTAATTCACCTTTCTGGCCTATTCCTCATGATGAATCGAGGAATAATGGTTTAATTAGAGATAAAACCAAAATGCTGAAACTTTCTTGGATAGGAAAAGAGCTTCAATAATAATACGTTGATGATATTTAATATTGTTTTACCATTCTAACATAAAAAAAATAATAAATGTTAAAAGTATTCAGTATATATTATCTTTGCTAAAGTGTTGTACCTTATATGGTTTCTTTGACTTTAAACGAGGGAATGTTTCTCGCCCGATGGGAGAGCTTCCTTTGATTTGCAGGATTGCTAATCACGAGGCAAATTACAGGACACCGGACACAAAAGCTGAAGCCAATGCTGTCGCATCCTGCAGTCGTCCCGAGGTAATGAAAGGCGTATCTGAGATGGTTTTATTATCAAAATAGCGAAGTATCATTCAAATATAACTGAGAGATTTATCGTCAGAGAATATTAAGGTACATTCTAATGAAAGTCTAATTTCGTTCCCTTGAGATATGATGTCCATGTATATTTTAGTAGGTTTGGTATAATGTAAAAATCTAGATTATACCAAGCTCTAGGTGTAAAAATGCGGTTTTAGTAGGTTCTTCCGCTATAATGACAATTTGATTATATTGCATTACTTCATATATTGATGCTGCAAACCAATTTACGTAACAGCAAACCTATATATCCTACATATCCAACCTCATATAAATCATATATGCATTGTGCTGAATAATGTTATTGTTTTGGATGATAAATCATATTTATGTTTTAATATATTTTGTTATGAACAATTAGTTTATTACCATATTACGTGTTGTTACTACATCCCGTTTTTTTTTTTGGTAAAACTTTCTTCATCTGGCATATTAACTGCACATATATTTCTTAAATACATCTTTAACATATTTAACAGTTAGTTAAAGTTCTATTTAGTTGTCTTAGTTCCGTACGTAATTTGTGTATTTAAAATTCAAGCAATGACACCTAACGATTGTTTATTAATTACATATATATTTTCAAATTTGAATTTAAAAAAATAACTACATAAGAACGACTGTAGTTTGCTGTTACATATGTGTGAAAGCATGTTCTAAAATTAAACTCATCAAACTGTTGATATAAAGTATAAATTAAATGTCTTTATAAATAAAAGTCAAAATCCTCATGGGCCTGATACTACCAAATACGCTGGTATTTGGTACATTGATTCTTAAGGTCAAAAATAGTAATTTATATATTTTGATTTACATTTTACTTTTTACCTTACAAGTCTTTTCAACAATTTCGTCAAATAAATAAAACAATAAAATCACTTCAGATTATATTTAAAAAAATCCATTAATTATAACACTTTATTATTAAGGCTAACGTTTGTTATAGTTTGTCAGTACGTTTTACCTGTTTTTTTCAACTTCTTCAATTGAAAATCAATTGATATGAACTGAAAAAACATATTTTACTTCAGCAATTACACACTATGCAAACAAATCATATATACTCATATTTTGTTGAAATAGTCTTGCAATTGCGTCTAGGTAATAATTGTAACGGGTGGATGACTGAGCATGTATTTGCCTCTAGAAATCATTGGCTCTGGGGGAATGGCTGATTGACAATATAAGACGAAATAGGATGTTCAACATGTCGATATTTTCCTCGCAAGCTATCACATCTGTAGCTCAGTGGATAGCATGGTCTGTATCACATCGAGATTTATTCGATTCCTACATGTTGCAGTTTTGTTTGATTTTTTCCTAAAGATTTCTACTTTGTACTTGACTGATTCTCTTAATTAGGTTAGACGGTTTCGTGATTATAGTTAAAATGTTAGCTATAATGACATTTAGCAGCCAGTTTTCCCTGATTTTATTGGATTTGTTTGTTTTTACTTTCTCCCCCTATACATAGTATATGGAGAAAGTATTTTTTTCGTCACAATTTTCGAAGTTTTAGTTGGTGGAGGAAATATTCGTTTTGGTGGCTCCCTGAACCCAAAAAAGTGTTTTTACGTGATGTCTGTGTGTGTGTGTGTGTGTGTGTGTGTGTGTGTGTGTGTGTGTGTGTGTGTGTGTGTGTGTGTGTGTGTGTGTTTGTATTTACTCAATTGTAGCATCATGGAAGAGCACACAACCACACTGTGGCATCGTGATCCAATTGTGGCATCTTAAACACGATGCTACAATTTGTATCGATAATTTTGAGGTTAAAATGCCAAAACTAGTCAAAATAATTCAAGTTGCGACTTTTGAGTTTCCATCGGGTGTTTAGGAAACGCCGAAGTTCGCTGGATTGTTGCATTTCACCGGCTTATCGTTCACTAGCGATCCTAGTGGAGCAGGGTATAACTAGTGGCAAGGCCGTGGGGTGTTGCCGCTACGTTATTTCGTGTTCGCGGCAACAGTTGCTGGTTGGTTGTTACTGTTAGAAGACTCTACTTTTATTGTATTTTATTGTTTATGTCAGGCTACACAACGGTAAACTGAAAGGTTTATTTTAACAAAACGATCTTATTGCAATCAATTGGGGTCATTATTTACTACCTTTATTTGCAGGATTTTTGTATCATCACCTGTGTTTTACAAATACAATTATTATTCTTTAAGAGGTTTTATATTAAATATATGTATTTACATTTTCATATATATATATATATATATATACAATGGAATTGGCTAACTTAACTTGTCTACTTAATATTTATTTTTTAATAAATTGTGTTCTCTCCTCCCTAGGCCCTAAAAGCTAAGTTACAGTTAAAGCATGAATTATTAGAAGTT
Organism: Allygus modestus; assembly: GCA_963675035.1. Classification (NCBI taxonomy): domain Eukaryota; kingdom Metazoa; phylum Arthropoda; class Insecta; order Hemiptera; family Cicadellidae; genus Allygus; species Allygus modestus. The sequence continues at coordinate 229,331,902 of OY776111.1, forward strand.
ATTTATACACACTGTTAAAGCATGAATTATTAGAAGTTATTAGTACACTGTTGACCAAAATCATATTTTTTCCAGTGGAGCATGAGTTATTTATGATACAAGCTGCCATCAGAAGAATAAAGTCCTAACCAAATAAATTAATTATTACTCCGAGCGCTCTGACTGAAACCTTCAATTCGCTTCAGCGCTCCTAAGGTTGAAATTGATATGTTACACCGCTGAATCACTCTGCATAATATAGAGTACATAGCATCGTCTTCATTAAAAGAAACTAGTTTTAACCTATTTAAATCAAATATTTTATCAGACATGTGTTCTGCTAAAGATATATAATTTCTACATTCAACAATCTATATTATTAAAAGAATTTCTTGATTTTTGATCGGCGATTTTCAACCCTAAATAATATTATTCCATATACATATTTGGTATCAATCGAAAGCTTTTACTCTCTAGATGTGTCTTTTGGGGTTTCCATACAATCTCAACCACGGAGCTTTGCCCCACGAGCTCTCAAATTTCGTTTCTAGCCCATAAGATTAACATGGGGAATAATTTGATTTGAATTGCAGCTGATAATACATTATGCACAAGTTATTAGAAAACCAGATTTTACAGGTAAGAAATAAATTTATCTATATAAATTAAATGAGTTATTTTTCTACATCGTGAGCAGTGAAATTTTGTATGCTGCGGAGATATTTAATTTTGTTAAACATTTGTTTATCCGTTTGTCCGTTTATAAGCCAGATTTTTTCTGCGCTTCACAAAAAAGAATGTATTGAATGAAATGAATTATTTTGCCTGTTTTCGTGTAGAGAAGCAATCCTTTTTGGCTGTTTTAGCGAATTTACTCTATAGGAAAGAAGCTACTACCGTAGTCGGCATGGTAAGACCTAGGCCCGGGACCATGATAACTTTTCGTTTTGAGGTCCCTAGACCCCAAAAACACCATTCGTTCAAAACTGTATATATATATATATGTGTGTGTGTGTGTGTGTGTGTGTGTGTGTGTGTGTGTGTGTGTGTGTGTGTGTGTCCGTGGGTGCGATAACTCTCGTATAACACTTGGGGGGATTTTTTACCCCAAAAATGGGTTTTTTAAAGTTTTTACATGTAATATTTTAAAAAGTCAAATTTTAGTTTTCACCATTGGATTCAGCTTTGAAAAATACACAATTTGGTGTTTTGTTCATTTCTCTACGTCAGTTGGATACAGAGATATTGAAAGTGCTAAACACAGAACGTTGTGCAATGCTATTTTTATTGAGGATAAGAACAAATGTATATCACGCTTATTTATGAACGTATACTAACGAAACTTGGTGTACGGCTTCATCTGGTTGTGGTCTATTGTTATTTGCACAGAAAAAGCAATTTTGACTGATAACTTCCGTAGCAGCAAACCTGCGTACTCGAAATATGTTGCAACTTAACCCTTTGGGAGGGAGATGAGGGGGCATTTCCCCTCTTTTAACCACTGTGTGTAGCAAAGGATACTGTAGTGCCTCCATAAAAGGGATTTGGGTGGAAATTTTTTAAAACAACTTATTTAGAATATTTTCTGTACATTCAACCGTAATTTATATTATATATTTAGTAAATAAAAAGTAATCTTTTTCATTAAAGTTAGGCTAAAAGGGAGAAAGTATGGGTCAGTTTCCTGACCCCGTTTATTTGTTTATACATTGGAAACAGTAAAAATCATTTACGGTTTGTAAACTTTATTTTGTTTAATTTTTTAAATACTACTGAGTACAGAGTATCAAACTATCTAAAATAATGTTAATGAGTTATTTACAATTTAGAGAATAGCTTAGTCTGAAGTGAGTCAGGCAGTCAGTCAAGTTTATTAAACCAGGTGGTGATTAAGTATAACTTAATCTCTATAATATATAAAAATCAATGCTTGTTTGTATGTTTCTCCTTTATCCTTTATCCTTTATCCTATACCACTCATCCGATTGCAAAGAAACTTTGCTTGGACATTAAGGTTTACACTAGGAATGTTTCTAGCCAGTAATAAAAGTCCTAGAACTTCATCCCGCTGGACATTGAAATTATTAGTGTTAACCTTATGGAGTAATGATTTAAGTTTCCATGGTAACATTATGTTAAGGTAGACAAACCACGCGGAAAAAGTCGCGCCAATGACAGCTAGTGTTTTAGTGTTTCCCCTATAGGGAAGAAGCTATTACCGTAGGTGGCATGGTAAGACTAAGCCCGAGACTATGATAACTTTTTGTTTTTAGGTCCCCAGATGCCAAAAACACTATTCATTCAAATTTATATATTATGGTAGATACTCGTATATATGTCCGTTACCGCGATAACTTTTGAAAGGAACACCCGATTTTGATGAAATTTAGCACAAATGTGTGGAGTAACATTTATGGCTTTAAGTTCAAAAACCAGATCGATCGGTCTATGGGAAGGGGGTTTTAAATTTTCCAAAAATCGGTTTTTTTGAATTTTTTCCCCTAAAATGTTTAAAACACTCAATTTTGATTATAGCCATTTTATAGAGCTTAAACAAAACAAATAATATGGCATTTCGAATCATCAACCTAGGTTAAGTGGTTGTAGAGAAAAGTCATAAAACGCGCCTATAAAATTTCCCATGTTAATCTTAAGGGAAAAAGGTTTTTGAATTTTCCTCAGATAATTTTACTAAAAACTTAACATTTATTTTTACCGATCAGTTTAGCTCTACAAAATAATAATTTTATTGTTTTAATTGTTATTCTACGTCCAACCGTTACAGAGATATTCAAAGTGCTAAACACAGTACGTTGTACAATGTTATCCTTATAGAAAATAAATACAATCTGATATCTTGATTATTTATGAATGTATATTGATGAAACTTTGTATGTGGCTTCAACTAGTTGTGGTATATTGATATTTGCACAAAAATATTTTTGATGACTTCCCCGAAGCAGCAAACCTGCATACTCGGCCCCCATGTTATTCATATGGAGAATAAGTAAAGTTGCATGAACTTATGAACCTACTCTTACTCTTACTTATGATCCTAAATTAATAAAACTTGGTATGTAGCTTCACCTGGTTGAGTTATATTGGTAATTGCAAAAATACTCATTTTTTATCTTCTTCGTTGCAGCAAACCTGCGTACTCAGCCCTAATGTTATTCTTATGGAGAATAAATCAAATGCTATATAAAACTTATTTATGAATGTAATTTTGTGGAACTTGCTAAGAAGCTATATGTAGTAGTGAGACACATATATATTATTATTATTATTATATATATATAAGCATTGGAAATTTGCTGCGACGGGGGTATTATAGTTTTAAGGGGATTCAACTAATCCGGAACGTAGAAATAAAAAATAAAAATAAACATTTGCATGATCAAGTTTGAACGGGTTATTAAACTATGAAACTATGGACGAACATCGCTCAACATAACAGATATTGGAACTTCAGGGTATATTCAAAAAGAATCCATACAACTTTAATTTGAAAAATAAAATGTATATCCATTATTTTACATTGATTTACCTTTATGTGACGCAAGTTAGCATTTTAGATTAGTTGTCTCGTACCTAAACATTATAAACAGGTCCAAAAAGGATTGATTATATTACTATAAATGTATCCATTCTTTACTACCGTACCAAATACTTATTGCAGTGTTTTACTAAATAAGAAGAGTCTCTTAGATGTTAAAAATCAATTCAATTTATTAATTAAGAAGGAGAAATTGAAAATGGAAAAATAACTTGCATTTTCATTATTATTACTGAAAACGTTAAAGATGAATTAAACAATAATATTAAACTTTAAAATAAACATTAAAAGTTTATTTTACTTGAAAGTTAATTTTAGTTTTAAATGAAACTTTAATATTTAATAAGTTTGTGTTAACGTGTATGGAGTGAATAAATAACTAAAATACATATTTAATATATAATATTTTGATAAGGGTTTTTAGAGTGTTATTTTAGTACCAACATATTCCGTCGTAACTTTTAAAACTTTCTACTGAAAAAAGACAATTTTGATGAATATACATTATAAAATGATCACAACTTAGATAATGCAATACACATTCGTGAAGAAAAAAATACAAATGTATATGGGAACCAACCTTTTTTGGTGGGTGTGTATTTAGTTATTGTCACAGAAAAAGGACTATAAAATTAGAGGGATTGGGACGACCAAATACCACTTTTTCTTAAACATTGTATTTTTATTACTTATTTGAATTTGACATGATATAATGCAACATCTTAAAGTTCAAAACTAGCTGTTTTATTAAATATATTATGAAAACCCCAAAAGGGATACTGTGAACAAAATTATTAAAAACTTTCACATAAAATGGAGTTTTATTTTAAGTCCATGAGATCCTTCTCATGTTGTCGTCACAAAGCAGTAAGGGGTCCTTCGTAAGCACTTCAATTACAGTAATTAGATTTCTTAAGTTTTGCGGTTTTCTCTTGTTTGGAAAGTTTAGCCCCAATGAATGTCATCCTCTTGCAAACCCAACTCTATGCATTAAGACTAAAATATGGGGTGCATTCAAACCATTCAAATAGTTTTTTATGCAAATGGTGGAAATTGAAATTTATAGTTTTTTAAATCAACGTAAAAAGGCAACTTTTTGGGTACAAACCCTCTATTCAACCCCCCTTCGGATAGTGCACTCTTTTTGGTTTTCGAACTGAAAGTCATAACACACCCAACCCAAACGGATACACTCTTTTACACAGGAAAGCAAAAAAGGGTTCAAAGTAGTTAACTTTCTAAGTTAAAAAAGATGATCACTCATTAGTTACAAAATCTGACAAAATAGCGACACGGATTTTGCTACATAATGATAATTTTGAAAAATCCAAACAATTCTGTAGACGAGACCAACTACAAAGTTCAAATCCAATAGTCAAATTTGTAAATAGCTTTCTCTAAATGTAAGAGTGATCCTAAAAGCACGTTATCGAATGCCACGGTGAGTTTAGGTAAGCTTTTAGTTAATCTTCTCCCCTCCTGCACAATTATTTCAAGTGATTTGTCTACGTTACAATAGTTAAAAACAAATAATTCTATTACAACATGCAGACCATTTTCATATGTGTTACATTAATCTAAACTGAATGTTCAGCTATCAAATGATTCTCTAAAGAGGAATTAACACGTCTCTTTAAGATAACTTTCGTGAACAATTAACTCTTTTTTTTCAAATAGCATACCTATCGAGTGAGATGCCGGTGAGGGTGAAGACGCTAGCCGCCACAGTGACGTTCGCTATGAAGTTGCTGACTGTGCAGTAAGGCCGTCCGAACTGCCAATCGCTGCCAAAACACGTTTAGCAACTCTTAAAGTATATGAATTGGCAAAACTGCACACATGTTTTGAAATTAAAATATAGTATTTTTTAACATTAGCTTACTCATTTGCTCACTTAAAGCCTTATGGATTTAAACCTTGAGATGATCTATAATATGAAATGCATACCTATATCATAATTTATTGAATAGCATAATACGTGATGTTACAATTAACAGGATAAATAAACTACGTCTCATAACACTACAAAATATATTTACACTTATACTGCAGTAACATACAAAAAGGTAAATATACAAAATAAATGGTATTAGGAAACTGACATATACTCTCTTCCTTTTATCCGAATTTTAATAAATAAATTACTTTTTATTTACTAAATATATAATATAAAGTACGGTTGTATGCATTAAAAATCTGCAAAACAAGTTATTTAAAGAAATATCCACCCACATTATTTTTACGAGACACTGCAGAATTCTCTGATGGTTATAAGTGGGGAAATGCCTACTCATCCCCACCAGGGTTAAATGGCAACATATTTCGAATATCCTCTGTTGTTCAATGCTAACTTGACCTGCATATCAAGTTTTAACGAAACTGACCAGTAAATAAGTCTGTGTGGATGTGTACAGAGCTAAAGACGACACCAGTTGTCCGGTTTTGATGAAATTTGTTATATAGGTACTAATCTCCGATATTTTCTGGCTTTTTATTTTTTGGAATTTTTTAAGGGTAATTATCTTCCAAAAACCACAAAAAAAACATGAAGAATCCAAATTTCTCAATAACGGCTCAAAGGATTTTTAATAAATTTGAGCGGTTTGTAGAACTGTAGAGCGGTTTCCAACAAAATGACACCCCTACCATTACTAGGAAAATTTACTTTCAGAAATTTTAAAACATACAAAATTATGTTTTTTTATCAAAAAAAAAACAACATACATGTAAAAACGATTGCTTATCATCAATAAAAAAGCTAAAAAAACTAAATAATTACAGTACAAGTACAGTATCAGTGTTAATATATGTTTTAGTGTTGTGAGACGTACTTTATGTATCCTGTCACCGATATCATACCCCTATACTTGTTTCTATTAGCCATAAAATTATGTTTTTCTTTATCATAAAGAGATGCACGATTGTATAACACAAGTTAGTTTATTTTAAATTTATGTGACCGAATATAATTAATTCAAGATAAAGACTTTAATACCTAATAATACTATACACCCTTGATAATTCCTTAAATATCAGCTTACTAATATTAGGAGGGATTAAGATTTCTGACTTAATTTGCATCAGATTAGCTTTCGCAGCATTTGCAATTTAATACCAAGACTAAAGCCCTTCAGTGGCATTGATATGCAGTAAATTATCTTATCCACCATCTTGTACCAAACACGAACACTGTCCGTACCTCATTAAATAATAACTGCTACCATAAACCAATTTATGTCTTTATAGTACTTTATGCAACAACAATAACATTCACAATTGAAAACAAGTTGTTTTTATATTTTATTTTTATAAACAATGCTCTAAGTTGGTTCAAACTGTAATATTGAAATGTTACATTTATTCTAAATGTTAAATTCTTTGACAACAGTAAAGTTTACTTCTTACTGTACTTTTTACGTATTATAAACACTTACGTCAGATAAAACGTGTGCCCATGATAAGTAGGAGTTATGATTCATAATAAACGAATGCGAGCTTGACAGAAATACCATGCCTCATGTGACTACACTAAATATATTTCTAAATATATTGCTGGCAAGAAATATACCGGAATTTGTATCTAAGAAAGTGAATATTTGTCTCACTGTCAACCGTATCTATAAAGTAATACTATTTACAAACTAGGATATATTGATCCATAAAATATGAGATAAAAAAAATTATTTACCTTCGTAAGGTTGACATTGGCCCAATATACCTTTACACCTTACATCGATTGATGTTTTGTCTTTACACAATGTAATGTTGGTAACGTATAATAAATAGGAAACATGACAGTACATGCCTTCTACATTAAAAATAGGCTATTACATTATTTCATCTTTAAAATATTGCAGAATTAAACTACCTCACTACTCCTTTGAAGTAAAATGCCTCAGACTTTGGCTTTTCTCTACTTTAATATATATATATTAAATGAGCCTCGAAGTTTTACTGTAACAATCTAAACATGCTATAAAGTTATATACAATTTCTAAGTATATATTTGTTACTAGATATTGTAGAACGATTTTAAACTTACCTACTTTACTTACCTATTTACTTACCTATTTTTAAACTTACCTACCGAGGTTATTTTAACTTTACCTACTTGTTTAACATGTAGACAAAGTTGAAGATACAGTTGAAAACTGACATCATGAGATCAGCGATTGAGAGGTTTAGAAGGAAGTAGTTTGTCACTGTGCGCATCCTCCGATGAGCTGCAAAACGCGTAAAATTAACAGTAGAGTGCAATTCTGCACAAGTTCACATCAATTTGATTAAGAACTACTGAAACACGTAAGTAGTTTAAATATTGTGTCTTGATGTAACTTTAAATACAAAATATTGTAATCTGCCAAATGAAATGTTTACAATAATATGTTATTATTCAGGAAAAGATAACTAACGCAATGATTCCACGTTAACAAAAAGTTAGGCAAGTAAAGTTCCTAAACACTGTAAGACTTAATAATAATAATAATAATAATATCAATAATAATGTTTTATTAAAACAAAAGTTTACAATTATTATATTACAGAGCTTATTTTAGAATTAATAGATGATAACCTGACAAAGGACAGATAAATTATGATAACCACATAGGACCAAAGTGTATTGGACTTTTATTTAATATTTTTAATTATTACAAATATAATAAGTAAGCGTGCATCAAACATACGTAATCACATTAATTTATAAATAAATAAAAACAATAAATAAAATATTGTTTTCTGTGAGTAAATGATTTATTTATGGAATTTTGTTTTGTCTCCATGATAATGAGATTGGACTGCTTATTCCGTAAACAATTTTTATATATTTGTAAGGAAATTTATTAAAAATATGAAGTTGTATGTAGTTTCACCTAATTCTAATAGTAAGTAACTCAAAATTTGTTTTTTATATTTAAAAACCCCTTTATATTATGTGAACTACAATCTATTGCGGTTAGTTGATTTCGGTACAAGCTCCTTCTTAGTTCGTTAAGACAGTAGTTTTATTTTCAGTTGATCAAGCGTAGCAAAGTAATTACCAAACTAAATTTAAAATTTAATGAAAATCACTAGTACAACGCTGACCTAAAAAGGAGAACTATACATATATCCATTAAGTACATGTAAATGTAGATCCCTTTATTCAATAATAACATTTACCTCCTTACAAATCCACTTACCTAAAACTATCCAAATGACAATGACGTTCCCTCCAATTGCTATAATAAGCATGAAAGCGAACATGGATGTCCAGGCAATCTGCAGGAACCAGGACATCTGATGTCTAGCGGGGCGCCTTCGGGGCAGAGTAGTCGTGGAGGCCCAATCAAAGTCATCGTCACAGCCGAACAGAGCCTGGAAACATACACATCAGCTGTTGGTCTCCCCGTATAGAAACACTGGCTTCAGTGGTTAGCATAAACCATTACAATTAATTTAAACTTTGAAGCCCTTAATACACATGCAGTTGACGCTATTGAATACCTTTCAGAAATTTATTTATTTTTAAAAACAATAAATAAATACGTAATAATGACAGTTAGCCACGGTCCAAGTAAACATTCAACAAATGAATAGATAAATTTATTCTTTTATCTAATTAGCTTGACCAATATAAAGGCGTTTACTTACTTTTAAACAGGTATATTCTGGGTGATAGTGTTAAAGATATCCTCACACTAAAGTACAACTAGTGAACAATCTTTTATTTGTGAATTGGGTGTTTACTCCGAAATAATAAATATCCATTGTATACTATATAGTTGGACATAGTAATTTTCACGTCTTGAAGTGTTCCTTTTTAAATTGATCATCATCCAATATCTACAATTTATGCCTACTTGGAAAGCCCAACCATTTAACATATAATAAATCACCTTTCCTCCTTGCTGTCTTGTCAGACAAGATTATGTAAAATTTAGTCTATAAAATCTCTTAATCATAAAAGACTCCTTTGGTTGCATTACCATTTTCGCCTTTCGAAATATGTCTCCGACATTGTATTCCTAACCACTAGTACAGCTCTTCTGTCCTGCAGGAGTAAAGTCTTAACTAATTTAATTTACATGTTTAAAATTGATAATGCTTACGCTATGTTTCAATTAACACCTTGCAATACATACATGTTTTGTGATGGACTGGAAACAATATACGATTATCTTAATATATAAAAAGGATGGTGGTATATTTGATTGTTTTTTTGTTTGATGTTTATGTACTACAGTACCACTAAACCGATTGGGATAATACTTTGCTTGGTTATTCAAGTTGACCAGAGGAATGTTTATAGCCACTAATAATAGTACAAGGACCTTAGGGACTATGACCCACTGCATTTGTTTTGATTTTCTCAACCTGGCCGGGCTGAGAGGTCATTGACCCAAACATGAAACATCTTTATTACCGTTAAATGATTGAAGGATCTATTTTTCTTTAGTGGTACCATTTAGTGCTAATTTGGTACTCAATTTTGGTTTATGATTTATTTGCGGAATCGAAAATTGCTAGACTGGTATGTCGTTGGCCCGGAAACCTTGAGTACTTAATTACTCTTTAGATATTGAAGTACCTGTGTTTTCTTTTGTGGAACCGATCAGTACCAATTTTAGTAGTGGTAAAACCACAAAGAGGGGCCGTAATCGGCGCTTTTTCCCCATGTTATTCTTATGGGGATCAGTTTTTGGACCGACACCCGATCCCGCCCTACACAAGTTTCCTTGTTGGCCTATATTAATACCCAACCCTTGCCTATATTAAATATATTGTCCCAATCCCCATCCCTCCTCTATATTTTTTAAAATTAATTTTCAAATTCAGGCTAAAAAACCATCTTTAGTGTTTATGGTCCGATTTGTTTAAAACTTGGATATGTTATTGTCGTAGGCAAGTGTTTTAATAAATTCCACTTACATTTCCCAAATTCACTATTACGGTCAAATTAAAAATTATTTTTGAAAAATACTGCCAATTGCCACCTTCTTTATTTACTGCCCGATTTATTTAAAATTTGGATACGTTATTGTCCTAGGCAAGTGGTTTAATAAATTCCACTTACATTTCCCAAATTCACTATTACGGTCAAATTAAAAAATATTTTTGAAAAATACTGCCAATTGCCAACTTCTTTATTTACTGTCCGATTTGTTTAAAATTTAGATATGTTATTGTCGTAGGCAAGTGTTTTAATAAATTCCACTTACATATCCCAAATTCACTATTACGGTCAAATTAAAAAATATTTTTGAAAAATACTGCCAATTGCCAACTTCTTTATTTACTGTCCGATTTATTTAAAATTTAGATATGTTATTGTCCTAGGCATGTGTTTTAATAAATTAGCCTTACATTTCCCAAATTCACTATTACGGTCAAATTAAAAAATATTTTTGAAAAATACTGCCAATTGCCAACTTCTTTATTTACTGTCCGATTTGTTTTAAATTTAGATATGTGATTGTCCTAGGCAAGTGTTTTAATAAATTAGCCTTACATTTCCCAAATTTACTATTACAGTAAAATTAAAAAATATTTTTGAAAAATACTGCCAATTGCCAACTTCTTTATTTACTGCCCGATTTGTTTAAAATTTGGATATGTTATTGTTGTAGGCTAGTGTATATGCACCATCCACATTTTACAAATATTGCGGTTAAATTTTAAAAAAATTGGAAAAATACTGCCAATTGGCAACTTCTTTATTTGTGGTCTGATTTGTTTAAAATTTATATATGTCATTATTCTAGGCTAGTGTATATGTACCATCCACATTTGACAAATTAACTATAATGGTCAAATTTAAAAAATATTTTGAAAAATATACTAACAATTTCAAACTTCTTTATTTACTGTCTGATTTATTTTCGGATATGTTATAGCTCTTATATAGGTAACAAGACCACACTACCACACGTTCCATTACCCCCTACAATACACTATTTTGTCTTTTTGTTTGTTTATTTTGCTGTAATCCCAAAACTGACTTTGCTGTTTATTGTCCGATTTGCCTACACTTTGGATATTGACCTAAGCATTTATTGTCTGATTTATTTTTGGATATGTTATAGCCCCCAACTATTATATCTAAAATTACAATATTATTTCCACCTATAATACTGTTGTTTGTTTTGCCGCAACCTAAAAACTAACATTGGTATTTGTGTTTTTACAAAACTATATTTTGTAAATTACTTCCAATAACTCCTTTATTTACTTTTCGACTTGTTATATCCCCTTATATCTAAATTTACCGTATATTTTTTCCCTAAATACCCCATTTCCAAATTCAATATTATGGTTGGATTAAAAAAAATAAATGCAAGCTTATTATATTTGCCACAAGCTTATTATATACATCCAGCTGTTATATTTGCCACATTTCCAATATTGTTGTGACCCTCTCAACTACCTCTCATTGTAATATAATAAGTAATATATATCTACAAAATATTTATGGTCAGAACTGCCTAAATTTTGGATATGTTTTAAGCCAATGCGATAACAACAAATAAATTTTTAAAACACAAAACACTAATCTTTCTTTGTGCTTGTTTGGAGTAGTCTTTATTTTATCCAACTTAATTTTAATTTTGTAGTTAAAATCAAACTTCCCACATTCTAGCTCCCTTTCCAGCCAGTGGTTGGAGACATAAAGGTTACGAATATTTTCAAACTGTACAATATATCTTTTTCTACCCCTATGTTGGACTTGTTTAATAGCGCTTATTAATAATTCCACACCATATTCCAAATCCTCCAGTCCATTCTTTAAATTTAACATTGCCTTTAATATCTTGCATCTCTATGTCTTGTTGTCCAACATCCCACTCATTGTTACGGAAACTTAGGTTTTCTATTTTTGGAAAGGAATTGCCATAAAATGTTGCGGTTCCGTTAGTGTTAAAGCTTGCAAGTGGCTCGTTGGTAGGTAGATAAATAATGTCCAAATCACCACTGTATGGCAACACGCTATAACCTTGCCTATTCTTATTTATCTCTATAAATACAGTTTTACAGACACCTTTAACATAGTATACACCCCCCCCCTCCATCCTTTTCTGCCAACACTCCCACAAACTTGTTGTTTACTACAAACGCACACACTATATAATGTCCATAATGCTCTAGATCCTCGTCGCAGGAAGTAATCTTTTAATTTATCCTCTCTTTCCCTTCTTTCTTGTTCTTTAGCTAACTGTGCTTTGTATTCCTCTGCAACAGTATTTTCCACATATTCCAATGTCTTCTAATTCCAATTTCCTCTTTTTGGAACAACTCTCTAAGAAAGGCTTGGAAAGTGGCTCTATTTCTTTAATAGTGTATGGGTACAGTTTATTGGTCCGGCTTCTTAAAACGTAGGGAGTAAGGTTAGGACTTTCCACTAAGCCTAATTCTTCTAAATTGATGTGTTTAGGTATTGTGGAGAAAGGTGTATTTGATTTTGTAAAACATGTGCCCCCAGATTTGATGTAACACTTATGCTTTACACTTATGGCATCCTCCTCTATTACCTCTACATAGTTAGTTGGTAAACAGTTAAAGCTAAATGCAGATAGAGCATACTTTATTAACTTTTCCCTTTGTGTACTATCTTTTGGCAGTTTTAGTTGTACTCCAGTTATCTTCTTCGTATTACTATTACCCCAATATGCGTATTGTAATAAATCGTTAAACACTAAACAACAACTGTTTTGTAATTGATTGGCAACTTTCACCCACATCTTATGCAGAGGTACAGCATAGAATGGAGCATTTTGAAAGTACCGTTTGTTGTCTTCTATTAGACTTAAACAATCTCTTAAAGGTTCAAACCCTTTACCAAAACCTCTACAATAGTTATAGATTGTTGCCTCTAACCTTGTTATTCCATTCTCTCTAGCTAGTTTAGACGAGAACGTTTCTTTTAGTCTCGCATCTGGACAGTTTACAAAGTTTATTATATGGTTTCCTATACTTTTAATTACTCCAGGGCTTGTAATCTGGCATATAAATTTATTATATATTTTTACCCTGCTATTAAACCATGTTAAACAATCTTTACTAACATTATCTACAATAACATTATATCCATTCGCCCCCAGGTAGCAAAAGTTTTCTGTAAGATATTGGCACATTTCCTCTTTATTAAATATTCCAGCCAAATCTAGTGTTATATCGAAATCCATAAGATAGTACATTTCTTTTTCCAGATCTTGCAGTATCTTTGGAAGATCTTCCAACAAATCCTTAATTTTAACATTTGCAAGCTCTATTTTATAGGGAATTGCTATAGGATCATCATACTTTTGTTTAATTTGGTCAATATCTTTCTTTATTATTTGTAACACACCCTCGCTTTGGGAGAATGGTAGTTTGGCCACAACACCATGTCGAGCTAAAGAGAACTTTTTAAATATTCCTTGTAAGTAGCTATTAAACGAGCCACATATTTCCTTCTTAACTTTAAATTTATTCCGAACGTCCCCATCACAATCCGTAACATTGGTTATCTTAACTAACATTATGTTATCACAAAACGCATCCGTTATAGATGTTAAGTTATTTAATTTTGGTTCGCCCTCGCAATAGTTTATATTACCTATGTCTGTAAGAAGGTTATTATTACGTAGATTTTCTAATAAAAACCATATACCGAATCTTTCGTTAGTAGGTTTAATACAATTTCCCAACAAATGGCTAACAGAGTACATTTCTTTTATACAAAAAAGTAGCGGAAACATGTAAACAAGACAGATTACACTATAGGCATATAGAGGTTGTAAATATATGGATATTGTATATAAACATAGGCGAGCGGCAAGTGTAACATGTACGTGGACACCCATATGCAAATATGGAATACCCACTATTAATATAATTCCAAATTCGACTAAATAAGTTTATAGTCTCAATATAATTAACATATTAACTAACGGTGCCATCCCGCATTAGTACCCAAATTGTCGAAATTCTATAATTCTATTCTTAGTCCTTGTATTAGGTTTTGTACTATTAAACCCTACATTCTTATCCTGTGCAGTAGAGTAATATATGTATTTAATACAGATACGCACATTCTACAAGACCTGTACATCTGTTGTATAAGCAGCAGAATAGACGTCTCATTGTGTTGTTGTAAAGTAAAACATAAATGTAAATTGTGCTGGATACAACCGGCCAGATATTAGACAGGAAATGTGTTGGAAGTGTATTGCCAAAGACAAACACCACATAGTGCAGCATGTAATCAATCCATTACTATTTAGACAAAGGTCAGTATTGGTACAACATCCGATATATTAGCCAAATCCAGTCCAAACATTGTGTCCTCAAAATGTTATGATTGTGTTAAATTTGTTTATATTACATATATTTCTTACACAATTTACAAACTATTTTTGTGTCAGTTGACAGAACCTGTAAAGTTGTGTAAAATGGCTGTAAACCAGTATCTGTGCCTGTGTCGTAATGTGTTGGAGTGTGTCATTTATTGTGTCTCTGCATTTGTGTTGTTTTATAAACTTTAAATATTACTGTGTCCTTATACTCTTACTATTTCTGTTACTATAATATTATTTTTTTACTGTTTGTTTTCCAAGTTTGATTGTGGATTTGGCTAATATATCGGATGTTGTACCAATACTGACATTTGTCTAAATAGTAATGGATTGATTACATGCTGCACTATGTGGTGTTTGTCTTACTATTTGGCAATACACTTCCAACACATTTCCTGTCTAATATCTGGCCGGTTGTATCCAGCACAATTTACATTCATGTTTTACTTTACAACAACACAATGAGATGTCTATTCTGCTGCTTATACAACAGATTTACAGGTCTTGTAGAATGTGCGTATCTGTATTAAATACATATATTACTCTACTGCACAGGATAAGAATGTAGGGTTTAATAGTACAAAACCTAATACAAGGACTAAGAATAGAATTATAGAATTTCGACAATTTGGGCACTAATGCGTGATGGCACCGTTAGTTAATATGTTAATTATATTGAGACTATAAACTTATTTAGTCGAATTTGGAATTATATTAATAGTGGGTATTCCATATTTGCATATGGGTGTCCACGTACATGTTACACTTGCCGCTCGCCTATGTTTATATACAATATCCATATATTTACAACCTCTATATGCCTATAGTGTAATCTGTCCTGTTTACATGTTTCCGCTACTTTTTTGTATAAAAGAAATGTACTCTGTTAGCCATTTGTTGGGAAATTGTATTAAACCTACTAACGAAAGATTCGGTATATGGTTTTTATTAGAAAATCTACGTAATAATAACCTTCTTACAGACATAGGTAATATAAACTATTGCGAGGGCGAACCAAAATTAAATAACTTAACATCTATAACGGATGCGTTTTGTGATAACATAATGTTAGTTAAGATAACCAATGTTACGGATTGTGATGGGGATGTTCGGAATAAATTTAAAGTTAAGAAGGAAATATGTGGCTCGTTTAATAGCTACTTACGAGGAATATTTAAAAAGTTCTCTTTAGCTCGACATGGTGTTGTGGCCAAACTACCATTCTCCCAAAGCGAGGGTGTGTTACAAATAATAAAGAAAGATATTGACCAAATTAAACAAAAGTATGATGATCCTATAGCAATTCCCTATAAAATAGAGCTTGCAAATGTTAAAATTAAGGATTTGTTGGAAGATCTTCCAAAGATACTGCAAGATCTGGAAAAAGAAATGTACTATCTTATGGATTTCGATATAACACTAGATTTGGCTGGAATATTTAATAAAGAGGAAATGTGCCAATATCTTACAGAAAACTTTAACTTTTGCTACCAAGGGGCGAATGGATATAATGTTGTTGTAGATAATGTTAGTAAAGATTGTTTAACATGGTTTAATGTAAATAGCAGGGTAAAAATATATAATAAATTTATATGCCAGATTACAAGCCCTGGAGTAATTAAAAGTATAGGAAACCATATAATAAACTTTGTAAACTGTCCAGATGCGAGACTAAAAGAAACGTTCTCGTCTAAACTAGCTAGAGAGAATGGAATAACAAGGTTAGAGGCAACAATCTATTGTAGAGGTTTTGGTAAGGGGTTTGAACCTTTAAGAGATTGTTTAAGTCTAATAGAAGACAACAAACGGTACTTTCAAAATGCTCCATTCTGTGCTGTACCTCTGCATAAGATGTGGGTGAAAGTTGCCAATCAATTACAAAACAGTTGTTGTTTAGTGTTTAACGATTTATTACAATACGCATATTGGGGTAATAGTAATACGAAGAAGATAACTGGAGTACAACTAAAACTGCCAAAAGATAGTACACAAAGGGAAAAGTTAATAAAGTATGCTCTATCTGCATTTAGCTTTAACTGTTTACCAACTAACTATGTAGAGGCAATAGAGGAGGATGCCATAAGTGTAAAGCATAAGTGTTACATCAAATCTGGGGGCATATGTTTTACAAAATCAAATACACCTTTCTCCACTATACCTAAACACATCAATTTAGAAGAATTAGGCTTAGTGGAAAGTCCTAACCTTACTCCCTACGTTTTAAGAAGCCGGACCAATAAACTGTACCCATACACTATTAAAGAAATAGAGCCACTTTCCAAGCCTTTCTTAGAGAGTTGTTCCAAAAAGAGGAAATTGGAATTAGAAGACATTGACAGTAATAAGCGTAAATTGGAATATGTGGAAAATACTGTTGCAGAGGAATACAAAGCACAGTTGGTTAAAGAACAAGAAAGAAGGGAAAGAGAGGATAAATTAAAAGATTACTTCCTGCGACATTGGGAGGATCTAGAGCATTATGGACATTATATAGTGTGTGCGTTTGTAGTAAACAACAAGTTTGTGGGAGTGTTGGCAGAAAAGGATGGGCGGAGGGGTGTATACTATGTTAAAGGTGTCTGTAAAACTGTATTTATAGAGATAAATAAGAATAGGCAAGGTTATAGCGTGTTGCCATACAGTGGTGATTTGGACATTATTTATCTACCTACCAACGAGCCACTTGCAAGCTTTAACACTAACGGAACCGCAACATTTTATGGCAATTCCTTTCCAAAAATAGAAAGTTTCTGTAACAATGGACAAGAAGACATAGGGATGCAAGATATTGAAGGTAATATTAAATTTAAAGAATGTAGTAGACTGGAGGATTTGGAATATGGTGCGCTATTAAACAAGTCCAACATAGGGGTAGAAAAAGATATATTGTACAGTTTGAAAATATTCGTAACCTTTATGTCTCCAACCACTGGCTGGAAAGGGAGCTAGAATGTGGGAAGTTTGATTTTAACTACAAAATTAAAATTAAGTTGGATAAAATAAAGACTACTCCAAAAAAGCACAAAGAAAGATTAGTGTTTTGTGTTTAGTTGTTTTGGGTTTTAAAAATTTATTTTTGTTATCGCATTGGCTTAAAACATATCCAAAATTTAGGCAGTTCCATAAATATTTTGTAGATATATATTACTTATCAGCTGGATGTATATAATAAGCTTGTATTTATTTTTTTTAATCCAACCGTAATGGTGAATTTGGAAATGGGGTATTTACTTATGCAATGGCCAGTAATATATTGCAGTCATGTCCAAAGTTTGGTTACGACAAAACAGCACTAAAAGGGAAAAAAATATACGGTAAATTTAGATATAAGGGGATATAACAAGTCGAAAAGTAAATAAAGGAGTTATTGGTAGTAATTTACAATATATAGTTTTGTAAAAACACAAATACCAATGTTAGTTTTTAGGTTGCGGCAAAACAAACAACACATCAACTGTATTATAGGTGGAAATAATATTGTAATTTTAGATATAATAGTTGGGGGCTATAACATATCCAAAAATAAATCAGACAATAAATGCTTAGGACAATATCCAAAGTGTAGGCAAATCGGACAATAAACAGCAAAGTCAGTTTTGGGATTACAGCAAAATAAACAAACAAAAAAGACAAAATACTGTATTATAGGGGGTAGTGGAACGTGTGGTAGTGTGGTCTTGTTACCTATATAAGAGCTATAACATATCCGAAAATAAATCAGACAGTAAATAAAGAAGTTTGAAATTGTTAGTATATTTTTCAAAATATTTTTTTAATTTGACCATTATAGTTAATTTGTCAAATGTGGATGGTGTGTACATATACACTAGCCTAGAATAATGACATATATAAATTTTAAACAAATCAGACCATAAATAAAGAAGTTGCCAATTGGCAGTATTTTTCCAAATTTTTTAAAATTTAACCGCAATATTTGTAAAATGTGGATGGTGCATATACATTAGCCTACAACAATAACATATCCAAATTTTAAACAAATCGGACAGTGAATAAAGAAGTTGGCAATTGGCAGTATTTTTCAAAAATATTTTTTAATTTGACTGTAATGGTGAATTTGGGAAATGTAAGGCTAATTTATTAAAACACTTGCCTATAACAATAACATATCTAAATTTTAAACAAATCGGACAGTAAATAAAGAAGTTGGCAATTGGCAGTATTTTTCAAAAATATTTTTTAATTTGACCGTAATAGTGAATTTGGGATATGTAAGTGGAATTTATTAAAACACTTGCCTAGGTCAATAGCATATCCAAATTTTAAATAAATCGGACAGTAAATAAAGAAGTTGGCAATTGGCAGTATTTTTCAAAAATATTTTTTAATTTGACCGTTATAGTGAATTTGGGATATGTAAGTGGAATTTATTAAACCACTTGCCTAGGACAGTAACATATCCAAATTGCAGACAAATCGGACTATTAACACTAAAGATAGTTTTTTAGCCTGAATTTGAAAATTAATTTTTAAAAATATAGAGGAGGGATGGGGACAATATATTTAATATGGGCAAGGGTTGGGTATTAATATAGGCCAACAAGGAAACTTGTGGCTTATTAGTATAGGCGGGATCGGGTGTCGGTCCAAAAACTGATCCCCATAAGAATAACATGGGGAAAAAGCGCCGATTACGGCCCCTCTTTGTGGTTTCTCCTCTACTCACATTGTGTCATAGTCGGTTTTTCTAATTTCAACAAAGCCTGGCCAGCGACATGCATCTTCAGCGTGCTGCGTGCGAACTCGATTTATATTTAATGTAGGTAGATGGGTTGTGGTGGGTCAATTCGAAGAGTAACTGCACAATTCTGTTTTTGAGTTTTTTGTTTGTCGTTGAAGTACTTTTACCTTAAGGTTAAAAATATAACTTTTTCTCAATGACATTTCACCGTTTAAATATCAAATAATATTGGACACATTATAGGCTTTGAACCTTCTTAAGGGATTTATAATACTTGCAGCCGGATATCGACTGTTTTGCAGGCATCCCAGATTGTTGAAAGTCTCTTGCTCAATAGTTTTTGTTATCACTGCATTGTATTTTATTTTTTGATACAAGACTATTTATCAGACCAAATTTGACATGATTTACGAGGTGCGCCTCATAATGTACATATTGACCCGTTGCAGCGAACTCCTTTTCTACGTTTGCATGTCTTGATTCTGCGGACCACTGCAACGGTACGTTTGTTACGTCGTGAACGAAATATTAAACAGATGCATACGTTATTCATAGGAGGATTAGACCTCAAATGGAATTACAGTATTCGCCGACATGATTTACAATAATTAAAAGCTTATTTTACACTCTTGTTAATTTTAAGTTTACAGTAAAACAGTAATAACATGGTCATTATTGTCCATTTGCAGTGTAACGGGAGATTTCGATAATTACCTAGATTTTAATTAATATTTAAAACATAAAATCTCTTCCACGTAACCATGAAATATTTCATTTGCACTATATAACTCAATAGGGAAAACTGTTAGGGTGCATCTTAAATTAGAACTTTATTTGTGTTATTACATTTTATCAACATATTCAGGCCAATTGTAAATACTGGGATAACAATAGTGGTAATGCATTTAATGATATAGAAAAGCGGAAGTGCACATGTGTTGGTTTACTGCTGTTTCTCAAATATAAATATCCGCAAAATATTAATTAACTATACAGTACCTTTAAATCTCAGTCGTTCAGCATAATGTGATTCAGTCGCTCAGATAATGTGATGTGTTCAGTCGTTCGGTATGGCTTACCTTCTGAATCAGTATAGATCAAGGTCACTAATTATTATCAGAGTTGGCCGCTAGAATTTGTCACCTCAAACGTTACTTATGACAACTACACTGCAATTCCACCGTCCTAATTTCACTTTTAATTCGATACTTCGGAAAATAGCTGTACTGTTACAAAACGTGCCAAAGGATTGTGAGAAGGCGTATTTCCTTGAGGCAAAAGCCTCACCGGAATGCTACACTAGGACTTATGCGTTGATATTTTACTTGCTATTTTAGCATTTAAACAATTGTAGGGTGAGCTAAACCACAACGTTTGTGAGGTAAACGGGGCCGTTTACTGGAGGGCTCCAGTACTTAAAACAGTTGAGAGCACACACGTTTCTAAGACACTGGTTACAATTAACGTGGTTTTGTGGTTCAAATGTTCCGCTAAACAATTAAAACAAAATATGGAAAGTCAAATAATAACTCTAAAACTATAGTTAACTATTGAATGGTCTAGTGTTACTATGTCATGTTGTGACAAACCCAAAAAAATTATTACAACATTAATTATAGACCCAGTTATTAATAGACCAGTGTTGAAATATTTAATACGACTGTGATTTTGTGAGACGAACACCCCGCAAATTAATTACTGCAAGATGATTTACATCACCTGTTATTCGTATCCAGTGGGGACATATTTAAAACGACTGTGGTTTCTTTTGGAGAAACGCTTTGCACATTAATTCCCACAAATTGTTGTTTAAATAATTATTTATTGGAACTGTATTAAGGTCAAAAGGGTTACAGTTTTATTACGAAACATTATAAACTTTGTAAATCTAACTGGATGGCAAAACTTTCAGGAGGTACTTGACAGACCATTTTCAGTGCTACCAAACTAGTTATCTGTGAAAATAGACTACACGAGACTAAAATTGACTAGGGGAAGGGGTAACAATGAAAGGCTAACCAACCTGCCACCACAGTCATCACTGCATTTTTCCTTTTTATTTTAGGTCTGTCAATCAACGCAAAATCTAAGGTTCTCTCAGCAGCGAAAAAGATTACGTTTGATTTGTCTCAAGAATTCTACGCGTTTTACTTTAGGCAACATATTCTTGTTATTTTAATAATATTAATGACATTAAACGTTTTCTTCTTATAACGTAATGTAACGTAACGTGACTTGGTATGGCTTTAGTTAAAAACGGACCTGTGAGTACTAATGTTTCACACTAATACACCTACTTATGACTTAAAGCCATTATAACAAAAGCAATGAAAATATAAAAACAGACCCAAATCGACTGACTCATATCTAGCTATTTTAGACATACATTTGTGCACTGTTTTATTTCTGTTTTGACCCAAGGAACCTAAGAGTTTGGATACATCGTCTGTAAACTCATTTATTTTAGTTAAATACTAATTCGTGAAGTCGATAATTCTCTAAAATCCTGATAACAGCCAGTACTGAAGTACTGTAGATACATTTTAATTTATTAATTTTGTTAGAAAATTTTTACTATTGGGAAGAAGTTACTACCGTAATGGCATTGTAAGACCTAGGCCCGAGACCATGATAAATTTTCGTATTGAGGTCCCCAGATGCCAAAAACACCAGTCATTCTTAACTATGTGTTCCTTAATATATGTGTGTGTGTCCGTGGGAGCAATAAGTCTTGTAAAAATTGTCCGATTTTGATGAAGTTTGGTACAAATGTGTAAAGAAAGATTTATGACTTTAAGTTCGAAAACCAGTTAGATCAACCCATTCAAAGTGGTATTGGGGGGGTTCGCCCCTCAAAAATGGAGTTTTTGATTTTTTTAACTAAAATATTTTGTTTTAGCGAATTTCCCCTATAGGGAAGAGACTATTACCGTAGGTGGCATGGTAAGAATTAAGCCTGAGACCATGATAACTTTTTGTTTTGAGGTCCCCAGATGCCAAAAACACTAGTCGTTCAAATTTATATATATATGTTTGTGTGTGTGTGTGTGTGTGTGTGTGTGTGTGTGTGTGTGTGTGTGTGTGTGTGTGTGTGTGTGTGTGTGTGTGTGTGTGTGTGTGTGTGTGTGTGTGCGCGCGCGCGCGCGTTACCGCGATAACTTTTAAAAGAAGCAACCGATTTTGATTAAATTTGGCACAAATGATGAGAGTAACATTTATGACTTTTTTACTTTTTACCCTAAAATTTTAAAAACACTAGTTTTGGTTATAGCTATTTAATAGAGCTTAAAAAACAAACAATTCAGTATTTTGAATCACTAAGCTAGGTTTATTGGTTGTGGAGAAAAGTAAAAAAAATATGTCCATAAAATTTCCCATGTTAATCTTATGGGAATACGGTTTTTAGATTTTCCTCCGATAATTTCACTAAAAACTCCACATTTCTTTCTACCAATCAGTTAAGCTCTACAAAACAATCATTTTGGTGTTTATTTTGTTGTTTTAAGTCGAACCGTTGCAGTGATATTCAAAGTGCTAAACACAGTACTTTGACCAATGTTATCCTTATGGAGAATAAATAAAATGTCATTTTTCTATTATTTATTTATGTGTATTGATGACACTTGGTATGTGGCTTCAACTAGTTGTGGTATATTGATATTAGTACAAAAAATAGTTTTTGTTGATTTTTCCGGTAGCAGCAAACCTGCATACTCGGCCCCATGTTATTCATATGGAGAATAAGTAAAGTTTTATATCTCCCTTAGTTATGAACCTAAATTAATAAAACTTGGTATGTAGCTTCACCTGGTTGAGTTATATTGATAATGGCAATAAAACACATTTCTTATCTTCCTTGTTGCAGCAAACTAAATTATCATGTTATCAAACTCAGTTATCTTGTTGTTGTACTCAATTATCATGTTATTCTTATGGAGAATAAATAAAATGTTATATATCACTTATTAATAAATGTATTTTTGTGAAACTTGGTAAGTGTGGCTCAAGGTACTAGTGATACCCATATATATGCATTGGAAATTCGCTGAGTACGCAGGTTTGCTGTGACGGGTGTATATTTACAATTGTATTCAGCTAAAAGAAACAAAGATATTTGGTGTATTGCTGTATGTAAATTTGTTGGAGATATATTAAATGTGTTAAAAACAGTACGTTGACCAATGGTATTCTTATGGGGAATAAGATATTCTTTATATCTCTTTATTTATAATGAGAATGAGTAAAATATTATGTCTCAATTATGTCTTAATTATAAACATATTTATTAATAATACTTGGTTGAGTTATATTTATTTTTGCTTAAAACCCAATATTTTGAGTTCCTTGTTGCAGCAAATCTGCGTACTTATCCAACATGTTATTCTTATGGAGAATAATTAAAATGTTATATATTGCTTATTTATGAATATATATTAAAGTAACTTGGTCAGTGGTCTTTGCGGTATTAAGACTATATATACATATGTGTGTGTGTGTGTGTGTGTGTGTGTGTGTGTGTGTGTGTGTGTGTACAAAGCAAATTCGTTTGCTGCGACGGGGATATTTACTGGTATTAGGATGTTTTTATTTCATATTCTTGTATAATGACATATTTTATTCTTGAAAAATATCCACTTATCCACTCCACTTATCTACTTATCTTAAATAGAGCTTGGGAAAAAGGGTTATGTTTGTTATTATTTATGCGGATATCGAGAGCTATGAATATTAGAACGATTTATTTTAATAAGAAGGTTTTTTTCCTTCAAACCTTCAAAAAATGGCTCATTCGTCTATATTTTGTTCTTATAATTTATACCATTTATTTTATTTTTTAAGTTTAGTTATATAAACGTGTTTTAGATTTTACAAACAAGTGAGTCTTGCCTTAATGAAACGCTCATAATTACAACAACAAAGGTGTACTGATGAAGTAAAACTACATCAACATAACTAATTACTGTAGTACGTAGTGAAAGCTAAATGCGGCTAAAACAACCTTAATTAACTTCTTTTGTACATCTTCAGGAAGCTTTAATTGCACACCGGTTACTGTTCTTGTATTTATACAAGATTAATATTGCAACTCTAGCTGTTATTAGCCCGTAAAAAGTGACGGGCTTCAAAATACTAAAGAAATATTGTTCACTCGTTATAAAATAAATTTAGTGGCCTAAATATTGCTTTTTAAAATTGTATATTTATAATGCTAATTTTGAATTGAATGTAATAAAATAGGAATCCACCGTGCAAAATCTATAGGTGTTATTGTAATACGGCCCCAACATATCGTATATACAATATTCATTAGAACGTGTCAAAATCCAATAATTGTTTCTTTACGAAAGACTTTTTACGCCTAGATGCAAAATAGCTCAAAATGGATTTTCAGTGGTTAAGTTTAAACTTTGATGTTAGATTATTTTTTTATATTGAGTCAGATTTATTTTGGCGTCACTTCAAGCCAAATGTTTGATTCTTAAAAACCGTAGTTAAATGATTAAAGGTTTGATCATCGGGCCCAAATTTCTAATACAAATTAACCTAACTACTTTCACTGTTTTTTATAACCAAAAGATAATACAGTCTAAATATTTCCCAACATTTAATTGTATTTCGACTGCTAACATACAAACTATCTAAAGACAGACCAACAAAAATATATATTTAGCTAAACTGTATGGATAAAGATTTATGCATTCAATGGTCACAGGATAGGACCATTGTCCTCAGATTTCTTATCCCTTGTGTTACAATTTATCAACAGAGTTTCATCCAGTTTCACTCAATTTCATCCAATAAAGCACAAAACATCTAAATCAAATTAAATTTTCACATAAATAATAAAATAAAATATGTAGTCCAAATATAGTTTGCTGGATTACTTATATCGTAGATTAAATATACTCATTATGATTAAACATAACTAAGGAGTATGTTTAATGTATGATTATATCAATCGTCTTAACCTTTACGAACTTTGTGAAGTTAATTTTACCTTCACATTTTTACCAACATCATATTTTTTTTGCCACTTCTATCTTAAATTTTTTTTCTTCAATCATTTTTTTCATTAAGTCAAACAGAAATCGCACTTAAGGGAGTATAATAGCTATCATCGCTGTTTTTAGAAAGCTTTTGATTCAGTTTTACAAAAAACTATAAAAAACATAAAACACCACAATTCTAGCTTTGAACAGCTATAGAATGCCGTCCTGCTGAAATTTATATTTTCTGGGACCCAGGATTAAAAATCATATAATTCTGGTTCTATTAGTCTATCAGTGATAAAACACAATTTTTACGCTATAGTAAAAGTAAAATACCCCCGTAGCAGCAAACTTATTCTCCATAAGAATGTTGTTACTTATTCTCCATAGGAATAACATGGGCTGAGTATGCAGGTTTGCTGCTACGGGGACTATTGGCAAAAAAATGGGTTTTTGTGCAAATATCAATAGACCACAATAAAATGAAGCAATATACCAAGTTTCGTCAGGATAAGTTGATAAATAAGCGAGATATACAATTTTTCTTATCCTCCATAAGAATGGAATTGGACAACGTACTGTGTTTAGCACTTTCAATATCTTAGTAACGAATTGACGTAGGGCAATGATTAAAACACCAAATTTTGCGTATTTTTAAGCTGATTACAATGGAAAAAATAAAATTTTACTTTTTCAAAATTTATATGTAAACAACTCAAAAAACCCATTTTTGGGGTACAAAAGCCCCCCAAAATACCCCTTCGGATAGGCCGATCTGTCTGGTTTTCGAACATAAAAGACATAAATGCTGCTTTACACGTTTGTACCAAATTTCATCAAAATCGGACGTTTTTTACGAGAGTTATCGCACCCACGGACACACACACACACACACACACACACACACACACACACACACACACACACACACACACACACACACACACATATATATATATATACAGTTTCGAACGAATGATGTTATTGGGGTCTGGGGACCACAAAACGAAAAGTTATCATGGTCCCGGGCCTAGGTCTTACCATGCCGACTACGGTAATAGCTTGTTCCCTATAAGGGAAATTCGCTAAAAACCTGAAATATAAATATAAAATATAGAGTACATCTGAATTGAACTTTTCTGACACTTTTATACAGTATTATAAAGTATTATTCCCATTCAGTATAGAATTTTTTTTCTTTATTGCTTGCCAATTTCAATCCAAAACCCTAAATTTAATTAAGAATAGTTGTCTGCTTTAAAAAAAACACCTTAATTTTACTCAGCTGTTTTAATGAACTTGGATGCAAAGTAGGAAACACATGGCTTGGCAAACAAAATTATCATAAATGATAAAAGAATGGCCAAAAAAGAACAGTTTTTTTTGTCGATTGCAAACTAATAACTGAGTAAATTTAGGATATCGTATTTTTACGTCATCCTTGGCCTAACGGAAATCTATAGACACCAACCTTTCCTCTCTACGTTCAGTAGTTTACTCTCAATAGGTGGTTACACGTTCCTTATACATGGGGATGGCCAAAAAACATTGTTTTTCCGAATTGCGAACTTACCTGAGGAAACTTAGGATATCGTATATTTTCATCATACTTGTCCTAAGGGAAATCTATTAACACAAACCTGCCCTCTCTACGTTCAGTAGTTTACTCTGAATAGGTGGTTACACGTCGCCACTACTTTCTATTATTATATAGGATACAAGATCAGGCCTCTCTGATAACATTTCAACCAAAACTAGCTAAGTATTTAGAGACAACAATTTATACTAGTGGTATATTATATATTTATACCTTTATGACTACTAGATTTTAAGCATGTTTAAGTATTATATTCAAATGAAATAGCACAGCTGGTCAAATACCAATATTTAAAAATTATTTTAACTTAACAATTTTATTTTATTAAAGAGCTTAGGGGAGGTTTAATCAACAGATTATTTTACTTTCAATTTTCCCACCGAGACCTTTTATTCAAGTATGTGTTTTACGAGTGCCAGCCTTAAGATTTCCTTAAATGATCCTGGAATGTATGGGTTATCTTTCTAAATAGATAACCTTGACCCATTATACATTTCCTTCAGAGAATTTCATGTGACGCGTATAGTGATGACACTAAAATAAATTGCATGCATACATATTTACTTAGAAAATAAGATGCTCATAAAAATCTGAAAGATAATTTCCACAGGTTACGCCAAAGTAAAAACAATAGAAATAACAAAAACATGATATAAACGAAGTAAAAGTATAAACATTTAAACTACATGTAAAAGTCCGTACAACCTTTCTGGAGAGTGTCTCTCTCTCTCTCTCTCTCTCTCTCTCTCTCTCTCTCTCTCTCTCTCTCAGTTGTATATACATGCATCTGTAAAAGATATTTATAATGTTGTATATCGCTTGAATGCTGATTTGAATACACTATTAGAGTGGTGCAATGATCATGGTCTGAAATTAAATATAGCCAAGTGCAAACCAATGATTTTAGGCACTAGTCGACTTTTGAATTTTGTAAACGCTGAAAATGTACCTAAAGTGATAATTGATAACTCAAACTTAGAATATGAGACTTCTTTCAAGAATCTTGGTTTAAGAATTATGAACAATTTATCAGGTTAGATCAGGTTAATTATATTCATAAAAAAGTGTACCAATGTATATATCAATTTAAACGTTTGTGTTTCAATCCTCCTGAAAAACTTAGGAAAATGTTAATATTAACCTTAGTGTTTCCTATGTTTGATTACGCCAGTGCAGCTTTTTGTGATATCAATAATACACTGTTAAGTAAACTTCAAAGAGCTCAGAATGCTTGTGTTAGGTATATCTTTAAATTACGATTATATGAACATGTAACTCTATATTATAAACGATTAGGTGTGTTAAAAATTAAAGAACGTCTTGAATATAACATTTTGACTTTAGCATATAAGACTCTGAAACGGCAAGAACCGTCATACCTGTTTGAGAAATATAGATTTATGAGAGATGTTCCTTTAAGAGAGACACGTTTTGGTGAAAATATTTTACAGTTTCCTATACACAGATCAGTTGTTTACACGAATTCATTTCATACACAATCCATAAGATTATTGAACTCTTTAGATAACGAGGTTAAAAATAGTAACAGTGAAAAAATATTTGCTAAAAAAATAAAGGTTAAATTGTTAAATAGATATGATTATTAAATGTCGATATTCATAAATGTTCTTAGATTTATAGATACAGTATTCTTTTAAGAAATATACACATTTTTATGTATTTTCACATTGTTGATACTATTTATTATACATATGATATTGTGTTTATTTAAATTTTTAGTTTTCTCAGAGTGTTTTGTTCTCTTTAATCTAAATTTGTATTTGTAATATTATATGGCAATTTTATTGCAATGTAACTATTATGTAACCACAACTCATTGAATTTTGTTTGTGTATTTTTATGCCTGTTGTGATGGAAGATTGGACCACTGCGGTCTAAATCACAGCAGGAGAAATAAAGAAATGTCAAATATCAAAACCTCTCTCTCTCTCTCTCTCTCTCTCTCTCTCTCTCTCTCTCTCTCTCTCTCTCTCTCTCTCTCTCTCTCTCTCTCTCTCTCTCTCTCTCTCTCTCGTGGCCGGGCAGCCGAAGCGATAGGCAGAGGAGGAAGTGCTCCTAGTTTTCAGGTTATGTTTTGGTTATATAACTTGTTGGGCTGTAAGTATTAGTATTTAGCTAATTAATTTGAATATTTAGGGATTTCTCAGTTATTATAGTGTAAATGCGCTGTTCAAAGTGTGAAAAGAACATTGCTCAAAAAGACAATTATTTAAAATGTTTACAGTGTTCAGAGTCTTTGCATTTAACTTGTATAAATGACCTGACTCTTACTGAGTATGAGTTTTTAAAATCTACTAACACTAACTGGAAATGTTTTCAATGTAAAAATATTAAATTGTCCAGAACCGACGAAACGCCTGCTACCCCTGGTTCTAAGGCTGGTTCTACAAGTTCTACAGATAAAACTACATGTTCGTATTGTAAGAAGGGGTTCTCATATAAAACCCACAGAGCTGAATGCTCTAATTGTCAAGAAGTCATACATTTTAAATGTATTGATATATCTAAGGAGGAATATTTAAAGGTAAAGAGTGAGTGGGTTTGCAATGGTTGTGCAAGAGAATCAGAGGTCCTAGACACTGATTTAAAGCTAGGTAAATTGACTAAGGAAAATGTATCCATTGTAGCTGTGCTTTCAGAAATACGTAGTTTTAGACAATACTTGTTGGCTCAGAATAAAGACATAAAAGATTCTTTGAATAAATATTCAGACTGGCTGGTAGAAAGCAATGAAAAAATTGATAAGATTGATAGTAAAATGACGGTTTTAGTCTCAGAGCTTGAAAATTTAAAACAGTAGAATTGTAATTTAAAGAAGACGAATGAAGCTTTGACTAACAGACTGAATTATCTTGAGCAATCAGTTAGAGATAATGACATATAAATACACGGCATTCCATTTCAAAAGAATGAAAACTTATTGGACATATTGAATAATATATCTACAACAGTGGCATTTGACTTCAACAATGAAATGATAAGCAATTGTTACCGGTACAAGCAGTCACAAACTAGTCGGAATTCCCCAGGAATAGCTGTCTGCTTTGTGCGTAGATTAGATAAGGATCGCTTTATTGAACGTCGGCGAGTCAAGAAAAATCTCACTTCACGTGATATTGGTTTTGTGGAGGGGGAAGCTTCTACTATTTACGTGAATGACAGCCTGACAACAGAGAAACGGAAGCTGTCGAATGCGGCGCAGAAAGCAAAGAGAGACAAGCACTATAAGTTTGTATGGGTGAAAAACGGTCGTATTTTCATGAGAAAAAATGAGGGTGATCGGTTTGTTGTGATCGATACTTACGATGACATTAATAAGCTGGCCTGAGGTTTTTGTTGCAATACGGAAGTGTCAATGTTCTTTAAGTGTTTTTTACCAATTTATAGGTGTTTTGTGTGTTTAATTTGTAACTTGTTACATTGGGAAATTTATTGTTTCACTGTTGGTAAAGTGTCCCATTGGGCAACAGTTGTTTTAAAACATTCTATGGTTCTAAATGATTAATATTAACGATGCTCATAATGTTGTAAGTAACTCATGTTATACTTTAAAAGAGAAATTTAGTAATTTGAGGAGATGTTTAAAGATAGTTCATGTCAATGTTGAGGATATGCGAGTTCATAAAGACGCGTTTTTAAATGTGTTTCAAGATGGATTTGTAGATGTTATTGCGATAACTGAGACATTTCTAAAGCCCGAAATATCCTCAGTGCCTTTCATCTTAAATGATTATAATTTTATACGACATGATAGGGAAGGTAAAGAAGGAGGAGGGGTGGCTTTATATATTAGGAAAACATTTAATTATAAACTGATAACTACCTCCCAACCTGTGTATAGTAAGAAAGCCGAATTTATTATAGTTGAGTTATCATTAGGGTGGAAATTACTTTTGTGTGTTGTATATCGCCCACCAAAGGCAAGTCAGGTTAATGAGTTATTTTCTATTGTTTCTTATTTATTACCAATTTATTATAACGTTTTAATAATGGGAGATTTTAATATTATTTTATGTGCTAACAGAGAGTTTGCTGAAAAAACACAATTTATGAATTTATTGGATAATTTGAGTTTGTCTGTACTACCATTGCGGCCAACCTATCATTTACCAACGTCTGATTCATTATTGGATTTGATTATTACTAATGATGTTGTTAGAGTTAATACATTTGGTCAGTTACCCGTATCTGGAATTTCCTATCATGATTTAATTTATATTGAGTTAAATATGACGGTAAGATTTCATGTAAATAGAGAGGCTATATTTGTGAGGGACTTTAAAAACGTACAACTTGATCAGTTAAAACAAGAGTGTTTAGCTATTCAATGGAATAGATTATTTGAAAGTGGAAATTTAGAGAATAAAGTAGAGATTTTAATTAATGAGTTGAATTTATTGTTTAATAAGTATATACCTGAGAGGAGGATAACCAAAAAGAGAAATCTTGGTTTTAATCCACCATACTATGTCGAAAAGGTTCTAGTTGAAACATTAATCTTTCCCATTTTTAATTATGCTATTGCTGTATATTGTGACTGTAATGACGAATTAACAAATAAGTTACAAGTAGCCCAAAATGCCTGTATTAGGTATATTTTAAATTTAAGATTAGATGAACATGTCACAAGGTATTATCATAGATTAAGCATACTCCTTAGTATGCTTAATCTATGGTATTATGTTGAGTTAGGATGGTTAAAGATAAAGGAAAGGAGGGAATTGGGTATTTTAAATACTACATATAAAGTTCTCAAAGTTGGTAAACCTGATTATTTGTGCGAAATGTACATCTAGTACATTTGTGCTAGGATGCAGGCTATACATTTGAGAGAAACTATATTTGGCAATGATCTGATACAGTTTCCTATTCACAGAACGGTAATTTATACAAAATCGTTCCATGTTTTATCTATTCGACTCATGAATAGTTTAGAAAATGAAATAAAAAACCTCAGTAATGTTAAAAGCTTTTTTAGAGCAGTAAAAAATTACTGTTGCAAAGATATTATGAAGTATAACAAAATTATGCCTGTATTAAATATTATAATCGTAAAACAGTGAAATCACATGATTGTCTCACACTTAATAATGTTGTTATCAAAGTAAACTTCTGTATTGTATATGTGAATAAATATATATATATATATATATATAAATAAATATATATATATATATCAAATGAATATAAATACTAAACTTGTATTTTAAGAATGTTAATGTTTTAAACGTTATTTAATTTAAATATTTTAATATAAAAATGTTGTATTACTTATTGCTAAGTTTTATTTGTATCATAATTGACTGTAAGACCACAACTCTGTAAAGTGTTTTGTGAGGTGTAATTATCGGAGCTGTCCTGGGGGAAGAGTGGACCTCTGGTGTAACCCAGGGCAGGTAAAATAAAGAATTTGTCAATTTGTCTCTCTCTCTCTCTCTCTCTCTCTCTCTCTCTCTCTCTCTCTCTCTCTCTCTCTCTCTCTCTCTCTCTCTCTCTCTCTCCCTCTCTCTCTATCTCTCTCTCCCTCCCCCTCTCTCTCTCTCTATTCCATATTGACATGGAATTTTTTCCGTATATGGTTAGACTGTATTTATATTTGTTCTAGAATTAAAGTTAGACTCAAAATAAAGGAACTTTCTTATATTACCTTTTCTGGCATTATAACATTGTATGTAGAAACAAGTTTAGTAATAAAAATGTGGGGTATTGTGATAAGTATGAGTATGTTAGACAACTATTCTATTATTATAATATATTTAGAGGTAAATTATTGAGAATTTTTATATAATTTTCATGTATAGGTTCATTAATTCATAATTTTGTATGTTTAGGTTTGTGATACCTGAATTAAAACTTTTATGAATATAAAAGGCGAATCAAGAATAATAAACGTTTTCGTCACTATTGTTACTCAGTAACATCTAATAATGTCCATAAGATTAACGTGAAAAATCTGACGGCTAGAGAGGCAGAGTCCTAAATGATTTTTAAATCGTGAGTAGGTATAGTCCATATCTGCCTTTAGTGTAACACCTAAAGACAGTTTTTCTACTAAATGTCAGCTGAGACAGTTCAGTAAATACCAACATAAGTATAGCATAAGTCCATAAGATTGGCATTAGAATTATTATTATAAATAAATAGGCCTGTATGCTACTTGATGGTATCACGTATTTTGCTACCACGTATAGGGTCAGATGGTTTTGTAGTCTACATATAAACTTACAAATGTTTAGGTTTATTGTATATGTATACTATGAGTATGAACACAGAATCAATTAATACCCCCGCTGCAGAAACTCTGCAAACTCAGCGAATTTAAAGTGGTACTTTCATACGTCATGAAGCCCCTTAACAAGTTTCATCGAAGATTATTTCATAAATAAGCGAGATATGACATTGTATTTCTTCTTCATAAGAATAAACATTAAGACTGAATATGCAGGTCAGCAAACCACAAAATTCAGTTTTTTTTTGCAAATACCAATGGATTTCCACCAGATGAAGCAACATACCAAGTTTAACCACTTTATAATTATAAAGCAGAAAGATATCACATTTTTATTATTCTGCATAAGAATAACATTATAGCTGTGAAGTACGCAGGTTTGCTGCCGTGGGGATCACAACAAATGGGTTTTGTATGCAAATATCAATAAACCCCAACCATATGAAGCCACATACTATTCATTAATATGTGTCAATTAATAAGCAAGATATAACATTTTACTTATCCTCCATTGAGTTTAACAACGTACTGTATTTAGTACTTTCAATATCTCAGTAATCAATCGACGTATAGCATATCAAATGTTTTTTTAAGCTGAATGCACCAGTGTGAACTAAATTTTGGCTTTAAAAATAATTGTATTTGCAAAGTTAAATAACCCTGTTTTTGGAGTACAAACCCCCCCCCCCCTTATAATGGTGCGATCTGTCTGGTTTTCGAACTCAGGAAAATAGATGCTACCTTACACGTTTATGCCAAATTTCATCGAGATCAAACTGTTTCGGCCTGAAGTCTTCCATGCCACCTACGGTAAAAGCTTCTTCCCTTTAGGGTAAATTCGCTAAAAACGAGTTGGCACGCATCTCGCTGACCCCAAGTCGAAGTGAATTAAAAAAATAAAAAACCTATAAACAAATCAAAATCAGTGTTATAAGTACATTTATTCAAATTTTTATGGAAATCTTACAAAAATATATGCTCTTGATTCTATTTACTTGCAATGCTGGGAAAACAATGTTGCGCATGATATGGTTAGAGAAAGGTCCAGTCAGGATTGAACATATATGTGGGGGTGATAAATCTACACCATCATATTGAAAAACAGTATTTTCTAATGTAAACCCCCACAAGACAACGTACTGTGTTTAGTCTATATAAATTTTATTTAATTACTCGGTAGATATTTGTGCAATAATGATTAGAGAGGGTTTACAATTTTCGCCTTAATAATATCAATTTGATTACATGCATTAATTTTACATCCGTGGCCTTAATGATCCTTTTTGGGCATAACAACTCAAAATTTAAAATACAGCCTATAATCCAAAAAACGGGGTTAGAGTTTTCCGATTTACATTTATATATACACACATATAAATGTGTGTATGTGTTTGCACTCTAGTGGTGGCATGTTTAGTCCGATTTAGTTCAAATTTGGTAGGGACATTACTTTCTATAATCAGTTTGACAAGTTCGTTGGCCAAACCAATTGGAACACTCCAACCCACCTTTTTGGGGATTCATCTTTAACATTTCGGGTTTTTGGGCCCAAAAAGGGTCAGTACAGCCCCTGATGTAAATTAGAAGCATATAAAAATATAGCGATTAAATAGGCAAAAGAGTTAAGCCCTCTCTCATCATTCTAGCTCAAATATTTACTGAGTTATTAAAGAAAATATATATCGACTAAACACAGTACTTTGTCTTAAGGGGGTTTTACACTAGTACAGCCTGTTATTCAAAAAGCCTTGGATGTAATTTTAAACTCATGTAAAAAGATGGGGATTAAATAGGCGAAAGTTTTAAGCCCTCTCTCATCATTCTAGCTCAAGTTGTTACCTAGTTAACAACTAAGGAAAATGATTATCAACTAAATACAGTAAGTTGTCTTATAAGAGTTTTACATTAGAACAACCTGTTATTCATTTGTTGCTGTATTTTTATCATCCCTAGCAACCTTTCGCCTACTTTCAATCCTGATTGGACCTTATCCTATCAGAGAGGGTAGCCTTATAGAGAGGGTACCTTATAATGCGCAAAATTGTATTCCAGCATTGCAGGTTAATAGAACCAGGTGCATTAGAACAGCAAATAAAACCAACGTTTTCAGTTTTCGATAAAAATTTGAATAAATTTATGTTTTAATGCTAATTTATATTCTATTTATAAGTTTTCTGTATGGAAGTTCACTTCCCTCGCAACAGCGTGCTGCGTAGGAACTCGTTTTAAATGCTATTTTTACTGTTTTCATGTGCTTTGACTTTAAGTCATAATAACAGTTCTAATGACACACCCATGCCAACGCAAGATGGCAAAAATTAATCGATAATGTAGGATCCCTTCAATTGAACAACACAACAACGAAAAAAATTAACGAGTTTGTATGCAGCACGCTGACGTGAGGGTAGTCAATTTCCACATGAAAAACTCTTAAAAATAAAAATCAGCGGAAAAACATACATTTATTCAAATTTTTTCGAAATCTTTTGAAATTAATACTTTCGTTGTGTCTCGGAAGGAAAGAAATAAGTTTTTCTTTCTCTCTTTTTTGTTCGCTTTCACAGGCTGGATTAAATATTGGCATGTAGCCTCATTTGCTGAGTATTTTTCCTCTTATTTTCAGACTGTATGTTTGTTGTTGTTAGGTCCACACATTTTATTAGCTACCTACACACGCAGATATAAGTTATTTTCAGGTTTTGGTGAACAAAAAAAAGATGTGTTGGATAATAAAGAAAGTATGACACAGTTTAATTACGAATGAACACTTCATTATGAGTACAATTGCTTACAAATAAATTATTTTAATGAAAGAAATTAACTACTAAGCGTATATATATATATATATATATATAACTATATGATTACGCGATAATTGTACAACGCATAATACAAAAGAAGACAACGCCTCTATAGAATAAGAAACCATTTGTTACTTGGCCTATTGTAAAATGTATAAATGAAAGGTTAAATGAAATTACGAATCTTGAGATAGGCTACAATTAATTAACCTAGCTAAATAAATAATTGATTAGTATAGTGTAGTTATTTAAATATATGTTTAAGGAGAAAAACGTTAGTCCACATTACAATAAGAAAATAACTACAATTACAACAAACATACTTTGATATAAAAATACATACACGATTTTCATTATTCATCTACTTAATTTTTTTTCAAAACTACTCTTTAACTTCAAATCCAACGCTTAAGAAATATCTAAGGCTTAAACTTTGTGTGTTTGTGAATTTAGTAATCCATATTTCTATTCAAAAACAATATATTATTTAAATTTGCCATCTTCAGTCTATTCCGGCGGTCGATCGTCACCAGTTTGTATTCGATTACAAATATTCAAACACGTATTCGAACACTTGAGTGTATTCGAATACACTGTACTCGAATACTTCCTAAGTTTTCAATTCTCCCATCACTAGGGTATGATAACAATACACCAAAAAATGAATAAAAGGCCATTTCTAATTTAGTCAGTATACAATTTCTTTAATGACTCGGTAAATATTTATGCTAGAATGATGAAAGAGGGCTTACAACTTTTGCCTCACTAATCTCCAACTTTTTACATACATTTATTGGGCATCCGGGGCTTTTCTGACCCTTTTTTGGGCCCATAAACTCAAAATGTGAATGATTAACAAAAAGCGGGTTAGAGTTTTCCGATTCTTTTGCCCAACGAACTTGTCCAATCGATTAGGCTATAGAAGGGAACGTCCCTATTAAATTTGAAGTAAATCGGACAAAAATGCGACCGTTCGAGTGCAAACAAACATATATCATTTTGGATGAACCCCCCAAAACTTGTTCAGGGTTTCACGTTAGGAACTTCTATGGTGGTCCCGGGCTTAAGTTTCACCGTGCGGGTCATGCTAATAGTTCACTTTTCCAAAGGAAATTCACTGATAATAATAATAAAAGCGGTAACAAAAGATGAAGACTCCTGGAGAGCGGTTGCGCTCTTCGTGCAATCCGTTCTTCGGGGAAAGCGAGACGAGGGATGCTTAGGTGACCTCTAAGTTTCCCGAAACGGTGACGTGACCCGTCTGGGCGCAAGACACGCGGGCCAGTGCCGAAGTTGTCCGATAAGGGTTCCGGCCTGGTTTTTCCCCCGCGGCTCCGTAGGAGGTTTAGTGGGTATACCTCGTAAGAGGGAGTCCCACACTGTTCCTTTGGGTTCGCGCATTAAGCGTTCCTCCTACGTAAAAAAAAAAAAAAACAAAAGATAAACGGATATAATACCAAGTTGATAACATCATAAAGATGGAAATAAACAGAAGAAAACAAAATTTCCCCAAAAATATTTATGCCTACCTTTCAAGACTAGTACGAAAAAGGCATTTTTTTACTGTTAAGAAGTCAAACTACAAAATGGCATTTAGAACCCAAAATAATTAATTTCACATGTTAAATAACCTCTCTAGCACCGATAAAAAGTATCAAATCAATATTCAATGTTGGCGTGAATACAATTTTAAAATAACTGCGTTATTGTATATTTTGTGAGTTTTCAAGCGATTGCTCAAATATTGTATTTGCCAAAGTGGGAGAAGCTTCAAAAGTCAGTTCTGTGAGCACATTCAGGCTCAACTAAAAGTAAAATCGAATAATAAACCAAAACACCAAATTACGCGTCTTTTTAAGCTGATACTAATGGAAAAAAATAAAATTTGATTTTTTCAAAAATGATGTGTAAAAGATCCAAAAAAAACATTTTTGGGGTACAAATCCCCCCAAAAATACCCCTTCGGATAAAGCGATCTGGCTGGTTTTCGAACTTAAAAGTCATAAATGTTGCTTTACACGTTTATACCAAATTTCATCAAAATCGGATAATTTTTACAAGATTTATCGTGCTCACGGACACACACACACACACACACATATATATATATATACATATATATATATATATGTATATATATATATCTACAGTTTTGAACGAATGGTATTTTTGGGGTCTAGGGACCTCAAAACGAAAAGTTATCATGGTCCCGGGCCTAGGTATTACCATGCCGACTACGGTAATAGCTTCTTCCTTTTGATATGCCATCAACTATTTTAAATTTATTTTTATCTTATGACGAATAATTATTCAAAGTGGTTGTTTTACCTGAATACTAAAGTTGGTGTTGGGATCGTAAAGATGGGATGTAGTTCCGTTGTCGTTCGCTATAGTCGTGCAGTCAGCAATACTTGAGTTGTACAACATTATGTCTCACTATTGACACGTTAACACTTTAACACCTCACACACAGCTAATGTTTACGTATCCCTATGAAAAATAATTTATTAAAGGAAAATTATTTCGAATTTACATCAAACCAGTTTTAATTTAGACAAATAAAGGAGTATTATTATATAAATTGCTTGTACATCGTTAAAAAAGGTATAATCCATACTTCTATCTACCCTAAACGTAATTTGTAATCCTAAATTCTGCAGAAAATATTTAAAGACATAAAGTAAGAAGCACAAAAATATTGTATATTTTCATTTCATGTAAAAGTCCTATCTTGTTCAAGTTTTATTTGAATTATGTTTTTGTTATTTCAATTAAGTGTGTCAAAGAACCTGCAAAATCAATACGATTTATAAGAATTGTTAATATTATGGTACAGTGATAAATAATAATGTCATAGGCCTAATAGTAGAAATAAATATGTGGTAGTATGGTTGCTATCTGACTCTCAGGATGGTAAAAAGAAACTTTGAAATGTAAAACATAATGTGTTATATAATGTGAAAAAAGTTTTGCCCGGACATTTTTTACAGTTTGACATGGCTACACAAGGATAACACATTTTACCAATTATATTTTAACACTGCTAAACACAAAATTCAACCAAATTTGAAAAGAGGCGATATACTTCGAACGTTTCTCGAGGCCTATCGCCGGTCTTTTCACCAGATATTAAAACAAATTTGTGTGAGATTAAAAAGACAAATGGATAATGTGATAACTGTAGACAGTTAAGAAACCCAAATAATATAACGATATGTATAAAATCAATTATACAAATTTTTAAACTATTTTTAAAGAAATTTAAAAAAATATATATCTTATTTTTATTTCGTCTTGGATACATTGGACTTATTGTGGTGCTTGGCTGGACTACAGAGTTTTTTATATTGCTTTATAAGCAGCTTATTTAGTTATTCTATTTTTTAGTTTGATCTTTAAACACAAAATACATCACTAAAAACGTTAACAGAAATTTATTTTTTGATCCAAGAGCTTTTGGTCATATTCTCAAAAATGTCTATGAAACTGTTGCAGAAAATATGACTTATTAGTACCGTTATTACTCCCCCATTGGTAAACTTTAATTTTGTATTTTATATAAAGGGAAAATCGGAGAACGTAAGGAAAATAAACAATACATTTGGGATTAGGACGGAATGTTCAACCCGACTCAAAAATATCACCTTGCTAGAGTCAATAAACGACGAATAAGAGTCTAAGAAAAAAACGGGTGAATGTAATAACAATAATTTTGGATAAACGTCAAGGCCGCTGAAGAAAAATATATGATAATTTACAAAATAATAATACGATGAAAGGACACTATTCCAAGCTTAGTGAGCATGATTTTTTCTGAAGGACCTAAGGTTCAAATGGCCAGCAATAGGTATAGTATTACAAAAATAAAACTGTATAATGTTATTACTAAAGAAGCTGCTTCAATAGCAAAAACAACTTCTTGCTCGTATATCAAGTCTTTATCTCAGCCAAGCACACCAGTAATCCAATGTATTCAAACATATTAAAAAGTAATATATTCCTTTTTAACAACTGTTTCAACACTAGTATTTATTTATTATTTTTGTACCAGAGTCTTACACCAATTCACATTATTAGTGCGAATGTCAGACAAACATTAAACGATTATAACAGTACACAACAATAAAGGGATAACAAAATAACAATGACAGTAACAGAACATAATTAGGCATG
Source organism: Allygus modestus (assembly GCA_963675035.1). Lineage (NCBI taxonomy): Eukaryota > Metazoa > Arthropoda > Insecta > Hemiptera > Cicadellidae > Allygus > Allygus modestus. The sequence continues at coordinate 229,372,259 of OY776111.1, forward strand.
CTAATATTATAAATTCCATAGCTGTTAAGCAATTTATATAATATTATTATTATTATTATATATATTATTAGTTATTCAGTTTATATATTCGACAAATTATTATTACTTCCTAACTTTCTACATTTTATCAATTTTACCATGTTAATTAATCAAAGAAAATGAAGTTAACTTAATATTAACCTATCTAGTGAGAATACTAAGAATGAACACTGAATAGGTTCGAAATAAATCTTCGAATTTGGTGTCATTTTGTGACGAGTTGCCAGGTAGTAAATTATAATTTCACCATTACGTCCTCACATAATCTCATCTCAAGAGTTTTCAAAATAAGAGGAATTTGACAATCTGTTTTGTCATGTTGTTTATTCCTATAAAGTTCATATTAAATAAACGTCACATTTCATTAAAAATATTAGTGTTGACATACATACTTTAAAATGAAGTGAAGAAGTGGATTAACACCCCTTTGCTATAGCAAATTGTGATTGTGTTAATCTAAAAACAATGGGTCCTATATAAATAAGGTTTAATTTTATTATTTTTAACTTGACACACACTGAATAATGCGTCTAATAAAACAAGAAAATGAAGTTTACTTAATATTACCGTATCTAGTGAGAATGAAGTTTACTTAATATTACCGTATCTAGTGAGAATGCTGTTTACTTAATATTACCGTATCTAGTGAGAATGAAGTTTACTTAATATTACCGTATCTAGTGAGAATGCTGTTTTATTAGACGCATTGTCTTGTCTATTTTTACTTGTTATACCGTACGCAAGAAACAATACATACTGATATAATTTATAAATTAACACACACATATTGTTACAAGAATCACGTTAGGAAGATATTCTTATAAATATTATTAATTTTATTTAATAATGCTAAGCTTGTTGCTGTACTAATTTAAAGTTTGATAGTAGTATTTGATTTGATAGAAATATAATTAATGACGTAAATTATGATTGATCACTCAATTATTATTATATCAAAGAATATTTAACCATCTGATTAAATATTTGAAGTTCATGTTCACAAAGTTCATATTTATAATCATTGTAATAAACGTAGACTCATTATAATAATAATTCTAATAACTATTTATAGTTTAAATTTTCATTGGTACTTGTATAACCGATGACAATTCGTTTATATTACTATATATTATCAGTTGATTTTTAACTCCATCCTGGAGCCTTTTAAGGCTATACGCTCACACGCAGCCCTCTCACTAGTACAAATTAATTCAATTCTGTATTTTGTTTAGTTTATTTTTCATAATAATACTGGTAAATATACTTTTTAAAGCGACTTTAAGTAGATTTATTGTATTTGGCTATTTTAATTAAATCTATAATTTATGGCACGGTTTCTTGAGAATAAATTGTTTACACAAATGTACTGTATACAGAAAATAAATGATACAATTTTAAAGAAGTAGTAAAATTTAATTACAGCTAAATTAAATTTCGTCACTACCTCACAGCTTTACCTCTATGGTAAACATAAATTTTAGAATCACATTACATTTTGGAAAACACGTGAACATTTGCCAACCTATCTCCCAAACACTCATTAACTCGAAAACATACGAAAAATATAGATACAGGGTACACAATGCTCAAAATACGGAAGTCGGGCGGAGACTGACGCTCAGCGGGTGGTGAGGTCCCACCCACTCTACCCACAAACCCTCACACCCACATGCCCATCAGCCAACCCTCTCTCTATACACCACCTTATCATCTGATTCATAGCTGGGGGATGATCACAGGTCACTGGATGACGAGGTTAATTAATGTAGAAGATAGTGTGCTGTCTTTACAGGATGTTGGCGCAGCAAGGCTGCCTTTGGAGAAGTGTTATAGAACCGTATTACTTTCACCAGTTGATAATAAACATTTGTTCTTATTATAAGCTATTACGTTAAACATGCTCATAAAATCGATGCTCAGCTATCAACCTCTAACGCTTCTCTATATTGCCTCTCAGATTGTAGGTGCTGTCGCAATTTATATGATTGTAGTTATTGTGGTTGAGATTAAATTACAGCTTGGCCGTGTTAGTTTTTAAGAGACTTCAAAATTACAATGGCTGCACAAAAGTGACTTAAAAATCAAAATATTGGTTTATAAATAGGTCCATATATATAACAGTGATATTGGTCTACTCCAGCAACTGCATATCCTAATATTAACATTGTTATTGTATGAATTAAATGAGTTTTTGCGAATTTCCCCTATAGGGAAGAAGCTATTACCGTAGGTCTCATGGTAAGACTTAAGCCCAAGACCATGATAATTTTTCATTTTGAGGTCCCCAGATGCCAAAAACACCATTCGTTCAAATTTTTATATATGTATATATATATATATATATATATATATATATATATATATATATATATATATATGTGTGTGTGTGTGTGTCCGTAAGCACGATAACTCTCGTAAAAAAGGTCCGATCTTAATGAAATTTGGTACAAATATGTAAAGTACCATTTATTTGAACGAGTTCGAAAACCAGATGAATCGCACCATCCAAAGGGGGGTTTTTGGGGGGTTTTGTACCCCAAAAATGTGTTTTTTGGGGTTTTCACAGGTAATTTAAATTTAAATCAAATTTTAATTTATACCACTGAATTCAGCTTAAGAAAACAAACAATTTGGTATTTTGATCATTGCTCTACGTCAATTGGTTACCGAGATATTGAAAGTGCTAAACACAGTACGTTGTCTAATGTTATTCTTATGGAGAAAAAGAAAAATTGTATATCTCGCTTATTTATGAACATAAACTGACGAAATTTGGTATATGGCTTCATCTGGTTATGGTTTATTGTTGTTTGCATAAAAAAAACAATTTTTCGCCTATGGTTCCTGTAGCAGCAAACCTAGGTACTCGGTCCCCATGTTATTCTTATGGAAAATACTTAAAATGTTATATATCGCTTATTTATGAATGTATATGGATGAAAGTTGGTATGTGACTTCACTAAGATGAGTTCTATTGATATTTGCATAAAAAAAAACATTATTTTGTGTGCCTTGTTGCAGCAAACCTGCGTACTTATCCCCAATGTTATTCTTATGGAGATTAATTAATATTTTAAATATCGCTTGTTTGTGAATACATTTCTTATGAATCCTGTGAAGTGTTTTAATGTGTTATGTTATATATTCATTCAAAATTCGCTGAGTATGCAGGTTTGCTGCGACGGGGGTATTTTTTTACACCATCGAAAGGTTTCAAATTGTAAAACTCGGAGATCAGAAATCTCACATTAGTAAATTATTCTTCCACTAAATATATTATGGGTGTCTGGTCAGTGTTATCAGTTACAAAAGTTAAAACAATGTCATTGTAAATACAAAATATTGGTAACAAATGTACTAAAATTCATGTTGAGGCCCCTGGACTACATTCAAGATTTAAATAGGTTACCTTAACCCTGTCAATAGTCACATATTGTCAAACAAAATTATGCTGATATGTTTCGTTCCAAGCGCAACATTATCAAGACTTGCAATTCGTCAAATAAAAATAAATTTATATAACAATCAGTGTACATGATGATCGAAATACCCAAGTAAAAATTAAAATAAACAGAAAATTAACATGAAATCCAACATAGCAAGGCGAATGGAATCCTTCATACTCGTGTTTAGTCACTTTCGTGTTAACGCTAAATCCTTTTTAACGGTTTAATGAATTGCTTTGAAATTTTCATGGTAGCTCTTAAGTTTAAAAAGGGTGGTAATAAACTTTAATTGGATTATTATTTTGGTATATTTCTATTTTTTAATTTTCCGGAAATATTCAGATGTGTCTTGGGCTGGGTAGTGGGTGGGATGCAAACAGTCGCTCAACTGATTTTGCAGTCAATCAGACTACGTTCGGATGTTGACAATAGCAGCTAACCAAAACAACTGATTGTGTCATCTGTGGTCTCCTGGCCGGTCAGTTCAGTAGTTCAGTTAATGACGTTTGCAAATAAATGAATTTTGAATCAAGAATCATTAATAGAATCATTCCACATTTATTCGTTGTTGAAACAATCAAAACTATTTATTCAGTATTATAGTGAAAATACCTATAAGATGTAATGGAAGTTGTACGCCATATGGAAAGGCTACACAGTCTGTGTCTACTTGGTTACGACTTTAACCTGTACGGTACGATGTAAACTATGGTTAGCTTTGAAAAATTCTGATAGCCTATCACACAAAAATTCCAAACTGTCTCCTTTAACAATAGAATGGGTTGATTTTTAAGATATAATTTTCAGTAAGTAGTACGGTAAGTTTGCGTTAGTTCTATTACTTGTCAGTGGCGTATTTATTCAGGATTCTTTTTTTTGTGGTGCATAGGGTTTGTCAACTTATTTTGTTTTTCAACTCATATAAAGTCATAAAAACAGTCATAGGTTAGTTATCCTAACATAGTTTCATAGCTATATTAATTTGCGATTTGACATTACATTAATGTTTGATAATAAGGAAGGCAATGGCAGATTCTTGAAAGTAACATTGACTACAATTATGCCTTAGTAGGTTCAAAGTGGGCTTTAAAGGCTTACTTAAACTGTTGCCCATAGCCTACTATGGTAACTCCAGGGCTCTTAGCCAGAAATATCCCACCCCTCAGAGCCCTGGGTTTACCCCTATTATATTATTTTAAACTTAACTACATTCAAAGACAAATTTTAAACAATGGTTATTCTGAGAGGTATGTTTATATGTTGTAAGTATTTCTTTTTCAGGGTGTATAAATTTTGGTTATTCACCTAATATACTTGACTCTACAATGAATTGGAATGTGGTAGACCAGTTGATGTATTAATGTGGGCTTAGTTGAGGTTTTCACTTGCAAATATGATAATATTTGTTTGGATTTCAACCAACGAGAATATTTTCACATTTGGCCTAGGTCTTACCGGATACCGTACTAGCTTTTTCCCTGGCAATAATTTGACCCATAATTAATGCCTGATTCTCAAAAGTGACATTGACTGAAGTTGTACATAGGCCAGAAGTAAGTGGTCTTTAAAGACTTGTTCAAAAAATATCCACTTCAAATTAACAATACAGAATTCAAAGACAAATCGTTTACGCAATGGATATTCTGAGAGGAATGTTTATGTGGTAAGTAGTTATTTTTCAGGGCGATTAAATTTTGGTTCTTCACCTAATATATTAGATTCAGCAATAAACTTGAATGTGGTAGGCTAGTCGAAGTATTAATGTGGGCCTAGGTGAGGTTAGGTTAGTTACTTTTAGTCAATAAATCTGCGACACTTTACAAATATGGTAATGTTTGTTTAGATCTCAACCAACGAGAATACTTTAACATTCAGCCTTATAGAATACTGTACTAGCTTTTCCTCTATAGGTAAAACCTACTAATATACCAAATTACCATTATACATTAATATAGCGGAAGTCAATATTGTTTACATACAAAAATAACCAAACTAGCCAGTTAGTACTAAAAACAAGTAAAAAGTCATCATGAAAACCAAACACAGAAGACTCTCTGTAATGCGGCACTGCGCCAGTCCGGCCCTCCAGTAATCCGGCGCTGTGTAACCTTCAATGTAAGGGAACTAACCTACGCAATTTACAATAAATTTCCAACAAAAATGTATCCTTTGAGATTTTTGGTACAATTTAAAACCAATATAGTTTGTACATAGTTGTAGCATTGACTACAAACACCGAAGTAGACTTCTCATTGCCATTATAAAATGTGTCCCTAGTTTTTTGTGTGCCAGGATTGAAAGAGGTCGTAGTTTACACCGATCACCAACAGAGTATACTGCTGTCAACTATTACTTATCCTCTCAAGGAGGGGATAATACAACAGTTGGAGTGTCGGGAAGCAAACATAAGTTGATTATCACTTGCTTTCTGGGGTGGAAATATTTTAAAAGTTAACTTAAATAACTAAAATAAATAGTTGACAGCAGCACAATCTGTCGGTGACCTAATCAAACTACTTCAATTTTAAATTCTAGCATACACTAAAAGTGGGACAGCTGGACCATATGGATGGGATGTCTCCTTCAGTATTTATAGTCAATGGCTGTAGTGATAAAAAGGTAGAAAGATGCACAGACACTATATCATTTTAATAATATCAGTGATTAAATTTGGAAAAATTATATATGCTTCATAAAGAGTTTTTCGTCATACTGCTTCAAAAACATCTGTTTTTGACAGATGCGTTGAGATTCAAAAGTTCTTCTTTTAGTCTTGGGATAATAACATATGTTTTGATGATCATTATCGTACTAGGATTAAAAAGATCATTGTTGATGATACTTTTGATTCGAGGTCGTCATAAATCGATTAAAATTCATTCGATTATAAATAATCGAAACATTCATTGTTATTATCGAAACATTCATTGTTGTATTGTTATTTGAAGAACAACCGATTGATTCGAACCACAATGATTGGTTTGAATGATCGACTCAACAATCCAGTATTGGATTTAATACTCGCTCATTTCCCAGCCTCGGCTTCGCCTCGGCAGTTAAACTGGAGCTCGTATTAAAAAGATCCACTTTTGATCCTAGTGACGAAATATACTATTAATATAAGAAGTACCTATTTTAAACCGGAAGTTATCCGTTCACGCTCTTGGTAACTGTAAAAATTTCATATTTTTCTTACAACTTAAAAGTATAGCAAATGGAACTAAGATGTTTGTTTAATTTATTTCAACAGCCAAACTGTTAGAAAAGTAAACAAAATTAAAACCCAAAATCAATATACAATTTAAGAACACCTAATGTCTTAAATACTTTTAACTGATTTATATTTATATGTGTGTTAATAATAAATATGCATTTACTGTTAATGTAGTTATTAATTTGTTTCAGAGTTATGGAGAGCTCAGCTTGAAGTTAGTATTAGAGCCCACACAGAGAACTCTGATGGCTCAGAAATCTATGATGACTCAAATTCAAATATTGAAAAATTTCTACTCGAACTTGAAAGTGGTAACGAATGGGATGGAACGGAAACCTTGCCAGCAGTGGCTGGGTTGAAAAAAGTCAATATTTCAACTTATTTCCAATCCAATGATGGATTTAGAGCCCAGCTCACTGTCCCAGAAAAAACAAATAGTAATAACCCTATCAATATTGTTTTCCGAGACAGAAACCACTATGACATTGTCCTTAGATTACTGTAAAGAACCATCAGGGATCCAGAGCCATATGTAGCTTTCTTATTTTTTATATTTTATTGGTTTGAGATACTTTTATGTATACTTTTTAGTTTAAAAAAATGTTAATAGTTAAGTTAATGAATGTAAGCTCTTAGAATGCCAACCTAAATTTTTATTCAACTAATCTTCAAGAACGTAACTGTGTCGTGGGCATCAAAACAAATTTTTGGGAGGCGAAATCGGAGTATCTATGTCCCCGTCATGGCTCCTGGCAACATGAAGCATTAATGACGAATATTACATTGCCCAATTATAGTTGAATGAATTACTTGATACAATTTTATCTTATAATACTTTCTTTCACATTATACAATTTACACAGTTATTAACAGACCAGTTGTGGGTTACAATAAAATATATTGTCAAATTAAGTTGTAAATGTAAAAATTAATGCTTCATGGTTGAAGATACACGTGTGTACGATTAATTATGTACCTTTTATTAGTTCAAGTTCCTCTAACTGTATTTAAATAGTTAGTATTTTGTACTATATCACACATTAATCTTAACCTTAATTCCCACAGCATTCTAACTTCAACTGATCTTAGGAGGGTTGATATTGAGGTAATCTATAACGTTGCCTAGAAGCTCATTGGTAAAATATTTATAAATGCCCCCATCGCAGCAAACCTGCACACTCAGTGAATTTATTAAGGCACCTCACTACCAAATTGAGTCACAAAAATCTCAGCGACACATATTGATAACAAGTGGTAAGTGACATTTCACTGATTCTCCATAAGAAAAACGTGAACTGAGTACCTTGGTTTGCTGTAACAGGGGTCCCACAAATGATTTTAAACAATAATTAACTTTATCCGTAAAGCAGCAGCAACTTTAAAATTTTCTGTTTTCACAAAACATCTATATTTAATTTGTGTGGCTTAGTGGTGAAGTTGACAGTCATATGGTCTGCTCTGTTTTGCACCCTAAAATTTGATTAAACTAATAATTAACTTTTATTATAATAATATTTATTCCATCGCAAGGGTTCAAAATGTACTACAATTTACAACAACTAATATATTTCGGGGGAAATCTTTAAACCAGGTAGGCCTGAGTCCTATCTTTAGTTTCCTGACGGAACAATGTGTTTTTTGGGAACCAATCTGGCATATGCCTAAGTGAGATGAGAATCCGGACAAACTCATCTCAGCATGGGATGAAACCCGATGCCTTCCAAATGTGTGTTTACTGGACGTAGTGAAACTGCCCCGACATTTTGGGTACTTTTCGATAGATTAAACTGCCCCGCTCATTAAAGAGCATTAGGAAGGGTCGCCTCGGAAGACTAGAAATGTTGAAATTGCCCCGAGCGCCCGGCCAGGTAGTCGCTATGTGACTGGGGAAAAAGGGAATTATTTTTGTCCCTACGACCTGTCAGTGACTGCAGTATTCTAATACTGTTTTGTAAACCTAAAAATATCTACAACTAAACATTCAACAAGCCTCTCACTTAGAACTAGCGAAACCTCTATTGTGGTTATCTTAACGGGGCAACCGAACTGTGCCAACACCTCTCATGAAACAACAGAATGAAATAGTTTTGGGGGATTTTACACCACAATGTGTGGTTGTGGAAGAGGTAGGTACAAAGTACACCTGGGTGGTTGACATCAGTCAGTGTCTCATCAAACTTCAGAAATTACGCCGGAACTACTTTCTTGTGTCAGAGGCGCAATCCGGGGCCTGGGTTGCACGCAGCTCCGGGGCCTGGGTTGCACGCAGCTCCGGGGCCTGGGTTGCACGCAGCTCCGGGGCCTGGGTTGCACGCAGCTCCGGGGCCTGGGTTGCACGCAGCTCCAGGGCCTGGGTTGCACGCAGCTCCGGGGCCTGGGTTGCACGCAGCTCCGGGGCCTGGGTTGCACGCAGCTTTTAACATACATTGAGCTTATTTTAGGAAACACATAACTTCAGAGTGAGCTCTTTAAAATTACACCAAAAACGTCAAAATCGGTTAAAAACTCGAGGAGGAGTTCTACTCACAAAATAACCCCTACCAACTTAATTATGTATAGATAATTAAAAAATATATTATAGCTAATATTCAAATTATGTATGCCCAGAAAAAAGGGGAACTTTTCCTTCAATCCTTAGTGTAGGTATATTAAATAATTTGATTAAGTGTTTTCAATAAACACAATTTAGTAAATATTTTCAGACAACCAATATTGTTTGACAATTCTTCATTTATATGTGGTTTCCCATGGTTGACATTTATGTCAATTATAAATACAATACAACAAAAGGAATATTAAAAATGCACAAAAGTGAAACATTTTCAAGATTTCTTTCAATCCCACACAAGCTTAATTTGGCCTAAACTCGTATTAATTATCATTTTTGGCAGTAACATATATTACACAAAAATACATGATTATATAGCTAATATTCAAATTATGTATGCCCAGAAGAAAAGGGGAACTTTTCCTTCAATCCTTAGTGTAGGTATATTAAATAATTTGATTAAGTGTTTTCAATAAACACAATTTAGTAAATATTTTCAGACAACCAATATTGTTTGACAATTCTTCATTTATATGTGGTTTCCCATGGTTAACATTTATGTCAATTATAAATACAATACAACAAAAGGAATATTAAAAATGCACAAAAGTGAAACATTTTCAAGATTTCTTTCAATCCCACACAAGCTTAATTTGGCCTAAACTCGTATTAATTATCATTTTTGGCAGTAACATATATTACACAAAAATACATGATTATATAGCTAATATTCAAATTATGTATGCCCAGAAGAAAAGGGGAACTTTTCCTTCAATCCTTAGTGTAGGTATATTAAATAATTTGATTAAGTGTTTTCAATAAACACAATTTAGTAAATATTTTCAGACAACCAATATTGTTTGACAATTCTTCATTTATATGTGGTTTCCCATGGTTAACATTTATGTCAATTATAAATACAATACAACAAAAGGAATATTAAAAATGCACAAAAGTGAAACATTTTCAAGATTTCTTTCAATCCCACACAAGCTTAATTTGGCCTAACTCGTATTAATTATCATTTTTGGTAGTAACATATATTACACAAAAATACATGATTATGCCGTTTTATGATTTCAAATAGTTAGAAATAAATAAATAAAAACATTTTATTTGTTTCAACATTATACAACAAAACAAATGTATACAGCATAACAGTGGTTGTTTATAAAAATCAACAGTCACACGATGCCATTGAGATTCAACTTCTTAATACAAGTTAAACATTGCATGTAAACAAATACTCAATAAAAATAACGTACTAATTTAAACAGGCCTTTACATTATCCTTAGGAATACATAAACAGCCCCTAATAATACAACCGATTATATTACACTAAATGGTAGACACAAAAACGTATAGGGTTATATGCTTGATTGAGGTTAAATTTAAACACATAATACCGAAATAAAATTATCTGGTAGAAATTTAAATAAAAAACTATTTATTTAAAACTATGTATTTAAATTTATCCTGTCTCCATTGAAAAATTACATATATAGTACAAAAAATAACGTCTCTATAGTTGAACGATATGTAACACCCATTAACATGCGGTAACATCCTTAACATGTTTTCAAAATTATTTTCTAAAGTAAATAGCCAGTCATAGATATAATTTGTCTTCCCTTATTTGTTTAGTCAAATTATTATACAGTCTTGGCCCTTAATATTCGGTGTTTTTAAACGAGTTATATTAGGTTTCGGAACGAAAAAATTAAAATTTGATCTAAGTTTATTTCTGTAAGTGGAAATATGGTTCGGTTTGCGACTTTCTTTTTTATTTGACAATTGCTCCCGAGTTCCTAAATTTAAACACAGTTTGTATCACTATATTGTTTTTAAAGCTTAACGAAGCGGTAGTTTATCAGCTAGTAATTCCTGATATTGGTGGCAGTTATTAGAAGACTGCAGTCACCGGTTGTGTGCCAAACCAGAATGCGCTATCATCCCTTCTTAAAATATGTTGATTATTTTTATCTATGATCGTGTACAAATACTTAACATTCAATCATAACTTATTTACGAACAAAATAATAGAAGCATAAGCTACTGTTATTCTGGATTATTTAAAGTAAAAAAGTTTCATTTACTAGAATCAAACTACTCATACAAAGATCGTCGGAGAAATGAAAACAAATGGCGGGCTGAAAAGATGGCCGACGCCCAGGAGGCCCTTTTGCTCTCTTGAGATATGCCTTGCCGGATCCCTCGTGTTCAGTTCTTCTAAGAAAATCCGACTTAAGAAGTCGAAACCGACTAGTTTCCTGTTGCTGACCTCATGCGGGTGTTAGTTTGATTTTAGTTATGTATTTTATACTGGATTGTACATTTGTATCTAGTCATACATGAATTACTGTATTATAAATAAATATATCCCTTTTCATTTACTACAATCAAGAATAAAGAACTTTCTTAGCAATTAAATACAATACAGTATAACAAGAGTAATAACATAAAATAGGCTTTGTCAAGAGATTTATACATTAGAAAGATACATTAATATTACATATTTAATCTAACTTTCATGTCACATAGAGTTTCGGACTTATATATCTAGATAATTACAATGAGTTTGAATGTTGAAGCTCAGGCATTCATTGATACTATAAAATGCTTGTTGTTTAAGCAGATTTGACAAAAGTAGTTTCCATTTTTTGGGAGGTAAATCTTTTAAAACTAATGGTAACTTATTAAATAAAATATATTGTTGGTAACTATGTAATGGCTTCTAAATTACTTCTGCAGTCGGATGTACGGGGTTATATTATTTTGATTTTTCCTAGTGCCATGGTTATGACGTTGGTATTGCTTACTAAATTGTTCTACGTTTTGTTTAACCTAAACTAAATTACAAAAAATATACATGCAGGGTACTGTCATGAGTTGTAATTCAATAACAATATTTCTACAAGATTCCATATTTATTTGGCATACTACACATCCAATTACTTTTTTTACATACAAAGGACCTTAATACTTCACTACCATTTCCTCACAGACGCAGTCCATATTTTAGTTGAGAGTGGAAAAGTCCATATTAGGCTAGTAACTTCAGTGCTGACACCAAATTTTAGTTTCTTAAGAGAAAAGTGACGCGTGATCGTTTTTATACAGAAAACCATAATGACTACTCTAGCTTAACTCACCATTTTACACAATACCTGGTAACTAAGTTGGTTTTAAGAAACTGTGAAGTTCAGAAGCTGATTAAAAATATAGTGAATATGACTTTTTCTGTTTTACTTTTGTTAATAACTAAGTGATTTACAGCGAAACATATCTTTCAGCATGCCATTGAGGTGTTTAGTTTTAATTTTAAATTATGTACATCTATGTTAAAGTTTAGTAAAGTTGTGTAGTCAGCATACAACACTGAGAAACAAGGTACATTGATATTAAAATCATGGATGAAGACAACAAACAGGAACGGCCCAAGAACAGAGAGCCCCGTGGGACACACCTGCTGTTCCACGCAGGTTTCCTGCAATCTTACATCCAGAAAAAAACTTGATTGACTTTGACTATTGACTTTGTGTCCTATTACTAAGATAGCTTTCTATTAAGTTCAACTCAAGATTTGTTATGCCATAAAATTCCAGCTTTTAACTTAATATGCAATGTGAGACCATATCAAATGCTTTGCTCAAGTTTATTAAACTACATCCTACGACTGAATTGTTTTCAAAACCATTTAAAATAAAATTCACACCTTTTTAAACTGCCATCGTAGTAGAACAATTAGACATAAGCCCAAACTTAACACAAAGTAAAATATGTTAAGTATAATGTTCATACAATTGTTTTATGGGGCAAGATTCAATTAGTTTACTAATAATTGACACTATTACTATTGGTCTATAATTTTCAGGCAGGTCTATAATGTCTTTCTTAAAAATAGGGCTAACAAGTGATTCCTTTAAACAATATTGAAATTATAAGAAGCCATTAAAAGAAGAAAATATCTTGTAAAACATCTAACAGACTAGATAAGCATCTTAACGACCGTAAATTTGTTTCAAAATCAATTAAAGCTGACTAATCTGGTGTATATAAATTAAATTGTTCAGATTGCCCAAAATTTTGTATCGGACAGACAGGCAGGTCATTTAAAAAAGGTTTTCAGAACATTTGCCTGAACCTGAATTGAAGAAACAAAAGTCTAAGTTTGCCGAACACCTGGTTGAGAAAAATCACAATGTCAACAATTTAGAATCGAATTTGGAGGTGTTAAATATATGTAAAAAATCATTTTTTATGACAACACTTGAAGAGCTGCAAATCTACAACGCCTTAAAAATTGACCCTGGCAAAGTTCTATTTGAGAAACTTAAATACAATTCAAACAAATTATTTGACCGCATTTCCTATTTTGAGGACAACGTGACAGACCAGCTGATTAGGTCTCAAGGTTAAGAAGTTGGAGTGGGTTGATAAGAATCCTCAGTCGGTGTCTATTGCCGACCGGCAGAAAAAGTATTTCATGTTTAAATGTGCGTGTGTGTTGTGTATAGTATTTAATTTCAAATTTAATTTTTGACAAATATGTTTCTGCTATGGAAGAAAGACATTTTTGTAAACACCCTGATGATGGAACAAGACTTCCGAAACATGTAGGCATGATCTACTGGAAATTGAACTGTTGAATGAAGGTACGTAAACCTATATTTCAATTAAAAGAAGATTAATAATAGATGCTAATGGTAATAAAATTGAGTCTATAATTTTATTTACAATATAGTTTGACAAACCAAAAATGTCCTCCATACGTGAAGAGTTTGACCTACTAACAATGGATGTGGCCGTATTAAAATCAACCTCTCTCCAGGTGAACTTAAGTGCATAACAAATATCAGAAAAAGACGGCCTAAAATTATCAAGTAAGTCAACGTATGATAGAGCATTAGTACTAGTATTGACTTGAGAAACATTATTAGATACATTGACAAAACCATTATTTAATGTGTCCGGATCAAGAATTATCTTAGGACTGGGTTGGGTGTCATTACTGGACTCATTACTACTGATTATCCAATGGCACCTACCCTAGCTTCATTTAATGTTCTGTCATTAAGGTTATTTTAGTTTTTAAAATTAACCTTATCCGATTAACGACCACTCATTTTCAAGATACCATACAGTGGCATTAGATGCGCTTTCACTGTCGCGAGTTTAAATGTGACCCAGTTTCTCTTACTACTAACCTTAAACTTAGCCTTATTACCTTTATTATCTCCTCCTTCGCTTGAAACCAGTGGCTTTCTGGATTGGTTGCGTCAAAAACTAATAATAATAATTTAAATAAAAACTAATATTTACAATTATGTTCCATGATTTTCCGTGGATGGAACTAACTAACTATTTGGCAATGGCGGTGGATTGGTGTTTATGGTAGGCCCCCGCAGTCATCTTTGAAGTACTCAACAAGTGAATAGAACGGTTTGGTCTTCAACCAGGTCTTCACAACCGCAGCGTGACCACTATCAAGCGACCTGTCAGGAAGTTTGTTGTAAAGATTTAGCGCCATGACTGGGAAAGAATCTTTAGTTCTCCTAAGCCTGTAAAATGGGATATTGATTTTAAGTTTCTGTCTGGTGTTATGATGATGGACTTAATCCCTAGTAGTACAAAGATGCAGGTTAGCATGAACGTGGTTGACCCATGGTAGAATGTAACAACTATGAATAGTCATAATGCCCACACTTAGAAAAAGTGGCTTGCAGTGATCTAGCCTAGACTGTCAATATTCGCACAGCTTTCTTTTGTTGTTTTAATAACGTGGTTCAGTCTGGTGCGTGGCCCCAGAGTTGTAGGCCGTAAGTGCGTAGAGTTGTAGGCTATGGAACAGAGCATAATATACTACTAGGAGGTAGGATCTATCCACCAGTTTAGTTAGCTTCCGAAGTAAGAAAATCACCCTTTGCAATGTTTCTTGCAAACATTGGTTATATGATGTCTCCGGATGAGCTTAGGATCGATTGGGAAGCCGAGTAGTGTAACATTTGTGAAATCTTGGACCAGTGACGGACGTAAAGGGCATGTAAGTTTCTAAGTTTTATCATCGTCAAGCTTTAATTTATTCAGCCCGAAACACTAGCTGCACAAACACTAGTCTAGCTGCGGCAAACATAAG
Organism: Allygus modestus; assembly: GCA_963675035.1. Classification (NCBI taxonomy): domain Eukaryota; kingdom Metazoa; phylum Arthropoda; class Insecta; order Hemiptera; family Cicadellidae; genus Allygus; species Allygus modestus. Next base: position 229,387,643 of record OY776111.1, read on the forward strand.
CTCAGACCTGCCCCGGCTACAGTTGGATCACTCCTAGATGTTACAAGAGTGGTATCGTCTGCAAATCTAAGTACGTTACCATATAGGTCAAGTCCGTTGATAGCCATCAGGAACAAACAATACTGGGCCCTGCCCAGTACCCTGCAGGACTGACCCCTGCGGAACTCCGTGGTCAACTCTACACGCTTGCGACTGCACACCGCTAATGGAGATGACTTGGTTGTGGTTGTCAAGATAGTAAAGAAAGGTACTGAGTGCCAAGTCCCAGATTCCATACGTAGGAAGTTTGCTAGGAAGGATTTCATACGAAACGCACTCAAACCACATAGCGTCAAAGCAACACAGTCGGTAGCTTCATATGCATCGTGGATTTGCTGGATCAAATCAGCGACTGCTGTAACTGTAGACCTACCCTGTCTAAAGCGATGCTGAAAGTCCAAAAACAAGTTATTCCGCTCAAATTAGGAAACTAACTGCGACTTCAGCACTGTCTCCATCACCTTGGTAAATATTGGTTTGACAGAGATAGGCCTTTAGCTGGTCAAGCTAGTGGGATCGCTTTTCTTAAAAATGGGCACTGTCCATGAAACCTTTAAAATATCAGGAAGAACAAACGTGATATTGATGTCTGACACGTCCTGTAGTCCAGTAGAGAAGTACAGTCCAGTCCTATATTGACATTTACAACGTGATACTGATGTGTGACACGTCCTGTAGTCCAGTAGTGATATCCAGTACAGTCCTGTAGTGACATTCCCAACGTGATATTGATGAGTGACACGTCCTGTAGTCTGGTAGTGATGTCCAGTACAGTCCTGAAGTGACACTCACAACGTAATATTGATGTGTGACACGTCCTGTAGTCCAGTAGTGATGTCCAGTACAGTCCTGTAGTGACATTCATAACGTGATATTGATGTGTGACACGTCCTGTATTCCAGTAATGATGTCCAGTACAGTCCTGTAGTGACATTCACAACGTGATATTGATGTGTGGCACGTCCTGTAGTCCAGTAGTGATGTCCATTACAGTCATGTAGTGACATTCGAAACGTGATATTGATGTGTGACACATCCTGTAGTCCAGTAGTGATGTCCAGTACAGTCCTGTAGTGACATTCACAACGTGATATTGATGTGTGGCACGCCCTGTAGTCTGGTATTGATGTCCAGTACAGTCCTGAAGTGACATTCATAACGTGATATTGATGTGTGACACGTCCTGTAGTCCAGTAGTGGTGTCCAGTACAGTCCTGTAGTGACATTCACAATGTGATATTGATGTGTGACACGTCCTGTAGTCTGGTAGTGATGTCTAGTACAGTCCTGTAGTGACAATCACAACGTGATATTGATGTGTGACACGTCTTGTAGTTCAGTAGTGATGTCCAGTACAGTCCTGTAGTGACATTCACAACGTGATATTGATGTGTGACAAATCCTGTAGTCCAGTAATAATGTCCAGTACAGGCCTGTAGTGACATTCACAACGTGATATTGATCTGTGACACGTCCTGTAGTCCAGTAGGGATGCCCAGTACAGTCCTGTAGTGACATTTGCAACGTGATATTGATGTGTGACACATACTGTAGTCCAGTAGTGATGTCCAGTACAGTAATTTAGTGACATTCACAACGTGATATTGATGTGTGGCACGCTTTGTAGTCTGGTAGTGATGTCCAGTACAGTCCTGAAGTGACATTCACAACGTGATATTGATGTGTGACACGTCCTGTAGTCCAGTAGTGGTGTCCAGTACAGTCCTGTAGTGACATTCACAACGTGATATTGATGTGTAACACGTCCTGTAGTCTGGTAGTGATGTCCAGTACAGTCCTGAAGTGACACTCACAACGTAATATTGATGTGTAACACGTCCTGTAGTCTAGTAGTGATTTCCAGTACAGTCCTGTAGTGACATTCACAACGTGATATTGATGTATGACACGTCCTGTAGTCTGGTAGTTATGTCCAGCACAGTCATGTGGTGACATTCACAACGAATATTTATGTGTAACACGTCCTGTAGTCTGGTAGTGATGTCCAGCACAGTCCTGTAGTGACATTCACAACGAATATTGATGTGTGACACGTCCTGTAGTTCAGTAGTGATGTCCAGTACAGTCCTGTAGTGACATTCACAACGCGATATTGATGTGTGATACATCCTGTAGTCCAGTATTAATGTCCATTAAAGGCCTTTAGTGACATTCACAACGTGATATTGATGTGTGACACGTGTTGTAGACCAGTAGGGATGTCCAGTACAGTCCTGTAGTGACATTCACAACGTGATATTGATGTGTGACACATCCTGTAGTCCAGTAGTGATGTCCAGTACAGTCCTGTAGTGTCATTCACAACGTGATATTGATGTGTGGCACGCCCTGTAGTCTGGTAGTGATGTCCAGTACAGCCCTGAAGTTACATTCACAACGTGATATTGATGTGTGACACGTCCTGTAGTCTGGTAGTGATATCCAGCACAGTCATGTAGTGACATTCACAACGAATATTGATGTGTAACACGTCCTGTAGTCTGGTAGTGATGTCCATTACAGCCCTGAAGTGACACTCACAACGTAATATTGATGTGTGACACGTCCTGTAGTCCAGTAGTGATGTCCAGTAAAGTCCTGTAGTGACATTCATAACGTGATATTGATGTGTGACACGTCCTGTAGTCAAGTAGAGGTGTCCAGTACAGTTCTGTAGTGACTTTCACAACGTGATATTTATGTGTGACACGTCCTGTAGTCTGGTAGTGATGTCCAGCACAGTCATGTAGTGACATTCACAACGAATATTGATGTGTAACATGTCCTTTAGTCTGCTAGTGATGTCCTATACAGTCCTGAAATGACATTCACAACGTTATATTGATGTGTAACACGTCCTGTAGTCCAGTAGTGATGTCCAGCACAGTCATGTAGTGACATTCACAACGAATATTGATGTGTAACACGTCCTGTAGTCTGGTAGTGATTTCCAGTACAGTCCTGAAGTGACATTCACAACGTAATATTGATGTGTAACACGTCCTGTAGTCCAGTAGTGATGTCCAGTACAGTCCTGTAGTGACATTCACAACGTGATATTGATGTGTGACACGTTTTGTGGTCCAGTAGTGGTGACCGGTAGAGTACTGTAGTGACATTCACAACGTGATATTGATGGGTGACACGTCCTGTAGTCCAGTAGTAATGTCCAGTATAGTCCTCTAGTGACATTCACAACGTGATATTGATGTGTGACACGTCCTGTAGGCCAGTAGTGGTGTCCTGTACAGTCCTGTAGTGACATTCACAACGTGATATTGATGTGTGACACGTCCTGTAGTCCAGTAGTAATGTCCAGTATAGTCCTCTAGTGACATTCACAACGTGATATTGATGTGTGACACGTCCTGTAGGCCAGTAGTGGTGTCCTGTACAGTCCTGTAGTGACATTCACAACGTGATATTGATGTGTGACACGTCCTGTAGTCTGGTAGTGATTTCCAGCACAGTCCTGTAGTGACATTCACAGCGAATATTGATGTGTGACACGTCCTGTAGTTCAGTAGTGATGTCCAGTACAGTCCTGTAGTGACATTCACAACGTGATATTGATATGTGACACATCCTGTATTCCAGTAGTAATGTCCAGTACAGGCCTGTAGTGACATTCACAACGTGATATTGATGTGTTACACGTCCTGTATTCCAGTAGGGATGTCCAGTACAGTCCTGTAGTGACATTCACAACGTGATATTGATGTGTGAAACATCCTGCAGTCCAGTAGTGATGTCCAGTATAGTCCTGTAGTGACATTCACAACGTGAATTGTCACTACAGGACAATTCTCATTGAGATATTACGTTAATACATTTAAAAACATAGGGAAAATAGAATTTACACAACAACTAGTATATTACAATGACCAGTCAAAATATCAATGATTCAATCAAATACCCTTGCCTATTGGTTTTAATCAGTCTCTTAGGGTATTTTTTTATTGGTGTAATATTTTACAGTATATGCAGAGATTAAAGAGGGATTAGTTACACCCCTGCATGATCAGAATCAATAACCAAAGCCAGATACAATGAACAATACAAAGCAACATGGCACATTCGTTTTGTTAAATACACTATGTTCGGCTTAACCCTTCATCGGGATTACACTTTGCAAATAAACTAAACTAATCAAAACTGTAAAGCTATAAAATAATATACAAAACACGTCCTACAACCAACACTTTCATAAGTCATTTATCTTATTATTTGTTTATTCAGAATTGTTTTAATACCTTTGTAAATTAATGTATGTTTGTAATGTCAATCTCTTGAAAAATTTAAATATTGATGGTACCTGATATTGCCAATTTTACTAAAATATATGCTAATTTTGACAAATTGTGCTGCACAGGGAAGTTAGTAATGTAATTAGAAGGACAACTATTTCTTTAACCTTCTGACCTGCAAATTTGTAATTAAAACAAGTTAGATAACCGTGAAGGATAATATGAACTTAGGTTATTTATTTATTTATCATCAATGATTTAAGAACGTGGCACTTTCAACGTGCAGTCATTTAAATATAAAAATAAAACCTATTTTGTGATTTCTAGTTTTCTAACTTCCTACGCTGTGGTATTTGTGTCTTGGGTCATCTAGCCTAAAAGTGTTATAAACAGCGTTTTAAACGTGTGACTGGTGTAATTTAACACCCTAATTTTTTTAACAAATGACTTGAGAGTCTTTTATTCCTTCGATCTAAAAAAACGAAACCCTGCAGGAACCTAATTTTAAATTATATGTAACACCCTCAGAAATAAACTTATAAATATAATTTCCAATATTATATTCAAGAATAAAATACACAAAATTATACTATAACGATACTAATTAACAACTTGGTTAGTTTCTTATTACTATAAAATACGTATTTATAGTGCATATTTAAAATATATTATTGCTCTTCCCTCGTTTAGTAACAAACACATATACAATATTGAATTATTACACCTTAGTATATATTTGTTTTAAAATTGGTCTGCAAGGAGACAAAATCCCTCGGTTTGTTTTCGTGTTCAAGGTATATAGTATATGTGGCAAGACTATGCAGTATATGTGGCATAAAGCAATTGATTTTAATCTGTAGTGCCAATAACCGTCAGGACTGACAGAGTTTGCGAAAAGTATGAGATTAATCGTCTTAATTGTGAGATTATCTTGTTTGTATCAGTAGTGGTGAAATGGCGGGGAGGGGCCACAATCGGCGCTTTTTTCCCATGTTATTCTTATGGGGAGCCGTTTTTGCGCCGACGCCAGCTCCCGCCTTACACAAGTTTCCTTGTTGGCCTATATTAATACCCAACCCTTGCCTATATTAAATATATTTCCCCATCCCTCCTCTATATTTTTTAAAATTAATTTTCAAATTCAGGCTAAAAAACTATCTTTGGTGTTTACTGTCCGATTTAAAATTTGGATATGTGATTGGTGTTTTAATAAATTCTACCCAAATTTACTATTACAGTCAAATTAAAAAATTTTGGAAAATACAGCCGCCAACTTCTTTATGTCCGATTTAAAACTTGGATGACTGTCCTAGTGTTTTAATAAATTCCACATATTCCAAATTCACCAAATTAAAAAATACTGCCGCCAACTTTTGTCCGATTTAAAACTTGGATGATTGTCGTAGTGTTTTAATCCCAACTATTACGGTCGAATTAAAAATGCCAACTGATTAATTAAAACACGCATCGATCCGCACCGCTGCTTGCACACGCAACGATCCGCTGCTTGCACACGCAACAATCCGCCATTCACTGACATACTAACACACTAAAGTCGGTCGTGTGCTTGACACATTGACCAGAATTTCCACTTACCATAGAGGTAATTTCCTGGTTGAAAATCCAGCCAATGTGAGGTAATTTCCTGGTTAAATTGAAAATCCTCTCGACGTGTATATAAGGAGCCACCGACACAGCACTATTGTTCTACAAGACCAGTGACGCGACCACCGGCACCAGATGACGTCACCACACTGGACGCGTCACCAGCGACACGACATCGAGGCGACCACCGGCACCAGATGACGTCACCACACTGGACGCGTCACGGCTCACCTCTCCACCGGACGTCTCGGCGCCACGGCCTCTCCACGTCTCACACCTAGGACTTCGGTTAGCTGGGAGTGTTAGCGACGGTAGTTGTAGCTAAGGTGGTGTCTTCAGGGACAATCACAACTGTTAATCCATCCGAAAATTGTGAAATAGCCTAATATTTGTAAATCTCCAATTCACCATTTCCAAATTTTAAGGTTTCCATATTTAAATATCCATTTGTAAATCATATTTCGAATGTGACTGCATTTCCAAATTTTAAAATAGATTTCCATTAAATTCTCAAGTAAAATATGTTTTGAATTTTAGACTTTAAATATTAAATTATCTGTTCTAATTGAATATGTAGATTGATAGTTGGCAGTTTTATTTATAAAATGATATTGTACAGTGTGAATACGTATCCAGTCCAAACGCTGGTTTCACACATCTTTACATAATTTTTGTCTAATTTAAAATTAAAAAATGGTAATTTTTTGTTTATAAAAAGCAGAGTAATGCCATCTCAAAATTTATTTACATCGAACATGTTGTCGTGTGCAATATGCTCCGTGCCCTGCTCCAAAAGAGGTAATTTAATCAGACACTATCGTAACATTCACAAAGTTATTCCTAAAATTTGTAAAAAATGCCATCAAATATTTGATAATAACAATCATTTTAAAGCGCATATGCTTAATAACCACAATAGTTGTAATGTGTGTAAGAGAGTCATCACTCGTGACAAGAAACGCCACCACCTACGATGTGACAAACGACCTTACAAGTTGTATATTTTTAACGGTGAATCTGTGGAAGTATTAGACACTCTTCAATCTTGTCCCCTACCTATCAAATGGATTCTTATTAGGAGGGTAAAGTTCATCAAACACTCGGTGGACAATAATGGTGATTTAATCATTGACAAAGAATGTATTGCTGATTTTCGAAGTTTAACTAATTTATCAATTGAGAAAGCACAATTAAAGACTCAAATTAAAGAAGCACTTTTTATGATCGATACCTCCATGCACAAGTATCAAGCCCAAGGCAGCGGATGGATATATGACCATACTAAATACTGGCAGCTGCATGTTTACAAGTATAAACCCCTAACTCCCAAATCATACATACCCACCCCAGAAAATATAAAATCAAAACACGCTGTTTTAAATATTAAAAATAGTGATAATAAATGTTTCGTGTGGAGTATTTTAGCAAGCTTGAAACCAAGGAATCATGGAGAACATGCAAATCGAGTATTTTACTACGAACCCTATGAAAGTCAGTTAAATATGACAAATATAAAATATCCCGTAAAAATATCCGACATTGATAAATTTGAAAAACAAAATAACATAAGTGTTTATGTATATGGAATTGAAGGACAATTAATATATCCATTGAGAATAACTAAACTAAATAGTAATACGCACGTCAACCTGCTGCTTCTACAACAGGGTCGGAAATCGCATTACTGTTTAATTCGTGATTTTGATAAGTTAATGTTTAATTCTACAAAACATGACCATAAGAAATATTTTTGCAAGTTCTGTTTGCAACATTTTTGCACCAAAGATATATTGGAACGTCACACAACATATTGTAAAACCTTTGATGCTCAAAGAGTACAAATGTCTAAAAAAGATACACTACAATTTACGAATTACAAATATCAACTTAAAGCTCCCTTTGTGATTTATGCAGATTTCGAATGTTTTATAAACTGTGGCAAACACACGCCTTCTGGATTTGCTTATGTTGTAGTGAGAGATTCTAAAATTATTTACGAAGAGTTGTACAGCGGTGAAAATGTGATGGATGTGTTTTTCGAAAAGTTATTTAAAACTTATGACTTTATTAAAAGTCAGATGGGAGTATATGTTCCCCTTGTAATGACTCCAGAGCAAGAGATGTTATTCCAAAACTCTACACACTGCCACATATGCCAACAGCTGTTACTGTGTGATAAAGTGCGCGACCACTGCCACCTAACAGGCGAGTTCAGAGGACCCTCCCATAACTCTTGCAATTTAAACTATAAAGTAACCAAGAAAATTCCAGTATTCTTCCACAATCTTAAAAACTATGATGGTCATTTAATAATGCAACACGTGGGAAAATTTAATCACAAATTGAATTGCATAGCCAAAGATATGGAAAAGTATATTTCGTTCTCTGTTGATGATTTGGTATTTTTGGATTCCTACAACTTTTTGTCTCTTCCCTTAAGCAAATTAGCTTCCAATTTAAATACATTTAGATTTATAAACAATCCACTACTACAACGTAAGGGCGAATTTACGTACGAATACATGACAGGACCAGAAAAGTTTTTAGAGCCCCTCCCACCCATAGAGGCATTTTACAGCAGTCTAACTAAAGAATGTATATCTCCTGCACAATATGAACATGCTAAAAACGTATGGAATCATTTTAATATAAAGAATTTAAAAGAATATCACGATTTATACCTTAAAACAGATGTGTTGTTATTGTCTGATGTGTTTGAGACATCAAGGGACTTATGTTTAAAGGATTATAAACTCGGCCCCGTTCATATGTACTCACTGCCTGGACTATCATGGGAGGCGTGTCTTAGAATGACCGGCATAAAATTACAGTTATTTCAAGACGTTGACATGCATTTGTTTATAGAACATGCCATTAGAGGCGGTGTAAGTATGATTTCCACGCGCTATGCTAAAGCCAATAATAAGTACATGGGCGAACATTATGACCCAAATCAAGAAAGCACCTATCTTGTATACTTAGACTGCAACTCACTATACTCTACAGCAATGTGCGAGTCGTTGCCCGTTGATGGCTTTAGATGGACAAATGAGAAAGATTATAAATACAATCAAAATGAAAACTTTGGATTTATTTTGGAAGTTGATTTAAAATACGATAAAAGTTTACATGATTTGCATAATGACTACCCGCTCGCACCAGCAAAAATGAATGGAAAATTAATACCAAATTTTAATGACAAAACTAAATATATTTTACATTATAAAGCACTAAAAAAATACGAAGAACTGGGTTTGGTAGTTACAAAATACCACAGAATTTTAAAATTCAGACAATCAAAATGGCTTGCGCCCTATATTAATTTTAATATTGAAAAGCGACAAAAAGCTAAACACGACTTTGAAAAAGACTTTTACAAACTGTTAAATAACAGTCTCTTTGGTCGAACAATTATGAACCAACGCAAGTTTCGTGATATACATCTTGTAGACGAGTCTAAGTTAACAAAATACGTTACAAAGCCAAGGTTTGACTGTAGCAAAATGTTCGATAACAATTTGCATGCTGTGCATTTAAATAAATTAATTGTAAAGTTTGATAAACCAATATATTTAGGAATGACCATTTTGGATATCAGTAAAGTAATAATGTATGATTTCCACTATAATTATATGTCAAAATTTAAGAATAAAAAGTTCTTAATGACAGACACAGACAGCCTTCTTTATTCTATAGTAACAGAGGACTTTTACAAGGAAATACAAAGTGACTTGGACTGTTTCGACACCTCTGCATATAGTAAAGACCATTTCTTATACTCTGATAAAAATAAAAAAGTTACGGGCAAGTTTAAAGACGAATTAAATGGTCAAATTATGTATGAATATTGTGGTTTAAGGCCAAAATTATACTCTTTCATTCCTTTACAATGGTTATACGAAAAAGAAAATCAAAATGAGCTAGAGGTTAAAAAGGCAAAGGGAGCTGACAATGCTACAGTTAAACATATCTTAAGACACCAACATTACTTACACTGTCTTGCAACCGGGGAAGATTACTATGAGAATGTTACAAGAATTAAATCCACAAACCACCATCTTCAAACATTAACGATGAACAAAAAGGTACTCTCTTTTGATGACGACAAGAGGTTTATTCTGGATGGCATCAACACTCTTGCCCTTGGTCATTATAAAATTGGTCAAACATAAATCTATATTTCCCATTATTCTTTGGCCTTTCCTTGTCTATTACAAAAAAGCCATATTTAGACCTATCCCAGCATTGATGGCAGAGATTTCTAAATTGGTTAAATGAAAAATCATTTCCCACATGATTGTTATACACATGTTTTAAATTTAAATCGTCTTGTTTAAATAATATTAGGAAATTAACATTGTCACGTAAATGTTTGTTTACTTTACTGTAAGATTGACACAAGTAAAAACTGTTAATATTTTTGTGTCTGCCCATTGAGAAAAATCGTGTGATATTTGGACTATTTATGTCGTCAAATACAACTATTGAGTGTGATTCTACATCATTTGGTGTGATTTCACAGTTTGAATATGTGTGTAATTTAACTTCATCACACAGACGGAATATTTCAATTATTTTTTTAAATTTTTCTTGTTCTAAAGATTTGGATATTATATATAAATTTGTAAACTTTAATCCTTGTTTTTTTACAATTAAGTTATAAATTACAACGGTCTTCCCCGAACCACTAGGCCCTATTATAAGACAGCGAATATTATTAGGAAATAGACCCAACTTCTTTGGTGTATTTTCTTTATGTGCTATTTTAAATTTGTTCTTTTGTTGAATAAATGACATTTTTTATATAATAAAAATGGTGTATTTTCTTTATGTGCTATTTTAAATTTGTTCTTTTGTTGAATAAATGACATTTTTTATATAATAAAAATGGCAAAGAGAAAGTGTAAAAAGGTCCAAGGTAAGGGATTATTCTTAAAGCCATATAGAGGCCGTGGCTTGTTAAATACCCTTATAAACAACCTTCCTCTCCCTCTCCACATCCCGTCGTATATGTATTGTGGTCCTGGAACTAATATACGTGAAAATTTAGCCAAAAATGTACCTCCAAAAAATAAGCTAGACTCTTATTGTAAAGAGCACGACATTTTCTACATGAATAATCCTGATACAGCCGCCCGGAACAAGGCAGATATGAGATTAGCGGACCAGGCTTGGACTAGGGTTTCGGCAAAGGACGCCAGTCTGGCCGAAAAAGCAGCAGCTTATGCAGTGACAAATTTGATGAAGGCCAAAGCAAAAATGGGAATGGGATTAAAATTTAATAAAAAAGATGGACAACTTTCAGCTGTTAGAGGCAGCAAGAGACGTGCCTCACTTTCGAGGAGTGTACCTAAAAAACGAGCTAAGAAAACAGAGACCAAAAGTAAGAGAATGTGGAATTATTAATTTAGACAGTGACAGGGGCACACATTGGACAGCATATCGTAAAAATAAAGATGTTGTAATATATTTTGACCCTTTCGGAATACAGCCTCCAAAAGAGGTAATTGAATATTTTGTACCATCTAAAATTTACTATACAACTGATCAAATACAAGATTTAAACAGTTCCATTTGTGGAATTTTATGTTTATCATTTCTGAAAAATTTTAGTTTATAAAAATGGATTAATTTACTATAACATTTACGGGCACAGAGCCAGAGTTGAAGTCGGTGTTCTTTCCTCCTATAGAATTAAATGGTGATTATGTAATTGGACTGGTAGATTTTCAAAGTTATAATTCTATATTTAATGTTAAAAAACCTCTAAATACTTTGACATATTACAAAATGCACAAAATTACAACCCCAAAAGGGGAGGTCACAATTGACGAATTAAACCGGGCATTAGATGGTAAAGTTGAAGTTATTATACAAAATAAAGTAGCATTAATTAATACAAAAGTCAAACTTATATTTTACAAAGGCCTAGTTCCAAAATTAAATAAACTTAAAGACACAAAATTAACTATAGACGAGGGTGAGGATGTGTATTATTACGATCACAAAGCTCCAAATGTAATTGAAATTGCTGAAGGTACATACGAAGTGTTTGAGCTTGCGAAGGAAATTCAAAAGCAACTCCCAGATTTTGTACTTATAGCCGATAGTAAAACTATGAAAGCCACATTACATTCTGGCCATGTGTTTGATTTTACAAAACCGTGTTTAGGGTCTGAATTATTGGGATTTAAAGGATTTTCTACTCCAGATATTGCGTTTAAATCCGTAAATAAAATCAACATAAATAATGTAAATGTGATTAGAGTAAAATGTAATATTGCGAATGGGTCTTATTTAAATGGTGACAAATCACACACCATACACAGTTTTTACCCAGAAGCTCCCCCCGGCTACAAAATTATTGAGGTTCCCAGAAATATTATATACTTTCCTGTAAATAAGAGAAGTTTAGATGTTGTTAGCATTACATTTGCAGATCAACACGACAAGCCAATTGACTTTAATAAAGAAGAAACTACAATTACTTGTCATATAAAAAATATATGAGAATTTACAAGAACGGACTGAGTGTGCAAAATGCCAGGTTTCTGCGATCAATTGGGTTGAAGTTAAAATTTTCTATTAATAAAAATGGAAGATTTTCTAGACGTTACAGGAAAATTCCAATACGATGATAGCGTGGTTAAAATTACAAATCACTCCTATGTTCCACACAACACTTTAGCAATAAATAATTCCGATGAAATTCGAATATGCATAAATAATCAAGATTTACTAACACTCCCATGTAGGAGTTATCTGTATATTAAAGGAGAAATAGAGAATCATGATAAAGGACATTTTATAAATAATGCATTTGCATTCTTATTTGACGAAATTAGATACGAAGTTGCTGGTAAAGAAATAGATATTGTAAGAAATCCGGGAATTTCCAGTCTTATGAAAATATTGTGCTCTTACAATAAAACAACTAAATTGTCAAATGTAGCGTTTGATTCTGATGAAAATTTAAAGGAGTTCCATAAAAGCGGCAAGTTTAGTACTTGTGTCCCGTTAGAGCTGTTAATGGGTGTGTTTGAGGATTTTAATAAGGTTTTAGTAAATGTTAAACAAGAATTGGTGTTGAAAAGATCCAAAAACGACTTAAATTGTATATTAACAACATCTAATGCTCCAACTGGTGTCGATCCTATTCCTAAAATTACACTTAAATCGATTCAGTGGGTGATGCCGCATGTGGTGCCATCTGATGGGGAGAAGCTTCAATTACAAAAGATGTTATTGCAAAATAAAAATTTGCAAATTGCATTTAGAAGTTTGGAGCTACACGAACTCCCATCATACCCCGAAACCAAGAGACATACATGGTCAGTTAAGACGTCTTCGAGTTTGGAGAAGCCCAGGTATATTATATTTGGTTTCCAAACTGGTAGGGACAACAGTGCACGAAAAAGAACTGATGAATTTGATCACTGTAAATTGAAAAATATCAAAGTGTTTTTAAACTCTGAATATTATCCTTATAGTGATTTAAATCTCGACTTTGAAAATGGAGATGCCTCTAAAGCTTATGAGATGTTTGTGAGGTTTAGGGAGAGTTACTACAACACCGTCCCCGATCCTATGTTTAACAGAGCTGACTTTATAAAGAAATATCCCCTAATTGTAATAGATTGTTCTAGGCAGAATGAATCAGTCAAAGAGGGGGTTGTAGATATTAAATTAGAAATTGAAACTGCAGAAAATGTCCCTTCAAACACATCTGCATATTGCCTAATAATACACGATAAAGTGTTTGAGTATAATCCTTTGACAAATGAGATAAATAAAATGTAAATAAAATGAAAACAAATATTCAACAAGAATTGGTAGAGTCTGCAAAACAAATTAGAGAAAAATATAGGGCGTTAAAACGTGGTAAATTTCTAGAGGCTGAAGAGAGGTTCCAAACATTCCAACCGTTAATAGAGCCTTTGCAAGAATTAAAAAAATTAGCCACAAAAACAGAGAGGCCAGTTCTCCCAATGATTTTAGAAAAGACCCCGTCTAGAATACCAAGAATAACACAGATAACACCACACAAATTAGATTTTGGTCTTTTAGCATCAGAATATTTAGGAAATTACCTTAGTAGAAGTAGTATGACAGACACCACATATGGTATTAGGCGAGAAGGATATAAATTTTTTATTGGGAATCAGGAAGTTCAAATTGCTAATGATGATGTTACAGTTGGAGAAAAAATTTATAAAGGGACAAAGGGATTGTGGGAATTGTTAACTTTAAAAGAACCCGTAAACTATAGTCAGGCTGATTTGCAAAATTATAAAGAGATTTTGGAAGCTACAAATGCACATTTAAAGGGTTATAAAACAGGTGCGGCGATGTCAAGTAATAAACACACTAAATATCTTAATATAATTAAACCCCTGTTTAAGACTGTTGGTGAAGGTTTAAGGCAGGTAACTGGTAATAAAATAGACTATGTTTATTGGGACGATCCTAATGAGCTTGTAGATAGGTTAAGACTGCTTTGGTTAAGCCGATTGGCGGGAAATTCTGGAGTGGATAATGAGATAGATTCTATCATAGAAGAATTGAGGGAAAGTGGAATTGTTTATTAAATAAAAATATGATAGATAAATTTTATCGCGTATATAACCCGTATAGTAAACCAGAAGCTAGAAGTTTTAAAGAAACTACTTTAAATCTAAAAGATGATGGTTGGAATGCTTTAAATTATAAAATTAGTAATGTTAAAGGTGGGGAGTTTACTGATGATGTATCGACTTTGGGGCAGACGTTAACCAGAAAAGGTGATGCTTTTGTACAAGGTAATACTAAATATAAGTTTTTAGAATCCAAGAGTAATAATTGGAACGCTAATAAACGCAAAATTACTAATGTTAAACGAGGTGAAAGCTCAACCGATGTACCCACATTAGAGCAAACTTTAATAAGAAAAGATGGTGTCTTTGTACAAGACAAAAATAATTATGAATTTTTGGAATCGGAGAATGGTATTTGGAATGCCAAAAAGCGAAAGATTAGTAATTTGTTGGCTGGTAAAGAAAGCGATGATGTTGTAAACGTCTCTCAAGTACCAAAAATGGATCTAAACTTTTGGGATTTTAATAATAAAAGGCTAGTTCGTGTTAAACCCGCTGTTGATGAGAACGATTGTGTTACAAAACATCAAACTGTGACTTTAGACGGTCTTAAATTTGATGGTAAAAATAAGCAATTAACAAACATTTTACCTGGAACATTGCCAAATGATGTGGCTGTTGTTAATCAAATATTAACAAAAGGTGAGAAAAGCACAATAAAACAGGGGGATAAAAATTATAATGTATTAACATTAGATAGCGATGTGTGGGATGCAGAGGACAAATTAATAAAGAATGTACCTGAAGGCAACGATAGGAGTGATATTTGTTTAATGTCGCAGGTTTTGAGGTATGACGATAATATTAAAACTTTTAGACAAGACAATATTAAATTTGATATTTGTTTAAAATCACATGCATTAAGGTTTAACAATAAAACTAATAAATTTATGCAAGACAATAATGAAATCGATTTGATGATGTACAATCCTAAATTGTTGGTTGCAGACCCTACATCTTTAAGCGGATTTAAGACTTTAGATGGAGAGGCATATTTGCCAAAAAACTATGTATATCAAAGAATGAGTGATGGTATGTTAATTGGTAGCAATGGAGGTGTTTTTGAAACGACAGAGACTGGCAGATATGTTAAAATTAAAAATAAAGAATAAAAAATGGAAAAAATTGCTTACGAATTGCATAAGCCCGCGAGAAAGAACTTTGTTAGAAGGTCTTTTAAGGTGTTGGGTATAAACGAAACTGTTCAAATAGATTTAATAGATATGCGGAATTATGCTAGAGAGAATTCTGGGAATAAATATATTTTAACTTTAATAGACACATTTTCTAAAAAAGCTTATGCTGCTCCACTAAAGAATAAAACTGGATTAGTAGTCACAGAAGCTATAAAAACTATTCTCCCAAAGGGAGTTAAAAATATTCAATCTGATAACGGAAAAGAATTTTTTAATGAACATTTTACCAAACTAATGAAAATTCTAAATATTAATCACTACCACACTTACTCTACAACTAAGGCGGCTATTGTGGAAAGGTTCCAGAGAACTTTAAAGAATTGGTTGTATAGAGAGTTTAGTGCACAAGGGAGTTACAAGTGGTTGGATTTACTTCCAAAGTTAATAAGGATATATAATAATAAAGTACATAGATTCATAGGGATGAAGCCTAACCAAGTAAGTGCTAAGAACTCTAAAGATGTACATGAAAGGTTAGCATCTAAAGTACAAGTTAAAAAGCCAAGATATAAGGTGGGGGATAGTGTAAGGATATCTAAATATAAACATGTATTTAGTAAAGGATATACCCCCAACTGGACGGGAGAGCTTTTTACAATAGCAGAAGTTAAGAAAACAAAGCCTGTGACTTATATTTTGAAAGATGAAAATGGCAATATAATCAAAGGAGGATTTTATACAGAAGAATTGTTAAAGACTAAATATAAAGACATGTATTTGGTAGAGAAGGTAATTAGGAGGAAGGGTGATTTATTATATGTCAAATGGCTCGGGTTCCCAAGTAGCCAGAACTCGTGGATTTCTGCAAAGGATGTATTAAAATGAATTTTAAAATAGGGTCAAAATTAGGGCGCAAAAAGGCATTTTTAATTCGACCGTAGTTGGGATTAAAACACTACGACAATCATCCAAGTTTTAAATCAGGAAGTTGGCGGCAGTATTTTTTTTTAATTTGGTGAATTTATTAAAACACCAATAAATAACACATCCAAGTTTTAAATCAGACATAAACACCAGAGATAGTTTTTGAAAATTTTAAAAAATATAGAGGAGGGATGGGGACAATATATTTAATATAGGCAAGGGTTGGGTATTAATATAGGCCAACAAGGAAACTTGTGTAAGGCGGGAGCTGGCGTCGGCGCAAAAACGGCTCCCCATAAGAATAACATGGGAAAAAAGCGCCGATTGTGGCCCCTCCCCGCCATTTCACCACTACTTGTATCGTCAAATATCTGCACACCCAGAGTAAGAATGTTTATAACTTTTGATGCTATCAAACGTATTTTATTGTAGCCTATGTCACAATACATTTTGAGCTTAAAGTTCTGCCAAACTATGAAGGCTAGCCCATTTTCCCCAGCCTAAATTGTACCCAGCTCCTCAAGTGGGTATCAACTATACATATTTTTCCATACATGAAAAAATATGATATCAGGGTGCTTATTAAAGCACTGTACAAGTTTATACTAGACATTATTTATTTTACCTCCCGGATCTCCACCACACCTCACCGTTCACAGCACACTTATTACTAGAATATCCCAGTAATGAAACGCCAATCTATCAGTTACTTGTTTGAATAGGATTCTGAGCACGAACTAATCTGTTCACGCATTATGCTCGTGGCTGAAAAATGACCCAGCAAAATTTTGTTTAACACTCTAGGTATCTTCTCTGTACAGTCCATGTGAGATTTCTGCCTTTGTAAATTCCCTGTTAGGTCACAATTTGTTGAAAATCCTAACAGGTTTCTCTTAGTCTTAGACCTATGTGATAGCACTATTCCTAGTGGGTAGCTTTCCACCTAACAGATATATTATTTAAATAGTTGTGTTTACGATCGTTACATTGATCATTTACAGTAGAATATTTATTTTAAATGACAGAATGAACAACTTTTTACAGTGTTCTTTATTGGACTTTGATTTGCAGGAGTGCTTTTGCTTAACAATCTGCCATTTACCTTGAAATTTATTGCTATTGACTATTGTTATCTTAAGTACTTTAAGAGCTACAGTACTAGTATATGATTTTGAGTTACCAGTTGACTGAAGGATCTCGTGAGAATGATCATAATGACATGAATCAGAGTTAGGTTTCAGTAGTTAGATTCATGTTGACTTACAGAGAAACTTAAGGATTTGGAGTCTTTACATAGCACTAATACAAGCAACGAGTTTCTTTGATACCTGGAATACAACAGTAATTCAGAATTAACTTAGCGTTTACAATTAGATTAAACCCACATTCAAAATTAGTATTTCTCCGAGAACATATTTTCAGACAGTCCCATGTTTAAACTTGTTTTATGAGCTGAGCTTCTGTTCGGCCGTGTTACTGAATCAAGGTGATAAGCGCTGCAATTTGCTTGACAATAACGAAAAGCGACCAATGTGTTCCTGAGTCGGCGTTCGTTATCATTGATATTTGTTGTACAAAAAAAAACACAAGCATACATAATTTTGTAAATTGAGCTCAGTAAAACATCATTTATTGATTCCTTATTGAAACCACCTTTAATAAGTGGATATCAGTCGGATCAAAAAATAAATTTATCATCATCAATTCTTCGTGACAGTAATCGATTGCTCCTCAACCCAGATAATCCTACTTTTTTATGTTACTGTTCAGTTTGTTTTCTAGGCTTAGCTTATAGTTAAGATCGTATATTTTTGAACATTGATTTACATTTATCTCATTTATTTATCTAAGTATATTATTAATGACACCAAGCGAAAACCCCAAAAGTGTATTGTTCAGTGTTCATTGCGGATATTCGATGATCTCAATGTTTTTTCTATGCCTGCAGAGAATTTAGTTCCTCGTGCAATTTCAATTGATTTTTTATCTTGAAGTTTAAATGAAGCGTTCATCTAAGTTCTCCTTTCTTTTTTCCCCGATCCAATTTGGATGACAGAATCTCAATTTCACATTTAGATGAATCAAGCTCAAAATATGGTTATTCAAAGTTTCATTCTGAATATCGATAATTTCTTACAGACTAGCTATATTAGAACCAAGACTTCCAAAATCAATTTCAGGATACGTTCAATCAAAATCGTCCAACTCTGAAGTTAAGACAATCTATATATTTTGAAACAATTTACTAGGATCTTCTATATGTATAGTTTCTTTGTAATTTCTTTATATACCAATTTATTTATAAAAACAATAAGCACAATGTACACGTATTATTTGGTTTCTATGCCCTAAGTGTACTATCGTGATTTGGATGTTTTTAGAAAACTCTAACGTTTTAAATCAATTACGAGTGAAAATCATACTATACATAATGTAACTTTAAAACCTAGGAATTTTCCTTGTTGTTATCATTCGTTTCAGATATTTATTCGCTATATTACTTTGTTGTCTGGTAGTCTAGAGCTTGGTATGTACTGTTTGGGTTTTCTGTGCTGACAGTTGGCAAAGGGTTTTACACGGAGTTCCAATAAAGTTTTTTACGATTTAAGATTTAAAACGAGATCGCACGCACCACGCTGACGTGAGGGAAGTGAATTTCCACATAAAAACTTTTAAAACTCAAAATCAGTGTAAAAACATACATTCGTCCAATTTTTATTGAAATCTGAAAACATTGATTTTTTGGCTATTCTGATACTCCTGGTTTCATTTACTTGCAAAGCTGGGAATACAATTTTGCGCATTATAAGGTTAGGAGAAGGTCCAAACAGGCTTGAAAGTAGGCGTGAGGTTGCTGGGGGTAATAAAAGTACTCTAACAAAGGAATAACAGGCTTTTCTACTGTAAAACCCCCATAAGACAACGTACTGTGTTTAGCCGGTACACATTTTCTTTAATAACTCGGTAAATATTAATGCTAGAATGACGAGAGAGGGCTTAAAACTTTTGCCTCTCTAATTCCCATCTTTTTACATAAATTAATTTTACACTTGGGGCTTTTCTGACCCTTTTTGGGCCCAAAAACCTGAAATTTGAAAGATTAATCCCCAAAAAATGGGTTTAGAGTTTTCCGATTGTTTTGCCCAACGAACGTGTCCAACAAATTATAGAATGGAACGTCCCTACCAAATTTGAAGTAAATCGGACAAAAAATGCGACCGCCAGAGTGCATACACACACACACACACACACACACACACATATATATATATATATATATATATATATATATATATATATATATATATATATATATGTATGTATATATATATATGTATATATATATATATATAATTTTGAACGACCCCCCAAAACGTGATCAGGGGGTCACGTTAGGAACTTCTATGGTGGTCCCGGGCTTAAGTTTCACCGTGCAGGTCATGCTAATAGTTCACTTTCCAAAGGAAATTCACTAATAACAATGCTTCTTTAATTTAAAAACCTAATAAGATATAAATATCACTTTGTGCATGTTAAAGTTATAAAAACGGGGACACAACACTCAGGATAACATTTAAATAACCAAGAATTCATGTATAATTCTTTCGATAGTCTATTGTTGATACATAGACTTTAGAGTCAATATTAACGACTCAATAACCACTAAAATGACTCATGTTAAATCTTATGAGAAGAAAAAACTTGTTTGTTTTCAAGATAATTTGATTATCACTAAACAAAACCATTCCATTAACGAACTCTACCGAGTTTTTTGCCAAATAAGCTATCTACAAATTTTTAAATTGATCTTCAGTGAAATTTTCGAACTATCGTGCGCATAGGCCTAAACACTCCAGTTTAAATCACTTTCGTTAGCTGTACAAGCGTTGACGTTACGTCATCCCACTTCTAACGACTTCGTCAAGACTTGGGTCTCACCCACTTCGTGAGCTCGCCCAAGTAATCTTTTATCATTAATTGTGTGTCAGAAACTTAATTAATTTCTCTTGCGGTCTCGGTCTTTTGAAACAAATTTATGTTTAAATTCAAATATAAATAAAACCGAAAGTTAAAATACACTAAAGTAATCTATATCAATAACATTAGCGTTTTCTCAGTACATTTCTTGGAATTATGAAATTGTTCCATATTTTCAAGTTTTACACCATTGGGAAGCCAAAACAAGTATTATCTAAATTTATGTCTTTCTGTCTCTCTGTTTCTCTGTCTGACTGTCTGTCTCTCTGTCTGTTTGTCTGTCTGTCGGTAACGCTCAAGTTCTGGTTTTTGTTCGCTTTTCACGAGAAAACAGGTGCACTGACTTTGATGACACTTGTTTCTTTTTTCTACACATGCGTGAGAATATTTTAAGACTTCTTTAAACTGGCATACGCATTTTAGAAAATGTGATTCGTGTGGTTTTGGTCGTGTTTTGTTCGCTTTTCTCAGGGAAACGGGTGCACTGATTTCGATGAGGCTTTGTTCTATGTTCAATATGCTCGTTAGAAGGTTTTAGGCTAATTGGATTTGTTGAAATCACCTGAGGACTTTACCCTACGAGGTTTTAAAAATACAATGCTATTCTTATGGACAAATCATTTATTTATTATTAATTAAAGAATATTAATCCTATAAACAGATGTTGTAGATCTTATTCAAAACGTTGAGTGAAGATTGGTAATAAATAAAAAAAGTATACAGAGTGATAACTAATTAAGAATATTGCTTGGTGTCCTTTTAGGGTAATGCCTTAGGGACCCAACATTTATTTTCTCCTTTAACAGAAATGAGTGTTTTATTTATGTAAATATCATATTAAGTTAGTTTTATGTTGATTTTATACCAAATGCATTGTAATTTTGTACCAATACATTGTAATAAGGGATTCAATTTGTCTGATTATCTTTTTTATCGTCAATCAACGTACTATGGAGAAAATAAATACAATTATTATTATTATATGTTTATTCCATAAACAGCTGTTGCAGTTCTCATTAGTAAATTTCCTATGGAAAGTGAACTGTTAGCATTGTGAAACTTAAGCCCGGGACCACCATAAAAGTTCCAAACGTGACCCCCTGAACACGTTTTGGGGGGTCGTTCAAAATGACATATACAAATGAATATGTATAAATATATATATATGTGTATATATATATATATATATATATATATATATATATGTGTGTGTATGTGTGTATGCATCCTAGTGGTCAAATTGTTTGTCCGATTTACTTCAAATTTGGTAGGGACGTTCCTTTCTATAATCAGTTAGACAAGTTCGTTTGGCATAACAATCGGCCCATTTTTTGGGGATTAATCTTTCAAATTTCGGCTTTTTGGGCCCAAAAAGGGTCATAAAAGCCCCGGACGTAAAATTAATGCATATATAATGATGGGAATTAGCAAGGGGAAACATTTAAGCCCTCTTTCGTCATTCTAGCATAAATATTTACCAAGTTATTAAACAAATGTGGCTCGACCAAACACAGTACATTGTCTTATGGGGGTTTTACTTTAGAAAAGCCTTTTATTCATTTTTTGGTGGGCTTTTATCATCCCCAGCAACCTTAAGCCTACTTCCAAGCCTGACTGGAACTTCTCCTAACCTTATGTTGCGCAAAATTGTATTCCCAGTATAGGAGGTAAATGAAACCAGGAGCATCAGAACAGCCAAAAAATCAATGTTTTCAGATTTCAATAAAAATGGGAATAAATGTATGTTTTTACAATGATTTTGAATTTTTAAAGTTTGTTATGTGGAATCTCACTTCCCTCACGTTAGCGTGCTGCGTTCGAACTCGTTTAAAACATTGAGTGAGGACTGTTAATAAATAACATAAGTATACAGAGTGGATATATTATCTAATTAAATCTATATTTATCAGACTCATGCACTCCCTGACATATCGATCACTACATAAAATACACCCGTTGCAGCAAACCTGCATACTCAGCGAATTTCCAATGGAGATATAAATGTCTTAATACTACATCAAGCCACTTATCAAGTTTCATAAAAATATATTCACAAGTAAGCGATGTATACAATTTTAATTATTCTCCATAAGAATAACATTGGGGCTGAGTACGCAGGTTTTCTGCAACAAGTAACACAAAAAATGGGTTTTTATGCTAATATCAATATAACTGAAGTAGGTGAAGTCATATACCAGTTTTTATTATTTTATGTTCATAATTAAGGGAGACATAGCATTTAATTATTATCCATATGTATAACATGGGGATGAGTACGCAAGTTTGCTGCTACGGGATCCTTTGGCAAAAAAGTTTTTTGAGCAAATATCAATAGACCACAACCATATGAATCCATATACCAAGTTTCGTCATTATACGTTCATAAATAAGCGAGATATAAAATTTTTCTTTTCCTCCATAAGAATAACATTAGACAACGTACTGTGTTTAGCACTTTCAATATCTCGGTAACCAATTGACGTAGAGAAATGATCAAAATACCAAATTGTGTGTTTTTTTAAGCTGAATCCAATGGTGAAAACTAAAATTTGAATATTTCAAAAATTATATGTGAAAAGTTA
The DNA here is from genome assembly GCA_963675035.1 of Allygus modestus. Taxonomy (NCBI): domain Eukaryota; kingdom Metazoa; phylum Arthropoda; class Insecta; order Hemiptera; family Cicadellidae; genus Allygus; species Allygus modestus. Next base: position 229,410,787 of record OY776111.1, read on the forward strand.
AAAAAAAACATGTTTTGGGTACATAACCCCCCCAAAATACCTCTTCGGGTAGAGCGATCTGGCTGGTTTTCGATCTTAAAGTCATAAATGTTACTTTACACGTTTATACCAAGTTTCATCAAAATCGGATCATTTTTACGAGAGTTATCGTGCTCACGGACACACACACACATATATATATATATATATATATATATATATATATATATATATATATATATATATATATATATACAGTTTCGAACGAATGGTGTTTTTGGGGTCTGGGGACCTCAAAACGAAAAGTTATCATGGTCCCGGGCCTAGGTCTTACCATGCCGACTACGGTAATAGCTTCTTCCCTATAGCGAAAATTCGCTAAAACGTTAATGTCTATGAAGATGAAATTATGCATGGTGGTTCCCCTTATGCTGTAGATGTACAATAAGAATACGTTTAAAAAAATCCTATAGGCCTCTGGGCTTCTGCCCTAATATACTTAAATGGCAATCTTATGAGTATTATTATTTACTGGACCTTGTAAGTTGAAATCGGTAGGAACATAACTAATATATCTGAACAAATCGCAAGCCTATTCTCGACTATTTTTAAGGGCTTCACCCCCCGGAATTTGAAAATAAAATCTTTTAACAATCTTACACCTACTACTGGACTGATGAAGCCTAAATTTGATAGGAATATAACTGATAGCTATATGCAGACACATATATACTCCAGATACAAATACACTCAAGGGCTCTGGCCCACTGGCCTAAAGCGTGTTAACCATCACACACCAACAACTAAACCAATAGAGCTGAAATTTGTTACCTTAAAAGTCATAAGAAACAACATCATGACTATAATGGAGAGTCACGGTGCAGTTCTCTGGAGATTTCTCACAAAAATTTTTTTTTTCGTGCGTGAGACATGGGTGGATAAGATCTACGAATCTCTAAAAAGATCTTTTATGTAGCCTACCACTGAGCGTCTGAACTTAAAAGTAAATATGAAAATGTATTTTGAAGAAGATTAAGGGGTTGAGGAGTTTTATTTTGTCCTTTTAAAAGTTGAGTACTGGACAGTGAAAAACAAATGTAGTTTCATAAACATCTCTCCTTCACGCGGCACAATCGTTGAATAACAGGATTTACTGATTGACAGTTTTTTTTGACCGAGGTTCATAAACAGTTTAATTTGGGAAGTGTCTAGCTTTTTGATTGTGCCATCCTCACGTCCACCAATAAACAAGCAACGGAGGTCAACACAAACGTAGGTCTCTTCCAAAGCGAGGAATGAACACACACATTTTTTAACAATGAGTTTTTAACCATGACCCGACACAGTTCACTACCCGACAGAGTTCCTCGACTTAGCAACAGTACCTGAACTATCTGCCAGTATATTTTGATAACTTTTATTGAATTGTACATTATACATGCAAAATGTAATTTAAATATTGTAAAATTAAATAGGTTATTATTTTCTTTAATGAATCTATTTATATAATATACAATCCGTACGAAGGACGGGTACGGGATCGGTAGTTCTGAAATAAAAAATTGTAAGAGTGTTCAGGTTTTATAAAAAATCACGCTTTTAAAAGTAATTAAAATCATGACCAAATACTCAATGCCCAAGAAATTCATTAACAGTTTTAATAGAAGCCGGTTACGTTTAGGCTCGTAATATTCATTTGAAGTTTGCCCTGTGATGTAAATGTCGCCTTTTAGTCCTTGACCTTTTAATTATAATAATTAAAGTGAAGTACGTCACTGGAGTTAGCACTCGATGTTTCATAAGTCTATGTTGTCGGGAAAAAGTAAAACTGTTGCAATGCTTGAATATTTTCCATTACAAACAACATTTAGTAAAACGGATCGAACTTATCTGGACCGACATCTAAGACATCTGGAGTCAGATTATTTTTAGATACTAATAAGTGAAGGTGTTTTAGTATAATAGGTACACTAAATCTTTGATATTGAATTGGATAACATTTACTGTACTATCACTGGTATTTCAGTAATAATTGGTAAATATACATTATATAGTAATTAGTATGTTATGTAAGCACAAGGAAAATCAACTCAAAGTTAAAATAGCTCAACTGGATATCAACGGTAAACCCCTAATGATGAAATGTTGTACTACTTCTTAATTTAAGGGGCCTCTTAAATCTCGCTTGCCTGGCACCTTAATTTAATCAATATTTAAGGAATTTCAGATCAGTGAATGCCATTACGATTGTGTACCATAGTCTGTCAATGCTTCAACGTTAACATTGTATATACAAGGTGTTCAAAAAGGGTAATTACAAACTTTGGGTGCCGGAAGTACTTATCAATTTAAGCAAAAAATTTATATAAAATTAGTTCGAACAATTTTCCATTTAGCCGCTATCCGCCATTTTGTATTTTGTACACAAAAATTAATATCTCGAGAACTATTTAAGCTACAGAAACGCTTAATGTGTGCTTTGCACGTACATTAAATAACTAAATAGGCAAATAAAACAAATTACTAAACTGCCTTACATTTTTTTTAATGGCGCCCGTTTTAATATTTTAATGTCAAATAAAAAAACATCGATTTTATAACAATTGTACAAGAAACAACAAAGATGCACATTTGTATTGAAAATATAATTAATTTTGTTTTTGTTGTTGTTTTATTGACCAGGATGACTACATTTTAATGAGTTTTCATTCTAAATAAATGAACAAAATTTAAAGCCTTCTGATGAGGGTGAGAATATTTGTCAAACTTAAGTTGGTGGTCCCTTACAGAAACGAATATAAAACAATTTAATTAATGGTTGTATTCTGATCTTAAGGAGTATAGCGCCAACCTCTAGTCATCTTAGAGTATTGGATTGAGTGAGTTTTACACTGAGAGATATTTAGCTTATTATAATAATCTGATTTTATTTATCTTTTTAATAGCCTCCAATATTGTATTAAGTACCATTGTGTGTTGTAGATGTGATGTTAAACATGAATAATACATAGCATGTCATATGTCACTATTTCTTACAATAAGTGTTATGTTGTACATCATAGGTAGTTGGTTACAAGAGTATACTTCAATGAAAAAGTAAATAATTCACAATCATAATCTACACCCTAGGCATACAGTTTACACGTCAGGGGTTTCATGAACTCATGTTGATAGTTGGAGGAAATGTGTGCAAGTATTTCATTAAACCTATTTTAATATTAACAAATAATAACTACTCGTGTTTGACATATCGCACATATCGCACATATCGCACATATCGTTATGTGTACTTACTCGTTATTCGTATGTAATTATACGGAAATATATAATGTGTTATTGTTATTCCATCAGACAATAATATTACATAAAACCTTACAACACTCATGGTATTAGTCAGTCAGTACCAATCCATTAGACTCCCTCTAGTCGGGCCACCTCTGGACCGGACCTTCGGCTGGATTACAAAATGGCCGAACCAACCGGCGTTAATTGTAAATGTATAATACCAAACTATAATAACATACAGGTTCATGAAAATCTACTTTTAAGATGGTCTAATAGATTAAGAAAAATAATCGCCCGTCAGTTGAACTGAGATTGTTTTTATGTTTTAGCTTGAAAATAAACAACAGAATTATTTCATTCGATGTAAAAAGTGGAAAACCCTCCCACAGACGGTTATCTCATTTCTATGAGGGAGGACGAAGCAAACGAGGCCGAACTAGAGGGAGTCTATTTTACCAATAAACAATAATTATTGTAATTTTATACATAGTGGTTTGTGTTATTTTAAATATTTATATTAAATATACTATTTAACATAAGAAATGGTGAACTTAAATCCTTGGACCTGAATTGAGGAAAACAATATTTATTTAGTAAAAGCACTTTAAATAGAACAACTTCTCTAACGATACATAACTTTAAAAACTAACTAGTTCTACTAACTAAATACATAGATGCAAATTCATTTCAAAATGGTAATTTTTAACTCACTTAATAGTTGTCCATTTTTTCCTTAGAAGATGTATATATTTTTTGTAATTGTATTTTCTCTAGTTTAATGTAGGAAAACAACACTCTATAAAATAACTTTTACTATTTTATTGGCTTTTAGAGAATTGAGAATTTTTTTATGTATCTACGGAAAACGACGATTTACAATGTTTCTGGCTAATACAATGAGAAACTTGACTGTATGGTTAATGAATATAACCATAGAAACTGGATGGCACAGCTCGAGTTTTTAAAACGTAACGCTCAGGCTGTTCGATTAGGTAAGCTAGTTTGAGTTAGTTCAAAAAAGATGTCATACACCTTTACGACACCAAACAATTTTTTCCTTTGAGCCTAAGAGAATTGCCGGCAATTGTTTGTGTAGACATTTGTTATAAAACTACTTTAGCTATTCATAAATCATACTTCTTTTATTTTCTGTCTCACAGCAAGCAAAAAATATTGATTTCAAATTTGTTGGGTAATGCATTTATTACAATAATCTAAGGGCACATGTTGTTGGGGTTATCCAGTGTAAAGAGCTCTGTTGAGATTAAACACTACTCAACAAGAAGAAGAACTTTAGTGTTGTCTGGGTATAAGTGATTAAAAATTGATTTGGGAGAAAGATTTCTAACAAACAGTGAAATTACAGTTCAGTTCAGTTCAGTTCAGTTCAGTTTTATATACAACGAAGAAAGGTCAAGATACAAAAATATTATGTATTCCTTGTACTCACTAGACATGGGTACATCACGTTTTTCTTTTCCCTGTTTTTTTTTCTGTTTCTCACTTTATTAGCTGCATACACTTCTAACATTTTACATATTTTCTAGTAACCATCTCTTAATAACATATTTTTAAATATCATATGTTTTAATTTCCTTTGTTTTTATTTTGTATTCATTGTTCACATAGCAACCCCAAAACTTGTTGTTTTCATCCTTTCACAAAACCTTTCCATATTATTTTAAAAACTACATTTTCTTTAATCAATTCTTATAATTCTCTCAGTAAAGTATTTAGTACTTATCAAATCATCTCCCTTTAATATTAATATTTGAATATGCAAACTTATACAATCTGTGATTATTGTGTGTGAAACTTTCCTTGTATGAAATGAATGCAACCACCAACCATGGACCTACCTAGATGATCTACTGAGTGTGGAGTAAAAATGAACTTCATCCTTTCGTGAGTGACTTGAATTATCCATTAACAAACTTTTCAACCATAAACCTTTTGTGACATTAAGACCTTTATGTAAAATTATTATTTCATATCTTTGTAAAATGCAATATTCAAATAATTGTTAACTCTAGTCTTTCTTTTGTTAAACTATTACTATTGGTTTCACAAGGTACCAAATTAACCTTGTGTGGTCCTTCAGACAGTCTAATCTATAAACCCTCTCAATATACAATCTTAGCAAATTATAAGATCCCCTCAACCATTTGGTCGATTCGAACCGGATTAGGTGAATGACCCATTGGACCATCATTCACTCTCTAATTCTGAGCTTTTATTTTATCTCATGTCATGTGTCTGGCCCATGTCTAGATTATGAACAACCCAGAGTTTGTATCAAGTGTGTTATCATTGTTTTCTATGAATAATGGTATTATAAATTAATCAAGACTTGATTATGGCACCAACACGAAGGACGGAATTGCGGTTTGAAACTTACGAGCGACTTAATGCTATTACAAAAGCAAGATTCTTGGTGATTAAGAAAACCGTGGATGAATTAACCGATCAGTTTCATCATTTGACTAAAATTCAAGAAAAATCATTAGTTGCGTATCATGCTGAATTAAATGCAAAAAAGAAGACTTTGACGGCAACATTAACCGTCTACTTAATTCTTCTGATCAAAGCATTGATATTAACGTACTAATCTCAGACCAGAATGACATCAACGAACTGTTTGTATACATTTCAAGTCGTATCGAGACGCTAATTGCTGACCCTATCGAAAGTGATAAACCTGGTTCAGATGAAATCTCCTCTCCTAGTCGTTTATCCGTGTTAAGTAGCGCTCAAGTACGGTTACCGAAAATTAACTTGCCTAGTTCAATGGTGACTTAGCTACGTGGTCGTCCTTCATAAACCTCTATGATACAACCATACATAACAATAGCTCCTTGTCTGATGTAGTGCATTTCCAATACTTGTTAGGATTACTGGAAAAGGAACCTTTAAGTCTCATACACAGTCTTAATATCACACCCGAAAATTATCGCATCGCGTATCAGTTGTTAAGTGATAGGTATCATAACGATCGGCGTCTTCAACTGCTGCATATCAACCAACTTTTAGATCTTCCTAACATTTCGGCGTTCAACATCAACGCAGTTAGACACATCGTTAACCTATTCAACGAAAACACACAAACATTGAAATACGATGTCCAGAATATGAATCTACTTTTGTCTGTAGTTTTATTGCGAAAAATGGCCCTGAATCTTCGTCATAAATTGGAATCAGTTCGCAACTCTTCTGATGTGTGTAATCAAACGTTGCCCACATCACAACAAATCATTGCTTTCCTTAATAATGAATGCACCCATTTAGAGGACGCAATGCTATCTCAAAAAATGCGAACCCATGACATCCAAACAATACAAGTCCGATCAAAATTCATTGGTCAACCAGTTTCTCTCAAGAAAAATGTTGCAATGTATGTCACTCAGTCCCCAGAGCAAAACCTCACATCCGTGCCATCCATCTCATGTTTTGTATGTAACCAATCAAGTCATAAGGTATACACATGCCCTACATTCTTATCCCAATCACCCTTTGAACGATTTAAAGTAGTGAAGAAATCTCAAAAATGTGTTTCGTGTCTCGGCTCTCATGCTACCAAAGCATGTAAATCACTGTCGTCATGTAAGAAATGTAATAAACGACACCATCCTCTATTACATTTTGACCCAGTCGAGGCTGGTAAGGTTGTACAAACATCAAATCAGCCAAACCATCAACCTGTACACGAAACAACTGTTTCGGGAAAACAGAACACAGCTGTGTCACTACATAATCAGCCTGTGTTACCTAGTATGAATGCTACTGTATTACTCGCTACACTTTTAGTTCAAATCACATCTTCATGTGGCGAATGCCATACATTTCGTGCTCTCATTAATTCCGGCAGTATGTGAAACTTATCACTGAACGTGCTGCAATGCTTCTGAATTTGAAACGCTGTAAGTCAACAGTTCAATTGTCAGGTATTGATCAACATGTCACCAAGAACAAAGGACAGATTTTTATTGATCTCAAAACAATGTCAGGGAAAACTGTAATTGAAGCATTAACTACCTCAGTTCTTGATAAACTAACAGTCGAATTGCCACGCCCACCTATTTCTAATGACGTTTTACGTCTCACACAATCTCTTGAACTTGCTGACCCTTCATTCCATATACCAGGACGCATTGACATAGTCATTGGCAGTGCCATCTTTCCTCATCTTCTGAACCAAACCCAGTTTTCACTTGGTCCTAATTTACCTTCTGCATTAGGAAACAATCTTTGGTTTTGTACTCATGGGTACAGCTCCATGCATACCTCCCAGCAATGATTCTCACGAAAATAACTCTACATCCACCCTTAACGTATGTCTTCACACAACCAGTGAGGCTGATTTGCATTCTGCAATCCAGTGGTTCTGGACACAAGAAGAATTACCTTCAAAATCCATATGGTCACATGAAGAAACATTATGTGACAATCATTTTTCTGATACACATGCCCGTGATGAAAATGGACGTTATGTTGTGAGACTTCATCTCAAAGAGTCTCATACTTGTCTTGGTGAATCTAAGAGTGCCGCTGAAACACGTTTATATGCCATGGAACGTAAGTTTGGTTCCAGTGGTAAATCCCACAACTTTACCATGAGTTCATGGATGAGTACCTGAGTCTAGGTCATATGTCCAAATTAACAAATGTGGATCTCACTCAACCACATTATTTTCTGCCGCACCATGGAGTGATTAAAGAGAATAGCAGTACCACGAAACTCCGCACAGTTTTCAACTCCAGCTGTAAAAAAATCTCTGGTTTACCACTCAATGATATTCTCTTGACAGGTCCCAAGTTGCAAAACAACATTTGCGATTTACTCTTACAGTTTCGTTGCCACAATGTCGTCTTTTGCTGCGACATTAGGCAAATGTATCGCCAGATAACAATTCACCCTGACGACCGTCATCTTCAATTAATTCTTTGGCGTCAAAATTCTAAGCAACCTGTTGATATATTTCAATTAAATACCGTTACTTACGGTATGAACAGTTCCCCGTACTTAGCTACCCGCACACTCCATCAGCTTGCCATTGATGAAGGATAAAAATACCCTACTGCCGCTCATGCATTGCGACATCATACCTATGTTGACGACATAATTACAGGTGCGGAAACTACAGAAGAAGTGCTCGTACTTCAATCTGAACTCATTAAACTACTAAAAGCAGATTGTTTTGAATTAAGGAAATGGGTTTCAAACTGTCCAGATGTGTTGACTACTGTTCCCCAATCTCATCTTGAAACTCCTAAGTTTCTTCAAAACTCTGATGTCCCTCACTTTAATGTTTTAGGACTTCAGTGGTAATCCACTTCAGACACATTTTCCTATAACTTTCAAACCTCATAGTCCAAAAAATTACCGACCAAGCGGACAGTTCTAAGCACTATTGCACAAATATTTGATCCTTGCGGTTTTCTATTTCCATTTATCATGATGGCAAAATGTTTCATGCAGCTACTTTGGACAAAAGGCCTATCATGGGATTCCCCTCTACTTGCTGAACTTCACACCCAATGGAAATGGTTTTCTGATGACATGCAACACTTATCACAAATTTCTATACCTCGTTCTTTAAACTTATCATCAAATTGCAACTTTGAATTACATGGTTTTTCTGATGCATCCGAATTAGGATACGCAGCTACAACGTATGTAAGATGTGAATTCCCTGACAAATCTATATGTACAAAACTTTTGATGGCAAAGAGTCGTGTGGCACCATTAAAAAGGGTTACTATTCCAAGACTTGAACTATGTGCGGTATATTTACTATCACAGCTGATTAACCACATTCAACTTTTACTTTCTGATATTTTTAATACACCTAACATTCATTTATGGTGTGATTCAATGATAGTTTTGACATGGATACAAACCCCATCCTATCGATTGAAAACTTACGTTGCCAATCGTGTTTCACTGATTCAAGAACTAACACCAACAGAAGTCTGGAGACATATATCGTCGGAACACAACCCTGCAGATTGTGCATCTTGCGGAATACGACTCTCATCATTAATCAATCATAACTCTTGGTGGAACGGCCCGACTTGGCTCTCTCTCCCTGCTTCACAATGGCCGTCTTCTAATTTTAACCTCATTCCCTTAGATACTTCTCATGAGATTAAACAAAATCATCTACCTTCTTTTATGGTTGTTAACAAACCTGAGTGGTCCATTTTAACTAAATTATCTTCATGGACTAACATAGTACGTGTTATGTCATACGTTTTGAGATTTGTATATAACTGTCGTAATCCTGACTCTAACCGCCATTTTAACTATTTAAGTACTCAAGAGTTGAACACCGCACCCAGCTAGATTTTTTATCTTGTTTAACAATCTGTCATATCTGATGAATTTAAACAATTGTCTCAAGAACAGGCTTGCTCTAAACGTCTCCAACGTTTAAAACCATTTATAGATTCGGACAAACTAATACAAGTTGGCGGTCACATCAGTCAAGCACCACTCCCTCACGATACTCTGCATCCAATTGTGTTACCTAAACACCACCACATAGTCAATGTTCTCATAGATTATTATCATAATCTTTCTTTACACGCTAGACCTCAACTGATCCAATAATTGCTGTCAAAATTTGTTTGGATAATTTGTGCTCGGAACGTGATCAGGTCGCGTATTTTTAATTGTATCACTTGTTTCAAACTTCGTCCAAAAACATTGTCACCTCTTATGGGAGATCAACCACCATGCCGTACCACACCAGCTAAACCTTTCTTATCTACGGGAATCGATTATGGAGGACCGTTTAACATCAAAGTCACAAACCTAAGATTTATCAAACAGATAAAGGTGTATATTTGTATTTTCATCTGCATGGTAACCAAAGCCGTACACATCGAAGTAGTGCATGGTCTTTCTACCTCTGCCTTCATTGCTGCTCTTGTCAGATTTACAGTACGACGTGGCCAATGTAAGCACATTTATTCAGATTGTGGTACCAATTTAGTTGGCACTAATACAGAGCTAAGAAAAATCATAAAAGAACTTAAAGTCAAAGAAACACATGATATCGTCAATCATTTCGCCACCGAGCATGGAATTACTTTCCATTATAATCCACCAGCTGCGCCCCACCATGGTGGCTAATGGGAATCAGCGATCAAGAGTGTCAAACATCACTTATACAGAGTTATCGGTTCAACAATACTAACATATCCAGAATTCACGACACTTACTACTCGTGTTGAAGCGATGCTAAATTCTAGACTGTTAACACCACTTTCATCTGACCCTTCTGACTTGTTCCCACTTACTCCAGGACATTTTTTAACCGGAGCTCCTCTTGCTTCAATTCCCGAAACTGATTTGACTACTGTACCAATGAATCGGTTGAAACTTTGGAAACTTTCATCTGCATTTTTTCAACATATTTGGAAAAGATGGACTGCTGAATACTTTCACACGCTACAACAACGATCGAAGTGGACAATCTCAACCAAACATTTAAAAATCGGAGACTTGGTTTTAATCCAATCTCCAACCCCATCGTTGCAGTGGCCTCTTGCCAGTCACAGCTTTATTTCCTGGTCATGATGGTGTTGTTCAAGTAGCTGAAGTACGTACTGCAAACAGCTGTTTTCGTCGTCCCGTCACCAAACTGTGCGTTCTACCTTTGGATTGACATTTATGTTGAAGTAAGATACTTCAAGGCCGGGAGTATGTTCAGTTTTAAATACAAAGAAGAGAGGTCAAGATACAAAATATGATGTATTCCTTGTACTCACTAGACATGGGTACATCACGTTTTTCTTTTCCCTGTTTTTTTTCTGTTTCTCACTTTATTAGCTGCATACACTTCTAACATTTTACATATTTTCTAGTAACCATCTCTTAATAACATATTTTTAAATATCATATGTTTTAATTTCCTTTGTTTTTATTTTGTATTCATTGTTCACATAGCAACCCCAAAACTTGTTGTTTTCATCCTTTCACAAAACCTTTCCATATTATTTAAAAACTACATTTTCTTTAATCAATTCTTATAATTCTCTCAGTAAAGTATTTAGTACTTATCAAATCATCTCCCTTTAATATTAATATTTGAATATGCATTATTAACTTATACAATCTGTGATTATTGTGTGTGAAACTTTCCTTGTATGAAATGAATGCAACCACCAACCATGGACCTACCTAGATGATCTACTGAGTGTGGAGTAAAAATGAACTTCATCCTTTCGTGAGTGACTTGAATTATCCATTAACAAACTTTTCAACCATAAACCTTTTGTGACATTAAGACCTTTATGTAAAATTATTATTTCATATCTTTGTAAAATGCAATATTCAAATAATTGTTAACTCTAGTCTTTCTTTTGTTCAACTATTACTATTGGTTTCACAAGGTACAAAATTAACCTTGTGTGGTCCTTCAGACAGTCTAATTTATAAACCCCTTCAATATACAATCTTAGCAAATTATAAGATCCCCTCAACCAATAGGAAACAAATATATGCGTAATATAAATTAGCACTATTCAGTATGATTCGAATAAAATCAACCTAATATGTAAAGGTTAGCGAACCTCTATTCGTTCACTATGTTTGTAATAAATATTTAAAATAATTTTAAATACTATATATTGTTTTTCCCTGACTCTTATTTGCGATAGTTTAAACATACTTGAAGAACTGTCTATAAATGAATTCTCTATTCTAAAGTACTTCCTATATTTAAATATTTACATTGTTTCAGTGCATTCAACATATATTTGCGAACTTTTAAATTTAATAGTTTGAACTGACACGGCAAATATTGTAAGGGATTAGGTTATAGAAAGTGTACTACGGCAAAGAATACACTATTTTTGGTCTAAACAATTAACTGTAAATCAACGGTAAACCCCTATTGCTGTAGTTTCCTTTTGTTCGCGATGAGAAAGGAGTTGTCATGTTTTTATTACAATTTATCAAAGAAAGGACTCTACTAAAAATTATTTTCTTTATTTTAATTGTTTTAAATATATATATATTATTAAAGTCATTTAAGAAAATGGAAAATTGCTATATACAGTACGTTGATTTATACAAATGTAATATAGGTTCGTCTGTAAAGCGTGTTAATAGAGAACAATCATTATTTATATCTATAATACAAGTTGTATAGCCCTGGCCAGTATTACCATAGTATACCGAGAATTTTAAAAGCTTTTTGCATATTTAAAAGATTATACTCTGTCACAGAAAACTTCTAAGAGCCTCACGTTAATATCAGTTTAAACTTACCCGTCAGAGTGTCTTTTCTACTATACGCCAGCATGGCAGTTAAGGTTAAAAATGTTAAAAATTATAAAGTGTTAGTGAAATGTTTTTTTCAGATATTTTAAAATTATTTATTACTAAAGGAGCCAAACATAATAAACCCAGCAATATATTAATTTATGTTTTTTAGTCCAAGAGACCGATCTGCATGAATGTCTTGCAGTAAATTAGTTTATAAACATATTTTTTCTGGCTGGCAAATCTAACTTATTCTAACCTTACCTTACCTAACTAAAACAGATAAACTGTTAATTCAAACTCAGACGTACTCAAAATAAGCATTTGTTTATTTGCGCGCCGTTCCGTACGTTCCATCACAATTCAATCAACTATAAAGCAATGATAAGATAATAATGACAAGTAAACTGGATACTACGAGTCATAATTAAGATCCAGGGTCAGTTGAGTAAGGTGTTTGGATGTTAAAGTAGTGTAAAGTTAGAATGTTACTATGGACAATACAATGTATGAAACAAAAGGCCACTTTTGGAAAGAAATAACATTATTATATATATTAGTGTCCAAAAAACAAAATTTAAACGTTATTGTTATTGAGTGAACACATTATTAGTTTAGTATAAAATGTCTCTAACAAGGTGCAGGTGTTTTTAAAAGGATTAATCTATATAAGGATGAATAATTTGTAATACAATAAAAAATAAATAATCAAACAGGCGGCATCCTTTTCTCTATTATGTACGTGTTTCCACTCTAGTTGTCGCAGTTATATTTAGTGATTGCGATCCATTTTATAAACGGTTAGGCTCATCAGTAAAAATAATATAAAAAACTTTAACTCATTATTTGGATTTTAGAAAATGAAAATGTGCAGTTTTGTTGGGACCAAAAGGATCAAAGCATACTCTAGAAGTAAAATAATGGATGTAATGATAAGCCCTCTCCCATAATTTTAGAACAATATTTTCCAAGTCATTTAAAAAAACTATTTACTAGCTAAACGCAGTTTGTTGTCTTATGAAAATGTATCACTGGAAAAACATTTTGTTCATAACTTGGCATAGTTGATTTCATCCTTACTACTCCCATAACTGTTTCCATGGTTTATGTAATTATATAAGATTAAGACCTTTAAAATAAGGGGTCTCTCAATAGGAATTGATACCTAAAGACAATTTATCCCACCTTCCTGCCACCATGTGTGAGTAGTAAGGTGTGCTATTCGTGCAGACGGGTTTAGGAGCGTTATGTGCATGACGTCATCTTGGGGGCAGAATGTGGCGCGTATCCAAATTACAGTTAGACGCAGCTTCAATAAACCCATGATTTAAGTAACTTAGGCATACCAAATATTTATAGAATTTTGTACAGTTGTTAAGCATTAACAAAGGCAGGTCAGGATGAAAAATCATCTCCGTTGTATTCATTTTTGAGTGAGATATAATTTAATAAAAATTGTTTTATTTGTTTACAAACATGAAAAAGTTAGTCGGCTACCAAATTACGTATTTTTAGGTCAGATGTTTTCGATCTAAAAGAAGGTTTTAGAATTGGTATCAAATTCTACAACAACGAAACCCAGATGTTGCTGGAGCAATTCTTTAGTGAACAGAAAGTTGTAATGTACTGAGTAATTTGAGACCGAGAGCGCTCAGCCCCGGTCCCCGCGAGGCAGAGAGACAGCAGATCGCATTAGCAGTCTCGCACACGGTGACTATACCCTAGTATATTTCAGCAGCAACAAAATAGTTTGTTCATATCTTTACAGCGAACTTCAAACTAAAAAACATGTAGGTCGAAAGTATTAATTGAAAGTTAGCTTTTCTTAAGAGAAAACCACAATAGTCGTTATGTTTCCTGTGACTTCGTGAGTCATTATTATGGATATAGATTTACAGTTTTAAATACGCGTGGAATTTGAACACAATTTTTTTTATATAACATTTATTTAAAAAATGTTTACAGTATGTTGAACCCCGAAACACTATGCAAAAATGCAAAAATTTGTTAACACTTAATCGTCTTAGACAGCAGGAATATGTAATTTAATAACTACTGTTGGACCGGCCCGGGCAGTTGTCCGGGGTTGTTACATTACTTAAACACAAGATCCCCTAGAGTATTAAAAAGATAAATCAAAGAAGAATCGAAAGGATAAAGGAACGACAATTATGTTATACTATCTCTTTACATCCATCGCGTCGTCATCTTCACCAGTCCGTCGCCTACCGCTGAGGTGTGGCGGGACACGGAATCGCGCAGGACCTAGTCTTATCAAAAAGTCAGTATCAGTTGATGTTAGTCTGGTACAGACGTTCACGACGTACTCATCGTCTGTGTTTATAGTTTTAAAATGCCTAGCTGCGCAATTTACGGCTGCAATAATAGCTCGAAAAGTAAGAATTTGCCTGAAAATGTTAGATTTTACAGTTTTCCCAAACAAGAAGACCTTTGGGTATCAGCCTGCAACAGGAGCAATAAAATCATCGTTAACCACGGTATGTATATTTGACCTTAAATAACATAACATAAAATATCATTTATACGTAAACTGTGTAACAATATGTTAATTATATATAAGGCTATTATCTAATAAATATCAAATAACATATAATAACATACAATAAGTACAAATATTTACATAATAAATAGTGTGTTTTATTAACTGCTAAATGATAGGTGATATTAATTTCTATCGAAGAGGTTTTCTTCCCAGCCAGGATACGTTCTATTAATTCTGAGCAAAGATTTTGTAAAAGGATATATTTATAATTGTAATGAACTGTTCTATTTTATAAGTCTGTTTTATATTTTTAAGTAGTACTTTTTCTTTATAACATTAAATTATATAAATAACGTTTTAGCTGGTGTCTTGTTTGTTTACCTGAACCAAATAAAATGTATTTAATTGTTTAATCGAAATATTGAAATATTTGTTTATTAACGATTGAACATATTTTCTCTTTCATTGCTAGGAAAAGTTTGATAAATAGATTTAGTAAATCAACATTTTGAATTACTAATTTATACATTTTCGAGTTTAGATAGCACCAAAAACTGTGTAAAATTGCAAAATTCTATCAATAGTTTCAATACAGTCACATTATTAAGACATTTCAAACTCTAAAGATAATTTCTCAAGAGACAATAGCACAAATCACCACTTATAATGGGGTTTTCAACCGAACTACATAAAGTGAACATCGTATTTTTTTAAATAAAATCTGTGAAATGCATAACAAATATAATAACTGTATACAAGCAAAAAGGTGCGAGTAAAGCAAATATATGCAGTGTATTGCATGGCGAATGCCATGGTGGGCGTTGCGTTTGTTAACGCGGTCCGGCTTTACTAAATACACTACACCTTCCTGTTTGGAAAGGAAATGCTGTAGCAAAATCTTGTTTTCGTTGTTGTAAAATTTGATCCTTCTTCTAAAACTCTCTCACAGGTCGTAAACCTCTGACCAAAAATTACGTGATTTGGTAGCCGACTAACTTTTTCATGTTTGGAAACTAATAATACAATTTTCATTTAATCATATCTCACTAAAAAATTAATAAAACGGAATTTTTTTCATTATGACCTGGATTTGTTAATTTTTAACAACTGTACAAACTTTCTTAAATATTCTTCATGCCTAAGTTACTTAAATCACTAGTTATTTGACGTTGCGTCAATCTGATAAATGTGTGCGCGTCGTATTCTGCCCCCAAGATGACGCAACGCCCGGCCGCTTGCCGTGCTAGATGCGCAATAGCACACCTTACTACTTACACTATGCCTGCCACAACTTTAGGAAAAGCCTTATGCAGGTGTTAAAAAGTTCTAACTATTTATTGTTGAAAACAACTGGGGAAATCATAGATTTTAATATCTCTCATCGCGAAGAAGATCAAATTAAGTAACTACATAATTTTCATACTTTATTTTGACTTGTCATATATAAGTGGTTGAAAAAGTCTGGAAGTGGTATAATATCTTTGAAACTATTTAGGTAACAAAGCTAAAACGTTGCAATATGATTTATGGTCTAAGAGCCTATTTTCCAAGTCCCTTATTGACAATGCACCTCTAAGGGGTGTCGATCCACAACCACAAGAAGTCAGAAGAAAATATTAAATATAAGCATAGGTCGATGTACATCACTTTAAAAGGCATAGCCTAGCTGAGTTGGATGCTGCAAACAGCACTTCAAAATCGTTATTCGTTAACAATTGGCGGCCCATTAATAATTTGTAAAAGCTGTTAAATGGCTCCAAGATGCTTAAAGATTATGGAAACGGTAAATTATTTCTTAAATTAATTGAGTCAAAAAACGAAAAATTTGCAGAATGATTTATGGTCTAAAATTCTGTTTTCCAAGGCACTTATTAAACACTGAACCTCCAAGGGGGGACGGTCCACATGGAGTCAGAACACAATCTTAAATGTAAGCATAGGTACAGGACACATGCATACAATACAAACATGCACATGCTTTTTAAAGTCATAGTCTAGCTGATTTAAATGCCACAAACAGAAAGTTTGATAATGTTCTCAGTTTTTAAAAACAATTTGGATATTATGGATGATTTCGGTGTCCACAATTTCATTCTGAAACTACTATGTCAAAACTGTCATTAAAACAAACTTTATTAACGTTTTAATTTGATAAAATGTTATGTAAATAAAATAATATAACATAGATTGTAAGGAAAAATGTAAAGAATACTTCGGAAAAAACTTAGGTTCAAACTGGGTTTGGAATACTCTAATTAAAATTCCACGCTTTAATTTTTGGGATGAAATGAGGCATTGTGATATATTTGATGCATGTAAAACAGATATTTGGTATTTATAATCTCACTTATAATGACTTTGTGTATGACGGTGGCATCGTCCTCCACCGAACTTCACTGCTGTCTCTGATGGTCGCAGAAGCATATTGTCGCTATCATCAGCCGAAGTCACATCAGGCGAAGCAAGCGGTCAACGACACTACTGCACCACCAGTCGAACCGCGTATGGATCACTAATATTGGTTTTCGTTGTAAATTATCTACAGGCCGTATACGTAGTTGCAGGTGATTTCTTATCAACCGGTCTTTGCCTCATATTACAACAACCGGATTGGAATCCAATTCTGCCTTTCCAAGCTCGTCTACACCGGGAACCTGATACATGAGTTCACTTCTATTTAAAATCTTGCCTCTTTGTAATTGGTTTAACCTATTGAGTTTTTACTTTATTTTGTCTCTCTATTTACAACTTTTAATAATATGTACATTTAAAGATAGTTACAGTATTTTAAAAATTATTTACTATATTATTATTTATGTTAAATAACTAGAAACTGACTACGGTGCAGTCCGGTATGCTAGTTTGGATTATTTCCAGACCAATAAGTGATGTCTGGCACTTTCCTGGATACGGAAAAATAAATAATAATAATAACTTTTGCCCAACTTAAAAGTTTAATGATTCTTCCGCGGAAGAATTAGTCACACTTTTTGGCTTAATAATTAATTCCAGAATCAAAATCAGAATTTTACTTCTCAATGAACAAATTTACAATGTTGTACATAGAGAATAACAGATAACAGAGAGAGAGTCGCCATGGGGCATGGGGTACCCATGCTCGGTAGTTGTTATTGGTATTATTATATGGTGGAAAACAATTATAATTGCACCACAGATCTTCTTTGGATATTTGATTATTAAATTGAATAATCTAAAGTTGTAGACACACTGAATTATACATTCATTTTTATCCTAACGCTAATAATAAATAGTGATAGATTTTTTCAATTTGAGTTAAAAGGTAATTTATTGCACAACCTAGAGATAGTGTTATGATTAATCTGATTTAAATAATTTCACCCTGTTTATTTCCTCGTGATAATGAGTAACAGAACAATAAAGTATCATGTTAATGATGTCTTTTTCAAAGCTATAAAATTCTTAAATGTTAAAATCAACCTTCATCAATGAATGTGGTAAGATTCTAAAAGAAGAAATATAATTTTACCATCTATTGATCAATACTAGAAGCGAAAAACTACCACTTGTATGATGTAAGACTTTAACCTTGTAAACTATAAAAGAGTATAACAAAATGTAAATTGTAATCTTTTAAAATGTACTGTATATAGCGAAATCTTGTTTTAGTAACGATAGATTTAATTGGATTTTGTATAACACTATTTTTTGCTAAATAAATATCGATTTATCTAGCAAAAAAGATTAATTTAATAAACTAGAAAAAATGTAATCCGTTTGAGTGAATTCACATTACTTTTATTTTTTGATTTATTTGGACTTTACCTATCGCTTCTAGTGTTTAAAACTACACTACGTTTCGGGAGGTAAGGAAACTCCTCCCGTTATCAAGTGAACCCTACTTACATCTAAATTTAGATTGTAGATGTACATTTAGATGTAAGTAGGGTTCACTTGATAACGGGAGGAGTTTCCTTACCTCCCGAAACGTAGTGTAGTTTTAAACACTAGAAGCGATAGGTAAAGTCCAAATAAATCAAAAAATAAATTCAAATCCATCGCTATTATGAGTTTCAAAAATCACATTACTTATTTGAATGTATGAAATGTTAAAACAGATGTGTACGTGAGGTGCACTAATAAATCCATATTTTAAATAATACATTTATTTGTATGTTAACGTGGTATATTATGAGTTTTAATGTAAATCAGATTATTTAATTGTAAGACCAGCAGATAACACCCTAAAAAAGTTTCTTGATCTTTAAAGAATTTGAAAGGTGGAAGCCACTCGTGAAATCCAATTAGTAAGTTGAGTTTCCAGTGTTTCGTCTCGTATCCCTGAGCTCCAGTATAGTTACACTAAATCTTTCCTCTGGCACAAACATCATATTATCAACGACGTGGGTTATTAGTATTGTTTTACAACTTTTACAAAAATTTTAAGTGGATCTATTAACAGATTAAGTAACTATTAACTAAATTAAGTTCTCATATAGAACATGTCATATTCATAGGGTTTTAATTTAAAATGCCAATACAACTCAGTAATGTTCAATATTTTTATAAAGAATACACATGTTAACGCTTGACCAAGTTCATTGCACCATTGTTTCCTATGACATTGTCCTTGCCAATTCAGCCGACCACCTGATAACATAGTTTGGTGCTGTATGAGAAACTCGTCAATAGCATATGGACAGACAGGCCGGTTAGTTTCATACACTTGATTTGGTTGTCAAGCGAGCCTCGGATGCAGTTAATATTCTTTGCGTAAAATATAACTTGATGAGTGGTAAGAAATCATTTCTGAAAGTTAAATAACTACCAAAAGTTAAACCTCATTTGAAGTCCAAAAGTTTAACAATCGGTTAGAAGTACTTTTAAGAGTTAAAAATTACTACACTTACATACTAAACTACTAGACACTACTAGTCGTAGTTTCTTCAACTGTTTTATTGCGGCATTGTAGACAGCCATTTCACTTACCCTCAAGTTGTAGACTGTGTAAATACTAAAACCTTGCCATAGATCTTGAATCAAATCTTTTATTACAATTGGATTTATTTTACGTGGATTGTTCGATTGTAATCTGAAGTGGTACTTTTAAAATTGACCATGGGAAAAATGGTAGTTATTTATGGAGTTAATTTCCTCGTGGATATTACAACCAAATCAAAAACGGCAGTCCAAGCTCTGCGAAGACAAATTGTTGTAGTAATTAGGCAATACCTTCCATCAACCATATTTGCAATATATTCTTAGAAAAGTCAACAACGTAAAAGGAATATTCATATGTGGAACTGGAACTATCACTAAGATATTCATAGCTAGTTTCATAGTATGACGTGTCCTACTAATGAACATGCATGTTTTACATTCAATTGTGTAATGTGTAATTACACAAGGCTTTCAATAGAGCCCGCATCTCTCTGTTAAAAAGCAATAAATAACGATTAAAGGGGAACGATAAAGACTCTTTTGAAATGTTTTCCAATCACTTTTGTTGCATGAACTACTCCAAATGTATGTATTCGATGTGAAAGGATAAATAAATAATGTGTAGATGATCGGATATGTTAAATCGTACTATTAACAGTACACATACATGTTTTGACAAAACTTATTGTTAAAATTGTGTATAATTTTTTGACATTATGAAGCCATGAGGATTGAGATATTTTCAAATTTTGTCCTATCGAGTATTTTTATATAGTGCATTTACAAAAAAACATAGCTACTATTTTTTATTTTTCAGTTAGAAGTCCTTCAAAATCTTGCATCCAAATCTTAAACCCTAAAACTGGTTTTCTAGAACCAGAACAGAGATTTAAAAAACGAAGTTATTTTAACTGTGCAGTAACTATGGTGTGATTATTTGAAAACCATTTGATCCTTTTCGAAATCAAATTTTGAAGGAAACACACTGATTAAATTATTAGTCTTGTCTCGTATACGTGATCACGGTGGAAAGAAGCCCAAAACTGCCCAAAGTGAACTCCTTTTACGACCTGCATTTGATTAAAAAAAATAGCTATTTTAATAAAACAACAGAGTAAACCCGAGGTTGACACCAGTTATCATAAGTTATAAAAGCTTTAGTTTTTTGTATATTTATTATTATTTGTACTGTTCACCCTACATTTGTATGACTTTCAACTGTTTTCCTAAGGACGCAATTAAACAGCAAAATCAAGGAATAAATCGAATTCTTCTGAAATAACGATTAATTATAACCATTAATACTGAAAACATAAACACAATACAAATTTAAAAAGACAACCATTTTGAACAGGATAAAGGGTGCATTGAAGCTATGCCAAAATTAATAGTATGTATTTATTCTATCTGCAAATGAAAACACCAGTCAGAAGCTCAACGTCTGATGTCCGAGTCTAACAATTTCAACCGGTACCATACCAAAGTCGTACAGCGGCTCGACCCGACCACTTTTAGTCCAGTTTTAACACTCTCCGGTTTTTACGCATTTGTACAGTAATGAAAGTGGTCGGTTTTTACGGCTCGTACACCTGGCAACACCAGACAGTTTTGCCCACCCCAAATATTGTCACTGATTGTATACCAGGCAGCTTCGCCATCAAAAATTATATCTTTTCCATTTCCAAGCCCCATTAGTATTCGCGATGCTGCCTTGCCTTCTCAAGAGGCTGTCTGAATCTTTCATAAAAGTTTTACTGAAAGACTAAACACTTATTATGAAATCTAACCCTGGTTGATTTTACAATTAAATCACTTAAATTCCGTAACTTTCAAAACTTCAAAGATTAGAAATTATGCTTTCCAATCTAAACTGTGTTATGCTATGTAACAACTTACTAACAAGAATAACTTATTACTATAAATAAAGGTGGTGTCCAAAGATATTTTAACCCGTATGATATTTTAAGCTTGCCAAAGATAAATTCATTTAGTCAAAAGAGATAGACATTGTTGTAAAGTAATAAAATTTAACTAAGAATAATTAATTAGTAATTTTAGTGAATTTCCCCTATAGGGAAGAAGCTATTACCGTAGGTCTCATGGTAAGACTTAAGCCCGAGACCATGATAACTTTTTGTTTTGAGGTCCCCAGATGCCAAAAATACTATTCGTTCAAATTTATATACATATGTATATATATATACATATATATATATATATATGTATATATATATATATGTGTGTGTGTCCGTGAATGCGATAACTTGAGTAAAAATTGTCCGATTTTGATGAAATTTGACTCAAATGTGTAATACGACATTCATGACTATAAATTCGAAAACCAGAAAAATCGGACTATGGGAAGTGGGGTTTATGGGGGTTATAAATTTTCCAAATATCAGTTTTTTTGCATTTTTCACCCTACAATTTTCAAAAAACTTAATTTTTGTTTTGACCATGTTATAGAGCTTAAAAAATATAGTATTTTGAATTATTAACCTAGGTTTAGTGGTTGCAGAGAAAATCCAAAAAAAACCTACTCCCATGTTAATCTTATGGGAAAAAGGTTTTTGGCTTTTCCTCATTTCATTCCGTGATCACTGCCACTTAACAGGACCGTTTAGAGGTCCAGACCATAACGAATGTAATTTAAATTATACTCAAACTAAGAAAATTCCAGTATTCCTCCACAATCTAAAACCGAAAGACATGGTACGGTCGTTTGTGTGTATATATATATATATATATATATATATATATATGTGTGTGTGTGTGTTCGTTACCGCGATAACTTTTGAAAGAAACATCCGATTTTGATTAAATTTGGCACACATGTGGAGAGTAGCATTTATGACTTTCAGTTCGAAAACCAGATCGATCGCACTATGGGAAGGGGGTTTTATGGGAGTTTACAATTTTCCAAAAATCGTTTTTTTGCAAATTTGACCCCAAAATGTTAAAAACACTCAATTTTGATTATAGCCATTTTATAAAGCTTAAAAAAAAATAATTTAGTATTTTGAATCATTAACCTAGGTTAAGTGGTTGCGGATAAAATCCAAAAAAACGTTACCCATGTTAATCTTATGGGAAAGAGGTTTTTAGATTTTTATCAGATAGTTTTACTAACAACTTCACATTTCTGTTTATTAATGTGTTTAGCTCAACAAAAAAAACATTTTGGTGTTTTAATCGTTGTTCTACGTCCAACCGTTGCAGAGATATTCAAAGTGCTAAACACAGTACGTTGTCCAATGTTATCCTTATGGAGAATAAATACAATTCTATATCTCGATTATTTATGAATTTATATTGATGAAACTTGGTATGTGGCTTTAAATAGTTGTCGTATTTTGATATTAGCACAAAAAACAAGTTTTTTGTTGATAGTTCCCGTAGCAGCAAACCTGCATACTCGGCCCCCATGTTATACATAGGGAGAATAAGTAAATTTGTATATCTCCCTTAATTATGAACCTACATTAAGATAACTTGGTATGTAGCTTCACCTGGTTCAGTTGTATTAATAATTGCAAAAAAAACACATTACTTATCTTCCTCGTTGCAGCAAACATGCGTCCCAACCCTAATCTTATTCTTATTGAGAATATATAAAATGCTATATATAACTTTTTTATGGATGTATTTTTGTGAAACTTGGTAAATATCTCTATGTAGTATTGAGTCACATATATATACATTGGAAATTCACTGAGTACGCAGGTTTGCTGTGACGTGGGTATTTAGCTATAAATAAGAAAAAGATACATTTTTTAGCTCTAAGAAAATTTAAACGTTTAATCACTCAAAATTATATTTTTGTGAAACAATTTTATATTTTAATATACAATTATTTTACATTTTATATAAAATCCTAAAACGGAATAGCTCCACATGTTGTCCTGGTGAGAAAAATCCTGGTCCGGGAAAAGTCATCATCATTGGCGACTCCCTCCCGAAAATATACTACTTTAAAACAAACCGATTCATACCAATATAATATTTAGCTTCAAAAATGAAGTCATCCTTTTATTTAAACTAATACCCCTATCGCAGCAAACCTGCGTACTCAGCGGATTTCTAATGCATAATATATGTCTTAATACCACATAAAGCCGCATACCAATTTTCATAAAAATATATTCACATACAAGCGATTTTAATGATTCTCCATAAGAATAACATTGTTAATAAGTACGTAGATTTGCTGAAACTAGGAACACAAACAATTGGTTTTTATGCAAATATAAATAGAATTTAACTAGGCGAAGTTACATACCAAGTTTCATCAATATTCAATCATAAATAAGCGCTATATAACATTTTAGTTATTCTCCATAAGAATAACATGGGGCTGAGGAAGCAGGTTTGCTGCAACAAGGAACAAAAAAATGGGTTTTCATACAATAATCAATATAACTCAACCAAATGAAGCTACATACCAAGTGTTATTAATTTATGTTCATAATTAAGGGAGTCATTACATTTTACTTATTCTCCATAAGAATAAAATGGGGGCTGAGTACGCAGGTTTGCTGCTACAGGAATAATCGACAAAAAATAAATTTTTTGTGGAAATATTAATATACCATTACTACATGAAGCCAAATACCAAGTTTCATCAACATACATTCATATATAATCGAGATATCAAATTTTATTTATTCCCCATAAAGATAACTTTGGACAACGTACTGTGTATGGCACTTTGAATATCTCTGCAACGGTTGGTCATAGAATAACAATTTACACACCAAAATGATTGTTTTGTGGAACTGAACAGATTGGTAAAAGCAAATGTGAAGTTTAAATTAAAATGAACTGAGGAAAAGCCCAAAACCTTTTTCCCATACGATTAACATGGGAGTAGGTTTTTTGGATTTTCTCTGCAACCACTTAACCTAGGTTAATAATTCAAAATACTATATTTTTTAAGCTCTATAACATGGTCAAAACAAAAATTAAGTTTTTTGAAAATTGTAGGGTGAAAAATGCAAAAAACTGATATTTGGAAAATTTAAAACCCCTATAAACCCCACTTCCCATAGTCCGATTTTTCTGGTTTTCGAATTTGTAGTCATGAATGTTGTTTTACACATTTGAGTCAAATTTCATAAAAATCGGACGTTTTTTACTCAAGTTATCGCATTCACGGATACATATATATAAATTTGAACGAATAGTATTTTTGGCATCTGGGGACCTCAAAACAAAAAGTCATCATGTCTTAAGCCTTACCATGAGCTTAAGTCTTACCATGAGACCTACGGTAATAGCTTCTTCCCTATAGGGGAAATTCGCTAAAATTACTAATTAATTATTCTTAGTTAAATTTTATTACTTTACAACAATGTCTATCTCTTTTGACTAAATGAATTTATCTTTGGCAAGCTTAAAATATCATACGGGTTAAAATATCTTTGGACACCACCTTTATTTATAGTAATAAGTTATTCTTGTTAGTAAGTTGTTACATAGCATAACACAGTTTAGATTGGAAAGCATAATTTCTAATCTTTGAAGTTTTGAAAGTTACGGAATTTAAGTGATTTAATTGTAAAATCAACCAGGGTTAGATTTCATAATAAGTGTTTAGTCTTTCAGTAAAACTTTTATGAAAGATTCAGACAGCCTCTTGAGAAGGCAAGGCAGCATCGCGAATACTAATGGGGCTTGGAAATGGAAAAGATATAATTTTTGATGGCGAAGCTGCCTGGTATACAATCAGTGACAATATTTGGGGTGGGGCAAAACTGTCTGGTGTTGTCAGGTGTACGAGCCGTAAAAACCGACCACTTTCATTACTGTACAAATGCGTAAATCCGGAGAGTGTTAAAACTGGACTAAAAGTGGTCGGGTCGAGCCGCTGTACGACTTTGGTATGGTACCGGTTGAAATTGTTAGACTCGGACATCAGACGTTGAGCTTCTGACTGGTGTTTTCATTTGCAGATAGAATAAATACATACTATTAATTTTGGCATAGCTTCAATGCACCCTTTATCCTGTTCAAAATGGTTGTCTTTTTAAATTTGTATTGTGTTTATGTTTTCAGTATTAATGGTTATAATTAATCGTTATTTCAGAAGAATTCGATTTATTCCTTGATTTTGCTGTTTAATTGCGTCCTTAGGAAAACAGTTGAAAGTCATACAAATGTAGGGTGAACAGTACAAATAATAATAAATATACAAAAAACTAAAGCTTTTATAACTTATGATAACTGGTGTCAACCTCGGGTTTACTCTGTTGTTTTATTAAAATAGCTATTTTCTTTAATCAAATGCAGGTCGTAAAAGGAGTTCACTTTGGGCAGTTTTGGGTTTCTTTCCACCGTGATCACGTATACGAGACAATTCTAATAATTTAATCAGTGTGTTTCCTTCAAAATTTGATTTCGAAAAGGATCAAATGGTTTTCAAATAATCACACCATAGTTACTGCACAGTTAAAATAACTTCGCTTTTTAAATCTCTGTTCTGGTTCTAGAAAACCAGTTTTAGGGTTTAAGATTTGGATGCAAGATTTTGAAGGATTTCTAACTGAAAAATAAAAAATAGTAGCTATTTTTTTTAAATGGACTATATAAAGTTACTCGATAGGACAAAATACGAAAATATCCCAATCCTCATGGCTTCATAATGTCAAAAAATAATACACAATTTTAACTATAAAATTTGTCAAAACATGTATGTGTAATTTTAATAGTACGATTTAACATATACGATCATCTACACATTATTTATTTATCCTTTTACATCGAATACATACATTTGGAGTAGTTCATGCAACAAACGTGATTGGAAAACATTTCAAAAGAGTCTTTATGGTTCCTCTTTAATCGTAATTTATTGCTTTTTAACAGAGAGATGCGGGCACTATTGAAAGCCCCGCAGTAAACTGCTTCCAATGTTTTTCTCATGGGGAAAATTTAATTTTAAGATATTTTGTTAATTACTGAATAGAATTCATCCAAAATCAAACTTCGATCTACAAATTACGCTAAAAATCTACTGTCAAAGCTTGGAGTCGATCGGTGAATGCGTTCGAAAGTTATCCTCTCCCGTTAAAATAACGAAAGTTTTTTCCCTAGACCAATTTATAGAGACCCAGTCAAGTAAGGGATTCCTTCAATTCGTTCCGATCGTCCAATTAAAGACGAATAAAAGTATATTTTTTCATTTCAATAATGGGGCCTAAACTTTAAGAATTGAATTGCTAAGAATTTATTATCTTGCGTTTAATCTTGGTGGACAGCCATTCTAAATGGGTTGAAACTTTTTGAATGTCAAGCACCACAGCGACAAAAACCATTGAGAAACTCAGAACCTGCTTTGCTGACTATCGACTTCCACACACAATCTCACAAACGGAGAACCTCAGTTTAATTGTAAATAATTTAATGACCTTTTTAACCTTCAATGGAATCCTTCACGTCTTATCTCCACCATATCATTCTGCGTCTAACGGGTTAGCTGAAAGAATGGTACAAACCGCTAAAGAAGTATCTCTGGAACAATTGCTGCATGATGAAAAGAACCAACCTAACCGGACCCTGCAGCACAGCGGAACGAAATGTTGGAACGCAGTCGATCTCATGGAACAGGTGCGAATAGATGTAAGTGCGCAATTCTGCCGTTGTATTTCCGAGGTTTCTATTCTATACTGGAATCTGTTTAACTACAGTGAGTTTATAAAAAATTAATAATATAAATTACTAAATTGAATAGACATAGAGTACGATAAGTGGTTGTACAATGACATTATAAAAAGGATTCTACATTCCATATTCTACATTTTTTTCAGGTTATTTAGTTTTAATGCTCTCAAGAACAAAGTACGAACATAAACTATAAAAGTTCCGTTATAAACTATAAATCGTATCACATGTATATTACTTTAATGCCAATGTCACGTAATGTTCGCGCTTTGAGGTTAAAATAAAACAAAAACTGCAACTTATTTCATTACTTTTAAAACTGAAACAATATGTTACAATAATCTTCCCACAACTGGAATTCATTTAGAAAAAGACAAAAAACAACCCAAAAGTTATCTTTGAACAAGCTTATGGCTCGTGTATTCCCCTCGAAAGTATATGTATAAGTAAGTGCGTGTAAATACGTTGTTAAGAAAATAACGTTGCAGAGGTCCGCAGTATTACTGCTCACAGCTACAATAATAAAGTTGAAAACACACTCAAGAGGGGATGTAAAGAAAGAAAACATTGACACCTTCCGAAAGTAAAGTAACATTCTTTGGTGAACAGAAATTATTGTTAAAAATAACCATATTATCAACATTTTTAGTGTTTGTAAATAAAAACCTCTTCAAAATATGAAAAAGTAATGGACCTCACAGCATGACACAGCAGGTGTTCACCAGAGCTTTAAACATGTTTACTACGTGGTCAGAAACTGTATCAGAAAGTTGACACATCTTTTATCCCTTCTAAGTCATTTTCAATCGGTTACCTCCTTTATATTTACAATATATCGAAAATCAAATACGGTAGTACTTTTAATAATCACATAGTAATTGACGTTCACGTTGAGATATGTTCACGTTCATCCAAATCCTTTTTTACCACATTTGTTAGTTGTATTTTCAAATTTTTAATCAAAGGCCCCAGACAAAAAATAGTTGATTTAAGTTACGATTTTTGCCAGTTCTCATGTTTTTAGCGAATTTCCCCTATAGGGAAGAAGCTATTACCGTAGTCGGCATGGTAAGACCTAGGCCCGGGACCATGATAACTTTTCGTTTTGAGGTTCCCAGACCCCAAAAACACCATTCGTTCGAAACTGTATATATATATATATATATATATATATATATATATATGTGTGTGTGTGTCCGTGAGTGCGATAACTCTCGTAAAAAAGGTCCGATTATGATGAAATTTGATACAAACGTGTAAAGCAGCATTTATGACTTTAAGTTCGAAAACCAGACGGATCGACCTATCCGAAGGGGTATTTTTGGGGGGTTTTGTACCCCAAAAATGGGTTTTTTGAGTTTTTTACATACAATTTTTGAAAAAAATAAAACTTTATTTTTTCCCATTGGACTCAGCTTAAAAAGATGCACAATTTGATGTGTTAATCATTGCTCTACGTCAATTGGTTACTGAGATATTGAAAGTGCTAAACACAGTACGTTGTCCAATGTTATTCTTATGGAGGATAAGAAAAATTGTGTATCTCGCTAATTTATCAACTTATCCTGACAAAACTTGGTATATTGCTTCATTTCACTGTGGTCTATTGATATTTGCACAAAAACACATTTTTTGCCCAATAGTTCCCGTAGCAGCAAACCTGCATACTCAGCCCCATGTTATTCTTATGGAGAATAATTAACGTGTTATCTCCTTTAATTATGAACATAAATTAATAGAACTTGGTATGAGGCTTTCCCTAGTTGAGTTATATTGATATTTGTATAAAAGCCCATTTTTAGTGTTCCTTATTTCAGCAAACCTGCATACTCAGCCGCCATGTTATTCTTATGGAGAATAATTAAAATGTCATAAATCGTTTATTTATGAATGTATATTGATGAAACTTGGTATGTGGCTTTATGTAGTATTAAGATAAATTAATGTGCATTTGAATTCGCTGAGTATGCAGGTTTGCTGCTACGGGGGTATTTTTAATCCTCTTTAGTTAATTGGTTGCTTAAGGAACAACACTTCTCTATATTTACGAATTTATAAACAGTTTTATTAGCAGTTTTCAAGGGGGCAGCTGACTGGGGTATTTAAACTTCCACAGCGCTAATTCATACATTTCAAAGATGTGGTTTGCAAGTAGCAAAATATGATTATGCTTTTGTTTTATGTATTATAATGTATTTATTGACTTGTAATAGTTAATTTAATTCAATTAAACACTGGCTTAGGTGTAATATTTTCATCGTTAGTAGATAGGCCGCAAACACTGACATTTAATTAAAAATAGGAGGCAACACGTCCCAGGTAAACTGCGTGCCGGCCGCCATTTTCTGGTTAGGATAATGTACATTGGTGGAATTAAACGAGTCGTCAAAGTCTAAATATTTAACCAAATCATTGTTTAAAGGAACATAACAAAATAAGGTTACATTAATTCTTCGTTTGTATTTTATCATATTGTACAGTAATAATAAATTCACGAACTTAACGAATAAAATAAATTAGTTAGAGTTTTAGTTATTTTAGTGTTAGTAATAATTCAGCTTGATTCGATAAGTGTATTACTGTAACAGAAAGAGAAGTAATCATCACTGGAGTACCAGCCTTAAAGTCAACGGCCCGGCATTCCAACGTAAGTCAATTTGAAGCTTAGCCGTGTTGCATTTAGTATAACCTAAGTTATAGCTCAGTGGGTGCAAGAAATCTATACATAAAGCCTCATTTATCTAGGAACTTTTGAGAAAACGATAAGTCTGACACTCATCAACCCTTTACTTGAATGAAAGGTCTCGGTGAGCAAATTGGAGGAAAAATATTAGTTTTTTGATAAAATTTTCCCTAAGGGCACAAATAGAAAGTAAGTGAGTTTAAACACACTTAAAGGAATTTAATTTCCAACAGCTGATCTATTTGTTTTTATTATAGCTGTTACCCGTGCGAAGAACGGAAACACATTCTACTATTACATATTAATTTATACTGATATGTTGTTTTATACACAAAATATTTAATTACGTATAGGGCTGGTAGCAACCAAAAGAGTAAATTTTATTTTATTATAGTGGTATGGTGGCAACACTGTCATTT
Organism: Allygus modestus; assembly: GCA_963675035.1. NCBI lineage: Eukaryota > Metazoa > Arthropoda > Insecta > Hemiptera > Cicadellidae > Allygus > Allygus modestus. The sequence continues at coordinate 229,441,506 of OY776111.1, forward strand.
CCAACTAGACGGTTGGAATAAAAGAGAGTTGTTGTGGCCATATAACTGGAATGACGTAGATAAATGTAAGTTGTATTTAATTATTATTTAAATATTGTTACCTTGAATTTGTATTACTTTTGACTGTTAAACATGTAAAAAAAATATTGTTTTACCTCAAAGTAAAGATAAATGTTGAAGAGTTTCATAAAATAGGAAATAGTAAAATTAAATCAAACTTGAATTTTTCAACAGGATAACCTCATATTGTAACGTAACATTTATACGCATTTTATTTTATTTTAATTTTAATTTGTATTAAATAATTTAACCTTACTTGATTGTAATTCCATTGTTTTACTTTCTGTACAGACATAGACCATTACATCCCAGTTGGCCAGATACACCAAAGTAACGTAAGATCCAACCATTTATATCTTATTAGACAGTAGCTGATATAGCTAAGGGTAATTTTATTTTATAATTTGTACATTTTTCACCATTAGTAAACAGTATTAAGTTACAACGATGTCAGATTGTCCTTATTTAATCCTGGAGTAAAATATTTCGAGTGGTTGGTTATGTAAAACCCAAAATTTAACCCATGTTTATACAAAATTGGCACCCTCTGTATAAAGTAAGCAAATGATTTACAGTTTTTGTAGAATGTTTAAACATAGACCATTCCATCCCAGTTGGCCAGACACACCAAAGTAAAGTACGATCAAACCATTTATATCTTATTAGACAGTAGCTGATATAGCTAAGGGTCATTTTATTTTATAATTTGTACATTTTTCACCATTAGTAAACAGTATTAAGTTACAACGATGTCAGATTGTCCTTATTTAATCCTGGAGTAAAATATTTCGAGTGGTTGGTTATGTAAAACCCAAAATTTAACTCATGTTTATACCAAATTGGCACCCTCTGTATAAAGTAAGCAAATGATTTACAATTTTTTGTAGAATGTTTCAGCTTATCGGAGCAATAACAAGGGGATTAATCAACCATGTTTTTTTATATGATCGTTCTTTGTGTTTTTTAAGTTTTTTCGAAAGAACTAAGATTGCGGTGCTTAAATCATGATAACTCTTTTGGATTTGTAATTTTACAACGTACTTTACCCTATAACTTGTGACATGTTTGTAGAAGAAAACAGTTGTTACCAGTCTACTTGAAATTGCCAGTACGTTTTGGTAGGCTTTCATTTTTCGGAGGTTTTTGATATGATGTCCAATCAAATGCTTATAGTGTGAGTAAAGCGGTAATTTCAAATTCGGTACCTTAACTTTTAAAGGTCGAGGAGAGCCTGTTCTATAACTAAAGTCAATTGTACTTCTTCTTCGGTATAATTTGGATGAAGATCCCGAGTTCATCAAGTAGGTCTACACATCTATTTTCAAAATCGGGGCTGCATCTGAGAGAAAGAGTATTTCCAAATTCTACTATTTCAGGCTCTACCATATAAACTATCCTGCCAAATCATGGATTCTTTCGGACCTATTAACCCATTTTAAAAACCTGAATTGTGATATTCTATTTTAGAATGGACATAATTATAATTTCAGTGAGCCTCTATTTTATTTGTTATTTATGGTTTGTTGTTTTCTAAGGAAAAAATAACACCGCGCTTCCAAACTTGAATGTATGATTATTATAGAAGTCAATAAGAATCCTCCTTAAGTTGGTACTCTATTAAAATAAACAAAATTATAAAAACTAAATTCTTCAAATTTTGTTGACTTTGTTCAACTGAAAATTAACAGTCACGGATAAATTTAAAAAAGTATTCAGATGTTTACATAGGCAACACCCGTTATCATTTTCAGAACGATCGATAGTCACAATAACTGCCGTTGATTTTTATACGGGTGTTACGCTAGTATGTGCATATATATATATATATATATATATATATTCAAAATATACCTAACCTAATATAAACAAAACAACATTAAAAATGTTTCCATATGATTAAAATAAATAATAAATTATTCCTATCTGTTTTCTTCATTTTGAGGCAGTTGGTGATAGAATCGATATATTTTTTGTTATGTTAGGTAATATTTAGCTTGACAATGACCTTAGGTAGAAACATGTCGCTAATAAAATCTTTAGAATACCCCTGTCACAGGACACCTGCGTACTCAGCGAATTTCCAATGCACGTATATGACTTAATAACACTTAAAGCCTCTTATAAAGATTCATAAGATTCCCATAAAAATATATTCATAAATAAGCGATATATAAAATAATAATTATTCTCCTTATAAATAATATTGGGGATGAGTACGCAGGTTTGCTGCAACAAGGAACCCAAATAATGGGTTTTTATGAACATTTCAGTAGAACTCAACTGAGTGAAGTCACATACCAAGTTTTATCCATATTCATTCATAAATAAGCTGTATATAAGGTTTTAATTATCCTCCATAAGTCATCGGCAAAACATTTGTTTATATTCTAATATCAATGGAACTGAATTAAGTGAAGCCATATACCATTTTTATTAATTTTTGTTCATGCTTAAGGGAGATATGATGTTCTATTTTTTCTCCATATGGATAACATAGAGACCGAGTATGCTTGTTTGCTGCTACGGGAATCATTGGTAAAAATTTTTGTTTATATGCTAATTAGATTAGACCACAATCAGATGTGAGCCATATACCAAGTTTCGTCATTGTATGTTCATAAATAAGCAAGATATAAAATTTGTCTTTTCCTCCATAAGAATAACATTAGACAACGTACTGTGTTTAGCACTTTCAATATCTCGGTAACCAATTGACGTAGAGGAATGATAAAAATACATTTAAGCGTGCGTTTTTTTAAGCTGAATCCAATGGATTAAACTAAAATTTTACTATTTCAAAAATTATATGTAAACAATTCAAAAAACTAATTTTCGGGGTACAAAAACCCCCAAAACACCCCTTTGGATGGAGCGACCTGGCTGGGTTTCGAACTTAAAGTCATAAATACTGCTTTACACGTTTATACTAAATTTCGTCAAAATCGGATTATTTTTACGAGAGTTATCGTGTTCACGGACACACACACACACACACACACACACATATATATGTATATGTATATATATATATATATATATATATATATATATATATATATACAGTTTCGAACGAATGGTATTTTTGGGGTCTGGGACCCCAAAACGAAAAGTTATCATGGTCCCGGGCCTAGGTCTTACCATGCCGACTATGGTAATAGCTTCTTCCCTATAGGGGAAATTCGCTAAAATGAAAAGTTAACATAATTAACATTGGTCTTATGGAGTTTCAAATCAAAACAAAATAATTGTAACAGTTGTTCATAATCAACCAGGGAACTGTCAAAGTAATACTCATGTTGTTTATGATTATGAACATGTGGTTTCCTGAGAGCAGAGATTAAAAGATTTGGTGAAGATTATATATATAGAGTAGTAAAATCAAAGGGACATTGAGCTATAAATAACAACTGGATTGACCTTAAAAATGTAGAAAAGAGGCAAATGAGTTATACAAATCTTATTATCAGTAGGGGGAAGTGGTGAAATATGCTCCAAGTAATCTAAACAAACTGACTGGCCTTTACCTGAGCAAAGCTCGGCCCCTTTATAAACAACATAAGTATTACTTTGACAGTTACCTGGTTGATTATAAGCAGCTGATACAATTCTTTTGTTTTGATTTTAAACTCCATAAGCACAATGTTATTTTTTTTACTTTTCATTTTCGTTTTTAACATTATTTGATTTTCCCTGGGGATGAGACCTGTATAAAACTTATTTTTATCCCATAAATTAGTTATTTCCAACATTTGAAGGAAATCGTTGGAGTCGTTTTTGAGATCAGCGTTACAAGCAAGCAAGCAAACCTTAATAATACTAGGTATACGCTCCTATGTCCCGTAATAGGATGAAGCGAGGATTTGAAATACCACCATAATAGGCAGTCTAGGTGCCGGATTAATTAATTAAAAGTAACTTACTTAACCTCACCTAGGCCCACATTAATACTTCGACCAGCCTACCACATTCCAGTTTATTGTTGAATCTATTAGTCTTATATTAGGTGAAGAACCAACATTTGTTCGCCCCGAAAAAGAACTACTTACCCCATAAACATTCCTCTCAGAATAGTCATTGTGTAAACAATTTGTCTTTGAATTCTGTATTGTTAATTTGAAGTGGATATAAATAGGCTATAGGCAATAGGCATGTATTTGAACAAGTCTTTAAAGCCCACTTACTTCTGGCCTACCAATGCACAACTTCAGTGAATGCCACTTTTGAGAATCAGGCGATAATTATGGGTCAAATTATTGCCAGAGAAAAAGCTAGTACAGTATCCGGTAAGACCTAGGCCAAATGTGAAAGTATTCTCGTTAGTTGAAATCTAAACAAACATTATCATATTTGTAACGTCCGCAGATTAATTGACTACAAGTAACTTATCAAACCTCACCTAGGCCCACATTAATACTTCAACTGGTCTACACATCCCAGTTCGTTGTAGAGCCTAGTAAATTAGGTGAATAACAAAAATTTATACACCCTGAAAAAGAAATACTTACAACATATAAACGTACCTCTCAGAATAACCATTGTTTAAAATTTGTCTTTGAATAGAGTCAAGTTGAAGAGAATATAGTAGGGGTAACCCCAGGGCTCTGAGGGGTGGGATATTTCCGGCTCGGAGCCCTGGAGTTACCATAGTAGGCTATGGGCAACAATTTGAGTAAGTCTTTAAAGCCCACTTACTTCGAACCTACTAAACAAATAAATAAATAACTTTATTGTCGTTAGGCATTAAAAATAATAACTGTATTTCACTAAGGCATAACTGTAATCAATGTTACTTTCAAGAATCTGCCATTGCCTTCCTTATTATCAAACATTAATGTAATGTCAAAATCACAAATTAATATAGCTATGAAACTATGTTAGGATAACACTAACCTAAGACTGTTTTTATGACTTTATACGATATTATATGAGTTGAAAAACAAAATTTTAGTTTTACCAAAAGCCAAAATGTTATTTGAACACATGACATGACAGCTGATTTAAAAAAATAATTGTTACGAAAAACAAGAATAACTAATAGCGTTTTTACAATGGTACCAAACACTTCCGATTTAACCAAAATTACTGACACTACGATTTTTGAAGACAAGATATCAGCACTTACAAGTCTCACGCACAAAATTTTGTTCAAATTACAACTAAAATTAGGCTATATTGATCCGTTACTGCTATCGAGGTGATTTTTATGTAACAATGAAAGTTAAGAATCTCCTGTTTTAATTTAATGTCAGAATCACAAATGAAGAAAAATTAAATATGAAACTGTGTTTACAATAAATAACCTATGAATAACCCAAGGCTTGTAAAAAAAGAGGTTACCAAACACGAGTGCGCATCATATTCGCGCACGTGTCATCGGCCGACCCAGCCGCCCGCTCCGTCAGCTGTGCCATAGCAACAAACAATGTTTGTACTGTTTACAAACAAATATCGTTTATTCTAGTATCTCATATTTTATATTTCTTTATAGTTTTATCTTAAGTTTACTGAGTGTAATTGTCACGGGTTTTGTAATATAATGCCTGGAGAGAGATGTGCAGTTGCCTTTTGTAATAATAGCCGAGTTAAAACACGCGAGTTGCAACATAATAGAACAGTATTTTACCGGTTTGTGAAAGATGAAGCAGCGTGTAAACAGTGGATTCAGCAATGTAAGCGTGCGGATACTTTTAAGACGGCCACACACTACCGGACTTTTGCCCTAACAAGGCAACGGATCGAGAAGGGAGCAGGGTACGAAGGTAGCAAAATTCACTACGAACTTCTTCCGAGCCCGACCACGAACAAAACATTAATTAGACCGATCCTTCTAAAAGCCCGCGGGATAAGCGCTCGGTGCTCGGTCCAATGTTTGATCCGATGGTTTATAATGTATTTTTTATACTACGCTGGGTTGGAAACAAACAACTTAACATCCTTATCTGGAAGATGAAACAAGAAATGGAAATTACGTTCAAAGTGGACTCCCTAGTTCTTGGTTAGGACATTTGTAATATGGTGGTTTAACATGCCCATCATCGAAATGGTTGAACCAAGCCAAGTGCGTTAATGCAGAATTGTAATTCCTGTACAATAACTCAGTGGTTAGGACCCGGTGTTACTACTAATTTAACGAAACAATAGTTTAAGAGTACCCGAAAATTCCATCGGTTGTTGTAGCACATACTTGAATCACACAAAGGACATTTAGGTTGATGTTTTTGAACCAAAACGTATTTTTAATAAAATAAAGAATGCAGATGAAGTTGGAAAACCAGTTAAATAGTCTAAGTAGATTCTCTCATAGTTTTCTGGGTTCATTAATGATAGATTCGAATTTATTTTGAGATAAAATGTTTCTATACCTTCGAAAGGTGTTGTATTTTGTTTCATTAATAGAGCCTGTCTCTTAACAATTCCGTACCTTTTTGTATATTAATTTATAAAATATCAAATAACTACGGAAAATATTGATTGCAATAACTTTAGAAGTAATAAATCCAAGATTAATAATACATTATTAGAGATATTAATTGATACAGGAAAATGTAATCTACCCTATTAAATTATAGTATAGTAAAAATCTTAAAGCATACGATAGGATTAGGATATGTTTATGACTTTTAATACGAATAAAATGCCACTGAATTATGAGTACCGTATTAAGAAGTGCAATTTTAATTAATTACCAATCCACCTCTAAATTAGGTTAAATACTAGATAGGTCAAGTTAATCTATTAATTATATATGAGTAAAATTGGGAAATTAAAACATACAAGGAAGAAAAAAGATTAGTGGCGGTGAGTTCCGATAAAGTTAAGCAGCAGACACGCAAAAGGGTTGGTGGGTGACGTCACTTTACCAGCTGTCGCGGGTTACACAGGCCTTATGGGAGTTAGGTAACCTCTTTTTTACTAGCCTTGTGAATAACCTACCTAGGCGCTTAACAAAATTGAATTGTTATAAATCTATATCTCTTACTAAAATAGGCCCTATGAGGTTTTAAGTAACAGTTTTAACCCACAACGTAGGCATAGAACAACGACACATTAGCCTCAGGCTGTTTGGTGACTTTATTATTGTTGTTAGCTAGGATTGATTTTTTACATTTCACAGTTTTTTTTTAGTGTTAAAGTCATGACCTAAGTTATTAAAAACATAATAATAAAGTCATAAAAATTAGATAAGTATAACATTAGACGACGCCTAGGCCTAACAAAATTTTTCATAAACAATAACCAACATGTAACAGGGGCGTATCCAAGGGGGAATATCCCCCTGAAATTGCAAAAATACATGTGAAAAACGGGGGAAAGAGTGAGATGTAGGTTCCAAATCCTATCCACAGCAAAAAAATCCTAAATAAATACGCCACTGACAAGTAATAGAGCTAACGCAAACTTACTGTACTACTTACTGAAAATTATATCTTAAAAACCAACCCATTCTATTGTAAAAGGAGACAGTTTGGGATTTGTGTATGATTGGCTATCAGAATTTTTCAAAACTGTAGATCTATTGAACCATAGTTTACATCGTACAGTACCTTACATAGCTTAAAGTCGTAACCGAGTAGACACAGACTGTGTAGCCTTTCCATATGGCCTACAACTTTCATTACAACGTATAGGTACTTTCACTATAATACTGAATATATAATTTTGATTGTTTTAAAACGAATAAATGTGGAATGATTCTATTAAAAATTCTAGATTAAAAACTCATTTATTCGCAAACGCTATTAACTGAACTACTGAACACTGAACTGACCGGCCAGGAGAGCACAGACCACAGACGACATATCAGTTGTTTTGTTTTGGTTAGCTGCTATTGTCAACATCCGGCCGTAGTCTGTTTGACTGTAAAATCAGTTGAGCGACTGTTTGCTTACCACCTACTACCCAACACACATCTGAATATTTCCGGAAAATTAAAAAATATAAATATACCAAAATAATAATCCAATTATAGTTCTTTACCACCCCTTTTAGCGAATTTCCCCTATAGGGAAGAAGCTATTACCGTAGTCGGCATGGTAAGACCTAGGCCCGGGACCATGATAACTTTTCATTTTGAGGTCCCCAGACCCCAAAAACACCATTCGTTCGATACTGTATATATATATATATATATGTGTGTGTGTGTGTGTGTGTGTGTGTGTGTGTCCGTGAGCACGATAACTCTCGTAAATATGATCCGATTTTGACGAAATTTGGTATAAACATGTAAAGCAGCATTTATGACTTTAAGTTCGAAAACCAGACAGATCGACCTATCCGAAGGGGTATTTTGGGGGGGTTTTGTACCCCAAAAATGGGTTTTTTGAGTTTTTTACGTATAATTTTTTAAAAAGTCAAATTTTAGTTTTAACCATTCGATTTTGCTTAAAAACACACACAATTTGGTATTTCGATCATTCCTCTACAGCAATTGGTTACCGAGATATTGAAAGTGCTAAACACAGTACGTTGTCTAATGTTATACTTATGGAGGAAAGGAAAATTTGTTTATCTCGCTTATTTATGAACGTATACTGACGAAACTTGGTATACAGCTTTATCTCGTTGAGGTCTATTGATATTTGCTCCAAAAAATCTTTTTTGCATAATCCTCCCGTAGCAGCAAACCTGCGTACTCAGCTCCCATGTTATTCTTATGGATAATAATTAAATGCTCTGTCTCCCTTAATTATGAACATAAATGAATAAAAACTGGTATACGACTTCACCTAGTTCAGTTACATTGATATTAGCATAAAAACCCATTTTTGTGTTCCTTGTTGCAGCAAACCTGCGTACTCAGCCCCAATGTTATTCTTATGGAGAATAATTAAAATTGTATATATCGCTTATTTGTGAATATATTTTTATTAAACTTGGTAAGTGGCTTTATGTAGTATTAAGACATTTATATCTCCATTGGAAATTCGCTGAGTATGCAGGTTTGCTGCGACGGGGGTATTTACGATTAAGAGCAACCCCGAAAATATCAAAGCAATTCATTTAACCGTTAAAAAGGAGATATCGTAACAAGAGAGTGACTAAACACGAGTATGAAAGATTCAACTCACTTCGCTCGCTTCATCCAATTAGAGTATAGGATTTATATATATATATATATTTATATATATAATATATATAATATATATAATAATATATATATAATTATATATATATATATATATATATATATAAATGTATACCAAATTTGAACGATTGGAGTTTTTGGTATCTGGGGGCCTCAAAATGAAAAGTTATAATGGTCTCGGGCGTAAGTCTTACCATGCCACCCACCTACGGCAATAGCCTCTTCCCTATAGAGGAAAATTCGCTATAAAGGGTACTCAGTTACTTATTTACTGCCTATTTACTACCTTTACTACTAGGTCTAGTAGTAGCCCTTACATGTGAACAAATTCACAAATATACAGTGTGCCTCACATAAGGTGTCTCAAACCGATTCCAGGCGAACCACTCAACCTAGAAGGATGAAGTATAATTATTTCCCACTAAATCGACCCCAAGGAGTAAAGCAAAAGTAATTTTGACATTTTTGGAATACAGGGTATTCCAACAACTAGTTCGAATCTGTGAATTTTCAAATGTAAACATGCTATACACTATTTTAAAGCCCTATAACAGACAAATATGTTGGTGAAACCAGAACTTACTTATCTCTATCCGTTACAAAATGACAGCCATTTCTGCGAAAAATATTAAATTTTACGGTATACCCTGTATCTACTAAACAACAATACATTTTTTATTCTAATTCAAATTTGTTACTCGTATTGAACTCAGCTTTATCCTGATATGCTACATGCCAGTATTGCTAAATAAAGTTGCAAATGTGAATATTTATCTTCAATTTCGTAATGCTTTACCTCATGGAAATTGGCCCATTAAAAGTCTCAGTCCAAAAAATATTCAAAGAAATAAAAATCACAGGACTTCTATCCTACTTTAAATGGCATAATAGAACTTCGTTTCATGTTTTTTAACTATTAAGCAAACCATGGTAAATATTTACTTAAAACTTGCAAACATAGGACAATTTACATTTCACGTAGTAACAACTAATAGACAAAATATATATATATATATATATATATATATATATATATACATATATATTGCGTTTTAAATAACAGGATTCCTTTATTTGTACATAACATGTTGAACTGCTGTATAATAATTGGGTTTATGAATAAGATTATTATGTATGAAATTTTTAAATCGATTCATATCCACGTTAACAACAGTTATATTTTATTCAAAAGGAGGATGATGTAATCAGGAATTAGATTGCGTGACTATGATTTTAATCACAATATAATTGTCCAATTCTAAATTTTAGATATAAACTGTTTTTTTTTTTATTGGGATAAACAATACAGATATATATATATTTAGATTGATATCTATGAATAAAACTACAAGAACAGAATAGAACACTATTTGAATGAATGAATGAATGAATGAATTTATTCCAGAAAAACAAGAACAATAACAGTAACAAATACAAAATCGTACAGCACATATATATATAATAAACAAAACACACAACAACAAAAATATATATATAAATACAACATTATTAAGTTTTTGTTTTTTTTTGATAAAAGAAAACTTTGAGCTATGAGCAATTTTAAAATAACCTTTATTGTTATAAACAAATTTATTTACGGTCTTAGGAATAAGCTGACATAGGCGCTAAGGCCTGTGCGTTGGCTCTGAGTTGTGTCCAAAAATTAAAAATGACCAAATGATAATTGAAATGAAGTAAGGAAAAACAAAATATAGCAAAACAAAACAAAACAAAAAAGCTGGCAGCAGCTGAAAATGTCCATGCATGATGGCGAGGGGCAGGGGGAGGGGGGGAGGGGGCAGGAGGGGTTATTTATTGATGTGATATGATTTACATTAATAAGTGAAAATCAGATGTTATTGTAATAGTGTGCAAAAATTACTCTAATGTAACATAAAGACAATATTACAAGTATTAATAAAAACAACATTACACCCTAATTATAACAAGTAATATATTGGCAAAGAAGTCTTATAAAAATTTTTTAAAACCCTATTAGATGTTTTGCTTAGAAACAAGTTTTAACCTCCATTGATGGGCCATGAAGTCGTCCTCTATTTAAAAAACTAAATTACTGTCGGCGATAATAAAGAAGACCTCTAGAATATGGCCTACAAAAAAATTGTGGACGTTATCATATGGTCACTACGCAAGCGCTTTATGCGGCATTCAATGTTACCATTAGGTAATTAATTTTTTGATTTATTTGGACTTTACCTATTGCTTCTAGTGTTTAAAACTGCACTACGTTTCGGGAGGTAAGGAAACTCTTCCCGTTATCAAGTGAACCCTACATACATCTGAATATCAAGTTCTTACACCTAACTAACCTAGATTTTTATTTTTTTATTTTCTCGATCTTTTTATTTTACATTTTAATTTACACTAACACAAAGATAACAAATACATATACGGAAAATCAAATAAAATACACTAACACAACATTTATATACAAGAACAAATGTAAAACTGACAATACATTACCTGTTCTGCATCGTTGCCTCCAAGCTGACTGCAAAAACTGGAAACTTCACTCTCACGTCAACTCACTATCAGACCGCGCACTCGACTAGTGGCTAGTGGTGGAGGAAGGGGGAGAGCTGTTACCCCCACCTACCACCAGGGGCACGTGAAGACACAGCTGTTGCTACCCACCCGTCTTTGTCGACAGGAACATGACACTGAAACCAAAAACTGCACGATTCCTCCTAGAATGCTACACGGGCACCCGTACGATATTCTCATAGATATTACCGCATGCCTCCAAAGTGAGCATTGGTCATGCAATCAGGTGGCCGTGTTTCCTCCAAGGGCGATCATGGACGCATGTGTCGTAGCCACATTGGATGGACTCTAGACGCGGGAGCAACTGGAACACAAGGAACTGGCGTGTGTTTGTGGGGTAATTTTTGACTGAAATGGTGTTTAATTAACAGAACCCATAGTAGCCTGACATCAATACTACTCTTGACTTATCGGATGTAGGTTAGTTTGGTGTAAGAACTTGATATTTAAACGTAAGTAGGGTTCACTTGATAACGGAAGGATTTTCCTTACCTCTCGCAACGTAGTGTAGTTTTAAACACTATAAACAATAGGTAAACTACAAATAAATAAAAACAAATTAAAATCCATCGCTATTATGAGTTTCAAAAATACAACCATTAGGTAAGTTCCTGCTGACACATAAGCATTGCGTTTTGAGACATAAGAACCATAGCAGTATAAACATATAACGCCGACATGGGGTCTTCTTTCCTCTCGCCGACAGTATTCAATTCACTTCAATATTTGTTTGAAACCATGATATGCCCCTACGTTTGTAGGCTTACAGGGAGACAATTAGAACACCTGACCTTGTCCTAGGAAATGAGACACTCAAACGCGACGATCTATGCTGGCCAACGTGGAACACTTCGTTGACCTTGTGTGGTGCCCATGTATGGCGTGCTCCTTAGGTTCTAATCGATCGATATTATTCGTCACTAGTCTTTGCCGAACTGTGGTTTCAAAATGCATGACCTTTATCAACATTGAATCACTATTATTAATCAAAATTTGGTTTACCTCAATGTCATTCTAGTGTGCAATACAGTAAATGCATGTCATCATGGAATTGGACAACAAAGGTAAGCTTTGGATTTAGGTAGCGGTATTCAACAGAAGTCACGGCCAGAGCGTCGCGTCGTGTTGTAGTTGTAGTTACCTTCCACCGCATTGTGGTCTAGCAGACTCAGTGCAGTGAGCACAAATAATTATGTTGTGATGTATTAGATGTACTAGATGCAGGGCCTAAAATATGATCGATTTCAATCACCTTCTAAACAGGTACACAACATTACCGAATAGATCAGTACCCATGTTATACAAGTTTTATTTTCTAAAATGTTGACATATATTACTGAAGATCGGCATTGTGGTTTTCCTGCGTTAATGGATAAAATAAAAATAGTTTACCTTAAATAAATTTAACTTAACTTAAGTATAATTGTTTTACAGCAACATTGAATTCCAAAACATTAACTAAAGGGGGGAAGAATGTATAGGGTAGTTAAATAATACAAATTTAGTTGATGTACTACCTCAACAAGCTGAAGGAAAAAAGGTTTAGAGTTTTTAAAAATTGTTTACACCAATGATTTGATAAGCTTTTTAATCTTTTTAAAGAAAATCAATCATAAGAACAATACTTTTTTCTTCTAAACTCGAGATTCTTAAAAATGAACATGAAGACAAAATTGATGATAACAAAAGAAAAGTGTACTGTTAATCGGTCGTGGAAGGTCTGGTTGACATTTCCGACAGGTCTGCAACGGTGGTGACCCAGTTAGTTCGTGATTAAGACCAGACATTTATTGATCTAATAAGATAACAACAACCGTAAACCAAAAAAAAGAGAATTACAGAAATGCTTCACCCTGATCCACTTCTATTTACTAATATAATTTTGTTTGTTATTATTGTGTAATTTAGCATAACAAGGATCTCGTAGTAGTAATACTAAAACGTGATTTAGAATACAACCTTATTTAGTTTAATAACCAGATAACCTTATTTTGTTTTATATTTATAATTTAGTTTTTTATGATCAGATCAAAAGCTAAGTTAAAGCGTTGAAGTATTTTTGTCTTAAAATTAAGTAAACAATTAACTAAAAAAAGGATTAAATAAATCATTTTATAGAAGGACTGTTTTAAGGTGGTAATAAAACATTCATATCAATAAAAATAACGCCATGCCTACTTGTAAGAGGTTTCTTTAAATACTCACCACTGGGCAAAACTTACAATTTAAATTGGGTGCCATTTTGTACTTCATTTGGATAAAAACCTGCAGTTTTAAATATTCTTCGTCCTTGATAAAGAACTTCAAAATGAGGTGTCGCTCCAAGGGGATTTACATTTAAATCATTGGGGCTGTCCCCTAAATTCCCCATTTTCGGGACATGGGCAAAGTTGTGACACCGACAAGAAGGTGAATTTTTCTTTATTATAGAGGTGTGTTGAGTTTGTTTTGTTTGCCTAGCTCTACCCGTTGAAACGTTAACAAGGGGTATTCACACTTTTGCCTAACCCTGTATATTCCATTAATACTGGTAAGGTTGTAAGGTATTTTTGGTGGAAAAATACATTTTCACACTTAGTTTAATATCTTCGATAGTTTGATCGGCCTGGATAACCAAGTCGAGCGGGATAAAACTTTCCAGGGGTCGATAGTAGATATCCTTTAATACAGTTCTTCAAAATGCAAAAAGAATTTAAAGTCTATAAATTTGTCTGCTTGTAAACAAAAGATACAAGATTTCTTGATTTTAATTTTAATTTATTATTTTAAGTTAGCTAATTAGGTGTCAACTCAGATTGTCTAGCTGTCAGTGACAAAAGAAAGCAATTTGGATTGGCTCATCATTGCTGACAACCAGCTGACGTTAACTTGAAACAGGTTGGCAAAGAAATGGGGAACATAAAATAAATACCCCCGTCGCAGCAAACCTGCATACTCAGTTAATTTCCAATGCATATATATGTGGCTCACTACTATATAGAGCTATTTACCAGGTTTCACAAAAATACATCCATAAATAAGTGATATATAGCATTTTATTTATTTTCCATAAGAATAATATTAGGGTTGAGAACACAGGTTTGCTGCAACGAGGAAGATAAGTAATGTGTTTTTTTGTAAATATCAATACAACTGAACCAGGTGAAGCTAGATACCAAGTTCTCTTAATGTAGGTTCATAATTAAGGGAGATATACAACTTTATTTATTCTCCCTATGTATAACATGGGGGCCGAGTATGCAGGTTTGCTGCTACGGGGACTATCAACAAAAAACTTGTTTTTTGTGCTAATATAAAAATACCACAACTATTTGAAGCCACATACCAAGTTTCATCAATATAAATTCATAAATAATCGAGATATAGAATTTTATTTATTCTCCATAAGGATAACATTGGACAACGTACTGTGTTTAGCACTTTGAATATCTCTGCAACGGTTGCACGTAGAACAACGATTAAAACACCAAAATGTTTGTTTTGTTTAGCTAAACACATTAAAAAGTTGTTAGTAAAACTATCTGATAAAAATCTAAAAACCTTTTTCCCATAAGATTAACATGGGAAACGTTTTTTAGATTTTATCCGCAACCACTTAACCTAGGTTAATGATTCAAAATACTAAATTATTTTTTAAGCTGTATAAAATGGCTATAATCAAAATTGAGTGTTTTTAACATTTTGGGGTCAAATTTGCAAAAAAACGATTATTGGAAAATTGTAAACTCCCATAAAACCCCCTTCCCATAGTGCGATCAATCTTGTTTTCGAACTGAAAGTCAAAAATGCTACTCTCCACATGTATGCCAAATTTCATCAAAATCGGGTGTTTCTTTCAAAAGTTATCGCGGTAACGGACACACACACATATATATATACATATACTGGGTGTCCAGCCTAAAGTGTTACAATAGCTAACTTTTTTATTTTATGTCTGACAGTAAACCTCTTATGGGGGACCCCTTTATTTTTTTATGCTGATTCTAAGTATGTATTTCAATTATCTAAATTTCCCGCCATTTTTCCAATATGGCGGAAAAATTTGTTTTTTCTTACAGAATACCCTGTATTTTATTATGATTTTAGATAGCAAACGAGATTTTAAAAAGTTTTTATTCTTGGTATTTTTTTCCTAAACCTAATCAATGAGGCTCTAGAGACACTAAAATACCATTTTTAAGTAAATTCAGTTTTAGTAGTTTTTATTAGTTTTTAGTTCTGAAAAATAGTTAAGTTAAAATTAATAGTAAAACACAGCTTTTAAATGTGAATGATATTGCTTATCTTTATTTATTTACAGTTTAAAACACTTAGATTAAATTATGTACACGTTCACAACAAGAGAGCTCAATTATCCTAGTTCTACATAAGATGCTCAAACAACTGTCCATGTTGCTCAATACACATGGCCAAGCGCTCTTCATGAGCTCTTTGCGAAATAATAATAGTTTGTTCATTTATGTCACTGCAGGTGGCTTGGATCCTGCACTTCATGTCTGCAGGTGTCGTTGGTCGGGTTTTAAACACTTTGTCCTTAATCGCACCCCAAAGAAAAAAGTCCAGTGGTGTGAGATCTGGTGATCTCGGTGGCCATGCAACTGGGCCTCCTCTCCCTATCCAACATCCTTCAAACACATCATTGACGGTTTCTCTGGCCACTCTGGAGAAGTGTGGTGGAGCACCATCCTGCTGGAACCACATTTCCATTCTGGCCTGAAGGGGAAAATTGTCTAGAAGAACAGGAAGATGGTTTTCTATAAAGTTAGCGTAGTCGATCCCGTTTAGCGGGCCATCGAAAAAGTGAGGCCCGACAATTTTGCCTTCGAAAATACCACACCAAACATTTAATGACCATTTTCTTTGGTTATCAATGGTCTGCATCCAGTGGGGGTTGTCAGTAGACCAATAATGCATATTATGTCTGTTCAAATGTCCGGTACTGAGGAACGTTGCCTCGTCTGAAAATAAAACAGTTGACAAAAAACGAGGTTGCAACTGGATTTGTTATGTCAACCATGTGCAAAATGCTAACCTTCTAGGGTAATCAGTTTCTCGTATCTCTTGGTTAAGAATGACATGATATGGGTGAAATTTATGTTTCCGTAATATTACTGAAACTGAACTCTTACTTATGTTTGTATACCTCTCAATTTATTGAGTAGAGAGGTGCGGGTCAACCATAACTGAGGCCAAAAC
Organism: Allygus modestus; assembly: GCA_963675035.1. Taxonomy (NCBI): domain Eukaryota; kingdom Metazoa; phylum Arthropoda; class Insecta; order Hemiptera; family Cicadellidae; genus Allygus; species Allygus modestus. Next base: position 229,458,412 of record OY776111.1, read on the forward strand.
ATCTGCTTCTGTATCAAAATCGGTGATAGGAAGTGTTCGATTCCGTTTTCTAGGACCCAAGTTACCTGTTAAACGAGCTTTTTTTCAAGGCGTAAAAAGCTCATACCTGATGGATGCCGCCTGTTAGGAAAACGAGTGGCATACAGTTCAGCTGCGGATCTTGTGTTTTTGTGGCATTCTTTAGAAAATCATTCTTAATTTGAGATTTTAAATCTTTTTTCTCAATTGTTAAAGTTGTAAGGTTTCTGAAATCTGCAACACATTCTTTTTCCTTTATTAATTTACCGCTTTGATCTATTGTGTGTTTTATAAATTTTACTCTTCTTAGCTAAGTCCATTTTATCGGCAGGAGACAAGTCTGATGGGTATTAAATATATCTGCAGACTCCGCGTTAAATTTGAAAACGCTGTAAGGTTGTTTGTCACATGAGTAGTAGTGGCGGGTTTTGTTGTGATTAACTTCTTTCTTACACACTTTACGTTTTGGCTCTCTAACATATGCATTTTAAAATTGTTGTTATTGCCAAATATCTGATGACACTTTTTAAAAATCTTAGGAATAACTCTGTGCGCTGTTCTATAGTGATGCATTAAATTACTTCTGTTGGAGCAGGCCGAGGAGCACATGCACAGGACAACATTTTCTGTTGGAATGAAAATGCTGATTTTGGGACTTCTATATACATTCTTTCTTGAGAATTTTGAAATTTAATCCTTTTTAAATAATAAAAAAAAGGTTTTTTACCTCTAAAATAAGAAAAAAATAAACGTTTTTAAGCTTTAAAGTAAGAAAATTTACAAGTTTAATCGCTCAAAGTTTCGTTTTTATTTTTTTAATTATATAAAATTGTTTCACATTTATATAAATAAATTTATATTTTATATACAATTAGTTGACATTTTATGTAAAACATAAAATGTAAAATATAAAGTCAGTCCCACTGGAGGAAAATTCTGCCGGGGGGAAAATATCTCGATCCAACGGCCGCCACCCATCCTCCATAAAAAGATTCAAAATACACCACTCAAATTTATCCTGTGGTATTTTATGTAAAATATAAGAGTATTTTTACACAATCTGTCCCGCGGGAGGAAAATCCTGCTGGGGGAAAAATCTTGATTTACCGCCACCCGCCCCGCATCGTCCATAAAAATGTTGGAAATACACTACTCAAATTTATCCTGGGGGAGGAAAATTCTGGTCCGGGAAGAGTCGCCACCATCGCCTCCCCCCAAATATACACAATACTACAAATATACTAATACACAATTGATAGATGTCGTACATATTATGATTGGTAGTGGGACCTGTGATTGTTTAGCATTATTCAATAGGCTGAGATCTAGCAAGTGTGCAAAAACTGATCCTTCGGAGTTTGTTTTTGTTGGCGGAATCCCGTGGGATTTTCTCCGCCAAAATTGTTCCGCAAGTGAGTTTTGTGATGCAAAAACGGCCTATTTCCACTACTGAATGTGTACGGTACCGGTCGTGTATCCTCCTGATCCTTCATGAAAATTCTAGATTTATACTACAGTAAAATGATTTATGGTTTGGTAATCGGACTTAGTTGGTGAGCATTTAGTATACAACTTTCATGGTTACATATTAAATGTAAAATATATAACAAAATACGTGTTGAAAATTTGGTTCAAACTTGGTATTTGTAGGTTGGGATCGGGTTTCTGTGCAAACACTGTTTCTCATATTATTGTAATGAGAAAAAAAAACTTGGCTTTTTCATGCGAAATCCCACTTTCGCCACTAAACCAGAATCATACATAAGCTTCCTTACACTCCACAGATTTGTTCGGGCTACACCACACTGACATTTAAAGTTATAATGTTTGCAATCACTGATTTAGTGAAATTTGTTAAGCTAACAGCTAATAAACTCAAAACCCATTATCGTTTATTCACGATAAAAAGATACTTTAGGGCTTCATCTTTAAGACTTTGTGAAGAGACTATAGCTTAAATCAAATAATTAAAACAGTTCTGGGGAAAGACTACCTTAGATTCAAGTAGTTCATCGTTATAATCATTTCTAACCCCTAAATTGGGATAAATGCAACAAAAATAACACTCACTCACATGACTATTTAACAATTAAGTTCATCTATTTCTGAAGGGGTGGTAATTTTATTTAAACTGTTAAATTGTATTGGATTTTGTTTTCAAATATATCAAACGTTTTATCCCAGCGTGCATGGGTACAAAAGAACAGTTCCTGACCCCAATTACTTCGTGTGCCGTGTGCGGGGTTTAGTGCAGTACATTAATTAAATGTGTTTTTGAGTTTTTAATACTACGGTTAATCGGTGGCATTTGTAATAACTAGAAACCGCCCAGTGGTCGAAATTCGACCAAATATTTGAAAAAAAAAGTTTAAAATCTAGTGGGCTCTATGGCGTCATATATATCTCTCTCCCTCCCTCTCTCTTTCCCTCCCCCTCCCCCACCCGAACCCATAGGTAACTTGTTTAATGTGGAGATAAAGTGGGTAGCAGAAGAGCGTTACTATTCCAGTATTCAGTAGCCTTTTTTTTTATCCCTCAAACCTCTCCACCTCATCATCTCCACGTCCCTCATCCTCTCCCCAACCGTAATACTCTTTCCATCCCTCATCATCCTCTCTAAAAAACAGGTTTAATTTATTTTAATGTGGAGTTAAAATGGATAAGAGAAGGGTGTTACCATTCAAGTAGTTATTAATATTTTTATTTATGACTGAAACCTCCCCACCTCATCCGCTCCCCGTTTAATGTGGAGTTATAACGATAGCAGAATAACGTTACCATTCCAGTAGTCAGTAGCCTTTTTATTTATGCCTGAAACCTCTTCACCTCATCCTCTCTTCGTCCCTCATACTCACCCCCTCACAAACAGGTTTAATTTATTTGAATTTGGAGTTAAAATGAATATAGGAAGGATGTTACCATTTCAGTAATCGGTGGGCTTTTTAATTATATCTGACACCTTTCCCCATCCCTTTTATTTTTATTTATTCATGAAACCTCTCCACTGCATCCACTCCTCGTTTAATGTGGAATTAAAACGGTAACATTGGTTAAGGGCGTTACCATTCCAGTAGCCTTTTTATTTATGTTTTAAACCTCTCCACCTCATCCTCTCCCATCCCTCATCCTCCCCCCTAACAAACAGGTTTAATTTGTTTTAACGTGGAGTTTAAATCAATTAGAGAATGGTGTTACCATTTCAGTAGTCATTAAAATGTTTTATTTATGAATCATCTGTTCTTGCTTTTGTGCTACATATTTATTTCAATTTGTTATTCCGTAACCAACGTGGCAACCCATAAGGCCAATGTTATTTTTTTCAAATTTCAAATTAAATTTTCTTCATTTCTCAGAAGCTAATATAAAGTACGATAGTACTGTGCACATCTACAGAAAAATACATTTGTAACAGTGTGCTTAGATTTTTCCTACCATGGGCACGAGCTAAGAAAAACCTAAAACAAAAATCATGCTTGCCTATTAATAATATAGATAATCATAACTAACAGTAGTCAACATGCTATTGGTTTATCTCTCTGAGGTATTTAAGATAGTCAAATTTGCCAACTGTAGCGTTTGATTTTTTTAAAGTCACAATGAATAAACTGCTTATCGTTACGTTGAATTTATTTAGCTTAATCTACACATTTCCTTCAGAGCTACAACGATAAACTATTAATTTGACTATTGGATTTGGGTTTCAATTATACTGTAATATTGCAAGTAAAATAATAGTCTTAAATAACAAAATAAGTAAGTATTTGTATTTAAATTGAGGTCGCACAGTTTAATTTGTCTACTTTACCAACAAGACTGGTGTGCCCAAATGGTAAATGCTGAGGTAAGATTCGATATTACATTGGCTTCCGTCAACACCATGTAACTGTGTTCGCGTCACCATCAGTGTCACTTGCAGAACATTATCATGTTTGGTAATTTAAGCTGTTACATAAGTATGCATAATTCAGTTTTGTTCCTTGACACTAATAACAGTATAGCATAATTCGAATTCCTCTATGTAAGGTCACTATGTTAATGTTTAAGCATAGTATACCTGTTTGAAGAACCTATCATAGACATTCATAAACAATTATTATAATAAAATGAAACAAATAAAAAATTTAATGAAATTTTACACGGTAAAAAATAGAGAAGATCCAGGACCAAAATATAAAATACCCCCGTAGCAGCAAACCTGCGTACTCAGCGAATTTCCAATGCATATATATGTATCTTAATACCACATAAAGCCACATACCAAGTTTCATCAATATACATTCATAAATAAACGATTTATGACATTTTAATTATTCTCCATAAGAATAACATGGCAGCTGAGTATGCAGGTTTGCTGAAGCAAGGAACACAAAAAATGGGGTTTTATACAAATATCAATATAACTCATGTAGGTAAAGCCACATACCAAATTTCATTAATTTATTTTCATAATGAAGGCAGATAACACGTTACTCCATAAGAATAACATGGGGCTGAGTACGCAGGTTTGCTGCTATGGGAGCCTTGGGTAAAAAAGTGTCTTTTTGAGCAAATATCAATGGTCCACAACCAGATGAAGCCGTATACCAAGTTTCGTCAGTATAGGTTCATAAATAAGTGAGATATAAAATTTGTATTTTTCTCCATAAGAATAACATTAGACAACGTACTGTGTTTAGCACTTTCAATATCTCGGTAACCAATTGACGTAGAGAAATGATCAAAATACCAAATTGTGTGTTTTTTTAAGCTGAATCCAATGGGAAAAAATAAAATTTGACTATTTCCAAAATTATATGTAAAAAATTCAAAAAACCCATTTTTGGGGTACAAAACCCCCCAAAAATACCCCTTCGGATAGAGCGATCTGGCTGGTTTTCGAACTTAAAGTCATAAATGTTGCTTTACACGTTTATACCAAATTTCATCAAAATCGGATAATTTTTACGAGAGTTATCGTGCTCACGGACACATATATATATATATATATATATATATATATATATATATATATATATATATATATATATACCCCCGTAGCAGCAAACCTGCGTACTCAGCGAATTTCCAATGCATATATATGTATCTTAACACCACATAAAGCCACATACCAAGTTTTATCATTATACATTCATAAATAAACGATTTATGACATTTTAATTATTCTCCATAAGAATAACATGGCGGCTGAGTATGCAGGTTTGCTGAAGGAAGGAACACAAAAAATGGGGTTTTATACAAATATCAATATAACTCATTTAGGTAAAGCCACATACCAAATTTCATTAATTTATTTTCATAATTAAGGGAGATAACACGTTACTTATTCTCCATAAGAATAACATGGGGCTGAGTACGCAGGTTTGCTGCTAAGGGAGCCTTTGGTAAAAAAATGTTTTTTTGAGCAAATATCAATGGTCCACAACCAGATGAAGCCGTATACCAAGTTTCGCCAGTATACGTTCATAAATAAGCGAGATATAAAATTTTTCTTTTCCTCCATAAGAATAACATTAGACAACGTACTGTGTTTAGCACTTTCAATATCTCGGTAACCAACTGACGTAGAGAAATGATCAAAATACCAAATTGTGTATTTCTTTAAGCTGAATCCAATGGTAAAAACTAAAATTTGACTATTTCCAAAATTATATATAAAAAATTCAAAAAACCCATTTTTGGGGTACAAAACCCCCCCAAAATACCCCTTCGGATAGAGCGATTTGGCTGGTTTTCGAACTTAAAGTCATAAATGTTGCTTTACACGTGTATACCAAATTTCATCAAAATCGGATAATTTTTACGAGAGTTATCGTGCTCACGGACACATATATATATATATATATACAGTATCGAACGAATGGTGTTTTTGGGGTCTGGGGACCTCAAAACGAAAAGTTATCATGGTCCCGGGCCTAGGTCTTACCATGCCGACAACGGTAATAGCTTCTTCCCTATAGGGGAAATTCGCTAATTCCCTATAGGGGAAATTCGCTAATATATATATATATATATATATATATATATATATATATATATATATATATATATATATATACAGTTTCGAACGAATGGTGTTTTTGGGGTCTGGGGACCTCAAAATGAAAAGTTATCATGGTCCCGGGCCTAGGTCTTACCATGCCGATTACGGTAATAGCTTCTTCCCTATAGGGGAAATTCGCTAAAAAGTAATTGAGATAAGTGTGGAAATATCATTACCACCTGAGTAAAGTTAGTTAGGTAGATAACAAATTTTGTTAGGGTATGCGTGTTTTTATTTTCAATCAATACCACTCTTCGAGTTTATTTCAACCTTAAAAATTAATTTTTTTCTGCGTAAAATTGTATCCATTAACTCAAAACTTAACCCTGGCATTTACTTTACTCAGCATGTGTTGGGTGTTCTTACGATATTTAGGTGGACAGTATTAATTTCCTAACGAACATAGTATCAAATTGGTATGTATATAACTTAAAACTAGTAGATTTGTATTGCACAATACTGCGTCACTAGTGTATACATTTTAGAATGACTATTTCCCCCTTGAATTTCTAAGTTCCATGTATTGTTATAATGATTTTCTGAGAACAAAGCTGTAAGGCCTAATCATTCTGTCTGGAATAATAACAATGGATAAGTCTTAAAGAGCCCGAGGATGTTGATTTTAAAAGTATACTCCAAAACCTAACGCTCTTACTCATATAACTTTAGAAAAACAATAAATTATTCTCTCAGTCTCCCTCATTTAAAATGTTATAACAAGTGAATATAATTGAAAATTTCAAGAGAAGTTATAAGTAGCTTACGTCAATTTAGAAAACTTTGAAACTCATGGAGATAACATTTTGAAGTTTTAGAATGGTTTATTTGGTGTTATAGCTGTAACAGAAATTTTCTTAAAACCAATTACTAGTCATCTACACCGTAACAGTGATTATAAATTAATTAGACATAATACAGAAGCTCGAAAAGGTGGAGAGGCTGTAGTTTGCATACAAAAAGGTGCTTAGTTATAAATTTAAATTTCTTTAAAACTATATAGTAAGAATCCATAATTTATAATAATTATGAACTGTCCTTTTGTTGTAAATTATTACTTAATGTATTTTGTACTGGCCGTACAAATTAGGTTACGTATAACAATTATTTTATAATGTTACTAATTTTCTACCATTTTACAGTAATAAAATAATGTTAGGAAATGTTAATAGAATCTCGTGTCATGCGTAAGTCTCTACAAATAATTATCTCTAAATCAAATCAATAATGTTAATATATCGCCATTATTTCTGTACCAAATTCTGATTCACGGCTAGATTTAATAAATATTAATCACATGGAAAGAGAGAATAAGTTCCTGTATCTGGCATTTCATGATATGGTTTATGCAGAATTATATTTAAAGATTAAACTAAGAGAAAGTTGCATATGTAAAACAACCCAGGATTTTATAGGTAAAAATAAAGGAAACTTTGAAGCAGAATGTACTAGTCTAAATTGGAATGATATGATCTATGCTCCATCAGTAGAAGATAAGGTAGAAATATTATCTAATAAGTATCGATCTTATTTGACGTATCTTCTAAAAAGGAGAATTAAAAGTGCTTATGTCCCTTGTCGTTGGATAAAAGATGATATTAGAATGTTGATTAAAACGAGGGATGTATTATATAGACGATAAATGAAAATTCCAGAGAACGTAATGTGGGAGGAGTACAGAATTAAGATACATAATTAAAAGATCGTTAAGAGACAATATATTTCATTTAATTTTTCTAAGTATTGTTTGATTGTGAAAAATAAAGTAATGGAAAGTGGAAAGTATGAATCAACAGGAAATTAAAGACAAAAATGTTTTCGAGCCAAAATTAATCTGAATTATTTAAATGTTTATTTTTTACGACATTGCCTAATTACTATGGAAGTCTTAAACAGTTTATTATAATGAGTGAAAGTTTTTTAATGTAAATACTGATGGTAATTTGAAAGTTATAAATTAAATTAGTGCTAATCTCACAGGAAATAACGTATTGAATTTACAACTCATTAAAATATTTCTTAGTTCTATAATACAAGAATGATTTCATTTGCCCAAGTGAGGGAAACAAATTAATATTTCCCTTACCGCAAAATTGTCCGGTCTGACGTAATGTAAACAGTTTAGGCATATTAGTATATTGTGTATTTTGGTAAAATTATATATATAGTTTATTTACAAGTGAGTAGATTTGTTTTATACATGATTAGCTATTACCCGACACAGCCATTCCCGCAATCACAGTGTTACGTTATTAAGTTATAAATTGATTAACATCAGTAGAATATAGTCTTAAAATTATAATCAAAGTGGTACAGTGGGTTGTTAAAATTATTAACTCTGGAGTATGACTTATCTTCGTATAAAATTGAATGTCCATTGACTTGATGTCAATAAGAATGCATTTTCAGAACGGGAGCAAGCATATGATTGACTATAGTGTATTAACTAACTTTCTAGAACATTATCTCAATAAGAGTTGTACCTTACCTTATGCGAAATGGACAACTTATAATTTTGAAGGGCAGTGGTGTATAGAACTCTAAAATAATTTTGAAACAGGAATAGGTCTATGCTATTTTTATTGTATTGCCTTTTCGATTAATTTAATTTAATTTATTCAATTCTACGGTAATACACAATTTTTAATTGGTCCACCGAATATTATGTGGTCCTATTCCAACGATATTTTAAGTATAACATTAATGTGGAAACACTGGACCAGTATAGGGAGATCCCAGAAAGGGTTTAAATGGTACACGGCCATTTTATAACCATAAAGTGATATTTATACAGAATTTAAGCTGAATTAGTCAGGTAGTTGATATGTGATGAAAAAATTTTATGCTAGGAAAGCTTAGCCCCAAAGGACTTTTCAATTAAGAGTAATTATATTACCAATCATCGTACTAAATTTTAATTTAGTCAGTCCGGTATTTGGTGCGTATGGTTAACGTGGGAGTTTAAAAATCCAATGAAGTTGAGTCCGAGTTTGCAAAGGGGTAATCAGTTATACGGACGGTATTGAAGAGTGTGATCAATCTTCTTTCTAAGCTTTAACTCACATTAGACCCGTATGTAAATAGTCCAAGCGTAAAGATAAATATATCAACTTTGAATGAAAGTGGGGCGGAGCCCTTTAGGAATTTCGAACCTTACTTAGACTTATACTTGTATTTGTTTCTTGTGTGTTGCATACTAAATTTTATCTTAATATATCCAATAAATAACAATGTCCATAAGACGACTATGAACAATGTTAATGTTTGGAGAGGCAGAGTTATTAAGGATTTTTAGATACTGAACAAAGAATAGCGTATCTTGAGTGTGTTAGCTCTCTCCTCCCAAATTTCAAGTAAATTAGTATAGTAATTTTAATGACAGTGGCAGTTAGTAAGCTAATGTATAGTTCTGTATATTATACATGAATCACACGCAATCAGTAAAGTGTAATGCCCATAGGATTATTATGCAAACTATGAGGAGCTGTGGGTGGAGCTATAACTGATTTTTGAAAATGGAGTAGGCTAATAGTTTATTCTGGTTTATACTAGGAGTACGCTCTTATATCGCGTATAAGGATTGAGCTCACAGTTAAAAATACAAAAAAAATGTTTCAATTGACAATATACCTCATGGGCCCTCCATTATAACTGCAGCTTGACAATGACATACAAATCCAGAACATGACAAACAATGAGGCCTGAAATCTGTCAATCAGTCAGACAAAGTGCATATGAAGTAGTTACTCACCCCTCAGTCTCACTGAGGGCTGTATCATCTAGGCCCTCTTAATAATATTAGCTGAAGATTTTGATAAAATATAATATGTTGGTGGCAATAAAGGTCCCCAATCAGTGAGAGCACGTGGTTTAAAAGTAGTTAAGTTTATTTACACTTTGGTTCCACTGGAGGACCCATCAGGATATTTATTTTATTGTAGCTTAATATTGCTGTAAAAATCTATAAGTATAAATACAGACCTTGATGAACAATACGTTTTAAAATCAGTCGATTGGTTTTGAATGCCTAAATATTTTAAACTCTAACCCAAAGGTTTTAATGTAACACATTAACCTTACTGGGGGGAGGGGGGCTGTGCCCCCCAGGCCTCCCATTGCTATTGTAGCTTGATACGGTTGTTCAAATACATAGGTAACCTATAAATGCAGAACTTAAAAAACAATAAGGGTCAAATCATTCAATTTGGTTTTAAGAAGAATAAATTGCCTCATTTCAAAAAGAAAGGAAAAGTAGTATCTTATGTTAAATATAATCTAGGAAGAAATGAAAACTCTTTGACCCACTTCTTAGAACCCACGAGTCATTGTGTCAAGGTCCAAGATTTTGTATACATCTTAATATATAAATACCCCCGTAGCAGCAAACCTGCGTACTCAGCAAATTTCCAATGCATATATATGTATCTTAATGCCACATAAAGCCACATATCAAGTTTCATCAATATACATTCAAAAATAAACGATTTATGACATTTTAATTATTCTCCATAAGAATAACGTGGCGGCTGAGTGTGCAGGTTTGCTGAAGCAAGGAACTCTAAAAATGGGGTTTTATACAAATATCAATATAACTCAAGTAGGTAAAGCCACATACCAAATGTGAATAATTTATGTTCATAATTAAGGGAGATAACATGTTACTTATTCTCCATAATAACAACAAAAACCCCATGTCCCATGTCCCATGTTATTCCATAAGAATAACATGGGACTGAGTACACAGGTTTGCTGCTACGGGAACTATCGACCGAAAAATGTTTTTTAGTGCAAATATCAATAGACCACAACGATATGAAGTAATATACCAAGTTTCATCAGCAAAAGTATATAAATAAGCGAGATATACAATTTATCTTTTTCTCCGTAAGAATAACATTGGACAACATACTGGGTTTAGCACTTTCGATATCTCTGTAACCATTTGACGTAGAGCAATGATAAAAAAAACTAAATTATGCGTCCTTCTAAGCTGATACCAATGGAAAAAACTAAAATTTGACTTTTTCAACAATTATATGTAAAAAGCTCAAAAAACCAACTTTTGGCATAAAAAAACCCCCCAAAATACCTCTTCGGATAGGTCGATCCGTCCGGTTTTCGAACTTAAAGTCATAAATGCTGCTTTACACGTTTATACCAAATTTTATCAAAATTGGATGAATTTTACGACAGTCATCGTGCTCACGGACACACACACACACACACACACACACACACACACACACACACACACACACACACACACACACACACACACACACACACACACACACACACACACATATATATATATACAGTTTTTGAACGAATGGTTTTTTTGGCATCTGGGGACCTCAAAATGAAAAGTTATCATGGTCATGGGCCTAGGTCTTGCCATGCCGACTACGGTAATAGCTTCTTCCCTATATGGGAAATTCGCTCAAATGGATCCCTATTTCCCTTGGTCACGCCATTACTTGAGAATTAGTGGACCAAATTGAATAATTATTTCTTGTTAAGTTTGTTTATGTCAGGACAAGGTTCTTATAAAAGACAATTTTTAATCCGACCTAAGAGCTCTGTCCCACAGGCCTTCAAAGTTCCTATTGATTTGATCTAAGTTAGTTAGTTACACCAAACAGCTGTAAACATACTTGAAAGGCATATACATATGTTGATTACAGAAATAAAAAGCTACTTGAATGGAAACTCTCATTTTGGAAATAAAAAGAGTATTTGAATGGAAACTCAAACTCTCTTTTTTATATTCAAGTGAGAATAGCGCATGAGCTAATCCGGGAAATGAGTGAGCGAAGCGAACATGCTTATCTTGAAAATGAACGATTATTTGAAATAAAACAAATCCAATGACATTAGGACAGGACTGTTGGGCCAGCTAGTTATATATATTTATGATTACAGACGCTGTGTAGCATTTAAGTATCCAAAAACATTATGATCACATCCTTTTTTAGTAACGGTGTATTATAATCCCACTTATGTTTTATATTATTGACTATCTCAAGTTTAAGTTATGCAAAATTTCTTTGCAGTACAAAATAATACGGGGACTTCTGATTGAAACAATAGTTATTTGTGTATTAAGGGAGTAAAGTGCAAATTTGTTCCCTAAGGGAAATTGTTGGCGCCCGACGCCGTAGGCCAGGGCGATAAATTTACACACAAAATTTTTCCCACACCTCAAAAGCCACAAGTATTGATAAGTATTCACATTCACAATCGCTTTCCATTTTGGTTGCGTAATGCGTAATAACTAAACTCGGAACGTTAATTGCTGCTGGAGCAAAATATCAATCAGCTGATCCGATTCCCTTATAGCAGAAGGGATTGCAGCGAAATGTCAGCTGATTCTGTTCCGGGAGACAAAGTAGCACTATACTCCTTCAATACAAGGAGTAAAATTTGAATTTACTAAGTAGGTGGGGGGAAACAAAATTTATTATACAAGATAGGAACGACGTTTCCTTCCATTTTTAAAATGTATTGTATTAGATCACACATACGCAAAAAGTAAGGGAAAACTTAGTAAATAAATTTCTGGATCAGCCTGGAAGGACAAGTCCTGCACAGTCCATTAATACATATATAATTCCAATTTTTGGTAAATAGTTCAACTAAATTTGATCAAAATGTTAAACAGGAGCATCTCTTTTACTTGTTAAACATTAAAAGTAATTTTTCACTGAGAAAAACATGTTTTCTGGAAATCTCTGTAGGACAGGAGCTTCAATTTCAGATCAAAACTGTTTAAATCGGTCCTTTAGTTTTTGTTAGTGTATTTACAAAAGGAATGTTGTTGATATTTGAACATAAGCTCTTATGAGAGCCAAAAATAAAAATAAATTTATCATTAGAAACAACACATCTAAACTAAACAAAGATATTGATGACATTAGTGTATGTCAAAACCTATTATAAGTTATATAGGTTAAGCTATTATAACCTATATAAGTATTATATTTAATAGATTTTGCTAGTAATGTACCGTAAGAGATTTATTAAAAGTTGAACAATATTTGTTATGGGAATAATAAACGCAAATATTGTGCGTTAAAAACACCTAAAAAAAAGAAATGTAATTATGACAAACTGCAGGCCAAAACCTTTAATATAATACTAAAACAGTTAAAATTGGCACAGTAGTTTTTGCTAATAGATTTACATAAAGAATTTTAAAAAAAATATTAATCGGGCTGTTTCGGGAGCTAAAAGTATTTTGTATTGAGAAAAATCTATACTTATAATGTAATGGTTGTGCATTTGCGTGTATGTCCCAGGGGATTTTGAAAACGCCAACTCAAAACTGCTCCGGACCATAATGTTGTAGAGGATCAACAAATGGCAGATAGGTACTTTTTTGTTTTTCCTCAAAACCTCAGGACTCTGCCCCAGTGGCATAAGAAGCCGCCATGGGCATGGTTTATAATTAAGCGAGAAATACAATTTTTCTTATTCTCCATAAGAATAACATCGGATAACGTACTGTCTTTAGCACTTTGAATATCTCTGTAACCATTAGACGTAGAGCAATAACAAATACCCCCGAAGCAGCAAACCTGCGTACTCAGCGAATTTCCAATGCATATATATTATATATCTTAATACCACATAAAGTCATATATCAAGTTTCATCAATATACATTCATAAATAAACGATTTATGACATTTTAATTATTCTCCATAAGAATAACATGGCGGCTGAGTATGCAGGTTTGCTGAAGCAAGGAACATAAAAAATGGGGTTTTATACAAATATCAATATAACTAAAGAAGGTAAAGCCACATACCAAATTTTATTAATTTATGTTCATAATTAAGGGAGATAACACGTTACTTATTCTCCTTAAGAATAACATGGAAGCTGAGTATGTAGGTTTGCTGCTACGTGAACTATCAGCCGAAAAATGTTTCTTAGTGCAAATATCAATATACCACAACGATATGAAGCAATATACCAAGTTTCATCAGGAAAGTTCATAAATAATCGAGAAATACAATTTTTCTTATTCTCCATAAGAATAACATCGGATAACGTACTGTATTTAGCACTTTGAATATCTCTGTAACCATTAGACGTAGAGCAATGATAAATACCCCCGTAGCAGCAAACCTGCGTACTCAGCAAATTTCTAATGCATATATATTATGTATCTTAATACCACATTAAGTCATATATCAAGTTTCATCAATATACATTCATAAATAAACGATTTATGACATTTTAATTATTCTCCATAAGAATAACATGGCGGCTGAGTATGCAGGTTTGCTGAAGCAAGGAACATAAAAAATGGGGTTTATACAAATATCAATATAACTCATGTAGGTAAAGCCACATACCAAATTTCATTAATTGGATTGAGTGAAACGAAATCCTTATACATAACTTTACTGCTTACACTGGTAAGAGAATCAACTCGAACTGGCGTGTCTGTGACATAAATAACTTAAAAACGCCTCTACAGATCCACTTCAAACTTTAGAGATAGATTCTATAGTACGAAATCTCGGTCGAGTTCGTTATTGGGAATATTTGGTTAAGTAATAATAAAATTATCTTTAAAACAAATCTATTTTTTTCCCATAAGATTAACGTTGCGAGCCATTTTAGTGGTACTTGAATCGTTGATATTTAGCCAACGTCTATGTTTCAACTATAGAGTAACGTAAGTATTGCCATAGATACTTATTGAGAACATTTCTTATTGAGAAAATGTTTTGTTCTAACGGCTCCTCAAACTTGCTCAAACCGTAACACATTGTTGGGGGGACTAAAAGACTGGATATTCTTATCAGTGCTTAGTGTGATTTCCATAAATCCCTTACAATGGTTTTTCCCGGCAAAACATGTTTAAGATGAATAACATGATTAGTGGAATCAACATTTGTTAGCTGGACAAATTATAAGACAATATCTTTTGAGATCGAATTATAACTGAAATCTAAAAAACCGAAACCAGGGTAGACTTTCATAAGTGGAACGATGTAAAAAACCGAATGAAATTGTTCCATAGGGTATAACGATTATTTAGGTTATTCGGTTATGGTTTCAGTTAGGCCTATTAAGGTTTTGGTTATTTAGTTTCAGTTAGGCCTACCGTAAAACAGGCTTGACCCGGACACTTTTTTACTATTTTTAGGTTATAGTGCCTTCCCATTAACATGTCACCATAAAAACCAGACCATTTTAAAGTGTGTGTACTATTTACAACATCCATTTACCTTTAGCCTAACTTATATATTATTATGTTGGATGTTATTATAACAAAAAAATACCCCCGTAGCAGCCAACCTTTGTACTAAGAGAATTTCCAATGCATATATATATATACACATATATATATACACATATATATATATATATATACCTTAATACCACATAAAGCCAAATACCAAGTTTCAGCAATACACATTTTTAAATAAACGATTTATGACATTTTAATTATTCTCCATAAGAATAACATGGCGGCTGAGTATGCAGGGTTGCTGAAGCAAGTAACACAAAAAATGGGGTTTTATACAAATATCAATATAACTAAAGAAGGTAAAGCCACATACCAAATTTTATTAATTTATGTTCATAATTAAGGGAGATAACACGTTACTTATTCTCCTTAAGAATAACATGGAAGCTGAGTATGTAGGTTTGCTGCTACGTGAACTGTCAGCCGAAAAATGTTTCTTAGTGCAAATATCAATATACCACAACGATATGAAGCAATATACCAAGTTTCATCAGGAAAGTTCATAAATAATCGAGAAATACAATTTTTCTTATTCTCCATAAGAATAACATCGGATAACGTACTGTCTTTAGCACTTTGAATATCTCTGTAACCATTAGACGTAGAGCAATGATAAATACTCCCGTAGCAGCAAACCTGCGTACTCAGCAAATTTCAAATGCATATATATTATGTATCTTAATACCACATAAAGTCATATATCAAGTTTCATCAATATACATTCATAAATAAACGATTTATGACATTTTAATTATTCTCCATAAGAATAACATGGCGGCTGAGTATGCAGGTTTGCTGAAGCAAGGAACATAAAAACGGGGTTTTATACAAATATCAGTATAACTCATGTAGGTAAAGCCACATACCAAATTTCATTAATTGGATTGAGTGAAACGAAATCCTTATACATAACTTTACTGCTTACACTGGTAAGAGAATCAACTCGAACTGGCGTGTCTGTGACATAAATAACTCAAAAACGCCTCTACAGATCCACTTCAAACTTTAGAGATAGATTCTATAGTACGAAATCTCGGTCGAGTTCGTTATTGGGAATATTTGGTTAAGTAATAATAAAATTATCTTTAAAACAAATCTATTTTTTTCCCCATAAGATTAACATTGGGAGCCATTTTAGTGGTACTTGAATCGTTGATATTTAGCCAACGTCTATGTTTCAACTATAGAGTAACGTAAGTATTGCCATAGATTCACTAGAGAACAGTAGTTATTCATGTTCATGTTGACTAGGAAAAAAACTTCTTCTCGTAACTTGAAACACAAAACTAAGGTTTAAATATTATTAGCTTTTAAAATTGTATGACTATTTTATTTTATACTAATTAAAAGATGCATTATTATTTTAATACTATTATAGTAAATAACATTATTGGTACCGTACTCTATGTAAAAAAATTTCAGGCCGCTGGACTTAGACCTCTCGACTCCAGACTACAGACGACAAAATGACTGAAAAGAAAAATGTCAACAAGAAGAGTATAAGGTCTTTCTTACGTGATTAAAGTGATTAAACGCTAATAAATGTAATTATTCACAGTATAATTTACACTCATTAACAGGAGAAAGAGTTAGTTTGTTCAAAAAATTATTATCTCACTAATAAAACGGACGGTAAGTTACCAAATAAAATGAGATGTTTTGGTTACTTATTTGACGGCTATCACCAATACAACTTTACAATATAGGTAACAATAACTAGGAATACGCTCATTCTTCACGTATTAGGATGATCGGACCTTTCGTAATCCCAAAGTTTAATATATTGCGTAGAAATGATGAGAAACTTGTCACGCAATATCTTTCCGACAATACAACAAATTCTCTTAACAGGAAAGAAATTATTACTTTAATGCTCATGGCAGTTTCTAACTCCGAGTCACTCACAAAGTTTCATTTAAGGATTTCATGTATATCAAACACTTTCTAGATGCAGTGAGTACAAGTGCAGGCATGTCTTTGAGTACTGTAATTTAGTACGCGAATACTTTGTACTTGAGTATAAACATCATTTGCGTTTATGCAAGAGGCATGGAGGTGCCCGCGCTGTGGCGGGAAATTGCTGCTTACTTGGCCGCGAAGGATAAATTTGGATTTTTCAATACTTTAAATGTTACTTGAGTGATGTAGGAAGAATAACCTCCTAAACTTCCTAAATTGTATTGTGTGTTACACTTATAGAGAAATGTTATATTATAGAGAAATGTATCGTTTCAAAATCAAATAATAAAGACTAACATAAGATGTAAAGAGGGGATTTGATTGGTTAACATATTTGTTGCCATGATGGAGACCAGAGGGTATAGAGAGTCAAAATGGCAGTCCGTATGTAAGCACAGATTTTTACCCTAGGCGAGACCTCTATAGATATATACCTCGTTGGATGAGGTAGGATTTGCTATTTAAAAATAACGTAACATAACCTAACCTAACAGCTGCAGCACACTGTACAAGATGGGTCGTAAAAAACAAACAATACCATTTCACCATCACAATATAGGTAACAATAACTAGGAATACGCTCATTCTTCACGTATGAGGATGATCGGCCTTTCGTAATCCCAAAGTTTAATATATTGTGTAGAAATGATGAGAAACTTGTTACGCAATATCTTTCCGACAATACAACAAATTCTCTTAACAGGAAAGAAATTATTACTTTAGTGCTCATGGCAATTTCTAACTCCGAGTCACTCACAAAGTTTCGTTTAAGGACTTCATGTATATCAAACACTTTCTAGATGCAGTGAGTACAAGTGCAGGCATGTCTTTGAGTACTGTAATTTAGTACGCGAATACTTTGTACTTGAGTATAAACATCATTTGCGTTTATTCAAGAGGCATGGAGGTGCCCGTGCTGTGGCGGGAAATTGCAGCTTACTTGGCCGCGAATGATAAATTTGGATTTTTCAATACTTTAAATGTTATTTTAGTTATGTAGGAAGAATAACCTCCTAAACTTCCTAAATTGTATTGTGTGTTACAATTATAGAGAAATGTTATATTATAGAGAAATGTATCGTTTCAAAATCAAATAATAAAGACTAACATAAGTTGTAAAGAGGGGATTTGATTGGTTAACATATTTGTTGCCATGATGGAGACCAGAGGGTATAGAGAGTCAAAATGGCAGTCTGTATGTAAGCACAGATTTTTACCCCAGGCGAGACCTCTATAGATATATACCTCGATGGATGAGGTAGGATTTGCTATTTAAAAATAACGTAACATAACCTAACCTAACAGCTGCAGCACACTGTACAAGATGGGTCGTAAAAAACAAACAATACCATTTCACCATCACAATATAGGTAACAATAACTAGGAATACGCTCATTCTTCACGTATGAGGATGATCGGACCTTTCGTAATCCCAAAGTTTAATATATTGTGTAGAAATGATGAGAAACTTGTCACGCAATATCTTTCCGACAATACAACAAATTCTCTTAACAGGAAAGAAATTATTACTTTAGTGCTCATGGCAGTTTCTAACTCCGAGTCACTCACAAAGTTTCGTTTAAGGACTTCATGTATATCAAACACTTTCTAGATGCAGTGAGTACAAGTGCAGGCCTGTCTTTGAGTACTGTAATTTAGTACGCGAATACTTTGTACTTGAGTATAAACATCATTTGCGTTTATGCAAGAGGCATGGAGGTGCCCGCGCTGTGGCGGGAAATTACAGCTTACTTGGCCGTGAAGGATAAATTTGGATTTTTCAATACTTTAAATGTTATTTTAGTTATGTAGGAAGAATAACCTCCTAAACTTCCTAAATTGTATTGTGTGTTACAATTATAGAGAAATGTTATATTATAGAGAAATGTATCGTTTCAAAATCAAATAATAAAGACTAACATAAGTTGTAAAGAGGGGATTTGATTGGTTAACATATTTGTTGCCATGATGGAGACCAGAGGGTATAGAGAGTCAAAATGGCAGTCCGTATGTAAGCACAGATTTTTACCCCAGGCGAGACCTCTATATAGATATATACCTCGTTGGATGAGATTGGATTTGCTATTTAAAAATAACGTAAAATAACCTAACCTAACAGCCGCAGCACACTGTACAAGATGGGTCATAAAATACAAACAATACCATTTCACCACCGGAGGTCACTCTTACCCCTTTTGGCAACAAATTAATAAGTAATACGCTATGATTGGCGCCATTCTGTATTATTTGTATTGCAATGAATAAAGATGATTTGATTTGATGTAAAATATGGACAAAATAGCTAGGATAAACTGAAAAATACTCATTCCGTTGTATTATCAAAATAAAATTATCAAGTACTTGAATCGCTTATGAAACTCAAGACTCTACTGTAGGCTTAGGCTAGGTAATAACTAGGAGTACGCTCTTTAACCGCGTAACAGGCTGAGCTCACAGTTAACCCATTGGCCTAGACATACGAGCTGGTCTCGTTCCTTACTTGCCATTTTTTAAACCTATGAATTGGAATATAAAATTGGTATTTTTAAATGAATTAATGGCATATTTTAATTAAAATATTGTTTTCTTTCAGTTTAGAGAGTCGCATTGGCACACACACAGTAGACATAAGTAAAAACTATCAAAATCAGTGTTGACCATGTGCAACTCACAAAGAATTAACCGATCCCGTCAACTTCCAAGCAAGCCTGCCACCGTTTGTTTTATTTGGGCCCTCCCACCAACGTTGCCACAGACCGGTTAACTCATTGAGAGTTGTACGACTTGTCAGTTTTGGTCGTGTATGGGATTCGAACCCACGAAGTTCGTATCAGTACCTGGCCAAGATGTTCCCACTACTTAGCTGACTCAGCTACCACGACCAGTGGCCTAGCGGCGTTATTTAGGTTTTTATGGTCAGTCCGTGCCCCTAGCGGAGAGAACCGCAGTTGCCCACAGCCATTAGTTACAGATGTTGTGACTGGAGTGCAGCACCAATCAAATTCCGTTATCAGCCATTGCGAATAGAATATAATTACTACGTTAAAGGGTTAATAATTTAAAAAAATGTTTCAATTCACAATACACACCATTGGCCCCCATTGTAACTGCAGCTTGATAATGCCGTTCAAATATAGAACATGAGAAACAAACAATGAGGTCTGAAATCAGTCAATCAGATCAAAAGTGCATTTGAAGTAGTTGTTACTCACCCCTCACTCTCACTGGGGGCTGTATCACCTAGACCTCCTTTATTATATTAGTTGAAGATTTTGTTGGAAGTACAACATTTTGATGACAATGTAGGACCACAATCAGTCAAACCAAGTTTTATTTACAATGTGGTGTACACTGGAGGGCCATACACATCCCAGGACCCACACTTTTATTTTATTGTAGCTTAATATTGATGTTAAATATATCTAAATCTAGAAGTTGATGTGTACAGTATGTTTTAAAATCAGTCAATCGGTCTTAAACGCCTAAACAGTTAAATCGCTAAAGAGGTTTTAATGTAGCACTTTGGTCTTTCTGGGAGGCTATGCCCCCAGGCTCTCATTGTTATTGTAGCTTGATATTGTTGTTCAAATGGGAGCGGCTCTATTACACATCATATCGATGGACCCTCTTGTAAAAATCAAAAAAAATACAAGAGGGTCTATGGCCCATCGAACCGTTTAACACGTTGGCTGCTGGCGCCGACTTTAGTCGGCGTCACTAGCGCTGCCAAGTGGCGCGCGCCGACTATAGTCGGCGCCAGACCAACTGAAATACATTGGGTCGATGTGAGCTTAGCCGCGGACGGAGGAGATTGTTTCTGCGTGCGCCACCTGTTTACATCTCAATCTTTGCCGTGCTGGTGCCGTTGCCGGATTCCGCGACTATTTTTTTTTTTTCGTGATTGCGTAATAGTGCGTTACTATGGATTCTTAGGTGGTTCATATTGAACAATAATGGCTAGTACGTCTGTCGTACTATTATTATGATCGGATGTCGTGTACTTCTGTCCAGCTTGTCCTGGTGAACCAGGCCTATGCCCTATTCGCTGCTTCGACAAGTTTCACGACTCCCTGTAACGTTGAAACAGACTCTGTAAATATTTGTAAATATTTATTAGTAGTGATTGAAAAAGTGAAAAAAGGTTTACATTGCTAGGATATAATCATAAACTGACTAATAAGTAAAAATATTGTGACGGTGCTGCAATATCTTCGAAGCGTCGCACCCAGGTGGCGTATGCCGACAAAAAGCGGCGGAAGCGATGACGTCACGGGACAACCTGAAATTACGATTTTTTTATGACAACGACCCCGAACAAGACTAACAACAGCATTTAGAAAGTGATTTTGACATAAAATAGTTTTAGCCACAGGTGATGGTATATACTTATTTTTCAGCATTCAACGTGTTAAGTGAATAAAAGTTATATTTACTATTTGGGTCAACGGACCATCGACCCACAATGAGTTCTTTTTAACATATACAAATTCGGTCTGATGTACCATCGTCCCTATAAATTATTATTTAAAAAAACGGGCCCCCTATATTTCTAGTCGTCAAATAAATTAAGTGGCTCTATTACACATCACATCGATGGACCATAGACCCTCTAACATTTATAAAATAGGAATGGTTCGATGGTCCAACGAAATCATCTATAATACCCACTTAAACCTTTACCCAAAATGCCTTCACTTAAATGTTTTATTTATTTGATGTAGGTTCGATGGGCCATCGAATCATCTTGCTTTAATCTATAACAACTAATTCCAATTCACAACTAGAGCCAATTTTTTATTAAATTATATTATAGATCGCACTAGGGCAATGTTATATCGAACCAAAGCCTATTTTTATTTAAGGTTCGATGGTCCATCGATATGATGTGTAATAGACCCAGTCCCGTTTAAATATATATAAATGCAGAACTTCAAAACAATGATGCTTAAATCTGTCAATCCGCTTTATAGAAGATGAAATTGCCTTATTTCTTTTTAAAAAAGGAAAAGTATTAGTATCTGATGTTATTAAATATAATATAGGAACTAAAACTCTGGCCCACTTGGTTTGCCAGTGATTGTTTCAAGGTCCAACATTTATTATATATATTTATGATTACGTGAAAGGTTCAGTTTAATAGTCCCCTGT
The DNA here is from genome assembly GCA_963675035.1 of Allygus modestus. NCBI lineage: Eukaryota > Metazoa > Arthropoda > Insecta > Hemiptera > Cicadellidae > Allygus > Allygus modestus. The sequence continues at coordinate 229,480,840 of OY776111.1, forward strand.
GTAGCATTTAAGTTCCCAAAAAAATTATGATCGCATCCTTTTTAAGGAAAGGGGTATTATGATTATTCTTATGTTTAATAATATTTACTACTGTACCTCAAGTTTAATTTATGACAATTGTTTTGCTGTAAAATAATATACAGGGAATTAACTTGGATCAAACAATTTGTATAACAAAATACCATAATAATGACTTTTCCTTCCATTGTTAAGATATATTGTAAAAGTTCACACATGTAAAAAAATTGTTTAAAATAGTTATGAACATAGTAAACAAATTTCATAATTGGCCTTGAAGGAAGAGTACTGTGATCCATTAAAACATAAATTATTAACATTTCTGGTAAATAGTCCAACTAAATTTGACCGGGATGTTAAATAGGAGCAGCTCTTAAGGTGATAAATTTGAAAAGTATTTTTTCAAAGAGAAAATCATATTAAGTGAAAATAAAAGTATGGTACCAATAAACCTCTCTAGGACAGGACCTTCGATTGAAGACCAAAACTATTGAAATTGATCCAGTCGTTTTTTGATAGTGGATTTACAAAAGGAATGTTGTTGAGATTTATCATTTGGTATTAAGAACAAAAATCTCAACTTAAGAAAGGTATTATGACATGAGCGCGGATCAAAACTATAAATTTAATACAAAAACTGTTTATATTTTGGCCCAGTAGTTTTTGCTAGTGGATATATACAAGTGATTTGTTGAAAATTTAACACGATCTGTTATGGGAACTATTAACTAAGTAGTTTTGCACCAAAAGATCACATAATAAAATGTAGTTGACATAACTATATGCCAAAACCTTCATGATAGACCCCCTACTAAATCCGTTAAAACTGGATCAGTAGTTTTTACAGAATAGGACCGCTAGATTTATGTAAAGAATTTTGTTGAAATATTAACCGGGCTGTTACAAACAATAGTTTCTGGAAACAAGATTACATTTTTTTTAGAAAGGCGTTTTCCAAACATTTTTAATGACTTAAACATGCATGATAACTACCCAGTTATAGCTTACCAATTTAATCATGGTATAATTCTGGAGTAATGGGGTGGGGGACATAATGTTTAGGAATCTTTCACACGAGCAACCTTTTCCCGCAGCAAGTTTTCCCCGCTGGGATAAATTGAGTCAAATGAGAGCTTTCACATACCTAGAGTGGTTTTTTGCCGCGCGGGTCAAATCCACCCAGTGGCTCTAAAATCACACGCTGGCTTCTACATTCAATTTTTTGGCCGCGCGGGGAAAAATTCTCCTCTCCAATTGCAAAGCATTGATTCAGATGCACGTTTTCACGCGAGTGGGAAAAAACCGCTCTCCTCAACGGTGTTTGTTGAGTCAGTGTATTCTTTTCCAACATGGTTGGTTGTAGTCCACGTTTTTCTGATGTAATTGTGTATTAGCAAATTTCCCTTATAGGGAAGAAGCTATTACCGTAGGTGGCATGGTAAGAGTTGAAGCCCAAGACCATGATACCTTTTCGTTTTGAGGTCCCCAGACGTCAAAAACACCAATAGTTCAAATTTGTATATATGTATATATAAACATACATAAATAATATGTATATATATATATATACATATATATATATATACACACACATATATATATGTGTGTCCATTAACACGATAACATGAGTAAATAAGTCTGATTTTGATGAAATTTGGCTCAAATTTGTAAAGGGATATTCATGACATTTAAGTTTGAAAACCACAAAAAACGGACCATAGGAAGGGGGGTTATGGGGGTTTACAATTTTCGAACAATAATTTTTTTGCATTTTTCACCCAACAATTTTTAAAATACTTAATTTTGGTTTTGACCATTTTATAGAGCTTAATCGGTTCAGCTCTACAAAACAATCATTTTGGTGTTTAAATTGTGATTCTATGTCCAACCATTGGAGAGATATTCAAAGTGCTAAACACAGTTTGTTGCCCAATGTTATCCTTAAGGAGAATAATTCAAAATTTTATTTCCGGTTATTTATGAATGTATGTTGATGAAACTTGGCATGTGCCTTCACTTAGTACTGGTCTATTGATATTTGCACACAAAAAATTTGTTGCCGATTTCCCCTACAGCAGCAATCCTGCATACTCAGCCCCCATGTTATTCTTATGGAGAATAAGTAAAATGTAATGTCTCCCTTAATTATGAGCATAAATGAATAAAACTTGGTATGCAGCCTTGACCGGTACAGTTGTATTTATAATTGCATAAAAACACATATTTTATGTTCCTTGTTGCAGCAAACCTGCGTAATCAGCTTTCAATGTTATTCTTATGGAGAATAAATAAAATGCTATATATCATTTATTTGTGTAGTTTTATGAAACTTTGTGAGTGGCTCTATGTGGTAGTGAGAAACATATACATGCAATGGAAATTCGCTGAGTGTGCAAGTTTGCTGCTCCAGGGGTATTTGTGATTATGTCATATCGTGTTCAAATCAATTCCATGACATCATTTACATTTTTGTTTACCTGTTAACATTTTGAAAAAGTAAATCATTATAATTCAGTTACATGTGCCTTTTATACATTGAGTTAAATTAATAAGAAAATGTATTTATGAAATTGAGGAATTTTTCTGATAGCTAAAATCATATTGTATAATTAATTAACAATTATTGTATTTATTTTACTTTTATACATCCAAGAATGTCAAATAAAGTTTATTATTATCTTTATATATAAAACAAGTTGTATTAATAACAAGTTTTATAACACACAAGAACGGCTGAATGAATTTAAAGGAAATTTTGCACACGGATGATAGTTTATTACCTGGATAAACACACAGGATACTTTTTACCCCGGAAAATATGAAGGGCTCTACTCCTTTGGCTTTTAAAGTTTACATTTTTTTCTTTATGGGAACATGTGTTTATCATTTTTCTGTTTTTAATTAATAAGCAGATAATGTTTCGATAAAACAGCTATTTTTGTAATCAGAGTATTTGTCCAAACATGGCATTTAAAAAATTACATTATCGTAGTTTTATGTTAGGAGTATATCTTAACATAATTGAAAGGCATACATATATGTTCATTATGTAAATAAAAAACATACTTGAATGTCAACTCTCATAATGGAAAAAAATACCCCCGTAGCAGCAAACTTGCGTACTCAGCGAATTTCCAATTCATATTTATGTATCTTAATACCAGATAAAGCTACATACAAAGTTTTATCTATAAACATTCATAAATAAACGATTTATGACATTTTAATTATTCTCCATAAGAATAACATGGCGGCTGAGTATGCAGGTTTACTGAAGCAAGGACAAAAAATGGGGTTTTATACAAATTTCAATATAACTCAAGTAGGTAAAGCCACATACCAAATTTTATTAATTTATTTGGTTACATATATTAATTTATTTTATTAATATATATGGTGACATGTTAATGGGAAGGCACTATAACCTAAAAATAGTAAAAAAGTGTCCGGGTCAAGCCTGTTTTACGGTAGGCCTAACTGAAACCTAAATAACCAAAACCTTAATAGGCCTAACTGAAACCATAACCGAATAACCTAAATAATCGTTATACCCTATCGAACAATATCATTCGGTTTTTTTTATCGTTCCACTTATGAAAGTCTACCCTGGTTTCGGATTTTTAGATTTCAGTTATATTCGATCTCAAAAGATATTGTCTTATAATTTGTCCAGCTAACAAATGTTGATTCCACTGATCATGTTTTTCATCTTAAACATGTTTTGCCGGGAACAACCATTGTTGTTCATAGGGATTCATGGAAATCACACTAAGCACTGATAAGAATATCCAGTCTTTTAGTCCCACAACAATGTGTTAAGGTTTGAGCAAGTTTGAGGAGCCGTTAGAACAAAACATTTTCTCAATAAGAATAACATGGCGGCTTTTTATGCCACTGGGGCAGAGTCCTGAGGTCTTGAGGAAAAACAAAAAAGTACCTATCTGCAATTTGTTGATCCTCTACAACATTATGGTCCGGAGCAGTTTAGAGTTGGCATTTTCAAAATCCCCTGGGACATACACGCAAATGCACAACCATTACATTATAAGTATAGATTTTTCTCAATACAAAATACTTTTAGCTCTCGAAACAGCCCGATTAACATAAAAAAAAAATTCTTTACGTTAATCTATTAGCAAAAACTACTGTGCCAATTTTAACTGTTTTAGTATTAAATTATAGGTTTTGGCCTGCAGTTTGTCATAATTACATTTCTTTTCTTTTTAGGTGTTTTTAATGCACAATGTTTGCGTTTATTATTCCCATAACAAATATTGTTCAACTTTCAATAAATCACTTACGGTACATTACTAGCAAAATCTATTAAATATAATACTTATATAGGTTATAATAGCTTAACCTATATAACTTATAATAGGTTTTGACATACAGTAATGTCATCAATATCTTGGTTTAGTTTAGATGTGTTGTTTCTAATAATAAATTAATTTTAATTTTTGGCTCTCATAAGAGCACATGTTCAAATATCAACAACATTCATTTTGTAAATCCACTAACAATACCCCCGTCGCAGCAAACCTGCATACTCAGCGAATTTCCAATGAATATATAACATAACACATTAAAACACTTAACAGGATTCATAAGAAATGTACTCACAAACAAGCGATATTTAAAATATTAATTATTCTCCATAAGAATAACATTGGGGATGAGTACGCAGGTTTGCTGCAACAAGGCACATAAAATAATGGGTTTTTATGCAATTATCAATAGAACTCATCTTAGTGAAGTCACATACCAAGTTTCATCCATATACATTCATAAATAAGCGATATATAACATTTTAAGTATTTTTCTATAAGAATAACATGGGGACCAAGTACCTAGGTTTGCTGCTACAGGAACCATAGGCGAAAAACTTTTTTGTGCAAACAACCATAAACAACAACCAGATCAAGCCATATACCAAATTTCGCCAGTTTTTGTTCATAAATAAGCGAGATATACAATTTTCCTTTTTCTCCATAACAATAACATTAGACAACGTACTGTGTTTAGCACTTTCAATATCTCGGTAACCAATTGACGTAGAGCAATGATCAAAATACCAAATTGTTTGTTTTTTTAAGCTGAATTCAATGGTATGAATTAAAATTTGATTTAAATTAAAATTACATGTGAAAACTCCAAAAAACACATTTTTGGGGTACAAAACCCCCCCAAAATCCCCCTTCGGATGGTGCGATTCATCTGGTTTTCGAACTCGTCCAAATAAATGGTACTTTACACATTTGTACCAAATTTCATTAAGATCGGACCTTTTTTACTAGAGTTATCGTGCTTACGGACACACACATATATATATATATAAATATATATATATAAATATATATATATATATATAAATATATAAACATTTGAACGAATGGTTTTTTTGGCATCTGGGGACCTCAAAATGAAAAGTTATCATGATCTCGGGCTTAAGTCTTACCATGAGACTGAGCCGTGACTACTTTCCACCGACGAATGTCACGCCTCATTTAGTGTTTATATAGTACTAATTCTAGTGTCTGTGGTCTGACGCCCCCATTTGCAAGGCAGTGAACCTCGTGTGCAGAGTCCTTGGGCGTTGACTTGTGACCCCCGAGGATTATTTCCGTTGCAAAATGTGCAATTTGCTCATAGATCGTGTGGCTGTCAAACGACGAGCATCTGCTGTGTTTTCTGTATTAAAGTTTTGTGATAAGTAAAGTTGTATGTTATGTTTTCGTTGAATGTTGTCATCGTAATGTTCGTCTAAACGAGCCGTCATCGTCTGATGGGTACGTAATATTTTGATTTCTGTAATTTTAGGTTAAAACTTTGGATTTTTCCACGCGGCCTTAGGCCAGTCACTGTAGGATTTATGGGAGCCCCTTGGGTTCTGTTAAAGGTTTAACATCATTCTGTGCCTCAGATTATAGCTCTGAACAGTATTTAAATGTGTTTTTCCATGTTTCTGGCCTAGTTGAACTTGAGCATTTTCTCACTTTTCATTGGCCTTAGGCCAAGGCCCGGTGGGCGTCAGACCAAATATTATGTCATTGTTTTGTAGTCTGCATTGCTGTGTTTAGTTTAAGACCTTTCCAGAGGTCCTAGAGCAAATATAACCCGAGATATAAGACTTTGAAAACCACTACTTGAGAGGTCCAACTCAGTTGGTTTTTTGTCTATTGTTTGTGTAATTTTAGGCCTAAGGCCTCCAAATAGCTTTAGTTTGTATTCTTGTGTTGGCCTACACCTTGGCGAGGTCAATCATTCATTTTGGATTAGGGTAAATGTGTTTTTGTAACTGACAAAGCTAGGCCATTGTGGCATTTCTGATTTGGTGGTATAAGTTGGCCTTAGGCTTTTCCCAAGGGCCAGTTTGGTTATAATTAGTTGTGTTTCATGCTCATGAATGTTCCCTGTAAGTTTTAGCCAATTCTGTTCATAAATAATTAAGTTATGAGTTTTTTCAATTTTGACTTTTCTGGTACTGAGGTACCCTTGGGTATTCTTTAGGCCAACTGGCCTGAGGCCTGTTTTTATGACTCGGTTTAGGCTTGGAAAGCTGGGGGCATATTCCCCCCAACTTTTAAGACTATTCCGAGCAAATTCTGTTGGTAATTTTTTAAGTTATTACACAAAATACATGTGAATGTTCCTCTAGCCCAAAATTTTTAATTTTCTTTAAAACTGCTTATTTCATGTACTTGTCAATTTTTTTCTGTTAATGTTTTATTGTTTTATGCTATATTTTGCCACTCTGGACCAGATAATTTTGGGTTTTCCATTAATTTTTGAATATTAAGGTGTTCCATCCTCTCACCTGACCTGACAGCGAATTAATTTAAACTAACTTGTTTTATCTTGTTCTGTGCCTTGCTCATTGTTAAAAAATCCCTTGTTTAGCCTATTTAATTTTGTCTACTTAATTACAAGTTGTTAAAAATCCTTTTTGAAATTTTAATATTTTTAAATTATTTGTGAGCAGTAGTAGGGGAGTTTGGGGACTTCTGGCTCAAATTTTTTATACTTGTTTTTTCATGAGGTGATGTGTTTATAAAGGCAACTTTGATATTCTAATTAGGGTGAAACTTTTTTTATGTGATCAGCAAATTTAGTTGAAGAAATTCTGGCAAAACCTTGAAAGTGGCTGAACTGTTTTTTTTTTTTATATCAAGGACTGGTATTATTGGGGCTTCTGGGTTGTGTTTCCCAGGGTCCCGGAGGAGCGCGACCACGTCAACACCATGAGCGTCGGCGGAGAGGGATTTTCCACCTTGGCTGCCGTCACCGGATTCTGGCCCCCCTCTCCGCCCTGCTTCGTCGCCCCTCCGGTGGGCCGCTTTTGACCCGCCCAGAACTGCCTGCCGCAAGTTGCCATAGAATTTTTTTTTGTGTTGTTATTGTCTATATTTATTTATTTATTTATTTGATTGTTTGAAAACTGTTGCCAACATGGACTTATTATTCATATTTATATTCTGTTATCTAGTTTTAGGCACATTTTCTGGGTAAATTATTTATGCAACGTTATTTATTTAAGGGGGCCCCTACCAAACCTTTTCTTGATCTATAAAAATTAATTTAAATTTGTAATGGTAATATCTGTTGTGCTAATTGTGTCTTTGTTATTTATTGATTTGTCGAATTATTTATTTAAATGTTTATTTATTATCCACTGTTGATTAGTTTATATACTTTTTTGAAAAGGTTGTTAAAATTTAATTTTTGAATAGGCTGTGATTTAACTCTAAACTTAAATTTTTTTGAATTTTTTTAATAGAAATGAATACACCTTATTTAATTATATACAAATGGAATTGTAAGCTAGAAGGGCAGGTGAGGGAGTATTGAGGCAACCCGACATTTTTACTTTTAACTCACATGTATTGTTGTTTTGTCATTACAGTTTGTGCCCCTCAGTTGGTGTGTTTCAATGAATTTTCCTCCACGGTCATCCTTTCACATTTAGGTAGGGCTGTGAGCCGCCCCTCGCCCCGCGTCCATGGGAGCACGCTTCCAACTCTGGTTCGCTTGGGTGCGGGTGCGGGGGCGTGGTTCAAGACCTACGGTGATAGCTTCTTCCCTATAGGGGAAATTCGCTAAAAACTAAAGGACCGATTTAAATAGTTTTGATCTGAAATTGAAGCTCCTGTTCTACAGAGATTGGTACTTTTATTTCCAGAAAACATGTTTTTCTCAGTGAAAAATTACTTTTCATGTTTAACAAGTAAAAGAGATGCTCCTGTTTAACATTTTGATCAAATTTAGTTGGACTATTTACCAAAAATTGGAATTATATATGTGTTAGTGAACTGTGCAGGACTTGTCCTTTCAGGCCGATTATGGAATTTGTTTACTAAGTTTTCTCTAACTTTTTGCGTATGTGTGAACTAATACAATACATTTTAAAAATGGAAGGAAACGTCGTTCCTATCTTGTATAATAAATTTTGTTTCTCCCCACCTACTTAGTAAAGTCAAATTTTACTCCTTGTATTGAAGGAGTATAGTTCTACTTTGTCTCCCGGAACAGAATCTGCTGACATTTCGTTGCAATTATTAATGCTGCAGCTGTAAGGGAATCGGATCAGCTGATTGATATTTTGCTCCAGCTCCAATTAACGTTTCGAGTTTAGTTATTACGCATTACGCAACCAACATGGAAGGCGATTGTGAATGTGAATACTTATCAATACTTGTGGCTTTTGGGGTGTGGGAAAAATGTTGTGTGTAAATTTATTGCCCTGGCCTACGGCGTCAGGCGCCAACAATTTCCCTTAGGGAACAAAGTTGCACTTTACTCCCTTAATACACAAATAAATATTGTTTCAAGCAGAAGTCCCCGTATTATTTTTTACTGCAAAGAAATGTTGCATAAATTAAACTTGAGATAGTCAATAATATAAAACATAAGTGGGATTATAATACACCGTTACTTAAAAAAATGTGATCATAATGTTTTTGGATACTTAAATGCTACACGCTGCCTGTAATCATTAATATATATAACTAGCTGGCCCAACATACGTTGTCCTGTCCTAATGTCATTGAATTTGTTTTATTTCAAATACTCGTTCATTTTCAAGATAAGCATGTTCGCTTCGCTCACTGGCTTCCCGGATTAGTTCATGCGCTATGCTCACTTGAATATAAAAAAAAGAGTTTGAGTTGCCATTCAAGTACTCTTTTTATTTCCAAAATGAGAGTTTCCATTCAAGTAGCTTTTTATTTCTATAATCAACATATGTATATGCCTTTCAAGTATGTTTACAGCTGCTTGGGGTAACTAACTGAACTTAGATCAAATTAATAGGAACTTTGAAGGCCTGTGGGGCAGAGCTCTTAGGTCGGATTAAAAATTGTCTTTTATAAGAACCTTGTCCTGACATAAACAAACTCAACAAGAAATAATTATTTAATTTGGTCCACTAACTCTCAAGTTATGGCGTGACCAAGGGAAATAGGGATCCATTTGAGCGAATTTCCCATATAGGGAAGAAGCTATTACCGTAGTCGGCATGGCAAGACCTAGGCCCATGAGCATGATAACTTTTCATTTTGAGGTCCCCAGATGCCAAAAACACCATTCTTTCAAAAACTATATATATGTGTGTGTCCGTGAGCACGATGACTGTCGTAAAATTCATCCGATTTTGACAAAATTTCGTATAAACGTGTAAAGCAGCATTTATGACTTTAAGTTCAAAAACCAGACTGATCGACCTATCCGAAGGGGTATTTTGGGGGGTTGGGGGTTTTGTATCCCTAAAGTGGTTTTTTTGAGCTTTTTACATATAATTGTTGAAAAAGTCAAATTTTAGTTTTTCCCATTGGAACCAGCTTAGAAAGACGCACAATTTAGTGTTTTGATCATTGCTCTACGTCAAATGGTTACAGAGATATCGAAAGTGCTAAACCCAGTATGTTGTCCAATGTTATTCTTACGGAGAATAAGGTAAATTGTATATCTCGGTTATTTATGTACTTTTCCTGATGAAACTTGGTATATTACTTCATATCGTTGTGGTCTATTGATATTTGCACTAAAAAACATTTTTCGGCCGATAGTTCCCGTAGCAGAAAACCTGTGTACTCAGTCCCATGTTATTCTTATGGAGAAGAAGTAACATGTTATCTCCCTTAATTATGAACATAAATTATTCACATTTGGTATGTGGCTTTACCTACTTGAGTTATATTGATATTTGTATAAAACCCCATTTTTGGAGTTCCTTGCTTCAGCAAACCTGCACACTCAGCCGCCATGTTATTCTTATGGAGAATAATTAAAATGTCATAAATCGTTTATTTATGAATGTATATTTATGAAACTTGATATGTGGCTTTATGTGGCATTAAGATACATATATATGTATTTGAAATTTGCTGAGTACGCAGGTTTGCTGCTACGGGGGTATTTATATATTAAGATGTATACAAAATCTTGGACCTTGACACAATGACTCGTGGATTCTAAGAAGTGGGTCAAAGAGTTTTAATTTCTCCCTAGATTATATTTAACATAAGAAACTACTTTTCTTTTCTTTTTAAAATGAGGCAATTTATTCTTCTTAAAAACAAATTGAATGATTTAAGCCTTATTGTTTTTTAAGTTCTGCATTTATAGGTTACCTATGTATTTGAACAACCGTATCAAGCTACAATAACAATGGGAGGCCTGGGGGGCACAGCCCCCCTCTCCCCAGTAAGGGTAATGTGTTACATTAAAACCTCTGGATTAGAGTTTAAAATATTTAGGCATTCAAAACCAATTGACAGATTTTAAAACGTACTGTTCACCAAGTTCTGTATTTATACTTATAGATTTTTACAGAAATATTAAGCTACAATAAAATAAATATCCTGATGGGTCCTCCAATGGTACCAAAGTGTAAATAACTACTTTTAAACCACGTGCTCTCACTGATTAGTGACCTTTATTGCCGCCAATAAAGGCAATATTTTGATATTATATTTTATCAAAATCTTCAGCTAATATTATTATGAGGGCCTAGATGATACAGCCCTCAGTGAGACTGAGGGGTGAGTAACTACTTCATATGCACTTTGTCTGACTGATTGACAGATTTCAGGCCTCATTGTTTGTCATGTTCTGGATTTGTATGTTATTGTGAAGCTGCAGTTATAATGGAGGGCCCATGAGGTATATTGTCAATTGAAACTTTTTTTGTATTTTACGTGATCACTCAATCCTTATACGCGATATAAGAGCGTACTCCTAGTTTATTTTCATAATAAAGGGAGATAACACGTTACTTATTCTCCATAAGAGTAACATGGGGCTGAGTACGCAGGTTTGCTGCTACGGGAGCCTTTGGTAAAAAATAGTTTTTTTGAGCAAATATCAATGGTTCACAACCAGATGAAGCCGTATACCAAGTTTCGTCAGTATACGTTCACAAATAAGCGAGATATAACATTTTTATTTTCCTCCACAAGAATAACATTAGACAACGTACTGTGTTTAGTACTTTCAATATCTCGGTACCCAATTGTCGTAGAGAAATGATCAAAATACCAAATTGTGTGTTTTTTTAAGCTGAATCCAATGGGAAAAACAAAAATTTGACTATTTCCAAAATTATATGTAAAAAATTCGAAAAACCCATTTTTGGGGTACCAAAACCCCCCCCAAAATACCCCTTCGGATAGAGCGATCTGGCTGGTTTTCGAACTTAAAGTCATAAATGTTGCTTTACACGTTTATACCAAATTTCATCAAAATCAGATAAATTTTACGAGAGTTATCGTGCTCACGGACACATATATATAGTTTCGAACGAATGGTGTTTTTGGGGTCTGGGGACCTCAAAACTAAAAGTTATCATGGTCCCGGGCCTAGGTCTTACCATGCCAACTACGGTAATAGCTTCTTCCCTATAGGGGAAATTCGCTAATTCCCAATTGGGGAAATTGGCTAAAACACCAAATAGTGCGTATTTTTAAGCTGATTCCAATGGGAAAAACTAAAATTTGACTTTTTTCAATGATTATTTGTAAAAAACTAAAAAAAACTTATTTTTAGGTTACAAACCCCCCCCCCCAAAAAAAATACCCCTTCGGATAGGTCGATGTGTCTGGTTTTTGAACTTAAAGTCATAAATGCTGCTTTAAACAATTATCCCAAATTTTGTCAAAAATCGTACTATTTTTACGAGAGTTATCGTGCTCATGGACAAATATATATAGGTATTTACAGTTTTGAACGAATGGTGTTTTTTGGCATCTGGGAACCTCAAAATGAAAAGATATCATGGTCCCGGGCCTAGGTCTTACCATGCCGACTACAGTAATAGCTTCTTCCCTATAGGAGAAATTCGTTAATCCCTAAAGGGTAAATTCGCTAAAAATAAATAAAAGTGTCCGGCAAGAAAATCAGTAAGTTACAAAATATAGACAAAACAGCTAGCATAAACTGAAAAAAACCTGAAACTCATTCCATTGTAATATTAAAATAAAATTACGGCCACTGTATAGTCCCGACACAGACTTGCTTACTACGTTGAGAAATACACTCGCTATTGGCTAAATACAACGGCTAATTCATGTACTTCAGAACTTGCCATTAAATTAAAACATGTTGGCAATATTGGCAAAATATGTAAGTACCACTAACTGTTTGTACGTTGTATTTAGCTGTTCAATTGTTAATCATCAAAAGTTCACATTTCTGATCCCATTCATGGCCACGACGCCTGTACCTTCCATAAAAAAAACCCTCAAGTGCGAGGCCTTCGTAAGCGCGAGGCCTTTGTGCGTCTGCACCTGTCGCACCGCCCTAAAGACGGCACTGGGTGCTTATCACGGGTAGACTTTCATAAGTGGAACAATATAAATAACCAAATGAAATTGTTTGATACAGTATATGGATTAGTTTGATATTTTATCGATTTCAAAATATTTTATCGTTTGTATCTTGGTTATAACACATTATGTTTGGTTTGTTTTTCAACTAATATTTGCTATCCAGACAAATTCCAAGATACCTATTACACATCATGTTTGGTTTGTTTTTCAACTAACATTTGCTATCCAGACAAATTCCAAGATACCTAAACTGAAACATAACATAACCGAAGCCTAAATAACCGAATAACCTACATAATCGAAATACCGTATCGAACAATTTCATTCGGTTGTCATATCGTTCCGCTTATGAAAGTCTCCCTTATCACATTAAGTAGATACCTTAGGTTAGGTAAGGCTTATTAACGGTTTGGTCTGTTGGATTCATTTTAGTATGTTTGGCCATTCCAAGTAGGCTTACAGTTTGCCTCAGCGAACTTAAGTTTCTCACGGAAAACAAGTGGACATTTAGTAACTCGCAAATATAAATATAAGCTAGGACTATCATAAAATTCCCCCTGTATAGACTTCCAAGACCGACTTATGGATAGAATACATTTACAGAAAGGCTAAAATTAAAATATGATGATTGACCAACTTGGGATTGTTGAGAATCAACAAAAGCGATGGCCTACCTAAATTAGCCTAATGAAAGGTAAATAGTCAAAGGATACTGTTTGTTATGGTGATTAAAACTTTGTAGACAATATTTCAAGTTTATTAATAACATAAAAAGTTAGTTTTTAGTCCCACCTTGTGTTCTATCTGCACAACAAAACAACACAAATACAAAACCACCAAGATGTATGGTTGTTTTTTAGTAGTGCTGTATAATGTTGGTATTCTCGCCGATAACACTTTTATCGTATTAAATCTAACTTGAACCACAGTGCTTCACATAAGTTACGTGTGTGGAACTCACAAGGAAACATCGGTTACAGAAGGTTTACATTTGATTATTGCTACGGTATAACATAAATTAAATTATTATTGAACTCAAAATAAAGTCACTTTTCGAATTTCTAACAGAAAGATGTAGGTACGTGGAGCCATTAGAACAAATTAAATAAATAAACTGGTCGTAACTTAACCTCTAAGCTTAACACAAACTTCAAACAAGAAAACAAAATGACATGACAGCAGCTGAGCTGATGTATTTTGATAGTTCAAACAACACGGTACTACAAAGCTAAAACATGTACTGAAATAATGTTCAATGAAAAAACTAATAATTATTAAAATTTAATAATAATTCGTCAATTATAGTTTATTTAAAGCATTAAACCATCAAAAAGTTACCCTAAAAATTCCATGACAATCCATCAAACCGTTAAAAAGTAGATAGCGTCACACTATTTCGAATTCCAAACTGAGTATAAGGACTCACAATGTTCATCAAATTAAATATATTTTACAGGGTGAACGTATAGTATTTAAGTTTTTATGACAGTCTTGATAAAAACGAGGATGGTATTTAAACCATAATTGACAATACACGCTTTATCTTATTGAGTGTTGTATTTAAAATTATGTCTTAACAAATTGTAAATGATTACATTAGGCTTCTTGAGTTTTTTTGTCACATGGAATCGTCAACACAAGCCGTTGAACTGTTTCCCTGGTGTAGGCAGTATATTTCTTGAACGATGAGCTGTTTTTTAGTCTTAAAAAAGTTTATTGCTGTAGCTGATTGTTTAATTATAATTTTAATATTTTTCCTATCGAACTAATGTTTAAACATATGGACAAAGCAGTGAACTCGCTAGGTTGAAGACAAATGAAAATGATTTGTATTAGGCCAAATCAATAAATGCCGTCCCGCACTTCTCGCGAATACGCCCAAACACATATACGGCCGAACTCCGAATGTTCTGAGTAATCCCGAGAGGTGTGGGAGCTGCGCAAACTCTTTGGCAACAGTACACTATTGCCGAATGATTCGCTCAAATGCTCCACCGAGTAATCGGAACGAGTCGTGACAACAAATTTTGCACCAAATTAAACGAATGTGCACAATGAAGTAACCAGTACACGCTCACCCAATACCATGCAATACCATGCTCGCCCATTCGCTTCTGCTTGTCACATTTGATTCAAGCCAAAAATCAGACAAAAACGGAGCACAGGCAAACACGAATCATGGCGAGGTGAACTGTCCCGAACATAAACGAGCACATTGAGTAAACTATCACGCTCGCTTTTGTTGGGCCATTGTGTACTGGTAGCAAGAATATGGGACGGAATGTTCAGTGAACATTCGGGAGGATGTCCGGTCGAATGTTTAGGCCTGGTCGCGAGATGTGTGGGACAGACTTAACCTATATAGATCTTTGTTAACAATCACTTCGCGTTTGCAATGTTTTGGTTTGGCACGTAACAGATGATTTTCACAAGCGATTTTTTTTTAGTTAATAGTCTAAAAATAGATATCAATCGCTTCCCCCCCCCTTAAAAACCGGTTTAAACCACTTTTACCAATAACACGCAGGCTTAACGAAGATCCGCACGAGGTCTAGGGTAGTTCTGGTAATGCAATTATCATTTTTGTAGGAAAATAAATTTATATTAAACTTCAGTTTTCAATCTGACAAAAAGGAAATAGGCTAGTCCCAGAATATGGTGAAAACTAATGTGCCACATTAAGTTTTAATAACATATCATCATAGTAAAAAGCACGATGTATAGGTAGCTATAGTTTTTTTTCTGTTCTTACAAATGTTAATTGTAAAGTTGCATTGGTGATAGCCACAAATAAAAAACCAAAACATTAATTTTATTTGGTAACTTACCGTAATTTTTATAAGCGAGATAAAAATTGTTTTAACAAATTAAGGCTTTCTACTGTTAATGAGTGGAAATTATAATGTATATAATTACATATATTAGCGTTTAATCACTTTCATCACATATTTCCTTTAGGTTATAAGTTATAATTTTGTCGTCTGGAGTCTGGACTGGCCAAAGTCCTATAGTGCACCGCTCGGCCTGAATTTTTTTACATGGAGCACGGTACCAATAAAGTTATTTATTATAATAGTATTTAAAATAATAATGCATTTTTTAATTAGTAAAAAATAAAATACACGTATATCTTTTAAAAGCTAATAATATTTATACCTTAGTTTTTGTGTTTCAAGGTACGAAAAGAAGTATTTTTTTCCTAGTCAACATGAACATGAATAACTATAGTTCTGTAGTGAATCTATGGCAATACTTACGTTACTCTATAGTTGAAACAAAGACGTTGGCTAAATATCAACGATTCAAGTACCACTAAAATGGCTCCCAATGTTAATATTATGGGATAAAAAATGGATTTGTTTTAAAGATAATTTTATTATCACTTAACCAAATATTCCCAATAACGAACTCGACCGAGATTTCGTACTATAGAATCTATCTCTTAAGTTTGAAGTGGATCTGTAGAGGCGTTTTTGAGTTATTTATGTCAAAGACACGCCAGTTCGAGTTGATTCTCTTACCAGTGTAAGCAGTAAAGTTATGTATAAGGATTTCGTTTCACTCAATCCAATTACCTATCGTGTTTCCAAATTTAAGCTTAATCATTTCAGTACTTACTAATGTCTATTCGATTAACGTGGTAATTCTGAAGGGCAATAGGACCAAAATGGATCATGAGTATGTCTACATCTTCCTTGAATATATTAGCCGTCTTCTTTTCAAATTCTAGCTCCGTCGACCCAGTAGTTCAAGAGGGTATAAGAGTTGTAAAGGATTTTTTTTGGCGGAGGCAAGCCCTGATGGATTTGCCAGAAAGGTGTAGGCTTAGTTTTATCTCGTAATATTACCTACATTCCCTCCATATTTGAGTTCAAACGGTTTAGTCAATTACTAATGCAGTACGATTAACATGGGAATGGCCAGTGGGGAGAAGCTTGCTGACTGTTAGATCGTGAGTAGGTTTATATCTGTCTTCAGTGTAAAAGCTATATTTCCACCAAACTTCAGCTTAAACGGTTCTGTAAAAACCAATGTCAATAAGATTAACATTGGAATTTCGAATGCCATTGCAGCAAAGGCCTAAGGTATTTTTAAAACGAGAATATGACTATGTGTGCCTTGATTTTATTAGCTATCTTCCAACCAAGTATCAGAACAATTGGTCTAGTAGCAGGTGCGTGATCGAGCCACAAACCAACTCACAAATTTTCAGTTTTATAATATTAGTATAATATGATAAATTAAATCCTTCCCTCTCATTAAAAAGAAACTTCTCTGCTTTTTATCTAGCTATGATTATTTTTAAGTAAAACTAACCTGAAATTAATTAACTTTTAACGATAGGATTAAATTAACAATGTATTGTTCTAAACACGATAAGTTTCATTGAACAAAATGCGACTTTTTAATTCACGTTACTAATAAAAAGTTTCACTGTTAAATGAAACAACAAATTAACAAATTAATAAACAAATTAACAAATTCATCTTTAAATTATTCTGTGAAATACCAATGCGTGATGCTAAGCAGGATATAGGGGTATGATGCATTTTTGTAGTATTATTATTGATACAACTATGATTAGCATTTTGCTGTTGACAAGTGGTTGAAGCCAGTGATAAACGAACGTATTTCCGTCAGTAATTTATTGACGAGAGTAGTTACAGGTAACAAGTCTCATCATCCAGTAGCAGTACATTGTCCTTTGCAGTATATTACTGATTCGGCGAAGCAATTTTAATATTGTTAGTATTATGGTACTCTGTTTAAAATTATTTGTATTTCCCTAAGACCGAAATGTTTTGATCGCTAAGTTATAGGCATGGTTGTAAACAAAATTTAAATTTATAATCAATATAATGAAGTGTAAATGTAAAATGTGAGTTGCTGTTGATAACATAAACGTGTGGTATTCAAACATTTGCCTTAGTACACTTTTCAGTTCTTGTGGCTTAAGTTTTTTATTTTTTATTTGTCATATATCGGGTTTTGCTTTATCTGTATTTTTTTTAATACAAAAAACAGTTCAGGTATATACATTCTAAGTTGTGCAGAATGCCAAAAACATTATATTAGACAAACCAGCAGGATGTTCAGCTGTATATATATATAACATGTACAAGTACTTATAGTCCATGGGGAAGTTGGGACTTATATTTTTATCTTAATCTGACATGGGCATTTAATGAAAGTTAAATGTTTTAAATGTTGACATGGGGGTTGAAAACCATTACGCTTTTTATCGCAACTGTTGACTACATAGGTGAACAAATGTGCACTGTAGCGTTATCATTCACCTGTGTCGTTGCCGGCTACGTCGTTTTTGATCACCTGTTTTTATTAACTGCCAGAAAGTTTCTCTTCTATAACAAGTAGCTGGTTGAATACCATGAATTTTTCACTCACTAGCTGGTAAAACTGGAAATTCAGAAGAAGATATTTAAAAAAATAATAGTATTACTGTAATATTGACCGTTTGCTTCTGGAAAGTTTATATTGTATATAATATTCTGGTGTCCCGTAACTCCCTGGACGAATGTTTAAAGCATTATTCCCTGGGTCAAAACAAACACATTTAACAATATGATTATGGACCTCCCATGCCTAGTTTTCCGTTTGTTTGTCTGAATGTGTTTTCACTTTAAATTTCACATGTTAAAAAATACAAAACAAATTCAAACCAAACTTAAATGAATTGTCAAAGGCAATAGGGTTTATCATCAAAAAAGTATGGTGTAATTATCTCTGACAATTTAAAAATGACGTCCATTTTTGCAATTTCCTATCTTAATTGTCTCGAAAACTATCCATTTAAAAAACTATTACAAGAGTGGTTACTCTTATTATAGGAAATACTATGACAAATCGATTGACACTAAAATTATTGAAATCAAGTAACAAATTACCGAGTTTTGTAATTATTGTTGTATTCAGGAGAGAACAAAGATGGGCTATGTCCGGTCACACGTAATTTGTGTCAGCTCGATTTCAAAATTTTGAATATTGTTATATTGGTCATCAAATTCCGTAAAATATGATATCCTTGTAAGTATTTTGAAAAGTGGCTGGTTTTCAGTCCATTTAAGATATCAACTATAAAATGGCCACAATTTTGAAATTGTCAGGGATAATTACACTATAAGTTTTATGTTGATATAACCTAACACCATAAATAAGTTTGGTTTGATTCGGTTTACACAAACGATAGACAAACGGAAAACTAGGCATGGGAGACCTATGTTTATACTATGAAATGTTTTGTCTCGACCCAAGGAATATTGCTATATACCTATCACCAGACAGGACGGGACATCCTGCATATGTGTATTCCTCAATAACATAAAACCAAAACTGGGTTTTCATCCTAAATTTTTAATTAACTTTTAAATACCTTTGAAATAGCTCAACATTATCAAAATGCGAATGTTTGCAATTTAGTTAAATTTAAATAAATACGTATGACTGATATTGTATATGCTGGTATAATCACCATAATAAATGTCTTATCATTGAAGTTTATAATTAATAAAAACTCAACTTTTGTGAATATTGCCTTATGAAATAAAGTATTATTTTTCTAAACATTATCTATTGAAATTAACTATGTGATTCATACATATAAGCTAGTTTCGCATGTGTTAAAGATAAAATACTGTTTATATTAAGTAGGATATTTATATCTCGAAAGCACTTAAAATGTAAAGGTTCAGTCCGTCTATTTAGTGTACTTGTGACGAGCTAGTTTAAAATGCCCTGATGCGGGTAAACATTTCAATGAACACCAACCCTACTTCGAATTCACATTTTACATGAGTGTGAACCTTCTACATTGTTTCTGTAAATTTCTAAACTGATTAAAGTACTATCACTAAAAAGGCTTACAGGCTACTACAGCTGAATTAAAATTTCAAGTTATAACTTATTTAAAACATATAGAAATAAAATAGTTTTTATGTTTGTAAAGTTACAGCAGTTATAATAACCCCCATAACAGCAAACCTGCTATTAAGCGAATTTTAAATTTATATAAGTATGTCTTAATACCACATAAAGTGACTCACCAAGTTTCATTAAAATATATTACATAATAATATATAACAAAATATAACATTTGAATTATGATACATAAGAATAACATTGGAGCTGAGTAAGCTGGTTTGCTGCAACAAGGAACACATTAAATAAGCTCATATAAGTATCAATGTAACTCTACTAGAAGAAACGACATACCGAGTTTTATTAATTCATGTTCATAACTAAGGGGGACATAACATTTAACGTATTCTCCAATCAAATAACATGGTGGCTGAATACTCAGACTTGCTGCTACAAAAGCCATCGAAAGAAAATTAGTTTTTGTGCAAATATCAATAGACCACAACCAGATAAATTTACGTAGGAGAGTCATTCGTATACATCTATAAATAAGTGATTTTTATCATTTTTACTATTCTTCATAAGAAATAAATGGGAGCTGAGTACTCAGGTTTGTTGCAACAAGGAACACAAAAATGCATTTTTATGCAAATATCAATGCAACTGAACAGGTAAAGCAACATACCAAGTTGCATTAATTAATATTTATAGTTAAGGGAGACATACTGTTTTACTAATTCTCCATAAGAGTATGGGGCCTGAGTACGTACGTTTGCTGCTACGACAACCAAAGGCAAAACAGATTTTTGGTTATGCAAATATCAATAGACCGCATCCAGATTAAGCTACATGCAGTACTAAGTTTCGTCCCTATATGTTCATAAATCAGCGACATATCAAATATTTCTTATATTTTCCATAATAATAACATTAGAAAACGTACTGTGTTTAGCACTTTTAAATATCTCTGTCGCCAATGGCGAATAAAACACCAAATTGTTTGTTTTTTTATGCTGAAGCTAATGGGAAAAATTTAAATTTCATTTGTTAAAAGGATAATATGTAACAAATAAAAACACATCTTTTTAACAAACCGCCCCCCTCAAAAAACCCTCCTTCTGTTGGGCCGATTGATCTAGTTTTAGAACTTAAAGAAAGTCATAAATGTTGTTTTACATGATTGTACAAGTAATTATAGTGTTCTTGCAATGCCGACTACGGTAATAGGGGGAATTTTCCAAAAATAAGAAAGTAAGTCAAGAAGAAAATTGCACAGTTATGTCAAGTTATGTCCAAAGTGCCGGAAGCACAACAGCCGTGGTAAAACAGCCATTCTGTCAAACGATTTCAAAGCTCTTTCTAACTTTTGCTTGAAATCTAAATCTGAACTCACAAAACGATCGGTAAATATAAGATGCATGTTCATATATTTCTTCCGTAACGAAGTGTATGTGTTAGATCGAAAAACTAATAGCTAACGTTTTTTATAACATAAATTATGTCCTAAAATCGTTAGATGTACCTGAAATTAGAGGAAGCATGGACATTGATGAAGTAGTAATCATCGAAAAATAGAGATGTATTAATTTACCAATAAAATTGACGTTTATTTGTCATATTTATATAAAAACATCGACAAAGTGTCAATTACGCATCTAAAATCTAGCGGTACAGGAGTATAAGAAGGTATGTGTTGCTGATGATTATAAATAAATCTTAAATCTTATATTTAATGAACGGTATCAGAAAACTGACACATACTTTCTCCCTTTTAGCCAAATTTTAATGATCAAATTATTTTTTATTTACTAAATATATAATATGAAGTACAGATAAATGTACAGAAAATTGTCTAAAATAGTTGATTTCAGAAATATCCACCCAAATCCCTTTTTGGGAGGCACTATAGAGTCCGTTGCTACACACAGTAGTTTTGAGAGGGGAAATGCCCCCTTGCCCTCCCCAGGGTTAAATGGCAACATATTTCGAACATCCTCTGTTGGTCAATGCTAACTTGACCTGCATATCAAGTTTTAAAGAAATTGATCAGTAAATAAGAGAGAATTTTTTTGTATTCCCCTTAAGAATAACATTGGACAACGTACTGCGTTTACCGCTAAATGAAAATTTCATTTTTCTCCGCAATTAGAAATCGTAGAATAGTAATTCAAAATACAAATTTATTTAATTTTTGAGCTCTTTTGAATGGTGAATAGTAATCTTTTTTTAAAATTTATGTTTTTTTTTTTAAATCCAAAAACTCAATTTTGGATGTTTTAAGTCCTGTAATTTCTGAACCCGAATCATCCCAGAAATGCGGGTGGTGTCATTCTGTTGGAGACCAAAAGCTCTACAAACTACTAAAATTTAATCAAAATCGTTAGAGCCGTTTTGAAGAAATTTGGATTTGTCATGTTTTTGGCGATTTTTGAGGGATAATTACCCTTAAAAATCAAAAATTCAAAAAATGAAAAAAATCCTGGAGATATCGAGGATTAGTACCTACATACCAAATTTCATGAAAATTGGTCCATTGGTTAGGGCTCTAGCTCTGTACACATCCACACACACACACACACACACACACACACACACACACACACACACACACACACACACACACACACACACACACACACACACACACACACACACACACACACACACACACACACACACACACACACACACACACACACACACACACACACACACACACACACACACACACACACACACACACACACACACACACACACACATATACACGCACACACGCACAAACATTTTATTAGTATAGACTAGTGGCTTGAGGGGCCATAGCCCCTAACCAAGCTCCAAAACTCTAGCTTATCCAATTTTTTACTTTTTAAATTCTGAGAAAAATACACATGTCAGTTATTCAACAAAGTAAACACGTAATCAAATGGGTTAATGTAAACAAAGCAGACGTTTTTCAATCCCCATGCCTTTTTTAATGGGTGGATGATTTTCATTATTGTTCGTTTGCTGGTATTTTTTTAAAATACTGCTCGGAAAATACTGCTATTTGTCCGAGTCCCTGGGACGAAGACCTTTAATTTGAGCCGTCTCCCATCACCTTCCAATTTGCCAAATGCCCACAGTTTTGACTTAAAATTTTCGCTTTTAGAATTAAATATAAATATATCATAATATATAACTGGAATACATGTCTGCATATATTTACCCCGCCAACTTTGGTGGCACTAGGGGTTTCAGAAATGAGACTTTTCTGTTATCAAGTCTTCAACACCTTTTAGTGACTATCACTGTACAAGTTAAGGTTAGCCATTTAATTATTTTGTATTGAGATACAAATGCTTCTTACAATTTTTTAGCCTATCAGCATTAGCATGCATATCGTCCACAGTACAAAGATAAATTATTTTATGTTTTTATTTTTTTAAGTAGGAAGAAATCCGATTTGAATATTATATTTAAACAAATTTATATTCATAATGAAGGCATGAATTTTATATGTGCAACGTTCTTTTTAAACTGATTGTTTGTCAAATTCATAACTTGCACAGAAGAATGCATCACTGTCACATAAGAGGCAATATCTTTCTATATAATCTACATTCTATATTATTAATAGGCAATCATTATTTTTGTCGTGCGTTTTTCTCAGCTCCTGCGGATCGTAGGAAAAATCTAAGCACACCGTTAGAATTGTATTTTTCTGTACATGTGCACAATACTATCGTAGTTTACATTAGATTCTGAAAAATGGAGAAACCTTAATTTGAAATAAAAAAATAACATTGGCGATATGGGTTGCCATGTTGGTTACGGAATAACAACTTAAAATAAATACGTAGCACAACAGCAAGAACAGATGATTCATAAATAAAACGTTTTACTGACTACTGCAATGGTAATACCATTCTCTAATCAGTTTGAACTCCATATTAAAACGAATTATACCTGTTTGTGAGGGGGGAGGATGAGGGATGGTTGAGGTTGAGGTGGAGAGGTTTCAAACATAAATAAAAAGGCTACTGGAATTAAAGGCTACTGGGTAACGCCCTTCTGTTACCGTTTTAACTCCACATTAAACGGGGAGTGGATGAAGTGGAGAGGTTTCATGAATAAATAAACAAAAAATATTAGTGGATTGTTATAGCCCTTCTTTGAGCCTTCTTAACTTCACATTAAAATAAATTAAACCTGTTTCTAAGGGGAGGGGGATAAGGGATGGGGAGAGGTGTGAGAGATAATTAAAAAGGCCACCGAATACTGAAATGGTAACATCCTTCTCTTATTCGTTTTAACTCCACTTTCAAATAAATTAAACCTGTTTGTGAGGGGGTGAGTATGAGGGACGGAGAGAGGATGAGGTGAAGAGTTTTCAGGCATAAATAAAAAGACTACTGAGTACTGGAATGGTAACGCTCTTCTGCCATCGTTATAACTCCATATTAAACGGGGATCGGATGAGGTGGGGAGGTTTCAGTCATAAATAAAAATATTAATGACTACTGGAATAGTAACACCCCTATCTTATCCATTATAACTTCATATTAAAATAAATTAAACATGTTTGTGAAGGGCTGAGGATGAGGGATCGGGAAAGCATGAGGTGGAGAGGTTTCAGGCATAAATAAAACAATAATGATTACTGGGATGATATAACCCTTCCCTTACCAAATTTAAATCCACATTAAAATAAATTAAACCTGTTTTTGAGAGAGGAGGATGAGGGATGGAGAGAGGATTAAGTTGGTGAGTGGATGTGGGACGTGGAGATGATGAGGTGGAGAGGTTTGAGTGTTAAATAAAAAGGCTACTGATTACTGGACTAGTAACGCTCTTTTGCTATCCGTTTTAACTCCACATTAAAAAAAGTTACTGGTTTGTTCGACTGGGAGGGGGGAGGGAAAGAGAGAGGGAGAGAGTTATATATGAGGGCCACAGAGCCCACTAGTTATTAAACTATATTTTGTTTTTCGAATGTTTGGTCGAATGTCGACCACTGGGCGGTCTGTAGTATCTATAATACGCTACGCCGATTTTGTGAACAGAACTCCTACGTTATTTTTGAATCAATTTCAATGATTAAGGTGCAAAAAATGGCACTGATTCATAGTTGTGCAAAGTGGTTTCCAATTTTAGATTTTTTGAATATGAAGCGCACGATCCGCCCTTAAAGTTATTTTTGTGCCATTAGATTATCATTATCCTATACTAATGTTATAAATGTGAAAGTATGTATGTTTGTGCGTAACTCTGAAGTTACATGACGTGAAAAGTACTGGACCGAATGAGCTGAAATTTTGCAGAGAGGTACTTGATAGTCCTGAGTAACATATAGGTATATTAAAGTTGTGAAAATCCTATAGGGCTATGCTACACAGAGGTTCAAATTTCCCATGTTTTTCTTATGGAAATTTAATTTTGTTTGAGCTGATGAAAATACAAACAGCTGATCTTGATTCGTTGTAGTTTCACAGGCTAACTACACAACTTTCATATTTTTTTAACAATTTTATTCTGGTTCAATGTATACTTTACATTATTCACAGAAATTATAACAGAGAGGCAAAATAACAATATTAGGCTCGCTTTGTTTGAAGACACCCAGGAACTTATTTAAAACTCGTTAGTTAGATTGACAAATTAAATACAGAAATATATGTAAATAAAACGCGAACATTAATTGATAGTGTTCTTAAATCAAATCACCCTGCATCTCGAAAGAATCCTGAGGAAGCCCTGCTTTTAAACGCCTCCCCAAGGTTGGTATTCCTAAGTTGAATGTAACGGCTCCAGGAACATGGTGTAGATTAGACAGAAACTTTCTCATACTTTTTCTTATCAAGTGTTCTACTGTGTCGATTCCCAGTTCTTCGTGAAGGTGACTGTTCCTGATGAACCATGGACTGTTTACGGCAATCCTTAATATTTTATTTTGTAAAATTTGAATCTTGTTTAGTTTTCCATGAAAAACGCACGTCCCCCACACTGGACATGCGTACATGATCAAGGGACGAAGAATTGTTTTATAAATGAGGAGTGTTCACGAAGATTTTAAGGTTGACCTTTTATTTATCAATGGAAATAAAATTGATAACCGTGCATATGCTTGGGCTAATTTTGTGTTCACGTGCAAGTTCCATGTTAACCTTTTATCCAGATAGACGCCTAAATATTTGATGCCTTGGTCATCAGGATTCCAGTGAACTAGTGTGTTGTCGATACGAATTTCCGGGGGAACATCATATTTTCTAAGGGAAAAAATCTTAGTTTCACACTTTGTAGGGTTCAGTGAGATTCTCCACTTTTTAAACAAATCGTTCACCGTTGTTACACTTGTTTGCAGTGACATTACTGTTTCGTTATTATCAGCATTTTGAGAGATGATTGCAGTGTCGTCGGCGTAAAGAGCAAGTGTACTTTGGGGTATGTCCGGCATGTCAGACATGAAAATGTTAAAAAGAATAGGCCCCAATATCGAGCCTTGAGGAACACCTGCTCGTACTGGGCGACTTGTGGATAGTGTAGAATTTATTTTGACCGAAAAAGTTCGATCGGTTAAGAATGATTTCAAAATAGTTCTTAAATGGATAGGGAAACCAAACTGTTATAAATTTATGTAATAGTGATTATCCCAAACTTTGTCGAATGCTTGTGCAACGGCCAAGAACGCAGTAGTGGAGTGAAGTTTATTTTCAAATCCGCGATTTATTGTTTTACTGATTCGTAGTATCTGATGAGCCGTGGAATGTTTTTAGTCCAGTATAAATAACGTTATACCTGGAACAAATTGCAACAGAAATTTTATTGACTGGTTCTTAATCAAAAAGACGTGATAAACATGATGGCACCCTTCTACACCCTTCTATTATGAACACAGCTGTTATAAAAACTGCATTATCTGATCACCATTCTCAAATTGTGGAGCTTTCCTTAACTCCCGTAACTTTTCTGCAAAGTTTATGTTCACACGTACTTTCAATTCCATCAATTCATTGGTATTTCGTCATTTGCTTTCAAAAGAAAGATGGACTTATATGTTCTCTTCAAAATCCATGGATGATAAATATAGTGTCTTCAACGCAACACTCTCCTTTATCTTGGATATTGTTTTTCCTGTTAGGAAGATTAAGTTTAAACATGGACAACTTAATTCCAAAGTAGTCCTAGATGGCGATCTTCAACGGATGAGGGAGCAACTAATTGTACTGAACACTGCATCCAGTGATCTCCCTTCTTCTGATCCTGTGAGACAGTCTTACCTAAAGTTGAAAAGTGAATATCGGTCATCTATTCGCAAATTAAAATCTGAAAACATGCTGAGATTCATTAAGAAATCCAACTCAAAGTCTAAAGCCATGTGGAGAATCATTGACGAAGATTTTATTAGGAAAGTTAGAAAGGTATCGTCCTGCCGGATAGGCCCGGTAGCTGATGCACGTGGTAAAATGGTTGAAGAGCCATTTAAAAAAGCCAATCTCTTCAATAACTTCTTTATTGGATTAGGAGAAAAGTTGAATTCACAACCTAATCTGTCCTTTGTCCCTTCATTCACCAATGAAAGTTCTTTTAAATCTCTATGTACATCACTGTTTTTGTATCCTACAAATGTTAACGAGATTTTGGAAGCTATACAAACATTGAAAGTTAGTAACTCTGTTGGCTGTGATGGAATATCATCAAAGCTAATGAAATATTGTGTTGATTTACTCTGTCTACCACTGGTTCACTTGATAAATTTTTCTTTTTCATCTGCTGAATTTCCATCTTTTCTGAAAATAGCTATTGTAAAACCGTTGCATAAAAAATCAGATCCTCATGTTTGTGATAACTATAGGCCAATCTCATTATTGTCAAATATTTCGAAGGTGTTTGAAAAAATTGTTGCTAAACGACTCCTTAGTTTCTTTAATACTAACAACAGCCTATTTAAAAATCAGTTTGGATTTCAGAAAAACAGAAGCACTTTGGATGCCATGTTTTGTTTTGTAAATAAGGTTGTAGAAGCTCTCGACAACAAACAACATGCTGTAGGTCTTTTTGTTGATTTGAGTAAGGCTTTCGACCTGGTTGATCACTCAGTTCTCCTTCAGAAGCTAAATAGAATGGGTATAAGAGGACGAGCGAACAAATGGTTTGCATCATATCTATCAGGGTGCAAACAAAAAGTTGAAATGTCCTACATCGATTCAACAAACTGTGTTCGTAAAGTACATTCCACCGACATGTCAGTCAGGATGGGTGTTCCACAAGGGTCTGTCTTGGGCCCAATTCTGTTCTTATCATTTATTAATAACATCCAAGATTGTGTAAGTAGGGCTGACCTTTGTTTATTTGCAGACGATACGTCACTTATTTTCAGAGAAAAAAGTATGGCTGAGATGGAAATGAATAGTTTTATCGATTCAAATTACCTTTTTCATTGGTTCAGAGCAAATGGCCTTATCGTAAACACAAACAAAACCCATCTTCTTAATTTTTCTATTAGAAGCAATAATTCAGATTATGTTCAACTTCTAGTGGATGAGACTGAAATCACTTGTGTAGGATTCTGTGGACTTCCTTGGGCTAAAACTTGATGCAAACCTGAAGTTTTACAATCACGTAAATAAAGTCATAGGAAAGCTTGGTTCTTGTTTGTTTGCCCTCCGGAAGCTGGCTCAACATGCCAACTCTGATGTTATGTTGACGCTTTATTACGGGTGTTTTTATCCACATCTGATATACGCTCTCCCAATTTGGGGCTTTGAGAGTTCAAGAACAAAGTATATTTTTCGACTTCAGAAAAAGACTCTCCGTATTGTATTTCACCTAAAAAGAAATGAATCCTGTAAATCACTGTTCCGTCAGAAGAAAATCCACACATTTCCTAGCCTATATATATATATATATATATATATATATATATATATATATATATATATATATATTTATCCAGAACCCAAAAAGTGCTCTTTTCAGCATCCATAACCCAATAACTGCTCTTAAAGAGCACTTAAGAAAGAGCACGTAATGGGAGCTTCCAGAACCCAAAAAGTGCTCCCTCTCCTCTTCCCCACCACTACTCCCAACTACCCCTCACCCGCTGGTCCCAGTAGGTGCTCCTGCATGTTTGCAAGTGTAGGGAAATTTCTCCCAACGTCCGCGTTTGCCGCCAAATCGTCCTGTCCGCCACTACGCAACGCTCGCGCACTCGTCACGTGTTGTTAATACAAAAACCGTTAGGGACCGCACCTTTTCACTTCCGGGACACACTCTTCGAATATCTCGGCAACCCTAGGTCATAGAAAATAATTCAAAATACTTAAATGATTGTTTTTTCGAAATGAATGTACCTAGTAAACTGAATTTCCTATTAAAATGTGACGTAAGAGAACCTCATTTTTTTTTGCTGGCGGGAATAACACAAGATAATCTACAATACTTAAACTTTTTGCTGGTTTGGTGACTGTAACATTGTGGAGCCCATGACACGTGAATAATACTGTCTTAATAAACATTAAGTATGTCTGATTACTGTTTTTCAAAAAGTTTAGATAATCTTTAAAATATAATATTCTCACAAATTACTTTTCTGCCCGTTTAGCTTAAGAAGTACAGAACATTAATGACTATAACTTTAAAGTTAGTACATAAAATGCATATTTTTGTGAATTTTACCTCACAGGGAAGGTGCCTTTAACGTTTTTAAATCCATAGTTATTTTGGAAACACTGTTGTCTTTCGGAAATATGTTGTCTTTCTGGGGTAATGTGGTGGACGACCGATCCGGATTCCAAAAAATTCGGATTCTCCGGTGTCGGATGTTATTACGGCCACACGGCCGATAAGGGTGTCAGTATAAGCCTGGGTGCCGACCTGTGCTGATATATAAAAATAGGCACATGTAGAGTCCAACTAGTGCACCGGCGTCCCGGCGCAGCGTTTCGGCGGAACGCTAAACGAGAGTGGAGGAGTTTCAAATCAAGGCGTTTTGCCTACTTCGGAAAAAGTGTTTCTGAAAAAATCTGAAAAAGTGTTCAACAGAATTTGCTTGGATTTTTCGCTTTGCGGAGATCG
Organism: Allygus modestus; assembly: GCA_963675035.1. Taxonomy (NCBI): domain Eukaryota; kingdom Metazoa; phylum Arthropoda; class Insecta; order Hemiptera; family Cicadellidae; genus Allygus; species Allygus modestus. Next base: position 229,510,611 of record OY776111.1, read on the forward strand.
CCATGCATAAAAGGGGCCTATGAACGCTTGGTACTTACGTAGTAAAAGCAGTACCTGATTAAAGCTAATATACAAGGCTGTATGAAATTGCGAGCTTCGACATTACTGCAATAGCTGATTCCCTATACAGGGTCTTCGGAAAAAACGTTTCAAGAAATCAGGATTTTATTCAACACATAAAAATAAGCCAAAAAGTTCATGTACACATATGCCCTAAAACCTATAGTTTTCCGTCCATCCGTCTATATGTGTTTTTTACATAATTTAACATAACTTTAAAACTATTTAAGTTATAAACTTCAAACTCAGAACATAAATATTAATTAATTAGACCAATGTTCGTGCGAAGTTTCAAGTTTCTACTTTTTACCATTTCTAAATGGTGACCAATTTTAGTCTTCAAAGCTTAATATCTCAAATACCGTAAATTTTAAAAACATTGCCAAGACATAAAAAAGATGCAAAATTTAATTTCCTTTTCATAAATGTATAATTTGTTCAAGATACAACACAAATAATGGAGTAATATAAAATAATCTGTAATTACTACATGCATAAATGCTAAAAATGCCCCAAATTTGCTGTAGGAACTACAACAAATTATAATTGTCTCCATTATTTGCTTTGTAACCCTAACCAAATTTTACATATATGAAAGGGAATTGTCTCCGTTGTGTACTGCCATGTGCATACCGTACACCGACCAACGACAGGGGAGAGAGTGTGTGTGTCTCTTCCATTTGTGAACAAATTCATTTTTTGCCCTTTTTCCAGTTTAAAATGCTTTTTTGCGATAACAGCCATTTTCTTAGCCCAAAAACCAATTTGTTGAGCCCCAAAACAGTTTTTTACCCCAAAATCACTTCTTAACCAATAAACAAGACATTTGTTCATAAAAACAGGTGTTTTCCTACCCCAGGGGGTCAATGTACACTCGATTTACATATTGCGAAAGCAAGGCGGGGAGCCCGCGCCCCGACCGTTCGGGCAATTCCAAAATTGACTTTAAAACCGGGAAACCGATTTATTTTGATTACTTTTATCACAAATGTGCATTCTATTTACTCTACGAGTAAGTATAAAACTGTTGTAAGTACTACAAACCGTTAACATTATCTATAAAGAGTATATAAAGCGATATCTTGTCAGAAACAAAAGAACACAAAGGCATTTCACGTTTAAACAGCTATACCTCTAGACTGACGAGGCCTATCGGGATCGAATTTACCTAGGATTAAAGGTAATTTCGATAGGTAATAGCCTAGCGCAATTTTAACCATGGGCCGACACCAACCGCCGAGTGCCGAGCGATTTGAAAACGCGACTGGATCTGGCGGCGGTTCGCTGACGCCACTACGCAGCTACGCCCTGCGCGCAGCGGCATCGTGACTGGACCTTAGGAAATGAACACGTTATACTATGTATATGCTTTTATTGTAAATGAAGGAGCGTGTTTTCCCGATAACGACGGTCCTGTTTTCGGGTCTTTGCGGAAAAAATTGCCGGAAATAGAACAGTTTAAAGTTTTTAGATAATCGAACTTTGATTATTTGGGTAATTTTGTCGAATTATGACTAAACACTGATTAGAGTGTCGTTAAATCGAGTTGTATGTCAAAGCCTAGATATATAGTATTACAGAAATCGTTTAAAAATGTATTATTGACTATAGTTTATCTTTAAATTTACTAGTAAACTGGACTCGTCTCAGAATTAATCTAAAGTTAATGCCAATTTTCTCAATAATTTCGATAATTGGACTAAACTATCGGCATGTATTTTACTTACTATACTCCAAAGAGCTGGAATTTTAGCTCGATACCTAGAAATGTGTAATAGTCTTTGTTTATATGCAATAAAATGTGACAAACCACTTACCGAGTTTTTCAATAAAACATATTTTCTAGTTAAAATATTGTAGATTTTATCGATACTAGTGGGCACGCGCTGCTCAGCAGCTGTTGATGAAACATTGTTTATTATGATCAGCTGTCCCAACCCTTTTCTTTATATCTGTGCCCTTAGGGAGAATTTTATCAAAAAAATTTTATATAAAAACCAATTTTATAAAATTGGTTTCCCTCCAATTTTCTCACCGAAACCTTTCATTCAAGTATATGGTTGATGGGTGTGAGACTTATGGTTTTCTCAAAGGTTCCTGGGTAATTGAGGATATATATATAGATAAACCAATTATTACAAATTTATTAGTATTTAATCAGTTGAATATCGTACGTTTAGTGTAAAATACACTACTTTTAGGCGAAATTTGGTCCATTTCGATAAAAAAGGTTCCTCCTACAGATATTTTTTTCGACGTATTTGACAAATAGTAAGCACTTTTTAAAGTGAAATTTTATCATTCGACAAGTAATAAAGGCTTTTAAATGCAAAATCCTAAGGAGAAAACTATATAACCGTAGTTGATAACTTTTTCTAACAAATTGCCTTCAACTCGGGAAATTCAATCCCACGGCATACGCGTCTTTAGCGCCTGCGGGGTCATTTTTATATTTTCCCCAAAAGCTGGATTGGGTAAAATAGATTTTTGACACAATTTGCATAGATAAAAGACGTAAAAATTAGCTTTTAGCCCAGGCGAGTCGCGTCTCGATGCGATTTTTCGGCTTTGAGATATCATCAAAAGATCAAACTTATAAAAAGTCGATAAAGTAATTTTTCCCACATTTAAGCGTTAAACGATATCTGTTTAGATAAACAACACAGTATATCGATAATTAATAACCAAACGAGTCTGTAGAGTCACCCGGAATTTTGGATTCTAGGGTATTTTGGGTATTGACAATCGATATTGGGTAAATTGATTGATTACAGCCTAAATTGTTTTTGTTCACCCTAATACTTTTTTTTACCATAATTACGCCCATAAGGTCCTAATCTGTTACTGGAAGCCTGAATTTAGCTAAAATACGGGGAAAAATAATGTTATCTAGGAAAAAGTTTTTTTACCCAAATATTTCATTTAAAAGCCTGAAATAAGCAAAAAAACGCATTTTTTCACAAGTTGAAGAGTCACACTCTCTACCCTGCCGTTGTTCGGTGTACACATGGCAGAATAGAACGGAGGAAATATTGAATTTTTTTATCTGTAAGCGATTTTTTGTAAAACATACGGTTTTTGAGATATTAAGCTTTGAAAATTAAACTGGTCGCCATTTTGAAGTTGTAGAAAGTAGAAACTCGAAACTTTGTACGAAATTTGGTAGAATGTAGTACTGTTTAAGATTCGAGTTTGAAGTTCATATCCTAAATAGTTTTAAAGTTATGTTAAATTATGTAAAAAACACATGCAGACTGATAGACGGATAACTATTGGTTTTAGGACATATGTTCATATGAACTTTTTCGCTAATTTTTATGTGTAAAATAACACCTTAGATTTTTGAAACGTTTTTCCGAACACCCTTGATATTTAAAAGAACCTTTTGTAGTAATTTCAAAGCTCGCAATTTCGTGCTGCCTAGTATTTAATCGGTATTTGTATACCGATGTATCGATAATATAGTAATTAAGTAGCCATTTGATCAATTATATTTTTCAGCTGATATACCGATTCTAAAACGTTAGAATTGATACGTTTTAGCTCGGCTCTTTGTTTATGACAAACATAAATTACTTGAGCAACTAATCCATACTCATTTGAATGTGAAATTCATACTCAGTTGGAAATTCTTGAACTACTTCAATATGTAGAGGACCGCACCTGCCTCTGACGTAATGTAATTTTTACTGCTAAAGTTGCCTTTTTTGCCACCCACATAATGCTGCGACCGTTACTCTAAACCTTACAGGACCTGTGTGTGTACGTACAGAAACTACATCGTGGGACTCATGTAAACTCCGTTAATAATTTCTTTCATGTTGGTCAACCCTCCAGACTTCCGGTGACCCTTTATTTGTGACACCCGGCGGCCTGGCGCGGCGCGTCAATGACGGTGGTAGCGAGCGGTGGACCTATAAGAGGAGGGTATATGCTCACAAATATGCCATCACCAATAATCCGGTGGAGTGCCTGTGAATGGACTTAGACAACAGCTCGATGAAAGTTACTGCCTCAATCTCACGGATACAAAAGGCGTTAGCGTAAATAAAATTCTTTTAAATGTCACGCAATTACATTATTTATTTGTTTTCATTACCACGACTGATTAATACCTCAAGAATGAAGTTGTTTATTCGTGCTAATAATCAGGCGGCTTATAAATACAAAAAAATCATAAAAACAGTAATCTTTATAAAGTTTACTAGTAGCCTGTCGCGGCTTAGCTCGCAATCACAACGTAATATTATACAGACATTCCCGTATAAATATTGTCTTACCGTTCCAAAGCCAACATGGCCTGCTGATTAACTGTGTTTACTCTATCCAGCTGATTGCTTAAAACTTATAGTTATTTCCTAATGTTAAGCTTATGGAAAAATAACTCAACTTTAAGGGGCCCCAGGACCTCACTCACAAATTATTTTCTCTATAAAAAAAGTTTCCTGCACAACGTGACGTTAGGCTCTTTCCAATGACACCAAAAACATGAAAATCGGTTGAGTAGTTTAGGAGGAGTGATTGTCACAAAAAACTTGCTCGCCTATTAAATAAGTATAGATTTAAAATTTGTGTAATTAATTCAAAGAACAAAGGGTGTCCCATGATAAAGGAGTGGAGCCCTTTCTTTAATATTAAACGGCTGTAAATTTTCAAACTATCTTCGATATACGTTACTAGGGTAATATGAAGTACTTTTTGTGTTATTTCGGAATTAATTCCCGACCCCCAATCATGGTATGCTGGGTGTAACTTTATTTATATGATGACAACCCCTATTTTATTTGGCTCCAACCAAATTATTTCGCCCAAACTGTACATTGTACATTTAAAAGTGAAACCCGATATTTATATTATTTATGTTATTTATTAAACCTTTCCAACATCCTTGACAAACTCCTTATTTTAAAAACTACAACCGAAAGGTGTTGCGCTCCATATTCGTATGCCCGATGTCGACAATCCGCCGACCTTCAAAGGGTTAAGCCTCACTACAATTGTCCTCAGCTGAGTTATGGACAATTGCAGTTGTTAATAACTCAAACATCTAGCTCGCGAGTGGCCGGTGTTTCTCAAACGCCTCTTCCATTGCTGAAATTATGACGTAAAACAGCACTCAATAACAAGAATACGATAGTTTTTATGAAAAGTTTTGACGAATTACCGTGCAAGTTGAGCTATTTATTCAAAAATTTAAGTTATATTTTTGTAATTTCTTCTGTTGTTGATTTCAAACTATTTAAAAAAATATATAAATTTCATCCGTTCTATTGAAAAAATGCCTATAAAACATGTAAAAAATGCCATTAATATACATTTATTTTACAGTAACTACAGTTTTTGTTTTTAGTTTTAAATTTTTGTCAACATATGGTATTTTCTGTAGAGTGTAGGCTTCCATGGTCGTCTTTAATATCTAGGTATTTTTCAACATCTATAGTAATTTCTGTTAAGCATCGCACGTTTTATCAAATACAACTCATATTATCGCGTACAAGCCCGATGGTCCATACTATGGTGACTAATTTCTATTTCAAATTTCATGTAACAGACAGGATTTTCATAAAAGATGGTAAAAAACTTGGGAAACTGACTCATGTAACTAGAATATAGATAAAATTTCCTATAAACATAGGTCCTAAAATTCTCGGTTTCCCGTCTGACGGTCTGTAAAGATTTTATAAATAAATTCTCACCACTCTTAAACCGCTTAAGGTATCAACTTAAAACTTTATGTGTAAATAAGGGCCAACAAGACCTATTTTTTCGGAATATATATTTGTAATTTGATTGCAAAATGGCAGCCATTCTAGTTAACCTAAATATCATAAAAACTATATATAACAAGTTCAAGAGATAAAAGATGCGAAATTGAAGTTGCTTTCCAGTATTGTAGAGGTTTATTCAAGCAAACACAAATAACTGAGGAATTGTAAACTCTTTGAGAACATTAAAACTATTTCTGTTTTTTACGTTGTAACCAAAATAAAAGGATACATAATTTTAAAGCAAATTAAAATTCGCACCTTTTTTGTATCTTAATTTTTTAACAGTTATAGTTTCTAATATATTAAGCTTGGACAACTTTAAATTATCGACATTTTTAAATGGTACAAAGTAGAAACTTGACATTTTATACGAAATGTTGGTCTTTAAGTGCTTATGTACGTACAAAGTTTGAAGTCGATACCTAAAGCGGTTTTAAAGTTATGAGAAATCTATATATAAAGCCTCAATTACCCAGGAACTTTTGAGAAAACCATAAGACTGGCACCCATCAACCCTATACTTGAATGAAAGGTCTCGGTGAGCAAGTTGGGAGAAAAATATTAGTTTTTTAGTAAAATCTTCCCTAAGGGCACAAGTTAAAGAAAAGGACTGGAACAGCTATTTATAATAAACATGATTTTTATCAACAGCTGCTGAGCAGCGTGTGTCCACTAGTTATGTATTTAATCTTGACAGACCGTCAGATGGAAAAACTGAGTATTTTAGGACCTTTGTTTATGGAAACCTTTTTATTCATTTTAGCAACATGAATCGTTTCCCGAAGTTTGTGACCAACTTTTATGAACACTCTGTTATATGTCCCGTATTGTAAATTTGATGTTGAAATAAATAATTAATTGACATTGTGTTTTTGAATGGTACTTATGCGAGTAATAATAACATAAAAACAGAGTAATTATTGCTTTCTCACATTACATAGATCAAAGATCCGCTAAGTAATTTAGGGTGTACATAAATTATTGACACTTTACTAAACTGCATAAATAAACAGGTAACCAAGCAATGTAAAAATAGACCTACGCGATTTGTCGTTATATATAATGAACCAGTTTTACTACTATATAAGAATAATTTGATTCACTATCTTATTTCATCATCAAATATACACAATTTTTTCAAGTGTTCTCCGTGATTTGAAACCACCATTGCGGTTAGCAATAATGGGGACACTTTAAAATGAAATTAATCAATACCCAATCATAGTAAAAATACGGTAATAGGTTTATTAAATAGAATATTGAACGTGGATAGTACAACAATGAATGAATAATTTATAAAATCACAGATTTTACCAACAAACCAACTGAAACGTTTCCGTGTTATCTTGATTAAAATGCGGTCTATATTAAACAATAATCACCCATGTATTTATTAATGAGATGTGCGTCCATTTCCTCCCTATATAAACTGACCTGAGCCAGACCATAATCTCCAACTTACTACCAGCCACTGGCTTAAAAAAATATAATAATATTTTAAGCAAACCAGCGTAATACCTTTTAAGAGTTATAAAGAAAACTGAGACACAACACATAACCGGGAAATAAGTGCTTGACTAAGGAATTACGGTATTCAAGTTTATTTTAATAAGCATTAGGCCTATATCGTATATTGCTGTGAGCAATGAAACTGATGTTGCGGGGTTTTAAGTTTCAACCTGAAGAATGAAACGATTAACAACTTTTTAGATGTTTAATTGTATAAGCTGAGTTTCCATTGTGTACAATTTTATAATTTTTAAGTGATCTATTTACCAAATATGATCTTAATGATGTAGTACTTTTCTATAAATTTATCCCAATTAAAAATAAAATTCAGTGAACATTTTGTAATTTGGGAATCCTGCTTATCGTTAAACATTCTGTTAAATTCGTTGGGTCATCCCTTATTGTTATTGTCATGAGTAACAAATATAAATAAAACTCATGAACAATGATTTTGCCTAATGTAATTCTGGTAAAGTACATTTATATCCTTAGTATAAATGCAGTATACTCTTGATAATCTGACAAATTGGGACCTTACTATTTTCGGATTACCAAATATTATAGATTACAGAGGGTATAATTAAAACAATGCTAAATAGACTACTCACTGTCTGTCTTTCTGTCTGTCTGTCGGTAACGCTCAAGGACAGGTTTTTGTTCGCTTTTCACAGAAAAACTGACAGATTAAACTTGTTTTATTTGCTCTATGACGAAGACGCTCAAAAACGTGATTTTGTGTGATTTTGGTCATGTTTTGTTCGCTTTTCACAGGGAAACGGGAGCACTGATTTCGATAAAACTTTGTTCTATGTTCTATATGTGCGTTTAAAGGTTTTAAGTTAATTGGGTTTGTTGAAATCCATCTTAGCATTCTGCTCCATGGGGTTTTAAAGATCCTATGTTATTTTATGGACGACGCATTAATTTAAATTGAACCAGATGATGACTTAAGAATATTTATTCCACAAACAGTGAAACAGATGTTGTATTTCTTATTTTAAACATTGAGGGAAGATTGGTAATAAATAACATAAGTATACAGAGTGGATATATTATCTAAATCTATAATTGTCAAACAAACTAGCTGTAAATCACTTTTCAAAAAATTTCAGTTTTTAACATTACCAGGCTTATATATTTAAGAACGAATCAAATTAATCACAGAACGTCCAGATTTATTAGAGGAGCACAAATTTAAGCACAATCACAACACAAGAAAAAATTCAAAATTTGTCTTTCCTCAACATAACTTAACGTTATTTGAAAAGAGTCCACTGTATATGGGAATAAAAGTTTTTAATAAACTTCCTAATTCCATAAATCAACTGAGCAAAAGAGTTTTTCTTAAAAAAGTTAAAGATATTTTAACTGACAAAGTTTATTATTCTGTTGAGGACTTTTTTGAAGACAGCAGCTGGGAGAGTTTGTTGTAGTGTTTTATATTGTTAACATTTTAGTTAGTTAAGATTACATGTATATTTTTATTTTGATATATTTAACAATGACACTGTCACCTGTTATATTTCTGTATTGATCAGAAAACTTGTTAACGTTTGTTGTGACAATAAAGATGACTTGACTTGACTTGAAATAGTTGAGAATATTTACTGGAAACCACCTGTAATTTGAACACAATGTGCAGTATGCCTCCCCTTTCAGAGTGGAGACATCCAAGTGTAAAATTACAAAAGTAGATTAAATATTTCGTCTCACATAGTCAAGGAGGAGGATTGATTTTATGGAATAGTTGTTTATTGGTCTGTGCAGGTTTGTTGACCAGATTTTTGAAAGGCCATCGATCCACTTTATGTAGGGGTTTGTGTGAGTAATAAAAGTGAAACATTTACATTTGGGGGAGGGGGGGTTGTTATGACTCCTCCAAAATGCCCTAAAAAATAACTGAGAAATAAAATAATTGATCTCATTGTAACAAACGGATCACATAAAAAATGGGTACTTTATAATAAGGTACTCAAAGGGTACATTCCCTTAAAAAAAATAAATTGTAATCCGATGAGTGATTTCGGGGGAAATCGCAGTCTCATTTAGTGACGTCCTAGCAGATTTTGGAGAAAAATTACATACTGCTGTATTACCACGTGAGAGTTACTGTGACAGCTTACTACATGGTTGTTTTTGATCAAAATTATAAATTATTCAAACCTCAAATGAGTTGTCTAGAAAAATTGGAATCTTCCTGAGATTAGAGATTGAACCAATCGAATTCACAAACAAAAAACTCCCATTTCCAGTATCAGCAAATTCCTTCATTGGGATTCTGAGGTCCGTTTTGTACGTGTACAGAATATAATTATAAACATTAGTAAATGTACCTATATATTTAATTCCGTAAGCGAATTGGCCCTCACGAAATATCTCGAGCTAGGAAGTAGTTAAGTTAGGTTATGACGATTCATTTTAAAGCTTGAGGGCCAAGGAAGGGGGGAAAATATCAGTAATGTCAAAAATTACTTGGGCTACGCCCCACTGGACTTCAAAGATCCAATGATTTTCTTATGGAAATATCACTACAGTGATTTTATTACAAAACCACAGTAAGCCACTAGTTTATTATTAAACTAGCTGCCATCGTTCCCGGTTTCGCCCGGGAATACGACAGTTGTGTGTGCTGCATTCTGCGGTTGACACGTGGAACTACTACGAATCTTAATGAGCTGATAGAATTTTCATCAGCTCAAAACCAAAGCGAGAATAACACAGGGTTAGAACTTTGAAGCCCCGTGGGGCAAAGCCCTATGGAAATTTCTTAAAATCCCTTCCTAGTGAGTGCCTATGCTATAAGGGGAGTCTACATGCAAAGTTTCGTGCTTCTAGGTGCAATGTTTGGCCTGGGCGTTGATCGGAATTTTGTATTTACAGATATAGATGTAAAAACTTCTATGAGGGTCACCACCGAGATCGTCATGTCCGAGTTCGTCACATCTATGAAAATCAATGAGCCGTACTAATTAGGGTCGGCTGTCTACCTGCCCCGCCGGGTATGTCATGCCTCCTCCGCCCGAACAGGAACAACTTATCCTAGTCACAGATCACAAGAGAACGGTCAAATACAGTTCTGAATCTTTACGCTCAAAGTTGACTGATGTTGGTTCTTCATGTAGCTAAAAATTATACAAACTAACTCGTGACAAAATTGAAGTCATACGACTACATATCGCACTGAAAGGATGAATTAGGCCGATTGATGTTTGTTCGTGAGTCCAAAAAACAGCCTTAGTACAAAAGGATTCGTGTTACAAAATTGAAAAGTGTCATACAAAAGGATATCGCACTGAAAGGGGTGCATTCATTATATTATACTAGGATAACAAGATTATTTTAAGAAACTTATTTGTATTTTTAAGCCCAATTTTTAATTTGTTACCAGTAAAAATCACACAACACATTCAAACAATTCAAAATTTTAAAAGAGATTTTAAAAAATGTTCTTGGATAGAGTATTAATTTTGTTTACTTTGTGCAAAATGTTTAGTTTAGTTAAAAAAAAATGCAAATGTGCATGTTTGTTCATTAGCAAGAGCTTGGTATTCGTGCGGATAAAATAAATACAATAGTACAACTGTCAGTTTAAATTTACCAAAGTTGTAGTAGTTTTGATATGATATTTTCGCAATTACTTACTTAAAAATATGTTAAATACATTCTTACAATTTAAGAATTTAATAAATATAACAACCAAATCCTATCATGGATAAAAGTTTAATTGAACTTATATTTAACACTTTTAATATTGCTCGGCGAAATGTACAGGCTAGTTGTAATTTTCAGCTACATGAAGAACCAACATCAGTAAACTCTGATCGTAAAGATTCGGAACGGTATTTGACCGTTCTCTTGTGATCTGTGACTAGGATAAGTTGTTCCCGTTCGGGCGGAGGAGGCATGACATACCCGGCGGGGCAGGTAGACGGCCGACCCTAATTAGTACGGCTCATTGATTTTCGTAGATGTGACGAACTCGGACATGACGATCTCGGTGCACACGTCTATGAGCATCCTATATATTAATACACGGTTGAAACGCTACGTTCTTGGTGATTACTGAACCGGTTTTTCAATATTTATATGTCTAAAAGGGGATAATGCGTAGATTTGAAAAATTTCCCTAGAATTCACATTTGTTCTTAGGGCTACGCCCCAGAGCCCTTCAAAAGTTGCAATATTAATCTTATGGAAGAACAGTAAACATTGGAACAGCAAACAGCATTGAAAATGCTGTAAATTCTTCAGCATTTGACAGCTGTTGAATTTAACAAAACACAATATAGATGTAAGATCAGCTATTTTAATCTAACATCTGGAGTGGCATCACAATTTAAACTGCTCGAATCTAAGCAGGTGTTTTAGCTAGTCTTATATATAATAGTCTTATATATATTTATTTAAGGCATTTTTTTAAGAATTCCGTTATTTATGAACCGTTTTTTACGATTAGGTATCACAATATTTGCCCTGATTTGTAGTTGTGCATAACGGTTTTTAGCTTTCAACATTATTGAATTCAAGCATGGGGTTTCATGACATAAGGAATTTAACAACAGGAATATAAACTCATACCTGGTAAATGTATGTTAATTCACTTTAATTCTTACTTATTGGCAATATATAAATATTAAAAAAGAATCCAAAGAATTTTCCAAATAGCATGGAATGGTCCAGGATCAGTTTGGATGGGTCATTTTCCACCCATTCGCAGATAAATAGCAACTATAGCCGAGCACCTTTCATCACTCTAAGAAAAACATTTAACAATAACAGGGCATATTTTTAAGTACATTGAAGTAACATGTCTTCGATATAGTCAGTTCGCTAGCCAGTATTATATCAAAAACATTAAAACTCCAGAATTTGAAGGCCATGTTGAAATGTGTAGTAAAAAGGTGGTAAAATATTTAAAATTACATAGAAGAACAACATTCAACAACATATTTCTCGATATACATATATTAGTGTTTTAGGTAGTTTAAAACCAAAGGTAAAAGTAAGGATTGTTAATTATTAAAACCGACAGTTCAGAAAACGGGGCACTGTAACCGCGTGGTGTTGGTACTGCTGGCAACGCGTATTAAATACCAGTCAGGATGCCAGTGGAGAGACAATAAGTCCAGCTCGCCCCTGTAAAGTGTCTCTCCAGCTTAAATACACTGGTAACAGCTCAGATAGCAGATTGCCAAGACGATGAATGTGATTATATTAGTTTATTTTACATAAAGAAATGTCTAGGTCATCATAAATTACTTTTTTGCAATAAAAAATATACTATTTCCCTAGATGTCTTACGTAATATTACTGTATAAAGTTTCCTTCTTTGCTTCAGATACATAAAGTAATTACATCATTATGATTAAGATTTACATATACAGGGTATTTCCTATGTCGCTAACGTAATAGTTGTTTCACAAAAAATAACTATTTTGTGTAAAAATATTTAGGTATACAATAACAGTCTTATCTTAAAAGTAATTTATTACAAAAAATTTGTATTATAATACTGCTTGAATAAAACTACAATCATGTGTAATCATTTACAAATACACTTTACACAATGATAACATAATTGGTTATTACCCTTATTGCAGCTTCTTTCTTTGTGATTGGTGTTAATTTATTTGTGTAATAGCATCAATATGTTAATAGACAAGCAACCAAATTGTGGTACGCTTATTGTATGTCGTTTGAGAAATTCACGCATACCGTTTGCAAGGAATTGTCCAGTAGATTGGAAGAAATTCATTATAAACTAATTTAAATTGGTCCTCAGGGCTAAATTCCACAGTCTTTCAATGTTTCAATTTAAATCTTATGGAAAATCATTAATAAATATATGTGTTTATATTTGACAGTAGTTCATATAATAACAAACTAGAATTTCCTAAGCGCATCCCGTTTTGAGAAGCAAGAGTAGTAAATAGTTAAATAGTAAACGAAACAATGACACCTTATAACAGCTGTTTATTTTATTTAATCTAATTAAGAAACACCCCATTTGACCCATTTCCTCTTCTATAAATGTATACATAACCTAACCATGTATAAAGTGTATACATTGGTTCTAATCAGTTTTCACACAAAAATCACATGATGATACTTTACCAATTTAGTGGTATTTTTCCAATTGTCTGGTTGTTTTTGAACAGCTGTTATGATTTGTTTGTTTTTATTTACAAATCCTAACCATAACACCAAGAATAATTTTCTATACAAAACTATATTTTACTGGATATGAGGCCTGATTAGAACATATTTCTTTAACCATAAATGCAATAGCTGCTCCCACATTACGAGAGCCCTAACGCATTTGCGGAACAGGAACAGGCAAAGGTTTAAATCTGATGTATTAACTATCTTCCTAACAAAATTATGCTCAATTGACCCAGTTAACTACTAACATCAGTGACGTTTAAATTGAAATTGTAAAGAGTCAAAGGACATAAGGGACGGAAAATATAGGTCTGTTTCTGATTATGGTTTAATGTCTGCTGTATTTCTACCAAACTTTTGCTTAATCAGTCTGGTAAGTAGTAATATGTTAACACCAAAATTTGTAGTCCTGTCCACACTTATGCGTTTCCCGTATTCTAGTATAGATAGATGAATATTTTTGTTCTTACCCTAAAGACATTTTAAAAAGACCTTTGTAATTTAAAAAGCATAAACAAGTATTAATTTTCATCTTGCTTCGCAAACTGTGAAATCGGCCATCCGGTCCAGTCAGATCTCGTAACCTATTGTCGTTGGGCAAGTTGTTATGACCCCCACGACTAACCCTCATCAACTTGTCATGTACCCGAATGTCTCTGCGGGGTTCATGAATACGGCACCAACCCTTAAATGTTATAAAAAACACATTAACTTGAAACCGAACCCTTCACCGGCCGCCTTGACACACATGTACCCGGTACCAGCCACCCCTCTTACCCATTCCACTTACACCCCTCCTCCTTCACCCCCTCGAACTGTTGATTTGACAAATTATTTTTATCTTCCTCTTATTTTTATTATTAAATTTATTATTTAAAACTCTAAAAGCCCTTCAATCATTTTTTACATTAAAAACCATGATGTAATGATCCATAACTAACTAACAAATAGGATTTTGTGTTACCGGTCCGGTCATTTACTATAGTAAATTATCATACTTTTACCAATACAGTTTAATTAGAATTGTTTTTCTTTGTCTTAACCAATGAAAGGACGGGGTGTAAAGGAGCCAACTATTTTTTTAGGTTGGGTATGTTAATTCACTTATAAAGCTGTACCCCCGTATCCCCGGCAGTAACGGCTGGTGAGTTACAGAATTAGTTAAATAATTGTTTATACATTTTGCGGGAAACCTAGGGGGAAATGAAGCTTTAACGTGCTTTTTGGAGAACAATCTTAAATATAATACACTGAGAGAGTTAGAGGCAGATGGGTCTGAAATAGTTTGGATAGTGGAGAAGAGAATGAAGGGAGTAAGGGAGTATATATATATTGGGTTGTGGAGGGGCAACCTCTCTACCCTACCTGTAAATTGCCTTGGTGCCGTATTTAAGCTTGTAATTAATAACGCCTGATTAAACTCTTAATGATGGTCAGATTTGGTGCCGTATTCAAGTACCGCCTGTCGCTGTACGCGATCATTGCGACACAACACGCCTTTATGAATTTCAAAGCTGATTTCTCTTTCGCCTCTAGTGGTGGGTCCAGAAATAAAAAATTGGAGGGATGGTTTCTCGGTCCATAAATGGTATTCAAATTCCCCGGTGGGTTTAAAATCTAGTTTTGACTAATCTGCATGTTTTTCAAATACTTACTAAGTAGTTATATATTCACACAATACTAATAAAAAACCTCAAAATTAATTAATAACTTTAGTAAACGGAGTGCTTAATATAATATATTAAGCTCTCCGTTTACATAATGATAATAAAATAACTTGATTATGGAAAAGATCGTTAAATTTCAAGCATTTCCAACTAATCAACACTACTATTATAAAAATGAGATGGTGTCTGTCTATTGTTCTATTTATATTTACAGACACTTATCCCTACATGAGTGTACGTACGGACACATATCTCTGCGCAGGGGTTTGTGTCCAGCAGTAGGCCTACACAACATATGTACAGCTGGATGTTCTACACATCTCATTTACAGTTCAAACCAATAGACTTACTTTAGTTTCTTCCTTCAATATCGGTTTATCTTGACTTTTATATCATGCAAATTTACCTGTACCTACAGTACAGTGCAATACAATCAGATGTTATTTAAAAGCTTTGACTTACGTATTTGCAATCAGCTCACCTTCACAGACACGCACTTAAAGAAATTTGATATATCAATTTATCCGTTTTATAGCTGCAAAAATGTCCTATCAACAGCCTTGATACACATGGTTTTCATCCTTCGTTGCGTAGGTACTATGGTTTCAGCGGTATTCATGCCAATGTAGGTTTCTATCTGGGCCTCCTTCAAGGTGTCCAGACAAATGCAAATGTTCGGGTGGGGAGACTGGCGTGTGTTTTAAACATTACTATGAATACTTGCACAGGCGTTTATGGTCTGTCAAAGGTCCGATGAGTTTAGACAAATGAAAATAAGAATCCGTAGCGTTAATTATTTGTTTACATTCCATCTTCCGCCCGATTACCCGGCTACCCGGCTACCTGGGGTATCGTTGGCGCTTTCCCGGTGCGTGCCAGGCTGACCATTTTTCGACCCTCGCATAACTGGCGCTTTCCCGGTTTACCCGTGGCCTTCTGAAACAAAGGGAGCTGCTGGGCCTTTCTGGTCAATACCTTCCATATTTTTGGGACTTCCTGTTGTAAACTATACGTGGCGTCAACTTGGGGCGAGGTGAGAAACTACAAACAACTCTAGTCGACCACGACAATAGTCTCAGCCTTTATATTGTGTCGGCTCCGAGTTGGTTTGACGGCTGAAGGGTGGCGTGATTGGTGAATCAGTACTTGTTTCAGTAACATTATTCAAACATTTTTTGTTCCAAAAGAATACTAAATTAAATCACGGAGGTCTAACGTGATGTATCCCGAATATTTATTTACTCTGATTCCAAAACCTCGTCCACACCGACGCGGGAGCGGTCGCGTTCTAGTTATTATAAATTTACTACCGGACTTTCCGCGGGAAGATCGCTGGCGGGAACTGGAGGGGACACACCGACGCGGGAAGGCCTGTATTCTACTTCAACAGTTGAGGTCCCTCGAAAACGGTTCACTTCATTCTTGGGACAGTTTGTAT
This sequence comes from Allygus modestus, assembly GCA_963675035.1. Classification (NCBI taxonomy): domain Eukaryota; kingdom Metazoa; phylum Arthropoda; class Insecta; order Hemiptera; family Cicadellidae; genus Allygus; species Allygus modestus. Next base: position 229,527,215 of record OY776111.1, read on the forward strand.
AAGAAAGGGCTATTATCAGGTCAACCTCAGTGGAGCGAAACCTTCCATGAAACGTTGTCCGTAGCAAATATTTCTGCGTCCCACATATATATATCAACAGTAAGGATAACTCACTTTTAATACTATGAAGGCATTTTTAAACGACGGGATCCCTCCATATCAATGTGTCTAAATATTTTTTTTTATTTTTTTTATATATAAATGCAACCACTTTTTCTTTTTTTAGGAACCACTTTAAGTACTCACTTCAAAATTGGTTCGTGTATTATACTACTTTAGTGATCAATTGGTATTGAATTTGACGTTTCTATATTGATATATTACGGCCGATAATATTTAAAGTTTAATTCCTTCAAAACGGCAAAATCGTGAAAATTTATCTAGGCCTTAAAAAGGTCTTAAAAGATGTGAACTTGTAAGCCGAAAGAGATTGTGTGATATTTTATAAAGTCCTTAACCCATAAAAAAGAAATTAACATCTTTACGAGTTAAATCTTCCAAATACTGATTACATTGCCACATATTTCTTGCCAAAAATTGCAATTACTCTGCTGTGGGTTGAGTGATCTTTAAACTTGTTACACCATCTCTTTTCGCTTATGATTTTAAATTTTATAATGAATAAATATTGTATTCTAAAATATTCAGTTACTATCTCTTTGGTAAATTTACGTATGTGTTAAAGTACAGCAAAAGTGTAAATATATTTTGTAGTGTTTTGAGGCGTAGTTCATCTTACCATGTTAATTGTAACAACATTTATTATGCTACTTAAGAAGTTATTCTGCATATGTGTTAAAGATACCTTATGCTATGTCAGTGTCTGTGTGCCGCCGCTGCGGGAGATCAGGGCCACGTGTAAACGCCCGATATATTTGTGTGTTAAGTGCGTAATTATATTATGAAATAATTATTTTCTCCTTGAACATACAAAACTAATGGAAGTTTAGCCGCATAAAATGGCGGTTTGCGAACGAATTTTGATCGGGAGTAGGGATCCCTCCTAAGAGGGCGCTCCAGTCACGAAACTTTTCGCGTTTCTACCTGCTTCGCCCATAAGGCCAATGTTAACTTTCAAAGCCCGTTCCTCCTCAACGGGTTATTCGATATCGTTGATTTATGGCTCATTTTAAATAGCAAAAATATACCTAGTGATTTTAGCAAGCATAATTTCTATATCGTAAATAATTAATCGATCAATAAAATTCCAAAATATTAAATATTTACGATTTTTTATGCACGAAATATTTATGATAACGGAATTCTGCTAACTGAAATCGCTAGATATATTTTTGATCTTTAAAATGAACCATAAATAATGTATTTCGGATAACCCGTTGAGGAGAGACATACTTTAAAAGTTAACATTGGTCTTATGGGAGAAGCAGGTAGACGCAGAGGACTGGAGCCCCCTCTTAACATAGTGTTAAAAATTATGGCTAAGAGGATTAATGACATTTTGATTAGATGTAGGCCTATGTCTTTGCGTGTATTAGCTATCTCCCCAATGAACTTCAACTCCATCAATACAGATGTAGGTACAATAAGATACGCAAACCGTAAGTTGGAGCGAGATGATTTGCTATAAGTATTTTGACGGTCAGGGGGAAAATTGACTAACTCAATGGTTGAATCACACGTTTACGTATTGCAATTTAATGAACTTTATAATTTGATTCGCCTATCAAACTCTATTGAGGTGGGCAAGCTAAGTTCATAGTCATAGTCTCTAGACTGCTTTTTGTTAAATTACTTATGTCATAAAACCCTTTCTTGAATTCAATACTGCCGTCTATTGCAATACTGAGACCGTATTCCCGCCAATGGTCCCAACGACATTAGAAGACCTAGAAGACCTAGAAGACCTACCTGAACCAGATCATCCCGCCGATTTATTATTGTTTGTTGTTGCCGCTAAGGTTTTTAAAAACACTCACTCTGTTCCATATGACGAAGACGGAGGGGGAGAGGTGCGAATGTGGGCTTGAATACGTCATTGGGTCGAGTACACCCCATGGCCTTGAAAGCCTTACCTAAAAACCTTAGAAGTCCATCACTCGTTGTGTTGTTATATTATGATGAAAATTGTTGTTAAAACTGATTTAATCCGTTTATCATGCAAGCATATTATGTGTACTTATTTATTTATGTATTTTGTTTTAACTATATGTTTACCACACGATTATACCGCTATACTTGAATGACGCGTATTTTGCATAAGGATGCAAAATACGCATCATACTAACTAAGGAGTTGCGTCAATATTATTCATCACCTTTTTTCTTGATTGTCAATTGTAGTCCACTGCTGTGCTGTCTTAGGCCTATTTTTTTGCAGTAACATAATTTGATCCATGACAGTGCTAAATCATTCGGTACGTACGTAGTAAAAGGTGTACCTACATGGTTCGATTTCATTCGGAGTTTCCATTGATATATCGATTGTTATTGTATGTTATCCGGTATAATTGAAATGTGCAAAATATTTTACAAAACTCAGTTATTCTATGCATGCAGTGATTTCTTTCTGGTGCTACAGTATCTTTCATTTATCAAGAACGATACACCATAGACAATATTAAAGGTATAGCCAAATAACTTTGCCTCTGGAGAATATCAGCTGTAATCTGATACATGCCAGAGAGAGGGTGATCATTGAAATATGTTTCGGCCAGCTAAAAATGAGATTCCCGATTCTTGGTAATTGTGTTAGAGTCTCTTTGGGCAAGATTCCCAAACTGACATGGTGTTATCAGTTGTGTTGTGCTGCACAATGTTGCGAATCACCTTAAAGGATGATTTTGATTATGATCCATTGGATATCCCACCAGAGGAACAAAATTATGAAGGTATTGTCCGTTATGAAAATGACGGTACCCTAATACGAGGAAAAGATAAACGTGCTGCTTTGATGGCGATTTTAAATATTGCCTAAAATTTACAATGAGGATGTTTCAGTTATGTAACGTAAATTGAAATAAAATAATTATATCTGTAACTATAATGTTCGCATTAATTTGTCTAACTACTTAATAACATATTATTTATTTAACTTGATGTTTATTATGATATTAAGTTAATTTTTAATTTTTTGGGAGTGGTTGTTCTACAGAAGTGGCAAGGAAAAAGTTGTTATTCACATTGATTTAAAAATCATCGGTTTTCCGTCTGAAGGTCTGCCTGTTTTATTACATAATGAAAAAGTTATTTTAAACCAAAGTAAGTATGAAATTCACCTTTAATACATTTTTGTCGAGTAGGATGGCCTATCGTGGAATTTGGTATCGTTGTTTTTCTTTTTCCCAATAACCTCGCACTATTTGAAACAATGCAAATCGTATTATACTGTAAAATTACCTTATTTTGTAACTTAACGTATTTTATGGGCTTCAAACTATCGTAGTAAATCCTAAAAATAAATCCAATTCTGATACCACTTAGAAAATATTTTTCGTCGTTCGTATTTCATGCCTTGGGCAGAACGCCACAAGGACGTATTACCCCAGTCTCAACGATGACTCACTTACCACCGCACCCGCCGCGCCGAACGCCGGCGCCGCGCCGGTGCACACCGAGACGAGGGAGGGGGAAGACCACCCTAGCGCAGTGTGCCATACAAGGCGGTTTGGAGAAGCCTAAGATTTACTCAGTGAAAGAGCACAAGTGAAGAGATCAAGCAGTGAAATAAAATGTACATTCCGGGTGACCAAAAAGCGCCGGAATCTCTTAAAATTGTTTTAGTTATAATTTCATTCATGGATTATAGTTACTCTTCATTTACTTAGTAACCTTTTGTTCAAATGTGCTATTTGCGTTATACAGAATGTCCCTGAAAAGCATAACTAAACTTCATAATTTTGTTCATTTTATCAAAATAAGCAAAGCAAAACCTGTGAATATAGGTCCTATCTCGCTTCGTTTACAGTCTGTCGGTCTGTATGTTTTTTTTACATAATTGATCCTAACTTTTAAACCGCTTAAGATTTTAACTTCAAACTTGGTGTGAGTATTAAATCTATTAGGACCTATTGTCATGCGGAGAATCTAGTTTATACTTTGTACCAATTCAAAATGGTGATAATATTCAGTTTTCAAAGCTTAATAACTCAACAAATATCAAGTTTAGAAAAATTTAGCTAGAGAGTAAAAATATCTGAAATTTAATTTAATTTGTTGGAATGTACAGTTTATTTAGGGTTATAACACAAATAACGGAAAAAATTTAAATCGTCCAAAGTTGAAAATATGAACAATTACCAAAAGTTGCTGTGGTAATTTTGGAAAATTTATATTTTCTCCGTTATTTGTGTTAGGACCCTGAATAATTTGTACATTTCTTGAAAGTAAATTCAATTTTACATATTTTTTGTCTCGTGACAAATGTTTCTAAAATTTATAGTTTTTGAGTTATTAAGCCATGAAAACTAATTATGGCCGTCATTTTAAATTGGCCCAAAGTTGAAATTTGATAATCCGCATAAAAATTATATACTAATAGTTTTATTACTCACACCAAGTTTGAAGTTGGTACCTTAAGCGGTTCAAAAGTTATGACAAATTATGTAAAAAAAACATACAGACCGACAGACGGTAAACGAAGCGAGATAGGACCTATGTTTACGGAACTTTTTTGCTTATTTTGCCCCAAAGAACAAAATTATGAAGTCTGGTGAAGCTTTTTAGGGACACTCTGTATATCCCACTATAGAGAAAGTCCAAACAGATCTTTATTCTTCACACGTGATAGTATAAGCCCGTATGACCGTTTGTGAAGTTCATAAGCATGATAGATAGCATTAAATGTCATATTAGGTCTACCAAAATGATTCCGAAATTTTGTGTATATCTTTTGAGATGATATTGTTTAATCTTACAACAAAACTAAGTGACAACAAGAATATTTTCTGAGTTTTAGCGATAGAAACAACATACTGTCGGTAATTATTATATTGGACAGGAAAATGTTAGAACATAATGTTTAGCACACGAATTGCTTTGATAAAATAAAGGTAAATAAAGTACCTTGATAATAAATGTGTGACACGGTATATTTTGTTTTGTTCATTGTCAGCACTGGGAGCATTTATTGGGCTGTGGGTCAATATATATCAAACTGTTGCACTAGTTTCTACAGCACAATAACCGCTCCCGGCTACGAGCACTTTTTGTGATCTGGAAGAAATCGATATATTACGAGCACCTTTTGGGTTCCCCGTGTATATATATATATATATATATATATATATATATTCTTATTTCCTCCACAGGTCGAACTCCCATATATAGAGGCAACAGGCCGAACTCCATGGGACCCTCTTATTTTAGCAGTAATACATTACAAATAGAAGGATATAGATATACCATTCGGTTCATAAGTTGAATCTGAACGTACATATTCTACATTAACACACGTTTTTAACAATTATTTTTTATAAAACTTAATTTTAAATAGCCACTTGACACCGCAAGTAGAACTCCGGTTGTGGAAGGGGTATACGGGCTGTGATTGGCTTTCCACGGCTGGAGGGGAAGGGAGGTTGATTATGTGAAGGTTTTTACGGAGTTGGACTATGTGACACATTTTACTCTATATAATGACGTGGATAGAGGTTATGTTCAGCTATGACCGGAGTTCGTCTATGGCACACATTTTACACTTTATATTAGTACGAATTGAGGTTATGTTTCGTTACTAACGGAGTCCATCCATGCGTCACATTTTACTCTATATAATGACGTGGAGGAGAGGTTATGTTCAGCTATGACCGGAGTTCGTCTATGGCACACAATTTACACTTTATACTAGTACGAATTGAGGTTATGTTTCGTTACTAACGGAGTCCATCCATGCGTCACATTTTACTCTATATAATGACGTGCAGGAGAGGTTATATTCAGCTATGACCGGAGTTCGTCTATGGCACACAATTTACACTTTATACTAGTACGAATTGAGGTTATGTTTCGTTACTAACGGAGTCCATCCATGCGTCACATTTTACTCTATATAATGACGTGCAGGAGAGGTTATATTCAGCTATGACCGGAGTTCGTCTATGGCACACAATTTACACTTTATACTAGTACGAATTGAGGTTATGTTTCGTTACTAACGGAGTCCATCCATGCGTCACATTTTACTCTATATAATGACGTGCAGGAGAGGTTATATTCAGCTATGACCGGAGTTCGTCTATGGCACACAATTTACACTTTATACTAGTATGATTGAGGTTATGTTTTGTTACTAACGGAGTTCATCCATATGTCACATTTTACTTTATATTATGTACAGTGTGCAGCTATGACCGGAGTTCGTCTATTTCACACATTTTACACTTTATGATAGTATGAATAATTCAGCCTGTGTTTTGATACCAACGGAGTTTTTCTACATAACATTTCTTACTATAGATAATAGTTTTAACGTAGTTTATAATTTAACTATATATCCCATTTAAACATATAATATTTAATTTATTGTAGTATAAGTGATTTAAGATATCTATATATTTTTTAAATCCTGCTTTTTATTTATTTACTTTCTATAAAGTTAATACTTAATCGATTTCGATGATTCTTTTTTTATTTAAAAGATAATTTAAAGTTTAAGTGAAGCTAAATATTTGATTTACACTTTTATTTTGGTTACATTCCGATTTTAAAAATAGCATTTTCTTAATTTAAAAAACAGGTGTTATAAGGATTATATCCGCAAAATATTTCAGGAAGAAGCTCGTATAATCTAATATAAAACTTAATATACCACTTCAACTGTCGTTATGGTCCAATATTTTTATTTCCTACAATCTATGATGCAAATTAAGTTAGATAAGATGCAAATTGTATTTTGTTTGTACTGTTGTGTAAACCAGGGCCGGATTCAAGTATAGACTACATAAGCGCGCACCTAAGGGCTGCGCCAATATGGAGCCCGGACCACACAAAAAACAACTAAAACCGCATACTAAAAAGGTCGTTGACCTGGATTGTGAGCGTTAGGGACCACAGGTTGATCCTAGGGCCTACAGATCATAAATCTGGTTCTGATGTAAACAGGAACTGTACATTCGCTACCATAACTTAAATGTAAAATAATATTATTGAGGAATAAAAATTAGGCCCTACACTTAGTAGCTATGTTTCAAATATGTTAACAGTACAATGTGATTATATATGCATTTATACCTCGCGCAAAGACTCGTGGCGGCTGAGAGCTAAAAAGTCTATTTAAACCCAGGAGTAGGCGGAACCAGTCGGCCGTACTAATACCCTCACCCCTTGGCTCTATTGTGTGAGATCGGGTATGGGAACGCGTCGTCAGCCTGTGTCGGTGAGTCATTGCTGCTGATCCCAGTGTCAATATGCAAACTTTTTTAATTGAAATAAAAACTTAAAACAAAATACATCTCGCGCCGTGTTTTGATCGCCTGATTATTTTGATACCAAATATGAAGGAAATCGGTTAATTTTGGGGAAGGCAAAGTAAATAATTAAATCATATAAGTGTTTTTCAAATAGTGTTAATGGTCATCAATACGTCAATAAATTTACTTTGTATGAACGGTACCTCAACTAAAACCATGTCTTTCAAGAATATACATTTACTTTGATTAAATGATTGATGAGTTTGATAACAACCACTTAATTACTACTGTACACAATTAATGTACGTACGTGTAATATTTTGTTATGCCTTTGTGACGTATATTTTGTAAGTTAGTTATAGAATTGTTAAGTCTCATTTTTTAATTATTAAACATATAATTAGAGGTATTTATTTTTTTAGGACGGTCGGGGAGGTGCCCCTACCCCCAATCAGCCCACGCTCGGCCGCTCCGGGTTTTGGCCATGAGTCACCCAGCTCAAGGCACAGTTGGTACAATTTTTTGAATTTCGCCATAAAGTGTTAAAATAACGTCATTTATGTAATCTGCATTAAATAACAAGAACGTTAAGTCCAAACACGATATAATAGCGACGCTATCAAGGATTCACTTTGTTTTAAAATAACAGGATAAATACAACTACGTCTCACAACACTACACAATATATTTACACTTAAAATGTACTTACATATAAGACGATTAATATAAAAAATATGGGACAAGGCGATCGATTTCAACCAGTCACACCGAGATTAAGAATATTTATTTAGTAAATAAAGCTATAACAAATTTTTACATTGGAAGTGTTTTTCGGATTTTCATAAGCTGAAGTCGACTCGCTTACCTAACAACATTAAGCCAAAGTTTAGAGGATGTTTCACTACTGTAGGTGTGGTGGTTAGGCCAGTGTTCAGATGACTCACATTCCACTGTTATTCTATATTCCACATTCCATTGTTCTAGTGTATGCTTCCCCCGGTCCAAAGGTCCTCCCATCCTGGATGACACATTCCCCTGCTCGACTAGTTGTCCGTCCGTCGGTAAATTGTTTATTTGCTGATCAGTCGGGGTGGTTGTTTGAAGCAAGCACATTTGTTGTTTTATACGAGTGTTGCGTGTTTCTATCTATATAAGTTTATGTTGTGTTATGTTACCCTAAAAGTGTTGAACATGACTTCAGAGGTACTCCATACGCAGGCGTGGTAAATTGTTGTGGCAGTGATTCAATCAGATATATTTAAAAACATTGCAAAACTTTGTCCAGTCCGTCAGACCGTACTACTGGACCGATTTGTATATGATTATTTTGTTTAATGATAGATAATTATGCCTAAATATGTTATCACCCATCCAAACTACTATATATATTCAATAGGCTTTGCCCCAGTGGAATATGGATAACACTTAATGTACAAAATTTTAAATAGCTATAGTTTGTAAATAATCTTAAATATATATATTGTTCTGTAAACTGTCTTTATTTTAAAACAAGGTGAATACTCAATAGCGTCGCAATTATATCGTGTTTGGACTTAATGTTCTTGTCATTTGATGCAGATTACAAAAATTACGTTATTTTATGAATTTATGGCGAAATGCAAAAAGATTGTACCGACTGTGCCTTGAGCTCAGTGGGTGACTCATTGCCAAAACCCAGAGCGGCCGAGCGTGGGCTGATTAGGGGTAGGGACAGCTCCCCGACCGTCCTAAGCTCGCAGCCGCCACGAGTATTTGCGCGAGGTATAAATTATACTTGTTATTTTAAAATCTTAGGGTAAGAATAATCAGGGGTTCTATTCCCATAACATGATTGCCAATACAAACGTTGGTAAACACAATTATTGTTTAAGGGTATTTAGGTAGATTTTATATTACTATTTTATATTAATTTATTCTTATTACTGTAGGTAATAAAACATCCATTTAAGTAAATTAATATTCTTAATACTAATAAAAAATATAAACATGAAGTATATAAAGCATTCAAAATGACTATAAACCTTTTATTGTAATAAAGTATTTTATAAGTTTAACGTGTGAATAGTCACACTTTTTTTAACAAATCTTCGTTTACATAAATATCGGTTTTATATGAATACAATTTAGCAAACACGTGTTTTTTGTAAATATTAGAAACTCTTATATTGTATAAACATTCTATTCCTAAGACCAATAAATGAATAGGAAGCCCTAAATCAACATTTTCCACGGTAATTTGTCGGCAGATTGGTTTTATAAAAGATGCATAAAAAGTGGTATTTAAATGGGCTGACGTCCACTTCATACACCGATTGGGGTCCCTCAAAAACAGTTCAATTCGTCCGGGGGACAGGTTGTATAAAAAAGGGTCATTATCAGGCCTTCATCGGTGGTGAGAAAACTTTCCACTTCGGCCGCGGAATCTCGTACTTCTCCCGCCCCAGTGGGCTGCGGCAACTTAGTTGCATGTTATCTTTTTAGTTTCTATATCCTTGTTAAGAAATCAAAGTTGCATTATAGTTAAGACGTCAAAATGTTTATAACATTTAGTATTGATTTTTTATTTATACCATACTTAGTGTTGAACTGTAATTAAAAGATCGGTCGTGATTTGAAGTAGGCAAAACATTAATGAATTCAATTATAATTGTGTTTTAATCCATAACTAATAATACTTATTTAACTCTTTGTACCTCATTCACTGTCACATACTTATACCTATGCAGTACTCTACTTTGATGGTCAAATATGTATAAAATGGGACTTACACATTTATAATTTTACTTGACTGTACCTACTTAAATTACAGATATATTCAAAATTATTAAGTTGATACACCTCTTTAAAATTAAACAATTTCCCCTAATGAATTAGATGATAAAAATTCGAAATAACAAGCTTTGGTGGCTTATATTACTGGACTTTTTTGCAAAACTATTATAGGAGTTTATATATTGAAATCTTGCAATGTTTGAAAAAATTATTACAACAATATTGTTAGATACAGCTTTTTACTACGATTTCTTGGAGGGAGGCCGTCGTTATGTAAAAAATCCTTCATGGTATTAAAGGTTAGTTAATTCTATCGCTGATACGGGATGCATAAATCGCTATAGACAACGGTTTGCGTCGTTTTTTTCGCAAAATTACAGTTTTAAATTTAATGTTCAAAAAGTAGATCAGTTAATGATTGGCCTACTTAAAATCATAACCAATATTATAGTTTTAGTTTGACACCAAATATGGTATGAATTCAAAAACCTACTTTCTGTTATAAATATTTCGACGTCTTAACTATAATACAACTTTGATTCCTTAACAATGATAAAGACGCTGTATAAAAATATAGTTTTATACAGCATTGGTTTTAAAGGTTAAACTAAGCATATACGAGTATTACGATAAAGAGGCACTCATAAATACTTAAACCCGTTATCAGGCGAGTGGTTAAATATAACATCCAACTATGTTGCCCCATCCCACTGGGGCGGAGAGGTTCGGGGCTCCTCGGAAAAAGTGGAAGGTTTTCGCAAAACCGATGAAGACCTGAAAATTACCCTTCTTTATACAGTGAACCATTTTCGAGGGACTCCAATCGGCGGACGAAGTGGAATACAGGCTTTAAATGGAAAAACACAGTAATTTCTCGTCTGTGTTGGTATAACGGCGATAAAAATAAATTGACCGTAACAATGGCAACGATTATAATAATATAAGAGTAGTAAAATAGTATGTAGAGTATAGAGGGTATAGAGGATTGAATAAATAAGTTATGAAAATAAGCACAAACCCGAGTTTAAATGTTTTCTTGAGAATTCAGTCAGGTTTTATAGAATTTATAAAACAAGAAATGATTAATTGTGATGTTACGGATTGTTCCAGTAACAACAGTAGGGGGCAATGGCCGATTCTGAACCAGCAGCAACCTGCTTGCTCCACTGTGGAGCTGTGGAGCCCCCCCCGACAACCCCCCCCCCGACAACCCCCCCCCCCCCCCCGACAACCCCCCCCCCGGTCGCCAGCGGCACTTTTCGTGATGACCTTGAACATGAGGAAAAAACTTTCGAAAATTAATAACTAGCCTATTTATCCACCGATTCCCACGGGACTTTTTCCAGAGTGTAGGCCTATCCCCAAGGAAGCGAATGATGAAAGAACCCCATAGATCCGCCATCAAACAAGCCCGTTATTAATTTTTAAACGAGTTTTCCTTATGGGATCTCGGCTGTTTACCGACCGATTTTGACGAAACTTCATCACATGTCGGGCGGCGGCCTAAGTAAACCATCGCTTAAAGAAAATTGAAAATCCACCATTAAACAAGCCCGTTATTAATTTTTAAACGCGTTTTCCTTATGGGATCTCGGTTGTTTACCGACCAATGTTAATGTAACTTCGCCACATGTTGTATGTCGACCCAAGCAAACCATCGCTGAAGGAAACCCAAAAATCCACCAACAATCAAGCCCGTTATTAATTTTTTAATCGCGTTTTCCGTATGGGATCTTGGCTGTTTACCGACCGAACTCGATGTGACTTCACTACACGTCGTATGCCGGCTTGGTCAAACCAAATTGTGAGCGGCTCCGTGGCGTCACGTGTTGAGGCGCGTGCTAGGGCCTACGTGACTGTCCCAGCCTGTTTACTCATCAGCGGTTCTGGGAATTGGTTACCGCTTACATTACACTGCGAAGCATCTAGAAGCTTCTAGAACGTCGTGGACCGCGGTGACATCATCTCCATGCCTACGTGACCGTCCGGGCCTGTTTACTCATTAGCGGTTCCGAGAACTGTTTACCGCTTTCACCGCCTACTGTACGGTACGTAGCTATGTTACTTCAGTGATTGTCATCGCTTCCTTCATTCAGTTTGTGTTTGGAGCCCAGTGTGTGTAGACGTTCTACTTCAGTGCTGTGCTAGTCCTTACCGCACCATATTCCGAGATCTGTTAAACGTAAGTATATGTAGTCTTATAAGTTGTAGTGTGGACCGCCTCAGGCCGTTTACTCATTAGCGATAATTGCCGCGATTTCGAGAAATGTTCCACCGCCTTCTACTGTACGGTACGTAGCTATGTTACTTCAGTGATTGTCATCGCTTCCTTCATTCAGTTTGTGTTTGGAGCCCAGTGTGTGTAGACGTTCTACTTCAGTGCTGTGCTAGTCCTTACCGTACCATATTCCGAGATCTGTTAAACGTAAGTATATGTAGTCTTATAAGTTGTAGTGTGGACCGCCTCAGGCCGTTTACTCATTAGCGATAATTGCCGCGATTTCGAGAAATGTTCCACCGCCTTCTACTGTACGGTACGTAGCTATGTTACTTAAGTGATTGTCATCGCTTCCTTCTTGTGAAGCGCCTATCGCAGACGTGGCAGTCGTGACGTCTAGCGTTGTGGGCGGACTCCGCGTGCCGCCTCAGGTTTCTGAGCAGGCTGAAGGCTCGGCCGCAGACCTCGCACATGTGTTGGTTGTTCATCTGCAACAACGAATATGATAAGTCTCTTGCATTTACAAATTAGTCGCAACGAGAACACTTCATTGGTAACATAACACATACTTTATGCGTGGTAGACAAGAGTCAAGGCCATGGCAAATTTAATGTTAGTACACGGGTTTCCTCGTTTATTAAATTGGTTTTAGCAAAGAACAGATTATTCAACTTCTATTAACAAGCCAGACCTCTCTTTGCACATTCTGACTTTAAAGTTGCTGAACGATCATACCTTAAATGAGAATCTTACTATAAAGGGGAATGTAATAGTCTTCCACACTACAACTTCTAAGATCTACATATACTTACGTTTAACAATCTCGGAATATGGTGCAGTAAAGGCTAGCACAGCACTGAAGTAGAACGTCTACACACACTGAGCTCCAAACGCAAACTGAATGAAGGAAGCGATGACAATCACTTAAGTAACATAGCTACGTACCGTACAGTAGAAGGCGGTGGAACATTTCTCGAAATTGCGGCAATTATCGCTAATGAGTAAACGGCCTGAGGCGGTCCACACTACAACTTATAAGACTACATATACTTACGTTTAACAGATCTCGGAATATGGTACGGTAAGGACTAGCACAGCACTGAAGTAGAACGTCTACACACACTGGGCTCCAAACACAAACTGAATGAAGGAAGCGATGACAATCACTGAAGTAACATAGCTACGTACCGTACAGTAGAAGGCGGTGGAACATTTCTCGAAATCGCGGCAATTATCGCTAATGAGTAAACGGCCTGAGGCGGTCCACACTACAACTTATAAGACTACATATACTTACGTTTAACAGATCTCGGAATATGGTGCGGTAAGGACTAGCACAGCACTGAAGTAGAACGTCTACACACACTGGGCTCCAAACACAAACTGAATGAAGGAAGCGATGACAATCACTGAAGTAACATAGCTACGTACCGTACAGTAGGCGGTGAAAGCGGTAAACAGTTCTCGGAACCGCTAATGAGTAAACAGGCCCGGACGGTCACGTAGGCATGGAGATGATGTCACCGCGGTCCACGACGTTCTAGAAGCTTCTAGATGCTTCGCAGTGTAATGTAAGCGGTAACCAATTCCCAGAACCGCTGATGAGTAAACAGGCTGGGACAGTCACGTAGGCCCTAGCACGCGCCTCAACACGTGACGCCACGGAGCCGCTCACAATTTGGTTTGACCAAGCCGGCATACGACGTGTAGTGAAGTCACATCGAGTTCGGTCGGTAAACAGCCAAGATCCCATACGGAAAACGCGATTAAAAAATTAATAACGGGCTTGATTGTTGGTGGATTTTTGGGTTTCCTTCAGCGATGGTTTGCTTGGGTCGACATACAACATGTGGCGAAGTTACATTAACATTGGTCGGTAAACAACCGAGATCCCATAAGGAAAACGCGTTTAAAAATTAATAACGGGCTTGTTTAATGGTGGATTTTCAATTTTCTTTAAGCGATGGTTTACTTAGGCCGCCGCCCGACATGTGATGAAGTTTCGTCAAAATCGGTCGGTAAACAGCCAAGATCCCATAAGGAAAACTCGTTTAAAAATTAATAACGGGCTTGTTTGATGGCGGATCTATGGGGTTCTTTCATCATTCGCTTCCTTGGGGATAGGCCTACACTCTGGAAAAAGTCCCGTGGGAATCGGTGGATAAATAGGCTAGTTATTAATTTTCGAAAGTTTTTTCCTCATGTTCAAGGTCATCACGAAAAGTGCCGCTGGCGACCGGGGGGGGGGTTGTCGGGGGGGGGGGTTGTCGGGGGGGGGGCTCCACAGCTCCACAGTGGAGCAAGCAGGTTGCTGCTGGTTCAGAATCGGCCATTGCCCCCTACTAACAACTTAATAATTTGGGGGTAACTTAATCACTATCCCGTAAAATCGTTTGTAATATGCTCTAAAAAACTGCCGCTGGAGTTATAATTCGAACAAAATCATTGTTTTCTGGAAGATGTTTCGTAAAAACGTGTTATCAGATAAATAAATACTTAATGAGTGACACACATTATTCATCGGACTAACGAACTAATAGGAAGCTAGATATCAACATTTTGAAGGCGGTTTGTTCTTGGATTGTCTTTGACAAAGAAGTATGAAAAGTTGTATTCAAATTATGCAAAGCGGTAAAACTAGCATGATAAAGCGGTAAATGTACTTGACCGCGAGAACTCATAAGTAACTCTAGGACTGTAAACCATTCTTTATATATGTTGTTGGAAGTTGTCTCTCACAACACGAACATAATACACACAGGTAGGGTGAAGAATCTGGAGAGGCAAGGCAAATTTTAAGTACCAAGTAACCAGTTGACTCATGCCTTACCCGTTCGTTACCTTGGCCTGCAGTGGTCTAGCGGGCGGTTTGGATTGAGCCAATCAAGTTTACAAAGACGCAGTTTCATGGAAGGACAACACATAATACCTTCCGCAGAACCTAGAGCTAGCGACATCTCCACTGGCTTCTTTGTTCATGTAAGAAAGAATTCGGAGGGGCGTAGGACATCCCTCCTGTGTCGTTGCTTAATGCATTTCAAATTAAGTCCGCTATACACTGTTGAACATATCTGACTTGAACCCCCACTCGAACGTAATGACAAATGTTTACCAAAGATTTATTTAACTGATTTAAAATATGATCAAAACGTCTAAAGTATATATTTATTTAAATCTTGTAATCAACAAAGGTTTAGAGGGTTTAGTTTATAATATAAACCAGATATTTTGAGTTGTATAAACTGTTCACATCCGAGTTGTTATTAGGATAATTACGGCCGTGTATGGCAAGTTAAATTAAATTCGACTCTACTCTGAAGTTAATAGCTTACTATTTTGCCAAGGAGTTATTGATAGAGCAAGCCTGGCGGTCTTAAATGTTCTATTTATAACTCATAATTGTACTTAAATTCAGAAGCAGATTTTAGCCTACATAGTAGTTAGATCAATCGTCTATTGTCTTCATTAAATATTAGAACTCAGTTTACCAATTAGAACCTACCCCTTGCTGAATCATACTAAAATCCATATTAATTTCTATAAAATGAGAGTAAAATTAAGGCATTTGTTTATTTTGAAAATAAATGCACTAGTGTTGGCTTCCCTAATAAGCCTGTTAAGAGTTTTACTTCAAAACAGTATTATTTAGGAAGATTTACTTTGAGTATTTGTTATGTTTGTTCACTATTACAGTTAAAAGGGTGTTAAACAGAGGAAATAATCAGAGATGGACTCCTTAAAGGGTGTTTCTTATAATAACTTGTACGTCAACAAATCCATCTACAAGAAGTGCACTTGCTTGAAGCTATACCACGCGCCGGTGCAGGCCGCGCGACACAGGTGTTAGTTGCACTTGACGGATGTAAGTTCACAAAAAGAAATAAGTAGAAAAGAGATACAATGGACTTCCTGTACAAAACTTACCCCTTGAACTTTCAACAATGATGCTAGACAACCAATTAGCGTTTAATAGTAAAATATATTTTTGTCTCTTACTTTAAATTGGAACCTTAATTTACCAATTACGGAAAGCAGGAGGACCTTGCCTCGGTGTTTTGTTCAACATTTTTCGTTATTGAAATAGTTATTATTGTTTCATTACATCGCTACAGTAATTTAAATTAATTGAAAATAATAATTTAAAAATAATATAAGCTATAAACGATTTCCTATGACTGGGAAATTCTCTCTTTTAAGAGTTGAAATTATTGCGGCCATTTTTCATGACTTAAAAGTAAAAAAGGTTCTACGACATTTCGGGATCTAGAACATACAAAATTGGTACAATAAAGGCAAAGCTAGAAAAATGACATACCAGCTAAAAAAGATAACTGTAAAAGCAGTCAAACAGATTTAAAATAAAATAAACATTCAATTCACACACAATAGATCAAACGCACAAACATGCAACACTAGCACACAAGTTGTCACTTCGTGTGCTCAGGCAAGACATAGTGGTTTTTTTTTGTGATTTTTCCAGCTTTTCCTGGATTGTGCTACAATTTTGTTTATGCTTTAGGTATCTTTTCCACCTGAAGACGGGATCAGATTCCAGATCCCTAAACGTCATGAAACTTTGTTTTTACTATTAAGTGTTGAAAATCACATTTTTCAGTAAGTGACAAACATTTTAACTACAGCTTGTAGTTTAATAAATGATACCTTCCCGTAAGATTTGCTTTGGATCTTACAGGGCCCATGGAGTGGAGCCCTAAGGTTGAATGTAGACATTATTAGGTATATATGTTAATTTGACATGTAAGCTATGTTCATGCACAATTCTAGCTTAATTGGTCCGGTATTTTTTGAGTGATGCAACTCCAAACATCCATACATCCAAACTTTCACATTTATAATATTTCTATCCGTTACCTGTCGCGGCCTAGCCCGCGTTCACGACTTGTCCTTATTAAGATATGTGTTAACTGACTAAGAGTCACGTCGTGTTCCAAGGCAGCAATTTCAAAGACGCCTGACGTATTTCTGGTGAACGTTTTCTGCTGCTGGGCAGCCCTTACAGATTCACCTTCCCCAACAGTTTCTGTAGATCACTGCTGTGCCACAGTGTCATTTAAGTTGCTCTCAAACTGGCCTGCCACTGAGCTTGCTCTTAACGTCGAAACTGCTGGTCTCCTGGATTTTATTCTTCCATTATCCTCTTAAATGTTATTAAAATGGAACAGGAGGCTACTTTTTGTAGTCTAGCACATTTTCCAAACTAAAACTTACAGTATACTTAGTAAATTTAATAAATCTATCCCAGTAATAAAAGTCATAACACATAAAATCCACTAAATAATTTGTTCATATTAAGTATTTCTATTTAATTTTCTGTAAAATTAAACCGATATAAAGTAAACGTAACACGTTATAACCATTGGTATACGTGTAATCTGTGAACTCACTATCATAATTCACGTAGTTTTTAAGAAAACCGCTGTGATGACATATTTTATAAACACAACTGGCTACGCAAGAGGCTCATCCAGTACAATTTTCGGTAGGGTTTTAATTTTAAGGAATGCAGGAAACCCTCTGATTGCCTTTGACAGTGAGGTGCTTACTGGCAGTCCCTATTCTCATCGCATTCCGTATAGTTCCTGTAATACCCATTCTTATCATATTATCAAACTATATTACCCGCGCTGCTTTGCAGCATCAATCAATGTCGAAACTTGAGTTTATACGTGTATTGCCAAATAAAGTTAAACTGCTTTCATGCTTTGTACATCTCTCTTCACAGATTGTATTTACAAAAAGGTTCTCCAGCCCACTGGACGTCAACAGTTCAAATTAAATGTAAAATACGTTAATTAAAAAAATGGTTTTCTTTGCAAATTTTGTAAACTTCATCAGGGAACAAAACAAAATTATTTTTCTGGAAGAAGGTTGTTTTATAAATCTTCTTTCAAAAATCAATGAAAGTAACTTTAAATGTATACAGTTTATATTTTTATTGCAAAATATAAAAAACCTTTTCGTTTAGTGGTACATTTTCAAAGATTTCATAAAATGCGTGTGAAAAGATTGCTCGAACAGGAAAATAGCTTGACACATGATTATAATATATCGTACCGTCGGAGTTATGCAGGAGCGGGATTGTATAATTATGGGATCGGCTTAATACATATTGTAATGGTTGGCCATTTTTTGCTTGCTGACAAATGTATTTACTGGAAAGATTGAGATGTAATATTGTAAGAATTATCTTTGCAGTATTTAATTAACAGTGGGTGCGCACGCAACCTTTTCATGACTAAACAATTATGATATAGGTAAACAAATATCAATTTTAACCAATCTCTCAGATCTTTCTAATATTTAACTTTTTAACAGTTACTAAATCATAATCATATAAACATAATCAACAATTAAACCTTAATTTTTAAAAATAAATTTATTTTCAGTTTCAGTACTTTTGAGCAACATACAGTATTAAACACATAATTTAAAAATAGTTTTACTCTTACGTAATTTGTCTTTAAACCGATAGTTACTAGTAATTTTAGTTCTAAAGTGACAATATTTCAGCGACGGTGCGGCTTTAATAACGTGGCCAGCATGGGTCAGGGGCGCGACCGGGAATTCCTCCCGCAAATTCCCTCACACTGCGCTACAGTTCCATCTGTTCAGTTTCAAAAAAGAAACAAGTCTACAGTATGTGTGATGTTGCGATGATTCCTAGGGGTTTATGGACAATGTCACTGATCTTTTCAGCTTTCTACACAATTGATGAAATTATCCAACCGGAAATGTTAGGAGGGATTATGGTTTCTTGGCCTTCTTGGCCACAATCAGAAAACCCTAAAGGTTAAAAGCTATGAATGCACAAGACGATGACAAGCAGTTTGAGCAATAACAAATTGAGTGAAAAATAATCATCTTAGGTGAGAAGGGATTGCAGCCTGTCAACTAACTTGCCATACATATTTGGCATTAATTATCCGAGATGAACAGATGACAAATATTGAACTGAGTATAGTGGAGCCATCAAATATATCTCAAACGGGATTTTATGTTTTAGTATATAACAAATTTGAAATGGAAAATGACAGTAATAAATTAAACGAGCATCGGAAGATACCACTGTTTTAATGCAAAATTTAAAGTTTTTAGCTTTCACGAGAATATATTATGGTCTTTGATGTAAACACTTACATTGCAGGTATTTCTAATTTATTGTTGGTTTTTGTATTTTAACTGATACAAAATTAAACAATATGTAGTACTAGAGGCCGCTCAAAGCTCAAAATCTGACCAAATATTGTTTGACGAAAATGTAACATCTAGTACCTAGTGGGTTCTACCCTCACCCACAGGAATTTTTTTTATGTGGAGTTAAAAAGGATAGCATGCAGGCGTTACCATTCTAGTATACAGTAGCTTTTTATTTATGCCTGGAAACTCTCCAACTCAACCTCCCCCCCATACAAACAGGTTTAAGAAGTTAATGTGGAGTTAAAACGGAAAAGATAAGGGTGTTACTATTCAAAAAGTTAGTAACATTTTTTATTTACATTAGTCCTGAATTATCTGTTCTTCCTGTTGTGGAGTTACAGCAGATAAGAGAAGGGTGTTACCATTTCAGTAGTCAGTAGTATCTTTTATTTACGATTCATTTGTTGTTGATGTTGTGCTACATATTTATTTTAATAACCTGTTTATTAAATTAAAAGCATAACGAAACGCATAACGCATGCCCCATAAGGATAACATGTAAAATTTGAAAGCCAAAAGGGCATAGCTCTACACATCCAAACACTAACTTATTTACATTCAACAAATCTCCTAATAGTACTAAATAAATGTCCCAAGTTTCATAATTCAAAGATGCGTCATATCCAAGAAATTGGTACTACAAAAATTTCCTTGGCCGATTAATATATAGAATAACTGCACAGTACGTTGTCTTATGTAGATTTTACACTGGAAAAGCCTGTTTTCATATCTTGAAGTAGTTTTATGACCCCTAATACCCCCATAACAACTTTTGATCCTGATGGAACCTCCTCCTATATAACCTTATAATATACAATATTGCCATCCTAATATTGCATTTGAAAAGAACCGGACCATCCATCCGGACATCAGACCATCCAAAAAATCAAATTTTCCAAATATATAGTACCAGTGCTTGTTTAAACCCGTTATTTGATTAAAAGGTTTTTCATACGGAAATTCGCTTCCCTTAAGTCAGCATGCTGCGTGCGAACTCGTGTTTTGATCGTTGAATTTATTTTTAACTGACACAAGATTAAACAAGTTTTATATTATATAAATGCATTTAATTATAAGGATTGTAAAGTTCTATATTAGAAAACAGGCCCTAATTTTATTAAATACAAGGTAAACATGTAATGTCATAATTTTAAACATTTTTGTAGCATGTTTCATTAAATACACCCAATGCGGTTTATGACTATCTATTTAGTGGTTGTTAAAAATTAGGAATAACTCATTAGGGCTCGTGGAAAATGTTGGTATGTGGAGATAAACCTATTTTTTAAAGGTGTTTGAACAATTTTAAAAGCGTTTATCATCTACCTCAAAATACGCCGAACGTACTGTCCATACTTAAGAGCGAAAGAGGTATTGTAGTTTGAAGAGTATATTACTTAAACTCTTCTAAATAATTGTTTTCATTACTAAGAGCAGAACAAGTTTTTTTATAGTTAAATATTATAGTATCTTTGAATTAAATATAAATACGTAGCAGGCGTCAATTGGGACAATGTTGTTCCGTAGTTTATACTCATGCCGTTAAAACCACTTCGTCTATGTTTCAATATAACAAGGATATTTTTAATAATGCAAGTTAAATTCAAAAATCGTATTTAGCAGGCATTTAAAGGCTTTAGAAGGACGTGAATAGCGTAAAAGTACAGCATTTTGAGTTATTGGATCACTAGACAAAATATCCACATGTCGACTATGTAGAATAATCCCAAAATATGTTTCCAAACATGTAGGTTACATGCAAACTTTCCTTTAAACAGACACAAAGTTACATGTCTTATAAGGCCAATTAAAACCTCCTGACTTCTGCAGGTTTTCTCAATAAGCCAATCCTTGTACGTATTGTCACATACATGTAGGTATTTAAAAGCATATAAGGGATTTTATTATTTACAGCACATAAATTTCACGGATTAATCGAAATTTGTTTAATTATAATAATTTTAATTGTTAATTTGAACCAATGTAAATCTGTAAACAAGGTACATAATTTACAGTAAGTACTTTAACTTTCCGAAAGATAAACCTATTTTGGTCGTATACCACCGTGAGCTTTTTTAGGCCTTACAAGACTTCTACCTTGGAAATACAGTTTGAGTATTGGAACGTAACTGAATAAAAAGCCATGTGTAAAATAAAACTGTTATTTCCTTGTTTCAACCAATGATTACACGCGTTCTAAATAAAAACAATAACTGAAGAAACATAAAATGGGAAAAAGGAGAAAACACATTTATGATGAGTTACAATGAAAAAGGTTTTACACGTTAAAAATGTTAATCTATTATTGAATTATTATTGGTCTATTTTTTATCAATACTATTAAACAAATTAGTCAAGCTTACCATTGTATGTAAGGCTAACGTTTTTACACTTAATAGCTTGAAAAAGTAGAAAACGTAGATCCAAAATTAAATAAATCAACGATAAATTTTGGAAAGTAAAAGTCATGTGAAACATGTAGAGGGGGCACCAGTAAATCCAGGTAGATTTATAAATCGAAAAAACGATGTTATCTTTCAAGTTCCACCTAGCCTAAACGGGTGTCTGATGTGGTTTATTGATGATTTGTTTTAAAAAGGAAAGAATAAAGAAGCTTTTTCAGTAAGCAAAGTTTCAAATTTATTTTTTATTTTTAATTTATTGATAATGTCCCCTCAAAACACTAAAAATTAAATAATGTTTTTATAGAATTTTAAAAAGTAAATCGAAAATGTTTTCAATGAAATCGCTAGATAGTCACCGGTATATTATTAATACAAAATTTTAAAACTATACATTCACAGACAACTACTGGACGGAACTTGAAATTGAACATTAGCCTTATGGAGGAAGCAGTCTCGTGAACCAATTAGTCTCGTGACTAGTGCCCCCTCTTAAATAAGACTAGTCATTTTAAATACATAAAAAATCAAGCTATTACAGCAAGTATTTTAACTAAACTGGGGCAATGTTTGTGTAAAAATACATGCACTTAGGATTTATAAGTATTTATTGAATGCTATTGTGCAATGGTTTCTCGTTTTAACACTTATTCCTGCATTATAGGACGATGCGTTCATAATAGCTAACAAAATATTGATGTTATCAGTTTTAGTTGGTTTAATTCGGTGTGATTCGCTTTGCTCTCACACTTCCATTATATTTCAGCATTTAGAAAGATTCCAAACGTCCTTGATACTGATAAACAATTCCTCAGTCGTTGGAATCTGCCAACAAGAGGAGTGGCAGGGAACAAAAGGAGGGTTGCTATTGTTAATGCCATGTCCACTGAGTAGGAATGCGACGTACCGTACCGCGCGCTCCGCACCACTAGCCCTTTGGATACAACCAGTTTTCAAGATTCTATTCGTCACAGTTCAGACATCTCCGACGGGTGGAAAGGAGGGGATGGTTAGTTCGAGATCTTGCCGCTTGGCGGTATTTCCCCTCCTTTCGGCGGGGGCGCCAGGACAGTGAGTGGTGAATGCTGCATTTGCGTATAGTTCCACACGTAAAGTCTCTCACATGAGCGTACTCCGGAGTTCGCTTCGGAAACGGAGTTCTAGGAGTACTGTTGTACGCACGGAATCACGTCCCCACCACCTCAAGGACTTCCGTGTGCGAAGGTCCTGTACATATATATATATATATATATATATATATATATATATATATATATATATTTCAAACTTTGATATTCTTCAAAAGTTCAATTCGTCTATGCTTTCGTCTTACAGATCATTCTATAACTACTCACTCCGTCCACGTTGAAATGTTCCACTTCCAAAACACCGAACGTCATTTTTTCAGCATAACATTTCATATAACTGCACAAAGCTATTTAACTCTTTGCCTGCAAATCTTAAGGTGGAGCTCCCCTTTCAAAAATTCTGCAAAAACCTAAAAGAGTTCCTTGCCGATAAGGGGTATTACAGTATTCATGATTTTATCAACCCAAGGTCTTAGTTTTGTTTATAATTAAGAATGATATAGTTATGTTAATAATAATTATCTCATTTTGTGTTCAAGCAGGATACTTTGATTAATGAAACCTGTATTGTATGTTGACTATGCCCATGCAATGTATTTGTTTATGGCAAATAAAATCTTGAATCTTGAATCTTGGCGCAAAGTTTACCAACGTATGACGTGGCATAAGGCGGCCATTTTGAATTATAGTCGGCCATATTGGATTTTGTGTAAGTTTTCACTAAACATCTTACTGTAGGTAAACTATTGAACTTAGAAGTATGATTTATGACTTAAAATGCTCCCATAATTACCACTTATCTTATAAATATATATTTGTTACTGTTTATTATTTTATCTGTATGCAATGCAAATTGAAACTTAATTTTCCCCAAAAATAGTTTCGTTTTTTCAGAGAATTTTAAACTTAACGTTGTTCTTTTTTATTTTGATGTCTAAAAATCATTGCTCACGATGAAGAGCAATAAATTATCTGCAAAATAACAAATAAATTATAAGTCCAAATTTGTTATTTCATAGTCAAACGGTCGTGTGTGTAATGCGCATTTCATGCACCAATTCAGGCTCTAGCAGGACGCGCCATATAGCTGAAGGGCAGGTGCTTACCTCAGGCGTGGTTACCTACGTTGCCTAGTTTGTTTTTCTTTAAGTTTATAATTCAATATACAATTGAATAAACAATGTTTTATAAGTGAATATACTAATTTATTAGTGTTGAGTACTGTTTGATATACGGCTATCTTATGTGCATTAGTAAGGAATTACTGTATTTAATTTATTGCGTGCTCTAAATATTATTAATATTAATATTGAAATTTATGTTTATTATTTTATATTAATTTTATAATTAATCCATATAAATAATAATAAAATAAAATGTATTAATATAATGATATTAATATAATGATAATATGTTGTATTATTGTAATTTATATTAATTTAGTAGTAGTAGTTCTTTTAGTTTTTCCGGAGGGGAAATGCTAAATGCACCGTCAAGGAAGAAATGTGGAAATTCCTTGGTGTGTGGAACTTGCACCCACTAAAACCCCCCACCTTAGGCTAAAGTCCACTTTGGAAAGACCTATTAAGGCATAACTTCAAAGTGGAGCCTCTCATCTTGAAGCCGATTTGGCTAAAACTTCTGCTAATTCCTTCTTTTTCACCTGAGGGAAGATCCCAGATGTTATGGGTTTTCAAGTTGTTTCCTCTTGAGAACTCGCCCGGCGAATGCCGAAATGCGTTGCCAGTTCTCAAGAGAATACGTCATCAGAGGAACAGTAGTCTCGGGGGTAAAAAACCCCTTCCTCCTGCTCCAACTTTCTTTTTTGGACCGCCCACCGCTTACACCAGAAAAACGCGTATAGAGCGTCGTCGTGGGCGGAGTCTCCATATTGACAGGCTGGGCTGTCGACTTTTCTCATCTTGTGGAGGTAGGCCTGGAAAAAGCATGACCGGTAAGAAGCTGCTTGGTAAGGAAGTTCACCTCACCAAACTCCCGCTCGACCCACACAGACAGGTCCCGGATGAGCCTTCGCGTCCAGGTCGCTCTAGGCTCGCTGTCCCATCTCTCCTGCCAGCGACGCATAGAGGCCTCTCTGGTCACGCGCATCGCCTCCTAAGGTCCAAGTTCAGTCTTGGTTTAGAACACCAATTTCCTCTCCTGGGCCAGAGGGTCAATTGGCACGACAACTGCGACCACTAAAGCAGCAGGCTCAGAGACCGTCCGGTAAGATGACGTGATCCTTAGAGCTACCCTCGTCTGGACTACTCCCATCTGCTTCCAACAGCATTCCCTCCTTAGCGCATCTGCCCAAATCTCGCACCCATACAGTTTGTGACAGACAGAAGAAGCTTGTCAGTAGATGGGCCTTTGACATTAGCCATTAGACGGATGAGTGCTGCAATCATATTTGCCACTTTTTCAGTGGTAATCTTTATTTGTTCTTTGAAGGTGAGTTTGGTGTCAAGTCTAATCCCCAGGTACTTCACAGCAGGCTTAGAACGGATTGATTCCGTGTCGACCTGGAAATCTAACATGGTCGGAATGCCACGACCTGTCATCATGTTTTCTCGGTTGCCAAACTCAGGCTTTGGTCCTCCATCCACCCAGAGACGAGTCTCATCACCTGTTTAACCTCCACTGGGCCTGTTGAACATCGCGAGTGACAATTGATTCAAATGGTCTAATGAGAGAGTCTTATTACAAACTAAGAAAGAAAATATCAGAAGTTTCCAAATCCGCTGAAATGCATTGCTAAATAGAATTCCTTGTTCAAAAAACATAGCTTTTAATGAAATCGCTAAAACGTACGTATCTTAAGTAAAATCAAATTACGGGCAAGCCACAATAGTGTTTGATGGTTACAGCAAGAGTACTACCAAAGACCACGTTCATTCAAGACGCAGCAGGGGCAGACTGGACCTATCATTTTATAACTCAACCCTGTCCTATCAATCACAAAGGAAGATTTCCAATCTAATAACAGAAACAAAGAAGGTTTCATATAATATTTGGCGTCAAACGTAAAAGTGAAGGATGTAAATTTTTCCAGGTTAAAAGCTATGCGGATCTTCTAATAGTTGAAAAAACCTTAGAAGCAGCAAAACTACCCAAATAACAGTTTTACTTAGGGGTGACACAGATCATCTCATCTTACTGTTGCACTAAACTGCTGAAACGGACAAAACCATCTATTTCAGCTCAGAGAAAAAGTGCAGCCAGAAAGAGTCTTATACATTCGAATAGTAACAAATATATATTTATAAGATAAGTGGTAATTATGGGAGCATTTTAAGTCATAAATCATACTTCTAAGTTCAATAGTTTACCTACAGTAAGATGATGAAAATTGGTATGTGGCTTTATGTGGTATTAAGATACATATATATGCATTGGAAATTCGCTGAGTACGCAGGTTTGCTGCTACGGGGGTATTTTTGGATAATGTGGTGTTTGATTTCAAATTGTAAATTGACTAGATCAACCTGGGTGTTCCACTTCATTGCTTGGAGAAATATATATCAAGGTCAGCTGATTGAATTTACAAACCAAGTTAATGCAATGGATACATGTATAAATTGGTTAATGTCCGTTAAAAATACATGGTAACTTTGAAGCCTCAAGGTGAAAATCCCTATAGTTGGATAGGTATAAAAATACTATAATTTTCCTACCTTGACCTAAGGAATCAACGTTCAAAATTTCCCCACTCTACTATGCTGGGAAGCAAGAGAATGAGGGTTGAGTGATTGAGGGCTTTGTCTATTATATGCATTAAGGTTACTGCATAACGAAAAGCAATAAAAAATTGTAAACAACAGCTGGTTAATTTTACTTAGGCATCGCTGCACAGTTGCCAATTTGTGCTGATGTTAGCGATTCACAACGTTCCTTCTCATCTCTAAACCCATAGGTGGCAACGTTGCAAAATCACTTATCCACCTGATTTGATGGCCACGGGACTAGTGGTTACCGGTTTTGAGTGTACTGCCAACTACGGTTATGCTGTGCGTGAATACGAATGTGATCTCGTACCTAGGCCGCGCACCAAGATCTTTGGGAACCCATGTTAAAACGAAGAGGCGACGACAATTATGCCCTTCGTGTCATTGTCTTAAACTGAGAAACAGTTATTTAGATTTAGAAGAAGTGTATTGTAAACAAATGTATTGCATGCAAGCAGAGAATAAATTGTCGAACCCCTTATACCTAGTGGTCAAAAGTTTTTTTCACTGTTTTCCATATTTATGTTTTTAATTTACTCGAGGTTCAAAAAAGGGTTTTAGCTGGGTTTAAAAATATATGGTACCCTTAAAATATCCTACTAATATCATAAATGTGAAAGTGTGGATGTTTGTTTGGATGTATATATGGATATTTTTGAGTTCCATCACGCATAAACTAGGTACCTAACCGCTTAAGCTAAAATATTACATGAACGTAGCTTACATATCTCATTATATTTTTATAATATATAAAATTATAAAATTATTGGTAATTTTCGCATCCAGGATTAGGGCTCCAACCCCCGGGTCCTGTAAGTTCCAATGCAAATCTTATGGGAGGATATCACTACTATTATAAAAATGAGGTGGTGTTTGTCTGTCTCCCTGCCTGTTCCATCAGTAGTATAAACGACCTGCACTTGACACGTGACCTAATTAGCATAATGCTAGAAGCAGAAAGTGCATTTTAGCAGATCTGAGATGCATGGGAGATCTGAGTCTTATGTAACTGTGCGGGAGTCCTGGCGAGATGCCAGCCGCGCGCGCGAACCCTGGCGGAATGTGGTCCACTAAATGTCAATTGCTACAATGTTTGGCTTGGATCGCTCCCAACTCCTTGTTGTCTGTGGTCAGTGTCTAAGCACTGCATTTTACTTCTCGTATTTCCTCTTGGGACTGAAACGTAGTTATATGACAAACAAAAATGAAAACAAAACTTTAACTGGGCGACGCCTACTGTGGTACTTAAGCTCAGAGAAATGCATCCAGAGGTAGTTCTGCATCCACACCACGGCAATGGAGGCGAGATACTACCTGACCATCTACCTCACCCACCCCAGGACGAGGGAGGAAATCGAGGGGCTTAGGGATTCCCTAAGCCTCGTGCTAGATCTCCCACGATTACCTCCCGCCGCATTCGGTCCAGCTCAAATTACTGGTAAGGATAGGTTTTAATAATTGACTTTAAACAAACCAGTTAACACTTATTTCATTTGCAAAAGGAAAATAAAAACAATAACTAATTTACTAGAAACAATGTATATTTACCTGCAGCTCTTAAACATTTGACAAATAGTTTTCCATCAAGTACAGAGTATAAGGTTTTTACAAATTGATGATACAAAGTGAATTAAAGCATTTCTAAAATTATTTGAAACAGAATATAACAAACGACGTGTTCTGAGACCGTAAGATATTGCATTAGCTGTAAGACCCGTAAGCTCTTAACAATGTATATGCAGCTCTTAAACATTTGACAAATAATTTTCCATCAAGTACAGAGTATAAGGTTTTTACAAATTGATGATACAAAGTGAATTAAAGCATTTCTAAAATTATTTGAAACAGAATATAACAAACGACGTGTTCTGAGACCGTAAGATATTGCATTAGCTGTAAGACCCGTAAGCTCTTAACAATGTATATGCAGCTCTTAAACATTTGACAAATAATTTTCCATCAAGTACAGAGTATAAGGTTTTTACAAATTGATGATACAAAGTGAATTAAAGCATTTCTAAAATTATTTGAAACAGAACATAACAAACGACGTGTTCTGAGGCCGTAAGATATTGCATTAGCTGTAAGGCCCGTAAACTCTTAACATTTGACAAGTATTTTTTTCCATTATTACACGAATAATAAGCTAACTATTGACAAAGTTGTTAATGTTGATAAAATGAATTTAGTGTTATAATAAGCAACAGTAATCAAAAATACTACAGAAACTCAGTGTAGGGATCAAGAATCCCTCTTGAAAACAAGCACATCTGGTGATCTACCTGTCGTCCCTGTACATTTTAAATAAAACCCGCCTTGTCTGATTTCGATCAAGTCGTCTTCTGTCAATTGAATTTCAAACCTCGATGGTAGATACACAACTGCTTGTGATGAATCTGGCATTTCTATCTCAGCGGCAATTGATTTGCCAAATTTAGTATCATTCCGTCTGATGGTAATTATAGGGTAGCCGTTTACCAAAATCAAGTCCTTCACTGGAACTCTAGGTAGCGTAATTGATTTTTGAAGTCCTTCCAACTTAGTAGCGAGAGACATCTTCTTATGACTCTTTCTGTAACACATAGTGAACAAAAATAACATTTTGTATTTAAAACGGGTAAAATCCAAAAGAAGGTAGTGTATGTTTATAACTTTAAAGAAACATAACACAGTTATTAATTTGCATGATACATTTTCGACTTCCGAAATACTCAAATATTTACACATCAGTTATTGTATTCATTCTCGAGAATAACTTTTCTGGACGTGATAACAATAAGAGCTAACTGTAGAGCTGGTGACTTTACCGAACATCCACAGCCTGGTGTAATTTCATTCTGTTCGATAAAAGAACAACCACATCTTGAACAATTGTATTTTTTGTTAATGCAATTTGAAGTCTTCTGAGATGACTCGAACCACTCGTTCATAGTTGTCAATATCAGCTACACTATTATTAAAACATCTACGACATATCTGAACGTCTTCTCGTTTGTAATAACAGATCAAGGAGCTCATACAATTTATACAATGTTCGTTGACAAGTTGTTCATATATTTCACAAGGGAGTTTATTTATAACTGCAACTAGTTCATTAAACTGTTGAAACTCCTCCAGTTTTTTTAGTTAATTCGTATAAGGACATCATGTGTGCATGCTCGTCTCTAAAACAAAAATAGGTTTATGTTATTTAAAAACGTATAAGAATACAAGGAGTTGTAACGTAGTAGGATACGTGTTTTAAAAATAACTCTAAAGTTAATGTTCTTTAGCAATGACATTAAAACTACATGATATAGTAGAGCATGTCAGCAGCTTTATTGTTTCACACAATTTTGTATTAAAGAATTCGGTACTACCGACGAATCAGGTTATTAGTGACTTATACTACCAGAAATACCGTATGAAGTGAAACAAGTGTAAGAGCTAAAAGTATTAATCGTCCTCAAAATATGAATAAATTATCAATACTTCAACAAGTTTAAAGCTGGGAAAATTCTAGAAATATATTTTGTTCTACAGGCATTCCCCAGACTATATGTCTGGTGGAGGAAATCAGATTTCCTCCACAGAGCACCGACACCCTCACCACGACTCGCCCTACCATCACCACGACTCGCCGCCCATCAACCACTGCTGCCCCCCTGACCACGACTCGCCGCCCATCAACCGCTGCTGCTCCCCTGACCATGACTCGCCGCCCATCAACCACTGCTGCCCCCCTGACCACGACTCGCTGCCCATCAACCGCTGCTGCTCCCCTGACCACGACTCGCCGCCCATCAACCGCTGCTGCCCGCCTGACCACCACGACTCACCCTACCACTTCTGCCGCCGTCCTCACCACGACTCGTCCTCAAACCTCCGCCCTCACCTCTCATCATCGCCGTCACCCTAGACTCAAAACTATCGCCTCCGTCAGCCCTTCCACCTCTTCCAGCCCTTGTCATAACCCAATCACTTACCCAGCAATTTTACAAACATTACTAACAAAACCATCACCCATTGCATCACCTCGTCCTCCCATTGACAAACTAGCATTTCTAGTAAATCAAATTTTTAAATAAAATGGTGTACTCATTGTGTACTTTATGCTATACCTATTATAAGTAGTAAATTTTTTTACTTAACCACGAAAGAGCACAAAGTAAAAACGTATAGAAGTGCAAAGTACAGCAAAAATACAATGTTTCATATCCTCATCAGATAATCACAATCTGCATAGTTAAAACCACAAACACTGCAATGGAAGTACTACTTGACACCACACATACCAGCACCCCATGCCAAAACTGTAACCGCAACCACTGGTGAAAAATATATGAATTTGCATGATACATTTTCCCGAAATACTCAAAAACAGCAACCAAACACAAAATCACAACAGTAACAGAAAATACACAGGGGGGAAAACATTAGCGCAAGACAGCCGATATGTAAACTAAACAACTCTAAAATTCCAACAACACTGATGAACCACCACACAATTATCTGTAAGGAATATATTACAAATAATATATACAGACAAAAACCCCTGGTGGTCAAAATATTCACCCGCAAAGAGCACCTGAAAACATCGAAGCAACCTGAAAACACAAAGCATCCTGAAAACATGGTGAGCAAAACGAAAATTATCACTTACAATCAGAAGAGCGGTGCAGATGATGTGCGGAGACGCGCTCGACTGAACTCAACTGCTGAAACATACGTGTATTTATATCAAACCCGCCCGTACTCCTCTATGTTGTTGTCTCCCTCACACTTTAGCTCTATCTTTTTCTATTGCACAGCTTCAAATGACCACACCCAACTGCTATCTTCGTTGCACCCCCTCTCGCTCTTACCAATAGCGTTAAATGACCACGCCCAAGAGATCGTCTGTCTCTGTTAGGGGGACTATTTCCTTCTCTATCTCTCTGCTGCTAGCAAACGTAAAACGACCACGCCCAAGAGGTTTTCTGTTTCTTTCTCGCATGTTTTGCTCTCCCTCTTGCTCACAGGGTAGCATTAATGTAGCCAACGCCCCTATCTCTATCCTGCTCGCATACCCAACCCCAACAGAGAAGGGGTCCACGACTTTATAAGCAGATGTGAGCGGAGTTTGAGTCACAGTTCACCAGCTCATCTGCAATAGTTCGCGTGTGATGTTTATGTGCGCAGTTTGTCGAGAAGCATATTTTCTTACTACTAGTGTTCGCGATAAACATCAGACAATATGTCTTTCACTTAGTAACTTTTATACACCACAGTTAAATTTTCAATCATCGCAACAAAGTAGACCAGTGGTCCCAGATTTGCCTCTTCAAAGTGTAGACAGTTCAGGTAACACTCAAAAACAATATTTTGGAGGTAGTGTCTGCCAGCCACCTGCGTCGAAAATCGGTGGCGGCAGTAGTACTAGCAGTATCAAAACGAACAGTTCAGTGTTAAAAAGAAAGTGTGAACCTTCTAATATTTCCGCTAAATTAAGAAGACTTCAAAAAAAAAACAGAAGGGATTCACCCACATCTTTGCCATCGACATCTACCCCAGTATCGTCTGCTATCAATGACTCTTCAGAGCCTACAAAGGCTATTCATAATGATAGGGACTATTATATCAAAAACAAAAATGGTGACTTTATTGACTTAACTTGGGAATTAAAAAAGGCTCTTAATAATGCTCGGGACTATTGTATCAAAAACAAAAAAGGTGACTTTATTGACTTGGTTCCTTTTGTTGAATCTGCACTAGTAGTTGTAAAAGACATTCTTAATAGTGAAATGGAAATAACTCGCTCGCTTAAATTCAATATGGTACTTGAAGCCTATTACGAACTTCCTGAAGAAGGGCTGACTGCTACTAGAAACTTCAAAACTCAATCCAGGATGGTGTTTGCTGGGACCGATGATTTGGACAGTCAACTGCATAGTGATGGGGCGAAGCTTTTGCAAGAAGAAGACAAACAGGAGGCTGAAAAAAGTGGATGGATCTTCAACTACGTTAAATGTCTAACATTACGTGTAAGTAAGTTTGTTTACAAGGAACCAAGTGGTTCAAGCTATGTACCTTTACCAGCTAAATTAGTTAAACGTAATGCTTGTGTTAACGTAATGAATGAAGATAATCGATGCTTTGTTTATAGTATGCTAACAAAGCATATCCCGAATGTAAAACCAAATGTTACACTCACTGAAAAATCGTTTGATGTTTTACTAAACAAGTATAACTTTGACGGTCTCAAGTTCCCTGTCAATATAAATCAAATCAAACAGTTCGAAAAACGAAATATCAATGTTTCAGTTAACGTTTTTGAGTATACTAGCGAAAATAAAATTGCTCCTCTTCGGGTTGTTGATGAGCTGAGCGACCATACAGATCTTCTGCTTTTACATGGAAAGGACAACCAATCTCACTTCGTCTACATTCAAGACTTTGTTAAACTAATTCAGAAGCAAATTAGGAAAGGTAGCAATAAGATAGTAGTCTGTAAACGATGCTCTCAAAGTAAAGAGGTGAGGAATTGTAAGCCTAACGCTGAAGTATGGCTGAAGGAACATTTAACTTTGTGCGGAAAACATAAACCTACAGAAATTAAACTCCCCTCTCCTGATAAGAACACGTTGCAGTTTCAACAGTTTGAAACTCAAATAAAAGTGCCGTTTACAATAGTTGCTGACTTTGAGTCGACGCTAACACCTGTCTGTACAGGAGATATAGATTACGATGGGAAGACCTATCAGAGACACAATGCGAACAGTTTTTGTACCATTATTTCATCCACATATGATTCGGAAACACTTCAGGAGTTAAACATTTCGACAGAACCGTTTCTTTATCATCGGGGTCCAAACGCGGGGGCTAATTTTTTGCTCCACATAAAAGAAGTAGCCGAACGTATCGAGAAAATATATTCCATTAACAAACCTATGTCCATGAATGAAGAAGAACGCAAGCGGCATGATGAATCAGTGGAATGTGAACTTTGTAAAAGAACGTTTAGTGAACTAAACACTGATACCCACAAATGTGCAGATCACGATCACATCACTTCAAAATTTCGGCATTCTCTGTGTAGTCGATGCAATCTTAGATGTAAAACACCAAATTTTATTCCTGTATGGTTGCACAACTTGTCAAATTATGATCAGGCTTTTATAGTTTCTAACCTGGACGTCTTAAAAGGATGTGACATAAGAATGATTCCTTCAAACAAAGAAAAGATGATAGCTATATCCATTCAAATAGGAAATATTTGGGTGCGATTCCTAGATTCTTACAGAATGATGTCAGCTAGTTTGGATGAATTAACAAGAAATTTGCCGCCGACTGATTTTATCGAAAGCTCGAAACTAGTACCCTCAGAACATTTTGATTTAATTATAAGAAAAGGGGTGTACTGTTATGACTTTGTAACGTCCGAAGACAAGTTTCTAGAGGAAGGTCTTCCGCCTAAAGAAGCTTTCAAAAACAAACTAAATGACAGTGATATCAGTGACGAAGATTATAATCATGCATCTCGTGTGTGGGAAAGTTTACACTTTAAAACTTTCGGAGATTTTCATGATTTTTACTTGAAACTAGACGTATGTTTACTAACTGATGTTCTCAATTCATTTCGAGCAATAAGCTACGAAAACTATAACCTGGACATATGTCATTTTTGGACAGCCCCTTCACTGTCTTGGCAAGCGATGTTAAAAATTACAGGAATCACCCTAGAATTAATAACCGATTATGATCAGTTTCTCATGATCGAGTCATCAATCGAGGGGGAATTGTACAGAGTTCTTTAAGATATGCAAAGGCCAACAACGAGCTTCTTGAACGTAAGTCAGACTACAAACCCGATGAGCCAACCAGTTATTTTCTTTACCTGGACGCCTGCATGCTTTACGCTCATTCGTTGAGTCAAGTTCTGCCTACAGGAAACTTCAAGTGGGAAGAAAATCCTGAAAAAGTCGAGTGGTCAAACCTATCTCCAGTCCAACGGAAAAAAATGAAGTCAAAAAGGCTAAGGGTATAAAGAAGTCTTATGTTGAGAAGAAAATCACGTTTGAGCACTACAAAGATGCTCTGTTTAATAAAACTGAGTACACGGCAAAGTTTAATCTCATTAGGTGCAAGCAGTTTAAGCTAACCTCAGCTACTACGGTAAAACGGTCGTTGACATTCGATGATGACAAACGTTTCATACTTGAAGACAACATACGAACCCTGGCGCATGGTCACTACTGAATTCAAGAACTGCTTCGTGAGCATCGGAGAAACAGCTCATCACAATCCGAGGCGGAAGTTTAAAGTCCCGTTATATTTAAGAGGTCAGTGTTTTGCGGTAGCGCGTATGGCTACTTTATATGAAAAATCTGTAATTGCATTTGGCAAGCATATAGATACAGAAATTGATTTAGAATCAATAGACAGCATTAATATACTATCACTACTCCCACTGACCGTCCAAAGAGATGTTAGAAAAACTTTAAAGACTGTTTGGTTTAAAGAGACTCCTCCCCCAGAAAATCCATATAGTTATGAATACAGATTTCTTGACATGCTTGGACAGAAAGGAATTTATAATGTTATCATCCATCAGAGCTAATCCCTGAATTTCTGCCTTGTGATATTCAAACATATCATATAACCTTTGACTATTATGAATTTAGTTTAGGCAATTTAAGCTTTAGAAATACTTTTGTTCTGTGTCAATCTTGTTTTGAAATAACTTGTAGTCCTTCAGAAAGTCACAACTATTTTGAATTTGACTATCAATTGTTTTGGACACAAAGAAACTGGAAATTTTATAAAATCACTAGGCATTTTGAATTCAGTGTTAACCATTTTGTAGATAACATTGTTAAACAAGAAAATAGTTGGTGTGATAGGTGTGTTTTCCAACCTCTATTTCAATACTTAGATTATAGTCAATGTAAGCAAACAACACATGAGCATGATTTTGACAACAGTAGCGATAGCGATGTTTCAGTTGTTACTTCCCACAATGTAATCGAACTTTATGACCCTTTCCGTTTTTAATAATTGCAAATCCTTGTATTTAACTATCATATGTAGATTGTAGATGAGCTGGTGAACTGTCATTTTGTATATATAATAATTTAACATGCCCTTTAGTGTTCTTTACACAGTTATCATAATTGACTTATGTTGAAACAAAATATGTATTAAAATCTTTCTGATAAATCCATGTTGTTCACCGTTAGTTACTTTATTTGAACTTATTCAAATGCGTAACTATGCATAAAATGTTTTCCTTAAATTTTGCACTTTGCTCTATTTCGTATTGAAATGAAAATATGATGTACTGTTTATATTTACGAATCCATCTGTACTATTGTAAATCATTGGTTTATACTTTCAATGTAAACTCTTGTTGTTAGCTTTTATTAATAAATACTGGTATTAACTATACGTGTTATTATTTCTTCCACAAATATATGTGAGGAAGAGAAATAAAGTTACACACAAATACTGCTACGTGCATTATATTTTAAAAAATCTCAAATTATACACTTGCAATTACCATCTTGATACATACTTCAAATTTTCCAACACAGAGTTAGTTATATTTGACACACAAAAACGACGAACTTCAGAGTCTATCCACGGTAACATTGAGCTCCGTAGTGAGGTCTGTTCGTACCAGTGGTCTTGCGTCTCCACGGGCAGTCTTCTTTCATTCAACTCTTGAAGCAATCGAGGCAAGTCAGTGGTGATGTGACGAACAAGCTGTTTGTCCAGAGTCATGGCAACCATATCGGTTGTGGTTTTCGTTGAAAGCAATGCCACAGCCTTGTAGTGTTTAGAAAAGTATCTACTGTAGCGTGAAATCAAAAACTGTACAGCTGGGCTTATTTCAATTAAAATATTAAAATAGCTTTCGAGGGACGGAAACGAACGTTTCAAAGAACTCCAGCCCGCATTTTGTAGTAACACTCTGGGCGTCTGACGTACAATGTCCGACTCATTAGTTGGTTTTGACAATATTACAGAGTTTATGTTGTAATTAACAGGCTTTTGTTTCATGTGATAGTTGCACAGTGCAACAATTCCATTAGGTCTTGCTTCAACAAGAATCGTGTGCAGATAGAACGGTTTGAATAACACTCTTTCAGATAAAAACCGATTAATTGCATTTGAAACAGGGGCACTTTGTAGACTGAGTAAGTCATCAAAGGTAAATTCAACAGTGGATAGATTATTTACCAAATAAATGGACGGTTTGAAGTCCTTCAACAAGTCAAGTCCAACAACAGCATCGCCTTGAGTTGCCACTTTGTAGATTTGGCGAAGTATCAAACGGGGTTCCCAGCTGTTGCACAATTGTGGTGGATCGCTCGTTTTAGTAGACTGCTGCTGCTGTGCTGGTGGCGGTGGTGGCGGTGGCGGCGGTGGCTGCGGAGCTGGACGCATCGATGGATGTTCAGGTCGGTATACATCACCCTCCTCCTCCTCCTCTTCCTTTTGCTGTGCTGAAGTGTAGAATATCGGAGCAGGCACTTCCTGCAGTGTTTCTCCGGTCAACGTGGCTAGGAGCTGGTCTATGTCCATGGTGTTGACGTCCGGATAGACGGGCGGCTGTGGGGCGGGTGATGGAGGTCTAGTCCGTCGACGCTTCACGCGACTGAGATCCTTACGCGGTGTCGGCACTGATCGTTTTACTGCTGCGTCCATGACTGATTGGTGTGCCGCCCGGTTCGTTTTTATACGGTCTAAACTTGAGTTTTGTATTCTTTTTAAAGGGTGCCGCCCGGTTCGGTCTGAACTTGTTTTGTATTCTTTTAAAGGCGTGCCGACCGGTTCGGTCTGAGCTTGAGTTTTGTATTCTTTTAAATCCAAGGCCGCCCGGTTTTTACCGTCTGCAAAAACTTGAGTCTGTAGGAGGATTTGGTGACTTCTGCGCAAGGCGGAGGGTGACTTCTGCGCGGTGGCGCAAATGGACGGTGTTCTTTCGACGACACGGCTTGATACTTTAGACAAAGATTTTGCAATCATTGGTTCACTGCGTGTCAGCAGAGCGGCTAATTTCCGATGGCGTGTATTCTACCTGTGGGGTCCCAAATCAGTTCTCTACCTTTGTAATCAAACACTTTTCCAAGATTTTCAGCCCACCTTAGTGAAGAGGTAGGAATGTATTCCCTGTCTGAGCCGTAAGTTTTTATTATGAAATCTTTATATTTATTTGTTCCTCCTGTCAAAACTTGTTCGTCTGCACTAGTTTCCACTAGATTAAAGGATCGCGTTCCGCATTTGAAATTGCCAACTG
Source organism: Allygus modestus (assembly GCA_963675035.1). Taxonomy (NCBI): domain Eukaryota; kingdom Metazoa; phylum Arthropoda; class Insecta; order Hemiptera; family Cicadellidae; genus Allygus; species Allygus modestus. The sequence continues at coordinate 229,565,264 of OY776111.1, forward strand.
ACTCGTCGTATTGGCAAATCTGGGAGAGTACACTCGCATCATTCGACGATTTACCGGCACCCACGTTGGACAGTTGTAATGTTTTGGCATCCTAGAACTGGTTTGTGGCATCTAATTTTAGACAAGTACTGTTCAATTGAGTCAACTGCGAGTTCAAAAGCTCTAGTTTTTTGCTTAAACCTTCCATTTCAGTTCTGGAAACATAGAATTTGTCTAGATAATCCTTGCTTACGCGATCGGAATCCCCAGAGGTTCTTAACTTCTTAGTTCCATCCTCATCGAGTGTATACTCGTCCTCTAATAGCCCGCGTTTCCCAAGAAACAGGGAATGTCCAAATTTGTCTATAATATGACGTCTTATCATGGTGTTGAGCGTTCGATATCACAAAGTGGAGTAATGAGTATACTCGCGTAATACTGTACTTATATCCAACTGTTGTAACGCGATGGGAATCCCAACCACTTAACATATGACTTATTTCCTTTCCGTTTTAGAATTTTCTCTACAAGGTAAGTGTCGGGGTAGTTGGTACGTTGTAGTTCAGGTCCGTAGAAAACACCTTTAATCGTATTCCCTTCTTCGTCTTGTAGGTGGTAAACTGGGGGTGCCGTTTTACACACACGGTTAATTGTAAAAAGCTCGGTAGTCCACGATGGAGTGTATCCTTTAGCGAATAACGTGTTATACTTGGATACTCTCACTTTATCGTTAACTTTAAACTTGGGTTTTCGCTTTGCAGCCGTTTTAGTTAACTTTCTGACTAAAGCATACTCATGCTGTTTTTTCACATCTTTTGGTCTCATTCCTATAGATCTGTGGACCCTTGAATTGTACCTATCCATTAATTTCGGCAATAAATCGATCCATTTGTAATTTCCCTGGACACTAAACTCTTTGTAAAGCCAATTTTTAATAGTTCTATTCAAACGTTCTACAACGGATGCTTTTAAATGCGTAAACGAACTGTAGTGGTTTATGTTTTATTGGTTCATTAACGCTTTACATTCCTTGTTGTAAAAATCCGTGCCCAGATCACTCTGAATATTTCTTGGTATACGTTTGCTTTTTTCAAAAACTCCACGCATCGCCAACGCTACAGTCTTGCCTTTCTTATCCGGCAGAGGTACAGCCCACGCATACTTTGATAATACGTTAATTATCATGAGAATGTATTTTTTACCTCCGTTGATTTTGGCAAAGGGTTTCATTTCCACTAAATCCATCTGATGAAGATCGTCAACAGCACGTACGAAAACTCGACGTCTAGCGAAATTCTTTCTGGCGGGTCTATGAAGCTCGTTCACGATGCCTCTCTTGGGGTCAGGGGGGACAGCATGTTTCTTCATCTCCAAGCCGATACTGATTTACTGCAATTATTTTATTATATCGGAGAAGTTGTATTATGTGGTCTATTTCTTTGTTGTGAGCCGTGTGGCCGGCCTCTTTTGATAAAATTAGAGTTTTTAACCGTTTTACAAGCAGATTGGCGTTAGATTCGTAATATTTGGAATTTCCAACAGATATTCCACTCCCCGCGTGTTCTTCACTCTCGGCGGTGGGCTTTGGTCGAAACATCACAGATATGACGTTTACATACTTTTTATCCCTATTTCTGTTTATGGGTTTTTCAGCCGAATACATCTGGCGATGGGCGTTTGTCTCCTCTAGGATCTCTTTGTACACTTTCAAGTCTTTGTCGGTAATAAGTACCCTTTCTGGGACTTGCATGAATAGTAGCTCCAACAGTCCGGGTGTAACATTAAATTTACGATCGTTTAAAATCACTTTAGTCCTACTGAACGTTATTTTCGAATCGCCAATCGTAGTGTTCCCTCTGCCATCGGGCTTGACTCCATAGGTAAAATCAAACTTGTCTTTTAACCTGGGATTGGAGAGTTTGTTCAAATACTTTTCCACCAAGCTGGTTTCTGTAGTTTGCGTTGATACGTCCAGTGACTTGTTCAGGTCCACGTCCTTTTCAAACGCGGTGGGGGTGCTGCTATCTGTCAAGGAACCCTTTTCCTCCTTTTTAATCTCCTGTTTTATCGGAGATTGCCTTAAACTTTTCTCCACTGTATACTGTAACGGCTTTACAATAGGTTTCACCTGTGCTTCTAAAAGTCGTTCTACGATATTTGCACTATGCTTCAGGTCTTGGTATTTCTTGCGCACTGCGTTAGTCAGTCTTATTAGTTCATGCTTTAGGGAGTATTCTTGTTTTAGACTATTGTCACGTTTCGGTTTCTTACTCCTTTTTCTTGCTTTTTTGGCGTCCATCGTGAGAGCGAGTCTAAGAATAACGGTCGTTACACGATCCAGTGGTATTTATATATCACTGATAAAAGTGTCTAGACCGAACCGGTAACGTCCCTTGTTTATCTCTGAATCCTTGTTTATTGTTACAAAGCCATATTTTTGCTTGTTCCAACATGATTGGCAAAATGATTTAAATTTTTCAAACGTCATATCTGTGTTTACATGATCATTGTACACATGTTTGAGGTTCTGCTCGTCTTGCTTGAATAGTATTATAAGATTCGCATTTTCTCTCAGAAGGTGTTTCGGAAGACGTGTGTACGTTTGAACTAGGTAGAAACTATCCACACCTTTATGTCGCCCCATGCTGAAATATGCTCGCATGTGGTCCTGTTTATCACAAGCCACGTCGTCGAATATCATTATTGAATTCTTTCTCGCATTTTCAGGATCAGGCACGTCTTCGCTATTGGAGAAGGTAAAGTAACCCATGTCAGGAAGACTTTGCATTATTTGCTCCAGCATTTTGTATTTCGGCTGTATGAGCGATTTGCTGAATACATAAATATTAGCGTACTTTAAACCTTGCGGGTCCGTCAAAAGGCTGAACATTAAATTTGTTTTACCGCAGTTGGACGGACCGCAGATAATACAGCGAACAGTTTCAGGCAAAAGAGGACCGTGTACAGCTTTGTTCTTTTCACCGTCTGTCAAAGCTTTTATCAGGTTCTCCAATGAGTCGTCGACTGTGAATGTCTCTCGTTGCTTTTGGAATTTCATCCTTACACTGTGAGCGTCGGTAGTGAACTAGTCGAGTCATATATAAGCGGTGCAAGATATATTGTGAACTCAGTATGAAGCGGATCTCCAAAGGATGCGGTCTACTTAATCACGCAATAGACTCTTTGCCGTTCGAACTTCATTTACCTGGGCTATCAGTTTTGCGGTCCAGGTTCGCGTTTAAAAGAAAGATTGGCGCGAAAGGAACAAGGTATTAACTTGTTGGACCAAGCGTGTAGACAACACGATATTGACTATAGTCAACACAAGGAATTGACTTCGCGTCACGCTGCAGACAGAATTTTAGCTGACAAAGCTTGGGCCAGAGTCAAAAGGAGTTCCCCTTGGTGAGAAACTTTCCTCTTGGTTTGTCGCGAGTGCAATGAACGCTAAAACAAAATTGGGGGCTGGGATCAAGACTTCAGGAAAAAGAAGGAGATGCAGAAAAAGTGTAAAGAAACTTGGCTCTAAGACCGGAAAGGGACAGAAGAGAAACGTGGGTCGCAAGCAGTTTGCTTTTTCCGATATTATAAAGCAGGCAAGAACGGCCGTACGCGGATCTGGCGTGAAATTTGTTAGTGGTGGAAGTAGTAAGCTACTTAAAAAAGCCGCATCTTCTGCATTGAAAGCTATCCGGATGATGAGAAGAGGAAAAAGGGGAGCTTTCAATCATATTAAAAGAAAAGAACGTATTCTCTCTTTACCAAAGTCAGGAGGTGTTCTTCCTTTACTGCCGATTTTTGCTGGATTGAGTGCTTTGGGGAGTTTGGCAGGTGGAGCGGCAGGAGTCGCCAAAGCTATAACGGAAGCAAAGGACGCTAGAAAGCGGTTGGGTGAAATGCAACGTCACAACGAAACTATGGAAGCCATAGCTCTACGCCAGGGGAAAGGATTGTTCTTTAGACCGTACAAAAAGGGACTGGGAATCTACATGGCCCCTTATCAAAAACCGATAAAAAACTTGTGAACCTCTTGCCCAATAGAGCGCTATACGATGTAGACCTGAGCCTATGGGCAAGAAAGCTTAAAATTCCATATTTTAGGGGTGTGTTTATGCGGGATACTCTTCCGTGGAAGCCTTGGAAAAACGAATCTACAATTGTGAACCTGGACGGTAACAGCGGTGATGGCACTCATTGGGTTTGCTTTAAAAAGACTGGAGATCTTGTTAGATATTTCGATAGTTACGGAGACCTCGTGCCACCGTTGGAAGTCCAAGAATACTTGAAGAATAACTATATTTCCTACAATAGAACTGCTTATCAAGATGTAAACTCGTACTCTCAAATACGTGGACATTTGTGTTTGTATTTCCTGTCGAGTACTTAGACCACAATATATATTTTTGCTTTAAATTGATGTGTTTTATTAGCCTCTTGTTCAGTCATGTCTCTGACGTTCACGCTTACAGGTAAGAGCTCCATGCTCTCGGTGGATTATTTTCCACCAATCGAGCTCGACGGGGAATATGAAATTGGACTGCTTAGTTTTGAGACGTACAACTCAATACCAAACGTTGATGAGACTAACAACAAGTTCCATTTTGGCGATGAAGAAGAATTGCTTATTCCGACAGGTACATACGAAGTGAAGGATATTCGAGACTTTATTCAAGAGAAGTTTCAAATGATCTCAAAGAAGGATAAAGTGTACTATCTCCAGCTTGACACCAACAATAATACTCTACAGACAAAGTTGAAGAGTACCGTAAAAGTAGATTTCTCTAAACCAAAGTCTATTGGCAAACTTTTGGGTTTTGGTGATGTCGTTATTCAACCTAAAACCACTTATCACTCGCAACATGTGGTAGACATTTTTAAAATAAATACGATTAGGATTGAGTGTAATATTGCGTCTGGGTCGTATGTCAATGGTAAACAAGCTCATACGATCTATCAGTTTTTCCCTGCTGTACCGCCTGGATATAAACTAGTGGAAATACCAAACCCTGTCATTTACCTACCGATCACCACACGGGTCGTCAGTAACATCACGTTAAAAATCGTGGATCAAGACGACAATTTGGTTAATTTCAGAGGTGAACGAATTACAGTGTGTTTGCATTTGAGGAAAGCACACTAACACGATGGGATACGTGTACTTTTTACCTAAGGGAAGAACAATTAAGCGAGGGCTGAGCAAAGCCAGTGGCTATTTATTGAGTAGGAACCGGAAAAAGGCAATCAGTGTTCATCCATCTCCCATACGGTTAACACAGGCTAACAAGACGTTTTTACGCTCTCTAGGACTTCGTGTACTTCAATAGTGGACAATGGATATTTTGGATATTTTAAGTAACGTTCCGTTTGATGACGCAATATCACACATGGAATTTCACACACATTTTCCTTATGCCTCTAATACACTTGATAATAACGATGAGATAAGAATTCCTATCCAACAACAGGACTTGTGTGTAGTGCCTTCCATGAGCTATTTGTACGTTGAAGGGAGGCTTTTGAAGTCAGACGATAACGTCGCTAAAAATACAAAACTAACTACAAATGCTTTCGCATATCTCTTTGACGAGATGAGATATGAAATAAATGGTGTTGAAATTGATCGTGTCAGAAACCCGGGTGTTACGACTACGCTCAAAGGATATGCATCTTTCAGTGAGACTACACTGAAAGGGGCGGGAAATTCCGGCTGGCCATCGACTGTTGATAAACTCTTGTCATCATTAGAGGACCATGTGGTGGACAGTAAGGGTAATTTCAGTTTTTGCGTACCTCTCAGTAAGCTCTTTGGGTTCGCTGAAGATTATAGGAAAGTGATTGTTAACTCGCGCCATGAGTTGGTTCTCCTTCGCTCTGCCAGTGACAAAAATGCTATTTTGTGGACATCATCTGTCGATGGTGACACTACTCTGGAGGATGTAAAAATTAAAATTGGAAAACTGTGCTGGAGAGTACCTTACGTTACTCTGGGTGATAAACAAAGGATCGCACTACTAAAGCATTTGGAACGTGGCACGAGCATTCCAGTTGAGTACAGAAGCTGGGAACTTTATGAATACCCTTCCTTACCATCTACAGATAAACAGTCGTGGTCAGTAAAAACGGCTTCGCAACTGGAAAAACCTAGACACGTAATTGTTGCTTTCCAAGAGAACAGGAAGAATAATGCTGAAAGGTCGGCAGCAATATTTGATCACTGCAAAATTTCTAACTTGAAGCTCCATCTCAACTCTGCAAACTATCCGTATGACGATTTGAAACTGGATATTGAGAATAACCATTTTGCGATTTTATATGATATGTACACGCGCTTCCAGGAATCTTACTACAACGTTCCGTCCCAACCGCTTTTAGACGTAGAACGTTTTAAAAACATTGCCCCCTTAATTGTGATCGATTGTTCGAAACAGAATGAGTCTCTTAGGTCAGCACCGGTTGATATTCGATTGGAATTTGAAGCCAAGGCGGCGTTTCCCGCTAATACCACAGCGTACTGCCTAATCATTCATGACAAATCTTTTACCTACGACCCGTCGACTAACCTGGTGCAGAAAATCATGTAACAGTTTGTGGTGGGGGTGGGGACTAAAGGTATATATATACAGGCTGTTGGAGTAATCTCTCAGTCCTGGTGTTTGGTGTTTAGTGGGAGTCATGATTGGGAAAGCGGTGGTCGACTTTAGTGCCTTCGTTGGTGAGAACAAGAAAATTATTATCAAGGAACTTTCTGTTATTGATTTGGATTCAAAATGCATACAACACTGGATATTCAAACCACCGAAGGAGACAGGCAGCGAGAGTGCAACAGGAATTCAACACGATTGCGGAGGATGGCATGGTGGGGAATTTGCTGGACATAACAGGTGGTTGAGCAAACACTATCATGGAATTGGATTCGGGGCCGGAAGTGCAGACTACGATTCCCTTACCTCCGCGCTAGGAGATATTTGTTGTAACGTGCAGCTTCTCTACGCTGCGTCAAGTGAAAAAGCTAAGGTACTGGAGAAGTTACTTGACAATCGGCGTGTCGTGTTCAGTCTAGAATCACTTGGATGCCCTGCTCTTTCGAGTGACGTCTTGATTCTTCCACCTGTTGATGACCTGTCAACAGACAAAAATCAATGTTTGTTCCATCATTTGTACGCTTCTGGATTTTACTGTACACAAACCAATGTTCACAAACTGGCAGAGTGGTGTGTCAACAATCCTGGAAAAGTAGATATGAATGATCCTGCAGTTAGGGAAAAGACTTTTGTTGACTGGAAATTGAAGTCACCCTCGGCTCGTCAAGTTGCTGAAGAAGGCTTCGTTAGAATGATTAGCATGAAGGACACTACGAAATGCGTTTATTGTGGAGTTAATCTATTTAAGTGGGAAGAAGGCGATGATCCGTTGGAAGACCACAGCTACAACTCGCCGTTTTGCTCTCTCGTCCACTACAAACTACAACAGAAAAACAAGTGCAACCCTGAAGAGAAAAGTGAACGTCGTGGAGACATTTCTGCAGGAGAGGATGTCACTGGCCGATACGTCTTGTCTTTAGACGTTACAAAAGAAGAGCTCTCTAACATGTGCAAGGCATAATGTTCACGAACCTTTTATACACTGTTTTACAAAACTGACGTCAGACGATTGTCCATCGTCATAGCGACATGTCGCAATTTTACAGAAATATGAAAACACTTACCTTCGCTAACCCTGTTGCCACCACCTTCTACTTTCATGACGACGATGATAGAAGATCAACGTACGTCAGCGACAGAGAACATTTCAAACTCAGGATTCAAAAAGCAGAACTACTTTTGTCTTCTTCTCTTCTTGCAAAGAAACATCACATGTCCGTTTGTACTATTTTAGATCATGCTATGTGTTACTTAAAGTATGAGAAAATAAATAAATAATTTATCAACTAATCTTTCTTATTATTGTCACTTCCCACGGCGCTTGGCCAAGTTCACGCAGTCGCGCGGCTGGCGTCTCGCCAAAAACAGGAAGCTTACATAAGACGATCTCTGCATCTCGAGTCTAGACTCGGATCTGCTAAAATGAGGTTTCTGTTTTTAGATTTACGCTAGGGTGTACCATACCGCACTTTGTATTTGCATTTTGTAAAACGGAACTTTGTAGTTTTTTGCAAACTGTACTTTGTATTCGCGTTTTATGGTTAGAGGGAATTTACCTATAAAGAAAACCCCCCAGGAAAACCAGGCTACTCGAGGATTTGCATAGACAGAATCCACTTAGAAAAACCCGTTCCACGCGGGCGGGACGACGGGCAGCTGACGCGGGTGCGTTGTGGTCGCCGGCCGGCAAGACTCACGTGACAGGTCACGTGACTTTTGCAGGTCTATTATACTACTAACATATTTTAATATGTAAACACCTCAAAAAAATTAAAAACCCTAATTGTTCCATAAATGACAATCTGCATTATCAACTTACTCAGGTAATTCTAGACAAGCTATAAACGTGGAATTAGGCCTACATGTAGCTTGTCCATTAAAACCACCAGAAAAATTGCAAAAAGGTATAATTTTTAATCAGAACCACATAAAAAAAATAAAAATGGAGGAAAATTTGAATATATCCAAAATAGTGCATTTTTTGGGCTGTAGCGGCCAAACGGATTGTCCTATCGAGAAACGGAGACCACCGCGTGCCACGGATTTTAGACGATCGAAAACTTTGGTCCTAAAACTTTTTGTCGTATTTTGTCTCCTTCACCCTTAGGTAGCGCTAGATTTTTTAAATTTCGGCATATTTTCGAAATATTTTGTCCGTTTTTTATTTCCTATCACGATACTTGATGGAGGCCTAATATTGGGTACGCAGTATGTCTACATCACACTTAGTAAATAGCACGAAAAATATGACCAGTTTTTAGTAATTAAACCTGTCGAAAAATGAAAAACTCTAAATATCTTTAGATATGACCGTTTTCTTAGTATAAGTAGTGGTGTATTGGGGGTTCTGTGCCAATTTATATTATTGGACATACACGTGACACCAATAATACTTGAGCTAGAGACGTGAGATTTGGCATGCAAGTGCCTTGCACCTTTTCTTCCCAAAGCCTACTATTTTTAGTTTGAACTATCTCAACTAAATAAATAATTGTGAATACAAAAATCAAAATGAAGTATTTTTTTATTTGAGCTCTAGCGGCCAAATGGGTTGTCCTATCAAAAAACGAAGACCACCATGTGCCACGGATTTCAGACGAACTACAACTTTAGTCCTATGACATTTTGTCGTATCTCACCCCTTTCACCCTTAGATAGCGCTAGATTTTTTAAATTTAAAATTTTTTCACAAATTTGTTTGTGGTTTTTAATGGTTTGTCGCTCTAATATAGAACTTAGAGGCATAATACTTATCACACAGTATTCTTACATTACAATTAGTACTAAGAAATACTCCCACGCCCAGATTAAGTATCTTAAACACCCAAAAAAATCAAAGTTTTGAGCTCTTGTAGACTTTTTGTTTTTTTCGGGTAAGTAGTGTGGGTTTGCGGGTTTTGCGCCGGAAGTGACGTCACATCCGGTCAGTGACCGGATGCGCTGAGTGAAAAAATACGTCATCTGAGGCTGAGCCAGTGACGTAGGCGGTTTTGTGACGTAATGAGGTAAAGTTCAAAGTTCAAGGTCACGGGGAAGTTTTTAAAAAAAAATCTACCTCGCACTCGTAAAACCGATTGTGATTCGATAGTTAATCGATAAGAAATATCGAATGAAAACCATCAAATGAAACAATCGAATGATACGAGTGCGAGGTAGTACTATTACAAATATTACTTTATTTTATTACTTTATTTTATTTACAATAATTCATGTTTACAATAGTTCCCCGTTGTTCGTTGTCATCGATGTTGTTGATCCGGACGAGATGCGGCCATCACTTCGCTTTCTGATGAAAGACGGTAGATACTTCGATTCCTGCGCAGAGTCCATGTTGTTTTTTGATGCGTAAAGTTCCAAAGATAAATCGTAACCGGACGCAATGAGAAGTCTTAACTCTTCATTAAAAACCTCGAGGTCTTGGAAAGTCGCCAGATGAACAGAGTCATAATGAATACCCCTAATTTTGATGGACATTTCAACAGAGAGCTCGATGTACACTGGTCAAGAGCTGGAGGTGTACTGACTATTCGCTAGCTAGCGTTTTGGTATCAAACAAAATGGTGGGGGTAAAAGTGTGGTGGGGCGGAGCAGATGGCGGACGGCAGATGGCAGGTGGCAGGTGGCAGCTGGTGCGAGGCAGATGGTTGCTACTACATTCGCCGCCACAGTAAAGCAATCCGTCGGCGTAATTCTTGTAATTTATCTTGTCGGTTCATTTGATACGTTTTACATCTACATATGCAATAGCTGAAACACCTGCACTTACGACAAGCTTTCCCGTCAACTTGATGACCTGGTATTTTAAAACATTGTAACTCGCAACAATATGTATTCAAATTGTTATCGAATGATAAATTGTTCATCGGTGGCACCGACATGTTAGCTGCAGCGTGTGTTAGACAAGACTGAGACTAACTTCACTGCTCCCCTCTCTTTTATACCTCTTCATAATTTAACCCTGAATGAAAGTTCAAGGTCATCCGTTTGAATTTAAAAAAAAGCAACACAGCAGTATATAAAATAATATACTGCTGTGTTGCTGTTTTTATTTTTTTATTTTTTTTATATTTTTTTATATTTTCTTTATTAAACAAACATCTTACAATACAAAAAGCTGAAGTCTAACATTGATGACTAGAAATACAAACAGAAAAATACAAACAAAGACATTATGTACAAGGATGCGTGATGTGCAGAGTGAGTTCCGTCGAGTTGTTGCCGCTTACACCGTGTGATACCAAATACAACGTCCCCGGTTGAATATCTCGCAAATCTTCATTTTGTAGCAGTTGAACAAATCGTTTTGGAAGAAATACTTGAAACTTCGGCTCATCTCCTGAAGTGAAAGGTCCTTCGCTCAATGAAACTAGAATTGCTTCTCCATGTGTGGTTTCCACTTTCTTGATGTTATGAATAATGTAGTGTTTTTGTTCTTTTAGTTCTGAACACTTTTTAGTTAGCAGAAGGTCGGATTTTGAATGAGTGTTGAATTGATCAACCAGTGTTTGTAGAAACTGTTGTGATGCCATCTTCGTCAGTGGTGGTTGTGGTGTCTTCTGTGATGTTGCCTCTTCGGAGTCCCGAATAATACTCGTGCTGGAGCGGTGCTGTCTCCTCGTATTTATAGGCCCCGCTACCCCCACCACATCTCTGTTCTCCGCTACCCCCACCACATTCCTGCGTTTGTTTCAAGTAAGCAGCCAAACGATACGCGTTGTACAATGCACAGTTTGTTTGGCCGTGTTTAAGATCTTTTACAGCGACACAAATATTACCGAGATTAATGTTAAAGTCCTTACTGATAGTTATATCGAAAACATCACCGTGCGTGTACTTTTGTATCCAGTTCTTTTTTTCTAATCCTCTTGTGTATATATGTGAATATTGTTTGCAAAAGTTAAACATAATACTGTGCAGATTACTGTAGCTTATAAATCCTTCATACCAATGTATGTGATGAAAGTAGTTTGTTATCCATTTGTTTGTACTTTTTGCTTTGGTGTTAAGTTTGTTAAAAGAAAAAGGAGCATCAAACGTGAATGGGTAGGCTACAAATGTAAGCAAGTCTAAAATTACTAATTCCTTGATAATAAACCTATCATCATTATTTCGAAATGCTTGAAATTCTATCACACAAGGCTTTACACTCACTTCTTCATCCCTTCCGCTCATCATGGCACCTAGCGATCCACTAAACTGTTTTCCACACCACGGTAGGTTAAATACCAGGCCGTACAGTGCGTTGGTGTATATTTAACGTGGGCACCGTCCCCAATAGGCCTACCCCACGTGTGTTCTTCTTTACTAAGTCAAACTTTAGTATTTTTTAACTTCTTCTTGTGTTTCGTTTTCTTCTTCTTCTTGTTTCTCCGTTTCTTCTTCCTGTGTTGTTTCTTCTGTAGCTTCTGTAGCGATTTCTACAAGTGGTTCAAAATCCTTTAACTTTCTCCACATGCAAACTTCATGAGGTATTCTATTAAAAATAGATGTATCCACAGGTCCGGACACGATGGTGCTATCAGGTTGTTTTTCCAAAGTATCGACCAAATATTCTTTAATAATAGCGCTTGCAAATACCAACTGTCTCATGTACCTTGTAATAGGTTCTGTTGCGTAGTTTAAATCGTAGAATTCTTCACGTGACAGTAGAATCTTATTTTCATGTTGAGTCAAGTCTCTAATTCGCACTTGTAGTTGTCCAAGATGTTTAACAATATCGATTTCATTGTCACAATCCAAAAGTCGAATATGTGTTTTCCTTCCACACAAACTGTTAGTTAAATAACATTCTATTAAATGTACATGTTTCAAAAATGACTCCCAAGCATTTTGCGAAAATAAAACCTTTTTTGTTCCATGGTGTAGTATTACTGTAGGGGAATAATCCAATGACTTCATCAATCCAACTGATACACTTTTACTGATGCATGCTGAGATGGGGTAAAAGATTCGCAAAAAAACTTCAGTTAAAATGTGAGGAGGAATATTTTCTTCAACTTTCTTCTTCCTCTTTGGTACTACCTTTGATGGGTCTGCATTACTTTCCTCCTCTCTATCTCTTTTACCAAACTTTAAAAATGCAGTTATTTCCTTGATGATTTCTTCTTCACTAGTATTATCACGTTCCAATAACGGTGCTACCTCTGCATCACCTTGTACAACAGATGGAGAACTCATTTTGTAGAAGATGTTACCCATGCGACGATAGACGATCAACTGAAGACCTGCATTGTTGCTCCGCTATTTATAGGTTAGCGACAGTGGCGGTGCCGGTGGTGGTACAACGTTTTACAATACTGTCTTTACAATACCGGTCAACGGTGTGTATGTAACAATTTTATCGTGCAAAATTAAACAATACGCAGATGTATTTGCAGGTACGTTTTCTTGAAATTCCATTTCTATTTTTATATCAACACTAGACGATTTTACAGATTCATTTTGTTTGGAACAATCAATTACAACAATCGGAGCTTTCGATTCAAACTGTACGGGAGATAGTAGAGGTGTATTTGTTTTGCCGTAATATGAATTTTGGAACCTAGCGTACATATCGTATAAAACACTGTACCTTTTTTTATCAAAAGAAATATTAAAATTGTCGTAGGGAAAGAATTGTGAATTCAGGAACACTTTACAGTTTGTTAATTTACTATGGTCAAATTCACCAGCATTTTCAGTTATTATACTTTTTTCCGTTTGTAATCCAAATATTACATATCTCGCTTTTTCCAAATGAGTAGAAGTTTTTACAGTCCATGTATGCCGTTGTGTTGTAGGTAAAACGGGGTATTCATGAAACTCCCAGCTTCTGAATGGCATTACAATGTCTCGATCGGATTTTAACTTTCTTAATAATGTAATCCTGTGTTCATCATTTAGTCGCACATGTGGTACTCTCCAAACAATCTTGTCTAATGTTAATTTCCAGTCTAAATTGGCATCAGTTGTTCCAGTAGCTGCTTTAATAATATCATTATCGTTTGATGATCTTAATAAAACTAGTTCTTGTTTTACATTTATTATTATTCTTCTGTAGTCTTCAGCAAATCCTAGGAGTAATCTTAAAGGTACGTAGAAATCAAAGTTTCCCGAAGAGTCAGGAGCGATTGTACTTTTGTCAGGTGCAACCCATCCTGCAACAGCTAACAGATTCTTCTCATTTGGTGTTAAAGATGCTAATCCTTTCAATGTACTGGAAATTCCAACCTTTTTTGTTGAATCGACTGTAACTCCTGAAATTTCATATCTAATCTCGTCAAACAAAAATGCCATAGGATTATTTATGAACGGAACAGTGGTTCCAGCAGTACCATCAGTTTTTGTTACTTTTCCTTCAATATATAAATAACTTTCGCATGGAAGAGTATAAATGTCTTGTTGTTGTATAGGAATCCTAATTTCATCGTTATTGTTTAATTTGGACGAAGCGTAAGGGTTGTGCGTGTGATATTCCTTTTCCCATAAGGTCTCGTCGAATGTTGGACCCTGCGCTATATCCAGTATATCCATTGTTAATGACCTTTAATCCAATTTCTTCTAGAAAACGAATGTTGTCACTTGTTACTCCTTCTACAGCTGATAAGCTACTGACCTCTTTGCTGGTTGGCTCTCTCTTTTTAAATGATAACCCCATTGTCTAAGCGGATGATTTTATATGTATTCTTACAGTAATAGCTTCTCCTCTAAAGTCAATAAGGTTTCCGTCTTGATCCACTATGTTCAGCACGATGTCTGAAATGAAACTGGTGTTTAACGGTAGGTACACAAGGTTTTGAGGCTTTTCTACTATCTTGAAACCCGGTGCAACTGATGGGTAGAATGTGTGTAATATATGACGATTTTCTCCATCTCTGTATGATCCTTGTATAATGTTACATGTAATGTCTATACTATTAACTTTGATGATCGTCACAGTTTTATTCCCAGAATGAGTTTTATTAGGTTCTAATAGTTTTGTTTCCTTAGAAAACCCCAATAAACTACCAATTGAATGTTCTTGACTAAAATCAATATAATACTTAGAAGTAATTTCGGCTTTCATTGTATTGTTATTGCCTTTTATCGTTATATTTTCTTTTCCCATATGTTTTTGTATAACTTCATTTATAATATTTATAATATTATTATCAATTTCATAAGCTCCTGTTGGTAAACTGAATTCTTCCAAAGCTGAATACTTTCCTTTATCATCTTTTGTCTTGTAATAATGTATTTTGTTATTAATTCCTTCACTAACGTTTGGAATAGAGTTATATGTTGTTAAATCCAATAATGCGGCTTCCCATAGTCTTCCTTTTTGCAAACGTAGCGCTGGAAACAGAATACTGCGCAAAGTACATGAGTTACCGGTTAATGACACTGTATACGAGGACATCTTAAAGTTGACTAACACTTTTAGCTAAAAAGTCTAAACATAAATGACCGCAAATGGATGTATCATCAGGTTGTTTTCTTGTATGATTGTAAAAAACATTTTCTGCCGCACGAAAGTATCGTTGAAGTTCTTTCGGTGGTGGAAGGTCTCCAAAACTGTCGAAATAATAAATGGTTTTACCAAGTTTCTTGTAACACACCCAATGAGTGCCTAATCCTTCACTATTATCCAAATTTACAATACCTGTCTCATTTTTCCACATTTTAACCGGTAATTCATCTTTCATAAATACTCCTCTAAAAAATGGGATTTTCAAACAAGAAGCATATGTAATCAGTTCTTCATTGGTCAATTCTTTGTTTTTAATTATTAATTGCTCTTTCTTATTTAATACACACGATACGGTCTTAGGTATAATCCTCCTCCCTTTTTATCATTGACCATATTGTTGGTTTCTTTTTAGCTTTACCACTGGTAGATCGACGTTTTCTTCTGATATTACCTCCTTGTTTCTTAGCGGGTTTTTTCCCACGCCTTCTTCTCTTTCCTCCTCCAAACGTAGTTTTTGCTTTCATTGCTGCTGTTACTGCTAAAGACGCTGCTTTTTCACCAATACTTGCGTCACTAGATTTTACTCTTTGCCAAGCTTTCTCAACAAGTGCTCTATCTGCTATTGATCTATTTTTAGTATCACCAAATTTGGAATACGCTATATCGTGCTGTTTACAAGCCTGATCGAGCTTATTTATTCCAGGATCTCCTCTAGCAAGACGTTTCTCTAATTTGGTTCCAGGACCACAATATTGATATCCTCCAGGTAAATGTAATTCCACAGGTAATAAATCAATCGCCTTGTTAACTATAGCTCCAACCGGTTTACTTAATAGAGAAAATGCTGTTGATGCTATTCCCCTTCCTCTCTGTAATCTCTCTCGATTATGACTGATGCGTTTAACCCTCGACATGACTATTTATAGCAAAACCTACAATTAGTAGGTGCACTCTATAAATGTTTTATAATGAATGTAATATCAGTTTTGGTTTCTTGTATTATATACTGTTTAAAATCCATTTATTATATAGAAATGGATTTATTAATTAAATGTAGACATATTAAATAGAAGTAGTAAAAATTGAAATAAGGTGTAATTGAAGATGTTCCAGATGTTTCTTCGCTGGTGCTGGTATTGTTGTCTTCGGTAAAATGAATAAACTTTAAATAGTTGTCATGTTTCCTTAGAAACTTGCCACTAAATCGTTGGTAATTGAATAACACATCCCAGTCTAGTTTATCTTTAAAATTGTCAATGTAATTCTCAGAGAGATTTTGATATTTACTTATTACTTCCCAACAGTTATTAAAATTTGATGTCATCTCTACGAGGAAGTCTTCTGAAAACTGTTGTCTTTGTAAAATATGGATAAAGTTAACTCTGTGAAAATAAATTCTTAACATAGTCATTGTAAAGAGGTAATGTATGGAAAGTTGTTCCCAATCCATATATCTATCAAACCGTTGAACAAAACCATCTGTCAACACTCCTTGGGGAAATCTCGGCTCTTGAGATATCAAACTCCACGCAGTAATATTGGATTCCATCATCCTCTCTGTATCGTCTCTCGAATATGACTGATGCTTTATCCCTTATCATGGGGGTATTTTAAATTCTTTTTTCTCTTATGTAATCTTCATTGTTTTCTGTTGGTTCATTAATTACATTCACTTTATCCCCCTTTCCTAATGTTTTGACTTTAGAAGGCTCAGACGGTTTATCTCGTTGATTAAGTTTCTCTGGATTGTGTATATTTTTCCAGTCTAAATAATTGTGACTGTCAACATCTGAAGCTGCATCTCTTCCTGAAGCCCGATGGATATAATGGAATAGAGCTGCACCAAACCTTTCCAAATGTTTTTCATATTCCGTAGTCCATTTCTTGTGTACAATATCAAACATTTTCTTATTTACAGCGTCTCCATCCTGCTCACAATCACCTACATTTGATAATTTTAATTTTTTTACATCATAGCTTGTGTCAGTTTCATTCCTTTTGTAAATCGTTAACAATTTTAGAGTAGCGAAATTTACTGCTTCCCCATCATAAACGGGATGTTGTATATTGCTTAACCTTTTACCGGAAAACCCCCAATGATCTTCGTGTACAGTTGGGGTTCTTTTATCCATGTATTTTACCGTAACCGCATCAGAAGACAAAAGCGGATCACCAACATTTTGAATTACTTTTCCTTCAAAATTATAGTTGCCATCAGGGGTTAACGGAAACCCAGCTCTTTTTTCACTATATTCAGATTTTACTCCAAACTCGGAATACCGTCCAAACTTGTCCACACTCATGATGTAACTGAATCGCTATCGTTTAGGTTCTTATTATATATGTACGTCTACTGAACAATTATTCCTTGTTTTCGCAGTTCATCAACCAAAGCTACCCATTCGTTTTCTAAACCAGTGTGCCCGGCTTCCATAGCTTCATGTAATAACCTCATTCGATCAATTAACTTATTTATATCGTTGTAATATATTATATTAGTTTTATACAAATTTTTCAATAATCCCCTTCCAGATGTGGTAGGATCAGTTGTTTTTCTCTTTTTATGCAAAACATTTAATTCAGCAGAAGATAAAGCTCTTCTTTTAATTTGAGTTTTTTTTTATTTCGAGGGGAAAAGACTAGATATAATACTTGTATATTTTATTGACCGATTTCTATGAATAGGTAGTAGGTCATTGGAATACTTCTTTCTATGTGCATTTGTATACTCTAATATATTTTTAAACAATTGTAAATCCCTTTTAGTATATTTACCAGGATTATTTTTAAAGATAAGTTCAAACAAACCTTTTGTACCTTTATATTTCTTATCTCCAATAACTATATCATCATTTTCGTTTATATCTAACTTGCTATCTCCAATCATTAATCCTTTATCCTCTATTCTAGCTCCATAGGTATGAAAATTTCGATTAGCATGTGCGGCGTGTAACATTTTTAACGTATATGTTCTTCCAAGAGTTCCTTTAAACATGATATCCGTTCCTAATTTGCATAAGTTGGATGGGTTAATATCCTCTTCTTCTGCTCTTGTATCTTCTACACTTGTATCTTCTGTACTTGTATCTTCTGAAATGTCCTTTTCCTTTAAATCCTCTATATCTCCGCTTTCTTCATACTCGTCGCTTTCTTCAGATGTTTGTAACTGGCCAAAACTTTCATCATTCTGAAATTCTTCTTCATATTTGGAAATTGGTAGCATTTTGTCTCCTTCGAAGCGAATTGAAGGTTTTTCCATATTTTGTGCTAATCGCTTTAAAGGTTCAGTAACAGGTTTGAATTTTGTTTCTAAAAATTGCTCTCTTTCATTTATACCTGATTTTAAAGCTCGTTTTTTTGTCTAATAGAATCACTAAGTGATTTTATTTCCTTTAATAGCTTTTCCTGGTTAACCATCTTCACACCTTGACGACTTGTACAGTAATACCGCTAATCAGTGTATTAAAACAAATTTATCAAAACCTATTCTATAACGACCATCTTTTATAGCTTGATCTTTCATAATAACCAAAAATCCATACTTTTCCGCCCATGCTTTTCCGCAAAGCTCTTTAAACTTTTCAAATGGCATATCCGCATTCACATGATCGTTATATATATGTTTTAGGTTAGTATCATCTTGTTTGAATACAATTAGAATATTTGCATTATCTCTGATAAGTTGTTTTGGGATTTTGCTATAAGTTTGTCCTATATATATGCTGTCGATGTTATTATGTCTTCCCATGGCAAAGTAGTTTCTAATAGTATCCTGATTTTCACAAGATACATCGTCAAATATAAATACAGAATACGGTTTCGCTTCGTTTGGTTGTATAATGCTATCACTAGCGTTAAATTTGTAAAAATTAACATCAGACACATCAGATAGGATTTTATTCAGCAATTGATACTTTGGTTGTTGTAGAGACTTTGAAAAAATATATAGGTTATTAAACCTTAATCCCTGCGGATTAGTGATCAAATTAAAGACAACATTGGTCTTTCCGCAGTTTGAGGGGCCACTTACTATACATCGAACAGTGTTTGGAAGTAAACTACCGTGTTTACCATTGTTGATTTTAACGTTATCCACAGTTAAATCATCTATGTTATTAATATTGAATCGATCTTTATGGTGAATAATCTCCATCCTGCTCAAAGGTTAACGATGAAATGAGTTGCTTGCATTAAACCAAGTCCTTTATAGGTATCCATGAATCCTCAGTTTTGTTAAACCCTAACCACCGCACTTTAACTGCGTCCTTTTTTCTTTGTAACACTTTTTCAACAAGATATACATCACCTACTGTTGACTTTAACATTTCATGTTCATAAAAAGCACCTTCCAACAAATCTCCTTTGTTATCTTTTAAGATATACGTTTCAGGTACAGTCGGTTGCACTTTATACACTGTAAAAACTTCATTCGTCCAATTGGGAAGGTATTTCTTGGTAAACACTCCCTTATATTTACTAATCCGTACTTTATCACTTACATTAAATTTTCTTGGCTGCATTTTTTCTACTTTAAGCTTTGTATTTTTCTTTATGCGTTTTAATACATCTTTTGCATTTCTTCTATTTACTTTGTTAGGTTTCATACCGATAGTTCTATGAAACCTGTTGTTATAATCATTTATTAATTGTGGTAAAACATCATACCATACGTAAGAACCTCTTTTTGAAAATTGTTTATACAGTGCTCCTTTTAAGGTTATATTGAATCTTTCTACAATAGCTGCTTTTTTCTCTGAATTTGTATAATAATGATTTATTTTATATTTATTCATTAACTGTGCAAAGTTTGTATTAAAGTATTCTGTTCCATCATCAGTTTGTAAATGTTTAATTTTGTTTTTATCTCTTTTTATGGCTATTTCCATGGCTTCTGCTACGCTTTTACCAGTCTTGTCCTTTAGAGGCAAAGCGTCTGCATAAAACTAAAGCATATGCTTATACTTGCAAATCTTGAAGGAAATCCTTCAATTGGTATTTATAATATTTCAAGGATAACCTTATAAATTTCAAGTATTAGGTTATCCTCCAAATTTGGATGATTTACTTCGAAAAAGTATATGGTTATTCATAAACTTCACCTTTTACTTTAAATAAAAAGCATATCCTTCTGAAATACTGAGTGTGGTCAGTAGGAGACTCATCAGCTGTAGTGATCAGTTGTTTTCTTCTGTGCACTGTTGATGTTCGTGTATTGTTGTGCAAAATGGCTGATGTTGTGCATGTGAGAAATATGAAATTGTACAAGCCCCGCTTACCTACACCCGTGAGTGATTTTAAAGCTCTTTATCGTTTCGAAGAATGTGCAGTGGCTCGCATACAGGTTTTTAGGTGAAAATGACGAAACTCGTGGTGGAGCTTTGTCACCCGTCCATAAAATGAAAATATGTTTACGCTACCTAGCAGACCCTGGTTACCAAACAGGTATTGGACAGGAACTTGGAGTTGGTCAGGCTACAGTATCTCGCACTGTACATACAGTTGTTGACAGCATAATGTCACAAGCAAGTGAGTACATAAAGTTTCCGACTACCAATGTTGAAATAATGAACGCAAAACAGTTATGGCAAAGCAAGTATAATTTTCCAACAGCAATTGGCACGATTGACTGCTCCCATATAGGAATATTAAAACCAAATCAACATGGAGATGAGTATATTAACCGGAAGGGAAAACCCACTCTCAATATTCAAGCCACCTGTGACGCCAATGAAAAGTTTACCAGTGTTGATGTTAGCTGGCCTGGTTCTGTGCACGATTCGAGGATTTGGAAAAATTCACAGGTAAGGTTATTAATGCAAAGCAAAGCAAATGCTGTGCTGATTGGGGATCAAGGTTATGGATTGGAGCCATGCCTCATGACTCCATTTACAAATCCTACTCCAGGGGCTGAGCATAAATTTAATGTACTTTTGAAAAAGGAACGTGTGATAATCGAACGATGTTTCGGTCAATTGAAACGTCGATTCCTTATCTTACAATATGTTTGTCGCTGTAAGTTGGAATATGTGCCAAAAGTTATTGTTACATGTATTGTGCTCCACAATATAGCAAAACATTTAGGTGACCAAGATTTTGAAGATGATTATGATGCGCCACAAGATGATGAAGAAGATGGACTACAACGCCATGCCAATGATGAACCTGCTCTCCGCCAACAAGGACTAGAAATAAGAAGAAACCTAAGTGTTATAATAAACAACTTTAATGTTTAGGTAATTTGTTAACTTACAAAGATAAATATGTTTTGTTTCCATCAATAAATGTTTTTGGGTTATTATCTTGACGCTTCATAATTTCCAGTTTCTTTTCATAATATTGCTGTTGAATGATACTGGTGCGATATTGTTGTAATAAAACTAGGCGCTGAAGTTCTTTTGTAGTTAGCCCTCTGGTTTCTTCCATTTCATATTTTTCTGTTGCAATTTTCCTTTTTTTCGGCAAAATTGCCTGGGACGCCGTGACATTTACTTCATCAGTTTGCTTAGTACATGAAGTACTTCCCATTTACAACAAATCATTACTGTTTCCTATTACGCCAGGTTGAATTCCTGTTTGACGATTTTGTATTACACCAACTTGCATTGCTCCTGGTATTTGTACAACTGTAGGGTTTGACTCACCTTCCATAGCCTTCAATAACTTGCGCTCCCAATCCAACAATTTAATCTTTTTGTTTCCAGTTCTCTTTAGATCAGTTTTTTTCTTCAGCCTAGTTTTCATATTGTTCATTTTTTTAAAAAAGCCTTTCGTATCCAATGGTTTACCAAAAGTTGCTTCATACTTTTTTATAACGGCTCCAATGGCCTGGTCTTTACGAGCTTTTATTTTAGGGATTTGTGATTTTTCTAAAATTACTGGAGCTCTTACAATTTCATCTGCTATAAATTTTAATTCATTACTTACAGAATTGTCATAACAATCACTCTCACCATCACTTTCGATAGACATACCACTTTCAGAAGACATAACTAAGACAAACAAAACCAAGTAGCAAATGGTGACACACTACCATAACCTATTTGGAAGAAAACAAGATATTACAAGATATATTGGGGAGACAACAATCACAATCAGCTGATTGGGATGAATCAGCTGATTTTCACTTCTTACCAAATCTGTTTATTGTAAAACCTTATACTTTTCCAAGGATCATATCCTTGCAAGTATAAGGTTTTGATTATGAATATGGAAAGAAGGATATCCATATACCTCTACCTTATACTTTTTAGCAAAACCTTATACTTGTGAGGAAATCCTTTAGTTTTATGGATATGGCCCAATACCAAACGTTGATGAGACTAACAACAAGTTCCATTTTGGCGATGAAGAAGAATTGCTTATTCCGACAGGTACATACGAAGTGAAGGATATTCGAGACTTTATTCAAGAGAAGTTTCAAATGATCTCAAAGAAGGATAAAGTGTACTATCTCCAGCTTGACACCAACAATAATACTCTACATACAAAGTTGAAGAGTACCGTAAAAGTAGATTTCTCTAAACCAAAGTCCATTGGCAAACTTTTGGGTTTTGGTGATGTCGTTATTCAACCTAAAACCACTTATCACTCGCAACATGTGGTAGACATTTTTAAAATAAATACGATTAGGATTGAGTGTAATATTGCGTCTGGGTCGTATGTCAATGGTAAACAAGCTTATACGATCTATCAGTTTTTCCCTGCTGTACCGCCTGGATATAAACTAGTGGAAATACCAAACCCTTTCATTTACCTACCAATCACCACACGGGTCGTCAGTAACATCACGTTAAAAATCGTGGATCAAGACGACAATTTGGTTAATTTCAGAGGTGAACGAATTACAGTGTGTTTGCATTTGAGGAAAGCACACTAACACGATGGGATACGTGTACTTTTTACCTAAGGGAATAACAATTAAGCGAAGGCTGAGCAAAGCCAGTGGCTATTTATTGAGTGGGAACCGGAAAAAGGCAATCAGTGTTCATCCATCTCCCATACGGTTAACACAGGCTAACAAGACGTTTTTACGCTCTCTAGGACTTCGTGTACTTCAATAGTGGACAATGGATATTTTGGATATTTTAAGTAACGTTCCGTTTGATGACGCAATATCACACATGGAATTTCACACACATTTTCCTTATGCCTCTAATACACTTGATAATAACGATGAGATAAGAATTCCTATCCAACAACAGGACTTGTGTGTAGTGCCTTCCATGAGCTATTTGTACGTTGAAGGGAGGCTTTTGAAGTCAGACGATAACGTCGCTAAAAATACAAAACTAACTACAAATGCTTTCGCATATCTCTTTGACGAGATGAGATATGAAATAAATGGTGTTGAAATTGATCGTGTCAGAAACCCGGGTGTTACGACTACGCTCAAAGGATATGCATCTTTCAGTGAGACTACACTGAAAGGGGCGGGAAATTCCGGCTGGCCATCGACTGTTGATAAACTCTTGTCATCATTAGAGGACCATGTGGTGGACAGTAAGGGTAATTTCAGTTTTTGCGTACCTCTCAGTAAGCTCTTTGGGTTCGCTGAAGATTATAGGAAAGTGATTGTTAACTCGCGCCATGAGTTGGTTCTCCTTCGCTCTGCCAGTGACAAAAATGCTATTTTGTGGACATCATCTGGCGCTGGTGACACTACTCCGGAGGATGTAAAAATTAAAATTGGAAAACTGTGCTGGAGAGTACCTTACGTTACTCTGGGTGATAAACAAAGGATCGCACTACTAAAGCATTTGGAACGTGGCACGAGCATTCCAGTTGAGTACAGAAGCTGGGAACTTTATGAATACCCTTCCTTACCATCTACAGATAAACAGTCGTGGTCAGTAAAAACGGCTTCGCAACTGGAAAAACCTAGACACGTAATTGTTGCTTTCCAAGAGAACAGGAAGAATAATGCTAAAAGGTCGGCAGCAATATTTGATCACTGCAAAATTTCTAACTTGAAGCTCCATCTCAACTCTGCAAACTATCCGTATGACGATTTGAAACTGGATATTGAGAATAACCATTTTGCGATTTTATATGATATGTACACGCGCTTCCAGGAATCTTACTACAACGTTCCGTCCCAACCGCTTTTAGACGTAGAACGTTTTAAAAACATTGCCCCCTTAATTGTGATCGATTGTTCGAAACAGAATGAGTCTCTTAGGTCAGCACCGGTTGATATTCGATTGGAATTTGAAGCCAAGGCGGCGTTTCCCGCTAATACCACAGCGTACTGCCTAATCATTCATGACAAATCTTTTACCTACGACCCGTCGACTAACCTGGTGCAGAAAATCATGTAACAGTTTGTGGTGGGGGTGGGGACTAAAGGTATATATATACAGGCTGTTGGAGTAATCTCTCAGTCCTGGTGTTTGGTGTTTAGTGGGAGTCATGATTGGGAAAGCGGTGGTCGACTTTAGTGCCTTCGTTGGTGAGAACAAGAAAATTATTATCAAGGAACTTTCTGTTATTGATTTGGATTCAAAATGCATACAACACTGGATATTCAAACCACCGAAGGAGACAGGCAGCGAGAGTGCAACAGGAATTCAACACGATTGCGGAGGATGGCATGGTGGGGAATTTGCTGGACATAACAGGTGGTTGAGCAAACACTATCATGGAATTGGATTCGGGGGCCGGAAGTGCAGACTACGATTCCCTTACCTCCGCGCTAGGAGATATTTGTTGTAACGTGCAGCTTCTCTACGCTGCGTCAAGTGAAAAAGCTAAGGTACTGGAGAAGTTACTTGACAATCGGCGTGTCGTGTTCAGTCTAGAATCACTTGGATGCCCTGCTCTTTCGAGTGACGTCTTGATTCTTCCACCTGTTGATGACCTGTCAACAGACAAAAATCAATGTTTGTTCCATCATTTGTACGCTTCTGGATTTTACTGTACACAAACCAATGTTCACAAACTGGCAGAGTGGTGTGTCAACAATCCTGGAAAAGTAGATATGAATGATCCTGCAGTTAGGGAAAAGACTTTTGTTGACTGGAAATTGAAGTCACCCTCGGCTCGTCAAGTTGCTGAAGAAGGCTTCGTTAGAATGATTAGCATGAAGGACACTACGAAATGCGTTTATTGTGGAGTTAATCTATTTAAGTGGGAAGAAGGCGATGATCCGTTGGAAGACCACAGCTACAACTCGCCGTTTTGCTCTCTCGTCCACTACAAACTACAACAGAAAAACAAGTGCAACCCTGAAGAGAAAAGTGACCGTCGTGGAGACATTTCTGCAGGAGAGGATGTTACTGGACGATACGTCTTGTCTTTGGACGTTACAAAAGAAGAGCTCTCTAACATGTGCAAGGCATAATGTTCACGAACCTCATATACACTGTTTTACAAAACTGACGTCAGACGATTGTCCATCGTCATAGCGACATGTCGCAATTTTACAGAAATATGAAAACACTTACCTTCGCTAACCCTGTTGCCACCACCTTCTACTTTCATGACGACGATGATAGAAGATCAACGTACGTCAGCGACAGAGAACATTTCAAACTCAGGATTCAAAAAGCAGAACTACTTTTGTCTTCTTCTCTTCTTGCAAAGAAACATCACATGTCCATTTGTACTATTTTAGATCATGCTATGTATTACTTAAAGTATGAGAAAATAAATAAATAATTTATCAACTAATCTTTGTTATTATTGTCACTTCCCACGGCGCTTGGCCAAGTTCACGCAGTCGCGCGGCTGGCCAGGACTCCCGCGCAGTTAAATAAGACTCAGATCTCCCATGCATCTCAGATCTGCTAAAATGCACTTTCTGCTTCTAGCATTATGCTAATTAGGTCACGTGGTAACTAAAGGTCGTTTATACTACTTCCATCACACCAAAACCACTAAACCAATTCTGCTGAAATTTTGCACAAATGTATTTTATGTACCAAGGAGTGTCATAGGCCTATTGCCGTTTAGAAAAGTCTCAGGGCTCTACCCCACCGGACTTCCGAGCTCCCATGTTATTCATATGGAGGAAAGTTTTGTTTGGTTTAATTCAAATGTGTGTTTTCCTAATTTAATTCATTTCAATAAACATCTGTTATAAGGATTATATCTAATTACAGACAGTCATTGATTTGTTTACAATGTTTTACTCTGAATTTTCTCCCCATTGCAAAGCACGGGCAAAACAACTAGTAATTTATAAGATTACCGGCTGTAGTTGTTTGTCAGTATGGCCTTACAAAGTCAGACGGTACAAAACTATAAACAAAGAAAATGTGATAATGCTGGTCAGGTTAATATTTTTTTTCGCGAGCTTGGCCGCGGGTAACAGCTAGTAATTAATATTTGTTGATTGAAAATAACATTAAGTGCTAGTGTTAAAAATACTAAAACCCAGCTGTTGTTTTTTAAACCTATAGAGGGGTTTTCCAACCAAGGTTGTATATTTGAATAATAATTGTAGATTTTTCAATAATTATTCAACCTCTATTAGCTATATAAAGAGCATTAAAACAATATATTTGTTTTTGGGACCTCATATCCCGCAACCAACTTCCCTTATGTTTTTTTCGAGTAATTAAAATATACTCATGTTCCTTCCGATTAAAAATTACGATGTATTACTAGGTACCCATGGTAGTTTTAAAACCACAAAACATATGTTGTTAATAATAAAGGACAATATTTTCTTAATAAATTAACTAAATATCTATTAAAATTACGACTTGCACTTTATCCAAACAAAATTAATTTTTACTTTCCTCAAATGCGATGGCAAAAATCTTCTTTATATTAATAGGCAAGCACAAAACTGTCCCTCCTTTTTCAGCTAGTGTGCATCATAGGAGAAATTCACGCATACCGATAGAGAGGTATTTTCCTGTAGATGTGCAAAAACCCATTATGATTTACATCAGCCATCAGGGATACGCCCCACAGGCGTATTGTAGGAATCAAAGATTCAATGTTAATCTTATGGATGAACAGTAATTAATTGAATTGTATATTTGGAAGACGTTGATTTAACAAATACCAGCAAAACAGCATGAACAAATTTTTCAGACGTAATTTTCTATATATTAATAGGTTAAGAAAACGTTCGTGGTATCGATTTCTAGGATATGCGGTATCGTAAAAGTATAAAACTTGGCACACTTATTTAGTACTATTAGGGAATGTGTCGAATGCATATCAGCAAGAACAGATTATTCATAAATCAAAAATAATAATACTTCTGAAATGGTAACACCCTTCTCTTTACTCCTTCCCCATTTGAACAATATTTTAAAAAAATAAACCTCTTTGTGAGAGGGGGGGAAGAGGGACGGAGAGATGATGAGGTGGAGAGGTTTCAGGCATAAATGAAAAGGCTAATGATAACTGGAATTTCTGCTGTCAATCTTGACTCCACTTAAAAATAATTACTTGGAGGTAAGTATGGGAGAGGGGGAGAAGGAACGAGAGAAAGATCAAGAGAGAGGGACAGAGAAATGAGTGCAACAGTACCCACTAGAAATTAAACTGTTTTTCATATATTAAAATTTCGAATTTTGACCATTAGGCGATATCTAGTACGAACATAAATTGTCTAAACTAGGATTTTTTATTAGATTATGCCAGGTTCTTTACACAATTCATGCCAAACTAACTTTGTGCTCTCGTAACCTGTTGTAATCTGTGGACGTTTGTTTAACTGAAACAGTAGTTTAAAGCGAAGCCGGGAATTTGAGATATTTTTTGTATGAACGTAAAATATGATTCAAGCCGTCGTCAGCAATTTAACCGTGTCCATGGTAACTTATTAATTCTCTCTTATTACTTTGCAAAATAAGCAGTAAATTTTATTTTCCTGTATATATTATGATAGCTCATAGCCTTCTCGTGGTTGATCAGCAAGATGCCGTTCGTCCAGAAGAGGTAACACACTTTCCACATCTGGGCCTTCCCCAGCCGACAGGACCGAGCTTGACACTCCAGGAGGTGATCAAGATGATCCGGTGGACCTCGTCAGGCGTCTCCACAAGACCATCTTATGACTCCTTCATACAAGCCACCAAAAGCTAAGTACCATTAAGTTCATCCTATTTAATTTTTCTCACAACACAAGTACATTGATCATATCCATTTTCCCTTTCTCTTATTTGCTCTGTTACTCAGGAGTTGTTGAGTTGAATTTGATCTTCTTTGTTGACCGAGAGACGAATTCAAACTGGACTCGTTCCCTCTTTGTAGTTTTAAACGATCAAATATTTTCAGAGACCACCAATTTCAAAAGTGTGTGTAGTAATATTGGTCTTTGGGTCTTATAATATTTTTGTGTCAAAAGGACAGTTCTTCTTCATTAAATGCCTTTTATTATTTTGAATACTTCGCCCACTATATGGTCAACTCAGAGGGTCTGTCCTGGGTATTTGGGAAGTAACCCGATAAATTATTGTACCAGTGTATATTGTGTATCAAATCTTCTGAGAATAACAAATGGTGTTTGCGGGCAAAAAGCCCTTCCAGGTTACGACGTCTGGGCCCTGTAGGAAAGGCGTAGACCGCACCAGCTCTGTCTGTAACGGTTCTATCTGAACCTTTGTTAAATTAGTGAGTTATTTTGAGGAGAGAGGGACGTGTTACTAATACTTTGGTTACTATTTGGTCACCTGCAGCCACAAAGTCACGTGACTTTAGTGGAAAGTATTCCCTTACCGGTGAAAACATAAACACCAAGGTCAGATCTTATGTTAACAATTTAGACATTTGTTTGAAGCTTGGACTCTTGATTAAGTGCAAAACTACATGGAACTGGCGAAGCTTTTGAATTAGTTTTGCCCATAAGACCAGACCGTAGTTTCTGAGTACTCATTGCCCACAAGTCATAAGATTGGACAGGATTCCTTTTGAAAATATTCACCCCGCCAAGATTGGTGGCAGTTGGGCTTTCAGAAACAAGGTGAGTTCGAAAACCAGACTAAAGGGGGCGGGGGGTTGAAATGGGTCATTTTATAATTTATCCATAATTGGTTTTTAAATTGCACCACAAAAATAAACTCAGTCTAAAATTACTGCAATGTCTTCGTTCGCTAATTCCATTGCTGCAACTATCAATGACGAGTCAAACAGGATCCAATAGGTGGTGGTGGCTGCAGGCTTTATCAGATTATCTGCCTGCACTATGGTCATGATCAGTCTATCTGACTCCGATAAAACAAAGTCTGACTGTCGGAATCGCCAGTGGAATCTGAATCGGCTTGGACTGTGGACGTATTATTTTTGTTTGTGTACTAATTGCCCTTTATTAATACGCACCTAGACCGAGCGCCTTTCGTAGCTCCAATAACAATACTTTAACCAAAACAAAGCAACTTTTTAAGGATACTGGGGCTTTCCTTAAATATCGTATTTTCATCATAAGTGTATAAAATGGCCACTTTTGAGGCCATTGGAACCCTCTGAGACTTGGGTAGGGGGAAACGTGTTCAAAATATTGTTGGTCCCCTACGACATAGTATGATGCATGAGTAGTTTTGAGGAGCTTTTTTCGTAATCAGCTGGAGTAATACTTTATTAGGATAGAAATTTTCTCCATAAGAATAGCATTGCATCGTTTTAGCCAATGGGGTGGAGCCCAAAGGTTGAGGTGTAAAAAACGTTTTAAACTGTTATGGATCAATGGCAATTGGCTAAAATCGTAATCA
This sequence comes from Allygus modestus, assembly GCA_963675035.1. Lineage (NCBI taxonomy): Eukaryota > Metazoa > Arthropoda > Insecta > Hemiptera > Cicadellidae > Allygus > Allygus modestus. Next base: position 229,594,978 of record OY776111.1, read on the forward strand.
ACAACATGGCATATTTGCCAGGGGGTGGAGGCCAATGATGGTGGGGGGAGGGGGCAATTCTAACGTTTATTCCAGACATAAACCGTTGTAAACAATTTAAAAGAACCATCACTCGTCAAAATTGGAAGTGATCGAAGAAGCCAGTAAAGTGGAGCTCATCGGTCGGGAAAAGATTATCCGAAGTCTTTTAGTCCCCCAAAAACCTGGTATAGCACGGAAGCAGATTTGAGGGGCCTTTTATCCAATAACCTTGAGTACTAATCATTCCATAAGAATATCCATGGAAATGTTTTAGCGTCTGTGGTGGAGTCCTAATGTCGGGGCCATAAAAAACTACGGCACCCAAACGTTATGGATCAAAGATAATTAGCTGAAATCACACGAAAAAGGAAAAAATAACATGATAATTTTGCCAGGTGGGCAGAGCCCTACGGTTTTTTTGGTGGGGGGGTGGGGTCCAATGTTGGGACATCTTCAAGATTTGCGGCTTTGTGAAACAAATCCAAAGAACCATCATACGTCCACCTGGAACGTCGGGAAGTGATAGATAGAAGAATCCATTGGGTCGGAGTCCCGAGTCCGCGAACAAAATTTCCAAAGACTTTTAGTCCCTCAACAACGTGGTATGGTCTGGGACAAATTTGAATAGCCGTTTTTCGAGCCATTTAGGAAAACCATTTTCTCCATAAGAATAACACGGCAGCGTTTGATGTCACTGGGGCGAAGCTCTGAGGTCTGAGGTAAAATAAAAATAAAAAAGTTTCTAAATTGTTTTGATTCTCCTCAACGTGGTGTGGTCCGGGAGCAGTTATAATGTGCCGTTTTCGATATCAAATGAGACACACAAACACACACACACACACACACACACACACACACACACACACACACACACACACACACACACACACACACACACACACACACACACACACACACACACACACACACACGCACACCTACTCACTCACACACGCACAAATACTTTATTAGTATAGACTAGTGGCTTGAGGGGCCATAGCCCCTAACCAAGCTCCAAAACTCTAGTTTATCCAATTTTTTACTTTTTACATTCTGAGAAAAATACACATGTCAGTTATTAAACAAAGTAAACACGTAATCACATGTGTTTATGTAAACAAAGCAGACGTTTTTAAATCCCCATGGCTTTTTTAATGGGTGGATGTTTTTCGTTATTGCTCGTTTGCTGGTATTTTTTTGGAAATACTGCTATTTTTTCCGAGTCCCTGGGATCAAGACCTTTCATCTGAGCCATCTCCCATCACCTTACAATTTGCCAAACGCCCACAATTTTAAGTTACAATTTACGCTTTTAGAATTAAATATAAATATAATATCATGATATATATAACTGGAATACATGTCTGCATATATTTACCCCGCCAACTTTGGTGGCACTAGGGGTTTCAGAAACGAGGATTTTCTTTTATCAAGACCTTGATCAATACCTTTTAGTGACTATCACTCCACAAGTTAAGGTTAGCCATTTAATTATTTTGTATTGAGATATTGAGATTTGGCTTCTTACAATTTTTTAGCCCATCACCATTAGCAGGCATATCGTCCACAGTACCAAGATAAATTATTTTAAGTTTTTATTTTTTTAATTAAAAAGAAATCGGATTTGAATATTATATTTAAACAAATTTATATTCATAATGAAGGCAAGAACTTTATATGTGCAACGTTCTTTTTAAACTGATTGTTTGTCACCTTCATAACTTGCACAGAAGAATGCATCACTGTCACATATGAGGCAATATCTTTCTATTTTATTCTATAATATTAATAGGCAAGCATGATTTTTTTCGTACGTTTTTCTCAGCTCGTGCGGATCGTAGGAAAAATCTAAGCACACCGTTAGAAATGTATTTTTCTGTATATGTGCACAATACTATCGTAATTTACATTAGTTTCTGAAAAATGTAGAAACCTTAATTTGAAATAAAAAAAAATAACATTGGCCTTATGGGTTGCCATGTTGGTTACGGAATAACAAATTAAAATAAATACAGGGTGTTTCGGGATAAGTGTAAACAACTTTACCAGGAGATTCCTTACATCAAAACAAGAAAAAAATCTTATATGAACATGGGTCCGTAAACCAGTCGTTGTCGAGTTACAGCCAAAAATCGATTTTTTTCAATTTCAAGTGTAGTTATTGCACCTTTTGGCATCTAGATTGAAAAATTCTGAGGATAATTTGATTACATTTCCACAGTTAGATAGATTATGAAATTCCAAAGAGATATTATTGATGTTTTATACTGCAAAGTTGAGTAACGCTGAGAAAAAATAGTTGAAAAATTAAATTCTTCCAAAAATTCAAGGCCTTAAAAATATTTTTTGTTTTTGACTGGCTAATAATATCACAACCGTTGAAGTATTTGGGCTGCAACTTTATAAAAAGTTGTAGAATTTAATGGAGAACAAAATAATAACAATTTATGTATGCATTCGATCATGATTATTTATGTAAAAACCCAAAATCTGTAGGATAACAAAATTTAGAAAGGAAAACCTCAATTATCCAGCCAGTCAAGCAAATGCATAAAACCAAAGAAAATCTTTCAGTACGAGTTTTTTTTTTATAAAATCTTCAAAAATTTTTAAATTTTTAAAATTTAAAATATCCTAAATCCTTAAAAATTCCACCACAGGACCCCACTGAGGCCATTTTTCGAAATAGCAGCCTTTTCCTACACAGGATAAGCTGTGAAAAGAAACACTCCTCCACATTTTATTAATACATTTATCGATTTATCAACTTGGGGCTATTACAAATAACTTGTGGCTGGTAATACTTTATTTTTATTGATTACTAAATTGCAACCGCCATCTTGGATGCGCAATTATTTTATAAAATAGGCTACTTCCATCATAAAGGTAGTGTTGTGAACCAGCATTGAAAACTAAATCTTTACGATGAATACTATGCCGTAATCCATTTTTTAATATTAAGCTGATCTCAAAATAAAGAAAATTCATCTTATTTTTTATAAATGTAGAATAGAGGCCACTAATTATAATGTAAAAAAGGTAATACTAAATTTTACATACAAATTTATTTAACAAAATTTAAATCATTCTAAAATTACAAATCACAAATTTTTGTGGAAATACACGTACAAATTAAAGATCTAGAGTTAAATAATACTGTTATTTACAAAACCACGTGGGTACCATGGGTGCACCTTACAAAAAGTTTTCAAAGTGACCACCATCTCTCTGCCTGCACAACCTTGCTCGTGAAATCAATGAGTTTGTTGCAGCTCGGACGACTGCTGGGTTGTTCTTAATGGACTCAGCTACATTCATTATCCTTTGCAATAATTCTTCTCTTGTTCTAGGCTTTGTTGTGTAGACTTGTGATTTTATCCATCCCCATAAAAAATAGTCCATGGGTGTAAGGTCAGGAGACCTTGCGGGCCAATGTACTGGACCGTTGTTAGCTATTACCCTTTGCCCAAATTTCTGACGCAGTAGTTCTACAACTTCTCTTGAAGAGTGAGGCGGTGCGCCGTCGTGTTGAAACCAGAGATTTACTCTGGTTCCAAGAGGGACTTCCTCTAGGAGTCTTTGTAACTCATTGAGCAGGAATGCATGATAAGTGACTCTGTTTAGATTCCCCTCGATGATAAAAGGTCCAATCAGCTTATCATTAACAAGGCCACACCACACATTTACAGAAAACCTTTGTCGAAAATGATTTTCTATTACTTTGTGGGGATTTTCTGTAGCCCAGTTGTGTAGGTTTTTTAAGTTATTTATTCCATTTCTCGTGAACTGGGCTTCATCAGTAAACAAAATCCACTTAACAACCCTCCGGTTAGCCACTACCCAATTGCAAAATGCCAGCCTATTATCGTTGTCCCCAGGGTGAAGGGCTTGCACCTTTTGAAAGTGATAGGGGTGCATTTTTTCCTTCTTCAGAACTCTCCAAACCTTTGTTGAAGACACTAAATGTTGGTTCGATAGTCTCCTAACACTCGTACCTGGACTTTGCTGCACTGCTTCAATAATATTTTCTTCAGTGTGCACATCAACTTCATTGAATCCCTCTCGCTTTCTCCTACTAACAGATCCTGTCTCTTTTAAGTCGGTTGTGCAGGTCGGTAAAAACTCTCGGGTTTGGAATACTTCTGTTTGGATATCTTCTCCCGCACTCAACCGAAGCTGCCTTTGCATTTCCATTGCAATACCCATAGATAAAATGCATGTCAGTATACTCACTGTTTGAATACATTTTCACTTTGGAGTTAAAACCACCAGCATTTACTGAGAGGAAACTTGTTTTAAAGAACAGGAAACCACATTATTACTCAACAATGCAATTAAACAGATATGGCTTACGGAAACAGTGCTGCCAACTCACCAATGAAAACAACAACATACAAGACGGAACGATGATAAAATTATTGAATGAGATTAAACCAAAATAAACCCAATTCTGTTGTATTCTTCCGATAACTACTAAATTAATTTATGTCTTAAGAAGATTACAGTATTTGTTCTTAAACAAAACAGAAACTTATAATAACATTTTGGTAATTTTTTTAAAACTGTTAGTTGACAACGTTTACTTGTGTAGCCGTCCTGTGTAGGAAAAGTCCGTTAACAAAAATTGTTTTAGTGGGATCCTGTGGTGGAATCTTTAAGGATTTAGGATATTTTAAATTTAAAAATTTTTGAAGATTTTATAAAAAAAAAAAACTCGTGCTGAAAGATTTTCTTTGGTTTTATGCATTTGCTTGACTGGCTAGATAATTGAGGTTTTCCTTTCTAAATTTTGTTATCCTACAGATTTTGGGTTTTTACATAAATAATCATGATCGAATGCATACATAAATTGTTATTATTTTGTTCTCCCTTAAATTCTACAACTTTTTATAAAGTTGCAGCCCAAATACTTTAACGGTTATGATATTATTAGCCAGTAAAAAACAAAAAATATTTTTGAGGCCTTGAATTTTTGGAAGAATTTGATTTTTCAACTATTTTTTCTCAGCCTTACTCAACTTTACAGTATAAAACATCAATAATATCTCTTTGGAATTTCATAATCTATCTAACTGTGGAAATGTAATCAAATTATCTTTAGAATTTTTCAATCTAGAGGCCAAAAGGTGCAATAACTACACTTGAAATTGAAAAAAATCGATTTTTAGCTGTAACTCGACAACGACTGGTTTACGGACCCATGTTCATATAAGATTTTTTTCTTGTTTTGATGTAAGGAACCTCCTGGTAAAGTTGTTTACACTTATCCTGAAACACCCTGTATGTAGTACAACATCAAGAACAGATGATTCATAAAAAAACATTTTACTGACTACTGGAATGGTAACACCTTCTCTAATCAGGTTAAACTCCATTTTAAACAAATTAAACCTGTTTGTGATGGGGGAGGATGAGGGATGGTTGAGGTTGAGGTGGAGAGGTTCAAACATAAATAAAAAGGCTACTGGAACTGTAACGCCCTTCTGTTACCGTTTCAACTCCACATTAAACGGGGAGTGGATTAGGTGGAGAGGTTTCATGAATAAATAAAAAAGAAAATAATATTAGTGGATTGTTATAGCCCTTCTCTTAGCCTTTTTAACTTCACATTAAAATAAATGAAACCTGTTTCTAAGGGTAGGGGTTAAGGGATGGGGAGAGTGTCAGAGATAATTAAAAAGGCCACCGAATACTGAAATGGTAACATCCATCTCTTATTCCTTTTAACTCCATTTTCAAATAAATTAAACCTGTTTGTGAGGGGGTGAGTATGAGGGATAATGGATGGGGAGAGGTGTCAGAGATAATTAAAAAGGCCACCGAATACTGAAATGGTAACATCCTTCTCTTATTCGTTTTAACTCCACTTTCAAATAAATTAAACCTGTTTGTGAGGGGGTGAGTATGAGGAACGGAGAGAGGATGAGACGAAGAGGTTTCAGGCATAAATAAAAAGGCTACTGACTACTGGAATGGTAACGCTCTTCTGCTATCTCTATAACTACATATTAAATGGGGATCGGATGAGGTGGGGATGTTTCAGTCATAAATAAAAATATTAATGACTATTGGAATAGTAACACCTTTCTCTTATCCATTATAACTCCATATTAAAATAAATTAAACATGTTTGTGAAGGGCTGAGGATGAGGAATCGGGAAAGCATGAGGTGGAGAGTTTTCAGGCATAAATAAAACAATAATGATTACTGGAATGATATCACACTTCCCTTATCCAATTTAAATCCACATTAAAATAAATTAAACCTGTTTTTGAGAGAGGAGGATGAGGGGTGGAGAGAGGATTAAGGTTGGGGAGAGGATGTGGGACGTGGAGATGATGAGGTGGAGAGGATTGAGGGATAAATAAAAAGGCTACTAATTACTGGAATAGTAACGCTCTTTTGCTATCCGTTTTAACTCCACATTAAAAAAAGTTACCGGTGTCTTCGACTGGGTGGGGGGAGGGAAAGAGAGAGGGAGAGAGTTATATATGAGGGCCACAGAGCCCACTAGTTATTAAACTATATTTTGTTTTTCAAATGTTTGGTCGAATGTCGACCACTGGGCGGTCTGTAGTATCTATAATACGCTACGCCGATTTTGTGAACAGAACTCCTACGTTATATTTTAATAAATGTGGTCTGTAGTATCTATAATACGCTACGCCGATTTTGTGAACAGAACTCCTACGTTATTTTTTAATAAATGACAATGATTAAGGTGCAACAAATGGCACGGATTCATAGTTGTGCAAAGTGGTTTCCAATTTTAGATTTTTTTAATTTGAAGGGGACAAGCCACCCTCAAAGTTCTTTTTTCCCATTAGATTATCATCATAATAATCATACTAATATTATAAATGTGAAAGTATGTATGTTTGTGTGTAACTCTGAAGTTCCATGAAGTGAAAACTACTGGACCGAATGAGCAGAAATTTTGCAGAGTGGTACTTGATAGTCCCGAGTATCATATAGGTATATTAAAGTTGTGAAAATCCTTTAGGGCTATGCCCCATGGGGGTTCAAAGTTCCCATGTTTTTCTTATGGACATTCACTTTTGTTTGAGCTGATGAAAATACAAACAGCTGATTTTGATTCGTAGTAGTTCCACAGGCTAACCACACAACTTTCATAGTTTTTATAAATAATTATCTGGTTTAATGTGTTTTTACCTAATTATTTCGTGTTATTTACTTTGTTTGGTGTGATTAATCAGTTTAAAATGTAGTTTTCGAAAACCAGAACGTTTGGTAAATATTTATTTTGGACTATTCATTTTATTTTTACTTAAGTTTTGACTTTTGTACCGTTGTTAAATCTTGCCTTGCACCGTTGTCATGGCAACAAAGACAACACAAACTACTACTATAGAAAACTCTATACACATGGAACACTCCCACGAGCCAAGTGCCTTGGATACAACTTGGACTAATGTTGTATCCCATAGGAAAAGAAGCAATAGTAATAACTCTTCCTCTAGCTCTAGGCCCAATAAGATAGTTAATAACAATGTATCGAAAACAAACTCAGTCCAACCAGTGCTCGTTTCAAACAGGTTCCAACCTCTTTCTAACACCGATAGCGATCAAACAAAAAAACAAAAAGTTCCCCCAATAATACTCAAAACCCATGTAAATTACATGGAGCTTTGTTAACTATTGTCCCAATTAGTTGGCAGTGACCAGTTCAAGTGCTCTTCGTCTTTAAAGAGTATTACCATACACCCATTATCTTCTGACGCCTACAGGAAAATTGTTCATTTCCTTCGCGAAAACAAGGCCGAATTCCACACTTTTCAACTTCCAGAAGACAAAGTCTTTCGTGTAGTTATTCGTAGTCTTCATAGCTCCATCGAGCCTGAAACAATCAAAAGTGAATTATCATCCAAAGGATTTAATGTTCAAAATGTAACTAATGTCTGGTCTAAGGACAAAACTCGCCTTCCATTGTTTTTTGTCGATCTTGACCAATCCCAATCAAATGACCACATTTTCGACCTTTCTACTCTCCTTCACTCAAAGATCCAAATCGAAGAACCTAGACCAAAACGACTTGTAGTGCAATGCATGCGCTGCCAACAATTGGGACATTCAAAGAAATATTGCAATCGAACCCCTAAATGTGTCAAGTGCGCTAAGGATCACGAATCCGCAACTTGTACGAAACCCAATAACACACCCGCAACCTGTGCACTTTGTGGCGATAACCACCCTGCTAACTATAGGGGTTGTTCAGTTCATAGGGAACTACAGAACAGACGCTCATCCAAATCTACGTTATCAAAAGAAGAAACCCCTTCTCGCCACCCCCACCCGACTCCTGATCTATCACCCTCATCATTTCCTCAACTTCCGAAACCAAAATCACACGCCTTTCCATCAAACTTAAACGACCAACGAGCACTTACTCCCAATGCTTTACACTCAAATGAAGAACATAACTACGCCAAACGACTTCAAACCACTATTCACAACACTTCCAATCAAACTGACATTGTAACACAATTAACGTCAATACTTACAGAATTCGAAGCCCTTTTTTCACCATTACTAACCATGATGACTCAACTTATGCAAGCTCTTATCACCAAAAATGACAAATAACCTATCAAATATTTTTCTTACAGTCCTGCTGTGGAATGCAAATGGTTTATACCAACACGCACGAGAACTAGAGTTACTTTTACATGAGAAACGTATAGACGTCGCTTTAATAAGTGAAACTCATTTTACTACAAACTCTTGATTTTACATTCCAGGCTACAACATATACAGAGCTGATCGCCCTGACAATCGGGTATATGGCGGTACAGCAGTTCTTGTCCGAAACAGTCTCAAACACTTTGTTCACCCATCCATCAATCCAACAAATTTCCTTCGTCAGCAGAATCAACCGTAGTTTTTAATAACATTGAAATAACCTTTTCGGCTGTTTACTGCCCCCCTAGATTTGCAATAAATTCGAATGATTTTACAGAACTATTTTCAAACCTAGGTTCTCATTTCATCTGTGGGGGAGACTATAACGCCAAACATGTACAATGGGGTTCAAGGTTAAATAACCCGAGAGGCCGCCAACTGCTTCATTCTGTCGTTTCTAACAACCTGAACTATCATTCACCTGGCACACCTATTTATTGGCCAACAGCTGTAAATAAAGCACCTGATCTACTTGATTTTTTCATTTCAAAGGGTGTAAGCCAATTTCATAAATCCCTCAACTGCCTTGACAACTCTCCTTCTGACCACTCTCAAATTCTGTTAACAATTTCATGTGCCCCTCTAGAAAAAATTGAAAAACTATCTCTAACAAATGGGATAATGAACTGGGAGCTATTTCGAAACACACTTATGTCCACAGTAAACATAAACCTCCCACTGAAAACTGGCGGGGATGTGGAAGTAGCAGTAGACCACTTAACCAAGTCCATCCAACAAGCCGCCTGGAGTTCGTCAACTCCGAAACCTCCTAAGAAACGATCTGGTCCTTGCTACCCCCAATATATATGTGAGCTGATAAGACTAAAACGAACAGCTAGAAGGAAATGGTACCAAAGTAGACTTCCATCTGATAAAACCACCCTCAACCGCTGCACAAATCAATTGAAACAAGCAATTAGGGAATTCAAAACTTCTAAATTCGAAAATAAACTAGGTAATCTTTCCCCTTCAGATGGCTCCTTATGGAAGACAACGAAGAAAATTCTACATTACACTTCTACATCTTCCCCAATCAGGCGACCGGACAATTCATGGGCAAAATCAGACAAAGAAAAAGCAGATCTCTTTGCTGAACACCTTTCTGGTGTTTTTAGTCCCCACGAAGAACACAATCGAAGATTTTCCACCGAAGTAGAAACATCTATTGAAATTCCCTTGCCCATGTACTTACCACCTTCTCGAATTACAGCAAATGATGTCAAACGGGCCATTTTTAAACTACCCCCAAGAAAATCACCTGGATATGGTCTAATCACAAGTGAAATTTTACGTGAAATACCCGGTCCCTGTATCACCTTACTGACACAAATATTTAATGCAATATTACGGACAACTCATTACCCCATTCAATGGAAACTATCCCAAATAATTCTAATCCAAAAACCGGAGAAACCAGCAGACCAAGTCTCATCATACAGACCTATTAGCTTACTCCCTGTTGTTTCAAAATTGTTCGAAAGAATCCTCTTAACACGTTTACAATCTGCAATTGAGGATTGTAATGGATTGCCAAATCACCAATTTGGGTTTAGATCTCTGCATTCTACAGTGCAGCAACTTCATAGAGTGGTCGATACAATTGCGTCTGGACTTGAAAGCAAAAAATATACGAGTGCTTTTTTTCTAGACATAAGTGCCGCCTTCGATAAGGTGTGGTATCCTGGTCTACTATCAAAATTAAGAATTCTTCCACCCACTTACTATTTGATTCTCCGTTCTTATTTAGAAGATAGATTTTTTATGGTGAAACAAGGGTCAGATTTCTCAGATTACAAGCCAATATTAGCCGGTGTTCCTCAGGGCTCCTTATTATCTCCTCTTCTTTACAGTATCTACACAGCTGATCTCCCTGAAACTGGAAATACAAAGATCGCCACATTTGCTAATGACACTGCCATTCTAAGTTCATCAGAAGACCCCATTGAAGCTAGTAACAATCTCCAAAATCACATTAACGTCCTAAGTAATTGGTTAAAAAATTGGAGAATAAAAGTTAATGCAACAAAGTCGTCACATGTCACATTCACACTAAGGAAAGGTGTATGCCCTCCTGTACACATTGACAACAACAGAATCCCTCAAAGTAACGAAACACGTTATCTTGGTCTCCATCTAGACAAGCGATTAACATGGAAGACACACGTAACAAAAAAGATAACTGCTCTCAAATCAAGAGCTAAGCAACTTTATCGACTACTCAATTTCAATTCAAAATTACCTACTAAATCAAAATTACTATTGTACAAAACTCTTCTAAAACCAATATGGGCTTATGGTATTTAAATTTTTGGTTCAGCAAAATTTTATCACTTAAAGAAAATTCAAACCTTTCAATCTAAAATGCTTCGCTTAATTTCTGGCGTTCCCTACTATGTAAGTAACAAGACACTTCATACAGACTTTAAATTGAAATTTGTTCACGAAACAGCAAAAGAATGCTATCAACTATTCTTCAACAAACTTGATGGTCACTCAAATCCTTTGATTCAAGAACACCACAAACCGACACTTCCTGGCATCCTTCAGAGAAGATTAAAAAGAAACTGGAGCCGAGATCTTCTAAGATGACTGTAGGCACAGAAGGGCAAAACAATACATGTCAGAAGAAACCTTTGAAAATCAGTTCAAAAAAGGAAGACTACTGAGCCTACTTTTTAATATTATTTGTTCATGTTTTTGTTAGAATAATTATTAGCACATTTGCTCGTTGTATGTAATTTTACAGTTGCAAATAAAGAATGAAAAAAAAATTATCTGGGCAAAGGCTGGGAGCATTGGTAACAGCTGGTTGGGAATAATTTGAATTCAGTTGCATCTAAAACAGGTGATTGTATAGTCAAATACAGGAAAACAGTAAGAAAAGCTGATTGCTCGATTTAGAGCAACAGGTCCACTAGAACTCTTCAATGGTCTTTAGTTCAGAACAATCTCTAATTCAAGGGTGTAACCGAATGTGTCTAGTGATTACCGGTTTAAAGTGTTCCGCCAACCGCGGTTATGTCGTGTGTCAGTATGAATGTGATCCTATACCTGGGCTACGCTCTAAGGGAGGGCCTATTGGACCGACGGACTATGGAACCCTATCACGATACCTGCAATAAAATGGTTGATCTGAATGTTTATCTGAATGATCTTGAATGTTTCGTCATATTCGAGTTAAAAAAAATATATAATTATGGAATGTGAGCATGTTGAAGTGACATTAACATAACCTGTCAATGTGAAAATTACTTGATTCACGCTGAACACACTGTTTTGGAATAGTGATATGCACAGCTGTATAGATTGCTGTGTTCAGGTAAAAATCTGTTGAAGAGTGCCTTCATTCTTGCATCCTGTTTTAAGCACTGACAAGTGCATGCAAAGTTGTTTGATATTTCAATTAAAAAAGTGTTAAAAATTGTTATGAAAAACAGATTTGAATATAATTTGCAAAAATATTGTAGTCTAATAATTATTAGATAGCTAGGTAAAATGATAATTCTCCAGCAAGGAATTTTTTCGGGGTCTATAAAACTCAGCTTGCATCTAAGAAACTCATATAACTTATCCTTAAATGAGTTACACCATAAATAAAACATTGATTTAGTCGTTATAATCCGATCTGTGTTGTCCTGGTAGCACAACATTAATAATTGTTTTAATCAAAATAATCTCCATATTCTGTGACGGAAATATCCCCACTGAAATTAAAACAATCAACCTAATAACAGTTGGAAGTTAATTAGTTCTGTTCTAGTTTTACTATGTCAAGGATGGATATTTGAATCCTGGAATAGGATTCAACAAAATATCTCCAACAATGTTTTTTTTTACTTTGCCAATTAATAAACAGTAAATTAATTAATCAATAGCAATACTACGTGAGTTTTCTTGTTAATATACGTTAAAAATTATCACTACTATTATAAAAATGAGTTGGTGTCTGTCTGTCTATTGTTCCATCATGCCAAAACCACTGGACCAATTCTACTGAAGTTTTGCACAAATGTACTCTATGTACCGAGGAGTGTCATAAGGCTTGTACCATATTTGGATTTTTTATATAATTTTCCAATCATTCATTAAATATTAAAGTAAGAAGTCTACAAAACCACGAATGACCATTAAACAATTTCATGAGGTAACATGATAGTTGAAACCAGTAGGGACAAGTAGCAAGATAAGAAAAATTAAGCAAGCAAAATCAGGAAGTATAAAATGGTAGAATTAAGTTGCTAGGTCGGGGTTAACCCTTCCACTGCTAAATGTAAGTAGCCGCTCCTCATTCGTGTGGCAGCTTCATGTACTACTTGGCGCGGCTCCGAGACCTTCCGATGTCTCCTGGTCACGTGATCACTCACTTTACCTGAAGGTGTCATTTACTCCATATTTTATAATAATTGAAATTTAAGGAAATTAGTAAATAATTCATGTTTACAGTTCCGTAGGGATTTATTTATTGTACATTTCAGCAAAGAAAATTAAGAACCAAGACATGGCATTCGATGGTATTAAAATATTGTCACAAACTATTAAAATCATTGTAGCTGGGGAAAAGCTAAGTTTTTAATTTTATGTAAAATAAACCTGAAATTTTGCATGCATGTAGCCTTTAGCTTGTAACCCCCAGGAAAATCGCCAAAACTGACGGTTTTGTATCTTAACCCACCAAAAAAAATATTAAAAACCCCCCCAAAAAATGCTTATTTTAAAATTACAGTTTTTGAGCTCTAGCGGCCGAACGGATTGACTTATCGAAAAACGGACACCCCCACGTGCCACGGATTTTGCAAGATCTACAACTTTGTACTGATGACATTTTTTCGTATCTCGCTCCCTTCATCCTTAGGTACTGCTAGATTTTTCAAATTTTAGGCAATTTCGAAGGTTGTTTTCGTGGTTTTTAATTTCCTATCACTTTAATTTAGTATATAAAGGCTTGATATTTGGCACTCAATATGTTGACAAATTACCCTTTACGAAACACTCGAAAAACTAACATGTTTTAATAATTAAACATCCCAAAAAAATTAAAACCCCTAATTATTCCATAATTGACAAACTGCATTATCGACTTACTCAGGTAATTCTAGATAAGCTAGAAACATGGAATGAGGCCTACATGTAGCTTGTCCATTGAAAACTCCAGAACAATTGCAGTAAGGTATAATCTTTAATCAGAACCACATAAAAAAAATTAAAAATGGAGGAAAATTTGAACATATACAAAATAGTGAATTTTTTGGGCTGTAGCGGCCAAACGGATTGTCCTATCGAAAAACGGAGACCACCAAACACACGGATCTTAGACGATCTTAAACGTTGGTCCTTTGACTTTTTGTCGTATCTTGTCTCCTTCACCCTTAGATAGCGCTAGATTTTTTAAATTTCGGCATATTTTCGAAATATTTTGTCCGTTTTTTATTTCCTATAACGTTAATATACTTGATGGAGGCCTAATATTGGGCACGCAGTATGTCTACATCACACTTAGTAAATAGCACGAAAAATATGACCAGTTTTTAGTAATTAAACCTGTCGAAAAATGAAAATCTGTAAATATCTTTAGATATGAACGTTTTCTTAGTATAAGTAGTGGTGTTTTGGGGGTTCTGAGCCAATTTATATTATTGGACATACACGTGACACCAATAATACTTGAGCTAGAGACGTGAGATTTGGCATGCATGTGCTTTGCACCTTTTAACCTCACAGAAAATTCCCAAGCATTATTTTTTTAGTTTTAACTACCTCAAAACAATTCATAATAGCGGTTATAAACAATCAGAATGTAGTGGTTTTTAAACAGTTCTAGCAGCCAAACGGATGGTCTTATACTTAAATATCTGCTGATTTGTCTGTTTTCTTAGTATAAGTAGTGGTCTTATTGGGGTTCTGGGCACTTTTGAAACAACACCACTTCAAATGAGGCCAAACAGCGACCTGGGAACGAAGCCGCCCACAGGGGTCTGGGGGCGGAGCCCCCAGCGAGCGAGGAAAATTGCAAAAGGTATAATTTTTTATTTTAACCTCCTCAAAAAAATTCAAAATGGAGGAAATTTTGAACATCTCCAAAATAGTGCATGTTTTTGTGCTGTAGCGGCCGAACGGTTTGTCCAATCGAGAAATGGGGACTACTATGACACACGGGCTTTAGACGATCTATAACTTTGGTCCCATGACTTTTTGTCGTATCTCGTCTCCTTCACCCTTAGATAGTGCTAGATTTCTCAAATTTCGACATATTTTTTATATTTTGTGGCCGTTTTAGCGAATTTCCCCTATAGGGAAGAAGCTATTACCGTAGGTCTCATGGTAAGATTTAAGCCCGAGACCATGAAACATTTTTTTTTTTTAGGCCCCAGATTGACTATTCGTTCAAATTTATATGTATGTATATATATATATATATATATATATATATATATATATATATATATATTTTTTAAATTGCTTGACTTGTATATTAGGGCTACTAATATTATTATTTTTAAAATCATTACTAACGAGTACCCTTTTTTTGAAACATTTTTTATTTTGACTGACTAGTTTCAACCATAATGGCCATCTTCAGAGTCACATAACCTCAACAAATTTTCTTTTATATTAATTACAAACATATGTTAAAAATAAATAATATATGATCACTAATTCTAAAATTGTGTATATAAATATAAAGGTAAAAATAAAATAAAATATTAATTTGTATATACTATATAAATTTACTTTCTCTGAGTTCTAATTTCATCAATTTTTTCAAAGATAGGGTGTTGTTGACTGACTTGCATAGTATTTAAAATATTTAGTGGATCTTTCTTATTATTTAAATATATATGCATCTCTTCTTTGACGTTAAGTTGTTCTTGCTGTTTTTCGTACTCTAAAACTGATTAAGTTTTCTTCTATGTTTTTATATTTATGCCCTGTATTAATTATGTGTTCTGCATAATTGGATCTCATAGTTCTTTATTTCTTTCTTAAAGAAATAGAAGAAGATACCATAAACTTCTTGGACATTAAGATATCAAAAAATAAGAACAAACATTCTTTCGATATATATAGAAAACCAACCACTACTGACATAATAATCCCATCGAACTCTAACCATCCCTGGCACCAAAAAATGGCTGTATTCCATTCTTTGGTACATAGACTAATAAACCTGCCACTAAATAGCTCAAATTTCAAAAAGGAAAAAGAAAAATACAGTATTTAGCTATAAAAAATGGGTATAAGAAAAAGACAATCGAAAGAATGATAAATCGGAAGATAAGAAAACAAAAAAGAAACAATATGACTACAACGAATGATGACAACAAATATATGTGCGTTCCATTTAATTCAAACATGGAAAAAGCGATACGACGTACTTTCAAAAACTCAAACATGAAAATAAGTTATAAAACAAAAAATAATGCATTTAACCTTATCAACTCTAAAG
The DNA here is from genome assembly GCA_963675035.1 of Allygus modestus. Classification (NCBI taxonomy): domain Eukaryota; kingdom Metazoa; phylum Arthropoda; class Insecta; order Hemiptera; family Cicadellidae; genus Allygus; species Allygus modestus. The sequence goes on from OY776111.1 coordinate 229,611,144, forward strand.
TAACAAAAAATGAAAATATTCAAGAAGATCAATACAGTAAGTCTGGCATATATAGAATTACATGTAGTGAATGTGATAGCTATTACATTGGCCAAACAAGACGAAACTTTAGAGTTCGATTTAAAGAACATTTACAAGCCCTAAAGTCAAGAAATAACACAACTATGAGATCCAATTATGCAGAACACATAATTAATACAGGGCATAAATATAAAAACATAGAAGAAAACTTATCAGTTTTAGAGTACGAAAAACAGCAAGAACAACTTAACGTCAAAGAAGAGATGCATATATATTTAAATAATAAGAAAGATCCACTAAATATTTTAAATACTATGCAAGTCAGTCAACAACACCCTATCTTTGAAAAAATTGATGAAATTAGAACTCAGAGAAAGTAAATTTATATAGTATATACAAATTAATATTTTATTTTATTTTTACCTTTATATTTATATACACAATTTTAGAATTAGTGATCATATATTATTTATTTTTAACATATGTTTGTAATTAATATAAAAGAAAATTTGTTGAGGTTATGTGACTCTGAAGATGGCCATTATGGTTGAAACTAGTCAGTCAAAATAAAAAAATGTTTCAAAAAAAGGGTACTCGTTAGTAATGATTTTAAAAATAATATATATATATGTGTGTGTGTGTGTGTGTGTGTGTGTGTGTCCGTGAATGCGATAACTTGAGAAAAAACGTCCATTTCGATGAAATTTGGCTCAAATGTGTAAAGTGATATTCATGACTTTAAGTTCGAAAACCAGAAAAATCGGGCCATGGAAAGGGGGGTTTATGGGGGTTTTAAATTTTCCAAAAATCAGTTTTTTGCATTTTTACCCTAACATTTTTAAAACACTTAATTTTGGTTTAGACCATGTTATAGAGCTTAGAAAAACAAATAATATGGTATTTGAATTATTAAGCTAGGTTAAGTGGTTGCGGAGAAAATCCAAAAAAAACCTGCTCATAAAATCTCCTATGTTAATCTTATGGGAAAAAGGTTTTTTGGCTTTTCCTAAGTTAATTTTGATGTAAACTTCACATTTGCTTTTACCAATCAATTCAGCTCCACAAAACAATCATTTTGGTGTTTAAATTGTGATTCTACGTCCAACCGTTGCAGAGATATTCAAAGTGCTAAACACAGTACGTTGTCCAATGTTATCCTTATGGAGAATAAATAAAATTTGATATCTCCATTATTAATGAATGTATATTGATGAAACTTGGCACGTGGGGTCACGTAGTACTGGTATATTGATATTTGCACAAAAAATTGATTTTTTGTTGATTATCCCCGTAGCAGCGAACCTGGGTACTCAGCCCCCATGTTATTCTTATGGAGAATAAGTAAAATGTAATGACTCCCTTAATTATGAACATAAATTAATACAACTTGGTATGTGGCTTCACCTTGTTGAATTATATTGATATTTGCATAAAAACTCATTTTTTAGTTCCTTGTTGCAGCAAACCTGCTTACTCATCTCCCATGTTATTCTTATGGAGAATAATTAAAATGTTATATAGTGCTTACTTATGATTGAATATTGATTAAACTTGGTATGTGGTTTCACCTAGTTAAATTATATTTATATTTGCATAAAAACCAATTGTTTGTGTTCCTTGTTTCAGCATTTGCATAAAAACCAATTGTTTGTGTTCCTTGTTTCAGCAAACCTATGTACTCATGCTATTCTTATGGAGAATAATTAAAATTGTAATATCGCTTATATATGAATATATTTTTATGAAACTTGGTATGCGGCTTTATATGGCATTAAGACATATATTATGCATTGGAAATTCGCTGAGTACGCAGGTTTGCTGCGACGGGGGTATTTTATTTCCTATCACGTTAATATACTTGTCGGAGGCCTAATATTGGGCACGCAGTATGTCTACATCACACTTAGTAAATAGCAGCAGAAATATAACCATTTTTACTTCTTAAACTTGCCGGAAAATCAAAAACTCTTAAAATCTATATATTTTACAGTTTTCTAAGTATAAGTAGTAAGGGAATGCCGGTTCTGGAACAATTGTTATTAAATAGAATGCACGTATCACCATTTATACTTTAACTAGGATCGTGAGATATGGCATGCGTGTGCGTTGCACCTTTTCTTCCCAAATCCTACTATTTTTAGTTTGAACTATCTCAAAAGAAATAAATAATTATGAATAAAAAAATCAAAATGAATATTTTTTATTTGGGCTCTAGTGGTAGAACGGGCTGTCCTATTGAAAAACGAAGACCACCACGTACCACGGATTTTAGACAAACTACAACTTTATTCATATGACATTTTGCCGTATCTCACCCCATTCACCCTTAGGTAGCGCTAGATTTCTTAAATATTTAGCAATTTTCCACCAAAACTTAGTGGTTTTTATTTATTTGACACTCAAAAATAGTACTTAAGAGTCCTAATATTTGGCTCGGAATATCTCTACATTACAGGAAGTATGTGGCAGAAGTCGCATGACCAATGTTAATTGTTTGAACCCTAAACAATTTTGAAAATCCTCTAGTTTTTTTAGATTTCCCGGTGTTTTCATTGATATTTGGGCATGTTAGACTTACATAGTGGGTAAAAACCAGCACAATTTTTTTTGATTAGTTGGACATGTCCTATAGACACCACATGTATTATTATTATGGTATGTTATGACGGTGTATCCATCCACAACATTTAAAAATCGTTATTTACAGGTCATAATAAAAAATGTTTCAAAGTTATTCAATTATTTGAATAACTTAAATTATACCCGGAGTCTGATTATACCGCTAATATTATTATTTACCTGGTTTCTGTTTTATTTCCACGTAGTATTATATTAATAGTAGTAGTATTTCGGTTACATTTCCTAAAGTTAGGAACTCCAGATTTGGCATTTATGTGCTTTGCACTTTCTAACCAAAGAGAAAATTCCTAAGCCTTACTTTTTCCAGTTTTACTACCTCAATAACTTAATAATGGCGGATAGAAACAATCAAAATCTAGTGTTGTTTAAACAGTTCCAACGGCCATACAGATGCTCTCATATTTAAATTTCTAAAGATTGGTCTGTTTTCTTAGTATGAGTAGTAGTCTTATGGGGGTTCTTGACCACTTGATATGACGCCACTTCAAAATGAGGCCAAACAGCGACCTGGGGGCGAAGTCCCCACAGGGGTCTGGGGGCGGAGCCCCCAGCGAGCGAAGCGAAAACTGTGGCCAAACAGCGACAGTTTTTTATCATAACCCCTCCAAAAAATATTTAAAACCCCCCCAAAAAAGGCTTATTTTAAAATTACAGTTTTTGAGCTCTAGCGGCCGATCGGATTGACCTATCAAAAAACGGACACAACCACGTGTCACGGTTTTCACAAGATCTACAACTTTGTTCTTATGACATTTTGTCGTATCTCGCTCCCTTCACCCTTAGGTAGCGCTAGATTTTTTTCAATTTCAGGCAATTTCGACGGTTATTTTCGTGATTTTTAATTTCCTATCACATTAATTTAGTATATAAAGGCTTGATATTTGGCACTCAATATGTTTACACATTACCCTTCATGAATTAGTCTATAAACTAACATGTTTTAATAAGTAAACACCTAAAAAAAACTAAAAACCCTAATTGTTCCATAAATGACAAACTGCATTATCGACTTACTTAGGTAATTCTAGACAAGCTATAAACGTTGAATTAGGCCTACATGTAGCTTGTCCATTAAAAACTCCAGAAAAATTGCAGTAAGGTATAATTTTTAATCAGAACCACATAAAAAAAATTAAAAATGGAGGAAAATTTGAACATATCCAAAATAGTGCATTTTATTGGGCTGTAGCGGCCAAAAGGATTGTCCTATCGAGAAACAGAGACCACCCAACACACGGATCTTAGACGATCTAAAACTTTGGTCCTATGACTTTTTGTCGTATCTTTTCTCCTTCACTCTTAGGTAGCGCTAGATTTTTCAAATTTCGGCATATTTTCGAAATATTTTGTCCGTTTTTTATTTCCTATCACGTTAATATACTTGATGGAGGCCTAATATTGGGCACGCAGTATGTCTACATCACACTTAGTAAATTGCACGAAAATATGACCAGTTTTAGTAATTAAACCTGTCGAAAAATGAAAAACTCTAAATATCTTTAGATATGAACGTTTTCTTAGTATAAGTAGTGGTGTTTTGGGGGTTCTGGCCAATTTATATTATTGGACATACACGTGACACCAACAATACTTGAGCTAGAGACGTGAAATTTGGCATGCATGTGCCTTCCACCTGTTATTTCCAAATCCTACTATTTTTAGTTTAAACAATCTCAATAAAATAAATAATTGTGAATACAAAATTCAAAATGTAGTATTTTTTTATTTGAGCTCTAGCGGCCAAATGGGGTTTCCTATCAAAAAACGAAGACCATCACGTGCCACGGATTTTAGACGATCTACAACTTTAGTCCTATGACATTTTACCGTATTCCACCCCCTTCACCCTTAGATAGCGCTAGATTTTTTAATTAAAGCTTTTTTCATAGATTTGTTCGTGGTTTTTAATGGTTTTTCGCTATAATATAGAACTTAGAGGCCTAATACTTATCACACAGTATTCTTACATTACAATTAGTACCAAACAACACTCACACGCTCAGATTAAATATCTTAAGCACGCCAAAAAATCAAAGTCTTTGAGCGTTTGTAGATTTTATCGTGTTTTTCGGGTATCTTTTTATGTTGCGCTCTGTCGAGGGTAAAATCTCTTAATTATGTCATATTTGTTGCAGAAGGCTTTTAGTTACCTATATTCATAGCATTTCATGTTGTTATTGGTGGTCATATTCCTTACATGGTTCAAAAGACGCCTTATAAAGGCTGCATTATACATCAGTTAAGGGTGTTAATTTGTTTCAAGCACTTAGGTAATACATGGAGGTTTAACATTTAACATAATAATTCTCCATGCCAAATTGTATTTAGCAACAGGCACATGACCAGATTTTACAGGTTAATCTCTTAAAAATAATCAAAGCCTTGGAATAGTTGTAGAATTTAGATCTTAAATAGAATTGGAGCAATTTTCATTAAACTGTCCCCTGGGGGCAAAGCCCCCCACAGGGGTCTGGGGGTGGAGCCCCCAGCGAGCGAAGCGGTTTTTTATCTTAACCCCCCAAAAAAAATATTTAAAACCCCCCCAAAAAATTCTTATTTTAAAATTACAGTTTTTGAGCTCTAGTGGCCGAACGGATTGACCTATCAAAAAACAGACACAATCATGTGCAATGGATTTTGCAAGATCTACAACTTTGTTCTTATGACGTTTTGTCGTAGCTCACTCCCTTCACCCTTAGGTAGCGCTAGATTTTTCAAATTTTAGGCAATTTAGACGGTTATTTTCGTGGTTTTTAATTTCCTATCACTTTAATTTAGTATATAAGGGCTTGATATTTTGCTCTTAATATTTTGACACTTTACCCTTCACGAAACACTCGATAAACTAACATGTTTTAATAATTAAACATCCCAAAAAAATTAAAACCCCTAATTATTCCATAATTGTCAAACTGCATTATCGACTTACTCAGGTAATTCTAGATAAGCTAGAAACATGGAATTAGGCCTACATGTAGCTTGTCCATTAAAACCTCCAGAAAAATTGCAATAAGGTATAATCTTTAATCAGAACCACATAAAAACAATTAAAAATGGAGGATAATTTGAACATATCCAAAATAGTGAATGTTTTTGGGCTGTAGCGGCCAAACGGATTGTCCTATCGAGAAACGGAGACCTTCCAACACACGGATCCTAGACGATCTAAAACTTTGGTCTTATGAATTTTTGTCGTATCTTGTCTCCTTCACCTTTAGGTAGCGCTAGATTTTTTAAATTTCGGCATATTTTCGAAATATTGTGTCCGTTTTTTATTTCCTATCACGTTAATATACTTGATGGAGGCCTAATATTGGGCACGCAGTATGTCTACATCACACTTAGTAAATTGCACGAAAAATATGACCATTTTTTGTAATTAAACCTGTCGAAAAATTAAAAACTCTAAATATCTTTAGATATGACCGTTTTCTTAGTATAAGTAGTGGTGTATTGGGGGTTCTGAGCCAATTTATATTATTGGATATACACGTGACACCAATAATACTTGAGCTAGAGACGTGAGATTTGGCATGCATGTGCCTTCCACCTTTTCTTTCCAAATCCTACTATTTTTAGTTCAAACTATCTCAATAAAATAAATAATTGTGAATACAAAAATCAAAATGTAGTATTTTTTTATTTGAGCTCTAGCGGCCAAATGGGTTGTCCTATCAAAAAACGAAGACCATCACGTGACACGGATTTCAGACGAACTACAACTTTAGTCTTATTACATTTTGCCGTATCTCACCCCTTTCACCCTTAGATAGCGCTAAATTTTTTAATTTTAAACTTTTTTCACAAATTGTTTGTGGTTTTTAATGGTTTGTCACTCTAATATAGAACTTAGAGGCCTAATACTTATCACACAGTATTCCTACATTACAATCAGTACTAAGAAATACTCCCACGCCCAGATTAAGTATCTTAAACACCCCAAAAAATCAAAGTTTTTGAGCTCTTGTAGACTTTTCATGTTTTTCGGGTATCTTTTTATGTTGCGCTCTGTCGAGGGTAAAATCTCTTAATTATGTAATAATTGTTGCTGAAGGCTTTTAGTTACCTATAGTCATAGCATTTCATGTTGTTATTGGTGGTCATATTCCTTATATGGTTCAAAAGACGCCTTATAAAGGCTACATTATACATCAGTTAAGGGTATTAATTTGTTTCAAGCACTTAGGTAATACATGGAGGCTTAACATTTAACATAATAATTCTCCATTCCAAATAGTATTTAGCAACAGGCACATGACCAGATTTTATAGGTTAATCTCTTAAAAATAATCAAAGCCTCGGGATAGTTGTAGAGTTTAGATCTTAAATAGAATTGGAGCAATTTTCATTAAACTGTGACCTGAGGGCGTAGCCCCCCCCAGCGAGTGAAGCGAGTCTAATATATATACAGCCGCATGTGTAACTGACTCACTCACTCACTCACTCACTCACTCACTGAGGTATACGAATTCTAGACCACTTCTAGATGATATAGAAACCTGACATTTTGCATGCAAGTAGCTTATAGCTTGTAACCCCCAGGAAAATCGCCAAAACTGACGGTTTTGTATCTTAACCCCCCAAAAAAAATATTTGAAACCCCCCAAAAAAGGCTTATTTTAAAATTACAGTTTTTGAGCTCTAGCGGACGAACGGATTGACCTATAAAAAAACTGACAACACTATGTGCCACGGATTTTCCATGATCTACAACTTTGTTCCTATGACATTTTGTCGTATCTCGCTCCCTTTACCCTTAGGTAGCGCTAGATTTTTCAAATTTTAGGCAATTTCGACGGTTATTTTCGTGGTTTTTAATTTCCTTTCACTTTAATTTAGTATATAAAGGCTTGATATTTTGCACTCAATATGTTTACACATTACCCTTCACGAATTAATCGATAAGCTAACATGTTTTAATAAGTAAACATCACAAAAAATTAAAAACCCTAATTGTAAGTTAGGAACTCCAGATTTGGCATTCATGTGCTTTGCACTTTCTATCCAAAGAGAAAATTCATAAGCCTTACTTTTTCCAATTTTACTACCTCAATAACTTAATAATGGCGGATAGAAACAATCGTAATCCAGTGTTGTTTAAACATTTCCAACGGCCATACAGATGCTCTCATATTTAAATTTCTGAAGATTGGTCTGTTTTCTTAGTAGTAGTAGTAGTAGTTTGTCTTATGGGGGTTCTTGGCCACTTGATTTGACGCCACTTCAAAATGAGGCAAACAGCAACCTGGGTGCGAAGCCCCCCCCACAGGGGTCTGGGGGCGGAGCCCCCAGCGAGCGAAGCGAGTCTAATATATATACAGCCGCATGTGTAACTCACTCACTCACTCACTCACTCACTCACTGAGGTATACGAATTCTAGACCACTTCTAGACGAGCTAGAAACCTGAAATTTTGCATGCAGGTAGGTTGTACCTTGTAACCCCCAGGAAAATTCCAAAAAGTTACAATTTTTTATTTTAACCTCCTCAAAAAAATTCAAAATGGAGGAAATTTTGAACATGTCCAAAATAGTGACTTTTTATTTGAGCTGTAGCGGCCGAACGGTTGGTCCTATCGAGAAACGGAGACCACCACGTGCCACGGATTTTAGACGATCTACAACTTTGGTCCTGTGACTTTTTGTCGTATCTCGTCTCCTTCACCCTTAGGTAGCGCTAGATTTTTCAAATTTCGGCATATTTTCGAAATATTTTGGCCGTTTTTTATTTCCTATCACGTTAATATACTTGATGGAGGCCTAATATTGGGCACGCAGTATGTCTACATCACACTTAGTAAATGGCAGCAGAAATATGACCAGTTTTTATTAATTAAACCTGTCGAAAAATGAAAAAATCTAAATATCTTTAGATATGACAGTTATCTTAGTATAAGTAGTGATGTATTGGGGGTTCTGTCCCAATTTATATTATTGGATATTCACGTGACACCAATAATACTTGAGCTAGAGACGTGAGACTTGGCATGCATGTGCCTTCCACCTTTTGTACACCACATGTATTATTATTATGGTATGTTATGACGGTGTATCCATCCACAACATTTAAAAATCGTTATTTACAGGTCATACTTAAAAATGTTTCAAAGTTATTCAATTATTTGAATAACTTAAATTATACCCGGAGTCTGATTATACCACTAATATTATTATTTACCTGGTTTCGGTTTTATTTCCACGTAGTATTATATTAATAGTAGTAGTATTTCGGTTACATTTCCTAAAGTTAGGAACTCCAGATTTGGCATTCATGTGCTTTGCACTTTCTATCCAAAGAGAAAATTCATAAGCCTTACTTTTTGCAATTTTACTACCTCAATAACTTAATAATGGCGGATAGAAACAATCGTAATCCAGTGTTGTTTAAACATTTCCAACGGCCATACAGATGCTCTCATATTTAAATTTCTGAAGATTGGTCTGTTTTCTTAGTAGTAGTAGTAGTTTGTCTTATGGGGGTTCTTGGCCACTTGATTTGACGCCATTTCAAAATGAGGCAAACAGCGACCTGGGTGCGAAGCCCCTCCAAAGGGGTCTGGGGGCGGAGCCCCCAGCGAGCGAAGCGAGTCTAATATATATACAGCCGCATGTGTAACTCACTCACTCACTGAGGTATACGAATTCTAGACCACTTCTAGATGAGTTAGAAACCTGAAATTTGGGCTTTAGCGGCCGAACGGTTGGTCCTATCGAGAAACGGAGACCACCACAAAACACGGACTTTGGACGATCTATAACTTTGGTCCTATGACTTTTTGTCGTATCTCGTCTCCTTCACCCTTAGATAGCGCTTGATTTCTCAAATTTCGGCATATTTTCTATATTTTGTGGCCGTTTTTTATTTCTTATCACGTTAATATACTTGATGGAGGCCTAATATTGGGCACGCAGTAAGTCTACATCACACTTTGTAAATAGCAGCAGAAATATACCCATTTTAGCGAATTTCCCCTATAGGGAAGAAGCTATTACCGTAGGTCTCATGGTAAGACTTAAGCCCGAGACCATGATAACTTTTTGTTTTGAGGTCCCCAGATGCCAAAAACACCATTCGTTAAAATTTTTATATATGTATATATATATATATATATGTGTATATATATATATATATATATATATATATATATATATATATATATCTATATCTATATATGTGTCCGTTAACACGATAACTTGAGTAAAAAACGTCCGATTTTGATGAAATTTGGCTCAAATGTGTAAAATGACATTCATGACTTTAAGTTCGAAAACCAGAAAAATCGGACTATGGGAAGGGGGGTCTATGGGGGTTTTAAATTTTCCAAAAATCAGTTTTTTGCATTTTTTACCCTAAAATTATCAAAAAACTTAATTTTGGTTTTGACAAAGTTATAGAGCTTAAAAAACAAATAATTTAGTATCTTGAATTATTAACCTAGGTTAAGTGGTTGCGGAGAAAATCCAAAAAAACCTGCTCATAAAATCTCTCATGTTAATCTTATGGGAAAAAGGTTTTTGGCTTTTCCTCAGTTTATTTTAATGTAAACTTCACATTTGCTTTTACCAATCTGTTCAGTTCCACAAAACAATCATTTTGGTGTTTAAATTGTGATTCTACGCCCAACCGTTGCAGAGATATTCGAAGTGCTAAACACAGTACGTTGTCCAATGTTATCCTTATGGAGAATAAATAAAATTTAATATCTCGATTATTTATTAATGTATGTTGATGAAACTTGGTATGTGGCTTCAAGTAGTACTGGTATATTGATATTTGCACCAAAAATTGATTTTTTGTTGATTATTCCCGTAGCAGCAAACCTGCGTACTCAGCCCCCATGTTATTCTTATGGAGAATAAGTAAAATGTACTGACTCCCTTAATTATGAACATAAATTAATAAAACTTGGTATGTAGCTTCACTTGGTTGAGTTATATTGATAAGTATATAAAAACCCATTTTTATGTTCCTTGTTGCAGCAAACCTGCTTCTTTAGCCCCCATGTTATTCTTATGGAGAATAACTAGAATGTCATATATCGCTTATTTATGATTGAAGATCGATGAAACTTAGTATGTGGCTTCGCCTAGTTAAATTCTATTTATATTAGCATAAAAAACAATTGTTTCTGTTCCTTGTTTCAGCAAACCTACATACTCATTACCAATGTTATTCTTATGGAGAATAATTCAAATCGCTTATATGTGAATATATTTTTATGAAACTTGGTTTGCGGCTTTATGTGGAATTCAGACAAATATTATGCATTGGAAATTCGCTGAGTCCGCAGGTTTGCTGCGACGGAGGTATTTACTACTTCAACCTATCGGAAAATCAAAAACTCTTAAAATCTATAGATTTTACCGTTTTCTAAGTATAAGTAGTAAGGAAATGCCCGTTCTGGAACAATTGTTATTAAATAGAATGCACGTATATCCATTTATAGTTTAACTAGGATCGTGAGATATGGCATGCGTGTGCGTTGCACCTTTTCTTCCCAAATCCTACTATTTTTAGTTTGAACTATCTCACAAAAATAAACAATTATGAATAAAAAAAATCAAAATGTAGTATTTTTTTATTTGAGCTCTAGCGGCGGAACGGGTTGTCCTATCGAAAAACGAAGATCACCACGTGCCACGGAGTTTAGACAAACTACAACTTTAGCCATATGACATTTTTCCGCATCTCAACCCCTTCACCCTTAGGTAGCGCTAGATTTCTTAAATCTTTAGAAATTTTGCCACCAAAACTTAGTGGTTTTTATTTATTTGACACTCCAAAATAGTACTTAGAGTCCTAGTATTTGGCACGGAAGATCACTACATTACAGGAAGTATGTGTCAGAAGTCGCATGACCATTTTGAATTGTTTGAACCCAAAACAATTTTAAAAATCCTCTAGTTTTTGAGATTTACCGGGGTTTTCATTGAAATTGGGGCATGTTAGACTTACATAATGGGTAAAAACCAGCACAAATTTGTTTTGATTAGTTGTACATGTCCTATAGACACCACATGTATTATTATTATGGTATGTTATGACGGTGTATCCATCCACAACATTTAAAAATCGTTATTTACAGGTCATACTTAAAAATGTTTCAAAGTTATTCAATTATTTGAATAACTTAAATTATACCCGGAGTCTGATTATACCACTAATATAATTATTTACCTGGTTTCGGTTTCATTTCCACGTAGTATTATATTAATAGTAGTAGTATTTCGGTTACATCTCCTAAAGTTAGGAACTCCAGGTTTGGCATGCATGTGCTTTGCACTTTCTAACCAAAGAGAAAATTTCTAAGCCTTATTTTTCGAAGCCTTATTTTTAAGCCTTTTATTTTAAGCCTTTTTTAAGCCAGTTTTACTACCTCAATAACTTAATAATGGCGGATATAAACAATCAAAATCTAGTTTTGTTTAAACAGTTCCAACGGCCATACAGATGCTCTCATATTTAAATTTCTGAAGATTGGTCTGTTTTATGAGTATGAGTAAGTTGTCTTATGGGGATTATGGGCCACTTGATTTGACGCCACTTTAAAATGAGGCCAAACAGCGACCTGGGGGCAAAGCCCCACACAGGGGTCTGGGGGCGGAGCCCCCAGCGAGCGAAGCGAGTCTAAAATATATACAGCCGCATGTGTAACTCACTGACTGACTGACTGACTGACTGACTGACTGACTGACTGACTGAGGTATACGAATTCTAGACCACTTCTAGAGGAGCTAGAAACCTTAAATTTGGCATGCAGGTAGCTTTTACCTTGAAACCCCCAGGAAAATCTTTAAAACTTACAATTTCATATTTGAAACTCCGTAAAAATAAATATAAATATATTAGTTCTCGTTTTTTGAGGTTAACTGATGTCGGTAATTCAGTATGCAGCTCAATTGGTATGTTGTACTACGTTACCGACATGCATTATTATGTATTTCAATTTTACAAAATACAAAAATCTACATGTGTTTTTGCGTATAAGAGTTGTGTGGCAATCCAGTCACAATAAATGTCTTCCCTATTAAATATTTATAATTTTAAACTTAATTAAATATTCTTTTATGATCTCATAATTGCATCGACTAATTAACCTGTTATTTATTCCTTAACATCGAAAAATATAATTTTAGGTTCTCACTGGTAAGAAAAATCATTGTTTCAACCACCCTTTTGATGATTCGAACTAACTTTAATCTTACGATGATGAATTATTGTCAAATAGATTACGTAATATTTGTAGCCATGACATATCCATGCGGTACCCGATTTTTGATTTATATTTGAACACAATTTTTATTTAGTTATAAAACAAATCTATGAGTTACGTAAACTACGTTGTTGACATGCATTTATTTAGATTTCAAAATCTTACCGGGACTATAGTGAATGTAGTAAGCAGCTTTTGCTGTAATACAAATTTAACTATTTTTCTATTAAATCAATATATTTTTAACGCATTTTTAAGGAATTGGTAGTTACCCTACTACGATATAACCTAAGGTTGTGTCTCGAGGGTAATAATATTTTCAAAATTCTGTAGGCAAGTACCCTCGAGGAACTATGTATTTCATTTTGTTCAAGGTTGTATGACGGTTTTATTATCACTTACATTTACTACTTAAGGCTTAATATTTGGCACACAATATCTTCGCATTTATCTTCAAGAAGCGGTAGTTAAACTATCATATTTTACTATTCAAACCCTTCAAACAAATTAAAAGAACCTAATTGTTTTATAACTTAACAATCTGCTTTACCGACTTCTTCACGTAATGTATTCTTAATCGTGTTTTTTGGGTATATTTTGAATTTTGCGCTCTGCCAAGGGTAAAAACCCTCATAAACTATGCTCTATTTGTTGCAGAAGGCTTGTAGTTACCCAAATACATTAAACGTCTTATAAAGTTTATATTACAATATCAGGGTAGGGTTTGACTTTTTTACAAGCACTTACGTTATACATACAGTCTCCATGCCACGTAGTATTCAGCATCAGGCATATGACTAGTTTTGATTATTTAAACCCCTTAATACAGTATGATAAAGCCTTCGAATTTTTGGGTATTTAGGTCTAACTTGAATTTGGCCCAAGATAGATCCTTGAGGGACTCTATATTTCATTTGTTGAAAATTGAATTACATTATTTCTATAAGAGCATTATTTACTGGTTTCTGGTTTTATTTCCACGTATTCTTAGGATGAGTAGTAGTAATATGTCTGCTGATTTATCTGCTTTCTCAAAATGATGCCACTTCTACTAGAGCTAGGAATGAGAGGTTTAGCATGCATGTTCCTTGTACTCTCAAATCTCCATAAACATTTCCTAAACCTACTATTTCAACGTACTTACAGGCTTTATATTTTACACAAAACATGTCTGCACGAATATTATTTTCACGAATCAGTAGATAAACAAACTTATTTTAAATTTAATGAATTTGAAGTATTTAAAACGCTAAAACCAAATAATTAGGACATTAAGTAGATTTGTTGGTCTATTGTTGGTTTTTGTTTTACATAATTTGTGGGAAAACCCCTAAATAAATTAGGTTAAATTTTATTAACTACAAACATAATATGTTACTGTTGTAACTTTTATTGACGGAAGTCTAATCCATTTAAAAATACAAGTTAACAAACGGTACAGTCAACAGCATAGGGAAAAACGAGAAAAAGCTGTATGCAGATGCGTGGTGGGGTCTGCAATATTATGTGATTCATCAGTCCTTTTGTAAAAGAATTTAAACGCCTGAAAAAAAACATGACATGTTATTATTTGTTGCTTAATGTTATTGTATTTTAGGCCCGCTTAAAGGACTAAAATCATTGTTATTTAGGAAACACAAACAACAGAACTAAGCTAAAATATTTGTTATGTTTATGTTGTGATGATTTAAATATTTTCAAATTAGAAAACTTCACATTTAAAACATATATATTTGTTGTACGGATGTAAATTATTTCTTTACCATGAAATGATACATGGAGGATTGTATTTTGCCTCATACTATTTATTTCTTAGTTCATCGCATCAAAACTCATAATTGTGATTGAATTGTTCTTGTAATCAAAGCTTCTCGCGAACGCCACCGTATTTTAGACGATCTACAACGGGGGTTCCCCTACAAAATCAGATACACATTTTGATGGTTTATGTTTAAAAAGCAGTTTCATAAAGATTTTACTTAAAAAAATACGCTAGAAGCCTTGTAATCAGAATACTAGGTGGATTATTTATAGCTACCATATTTGTTACGTTTATGTTGTTATGATTTAAATAATTTCAAATTACAAAACTTCACATTTAAAAAATACATATTTGTTGTACGGATGTAAATTATTTCTTAACCATGAAATGATATATAGAGGATTGTATTTTGCCTCATACTATTTATTTCTCAGTTCATCGCATCAAAACTCATAATTGTGATTGAATTATTCTTGTAATAAAAGCTTCTCGCGAACACCACCGTATTCTAGACGATATACAACGGGGGTTCCCCTACAAAATCAGAAATCACATTTTTCGGGTATATTTTTTATGTTACGCTCTGTCGAGGGTAAAATCCCTTATAAATCATGTCATATTAGCTGCAGAAGGCTTGTAATTACCCAAAGTCATAGCATTTCAGGTTTTTATCGGTGGTCGTATTCCATATAAGGTTCAAGAGACACATTATATAGGCTAAATTATACATCAGTTAAGGGTATTAATTTTTTCAAGCACTTAGGTAATACGTGGAGGCTTAACATTTAACAATCTACGTCTCCATGCCAAGTAGTATTCATGAACAGGCATATGACCAGATTTTATAGGTTAAACCCTTAAAAATAATCAGAGCCTTGGAATAGTTGTAGAATTTAGGTCTTAAATAGAATTTTGACCAATTACATTAAACTGTGGTCTAACAGCGACCTGGGGGCGGAGGCGGAGCGATTTTGAAATTGTTATATACTCTAATATTGTACTGCTAGACCTAAATTTGAACACTCAATAAGTCTACTTTACATTTTGAGTATACATAGGACCTCGGATTATTAGCGTAATTAAACCATGTGCCATAGGTACTACGACAGGGGTCTGGGGGCGGAGCCCCCAGCGAGCGAAGCGAGTCTAATATATATACAGCCGCATGTGTAACTGACTCACTCACTCACTCACTCACTCACTGAGGTATACGAATTCTAGACCACTTCTAGACGAGCTAGAAACCTGAAATTTTGCATGCAGGTAGCTTGTACCTTGTAACCCCCAGGAAAATTCCAAAAAGTTACAATTTTTTATTTTAACCTCCTCAAAAAAATTCAAAATGGAGGAAATTTTGAACATGTCCAAAATAGTGACTTTTTATTTGAGCTGTAGCGGCCGAACGGTTGGTCCTATCGAGAAACGGAGACCACCACGTGCCACGGATTTTAGACGATCTACAACTTTGGTCCTGTGACTTTTTGTCGTATCTCGTCTCCTTCACCCTTAGGTAGCGCTAGATCTTTCAAATTTCGGCATATTTTC
This sequence comes from Allygus modestus, assembly GCA_963675035.1. Lineage (NCBI taxonomy): Eukaryota > Metazoa > Arthropoda > Insecta > Hemiptera > Cicadellidae > Allygus > Allygus modestus. The sequence continues at coordinate 229,627,325 of OY776111.1, forward strand.
GAAATATTTTGGCCGTTTTTTATTTCCTATCACGTTAATATACTTGATGGAGGCCTAATATTGGGCACGCAGTATGTCTACATCACACTTAGTAAATGGCAGCAGAAATATGACCAGTTTATATTAATTAAACCTGTCGAAAAATGAAAAAATCTAAATATCTTTAGATATGACAGTTATCTTAGTATAAGTAGTGATGTATTGGGGGTTCTGTCCCAATTTATATTATTGGATATTCACGTGACACCAATAATACTTGAGCTAGAGACGTGAGACTTGGCATGCATGTGCCTTCCACCTTTTCTTTCCAAATCCTACTATATTTAGTTTGAACTATCTCAATAAAATAAATAATTGTGAATACAAAAATCAAAATGTAGTATTTTTTTATTCAAGCTCTAGCGGCCGAACGGGTTGTCCTATCGAAAAACGAAGACCACCATGTGCCACGGATTTCAGACGAACTACAACTTTAGTCCTATGGCATTTTGCCGTATCTCACCCCTTTCACCCTTAGATAGCGCTGGATTTTTTAAATTTAAATTTTTTTCACAAATTTGTTTGTAGTTTTTAATGGTTTGTCGCTCTAATATAGAACTTAGAGGCCTAATACTTATCACATAGTATTCCTACATTACAATTAGTACCAAGTAATACTCCCACGCCCAGATTTAAGTATCTTAAACACCCAAAAAAATCAAAGTTTTTGAGCTCTTGTAGACTTTTTGTGTTTTTCGGGTACATTTTCTATGTTGCGCACTGTCGAGGGTAAAATCCCTTATAAATCATGTCATATTTGTTGCAGAAGGCTTTTAGTTACCCAAAGTCATAGTGTTTCAGGTTGTTAACGGTGGTCGTATCCCTTATAAGGTTCAAAATACGCCTTTTAAAGGCTACATTATACATCAGTTAAGGGTATAAATTAAGACAGGGACCTGGGGGCGAAGCCCCCCACAGGGGTCTGGGGGCGGAGCCCCCAGCGAGCGAAGCGAGTCTAAAATATATACAGCCGCATGTGTAACTGACTCACTCACTCACTCTCTCACTCACTCACTCACTGAGGTATACGAATTCTAGACCACTTCTAGATGAACTAGAAATTTGAAATTTTGCATGCAGGTAGCTTATAGCTTGTAACCCCCAGAAAAATTGCCAAAACTGTCAATTTTTTATTTTAACCCCCCTAAAAAATATTTAAAACCCCCCCAAAAAAGGCTTATTTTAAAATTACAGTTTTTGAGCTCTAGCGGCCGAACGGATTGATCTATAGAAAAACGGACAACACCACGTGCTACGGATTTTACAAGATCTACAACTTTGTTCCTGTGACTTTTTGTCGTATCTTGCTCCCTTCACCCTTAGGTAGCGCTAGATTTTTCAAATTTCAGGCAATTTTGACGGTTATTTTCGTGGTCTTTAATTTCCTATCACTTTAATTTAGTATATAAAGGCTTGATATTTGGCACTCAATATGTTTACACATTACCCTTCACGAAGCAGTCAATAAACTAACATATTTTAATAATTAAACATTCCAAAAAAATAAAAACCCTAATTATTCTATAAATGACAAACTGCATTATCGACTTACTCAGGTAATTCTAGATGAGCTAGAAACATGGAATTAAGCCTATATGTAGCTTGTCCATTGAAACCCCCAGGAAAATTGCAAAAAGGTATATTTTTTTATTTTAACCTCCTCAAAAAAATTCAAAAGGGAGGAAATTTTGAACATCTCCAAAATAGTGCATGTTTTTGTGCTGTAGCGGCCGAACGGTTGGTCCAATCGAGAAACGGAGACCACCACGACACACGAGCTTTGGACGATCTATAACTTTGGTCCTTTGACTTTTTGTCGTATCTCGTCTCCATCACCCTTAGATAGCGCTAGATTTCTCAAATTTCGGCATATTTTCTATATTTTGTGGCCGTTTTTTATTTCCTATCACGTTAATATACCTGTCGGAGGCCTAATATTGGGCACGCAGTATGTCTACATAACACTTAGTAAATAGCAGCAGAAATATAACCATTTTTACTACTTAAACCTGTCGGAAAATCAAAAACTCTTAAAATCTATATAATTTACAGTTTTCTTAGTATGAGTAGTAAGGAAATGCCGGTTCTGTAACAATTGTTATTAAATAGAATGCACGTATCACCATTTATACTTTAACTAGGATCGTGAGATATGGCATGCGTGTGCGTTGCACCTTTTCTTCCCAAGTACTACTATTTTTAGTTTGAACTATCTGAACAAAAAATTGTGAATAAAAAATCAAAATGCAATATATTTTATTTCAGCTCTAGTTGCAGAACGGGCTGTCCTAACGAAAAACGAAGACCACCACGTGCCATGGATTTTATACAAACTACAACATTAACAAATGACATTTTGCCGTATCTGACCCCCTTCACCCTTAGGTAGCGCTAGATTTCTTAAATCTTTAGCAATTTACCACCAAAACTTAGTGGTTTTTATTTATTTGACACTCAAAAATAGTACTTAGAGTCCTAATATTTGGCACGGAATATCTCTACATTACAGGAAGTATGTGGCAGATGTCGCATGACAAATTTGAATTGTTTGAACCCTAAACAATTTTGAAAATCCTCTAGTTTTACTACCTCAATATCTTGATAGTGGCGGATAGAAACAATCGAAATCTAGTGTTGTTTAAACAGTTCCAACGGCCATACAGATGCTCTCATACTTAAATTTCTGAAGATTGGTCTGTTTTCTTAGTATGAGTAGTAGTCTTATGGGGGTTCATGGGAACTTGACTTGTTGCCACTTCAAAATGAGGCCAAACAGCGACCTGGGGGCGAAGCCTTTTTAGGGTGGGAACACCAATCGGGGGTCTGGGGGCGGAGCCCCCAGCGAGCGAAGCGAGTCTTATATATATACAGCCGCAAGTGTAACTCACTGACTGACTGACTGACTGAGGTATACGAATTCTAGACCACTTCTAGACGAGCTAGAAACCTGATATTTTGCATGCATGTAGCTTATAGCCTGTAACCCCCAGGAAAATCGCCAAAACTGACGGTTTTTATCTTAACCCCCCCAAAAAAATATTTAAACCCCCCCCCTAAAAAAGGCTTATTTTAAAATTACAGTTTTTGAGCTCTAGTGGCCGAATGGATTAACCTATCGAAAAACGAAGACCACCATGTGCCACGGATTTCAGACGAACTACAACTTTAGTCCTATGGCATTTTGCCGTATCTCACCCCTTTCACCCTTAGATAGCGCTGGATTTTTTAAATTTAAATTTTTTTCACAAATTTGTTTGTAGTTTTTAATGGTTTGTCGCTCTAATATAAATTTTAGAGGCCTAAGACTTATCACATAGTATTCCTACATTACAATTAGTACCAAGCAATACTCCCACGCCCAGATTTAAGTATCTTAAACACCCAAAAAAATCAAAGGTTTTTGAGCTCTTGTAGACTTTTTGTGTTTTTCGGGTACATTTTCTATGTTGCGCACTGTCGAGGGTAAAATCCCTTATAAATCATGTCATATTTGTTGCAGAAGGCTTTTAGTTACCCAAATTCATAGTGTTTCAGGTTGTTAACGGTGGTCGTATCCCTTATAAGGTTCAAAATACGCCTTTTAAAGGCTACATTATACATCAGTTAAGGGTATAAATTAAGACAGGGACCTGGGGGCGAAGCGAGTCTAATATATATACAGCCGCATGTGTAACTGACTCACTCACTCACTCACTCACTCACTGAGGTATACGAATTCTAGACCACTTCTAGACGAGCTAGAAACCTGACATTTTGCATGCAGGTAGCTTGTACCTTGTAACCCCCAGGAAAATTCCAAAAAGTTACAATTTTTTATTTTAACCTCCTCAAAAAAATTCAAAATGGAGGAAATTTTGAACATGTCCAAAATAGTGACTTTTTATTTGAGCTGTAGCGGCCGAACGGTTGGTCCTATCGAGAAACGGAGACCACCACGTGCCACGGATTTTAGACGATCTACAACTTTGGTCCTGTGACTTTTTGTCGTATCTCGTCTCCTTCACCCTTAGGTAGCGCTAGATTTTTCAAATTTCGGCATATTTTCGAAATATTTTGGCCGTTTTTTATTTCCGATCACGTTAATATACTTGATGGAGGCCTAATATTGGGCACGCAGTATGTCTACATCACACTTAGTAAATGGCAGCAGAAATATGACCAGTTTATATTAATTAAACCTGTCGAAAAATGAAAAAATCTAAATATCTTTAGATATGACAGTTATCTTAGTATAAGTAGTGATGTATTGGGGGTTCTGTCCCAATTTATATTATTGGATATTCACGTGACACCAATAATACTTGAGCTAGAGACGTGAGACTTGGCATGCATGTGCCTTCCACCTTTTCTTTCCAAATCCTACTATATTTAGTTTGAACTATCTCAATAAAATAAATAATTGTGAATACAAAAATAAAAATGTAGTATTTTTTTATTCAAGCTCTAGCGGCCGAACGGGTTGTCCTATCGAAAAACGAAGACCACCATGTGCCACGGATTTCAGACGAACTACAACTTTAGTCCTATGGCATTTTGCCGTATCTCACCCCTTTCACCCTTAGATAGCGCTGGATTTTTTAAATTTAAATTTTTTTCACAAATTTGTTTGTAGTTTTTAATGGTTTGTCGCTCTAATATAGAACTTAGAGGCCTAATACTTATCACATAGTATTCCTACATTACAACTAGTACCAAGCAATACTCCCACGCCCAGATTTAAGTATCTTAAACACCCAAAAAAATCAAAGTTTTTGAGCTCTTGTAGACTTTTTGTGTTTTTCGGGTACATTTTCTATGTTGCGCACTGTCGAGGGTAAAATCCCTTATAAATCATGTCATATTTGTTGCAGAAGGCTTTTAGTTACCCAAAGTCATAGTGTTTCAGGTTGTTAACGGTGGACGTATCCCTTATAAGGTTCAAAATACGCCTTTTAAAGGCTACATTATACATCAGTTAAGGGTATAAATTAAGACAGGGACCTGGGGGCGAAGCCCCCCACAGGGGTCTGGGGGTGGAGCCCCCAGCGAGCGAAGCGAGTCTAAAATATATACAGCCGCATGTGTAACTGACTCACTCACTCACTCTCTCACTCACTCACTCACTGAGATATACGAATTCTAGACCACTTCTAGATGAACTAGAAATTTGAAATTTTGCATGCAGGTAGCTTATAGCTTGTAACCCCCAGAAAAATTGCCAAAACTGTCAATTTTTTATTTTAACCCCCCTAAAAAATATTTAAAACCCCCCCAAAAAAGGCTTATTTTAAAATTACAGTTTTTGAGCTCTAGCGGCCGAACGGATTGATCTATCGAAAAACGGACAACACCACGTGCCACGGATTTTACAAGATCTACAACTTTGTTCCTGTGACTTTTTGTCGTATCTTGCTCCCTTCACCCTTAGGTAGCGCTAGATTTTTCAAATTTCAGGCAATTTTGACGGTTATTTTCGTGGTCTTTAATTTCCTATCACTTTAATTTAGTATATAAAGGCTTGATATTTGGCACTCAATATGTTTACACATTACCCTTCACGAAGCAGTCAATAAACTAACATATTTTAATAATTAAACATTCCAAAAAAATAAAAACCCTAATTATTCTATAAATGACAAACTGCATTATCGACTTACTCAGGTAATTCTAGATGAGCTAGAAACATGGAATTAAGCCTATATGTAGCTTGTCCATTGAAACCCCCACGAAAATTGCAAAAAGGTATATTTTTTTATTTTAACCTCCTCAAAAAAATTCAAAAGGGAGGAAATTTTGAACATCTCCAAAATAGTGCATGTTTTTGTGCTGTAGCGGCCGAACGGTTGGTCCAATCGAGTAACGGAGACCACCACGACACACGAGCTTTGGACGATCTATAACTTTGGTCCTTTGACTTTTTGTCGTATCTCGTCTCCATCACCCTTAGATAGCGCTAGATTTCTCAAATTTCGGCATATTTTCTATATTTTGTGGCCGTTTTTTATTTCCTATCACGTTAATATACCTGTCGGAGGCCTAATATTGGGCACGCAGTATGTCTACATAACACTTAGTAAATAGCAGCAGAAATATAACCATTTTTACTACTTAAACCTGTCGGAAAATCAAAAACTCTTAAAATCTATATAATTTACAGTTTTCTTAGTATAAGTAGTAAGGAAATGCCGGTTCTGTAACAATTGTTATTAAATAGAATGCACGTATCACCATTTATACTTTAACTAGGATCGTGAGATATGGCATGCGTGTGCGTTGCACCTTTTCTTCCAAAGTACTACTTTTTTTAGTTTGAACTATCTGAACAAAAAATTGTGAATAAAAAATCAAAATGCAATATATTTGATTTGAGCTCTAGTTGCAGAACGGGCTGTCCTAACGAAAAACGAAGACCACCACGTGCCATGGATTTTATACAAACTACCACATTAACAAATGACATTTTGCCGTATCTGACCCCCTTCACCCTTAGGTAGCGCTAGATTTCTTAAATCTTTAGCAATTTACCACCAAAACTTAGTGGTTTTTATTTATTTGACACTCAAAAATAGTACTTAGAGTCCTAATATTTGGCACGGAATATCTCTACATTACAGGAAGTATGTGGCAGATGTCGCATGACAAATTTGAATTGTTTGAACCCTAAACAATTTTGAAAATCCTCTAGTTTTACTACCTCAATAACTTGATAGTGGCGGATAGAAACAATCGAAATCTAGTGTTGTTTAAACAGTTCCAACGGCCATACAGATGCTCTCATACTTAAATTTCTGAAGATTGGTCTGTTTTCTTAGTATGAGTAGTAGTCTTATGGGGGTTCATGGGAACTTGACTTGTTGCCACTTCAAAATGAGGCCAAACAGCGACCTGGGGGCGAAGCCTTTTTAGGGTGGGGACACCAATCGGGGGTCTGGGGGCGGAGCCCCCAGCGAGCGAAGCGAGTCTTATATATATACAGCCGCAAGTGTAACTCACTGACTGACTGACTGACTGAGGTATACGAATTCTAGACCACTTCTAGACCAGCTAGAAACCTGATATTTTGCATGCATGTAGCTTATAGCCTGTAACCCCCAGGAAAATCGCCAAAACTGACGGTTTTTATCTTAACCCCCCCAAAAAAATATTTAAACCCCCCCCCCCTAAAAAAGGCTTATTTTAAAATTACAGTTTTTGAGCTCTAGCGGCCGAATGGATTAACCTATCGAAAAACGAAGACCACCATGTGCCACGGATTTCAGACGAACTACAACTTTAGTCCTATGGCATTTTGCCGTATCTCACCCCTTTCACCCTTAGATAGCGCTAAATTTTTTAAATTTAAATTTTTTTCACAAATTTGTTTGTAGTTTTTAATGGTTTGTCGCTCTAATATAGAACTTAGAGGCCTAATACTTATCACATAGTATTCCTACATTACAATTAGTACCAAGCAATACTCCCACGCCCAGATTTAAGTATCTTAAACACCCAAAAAAAATCAAAGTTTTTGAGCTCTTGTAGACTTTTTGTGTTTTTCGGGTACATTTTCTATGTTGCGCACTGTCGAGGGTAAAATCCCTTATAAATCATGTCATATTTGTTGCAGAAGGTTTTAGTTACCCAAAGTCATAGTGTTTCAGGTTGTTAACGGTGGTCGTATCCCTTATAAGGTTCAAAATACGCCTTTTAAAGGCTACATTATACATCAGTTAAGGGTATAAATTAAGACAGGGACCTGGGAGCGAAGCCCCCCACAGGGGTCTGGGGGCGCAGCCCCCAGCGAGCGAAGCGAGTCTAATAGATATACAGCCGCATGTGTAACTGACTCACTCACTCACTCACTCACTCACTGAGGTATACGAATTCTAGACCACTTCTAGACGAGCTAGAAACCTGAAATTTTGCATGCAGGTAGCTTGTACCTTGTAACCCCCAGGAAAATTCCAAAAAGTTACAATTTTTTATTTTAACCTCCTCAAAAAAATTCAAAATGGAGGAAATTTTGAACATGTCCAAAATAGTGACTTTTTATTTGAGCTGTAGCGGCCGAACGGTTGGTCCTATCGATAAACGGAGACCACCACGTGCCACGGATTTTAGACGATCTACAACTTTAGTCCTGTGACTTTTTGTCGTATCTCGTCTCCTTCACCCTTAGGTAGCGCTAGATTTTTCAAATTTCGGCATATTTTCGAAATATTTTGGCCGTTTTTTATTTCCTATCACGTTAATATACTTGATGGAGGCCTAATATTGGGCACGCAGTATGTCTACATCACACTTAGTAAATGGCAGCAGAAATATGACCAGTTTATATTAATTAAACCTGTCGAAAAATGAAAAAATCTAAATATCTTTAGATATGACAGTTATCTTAGTATAAGTAGTGATGTATTGGGGGTTCTGTCCCAATTTATATTATTGGATATTCACGTGACACCAATAATACTTGAGCTAGAGACGTGAGACTTGGCATGCATGTGCCTTCCACCTTTTCTTTCCAAATCCTACTATATTTAGTTTGAACTATCTCAATAAAATAAATAATTGTGAATACAAAAATAAAAATGTAGTATTTTTTTATTCAAGCTCTAGCGGCCGAACGGGTTGTCCTATCGAAAAACGAAGACCACAATGTGCCACGGATTTCAGACGAACTACAACTTTAGTCCTATGGCATTTTGCCGTATCTCACCCCCTTCACCCTTAGATAGCGCTGGATTTTTTAAATTTAAATTTTTTTCACAAATTTGTTTGTAGTTTTTAATGGTTTGTCGCTCTAATATAGAACTTAGAGGCCTAATACTTATCACATAGTATTCCCACATTACAATTAGTACCAAGTAATACTCCCACGCCAAGATTTAAGTATCTTAAACACCCAAAAAAATCAAAGTTTTTGAGCTCTTGTAGACTTTTTGTGTTTTTCGGGTACATTTTCTATGTTGCGCACTGTCGAGGGTAAAATCCCTTATAAATCATGTCATATTTGTTGCAGAAGGCTTTTAGTTACCCAAAGTCATAGTGTTTCAGGTTGCTAACGGTGGTCGTATCCCTTATAAGGTTCAAAATACGCCTTTTAAAGGCTACATTATACATCAGTTAAGGGTATAAATTAAGACAGGGACCTGGGGGCGAAGCCCCCCACAGGGGTCTGGGGGCGGAGCCCCCAGCGAGCGAAGCGAGTCTAAAATATATACAGCCGCATGTGTAAATGACTCACTCACTCACTCTCTCACTCACTCACTCACTGAGGTATACGAATTCTAGACCACTTCTAGATGAACTAGAAATTTGAAATTTTGCATGCAGGTAGCTTATAGCTTGTAACCCCCAGAAAAATTGCCAAAACTGTCAATTTTTTATTTTAACCCCCCTAAAAAATATTTAAAACCCCCCCAAAAAAGGCTTATTTTAAAATTACAGTTTTTGAGCTCTAGCGGCCGAACGGATTGATCTATCGAAAAACGGACAACACCCCGTGCCACGGATTTTACAAGATCTACAACTTTGTTCCTGTGACTTTTTGTCGTATCTTGCTCCCTTCACCCTTAGGTAGCGCTAGATTTTTCAAATTTCAGGCAATTTTGACGGTTATTTTCGTGGTCTTTAATTTCCTATCACTTTAATTTAGTATATAAAGGCTTGATATTTGGCACTCAATATGTTTACACATTACCCTTCACGAAGCAGTCAATAAACTAACATATTTTAATAATTAAACATTCCAAAAAAATAAAAACCCTAATTATTCTATAAATGACAAACTGCATTATCGACTTACTCAGGTAATTCTAGATGAGCTAGAAACATGGAATTAAGCCTATATGTAGCTTGTCCATTGAAACCCCCAGGAAAATTGCAAAAAGGTATATCTTTTTATTTTAACCTTATCAAAAAAATTCAAAAGGGAGGAAATTTTGAACATCTCCAAAATAGTGCATGTTTTTGTGCTGTAGCGGCCGAACGGTTGGTCCAATCGAGAAACGGAGACCACCACGACAAACGAGCTTTGGACGATCTATAACTTTGGTCCTTTGACTTTTTGTCGTATCTCGTCTCCATCACCCTTAGATAGCGCTAGATTTCTCAAATTTCGGCATATTTTCTATATTTTGTGGCCGTTTTTTATTTCCTATCACGTTAATATACCTGTCGGAGGCCTAATATTGGGCACGCAGTATGTCTACATAACACTTAGTAAATAGCAGCAGAAATATAACCATTTTTACTACTTAAACCTGTCGGAAAATCAAAAACTCTTAAAATCTATATAATTTACAGTTTTCTTAGTATAAGTAGTAAGGAAATGCCGGTTCTGTAACAATTGTTATTAAATAGAATGCACGTATCACCATTTATACTTTAACTAGGATCGTGAGATATGGCATGCGTGTGCGTTGCACCTTTTCTTCCCAAGTACTACTATTTTTAGTTTAAACTATCTGAACAAAAAATTGTGAATAAAAAATCAAAATGCAATATATTTTATTTCAGCTCTAGTTGCAGAACGGGCTGTCCTAACGAAAAACGAAGACCACCACGTGCCATGGATTTTATACAAACTACAACATTAACAAATGACATTTTGCCGTATCTGACCCCCTTCACCCTTAGGTAGCGCTAGATTTCTTAAATCTTTAGCAATTTACCACCAAAACTTAGTGGTTTTTATTTATTTGACACTCAAAAATAGTACTTAGAGTCCTAATATTTGGCACGGAATATCTCTACATTACAGGAAGTATGTGGCAGATGTCGCATGACAAATTTGAATTGTTTGAACCCTAAACAATTTTGAAAATCCTCTAGTGTTACTACCTCAATAACTTGATAGTGGCGGATAGAAACAATCGAAATCTAGTGTTGTTTAAACAGTTCCAACGGCCATACAGATGCTCTCATACTTAAATTTCTGAAGATTGGTCTGTTTTCTTAGTATGAGTAGTATTCTTATGGGGGTTCATGGGAACTTGACTTGTTGCCACTTCAAAATGAGGCCAAACAGCGACCTGGGGGCGAAGCCTTTTTAGGGTGGGAACACCAATCGGGGGTCTGGGGGCGGAGCCCCCAGCGAGCGAAGCGAGTCTTATATATATACAGCCGCAAGTGTAACTCACTGACTGACTGACTGACTGAGGTATACGAATTCTAGACCACTTCTAGACGAGCTAGAAACCTGATATTTTGCATGCATGTAGCTTATAGCCTGTAACCCCCAGGAAAATCGCCAAAACTGACGGTTTTTATCTTAACCCCCCCAAAAAAATATTTAAACCCCCCCCCCTAAAAAAGGCTTATTTTAAAATTACAGTTTTTGAGCTCTAGCGGCCGAATGGATTAACCTATCGAAAAACGGACACCACCAAGTGCCACGTATTTTGCAAGATCTACAACCTTGGTCCTATGACATTTTGACGTATCTCGCTCCCTTCACCCTTAGGTAGCGCTAGATTTTTCAAATTTTAGGCAATTTCGACGGTTATTTTCGTGGTTTTTAATTTCCTATCACTTTAATTTAGTATATAAAGGCTTGATATTTGGCACTTAATATGTTTACACATTAACCTTCACGAATTAGTCGATAAACTAAAATTTTTTAATAAGTAAACACCTCAAAAAAAATTAAAACCCTAATTGTTCCATAAATGACAAACTGCATTATCGACTTACTCAGGTAATTCTAGACAAGCTATAAACGTGGAATTTGGCCTACATGTAATTTGTACATTAAAACTTCCAGAAAAATTTCAAAAATGTATAATTTATAGTCAGAACCACATAAAAAATTAAAAATGGAGGATAATTTGAATTTGACCCAAACAGTGCTTTTTTATTTTAGCTCTAGCGGACGAACAGATTGTCCTATCGAGAAACGGAGACCACCACGAAACACGGATTTTCGACGATCTACAAATTTGGTCTACAGACGTTTTGTCGTATCTCGTCTCCTTCACCCTTAGGTAGCGCTCGATTTCTCAAATTTTGGCATATTTTCTATATTTTGTGGCAGTTATTTATTTCCTATCACGTTAAATATATTTGATGGAAGTCTAATATTGTGCACGCAGTAAGTCTACATCACACTTAGTAAGTAGCAGCTGTCATATGACCAGTTGTAATGAATTAAACTTGTCGAAAAATGAAAAACTCTAAATATCTTAAGATATGACCGTTTTCTTAGTATAAGTAGTAATTTGTTGGGGGTTCTGTACCATTTTATATTATTAGACATGCACGTGAGTAGTGGTGAAATGGCGGGGAGGCATACTATTCGGCGCTTTTTTCCCATGTTATTCTTATGAGGAGCCGTTTTTGAACACTTGCCAGCTCCCGCCTTACACAAGTTTCCTTGTTGGCCTATATTAAATTTGATGGAAGTCTAATATTGTGCACGCAGTAAGTCTACATCACACTTAGTAAGTAGCAGCTGTCATATGACCAGTTGTAATGAATTAAACTTGTCGAAAAATGAAAAACTCTAAATATCTTAAGATATGACCGTTTTCTTAGTATAAGTAGTAATTTGTTGGGGGTTCTGTACCATTTTATATTATTAGACATGCACGTGAGTAGTGGTGAAATGGCGGGGAGGCATACTATTCGGCGCTTTTTTCCCATGTTATTCTTATGGGGAGCCGTTTTTGAACACTTGCCAGCTCCCGCCTTACACAAGTTTCCTTGTTGGCCTATATTAATACCCAACCCTTGCCTATATTAAATATATTTTCCCCATCCCTCCTCTATATTTTTTAAAATTAATTTTCAAAAACTATCTTTGGTGTTTATGTCTGATTTGTTTAAAATTTGGATATGTTATTGTCCTAGTGTTTTAATAAATTCCCCCAAATTAAAAAAAAATACTGCCGCCAACTTCTTCTGTCCGATTTAAAATTTGGATGTGTTATTGTCCTAGTGTTTTAATAAATTCTCCCAAATTCACAAAAAAAAATACTGCCGCCAACTTCTTGATTTAAAACTTGGATGTGTTATTGTCGTAGTGTTTTAATAAATCCCAACTACGGTCAAATTAAAACTGCCAACTGATTAATTTAAACACGCAACATTCCGCACCGCTGCCCACCAACCATGACGCCATGGCACACGCAACAATCCACCGTTCACTGACACACTGACATACTAACACACTAAAGTCGGTCATGTGCAAGCATGCGTCACACTGACCAGAATTAGCTATGAGGTAATTTCCTGGTTAAATTGAAAATCCAGCCTCTCAATGTGAGGTAATTTCCTGGTTAAATTGAAAATCCTCTCGATGTGTATATAAGGAGCCACCGACATCACACAGCAATATTGTTCTACAAGACCACCAGTGACACGACATCTCACCACTGACACGTCATCCAGGCGGCGAGCGGCATTGGATGATGTCACCACCGGCACCAGATGACGTCACCACCGGCATTGGACTCGTCACGGCTCACCTCTCCACCGGCACTGGACTCGTCACGGCTCACCTCTCCACCGGACGTCTCGGCGCCACGGCCTCTCCACGTCTCACACCTAGGACTTCGGTTAGCTGTGAGGGAGTGTTAGCGACGGTAGTTGTAGCTAAGATGGTGTCTTCAGGGACAATCACAACTGTTAATCAATCCGAAAATTGTGAAATAGCCTAATATTCCAATTCCAATTCACCATTTCCAAATTTTAAGGTTTCCATATTTAAATATCCATTTGTAAATCATATTTCGAATGTGACTGCATTTCGAATATGCACTCTCGTAAACTTGTAAAATATAATTTAAAAACCGCTGTTAAATAATTTTTGTCTAATTTAACATTAAAAAATGGTAATTTTTTGTTTATAAAAAGCAGAGTAATGTCATCTCAAAACTTATTTACATCGAACATGTTGTCCTGTGCGATGTGCTCCACGCCCTGCTCCAAAAGAGGTAATTTAATCAGACACTATCGTAACATTCACAAAGTTATTCCTAAAATTTGTAAAAAATGCCATCAAATATTTGATAATAACAATCATTTTAAAGCGCATATGCTAGAAAAACATGATACATGCAAAGTTTGTAAAAAGGTTGTTAACAGTAATAAGAAACGCCACTACATAAGCTGTGACAAACGACCTTACAAGTTGTATATTTTTAACGGTGAATCTGTGGAAGTATTAGACACTCTTCAATCTTGTCCCCTACCTATCAAATGGATTCTTATTAGGAGGGTAAAGTTCATCAAACACTCGGTGGACAATAATGGTGATTTAATCATTGACAAAGAATGTATTGCTGATTTTCGAAGTTTGACTATGTTAACGATTGAGAACAAAGATTTAAAAACTCAAATTAAAGAAGCACTTTTTAAGATCGATACCTCCATGCACAAGTATCAAGCCCAAGGCAGTGGATGGATATATGACCACACTAAATACTGGCAGCTGCATGTTTACAAGTTTAAACCCCTAACTCCCAAGTCATACATTCCTACACCAGAAAATATAAAATCAAAACACGCTGTTTTAAATATTAAAAATAGTGATAATAAATGTTTCGTGTGGAGTGTTTTAACAAGCTTGAATCCAAGGAATCGTAAAGAAAATGCAAATCGAGTATTTTACTACGAACCCCACATAGGCCAGTTAACTATGACAAATATAAAATATCCCGTAAAAATATCCGACATTGATAAATTTGAAAAACAAAATAACATAAGTGTTAATGTATATGGAATTGAAGGACAATTAATATATCCATTGAGAATAACTAAACTAAATAGTAATACGCACGTCAACCTGCTGCTTTTACAACAAGGTCGGAAATCACATTACTGTTTAATTCGTGATTTTGATAAGTTAATGTTTAATTCTACAAAACATGACCATAAGAAATATTTTTGCAAGTTCTGTTTGCAACATTTTTGCACCAAAGATATATTGGAACGTCACACAACATATTGTAAAACCTTTGATGCCCAAAGAGTACAAATGTCTAAAAAAGATACACTACAATTTACGAATTACAAATATCAACTTAAAGCTCCCTTTGTGATTTATGCAGATTTCGAATGTTTTATAAACTGTGGCAAACACACGCCTTCTGGATTTGCTTATGTTGTAGTGAGAGATTCTAAAATTATTTACGAAGAGTTGTACAGCGGTGAAAATGTGATGGATGTGTTTTTCGAAAAGTTATTTAAAACTTATGACTTTATTAAAAGTCAGATGGGAGTATATGTTCCCCTTGTAATGACTCCAGAGCAAGAGATGTTATTCCAAAACTCTACACACTGCCACATATGCCAACAGCCGTTACTGTGTGATAAAGTGCGCGACCACTGCCACCTAACAGGCGAGTTCAGAGGACCCTCCCATAACTGTTGCAATTTAAACTATAAAGTAACCAAGAAAATTCCAGTATTCTTCCACAATCTTAAAAACTATGATGGTCATTTAATAATGCAACACTTGGGAAAATTTAATCACAAATTGAATTGCATAGCCAAAGATATGGAAAAGTATATTTCGTTCTCTGTTGATGATTTGGTATTTTTGGATTCCTACAACTTTCTGTCTCTTCCCTTAAGCAAATTAGCTTCCAATTTAAATACGTTTAGATTTATAGACAATCCACTACTACAACGTAAGGGCGAATTTCCGTACGAATACATGACAGGACCAGAAAAGTTTTTAGAGCCCCTCCCACCCATAGAGGCATTTTACAGCAGTCTAACTAAAGAATGTATATCTCCTGCACAATATGAACATGCTAAAAACGTATGGAATCATTTTAATATAAAGAATTTAAAAGAATATCACGATTTATACCTTAAAACAGATGTGTTGTTATTGGCTGATGTGTTTGAGACATTTAGGGACTTGTGTTTAAAGGATTATAAACTCGACCCGTTCATATGTACTCACTGCCTGGACTATCATGGGAGGCGTGTCTTAGAATGACCGGCATAAAATTACAGTTATTTCAAAACGTTGACATGCATTTGTTTATAGAACATGCCATTAGAGGCGGTGTAAGTATGATTTCCACGCGCTATGCTAAAGCCAATAATAAGTACATGGGCAAAAATTATGACCCAAATCAAGAAAGCACCTATCTTGTATACTTAGACTGCAACTCGCTATACTCTACAGCAATGTGCGAGTCGTTGCCCGTTGATGGCTTTAGATGGACAAATGAGAAAGATTATAAATTCAATCAAAATGAAAACTTTGGATTTATTTTGGAAGTTGATTTAAAATACGATAAAAGTTTACATGATTTGCATAATGACTACCCGCTCGCACCAGAAAAAATGAATGGAAAATTAATACCAAATTTAAATGACAAAACTAAATATATTTTACATTATAAAGCACTAAAAAAATACGAAGAACTGGGTTTGGTAGTTACAAAATACCACAGAATTTTAAAATTCAGACAATCAAAATGGCTTGCGCCCTATATTAATTTAAATATTGAAAAGCGACAAAAAGCTAAACACGATTTTGAAAAAGACTTTTACAAACTGTTAAATAACAGTCTCTTTGGTCGAACAATTATGAACAAACGCAAGTTTCGTGATATACATCTTGTAGACGAGTCTAAGTTAACAAAATACGTTACAAAGCCAAGGTTTGACTGTAGCAAAATGTTCGATAACAATTTGCATGCTGTGCATTTAAATAAATTAATTGTAAAGTTTGATAAACCAATATATTTAGGAATGACCATTTTGGATATCAGTAAAGTAATAATGTATGATTTCCACTATAATTATATGTCAAAATTTAAGAATAAAAAGTTCTTAATGACAGACACAGACAGCCTTCTTTATTCTATAGTAACAGAGGACTTTTACAAGGAAATACAAAGTGACTTGGACTGTTTCGACACCTCTGCATATAGTAAAGACCATTTCTTATACTCTGATAAAAATAAAAAAGTTACGGGCAAGTTTAAAGACGAATTAAATGGTCAAATTATGTATGAATATTGTGGTTTAAGGCCAAAATTATACTCTTTCATTCCTTTACAATGGTTATACGAAAAAGAAAATCAAAATGAGCTAGAGGTTAAAAAGGCAAAGGGAGCTGACAATGCTACAGTTAAACATCTCTTAAGACACCAACATTACTTACACTGTCTTGCAACCGGGGAAGATTACTATGAGAATGTTACAAGAATTAAATCCACAAACCACCATCTTCAAACATTAACGATGAACAAAAAGGTACTCTCTTTTGATGACGACAAGAGGTTTATTCTGGATGGCATCAACACTCTTGCCCTTGGTCATTATAAAATTGGTCAAACATAAATCTATATTTCCCATTATTCTTTGGCCTTTCCTTGTCTATTACAAAAAAGCCATATTTAGACCTATCCCAGCATTGATGGCAGAGATTTCTAAATTGGTTAAATGAAAAATCATTTGCCACATGATTGTTATACACATGTTTTAAATTTAAATCGTCTTGTTTAAATAATATTAGGAAATTAACATTGTCACGTAAATGTTTGTTTACTTTACTGTAAGATTGACACAAGTAAAAACTGTTAATATTTTTGTGTCTGCCCATTGAGAAAAATTGTGTGATATTTGGACTATTTATGTCGTCAAATACAACTATTGAGTGTGATTCTACATCATTTGGTGTGATTTCACAGTTTGAATATGTGTGTAATTTAACTTCATCACACAGACGGAATATTTTAATTATTTTTTTATATTTTTCTTGTTCTAAAGATTTGGATATTATATATAAATTTGTAAACTTTAATCCTTGTTTTTTTACAATTAAGTTATAAATTACAACAGTCTTCCCCGAACCACTGGGCCCTATTATAAGACAGCGAATATTATTAGGAAATAGACCCAACTTATTTGGTGTATTTTCTTTATGTGCTATTTTAAATTTGTTCTTTTGTTGAATAAATGACATTTTTTATATAATAAAAATGGTGTATTTTCTTTATGTGCTATTTTAAATTTGATCTTTTGTTGAATAAATGACATTTTTCATATAATAAAAATGGCAAAGAGAAAGTGTAAAAAGGTCCAAGGTAAGGGATTATTCTTAAAGCCATATAGAGGCCGTGGCTTGTTAAATACCCTTATAAACAACCTTCCTTTCCCTCTCCACATACCTGGAAATTATAAATGGTGTGGACCTGGAACTAACGTGCGTGAAAATTTAGCCAGAAATGTACCTCCAAAAAATAATCTAGACTCTTATTGTAAAGAGCACGACATATTCTACATGAATAATCCTGATACAGCCGCCCGGAACAAGGCAGATATGAGATTAGCGGACCAGGCTTGGACTAGGGTTTCGGCAAAGGACGCCAGTCTGGCCGAAAAAGCAGCAGCTTATGCAGTGACAAATTTGATGAAGGCCAAAGCAAAAATGGGAATGGGATTAAAATTTAATAAAAAAGATGGACAACTTTCAGCTGTTAGAGGCAGCAAGAGACGTGCCTCGCTTTCGAGGAGAGTACCTAAAAAACGAGCTAAAACATCTAAGGCCAAAAGTAAGAGAATGTGGAATTATTAATTTAGACAGTGACAGGGGCACACATTGGACAGCATATCGTAAAAATAAAGATGTTGTTATATATTTTGACCCTTTCGGAATACAGCCTCCAAAAGAGGTAATTGAATATTTTGTACCATCTAAAATTTACTATACAACTGATCAAATACAAGATTTAAACAGTTCCATTTGTGGAATTTTATGTTTATCATTTCTGAAAAATTTTAGTTTATAAAAATGGATTCATTTACTATAACATTTACGGGTACAGAGCCAGAGTTGAAGTCGGTGTTCTTTCCTCCTATAGAATTAAATGGTGATTATGTAATTGGACTGGTAGATTTTCAAAGTTATAATTCTATATTTAATGTTAAAAAACCTCTAAATACTTTGACATATTACAAAATGCACAAAATTACAACCCCAAAAGGGGAGGTCACAATTGACGAATTAAACCGGGCATTAGCTGGTAAAGTTGAAGTTATTATACAAAATAAAGTAGCATTAATTAATACAAAAGTCAAACTTATATTTTACAAAGGGCTAGTTCCAAAATTAAATAAACTTAAAGACACAAAATTAACTATAGACGAGGGTGAGGATGTGTATTATTACGATCACAAAGCTCCAAATGTAATTGAAATTGCTGAAGGTACATACGAAGTGTTTGAGCTTGCGAAGGAAATTCAAAAGCAACTCCCAGATTTTGTACTTATAGCCGATAATAAAACTATGAAAGCCACATTACATTCTAGCCATGTGTTTGATTTTACAAAACCGTGTTTAGGGTCTGAATTATTGGGATTTAAAGGATTTTCTACTCCAGATATTGCGTTTAAATCTGTAAATAAAATCAACATAAATAATGTAAATGTGATTAGAGTAAAATGTAATATTGCGAATGGGTCTTATTTAAATGGTGACAAATCACACACCATACACAGTTTTTACCCAGAAGCTCCCCCCGGCTACAAAATTATTGAGGTTCCCAGAAATATTATATACTTTCCTGTAAATAAGAGAAGTTTAGATGTTGTTAGCATTACATTTGCAGATCAACACGACAAGCCAATTGACTTTAATAAAGAAGAAACTACAATTACTTGTCATATAAAAAAGATATGAGAATTTACAAGAACGGACTGAGTGTACAAAATGCCAGGTTTCTGCGATCAATTGGGTTGAAGTTAAAATTTTATATTAATAAAAATGGAAGATTATCTAGACGTTACAGGAAAATTCCAATACGACGATAGCTTGGTTAAAATTACAAATCACTCCTATGTTCCACACAACACTTTAGCAATAAATAATTCCGATGAAATTCGAATATGCATAAATAATCAAGATTTACTAACACTCCCATGTAGGAGTTATCTGTATATTAAAGGAGAAATAGAGAATCATGATAAAGGACATTTTATAAATAATGCATTTGCATTCTTATTTGACGAAATTAGATACGAAGTTGCTGGTAAAGAAATAGATATTGTAAGAAATCCGGGAATTTCCAGTCTTATGAAAATATTGTGCTCTTACAATAAAACAACTAAATTGTCAAATGTAGCATTTGATTCTGATGAAAATTTAAAGGAGTTCCATAAAAGCGGCAAGTTTAGTACTTGTGTCTCGTTAGAGCTGTTAATGGGTGTGTTTGAGGATTTTAATAAGGTTTTAGTAAATGTTAAACAAGAATTGGTGTTGAAAAGATCCAAAAACGACTTAAATTGTATATTAACAACATCTAATGCTCCAACTGGTGTCGATCCTATTCCTAAAATTACACTTAAATCGATTCAGTGGGTGATGCCGCATGTGGTGCCATCTGATGGGGAGAAGCTTCAATTACAAAAGATGTTATTGCAAAATAAAAATTTGCAAATTGCATTTAGAAGTTTGGAGCTACACGAACTCCCATCATACCCCGAAACCAAGAGACATACATGGTCAGTTAAGACGTCTTCGAGTTTGGAGAAGCCCAGGTATATTATATTTGGTTTCCAAACAGGTAGGGACAACAGTGCACGAAAAAGAACTGATGAATTTGATCACTGTAAATTGAAAAATATCAAAGTGTTTTTAAACTCTGAATATTATCCTTATAGTGATTTAAATCTCGACTTTGAAAATGGAGATGCCTCTAAAGCTTATGAGATGTTTGTGAGGTTTAGGGAGAGTTACTACAACACCGTCCCCGATCCTATGTTTAACAGAGCTGACTTTATAAAGAAATATCCTCTAATTGTAATAGATTGTTCTAGGCAGAATGAATCGGTGAAAGAGGGGGTTGTAGATATTAAATTAGAAATTGAAACTGCAGAAAATGTCCCTTCAAACACATCTGCATATTGCCTAATAATACAAGATAAGGTGTTTGAGTATAATCCTTTGACAAATGAGATAAATAAAATGAAAACAAATATTCAACAAGAATTGGTAGAGTCTGCAAAACAAATAAGAGAAAAATATAGGGCGTTAAAACGTGGTAAATTTCTAGAGGCTGAAGAGAGGTTCCAAACATTCCAACCGTTAATAGAGCCTTTGTAAGAATTAAAAAATTTAGCCACAAAAACAGAGAGGCCAGTTCTCCCAATGATTTTAGAAAAGACCCCGTCTAGAATACCAATAATAACACAGATAACACCACACAAATTAGATTTTGGTCTTTTAGCATCAGACTATTTAGGAAATTACCTTAGTAGAAGTAGTATGACAGACACCACATATGGTATTAGGCGAGAAGGAAATAAATTTTTTATTGGGAATCAGGAAGTTCAAATTGCCAATGATGATGTTACAGTTGGAGAAAAAATTTATAAAGGGACAAAGGGATTGTGGGAATTGTTAACTTTAAAAGAACCCGTAAACTATAGTCAGGCTGATTTGCAAAATTATAAAGAGATTTTAGAAGCTACAAATGCACATTTAAAGGGTTATAAACCAGGTGCGGCGATGTCAGGTAATAAACACACTAAATATCTTAATATAATTAAACCCCTGTTTAAGACTGTTGGTGAAGGTTTAAGGCAGGTAACTGGTAATAACATAGACTATGTTTATTGGGACGATACTAATGAGCTTGTAGATAGGTTAAGACTGCTTTGGTTAAGCCGATTGGCGGGAAATTCTGGAGTGGATAATGAGATAGATTCTATCATAGAAGAATTGAGGGAAAGTGGAATTGTTTATTAAATAAAAAGATGATAGATAAATTTTATCGCGTATATAACCCGTATAGTAAACCATAAGCTAGAAGTTTTAAAGAAACTACTTTAAATCTAAAAGATGATGGTTGGAATGCTTTAAATTATAAAATTAGTAATGTTAAAGGTGGGGAGTTTACTGATGATGTATCGACTTTGGGGCAGACGTTAACCAGAAAAGGTGATGCTTTTGTACAAGGTAATACTAAATATAAGTTTTTAGAATCCAAGAGTAATAATTGGAACGCTAATAAACGCAAAATTACTAATGTTAAACGAGGTGAAAGCTCAACCGATGTACCCACATTAGAGCAAACTTTAATAAGAAAAGATGGTGTCTTTGTACAAGACAAAAATAATTATGAATTTTTGGAATCGGAGAATGGTATTTGGAATGCCAAAAAGCGAAAGATTAGTAATTTGTTGGCTGGTAAAGAAAGCGATGATGTTGTAAACGTCTCTCAAGTACCAAAAATGGATCTAAACTTTTGGGATTTTAATAATAAAAGGCTAGTTCGTGTTAAACCCGCTGTTGATGAGAACGATTGTGTTACAAAACATCAAACTGTGACTTTAGACGGTCTTAAATTTGATGGTAAAAATAAGCAATTAACAAACATTTTACCTGGAACATTGCCAAATGATGTGGCTGTTGTTAATCAAATATTAACAAAAGGTGAGAAAAGCATAATAAAACAGGGGGATAAAAATTATAATGTATTAACATTAGATAGAGATATGTGGGATGCAGAGGACAAATTAATAAAGAATGTACCTGAAGGCAAAGATAGGAGTGATATTTGTTTAATGTCGCAGGTTTTGAGGTATGACGATAATATTAAAACTTTTAGACAAGACAATATTAAATTTGATATTTGTTTAAAATCACATGCATTAAAGTTTAACAATAAAACTAATAAATTTATGCAAGACAATAATGAAATCGATTTGATGATGTACAATCCTAAATTGTTGGTTGCAGACCCTACATCTTTAAGCGGATTTAAGACTTTAGATGGAGAGGCATATTTGCCAAAAAACTATGTATATCAAAGAATGAGTGATGGTATGTTAATTGGTAGCAATGGAGGTGTTTTTGAAACGACAGAGACTGGCAGATACGTTAACATTACAAATAAAGAATAAAAAATGGAAAAAATTGCTTACGAATTGCATAAGCCCGCGAGAAAGAACTTTGTTAGAAGGTCTTTTAAGGTGTTGGGTATAAACGAAACTGTTCAAATAGATTTAATAGATATGCGGAATTATGCTAGAGAGAATTGTGGGAATAAATATATTTTAACTTTAATAGACACATTTTCTAAAAAAGCTTATGCTCCTCCACTAAAGAATAAAACTGGATTAGTAGTCACAGAAGCTATAAAAACTATTCTCCCAAAGGGAGTTAAAAATATTCAATCTGATAACGGAAAAGAATTTTTTAATGAACATTTTACCAAACTAATGAAAATTCTAAATATTAATCACTACCACACTTACTCTACAACTAAGGCGGCTATTGTGGAAAGGTTCCAGAGAACTTTAAAGAATTGGTTGTATAGAGAGTTTAGTGCACAAGGGAGTTACAAGTGGTTGGATTTACTTCCAAAGTTGATAAGGATATATAATAATAAAGTACATAGATCCATAGGGATGAAGCCTAACCAAGTAAGTGCTAAGAACTCAAAAGATGTACATGAAAGGTTAGCATCTAAAGTACAAGTTAAAAAGCCAAGATATAAGGTGGGGGATAGTGTAAGGATATCTAAATATAAACATGTATTTAGTAAAGGATATACCCCTAACTGGACGGGAGAGCTTTTTACAATAGCAGAAGTTAAGAAAACAAAGCCTGTGACTTATATTTTGAAAGATGAGAATGGTAATATAATCAAAGGAGGATTTTATACAGAAGAATTGTTAAAAACTAAATATAAAGACATGTATTTGGTAGAGAAGGTAATTAGGAGGAAGGGTGATTTATTATATGTCAAATGGCTCGGGTTCCCAAGTAGCCAGAACTCGTGGATTTCTGCAAAGGATGTATTAAAATGAATTTTAAAATAGGGTCAAAATCGGTTGGCAGTTCGACCGTAATAGTTGGGATTTATTAAAACACTACGACAATAACACAAATTTTAAATCGGACAGAAGAAGTTGGCGGTAGTATTTTTGACCGTGAATTTGGGAGAATTTATTAAAACACCAATCACATATCCAAATTTTAAACAAATCGGACCATAAACACCAAAGATAGTTTTTTAGAATTTTAAAAAATATAGAGGAGGGATTGGGAAAATATATTTAATATAGGCAAGGGTTGGGTATTAATATAGGCCAACAAGGAAACTTGTGTAAGGCGGGAGCTGGCAAATGTTCAAAAACGGCTCCCCATAAGAATAACATGGGAAAAAAGCGCCGATTGTGGGGTCTCTTTGCCATTTCACCACTACTCACGTGACACCAATAATACTTCAGCTAGAGACGTGAGCTTTGGCATGCATGTGCTTTGCACCTTTTAACCTCACAAAAAATTCCCAAGCATTATTTTTTAGTTTTAACTACCTCAAAACAATTCATAATAACGGTTATAAACAATCAGAATGTAATGTTGTTTAAACAGTTCTAGCAGCCAAACGGATGGTCTTATACCTAAATATCTGCTGATTTGTCTGTTTTCTTAGTATAAGTAGTGGTCTTATTGGGGTTCTGGGTCATTTAAAACAACACCACCTCAACATGAGGCCAAAAGGAAAATCGCCAAAACCGACATTTTGATATTTCAACCGCCCTTAAAAAAATATTTATAACCCCCCAAAAAAGGCTTGTTTTAAAATTATAGTTTCTGAGCTCTAGCGCGCGAACGGATGGTCGTATCAAAAAATGGACACCGACAAGTGCCACGGATTTTGCAAGATCTACAACTTTGGTCCTATGACTTTTTGTCGTATCTTGTCTCCTTCACCCTCATTTAGCTCTAGATATTTTCAAATTTCGAGATTTTGTGGCGGTTTTTTATTTCCTATCACGTTAATATACTTGATGGAGGCCTAATATTGGGCACGCAGTATGTCTACATCACACTTAGTAAATAGCAGCAGAAATATGACCAGTTTTTATTAATTAAACCTGTCGAAAAATAAAAAAATCTAAATATCTTTAGATATGACCGTTTTCTTAGTATAAGTAGTGGTGTATTGGGGGTTCTGTGCCAATTTATATTATTGGACATACACGTGACACCAATAATACTTGGTAGTAGTATGTAGCTCAAAATGTAGTATTTTTTTATTTGAGCTCTAGCGGCCAAACGGGTTGTCTTATCAAAAAACAAAGACCACCAGGTGCCACGGATTTTAGACGAACTACAGCCTTAGACTTATGACATTTTGTCGTATCTCTACCCCTTTACCCTTAGGTAGCGGTAGAATTTTTAAAATTTAAACTTATTCCCATGATTTGTCCATGGTTTTTAATAGTTTGTAGCTCTAATATAGAACTTAGTGGCCTAATATTTATCACACCGTGTTCCTACATTACAATTAGTTCCAAGCAACACCCAATCGACCAGATTAAATATCTTGAACACCCACAAAAATCTAAGTCTTTGAGCTTCTGTCGATTTTATCGTGATTTTCTGGTATATATCTTATGTTGGCTCTGTCGAGGGTAAAATCCCTTATAAATCATGTCATATTTGCTGTAGAAGGCTTGAAGTTACCCAAAGTCACAGCATTTCAGGTAGTTATCGGTGGTCGTATTCCTTATAAGGTTCAAAAGACGGCTTATAAAGGCTACATTATACATCAGTTAAGGGTATCAATTTATTTCAATCACTTAGGTAATACATGGAGGCTAAACATTTAACATACTACGTCTCCATGCCAAGTAGTATTCAATTAACAGGCATTTGGCCAGATTTTATAGGTTAATCCCTTAAAAATAATCAAAGCCTTGGAATAGTTGTAAAATTTAGGTCTTAAATTTACATTAAACTGTGGCCAAACAGCGACCTGGGGGCCAAGCCCCCCACAGGGGTCTGGGGGCGGAGACCCCAGCGAGCGAAGCGAGTCTATAATATATATTTAATAGTTTGTAGCTCTAATATAGAACTTAGTGGCCTAATATTTATCACACCGTATTCCTACATTACAATTAGTTCCAAGCAACACCCAATCGACCAGATTAAATATCTTGAACACCCACAAAAATCTAAGTCTTTGAGCTTCTGTCGATTTTATCGTGATTTTCTGGTATATATCTTATGTTGGCTCTGTCGAGGGTAAAATCCCTTATAAATCATGTCATATTTGCTGTAGAAGGCTTGAAGTTACCCAAAGTCACAGCATTTCAGGTAGTTATCGGTGGTCGTATTCCTTATAAGGTTCAAAAGACGGCTTATAAAGGCTACATTATACATCAGTTAAGGGTATCAATTTATTTCAATCACTTAGGTAATACATGGAGGCTAAACATTTAACATACTACGTCTCCATGCCAAGTAGTATTCAATTAACATGCATTTGGCCAGATTTTATAGGTTAATCCCTTAAAAATAATCAAAGCCTTGGAATAGTTGTAAAATTTAGGTCTTAAATTTACATTAAACTGTGGCCAAACAGCGATCTGGGGGCCAAGCCCCCCACAGGGGTCTGGGGGCGGAGACCCCAGCGAGCGAAGCGAGTCTATAATATATACAGCCGCATGTGTAACTCACTGACTGACTGACTGACTGACTGACTGACTGAGGTATACGAATTCTAGACCACTTCTAGATGAGCTAGAAACCTGAAATTTTGCATGCAGGTAGCTTACAGCTTGTAACCCCCAGGAAAATTGCCAAAACTGACAATTTTGTATTTCAACCCCCCGTAAAAAAATATTTAAAACCCCCCCAAAAAAGCTTATTTTAAAATTACAGTTATTGAGCTCTAGCGATTAAACGGATTGTCCTATCAAAAAACGGACACCACCGCGTGCCACGGATTTTGCAAGATCTACAACTTTGTTCCTATGACTTTTTGTCGTATCTCGTCTCCTTCACCCTTAGATAGCTCTAGATTTTTTCAAATTTTGAGATTTTGTGGCGGTTTTTTATTTCCCATCACGTTAATATACTTGATGGAGGCCTAATATTGGGCACGCAGTATGTCTACATCACACTTAGTAAATATCAGCAGAAATATGACCAGTTTTCATTAATTAAACCTGTCGAAAAATGAAAAAACTCTAAAAATCTTTAGATATGACCGTTTTCTTAGTATAAGTAGTGGCGTATTGGGGGTTCTTGGCCAATTTATATTATTAGACAGACACGTGACACCAAAAATACTTGAACTAGAAAAGTGAGATTTGGCATGCATGTGCCTTGCATCTTTTCTTGGCAAATCCTAATATTATTAGTTTGAACTATCTCAACAAACTAAATAATTGTGAATACAAAAATCAAAATGTAGTATTTTTTTATTTGAGCTCTAGCGGCTGAACGGGTTGTCCTATCGAAAAACAAAGACCACCTATGCCAAGGATTTTAGACGAACTACAACTTTAGTCCTATGACTTTTTGCCGTATCTCAACCCTTTCACCCTTAGATAGCGCTAGATTTTTTAAAATGTAAACTTTTTCCATAGATTTTTCGTGGGTTTTCATGGTTTGTCTCTCTAATATAGAACTTATAGGCCTAATACTTATCACATAGTATTCCTACATTACACTTAGTACTAAGCAATACTCCCATGCTAGGATTAAGTATCTTAAAAAACCCACAAAAATCAAAGTTTTTGAGCTCTTGTAGACTTTTCTTGTTTTTCGGATACATTTTTTATGTTGCGCCCTGTCGAGGTAAAAATCCCTTACAAATCATGTCATATTTGTTGCAAAAGGCTTGAAGTTACCCAAAGTCATAGTTTTTCAGGTTGTTAACGGTGGTCGTATCCCTTATAAGGTTCAAAATACGCCTTTTAAAGGCTAAATTTTACATCGGTTGAGTCTAATATATATACAGCCGCATGTGTAACTCACTCACTCACTGAGGTATACGAATTCTAGACCACTTCTAGATGAGCTAGAAACCTGAAATTTTGCATGCAGATAGCTTATAGCTTATAACCCCCAGATAAATTGCCAAAACTAACAATTTTTTATTTTAACCCCCCTAAAATAAATATTTTAACCCCCCAAAAAAGGCTTATTTTAAAATTACAGTTTTTGAGCTCTAGCGGCCGAACGGAGTGACCTATCGAAAACCGGACAACATCATGTGCCACGGGTTTTGCAAGATCTACAACTTTGTACCCATGACATTTTGTCGTATCTCGCTCCCTTCACCCTTAGGTAGCGCTAGATTTTTCAAATTTCAGGCAATTTCGACGGTTATTTTCGTGGTTTTTAATTTTCTTTTACTTTAATTTAGTATATAAAGGCTTGATATTTTGCACTCAATATTTTGACACATTACGCTTCACGAAAAACTCAATAAAGTAACATGTTTTAATAATTAAACATCCCAAAAAAATTAAAACCCCTAATTATTCCATAAATGTCAAACTGCATTATCGACTTACTCAGGTAATTCTAGATAATTAGGCCTACATGTAGCTTGTCCATTGAAACCCCCAGAAAAAATGCAAAAAGGTATAATTTTTTATTTTAACCTCCTCAAAAAGATTCAAAATGGAGGTTATTTTGAAATTCTCCAAAATAGTGCATTTTTTGTGGCTGTAGCGGTCGAACGGTTGGTTTTATCGAGAAACGGAGACCACCACGACACACGAGCTTTAGACGATCTATAACTTTGGGCATATGACATTTTGTCGTATCTTGTCTCCTTCACCCTTAGGTAGCTCTAGATTTTTCAAATTTCGGCATATTTTCGAAATATTTTGGTCGTTTTTTTTGCCTATCACGTTAATATACTTGATGGATGCCTAATATTGGGTACGCAGTATGTCTACATCACACTTAGTAAATAGCAGCAGTCACATGGCCAGTTTTAACTAATTAAACTTGTCGAAAAATGAGAAACTCTAAATATCTTAAGATATGACAGTTTTCTTAGTATAAGTCTATAATGCAGTTTGACATTTATGGAATAATTAGGGGTTTTAATTTTTTTGGGATGTTTAATTATTAAAAGATGTTACTTTATTGAGTGTTTCGTGAAGGGTAATGTGTCAACATATTGAGTGCAAAATATCAAGCCTTTATATACTAAATTAAAGTAATAGGAAATTAAAAACCACGACAATAACCGTCGAAATTGCCTAAAATATGAAAAATCTAGCGCTACCTAGGGGTGAAGGAAGCGAGATACGATAAAATGTCATAGGAACAAGGTTATAGATCTTGCAAAATCCGTGGCACGTGGTGGTGTCCGTTTTTCGATGGTAAAGTGTAGGTCCAATGAAAAAAGATGCCATCTAGATTGGCTATTTTCTAAACGAATCAAAATAGTATACTATATAAAAAAAATTGAGAGGGACATTGAGTTGTAATAACAAACTGGAGCGACCTCTAACAGGGGGTCTGGGGGCGGAGCCCCCAGCGAGCGAAGCGAGTCTAAAATATATACAGCCGCATGTGTAACTCACTCACTCACTCACTGAGGTATACGAATTCTAGACCACTTCTAGACTAGCTAGAAACCTGAAATTGCATGCAGGTAGCTTATAGCTTGTAACCCCCAGAAAAATTGCAGAAACTGTCATTTTTTTATTTTAACTCCCCTAAAAAAATATTTAAACCCCCCCCAAAAAGGCTTATTTTAAAATTACAGTTTTTGAGCTCTATCGGCCGAACGGATTAACTTATGGAAAAATGGACACCTCCCCGTGCCACGGATTTTGCAAGATCTACAACTTTGTTCCTATGACTTTTTGTCGTATCTCGTCTCCTTCACCCTTAGGTAGCGCTAGATTTTTCAAATTTCAGGCAATTTCGACGGTTATTTTTGTGGTCTTTAATTTCCTATCACTTTAATTTAGTATATAAGGCTTGATATTTTGCACTCAATATGTTTACACATTACCCTTCACGAAACACTCGATAAACTAACATATTTTAATAATTAAACATCCCAAAAAAATTAAAAACCCTAATTATTTTATAAATGACAAACTGCATTATCGACTTACTCAGGTAATTCTAGATAAGCTAGAAACATGGAATTAAGCCTATATGTAGCTTGTCTATTGAAACCCCCAGGAAAATTGCAAAAAGGTATGATTTTTTATTTTAACCTCCTCAAAAAATTTTAAAAAGAGGAAATTTTGAACATCTCCAAAATAGTGCATGTTTTTGTGCTGTAGCGGCCGAGCGGTTGGTCCAATCGAGAAACGGGGACTACTACGACACACGGGCTTTAGACGATCTATAACTTTGGTCCTATGACTTTTTGTCGTATCTCGTTTCCTTCACCCTTAGATAGAGCTAGATTTCTCAAATTTCAGCAAATTTTCTATATTTTGTGGCCGTTTTTTATTTCTTTTCACGTTAATATACTTGTCGGAGGCCTAATATTGGGCACGCAGTATGTCTACATCACACTTAGTAAATAGCAGCAGAAATATAACCATTTTTACTACTTAAACCTGCCGGAAAATCAAAAACTCTTAAAATCTATATATTTTACAGTTTTCTAAGTATAAGTAGTGAGGAAATGCCGGTTCTGGAACAATTGTTATTAAATAGAATGCACGTATCACCATTAATACTTTAACTTGGATCGTGAGATATGGCATGCGAGTGCGTTGCACCTTTTCTTCCCAAATCCTACTATTTTTAGTTTGAACTGCCTCAAAAGAAATAAATAATTGTGAATAAAAAAATCAAAATGCAATATTTTTTTATTTGGGCTCTAGTGGCAGAACGGGCTGTCCTATCGAAAAACGAAGACCACCAAGTGCAACGGATTTTAGACAAACTACAACTTTATTCATATGACATTTTGTCGTATCTCACCCCCTTCACCCTTAGGTAGCGCTAGATTTCTTAAATCTTTAGCAATTTTCCACCAAAACTTAGTGGTTTTTATTTATTTGACACTCAAAAATAGTACTTATAGTCCTAATATTTGGCAAGGAATATCTCTACATTACAGGAAGTATGTGGCAGAAGTCGCATGACCAATTTGAATTGTTTGAACCCTAAACAATTTTGAAAATCCTCTAGTTTTTTAGATTTCCCGGTGTTTTCATTGATATTTGGGCATGTTAGACTTACATAGTGGGTAAAAACCAGCACAAATTTGTTTTGATTAGTTGGACATGTCCTATAGACACCACATGTATTATTATTATGGTATGTTATGACGGTGTATCCATCCACAACATTTAAAAATCGTTATTTACAGGTCATACTAAAAAATGTTTCAAAGTTGTTCAATTATTTGAATAACTTAAATTATACCCGGAGTCTGATTATACCACTAATATTATTATTTACCTGGTTTCGGTTTTATTTCCAAGCAGTATTATATTAATAGTAGTAGTATTTCGGTTTCATTTCCTAAAGTTAGGAACTCCAGATTTGGCATTCATGTCCTTTGCACTTTCTAACCAAAGAGAAAATTCCTAAGCCTTACTTTTTCCAGTTTTACTACCTCAATAACTTAATAATGCCGGATAAAAACAATCGAAATCTAGTGTTGTTTAAACAGTTCCAACGGCCATACAGATGCTCTCATATTTAAATTTCTGAAGATTGTTCTGTTTTCTTAGTATGAGTAGTATTCTTAAGGGGGTTCTTGGCCACTTGATTTGACGCCACTTCAAAATGAGGCCAAACAGCGACCTGGGGGCGAAGCCCCCCACAGGGGTCTGGGGGCGGAGCCCCCAGCGAGCGAAGCGAGTCTAATATATATACAGCCGCATGTGTAACTGACTCACTCACTCACTCACTCACTCACTGAGGTATACGAATTCTAGACCACTTCTAGACGAGCTAGAAACCTGAAATTTTGCATGCAGGTAGCTTGTACCTTGTAACCCCCAGGAAAATTCCAAAAAGTTACAATTTTTTATTTTAACCTCCTCAAAAAAATTCAAAATGGAGGAAATTTTGAACATGTCCAAAATAGTGACTTTTTATTTGAGCTGTAGCGGCCGAACGGTTGGTCCTATCGAGAAACGGAGACCACCACGTGCTACGGATTTTAGACGATCTACAACTTTGGTCCTGTGACTTTTTGTCGTATCTCGTCTCCTTCACCCTTAGGTAGCGCTAGATATTTCAAATTTCGGCATATTTTCGAAATATTTTGGCCGTTTTTTATTTCCTATCACGTTAATATACTTGATGGAGGCCTAATATTGGGCACGCAGTATGTCTACATCACACTTAGTAAATGGCAGCAGAAATATGACCATTTTTTATTATTTATACCTGTCGAAAAATGAAAAACTGTAAATATCTTTAGATATGACCGTTTTCTTAGTATAAGTAGTGGTGTATTGGGGGTTCTGTCCCAATTTATATTATTGGACATACATGTGACACCAATAATACTTGAGCTAGAGACGTGATATTTGGCATGCATGTGCCTTGCACCTTTTCTTCCCAAATCCTACTATTTTTAGTTTGAACTATCGCAAATAAATAAATAATTGTGAATAAAAAAATCAAAATGTAGTCTTTTTTTATTTGAGCACTAGCGACCGAACGGGTTGTCCTATCGAAAAACGAAGACCACCACGTGCCACGGATTTCAGACGAACTACAACTTTGGTCTTGTGACATTTTGCCGTATCTCACCCCCTTCACCCTTAGGTAGCGCTAGATTTTTTAAATTACAATTTTTCCAAGATTTGTTCGAGGTTTTTAAAAGTTTGACGCTCTAAAATAGAACTTAGAAGCCTAATATTTATCACACAGTATTCCTACATTACAGTTAGTACCAAGCAACACTCCCACACCCAGATAAAGTATCATAAATACCCCAAAAAAATCAAAGTTTTTGATATTTTGTAGACTTTTTCGTGTTTTTCAGGTACATTTTTTATGTTGCGCTCTGTCGAGGGTAATATCCCTTATAAATCATGTCATATTTGTTGCAGTATACTTTTGGTTACCCAAAGTCATAGTGTTTCAGGTTGTTAACGGTGGTCGTATCCCTTATAAGGTTCAAAATACGCCTTTTAAATGCTACATTATACATCAGTTAAGGGTATAAATTAAGACAGGAACCTGGGGGCGAAGCCCCCCACAGGGGTCTGGGGGCGGAGCCCCCAGCGAGCGAAGCGAGTCTAATATATATACAGCTGCATATGTAACTGACTCACTCACTCACTCACTCACTCACTGAGGTATACGAATTCTAGACCACTTCTAGACTAGCTAGAAACCTGAAATTTTGCATGCAGGTAGCTTATAGCTTGTAACCCCCAGAAAAATTGCCAAAACTGTCAATTTTTTATTTTAACCCCCTAAAAAATATTTAAATCCCCCCCAAAAAAGGCTTATTTTAAAATTACAGTTTTTGAGCTCTAGCGGCCGAACGGATTGATCTATCGAAAAACGGACAACACCACGTGCCACGGGTTTTACAAGATCTACAACTTTGTTCTTGTGACTTTTTGTCGTATCTTGCTCCCTTCACCCTTAGGTAGCGCTAGATTTTTCAAATTTCAGGCAATTTTGACGGTTATTTTCGTGGTCTTTAATTTCCTATCACTTTAATTTAGTATATAAAGGCTTGATATTTGGCACTCAATATGTTTACACATTACCCTTCACGAAGCAGTCAATAAACTAACATATTTTAATAATTAAACATTCCAACAAAATAAAAAACCCTAATTATTCTATAAATGACTAACTGCATTATCAACTTACTCAGGTAATTCTAGATGAGCTAGAAACATGGAATTAAGCCTATATGTAGCTTGTCCATTGAAACCCCCAGGAAAATTGCAAAAAGGTATAATTTTTTATTTTAACCTCCTGAAAAAAATTCAAAAGGGAGGAAATTTTGAACATCTCAAAAATAGTGCATGTTTTTGTGCTGTAGCGGCCGAACGGTTGGTCCAATCGAGAAACGGAGACCACCACGACACACGAGCTTTGGACGATCTATAACTTTGGTCCTATGACTTTTTGTCGTATCTCGTCTCCATCACCCTTAGATAGCGCTAGATTTCTCAAATTTCGGCATATTTTCTATATTTTGTGGCCGTTTTTTATTTCCTATCACGTTAATATACCTGTCGGAGGCCTAATATTGGGCACGCAGTATGTCTACATAACACTTAGTAAATAGCAGCAGAAATATAACCATTTTTACTACTTAAACCTGTCGGAAAATCAAAAACTCTTAAAATCTATATATTTTACAGTTTTCTTAGTATAAGTAGTAAGGAAATGCCGGTTCTGGAACAATTGTTATTAAATAGAATGCACGTATCACCATTTATACTTTAACTAGGATCGTGAGATATGGCATGCGTGTGCGTTGCACCTTTTCTTCCCAAGTACTACTATTTTTAGTTTGAACTATCTGAACAAAAAATTGTGAATATAAAATCAAAATGCAATATATTTTATTTGAGCTCTAGTGGCAGAACGGGCTGTCCTATCGAAAAACGAAGACCACCACGTGCCATGGATTTTATACAAACTACAACATTATAAAATGACATTTTAACGTATATGACCCCCTTCACCCTTAGGTAGCGCTAGATTTCTTAAATCTTTAGCAATTTACCACCAAAACTTATTGGTTTTTATTTATTTGACACTCAAAAATAGTACTTAGAGTCCTAATATTTGGCACGGAATATCTCTACATTACAGAAAGTATGTGGCAGATGTCGCATGACAAATTTGAATTGTTTGAACCCTAAACAATTTTGAAAAGCCTCTAGTTTTACTACCTCAATAACTTGATAGTGGCGGATAGAAACAATCGAAATCTAGTGTTGTTTAAACAGTTCCAACGGCCATACAGATGCTCTCATACTTAAACTTCTAAAGATTGGTCTGTTTTCTTAGTATGAGTAGTAGTCTTATGGGGGTTCATGGCAACTTGAAGTGTTGCCACTTCAAAATGAGGCCAAACAGCGACCTGGGGGCGAAGCCTTTTTAGGGTGGGGACACCAATCGGGGGTCTGGGGGCAGAGCCCCCAGCGAGCGAAGCGAGTCTAATATATATACTGATATCTAATATATATACAGCCGCATGTGTAACTGACTCACTCACTCCCTCACTCACTCACTGAGGTATACGAATTCTAGACCACTTCTAGACGAGCTAGAAACCTGAAATTTTGCATGCAGGTAGCTTGTACCTTGTAACCCCCAGGAAAATTCCAAAAAGTTACAATTTTTTATTTTAACCTCCTCAAAAAAAATCAAAATGGAGGAAATTTTGAACATGTCCAAAATAGTGACTTTTAGCGAATTTCCCCTATAGGGAAGAAGCTATTACCGTAGTCGGCATGGTAAGACCTAGGCCCGGGACCATGATAACTTTTCGTTTTGAGGTCCCCAGACCCCAAAAACACCATTCGTTCGAAACTGTATATATATATATATATATATATGTGTGTCCGTGAGCACGATAACTCTCGTAAAAATTATCCGATTTTCATGAAATTTGGTATAAACGTGTAAAGCAACATTTACGACTTTAAGTTCGAAAACCAGCCAGATCGCTCTATCCGAAGGGGTATTTTGGGGGGGTTTTGTACCCCAAAAATGGGTTTTTCGAATTTTTTACATATAATTTTGGAAATAGTCAAATTTTATTTTTTCCCATTGGATTCAGCTTAAAAAAACACACAATTTGGTATTTTGATCATTTCTCTACGTCAATTGGTTATCGAGATATTGAAAGTGCTAAACACAGTACGTTGTCCAATGTTATTCTTATGGAGAAAAATAAAAATTTTATATCTCGCTTATTTATGAACGTATACTGACGAAACTTGGTATACGGCTTCATCTGGTTGTGGACCATTGATATTTGCTCAAAAAGACAATTTTTTACCCAAGGCTCCTGTAGCAGCAAACCTGCGCACTCAGCCCCATGTTATT
The DNA here is from genome assembly GCA_963675035.1 of Allygus modestus. Taxonomy (NCBI): domain Eukaryota; kingdom Metazoa; phylum Arthropoda; class Insecta; order Hemiptera; family Cicadellidae; genus Allygus; species Allygus modestus. The sequence goes on from OY776111.1 coordinate 229,663,077, forward strand.
CTTATGGAGAATAAGTAACGTGTTATCTGCCTTCATTATGAAAATAAATTAATGAAATTTGGTATGTGGCTTTACCTACATGAGTTATATTGATATTTGTATAAAACCCCATTTTTTGTGTTCCTTGCTTCAGCAAACCATACTCAGCTGCCATGTTATTCTTATGGAGAATAATTAATATGTCATAAATCGTTTATTTATGAATGTATACTGATGAAACTTGGTATGTGGCTTTATGTGGTATTAATATACATATATATATGCATTGGAAATTCGCTGAGTACGCAGGTTTGCTGCTACGGGGGTATTTATTTGAGCTGTAGCGGCCGAACGGTTGGTCCTATCGAGAAACGGAGACCACCACGTGCCACGGATTTTAGACGATCTACAACTTTGGTCCTGTGACTTTTTGTCGTATCTCGTCTCCTTCACCCTTAGGTAGCGCTAGATTTTTCAAATTTCGGCATATTTTCGAAATATTTTGGCCGTTTTTTATTTCCTATCACGTTAATATACTTGATGGAGGCCTAATATTGGGCACGCAGTATGTCTACATCACACTTAGTAAATGGCAGCAGAAATATGACCAGTTTATATTAATTAAACCTGTCGAAAAATGAAAAAATCTAAATATCTTTAGATATGACAGTTATCTTAGTATAAGTAGTGATGTATTGGGGGTTCTGTCCCAATTTATACTATTGGATATTCACGTGACACCAATAATACTTGAGCTAGAGACGTGAGACTTGGCATGCATGTGCCTTCCACCTTTTCTTTCCAAATCCTACTATATTTAGTTTGAACTATCTCAATAAAATAAATAATTGTGAATACAAAAATCAAAATGTAGTATTTTTTTATTCAAGCTCTAGCGGCCGAACGGGTTGTCCTATCGAAAAACGAAGACCACCATGTGCCACAGATTTCAGACGAACTACAACTTTAGTCCTATGGCATTTTGCCGTATCTCACCCCTTTCACCCTTAGATAGCGCTGGATTTTTTAAATTTAAGTTTTTTTCACAAATTTGTTTGTAGTTTTTAATGGTTTGTCGCTCTAATATAGAACTTAGAGGCCTAATACTTATCACATAGTATTCCTACATTATAATTAGTACCAAGTAATACTCCCACGCCCAGATTTAAGTATCTTAAACACCCAAAAAGTCAAAGTTTTTGAGCTCTTGTAGACTTTTTGTGTTTTTCGGGTACATTTTCTATGTTGCGCACTGTCGAGGGTAAAATCCCTTATAAATCATTTCATATTTGTTGCAGAAGGCTTTTAGTTACCCAAAGTCATAGTGTTTCAGGTTGTTAACGGTGGTCGTATCCCTTATAAGGTTCAAAATACGCCTTTTAAAGGCTACATTATACATCAGTTAAGGGTATAAATTAAGACAGGGACCTGGGGGCGAAGCCCCCCACAGGGGTCTGGGGGCGGAGCCCCCAGCGAGCGAAGCGAGTATATATATATACTCACTCACTGAGGTATACGAATTCTAGACCACTTCTAGATGAGCTAGAAACCTGAAATTTTGCATGCAGGTAGCTTATAGCTTGTAACCCCCTAGGAAAATTCCAAAAAGTTACAATTTTTTATTTTAACCTCCTCAAAAAAATTCAAAATGGAGGAAATTTTGAACATGTCCAAAATAGTGACTTTTTATTTGAGCTGTAGCGGCCGAACGGTTGGTCCTATCGAGAAACGGAGACCACCATGTGCCATGGATTTTAGACGATCTACAACTTTGGACCTGTGACATTTTGTCGTATCTCGTCTCCTTCACCCTTAGGTAGCGCTAGATTTTTCAAATTTCGGCATATTTTCGAAATATTTTGGCCGTTTTTTATTTCCTATCACGTTAATATACTTGATGGAGGCCTAATATTGGGCACGCAGTATGTCTAAATCACACTTAGTAAATATAAGCAGAAATATGACCAGTTTTTATTAATTAAACCTGTCGAAAAATGAAAAAACTCTAAAAATCTTTAGATATGACCGTTTTCATAGTATAAGTAGTGGCGTATTGGGGGTTCTGGGCCAATATATATTATTGGACAGACACGTGACACCAATAATACTTGAACTAGACAAGTGAGATTTGGCATGCATGTGCCTTGCATCTTTTCTTGGCAAATCCTAATATTATTAGTTTGAACTATCTCAACAAAATAAATAATTGTGAATACAAAAATCAAAATGTAGTATTTTTTTATTTGAGCTCTACCGGCTGAACGGGTTGTCCTATCGAAAAACAAAGACCACCTATTCCACGGATTTTAGACGAACTACAACTTTAGTCCTATGACTTTTTGCCGTATCTCACCCCTTTCACCCTTAGATAGCGCTAGATTTTTTAAAATGTAAACTTTTTCCATAGATTTGTTCGTGGTTTTTAATGGTTTGTCGCTCTAATATAGAACTTAAAGGCCTAATACTTATCACATAGTATTCCTACATTACACTTAGTACTAAGCAATACTCCCACGCCAGGATTAAGTATCTTAAAAAACCCACAAAAATCAAAGTTTTTGAGCTCTTGTAGACTTTTTGTTTTTTTCGGATACATTTTTTATGTTGCGCTCTGTCGAGGGTAAAATCCCTTACAAATCATGTCATATTTGTTGCAAAAGGCTTGAAGTTACCCAAAGTCATAGTTTTTCAGGTTGTTAACGGTGGTCGTATCCCTTATAAGGTTCAAAATACGCCTTTTAAAGGCTACATTTTACATCGGTTGAGTCTAATATATATACAGCCGCATGTGTAACTGACTCACTCACTCACTCACTCACTCACTGAGGTATACGAATTCTAGACCACTTCTAGACGAGCTAGAAACCTGAAATTTTGCATGCAGGTAGCTTGTACCTTGTAACCCCCAGGAAAATTCCAAAAAGTTACAATTTTTTATTTTAACCTCCTCAAAAAAATTCAAAATGGAGGAAATTTTGAACATGTCCAAAATAGTGACTTTTTATTTGAGCTGTAGCGGCCGAACGGTTGGTCCTATCGAGAAACGGAGACCACCACGTGCCACGGATTTTAGACGATCTACAACTTTGGTCCTGTGACTTTTTGTCATATCTCGTCTCCTTCACCCTTAGGTAGCGCTAGATTTTTCAAATTTCGGCATATTTTCGAAATATTTTGGCCGTTTTTTATTTCCTATCACGTTAATATACTTGATGGAGGCCTAATATTGGGCACGCAGTATGTCTACATCACACTTATTAAATGGCAGCAGAAATATGACCAGTTTTTATTAATTAAACCTGTCGAAAAATGAAAAAATCTAAATATCTTTAGATATGACAGTTATCTTAGTATAAGTAGTGATTTATTGGGGGTTCTGTCCCAATTTATATTATTGGATATTCACGTGACACCAATAATACTTGAGCTAGAGACGTGAGACTTGGCATGCATGTGCCTTCCACCTTTTCTTTCCAAATCCTACTATATTTAGTTTGAACTATCTCAATAAAATAAATAATTGTGAATACAAAAATCAAAATGTAGTATTTTTTTATTCAAGCTCTAGCGGCCGAACGGGTTGTCCTATCGAAAAACGAAGACCACTATGTGCCATGGATTTCAGACGAACTACAACTTTAGTCCTATGGCATTTTACCGTATCTCACCCCTTTCACCCTTAGATAGCGCTGGATTTTTTAAATTTAAATTTTTTTCACAAATTTGTTTGTAGTTTTTAATGGTTTGTCGCTCTAATATAGAACTTAGAGGCCTAATACTTATCACATAGTATTCCTACATTACAATTAGTACCAAGCAATACTCCCACGCCCAGATTTAAGTATCTTAAACACCCAAAGAAATCAAAGTTTTTGAGCTCTTGTAGACTTTTTGTGTTTTTCGGGTACATTTTCTATGTTGCGCACTGTCGAGGGTAAAATCCCTTATAACTCATGTCATATTTGTTGCAGAAGGCTTTTAGTTACCCAAAGTCATAGTGTTTCAGGTTGTTAACGGTGGTCGTATCCCTTATAAGGTTCAAAATACGCCTTTTAAAGGCTACATTATACATCAGTTAAGGGTATAAATTATAACAGGGACCTGGGGGCGAAGCCCCCCACAGGGGTCTGGGGGCGGAGCCCCCAGCGAGCGAAGCGAGTCTTAATATATATACAGACGCATGTGTAACTCACTCACTCACTGAGGTATACGAATTCTAGACCACTTCTAGATGAGCTAGAAACCTGAAACTTTGCATGCAGATAGCTTATAGCTTATAACCCCCAGATAAATTGCCAAAACTAACAATTTTTTATTTTAACCCCCCTAAAAAAAATATTTTAACCTCCCAAAAAAGGCTTATTTTAAAATTACAGTTTTTGAGCTCTAGCGGCCGAACGGATTGACCTATCGAAAAACGGACAACATCACGTGCCACGGGTTTTGCAAGATCTACAACTTTGTACCCATGACATTTTGTCGTATCAAGCTCCCTTCACCCTTAGGTAGCGCTAGATTCTTCAAATTTCAGGCAATTTCGACGGTTATTTTCGTGGTTTTTAATTTCCTTTTACTTTAATTTAGTATATAAAGGCTTTATATTTTGCACTCAATATTTTGACACATTACCCTTCACGAAAAACTCAATAAACTAACATGTTTTAATAATTAAACATCCCAAAAAAATTAATACCCCTAATTATTCCATAAATGTCAAACTGCATTATCGACTTACTCAGGTAATTCTAGATAAGCTAGAAACATGGAATTAGGCCTACATGTAGCTTGTCCATTGAAACCCCCAGAAAAATTGCAAAAAGGTATAATTTTTTATTTTAACCTCCTGAAAAAGATTCAAAATGCAGGAAATTTTGAAATTCTCCAAAATAGTGCATTTTTTGTGGCTGTAGCGGTCGAACAGTTGGTCTTATCGAGAAACGGAGACCACCACGACACACGAGCTTTAGACGATCTATAACTTTGGGCATATGACATTTTGTCGTATCTTGTCTCCTTCACCCTTAGGTAGCTCTTGATTTTTCAAATTTCGGCATATTTTCGAAATATTTTGGTCGTTTTTTTTGCCTATCACGTTAATATACTTGATGGATGCCTAATATTGGGTACGCAGTATGTCTACATCACACTTAGTAAATAGCAGCAGTCACATGGCCAGTTTTAACTAATTAAACTTGTCGAAAAATGAGAAACTCTAAATATCTTAAGATATGACAGTTTTCTTAGTATAAGTCTATAATGCAGTTTGACATTTATGGAATAATTAGGGGTTTTAATTTTTTTGGGATGTTTAATTATTAAAAGATGTTAGTTTATTGAGTGTTTCGTGAAGGGTAATGTGTCAACATATTGAGTGCAAAATATCAAGCCTTTGTATACTAAATTACAGTAATAGGAAATTAAAAACCACGACAATAACCGTCGAAATTGCCTAAAATATGAAAAATCTAGCGCTACCTAAGGGTGAAGGAAGCGAGATACGATAAAATGTCATAGGAACAAGGTTATGGATCTTGCAAAATCCGTGGCACATGGTGGTGTCGTTTTTCGATGGTAAATTGTAGGTCCAATGAAAAAAGATGCCATCTAAGATTGGCTATTTTCCAAATGAATCAAAATAGTATACTATATGAAAAAAATTGAGAGGGACATTGAGTTGTAATAACAAACTAGAGCGACCTCTAACAGGGGGTCTGGGGGCGAAAACTGAAATTTTTATTATTTTCACCCCCCCAAAAAAATATTTAAAACCCCCCAAAAAAGGCTTATTTTAAAATTCCAGTTTTTGAGCTCTAGCGGCCGAACGGATTAACCTATCGAAAAACGGACACCACCACGTGTCACGGATTTTACAAGATCTACAACTTTATTCCTATGAGATTTTGTCGTATCTCACTTCGTTCACCCTTAGGTAGCGCTAGATTTTTCAAAATTAAAACAATTTCGACAGTTATTTTCATAGCTTTTAATTTCCCATAACTTTATTTTAGTATTTAAAGGCTTGATATTTGACACTCAATATATTGATACATTACCCTTCACGAAACACTCGATAAAGTAACATGTTTTAATAATTAAACATCCCAAAAAAATTAAAAACCTTAATTATTCCATAAAAGACAAACTGCATTATCGACTTACTCAGTAAAATCTAGATAAGCTAGAAACATGGAATTAGGTCTACATGTAGCTTGTCCATTTAAACCCCCAGAAAAATTGCAAAAAGGTATAATTTTATTTTAACCTCTTAAAAAAAATTCAAAATGGAGGAAATTTTAAACATATCCAAAATAGTGTATTTTTTGTGGCTGCAGCGGCCGAACGGTTGGTCCTATCGAGAAACAAAGACCACCGAGACGGACGGATCTTAGACGATCTACAAATTTGGTCCAATGACTTTTTGTCGTATCTCGTCTCCTTCACCCTTAGGTAGCGCTAGATTTCTCAAATTTCGGCATTTTTCTATATTTTGTGGCAGTTTTTTATTTCCTATCACGTTAGTATACTTGATGGAGGCCTAATATTGGGTACGCAGTATGTCTACATCACATTTAGTAAATATCAGCAGTCATATGACCAGTTTTAATGAATGAAACTTGTCGAAAAATGAAAAATTCTAAATATCTTAAAATACGACGTTTTCTTGGTATAAGTAGTAATGTATTAGGGGTTCTGAGCCAATTTATATTATTGGACATGCACGTGACACCAATAATACTTGAGCTAGAGACGAAATATTTGGCATGCATGTGCTTTGCATCATTTAACCTCACAGAAAATTCCCAAGCATTATTTTTTTGGTTTTAAATACCTCAAAACAATTCATAATAACGGTTATAAACAATCAGAATGTAGTGTTGTTTAAACAGTTCTAGCAGCCAAACGGATGGTCTTATACTTAAATATTTGCTGATTTGTCTGTTTTCTTAGTATAAGTAGTGGTCTTATTCGGCTTCTGGGCCATTTGAAACAACACCACCTCAACTAGAGGCCAAACAGCGACCTGGGGGCGAAGCCCCTAGTGAGCGAAGCGAGTCTAATATATATACAGCCGCATGTGTAACTGACTCACTCACTCACTCACTGAGGTATACGAATTCTAGACCACTTCTAGACGAGCTAGAAACCTGAAATTTTGCATGCAGGTAGCTTATAGCTTGTAACCCCCAGGAAAATCGCCAAAACTGACAGTTTTATATCATAACCCCCCAAAAAAATATTTAAAACCCCCCCCCCCAAAAAAAGGCTTATTTTAAAATTACAGTTTTTGAGCTCTAGCGGCCGAACGGATTGACCTATCGAAAAACAGACACCACCCCGTGGCACGGATTTTGCAAGATCTACAACTTTGTTTCTATGACATTTTGTCGTATCTCGCTCCCTTCACCCTTAGGTAGCTCTAGATTTTTCAATTTCAGGCCATTTCGACGGTTATTTTCGTGGTTTTTAATTTCCTATCACATTAATTTAGTATATAAAGGCTTGATATTTGGCACTCAATATGTTTACACATTACCCTTCATGAATTAGTCTATAAACTAACATGTTTTAATAAGTAAACACCTCAAAAAAATTAAAAACCCTAATTGTTCCGTAAATGAAAAACTGCATTATCGACTTACTTAGGTAATTCTAGACAATCTATAAACGTGGAATTAGGCCTACATGTAGCTTGTCAATTAAAACCTCCAGAAAAATTGAAAAAAGGTATAATTTTTAATCAGAACCACATAAAAAAATTGAAAATGGAGGAAAATTTGAATATATCCAAAATAGTGCATTTTTTTGGGCTGTAGCGGCCAAACGGATTGTCCTATCGAGAAACGGAGACCACCGCGACACACGGATCTTAGACGATCGAAAACTTTGTTCCTATGACTTTTTGTCGTATCTTGTCTCCTTCACCCTTAGGTAGCGCTAGATTTTTTAAATTTCGGCATATTTTAGAAATATTTTGGCCGTTTTTTATTTCCTATCACGTTAATATACTTGATGGAGGCCTAATATTGGGCACGCAAGTATGTCTACATCACACTTAGTAAATAGCACGAAAAATATGACCAGTTTTTAGTAATTAAACCTGTCGAAAAATGAAAAACTCTAAATATCTTTAGATATGACCGTTTTCTTAGTATAAGTAATGGCGTATTGGGGGTTCTGTGCCAATTTATATTATTGGACATACACGTGACACCAATAATACTTGAGCCAGAGACGTGAGATTTGGCATGGATGTGCCTTGCTCCTTTTCTTCACAAATACTACTATATTTAGTTTGAACTATCGCAAATAAATAAATAATTGTGAATAACAAAATCAAAATGTAGTCTTTTTTTATTTGAGCACTAGCGACCGAACGGGTTGTCCTATCGAAAAACGAAGACCACTATGTGCCACGGATTTCAGACGAACTACAACTTTGGTCCTGTGACATTTTGCCGTATCTCACCCCCTTCACCCTTAGGTAGCGCTAGATTTTTTAAATTACAATTTTTCCAAGATTTGTTCGAGGTTTTTAATAATTTGACGCTCTAAAATAGAACTTAGAAGCCTAATATTTATCACACAGTATTCCTACATTACAGTTAGTACCAAGCAACACTCCCACGCCCAGATAAAGTATCATAAATACCCCAAAAAAATCAAAGTTTTTGATATTTTGTAGACTTTTTCGTGTTTTTCAGGTACATTTTTTATGTTGCGCTCTATCGCGGGTAATATCCCTTATAAATCATGTCATATTTGTTGCAGAATACTATTGGTTACCCAAAGTCATAGTACTTCAGGTTCTTAACGGTGGTCGTATCCCTTATAAGATTCAAAATACGCCTTTTAAAGGCTACATTATACATCAGTTAAGGGTATAATTTACGACAGGGACCTGGGGGCGAAGCCCCCAACAGGGGTCTGGTGGCGGAGCCCCCAGCGAGCGAAGCGTGTCTAAAATATATACAGCCGCATGTGTAACTGACTCACTCACTCACTCACTCACTCACTCACTCACTCACTGAGGTATACGAATTCTAGACCACTTCTAGATGAGCTAGAAATTTGAAATTTTGCATGCAGGTAGCTTATAGCTTGTAACCCCCAGAAAAATTGCCAAAACAGTCAATTTTTTATTTTAACCCCCCTAAAAAATATTTAAAACCCCCCCAAAAAAGGCTTATTTTAAAATTACAGTTTTTGAGCTCTAGCGGCCGAACAGATTGATCTATCGAAAAAACGGACAACACCACGTGCCACGGATTTTACAAGATCTACAACGTTGTTCCTGTGACTTTTTGTCGTATCTTACTCCCTTCACCCTTAGGTAGCGCTAGATTTTTCAAAATTTAAACAATTTTGACGGTTATTTTCGTGGTCTTTAATTTCCTATCACTTTAATTTAGTATATAAAGGCTTGATATTTGGCACTCAATATGTTTACACATTACCCTTCACGAAGCAGTCAATAAACTAACATATTTTAATAATTAAACATTCCAACAAAATAAAAAACCCTAATTATTCTATAAATGACAAACTGCATTATCGACTTACTCAGGTAATTCTAGATGAGCTAGAAACATGGAATTAAGCCTATATGTAGCTTGTCCATTGAAACCCCCAGGAAAATTGCAAAAAGGTATAATTTTTTATTTTAACCTCCTCAAAAAAATTCAAAAGGGAGGAAATTTTGAACATCTCCAAAATAGTGCATGTTTTTGTGCTGTAGCGGCCGAGCGGTTGGTCCAATCGAGAAACGGGGACTACTACGACACACGGGCTTTAGACGATCTATAACTTTGGTCCTATGACTTTTTGTCGAATCTCGTTTCCTTCACCCTTAGATAGAGCTAGATTTCTCAAATTTCGGCATATTTTCTATATTTTGTGACCGTTTTTTATTTCCTATCACGTTAATATACCTGTCGGAGGCCTAATATTGGGCACGCAGTATGTCTACATAACACTTAGTAAATAACAGCAGAAATATAACCATTTTTACTACTTAAACCTGTCGGAAAATCAAAAACTCTTAAAATCTATATAATTTACAGTTTTCTTAGTATAAGTAGTAAGGAAATGCCGGTTCTGTAACAATTGTTATTAAATAGAATGCACGTATCACCATTTATACTTTAACTAGGATGGTGAGATATGGCATGCGTGTGCGTTGCACCTTTTCTTCCCAAGTACTACTATTTTTAGTTTGAACTATCTGAACAAAAAATTGTGAATAAAAAATCAAAATGCAATATATTTTATTTGAGCTCTAGTTGCAGAACGGGCTGTCCTAACGAAAAACGAAGACCACCACGTGCCATGGATTTTATACAAACTACAACATTATCAAATGACATTTTGCCGTATCTGACCCCCTTCACATTTAGGTAGAGCTAGATTTCTTAAATCTTTAGCAATTTACCACCAAAACTTAGTGGTTTTTATTTATTTGACACTCAAAAATAGTACTTAGAGTCCTAATATTTGGCACGGAATATCTCTACATAACAGGAAGTATGTGGCAGATGTCGCATGACAAATTTGAATTGTTTGAACCCTAAACAATTTTGAAAATCCTCTAGTTTTACTACCTCAATAACTTGATAGTGGCGGATAGAAACAATCGAAATCTAGTGTTGTTTAAACAGTTCCAACGGCCCTACAGATGCTCTCATACTTAAATTTCTGAAGATTGGTCTGTTTTCTTAGTATGAGTAGTAGTCTTATGGGGGTTCATGGCAACTTGACTTGTTGCCACTTCAAAATGAGGCCAAACAGCGACCTGGGGGCGAAGCCTTTTTAGGGTAGGGACACCAATCGGGGGTCTGGGGGCGGAACCCCCAGCGAGCAAAGCGAGTCTAATATATATACAGCCGCATGTGTAACTGACTCACTCACTCACTCACTCACTCACTGAGGTATACGAATTCTAGACCACTTCTAGACGAGCTAGAAACCTGAAATTTTGCATGCAGGTAGCTTGTACCTTGTAACCCCCAGGAAAATTCCAAAAAAATACAATTTTTTATTTTAACCTCCTCAAAAAAATTCAAAATGGAGGAAATTTTGAACATGTCCAAAATAGTGACTTTTTATTTGAGCTGTAGCGGCCGAACGGTTGGTCCTATCGAGAAACGGAGACCACCACGTGCCACGGATTTTAGACGATCTACAACTTTGGTCCACTGACTTTTTGTCGTATCTCATCTCCTTCACCCTTAGGTAGCGCTAGATTTTTCAAATTTCGGCATATTTTCGAAATATGTTGGCCGTTTTTTATTTCCTATCACGTTAATATACTTGATGGAGGCCTAATATTGGGCACGCAGTATGTCTACATCACACTTAGTAAATGGCAGCAGAAATATGACCAGTTTTTATTAATTAAACCTGTCAAAAAATGAAAAAATCTAAATATCTTTAGATATGACAGTTATCTTAGTATAAGTAGTGATGTATTGGGGGTTCTGTCCCAATTTATATTATTGGATATTCACGTGACACCAATAATACTTGAGCTAGAGACGTGAGACTTGGCATGCATGTGCCTTCCACCTTTTCTTTCCAAATCCTACTATATTTAGTTTGAACTATCTCAATAAAATAAATAATTGTGAATACAAAAATAAAAATGTAGTATTTTTTTATTCAAGCTCTAGCGGCCGAACGGATTGTCCTATCGAAAAACGAAGACCACCATGTGCCACGGATTTCAGACGAACTACAACTTTAGTCCTATGGCATTTTGCCGTATCTCACCCCTTTCACCCTTAGATAGCGCTGGATTTTTTAAATTTAAATTTTGTTTCACAAATTTGTTTGTAGTTTTTAATGGTTTGTCGCTCTAATATAGAACTTAGAGGCCTAATACTTATCACATAGTATTCCTACATTACAATTAGTACCAAGCAATACTCCCACGCTCAGATTTAAGTATCTTAAAAAACCCACAAAAATCAAAGTTTTTGAGCTCTTGTAGACTTTTTGTGTTTTTCGGGTACATTTTCTATGTTGCGCACTGTCGAGGGTAAAATCCCTTATAAATCATGTCATATTTGTTGCAGAAGGCTTTTAGTTACCCAAAGTCATAGTGTTTCAGGTTGTTAACGGTGGTCGTATCCCTTATAAGGTTCAAAATACGCCTATTAAAGGCTACATTATACATCAGTTAAGGGTATAAATTAAGACAGGGACCTGGGGGCGAAGCCCCCCACAGGGGTCTGGGGGCGGAGCCCCCAGCGAGCGAAGCGAGTCTAATATATATACAGCCGCATGTGTAACTGACTCACTCACTCACTGAGGTATACGAATTCTAGACCACTTCTAGAGGAGCTAGAAACCTGAAATTTGGCATGTATGTAGCTTGTACCTTGTAACCCCCAGGAAAATCCCAAAAAGTTACAATTTTTTATTTTAACCTCCTCAAAAAAATTCAAAATGGAGGAAATTTTGAACATGTCCAAAATAGTGACTTTTTATTTGAGCTGTAGCGGCCGAACGGTTGGTCCTATCGAGAAACGGAGACCACCACGTGCCATGGATTTTAGACGATCTACAACTTTGGTCCTGTGACTTTTTGTCGCATCTCGTCTCCTTCACCCTTAGGTAGCGCTAGATTTTTCAAATTTTGGCATATTTTCGAAATATTTTGGCCGTTTTTTATTTCCTATCACGTTAATATACATGATAGAGGCCTAATATTGGGCACGCAGTATGTCTACATCACACTTAGTAAATGGCAGCAGAAATATGACCAGTTTTTATTAATTAAACCTGTCGAAAAATGAAAAAATCTAAATATCTTTAGATATGACAGTTATCTTAGTATAAGTAGTGATGTATTGGGGGTTCTGTCCCAATTTATATTATTGGATATTCACGTGACACCAATAATACTTGAGCTAGAGACGTGAGACTTGGCATGCATGTGCCTTCCACCTTTTCTTTCCGAATCCTACTATATTTAGTTTGAACTATCTCAATAAAATAAATAATTGTGAATACAAAAATCAAAATGTAGTATTTTTTTATTCAAGCTCTAGCGGCCGAACGGGTTGTCCTATCGAAAAACGAAGACCACTATGTGCCACGGATTTCAGACGAACTACAACTTTAGTCCTATGGCATTTTGCCGTATCTCACCCCTTTCACTCTTAGATAGCGCTGGATTTTTTAAATTTAAATTTTTTTCACAAATTTGTTTGTAGTTTTTAATGGTTTGTCGCTCTAATATAGAACTTAGAGGCCTAATACTTATCACATAGTATTCCTACATTACAATTAGTACCAAGCAATACTCCCACGCCCAGATTTAAGTATCTTAAACACCCAAAAAAAATCAAAGTTTTTGAGCTCTTGTAGTTTTTTTGTGTTTTTCGGGTACATTTTCTATGTTGCGCACTGTCGAGGGTAAAATCCCTTATAAATCATGTCATATTTGTTGCAGAAGGCTTTTAGTTACCCAAAGTCATAGTGTTTCAGGTTGTTAACGGTGGTCGTATCCCTTATAAGGTTCAAAATACGCCTTTTAAAGGCTACATTATACATCAGTTAAGGGTATAAATTAAGACAGGGACCTGGGGGCGAAGCCCCCCACAGGGGTCTAGGGGCGGAGCCCCCAGCGAGCGAAGCGAGTCTATAATATATACAGCCGCATGTGTAACTCACTGACTGACTGACTGACTGACTGACTGACTGACTGAGGTATACGAATTCTAGACCACTTCTAGAAGAGCTAGAAACCTGAAATTTGGCATGTATGTAGCTTGTACCTTGTAACCCCCAGGAAAATTCCAAAAAGTTACAATTTTTTATTTTAACCTCCTCAAAAAAATTCAAAATGGAGGAAATTTTGAACATGTCCAAAATAGTGCCTTTTTATTTGAGCTGTAGCGGCCGAATGGTTGGTCCTATCGAGAAACGGAGACCACTATAAGGCACGGATTTTAGACGATCTACAACTTTGGTCCTATGACTTTTTGTCGTATCTCGTCTCCTTCACCCTTAGGTAGCGCTAGATTTTTCAAATTTCGGCATATTTTCGAAATATTTTGGCCGTTTTTTATTTCCTATCCCGTTAATATACTTGATGGAGGCCTAATATTGGGCACGCAGTATGTCTACATCACACTTAGTAAATAGCAGCAGAAATATGACCATTTTTTATTATTTATACCTGTCGAAAAATGACAAACTGTAAATATCTTTAGATATGACCGTTTGCTTAGTATAAGTAGTGGTGTATTGGGGGTTCTGTCCCAATTTATATTATTGGACATACACGTGACACCAAAAATACTTGAGCTAGAGACGTGAGATTTGGCATGAATGTGCCTTGCACCTTTTCTTCCCAAATCCTACTATTTTTAGTTTGAACTATCGCAAATAAATAAATAATTGTGAATAACAAAATCAAAATGTAGTCTTTTTTTATTTGAGCACTAGCGACCGAACGGGTTGTCCTATCGAAAAACGAAGACCACCACGTGCCACGGATTTCAGACGAACTACAACTTTGGTCCTGTGACATTTTGCCGTATCTCACCCCCTTCACCCTTAGGTAGCGCTAGATTTTTTAAATTACAATTTTTCCAAGATTTGTTCGAGGTTTTTAATAATTTGACGCTCTAAAATAGAACTTAGAAGCCTAATATTTATCACACAGTATTCCTACATTACAATTAGTACCAAGCAACACTCCCACGCCTAGATAAAGTATCATAAATACCCAAAAAATCAAAGTTTTTGATATGTTGTAGACTTTTTCGTGTTTTTCAGGTACATTTTTTATGTTGCGCTCTGTCGCGGGTAATATCCCTTATAAATCATGTCATATTTGTTGCAGAATACTTTTGGTTACCCAAAGTCATAGTATTTCAGGTTATTAACGGTGGTCGTATCCCTTATAAGACTCAAAATACGCCTTTTAAAGGCTACATTATACATCAGTTAAGGGTATAATTTACGACAGGGATTTGGGGGCGAAGCCCCCAGCGAGCGAAGCGAGTCTAATATATATACAGCCGCATGTGTAACTGACTCACTCACTCACTCACTCACTCACTGAGGTATACGAATTCTAGACCACTTCTAGACGAGCTAGAAACCTGAAATTTTGCATGCAGGTAGCTTGTACCTTGTAACCCCCAGGAAAATTCCAAAAAGTTACAATTTTCTATTTTAACCTCCTCAAAAAAATTCAAAATGGAGGAAATTTTGAACATGTCCAAAATAGTGACTTTTTATTTGAGCTGTAGCGGCCGAACGGTTGTTCCTATCGAGAAACGGAGACCACCACGTGCCACGGATTTTAGACGATCTACAACTTTGGTCCTGTGACTTTTTGTCGTATCTCGTCTCCTTCACCCTTAGGTAGCGCTAGATTTTTCAAATTTCGGCATATTTTCGAAATATTTTGGCCGTTTTTTATTTCCTATCACGTTAATATACTTGATGGAGGCCTAATATTGGGCACGCAGTATGTCTACATCACACTTAGTAAATGGCAGCAGAAATATGACCAGTTTTTATTAATTAAACCTGTCGAAAAATTAAAAAATCTAAATATCTTTAGATATGACAGTTATCTTAGTATAAGTAGTGATGTATTGGGGGTTCTGTCCCAATTTATATTATTGGATATTCACGTGACACCAATAATACTTGAGCTAGAGACGTGAGACTTGGCATGCATGTGCCTTCCACCTTTTCTTTCCAAATCCTACTATATTTAGTTTGAACTATCTCAATAAAATAAATAATTGTGAATACAAAAATCAAAATGTAGTATTTTTTTCTTCAAGCTCTAGCGGCCGAACGGGTTGTCCTATCGAAAAACGAAGACCACCATGTGCCACGGATTTCAGACGAACTACAACTTTAGTCCTATGGCATTTTGCCGTATCTCACCCCTTTCACCCTTAGATAGCGCTGGATTTTTTAAATTTAAATTTTTTTCACAAATTTGTTTGTAGTTTTTAATGGTTTGTCGCTCTAATATAGAACTTAGAGGCCTAATACTTATCACATAGTATTCCTACATTACAATTAGTACCAAGCAATACTCCCACGCCCAGATTTAAGTATCTTAAACACCCAAAAAAAATCAAAGTTTTTGAGCTCTTGTAGACTTTTTGTGTTTTTCGGGTACATTTTCTATGTTGCGCACTGTCGAGGGTAAAATCCCTTATAAATCATGTCATATTTGTTGCAGAAGGCTTTTAGTTACCCAAAGTCATAGTGTTTCAGGTTGTTAACGGTGGTCGTAACCCTTATAAGGTTCAAAATACGCCTTTTAAAGGCTACATTATACATCAGTTAAGGGTATAAATTAAGACAGGGACCTGGGGGCGAAGCCCCCCACAGGGGTCTGGGGGCGGAGCCCCCAGCGAGCGAAGCGAGTCTAAAATATATACAGCCGCATGTGTAACTCACTCACTCACTCACTCACTGAGGTATACGAATTCTAGACCACTTCTAGACGAGCTAGAAACCTGAAATTTTGCATGCAGGTAGCTTATAGCTTGTAACCCCCAGAAAAATTTCCAAAACTGACAATTTTTATTTTAACCCCCCTAAAAAAATATTTAAAACCCCCCCAAAAAGGCTTATTTTAAAATTACGGTTTTTGAGCTCTAGCGGCCGAACGGATTGACCTATCGAAAAACGGACACCACCACGTGCCACGGATTTTGCAAGATCTACAACTTTGTTCCTATGACTTTTTGTCGTATCTCGCTCCCTTCACCCTTAGGTAGCGCTAGATTTTTCAAAATTTAAACAATTTTGACGGTTATATTCATGGTTTTTAATTTCCTATCACTTTAATTTAGTATTTAAAGGCTTGACATTTGGCACTCAATATGTTGGTACATTACTCTTCACGAAACACTCGATAAACTAACATGTTTTAATAATTCAACATCCCAAAATAATTAAAAATCCTAATTATTCCATAAATGACAAACTGCATTATCGACTTACTCAGGGAATTCTAGATAAGCTAGAAACATGGAATTAGGCCTACATGTAGCTTGTCCTTTGAAACCCCCAGGAAAATTTCAAAAAGGTATAATTTTTTATTTTAACCTCCTCAAAAAAATTCAAAATGGAGGAAATTTTGAACATCTCCAAAATAGTGTATTTTGTGTGGCTGTAGTGGCCAAACGGTTGTCCTATCGAGAACCGGAGACCACCTCGACACACGGATTTCAGACGATCTACAAATTTGGTCCTATGACTTTTTATCGTATCTCTTCTCCTTCACCCTTAGATAGCGCTAGATTTCTCCAATTTAGGCATATTTTCTATATTTTATGGCAGTTTTTTTTCCTTTCATGTTAATATAATTCATGGAGGACTAATATTGGGCACGCAGTATGTCTACATCACACTTAGTAAATAGCAGCAGAAATATGACCAGTTTTTATTAATTAAACCTGTCGAAAAATGAAAAAATCTAAATATCTTTAGATATGACCGTTTTCTTAGTATAAGTAGTGGTGTATTGGGGGTTCTGTCCCAATTTATAGTATTGGATATACACGTGACACCAATAATACTTGAGCTAGAGACATGAGATTTGGCATGCATGTGCTTTGCACCTTTTAACCTTACAGAAAATTCACAAGCATTATTTGTTTAGTTTTAACTACCTCAAAACAATACATAATAACGGTTATAAACAATCAGAATTTAGTGTTGTTTAAACAGTTCTAGCAGCCAAACGGATGGTCTTATACTTAAATATCTGCTGATTTGTCTGTTTTCTTAGTATAAGTCTTATAGGGGTTCTGAGCCATTTGAAACAACACCTCTTCAACATGAGGCCAAACAGCGAGCTGGGGGCAAAGCCCCCCACAGGGGTCTGGGGGCGGAGCCCCCAGCGAGCGAAGCGAGTCTAATATATATGCAGCCGCATGTGTAACTCACTCACTCACTGAGGTATACGAATTCTAGACCACTTCTAGATGAGCTAGAAACCTGAAATTTTGCATGCAGATAGCTTATAGCTTATAACCCCCAGATAAATTGCCAAAACAAACAAATTCTTATTTTAACCCCCCTAAAAAAAATATTTTAACCTCCCAAAAAAGGCTTATTTTAAAATTACAGTTTTTGAGCTCTAGCGGCCGAACGGATTGACCTATCGAAAAACGGACAACATCACGTGACACGGGTTTTGCAAGATCTACAACTTTGTACCCATGACATTTTGTCGTATCTCGCTCCCTTCACCCTTAGGTAGCGCTAGATTTTTCAAATTTCAGGCAATTTCAACGGTTATTTTCGTGGTTTTTAATTTCCTTTTACTTTAATTTAGTATATAAAGGCTTGATATTTTGCACTCAATATTTTGACACATTACCCTTCACGAAAAACTCAATAAACTAACATGTTTTAATAATTAAACATCCTAAAAATTAAAACCCCTAATTATTCCATAAATGTCAAACTGCATTATCGACTTACTCAGGTAATTCTAGATAAGCTAGAAACATGGAATTAGGCCTACATGTAGCTTGTCCATTGAAACCCCCAGAAAAATTGCAAAAAGGTATAATTTTTTATTTTAACCTCCTGAAAAAGATTCAAAATGGAGGAAATTTTGAAATTCTCCAAAATAGTGCATTTTTTGTGGCTGTTGCGGTCGAACGGTTGGTCTTACCGAGAAACGGAGACCACCACGACACACGAGCTTTAGACGATCTATAACTTTGGGCATATGACATTTTGTCGTATCTTGTCTCCTTCACCCTTAGGTTGCTCTAGATTTTTCTAATTTCGGCATATTTTCGAAATATTTTGGTCGTTTTTTTTGCCTATCACGTTAATATACTTGATGGATGCCTAATATTGGGTACGCAGTATGTCTACATCACACTTAGTAAATAGCAGCAGTCACATGGCCAGTTTTAACGAATTAAACTTGTCGAAAAATGAGAAACTCTAAATATCTTAAGATATGACAGTTTTCTTAGTATAAGTCTATAATGCAGTTTGACATTTATGGAATAATTAGGGGTTTTAATTTTTTTGGGATGTTTAATTATTAAAAGATGTTAGTTTATTGAGTGTTTCGTGAAGGGTAATGTGTCAACATATTGAGTGCAAAATATCAAGCCTTTGTATACTAAATTAAAGTAATAGGAAATTAAAAACCACGACAATAACCGTCGAAATTGCCTAAAATATGAAAAATCTAGCGCTACCTAAGGGTGAAGGAAGCGAGATACGATAAAATGTCATAGGAACAAGGTTATAGATCTTGCAAAATCCGTGGCACGTAGTGGTGTCCGTTTTTCGATGGTAAAGTGTAGGTCCAATGAAAAAAGATGCCATCTAGATTGGCTATTTTCCAAATGAATCAAAATAGTATACTATATGAACAAAATTGAGAGGGACATTGAGTTGTAATAACAAACTGGAGCGACCTCTAACAGGGGTTCTGGGGGCGAAAACTGAAATTTTTTTATTTTCACCCCCCAAAAAAAATATTTAAAACCCCCCAAAAAAGGCTTATTCTAAAATTCCAGTTTTTGAGCTCTAGCGGCCGAACGGATTAACCTATCGAAAAACGGACACCACCACGTGTCACGGATTTTACAAGATCTACAACTTTGTTCCTATGACATTTTGTCGTATCTCACTCCCTTCACCCTTAGGTAGCGCTAGATTTTTCAAAATTAAAACAATTTCGACAGTTATTTTCATAGTTTTTAATTTCCCATAACTTTATTTTAGTATTTAAAGGCTTGATATTTGACACTCAATATATTGATACATTACCCTTCACGAAACACTCGATAAAGTAACATGTTTTAATAATTAAACATCCCAAAAAAATTAAAAACCTTAATTATTCCATAAAAGACAAACTGCATTATCGACTTACTCAGTAAAATCTAGATAAGCTAGAAACATGGAATTAGGTCTACATGTAGCTTGTCCATTTAAACCCCCAGAAAAATTGCAAAAAGGTATAATTTTATTTTAACCTCTTAAAAAAAATTCAAAATGGAGGAAATTTTAAACATATCCAAAATAGTGTATTTTTTGTGGCTGCAGCGGCCGAACGGTTGGTCCTATCGAGAAACAAAGATCACCGAGATGGACGGATTTTAGACGATCTACAAATTTAGTCCAATGACTTTTTGTCGTATCTCGTCTCCTTCACCCTTAGGTAGCGCTAGATTTCTCAAATTTCGGCATTTTTCTATATTTTGTGGCAGTTTTTTATTTCCTATCACGTTAGTATACTTGATGGAGGCCTAATATTGGGTACGCAGTATGTCTACATCACATTTAGTAAATATCAGCAGTCATATGACCAGTTTTAATGAATGAAACTTGTCGAAAAATGAAAAATTCTAAATATCTTAAAATACGACGTTTTCTTGGTATAAGTAGTAATGTATTAGGGGTTCTGAGCCAATTTATATTATTGGACATGCACGTGACACCAATAATACTTGAGCTAGAGACTAAAGATTTGGCATGCATGTGCTTTGCATCATTTAACCTCACAGAAAATTCCCAAGCATTATTTTTTTGGTTTTAAATACCTCAAAACAATTCATAATAACGGTTATAAACAATCAGAATGTAGTGTTGTTTAAACAGTTCTAGCAGCCAAACGGATGGTCTTATACTTAAATATTTGCTGATTTGTCTGTTTTCTTAGTATAAGTAGTGGTATTATTCGGCTTCTGGGCCATTTGAAACAACAACACCTCAACTAGAGGCCAAACAGCAACCTGGGGGCGAAGCCCCCCACAGGGGTCTGGGGGCGGAGCCCCTAGCGAGCGAAGCGAGTCTAATATATATACAGCCGCATGTGTAACTGACTCACTCACTCACTCACTCAATCACTGAGGTATACGAATTCTAGACCACTTCTAGAGGAGCTAGAAACCTGAAATTTTGCATGCAGGTAGCTTGTACCTTGTAACCCCCAGGAAAATTCCAAAAAGTTACAATTTTTTATTTTAACCTCCTCAAAAAAATTCAAAATGGAGGAAATTTTGAACATGTTCAAAATAGTGACTTTTTATTTGAGCTGTAGCGGCCGAACGGTTGGTCCTATCGAGAAACGGAGACCACCAAGTGCCACGGATTTTAGACGATCTACAACTTTGGTCCTGTGACTTTTTGTCGTATCTCGTCTCCTTCACCCTTAGGTAGCGCTAGATTTTTCAAATTTCGGCATATTTTCGAAATATTTTGGCCGTTTTTTATTTCCTATCACGTTAATATACTTGATGGAGGCCTAATATTGGGCACGCAGTATGTCTACATCACACTTAGTAAATGGCAGCAGAAATATGACCAGTTTTTATTAATTAAACCTGTCGAAAAATGAAAAAATCTAAATATCTTTAGATATGACAGTTATCTTAGTATAAGTAGTGATGTATTGGGGGTTCTGTCCCAATTTATATTATTGGATATTCACGTGACACCAATAATACTTGAGCTAGAGACGTGAGACTTGGCATGCATGTGCCTTCCACCTTTTCTTTCCAAATCCTACTATATTTAGTTTGAACTATCTCAATAAAATAAATAATTGTGAATACGAAAATCAAAATGTAGTATTTTTTTATTCAAGCTCTAGCGGCCGAACGGGTTGTCCTATCGAAAAACGAAGACCACTATGTGCCACGGATTTCAGACGAACTACAACTTTAGTCCTATGGCATTTTGCCGTATCTCACCCCTTTCACCCTTAGATAGCGCTGGATTTTTTAAATTTAAATTTTTTTCACAAATTTGTTTGTAGTTTTTCATGGTTTTTCGCTCTAATATAGAACTTAGAGGCCTAATACTTATCACATAGTATTCCTACATTACAATTAGTACCAAGCAATACTCCCACGCCCAGATTTAAGTATCTTAAACACCCAAAAAAATCAAAGTTTTTGAGCTCTTGTAGACTTTTTGTGTTTTTCGGGTGCATTTTCTATGTTGCGCACTGTTGAGGGTAAAATCCCTTATAAATCATGTCATATTTGTTGCAGAAGGCTTTTAGTTACCCAAAGTCATAGTGTTTCAGGTTGTTAACGGTGGTCGTATCCCTTATAAGGTTCAAAATACGCCTTTTAAAGGCTACATTATACATCAGTTAAGGGTATAAATTAAGACAGGGACCTGGGGCGAAGCCCCCCACAGGGGTCTGGGGGCGGAGCCCCCAGCGAGCGAAGCGAGTCTAATATATATACAGCCGCATGTGTAACTGACTCACTCACTCACTGAGGTATACGAATTCTAGACCACTTCTAGAGGAGCTAGAAACCTGAAATTTTGCATGCAGGTAGCTTGTACCTTGTAACCCCCAGGAAAATTCCAAAAAGTTACAATTTTTTATTTTAACCTCCTCAAAAAAATTCAAAATGGAGGAAATTTTGAACATGTTCAAAATAGTGACTTTTTATTTGAGCTGTAGCGGCCGAACGGTTGGTCCTATCGAGAAACGGAGACCACCAAGTGCCACGGATTTTAGACGATCTACAACTTTGGTCCTGTGACTTTTTGTCGTATCTCGTCTCCTTCACCCTTAGGTAGCGCTAGATTTTTCAAATTTCGGCATATTTTCGAAATATTTTGGCCGTTTTTTATTTCCTATCACGTTAATATACTTGATGGAGGCCTAATATTGGGCACGCAGTATGTCTACATCACACTTAGTAAATGGCAGCAGAAATATGACCAGTTTTTATTAATTAAACCTATCGAAAAATGAAAAAATCTAAATATCTTTAGATATGACAGTTATCTTAGTATAAGTAGTGATGTATTGGGGGTTCTGTCCCAATTTATATTATTGGATATTCACGTGACACCAATAATACTTGAGCTAGAGACGTGAGACTTGGCATGCATGTGCCTTCCACCTTTTCTTTCCAAATCCTACTATATTTAGTTTGAACTATCTCAATAAAATAAATAATTGTGAATACGAAAATCAAAATGTAGTATTTTTTTATTCAAGCTCTAGCGGCCGAACGGGTTGTCCTATCGAAAAACGAAGACCACTATGTGCCACGGATTTCAGACGAACTACAACTTTAGTCCTATGGCATTTTGCCGTATCTCACCCCTTTCACCCTTAGATAGCGCTGGATTTTTTAAATTTAAATTTTTTTCACAAATTTGTTTGTAGTTTTTCATGGTTTTTCGCTCTAATATAGAACTTAGAGGCCTAATACTTATCACATAGTATTCCTACATTACAATTAGTACCAAGCAATACTCCCACGCCCAGATTTAAGTATCTTAAACACCCAAAAAAATCAAAGTTTTTGAGCTCTTGTAGACTTTTTGTGTTTTTCGGGTGCATTTTCTATGTTGCGCACTGTTGAGGGTAAAATCCCTTATAAATCATGTCATATTTGTTGCAGAAGGCTTTTAGTTACCCAAAGTCATAGTGTTTCAGGTTGTTAACGGTGGTCGTATCCCTTATAAGGTTCAAAATACGCCTTTTAAAGGCTACATTATACATCAGTTAAGGGTATAAATTAAGACAGGGACCTGGGGCGAAGCCCCCCACAGGGGTCTGGGGGCGGAGCCCCCAGCGAGCGAAGCGAGTCTAATATATATACAGCCGCATGTGTAACTGACTCACTCACTCACTGAGGTATACGAATTCTAGACCACTTCTAGAGGAGCTAGAAACCTGAAATTTTGCATGCAGGTAGCTTGTACCTTGTAACCCCCAGGAAAATTCCAAAAAGTTACAATTTTTTATTTTAACCTCCTCAAAAAAATTCAAAATGGAGGAAATTTTGAACATGTTCAAAATAGTGACTTTTTATTTGAGCTGTAGCGGCCGAACGGTTGGTCCTATCGAGAAACGGAGACCACCAAGTGCCACGGATTTTAGACGATCTACAACTTTGGTCCTGTGACTTTTTGCCGTATCTCACCCCTTTCACCCTTAGATAGCGCTGGATTTTTTAAATTTAAATTTTTTTCACAAATTTGTTTGTAGTTTTTCATGGTTTTTCGCTCTAATATAGAACTTAGAGGCCTAATACTTATCACATAGTATTCCTACATTACAATTAGTACCAAGCAATACTCCCACGCCCAGATTTAAGTATCTTAAACACCCAAAAAAATCAAAGTTTTTGAGCTCTTGTAGACTTTTTGTGTTTTTCGGGTGCATTTTCTATGTTGCGCACTGTTGAGGGTAAAATCCCTTATAAATCATGTCATATTTGTTGCAGAAGGCTTTTAGTTACCCAAAGTCATAGTGTTTCAGGTTGTTAACGGTGGTCGTATCCCTTATAAGGTTCAAAATACGCCTTTTAAAGGCTACATTATACATCAGTTAAGGGTATAAATTAAGACAGGGACCTGGGGCGAAGCCCCCCACAGGGGTCTGGGGGCGGAGCCCCCAGCGAGCGAAGCGAGTCTAATATATATACAGCCGCATGTGTAACTGACTCACTCACTCACTGAGGTATACGAATTCTAGACCACTTCTAGAGGAGCTAGAAACCTGAAATTTTGCATGCAGGTAGCTTGTACCTTGTAACCCCCAGGAAAATTCCAAAAAGTTACAATTTTTTATTTTAACCTCCTCAAAAAAATTCAAAATGGAGGAAATTTTGAACATGTTCAAAATAGTGACTTTTTATTTGAGCTGTAGCGGCCGAACGGTTGGTCCTATCGAGAAACGGAGACCACCAAGTGCCACGGATTTTAGACGATCTACAACTTTGGTCCTGTGACTTTTTGTCGTATCTCGTCTCCTTCACCCTTAGGTAGCGCTAGATTTTTCAAATTTCGGCATATTTTCGAAATATTTTGGCCGTTTTTTATTTCCTATCACGTTAATATACTTGATGGAGGCCTAATATTGGGCACGCAGTATGTCTACATCACACTTAGTAAATGGCAGCAGAAATATGACCAGTTTTTATTAATTAAACCTATCGAAAAATGAAAAAATCTAAATATCTTTAGATATGACAGTTATCTTAGTATAAGTAGTGATGTATTGGGGGTTCTGTCCCAATTTATATTATTGGATATTCACGTGACACCAATAATACTTGAGCTAGAGACGTGAGACTTGGCATGCATGTGCCTTCCACCTTTTCTTTCCAAATCCTACTATATTTAGTTTGAACTATCTCAATAAAATAAATAATTGTGAATACGAAAATCAAAATGTAGTATTTTTTTATTCAAGCTCTAGCGGCCGAACGGGTTGTCCTATCGAAAAACGAAGACCACTATGTGCCACGGATTTCAGACGAACTACAACTTTAGTCCTATGGCATTTTGCCGTATCTCACCCCTTTCACCCTTAGATAGCGCTGGATTTTTTAAATTTAAATTTTTTTCACAAATTTGTTTGTAGTTTTTCATGGTTTTTCGCTCTAATATAGAACTTAGAGGCCTAATACTTATCACATAGTATTCCTACATTACAATTAGTACCAAGCAATACTCCCACGCCCAGATTTAAGTATCTTAAACACCCAAAAAAATCAAAGTTTTTGAGCTCTTGTAGACTTTTTGTGTTTTTCGGGTGCATTTTCTATGTTGCGCACTGTTGAGGGTAAAATCCCTTATAAATCATGTCATATTTGTTGCAGAAGGCTTTTAGTTACCCAAAGTCATAGTGTTTCAGGTTGTTAACGGTGGTCGTATCCCTTATAAGGTTCAAAATACGCCTTTTAAAGGCTACATTATACATCAGTTAAGGGTATAAATTAAGACAGGGACCTGGGGCGAAGCCCCCCACAGGGGTCTGGGGGCGGAGCCCCCAGCGAGCGAAGCGAGTCTAATATATATACAGCCGCATGTGTAACTGACTCACTCACTCACTGAGGTATACGAATTCTAGACCACTTCTAGAGGAGCTAGAAACCTGAAATTTTGCATGCAGGTAGCTTGTACCTTGTAACCCCCAGGAAAATTCCAAAAAGTTACAATTTTTTATTTTAACCTCCTCAAAAAAATTCAAAATGGAGGAAATTTTGAACATGTTCAAAATAGTGACTTTTTATTTGAGCTGTAGCGGCCGAACGGTTGGTCCTATCGAGAAACGGAGACCACCAAGTGCCACGGATTTTAGACGATCTACAACTTTGGTCCTGTGACTTTTTGCCGTATCTCACCCCTTTCACCCTTAGATAGCGCTGGATTTTTTAAATTTAAATTTTTTTCACAAATTTGTTTGTAGTTTTTCATGGTTTTTCGCTCTAATATAGAACTTAGAGGCCTAATACTTATCACATAGTATTCCTACATTACAATTAGTACCAAGCAATACTCCCACGCCCAGATTTAAGTATCTTAAACACCCAAAAAAATCAAAGTTTTTGAGCTCTTGTAGACTTTTTGTGTTTTTCGGGTGCATTTTCTATGTTGCGCACTGTTGAGGGTAAAATCCCTTATAAATCATGTCATATTTGTTGCAGAAGGCTTTTAGTTACCCAAAGTCATAGTGTTTCAGGTTGTTAACGGTGGTCGTATCCCTTATAAGGTTCAAAATACGCCTTTTAAAGGCTACATTATACATCAGTTAAGGGTATAAATTAAGACAGGGACCTGGGGCGAAGCCCCCCACAGGGGTCTGGGGGCGGAGCCCCCAGCGAGCGAAGCGAGTCTAATATATATACAGCCGCATGTGTAACTGACTCACTCACTCACTGAGGTATACGAATTCTAGACCACTTCTAGAGGAGCTAGAAACCTGAAATTTTGCATGCAGGTAGCTTGTACCTTGTAACCCCCAGGAAAATTCCAAAAAGTTACAATTTTTTATTTTAACCTCCTCAAAAAAATTCAAAATGGAGGAAATTTTGAACATGTTCAAAATAGTGACTTTTTATTTGAGCTGTAGCGGCCGAACGGTTGGTCCTATCGAGAAACGGAGACCACCAAGTGCCACGGATTTTAGACGATCTACAACTTTGGTCCTGTGACTTTTTGTCGTATCTCGTCTCCTTCACCCTTAGGTAGCGCTAGATTTTTCAAATTTCGGCATATTTTCGAAATATTTTGGCCGTTTTTTATTTCCTATCACGTTAATATACTTGATGGAGGCCTAATATTGGGCACGCAGTATGTCTACATCACACTTAGTAAATGGCAGCAGAAATATGACCAGTTTTTATTAATTAAACCTGTCGAAAAATGAAAAAATCTAAATATCTTTAGATATGACAGTTATCTTAGTATAAGTAGTGATGTATTGGGGGTTCTGTCCCAATTTATATTATTGGATATTCACGTGACACCAATAATACTTGAGCTAGAGACGTGAGACTTGGCATGCATGTGCCTTCCACCTTTTCTTTCCAAATCCTACTATATTTAGTTTGAACTATCTCAATAAAATAAATAATTGTGAATACGAAAATCAAAATGTAGTATTTTTTTATTCAAGCTCTAGCGGCCGAACGGGTTGTCCTATCGAAAAACGAAGACCACTATGTGCCACGGATTTCAGACGAACTACAACTTTAGTCCTATGGCATTTTGCCGTATCTCACCCCTTTCACCCTTAGATAGCGCTGGATTTTTTAAATTTAAATTTTTTTCACAAATTTGTTTGTAGTTTTTCATGGTTTTTCGCTCTAATATAGAACTTAGAGGCCTAATACTTATCACATAGTATTCCTACATTACAATTAGTACCAAGCAATACTCCCACGCCCAGATTTAAGTATCTTAAACACCCAAAAAAATCAAAGTTTTTGAGCTCTTGTAGACTTTTTGTGTTTTTCGGGTGCATTTTCTATGTTGCGCACTGTTGAGGGTAAAATCCCTTATAAATCATGTCATATTTGTTGCAGAAGGCTTTTAGTTACCCAAAGTCATAGTGTTTCAGGTTGTTAACGGTGGTCGTATCCCTTATAAGGTTCAAAATACGCCTTTTAAAGGCTACATTATACATCAGTTAAGGGTATAAATTAAGACAGGGACCTGGGGCGAAGCCCCCCACAGGGGTCTGGGGGCGGAGCCCCCAGCGAGCGAAGCGAGTCTAATATATATACAGCCGCATGTGTAACTGACTCACTCACTCACTGAGGTATACGAATTCTAGACCACTTCTAGAGGAGCTAGAAACCTGAAATTTTGCATGCAGGTAGCTTGTACCTTGTAACCCCCAGGAAAATTCCAAAAAGTTACAATTTTTTATTTTAACCTCCTCAAAAAAATTCAAAATGGAGGAAATTTTGAACATGTTCAAAATAGTGACTTTTTATTTGAGCTGTAGCGGCCGAACGGTTGGTCCTATCGAGAAACGGAGACCACCAAGTGCCACGGATTTTAGACGATCTACAACTTTGGTCCTGTGACTTTTTGTCGTATCTCGTCTCCTTCACCCTTAGGTAGCGCTAGATTTTTCAAATTTCGGCATATTTTCGAAATATTTTGGCCGTTTTTTATTTCCTATCACGTTAATATACTTGATGGAGGCCTAATATTGGGCACGCAGTATGTCTACATCACACTTAGTAAATGGCAGCAGAAATATGACCAGTTTTTATTAATTAAACCTGTCGAAAAATGAAAAAATCTAAATATCTTTAGATATGACAGTTATCTTAGTATAAGTAGTGATGTATTGGGGGTTCTGTCCCAATTTATATTATTGGATATTCACGTGACACCAATAATACTTGAGCTAGAGACGTGAGACTTGGCATGCATGTGCCTTCCACCTTTTCTTTCCAAATCCTACTATATTTAGTTTGAACTATCTCAATAAAATAAATAATTGTGAATACGAAAATCAAAATGTAGTATTTTTTTATTCAAGCTCTAGCGGCCGAACGGGTTGTCCTATCGAAAAACGAAGACCACTATGTGCCACGGATTTCAGACGAACTACAACTTTAGTCCTATGGCATTTTGCCGTATCTCACCCCTTTCACCCTTAGATAGCGCTGGATTTTTTAAATTTAAATTTTTTTCACAAATTTGTTTGTAGTTTTTCATGGTTTTTCGCTCTAATATAGAACTTAGAGGCCTAATACTTATCACATAGTATTCCTACATTACAATTAGTACCAAGCAATACTCCCACGCCCAGATTTAAGTATCTTAAACACCCAAAAAAATCAAAGTTTTTGAGCTCTTGTAGACTTTTTGTGTTTTTCGGGTGCATTTTCTATGTTGCGCACTGTTGAGGGTAAAATCCCTTATAAATCATGTCATATTTGTTGCAGAAGGCTTTTAGTTACCCAAAGTCATAGTGTTTCAGGTTGTTAACGGTGGTCGTATCCCTTATAAGGTTCAAAATACGCCTTTTAAAGGCTACATTATACATCAGTTAAGGGTATAAATTAAGACAGGGACCTGGGGCGAAGCCCCCCACAGGGGTCTGGGGGCGGAGCCCCCAGCGAGCGAAGCGAGTCTAATATATATACAGCCGCATGTGTAACTGACTCACTCACTCACTGAGGTATACGAATTCTAGACCACTTCTAGAGGAGCTAGAAACCTGAAATTTTGCATGCAGGTAGCTTGTACCTTGTAACCCCCAGGAAAATTCCAAAAAGTTACAATTTTTTATTTTAACCTCCTCAAAAAAATTCAAAATGGAGGAAATTTTGAACATGTTCAAAATAGTGACTTTTTATTTGAGCTGTAGCGGCCGAACGGTTGGTCCTATCGAGAAACGGAGACCACCAAGTGCCACGGATTTTAGACGATCTACAACTTTGGTCCTGTGACTTTTTGTCGTATCTCGTCTCCTTCACCCTTAGGTAGCGCTAGATTTTTCAAATTTCGGCATATTTTCGAAATATTTTGGCCGTTTTTTATTTCCTATCACGTTAATATACTTGATGGAGGCCTAATATTGGGCACGCAGTATGTCTACATCACACTTAGTAAATGGCAGCAGAAATATGACCAGTTTTTATTAATTAAACCTGTCGAAAAATGAAAAAATCTAAATATCTTTAGATATGACAGTTATCTTAGTATAAGTAGTGATGTATTGGGGGTTCTGTCCCAATTTATATTATTGGATATTCACGTGACACCAATAATACTTGAGCTAGAGACGTGAGACTTGGCATGCATGTGCCTTCCACCTTTTCTTTCCAAATCCTACTATATTTAGTTTGAACTATCTCAATAAAATAAATAATTGTGAATACGAAAATCAAAATGTAGTATTTTTTTATTCAAGCTCTAGCGGCCGAACGGGTTGTCCTATCGAAAAACGAAGACCACTATGTGCCACGGATTTCAGACGAACTACAACTTTAGTCCTATGGCATTTTGCCGTATCTCACCCCTTTCACCCTTAGATAGCGCTGGATTTTTTAAATTTAAATTTTTTTCACAAATTTGTTTGTAGTTTTTCATGGTTTTTCGCTCTAATATAGAACTTAGAGGCCTAATACTTATCACATAGTATTCCTACATTACAATTAGTACCAAGCAATACTCCCACGCCCAGATTTAAGTATCTTAAACACCCAAAAAAATCAAAGTTTTTGAGCTCTTGTAGACTTTTTGTGTTTTTCGGGTGCATTTTCTATGTTGCGCACTGTTGAGGGTAAAATCCCTTATAAATCATGTCATATTTGTTGCAGAAGGCTTTTAGTTACCCAAAGTCATAGTGTTTCAGGTTGTTAACGGTGGTCGTATCCCTTATAAGGTTCAAAATACGCCTTTTAAAGGCTACATTATACATCAGTTAAGGGTATAAATTAAGACAGGGACCTGGGGCGAAGCCCCCCACAGGGGTCTGGGGGCGGAGCCCCCAGCGAGCGAAGCGAGTCTAATATATATACAGCCGCATGTGTAACTGACTCACTCACTCACTGAGGTATACGAATTCTAGACCACTTCTAGAGGAGCTAGAAACCTGAAATTTTGCATGCAGGTAGCTTGTACCTTGTAACCCCCAGGAAAATTCCAAAAAGTTACAATTTTTTATTTTAACCTCCTCAAAAAAATTCAAAATGGAGGAAATTTTGAACATGTTCAAAATAGTGACTTTTTATTTGAGCTGTAGCGGCCGAACGGTTGGTCCTATCGAGAAACGGAGACCACCAAGTGCCACGGATTTTAGACGATCTACAACTTTGGTCCTGTGACTTTTTGTCGTATCTCGTCTCCTTCACCCTTAGGTAGCGCTAGATTTTTCAAATTTCGGCATATTTTCGAAATATTTTGGCCGTTTTTTATTTCCTATCACGTTAATATACTTGATGGAGGCCTAATATTGGGCACGCAGTATGTCTACATCACACTTAGTAAATGGCAGCAGAAATATGACCAGTTTTTATTAATTAAACCTGTCGAAAAATGAAAAAATCTAAATATCTTTAGATATGACAGTTATCTTAGTATAAGTAGTGATGTATTGGGGGTTCTGTCCCAATTTATATTATTGGATATTCACGTGACACCAATAATACTTGAGCTAGAGACGTGAGACTTGGCATGCATGTGCCTTCCACCTTTTCTTTCCAAATCCTACTATATTTAGTTTGAACTATCTCAATAAAATAAATAATTGTGAATACGAAAATCAAAATGTAGTATTTTTTTATTCAAGCTCTAGCGGCCGAACGGGTTGTCCTATCGAAAAACGAAGACCACTATGTGCCACGGATTTCAGACGAACTACAACTTTAGTCCTATGGCATTTTGCCGTATCTCACCCCTTTCACCCTTAGATAGCGCTGGATTTTTTAAATTTAAATTTTTTTCACAAATTTGTTTGTAGTTTTTCATGGTTTTTCGCTCTAATATAGAACTTAGAGGCCTAATACTTATCACATAGTATTCCTACATTACAATTAGTACCAAGCAATACTCCCACGCCCAGATTTAAGTATCTTAAACACCCAAAAAAATCAAAGTTTTTGAGCTCTTGTAGACTTTTTGTGTTTTTCGGGTGCATTTTCTATGTTGCGCACTGTTGAGGGTAAAATCCCTTATAAATCATGTCATATTTGTTGCAGAAGGCTTTTAGTTACCCAAAGTCATAGTGTTTCAGGTTGTTAACGGTGGTCGTATCCCTTATAAGGTTCAAAATACGCCTTTTAAAGGCTACATTATACATCAGTTAAGGGTATAAATTAAGACAGGGACCTGGGGCGAAGCCCCCCACAGGGGTCTGGGGGCGGAGCCCCCAGCGAGCGAAGCGAGTCTAATATATATACAGCCGCATGTGTAACTGACTCACTCACTCACTGAGGTATACGAATTCTAGACCACTTCTAGAGGAGCTAGAAACCTGAAATTTTGCATGCAGGTAGCTTGTACCTTGTAACCCCCAGGAAAATTCCAAAAAGTTACAATTTTTTATTTTAACCTCCTCAAAAAAATTCAAAATGGAGGAAATTTTGAACATGTTCAAAATAGTGACTTTTTATTTGAGCTGTAGCGGCCGAACGGTTGGTCCTATCGAGAAACGGAGACCACCAAGTGCCACGGATTTTAGACGATCTACAACTTTGGTCCTGTGACTTTTTGTCGTATCTCGTCTCCTTCACCCTTAGGTAGCGCTAGATTTTTCAAATTTCGGCATATTTTCGAAATATTTTGGCCGTTTTTTATTTCCTATCACGTTAATATACTTGATGGAGGCCTAATATTGGGCACGCAGTATGTCTACATCACACTTAGTAAATGGCAGCAGAAATATGACCAGTTTTTATTAATTAAACCTGTCGAAAAATGAAAAAATCTAAATATCTTTAGATATGACAGTTATCTTAGTATAAGTAGTGATGTATTGGGGGTTCTGTCCCAATTTATATTATTGGATATTCACGTGACACCAATAATACTTGAGCTAGAGACGTGAGACTTGGCATGCATGTGCCTTCCACCTTTTCTTTCCAAATCCTACTATATTTAGTTTGAACTATCTCAATAAAATAAATAATTGTGAATACGAAAATCAAAATGTAGTATTTTTTTATTCAAGCTCTAGCGGCCGAACGGGTTGTCCTATCGAAAAACGAAGACCACTATGTGCCACGGATTTCAGACGAACTACAACTTTAGTCCTATGGCATTTTGCCGTATCTCACCCCTTTCACCCTTAGATAGCGCTGGATTTTTTAAATTTAAATTTTTTTCACAAATTTGTTTGTAGTTTTTCATGGTTTTTCGCTCTAATATAGAACTTAGAGGCCTAATACTTATCACATAGTATTCCTACATTACAATTAGTACCAAGCAATACTCCCACGCCCAGATTTAAGTATCTTAAACACCCAAAAAAATCAAAGTTTTTGAGCTCTTGTAGACTTTTTGTGTTTTTCGGGTGCATTTTCTATGTTGCGCACTGTTGAGGGTAAAATCCCTTATAAATCATGTCATATTTGTTGCAGAAGGCTTTTAGTTACCCAAAGTCATAGTGTTTCAGGTTGTTAACGGTGGTCGTATCCCTTATAAGGTTCAAAATACGCCTTTTAAAGGCTACATTATACATCAGTTAAGGGTATAAATTAAGACAGGGACCTGGGGCGAAGCCCCCCACAGGGGTCTGGGGGCGGAGCCCCCAGCGAGCGAAGCGAGTCTAATATATATACAGCCGCATGTGTAACTGACTCACTCACTCACTGAGGTATACGAATTCTAGACCACTTCTAGAGGAGCTAGAAACCTGAAATTTTGCATGCAGGTAGCTTGTACCTTGTAACCCCCAGGAAAATTCCAAAAAGTTACAATTTTTTATTTTAACCTCCTCAAAAAAATTCAAAATGGAGGAAATTTTGAACATGTTCAAAATAGTGACTTTTTATTTGAGCTGTAGCGGCCGAACGGTTGGTCCTATCGAGAAACGGAGACCACCAAGTGCCACGGATTTTAGACGATCTACAACTTTGGTCCTGTGACTTTTTGTCGTATCTCGTCTCCTTCACCCTTAGGTAGCGCTAGATTTTTCAAATTTCGGCATATTTTCGAAATATTTTGGCCGTTTTTTATTTCCTATCACGTTAATATACTTGATGGAGGCCTAATATTGGGCACGCAGTATGTCTACATCACACTTAGTAAATGGCAGCAGAAATATGACCAGTTTTTATTAATTAAACCTGTCGAAAAATGAAAAAATCTAAATATCTTTAGATATGACAGTTATCTTAGTATAAGTAGTGATGTATTGGGGGTTCTGTCCCAATTTATATTATTGGATATTCACGTGACACCAATAATACTTGAGCTAGAGACGTGAGACTTGGCATGCATGTGCCTTCCACCTTTTCTTTCCAAATCCTACTATATTTAGTTTGAACTATCTCAATAAAATAAATAATTGTGAATACGAAAATCAAAATGTAGTATTTTTTTATTCAAGCTCTAGCGGCCGAACGGGTTGTCCTATCGAAAAACGAAGACCACTATGTGCCACGGATTTCAGACGAACTACAACTTTAGTCCTATGGCATTTTGCCGTATCTCACCCCTTTCACCCTTAGATAGCGCTGGATTTTTTAAATTTAAATTTTTTTCACAAATTTGTTTGTAGTTTTTCATGGTTTTTCGCTCTAATATAGAACTTAGAGGCCTAATACTTATCACATAGTATTCCTACATTACAATTAGTACCAAGCAATACTCCCACGCCCAGATTTAAGTATCTTAAACACCCAAAAAAATCAAAGTTTTTGAGCTCTTGTAGACTTTTTGTGTTTTTCGGGTGCATTTTCTATGTTGCGCACTGTTGAGGGTAAAATCCCTTATAAATCATGTCATATTTGTTGCAGAAGGCTTTTAGTTACCCAAAGTCATAGTGTTTCAGGTTGTTAACGGTGGTCGTATCCCTTATAAGGTTCAAAATACGCCTTTTAAAGGCTACATTATACATCAGTTAAGGGTATAAATTAAGACAGGGACCTGGGGCGAAGCCCCCCACAGGGGTCTGGGGGCGGAGCCCCCAGCGAGCGAAGCGAGTCTAATATATATACAGCCGCATGTGTAACTGACTCACTCACTCACTGAGGTATACGAATTCTAGACCACTTCTAGAGGAGCTAGAAACCTGAAATTTTGCATGCAGGTAGCTTGTACCTTGTAACCCCCAGGAAAATTCCAAAAAGTTACAATTTTTTATTTTAACCTCCTCAAAAAAATTCAAAATGGAGGAAATTTTGAACATGTTCAAAATAGTGACTTTTTATTTGAGCTGTAGCGGCCGAACGGTTGGTCCTATCGAGAAACGGAGACCACCAAGTGCCACGGATTTTAGACGATCTACAACTTTGGTCCTGTGACTTTTTGTCGTATCTCGTCTCCTTCACCCTTAGGTAGCGCTAGATTTTTCAAATTTCGGCATATTTTCGAAATATTTTGGCCGTTTTTTATTTCCTATCACGTTAATATACTTGATGGAGGCCTAATATTGGGCACGCAGTATGTCTACATCACACTTAGTAAATGGCAGCAGAAATATGACCAGTTTTTATTAATTAAACCTGTCGAAAAATGAAAAAATCTAAATATCTTTAGATATGACAGTTATCTTAGTATAAGTAGTGATGTATTGGGGGTTCTGTCCCAATTTATATTATTGGATATTCACGTGACACCAATAATACTTGAGCTAGAGACGTGAGACTTGGCATGCATGTGCCTTCCACCTTTTCTTTCCAAATCCTACTATATTTAGTTTGAACTATCTCAATAAAATAAATAATTGTGAATACGAAAATCAAAATGTAGTATTTTTTTATTCAAGCTCTAGCGGCCGAACGGGTTGTCCTATCGAAAAACGAAGACCACTATGTGCCACGGATTTCAGACGAACTACAACTTTAGTCCTATGGCATTTTGCCGTATCTCACCCCTTTCACCCTTAGATAGCGCTGGATTTTTTAAATTTAAATTTTTTTCACAAATTTGTTTGTAGTTTTTCATGGTTTTTCGCTCTAATATAGAACTTAGAGGCCTAATACTTATCACATAGTATTCCTACATTACAATTAGTACCAAGCAATACTCCCACGCCCAGATTTAAGTATCTTAAACACCCAAAAAAATCAAAGTTTTTGAGCTCTTGTAGACTTTTTGTGTTTTTCGGGTGCATTTTCTATGTTGCGCACTGTTGAGGGTAAAATCCCTTATAAATCATGTCATATTTGTTGCAGAAGGCTTTTAGTTACCCAAAGTCATAGTGTTTCAGGTTGTTAACGGTGGTCGTATCCCTTATAAGGTTCAAAATACGCCTTTTAAAGGCTACATTATACATCAGTTAAGGGTATAAATTAAGACAGGGACCTGGGGCGAAGCCCCCCACAGGGGTCTGGGGGCGGAGCCCCCAGCGAGCGAAGCGAGTCTAATATATATACAGCCGCATGTGTAACTGACTCACTCACTCACTGAGGTATACGAATTCTAGACCACTTCTAGAGGAGCTAGAAACCTGAAATTTTGCATGCAGGTAGCTTGTACCTTGTAACCCCCAGGAAAATTCCAAAAAGTTACAATTTTTTATTTTAACCTCCTCAAAAAAATTCAAAATGGAGGAAATTTTGAACATGTTCAAAATAGTGACTTTTTATTTGAGCTGTAGCGGCCGAACGGTTGGTCCTATCGAGAAACGGAGACCACCAAGTGCCACGGATTTTAGACGATCTACAACTTTGGTCCTGTGACTTTTTGTCGTATCTCGTCTCCTTCACCCTTAGGTAGCGCTAGATTTTTCAAATTTCGGCATATTTTCGAAATATTTTGGCCGTTTTTTATTTCCTATCACGTTAATATACTTGATGGAGGCCTAATATTGGGCACGCAGTATGTCTACATCACACTTAGTAAATGGCAGCAGAAATATGACCAGTTTTTATTAATTAAACCTGTCGAAAAATGAAAAAATCTAAATATCTTTAGATATGACAGTTATCTTAGTATAAGTAGTGATGTATTGGGGGTTCTGTCCCAATTTATATTATTGGATATTCACGTGACACCAATAATACTTGAGCTAGAGACGTGAGACTTGGCATGCATGTGCCTTCCACCTTTTCTTTCCAAATCCTACTATATTTAGTTTGAACTATCTCAATAAAATAAATAATTGTGAATACGAAAATCAAAATGTAGTATTTTTTTATTCAAGCTCTAGCGGCCGAACGGGTTGTCCTATCGAAAAACGAAGACCACTATGTGCCACGGATTTCAGACGAACTACAACTTTAGTCCTATAGCATTTTGCCGTATCTCACCCCTTTCACCCTTAGATAGCGCTGGATGTTTTAAATTTAAATTTTTTTCACAAATTTGTTTGTAGTTTTTCATGGTTTTTCGCTCTAATATAGAACTTAGAGGCCTAATACTTATCACATAGTATTCCTACATTACAATTAGTACCAAGCAATACTCCCACGCCCAGATTTAAGTATCTTAAACACCCAAAAAAATCAAAGTTTTTGAGCTCTTGTAGACTTTTTGTGTTTTTCGGGTGCATTTTCTATGTTGCGCACTGTTGAGGGTAAAATCCCTTATAAATCATGTCATATTTGTTGCAGAAGGCTTTTAGTTACCCAAAGTCATAGTGTTTCAGGTTGTTAACGGTGGTCGTATCCCTTATAAGGTTCAAAATACGCCTTTTAAAGGCTACATTATACATCAGTTAAGGGTATAAATTAAGACAGGGACCTGGGGCGAAGCCCCCCACAGGGGTCTGGGGGCGGAGCCCCCAGCGAGCGAAGCGAGTCTAATATATATACAGCCGCATGTGTAACTGACTCACTCACTCACTGAGGTATACGAATTCTAGACCACTTCTAGAGGAGCTAGAAACCTGAAATTTTGCATGCAGGTAGCTTGTACCTTGTAACCCCCAGGAAAATTCCAAAAAGTTACAATTTTTTATTTTAACCTCCTCAAAAAAATTCAAAATGGAGGAAATTTTGAACATGTTCAAAATAGTGACTTTTTATTTGAGCTGTAGCGGCCGAACGGTTGGTCCTATCGAGAAACGGAGACCACCAAGTGCCACGGATTTTAGACGATCTACAACTTTGGTCCTGTGACTTTTTGTCGTATCTCGTCTCCTTCACCCTTAGGTAGCGCTAGATTTTTCAAATTTCGGCATATTTTCGAAATATTTTGGCCGTTTTTTATTTCCTATCACGTTAATATACTTGATGGAGGCCTAATATTGGGCACGCAGTATGTCTACATCACACTTAGTAAATGGCAGCAGAAATATGACCAGTTTTTATTAATTAAACCTGTCGAAAAATGAAAAAATCTAAATATCTTTAGATATGACAGTTATCTTAGTATAAGTAGTGATGTATTGGGGGTTCTGTCCCAATTTATATTATTGGATATTCACGTGACACCAATAATACTTGAGCTAGAGACGTGAGACTTGGCATGCATGTGCCTTCCACCTTTTCTTTCCAAATCCTACTATATTTAGTTTGAACTATCTCAATAAAATAAATAATTGTGAATACGAAAATCAAAATGTAGTATTTTTTTATTCAAGCTCTAGCGGCCGAACGGGTTGTCCTATCGAAAAACGAAGACCACTATGTGCCACGGATTTCAGACGAACTACAACTTTAGTCCTATGGCATTTTGCCGTATCTCACCCCTTTCACCCTTAGATAGCGCTGGATTTTTTAAATTTAAATTTTTTTCACAAATTTGTTTGTAGTTTTTCATGGTTTTTCGCTCTAATATAGAACTTAGAGGCCTAATACTTATCACATAGTATTCCTACATTACAATTAGTACCAAGCAATACTCCCACGCCCAGATTTAAGTATCTTAAACACCCAAAAAAATCAAAGTTTTTGAGCTCTTGTAGACTTTTTGTGTTTTTCGGGTGCATTTTCTATGTTGCGCACTGTTGAGGGTAAAATCCCTTATAAATCATGTCATATTTGTTGCAGAAGGCTTTTAGTTACCCAAAGTCATAGTGTTTCAGGTTGTTAACGGTGGTCGTATCCCTTATAAGGTTCAAAATACGCCTTTTAAAGGCTACATTATACATCAGTTAAGGGTATAAATTAAGACAGGGACCTGGGGCGAAGCCCCCCACAGGGGTCTGGGGGCGGAGCCCCCAGCGAGCGAAGCGAGTCTAATATATATACAGCCGCATGTGTAACTGACTCACTCACTCACTGAGGTATACGAATTCTAGACCACTTCTAGAGGAGCTAGAAACCTGAAATTTTGCATGCAGGTAGCTTGTACCTTGTAACCCCCAGGAAAATTCCAAAAAGTTACAATTTTTTATTTTAACCTCCTCAAAAAAATTCAAAATGGAGGAAATTTTGAACATGTTCAAAATAGTGACTTTTTATTTGAGCTGTAGCGGCCGAACGGTTGGTCCTATCGAGAAACGGAGACCACCAAGTGCCACGGATTTTAGACGATCTACAACTTTGGTCCTGTGACTTTTTGTCGTATCTCGTCTCCTTCACCCTTAGGTAGCGCTAGATTTTTCAAATTTCGGCATATTTTCGAAATATTTTGGCCGTTTTTTATTTCCTATCACGTTAATATACTTGATGGAGGCCAAATATTGGGCACGCAGTATGTCTACATCACACTTAGTAAATGGCAGCAGAAATATGACCAGTTTTTATTAATTAAACCTGTCGAAAAATGAAAAAATCTAAATATCTTTAGATATGACAGTTATCTTAGTATAAGTAGTGATGTATTGGGGGTTCTGTCCCAATTTATATTATTGGATATTCACGTGACACCAATAATACTTGAGCTAGAGACGTGAGACTTGGCATGCATGTGCCTTCCACCTTTTCTTTCCAAATCCTACTATATTTAGTTTGAACTATCTCAATAAAATAAATAATTGTGAATACGAAAATCAAAATGTAGTATTTTTTTATTCAAGCTCTAGCGGCCGAACGGGTTGTCCTATCGAAAAACGAAGACCACTATGTGCCACGGATTTCAGACGAACTACAACTTTAGTCCTATGGCATTTTGCCGTATCTCACCCCTTTCACCCTTAGATAGCGCTGGATTTTTTAAATTTAAATTTTTTTCACAAATTTGTTTGTAGTTTTTCATGGTTTTTCGCTCTAATATAGAACTTAGAGGCCTAATACTTATCACATAGTATTCCTACATTACAATTAGTACCAAGCAATACTCCCACGCCCAGATTTAAGTATCTTAAACACCCAAAAAAATCAAAGTTTTTGAGCTCTTGTAGACTTTTTGTGTTTTTCGGGTGCATTTTCTATGTTGCGCACTGTTGAGGGTAAAATCCCTTATAAATCATGTCATATTTGTTGCAGAAGGCTTTTAGTTACCCAAAGTCATAGTGTTTCAGGTTGTTAACGGTGGTCGTATCCCTTATAAGGTTCAAAATACGCCTTTTAAAGGCTACATTATACATCAGTTAAGGGTATAAATTAAGACAGGGACCTGGGGCGAAGCCCCCCACAGGGGTCTGGGGGCGGAGCCCCCAGCGAGCGAAGCGAGTCTAATATATATACAGCCGCATGTGTAACTGACTCACTCACTCACTGAGGTATACGAATTCTAGACCACTTCTAGAGGAGCTAGAAACCTGAAATTTTGCATGCAGGTAGCTTGTACCTTGTAACCCCCAGGAAAATTCCAAAAAGTTACAATTTTTTATTTTAACCTCCTCAAAAAAATTCAAAATGGAGGAAATTTTGAACATGTTCAAAATAGTGACTTTTTATTTGAGCTGTAGCGGCCGAACGGTTGGTCCTATCGAGAAACGGAGACCACCAAGTGCCACGGATTTTAGACGATCTACAACTTTGGTCCTGTGACTTTTTGTCGTATCTCGTCTCCTTCACCCTTAGGTAGCGCTAGATTTTTCAAATTTCGGCATATTTTCGAAATATTTTGGCCGTTTTTTATTTCCTATCACGTTAATATACTTGATGGAGGCCTAATATTGGGCACGCAGTATGTCTACATCACACTTAGTAAATGGCAGCAGAAATATGACCAGTTTTTATTAATTAAACCTGTCGAAAAATGAAAAAATCTAAATATCTTTAGATATGACAGTTATCTTAGTATAAGTAGTGATGTATTGGGGGTTCTGTCCCAATTTATATTATTGGATATTCACGTGACACCAATAATACTTGAGCTAGAGACGTGAGACTTGGCATGCATGTGCCTTCCACCTTTTCTTTCCAAATCCTACTATATTTAGTTTGAACTATCTCAATAAAATAAATAATTGTGAATACGAAAATCAAAATGTAGTATTTTTTTATTCAAGCTCTAGCGGCCGAACGGGTTGTCCTATCGAAAAACGAAGACCACTATGTGCCACGGATTTCAGACGAACTACAACTTTAGTCCTATGGCATTTTGCCGTATCTCACCCCTTTCACCCTTAGATAGCGCTGGATTTTTTAAATTTAAATTTTTTTCACAAATTTGTTTGTAGTTTTTCATGGTTTTTCGCTCTAATATAGAACTTAGAGGCCTAATACTTATCACATAGTATTCCTACATTACAATTAGTACCAAGCAATACTCCCACGCCCAGATTTAAGTATCTTAAACACCCAAAAAAATCAAAGTTTTTGAGCTCTTGTAGACTTTTTGTGTTTTTCGGGTGCATTTTCTATGTTGCGCACTGTTGAGGGTAAAATCCCTTATAAATCATGTCATATTTGTTGCAGAAGGCTTTTAGTTACCCAAAGTCATAGTGTTT
Source organism: Allygus modestus (assembly GCA_963675035.1). Classification (NCBI taxonomy): domain Eukaryota; kingdom Metazoa; phylum Arthropoda; class Insecta; order Hemiptera; family Cicadellidae; genus Allygus; species Allygus modestus. The sequence continues at coordinate 229,704,709 of OY776111.1, forward strand.
CAGGTTGTTAACGGTGGTCGTATCCCTTATAAGGTTCAAAATACGCCTTTTAAAGGCTACATTATACATCAGTTAAGGGTATAAATTAAGACAGGGACCTGGGGCGAAGCCCCCCACAGGGGTCTGGGGGCGGAGCCCCCAGCGAGCGAAGCGAGTCTAATATATATACAGCCGCATGTGTAACTGACTCACTCACTCACTGAGGTATACGAATTCTAGACCACTTCTAGAGGAGCTAGAAACCTGAAATTTTGCATGCAGGTAGCTTGTACCTTGTAACCCCCAGGAAAATTCCAAAAAGTTACAATTTTTTATTTTAACCTCCTCAAAAAAATTCAAAATGGAGGAAATTTTGAACATGTTCAAAATAGTGACTTTTTATTTGAGCTGTAGCGGCCGAACGGTTGGTCCTATCGAGAAACGGAGACCACCAAGTGCCACGGATTTTAGACGATCTACAACTTTGGTCCTGTGACTTTTTGTCGTATCTCGTCTCCTTCACCCTTAGGTAGCGCTAGATTTTTCAAATTTCGGCATATTTTCGAAATATTTTGGCCGTTTTTTATTTCCTATCACGTTAATATACTTGATGGAGGCCTAATATTGGGCACGCAGTATGTCTACATCACACTTAGTAAATGGCAGCAGAAATATGACCAGTTTTTATTAATTAAACCTGTCGAAAAATGAAAAAATCTAAATATCTTTAGATATGACAGTTATCTTAGTATAAGTAGTGATGTATTGGGGGTTCTGTCCCAATTTATATTATTGGATATTCACGTGACACCAATAATACTTGAGCTAGAGACGTGAGACTTGGCATGCATGTGCCTTCCACCTTTTCTTTCCAAATCCTACTATATTTAGTTTGAACTATCTCAATAAAATAAATAATTGTGAATACGAAAATCAAAATGTAGTATTTTTTTATTCAAGCTCTAGCGGCCGAACGGGTTGTCCTATCGAAAAACGAAGACCACTATGTGCCACGGATTTCAGACGAACTACAACTTTAGTCCTATGGCATTTTGCCGTATCTCACCCCTTTCACCCTTAGATAGCGCTGGATTTTTTAAATTTAAATTTTTTTCACAAATTTGTTTGTAGTTTTTCATGGTTTTTCGCTCTAATATAGAACTTAGAGGCCTAATACTTATCACATAGTATTCCTACATTACAATTAGTACCAAGCAATACTCCCACGCCCAGATTTAAGTATCTTAAACACCCAAAAAAATCAAAGTTTTTGAGCTCTTGTAGACTTTTTGTGTTTTTCGGGTGCATTTTCTATGTTGCGCACTGTTGAGGGTAAAATCCCTTATAAATCATGTCATATTTGTTGCAGAAGGCTTTTAGTTACCCAAAGTCATAGTGTTTCAGGTTGTTAACGGTGGTCGTATCCCTTATAAGGTTCAAAATACGCCTTTTAAAGGCTACATTATACATCAGTTAAGGGTATAAATTAAGACAGGGACCTGGGGCGAAGCCCCCCACAGGGGTCTGGGGGCGGAGCCCCCAGCGAGCGAAGCGAGTCTAATATATATACAGCCGCATGTGTAACTGACTCACTCACTCACTGAGGTATACGAATTCTAGACCACTTCTAGAGGAGCTAGAAACCTGAAATTTTGCATGCAGGTAGCTTGTACCTTGTAACCCCCAGGAAAATTCCAAAAAGTTACAATTTTTTATTTTAACCTCCTCAAAAAAATTCAAAATGGAGGAAATTTTGAACATGTTCAAAATAGTGACTTTTTATTTGAGCTGTAGCGGCCGAACGGTTGGTCCTATCGAGAAACGGAGACCACCAAGTGCCACGGATTTTAGACGATCTACAACTTTGGTCCTGTGACTTTTTGTCGTATCTCGTCTCCTTCACCCTTAGGTAGCGCTAGATTTTTCAAATTTCGGCATATTTTCGAAATATTTTGGCCGTTTTTTATTTCCTATCACGTTAATATACTTGATGGAGGCCTAATATTGGGCACGCAGTATGTCTACATCACACTTAGTAAATGGCAGCAGAAATATGACCAGTTTTTATTAATTAAACCTGTCGAAAAATGAAAAAATCTAAATATCTTTAGATATGACAGTTATCTTAGTATAAGTAGTGATGTATTGGGGGTTCTGTCCCAATTTATATTATTGGATATTCACGTGACACCAATAATACTTGAGCTAGAGACGTGAGACTTGGCATGCATGTGCCTTCCACCTTTTCTTTCCAAATCCTACTATATTTAGTTTGAACTATCTCAATAAAATAAATAATTGTGAATACGAAAATCAAAATGTAGTATTTTTTTATTCAAGCTCTAGCGGCCGAACGGGTTGTCCTATCGAAAAACGAAGACCACTATGTGCCACGGATTTCAGACGAACTACAACTTTAGTCCTATGGCATTTTGCCGTATCTCACCCCTTTCACCCTTAGATAGCGCTGGATTTTTTAAATTTAAATTTTTTTCACAAATTTGTTTGTAGTTTTTCATGGTTTTTCGCTCTAATATAGAACTTAGAGGCCTAATACTTATCACATAGTATTCCTACATTACAATTAGTACCAAGCAATACTCCCACGCCCAGATTTAAGTATCTTAAACACCCAAAAAAATCAAAGTTTTTGAGCTCTTGTAGACTTTTTGTGTTTTTCGGGTGCATTTTCTATGTTGCGCACTGTTGAGGGTAAAATCCCTTATAAATCATGTCATATTTGTTGCAGAAGGCTTTTAGTTACCCAAAGTCATAGTGTTTCAGGTTGTTAACGGTGGTCGTATCCCTTATAAGGTTCAAAATACGCCTTTTAAAGGCTACATTATACATCAGTTAAGGGTATAAATTAAGACAGGGACCTGGGGCGAAGCCCCCCACAGGGGTCTGGGGGCGGAGCCCCCAGCGAGCGAAGCGAGTCTAATATATATACAGCCGCATGTGTAACTGACTCACTCACTCACTGAGGTATACGAATTCTAGACCACTTCTAGAGGAGCTAGAAACCTGAAATTTTGCATGCAGGTAGCTTGTACCTTGTAACCCCCAGGAAAATTCCAAAAAGTTACAATTTTTTATTTTAACCTCCTCAAAAAAATTCAAAATGGAGGAAATTTTGAACATGTTCAAAATAGTGACTTTTTATTTGAGCTGTAGCGGCCGAACGGTTGGTCCTATCGAGAAACGGAGACCACCAAGTGCCACGGATTTTAGACGATCTACAACTTTGGTCCTGTGACTTTTTGTCGTATCTCGTCTCCTTCACCCTTAGGTAGCGCTAGATTTTTCAAATTTCGGCATATTTTCGAAATATTTTGGCCGTTTTTTATTTCCTATCACGTTAATATACTTGATGGAGGCCTAATATTGGGCACGCAGTATGTCTACATCACACTTAGTAAATGGCAGCAGAAATATGACCAGTTTTTATTAATTAAACCTGTCGAAAAATGAAAAAATCTAAATATCTTTAGATATGACAGTTATCTTAGTATAAGTAGTGATGTATTGGGGGTTCTGTCCCAATTTATATTATTGGATATTCACGTGACACCAATAATACTTGAGCTAGAGACGTGAGACTTGGCATGCATGTGCCTTCCACCTTTTCTTTCCAAATCCTACTATATTTAGTTTGAACTATCTCAATAAAATAAATAATTGTGAATACGAAAATCAAAATGTAGTATTTTTTTATTCAAGCTCTAGCGGCCGAACGGGTTGTCCTATCGAAAAACGAAGACCACTATGTGCCACGGATTTCAGACGAACTACAACTTTAGTCCTATGGCATTTTGCCGTATCTCACCCCTTTCACCCTTAGATAGCGCTGGATTTTTTAAATTTAAATTTTTTTCACAAATTTGTTTGTAGTTTTTCATGGTTTTTCGCTCTAATATAGAACTTAGAGGCCTAATACTTATCACATAGTATTCCTACATTACAATTAGTACCAAGCAATACTCCCACGCCCAGATTTAAGTATCTTAAACACCCAAAAAAATCAAAGTTTTTGAGCTCTTGTAGACTTTTTGTGTTTTTCGGGTGCATTTTCTATGTTGCGCACTGTTGAGGGTAAAATCCCTTATAAATCATGTCATATTTGTTGCAGAAGGCTTTTAGTTACCCAAAGTCATAGTGTTTCAGGTTGTTAACGGTGGTCGTATCCCTTATAAGGTTCAAAATACGCCTTTTAAAGGCTACATTATACATCAGTTAAGGGTATAAATTAAGACAGGGACCTGGGGCGAAGCCCCCCACAGGGGTCTGGGGGCGGAGCCCCCAGCGAGCGAAGCGAGTCTAATATATATACAGCCGCATGTGTAACTGACTCACTCACTCACTGAGGTATACGAATTCTAGACCACTTCTAGAGGAGCTAGAAACCTGAAATTTTGCATGCAGGTAGCTTGTACCTTGTAACCCCCAGGAAAATTCCAAAAAGTTACAATTTTTTATTTTAACCTCCTCAAAAAAATTCAAAATGGAGGAAATTTTGAACATGTTCAAAATAGTGACTTTTTATTTGAGCTGTAGCGGCCGAACGGTTGGTCCTATCGAGAAACGGAGACCACCAAGTGCCACGGATTTTAGACGATCTACAACTTTGGTCCTGTGACTTTTTGTCGTATCTCGTCTCCTTCACCCTTAGGTAGCGCTAGATTTTTCAAATTTCGGCATATTTTCGAAATATTTTGGCCGTTTTTTATTTCCTATCACGTTAATATACTTGATGGAGGCCTAATATTGGGCACGCAGTATGTCTACATCACACTTAGTAAATGGCAGCAGAAATATGACCAGTTTTTATTAATTAAACCTGTCGAAAAATGAAAAAATCTAAATATCTTTAGATATGACAGTTATCTTAGTATAAGTAGTGATGTATTGGGGGTTCTGTCCCAATTTATATTATTGGATATTCACGTGACACCAATAATACTTGAGCTAGAGACGTGAGACTTGGCATGCATGTGCCTTCCACCTTTTCTTTCCAAATCCTACTATATTTAGTTTGAACTATCTCAATAAAATAAATAATTGTGAATACGAAAATCAAAATGTAGTATTTTTTTATTCAAGCTCTAGCGGCCGAACGGGTTGTCCTATCGAAAAACGAAGACCACTATGTGCCACGGATTTCAGACGAACTACAACTTTAGTCCTATAGCATTTTGCCGTATCTCACCCCTTTCACCCTTAGATAGCGCTGGATGTTTTAAATTTAAATTTTTTTCACAAATTTGTTTGTAGTTTTTCATGGTTTTTCGCTCTAATATAGAACTTAGAGGCCTAATACTTATCACATAGTATTCCTACATTACAATTAGTACCAAGCAATACTCCCACGCCCAGATTTAAGTATCTTAAACACCCAAAAAAATCAAAGTTTTTGAGCTCTTGTAGACTTTTTGTGTTTTTCGGGTGCATTTTCTATGTTGCGCACTGTTGAGGGTAAAATCCCTTATAAATCATGTCATATTTGTTGCAGAAGGCTTTTAGTTACCCAAAGTCATAGTGTTTCAGGTTGTTAACGGTGGTCGTATCCCTTATAAGGTTCAAAATACGCCTTTTAAAGGCTACATTATACATCAGTTAAGGGTATAAATTAAGACAGGGACCTGGGGCGAAGCCCCCCACAGGGGTCTGGGGGCGGAGCCCCCAGCGAGCGAAGCGAGTCTAATATATATACAGCCGCATGTGTAACTGACTCACTCACTCACTGAGGTATACGAATTCTAGACCACTTCTAGAGGAGCTAGAAACCTGAAATTTTGCATGCAGGTAGCTTGTACCTTGTAACCCCCAGGAAAATTCCAAAAAGTTACAATTTTTTATTTTAACCTCCTCAAAAAAATTCAAAATGGAGGAAATTTTGAACATGTTCAAAATAGTGACTTTTTATTTGAGCTGTAGCGGCCGAACGGTTGGTCCTATCGAGAAACGGAGACCACCAAGTGCCACGGATTTTAGACGATCTACAACTTTGGTCCTGTGACTTTTTGTCGTATCTCGTCTCCTTCACCCTTAGGTAGCGCTAGATTTTTCAAATTTCGGCATATTTTCGAAATATTTTGGCCGTTTTTTATTTCCTATCACGTTAATATACTTGATGGAGGCCTAATATTGGGCACGCAGTATGTCTACATCACACTTAGTAAATGGCAGCAGAAATATGACCAGTTTTTATTAATTAAACCTGTCGAAAAATGAAAAAATCTAAATATCTTTAGATATGACAGTTATCTTAGTATAAGTAGTGATGTATTGGGGGTTCTGTCCCAATTTATATTATTGGATATTCACGTGACACCAATAATACTTGAGCTAGAGACGTGAGACTTGGCATGCATGTGCCTTCCACCTTTTCTTTCCAAATCCTACTATATTTAGTTTGAACTATCTCAATAAAATAAATAATTGTGAATACGAAAATCAAAATGTAGTATTTTTTTATTCAAGCTCTAGCGGCCGAACGGGTTGTCCTATCGAAAAACGAAGACCACTATGTGCCACGGATTTCAGACGAACTACAACTTTAGTCCTATGGCATTTTGCCGTATCTCACCCCTTTCACCCTTAGATAGCGCTGGATTTTTTAAATTTAAATTTTTTTCACAAATTTGTTTGTAGTTTTTCATGGTTTTTCGCTCTAATATAGAACTTAGAGGCCTAATACTTATCACATAGTATTCCTACATTACAATTAGTACCAAGCAATACTCCCACGCCCAGATTTAAGTATCTTAAACACCCAAAAAAATCAAAGTTTTTGAGCTCTTGTAGACTTTTTGTGTTTTTCGGGTGCATTTTCTATGTTGCGCACTGTTGAGGGTAAAATCCCTTATAAATCATGTCATATTTGTTGCAGAAGGCTTTTAGTTACCCAAAGTCATAGTGTTTCAGGTTGTTAACGGTGGTCGTATCCCTTATAAGGTTCAAAATACGCCTTTTAAAGGCTACATTATACATCAGTTAAGGGTATAAATTAAGACAGGGACCTGGGGCGAAGCCCCCCACAGGGGTCTGGGGGCGGAGCCCCCAGCGAGCGAAGCGAGTCTAATATATATACAGCCGCATGTGTAACTGACTCACTCACTCACTGAGGTATACGAATTCTAGACCACTTCTAGAGGAGCTAGAAACCTGAAATTTTGCATGCAGGTAGCTTGTACCTTGTAACCCCCAGGAAAATTCCAAAAAGTTACAATTTTTTATTTTAACCTCCTCAAAAAAATTCAAAATGGAGGAAATTTTGAACATGTTCAAAATAGTGACTTTTTATTTGAGCTGTAGCGGCCGAACGGTTGGTCCTATCGAGAAACGGAGACCACCAAGTGCCACGGATTTTAGACGATCTACAACTTTGGTCCTGTGACTTTTTGTCGTATCTCGTCTCCTTCACCCTTAGGTAGCGCTAGATTTTTCAAATTTCGGCATATTTTCGAAATATTTTGGCCGTTTTTTATTTCCTATCACGTTAATATACTTGATGGAGGCCAAATATTGGGCACGCAGTATGTCTACATCACACTTAGTAAATGGCAGCAGAAATATGACCAGTTTTTATTAATTAAACCTGTCGAAAAATGAAAAAATCTAAATATCTTTAGATATGACAGTTATCTTAGTATAAGTAGTGATGTATTGGGGGTTCTGTCCCAATTTATATTATTGGATATTCACGTGACACCAATAATACTTGAGCTAGAGACGTGAGACTTGGCATGCATGTGCCTTCCACCTTTTCTTTCCAAATCCTACTATATTTAGTTTGAACTATCTCAATAAAATAAATAATTGTGAATACGAAAATCAAAATGTAGTATTTTTTTATTCAAGCTCTAGCGGCCGAACGGGTTGTCCTATCGAAAAACGAAGACCACTATGTGCCACGGATTTCAGACGAACTACAACTTTAGTCCTATGGCATTTTGCCGTATCTCACCCCTTTCACCCTTAGATAGCGCTGGATTTTTTAAATTTAAATTTTTTTCACAAATTTGTTTGTAGTTTTTCATGGTTTTTCGCTCTAATATAGAACTTAGAGGCCTAATACTTATCACATAGTATTCCTACATTACAATTAGTACCAAGCAATACTCCCACGCCCAGATTTAAGTATCTTAAACACCCAAAAAAATCAAAGTTTTTGAGCTCTTGTAGACTTTTTGTGTTTTTCGGGTGCATTTTCTATGTTGCGCACTGTTGAGGGTAAAATCCCTTATAAATCATGTCATATTTGTTGCAGAAGGCTTTTAGTTACCCAAAGTCATAGTGTTTCAGGTTGTTAACGGTGGTCGTATCCCTTATAAGGTTCAAAATACGCCTTTTAAAGGCTACATTATACATCAGTTAAGGGTATAAATTAAGACAGGGACCTGGGGCGAAGCCCCCCACAGGGGTCTGGGGGCGGAGCCCCCAGCGAGCGAAGCGAGTCTAATATATATACAGCCGCATGTGTAACTGACTCACTCACTCACTGAGGTATACGAATTCTAGACCACTTCTAGAGGAGCTAGAAACCTGAAATTTTGCATGCAGGTAGCTTGTACCTTGTAACCCCCAGGAAAATTCCAAAAAGTTACAATTTTTTATTTTAACCTCCTCAAAAAAATTCAAAATGGAGGAAATTTTGAACATGTTCAAAATAGTGACTTTTTATTTGAGCTGTAGCGGCCGAACGGTTGGTCCTATCGAGAAACGGAGACCACCAAGTGCCACGGATTTTAGACGATCTACAACTTTGGTCCTGTGACTTTTTGTCGTATCTCGTCTCCTTCACCCTTAGGTAGCGCTAGATTTTTCAAATTTCGGCATATTTTCGAAATATTTTGGCCGTTTTTTATTTCCTATCACGTTAATATACTTGATGGAGGCCTAATATTGGGCACGCAGTATGTCTACATCACACTTAGTAAATGGCAGCAGAAATATGACCAGTTTTTATTAATTAAACCTGTCGAAAAATGAAAAAATCTAAATATCTTTAGATATGACAGTTATCTTAGTATAAGTAGTGATGTATTGGGGGTTCTGTCCCAATTTATATTATTGGATATTCACGTGACACCAATAATACTTGAGCTAGAGACGTGAGACTTGGCATGCATGTGCCTTCCACCTTTTCTTTCCAAATCCTACTATATTTAGTTTGAACTATCTCAATAAAATAAATAATTGTGAATACGAAAATCAAAATGTAGTATTTTTTTATTCAAGCTCTAGCGGCCGAACGGGTTGTCCTATCGAAAAACGAAGACCACTATGTGCCACGGATTTCAGACGAACTACAACTTTAGTCCTATGGCATTTTGCCGTATCTCACCCCTTTCACCCTTAGATAGCGCTGGATTTTTTAAATTTAAATTTTTTTCACAAATTTGTTTGTAGTTTTTCATGGTTTTTCGCTCTAATATAGAACTTAGAGGCCTAATACTTATCACATAGTATTCCTACATTACAATTAGTACCAAGCAATACTCCCACGCCCAGATTTAAGTATCTTAAACACCCAAAAAAATCAAAGTTTTTGAGCTCTTGTAGACTTTTTGTGTTTTTCGGGTGCATTTTCTATGTTGCGCACTGTTGAGGGTAAAATCCCTTATAAATCATGTCATATTTGTTGCAGAAGGCTTTTAGTTACCCAAAGTCATAGTGTTTCAGGTTGTTAACGGTGGTCGTATCCCTTATAAGGTTCAAAATACGCCTTTTAAAGGCTACATTATACATCAGTTAAGGGTATAAATTAAGACAGGGACCTGGGGCGAAGCCCCCCACAGGGGTCTGGGGGCGGAGCCCCCAGCGAGCGAAGCGAGTCTAATATATATACAGCCGCATGTGTAACTGACTCACTCACTCACTGAGGTATACGAATTCTAGACCACTTCTAGAGGAGCTAGAAACCTGAAATTTTGCATGCAGGTAGCTTGTACCTTGTAACCCCCAGGAAAATTCCAAAAAGTTACAATTTTTTATTTTAACCTCCTCAAAAAAATTCAAAATGGAGGAAATTTTGAACATGTTCAAAATAGTGACTTTTTATTTGAGCTGTAGCGGCCGAACGGTTGGTCCTATCGAGAAACGGAGACCACCAAGTGCCACGGATTTTAGACGATCTACAACTTTGGTCCTGTGACTTTTTGTCGTATCTCGTCTCCTTCACCCTTAGGTAGCGCTAGATTTTTCAAATTTCGGCATATTTTCGAAATATTTTGGCCGTTTTTTATTTCCTATCACGTTAATATACTTGATGGAGGCCTAATATTGGGCACGCAGTATGTCTACATCACACTTAGTAAATGGCAGCAGAAATATGACCAGTTTTTATTAATTAAACCTGTCGAAAAATGAAAAAATCTAAATATCTTTAGATATGACAGTTATCTTAGTATAAGTAGTGATGTATTGGGGGTTCTGTCCCAATTTATATTATTGGATATTCACGTGACACCAATAATACTTGAGCTAGAGACGTGAGACTTGGCATGCATGTGCCTTCCACCTTTTCTTTCCAAATCCTACTATATTTAGTTTGAACTATCTCAATAAAATAAATAATTGTGAATACGAAAATCAAAATGTAGTATTTTTTTATTCAAGCTCTAGCGGCCGAACGGGTTGTCCTATCGAAAAACGAAGACCACTATGTGCCACGGATTTCAGACGAACTACAACTTTAGTCCTATGGCATTTTGCCGTATCTCACCCCTTTCACCCTTAGATAGCGCTGGATTTTTTAAATTTAAATTTTTTTCACAAATTTGTTTGTAGTTTTTCATGGTTTTTCGCTCTAATATAGAACTTAGAGGCCTAATACTTATCACATAGTATTCCTACATTACAATTAGTACCAAGCAATACTCCCACGCCCAGATTTAAGTATCTTAAACACCCAAAAAAATCAAAGTTTTTGAGCTCTTGTAGACTTTTTGTGTTTTTCGGGTGCATTTTCTATGTTGCGCACTGTTGAGGGTAAAATCCCTTATAAATCATGTCATATTTGTTGCAGAAGGCTTTTAGTTACCCAAAGTCATAGTGTTTCAGGTTGTTAACGGTGGTCGTATCCCTTATAAGGTTCAAAATACGCCTTTTAAAGGCTACATTATACATCAGTTAAGGGTATAAATTAAGACAGGGACCTGGGGCGAAGCCCCCCACAGGGGTCTGGGGGCGGAGCCCCCAGCGAGCGAAGCGAGTCTAATATATATACAGCCGCATGTGTAACTGACTCACTCACTCACTGAGGTATACGAATTCTAGACCACTTCTAGAGGAGCTAGAAACCTGAAATTTTGCATGCAGGTAGCTTGTACCTTGTAACCCCCAGGAAAATTCCAAAAAGTTACAATTTTTTATTTTAACCTCCTCAAAAAAATTCAAAATGGAGGAAATTTTGAACATGTTCAAAATAGTGACTTTTTATTTGAGCTGTAGCGGCCGAACGGTTGGTCCTATCGAGAAACGGAGACCACCAAGTGCCACGGATTTTAGACGATCTACAACTTTGGTCCTGTGACTTTTTGTCGTATCTCGTCTCCTTCACCCTTAGGTAGCGCTAGATTTTTCAAATTTCGGCATATTTTCGAAATATTTTGGCCGTTTTTTATTTCCTATCACGTTAATATACTTGATGGAGGCCTAATATTGGGCACGCAGTATGTCTACATCACACTTAGTAAATGGCAGCAGAAATATGACCAGTTTTTATTAATTAAACCTGTCGAAAAATGAAAAAATCTAAATATCTTTAGATATGACAGTTATCTTAGTATAAGTAGTGATGTATTGGGGGTTCTGTCCCAATTTATATTATTGGATATTCACGTGACACCAATAATACTTGAGCTAGAGACGTGAGACTTGGCATGCATGTGCCTTCCACCTTTTCTTTCCAAATCCTACTATATTTAGTTTGAACTATCTCAATAAAATAAATAATTGTGAATACGAAAATCAAAATGTAGTATTTTTTTATTCAAGCTCTAGCGGCCGAACGGGTTGTCCTATCGAAAAACGAAGACCACTATGTGCCACGGATTTCAGACGAACTACAACTTTAGTCCTATGGCATTTTGCCGTATCTCACCCCTTTCACCCTTAGATAGCGCTGGATTTTTTAAATTTAAATTTTTTTCACAAATTTGTTTGTAGTTTTTCATGGTTTTTCGCTCTAATATAGAACTTAGAGGCCTAATACTTATCACATAGTATTCCTACATTACAATTAGTACCAAGCAATACTCCCACGCCCAGATTTAAGTATCTTAAACACCCAAAAAAATCAAAGTTTTTGAGCTCTTGTAGACTTTTTGTGTTTTTCGGGTGCATTTTCTATGTTGCGCACTGTTGAGGGTAAAATCCCTTATAAATCATGTCATATTTGTTGCAGAAGGCTTTTAGTTACCCAAAGTCATAGTGTTTCAGGTTGTTAACGGTGGTCGTATCCCTTATAAGGTTCAAAATACGCCTTTTAAAGGCTACATTATACATCAGTTAAGGGTATAAATTAAGACAGGGACATGGGGCGAAGCCCCCCACAGGGGTCTGGGGGCGGAGCCCCCAGCGAGCGAAGCGAGTCTAATATATATACAGCCGCATGTGTAACTGACTCACTCACTCACTGAGGTATACGAATTCTAGACCACTTCTAGAGGAGCTAGAAACCTGAAATTTTGCATGCAGGTAGCTTGTACCTTGTAACCCCCAGGAAAATTCCAAAAAGTTACAATTTTTTATTTTAACCTCCTCAAAAAAATTCAAAATGGAGGAAATTTTGAACATGTTCAAAATAGTGACTTTTTATTTGAGCTGTAGCGGCCGAACGGTTGGTCCTATCGAGAAACGGAGACCACCAAGTGCCACGGATTTTAGACGATCTACAACTTTGGTCCTGTGACTTTTTGTCGTATCTCGTCTCCTTCACCCTTAGGTAGCGCTAGATTTTTCAAATTTCGGCATATTTTCGAAATATTTTGGCCGTTTTTTATTTCCTATCACGTTAATATACTTGATGGAGGCCTAATATTGGGCACGCAGTATGTCTACATCACACTTAGTAAATGGCAGCAGAAATATAACCAGTTTTTATTAATTAAACCTGTCGAAAAATGAAAAAATCTAAATATCTTTAGATATGACAGTTATCTTAGTATAAGTAGTGATGTATTGGGGGTTCTGTCCCAATTTATATTATTGGATATTCACGTGACACCAATAATACTTGAGCTAGAGACGTGAGACTTGGCATGCATGTGCCTTCCACCTTTTCTTTCCAAATCCTACTATATTTAGTTTGAACTATCTCAATAAAATAAATAATTGTGAATACGAAAATCAAAATGTAGTATTTTTTTATTCAAGCTCTAGCGGCCGAACGGGTTGTCCTATCGAAAAACGAAGACCACTATGTGCCACGGATTTCAGACGAACTACAACTTTAGTCCTATGGCATTTTGCCGTATCTCACCCCTTTCACCCTTAGATAGCGCTGGATTTTTTAAATTTAAATTTTTTTCACAAATTTGTTTGTAGTTTTTCATGGTTTTTCGCTCTAATATAGAACTTAGAGGCCTAATACTTATCACATAGTATTCCTACATTACAATTAGTACCAAGCAATACTCCCACGCCCAGATTTAAGTATCTTAAACACCCAAAAAAATCAAAGTTTTTGAGCTCTTGTAGACTTTTTGTGTTTTTCGGGTGCATTTTCTATGTTGCGCACTGTTGAGGGTAAAATCCCTTATAAATCATGTCATATTTGTTGCAGAAGGCTTTTAGTTACCCAAAGTCATAGTGTTTCAGGTTGTTAACGGTGGTCGTATCCCTTATAAGGTTCAAAATACGCCTTTTAAAGGCTACATTATACATCAGTTAAGGGTATAAATTAAGACAGGGACCTGGGGCGAAGCCCCCCACAGGGGTCTGGGGGCGGAGCCCCCAGCGAGCGAAGCGAGTCTAATATATATACAGCCGCATGTGTAACTGACTCACTCACTCACTGAGGTATACGAATTCTAGACCACTTCTAGAGGAGCTAGAAACCTGAAATTTTGCATGCAGGTAGCTTGTACCTTGTAACCCCCAGGAAAATTCCAAAAAGTTACAATTTTTTATTTTAACCTCCTCAAAAAAATTCAAAATGGAGGAAATTTTGAACATGTTCAAAATAGTGACTTTTTATTTGAGCTGTAGCGGCCGAACGGTTGGTCCTATCGAGAAACGGAGACCACCAAGTGCCACGGATTTTAGACGATCTACAACTTTGGTCCTGTGACTTTTTGTCGTATCTCGTCTCCTTCACCCTTAGGTAGCGCTAGATTTTTCAAATTTCGGCATATTTTCGAAATATTTTGGCCGTTTTTTATTTCCTATCACGTTAATATACTTGATGGAGGCCTAATATTGGGCACGCAGTATGTCTACATCACACTTAGTAAATGGCAGCAGAAATATGACCAGTTTTTATTAATTAAACCTGTCGAAAAATGAAAAAATCTAAATATCTTTAGATATGACAGTTATCTTAGTATAAGTAGTGATGTATTGGGGGTTCTGTCCCAATTTATATTATTGGATATTCACGTGACACCAATAATACTTGAGCTAGAGACGTGAGACTTGGCATGCATGTGCCTTCCACCTTTTCTTTCCAAATCATACTATATTTAGTTTGAACTATCTCAATAAAATAAATAATTGTGAATACGAAAATCAAAACGTAGTATTTTTTTATTCAAGCTCTAGCGGCCGAACGGGTTGTCCTATCGAAAAACGAAGACCACTATGTGCCACGGATTTCAGACGAACTACAACTTTAGTCCTATGGCATTTTGCCGTATCTCACCCCTTTCACCCTTAGATAGCGCTGGATTTTTTAAATTTAAATTTTTTTCACAAATTTGTTTGTAGTTTTTCATGGTTTTTCGCTCTAATATAGAACTTAGAGGCCTAATACTTATCACATAGTATTCCTACATTACAATTAGTACCAAGCAATACTCCCACGCCCAGATTTAAGTATCTTAAACACCCAAAAAAATCAAAGTTTTTGAGCTCTTGTAGACTTTTTGTGTTTTTCGGGTGCATTTTCTATGTTGCGCACTGTTGAGGGTAAAATCCCTTATAAATCATGTCATATTTGTTGCAGAAGGCTTTTAGTTACCCAAAGTCATAGTGTTTCAGGTTGTTAACGGTGGTCGTATCCCTTATAAGGTTCAAAATACGCCTTTTAAAGGCTACATTATACATCAGTTAAGGGTATAAATTAAGACAGGGACCTGGGGCGAAGCCCCCCACAGGGGTCTGGGGGCGGAGCCCCCAGCGAGCGAAGCGAGTCTAATATATATACAGCCGCATGTGTAACTGACTCACTCACTCACTGAGGTATACGAATTCTAGACCACTTCTAGAGGAGCTAGAAACCTGAAATTTTGCATGCAGGTAGCTTGTACCTTGTAACCCCCAGGAAAATTCCAAAAAGTTACAATTTTTTATTTTAACCTCCTCAAAAAAATTCAAAATGGAGGAAATTTTGAACATGTTCAAAATAGTGACTTTTTATTTGAGCTGTAGCGGCCGAACGGTTGGTCCTATCGAGAAACGGAGACCACCAAGTGCCACGGATTTTAGACGATCTACAACTTTGGTCCTGTGACTTTTTGTCGTATCTCGTCTCCTTCACCCTTAGGTAGCGCTAGATTTTTCAAATTTCGGCATATTTTCGAAATATTTTGGCCGTTTTTTATTTCCTATCACGTTAATATACTTGATGGAGGCCTAATATTGGGCACGCAGTATGTCTACATCACACTTAGTAAATGGCAGCAGAAATATGACCAGTTTTTATTAATTAAACCTGTCGAAAAATGAAAAAATCTAAATATCTTTAGATATGACAGTTATCTTAGTATAAGTAGTGATGTATTGGGGGTTCTGTCCCAATTTATATTATTGGATATTCACGTGACACCAATAATACTTGAGCTAGAGACGTGAGACTTGGCATGCATGTGCCTTCCACCTTTTCTTTCCAAATCATACTATATTTAGTTTGAACTATCTCAATAAAATAAATAATTGTGAATACGAAAATCAAAATGTAGTATTTTTTTATTCAAGCTCTAGCGGCCGAACGGGTTGTCCTATCGAAAAACGAAGACCTCTATGTGCCACGGATTTCAGACGAACTACAACTTTAGTCCTATGGCATTTTGCCGTATCTCACCCCTTTCACCCTTAGATAGCGCTGGATTTTTTAAATTTAAATTTTTTTCACAAATTTGTTTGTAGTTTTTCATGGTTTTTCGCTCTAATATAGAACTTAGAGGCCTAATACTTATCACATAGTATTCCTACATTACAATTAGTACCAAGCAATACTCCCACGCCCAGATTTAAGTATCTTAAACACCCAAAAAAATCAAAGTTTTTGAGCTCTTGTAGACTTTTTGTGTTTTTCGGGTGCATTTTCTATGTTGCGCACTGTTGAGGGTAAAATCCCTTATAAATCATGTCATATTTGTTGCAGAAGGCTTTTAGTTACCCAAAGTCATAGTGTTTCAGGTTGTTAACGGTGGTCGTATCCCTTATAAGGTTCAAAATACGCCTTTTAAAGGCTACATTATACATCAGTTAAGGGTATAAATTAAGACAGGGACCTGGGGCGAAGCCCCCCACAGGGGTCTGGGGGCGGAGCCCCCAGCGAGCGAAGCAAGTCTAATATATATACAGCCGCATGTGTAACTGACTCACTCACTCACTGAGGTATACGAATTCTAGACCACTTCTAGAGGAGCTAGAAACCTGAAATTTGGCATGTATGTAGCTTGTACCTTGTAACCCCCAGGAAAATCCCAAAAAAATACAATTTTTTATTTTAACCTCCTCAAAAAAATTCAAAATGGAGGAAATTTTGAACATGTCCAAAATAGTGACTTTTTATTTGAGCTGTAGCGGCCGAACGGTTGGTCCTATCGAGAAACGGAGACGTCCACGTGCCACGGATTTTAGACGATCTACAACTTTGGTCCTGTGACTTTTTGTCGTATCTCGTCTCCTTCACCCTTAGGTAGCGCTAGATTTTTCAAATTTCGGCATATTTTCGAAATATTTTGGCCGTTTTTTATTTCCTATCACGTTAATATACTTGATGGAGGCCTAATATTGGGCACGCAGTATGTCTACGTCACACTTAGTAAATAGCAGCAGAAATATGACCAGTTTTTATTAATTAAACCAGTCGAAAAATGAAAAAAACTAAATATCTTTAGATATGACCGTTTTCTTAGTATAAGTAGTGGTGTATTGAGGGTTCTGACCCAATTTATATTATTGGATATACACGTGACACCAAAAATACTTGAGCTAGAGACGTTAGATTTGGCATGCATGTGCCTTCCACCTTTTCTTTCCAAATCCTACTATTTTTAGTTCGAACTATCTCAATAAAATAAATAATTGTTAATACAAAAATCTAAATGTAGTATTTTTTTATTTAAGCTCTAGCGGCCGAACGGGTTATCCTATCGAAAAACGAAGACCACCATGTGCCACGGATTTCAGACGAACTACAACTTAGTCCTATGACATTTTGCCGTATCTCACCCCTTTCACCCTTAGATAGCGCTAGATGTTTTAAATTTAAACTTTTTTCACAAATTTGTTTGTGGTTTTTAATGGTTTGTCGCTCTATATATAGAACTTAGAGGCCTAATACTTATCACACAGTATTCCTACATTACATTAGTACTAAGAAATACTCCCACACCCATCTTAAGTATCTTAAACACCCAAAGGAATCAAAGTTTTTGAGCTCTTGTAGACTTTTCGTGTTTTCCGGGTACATTTTCTATGTTGCGAACTGTCGAGGGTAAAATCCCTTATAAATCATGTCATATTTGTTGCAGAAGGCTTTTAGTTACCCAAAGTCATAGTATTTCAGGTTGTTAACGGTGGTCGTATCCCTTATAAGGTTCAAAATACGCCTTTTAAAGGCTACATTATACATCAGTTAAGGGTATAATTTACGACAGGGACCTGGGGGCGAAGCCCCCCACAGGGGTCTGGGGGCGGAGCCCCCAGCGAGCGAAGCGAGTCTAATATATATACAGCCGCATGTGTAACTGACTCACTCACTCACTCACTGAGGTATACGAATTCTAGACCACTTCTAGACGAGCTAGAAACCTGAAATTTTGCATGCAGGTAGCTTATAGCTTGTAACCCCCAGGAAAATCGCCAAAACTGACAGTTTTATATCATAACCCCCCCAAAAAAATATTTAAACCCCCCCCCAAAAAAGGTTTATTTTAAAATTACAGTTTTTGAGCTCTAGCGGCCGAACGGATTGACCTATCGAAAAACAGACACCACCACGTGGCACGGATTTTGCAAGATCTACAACTTTGTTTCTATGACATTTTGTCGTATTTCGCTCCCTTCACCCTTAGGTAGCTCTAGATTTTTCAATTTCAGGCAATTTCGACGGTTATTTTCGTGGTTTTTAATTTCCTATCACATTAATTTAGTATATAAAGGCTTGATATTTGGCACTCAATATGTTTACACATTACCCTTCATGAATTAGTCTATAAACTAACATGTTTTAATAAGTAAACACCTCAAAAAAATTAAAAACCCTAATTGTTCCGTAAATGACAAACTGCATTATCGACTTACTTAGGTAATTCTAGACAATCTATAAACGTGGAATTAGGCCTACATGTAGCTTGTCAATTAAAACCTCCAGAAAAATTGCAAAAAGGTATAATTTTTAATCAAAACCACATAAAAAAATTGAAAATGGAGGAAAATTTGAATATATCCAAAATAGTGCATTTTTTTGGGCTGTAGCGGCCAAACGGATTGTCCTATCGAGAAACGGAGACCACCACGACACACGGATCTTAGACGATCGAAAACTTTGTTCCTATGACTTTTTGTCGTATCTTGTCTCCTTCACCCTTAGGTAGCGCTAGATTTTTTAAATTTCGGCATATTTTCGAAATATTTTGTCCGTTTTTTATTTCCTATCACGTTAATATATTTGATGGAGGCCTAATATTGGGCACGCAAGTATGTCTACATCACACTTAGTAAATAGCACGAAAAATATGACCAGTTTTTAGTAATTAAACCTGTCGAAAAATGAAAAACTCTAAATATCTTTAGATATGACCGTTTTCTTAGTATAAGTAGTGGTGTATTGAGGGTTCTGACCCAATTTATATTATTGGATATACACGTGACACCAAAAATACTTGAGCTAGAGACGTTAGATTTGGCATGCATGTGCCTTCCACCTTTTCTTTCCAAATCCTACTATATTTAGTTTGAACTATCTCAATAAAATAAATAATTGTGAATACGAAAATCAAAATGTAGTATTTTTTTATTCAAGCTCTAGCGGCCGAACGGGTTGTCCTATCGAAAAACGAAGACCACTATGTGCCACGGATTTCAGACGAACTACAACTTTAGTCCTATGGCATTTTGCCGTATCTCACCCCTTTCACCCTTAGATAGCGCTGGATTTTTTAAATTTAAATTTTTTTCACAAATTTGTTTGTAGTTTTTCATGGTTTTTCGCTCTAATATAGAACTTAGAGGCCTAATACTTATCACATAGTATTCCTACATTACAATTAGTACCAAGCAATACTCCCACGCCCAGATTTAAGTATCTTAAACACCCAAAAAAATCAAAGTTTTTGAGCTCTTGTAGACTTTTTGTGTTTTTCGGGTGCATTTACTATGTTGCGCACTGTTGAGGGTAAAATCCCTTATAAATCATGTCATATTTGTTGCAGAAGGCTTTTAGTTACCCAAAGTCATAGTGTTTCAGGTTGTTAACGGTGGTCGTATCCCTTATAAGGTTCAAAATACGCCTTTTAAAGGCTACATTATACATCAGTTAAGGGTATAAATTAAGACAGGGACCTGGGGCGAAGCCCCCCACAGGGGTCTGGGGGCGGAGCCCCCAGCGAGCGAAGCGAGTCTAATATATATACAGCCGCATGTGTAACTGACTCACTCACTCACTGAGGTATACGAATTCTAGACCACTTCTAGAGGAGCTAGAAACCTGAAATTTTGCATGCAGGTAGCTTGTACCTTGTAACCCCCAGGAAAATTCCAAAAAGTTACAATTTTTGATTTTAACCTCCTCAAAAAAATTCAAAATGGAGGAAATTTTGAACATGTTCAAAATAGTGACTTTTTATTTGAGCTGTAGCGGCCGAACGGTTGGTCCTATCGAGAAACGGAGACCACCAAGTGCCACGGATTTTAGACGATCTACAACTTTGGTCCTGTGACTTTTTGTCGTATCTCGTCTCCTTCACCCTTAGGTAGCGCTAGATTTTTCAAATTTCGGCATATTTTCGAAATATTTTGGCCGTTTTTTATTTCCTATCACGTTAATATACTTGATGGAGGCCTAATATTGGGCACGCAGTATGTCTACATCACACTTAGTAAATGGCAGCAGAAATATGACCAGTTTTTATTAATTAAACCTGTCGAAAAATGAAAAAATCTAAATATCTTTAGATATGACAGTTATCTTAGTATAAGTAGTGATGTATTGGGGGTTCTGTCCCAATTTATATTATTGGATATTCACGTGACACCAATAATACTTGAGCTAGAGACGTGAGACTTGGCATGCATGTGCCTTCCACCTTTTCTTTCCAAATCCTACTATATTTAGTTTGAACTATCTCAATAAAATAAATAATTGTGAATACGAAAATCAAAATGTAGTATTTTTTTATTCAAGCTCTAGCGGCCGAACGGGTTGTCCTATCGAAAAACGAAGACCACTATGTGCCACGGATTTCAGACGAACTACAACTTTAGTCCTATGGCATTTTGCCGTATCTCACCCCTTTCACCCTTAGATAGCGCTGGATTTTTTAAATTTAAATTTTTTTCACAAATTTGTTTGTAGTTTTTCATGGTTTTTCGCTCTAATATAGAACTTAGAGGCCTAATACTTATCACATAGTATTCCTACATTACAATTAGTACCAAGCAATACTCCCACGCCCAGATTTAAGTATCTTAAACACCCAAAAAAATCAAAGTTTTTGAGCTCTTGTAGACTTTTTGTGTTTTTCGGGTGCATTTTCTATGTTGCGCACTGTTGAGGGTAAAATCCCTTATAAATCATGTCATATTTGTTGCAGAAGGCTTTTAGTTACCCAAAGTCATAGTGTTTCAGGTTGTTAACGGTGGTCGTATCCCTTATAAGGTTCAAAATACGCCTTTTAAAGGCTACATTATACATCAGTTAAGGGTATAAATTAAGACAGGGACCTGGGGCGAAGCCCCCCACAGGGGTCTGGGGGCGGAGCCCCCAGCGAGCGAAGCGAGTCTAATATATATACAGTCGCATGTGTAACTGACTCACTCACTCACTGAGGTATACGAATTCTAGACCACTTCTAGAGGAGCTAGAAACCTGAAATTTTGCATGCAGGTAGCTTGTACCTTGTAACCCCCAGGAAAATTGCAAAAAGTTACAATTTTTTATTTTAACCTCCTCAAAAAAATTCAAAATGGAGGAAATTTTGAACATGTTCAAAATAGTGACTTTTTATTTGAGCTGTAGCGGCCGAACGGTTGGTCCTATCGAGAAACGGAGACCACCAAGTGCCACGGATTTTAGACGATCTACAACTTTGGTCCTGTGACTTTTTGTCGTATCTCGTCTCCTTCACCCTTAGGTAGCGCTAGATTTTTCAAATTTCGGCATATTTTCGAAATATTTTGGCCGTTTTTTATTTCCTATCACGTTAATATACTTGATGGAGGCCTAATATTGGGCACGCAGTATGTCTACATCACACTTAGTAAATGGCAGCAGAAATATGACCAGTTTTTATTAATTAAACCTGTCGAAAAATGAAAAAATCTAAATATCTTTAGATATGACAGTTATCTTAGTATAAGTAGTGATGTATTGGGGGTTCTGTCCCAATTTATATTATTGGATATTCACGTGACACCAATAATACTTGAGCTAGAGACGTGAGACTTGGCATGCATGTGCCTTCCACCTTTTCTTTCCAAATCCTACTATATTTAGTTTGAACTATCTCAATAAAATAAATAATTGTGAATACGAAAATCAAAATGTAGTATTTTTTTATTCAAGCTCTAGCGGCCGAACGGGTTGTCCTATCGAAAAACGAAGAACACTATGTGCCACGGATTTCAGACGAACTACAACTTTAGTCCTATGGCATTTTGCCGTATCTCACCCCTTTCACCCTTAGATAGCGCTGGATTTTTTAAATTTAAATTTTTTTCACAAATTTGTTTGTAGTTTTTCATGGTTTTTCGCTCTAATATAGAACTTAGAGGCCTAATACTTATCACATAGTATTCCTACATTACAATTAGTACCAAGCAATACTCCCACGCCCAGATTTAAGTATCTTAAACACCCAAAAAAATCAAAGTTTTTGAGCTCTTGTAGACTTTTTGTGTTTTTCGGGTGCATTTTCTATGTTGCGCACTGTTGAGGGTAAAATCCCTTATAAATCATGTCATATTTGTTGCAGAAGGCTTTTAGTTACCCAAAGTCATAGTGTTTCAGGTTGTTAACGGTGGTCGTATCCCTTATAAGGTTCAAAATACGCCTTTTAAAGGCTACATTATACATCAGTTAAGGGTATAAATTAAGACAGGGACCTGGGGCGAAGCCCCCCACAGGGGTCTGGGGGCGGAGCCCCCAGCGAGCGAAGCGAGTCTAATATATATACAGCCGCATGTGTAACTGACTCACTCACTCACTGAGGTATACGAATTCTAGACCACTTCTAGAGGAGCTAGAAACCTGAAATTTTGCATGCAGGTAGCTTGTACCTTGTAACCCCCAGGAAAATTCCAAAAAGTTACAATTTTTTATTTTAACCTCCTCAAAAAAATTCAAAATGGAGGAAATTTTGAACATGTTCAAAATAGTGACTTTTTATTTGAGCTGTAGCGGCCGAACGGTTGGTCCTATCGAGAAACGGAGACCACCAAGTGCCACGGATTTTAGACGATCTACAACTTTGGTCCTGTGACTTTTTGTCGTATCTCGTCTCCTTCACCCTTAGGTAGCGCTAGATTTTTCAAATTTCGGCATATTTTCGAAATATTTTGGCCGTTTTTTATTTCCTATCACGTTAATATACTTGATGGAGGCCTAATATTGGGCACGCAGTATGTCTACATCACACTTAGTAAATGGCAGCAGAAATATGACCAGTTTTTATTAATTAAACCTGTCGAAAAATGAAAAAATCTAAATATCTTTAGATATGACAGTTATCTTAGTATAAGTAGTGATGTATTGGGGGTTCTGTCCCAATTTATATTATTGGATATTCACGTGACACCAATAATACTTGAGCTAGAGACGTGAGACTTGGCATGCATGTGCCTTCCACCTTTTCTTTCCAAATCATACTATATTTAGTTTGAACTATCTCAATAAAATAAATAATTGTGAATACGAAAATCAAAACGTAGTATTTTTTTATTCAAGCTCTAGCGGCCGAACGGGTTGTCCTATCGAAAAACGAAGACCACTATGTGCCACGGATTTCAGACGAACTACAACTTTAGTCCTATGGCATTTTGCCGTATCTCACCCCTTTCACCCTTAGATAGCGCTGGATTTTTTAAATTTAAATTTTTTTCACAAATTTGTTTGTAGTTTTTCATGGTTTTTCGCTCTAATATAGAACTTAGAGGCCTAATACTTATCACATAGTATTCCTACATTACAATTAGTACCAAGCAATACTCCCACGCCCAGATTTAAGTATCTTAAACACCCAAAAAAATCAAAGTTTTTGAGCTCTTGTAGACTTTTTGTGTTTTTCGGGTGCATTTTCTATGTTGCGCACTGTTGAGGGTAAAATCCCTTATAAATCATGTCATATTTGTTGCAGAAGGCTTTTAGTTACCCAAAGTCATAGTGTTTCAGGTTGTTAACGGTGGTCGTATCCCTTATAAGGTTCAAAATACGCCTTTTAAAGGCTACATTATACATCAGTTAAGGGTATAAATTAAGACAGGGACCTGGGGCGAAGCCCCCCACAGGGGTCTGGGGGCGGAGCCCCCAGCGAGCGAAGCGAGTCTAATATATATACAGCCGCATGTGTAACTGACTCACTCACTCACTGAGGTATACGAATTCTAGACCACTTCTAGAGGAGCTAGAAACCTGAAATTTTGCATGCAGGTAGCTTGTACCTTGTAACCCCCAGGAAAATTCCAAAAAGTTACAATTTTTTATTTTAACCTCCTCAAAAAAATTCAAAATGGAGGAAATTTTGAACATGTTCAAAATAGTGACTTTTTATTTGAGCTGTAGCGGCCGAACGGTTGGTCCTATCGAGAAACGGAGACCACCAAGTGCCACGGATTTTAGACGATCTACAACTTTGGTCCTGTGACTTTTTGTCGTATCTCGTCTCCTTCACCCTTAGGTAGCGCTAGATTTTTCAAATTTCGGCATATTTTCGAAATATTTTGGCCGTTTTTTATTTCCTATCACGTTAATATACTTGATGGAGGCCTAATATTGGGCACGCAGTATGTCTACATCACACTTAGTAAATGGCAGCAGAAATATGACCAGTTTTTATTAATTAAACCTGTCGAAAAATGAAAAAATCTAAATATCTTTAGATATGACAGTTATCTTAGTATAAGTAGTGATGTATTGGGGGTTCTGTCCCAATTTATATTATTGGATATTCACGTGACACCAATAATACTTGAGCTAGAGACGTGAGACTTGGCATGCATGTGCCTTCCACCTTTTCTTTCCAAATCATACTATATTTAGTTTGAACTATCTCAATAAAATAAATAATTGTGAATACGAAAATCAAAATGTAGTATTTTTTTATTCAAGCTCTAGCGGCCGAACGGGTTGTCCTATCGAAAAACGAAGACCTCTATGTGCCACGGATTTCAGACGAACTACAACTTTAGTCCTATGGCATTTTGCCGTATCTCACCCCTTTCACCCTTAGATAGCGCTGGATTTTTTAAATTTAAATTTTTTTCACAAATTTGTTTGTAGTTTTTCATGGTTTTTCGCTCTAATATAGAACTTAGAGGCCTAATACTTATCACATAGTATTCCTACATTACAATTAGTACCAAGCAATACTCCCACGCCCAGATTTAAGTATCTTAAACACCCAAAAAAATCAAAGTTTTTGAGCTCTTGTAGACTTTTTGTGTTTTTCGGGTGCATTTTCTATGTTGCGCACTGTTGAGGGTAAAATCCCTTATAAATCATGTCATATTTGTTGCAGAAGGCTTTTAGTTACCCAAAGTCATAGTGTTTCAGGTTGTTAACGGTGGTCGTATCCCTTATAAGGTTCAAAATACGCCTTTTAAAGGCTACATTATACATCAGTTAAGGGTATAAATTAAGACAGGGACCTGGGGCGAAGCCCCCCACAGGGGTCTGGGGGCGGAGCCCCCAGCGAGCGAAGCGAGTCTAATATATATACAGCCGCATGTGTAACTGACTCACTCACTCACTGAGGTATACGAATTCTAGACCACTTCTAGAGGAGCTAGAAACCTGAAATTTGGCATGTATGTAGCTTGTACCTTGTAACCCCCAGGAAAATCCCAAAAAAATACAATTTTTTATTTTAACCTCCTCAAAAAAATTCAAAATGGAGGAAATTTTGAACATGTCCAAAATAGTGACTTTTTATTTGAGCTGTAGCGGCCGAACGGTTGGTCCTATCGAGAAACGGAGACGTCCACGTGCCACGGATTTTAGACGATCTACAACTTTGGTCCTGTGACTTTTTGTCGTATCTCGTCTCCTTCACCCTTAGGTAGCGCTAGATTTTTCAAATTTCGGCATATTTTCGAAATATTTTGGCCGTTTTTTATTTCCTATCACGTTAATATACTTGATGGAGGCCTAATATTGGGCACGCAGTATGTCTACGTCACACTTAGTAAATAGCAGCAGAAATATGACCAGTTTTTATTAATTAAACCAGTCGAAAAATGAAAAAAACTAAATATCTTTAGATATGACCGTTTTCTTAGTATAAGTAGTGGTGTATTGAGGGTTCTGACCCAATTTATATTATTGGATATACACGTGACACCAAAAATACTTGAGCTAGAGACGTTAGATTTGGCATGCATGTGCCTTCCACCTTTTCTTTCCAAATCCTACTATTTTTAGTTCGAACTATCTCAATAAAATAAATAATTGTTAATACAAAAATCTAAATGTAGTATTTTTTTATTTAAGCTCTAGCGGCCGAACGGGTTATCCTATCGAAAAACGAAGACCACCATGTGCCACGGATTTCAGACGAACTACAACTTAGTCCTATGACATTTTGCCGTATCTCACCCCTTTCACCCTTAGATAGCGCTAGATGTTTTAAATTTAAACTTTTTTCACAAATTTGTTTGTGGTTTTTAATGGTTTGTCGCTCTATATATAGAACTTAGAGGCCTAATACTTATCACACAGTATTCCTACATTACATTAGTACTAAGAAATACTCCCACACCCATCTTAAGTATCTTAAACACCCAAAGGAATCAAAGTTTTTGAGCTCTTGTAGACTTTTCGTGTTTTCCGGGTACATTTTCTATGTTGCGAACTGTCGAGGGTAAAATCCCTTATAAATCATGTCATATTTGTTGCAGAAGGCTTTTAGTTACCCAAAGTCATAGTATTTCAGGTTGTTAACGGTGGTCGTATCCCTTATAAGGTTCAAAATACGCCTTTTAAAGGCTACATTATACATCAGTTAAGGGTATAATTTACGACAGGGACCTGGGGGCGAAGCCCCCCACAGGGGTCTGGGGGCGGAGCCCCCAGCGAGCGAAGCGAGTCTAATATATATACAGCCGCATGTGTAACTGACTCACTCACTCACTCACTGAGGTATACGAATTCTAGACCACTTCTAGACGAGCTAGAAACCTGAAATTTTGCATGCAGGTAGCTTATAGCTTGTAACCCCCAGGAAAATCGCCAAAACTGACAGTTTTATATCATAACCCCCCCAAAAAAATATTTAAACCCCCCCCCAAAAAAGGTTTATTTTAAAATTACAGTTTTTGAGCTCTAGCGGCCGAACGGATTGACCTATCGAAAAACAGACACCACCACGTGGCACGGATTTTGCAAGATCTACAACTTTGTTTCTATGACATTTTGTCGTATTTCGCTCCCTTCACCCTTAGGTAGCTCTAGATTTTTCAATTTCAGGCAATTTCGACGGTTATTTTCGTGGTTTTTAATTTCCTATCACATTAATTTAGTATATAAAGGCTTGATATTTGGCACTCAATATGTTTACACATTACCCTTCATGAATTAGTCTATAAACTAACATGTTTTAATAAGTAAACACCTCAAAAAAATTAAAAACCCTAATTGTTCCGTAAATGACAAACTGCATTATCGACTTACTTAGGTAATTCTAGACAATCTATAAACGTGGAATTAGGCCTACATGTAGCTTGTCAATTAAAACCTCCAGAAAAATTGCAAAAAGGTATAATTTTTAATCAAAACCACATAAAAAAATTGAAAATGGAGGAAAATTTGAATATATCCAAAATAGTGCATTTTTTTGGGCTGTAGCGGCCAAACGGATTGTCCTATCGAGAAACGGAGACCACCACGACACACGGATCTTAGACGATCGAAAACTTTGTTCCTATGACTTTTTGTCGTATCTTGTCTCCTTCACCCTTAGGTAGCGCTAGATTTTTTAAATTTCGGCATATTTTCGAAATATTTTGTCCGTTTTTTATTTCCTATCACGTTAATATATTTGATGGAGGCCTAATATTGGGCACGCAAGTATGTCTACATCACACTTAGTAAATAGCACGAAAAATATGACCAGTTTTTAGTAATTAAACCTGTCGAAAAATGAAAAACTCTAAATATCTTTAGATATGACCGTTTTCTTAGTATAAGTAGTGGTGTATTGAGGGTTCTGACCCAATTTATATTATTGGATATACACGTGACACCAAAAATACTTGAGCTAGAGACGTTAGATTTGGCATGCATGTGCCTTCCACCTTTTCTTTCCAAATCCTACTATTTTTAGTTCGAACTATCTCAATAAAATAAATAATTGTTAATACAAAAATCTAAATGTAGTATTTTTTTATTTAAGCTCTAGCGGCCGAACGGGTTATCCTATCGAAAAACGAAGACCACCATGTGCCACGGATTTCAGACGAACTACAACTTAGTCCTATGACATTTTGCCGTATCTCACCCCTTTCACCCTTAGATAGCGCTAGATGTTTTAAATTTAAACTTTTTTCACAAATTTGTTTGTGGTTTTTAATGGTTTGTCGCTCTATATATAGAACTTAGAGGCCTAATACTTATCACACAGTATTCCTACATTACATTAGTACTAAGAAATACTCCCACACCCATCTTAAGTATCTTAAACACCCAAAGGAATCAAAGTTTTTGAGCTCTTGTAGACTTTTCGTGTTTTCCGGGTACATTTTCTATGTTGCGAACTGTCGAGGGTAAAATCCCTTATAAATCATGTCATATTTGTTGCAGAAGGCTTTTAGTTACCCAAAGTCATAGTATTTCAGGTTGTTAACGGTGGTCGTATCCCTTATAAGGTTCAAAATACGCCTTTTAAAGGCTACATTATACATCAGTTAAGGGTATAATTTACGACAGGGACCTGGGGGCGAAGCCCCCCACAGGGGTCTGGGGGCGGAGCCCCCAGCGAGCGAAGCGAGTCTAATATATATACAGCCGCATGTGTAACTGACTCACTCACTCACTCACTGAGGTATACGAATTCTAGACCACTTCTAGACGAGCTAGAAACCTGAAATTTTGCATGCAGGTAGCTTATAGCTTGTAACCCCCAGGAAAATCGCCAAAACTGACAGTTTTATATCATAACCCCCCCAAAAAAATATTTAAACCCCCCCCCAAAAAAGGTTTATTTTAAAATTACAGTTTTTGAGCTCTAGCGGCCGAACGGATTGACCTATCGAAAAACAGACACCACCACGTGGCACGGATTTTGCAAGATCTACAACTTTGTTTCTATGACATTTTGTCGTATTTCGCTCCCTTCACCCTTAGGTAGCTCTAGATTTTTCAATTTCAGGCAATTTCGACGGTTATTTTCGTGGTTTTTAATTTCCTATCACATTAATTTAGTATATAAAGGCTTGATATTTGGCACTCAATATGTTTACACATTACCCTTCATGAATTAGTCTATAAACTAACATGTTTTAATAAGTAAACACCTCAAAAAAATTAAAAACCCTAATTGTTCCGTAAATGACAAACTGCATTATCGACTTACTTAGGTAATTCTAGACAATCTATAAACGTGGAATTAGGCCTACATGTAGCTTGTCAATTAAAACCTCCAGAAAAATTGCAAAAAGGTATAATTTTTAATCAAAACCACATAAAAAAATTGAAAATGGAGGAAAATTTGAATATATCCAAAATAGTGCATTTTTTTGGGCTGTAGCGGCCAAACGGATTGTCCTATCGAGAAACGGAGACCACCACGACACACGGATCTTAGACGATCGAAAACTTTGTTCCTATGACTTTTTGTCGTATCTTGTCTCCTTCACCCTTAGGTAGCGCTAGATTTTTTTAATTTCGGCATATTTTCGAAATATTTTGTCCGTTTTTTATTTCCTATCACGTTAATATATTTGATGGAGGCCTAATATTGGGCACGCAAGTATGTCTACATCACACTTAGTAAATAGCACGAAAAATATGACCAGTTTTTAGTAATTAAACCTGTCGAAAAATGAAAAACTCTAAATATCTTTAGATATGACCGTTTTCTTAGTATAAGTAGTGGTGTATTGAGGGTTCTGACCCAATTTATATTATTGGATATACACGTGACACCAAAAATACTTGAGCTAGAGACGTTAGATTTGGCATGCATGTGCCTTCCACCTTTTCTTTCCAAATCCTACTATTTTTAGTTCGAACTATCTCAATAAAATAAATAATTGTTAATACAAAAATCTAAATGTAGTATTTTTTTATTTAAGCTCTAGCGGCCGAACGGGTTATCCTATCGAAAAACGAAGACCACCATGTGCCACGGATTTCAGACGAACTACAACTTAGTCCTATGACATTTTGCCGTATCTCACCCCTTTCACCCTTAGATAGCGCTAGATGTTTTAAATTTAAACTTTTTTCACAAATTTGTTTGTGGTTTTTAATGGTTTGTCGCTCTATATATAGAACTTAGAGGCCTAATACTTATCACACAGTATTCCTACATTACATTAGTACTAAGAAATACTCCCACACCCATCTTAAGTATCTTAAACACCCAAAGGAATCAAAGTTTTTGAGCTCTTGTAGACTTTTCGTGTTTTCCGGGTACATTTTCTATGTTGCGAACTGTCGAGGGTAAAATCCCTTATAAATCATGTCATATTTGTTGCAGAAGGCTTTTAGTTACCCAAAGTCATAGTATTTCAGGTTGTTAACGGTGGTCGTATCCCTTATAAGGTTCAAAATACGCCTTTTAAAGGCTACATTATACATCAGTTAAGGGTATAATTTACGACAGGGACCTGGGGGCGAAGCCCCCCACAGGGGTCTGGGGGCGGAGCCCCCAGCGAGCGAAGCGAGTCTAATATATATACAGCCGCATGTGTAACTGACTCACTCACTCACTCACTGAGGTATACGAATTCTAGACCACTTCTAGACGAGCTAGAAACCTGAAATTTTGCATGCAGGTAGCTTATAGCTTGTAACCCCCAGGAAAATCGCCAAAACTGACAGTTTTATATCATAACCCCCCCAAAAAAATATTTAAACCCCCCCCCAAAAAAGGTTTATTTTAAAATTACAGTTTTTGAGCTCTAGCGGCCGAACGGATTGACCTATCGAAAAACAGACACCACCACGTGGCACGGATTTTGCAAGATCTACAACTTTGTTTCTATGACATTTTGTCGTATTTCGCTCCCTTCACCCTTAGGTAGCTCTAGATTTTTCAATTTCAGGCAATTTCGACGGTTATTTTCGTGGTTTTTAATTTCCTATCACATTAATTTAGTATATAAAGGCTTGATATTTGGCACTCAATATGTTTACACATTACCCTTCATGAATTAGTCTATAAACTAACATGTTTTAATAAGTAAACACCTCAAAAAAATTAAAAACCCTAATTGTTCCGTAAATGACAAACTGCATTATCGACTTACTTAGGTAATTCTAGACAATCTATAAACGTGGAATTAGGCCTACATGTAGCTTGTCAATTAAAACCTCCAGAAAAATTGCAAAAAGGTATAATTTTTAATCAAAACCACATAAAAAAATTGAAAATGGAGGAAAATTTGAATATATCCAAAATAGTGCATTTTTTTGGGCTGTAGCGGCCAAACGGATTGTCCTATCGAGAAACGGAGACCACCACGACACACGGATCTTAGACGATCGAAAACTTTGTTCCTATGACTTTTTGTCGTATCTTGTCTCCTTCACCCTTAGGTAGCGCTAGATTTTTTAAATTTCGGCATATTTTCGAAATATTTTGTCCGTTTTTTATTTCCTATCACGTTAATATATTTGATGGAGGCCTAATATTGGGCACGCAAGTATGTCTACATCACACTTAGTAAATAGCACGAAAAATATGACCAGTTTTTAGTAATTAAACCTGTCGAAAAATGAAAAACTCTAAATATCTTTAGATATGACCGTTTTCTTAGTATAAGTAATGGTGTATTGGGGGTTCTGTGCCAATTTATATTATTGGACATACACGTGACACCAATAATACTTGAGCCAGAGACGTGAGATTTGACATGGATGTGCCTTGCTCCTTTTCTTAAAAATACTACTATATTTAGTTTGAACTATCTCAACAAAATAATTAATTGTGAATACAAAAATCAAAATGTAGTATTTTTTTTATTCAAGCTCTAGCGGCCGAACGGGTTGTCCTATCGAAAAATGAAGACCACCACGTGCCACGGATTTCAGACGAACTACAACTTTAGTCCTATGACATTTTGCCGTATCTCACCCCTTTCACCCTTAGATAGCGCTAAATTTTTTAAATGTTAACTTTTTTCACAAATTTATTGTGGTTTTCAATGGTTTGTTGCTCTAATATAGAACTTAGAGGCCTAATACTTATCACACAGTATTCCTACATTACAATTAGTACTAAGAAATACTCCAACGCCCAGATTAAGTATCTTAAACACCCAAAAAATCAAAGTTTTTGAGCTCTTGTAGACTTTTTGTGTTTTTCGGGTACATTTTCTGTGTTGCGCACTGTCGAGGGTAAAATCCCTTATAAATCATGTCATATTTGTTGCAGAAGGCTTTTAGTTACACAAAGTCATAGTACTTCAGGTTGTTAACGATGGTCATATCCCTTATAAGGTTCAAAATACGCCTTTTAAAGGCTACATTATGCATCAGTTTTTAAATTGTTATATACTCTAATATTGTACTGCTAGGCCTAAATTTTTTACTAATAAGTCTACTTTATATTTTGAGTATACATATGACCTCGGGATATTAGCGTAATTAAACCATGTGCCATAGGTACTACGACAGGGATCTGGGGGCGAAGCCCCCCACAGGGGTCTGGGGGTGGAGTCCCCAGCGAGCGAAGCGAGTCACTGACTGACTGACTGACTGACTGACTGACTGAGGTATACGAATTCTAGACCACTTCTAGAAGAGCTAGAAACCTGAAATTTGGCATGTATGTAGCTTGTACCTTGTAACCCCCAGGAAAATTCCAAAAAGTTACAATTTTTTATTTTAACCTCCTCAAAAAAATTCAAAATGGAGGAAATTTTGAACATGTCCAAAATAGTGCCTTTTTATTTGAGCTGTAGCGGCCGAATGGTTGGTCCTATCGAGAAATCGAGACCACTTAAGCAACGGATTTTAGACGATCTACAACTTTGGTCCTATGACTTTTTGTCGTATCTCGTCTCCTTCACCCTTAGGTAGCGCTAGATTTTTCAAATTTCGGCATATTTTCGAAATATTTTGGCCGTTTTTTATTTCCTATCACGTTAATATACTTGATGGAGGCCTAATATTGGGCACGCAGTATGTCTACGTCACACTTAGTAAATAGCAGCAGAAATATGACCAGTTTTTATTAATTAAACCAGTCGAAAAATGAAAAAAACTAAATATCTTTAGATATGACCGTTTTCTTAGTATAAGTAGTGGTGTATTGAGGGTTCTGACCCAATTTATATTATTGGATATACACGTGACACCAAAAATACTTGAGCTAGAGACGTTAGATTTGGCATGCATGTGCCTTCCACCTTTTCTTTCCAAATCCTACTATTTTTAGTTCGAACTATCTCAATAAAATAAATAATTGTTAATACAAAAATCTAAATGTAGTATTTTTTTATTTAAGCTCTAGCGGCCGAACGGGTTATCCTATCGAAAAACGAAGACCACCATGTGCCACGGATTTCAGACGAACTACAACTTAGTCCTATGACATTTTGCCGTATCTCACCCCTTTCACCCTTAGATAGCGCTAGATGTTTTAAATTTAAACTTTTTTCACAAATTTGTTTGTGGTTTTTAATGGTTTGTCGCTCTATATATAGAACTTAGAGGCCTAATACTTATCACACAGTATTCCTACATTACATTAGTACTAAGAAATACTCCCACACCCATCTTAAGTATCTTAAACACCCAAAGGAATCAAAGTTTTTGAGCTCTTGTAGACTTTTCGTGTTTTCCGGGTACATTTTCTATGTTGCGAACTGTCGAGGGTAAAATCCCTTATAAATCATGTCATATTTGTTGCAGAAGGCTTTTAGTTACCCAAAGTCATAGTATTTCAGGTTGTTAACGGTGGTCGTATCCCTTATAAGGTTCAAAATACGCCTTTTAAAGGCTACATTATACATCAGTTAAGGGTATAATTTACGACAGGGACCTGGGGGCGAAGCCCCCCACAGGGGTCTGGGGGCGGAGCCCCCAGCGAGCGAAGCGAGTCTAATATATATACAGCCGCATGTGTAACTGACTCACTCACTCACTCACTGAGGTATACGAATTCTAGACCACTTCTAGACGAGCTAGAAACCTGAAATTTTGCATGCAGGTAGCTTATAGCTTGTAACCCCCAGGAAAATCGCCAAAACTGACAGTTTTATATCATAACCCCCCCAAAAAAATATTTAAACCCCCCCCAAAAAAGGCTTATTTTAAAATTACAGTTTTTGAGCTCTAGCGGCCGAACGGATTGACCTATCGAAAAACAGACACCACCACGTGGCACGGATTTTGCAAGATCTACAACTTTGTTTCTATGACATTTTGTCGTATTTCGCTCCCTTCACCCTTAGGTAGCTCTAGATTTTTCAATTTCAGGCAATTTCGACGGTTATTTTCGTGGTTTTTAATTTCCTATCACATTAATTTAGTATATAAAGGCTTGATATTTGGCACTCAATATGTTTACACATTACCCTTCATGAATTAGTCTATAAACTAACATGTTTTAATAAGTAAACACCTCAAAAAAATTAAAAACCCTAATTGTTCCGTAAATGACAAACTGCATTATCGACTTACTTAGGTAATTCTAGACAATCTATAAACGTGGAATTAGGCCTACATGTAGCTTGTCAATTAAAACCTCCAGAAAAATTGCAAAAAGGTATAATTTTTAATCAAAACCACATAAAAAAATTGAAAATGGAGGAAAATTTGAATATATCCAAAATAGTGCATTTTTTGGGCTGTAGCGGCCAAACGGATTGTCCTATCGAGAAACGGAGACCACCACGACACACGGATCTTAGACGATCGAAAACTTTGTTCCTATGACTTTTTGTCTTATCTTGTCTCCTTCACCCTTAGGTAGCGCTAGATTTTTTAAATTTCGGCATATTTTCGAAATATTTTGTCCGTTTTTTATTTCCTATCACGTTAATATATTTGATGGAGGCCTAATATTGGGCACGCAAGTATGTCTACATCACACTTAGTAAATAGCACGAAAAATATGACCAGTTTTTAGTAATTAAACCTGTCGAAAAATGAAAAACTCTAAATATCTTTAGATATGACCGTTTTCTTAGTATAAGTAATGGTGTATTGGGGGTTCTGTGCCAATTTATATTATTGGACATACACGTGACACCAATAATACTTGAGCCAGAGACGTGAGATTTGGCATGGATGTGCCTTGCTCCTTTTCTTAAAAATACTACTATATTTAGTTTGAACTATCTCAACAAAATAATTAATTGTGAATACAAAAATCAAAATGTAGTATTTTTTTTATTCAAGCTCTAGCGGCCGAACGGGTTGTCCTATCGAAAAATGAAGACCACCACGTGCCACGGATTTCAGACGAACTACAACTTTAGTCCTATGACATTTTGCCGTATCTCACCCCTTTCACCCTTAGATAGCGCTAAATTTTTTAAATGTTAACTTTTTTCACAAATTTATTGTGGTTTTCAATGGTTTGTTGCTCTAATATAGAACTTAGAGGCCTAATACTTATCACACAGTATTCCTACATTACAATTAGTACTAAGAAATACTCCAACGCCCAGATTAAGTATCTTAAACACCCAAAAAATCAAAGTTTTTGAGCTCTTGTAGACTTTTTGTGTTTTTCGGGTACATTTTCTGTGTTGCGCACTGTCGAGGGTAAAATCCCTTATAAATCATGTCATATTTGTTGCAGAAGGCTTTTAGTTACACAAAGTCATAGTACTTCAGGTTGTTAACGATGGTCATATCCCTTATAAGGTTCAAAATACGCCTTTTAAAGGCTACATTATGCATCAGTTTTTAAATTGTTATATACTCTAATATTGTACTGCTAGGCCTAAATTTTTTACTAATAAGTCTACTTTATATTTTGAGTATACATATGACCTCGGGATATTAGCGTAATTAAACCATGTGCCATAGGTACTACGACAGGGATCTGGGGGCGAAGCCCCCCACAGGGGTCTGGGGGTGGAGTCCCCAGCGAGCGAAGCGAGTCACTGACTGACTGACTGACTGACTGACTGACTGAGGTATACGAATTCTAGACCACTTCTAGAAGAGCTAGAAACCTGAAATTTGGCATGTATGTAGCTTGTACCTTGTAACCCCCAGGAAAATTCCAAAAAGTTACAATTTTTTATTTTAACCTCCTCAAAAAAATTCAAAATGGAGGAAATTTTGAACATGTCCAAAATAGTGCCTTTTTATTTGAGCTGTAGCGGCCGAATGGTTGGTCCTATCGAGAAACCGAGACCACTTAAGCAACGGATTTTAGACGATCTACAACTTTGGTCCTATGACTTTTTGTCGTATCTCGTCTCCTTCACCCTTAGGTAGCGCTAGATTTTTCAAATTTCGGCATATTTTCGAAATATTTTGGCCGTTTTTTATTTCCTATCACGTTAATATACTTGATGGAGGCCTAATATTGGGCACGCAGTATGTCTACGTCACACTTAGTAAATAGCAGCAGAAATATGACCAGTTTTTATTAATTAAACCAGTCGAAAAATGAAAAAAACTAAATATCTTTAGATATGACCGTTTTCTTAGTATAAGTAGTGGTGTATTGAGGGTTCTGACCCAATTTATATTATTGGATATACACGTGACACCAAAAATACTTGAGCTAGAGACGTTAGATTTGGCATGCATGTGCCTTCCACCTTTTCTTTCCAAATCCTACTATTTTTAGTTCGAACTATCTCAATAAAATAAATAATTGTTAATACAAAAATCTAAATGTAGTATTTTTTTATTTAAGCTCTAGCGGCCGAACGGGTTATCCTATCGAAAAACGAAGACCACCATGTGCCACGGATTTCAGACGAACTACAACTTAGTCCTATGACATTTTGCCGTATCTCACCCCTTTCACCCTTAGATAGCGCTAGATGTTTTAAATTTAAACTTTTTTCACAAATTTTTTTGTGGTTTTTAATGGTTTGTCGCTCTATATATAGAACTTAGAGGCCTAATACTTATCACACAGTATTCCTACATTACATTAGTACTAAGAAATACTCCCACACCCATCTTAAGTATCTTAAACACCCAAAGGAATCAAAGTTTTTGAGCTCTTGTAGACTTTTCGTGTTTTCCGGGTACATTTTCTATGTTGCGAACTGTCGAGGGTAAAATCCCTTATAAATCATGTCATATTTGTTGCAGAAGGCTTTTAGTTACCCAAAGTCATAGTATTTCAGGTTGTTAACGGTGGTCGTATCCCTTATAAGGTTCAAAATACGCCTTTTAAAGGCTACATTATACATCAGTTAAGGGTATAATTTACGACAGGGACCTGGGGGCGAAGCCCCCCACAGGGGTCTGGGGGCGGAGCCCCCAGCGAGCGAAGCGAGTCTAATATATATACAGCCGCATGTGTAACTGACTCACTCACTCACTCACTGAGGTATACGAATTCTAGACCACTTCTAGACGAGCTAGAAACCTGAAATTTTGCATGCAGGTAGCTTATAGCTTGTAACCCCCAGGAAAATCGCCAAAACTGACAGTTTTATATCATAACCCCCCCAAAAAAATATTTAAACCCCCCCCAAAAAAGGCTTATTTTAAAATTACAGTTTTTGAGCTCTAGCGGCCGAACGGATTGACCTATCGAAAAACAGACACCACCAAGTGGCACGGATTTTGCAAGATCTACAACTTTGTTTCTATGACATTTTGTCGTATTTCGCTCCCTTCACCCTTAGGTAGCTCTAGATTTTTCAATTTCAGGCAATTTCGACGGTTATTTTCGTGGTTTTTAATTTCCTATCACATTAATTTAGTATATAAAGGCTTGATATTTGGCACTCAATATGTTTACACATTACCCTTCATGAATTAGTCTATAAACTAACATGTTTTAATAAGTAAACACCTCAAAAAAATTAAAAACCCTAATTGTTCCGTAAATGACAAACTGCATTATCGACTTACTTAGGTAATTCTAGACAATCTATAAACGTGGAATTAGGCCTACATGTAGCTTGTCAATTAAAACCTCCAGAAAAATTGCAAAAAGGTATAATTTTTAATCAAAACCACATAAAAAAATTGAAAATGGAGG
Organism: Allygus modestus; assembly: GCA_963675035.1. Taxonomy (NCBI): domain Eukaryota; kingdom Metazoa; phylum Arthropoda; class Insecta; order Hemiptera; family Cicadellidae; genus Allygus; species Allygus modestus. Next base: position 229,742,874 of record OY776111.1, read on the forward strand.
AAAATTTGAATATATCCAAAATAGTGCATTTTTTTGGGCTGTAGCGGCCAAACGGTTTGTCCTATCGAGAAACGGAGACCACCACGACACACGGATCTTAGACGATCGAAAACTTTGTTCCTATGACTTTTTGTCGTATCTTGTCTCCTTCACCCTTAGGTAGCGCTAGATTTTTTAAATTTCGGCATATTTTCGAAATATTTTGTCCGTTTTTTATTTCCTATCACGTTAATATATTTGATGGAGGCCTAATATTGGGCACGCAAGTATGTCTACATCACACTTAGTAAATAGCACGAAAAATATGACCAGTTTTTAGTAATTAAACCTGTCGAAAAATGAAAAACTCTAAATATCTTTAGATATGACCGTTTTCTTAGTATAAGTAATGGTGTATTGGGGGTTCTGTGCCAATTTATATTATTGGACATACACGTGACACCAATAATACTTGAGCCAGAGACGTGAGATTTGGCATGGATGTGCCTTGCTCCTTTTCTTAAAAATACTACTATATTTAGTTTGAACTATCTCAACAAAATAATTAATTGTGAATACAAAAATCAAAATGTAGTATTTTTTTTATTCAAGCTCTAGCGGCCGAACGGGTTGTCCTATCGAAAAATGAAGACCACCACGTGCCACGGATTTCAGACGAACTACAACTTTAGTCCTATGACATTTTGCCGTATCTCACCCCTTTCACCCTTAGATAGCGCTAAATTTTTTAAATGTTAACTTTTTTCACAAATTTATTGTGGTTTTCAATGGTTTGTTGCTCTAATATAGAACTTAGAGGCCTAATACTTATCACACAGTATTCCTACATTACAATTAGTACTAAGAAATACTCCAACGCCCAGATTAAGTATCTTAAACACCCAAAAAATCAAAGTTTTTGAGCTCTTGTAGACTTTTTGTGTTTTTCGGGTACATTTTCTGTGTTGCGCACTGTCGAGGGTAAAATCCCTTATAAATCATGTCATATTTGTTGCAGAAGGCTTTTAGTTACACAAAGTCATAGTACTTCAGGTTGTTAACGATGGTCATATCCCTTATAAGGTTCAAAATACGCCTTTTAAAGGCTACATTATGCATCAGTTTTTAAATTGTTATATACTCTAATATTGTACTGCTAGGCCTAAATTTTTTACTAATAAGTCTACTTTATATTTTGAGTATACATATGACCTCGGGATATTAGCGTAATTAAACCATGTGCCATAGGTACTACGACAGGGATCTGGGGGCGAAGCCCCCCACAGGGGTCTGGGGGTGGAGTCCCCAGCGAGCGAAGCGAGTCACTGACTGACTGACTGACTGACTGACTGACTGAGGTATACGAATTCTAGACCACTTCTAGAAGAGCTAGAAACCTGAAATTTGGCATGTATGTAGCTTGTACCTTGTAACCCCCAGGAAAATTCCAAAAAGTTACAATTTTTTATTTTAACCTCCTCAAAAAAATTCAAAATGGAGGAAATTTTGAACATGTCCAAAATAGTGCCTTTTTATTTGAGCTGTAGCGGCCGAATGGTTGGTCCTATCGAGAAACCGAGACCACTAAAAGCAACGGATTTTAGACGATCTACAACTTTGGTCCTACGACTTTTTGTCGTATCTCGTCTCCTTCACCCTTAGGTAGCGCTAGATTTTTCAAATTTCGGCATATTTTCGAAATATTTTGGCCGTTTTTTATTTCCTATCACGTTAATATACTTGATGGAGGCCTAATATTGGGCACGCAGTATGTCTACATCACACTTAGTAAATAGCAGCAGAAATATGACCATTTTTTATTATTTATACCTGTCGAAAAATGACAAACTGTAAATATCTTTAGATATGACTGTTTGCTTAGTATAAGTAGTGGTGTATTGGGGGTTCTGTCCCAATTTATATTATTGGACATACACGTGACACCAATAATACTTGAGCTAGAGACGTGAGATTTGGCATGCATGTGCCTTGCACCTTTTCTTCCCAAATCCTACTATTTTTAGTTTGAACTATCGCAAATAAATAAATAATTGTGAATAACAAAATCAAAATGTAGTCTTTTTTTATTTGAGCACTAGCGACCGAACGGGTTGTCCTATCGAAAAACGAAGACCACCACGTGCCACGGATTTCAGACGAACTACAACTTTGGTCCTGTGACATTTTGCCGTATCTCACCCCCTTCACCCTTAGGTAGCGCTAGATTTTTTAAATTACAATTTTTCCAAGATTTGTTCGAGGTTTTTAATAATTTGACGCTCTAAAATAGAACTTAGAAGCCTAATATTTATCACACAGTATTCCTACATTACAATTAGTACCAAGCAACACTCCCACGCCCAGATAAAGTATCATAAATACCCAAAAAAATCAAAGTTTTTGATATGTTGTAGACTTTTTCGTGTTTTTCAGGTACATTTTTTATGTTGCGCTCTGTCGCGGGTAATATCCCTTATAAATCATGTCATATTTGTTGCAGAATACTTTTGGTTACCCAAAGTCATAGTATTTCAGGTTCTTAACGGTGGTCGTATCCCTTATAAGATTCAAAATACGCCTTTTAAAGGCTACATTATACATCAGTTAAGGGTATAATTTACGACAGGGATTTGGGGGCGAAGCCCCCAGCGAGCGAAGCGAGTCTAAAATATATACAGCCGCATGTGTAACTGACTCACTCACTCACTCACTCACTCACTCACTCACTCACTGAGGTATACGAATTCTAGACCACTTCTAGATGAGCTAGAAATTTGAAATTTTGCATGCAGGTAGCTTATAGCTTGTAACCCCAAGAAAAATTGCCAAAACTGTAAATTTTGTATTTTAACCACCCTAAAAAATATTTAAAACCCCCCCAAATAAGGCTTATTTTAAAATTACAGTTTTTGAGCTCTAGCGGCCGAACGGATTGATCTATCGAAAAAACGGACAACACCACGTGCCACGGATTTTACAAGATCTACAACTTTGTTCCAGTGACTTTTTGTCGTATCTTGCTCCCTTCACCCTTAGGTAGCGCTAGATTTTTCAAATTTCAGGCAATTTTGACGGTTATTTTCGTGGTCTTTAATTTCCTATCACTTTAATTTAGTATATAAAGGCTTGATATTTGGCACTCAATATGTTTACACATTACCCTTCACGAAGCAGTCAATAAACTAACATATTTTAATAATTAAACATTCCAACAAAATAAAAAACCCTAATTATTCTATAAATGACTAACTGCATTATCAACTTACTCAGGTAATTCTAGATGAGCTAGAAACATGGAATTAAGCCTATATGTAGCTTGTCCATTGAAACCCCCAGGAAAATTGCAAAAAGGTATAATTTTTTATTTTAACCTCCTCAAAAAAATTCAAAAGGGAGGAAATTTTGAACATCTCCAAAATAGTGCATGTTTTTGTGCTGTAGCGGCCGAACGGTTGGTCCAATCGAGAAACGGAGACCACCGCGACACGCTAGCTTTGGACGATCTATAACTTTGGTCCTTTGACTTTTTGTCGTATCTCGTCTCCATCACCCTTAGATAGCGCTAGATTTCTCAAATTTCGGCATATTTTCTATATTTTGTGGCCGTTTTTTATTTCCTATCACGTTAATATACCTGTCGGAGGCCTAATATTGGGCACGCAGTATGTCTACATAACACTTAGTAAATAGCAGCAGAAATATAACCATTTTTACTACTTAAACCTGTCGGAAAATCAAAAACTCTTAAAATCTATATAATTTACAGTTTTCTTAGTATAAGTAGTAAGGAAATCTCGGTTCTGTAACAATTGTTATTAAATAGAATGCACGTATCACCATTTATACTTTAACTAGGATCGTGAGATATGGCATGCGTGTGCGTTGCACCTTTTCTTCCCAAGTACTACTATTTTTAGTTTGAACTATCTGAACAAAAAATTGTGAATAAAAAATCAAAATGCAATATATTTTATTTGAGCTCTAGTTGCAGAACGGGCTGTCCTAACGAAAAACGAAGACCACCACGTGCCATGGATTTTATACAAACTACAACATTATCAAATGACATTTTGCCGTATCTGACCCCTTCACCCTTAGGTAGCGCTAGATTTCTTAAATCTTTAGCAATTTACCACCAAAACTTAGTGGTTTTTATTTATTTGACACTCAAAAATAGTACTTAGAGTCCTAATATTTGGCACGGAATATCTCTACATTACAGGAAGTATGTGGCAGATGTCGCATGACAAATTTGAATTGTTTGAACACTAAACAATTTTGAAAATCCTCTAGTTTTACTACCTCAATAACTTGATAGTGGCGGATAGAAACAATCGAAATCTAGTGTTGTTTAAACAGTTCCAACGGCCCTACAGATGCTCTCATACTTAAATTTCTGAAGATTGGTCTGTTTTCTTAGTATGAGTAGTAGTCTTATGGGGGTTCATGGCAACTTGACTTGTTGCCACTTCAAAATGAGGCCAAACAGCGACCTGGGGGCGAAGCCTTTTTAGGGTGGGGACACCAATCGGGGGTCTGGGGGCGGAGCCCCCAGCGAGCGAAGCGAGTCTATAATATATACAGCCGCATGTGTAACTCACTGACTGACTGACTGACTGACTGACTGACTGACTGAGGTATACGAATTCTAGACCACTTCTAGAAGAGCTAGAAACCTGAAATTTGGCATGTATGTAGCTTGTACCTTGTAACCCCCAGGAAAATTCCAAAAAGTTTTTTATTTCCTATCACGTTAATATACTTGATGGAGGCCTAATATTGGGCACGCAGTATGTCTACATCACACTTAGTAAATAGCAGCAGAAATATGACCATTTTTTATTATTTATACCTGTCGAAAAATGACAAACTGTAAATATCTTTAGATATGACCGTTTGCTTAGTATAAGTAGTGGTGTATTGGGGGTTCTGTCCCAATTTATATTATTGGACATACACGTGACACCAATAATACTTGAGCTAGAGACGTGAGATTTGGCATGCATGTGCCTTGCACCTTTTCTTCCCAAATCCTACTATTTTTAGTTTGAACTATCGCAAATAAATAAATAATTGTGAATAAAAAAATCAAAATGTAGTCTTTTTTTATTTGAGCACTAGCGACCGAACGGGTTGTCCTATCGAAAAACGAAGACGACCACGTGCCACGGATTTCAGACGAACTACAACTTTGGTCCTGTGACATTTTGCCGTATCTCACCCCCTTCACCCTTAGGTAGCGCTAGATTTTTTAAATTACAATTTTTCCAAGATTTGTTCGAGGTTTTTAATAATTTGACGCTCTAAAATAGAACTTAGAAGCCTAATATTTATCACACAGTATTCCTACATTACAATTAGTACCAAGCAACACTCCCACGCCCAGATAAAGTATCATAAATACCCAAAAAAATCAAAGTTTTTGATATGTTGTAGACTTTTTCGTGTTTTTCAGGTACATTTTTTATGTTGCGCTCTGTCGCGGGTAATATCCCTTATAAATCATGTCATATTTGTTGCAGAATACTTTTGGTTACCCAAAGTCATAGTATTTCAGGTTCTTAACGGTGGTCGTATCCCTTATAAGACTCAAAATACGCCTTTTAAAGGCTACATTATACATCAGTTAAGGGTATAATTTACGACAGGGATTTGGGGGCGAAGCCCCCAGCGAGCGAAGCGAGTCTAAAATATATACAGCCGCATGTGTAACTGACTCACTCACTCACTCACTCACTCACTCACTCACTCACTGAGGTATACGAATTCTAGACCACTTCTAGATGAGCTAGAAATTTGAAATTTTGCATGCAGGTAGCTTATAGCTTGTTACCCCAAGAAAAATTGCCAAAACTGTAAATTTTGTATTTTAACCACCCTAAAAAATATTTAAAACCCCCCCAAATAAGGCTTATTTTAAAATTACAGTTTTTGAGCTCTAGCGGCCGAACGGATTGATCTATCGAAAAAACGGACAACACCACGTGCCACGGATTTTACAAGATCTACAACTTTGTTCCAGTGACTTTTTGTCGTATCTTGCTCCCTTCACCCTTAGGTAGCGCTAGATTTTTCAAATTTCAGGCAATTTTGACGGTTATTTTCGTGGTCTTTAATTTCCTATCACTTTAATTTAGTATATAAAGGCTTGATATTTGGCACTCAATATGTTTACACATTACCCTTCACGAAGCAGTCAATAAACTAACATATTTTAATAATTAAACATTCCAACAAAATAAAAAACCCTAATTATTCTATAAATGACTAACTGCATTATCAACTTACTCAGGTAATTCTAGATGAGCTAGAAACATGGAATTAAGCCTATATGTAGCTTGTCCATTGAAACCCCCAGGAAAATTGCAAAAAGGTATAATTTTTTATTTTAACCTCCTCAAAAAAATTCAAAAGGGAGGAAATTTTGAACATCTCCAAAATAGTGCATGTTTTTGTGCTGTAGCGGCCGAACGGTTGGTCCAATCGAGAAACGGAGACCACCACGACACGCTAGCTTTGGACGATCTATAACTTTGGTCCTTTGACTTTTTGTCGTATCTCGTCTCCATCACCCTTAGATAGCGCTAGATTTCTCAAATTTCGGCATATTTTCTATATTTTGTGGCCGTTTTTTATTTCCTATCACGTTAATATACCTGTCGGAGGCCTAATATTGGGCACGCAGTATGTCTACATAACACTTAGTAAATAGCAGCAGAAATATAACCATTTTTACTACTTAAACCTGTCGGAAAATCAAAAACTCTTAAAATCTATATAATTTACAGTTTTCTTAGTATAAGTAGTAAGGAAATCTCGGTTCTGTAACAATTGTTATTAAATAGAATGCACGTATCACCATTTATACTTTAACTAGGATCGTGAGATATGGCATGCGTGTGCGTTGCACCTTTTCTTCCCAAGTACTACTTTTTTTAGTTTGAACTATCTGAACAAAAAATTGTGAATAAAAAATCAAAATGCAATATATTTTATTTGAGCTCTAGTTGCAGAACGGGCTGTCCTAACGAAAAACGAAGACCACCACGTGCCATGGATTTTATACAAACTACAACATTATCAAATGACATTTTGCCGTATCTGACCCCCTTCACCCTTAGGTAGCGCTAGATTTCTTAAATCTTTAGCAATTTAAAATAGTATACTATATGAACAAAATTGAGAGTGACATTGAGTTGTAATAACAAACTGGAGCGACCTCTAACAGGGGTTCTGGGGGCGAAAACTGAAATTTTTTTATTTTCACCCCCCAAAAAAAATATTTAAAACCCCCCAAAAAAGGCTTATTCTAAAATTCCAGTTTTTGAGCTCTAGCGGCCGAACGGATTAACCTATCGAAAAACGGACACCACCACGTGTCACGGATTTTACAAGATCTACAACTTTGTTCCAATGACATTTTGTCGTATCCCACTCCCTTCACCCTTAGGTAGCGCTAGATTTTTCAAAATCAAAACAATTTCGACAGTTATTTTCATAGTTTTTAATTTCCCATAACTTTATTTTAGTATTTAAAGGCTTGATATTTGACACTCAATATATTGATACATTACCCTTCACGAAACACTCGATAAAGTAACATGTTTTAATAATTAAACATCCCAAAAAAATTAAAAACCTTAATTATTCCATAAAAGACAAACTGCATTATCGACTTACTCAGTAAAATCTAGATAAGCTAGAAACATGGAATTAGGTCTACATGTAGCTTGTCCATTTAAACCCCCAGAAAAATTGCAAAAAGGTATAATTTTATTTTAACCTCTTAAAAAAAATTCAAAATGGAGGAAATTTTAAACATATCCAAAATAGTGTATTTTTTGTGGCTGGAGCGGCCGAACGGTTGGTCCTATCGAGAAACAAAGATCACCGAGATGGACGGATTTTAGACGATCTACAAATTTAGTCCAATGACTTTTTGTCGTATCTCGTCTCCTTCACCCTTAGGTAGCGCTAGATTTCTCAAATTTCGGCATTTTTCTATATTTTGTGGCAGTTTTTTATTTCCTATCACGTTAGTATACTTGATGGAGGCCTAATATTGGGTACGCAGTATGTCTACATCACATTTAGTAAATATCAGCAGTCATATGACCAGTTTTAATGAATGAAACTTGTCGAAAAATGAAAAATTCTAAATATCTTAAAATACGACGTTTTCTTGGTATAAGTAGTAATGTATTAGGGGTTCTGAGCCAATTTATATTATTGGACATGCACGTGACACCAATAATACTTGAGCTAGAGACTAAAGATTTGGCATGCATGTGCTTTGCATCATTTAACCTCACAGAAAATTCCCAAGCATTATTTTTTTGGTTTTAAATACCTCAAAACAATTCATAATAACGGTTATAAACAATCAGAATGTAGTGTTGTTTAAACAGTTCTAGCAGCCAAACGGACGGTCTTATACTTAAATATTTGCTGATTTGTCTGTTTTCTTAGTATAAGTAGTGGTATTATTCGGCTTCTGGGCCATTTGAAACAACACCACCTCAACTAGAGGCCAAACAGCGACCTGGGGGCGAAGCCCCCCACAGGGGTCTGGGGGCGGAGCCCCTAGCGAGCGAAGCGAGTCTAATATATATACAGCCGCATGTGTAACTGACTCACTCACTCACTCACTCAATCACTGAGGTATACGAATTCTAGACCACTTCTAGACGAGCTAGAAACCTGAAATTTTGCATGCAGGTAGCTTGTACCTTGTAACCCCCAGGAAAATTCCAAAAAGTTACAATTTTTTATTTTAACCTCCTCAAAAAAATTCAAAATGGAGGAAATTTTGAACATGTTCAAAATAGTGACTTTTTATTTGAGCTGTAGCGGCCGAACGGTTGGTCCTATCGAGAAACGGAGACCACCAAGTGCCACGGATTTTTGACGATCTACAATTTTGGTCCTGTGACTTTTTGTCGTATCTCGTCTCCTTCACCCTTAGGTAGCGCTAGATTTTTCAAATTTCGGCATATTTTCGAAATATTTTGGCCGTTTTTTATTTCCTATCACGTTAATATACTTGATGGAGGCCTAATATTGGGCACGCAGTATGTCTACATCACACTTAGTAAATGGCAGCAGAAATATGACCAGTTTTTATTAATTAAACCTGTCGAAATATGAAAAAATCTAAATATCTTTAGATATGACAGTTATCTTAGTATAAGTAGTGATGTATTGGGGGTTCTGTCCCAATTTATATTATTGGATATTCACGTGACACCAATAATACTTGAGCTAGAGACGTGAGACTTGGCATGCATGTGCCTTCCACCTTTTCTTTCCAAATCCTACTATATTTAGTTTGAACTATCTCAATAAAATAAATAATTGTGAATACGAAAATCAAAATGTAGTATTTTTTTATTCAAGCTCTAGCGGCCGAACGGGTTGTCCTATCGAAAAACGAAGACCACTATGTGCCACGGATTTCAGACGAACTACAACTTTAGTCCTATGGCATTTTGCCGTATCTCACCCCTTTCACCCTTAGATAGCGCTGGATTTTTTAAATTTAAATTTTTTTCACAAATTTGTTTGTAGTTTTTCATGGTTTTTCGCTCTAATATAGAACTTAGAGGCCTAATACTTATCACATAGTATTCCTACATTACAATTAGTACCAAGCAATACTCCCACGCCCAGATTTAAGTATCTTAAACACCCAAAAAAATCAAAGTTTTTGAGCTCTTGTAGACTTTTTGTGTTTTTCGGGTACATTTTCTATGTTGCGCACTGTTGAGGGTAAAATCCCTTATAAATCATGTCATATTTGTTGCAGAAGGCTTTTAGTTACCCAAAGTCATAGTGTTTCAGGTTGTTAACGGTGGTCGTATCCCTTATAAGGTTCAAAATACGCCTTTTAAAGGCTACATTATACATCAGTTAAGGGTATAAATTAAGACAGGGACCTGGGGCGAAGCCCCCCACAGGGGTCTGGGGGCGGAGCCCCCAGCGAGCGAAGCGAGTCTAATATATATACAGCCGCATGTGTAACTGACTCACTCACTCACTGAGGTATACGAATTCTAGACCACTTCTAGAGGAGCTAGAAACCTGAAATTTGGCATGTATGTAGCTTGTACCTTGTAACCCCCAGGAAAATCCCAAAAAAATACAATTTTTTATTTTAACCTCCTCAAAAAAATTCAAAATGGAGGAAATTTTGAACATGTCCAAAATAGTGACTTTTTATTTGAGCTGTAGCGGCCGAACGGTTGGTCCTATCGAGAAACGGAGACGTCCACGTGCCACGGATTTTAGACGATCTACAACTTTGGTCCTGTGACTTTTTGTCGTATCTCGTCTCCTTCACCCTTAGGTAGCGCTAGATTTTTCAAATTTCGGCATATTTTCGAAATATTTTGGCCGTTTTTTATTTCCTATCACGTTAATATACTTGATGGAGGCCTAATATTGGGCACGCAGTATGTCTACATCACACTTAGTAAATGGCAGTAGAAATATGACCAGTTTTTATTAATTAAACCTGTCGAAAAATGAAAAAATCTAAATATCTTTAGATATGACAGTTATCTTAGTATAAGTAGTGATGTATTGGGGGTTCTGTCCCAATTTATATTATTGGATATTCACGTGACACCAAAAATACTTGAGCTAGAGACGTTAGATTTGGCATGCATGTGCCTTCCACCTTTTCTTTCCAAATCCTACTATTTTTAGTTCGAACTATCTCAATAAAATAAATAATTGTTAATACAAAAATCTAAATGTAGTATTTTTTTATTTAAGCTCTAGCGGCCGAACGGGTTATCCTATCGAAAAACGAAGACCACCATGTGCCACGGATTTCAGACGAACTACAACTTAGTCCTATGACATTTTGCCGTATCTCACCCCTTTCACCCTTAGATAGCGCTAGATTTTTTAATTAAAGCTTTTTTCATAGATTTGTTCGTGGTTTTTAATGGTTTTTCGTTATAATATAGAACTTAGAGGCCTAATACTTATCACACAGTATTCCTACATTACATTAGTACTAAGAAATACTCCCACACCCATCTTAAGTATCTTAAACACCCAAAGGAATCAAAGTTTTTGAGCTCTTGTAGACTTTTCGTGTTTTCCGGGTACATTTTCTATGTTGCGAACTGTCGAGGGTAAAATCCCTTATAAATCATGTCATATTTGTTGCAGAAGGCTTTTAGTTACCCAAAGTCATAGTATTTCAGGTTGTTAACGGTGGTCGTATCCCTTATAAGGTTCAAAATACGCCTTTTAAAGGCTACATTATACATCAGTTAAGGGTATAATTTACGACAGGGACCTGGGGGCGAAGCCCCCCACAGGGGTCTGGGGGCGGAGCCCCCAGCGAGCGAAGCGAGTCTAATATATATACAGCCGCATGTGTAACTGACTCACTCACTCACTCACTGAGGTATACGAATTCTAGACCACTTCTAGACGAGCTAGAAACCTGAAATTTTGCATGCAGGTAGCTTATAGCTTGTAACCCCCAGGAAAATCGCCAAAACTGACAGTTTTATATCATAACCCCCCCAAAAAAATATTTAAACCCCCCCCAAAAAAGGCTTATTTTAAAATTACAGTTTTTGAGCTCTAGCGGCCGAACGGATTGACCTATCGAAAAACAGACACCACCACGTGGCACGGATTTTGCAAGATCTACAACTTTGTTTCTATGACATTTTGTCGTATTTCGCTCCCTTCACCCTTAGGTAGCTCTAGATTTTTCAATTTCAGGCAATTTCGACGGTTATTTTCGTGGTTTTTAATTTCCTATCACATTAATTTAGTATATAAAGGCTTGATATTTGGCACTCAATATGTTTACACATTACCCTTCATGAATTAGTCTATAAACTAACATGTTTTAATAAGTAAACACCTCAAAAAAATTAAAAACCCTAATTGTTCCGTAAATGACAAACTGCATTATCGACTTACTTAGGTAATTCTAGACAATCTATAAACGTGGAATTAGGCCTACATGTAGCTTGTCAATTAAAACCTCCAGAAAAATTGCAAAAAGGTATAATTTTTAATCAAAACCACATAAAAAAATTGAAAATGGAGGAAAATTTGAATATATCCAAAATAGTGCATTTTTTTGGGCTGTAGCGGCCAAACGGATTGTCCTATCGAGAAACGGAGACCACCACGACACACGGATCTTAGACGATCGAAAACTTTGTTCCTATGACTTTTTGTCGTATCTTGTCTCCTTCACCCTTAGGTAGCGCTAGATTTTTTAAATTTCGGCATATTTTCGAAATATTTTGTCCGTTTTTTATTTCCTATCACGTTAATATATTTGATGGAGGCCTAATATTGGGCACGCAAGTATGTCTACATCACACTTAGTAAATAGCACGAAAAATATGACCAGTTTTTAGTAATTAAACCTGTCGAAAAATGAAAAACTCTAAATATCTTTAGATATGACCGTTTTCTTAGTATAAGTAGTGGTGTATTGAGGGTTCTGACCCAATTTATATTATTGGATATACACGTGACACCAAAAATACTTGAGCTAGAGACGTTAGATTTGGCATGCATGTGCCTTCCACCTTTTCTTTCCAAATCCTACTATTTTTAGTTCGAACTATCTCAATAAAATAAATAATTGTTAATACAAAAATCTAAATGTAGTATTTTTTTATTTAAGCTCTAGCGGCCGAACGGGTTGTCCTATCGAAAAATGAAGACCACCACGTGCCACGGATTTCAGACGAACTACAACTTTAGTCCTATGACATTTTGCCGTATCTCACCCCTTTCACCCTTAGATAGCGCTAAATTTTTTAAATGTTAACTTTTTTCACAAATTTATTGTGGTTTTCAATGGTTTGTTGCTCTAATATAGAACTTAGAGGCCTAATACTTATCACACAGTATTCCTACATTACAATTAGTACTAAGAAATACTCCAACGCCCAGATTAAGTATCTTAAACACCCAAAAAATCAAAGTTTTTGAGCTCTTGTAGACTTTTTGTGTTTTTCGGGTACATTTTCTGTGTTGCGCACTGTCGACGGTAAAATCCCTTATAAATCATGTCATATTTGTTGCAGAAGGCTTTTAGTTACACAAAGTCATAGTACTTCAGGTTGTTAACGATGGTCATATCCCTTATAAGGTTCAAAATACGCCTTTTAAAGGCTACATTATGCATCAGTTTTTAAATTGTTATATACTCTAATATTGTACTGCTAGGCCTAAATTTTTTACTAATAAGTCTACTTTATATTTTGAGTATACATATGACCTCGGGATATTAGCGTAATTAAACCATGTGCCATAGGTACTACGACAGGGATCTGGGGGCGAAGCCCCCCACAGGGGTCTGGGGGTGGAGTCCCCAGCGAGCGAAGCGAGTCACTGACTGACTGACTGACTGACTGACTGACTGAGGTATACGAATTCTAGACCACTTCTAGAAGAGCTAGAAACCTGAAATTTGGCATGTATGTAGCTTGTACCTTGTAACCCCCAGGAAAATTCCAAAAAGTTACAATTTTTTATTTTAACCTCCTCAAAAAAATTCAAAATGGAGGAAATTTTGAACATGTCCAAAATAGTGCCTTTTTATTTGAGCTGTAGCGGCCGAATGGTTGGTCCTATCGAGAAACGGAGACCACTATAAGCAACGGATTTTAGACGATCTACAACTTTGGTCCTATGACTTTTTGTCGTATCTCGTCTCCTTCACCCTTAGGTAGCGCTAGATTTTTCAAATTTCGGCATATTTTCGAAATATTTTGGCCGTTTTTTATTTCCTATCACGTTAATATACTTGATGGAGGCCTAATATTGGGCACGCAGTATGTCTACATCACACTTAGTAAATAGCAGCAGAAATATGACCATTTTTTATTATTTATACCTGTCGAAAAATGACAAACTGTAAATATCTTTAGATATGACCGTTTGCTTAGTATAAGTAGTGGTGTATTGGGGGTTCTGTCCCAATTTATATTATTGGACATACACGTGACACCAATAATACTTGAGCTAGAGACGTGAGATTTGGCATGCATGTGCCTTGCACCTTTTCTTCCCAAATCCTACTATTTTTAGTTTGAACTATCGCAAATAAATAAATAATTGTGAATAACAAAATCAAAATGTAGTCTTTTTTTATTTGAGCACTAGCGACCGAACGGGTTGTCCTATCGAAAAACGAAGACCACCACGTGCCACGGATTTCAGACGAACTACAACTTTGGTCCTGTGACATTTTGCCGTATCTCACCCCCTTCACCCTTAGGTAGCGCTAGATTTTTTAAATTACAATTTTTCCAAGATTTGTTCGAGGTTTTTAATAATTTGACGCTCTAAAATAGAACTTAGAAGCCTAATATTTATCACACAGTATTCCTACATTACAATTAGTACCAAGCAACACTCCCACGCCCAGATAAAGTATCATAAATACCCCAAAAAATCAAAGTTTTTGATATGTTGTAGACTTTTTCGTGTTTTTCAGGTACATTTTTTATGTTGCGCTCTGTCGCGGGTAATATCCCTTATAAATCATGTCATATTTGTTGCAGAATACTTTTGGTTACCCAAAGTCATAGTATTTCAGGTTCTTAACGGTGGTCGTATCCCTTATAAGACTCAAAATACGCCTTTTAAAGGCTACATTATACATCAGTTAAGGGTATAATTTACGACAGGGATTTGGGGGCGAAGCCCCCAGCGAGCGAAGCGAGTCTAAAATATATACAGCCGCATGTGTAACTGACTCACTCACTCACTCACTCACTCACTCACTCACTCACTGAGGTATACGAATTCTAGACCACTTCTAGATGAGCTAGAAATTTGAAATTTTGCATGCAGGTAGCTTATAGCTTGTTACCCCAAGAAAAATTGCCAAAACTGTAAATTTTGTATTTTAACCACCCTAAAAAATATTTAAAACCCCCCCAAATAAGGCTTATTTTAAAATTACAGTTTTTGAGCTCTAGCGGCCGAACGGATTGATCTATCGAAAAAACGGACAACACCACGTGCCACGGATTTTACAAGATCTACAACTTTGTTCCAGTGACTTTTTGTCGTATCTTGCTCCCTTCACCCTTAGGTAGCGCTAGATTTTTCAAATTTCAGGCAATTTTGACGGTTATTTTCGTGGTCTTTAATTTCCTATCACTTTAATTTAGTATATAAAGGCTTGATATTTGGCACTCAATATGTTTACACATTACCCTTCACGAAGCAGTCAATAAACTAACATATTTTAATAATTAAACATTCCAACAAAATAAAAAACCCTAATTATTCTATAAATGACTAACTGCATTATCAACTTACTCAGGTAATTCTAGATGAGCTAGAAACATGGAATTAAGCCTATATGTAGCTTGTCCATTGAAACCCCCAGGAAAATTGCAAAAAGGTATAATTTTTTATTTTAACCTCCTCAAAAAAATTCAAAAGGGAGGAAATTTTGAACATCTCCAAAATAGTGCATGTTTTTGTGCTGTAGCGGCCGAACGGTTGGTCCAATCGAGAAACGGAGACCACCACGACACGCGAGCTTTGGACGATCTATAACTTTGGTCCTTTGACTTTTTGTCGTATCTCGTCTCCATCACCCTTAGATAGCGCTAGATTTCTCAAATTTCGGCATATTTTCTATATTTTGTGGCCGTTTTTTATTTCCTATCACGTTAATATACCTGTCGGAGGCCTAATATTGGGCACGCAGTATGTCTACATAACACTTAGTAAATAGCAGCAGAAATATAACCATTTTTACTACTTAAACCTGTCGGAAAATCAAAAACTCTTAAAATCTATATAATTTACAGTTTTCTTAGTATAAGTAGTAAGGAAATCTCGGTTCTGTAACAATTGTTATTAAATAGAATGCACGTATCACCATTTATACTTTAACTAGGATCGTGAGATATGGCATGCGTGTGCGTTGCACCTTTTCTTCCCAAGTACTACTATTTTTAGTTTGAACTATCTGAACAAAAAATTGTGAATAAAAAATCAAAATGCAATATATTTTATTTGAGCTCTAGTTGCAGAACGGGCTGTCCTAACGAAAAACGAAGACCACCACGTGCCATGGATTTTATACAAACTACAACATTATCAAATGACATTTTGCCGTATCTGACCCCCTTCACCCTTAGGTAGCGCTAGATTTCTTAAATCTTTAGCAATTTACCACCAAAACTTAGTGGTTTTTATTTATTTGACACTCAAAAATAGTACTTAGAGTCCTAATATTTGGCACGGAATATCTCTACATTACAGGAAGTATGTGGCAGATGTCGCATGACAAATTTGAATTGTTTGAACCCTAAACAATTTTGAAAATCCTCTAGTTTTACTACCTCAATAACTTGATAGTGGCGGATAGAAACAATCGAAATCTAGTGTTGTTTAAACAGTTCCAACGGCCCTACAGATGCTCTCATACTTAAATTTCTGAAGATTGGTCTGTTTTCTTAGTATGAGTAGTAGTCTTATGGGGGTTCATGGCAACTTGACTTGTTGCCACTTCAAAATGAGGCCAAACAGCGACCTGGGGGCGAAGCCTTTTTAGGGTGGGGACACCAATCGGGGGTCTGGGGGCGGAGCCCCCAGCGAGCGAAGCGAGTCTATAATATATACAGCCGCATGTGTAACTCACTGACTGACTGACTGACTGACTGACTGACTGACTGAGGTATACGAATTCTAGACCACTTCTAGAAGAGCTAGAAACCTGAAATTTGGCATGTATGTAGCTTGTACCTTGTAACCCCCAGGAAAATTCCAAAAAGTTACAATTTTTTATTTTAACCTCCTCAAAAAAATTCAAAATGGAGGAAATTTTGAACATGTCCAAAATAGTGCCTTTTTATTTGAGCTGTAGCGGCCGAATGGTTGGTCCTATCGAGAAACGGAGACCACCACGTGCCACGGATTTTAGACGATCTACAACTTTGGTCCTATGACTTTTTGTCGTATCTCGTCTCCTTCACCCTTAGGTAGCGCTAGATTTTTCAAATTTCGGCATATTTTCGAAATATTTTGGCCGTTTTTTATTTCCTATCACGTTAATATACTTGATGGAGGCCTAATATTGGGCACGCAGTATGTCTACATCACACTTAGTAAATAGCAGCAGAAATATGACCATTTTTTATTATTTATACCTGTCGAAAAATGACAAACTGTAAATATCTTTAGATATGACCGTTTGCTTAGTATAAGTAGTGGTGTATTGGGGGTTCTGTCCCAATTTATATTATTGGACATACACGTGACACCAATAATACTTGAGCTAGAGACGTGAGATTTGGCATGCATGTGCCTTGCACCTTTTCTTCCCAAATCCTACTATTTTTAGTTTGAACTATCGCAAATAAATAAATAATTGTGAATAACAAAATCAAAATGTAGTCTTTTTTTATTTGAGCACTAGCGACCGAACGGGTTGTCCTATCGAAAAACGAAGACCACCACGTGCCACGGATTTCAGACGAACTACAACTTTGGTCCTGTGACATTTTGCCGTATCTCACCCCCTTCACCCTTAGGTAGCGCTAGATTTTTTAAATTACAATTTTTCCAAGATTTGTTCGAGGTTTTTAATAATTTGACGCTCTAAAATAGAACTTAGAAGCCTAATATTTATCACACAGTATTCCTACATTACAATTAGTACCAAGCAACACTCCCACGCCCAGATAAAGTATCATAAATACCCAAAAAAATCAAAGTTTTTGATATGTTGTAGACTTTTTCGTGTTTTTCAGGTACATTTTTTATGTTGCGCTCTGTCGCGGGTAATATCCCTTATAAATCATGTCATATTTGTTGCAGAATACTTTTGGTTACCCAAAGTCATAGTATTTCAGGTTCTTAACGGTGGTCGTATCCCTTATAAGACTCAAAATACGCCTTTTAAAGGCTACATTATACATCAGTTAAGGGTATAATTTACGACAGGGATTTGGGGGCGAAGCCCCCAGCGAGCGAAGCGAGTCTAAAATATATACAGCCGCATGTGTAACTGACTCACTCACTCACTCACTCACTCACTCACTCACTCACTGAGGTATACGAATTCTAGACCACTTCTAGATGAGCTAGAAATTTGAAATTTTGCATGCAGGTAGCTTATAGCTTGTTACCCCAAGAAAAATTGCCAAAACTGTAAATTTTGTATTTTAACCACCCTAAAAAATATTTAAAACCCCCCCAAATAAGGCTTATTTTAAAATTACAGTTTTTGAGCTCTAGCGGCCGAACGGATTGATCTATCGAAAAAACGGACAACACCACGTGCCACGGATTTTACAAGATCTACAACTTTGTTCCAGTGACTTTTTGTCGTATCTTGCTCCCTTCACCCTTAGGTAGCGCTAGATTTTTCAAATTTCAGGCAATTTTGACGGTTATTTTCGTGGTCTTTAATTTCCTATCACTTTAATTTAGTATATAAAGGCTTGATATTTGGCACTCAATATGTTTACACATTACCCTTCACGAAGCAGTCAATAAACTAACATATTTTAATAATTAAACATTCCAACAAAATAAAAAACCCTAATTATTCTATAAATGACTAACTGCATTATCAACTTACTCAGGTAATTCTAGATGAGCTAGAAACATGGAATTAAGCCTATATGTAGCTTGTCCATTGAAACCCCCAGGAAAATTGCAAAAAGGTATAATTTTTTATTTTAACCTCCTCAAAAAAATTCAAAAGGGAGGAAATTTTGAACATCTCCAAAATAGTGCATGTTTTTGTGCTGTAGCGGCCGAACGGTTGGTCCAATCGAGAAACGGAGACCACCACGACACGCGAGCTTTGGACGATCTATAACTTTGGTCCTTTGACTTTTTGTCGTATCTCGTCTCCATCACCCTTAGATAGCGCTAGATTTCTCAAATTTCGGCATATTTTCTATATTTTGTGGCCGTTTTTTATTTCCTATCACGTTAATATACCTGTCGGAGGCCTAATATTGGGCACGCAGTATGTCTACATAACACTTAGTAAATAGCAGCAGAAATATAACCATTTTTACTACTTAAACCTGTCGGAAAATCAAAAACTCTTAAAATCTATATAATTTACAGTTTTCTTAGTATAAGTAGTAAGGAAATCTCGGTTCTGTAACAATTGTTATTAAATAGAATGCACGTATCACCATTTATACTTTAACTAGGATCGTGAGATATGGCATGCGTGTGCGTTGCACCTTTTCTTCCCAAGTACTACTATTTTTAGTTTGAACTATCTGAACAAAAAATTGTGAATAAAAAATCAAAATGCAATATATTTTATTTGAGCTCTAGTTGCAGAACGGGCTGTCCTAACGAAAAACGAAGACCACCACGTGCCATGGATTTTATACAAACTACAACATTATCAAATGACATTTTGCCGTATCTGACCCCCTTCACCCTTAGGTAGCGCTAGATTTCTTAAATCTTTAGCAATTTACCACCAAAACTTAGTGGTTTTTATTTATTTGACACTCAAAAATAGTACTTAGAGTCCTAATATTTGGCACGGAATATCTCTACATTACAGGAAGTATGTGGCAGATGTCGCATGACAAATTTGAATTGTTTGAACCCTAAACAATTTTGAAAATCCTCTAGTTTTACTACCTCAATAACTTGATAGTGGCGGATAGAAACAATCGAAATCTAGTGTTGTTTAAACAGTTCCAACGGCCCTACAGATGCTCTCATACTTAAATTTCTGAAGATTGGTCTGTTTTCTTAGTATGAGTAGTAGTCTTATGGGGGTTCATGGCAACTTGACTTGTTGCCACTTCAAAATGAGGCCAAACAGCGACCTGGGGGCGAAGCCTTTTTAGGGTGGGGACACCAATCGGGGGTCTGGGGGCGGAGCCCCCAGCGAGCGAAGCGAGTCTATAATATATACAGCCGCATGTGTAACTCACTGACTGACTGACTGACTGACTGACTGACTGACTGAGGTATACGAATTCTAGACCACTTCTAGAAGAGCTAGAAACCTGAAATTTGGCATGTATGTAGCTTGTACCTTGTAACCCCCAGGAAAATTCCAAAAAGTTACAATTTTTTATTTTAACCTCCTCAAAAAAATTCAAAATGGAGGAAATTTTGAACATGTCCAAAATAGTGCCTTTTTATTTGAGCTGTAGCGGCCGAATGGTTGGTCCTATCGAGAAACGGAGACCACCACGTGCCACGGATTTTAGACGATCTACAACTTTGGTCCTATGACTTTTTGTCGTATCTCGTCTCCTTCACCCTTAGGTAGCGCTAGATTTTTCAAATTTCGGCATATTTTCGAAATATTTTGGCCGTTTTTTATTTCCTATCACGTTAATATACTTGATGGAGGCCTAATATTGGGCACGCAGTATGTCTACATCACACTTAGTAAATAGCAGCAGAAATATGACCATTTTTTATTATTTATACCTGTCGAAAAATGACAAACTGTAAATATCTTTAGATATGACCGTTTGCTTAGTATAAGTAGTGGTGTATTGGGGGTTCTGTCCCAATTTATATTATTGGACATACACGTGACACCAATAATACTTGAGCTAGAGACGTGAGATTTGGCATGCATGTGCCTTGCACCTTTTCTTCCCAAATCCTACTATTTTTAGTTTGAACTATCGCAAATAAATAAATAATTGTGAATAACAAAATCAAAATGTAGTCTTTTTTTATTTGAGCACTAGCGACCGAACGGGTTGTCCTATCGAAAAACGAAGACCACCACGTGCCACGGATTTCAGACGAACTACAACTTTGGTCCTGTGACATTTTGCCGTATCTCACCCCCTTCACCCTTAGGTAGCGCTAGATTTTTTAAATTACAATTTTTCCAAGATTTGTTCGAGGTTTTTAATAATTTGACGCTCTAAAATAGAACTTAGAAGCCTAATATTTATCACACAGTATTCCTACATTACAATTAGTACCAAGCAACACTCCCACGCCCAGATAAAGTATCATAAATACCCAAAAAAATCAAAGTTTTTGATATGTTGTAGACTTTTTCGTGTTTTTCAGGTACATTTTTTATGTTGCGCTCTGTCGCGGGTAATATCCCTTATAAATCATGTCATATTTGTTGCAGAATACTTTTGGTTACCCAAAGTCATAGTATTTCAGGTTCTTAACGGTGGTCGTATCCCTTATAAGACTCAAAATACGCCTTTTAAAGGCTACATTATACATCAGTTAAGGGTATAATTTACGACAGGGATTTGGGGGCGAAGCCCCCAGCGAGCGAAGCGAGTCTAAAATATATACAGCCGCATGTGTAACTGACTCACTCACTCACTCACTCACTCACTCACTCACTCACTGAGGTATACGAATTCTAGACCACTTCTAGATGAGCTAGAAATTTGAAATTTTGCATGCAGGTAGCTTATAGCTTGTTACCCCAAGAAAAATTGCCAAAACTGTAAATTTTGTATTTTAACCACCCTAAAAAATATTTAAAACCCCCCCAAATAAGGCTTATTTTAAAATTACAGTTTTTGAGCTCTAGCGGCCGAACGGATTGATCTATCGAAAAAACGGACAACACCACGTGCCACGGATTTTACAAGATCTACAACTTTGTTCCAGTGACTTTTTGTCGTATCTTGCTCCCTTCACCCTTAGGTAGCGCTAGATTTTTCAAATTTCAGGCAATTTTGACGGTTATTTTCGTGGTCTTTAATTTCCTATCACTTTAATTTAGTATATAAAGGCTTGATATTTGGCACTCAATATGTTTACACATTACCCTTCACGAAGCAGTCAATAAACTAACATATTTTAATAATTAAACATTCCAACAAAATAAAAAACCCTAATTATTCTATAAATGACTAACTGCATTATCAACTTACTCAGGTAATTCTAGATGAGCTAGAAACATGGAATTAAGCCTATATGTAGCTTGTCCATTGAAACCCCCAGGAAAATTGCAAAAAGGTATAATTTTTTATTTTAACCTCCTCAAAAAAATTCAAAAGGGAGGAAATTTTGAACATCTCCAAAATAGTGCATGTTTTTGTGCTGTAGCGGCCGAACGGTTGGTCCAATCGAGAAACGGAGACCACCACGACACGCGAGCTTTGGACGATCTATAACTTTGGTCCTTTGACTTTTTGTCGTATCTCGTCTCCATCACCCTTAGATAGCGCTAGATTTCTCAAATTTCGGCATATTTTCTATATTTTGTGGCCGTTTTTTATTTCCTATCACGTTAATATACCTGTCGGAGGCCTAATATTGGGCACGCAGTATGTCTACATAACACTTAGTAAATAGCAGCAGAAATATAACCATTTTTACTACTTAAACCTGTCGGAAAATCAAAAACTCTTAAAATCTATATAATTTACAGTTTTCTTAGTATAAGTAGTAAGGAAATCTCGGTTCTGTAACAATTGTTATTAAATAGAATGCACGTATCACCATTTATACTTTAACTAGGATCGTGAGATATGGCATGCGTGTGCGTTGCACCTTTTCTTCCCAAGTACTACTATTTTTAGTTTGAACTATCTGAACAAAAAATTGTGAATAAAAAATCAAAATGCAATATATTTTATTTGAGCTCTAGTTGCAGAACGGGCTGTCCTAACGAAAAACGAAGACCACCACGTGCCATGGATTTTATACAAACTACAACATTATCAAATGACATTTTGCCGTATCTGACCCCCTTCACCCTTAGGTAGCGCTAGATTTCTTAAATCTTTAGCAATTTACCACCAAAACTTAGTGGTTTTTATTTATTTGACACTCAAAAATAGTACTTAGAGTCCTAATATTTGGCACGGAATATCTCTACATTACAGGAAGTATGTGGCAGATGTCGCATGACAAATTTGAATTGTTTGAACCCTAAACAATTTTGAAAATCCTCTAGTTTTACTACCTCAATAACTTGATAGTGGCGGATAGAAACAATCGAAATCTAGTGTTGTTTAAACAGTTCCAACGGCCCTACAGATGCTCTCATACTTAAATTTCTGAAGATTGGTCTGTTTTCTTAGTATGAGTAGTAGTCTTATGGGGGTTCATGGCAACTTGACTTGTTGCCACTTCAAAATGAGGCCAAACAGCGACCTGGGGGCGAAGCCTTTTTAGGGTGGGGACACCAATCGGGGGTCTGGGGGCGGAGCCCCCAGCGAGCGAAGCGAGTCTATAATATATACAGCCGCATGTGTAACTCACTGACTGACTGACTGACTGACTGACTGACTGACTGAGGTATACGAATTCTAGACCACTTCTAGAAGAGCTAGAAACCTGAAATTTGGCATGTATGTAGCTTGTACCTTGTAACCCCCAGGAAAATTCCAAAAAGTTACAATTTTTTATTTTAACCTCCTCAAAAAAATTCAAAATGGAGGAAATTTTGAACATGTCCAAAATAGTGCCTTTTTATTTGAGCTGTAGCGGCCGAATGGTTGGTCCTATCGAGAAACGGAGACCACCACGTGCCACGGATTTTAGACGATCTACAACTTTGGTCCTATGACTTTTTGTCGTATCTCGTCTCCTTCACCCTTAGGTAGCGCTAGATTTTTCAAATTTCGGCATATTTTCGAAATATTTTGGCCGTTTTTTATTTCCTATCACGTTAATATACTTGATGGAGGCCTAATATTGGGCACGCAGTATGTCTACATCACACTTAGTAAATAGCAGCAGAAATATGACCATTTTTTATTATTTATACCTGTCGAAAAATGACAAACTGTAAATATCTTTAGATATGACCGTTTGCTTAGTATAAGTAGTGGTGTATTGGGGGTTCTGTCCCAATTTATATTATTGGACATACACGTGACACCAATAATACTTGAGCTAGAGACGTGAGATTTGGCATGCATGTGCCTTGCACCTTTTCTTCCCAAATCCTACTATTTTTAGTTTGAACTATCGCAAATAAATAAATAATTGTGAATAACAAAATCAAAATGTAGTCTTTTTTTATTTGAGCACTAGCGACCGAACGGGTTGTCCTATCGAAAAACGAAGACCACCACGTGCCACGGATTTCAGACGAACTACAACTTTGGTCCTGTGACATTTTGCCGTATCTCACCCCCTTCACCCTTAGGTAGCGCTAGATTTTTTAAATTACAATTTTTCCAAGATTTGTTCGAGGTTTTTAATAATTTGACGCTCTAAAATAGAACTTAGAAGCCTAATATTTATCACACAGTATTCCTACATTACAATTAGTACCAAGCAACACTCCCACGCCCAGATAAAGTATCATAAATACCCAAAAAAATCAAAGTTTTTGATATGTTGTAGACTTTTTCGTGTTTTTCAGGTACATTTTTTATGTTGCGCTCTGTCGCGGGTAATATCCCTTATAAATCATGTCATATTTGTTGCAGAATACTTTTGGTTACCCAAAGTCATAGTATTTCAGGTTCTTAACGGTGGTCGTATCCCTTATAAGACTCAAAATACGCCTTTTAAAGGCTACATTATACATCAGTTAAGGGTATAATTTACGACAGGGATTTGGGGGCGAAGCCCCCAGCGAGCGAAGCGAGTCTAAAATATATACAGCCGCATGTGTAACTGACTCACTCACTCACTCACTCACTCACTCACTCACTCACTGAGGTATACGAATTCTAGACCACTTCTAGATGAGCTAGAAATTTGAAATTTTGCATGCAGGTAGCTTATAGCTTGTTACCCCAAGAAAAATTGCCAAAACTGTAAATTTTGTATTTTAACCACCCTAAAAAATATTTAAAACCCCCCCAAATAAGGCTTATTTTAAAATTACAGTTTTTGAGCTCTAGCGGCCGAACGGATTGATCTATCGAAAAAACGGACAACACCACGTGCCACGGATTTTACAAGATCTACAACTTTGTACCAGTGACTTTTTGTCGTATCTTGCTCCCTTCACCCTTAGGTAGCGCTAGATTTTTCAAATTTCAGGCAATTTTGACGGTTATTTTCGTGGTCTTTAATTTCCTATCACTTTAATTTAGTATATAAAGGCTTGATATTTGGCACTCAATATGTTTACACATTACCCTTCACGAAGCAGTCAATAAACTAACATATTTTAATAATTAAACATTCCAACAAAATAAAAAACCCTAATTATTCTATAAATGACTAACTGCATTATCAACTTACTCAGGTAATTCTAGATGAGCTAGAAACATGGAATTAAGCCTATATGTAGCTTGTCCATTGAAACCCCCAGGAAAATTGCAAAAAGGTATAATTTTTTATTTTAACCTCCTCAAAAAAATTCAAAAGGGAGGAAATTTTGAACATCTCCAAAATAGTGCATGTTTTTGTGCTGTAGCGGCCGAACGGTTGGTCCAATCGAGAAACGGAGACCACCACGACACGCGAGCTTTGGACGATCTATAACTTTGGTCCTTTGACTTTTTGTCGTATCTCGTCTCCATCACCCTTAGATAGCGCTAGATTTCTCAAATTTCGGCATATTTTCTATATTTTGTGGCCGTTTTTTATTTCCTATCACGTTAATATACCTGTCGGAGGCCTAATATTGGGCACGCAGTATGTCTACATAACACTTAGTAAATAGCAGCAGAAATATAACCATTTTTACTACTTAAACCTGTCGGAAAATCAAAAACTCTTAAAATCTATATAATTTACAGTTTTCTTAGTATAAGTAGTAAGGAAATCTCGGTTCTGTAACAATTGTTATTAAATAGAATGCACGTATCACCATTTATACTTTAACTAGGATCGTGAGATATGGCATGCGTGTGCGTTGCACCTTTTCTTCCCAAGTACTACTATTTTTAGTTTGAACTATCTGAACAAAAAATTGTGAATAAAAAATCAAAATGCAATATATTTTATTTGAGCTCTAGTTGCAGAACGGGCTGTCCTAACGAAAAACGAAGACCACCACGTGCCATGGATTTTATACAAACTACAACATTATCAAATGACATTTTGCCGTATCTGACCCCCTTCACCCTTAGGTAGCGCTAGATTTCTTAAATCTTTAGCAATTTACCACCAAAACTTAGTGGTTTTTATTTATTTGACACTCAAAAATAGTACTTAGAGTCCTAATATTTGGCACGGAATATCTCTACATTACAGGAAGTATGTGGCAGATGTCGCATGACAAATTTGAATTGTTTGAACCCTAAACAATTTTGAAAATCCTCTAGTTTTACTACCTCAATAACTTGATAGTGGCGGATAGAAACAATCGAAATCTAGTGTTGTTTAAACAGTTCCAACGGCCCTACAGATGCTCTCATACTTAAATTTCTGAAGATTGGTCTGTTTTCTTAGTATGAGTAGTAGTCTTATGGGGGTTCATGGCAACTTGACTTGTTGCCACTTCAAAATGAGGCCAAACAGCGACCTGGGGGCGAAGCCTTTTTAGGGTGGGGACACCAATCGGGGGTCTGGGGGCGGAGCCCCCAGCGAGCG
Organism: Allygus modestus; assembly: GCA_963675035.1. NCBI lineage: Eukaryota > Metazoa > Arthropoda > Insecta > Hemiptera > Cicadellidae > Allygus > Allygus modestus. The sequence continues at coordinate 229,769,316 of OY776111.1, forward strand.
AAGCGAGTCTATAATATATACAGCCGCATGTGTAACTCACTGACTGACTGACTGACTGACTGACTGACTGACTGACTGACTGAGGTATACGAATTCTAGACCACTTCTAGAAGAGCTAGAAACCTGAAATTTGGCATGTATGTAGCTTGTACCTTGTAACCCCCAGGAAAATTCCAAAAAGTTACAATTTTTTATTTTAACCTCCTCAAAAAAATTCAAAATGGAGGAAATTTTAAACATGTCCAAAATAGTGCCTTTTTATTTGAGCTGTAGCGGCCGAATGGTTGGTCCTATCGAGAAACGGAGACCACTATAAGCAACGGATTTTAGACGATCTACAACTTTGGTCCTATGACTTTTTGTCGTATCTCGTCTCCTTCACCCTTAGGTAGCGCTAGATTTTTCAAATTTCGGCATATTTTCGAAATATTTTGGCCGTTTTTTATTTCCTATCACGTTAATATACTTGATGGAGGCCTAATATTGGGCACGCAGTATGTCTACATCACACTTAGTAAATAGCAGCAGAAATATGACCATTTTTTATTATTTATACCTGTCGAAAAATGACAAACTGTAAATATCTTTAGATATGACCGTTTGCTTAGTATAAGTAGTGGTGTATTGGGGGTTCTGTCCCAATTTATATTATTGGACATACACGTGACACCAATAATACTTGAGCTAGAGACGTGAGATTTGGCATGCATGTGCCTTGCACCTTTTCTTCCCAAATCCTACTATTTTTAGTTTGAACTATCGCAAATAAATAAATAATTGTGAATAACAAAATCAAAATGTAGTCTTTTTTTATTTGAGCACTAGCGACCGAACGGGTTGTCCTATCGAAAAACGAAGACCACCACGTGCCACGGATTTCAGACGAACTACAACTTTGGTCCTGTGACATTTTGCCGTATCTCACCCCCTTCACCCTTAGGTAGCGCTAGATTTTTTAAATTACAATTTTTCCAAGATTTGTTCGAGGTTTTTAATAATTTGACGCTCTAAAATAGAACTTAGAAGCCTAATATTTATCACACAGTATTCTTACATTACAATTAGTACCAAGCAACACTCCCACGCCCAGATAAAGTATCATAAATACCCAAAAAAATCAAAGTTTTTGATATGTTGTAGACTTTTTCGTGTTTTTCAGGTACATTTTTTATGTTGCGCTCTGTCGCGGGTAATATCCCTTATAAATCATGTCATATTTGTTGCAGAATACTTTTGGTTACCCAAAGTCATAGTATTTCAGGTTCTTAACGGTGGTCGTATCCCTTATAAGATTCAAAATACGCCTTTTAAAGGCTACATTATACATCAGTTAAGGGTATAATTTACGACAGGGATTTGGGGGCGAAGCCCCCAGCGAGCGAAGCGAGTCTAAAATATATACAGCCGCATGTGTAACTGACTCACTCACTCACTCACTCACTCACTGAGGTATACGAATTCTAGACCACTTCTAGATGAGCTAGAAATTTGAAATTTTGCATGCAGGTAGCTTATAGCTTGTAACCCCAAGAAAAATGGCCAAAACTGTAAATTTTTTATTTTAACCACCCTAAAAAATATTTAAAACCCCCCCAAATAAGGCTTATTTTAAAATTACAGTTTTTGAGCTCTAGCGGCCGAACGGATTGATCTATCGAAAAAACGGACAACACCACGTGCCACGGATTTTACAAGATCTACAACTTTGTTCCAGTGACTTTTTGTCGTATCTTGCTCCCTTCACCCTTAGGTAGCGCTAGATTTTTCAAATTTCAGGCAATTTTGACGGTTATTTTCGTGGTCTTTAATTTCCTATCACTTTAATTTAGTATATAAAGGCTTGATATTTGGCACTCAATATGTTTACACATTACCCTTCACGAAGCAGTCAATAAACTAACATATTTTAATAATTAAACATTCCAACAAAATAAAAAACCCTAATTATTCTATAAATGACTAACTGCATTATAAACTTACTCAGGTAATTCTAGATGAGCTAGAAACATGGAATTAAGCCTATATGTAGCTTGTCCATTGAAACCCCCAGGAAAATTGCAAAAAGGTATAATTTTTTATTTTAACCTCCTCAAAAAAATTCAAAAGGGAGGAAATTTTGAACATCTCCAAAATAGTGCATGTTTTTGTGCTGTAGCGGCCGAACGGTTGGTCCAATCGAGAAACGGAGACCACCACGACACGCGAGCTTTGGACGATCTATAACTTTGGTCCTTTGACTTTTTGTCGTATCTCGTCTCCATCACCCTTAGATAGCGCTAGATTTCTCAAATTTCGGCATATTTTCTATATTTTGTGGCCGTTTTTTATTTCTTATCACGTTAATATACCTGTCGGAGGCCTAATATTGGGCACGCAGTATGTCTACATAACACTTAGTAAATAGCAGCAGAAATATAACCATTTTTACTACTTAAACCTGTCGGAAAATCAAAAACTCTTAAAATCTATATAATTTACAGTTTTCTTAGTATAAGTAGTAAGGAAATCTCGGTTCTGTAACAATTGTTATTAAATAGAATGCACGTATCACCATTTATACTTTAACTAGGATCGTGAGATATGGCATGCGTGTGCGTTGCACCTTTTCTTCCCAAGTACTACTATTTTTAGTTTGAACTATCTGAACAAAAAATTGTGAATAAAAAATCAAAATGCAATATATTTTATTTGAGCTCTAGTTGCAGAACGGGCTGTCCTAACGAAAAACGAAGACCACCACGTGCCATGGATTTTATACAAACTACAACATTATCAAATGACATTTTGCCGTATCTGACCCCCTTCACCCTTAGGTAGCGCTAGATTTCTTAAATCTTTAGCAATTTACCACCAAAACTTAGTGGTTTTTATTTATTTGACACTCAAAAATAGTACTTAGAGTCCTAATATTTGGCACGGAATATCTCTACATTACAGGAAGTATGTGGCAGATGTCGCATGACAAATTTGAATTGTTTGAACCCTAAACAATTTTGAAAATCCTCTAGTTTTACTACCTCAATAACTTGATAGTGGCGGATAGAAACAATCGAAATCTAGTGTTGTTTAAACAGTTCCAACGGCCCTACAGATGCTCTCATACTTAAATTTCTGAAGATTGGTCTGTTTTCTTAGTATGAGTAGTAGTCTTATGGGGGTTCATGGCAACTTGACTTGTTGCCACTTCAAAATGAGGCCAAACAGCGACCTGGGGGCGAAGCCTTTTTAGGGTGGGGACACCAATCGGGGGTCTGGGGGCGGAGCCCCCAGCGAGCGAAGCGAGTCTATAATATATACAGCCGCATGTGTAACTCACTGACTGACTGACTGACTGACTGACTGACTGACTGAGGTATACGAATTCTAGACCACTTCTAGAAGAGCTAGAAACCTGAAATTTGGCATGTATGTAGCTTGTACCTTGTAACCCCCAGGAAAATTCCAAAAAGTTACAATTTTTTATTTTAACCTCCTCAAAAAAATTCAAAATGGAGGAAATTTTGAACATGTCCAAAATAGTGCCTTTTTATTTGAGCTGTAGCGGCCGAATGGTTGGTCCTATCGAGAAACGGAGACCACTATAAGGCACGGATTTTAGACGATCTACAACTTTGGTCCTATGACTTTTTGTCGTATCTCGTCTCCTTCACCCTTAGGTAGCGCTAGATTTTTCAAATTTCGGCATATTTTCGAAATATTTTGGCCGTTTTTTATTTCCTATCCCGTTAATATACTTGATGGAGGCCTAATATTGGGCACGCAGTATGTCTACATCACACTTAGTAAATAGCAGCAGAAATATGACCATTTTTTATTATTTATACCTGTCGAAAAATGACAAACTGTAAATATCTTTAGATATGACCGTTTGCTTAGTATAAGTAGTGGTGTATTGGGGGTTCTGTCCCAATTTATATTATTGGACATACACGTGACACCAAAAATACTTGAGCTAGAGACGTGAGATTTGGCATGCATGTGCCTTGCACCTTTTCTTCCCAAATCCTACTATTTTTAGTTTGAACTATCGCAAATAAATAAATAATTGTGAATAACAAAATCAAAATGTAGTCTTTTTTTATTTGAGCACTAGCGACCGAACGGGTTGTCCTATCGAAAAACGAAGACCACCACGTGCCACGGATTTCAGACGAACTACAACTTTGGTCCTGTGACATTTTGCCGTATCTCACCCCCTTCACCCTTAGGTAGCGCTAGATTTTTTAAATTACAATTTTTCCAAGATTTGTTCGAGGTTTTTAATAATTTGACGCTCTAAAATAGAACTTAGAAGACTAATATTTATCACACAGTATTCCTACATTACAATTAGTACCAAGCAACACTCCCACGCCCAGATAAAGTATCATAAATACCCAAAAAAATCAAAGTTTTTGATATGTTGTAGACTTTTTCGTGTTTTTCAGGTACATTTTTTATGTTGCGCTCTGTCGCGGGTAATATCCCTTATAAATCATGTCATATTTGTTGCAGAATACTTTTGGTTACCCAAAGTCATAGTATTTCAGGTTCTTAACGGTGGTCGTATCCCTTATAAGACTCAAAATACGCCTTTTAAAGGCTACATTATACATCAGTTAAGGGTATAATTTACGACAGGGATTTGGGGGCGAAGCCCCCAGCGAGCGAAGCGAGTCTAAAATATATACAGCCGCATGTGTAACTGACTCACTCACTCACTCACTCACTCACTCACTCACTCACTGAGGTATACGAATTCTAGACCACTTCTAGATGAGCTAGAAATTTGAAATTTTGCATGCAGGTAGCTTATAGCTTGTAACCCCAAGAAAAATTGCCAAAACTGTAAATTTTTTATTTTAACCACCCTAAAAAATATTTAAAACCCCCCCAAATAAGGCTTATTTTAAAATTACAGTTTTTGAGCTCTAGCGGCCGAACGGATTGATCTATCGAAAAAACGGACAACACCACGTGCCACGGATTTTACAAGATCTACAACTTTGTTCCAGTGACTTTTTGTCGTATCTTGCTCCCTTCACCCTTAGGTAGCGCTAGATTTTTCAAATTTCAGGCAATTTTGACGGTTATTTTCGTGGTCTTTAATTTCCTATCACTTTAATTTAGTATATAAAGGCTTGATATTTGGCACTCAATATGTTTACACATTACCCTTCACGAAGCAGTCAATAAACTAACATATTTTAATAATTAAACATTCCAACAAAATAAAAAACCCTAATTATTCTATAAATGACTAACTGCATTATCAACTTACTCAGGTAATTCTAGATGAGCTAGAAACATGGAATTAAGCCTATATGTAGCTTGTCCATTGAAACCCCCAGGAAAATTGCAAAAAGGTATAATTTTTTATTTTAACCTCCTCAAAAAAATTCAAAAGGGAGGAAATTTTGAACATCTCCAAAATAGTGCATGTTTTTGTGCTGTAGCGGCCGAACGGTTGGTCCAATCGAGAAACGGAGACCACCACGACACGCGAGCTTTGGACGATCTATAACTTTGGTCCTTTGACTTTTTGTCGTATCTCGTCTCCATCACCCTTAGATAGCGCTAGATTTCTCAAATTTCGGCATATTTTCTATATTTTGTGGCCGTTTTTTATTTCCTATCACGTTAATATACCTGTCGGAGGCCTAATATTGGGCACGCAGTATGTCTACATAACACTTAGTAAATAGCAGCAGAAATATAACCATTTTTACTACTTAAACCTGTCGGAAAATCAAAAACTCTTAAAATCTATATAATTTACAGTTTTCTTAGTATAAGTAGTAAGGAAATCTCGGTTCTGTAACAATTGTTATTAAATAGAATGCACGTATCACCATTTATACTTTAACTAGGATCGTGAGATATGGCATGCGTGTGCGTTGCACCTTTTCTTCCCAAGTACTACTATTTTTAGTTTGAACTATCTGAACAAAAAATTGTGAATAAAAAATCAAAATGCAATATATTTTATTTGAGCTCTAGTTGCAGAACGGGCTGTCCTAACGAAAAACGAAGACCACCACGTGCCATGGATTTTATACAAACTACAACATTATCAAATGACATTTTGCCGTATCTGACCCCCTTCACCCTTAGGTAGCGCTAGATTTCTTAAATCTTTAGCAATTTACCACCAAAACTTAGTGGTTTTTATTTATTTGACACTCAAAAATAGTACTTAGAGTCCTAATATTTGGCACGGAATATCTCTACATTACAGGAAGTATGTGGCAGATGTCGCATGACAAATTTGAATTGTTTGAACCCTAAACAATTTTGAAAATCCTCTAGTTTTACTACCTCAATAACTTGATAGTGGCGGATAGAAACAATCGAAATCTAGTGTTGTTTAAACAGTTCCAACGGCCCTACAGATGCTCTCATACTTAAATTTCTGAAGATTGGTCTGTTTTCTTAGTATGAGTAGTAGTCTTATGGGGGTTCATGGCAACTTGACTTGTTGCCACTTCAAAATGAGGCCAAACAGCGACCTGGGGGCGAAGCCTTTTTAGGGTGGGGACACCAATCGGGGGTCTGGGGGCGGAGCCCCCAGCGAGCGAAGCGAGTCTATAATATATACAGCCGCATGTGTAACTCACTGACTGACTGACTGACTGACTGACTGACTGACTGAGGTATACGAATTCTAGACCACTTCTAGAAGAGCTAGAAACCTGAAATTTGGCATGTATGTAGCTTGTACCTTGTAACCCCCAGGAAAATTCCAAAAAGTTACAATTTTTTATTTTAACCTCCTCAAAAAAATTCAAAATGGAGGAAATTTTGAACATGTCCAAAATAGTGCCTTTTTATTTGAGCTGTAGCGGCCGAATGGTTGGTCCTATCGAGAAACGGAGACCACTATAAGGCACGGATTTTAGACGATCTACAACTTTGGTCCTATGACTTTTTGTCGTATCTCGTCTCCTTCACCCTTAGGTAGCGCTAGATTTTTCAAATTTCGGCATATTTTCGAAATATTTTGGCCGTTTTTTATTTCCTATCCCGTTAATATACTTGATGGAGGCCTAATATTGGGCACGCAGTATGTCTACATCACACTTAGTAAATAGCAGCAGAAATATGACCATTTTTTATTATTTATACCTGTCGAAAAATGACAAACTGTAAATATCTTTAGATATGACCGTTTGCTTAGTATAAGTAGTGGTGTATTGGGGGTTCTGTCCCAATTTATATTATTGGACATACACGTGACACCAAAAATACTTGAGCTAGAGACGTGAGATTTGGCATGCATGTGCCTTGCACCTTTTCTTCCCAAATCCTACTATTTTTAGTTTGAACTATCGCAAATAAATAAATAATTGTGAATAACAAAATCAAAATGTAGTCTTTTTTTATTTGAGCACTAGCGACCGAACGGGTTGTCCTATCGAAAAACGAAGACCACCACGTGCCACGGATTTCAGACGAACTACAACTTTGGTCCTGTGACATTTTGCCGTATCTCACCCCCTTCACCCTTAGGTAGCGCTAGATTTTTTAAATTACAATTTTTCCAAGATTTGTTCGAGGTTTTTAATAATTTGACGCTCTAAAATAGAACTTAGAAGCCTAATATTTATCACACAGTATTCCTACATTACAATTAGTACCAAGCAACACTCCCACGCCCAGATAAAGTATCATAAATACCCAAAAAAATCAAAGTTTTTGATATGTTGTAGACTTTTTCGTGTTTTTCAGGTACATTTTTTATGTTGCGCTCTGTCGCGGGTAATATCCCTTATAAATCATGTCATATTTGTTGCAGAATACTTTTGGTTACCCAAAGTCATAGTATTTCAGGTTCTTAACGGTGGTCGTATCCCTTATAAGACTCAAAATACGCCTTTTAAAGGCTACATTATACATCAGTTAAGGGTATAATTTACGACAGGGATTTGGGGGCGAAGCCCCCAGCGAGCGAAGCGAGTCTAAAATATATACAGCCGCATGTGTAACTGACTCACTCACTCACTCACTCACTCACTCACTCACTCACTGAGGTATACGAATTCTAGACCACTTCTAGATGAGCTAGAAATTTGAAATTTTGCATGCAGGTAGCTTATAGCTTGTAACCCCAAGAAAAATTGCCAAAACTGTAAATTTTTTATTTTAACCACCCTAAAAAATATTTAAAACCCCCCCAAATAAGGCTTATTTTAAAATTACAGTTTTTGAGCTCTAGCGGCCGAACGGATTGATCTATCGAAAAAACGGACAACACCACGTGCCACGGATTTTACAAGATCTACAACTTTGTTCCAGTGACTTTTTGTCGTATCTTGCTCCCTTCACCCTTAGGTAGCGCTAGATTTTTCAAATTTCAGGCAATTTTGACGGTTATTTTCGTGGTCTTTAATTTCCTATCACTTTAATTTAGTATATAAAGGCTTGATATTTGGCACTCAATATGTTTACACATTACCCTTCACGAAGCAGTCAATAAACTAACATATTTTAATAATTAAACATTCCAACAAAATAAAAAACCCTAATTATTCTATAAATGACTAACTGCATTATCAACTTACTCAGGTAATTCTAGATGAGCTAGAAACATGGAATTAAGCCTATATGTAGCTTGTCCATTGAAACCCCCAGGAAAATTGCAAAAAGGTATAATTTTTTATTTTAACCTCCTCAAAAAAATTCAAAAGGGAGGAAATTTTGAACATCTCCAAAATAGTGCATGTTTTTGTGCTGTAGCGGCCGAACGGTTGGTCCAATCGAGAAACGGAGACCACCACGACACGCGAGCTTTGGACGATCTATAACTTTGGTCCTTTGACTTTTTGTCGTATCTCGTCTCCATCACCCTTAGATAGCGCTAGATTTCTCAAATTTCGGCATATTTTCTATATTTTGTGGCCGTTTTTTATTTCCTATCACGTTAATATACCTGTCGGAGGCCTAATATTGGGCACGCAGTATGTCTACATAACACTTAGTAAATAGCAGCAGAAATATAACCATTTTTACTACTTAAACCTGTCGGAAAATCAAAAACTCTTAAAATCTATATAATTTACAGTTTTCTTAGTATAAGTAGTAAGGAAATCTCGGTTCTGTAACAATTGTTATTAAATAGAATGCACGTATCACCATTTATACTTTAACTAGGATCGTGAGATATGGCATGCGTGTGCGTTGCACCTTTTCTTCCCAAGTACTACTATTTTTAGTTTGAACTATCTGAACAAAAAATTGTGAATAAAAAATCAAAATGCAATATATTTTATTTGAGCTCTAGTTGCAGAACGGGCTGTCCTAACGAAAAACGAAGACCACCACGTGCCATGGATTTTATACAAACTACAACATTATCAAATGACATTTTGCCGTATCTGACCCCCTTCACCCTTAGGTAGCGCTAGATTTCTTAAATCTTTAGCAATTTACCACCAAAACTTAGTGGTTTTTATTTATTTGACACTCAAAAATAGTACTTAGAGTCCTAATATTTGGCACGGAATATCTCTACATTACAGGAAGTATGTGGCAGATGTCGCATGACAAATTTGAATTGTTTGAACCCTAAACAATTTTGAAAATCCTCTAGTTTTACTACCTCAATAACTTGATAGTGGCGGATAGAAACAATCGAAATCTAGTGTTGTTTAAACAGTTCCAACGGCCCTACAGATGCTCTCATACTTAAATTTCTGAAGATTGGTCTGTTTTCTTAGTATGAGTAGTAGTCTTATGGGGGTTCATGGCAACTTGACTTGTTGCCACTTCAAAATGAGGCCAAACAGCGACCTGGGGGCGAAGCCTTTTTAGGGTGGGGACACCAATCGGGGGTCTGGGGGCGGAGCCCCCAGCGAGCGAAGCGAGTCTATAATATATACAGCCGCATGTGTAACTCACTGACTGACTGACTGACTGACTGACTGACTGACTGAGGTATACGAATTCTAGACCACTTCTAGAAGAGCTAGAAACCTGAAATTTGGCATGTATGTAGCTTGTACCTTGTAACCCCCAGGAAAATTCCAAAAAGTTACAATTTTTTATTTTAACCTCCTCAAAAAAATTCAAAATGGAGGAAATTTTGAACATGTCCAAAATAGTGCCTTTTTATTTGAGCTGTAGCGGCCGAATGGTTGGTCCTATCGAGAAACGGAGACCACCACGTGCCACGGATTTTAGACGATCTACAACTTTGGTCCTATGACTTTTTGTCGTATCTCGTCTCCTTCACCCTTAGGTAGCGCTAGATTTTTCAAATTTCGGCATATTTTCGAAATATTTTGGCCGTTTTTTATTTCCTATCACGTTAATATACTTGATGGAGGCCTAATATTGGGCACGCAGTATGTCTACATCACACTTAGTAAATAGCAGCAGAAATATGACCATTTTTTATTATTTATACCTGTCGAAAAATGACAAACTGTAAATATCTTTAGATATGACCGTTTGCTTAGTATAAGTAGTGGTGTATTGGGGGTTCTGTCCCAATTTATATTATTGGACATACACGTGACACCAATAATACTTGAGCTAGAGACGTGAGATTTGGCATGCATGTGCCTTGCACCTTTTCTTCCCAAATCCTACTATTTTTAGTTTGAACTATCGCAAATAAATAAATAATTGTGAATAACAAAATCAAAATGTAGTCTTTTTTTATTTGAGCACTAGCGACCGAACGGGTTGTCCTATCGAAAAACGAAGACCACCACGTGCCACGGATTTCAGACGAACTACAACTTTGGTCCTGTGACATTTTGCCGTATCTCACCCCCTTCACCCTTAGGTAGCGCTAGATTTTTTAAATTACAATTTTTCCAAGATTTGTTCGAGGTTTTTAATAATTTGACGCTCTAAAATAGAACTTAGAAGCCTAATATTTATCACACAGTATTCCTACATTACAATTAGTACCAAGCAACACTCCCACGCCCAGATAAAGTATCATAAATACCCAAAAAAATCAAAGTTTTTGATATGTTGTAGACTTTTTCGTGTTTTTCAGGTACATTTTTTATGTTGCGCTCTGTCGCGGGTAATATCCCTTATAAATCATGTCATATTTGTTGCAGAATACTTTTGGTTACCCAAAGTCATAGTATTTCAGGTTCTTAACGGTGGTCGTATCCCTTATAAGACTCAAAATACGCCTTTTAAAGGCTACATTATACATCAGTTAAGGGTATAATTTACGACAGGGATTTGGGGGCGAAGCCCCCAGCGAGCGAAGCGAGTCTAAAATATATACAGCCGCATGTGTAACTGACTCACTCACTCACTCACTCACTCACTCACTCACTCACTGAGGTATACGAATTCTAGACCACTTCTAGATGAGCTAGAAATTTGAAATTTTGCATGCAGGTAGCTTATAGCTTGTAACCCCAAGAAAAATTGCCAAAACTGTAAATTTTTTATTTTAACCACCCTAAAAAATATTTAAAACCCCCCCAAATAAGGCTTATTTTAAAATTACAGTTTTTGAGCTCTAGCGGCCGAACGGATTGATCTATCGAAAAAACGGACAACACCACGTGCCACGGATTTTACAAGATCTACAACTTTGTTCCAGTGACTTTTTGTCGTATCTTGCTCCCTTCACCCTTAGGTAGCGCTAGATTTTTCAAATTTCAGGCAATTTTGACGGTTATTTTCGTGGTCTTTAATTTCCTATCACTTTAATTTAGTATATAAAGGCTTGATATTTGGCACTCAATATGTTTACACATTACCCTTCACGAAGCAGTCAATAAACTAACATATTTTAATAATTAAACATTCCAACAAAATAAAAAACCCTAATTATTCTATAAATGACTAACTGCATTATCAACTTACTCAGGTAATTCTAGATGAGCTAGAAACATGGAATTAAGCCTATATGTAGCTTGTCCATTGAAACCCCCAGGAAAATTGCAAAAAGGTATAATTTTTTATTTTAACCTCCTCAAAAAAATTCAAAAGGGAGGAAATTTTGAACATCTCCAAAATAGTGCATGTTTTTGTGCTGTAGCGGCCGAACGGTTGGTCCAATCGAGAAACGGAGACCACCACGACACGCGAGCTTTGGACGATCTATAACTTTGGTCCTTTGACTTTTTGTCGTATCTCGTCTCCATCACCCTTAGATAGCGCTAGATTTCTCAAATTTCGGCATATTTTCTATATTTTGTGGCCGTTTTTTATTTCCTATCACGTTAATATACCTGTCGGAGGCCTAATATTGGGCACGCAGTATGTCTACATAACACTTAGTAAATAGCAGCAGAAATATAACCATTTTTACTACTTAAACCTGTCGGAAAATCAAAAACTCTTAAAATCTATATAATTTACAGTTTTCTTAGTATAAGTAGTAAGGAAATCTCGGTTCTGTAACAATTGTTATTAAATAGAATGCACGTATCACCATTTATACTTTAACTAGGATCGTGAGATATGGCATGCGTGTGCGTTGCACCTTTTCTTCCCAAGTACTACTATTTTTAGTTTGAACTATCTGAACAAAAAATTGTGAATAAAAAATCAAAATGCAATATATTTTATTTGAGCTCTAGTTGCAGAACGGGCTGTCCTAACGAAAAACGAAGACCACCACGTGCCATGGATTTTATACAAACTACAACATTATCAAATGACATTTTGCCGTATCTGACCCCCTTCACCCTTAGGTAGCGCTAGATTTCTTAAATCTTTAGCAATTTACCACCAAAACTTAGTGGTTTTTATTTATTTGACACTCAAAAATAGTACTTAGAGTCCTAATATTTGGCACGGAATATCTCTACATTACAGGAAGTATGTGGCAGATGTCGCATGACAAATTTGAATTGTTTGAACCCTAAACAATTTTGAAAATCCTCTAGTTTTACTACCTCAATAACTTGATAGTGGCGGATAGAAACAATCGAAATCTAGTGTTGTTTAAACAGTTCCAACGGCCCTACAGATGCTCTCATACTTAAATTTCTGAAGATTGGTCTGTTTTCTTAGTATGAGTAGTAGTCTTATGGGGGTTCATGGCAACTTGACTTGTTGCCACTTCAAAATGAGGCCAAACAGCGACCTGGGGGCGAAGCCTTTTTAGGGTGGGGACACCAATCGGGGGTCTGGGGGCGGAGCCCCCAGCGAGCGAAGCGAGTCTATAATATATACAGCCGCATGTGTAACTCACTGACTGACTGACTGACTGACTGACTGACTGACTGAGGTATACGAATTCTAGACCACTTCTAGAAGAGCTAGAAACCTGAAATTTGGCATGTATGTAGCTTGTACCTTGTAACCCCCAGGAAAATTCCAAAAAGTTACAATTTTTTATTTTAACCTCCTCAAAAAAATTCAAAATGGAGGAAATTTTGAACATGTCCAAAATAGTGCCTTTTTATTTGAGCTGTAGCGGCCGAATGGTTGGTCCTATCGAGAAACGGAGACCACCACGTGCCACGGATTTTAGACGATCTACAACTTTGGTCCTATGACTTTTTGTCGTATCTCGTCTCCTTCACCCTTAGGTAGCGCTAGATTTTTCAAATTTCGGCATATTTTCGAAATATTTTGGCCGTTTTTTATTTCCTATCACGTTAATATACTTGATGGAGGCCTAATATTGGGCACGCAGTATGTCTACATCACACTTAGTAAATAGCAGCAGAAATATGACCATTTTTTATTATTTATACCTGTCGAAAAATGACAAACTGTAAATATCTTTAGATATGACCGTTTGCTTAGTATAAGTAGTGGTGTATTGGGGGTTCTGTCCCAATTTATATTATTGGACATACACGTGACACCAATAATACTTGAGCTAGAGACGTGAGATTTGGCATGCATGTGCCTTGCACCTTTTCTTCCCAAATCCTACTATTTTTAGTTTGAACATAGTTAGTTTGAACATTTATAGTTAGTCATTTATAGAATAATTAGGGTTTTTTATTTTGTTGGAATGTTTAATTATTAAAATATGTTAGCAAATAAATAAATAATTGTGAATAACAAAATCAAAATGTAGTCTTTTTTTATTTGAGCACTAGCGACCGAACGGGTTGTCCTATCGAAAAACGAAGACCACCACGTGCCACGGATTTCAGACGAACTACAACTTTGGTCCTGTGACATTTTGCCGTATCTCACCCCCTTCACCCTTAGGTAGCGCTAGATTTTTTTAAATTACAATTTTTCCAAGATTTGTTCGAGGTTTTTAATAATTTGACGCTCTAAAATAGAACTTAGAAGCCTAATATTTATCACACAGTATTCCTACATTACAATTAGTACCAAGCAACACTCCCACGCCCAGATAAAGTATCATAAATACCCAAAAAAATCAAAGTTTTTGATATGTTGTAGACTTTTTCGTGTTTTTCAGGTACATTTTTTATGTTGCGCTCTGTCGCGGGTAATATCCCTTATAAATCATGTCATATTTGTTGCAGAATACTTTTGGTTACCCAAAGTCATAGTATTTCAGGTTCTTAACGGTGGTCGTATCCCTTATAAGATTCAAAATACGCCTTTTAAAGGCTACATTATACATCAGTTAAGGGTATAATTTACGACAGGGATTTGGGGGCGAAGCCCCCAGCGAGCGAAGCGAGTCTAAAATATATACAGCCGCATGTGTAACTGACTCACTCACTCACTCACTCACTCACTCACTCACTCACTGAGGTATACGAATTCTAGACCACTTCTAGATGAGCTAGAAATTTGAAATTTTGCATGCAGGTAGCTTATAGCTTGTAACCCCAAGAAAAATTGCCAAAACTGTAAATTTTTTATTTTAACCACCCTAAAAAATATTTAAAACCCCCCCAAATAAGGCTTATTTTAAAATTACAGTTTTTGAGCTCTAGCGGCCGAACGGATTGATCTATCGAAAAAACGGACAACACCACGTGCCACGGATTTTACAAGATCTACAACTTTGTTCCAGTGACTTTTTGTCGTATCTTGCTCCCTTCACCCTTAGGTAGCGCTAGATTTTTCAAATTTCAGGCAATTTTGACGGTTATTTTCGTGGTCTTTAATTTCCTATCACTTTAATTTAGTATATAAAGGCTTGATATTTGGCACTCAATATGTTTACACATTACCCTTCACGAAGCAGTCAATAAACTAACATATTTTAATAATTAAACATTCCAACAAAATAAAAAACCCTAATTATTCTATAAATGACTAACTGCATTATCAACTTACTCAGGTAATTCTAGATGAGCTAGAAACATGGAATTAAGCCTATATGTAGCTTGTCCATTGAAACCCCCAGGAAAATTGCAAAAAGGTATAATTTTTTATTTTAACCTCCTCAAAAAAATTCAAAAGGGAGGAAATTTTGAACATCTCCAAAATAGTGCATGTTTTTGTGCTGTAGCGGCCGAACGGTTGGTCCAATCGAGAAACGGAGACCACCACGACACGCGAGCTTTGGACGATCTATAACTTTGGTCCTTTGACTTTTTGTCGTATCTCGTCTCCATCACCCTTAGATAGCGCTAGATTTCTCAAATTTCGGCATATTTTCTATATTTTGTGGCCGTTTTTTATTTCTTATCACGTTAATATACCTGTCGGAGGCCTAATATTGGGCACGCAGTATGTCTACATAACACTTAGTAAATAGCAGCAGAAATATAACCATTTTTACTACTTAAACCTGTCGGAAAATCAAAAACTCTTAAAATCTATATAATTTACAGTTTTCTTAGTATAAGTAGTAAGGAAATCTCGGTTCTGTAACAATTGTTATTAAATAGAATGCACGTATCACCATTTATACTTTAACTAGGATCGTGAGATATGGCATGCGTGTGCGTTGCACCTTTTCTTCCCAAGTACTACTATTTTTAGTTTGAACTATCTGAACAAAAAATTGTGAATAAAAAATCAAAATGCAATATATTTTATTTGAGCTCTAGTTGCAGAACGGGCTGTCCTAACGAAAAAAGAAGACCACCACGTGCCATGGATTTTATACAAACTACAACATTATCAAATGAGATTTTGCCGTATCTGACCCCCTTCACCCTTAGGTAGCGCTAGATTTCTTAAATCTTTAGCAATTTACCACCAAAACTTAGTGGTTTTTATTTATTTGACACTCAAAAATAGTACTTAGAGTCCTAATATTTGGCACGGAATATCTCTACATTACAGGAAGTATGTGGCAGATGTCGCATGACAAATTTGAATTGTTTGAACCCTAAACAATTTTGAAAATCCTCTAGTTTTACTACCTCAATAACTTGATAGTGGCGGATAGAAACAATCGAAATCTAGTGTTGTTTAAACAGTTCCAACGGCCCTACAGATGCTCTCATACTTAAATTTCTGAAGATTGGTCTGTTTTCTTAGTATTAGTAGTAGTCTTATGGGGGTTCATGGCAACTTGACTTGTTGCCACTTCAAAATGAGGCCAAACAGCGACCTGGGGGCGAAGCCTTTTTAGGGTGGGGACACCAATCGGGGGTCTGGGGGCGGAGCCCCCAGCGAGCGAAGCGAGTCTATAATATATACAGCCGCATGTGTAGCTCACTGACTGACTGACTGACTGACTGACTGACTGACTGAGGTATACGAATTCTAGACCACTTCTAGAAGAGCTAGAAACCTGAAATTTGGCATGTATGTAGCTTGTACCTTGTAACCCCCAGGAAAATTCCAAAAAGTTACAATTTTTTATTTTAACCTCCTCAAAAAAATTCAAAATGGAGGAAATTTTGAACATGTCCAAAATAGTGCCTTTTTATTTGAGCTGTAGCGGCCGAATGGTTGGTCCTATCGAGAAACGGAGACCACTATAAGGCACGGACTTTAGACGATCTACAACTTTGGTCCTGTGACTTTTTGTCGTATCTCGTCTCCTTCACCCTTAGGTAGCGCTAGATATTTCAAATTTCGGCATATTTTCGAAATATTTTGGCCGTTTTTTATTTCCTATCCCGTTAATATACTTGATGGAGGCCTAATATTGGGCACGCAGTATGTCTACATCACACTTAGTAAATAGCAGCAGAAATATGACAATTTTTTATTATTTATACCTGTCGAAAAATGACAAACTGTAAATATCTTTAGATATGACCGTTTGCTTAGTATAAGTAGTGGTGTATTGGGGGTTCTGTCCCAATTTATATTATTGGACATACACGTGACACCAATAATACTTTAGCTAGAGACGTGAGATTTGGCATGCATGTGCCTTGCACCTTTTCTTCCCAAATCCTACTATTTTTAGTTTGAACTATCGCAAATAAATAAATAATTGTGAATAACAAAATCAAAATGTAGTCTTTTTTTATTTGAGCACTAGCGACCGAACGGGTTGTCCTATCGAAAAACGAAGACCACCACGTGCCACGGATTTCAGACGAACTACAACTTTGGTCCTGTGACATTTTGCCGTATCTCACCCCCTTCACCCTTAGGTAGCGCTAGATTTTTTAAATTACAATTTTTCCAAGATTTGTTCGAGGTTTTTAATAATTTGACGCTCTAAAATAGAACTTAGAAGCCTAATATTTATCACACAGTATTCCTACATTACAATTAGTACCAAGCAACACTCCCACGCCCAGATAAAGTATCATAAATACCCAAAAAAATCAAAGTTTTTGATATGTTGTAGACTTTTTCGTGTTTTTCAGGTACATTTTTTATGTTGCGCTCTGTCGCGGGTAATATCCCTTATAAATCATGTCATATTTGTTGCAGAATACTTTTGGTTACCCAAAGTCATAGTATTTCAGGTTCTTAACGGTGGTCGTATCCCTTATAAGATTCAAAATACGCCTTTTAAAGGCTACATTATACATCAGTTAAGGGTATAATTTACGACAGGGATTTGGGGGCGAAGCCCCCAGCGAGCGAAGCGAGTCTAATATATATACAGCCGCATGTGTAACTGACTCACTCACTGAGGTATACGAATTCTAGACCACTTCTAGACAAGCTAGAAACCTGAAATTTTGCAAGCAGGTAGCTTATAGCTTGTAACCCCCAGGAAAATCGCCAAAACTGACGATTTTGTATCTTAACCCCCCCAAAAAAAATATTTAAAACCCCCCCAAAAATGCTTATTTTAAAATTACAGTTTTTGAGCTCTAGCGGCCGAACGGATTGACCTATCGAAAAACGGACACCACCACGTGTCTCGGATTTTGAAAGATCTACAACTTTGTTCCAGTGACTTTTTGTCGTATCTCACTCCCTTCACCCTTAGGTAGCGCTAGATTTTTGAAATTTTAGGCAAATTGGACGGTTATTTTCGTGGTTTTTAATTTCCTATCACTTTAATTTAGTATATAAAGGCTTGATATTTGGCACTCAATATGTTTACACATTACCCTTCACGAATTAGTCGATAAACTAACATGTTTTAATAAGTAAACCCCTAAAAAAATTAAAAACCCTAATTGTTCCATAAATGACAAACTGCATTATCGACTTACTCAGGTAATTCTAGACAAGCTATAAACGTGGAATTAGGCCTACATGTAGCTTGTCCATTAAAACCTCCAGAAAAATTGGAAAAAGGTATAATTTTTAATCAGAACCACATAAAAAAATTAAAAATGGAGGAAAATTTGAATATGTCCAAAATAGTGTTTTTTTAATTTAGCTCTAGCGTATGAACGGATGGTCCTATCGATAAACGGAATACCTCCACTAGCCAAGGAATTCAGACGATCTAAAACTTTGACTCTTTACTTTTGTCGTATCTCGTATCCTTCAGCCTTAGATAGCGCTAGATTTTTTTTAAATTTCAACATTTTTTGAGGTTTTGTGGTGGTTTTGCATTTTTTATCACGTGCACAGATTTGATGATTTACACCAACTATCTAGGGACGAAGCCTCCCACAATGGTCTAGGGATCTAGGGGTTAGGGAAGTGGGGTAGTAGGGGAGGTCTAGGAGGGGAGAGGGTTGCAAATTATCTGTTTGGGTATATGAGATGTAGCATGCAAGTGCCTTAAACCCTCTAATATCCTTAAACATTCCCAAACTCTACTATTTCAATTGTAACCCCCTCATATTTAAATAACTGCTGATTTGTCAATTTTCTTTGTATAAGTAGTAGTATAATGTCGGTTCTGGGTCAAATAATATGACACCACTTTCACTTGAGCTAGGTACCCGGGCCACTGCCACGGGTACTAAGCACCCGAAAACTAGCTGGGGGGGAAGCCCCCCACAGGGGGCTGGGGGCGGAGCCCCCAGCGAGCGAAGCGAGTCTAAAATATATACAGCCGCATGTGTAACTGACTCACTCACTCACTCACTCACTCACTCACTCACTCACTGAGGTATACGAATTCTAGACCACTTCTAGATGAGCTAGAAATTTGAAATTTTGCATGCAGGTAGCTTATAGCTTGTAACCCCAAGAAAAATTGCCAAAACTGTAAATTTTTTATTTTAACCCCCCTAAAAAATATTTAAAACCCCCCCAAATAAGGCTTATTTTAAAATTACAGTTTTTGAGCTCTAGCGGCCGAACGGATTGATCTATCGAAAAAACGGACAACACCACGTGCCACGGATTTTACAAGATCTACAACTTTGTTCCAGTGACTTTTTGTCGTATCTTGCTCCCTTCACCCTTAGGTAGCGCTAGATTTTTCAAATTTCAGGCAATTTTGACGGTTATTTTCGTGGTCTTTAATTTCCTATCACTTTAATTTAGTATATAAAGGCTTGATATTTGGCACTCAATATGTTTACACATTACCCTTCACGAAGCAGTCAATAAACTAACATATTTTAATAATTAAACATTCCAACAAAATAAAAAACCCTAATTATTCTATAAATGACTAACTGCATTATCAACTTACTCAGGTAATTCTAGATGAGCTAGAAACATGGAATTAAGCCTATATGTAGCTTGTCCATTGAAACCCCCAGGAAAATTGCAAAAAGGTATAATTTTTTATTTTAACCTCCTCAAAAAAATTCAAAAGGGAGGAAATTTTGAACATCTCCAAAATAGTGCATGTTTTTGTGCTGTAGCGGCCGAACGGTTGGTCCAATCGAGAAACGGAGACCACCACGACACGCGAGCTTTGGACGATCTATAACTTTGGTCCTTTGACTTTTTGTCGTATCTCGTCTCCATCACCCTTAGATAGCGCTAGATTTCTCAAATTTCGGCATATTTTCTATATTTTGTGGCCGTTTTTTATTTCCTATCACGTTAATATACCTGTCGGAGGCCTAATATTGGGCACGCAGTATGTCTACATAACACTTAGTAAATAGCAGCAGAAATATAACCATTTTTACTACTTAAACCTGTCGGAAAATCAAAAACTCTTAAAATCTATATAATTTACAGTTTTCTTAGTATAAGTAGTAAGGAAATCTCGGTTCTGTAACAATTGTTATTAAATAGAATGCACGTATCACCATTTATACTTTAACTAGGATCGTGAGATATGGCATGCGTGTGCGTTGCACCTTTTCTTCCCAAGTACTACTATTTTTAGTTTGAACTATCTGAACAAAAAATTGTGAATAAAAAATCAAAATGCAATATATTTTATTTGAGCTCTAGTTGCAGAACGGGCTGTCCTAACGAAAAACGAAGACCACCACGTGCCATGGATTTTATACAAACTACAACATTATCAAATGACATTTTGCCGTATCTGACCCCCTTCACCCTTAGGTAGCGCTAGATTTCTTAAATCTTTAGCAATTTACCACCAAAACTTAGTGGTTTTTATTTATTTGACACTCAAAAATAGTACTTAGAGTCCTAATATTTGGCACGGAATATCTCTACATTACAGGAAGTATGTGGCAGATGTCGCATGACAAATTTGAATTGTTTGAACCCTAAACAATTTTGAAAATCCTCTAGTTTTACTACCTCAATAACTTGATAGTGGCGGATAGAAACAATCGAAATCTAGTGTTGTTTAAACAGTTCCAACGGCCCTACAGATGCTCTCATACTTAAATTTCTGAAGATTGGTCTGTTTTCTTAGTATGAGTAGTAGTCTTATGGGGGTTCATGGCAACTTGACTTGTTGCCACTTCAAAATGAGGCCAAACAGCGACCTGGGGGCGAAGCCTTTTTAGGGTGGGACACCAATCGGGGGTCTGGGGGCGGAGCCCCCAGCGAGCGAAGCGAGTCTATAATATATACAGCCGCATGTGTAACTCACTGACTGACTGACTGACTGACTGACTGACTGACTGAGGTATACGAATTCTAGACCACTTCTAGAAGAGCTAGAAACTTGAAATTTGGCATGTATGTAGCTTGTACCTTGTAACCCCCAGGAAAATTCCAAAAAGTTACAATTTTTTATTTTAACCTCCTCAAAAAAATTCAAAATGGAGGAAATTTTGAACATGTCCAAAATAGTGCCTTTTTATTTGAGCTGTAGCGGCCGAATGGTTGGTCCTATCGAGAAACGGAGACCACTATAAGGCACGGATTTCAGACGATCTACAACTTTGGTCCTATGACCTTTTGTCGTATCTCGTCTCCTTCACCCTTAGGTAGCGCTAGATTTTTCAAATTTCGGCATATTTTCGAAATATTTTGGCCGTTTTTTATTTCCTATCACGTTAATATACTTGATGGAGGCCTAATATTGGGCACGCAGTATGTCTACATCACACCTAGTAAATAGCAGCAGAAATATGACCATTTTTTATTATTTATACCTGTCGAAAAATGACAAACTGTAAATATCTTTAGATATGACCGTTTGCTTAGTATAAGTAGTGGTGTATTGGGGGTTCTGTCCCAATTTATATTATTGGACATACACGTGACACCAATAATACTTGAGCTAGAGACCTGAGATTTGGCATGCATGTGCCTTCCACCTTTTCTTCCCAAATCCTACTATTTTTAGTTTGAACTATCGCAAATAAACAAATAATTGTGAATAACAAAATCAAAATGTAGTCTTTTCTTATTTGAGCACTAGCGACCGAACGGGTTGTCCTATCGAAAAACGAAGACCACCACGTGCCACGGATTTCAGACGAACTACAACTTTGGTCCTGTGACATTTTGCCGTATCTCACCCCCTTCACCCTTAGGTAGCGCTAGATTTTTTAAATTACAATTTTTCCAAGATTTGTTCGAAGTTTTTAATAATTTGACGCTCTAAAATAGAACTTAGAAGCCTAATATTTATCACACAGTATTCCTACATTACAATTAGTACCAAGCAACACTCCCACGCCCAGATAAAGTATCATAAATACCCCAAAAAAATCAAAGTTTTTGATATTTTGTAGACTTTTGTCGTGTTTTTCAGGTACATTTTTTATGTTGCGCTCTGTCGCGGGTAATATCCCTTATAAATCATGTCATATTTGTTGCAGATTACTTTTGGTTACCCAAAGTCATAGTATTTCAGGTTCTTAACGGTGGTCGTATCCCTTATAAGATTCAAAATACGCCTTTTAAAGGCTACATTATACATCAGTTAAGGGTATAATTTACGACAGGGACCTGGGGGCGAAGCCCCCAGCGAGCGAAGCGAGTCTAAAATATATACAGCCGCATGTGTAACTGACTCACTCACTCACTCACTCACTCACTGAGGTATACGAATTCTAGACCACTCTTAGATGAGCTAGAAATTTGAAATTTTGCATGCAGGTAGCTTATAGCTTGTAACCCCCAGACAAATTGCCAAAACTGTCAATTTTTTATTTTAACCCCCCTAAAAAATATTTAAAACCCCCCCAAAAAAGGCTTATTTTAAAATTATAGTTTTTGAGCTCTAGCGGCCGAACGGATTGATCTATCGAAAAACGGACAACACCACGTGCCACGGATTTTACAAGATCTACAACTTTGTACCAGTGACTTTTTGTCGTATCTTGCTCACTTCACCCTTAGGTAGCGCTAGATTTTTCAAATTTCAGGCAATTTTGACGGTTATTTTCGTGGTCATTAATTTCCTATCACTTTAATTTAGTATATAAAGGCTTAATATTTGGCACTTAATATGTTTACACATTACCCTTCACGAAGCAGTCAATAAACTAACATATTTTAATAATTAAACATTCCAAAAAAATAAAAAACCCTAATTATTCTATAAATGACAAACTGCATTATCGAGTTACTCAGGTAATTCTAGATGAGCTAGAAACATGGAATTAAGCCTATATGTAGCTTGTCCATTGAAACACCCAGGAAAATTGCAAAAAGGTATATTTTTTTATTTTAACCTCCTAAAAAAAATTCAAAAGGGAGGAAATTTTGAACATCTCCAAAATAGTGCATGTTTTTGTGCTGTAGCGACCGAACGGTTGGTCCAATCGAGAAACGGAGACCACCACGACACACGAGCTTTGGACGATCTATAACTTTGGTCCTTTGACTTTTTGTCGTATCTCAGTAGTAATGCCGCGCGCTTTGGCCCCAACATGGGGTCTTATGGAGAATAGAATAACATGGACTCTTATGGAGGATAGATTAACATGGACTCTTACGGAGAATAGAATAACATGGGCTCTTATGAGGAATGGAATTAGGGTGTAATTGCCTCCCTCTGTGACTCTTTTGCTACCCTCTTTGGTAACTATCTATCTTCTGCTACCCTCTGTTGCAACTATCTATCTTCTGCTACCCTTCACGGTTAATTATTTAACCCTCGTGTCCTTCTCTTGTTAATCATCTAGCCTTCTGTGGTAATTATTTAACCCTCGTGTCCTTCTGTTGTTAATCATCTAGCCTTCAGTGGTAATTATTTGACCCTTGTGTCCTTCCGTTGTTAATCATTTAGCCTTCTGTGGTAATTATTTAACCCACGTGTCCTTCTGTTGTTAATCATCTAGCCTTTTGTGGTAATTATCTGACCCTCGTGTCCTTCTGCTGTTAATCATCTAGCCTTCTGTACATCTAACCACAACATCCTCAACATAGTCTCTGTCAGCAAACTCGTTGTAACTAGTTGTTACCTGTGGGCTCTGTGATTGAAAGAGACGTGGCCCCCACCACAATACCTGCTATCTTGCCGCGCATTTTCTCTCTCTCTTTGCTCCCTGCTCCCGTCGCGATTGGACGTATTTTTGCGCTGCTCCGTTCGCTGCGTTTTTGCAAAGATTAAACTTGAACGTTTGCTCCCCATAGCGGCTTCACTTTTCCTAACCTCACTTTTACATAACCTCACTTTTAATTTGTTTTATTCTGTGTAACATAACCTCACTTTTATTATAGTAATCTTGCGTGTCGTGTGATTTTAGCGTTATCTGACTTGCTAGTGTACAATAACATTCAGTTTCTTGATTGTTCTGGCTAAAGTAGTGTTGTGTTGACTAACATAACCTCACACCCAGTAACCTCAGTTTCTTGTGTCAAGAGTTGTGTCGTACTTGTATTTGTTGACTGACATAACATCTGTAACCTTTGAGAGTTACCATAACCTCACCTCCTTGTTCTTTTATACAGTAACTTCACCATTTTTGTTTTACTTGGTAGTGTTGTGTTTGTATGTGTTGGCTAACATAACAGTAACCTTTGAGAGTCACAAAAGCCTTATTTTCTTGTAAGAGTAGTTTTGTGTGTTGTATTTAATTGTTTGATTTGGCTAGATTTGTGTTGTGTTGACTAACATAACCTCACACCCAGTAACCTCAGTTTCTTGTTTGATTTGGCTATAGTAGTGTTGTGCTGACTAACCTAACCCCACCCAGTAACCTCAGTTTCTTGTTTGATTTGGCTATAGTAGTGTTGTGTTGACTAACATAACCTCACACTCAGTAACCTCAGTTTCTTGTTTGATTTGACCATAGTAGTGTTGTATTTCTATGTGCTGAGTAACATAACAGTAATCTCACGTTATCATGTACTTGTCTTGTTCATATCTGACTTATCTATGTTAAGAGCGCTGTATGACTTGGTAGTTTACAGTAAAGAAGGTAAACATACCCTCACCATTTTGTTTTACTTGGTAGCGCTGTGTTTGTATGTGTTGGCTAACATAGCAGCAACCTCAGTTTCTTGTTTGACCTAGCTAGAGTAGTGTTTTGCATTGTATTTAATTGTTTGGTTTGGTTAGAGTAGTGTTTGTATGTGCTGACTAACATAACCTCAATATCGACCGTCTGCTTACCATAACCTAATATGACGTAACCTCACTTTTTCTAACCTCACCCGTTACACTCCAACTTTACTGTGTTATATTAATTTTCCGTGTATGGTGTACTTTATTTTATTTTTGTGTACTGTTCGTGGTTATTGTCTTGGCTAGAGTAATGCTGTGTGGTGTATCCATTTAATCTGGCTTATTAGTTTACAGTAAATAAAGTAAACAAACCCTCACTTCTTCGGGGCTAAAGTAGTGTTGTGTTGACTAACATAACCTCCAGTAACCTGATTTTTTGCCCTGGTTCTTTTGTACAGTAAATTCGCCTCAGCAACCTCACTTGTTATTATTGTTATTTTATGCAGTTTTGGTTGGAGCAGTTTTTGTATGTATTGATTAACATAACCTCACTTTTCCTAACCTCACATCCTTGTGTCAAGAGTAGTGTTGTGTTTGTATGTGCTGCTTAACAATAATCTCACTTTTCTTTAATGCAGTTTTGGTTAGAGTGGTGTTTGCTACCTTCATTAGAGTTAACCTGTAGTTCTGGCTTGACTTGCGTAGTCTGTGTGTTAGTGTTTTTCTGACATGCGTAGTAATGCAGAGGTACTGTGCTCTCCTACATACTATATAACTCTTGGAACAAGCTCTAGTTCTTCAGTCTGATTTCAGTCGTGACACTGATCAGACGTGTTTTGTGCTGCTCTTGCGTAAGTGTTCTCTTGCACAGATTATTATTGATTCTGCGTAATTCAGTTATATCCGTGTGAGTTTGACTCTGTTCGGGGTACTTGCTGTTTTAAGCGTTAACACAGTTTAGCTTGTTTTCAGTATTAAATTCTGTGTTGAAGGATGGATGTTTCTAAAAAGGACCCTCAAAACCCGGTAGATTTAATTAGTAAAGATGAAACCTACGTTAGTCACTTTAGACTTTACGGGACTAACACTGTTTTCAAATTCACTAAACCTCCCAAAGGTATATCTGAGTTTGATTGGATTCGTAAAGGTTTTAATCAAATTGTAGAGACATCCAAAGCCAACGTTGCACCCACTGATTATCTAGGGTTTAAATTACAGTCTATAAATTTAAAAAGTGCTGAACCGGGATACGTATCATTGAGACCGGTCTCTAAAGTTAGCGGTGATGGTCTCTGGGATATTTTTGGGGGCATAATTCAAAGCAATGCGCAATCTATAACCTCTAGTGACACGTTTAGAGTTGATGTTACGAGGATTAACGTCCCCGTAGGTAAAGGGAGAGTAAGACCCGACTTTTTTAATACATTTGATGAAGAATGTTATGCTAGGAAGGGTATTGTAGTAATTAATAATAAAGACAATTTATGTTTGGCTAGAGCGTTGGTAGTAGGCAAAGCACTTGCAAAAAATGATCCCCAGTACAAAGCAATACGTCAGGACAAGGGAAAAAGACAAACTTTCAGAGCTAATAAACTCATAGCAAAAGCCCGTGTAGAAATGCCCGAGGAGGGTGCAGGCATCCCCGAGCTTGAAAAATTCCAGTCCCATCTTAAAAAATACAAAATTACCGTCTACAACTACGACAAGAAAGGCCGGGATGTTTACTTTGAGGGAGGTAATGAGAACGCTAAGTTAAAAATTAACCTGCTCTTTCACAACGGTCATTACAATGTAATTAGAAACTTAACTGCCGCATTTGTTTGTAATTTCTTTTGTGAAGCCTGTCATATTCCCTATAGCAACAGACATGAGCATCGATGCTCTAACAGATGCACCTCATGCCATACCATCTCCCCGCCCTGTAAACTAGAACACGGTGGCATCACATGCCGTTTTTGCAACCGTTTCTTCAAAAATGAGCGGTGTTTAGTAGCCCATCAAGGGCAAATTTGTAAAACTGTAAAACTCTGCCGTGACTGTAAGAAAATGATTTATCCAAAAAGACGTAAGACAGCTCATGTATGCGGAGAAGTTTTCTGTAAACCCTGCGAAGCGTTCAAAGATCCGGCACATCAGTGTTTCATTAGGGTAGATAGGAGAACACCGAAAGACCGTGACTTTTTGTTTATTTTCTTTGACTTGGAAACAAGGCAGGACGAGTCTCTTCCCTCAGACCCTGAACAAAAAGTACATAAAGTCAACTTGTGTGTATCACAACAGTACTGCTTTAAATGTATTAATGGGGGTGAGTGTGAAACTTGCTCGGAACGGCAAAGGGTATTTGAAAAAGAACCGGTAAAACACTTCATGGACTATGTAATGGAAATTCGAAAAAAATTTAAAGATGTTTGTGTAATTGCCCACAACGGGCAGGGTTTTGACTTCCAATTCATACTACAGTATATTATGGAAGAAACTAAATTTACACCAAAAATAACTCCTCGGGGGACTAAAGCTATATTGATTGAAGTAGCCAACGTAAGGTTTGTGGACTCTCTTAGCTATTTTCCCATGGCCCTCGCTGCACTCCCTAAAGCTTTTGATCTACCTCCCGAGAAAAAGAAGGGCTACTTTCCCCACCTCTTCAAAACCCTCGCAAACCAAGATTATGTAGGCCCTATGCCCGACAAAAAATACTACTGCCCCGAATCAATGTTTGAAAAGAAACACGAAGCCTTTGAAGAATGGTACGAGGAACGAGTCGCTGAAGACTACGTGTTTGATTTTAAGAAGGAAATCTTGGAGTATTGCATCTCTGACGTAGAGATTTTAGCTCAGGCATGTATTAAATTTAGAGCCTTACTTCTTCAAGAGTGTAACGTAGATCCTTTTCTCGAGGCTATAACAATCGCCAGTGCATGTAACTTGGCCTTCCGCCGTAACTTCTTAAAAGAAAATACTATTGGACTAATACCAAAATCAGGGTACCGACTTGCAGACAATCAGTCAGCCGTTGCTTTACAGTGGTTAACATGGGAGGAGGAGAAACGTGGAGTAAAGATTCAACATGCGGGCCGGGGCAGAGAAGTTAAAATTAATGGACTAAAAGTTGACGGGTTTGACGGGGAACGAATTTATGAGTTTCACGGGTGTTACTGGCACGGCTGCCCAAAATGTTATCAATACAGCAGAGAAGAACCTCTGCCGGATGATCCCTCAGACAGTTTGTATCTCCGTTACGAGAGAACCAAATCCAAAATGGCAAAATTTAACGACTATGATGTTGTAGAGATGTGGGAGTGTGAGTTTAAAAAATTGAAGAAGGACAACAAATTAAATCACCTGAACCAACTGTCCATTCTAAACACACTTCCGCTTAATCCTAGGGATTCCTTCTTTGGAGGCAGAACGGGTAATACTAAAACGTATTGTAAATGTGAAGAGGGAGAAACAATCCAATACGTTGATGTCTGCTCCCTTTATCCGTTTGTGAATAAATATTGTAAGTATCCCGTTGGTCATCCTACTGTTTACGTTGGAAATGACTGCCGAGAGAGAGGCCTTGAAGTAGAGGGCTTGTTGAAATGTAAGATTCTACCTCCTTACAACTTGTATCATCCCGTACTCCCCGCTAAAATGAATAATAAATTGATGTTTGTTTTGTGTAGAACTTGCGGTGAGACTTTAAACCAAGGGGAATGTTTTCATGATAGTGAGGAAAGGGCAATGGTAGGAACATGGACTATGGATGAAATTAGAAAAGCTGTAGAAAAAGGCTATGTGATCTTGGACATGTACGAGTTGTGGGAGTATGAAGTCGCCACATACGAGAAAGATGGACTTTTTACAGACTTTATTAATAAATTCTTGAAAGTAAAGCAGGAAGCCTCAGGGTATCCCGCATGGTGTAAAACAGAGGAAGATAAAGACAAGTATGTTTCTGATTTCTTTGAGCGTGAGGGTATTCAAATGGAGAAAGACAAAATTGCTAAAAATGGAGGACTCAGGTCAGTAGCTAAATTAATGTTAAATTCATTCTGGGGCAAGTTTGGTCAACGAGAAAACATGACAAAAACTGAAATCGTGAGGGACTCTAAAGAATTATTCAATTCGTTAACTCAACCAGGAAAGGAAGTAAAGTTTGTTGAAGTAATTAACCAAGAGGTTTTATTAGTTAATTGGCAGAATTTTGATGATGCCGGTGAGGCTCTAAAGACTGTAAATGTTGTTATTGCGGCCTACACCACTGCTCATGCCAGACTTAAACTGTATGAACACTTAGATGCCCTTGGAGGACAGGTCTTGTATTATGACACGGACTCGTGTATTTATCTATACAGGGGAGGATTGTACAAGGTCTCTACGGGAGATTACCTCGGGGAAATGACGGACGAACTGGCAAGTGAGTACGGGCCCGGCTCTTATATCTTGGAGTTTGTTTCTGGGGGACCTAAAACGTACGCTTACCTTGTCTGGTCAACCAAAAAGCAAAAGCTAGAGACTGTATGTAAAATCAAGGGCCTCACCCTCAATATGAAGACTTCCGAAACATTAAATTTTGAACAGTTAAAAAAGATGATCCTTAGTGAAGCTGCTGAAATTTTAGAAATTGAAGAAAACAGAATCAGGAGAACAAAGAGACGGGAAGTCGTTACAGTAAGTGAAATTAAAAAGTTTAAAATTACAGGGCCAAAGAGAAGATTTAATGATGATCACGACACCCTGCCTTTCGGCTTTAAAAAACAAAGAGTTGCTTAATGGAGCTGTCACTCACACGGGTACTGAGCGTATATACCTCTAAACATCAGCTCTATTAACTCATTCTGTTCTGAGACGTGGTAGTGAACGGACGTGTCTGTGTCTGTTACTGTTTTATCTTGTTTGTCTCTTTTTGTAGAATGTCTGCTGAAAATAATACACTCCCTATTCAAGGGGTGTTTTTGAAGTTTATATCTAAAAGGAAGTTAAATGAAAATTCAAAGTTTCGCATTAAATCCTCAGAGTATGAGTTCTTTCTTACTGGGCCAATAAACGTATCGGAATGGCCTTTAGTGTTTTCGGAGTACATAGTAGATAAAATAACGGAGAACTCCTCATCAAACACCTACATTGGAGTATCAATAAAGTACGGTGATATCTCAGGAAATATACCATTCTTTCCTTTAGGGAATCTAACACCAACAGTCTTTGATGATCACTTTGAAAACATATTTTGTAACGTTAAGAAACTATCTGGTGTTTTACGTCTTGAAGTAACACTTGTCTCAATTCCGTGTTGCTACCTTCGATAAAGGTAGCACCTTTCCTTACGGAGCAATGTTACTCCTGTATATACCAAATGTCACTAGTACAGTTCATCATTCTGCTTCAAGTCGTGATACTGATCAGACGTGTTTTGTGCTGCTCTTGCCTGTACTATTGAGTAAATTGTGACATGGCTGCCAAGTTCTATACATTCAATAACAAACCAGTATTGGTTCTGTTTGATAGTGAAGGAAAGCCGTGGTTTAAAGCTAGAGACGTAGCTACTGCTCTAAAGCATGTTAATGGCTGGAGTGCAGTTCGGAAACATGTAGATGACAGTGATAAATTAACTGTTAGTAGTTTTACTGACGCCCAAAAACAGGGCGTTGGACCGATTGAGAATACAACGGTTTTTATAAACGAAGCCGGATTATGTTCTTTGATGTTAAAATCAAATACTCCTGAAGCAAGACTGTTAGTAAGAAGTCTGTTGCCGGAGAAGTTTTACCTTACTTACACAAATATGAAAGATGAAAGTTCACTTTAAATGTAAATTTGTCTTTAACATCACAAGTTCCCACTGTATGTGCGTGTGTGTGTGTGTGTGTCTGTGTGAATGAAGGTCCCTGGCGCGGGTGACGAAAAGCCCCGTAAACCTGAATGAAGGTCCCTGGCGTGGGTGACGAAAAACCCCGTAAACCTGAATGTGTGATGAAGGGTTTAGTAGATTGAGGCGCCTGGCTAACACCCCAGGCTACTCTTTCGAACAACCCGGTGTGAATGAAGGACTATGTACATCGAGCAGTCTAGACTACTCCTTGGAACAGTCCGTACGGTGGGACTTGTAAAAAATAAAATAAAAATAAAAAAAATAAATACAAAAAGTAAAAAAAAGTACAAAATAAAAAACAACAAAAATATAAAAAGGAGGTAGCATTTTGTTATGGAATGGCTACCACAGTGAGAGGCGATGGTTGGGGCCTCTCACCCCAGAGGTTTAGGGCTCCTGGCGATGCTCTGGGTAACCAAAAAGAACGCGCCGACGCTCCTACGGCCTAGCCTAAGGCTTACCGTGGTGTGGAAACGTGAGCGTTCAAAATTATTTCACCGGTTGGCCGGGAAATTCAAGAAGTTTTAGTCAAGTTAAATATAGTTCCTGACCAAGTACTTTCAGCGGAGGCAAGAGTAAATGACCGAGAAATTTAAAACACTGCGGTCAAATTAATTGTAGCCCCCGTTAAAGTAACTTCACCGGACTTGGACATAATTGACCGGGAAACTTAAAAAGACACTACGGTCAAGTTAAATATAACCCCCGTTAAAGTAACTTCACCGGACTTGGACATAATTGACCGAGAAATCACATGGTGAAAGTACCTCACGGACCCCGGCAAACAGTTTAGCGGGCCTGAAATCCTTTAGCCGAGGGATTTAAGAGTTTCAGTCAATTTATGACACTGCCCTCTTAAAACACCTTCAAGTAGAATTTGAAGTATTTGACGGAGAAATTACACCGTAAAATTACAACAGACCCACCGTTTTACCGGACTTAAATACAAATAACCAATCAAGTTTAAAGACTCAGAGCTAAATACTGCATAACTTCTGTCCTTCTAAAGAATGCATTTTATGCTTGTTGTCTTTAATATGTACCCATGGTGTGTTATTTGTTGCCAACTCTCTGATATTGGTGTTGGTTACAATCCTTTTACTAGTAAATTCAGTAAAATTATATATTGATTCAGTTTGTTACAGGGTTTTTCAAGCAATCAACTACAACAAAAAGACAACTCTGCATTTTTTTTTACTTTACAAAATACCCTACTGTCACCTGTCTCTTCTGCATTATTTTAATTCTTAAACAGTGGGTCCTGAGGGTCCAACACTTAGAATCATTGTAGGATAGGTCTACCCCGCTTTGGGGTAGACCTACTTCCGGTGTAGAGTTATCAAAGGGATTCGTTCCCCCTTGGAGTGGGGGTATAGTTTTGTTGTCTGTCCATTTCTGCTAGTTTTTACAAGCCTCTTCTCTCCTTTTAGTTAATATAACCTTGAGTTTTCTAAACAGTTCAATACATGTAAAGTTGCCCAAAGTAATCCTGCTATCATAAGTATAAAGTTCTAAATATTCCTTTAGTTTACATACACTACCCCATGCACAACAACTAAAGCCCAGCTATTGGTCTATTTATCTAATAAACAAGGCAGATACATACCCCACTAGAACAGCTAAAAAGTCAACATATTTTAACAATAATTACCTTAATTGTAATAGCTACAATTCTGTAAATATACTCTCTGAAGGGGGGTCTATCGATAAACCCCCCTTGATCTTCAGTACTTTCAACACCTTCACTGGTTTATATTCTCGTTGAATAATCAGTCAAAGTATCATTTATTTTGTGTTGGATTGTAACCAGTTTTCTTGTATGTTAAATATTTTTCAATCACAAGTATTTGACAACTGTAACTGAACTAAAGAGACTGCTCAAATCTTGGGTACGCTAACACAAAACACGCAACCCGTACCCATGTAAGAGAAAAACACCGCAAAATTTTACCGGAAGTGCAAGAGGGGCGAAACGCCCCCCTTGCACTTTCATTCCCAAACAATCTTTCTTAACCAGCCCGGTCTTTATTCGCTAATTTTAACACAGAGCTAGATTTCTTGTATGTGAGTGTTTGTATAAACTGCTCAACCATGTCAGTGCCATTATTTAAGAGTAGCTGAGATGATGTAGAGAAAACAATACCGGAAGTACGGGGGAGCGAAACTCTCCCCATATTGAATAAACCAAGCCTTTACTCACTTAATTTTACACAACAAATAGAAGCAAACACCCTGAAAAAACTAGTACAACAGAGCTTGAGATATGGTTCTGTCCAGTTTTTGTGATGTTTCTTCTTTACAGAGTTTAAATTGTAGCGAGGGTTCTTTATTCGCTAATTTTAACACAGAGCTAGATTTCTTGTATGTGAGTGTTTGTATAAACTGCTCAACCATGTCAGTGCCATTATTTAAGAGTAGCTGAGATGATGTAGAGAAAACAATACCGGAAGTACGGGGGAGCGAAACTCTCCCCATATTGAATAAACCAAGCCTTTACTCACTTAATTTTACACAACAAATAGAAGCAAACACCCTGAAAAAACTAGTACAACAGAGCTTGAGATATGGTTCTGTCCAGTTTTTGTGATGTTTCTTCTTTACAGAGTTTAAATTGTAGCGAGGGTTAACAAGTTCAAATTTCCATTACAATTGTCCCATCCGTTCTTAAGATATTGATTGTCTACCCCTTCAACCGTCTTGATACTTATCCACAGTACAGAGTTTAGATTTTGGTATGATGTAGAGGAGGAGGA
This sequence comes from Allygus modestus, assembly GCA_963675035.1. NCBI lineage: Eukaryota > Metazoa > Arthropoda > Insecta > Hemiptera > Cicadellidae > Allygus > Allygus modestus. The sequence goes on from OY776111.1 coordinate 229,802,836, forward strand.
GATGTACATACATTCCAAGTTTCATGTAAGTCGGTCCTGCCGGTCTCAATAAATTACATTTCAAAGTAGAGCTCCTGCAATTTTTTCGATGCTTACCTGCAGTACAGGGTTTAGGTTTTTAATGTAGAGGAGGTTAACAGGTACCTATATACCGAGTTTCGTAAAAATCGGCTTAGCCGTTCTTAAGATATTTAATTTTAAATTACTGCCCCTTAATTTATTTTGATACTTGCCCATAGTACAGAGTTTATGTTTTTGTAAATCGTAGCGGAGGTTAACAGGGACATACATGCCAAATTTCTTTAAAATCGGCCAAGCCGTTCTTAAGATATTGATTTTTAAAATTTTCACCCTCCATCATCCCCTAAACAACCCCTTTTCCACCCTCCAACAAAATTAAAAGTTAGAGGATGTTAACAAGTACCTACATACCAAGTTTCGTAAAAATCGGCTCAGCCGTTCTCGAGATATTAAAGTTTCTAGTTTTGGCGGCCATCTTGGATCCGCCATTTTGGTTAATATTTTAGTCATGTGGGCGGATGTCCCTCGCGCGCGCCTACACTACGTAGTAGGCGGATTCTGTTATCAGAATCGCTCTAGGACTTACCGTTTTCGAGATATTAGCGATTTTAGGAATATTTTTACTAAAAAAAGAAGAATAAGAAGAAAATTCTGAGATGGAAGGGTAAGGTGGAGGAAGGAAGGTGAGAGGGAGTCAACATAACATAAGAAGAAGAAAACCAGAACACATAACAGGCAGAAGGAGGAGTGAGGGAGAGGAAGGAAGGTGAGAACAACAGAGATCACAAGTGATAACAAGTGGAGTAGGGGTGGCCCCGATATAGCAAGCCAATCAGAAGCCAGCATTTTGGTCACGTGACTTGTGACGTCATTCCAAGATGGCGGCGCCCATGTTTCCCGCCAAATTCTCGTTACGTCATGGACGGTTAAACTTGAAAACCAAAGAGCGTGATCAAATAAGGTCATTGATTTATGAATAATGGAGCCATTATGTCACGCTCATGGACAGTTAATGAAGAAAGTCATGGACTTCCGGAAAACACAGACATTTAAAATACAAAGGACTTAAAAAAAAAGATTGGCCAGCTATAATCACTGTCTCCCCTACTCCACTTGTTATCACTTGTGATCTCTGTTGTTCTCACCTTCCTTCCTCTCCCTCACTCCTCCTTCTGCCTGTTATGTGTTCTGGTTTTCTTCTTCTTATGTTATGTTGACTCCCTCTCACCTTCCTTCCTCCACCTTACCCTTCCATCTCAGAATTTTCTTCTTATTCTTCTTTTTTTAGTAAAAATATTCCTAAAATCGCTAATATCTCGAAAACGGTAAGTCCTAAAGCGATTCTGATAACAGAATCCGCCTACTACGTAGTGTAGGCGCGCGCGAGGGACATCCGCCCACATGACTAAAATATTAACCAAAATGGCGGATCCAAGATGGCCGCCGAAACTAGAAACTTTAATATCTCGAGAACGGCTGAGCCGATTTTTACGAAACTTGGTATGTAGGTACTTGTTAACATCCTCTAACTTTTAATTTTGTTGGAGGGGGGAAAAGGGGTTGTTTAGGGGATGATGGAGGGTGAAAATTTTAAAAATCAATATCTTAAGAACGGCTTGGCCGATTTTAAAGAAATTTGGCATGTATGTCTCTGTTAACCTCCGCTACGATTTACAAAAACATAAACTCTGTACTATGGGCAAGTATCAAAATAAATTAAGGGGCAGTAATTTAAAATTAAATATCTTAAGAACGGCTAAGCCGATTTTTACGAAACTCGGTATATAGGTACCTGTTAACCTCCTCTACATTAAAAACCTAAACCCTGTACTGCAGGTAAGCATCGAAAAAATTACAGGAGCTCTACTTTGAAATGTAATTTATTGAGACCAGCAGGACCGACTTACATGAAACTTGGAATGTATGTACATCTCCTCCTCCTCTACATCATACCAAAATCTAAACTCTGTACTGTGGATAAGTATCAAGACGGTTGAAGGGGTAGACAATCAATATATTAAGAACGGATGGGACAATTGTAATGGAAATTTGAACTTGTTAACCCTCGCTACAATTTAAACTCTGTAAAGAAGAAACATCACAAAAACTGGACAGAACCATATCTCAAGCTCTGTTGTACTAGTTTTTTCAGGGTGTTTGCTTCTATTTGTTGTGTAAAATTAAGTGAGTAAAGGCTTGGTTTATTCAATATGGGGAGAGTTTCGCTCCCCCGTACTTCCGGTATTGTTTTCTCTACATCATCTCAGCTACTCTTAAATAATGGCACTGACATGGTTGAGCAGTTTATACAAACACTCAAATACAAGAAATCTAGCTCTGTGTTAAAATTAGCGAATAAAGAACCCTCGCTACAATTTAAACTCTGTAAAGAAGAAACATCACAAAAACTGGACAGAACCATATCTCAAGCTCTGTTGTACTAGTTTTTTCAGGGTGTTTGCTTCTATTTGTTGTGTAAAATTAAGTGAGTAAAGGCTTGGTTTATTCAATATGGGGAGAGTTTCGCTCCCCCGTACTTCCGGTATTGTTTTCTCTACATCATCTCAGCTACTCTTAAATAATGGCACTGACATGGTTGAGCAGTTTATACAAACACTCACATACAAGAAATCTAGCTCTGTGTTAAAATTAGCGAATAAAGACCGGGCTGGTTAAGAAAGATTGTTTGGGAATGAAAGTGCAAGGGGGGCGTTTCGCCCCTCTTGCACTTCCGGTAAAATTTTGCGGTGTTTTTCTCTTACATGGGTACGGGTTGCGTGTTTTGTGTTAGCGTACCCAAGATTTGAGCAGTCTCTTTAGTTCAGTTACAGTTGTCAAATACTTGTGATTGAAAAATATTTAACATACAAGAAAACTGGTTACAATCCAACACAAAATAAATGATACTTTGACTGATTATTCAACGAGAATATAAACCAGTGAAGGTGTTGAAAGTACTGAAGATCAAGGGGGGTTTATCGATAGACCCCCCTTCAGAGAGTATATTTACAGAATTGTAGCTATTACAATTAAGGTAATTATTGTTAAAATATGTTGACTTTTTAGCTGTTCTAGTGGGGTATGTATCTGCCTTGTTTATTAGATAAATAGACCAATAGCTGGGCTTTAGTTGTTGTGCATGGGGTAGTGTATGTAAACTAAAGGAATATTTAGAACTTTATACTTATGATAGCAGGATTACTTTGGGCAACTTTACATGTATTGAACTGTTTAGAAAACTCAAGGTTATATTAACTAAAAGGAGAGAAGAGGCTTGTAAAAACTAGCAGAAATGGACAGACAACAAAACTATACCCCCACTCCAAGGGGGAACGAATCCCTTTGATAACTCTACACCGGAAGTAGGTCTACCCCAAAGCGGGGTAGACCTATCCTACAATGATTCTAAGTGTTGGACCCTCAGGACCCACTGTTTAAGAATTAAAATAATGCAGAAGAGACAGGTGACAGTAGGGTATTTTGTAAAGTAAAAAAAATGCAGAGTTGTCTTTTTGTTGTAGTTGATTGCTTGAAAAACCCTGTAACAAACTGAATCAATATATAATTTTACTGAATTTACTAGTAAAAGGATTGTAACCAACACCAATATCAGAGAGTTGGCAACAAATAACACACCATGGGTACATATTAAAGACAACAAGCATAAAATGCATTCTTTAGAAGGACAGAAGTTATGCAGTATTTAGCTCTGAGTCTTTAAACTTGATTGGTTATTTGTATTTAAGTCCGGTAAAACGGTGGGTCTGTTGTAATTTTACGGTGTAATTTCTCCGTCAAATACTTCAAATTCTACTTGAAGGTGTTTTAAGAGGGCAGTGTCATAAATTGACTGAAACTCTTAAATCCCTCGGCTAAAGGATTTCAGGCCCGCTAAACTGTTTGCCGGGGTCCGTGAGGTACTTTCACCATGTGATTTCTCGGTCAATTATGTCCAAGTCCGGTGAAGTTACTTTAACGGGGGTTATATTTAACTTGACCGTAGTGTCTTTTTAAGTTTCCCGGTCAATTATGTCCAAGTCCGGTGAAGTTACTTTAACGGGGGCTACAATTAATTTGACCGCAGTGTTTTAAATTTCTCGGTCATTTACTCTTGCCTCCGCTGAAAGTACTTGGTCAGGAACTATATTTAACTTGACTAAAACTTCTTGAATTTCCCGGCCAACCGGTGAAATAATTTTGAACGCTCACGTTTCCACACCACGGTAAGCCTTAGGCTAGGCCGTAGGAGCGTCGGCGCGTTCTTTTTGGTTACCCAGAGCATCGCCAGGAGCCCTAAACCTCTGGGGTGAGAGGCCCCAACCATCGCCTCTCACTGTGGTAGCCATTCCATAACAAAATGCTACCTCCTTTTTATATTTTTGTTGTTTTTTATTTTGTACTTTTTTTTACTTTTTGTATTTATTTTTTTTATTTTTATTTTATTTTTTACAAGTCCCACCGTACGGACTGTTCCAAGGAGTAGTCTAGACTGCTCGATGTACATAGTCCTTCATTCACACCGGGTTGTTCGAAAGAGTAGCCTGGGGTGTTAGCCAGGCGCCTCAATCTACTAAACCCTTCATCACACATTCAGGTTTACGGGGTTTTTCGTCACCCACGCCAGGGACCTTCATTCAGGTTTACGGGGCTTTTCGTCACCCGCGCCAGGGACCTTCATTCACACAGACACACACACACACACACGCACATACAGTGGGAACTTGTGATGTTAAAGACAAATTTACATTTAAAGTGAACTTTCATCTTTCATATTTGTGTAAGTAAGGTAAAACTTCTCCGGCAACAGACTTCTTACTAACAGTCTTGCTTCAGGAGTATTTGATTTTAACATCAAAGAACATAATCCGGCTTCGTTTATAAAAACCGTTGTATTCTCAATCGGTCCAACGCCCTGTTTTTGGGCGTCAGTAAAACTACTAACAGTTAATTTATCACTGTCATCTACATGTTTCCGAACTGCACTCCAGCCATTAACATGCTTTAGAGCAGTAGCTACGTCTCTAGCTTTAAACCACGGCTTTCCTTCACTATCAAACAGAACCAATACTGGTTTGTTATTGAATGTATAGAACTTGGCAGCCATGTCACAATTTACTCAATAGTACAGGCAAGAGCAGCACAAAACACGTCTGATCAGTATCACGACTTGAAGCAGAATGATGAACTGTACTAGTGACATTTGGTATATACAGGAGTAACATTGCTCCGTAAGGAAAGGTGCTACCTTTATCGAAGGTAGCAACACGGAATTGAGACAAGTGTTACTTCAAGACGTAAAACACCAGATAGTTTCTTAACGTTACAAAATATGTTTTCAAAGTGATCATCAAAGACTGTTGGTGTTAGATTCCCTAAAGGAAAGAATGGTATATTTCCTGAGATATCACCGTACTTTATTGATACTCCAATGTAGGTGTTTGATGAGGAGTTCTCCGTTATTTTATCTACTATGTACTCCGAAAACACTAAAGGCCATTCCGATACGTTTATTGGCCCAGTAAGAAAGAACTCATACTCTGAGGATTTAATGCGAAACTTTGAATTTTCATTTAACTTCCTTTTAGATATAAACTTCAAAAACACCCCTTGAATAGGGAGTGTATTATTTTCAGCAGACATTCTACAAAAAGAGACAAACAAGATAAAACAGTAACAGACACAGACACGTCCGTTCACTACCACGTCTCAGAACAGAATGAGTTAATAGAGCTGATGTTTAGAGGTATATACGCTCAGTACCCGTGTGAGTGACAGCTCCATTAAGCAACTCTTTGTTTTTTAAAGCCGAAAGGCAGGGTGTCGTGATCATCATTAAATCTTCTCTTTGGCCCTGTAATTTTAAACTTTTTAATTTCACTTACTGTAACGACTTCCCGTCTCTTTGTTCTCCTGATTCTGTTTTCTTCAATTTCTAAAATTTCAGCAGCTTCACTAAGGACCATCTTTTTTAACTGTTCAAAATTTAATGTTTCGGAAGTCTTCATATTGAGGGTGAGGCCCTTGATTTTACATACAGTCTCTAGCTTTTGCTTTTTGGTTGACCAGACAAGGTAAGCGTACGTTTTAGGTCCCCCAGAAACAAACTCCAAGATATAAGAGCCGGGCCCGTACTCACTTGCCAGTTCGTCCGTCATTTCCCCGAGGTAATCTCCCGTAGAGACCTTGTACAATCCTCCCCTGTATAGATAAATACACGAGTCCGTGTCATAATACAAGACCTGTCCTCCAAGGGCATCTAAGTGTTCATACAGTTTAAGTCTGGCATGAGCAGTGGTGTAGGCCGCAATAACAACATTTACAGTCTTTAGAGCCTCACCGGCATCATCAAAATTCTGCCAATTAACTAATAAAACCTCTTGGTTAATTACTTCAACAAACTTTACTTCCTTTCCTGGTTGAGTTAACGAATTGAATAATTCTTTAGAGTCCCTCACGATTTCAGTTTTTGTCATGTTTTCTCGTTGACCAAACTTGCCCCAGAATGAATTTAACATTAATTTAGCTACTGACCTGAGTCCTCCATTTTTAGCAATTTTGTCTTTCTCCATTTGAATACCCTCACGCTCAAAGAAATCAGAAACATACTTGTCTTTATCTTCCTCTGTTTTACACCATGCGGGATACCCTGAGGCTTCCTGCTTTACTTTCAAGAATTTATTAATAAAGTCTGTAAAAAGTCCATCTTTCTCGTATGTGGCGACTTCATACTCCCACAACTCGTACATGTCCAAGATCACATAGCCTTTTTCTACAGCTTTTCTAATTTCATCCATAGTCCATGTTCCTACCATTGCCCTTTCCTCACTATCATGAAAACATTCCCCTTGGTTTAAAGTCTCACCGCAAGTTCTACACAAAACAAACATCAATTTATTATTCATTTTAGCGGGGAGTACGGGATGATACAAGTTGTAAGGAGGTAGAATCTTACATTTCAACAAGCCCTCTACTTCAAGGCCTCTCTCTCGGCAGTCATTTCCAACGTAAACAGTAGGATGACCAACGGGATACTTACAATATTTATTCACAAACGGATAAAGGGAGCAGACATCAACGTATTGGATTGTTTCTCCCTCTTCACATTTACAATACGTTTTAGTATTACCCGTTCTGCCTCCAAAGAAGGAATCCCTAGGATTAAGCGGAAGTGTGTTTAGAATGGACAGTTGGTTCAGGTGATTTAATTTGTTGTCCTTCTTCAATTTTTTAAACTCACACTCCCACATCTCTACAACATCATAGTCGTTAAATTTTGCCATTTTGGATTTGGTTCTCTCGTAACGGAGATGCAAACTGTCTGAGGGATCATCCGGCAGAGGTTCTTCTCTGCTGTATTGATAACATTTTGGGCAGCCGTGCCAGTAACACCCGTGAAACTCATAAATTCGTTCCCCGTCAAACCCGTCAACTTTTAGTCCATTAATTTTAACTTCTCTGCCCCGGCCCGCATGTTGAATCTTTACTCCACGTTTCTCCTCCTCCCATGTTAACCACTGTAAAGCAACGGCTGACTGATTGTCTGCAAGTCGGTACCCTGATTTTGGTATTAGTCCAATAGTATTTTCTTTTAAGAAGTTACGGCGGAAGGCCAAGTTACATGCACTGGCGATTGTTATAGCCTCGAGAAAAGGATCTACGTTACACTCTTGAAGAAGTAAGGCTCTAAATTTAATACATGCCTGAGCTAAAATCTCTACGTCAGAGATGCAATACTCCAAGATTTCCTTCTTAAAATCAAACACGTAGTCTTCAGCGACTCGTTCCTCGTACCATTCTTCAAAGGCTTCGTGTTTCTTTTCAAACATTGATTCGGGGCAGTAGTATTTTTTGTCGGGCATAGGGCCTACATAATCTTGGTTTGCGAGGGTGTTGAAGAGGTGGGGAAAGTAGCCCTTCTTTTTCTCGGGAGGTAGATCAAAAGCTTTAGGGAGTGCAGCGAGGGCCATGGGAAAATAGCTAAGAGAGTCCACAAACCTTACGTTGGCTACTTCAATCAATATAGCTTTAGTCCCCCGAGGAGTTATTTTTGGTGTAAATTTAGTTTCTTCCATAATATACTGTAGTATGAATTGGAAGTCAAAACCCTGCCCGTTGTGGGCAATTACACAAACATCTTTAAATTTTTTTCGAATTTCCATTACATAGTCCATGAAGTGTTTTACCGGTTCTTTTTCAAATACCCTTTGCCGTTCCGAGCAAGTTTCACACTCACCCCCATTAATACATTTAAAGCAGTACTGTTGTGATACACACAAGTTGACTTTATGTACTTTTTGTTCAGGGTCTGAGGGAAGAGACTCGTCCTGCCTTGTTTCCAAGTCAAAGAAAATAAACAAAAAGTCACGGTCTTTCGGTGTTCTCCTATCTACCCTAATGAAACACTGATGTGCCGGATCTTTGAACGCTTCGCAGGGTTTACAGAAAACTTCTCCGCATACATGAGCTGTCTTACGTCTTTTTGGATAAATCATTTTCTTACAGTCACGGCAGAGTTTTACAGTTTTACAAATTTGCCCTTGATGGGCTACTAAACACCGCTCATTTTTGAAGAAACGGTTGCAAAAACGGCATGTGATGCCACCGTGTTCTAGTTTACAGGGCGGGGAGATGGTATGGCATGAGGTGCATCTGTTAGAGCATCGATGCTCATGTCTGTTGCTATAAGGAATATGACAGGCTTCACAAAAGAAATTACAAACAAATGCGGCAGTTAAGTTTCTAATTACATTGTAATGACCGTTGTGAAAGAGCAGGTTAATTTTTAACTTAGCGTTCTCATTACCTCCCTCAAAGTAAACATCCCGGCCTTTCTTGTCGTAGTTGTAGACGGTAATTTTGTATTTTTTAAGATGGGACTGGAATTTTTCAAGCTCGGGGATGCCTGCACCCTCCTCGGGCATTTCTACACGGGCTTTTGCTATGAGTTTATTAGCTCTGAAAGTTTGTCTTTTTCCCTTGTCCTGACGTATTGCTTTGTACTGGGGATCATTTTTTGCAAGTGCTTTGCCTACTACCAACGCTCTAGCCAAACATAAATTGTCTTTATTATTAATTACTACAATACCCTTCCTAGCATAACATTCTTCATCAAATGTATTAAAAAAGTCGGGTCTTACTCTCCCTTTACCTACGGGGACGTTAATCCTCGTAACATCAACTCTAAACGTGTCACTAGAGGTTATAGATTGCGCATTGCTTTGAATTATGCCCCCAAAAATATCCCAGAGAACATCACCGCTAACTTTAGAGACCGGTCTCAATGATACGTATCCCGGTTCAGCACTTTTTAAATTTATAGACTGTAATTTAAACCCTAGATAATCAGTGGGTGCAACGTTGGCTTTGGATGTCTCTACAATTTGATTAAAACCTTTACGAATCCAATCAAACTCAGATATACCTTTGGGAGGTTTAGTGAATTTGAAAACAGTGTTAGTCCCGTAAAGTCTAAAGTGACTAACGTAGGTTTCATCTTTACTAATTAAATCTACCGGGTTTTGAGGGTCCTTTTTAGAAACATCCATCCTTCAACACAGAATTTAATACTGAAAACAAGCTAAACTGTGTTAACGCTTAAAACAGCAAGTACCCCGAACAGAGTCAAACTCACACGGATATAACTGAATTACGCAGAATCAATAATAATCTGTGCAAGAGAACACTTACGCAAGAGCAGCACAAAACACGTCTGATCAGTGTCACGACTGAAATCAGACTGAAGAACTAGAGCTTGTTCCAAGAGTTATATAGTATGTAGGAGAGCACAGTACCTCTGCATTACTACGCATGTCAGAAAAACACTAACACACAGACTACGCAAGCAAGCCAGAACTACAGGTTAACTCTAATGAAGGTAGCAAACACCACTCTAACCAAAACTGCATTAAAGAAAAGTGAGATTATTGTTAAGCAGCACATACAAACACAACACTACTCTTGACACAAGGATGTGAGGTTAGGAAAAGTGAGGTTATGTTAATCAATACATACAAAAACTGCTCCAACCAAAACTGCATAAAATAACAATAATAACAAGTGAGGTTGCTGAGGCGAATTTACTGTACAAAAGAACCAGGGCAAAAAATCAGGTTACTGGAGGTTATGTTAGTCAACACAACACTACTTTAGCCCCGAAGAAGTGAGGGTTTGTTTACTTTATTTACTGTAAACTAATAAGCCAGATTAAATGGATACACCACACAGCATTACTCTAGCCAAGACAATAACCACGAACAGTACACAAAAATAAAATAAAGTACACCATACACGGAAAATTAATATAACACAGTAAAGTTGGAGTGTAACGGGTGAGGTTAGAAAAAGTGAGGTTACGTCATATTAGGTTATGGTAAGCAGACGGTCGATATTGAGGTTATGTTAGTCAGCACATACAAACACTACTCTAACCAAACCAAACAATTAAATACAATGCAAAACACTACTCTAGCTAGGTCAAACAAGAAACTGAGGTTGCTGCTATGTTAGCCAACACATACAAACACAGCGCTACCAAGTAAAACAAAATGGTGAGGGTATGTTTACCTTCTTTACTGTAAACTACCAAGTCATACAGCGCTCTTAACATAGATAAGTCAGATATGAACAAGACAAGTACATGATAACGTGAGATTACTGTTATGTTACTCAGCACATAGAAATACAACACTACTATGGTCAAATCAAACAAGAAACTGAGGTTACTGAGTGTGAGGTTATGTTAGTCAACACAACACTACTATAGCCAAATCAAACAAGAAACTGAGGTTACTGGGTGGGGTTAGGTTAGTCAGCACAACACTACTATAGCCAAATCAAACAAGAAACTGAGGTTACTGGGTGTGAGGTTATGTTAGTCAACACAACACAAATCTAGCCAAATCAAACAATTAAATACAACACACAAAACTACTCTTACAAGAAAATAAGGCTTTTGTGACTCTCAAAGGTTACTGTTATGTTAGCCAACACATACAAACACAACACTACCAAGTAAAACAAAAATGGTGAAGTTACTGTATAAAAGAACAAGGAGGTGAGGTTATGGTAACTCTCAAAGGTTACAGATGTTATGTCAGTCAACAAATACAAGTACGACACAACTCTTGACACAAGAAACTGAGGTTACTGGGTGTGAGGTTATGTTAGTCAACACAACACTACTTTAGCCAGAACAATCAAGAAACTGAATGTTATTGTACACTAGCAAGTCAGATAACGCTAAAATCACACGACACGCAAGATTACTATAATAAAAGTGAGGTTATGTTACACAGAATAAAACAAATTAAAAGTGAGGTTATGTAAAAGTGAGGTTAGGAAAAGTGAAGCCGCTATGGGGAGCAAACGTTCAAGTTTAATCTTTGCAAAAACGCAGCGAACGGAGCAGCGCAAAAATACGTCCAATCGCGACGGGAGCAGGGAGCAAAGAGAGAGAGAAAATGCGCGGCAAGATAGCAGGTATTGTGGTGGGGGCCACGTCTCTTTCAATCACAGAGCCCACAGGTAACAACTAGTTACAACGAGTTTGCTGACAGAGACTATGTTGAGGATGTTGTGGTTAGATGTACAGAAGGCTAGATGATTAACAGCAGAAGGACACGAGGGTCAGATAATTACCACAAAAGGCTAGATGATTAACAACAGAAGGACACGTGGGTTAAATAATTACCACAGAAGGCTAAATGATTAACAACGGAAGGACACAAGGGTCAAATAATTACCACTGAAGGCTAGATGATTAACAACAGAAGGACACGAGGGTTAAATAATTACCACAGAAGGCTAGATGATTAACAAGAGAAGGACACGAGGGTTAAATAATTAACCGTGAAGGGTAGCAGAAGATAGATAGTTGCAACAGAGGGTAGCAGAAGATAGATAGTTGCCAAAGAGGGTAGCAAAAGAGTCACAGAGGGAGGCAATTACACCCTAATTCCATTCCTCATAAGAGCCCATGTTATTCTATTCTCCGTAAGAGTCCATGTTAATCTATCCTCCATAAGAGTCCATGTTATTCTATTCTCCATAAGACCCCATGTTGGGGCCAAAGCGCGCGGCATTACTACTTATCTCGTCTCCATCACCCTTAGATAGCGCTAGATTTCTCAAATTTCGGCATATTTTCTATATTTTGTGACCGTTTTTTATTTCCTATCACGTTAATATACCTGTCGGAGGCCTAATATTGGGCACGCAGTATGTCTACATAACACTTAGTAAATAGCAGCAGAAATATAACCATTTTTACTACTTAAACCTGTCGGAAAATCAAAAACTCTTAAAATCTATATAATTTACAGTTTTCTTAGTATAAGTAGTAAGAAAATGCCGGTTCTGTAACAATTGTTATTAAATAGAATGCACGTATCACCATTTATACTTTAACTAGGATCGTGAGATATGGCATGCGTGTGCGTTGCACCTTTTCTTCCCAAGTACTACTATTTTTAGTTTGAACTATCTGAACAAAAAATTGTGAATAAAAAATCAAAATGCAATATATTTTATTTGAGCTCTAGTTGCAGAACGGGCTGTCCTAACGAAAAACGAAGACCACCACGTGCCATGGATTTTATACAAACTACAACATTATCAAATGACATTTTGCCGTATCTGACCCCCTTCACCCTAAGGTAGCGCTAGATTTCTTAAATCTTTAGCAATTTACCACCAAAACTTTGTGGTTTTTATTTATTTGACACTCAAAAATAGTACTTAGAGTCCTAATATTTGGCACGGAATATCTCTACATTACTGGAAGTATGTGGCAGATGTCGCATGACAAATTTGAATTGTTTGAACCCTAAACAATTTTGAAAATCCTCTAGTTTTACTACCTCAATAACTTGATAGTGGCGGATAGAAACAATCGAAATCTAGTGTTGTTTAAACAGTTCCAACGGCCATACAGATGCTCTCATACTTAAATTTCTAAAGATTGGTCTGTTTCCTTAGTATGAGTAGTAGTCTTATGGGGGTTCATGGCAACTTGACTTGTTGCCACTTCAAAATGAAGCCAAACAGCGACCTGGGGGCGAAGCCTTTTTAGGGTGGGGACACCAATCGGGGGTCTGGGGGCGGAGCCCCCAGCGAGCGAAGCGAGTCTATAATATATACAGCCGCATGTGTAACTCACTGACTGACTGACTGACTGACTGACTGAGGTATACGAATTCTAGACCACTTCTAGAAGAGATAGAAACCTGAAATTTGGCATGTATGTAGCTTGTACCTTGTAACCCCAAGAAAAATTCCAAAAAGTTAAAATTTTTTTATTTTAACCTCCTCAACAAAAATCAAAATGGAGGAAATTTTGAACATTTCCAAAATAGTGACTTTTTATTTGAGCTGTAGCGGCCGAACGGTTGGTTCTATCGAGAAACGGAGACCACCGCGTGTCACGGATTTTAGACGATCTACAACTTTGGTCCTATGACTTTTTGTCGTATCTCGTCTCCTTCACCCTTAGGTAGCGCTAGATTTTTCAAATTTCGGCATATTTTCGAAATATTTTGGCCGTTTTTTATTGCCTATCACGTTAATACACTTGATGGAGGCCTAATATTGGGCACGCAGTATGTCTACATCACACTTAGTAAATAGCAGCAGAAATATGACCAGTTTTTATTAATTAAACCTGTCGAAAAATGAAAAAATATAAATATCTTTAGATATGACCGTTTTCTTAGTATAAGTAGTGGGGTATAGGGGGTTCTGTCCCAATATATATTATTGGATATACCCGTGACACCAATAATACTTGAAGTAGAGACGTAAGATTTGACATGCATGTGCCTTCCACCTTTTCATTCCAAATCCTACTATTTTTAGTTTGAACTATCTCAATAAAATAAATAATTGTGAATACAAAAATCAAAATGTAGTATTTTTTTATTTAAGCTCTAGCGGCCGAACGGGTTGTCCTATAGAAAAACGAAGACCACTATGTGCCACGGATTTCAGACGAACTACAACTTTAGTCCTATGACATTTTGCCGTATCTCACCCCTTTCACCCTTAGATAGCCCTAGATTTTTTAAATGTAAACTTTTTTACGAATTTATTTGTGGTTTTAATGGTTTGTCGCTCTAATATAGAACTTAGAGGCCTAATACTTATCACACAGTATTCCTACATTACAATTAGTACCAAGAAATACTCCCACGCCCAGATTAAGTATCTTAAACACCCAAAAAAATCAAAGTTTTTGAGCTCTTGTAGACTTTTCGTGTTTTTCGGGAACATTTTCTATGTTGCGCACTGTCGAGGGTAAAGTCCCTTATAAATCATGTCATATTTGTTGAAGAAGGCTTTTAGTTACCCAAAGTCATAGTATTGCAGGTTGTTAACGGTGGTCGTATCCCTTATAAGGTTCAAAATACGCCTTTTAAAGGCTACATTATACATCGGTTAAGGGTATAATTTACGACAGGGACTTTTATATAACCCTTCACCAACTAAATAAATATGGGTTGATCTTACTTTAACTGGTTATGACTGGACCTTCTGGACTCTAACTAAGCGTGGTTGATCTCTGTCTGTAAAAAATATAAAACAAGACTAATTACAATTATCTATAAGTTGAAAACAACATAAAACATCGGATTGAAGATCATTGAAAATTTAGTGACAATTTGCTTTTTCCACAACCAACTGAAGCAGGTTTGTCTGCAACTTTACATCTTCCTACATCAGTTAAAATAGCTCAAAATCAATTAATTTACTTCTTTAAATACAAAACAAACATGTTAAGAAAATACAGACATCCATTTTATTCACCTTATCTCTCAACTAATTAATTATTAATAATTCAATCAGACTTACAATTTCTACAGCAACCACTCATTTCCAGTCCACTTTTTCCAGTAACCAGAATATGACAAACAGCTTATTTGAACTTAAATCCCATCTCCAGTCCTACCACTCAACAAAAGGTAATTTCCCTCTACTTTTAATTACAAATTTAATTAATCCACCATAAAAGAAAATGTATAATTTTGGTTTGAGTGATTTCAATTTATATTTCGTTTTACATCGTTACACCGTGTGATGAACTACCTTTTTCGTCATACTGCACCAATATATTAAGCTAACTACTTCACATAACTAAAATTTTACAACTCGTTTACCTTTAAATGTTTGCTTCCAAGATGGCTTCAATCGCATCTTGTTCTTGCTAGTTAATACAAACGGCTGTTACAGATGTATTAAAGTATTGTCTGTTACATTTGTGTCAGTGTTAGGTTAGACTAACTATAACCATTTATATATAGAACTCAGTGGTCTATCATCAAACCGACAAAAATCCAACAATCAATTGCAATCGATGTATTAATCAATTTTTACTCTCGATAGAATCGATTACTTAAAATCTACGTTCAAAGTTTGCAGTTTTACTACATCGATATAAACGAAAAAATGAACAGCTGATGACCTCGATACCAACTGATTATTTTTTGCCCTAGGGCTAAAAAAACTGCTTTAGCCCCGCAACGCATATGTGGAAAACAGCCTTTTTCGTAGCAGTATGACGAAAACAGTGTTTTTATCATATGCACGAAAATCAGCTGTTTTTGGGTCTGTAATTAATCCGTAAAATCACATTTGTTATACCTTAAAATAGTACTCCGAAAAATCAGCTGTGGATTTTTGGTCTAGATTTTCAACTATCAAAGGCTTATATGGGCAGTATGGTAAAATTATTTGTTCATCACATAGAGCAAAAGTGTGTTTTTGGTACTTTGAGTGCCACATATATTTAATTTACAGAATCCAAAAAGGCCAACTGAGCCATGAGCGTTCATATCAAAAAGCGCCAGACCGTTTTTGGAAATTTCCCCCTAAAAAAATACCGTAAAAATCTATTTTTGATATATTGATAATAAAAAATAGCATATATTGAATCATTGAACTTTCGACTCAATGTTGATGTATGGGTTTAAGTACCATTTGGTTGCTATGGCGACTTTTTGATTGTGGCAATGTATACATAACACTATACGTAGGGTTATCCTATGTTATTTTATATTAGTTTTGCCACCCAAGTTTAGAGGAGAACTAGCTGATGTACCCGTTCTTCGCACAGGGGTTTTCTTTACCCGTTCTGAAGTCAATGAAATTTCCATTTTAGTTAGCATGAAACAGCTGTTATTGCTTCTGCTCTTTAATCTGTCAAATGAAAGTATCCATAGCTGTTCGCATTACAAGCTCTGACACGAATCCAAGAGGTGAGGCTCTTCTTCAGTTTCTCATATCTAAGAATCTTTATGTCTGTAATGTTGGAAACCGTCCGACGTTCGTTACACGAAATCGAAGTGAGGTTATTGACATTACTTTTTGTTCAGAAGCAGTCCTTAGAGTCATTGACAATTGGCACGTAAGCCACGAGGCCTCCTTGTCTGACCACAGGTACATCTGTTTTAACCTGCAAGGTGAGGGTGACTCGCCCTGCTATCGAGATCCCAGGAAAACAGATTGGTCACTCTATAAGTCTGACCTCCTGTCTCAACTGGGATCATTAGGTGGGAGGGTCAGCTGCTTTGCGGACATTGACCAGATTGCTTCTGATCTTCAGAACGCAATTGTAAGCTGCTTCCAGGACAATTGTCCATTGCGGCGGGGAAAGAGTCGCACTAATACTAAGTGGTGGACTGCTGACCTTGAACGTAAAAGGACGGTTGTCAGGAAGCTTCATAACCATTGCAAACGGAGCCGTATCTGGGAGCCATACCATAAGGCACTCACAGAATATAGCCTTGCAATCAAAAAAGCCAAAGAGAACTCTTGGAGACGGTTTACACAGGAGGTAAACAGTTTCAGCGCAGCAGCAAGACTGCAGCGTGTTTTAGCTTCAAGCCCTATTGGCCTCCTGGGATCCCTGAGGTCACCAGGGGGACAATATACCACTGGAATTGAAGGAAGTCTCAAACTTCTCC
Source organism: Allygus modestus (assembly GCA_963675035.1). NCBI lineage: Eukaryota > Metazoa > Arthropoda > Insecta > Hemiptera > Cicadellidae > Allygus > Allygus modestus. The sequence continues at coordinate 229,819,812 of OY776111.1, forward strand.
TTGAGACTCACTTTCCGGATTGCATTTTTGAGAGTGACTGTTTAGGCATGTCCGGCAACAGCGAAAGGGGCTCATGGCCAAGAGCTGATCGCGGAAGCTGGACTTTAGCCAGACGGATTGTCACACTTTCCAAAGTTAAATGGGCCATCAGCAAGTTTGGCCCTTTCAAATCTCCTGGGGGGGACGGTATCATACCGGCAATGCTACAGCAAGGACCGGAAGCTCTCTTGGTCCTCCTGTGCGAACTCTTCAGAGCGAGTCTGGCTTATGGGTACATTCCTCAAGCCTGGCGCCTCAGTAGGGTGGTCTTCATTCCCAAGAGAGGAAGAGCAGACTACTCAACTGCAAAATCATTTCGGCCTATCAGTCTCTCATCGTTTCTCTTGAAGACGCTGGAGAGACTGGTAGAAAGACATCTAAGAAAGGGAGTGCTTTCAGGTACTCCTCTCCATCGAAACCAGCATGCCTATCAGTCTGGTAAGTCCTGCGAAACTGCCCTGCATCAACTTGTTAGCAGGGTGGAGGACAGCCTTGCTGCTAAGGAAATCGCTCTATGCACCTTCATGGACATTGAAGGTGCATTTGACAATGTCACTTACACGGCCATGGTCCGGGCGGTGCGTGGGCGTGGTCTTGAGTCTGCTGTATGTAGGTGGATTGAGACCGTGCTCTGCTCCAGGCGGATTAGAGCCGATCTTCAAGGTGAATTGATAGTGATCGCACCCACGAGGGGTTGTCCGCAGGGAGGTGTACTTTCGCCTCTTCTGTGGAACCTGGTGGTGGACGGTCTCCTTCGTGAGCTCACTAGCAGAGGCGTCTTTGTCCAGGGCTATGCAGACGACATAGTCCTAATGGTACAGGGAAGGTTCACGAATATTGTTGCTGATGTCATGAATGTCAATCTTCAATATGTCAATGTCTGGTGTCTTGGAGAGGGTCTAAGCATAAACCCCTCAAAGACAGTAGTTGTTCCGTTCACAAGGAAAAAGAACCTGGAGTCTCTTTCCAGGCTGAGACTTGGACCAACACGGCTTGAAGTATCAGGTACAGTCAAATACCTAGGGCTGACAATTGATTCTAAGCTGACTTGGAATGATCATTTGAATAATACACTGCATAAGGCGAAATGGGCGCTCATGACGTCCAGGAGATTTGTAGGCTCCACGTGGGGGATCAAGCCTCACATAGCACTGTGGCTGTACAAGGCAGTAATAAGGCCTCAAGTCACATATGGATCACTAGTCTGGTGGACAAAGGTGAACCAGGCTACAGCCATAGCCAAACTCACAAGTTTACAAAGGTTGGGCACACTTCTAGTCACTGGAGCTTTCAGGAGTAGCCCGTCAGCAGCTCTCGAAGTTGCTCTTGGATTACTGCCTTTGGATATCTTCATCAAGGCAGAAGCACGGAAATCAGCCTATCGATTAAAAGTCGCAGGCCAATGGAGGGAAGGCCTGTCTGGAACAGGCCATTGCACCATCACCAAAGCTGTTGCTCAAAACCCTGTGCTTGATATGACATCAGATGTCATGAGAACGGAGATGGTTTTCACTAAACGTTTTTCTGTTGGATTCTGCTCCAGAGAAGAGTGGACATCTGAGGAAGGGCCCTATTCCAGGAAGGGCAGCCTTGTCTGGTACACGGACGGCTCTCTCATTGAAGGAAAATCTGGCTACGGGGTGTACAGTGAATCACCTAGAACAGAACTCTGTGCAAGTCTGGGACAACACTGTACTATTTTTCAAGCAGAAATTTGAGGCATCATGGTTTGTGCCAATCTCGGCATTGCCAGACGCTATTGCGACAGGCATATAGTAATCTTGTCAGATTGTCAGGCTGCCCTCAAGGCTCTTGACTCCAACGAAATCAAGTCAAAATTGGTGTGGGAATGTTACAACACTCTCTGCAAACTCGCGACACGCAACTCGGTGCATCTTGGTTGGGTACCTGGCCATGTAGGCATAGGTGGCAATGAGTGTGCAGATAAGCTTGCTAAAAGAGGTTCCGGTATGCCATTCTTTGGTCCAGAGCCAAGCTGTGGCATAAGCAAAACAACTGCTTTTCACACAATAAACAAATGGTCCAGGGACTTACATCGCCAGCAATGGCAAGGTCATACTGGTCAAGCACTTGGCAAAAGGCTGCTAGCAGATACTAGCTCTTACTTCACTAACTGGTTGGTGAGGTTGGGCAGAGGTCGGGTTAAGCAGTTGATTGCTCTGATAACTGGACATGGCCATTTCAGGAAACATCTCCACACTCTCGGACTCAGAAATGAAAGTCAGGTGTGTAGGCTCTGCAATCAGTCTGAAGAGACTGCCAAGCATATCATACTGGACTGCGAGAGACTCGGGGCAAGGAGAAGGGCTCTGTTTGGTTGTAAGCAACCAGGTGATGAAAGGGACGCTAGTATTGGTAAAAAACTCCTGGATCTCGTAAAGGGTACGGGCATTGGTTTGCCATACTAACGTACAAGGGACACACAATAAGCTTCGGTTGACGTGTGAGGATCTTTGAATCTTTGGATCTCTGAATCCGTCCCTTTAACAACACATAAACATAAACATGGGTTTAAGTACCATTTGGTTGCTATGGCGACTTTTTGATTGTGGCAATGTATACATAACACTATACGTAGGGTTATCCTATGTTATTTTATATTAGTTTTGCCACCCAAGTTTAGAGGAGAACTAGCTGATGTACCCGTTCTTCGCACAGGGGTTTTCTTTACCCGTTCTGAAGTCAATGAAATTTCCATTTTAGTTAGCATGAAACAGCTGTTATTGCTTCTGCTCTTTAATCTGTCAAATGAAAGTATCCATAGCTGTTCGCATTACAGTTCCTGAATGTTTATTTTCTGCTGAAATGTAAACATTGAAACTTAGGACGTTTACGGGGCGTAGCCCGAGGGGATTTTAAGGAAGTGAATAGGCCTATGTGTTGCATGGGTTCAAGATCTACCTTTATGTAAAGTTTTAGCTCAGTCGGGACGGGGGTATTTTTGTTTGTAAACGAATTTTTAACATATTCCTGTCAATATATTTCAGCCAGCTGTTAGAATTTCATCAAGTGACTCTATCTGTAAACGCGTGTTTGGGGGGCGGCTGTCGTTCTCACTAGAATTAGTCTATCCATAAGCGTGTCCCTCCTTATAGCGTTATGTATACATTGCTACATGCCGTTATATCTGCAGGTGGCCTTATTCGCGTCTACCGCAAATGCCGATATATCGGCAGTTGGTCTTATTCACGTTAGTTGGCGCTCGAAGGGTTGATCGGCAAAGCACGATAACGCACCAACAACAACCACTTTTGCTCCTTGTAATGAACACTACCACTTTTTCCATTTGCAAACTTACAACTGAGTAATTTAAGGGTATCGTATTATTACAATTGCCCTAGGGCTACTTGAAATCTATTGTCGCCTTCACACCAACCATGCTGCTATACGTTCAGTAGTTTACTCAAAATAGTCGTTATATTATGTCGCCATTACACGCAATTATTATATAGGACTGTAACTAAATGCCTCGTTCAAAATTAAAATTTGCATCATTGATATTAAACTTTAAGACAATAAGAAGATTTACAGAAGGAGAGTGATCTATATATATTTTTAAGTTATATAAACAGATACATCGTTAGTTCTATGAAAGTAATAGTTCAAATAACATTCATTGGTCGCCAGCCAAAAAAATACGTTGATTCAGTCCAGTTGCTTTTTTCTTCTAACAAGTATGTCAATTTCTTTACTTAAAAACGTCACAAAGTTGATGTTCCCTAAATTTTTATAAGTAGACTTGAAGAACTTTGCCACTCGATAGAAATGAGCAAAAGAAGCGATGAATAATAAAATCACGAAGGAGCTCAAGATGCACATGAGGTAAATGACGAGGTGGTCTGTACTTCTCTCGTGGGCTCTTGTTATCTTGAAGTCTTTTGGGTATATAATAATGACAGAGTAGTACGAAAATAAATAAACATTAATTTTATAACCGATAAATCTCCAGAGAATAATTAGGCAAAGGGTATAATAAAGAGTCAACCAGACAATCCAAGACCAGGACAGTAAAAAGGTATAGTAAAAGGAAAAATATATCCTTCCGAATCTCCAAGACACAAGTAGTTTAACTACCACACAAACGAACAGAAAAGACATCACGACATTACACATATAATCATATCTGATGATTTCATAAAAACTAAAAAATTCATCGAGTCCTTTCCTATGATATTCTTCAACATAAAAGGAAGAGCACTTTACATGTACTATGTATAAGACTACCGTCGCAAACCCGAGCATTAATAAAAATATTTCGTACCTGTTCAAGACGCTCGAGAGATAAACGAACACACCATGCCTGTCCATAAAATAAATCACTCTAAAGAAGAAAAAGACTTGGATTATGATAAATCCGATATTCCAGAAGTCAAAGCCGATGTTGATGGTGACAGATTCTACCTTGGGCAAGAATATATACTGTCCAGTGGGATGTTGCTCGCCCACCAGTATCACTTCAGTGAACAAATTAGTGTTGGCATTGTACAATGTCAATTCGACGAACACGGCCCTCGTCATGTGGTCTAACCAGCCCTCCATATCCAGGTTCAACAAAGATCCCCTAGTTTCTCTCTTGGAGTAGCCTAGGCCTGCGATGTACCCTCCCCCGTGATACAGTGTTCCCGACCGTCCGTAAAATCTAGACGAGTTGGAACTTTCCGCTTCGGTGTATCTCCAGGTGGTTATTTTCCGCGCCGTGTCTTCGTACTCCGCTACCAGCCAGCTCGTCGAGTAAATATCCTTGTCCTCTGCGTGTCTGCTCCAAGGGCGTGCGCAATATCGGATGGAATCTCGAAAGTAATCGCTCACGCGACAGTCGTCCAGAGAAACCCTGAGCTGACGTATTCGAGTGTTGCCCAGCAGCCTCATAATGCAATCGCTAGTCCAGTCCTTCCTCTCACTTTTGCGCTCCATCAGTGGCTCGTAGTCGTACCACATGAACCTATATAGACGGTTTATGAAGGTGATTTCGAAAAAACTGTACAACTCGGTCCTATTGAATGCCTGTCGCAAGTTGGGAATGTGGGTAGATTCACCGGTGGTCATCATGCGAGCAGCATGAGTGTTACTCCTATATCTGTCGACGTAATAGATTTTGCAAATGGCGGAGATTATACAGAGAAGAATTATGACAAACACGAATTCTATCAATATTCGCCATCTGTGCTTCCTTGTTTTATTTTGCCTCTTATTTTCTTTAACTGATTCGGGCAAAGTATAATATATCATCTGTTTCCTTGTTTGTAAAAGGTTCGCCAAAAATGGTTTGTTCCCAAATAAATGCATACGCTTTCCGTCAGTAATTTTTATATGATAGGTAGTACCAGGAATAACATTTTTAAACATGTAACTCAACACTACTGAAAATAATAGAATTTTAAAAAATGATATGATAACAGCATCGAACACGACAACCCCTAAGAATACAGTTAGAAATTGTTTGTTTTTTACGGTTGGCAGCTTCCACGCATAAGATGTAACAATCAGTAGAGATAACAATATTGTTGTAATGCAAAGTATCCAGGTGGTAATAAACCAAGGTTTGCGGACGATCAGACCACTTTTGGTGCCCGGAAGTCGAACGGGTAAGAGGGAGTTGCCTTGAGCGATCTTGTGCAGAGCCATTGTGCAGTTCTCGCATATGGTCCTCCCGCGGCGAGGTTTCTCACGAATCATGAACTTATGGAATCGATCACCGGGTGCGGCTTGGCGGCGATCGACATTTTCTGGTCGTAATGCAATAAACTCGTCTTCCTCTGAGTAGAAGTACTGAAGTGGTTGTTGTTCATCGGTTGCTTGAATGTGGCTCATTCTGATAACGTTGTTTGGGGTAGTAAACATTTTGTATTTGTTGGTAAACGACTTTCTGAATAGTCCCATGATCAGCCAGACTACGATCGAAGCGATGATTAAAGCGAGAATGAAAATCAAAAGGTCGGCAGTTGCCAAGTAATACGACGGTTTATCCTCGTCGATAAAGAATCCGAAATGAAATAGGTATAATAATAAACACACCGCCATTGTCAACAAAATAAAACACACAATGACACTGACGCGCTCCACTCTCGATACAGGATTTCTGGGGTGTTTTAAGCACACACTGGTCCATTTATGTTTATCTCTCACTCCGTTTACAAAGTTAAGCCGGAATGAGTTCATTGTGCTAAAATACTCGGTTACTTTTACTGGTGAAACAAAAACATCAGGATACGAGTCCACATCCATCGCTATCCAGTTATTTATTTCAAAAATATATTGGACTTTTATCTTTAAATCGTATACTTCGACTGTTTCGACGAACCAGTCCGGGCTACTTCCCTTGTCGTTGTGCCACAACCAAAGTCTGCATAGTTTCCCCAGGTATTGCGGAGAATATATCAAAAACCAGTCTTCGGAAAAAGTGTTCAACACACTCCGATCGGGACTTGACAGAATGTGTGGCCGAGAAGAGTCATCGTGTCCGACCAACTTCAAACCGACTGTGGCTGATGTCCCGCTGTTCAGCCTGGACCCCGTGTGCACTCCGATGAGATACGCGTAGCGTTCGCCCGGGAAGTTATCGTCCAGCACAATCACTTCTCCCGCTCTCCGATCTTTCCTGTCCTTAACTACGGCCCATATCAACGACAGCAGATAAAACAGTACGATCAATAGCAATATAAACAGAGGTAGAAGGTTTTCCCAAGGAGTAAGATATAACAAAAACTCGGTGACCGCGCTAAGGTCGTGGTCCGGCGTAGTGATGACACCCGCGACTACTGAGAGATGGTCGCATTCACAGTGTATAGTCTCTTCGTCCGTCTCTGCCCCACCCAGCAGCCGAAGCTCGTCCACTGCCATTTCACCCAAGTGTTACAGAGTGAGTAGTAAACTTTGAACCGGAACGGCACCCTTTCTCTGATGCTTACTTTGCTACTAGGTAAAATCCCCATAAAGTACACTTTCTCGTTTTCGACTTTATTATCATAAGGCACGTTATAATCAGGCGATGACGCATTTATTACGCAAGGGTGTTCAACAATTGAGGTGTATTCGGGCCTCAGCCCTTCTGTTAACATTATTCTGTATTCCTGCTTATCAGTTAGTATAAACTTTATGAACAATTTAGCTCTCTCGGGTAGAATAAATCTGTACATGGTTAGTTCCAATTCTTTGCGTTCTTCCGTCACTCTTGGATCCACCTGGCATGCAACGCCTTCAATAGGAACTATAAATTTAAGAGACTCGATTACGTTTAGACGTAGAGTGACGAAGTTCTTGAATCGTGTCAGTTTCCGACAGTCGATGAGTTCTGTCCTTTGGCATAAATTTACCAATAATACTTCACTGACAACGTTTCCCCCGGACCACCAGAACGGGTTTACTCTCATTCTAATGTACTGGAGACCTATCAGTTGAGACAAGTTTCCTACTGAAGAGATCGATTCGTTAGAAACTACGACTGAACCATTTTCTGAGATCGCCGTCCAGTTACTAATATCCCGAGGAAAATCAACTTTTGTGCTCGAGAGTAACTTTTCCATATCAGAAACTATTTCTTTGACATTTTCTCCTGGAATCTGCTGTCTGCTTAGAGAGTAACTGGCAGTGTCCAAAACGGAGACTAATGCGAAGGACATTTGTTGTACTTGATCACTAATGAAAGGAGTCACGTATTCTTCTGGTTTGAATCTGAACTCTAGGTTTTTCTGAACAAGCAATATTTCGGCACAATCGAAAACAGCTTTGATCATATCAAAGAACACTCTCCGTGGAAGGCTTCGCTCTTGTGCCATATTTCCTTCATGCACCATTAATTTAAGAGTTAAAATTAATAAGATATCGGCAGCGATTTTAGCCATATGAGCGTCTAATTTCAGGACTTTGAATTTATTAGCGGTATTGGTGAGAACTATTCTAAGTGAAGATAAAACCATCTTTATAAGTCCTAAGCTGTAGCTGAACTGAACTCTGTGTAAGATAATCACTGATTGTTTAACTGTTTCAGCAGAAGGATTCATTTCACACTCCATAACGTCAGTAACTGAAGATACCGTCGCAGATGGCCAGTCAAACTGATTTGATTTGGTGAATTCCTTGGCCTTCCCCAATAAATCTTCTAAATATCTCAAAGTATCATTAAATGGAGATAGTGGTACAATCTTTGTATAATTCATTACTGTCGAATGCTTACCAAATACCAAAACAAAAAACTTCCCTTTTGTCATCTTGAAATTATTTAGAGTGCCAAAGTTATTATAGCCAAGCATTCTTCCACTGAAAATGTGTTCATCCTTTCCGTCCTTGTCATAGAATTCAAAAAGTAAAGATTGGTCTTCAACTGTGCATTCGATATTAAAGTCAGTCCACCCTTTTATACCTTCCTTCGGATCTAAAGTGCAATTCAAGTCAGTTACCATAAATGGTTCTAAAGCCATTGTCATAATTCTTATTTGTGCTGACGTTTTTGAATTCGGTACCATAGCCTGAAATATATATACTTTATCATGATCTAAAACGTTATTTTTAATGCTCAGTTCAGTATTTCTCGTGCTACCTTCCTGTCTTATGTCCGCGACGGGGCGAAACTCGCCCACGACGCCCCCGATCTCCTCGGCGAACTGCCACTCGTAGTCGTCAGGGTACGGTGGACTTTTACCGTCTTTTGCTCTTATTACAATGACATTGGTCTCTTGGGGATTAATTAGGTAAGATTCAACACATGTCAAACAACGAAGTGAGATAAATGAATGTTCGACTGTAGTAACAATCAATTGTTGATCAACTGTAACGCTTGTGTCACCTGGAATTCCTTTCACATGCGCAGACGAACTGATATGTACAGTAAATTTATAAGACGAGTTCACTTTCAGTTTGTAAGGTGGGAATTCAATCGAAGGAGCATTTTTTAACAGCGCGTCCAGTTCAGTACACGGCTTATCGGTTCCGTTGAATTTACAAGACCAAGCATACACCAAATCCAATTTTTGATCTTTCGGAGGTCTATTAATGTCTTTGGCTTTTACTTCGACCTTAATTGAATCTTTGTTATCCACTATTCTTACCATTTCATTAAAATGTGCCTTTATTTTGTCATTATAAATCGATTGATAACAATATTTAGAATTATAAATTGTATTTCCATTTTGAATGTGCATCATCATTAATTTAATCAAGTAATTCCCGGGTGACAAAGTATAAGGAGGAAAGTTCAACGTACAGCAACCCTCTCGTGTCATAATCTCATCGCCATCGTTGTAAAGCATATCAAGTCTTTCTCTGAATATGTACCATTTTTCAATTGAGGACTTTTGGCATTGAGATTCAGGAAAATGATATTCCATTTTAAAAGAAATCGAAGAGTATGGAAATTCTTTACTGTTGCGGTTGAGTTGACACAGCTGCCTAATATACGGTACGCAAGTGCTGTCGACTGTACTTTGGTTACTATACATATAATTATACCCTTCACCAATAGAATAGTCCTCAAATGTTTGGTTATAAAACAAAAAGTATGGTGGTTTATTTATGAAAGGATACACTAGAACATCCGTATAAAAGTTAAAACCGACCGTTTTATCATTAAGATAATATGGGTCTGAACCACGTCCTATTGAGGTTTCATTATGATAGAAATGAAATTCGGATTCATAAAACATTACTTGTTTTACTTTCGTTCCTTTATCAAAAACTAAATTATCCAGGTTGCAAAACACTCCGATATTAGTGGAAGTTAAGCACCAATTCATAGACTCTTCCTTTTTTATTATTGTCGTAAACTTTGTTAAGTATACAACTTTTGCCGAGTCCTTGAGAACCACAAGAAACGGACGGTCGTTAATAACTTCCTTCATAGACAACAAAACTATACTGGCCTTCGTAGGCCGAACTTTCCAAGGTAGTATGGTGTTACTCCAAATCACCCAACATACAGGTCGGTCACTTATATCTAACATCGGATATGTATCACTATCTACGTTAATAAACTTTGGCAAAGTGCATTCCACTCCGTTAAAGTTCTCTTTACATATGCAGCAATAACCTCTTAATAATAAATTGTCACATCGCAGTACTGTGTCAGACTTACATCTCCTCGAAGCTTTGCAATCTCTATAATTTAAATAACAGCTTTTTTTAATTCTACTAAATGTATAAAACAGCACATGACATGTTGGTTGTTTTCCGATTTGTTTTGAAGCACAAACTCCGCATTGCAAGTTCTCCAAGGCCGGGAACCTATAGTCCTTATCTTTTGTTACCACTGGACACATCCCTCCAGTACATGGTATTTCTCTTGCACATATTATAGCCGTAACTCGTGATAGAAAAATGAGTAAGGTTACCTCACAACATAATATCCTTTTCCTCATCTCTGTTTCACTTACTGTGAGTCATTTAAGCCAACGAATATTTCACTAGTGCTATTGTTTTAGGGTGATAAATAAAATAATCTAGCAGTCACATGGTTTTTATTTATAAACAAATCAGTACTTTGATAATAGGGTATGGCGAATTAGTCTGGTTTCTGTATATCGCCTTCGCACCGGTAGTCGTTAAAACGTAACAAGATTATATATACATTGCATACAATTGGATGAACAAATAAAAATTAAAAATTAAAATATAGGTTATTTTATATAAATTTATAATTTACATAAAGATTACACATCAATACTGTAGTTCGCATTATTTGTCTGTGGGTCCGTGCGTCCTCCGTCCGCGGTTGTTTCTTGAGCTGTAATGGCTCCCAAGCTACGAAAAGATATTTTATAGGGGTAATCAAGGTCGGGGAAGCTGCACGTGTCGTTTGTTTTTCTTGAAAAACAATCTTATTTGAGTTACGGTAACTTTAAGCTGCTTTTAGGCCATTTTCGTGCGTTCGTCTGTCCGCGGCTATTTCTCGAGCTGTAATGGCTCCCAAGCTACGAAAAGATATTTTTTAGGGTAATCAAGGTCAGGGAAACTGCAGGTGTCGTTTGTTTTTCTTGAAAAGCAACCTTATTTGAGTTACGGTAGCTCTAAGCTGTTTTTAGGCCATTTTAGCATATATTAGCGGAGCCGGGAGTATTCAAGCTTTGTTCCTAAAACAGCTGATTATTTCTACAAGCTGTGTTCCTGAAACAGCTGATTATTTGCTGCGGTCACGATAGCGGCTGCCAATCTATCTATCTATATTATTAAAAGAATTTCTCGATTTTTCTTCGCAGCATATCGACCACTAGACATTTATTTTTCTATACATATTTGGTATCAAATTAAAACTATTTTTCTCTAGATGTGCCTTTTTCGGGTTTGGTAAATATTCCATGAAAAGCCTTCGTCATGGAGGCTTTTGAAATTTCAGCGAATGTGCTCCTATCTGTTGTTAAACCTGTGAACTTTTTCCAATTCATATTTGTTTATAAAAAACATATGGTGATGATTTGATTGAGTTCTTAAATTTGACCACAGAATACAGCACTTACATTTATTTATTTGATGAAATTGGTGTATTCTTTAAAGTTATAAGTAAGTTGTTTTTCAAATAGGCTAATTCATTTAATTTCTTGAAATATAGATTTTTTGGAGGAAAGAAAAAATTCCATTTTAACCACGAATAAAAGTACCACTTATGTAAATCTGGGAAATAGTCAGTTTTATTTCAACTAATTTACTGGCTCTTATATGGTAGATGTTGAAAGTTGTTATTTTATAATCAGATGGAAGATTTGTTCCCCAAATACATAGGTTACAGATTTTATAGTAAAATTTAAAGTAAAAGTTGTAGTTTTATTTGTTCATAGTTCATCTAGAAAATTTTAATATGTTTTAAAATTTGAAACTGAAATTGAATGTGTTTCAGTGATTTTCCGTCTTTTTTCAGTTTATTTTGCAAATTTTAGACATTTCATATAAGACGTTGAAGTGAAGTGAATGAGTGAAGTGTTCAACAATTTGGGTGTTCTAACTTTTCAAATATTTTATCATGAATTATATACTTCGATATTAGTGTTTTTCTGGTTTCACATGAATATATAATAATCATTTTGTATCTAATATGTATTGACCTATATTCAGAGGGTTTTCGTTCTATTTTTGGGACACATGATTGATTACTACTTTTAGGTTCAACCAAGTATGCTTCCTCAAAAGTAAAAAAAAGATAATGTCTTGCTTTAGGTTTTGGTTTTTGATAGTGTGTTTCATTTGCATCTTTTTTTCTTCTAAGATGCCTAGAAGATACCGCGTCCGCAATGTAAATGCTAGGGCTAGAGACAGAGCTAATCGTTTCCGACCCGATCCACTACACTTGGCCAAAGACATTCGGTCAATCCCACTGGTTTGCGTTTCTATATCCGCCCTAAACTTCCTTTTCCACCTCCTTCGTTCAACTTCAAACCCAGACTTAAACTTGTATAATTCATTTTTATGTTTACTAAGTTTACTGGTAATCTCACTACAATGTTGGTCCCTTTTGTTGGTGATCTCAACATTGTGCGTCTGTATTTTACTTTCTATCTCCTGTCTTACATTATTATCCTCACTACTCTTAAGAGTACACACTTCTCCCTTCACAACTTTTACTTCAGTAGTAACATCGGCAGCTTCGCTAGCTAATTGCTTAATAACAGACTGATTATACTCTGAAATTTTATCAAATTTCTCATTAATTTTACTACACACTTCCCTTTTCATTTCATTAATATCAGCTTTAGTGCACATTTCCCTTTTCATTTCATGAAGACTTTTATTCATTTCGTCAAAACCTTTATTCATTTCAAGAGAATTTTTATTCATTACCCGTTTCGTTTCGTCGAACTCTTTATTCATTTGGTCCATGAGATTTTGAAACATGTTATTCATTTGCCCCATAAAATCTTGCAACATATTATTCATCTCAGATAGTTAGTAGTAGAAGTATCTCAGTATACGGTGAAAGTGGAGGAAATATATAAGTATGTAATGAAAGTAGAAGAAAGATTAATAGGCGGTAAAATTGAGGTGGCAAATATGCGAAATGAAGTAGGTAAGGAAGTTTCTAAGTTCAGGGGTAAGTTAGGAAGTACCGAGTGCAGAGGCGATAAGGGAAGACCGTCGGGAAATTATAGACCTTTCCCTTTCCCTTTTGTCATCTTGAAATTATTTAGAGTGCCAAAGTTATTATAGCCAAGCATTCTTCCACTGAAAATGTGTTCATCCTTTTCGTCCTTGTCATAGAATTCAAAAAGTAAAGATTGGTCTTCAACTGTGCATTCGATATTAAAGTCAGTCCACCCTTTTATACCTTCCTTCGGATCTAAAGTGCAATTCAAGTCAGTTACCATAAATGGTTCTAAAGCCATTGTCATAATTCTTATTTGTGCTGACGTTTTTGAATTCGGTACCATAGCCTGAAATATATATACTTTATCATGATCTAAAACGTTATTTTTAATGCTCAGTTCAGTATTTCTCGTGCTACCTTCCTGTCTTATGTCCGCGACGGGGCGAAACTCGCCCACGACGCCCCCGATCTCCTCGGCGAACTGCCACTCGTAGTCGTCAGGGTACGGTGGACTTTTACCGTCTTTTGCTCTTATTACAATGACATTGGTCTCTTGGGGATTAATTAGGTAAGATTCAACACATGTCAAACAACGAAGTGAGATAAATGAATGTTCGACTGTAGTAACAATCAATTGTTGATCAACTGTAACGCTTGTGTCACCTGGAATTCCTTTCACATGCGCAGACGAACTGATATGTACAGTAAATTTATAAGACGAGTTCACTTTCAGTTTGTAAGGTGGGAATTCAATCGAAGGAGCATTTTTTAACAGCGCGTCCAGTTCAGTACACGGCTTATCGGTTCCGTTGAATTTACAAGACCAAGCATACACCAAATCCAATTTTTGATCTTTCGGAGGTCTATTAATGTCTTTGGCTTTTACTTCGACCTTAATTGAATCTTTGTTATCCACTATTCTTACCATTTCATTAAAATGTGCCTTTATTTTGTCATTATAAATCGATTGATAACAATATTTAGAATTATAAATTGTATTTCCATTTTGAATGTGCATCATCATTAATTTAATCAAGTAATTCCCGGGTGACAAAGTATAAGGAGGAAAGTTCAACGTACAGCAACCCTCTCGTGTCATAATCTCATCGCCATCGTTGTAAAGCATATCAAGTCTTTCTCTGAATATGTACCATTTTTCAATTGAGGACTTTTGGCATTGAGATTCAGGAAAATGATATTCCATTTTAAAAGAAATCGAAGAGTATGGAAATTCTTTACTGTTGCGGTTGAGTTGACACAGCTGCCTAATATACGGTACGCAAGTGCTGTCGACTGTACTTTGGTTACTATACATATAATTATACCCTTCACCAATAGAATAGTCCTCAAATGTTTGGTTATAAAACAAAAAGTATGGTGGTTTATTTATGAAAGGATACACTAGAACATCCGTATAAAAGTTAAAACCGACCGTTTTATCATTAAGATAATATGGGTCTGAACCACGTCCTATTGAGGTTTCATTATGATAGAAATGAAATTCGGATTCATAAAACATTACTTGTTTTACTTTCGTTCCTTTATCAAAAACTAAATTATCCAGGTTGCAAAACACTCCGATATTAGTGGAAGTTAAGCACCAATTCATAGACTCTTCCTTTTTTATTATTGTCGTAAACTTTGTTAAGTATACAACTTTTGCCGAGTCCTTGAGAACCACAAGAAACGGACGGTCGTTAATAACTTCCTTCATAGACAACAAAACTATACTGGCCTTCGTAGGCCGAACTTTCCAAGGTAGTATGGTGTTACTCCAAATCACCCAACATACAGGTCGGTCACTTATATCTAACATCGGATATGTATCACTATCTACGTTAATAAACTTTGGCAAAGTGCATTCCACTCCGTTAAAGTTCTCTTTACATATGCAGCAATAACCTCTTAATAATAAATTGTCACATCGCAGTACTGTGTCAGACTTACATCTCCTCGAAGCTTTGCAATCTCTATAATTTAAATAACAGCTTTTTTTAATTCTACTAAATGTATAAAACAGCACATGACATGTTGGTTGTTTTCCGATTTGTTTTGAAGCACAAACTCCGCATTGCAAGTTCTCCAAGGCCGGGAACCTATAGTCCTTATCTTTTGTTACCACTGGACACATCCCTCCAGTACATGGTATTTCTCTTGCACATATTATAGCCGTAACTCGTGATAGAAAAATGAGTAAGGTTACCTCACAACATAATATCCTTTTCCTCATCTCTGTTTCACTTACTGTGAGTCATTTAAGCCAACGAATATTTCACTAGTGCTATTGTTTTAGGGTGATAAATAAAATAATCTAGCAGTCACATGGTTTTTATTTATAAACAAATCAGTACTTTGATAATAGGGTATGGCGAATTAGTCTGGTTTCTGTATATCGCCTTCGCACCGGTAGTCGTTAAAACGTAACAAGATTATATATACATTGCATACAATTGGATGAACAAATAAAAATTAAAAATTAAAATATAGGTTATTTTATATAAATTTATAATTTACATAAAGATTACACATCAATACTGTAGTTCGCATTATTTGTCTGTGGGTCCGTGCGTCCTCCGTCCGCGGTTGTTTCTTGAGCTGTAATGGCTCCCAAGCTACGAAAAGATATTTTATAGGGGTAATCAAGGTCGGGGAAGCTGCACGTGTCGTTTGTTTTTCTTGAAAAACAATCTTATTTGAGTTACGGTAACTTTAAGCTGCTTTTAGGCCATTTTCGTGCGTTCGTCTGTCCGCGGCTATTTCTCGAGCTGTAATGGCTCCCAAGCTACGAAAAGATATTTTTTAGGGTAATCAAGGTCAGGGAAACTGCAGGTGTCGTTTGTTTTTCTTGAAAAGCAACCTTATTTGAGTTACGGTAGCTCTAAGCTGTTTTTAGGCCATTTTAGCATATATTAGCGGAGCCGGGAGTATTCAAGCTTTGTTCCTAAAACAGCTGATTATTTCTACAAGCTGTGTTCCTGAAACAGCTGATTATTTGCTGCGGTCACGATAGCGGCTGCCAATCTATCTATCTATATTATTAAAAGAATTTCTCGATTTTTCTTCGCAGCATATCGACCACTAGACATTTATTTTTCTATACATATTTGGTATCAAATTAAAACTATTTTTCTCTAGATGTGCCTTTTTCGGGTTTGGTAAATATTCCATGAAAAGCCTTCGTCATGGAGGCTTTTGAAATTTCAGCGAATGTGCTCCTATCTGTTGTTAAACCTGTGAACTTTTTCCAATTCATATTTGTTTATAAAAAACATATGGTGATGATTTGATTGAGTTCTTAAATTTGACCACAGAATACAGCACTTACATTTATTTATTTGATGAAATTGGTGTATTCTTTAAAGTTATAAGTAAGTTGTTTTTCAAATAGGCTAATTCATTTAATTTCTTGAAATATAGATTTTTTGGAGGAAAGAAAAAATTCCATTTTAACCACGAATAAAAGTACCACTTATGTAAATCTGGGAAATAGTCAGTTTTATTTCAACTAATTTACTGGCTCTTATATGGTAGATGTTGAAAGTTGTTATTTTATAATCAGATGGAAGATTTGTTCCCCAAATACATAGGTTACAGATTTTATAGTAAAATTTAAAGTAAAAGTTGTAGTTTTATTTGTTCATAGTTCATCTAGAAAATTTTAATATGTTTTAAAATTTGAAACTGAAATTGAATGTGTTTCAGTGATTTTCCGTCTTTTTTCAGTTTATTTTGCAAATTTTAGACATTTCATATAAGACGTTGAAGTGAAGTGAATGAGTGAAGTGTTCAACAATTTGGGTGTTCTAACTTTTCAAATATTTTATCATGAATTATATACTTCGATATTAGTGTTTTTCTGGTTTCACATGAATATATAATAATCATTTTGTATCTAATATGTATTGACCTATATTCAGAGGGTTTTCGTTCTATTTTTGGGACACATGATTGATTACTACTTTTAGGTTCAACCAAGTATGCTTCCTCAAAAGTAAAAAAAAGATAATGTCTTGCTTTAGGTTTTGGTTTTTGATAGTGTGTTTCATTTGCATCTTTTTTTCTTCTAAGATGCCTAGAAGATACCGCGTCCGCAATGTAAATGCTAGGGCTAGAGACAGAGCTAATCGTTTCCGACCCGATCCACTACACTTGGCCAAAGACATTCGGTCAATCCCACTGGTTTGCGTTTCTATATCCGCCCTAAACTTCCTTTTCCACCTCCTTCGTTCAACTTCAAACCCAGACTTAAACTTGTATAATTCATTTTTATGTTTACTAAGTTTACTGGTAATCTCACTACAATGTTGGTCCCTTTTGTTGGTGATCTCAACATTGTGCGTCTGTATTTTACTTTCTATCTCCTGTCTTACATTATTATCCTCACTACTCTTAAGAGTACACACTTCTCCCTTCACAACTTTTACTTCAGTAGTAACATCGGCAGCTTCGCTAGCTAATTGCTTAATAACAGACTGATTATACTCTGAAATTTTATCAAATTTCTCATTAATTTTACTACACACTTCCCTTTTCATTTCATTAATATCAGCTTTAGTGCACATTTCCCTTTTCATTTCATGAAGACTTTTATTCATTTCGTCAAAACCTTTATTCATTTCAAGAGAATTTTTATTCATTACCCGTTTCGTTTCGTCGAACTCTTTATTCATTTGGTCCATGAGATTTTGAAACATGTTATTCATTTGCCCCATAAAATCTTGCAACATATTATTCATCTCAGATAGTTAGTAGTAGAAGTATCTCAGTATACGGTGAAAGTGGAGGAAATATATAAGTATGTAATGAAAGTAGAAGAAAGATTAATAGGCGGTAAAATTGAGGTGGCAAATATGCGAAATGAAGTAGGTAAGGAAGTTTCTAAGTTCAGGGGTAAGTTAGGAAGTACCGAGTGCAGAGGCGATAAGGGAAGACCGTCGGGAAATTATAGACCTAATCAGAGTAAGTTTGTACCATACAAACGAAGTATACAGTGAAGGGGTGATAAGGCGAGGCCTTCAGGAAATTATGTAACTAAACAAAAATAAGTGTTTGCTAAATAGTTGTGGATTTGAACGAAATGTAGGGAGGTGTCAACAAAGTTACATTAAGAATAACAAGTATAGTTGGGAATGGAAAAATAAGCATAGTATATGACATGAAGTAGCGAGCGTTAGGGATAAATAATCAAAAGGTTAACATGTTAAGAACAGATCAAGATAGCAGTATAAGTAAAGTAGAGTCGAATATTGAACATTTTCAAGTATTTTCAGATAGTTTTGGAGCAAGATTAGGTAACAGAATATTAAACTTAAATACTAAACGCTCGCAGCGAGGGAAAACTTATATTAATTTCTGTGGGAGTAAAAATAAGATTGAAGACGTAATTAAAATTTATTGACGAGAAACCAGATGAGTTAGGTTGTAATGTAATCACATGGATCGGAGCGAATAATTTATTGAGAGGTGACAATGTTAAAAAAGTATGTTCGTTGTATAAGCAGTTGTTAGGTAAGCTGGTAAAGTTACAGAAAAATATATTAATAATTGAAATGCCAGTGATTCTAAAGCTAAGCTAAATGGATAGGAACCACGTTCAAAAAAGTGATGACATAAATGCATACATAAAAACTTTTGACGGGTTGAATAAATAAAGGTGTTACAAGTAGGTGATTTACTGCTCGTAAGCGACCAATTAAATAAGGACTTTTTTGAGACAGAGATAAGATTAAGAGGTAAGATCCATGTTGACTTGATACATCTAAATAACAAAGGGTTACAGTTGATTTATTACAAATGCGTAGATTTTATAAAAATAAATAAGAAAACAGTCACGCGTAGTAAATAAGGAAGACACGAGCGGAATATAATGTTGACCTAGATTGTCAGGTGACGAGGCTATTTTGGGAACGCGCACACACGCGCACACACGCGGGCGCGTAACAACAGCTGATGTCTCAACCGGAAGTTAGAATTAGTTGGATGAGCGGCTGAAATGGAATGAAACCGCGAATAATAATTTTTAAGATGGGTTTTTTCTTGCTAAGTTTAATCGTTCATTTGCACCCTTAAGCAAATTGAATCGAGGTACAGCCTATGAGGAACGATGATCGTGAATCATAGGGATGACAAAAAGAAACAACTTTATTTATAATATATATGATTTGTTTGTAGTAGTAATGAAATTTATATTAAAAGTGAAATAATAAGAATAGTAACTTGAAAGAATAACGTAATAAGTTAATAGTTTAAATACATAAGAGTTAATTGAAAGTATTATGACGTATGAGTACTGTAAAAATGAAATTGTTTCTTACGACCGGACAAGACGAAATCTAGCCACTTGATAGTTTTAAGATTCCCAAGTCGAAAGGTTTGGTAAGCAAAAAAATAGCAAACAGGATGTAGATAAACGCAGATGTTTCCTATAAGCAACAGACAGACACACAGACAGTCGAGTTATACGATTAGAAAATGCGAGCTACGGCACAGATGTTTTTTAAGTTTGGACAGGAAATGAGTCATTGTTGACTGAGTCAAACCTCAATGTTGGTGAAGTTGTTTGAGTAGGAGAAATATATAGTTTTGGAGGAGGAATTGAAAATGATAAAATAATAAAATGATTTGTAATAAGTTGATAGGTGTTCAACTGTCTGATAAAAAATAATAAAAATAATATAAACTGGCAGTTCGAATAAAATATTCTGGGATCTTTGATGATTCATATGTAGGGATGAGCTATACAAAATAGAAAATAAGTAGCTGATAATCTCATTACAATGTTGAGGCGCAAAAATGAACGAAATGAAGATATTGATATATCAAAAAGGATATTAATGTATGTTTGTGGAAAACAAGGATAGTTTATGTTGAGGGAAGCATATTTATAAAAAATAATGATATGAAATGTTGATATGGAGTCATGATATGTTAAGGCACCGTCATAAAAATAATGACGAGATGATAGTAAGATGATCGAGAGAATATAAAGGTATTGATGTAATAATTAGATGAGTGAATATGTATAAAATATAAAGGGTTTATAAAATGAAATGTATTCTGTAAGGTATTTTAAGATGTATTGAATATTGTTATAACTTGTTTTCTTGTTAGATGTTTAAGATAAAAGTGTTTGATTATATTGATAAGATGTGTTGATTAAGAATAGTGAGGATCATATGATACTCCTATATAGTGTATAGTAAATGAAAATTATATATATAAATATATATATATAAAAAATATAAAAAATTGTTTAGATTTTAAAATTTTTTCAAATTGAAGTTGTAGGGGGAGTTTGATGATTCTGGTCGGGTAGAAAGTAGGTCATTAGGATAAGTGCCACTGAAACCCGAGGATAGGTAATAGATTTAGAATGATTGTTTAGTATAGTAAAACAAAATGAACACTATGATAGTGAGTGACCACTATGGATATTTTTGGTAGTGAGTGAATCGTGTGGACGTTCTTCGAGAATGTGATTTGGACTTTTCCGTCAAGGAAATGAATTGGACATTTAAAAAAATTATGTATTGTTAGTTATAAGAGGGTATATGTGTTTTATGATGATGAAGGGTATTATATTTGATTTTTAAATATGTGTTAGACTTATAAGAAATTGTTGAGTTTAAAATGAATATTGTAAAAGGACAATGAATGGTGAAAGGAGATTTGAATTTTTCATAAAATTTTGAGAATTTTCTTCAAAATTCAGGGGGGTATCTGTGATGGGTCGTAAACCCTAAAAGTAATTAACTAATTCATCGTAGTAATCAAATTCATTTAAACAAATAACGTAAAATAACATTAAAATATAGAATCAGGAAGGCGGGTAAGATTTATTCGGTAGCGACCAACGGCTAAAATATTTTCAAGTTAAAACGAGACAAGCGATGAGTCACCAGAGGGAAGGGAGATGGGAATTACAAGAACGCGAAGGTACTATGTGTGGTTCAAGGCGTGGTACTAAAGAAACGCACCGCATTGGCTAAGGACAGTCACGTGAGTGATCCCACTGCAACGGCGGAGCACGGTGGTTAGGGCAGTTGGCCCCGAGCCCCAGAGGCGGCCAGACGTAATACTGTTCTCCGAGCACCCTTGCTGGGTGGACGTACGTTACACTTTATGTCTAGGACTCGTGGAGTAGGGCGTGTATCAGTCTCAGCACCGAGCCATCGAGGCACACAGTCGTATATATTTTGTTTGTTCTTCATACCCAGTCTTTGGGCAGTCTGTGATAAATGTGAATTATCGAGCAATTGAGGCGATTAGTCGCGCTACATGATTATCAGACGAACTAACGAGACGACAAGTGGCGTTATTCGGACTTTGTATTGATAACCCGAGATTCATAGTGTAGGCGAGAATGACATACACGGATCGCAAGACGCTTAAACTCATATAAACATTTAGATTCCGGTGCCTTTATAATCAACGTGTGCCGTATCGTCAATAAGGAACTTTTCGATCGAGAAACAGACTCTGCGAAGAACTACAGCCATTATCATACTGGGAGGCGTCAAAGGGCGAGAGACTACCTTATCAACTACGGAGGCAGGACATCAGGAAGAGTATTCTATCAGCTAAGTCAACTTTCACCAGTCAATGAACTTATTAAAGTGCCATTTCCATGTCTAGAATAAAAACTTGATCTTTGATTAGAATTTAAAAACCATTACAACTATTAAAATATTCTCTGTAATCATTTTCACTTAACATTATATTAAAGAAATCTTAATTTTGAAACTTAACTTTTGTTTTTATTTAAATATATTTTAAAACTTTATCTTATTTAAAGCGACCCTGAGATTAGTTTAAAAAGAGCTCTGCCAAATATTGACTGAACTTGTGGATATGTGATATAATAAACGGAGACCCAAGTCAGTGCAATAAATTACATTTCAAATAATATAATTCTCATATAAAACAGTAAGAAGCTTTTAAGGACCTTAATCATAATGGCGCTCTAACGTTAGGCTATAATTCTCATTTAAAACAATATGTTTTAAAACCTTCTTCAGTATTACTATTATTAACACGTTTATTTAACTCGCTTTATTTTCTGTTCGGTACAAATTTTACAATCGATTTTAAACAAACTTCCCGACAGTTAGAGACTTGAATCTTGAAATATAGTTAAGAAATGGATGAAAATGCAATATTAAATAGTTTTCTGGTAATAAATTGTTTTTAAACATTTTATTTAAGTTTAAATTCACAATAATCGAAATGTAAAATTAACAAACATCGAAATATTAAACATAGAACATCTTATTACAGACTAGCTGTATACCCGTCCTTCGTACGGGTTGTATATAAATGGTAGAATAACTAAAGCAAATAACAATCCACACTATTTTACAATATTAAAATTACATTTTACACCTTTAAAGTAGAAATAAACTAAATTTAACGAAATATACTATAGCAGATAGTTCGGGTACTGTTGCCAAGTCAGGGAACTTTGTCGGGTAGTGAACGGTG
This sequence comes from Allygus modestus, assembly GCA_963675035.1. Classification (NCBI taxonomy): domain Eukaryota; kingdom Metazoa; phylum Arthropoda; class Insecta; order Hemiptera; family Cicadellidae; genus Allygus; species Allygus modestus. The sequence goes on from OY776111.1 coordinate 229,842,355, forward strand.
TGGTTTTTGCGACTCCAAATCTGTACACGTAACACTTTGGATTCGATTTTAGAAATAAAAGACCTCAAGTACAATAAAATATTTACCCTTTTTAATGTAACATTTTAAATACTCTGATACATTAATCTTTACATTCCAATACATTAATAGTAATGTAACGAAACACTAAACTTTAAAAACATTGACAAACCACTTTTAAAATCACCATTCTTGCCAGGTCCTGTTTTCATTATAATTGTAAATAAACAATTTAAACTTGGAAAAATTATTTGTTTTAAAATCATATGTCTACTTGATTTTATTTAAATAAATGTAAATCAATATATACAAACTGTTCTAACAGTGGTCATGGTTGAATGAACGGTATTAAATATTGCATATGTTCGTTCCTCCCTTTGGAATAGACGTACATTTGTGTTGATCTCCGTTGCTGGTTCATTGGTGGACGTGAGGATGACACAATCACAGAGCCAGGCACTTTTCAGATTAAACTGTTTATGAACCTCGGTGTAACAAACTGCCAATCGATAGTGCCGAGTGAAGGATAGATGTTTCTGAGACCTTAATTTGTTTTTCAATGTCCCAATCTCAACTTTTAAAAGCGCATAAGAATACTGCTCAACCCCTTAATCTTCTCAAAAATACATTTTTATATTTACTGTTAAGTTCAGACGCTCAGTGGTCGGCTACATAAAATATATTTTTAGAGAGACTCGTCCACTCATGTCTCACTTACGACAAAGGGTCTATGTGAAATCTCCAGAGAACAACACTGTGACTCCTCATGATGTTGTTTCTTATTTCCTTTAAGGCATCAAATTTCAGCTCTACTGGTTGAGTAGTTGGTGTGTTATGACTAACACGCTTATATTAAAGGCCATTGGGCCAGAGTCCTTGAGTATATTTGTGTCTGGAGTAGGTAAATGTCTGCACTGAGTTATTAGCTACATTCCTATCGAATTTCAGATCCATCAGTCCAAGAGTATGTGCAAGATTGTTAAAATGTTGTATTTTGAAATTCCGGGGGGCGAAGCCCTTAATCAGAAGCCCTTAAACATTTTCGTAACAGGAATAGGCTTGCGTTTTGTTCTGATGAATTAGTTATATTCCTACCGAAATTTAACATAAAAAGGTTCAGTAAATACTAATACTCAGAAAATTGTCATAAAAGTAAATTAGCGAAGAGACCTATAGGACATTTTTAAACGTATTCTTATTGTGAATCTGCAGCATAAGGGGAACCACCATCCAAAATTTTATCTTCAATAGACATTGTCGTATCTTAGGTAAAGTGATCACTATGTCAGTGAGTGCATGAGTCTGGCAAATATAGATTTAGATCATATATCCACTTATGTTATTCATTACCAATCTTCACTCAACTTTTTAATAAAGAACTACAACACCTATTTATAAAATAACTATGCCATCATCTTGTTCAATATAAATAAATGCTTTGTCCATAATAATAGCATAGGATCTTAAACCGTATGGGGAAGTGTCCTAAGGTAATTTAAAACAATCCAATTAGCCTAAAACCTTCTAACGCACATATAGAACATAGAACAAAAATTGCATAAAAATCGGTGCACCCGTTTTCCTGTGAAAAGCGAACAAACATGACCAAAACCGCACAAAAATAAGGTTTTTGAGCGGCCGCCGTTATTTTTTCAAAAAGCGTATGCCAGTTTATAGTGCCCTAAAACCTTCTCACGCATATATAGAACAAAGAAACAAAGTTTCATTAATGTCAGTGCCCCCGTTTTCCAGTGAAAAGCGAACAAAAACCGGTCCTTGAGCGTTACCGGTAGACAGACAGATAACAGACAGACATAAATTGAGATAAGATTTGGTTTGGTTTCCTAGGGTGTAAAACGTGAAAATATGCAAAAATTTCATAATTCCAAGCAATTTACAGACAAAACTCTAATTTTATTTATATAGATTAATTATACGGTATGCTGAAATAAATATATATATATATATATACTTGATGTACACGTTCCTCGCACAGGGATTTTCCTTAACACTTCTATCGTCAATGCAAATTGCATTTTAGTTAGCTTGAAACAGCTGTTGTTCTTGCTTCTGCTCTTTAAGCTGACAAAGGTAAGTGCCCTCAGCTGTTCGCATAACAGTTTCTGAATGTTTACTTTATTATGAAATGTAAACATCGAAACTTAGAACTTCACGGGGCGTAGCCCGAGGGGATTTTAAGGAAGTGAATAGGCCTATGTGTTGCATAGGTTCAAGATCTACCTTTGTGTAAATTTTCAGCCCAGTCGGTTAAGTAGTTTTTGCGTTCACCCGGAACATCAGACAGACAGACAGACAGAAACCACCTCTTCTTTATAATATTACTAGCTGTGTACCCGTCCTTCGTACGGGTTGTATATAAATGGTAGATTAACTAAAAAAATTAACAACCCACATAGTTTTACAATATTAAAATTACATTTTACACTTTTAAAATGTAATTAAATTAAAGTTAACGAAATATACTATGGCAGATAGTTCGGGTACTGTTGCCAAGATGAGTAACTCTGTCGGGTAGTGAACGGTATGGTTTTTGCCACTCCAAATCGGTACACGTAACACTTTGGATTCGATTTTAGAAATAAAAGAACTCAAGTACAAAAAAATATTAACCTTGTTTAATTTCACATTTTAAATACTTTGATACATTAATCTTTATATATTCCAATAAATTAACAGTAATGTAACGAAACATTAAACTTTAAAAACATTGACAAACCTCTTTTAAAATCACCATTCTTGCCAGGTCCTGTTTTCATTATAATTGTAAACTAGGTGTACGCTCATTCTTCCCGTAAGAGGATGAACGAAGACTGAATTTTTAAAGATATGTAGGCAGGTACTGGATTAGTAACACTCTTCTGTTATCCGTTTTAACTCCACAACAGAAAGAAAAGATAATTAATAAGCCAAACATTTTACTAATGGAATGGTAACACCATTCCCATATCCGTTTTAACTCCACAACGGCAAGAACAGATAATTTAGGACTAATGTAAATAAAAAATCCTCATGACTACTGGAGTGGTAACACCCTTCTCATATCCGTTTTAACACGACAGTACCTGGGGGGCCCAGCTTTGCTCGGGGGAGGGCTAGTCAGTCAGTTTAGATGACTTGGAGTAATATTTCATCACATTCCCCTACTGATAATCAGATTTGTATAACTCATTTGCCTCTTTTCTACATTTTTAAGGTTCCTCCAGTTGTTATTTATAGCTCAATGTCCCTTTCATTTATTTTACTACTCTATATATAAATCTTCACTCAAATCTTTTAATCTCTGTTCTCAGGAAACCACATGTTAATAATCATAAAAAACATGAGTATTACTTTGACAATTCCCTGGTTGATTATGAACAGCTGATAAAATTCTTTTGTGTTGATTTAAAACTCCATAAGCCCAATGTTAATTTTTTTAACCTATCATTTTAGTTTTTTACATTATTTGATATTTCCTGGGAATGAGGCCTGTCTAGAACTTATTTTTATCCCAGAAATTAGTTATTTTGAACATTTGAAGGAAATCGTTGGAGCCGTTTTTGAGATCAGTGTCGCAAGCAAGCAAACATACAAGCAAACCTTACTCATATTAGAGTATATGGTACCTGGGGGCCGAACTTTGCTCGGGGGAAGGCCAGTCAGTTTGTTTAGATGACTTGGAGCATATTTCACCACTTCCCCTACTGATAATCAGATTTGTATAACTCATTTGCCTCTTTTCTACATTTTTAAGGTCACTCCAGTTGTTATTTATAGCTCAATATCCCTTTTATTTATTTTACTACTCTATATATGTAATCTTCTCTCAAATCTTTTAATCTCTGCTCTCAGGAAACCACATGTTAATAATCATAAACAACATGAGTTCCATGTGGTTCCATAAAATCAGATAATAAATCCTTTGAATGAAGATTACATGTAGAGTGGTCATATCCAGAATGACTCAAAGGTGCATTATAATAACAACTGTTGTGACCTCAAAAATGCTCGTTAGTAGGGTACATAGTGAAAAACAACTCCAAGTCATAAACAAGATTGACCTTTCCCTAGCAAATCTCAGCCCCAGGTAGTACTTAAACTATATGAGTATAACTTTGAGAGTTCGCTGAAAGATTTTGAACAGCTGTTATGACTCTTTTGCTTTTATTTTAATCTCTAAAAGCCCAATGTGATTTTTTCAATTTTCCATAGCGGCTTTTTACATTATTTGATTTTTTGGGGATGGGACATGTCTAGAACTTATTTTTAACCCAGATATCAGGTTTTACAACACAAGTAGTTGGAAGGACACATTAGTTATTTTTCAAGAAAATCGTTGGAGCCGTTTTTGAGATCAGAGTTGCAAGCAATCAACCAAGCAAGCGAGCATGCAAACCTTACTCATATTATAGTGTAGGATAGGATTGAGTCAAAATAATTCAGCATTTGTATTGATTGACTATAACATATTTTTACTCTTAGGCACATAGAATGTACACGAGACAGGGACAATGATTCTGGATTCTAGCATGTTTGAAGTTCTGCATACAGACGGCCAGGGCTGAATTTAGGTCTGTACAGGCTCTGGTCTACACCCTAAATGCAAGTGAGGGCCCTTACCAGCCCGGCCAACTTTCCTGTTTGATTTATATAATATAACCTACGCTTATATCAGGCTCTACAGATGGCGTTGTGCAATTACTTAAATTTCGAATTGCTAAAATCCGTATTTCTGCCTAGTGTATATTAACGTTGTCATGGCAAGATATTATTAAGTGATTTTCATTATCTAAATACATAAAACAAAGTCGGGATTGTATGTTAGTTATTTAGTTTCATCAAACAGCTGTTATAAGGATGATATCTAAACATACTTGAAAAGCATATAAACATATGTTTATTATAGAAATAATAAATCTGTTTGAATAGCAACTCATTTTCAATACCGAAGCAAGCTCTATGTAAACATAGGCAAGTGAGCGTAGCTAACGAGCTCATCATGAAAAAGAACGAGAATTTTTGACATAAAACAAATTCAGTGACATTAGGACAGAATAATGTCTGTCTGACCAGCTAGTAGTACTCAACCCGAACGCTGACCCGAACTCCCGAACGCTTACCCAAGGATCATCTTTCCTATATAAATTTAACAAGGCAACTTTTAAAGCCAGCGAGGCGGAGCTCTAAGGTCGGGGTTAAAAGAAAATAACAACTTTTTTTGTATAATTGAAAATTTTCTAAAATTACTAAAAAAGGCATAAATAATAACATAGAAAATTTTCCTGTGCGGTGGAGGTCTATGGTTGAGTAGGGCGGCGTATCAAACGTGGGGACATCTTTCAGGAGATGCTGCTTTAACAAAATAAATCCAACGAATCATACGTTAAAATTAAAAGTTGGGAGTGATAGTAAAGGCAGAGCCCTGAGGGAAGAACAAAGAGGTATTCATAATATTTTGGTGCCCAACAACGTAGTATATAGGTCTGGAGCAGTTTTGAGGAGCCGCTTTCGAAACCTTTGGATTTTTTATTTGGTGGTTTATATTAGGTTTCTAATAAAATATACCACCTGATTTTTTAGAAAAATTTGGGTTCAGAAATTACAGGGCTTAAGAGATCCCAAACTTCAGTTTTTTTACCTTTCTTAGTACCATAAACTTTAAATATTTTTAGCAGGTTTCAACAGGTTTATCTCATTGCCATAAAAAGCTCTAAAAGATTAAAAATTAGTACTCCAATCCACACACGGTTAAATTAGTATTTCGTTAGTAGGCTATTCGGCTAATGGTTGTGGAGAATATTTCAATTTCCATTCAGCAGTAAACTAAGTATATTGTCCGATGTTATTCTTATAAGAAATAAAAAACATATATCTCTTGTATACTGATTAATTTTATTAAAACGTGGTGGGTTAGCATTGACCAATAGAGAATATTCGTCCTAGGACAACCTTAAAACTGGTCTATACCAGTTTGGATGCTGACATTGGGTACAGCAAATGAAATTGTCATTACATATGAAGTTTTTTGGATGTCCATTATGACAAACTTCCCTTTCACCTTTGGTCCCTCCACTTGCAGCGGCTCGGGGCAGAAACTCAGGGGTTGGTCCCCAACCTGAGAATGTATGGTCCCCGGCTGTTGTACATGGATACCCCATCCGTTGAGTTGGCCAGTTGGAGGGCAGAGCGGGTCCACATTGAGCCTGATCACAGCTGTCACAAGGCACGGACGGGAGTTGGTACTCTGAAAGTCCAATTTGGCTGCCTGTCCCATCCCACCCTTTCCTTTCCTGCTATATCCTAAACTTCTGGTAAGCTGCGCAAAATTCCCGCTTGTGGAAAACGTGCCTATAGCAGCTATGCTGGGGTTTCCTAATCTAGCAACAATGAATAGAGAATATGCGGAATACGTTTCCATCTAACCCTGGAGGGTGAGGTGGAGCAATTAACCTCTTAAAACCACTGTGTGTACCTAGCAAATTAGATTAATCTGATTGCGTTTATTTGGTCACAGGTCCTAGCTCCTGTTCACGCTTTTTTATGACTCGGCCAATGACTAATATATTTTTGACACCGGATGGTTTTCGACGAGTTTTAAATATATAACCTGAGGGAAAAGTTGCCAATTATTATTACACCTATTAATTTCCAGCTCCAAAATCAGGGGGTTAAACATATAGAAATATACTTGTTTTAAACCCATTTAATGTAAACAAATGTATTCAATGATCTATTTATATAACAGTATCTTATAAAATTCATACCTTAAATTTAAAAATGGTTACATCATTAATATATGTTAGTTTGGATTTAAATACACAAGCTACTGAAATCGCAGCACGAGATATTTAAGAGCAAAATCCAACATCTACATTAATGACAATTTTTCAGGAGGGCAATCTGTCTACATCGTAATTAGTTGAACAATGTAGACGGTTGGGACTAAGGAGATTTGGACATCTTGATTTTTTATGAAAATCAATATTAACCACAGAAAATGCAAACAAATATAAACTGTAACCAGACTATTTTACTCACCGGTAGATTACAAAACTTTAATCCCATGTCATTAGGTGGCAGTGAGGCTTATTTGGTACATTACATGTAATAAAGATAGTTTGCACGTATGATCGTTTAGTAAGTCTGCCATAAAGTAATTTGTTCACAATGTAAAGAAACTACTATAGGTCTACAACACGCTTGATTATCAATCACAGTCAGTCGTGTTACAGAGTTATACTGTCCGAGTAATTCCAAAATTCCAAAACCTATTGTATTAATTTATCATCACTAGTCCAAACACTTAGCTTTTACATCGAAGTTTTCCAGTAACAAATAAACTAATAATAAATCTAAATAGATATAGGCTAAGTATTGTTTTAAACACGACAAAACACTATCAATTTACATAACACTCACATTTTAAATTATTTCAAAATAACAAAATGTATGGAACAAAACATAACCTAACTTCATAGTTGAAAACGTGTTTACATTTTTTGTGATTTATAAACAAATATGCAGTGTTTCCACTCTACGGTAAAAATATGCCACGCACTGATACAAAAAATCCCACTTTATCCCAGACTCTCCCTTATAGTATCCCTCGTCATATCCCACACTTTCCCACTGATTTGTTAAACATTGCAACACAATTAATGTTAAATATTATATGATTATTGAATAATGTATTAGTACAATATTTATACCGTTAGATAGAGCTTATTTAGATCTACTAATTACCTATAGGTATTTTACATTTTAGTACCTCAAATGATTTTGAGCAATGCGACATAGGTTAAATGATACGGTGAATTAACTAAATTAAATAATTTATTTACGTGAGAGGTACTAATATTTTTAATGGTAGTACTAAAGAGTACGAAGTAGGTACTAAATAATGGCAAATAGTTTGCTTGTTAATTCCAACATGGCTCGGCCAGCGAAATTGACATGATTCAGTGTTCGTTCTGTGACGTTTATAAAATCATAATAGGTGCGGACAGCGAGGTTAAAAAATGGGAAACCCCGCAACTGCCAGTACGGCGAGAAAATCCACTAGAAGTGCTACTGCTAAGGTGCTCTGGTCGTAAGTTGTAAGCAAACTAGCAGACCTAATGCCGATTTCAAAAAAATCCCACTTTATCCCACAATCCCATTTTATCCCACAAGCAGTCAAAATATCCCATATAGGGGATAAAAATCCCTCAAGTGAAACACAGATAAATCCCAGCTGACATTTTAAAGACAACCATAGTCAATAGCTTACTACGAAAACCAATTCAACTACTGAATATCAAACATTAAAATTAGTTTTAATAATTATTAATAATCCAAAATAAAATACAAATGCTGTGTTAAAACATCCCTTTGGTATCCCAAATGACTCCTTCAAAATTTCATTAAGAAATGTTTTACAGTTATTTAGTATTTCGATAACACACCCACCCACACACACACACACCCACACACGGCCACTGAAACTTCTTCATCAATACAGTGATTCACTTCGTTCATCAATAAACAATTTAAAATTGGAAAAATCATATGTTTTAAAAACATATGACTACTTGATTTTATTTAAATAAATTTAAATCATTATATACAAACTGTTCTAAAAGTGGTCATGGTTAAATTAACGGTATTAAATATCGTATATGTTCGTTCCTCCTTTTGGAATAGACCTAAATTTGTGTTGATCTCCGTTGCTTGTTCATTGGTGGACGTTAGGATGGACAATTACAGAGCCAGGCACTTTCCAGATTAAACTGTTTATGAACCTCTGTGTAACAAACTGTCAATCAATAAATCCTGTGATTCATCGATAGTGCCGAGTGAAGGATAGATGTTTCTGAGACTTAATTTGTTTTTCAATGTCCCAATCTAAACTTTTAAAAGCGCATAAGAAAACTGCTCAACCCCTTAATCTTCTCAAAAATACATTTTAACATCTACTGTTAAGTTCAGGCGCTCAGTGGTCGCTTACATAAGATATATTTTTAGAGAGGCGTAGACTCGTCCAGTCATGTCTCACTTACGACAAAGGGTCTGTGTGAAATCTCCAGAGAACAACACCGTGACTCCCCATGATGTTGTTTCTTATTTCCTTTAAGGCATCAAATTTCAGCTCTACTGGTTGAGTAGTTGGTGTGTTATGACTAACACGCTTATATTAAAGGCCATTGGGCCAGAGTCCTTGAGTGTATTTGTGTCTGGAGTAGGTAAATGCTCAGAGTCGGCACTGAGCTATCAGCTACATTCCTACCGAATTTCAGATCCATCAGTCCAAGAGTATATGCAAGATTGTTAAAATATTGTATTTTGAAATTCCGGGGGGCGAAGCCCTTAAACATTTTCGTAACAGGAATAGGCTTGCGTTTTGTTCTGATGAATTAGTTATGTTCCTACCGAAATGTAACTTACGAAGGTCCAGTAAATACTAATACTCATAAAATTGCCATAAAAGTAAATTAGCGAAGAGACCTATCGGACTTTTTTAAACGTATTCTTATTGTAAATCTGCAGCATAAGGGGAACCACCATCCAAAATGTTATCCTCAATAGACATTGTCGTTTCTTAGATAAAGTGATCACTATGTCAGTGAGTGCATGAGTCTGACAAATATAGATTTAGATCATATTTCCACTTATGTTATTTATTACCAATCTTCACTCAACGTTTTAAAAAAGAACTACAACTCCTATTTATAGAATGAGAAGATGTAACTGTCATATACCTCCTGATTTACATTACATTCTTAAAGAAGAAAACTCAAAATTATGGTGTTACATCTTAGAATTTTTACACAAAATCGAGAAAATTATTTAAGTGACCATATACCGGATGAAATTGATTAATTTTTGGACTTGAATTGTAATATTTGGACTGCATACATCAGAACTCTTTATATAATTGAAATTAATTCAGTGTGTTTTCAAAATTATAGTGTTAAGTCTTAGAATTTTTATATAAAATCGAGAAAATTATTTAAGTGACCACAAACCGGATGAAAACAATTAAATTATAGACTTGAACTGTAATATAATAATTTATGTTCGTAGCTCTTAAGGCTTCATATAATTTCATACAAAGCCTCTAATAAAAGATTTAAAAAAATAAAAAACTATGCCATCATCTGGTTCAATATAAATAAATGCTTTGTCCATAAGAATAGCATAGGATCTTTAAAACCCTATGGGGCAGTGTCCTAAGGTAATTTAAAACAATACAATTAGCCTAAAATCTTCTAACGCATATATAGAACATAGAAGAAAAGTTGCATCAAAATCGGTGCACCCGTTTTCCTGTGAAAAACGAACAAAACATGACCAAAACCGCACCAAATCACGTTATTGAGCGGCCGCCATAATTTTTTTAAAAGGCGTATGCCAGTTTATAATTATTGTGCCCTAAAACCTTCTCATGCATATATAGAACAAAAAAACAAAGTTTCATTAATGTCAGTGCACCCGTTTTCCAGTGATAAGCGAACAAAAACCCGTCCTTGATCGTTACCGGCAGACAGACAGACAGATATAAATTGAGATAAGATTTGTTTTGGTTTCCCTAGGATGTAAAACGTGAAAATATGCAAAAATGTCATAATTTAAAGCAATGTACATACAAAACTCTAATTTTATTTATATAGATTAATTATACGGTATATTGAAATATATATAAAAATGGAATAAAAACAATAACCAGAGTACCCTCTTTTTTGAAACATTTTTTATTACTGACACGTGTTTCGACACTTAGGTCATGATCACAGTGTAAAGTAAAATAACCTAAAAATTATTAGCCAAAATAAATAATTAAATCTAAACATATGAAATTAAACAGATGTAAAACTTTTCATTCAAGCTTATTGGGTTGAGTTGGTTCTATATATTTTATATTTGTTTTATATTTTTTCATATATAGGATTTAGTTGTTGTATTTTCATTTTATTAAGGATGTCGTTATCGGTTTTAGGGTTCAGATAAATGTGGAGCTCTTCTTTTGTGTTCATTTTTTCTCCTTTCATTTCATATTCGAGAACATCCATACATTCTTCTAATTTGCCGTATTGATGGTCAGAATCATTTCTGACCATCAATACGGCAAATTAGAAGAATGTATGGATGTTCTCGGGTATGAAATGAAAGGAGAAAAAATGAACACAAAAGAAGAGCTCCACATTTATCTGAACCCTAAAACCGATAACGACATCCTTAATAAAATGAAAATACAACAACTAAATCCTATATATGAAAAAATAAGAGAATTTAGAATCAATAGACAACAAATATAAAATATATAGAACCAACTCAACCCAATAAGCTTGAATGAAAAGTTTTACATCTGTTTAATTTCATATGTTTAGATTTAATTATTTATTTTGGCTAATAATTTTTAGGTTATTTTACTTTACACTGTGATCATGACCTAAGTGTCGAAACACTTGTCAGTAATAAAAAATGTTTCAAAAAAGAGGGTACTCTGGTTATTGTTTTTATTCCATTTTTATAATAAAAGTAGCCCTAATTTGTGAACTTCAATTTGAATGAAATATATATATATATATTTGATGTACACGTTCTTCGCACAGGGGTTTTCCTTACCCGTTCTATAGTCAACGCGAATTTCATTTTAGATAGCTTGAAACAGCTGTTGTTCTTGCTTCTGCTCTTTAAGCTGTCAAATGTAAGTGCCCTCAGCTGTTCGCATTACCATTTTAGCGAATTTCCCCTAAAGGGAAGAAGCTATTACCGTAGGTCTCATGGTAAGACTTAAGCCCGAGACCATGATAACTTTTCATTTTGAGGTCCCCAGATGCCAAAAACACCATTCGTTAAAATTTTATATTTGTATATATATATATATATATATATATATATATATATATATATATATATATATATATATATATATTATATATATTTTTATATATATATATATGTGTCCGTAAGCACGATAACTCTCGTAAAAAAGGTCCGATCTTAATGAAATTTGGTACAAATGTGTAAAGTACCATTTATTTGAACAAGTTCGAAAACCAGATGAATCGCACCATCCGAAGGGGGGTTTTTGGGGGGTTTTGTACCCCAAAAATGTGTTTTTTGGGGTTTTCACATGTAATTTTAATTTAAATCAAATTTTAATTTATACCATTGAATTTAACTTAAAAAAACAAACAATTTGGTATTTTGATCATTGCTCTACGTCAATTGGTTACCGAGATATTGAAAGTGCTAAACACAGTACGTTGTCTAATGTTATTCTTATGGAGAAAAAGAAAAATTGTATATCTCGCTTATTTATGAACATAAACTGGCAAAATTTGGTATATGGCTTGATCTGGTTATGGTTTATTGTTGTTTGCACAAAAAAAAAAAATTTTTGCCTATGGTTCCTGTATCAGCAAACCTAGGTACTTGGTCCCCATGTTATTCTTATGGAAAATACTTAAAATGTTATATATCGCTTATTTATGAATGTATATGGATGAAACTTGGTATGTGACTTCACTAAGATGAGTTCTATTGATATTTGCATAAAAACCCATTATTTTGCGTGCCTTGTTGCAGCAAACCTGCGTACTCATTCCCAATGTTATTCTTATGGAGAATAATTAATATTTTAAATATCGCTTGTTTGTGAATACATTTCTTATGAATCCTGTTAAGTGTTATGTTATATATTCATTGGAAATTCGCTGAGTATGCAGGTTTGCTGCGACGGGTGTATTTGAATGTTTACTTTCTTATAAAATGTAAACATTGAAACTTCGAACGTTCATAGGGCGTAGCCCGAAGGGATTTTAAGGAAGTGAATAGGCCTATGTGTTGCATGGGTTCAAGATCTACCTTTGTTTAAAGTTTCAGCCCAGTCGTTTAAGTAGTTTTTCGTTCACCCGGAACATCAGACAGACAGACAGACAGACAGACAGAAACCACCTCTTCTTTATAATATTATAGATGGATAGATAAAACAAAATTTACTTTGGTTATGTATCAATAACATATGTCTTTCATTTTGATTTATTATACCATCAAGTAAACAGTAAATAAATCAAGTCAAGGCGTAGCAGAAAAAGGTCCACAACAAACTACATAAAAGGCTCAAAGGTATAAAATAAGGTATTAAATAAAAACACTATATAAAATGTCATATTTATACACGGACTAAATATTAATAAAATAATTTATCCTATCCACACAACAAATTATCTTGAAAATTTGTGATTGTGAGGATTTAGTAGCTCTGACAATACTTGTGAGATTTGAAACGAAAAACGTGGGGCGCATGTAATCTTATTATATAATCATCAGTGTTATTTTTTGTCGATGTCCGGATGAATATTTCTCGGTAACCAGAAGTGCCCCAGTAGAGAAGAACTGGCAAAGAGGGGCCGTATTCGGCACTTTTTTCCCATGTTATTCTTATGGGGATCAGTTTTTGGACCGACGCCCGATCCTACCCTACACAAATTTCCTTGTTAGCCTGTACTAATGTCCAACCCTGGCCTATATTAAATATATTTTCCCAATCCCCATCCCTCCTCTATATTTTTTAAAATTAATTTTCAAATTCAGGCTAAAAAACTATCTTTAGTGTTTATGGTCCGATTTGTCTGCAATTTGGATATGTTATTGTCCTAGGCAAGTGTTTTAATAAATTTCACTTACATTTCCCAAATTCACTATAACGGTCAAATTAAAAAATATTTTTTGAAAAATACTGCCAATTGCCAACTTCTTTATTTACTGTCCGATTTGTCTTCAATTTGGATATGTTATTGTCCTAGGCAAGTGTTTTAATAAATTCCACTTACATGTCCCCAATTCACTATTACGGTCAAATTAAAAAATATTTTTGAAAAATACTGCCAATTGCCAACTTCTTTATTTACTGTCCGATTTATTTAAAATTTGGATATGTTATTGTCCTAGGCGAGTGTTTTAATAAATTCCACTTACATTCCCCAAATTCACTATTACGGTCAAATTAAAAAAATATTTTTGAAAAATACTGCCAATTGCCAACTTCTTTATTTACTGTTCGATTTGTTTAAAACTTGGATATGTTATTGTCGTAGGCAAGTGTTTTAATAAATTACACTTACATTTCCCAAATTCACTATTAGAGTGAAATTAAAAATATTTTTGAAAAATACTGCCAATTGCCAACTTCTTTATTTACTGTCCGATTTGTTTAAAACTTGGATATGTTATTGTTATAGGCAAGTGTTTTAATAAATTAGACTTACATTTCCCAAATTCACTATTACAGTCAAATTAAAAAATATTTTTGAAAAATACTGCCAATTGCCAACTTCTTTATTTACTGTCCGATTTGTTTAAAATTTGGATATGTTATTGTTGTAGGCTAGTGTATATGCACCATCCACATTTTACAAATTCAATATTGCGGTAAAAAAATTTGGAAATATACTGCCAATTGGTAACTTCTTTATTTATGGTCTGATTTGTTTAAAATTTATATATGTCATTATTCTAGGCTAGTGTATATGCACCATCCACATTTGACAAATTAACTATAATGGTCAAATTTAAAAAAATTAAAAATATACTAACAATTTCAAACTTCTTTATTTACTGTCTGATTTGATTTATTTTCGGATATGTTATAGCTCTTATATAGGTAACAACACCACACTACCACACGTTCCACTACCCCCTATAATACAGTATTTTGTCTTTTTTTGTTTGTTTATTTTGCTGTAATCCCAAAACTGACTTTGCTGTTTATTATCCGATTTGCCTACACTTTGGATATTGTCCTAAGCTAATGCATTTATTGTCTGATTTATTTTTGGATATGTTATAGCCCCCCCAACTATTATATCTAAAATTACAATATTATTTCCATTAACCCTATAATACAGTTGATGTGTTGTTTGTTTTGCCGCAACCTAAAAACTAACATTGGTATTTGTGTTTTTACAAAACTATATTTTGTAAATTACTACCAATAACTCCTTTATTTCGACTTGTTATATCCCCTTATGTCTAAATTTACCGTATATTTTTTTCCCTTTTAGAGCTGTTTTGTCTTAACCAAACTTTGGATATGACTGCAATGTATTACTGGCCATTGCATAAGTAAATACCCCATTTCCAAATTCAATATTACGGTTGGATTAAAAAAAATGCAAGCTTATTATATTTGCCACAAGCTTATTATATACATCCAGCTGTTATATTTGCCCCATTTCCAATATTGTTGTGTCCCTCTCAACTACCTCTCATTGTAATAATATAATAAGTAATATATATCCACAAAATATTTATGGTCAGAACTGCCTAAATTTTGGATATGTTTTAAGCCAATGCGATAACAAAAAATAAATTTTTAAAACCCAAAACAACTACACACAAAACACTAATCTTTCTTTGTGCTTGTTTGGAGTAGTCTTTATTTTATCCAACTTAATTTTAATTTTGTAGTTAAAATCAAACTTCCCACATTCTAGCTCCCTTTCCAGCCAGTGGTTGGAGACATAAAGGTTACGAATATTTTCAAACTGTACAATATATCTTTTTTTACCCCTATGTTGGACTTGTTTAATAGCGCTTATTGATAATTCCGCACCATCTTCCAAATCCTCCAGTCTACTACATTCTTTAAATTTAATATTACCTTTAATATCTTGCATCTCTATGTCTTCTTGTCCAACATCATCCCACACATCGTTATGGAAACTTAGGTTTTCTATTTTTGGAAAGGAATTACCATAAAACGTTGCGGTACCGTTAGTGTTAAAGCTTGCAAGTGGCTCGTTGGTAGGTAGGTAAATAATGTCCAAATCACCACTATATGGCAACACGCTATAACCTTCCCTATTCTTATTTACCTCTATAAACACAGTTTTACAGACACCTTTAACATAGTATACACCCCTCTGTCCATCCTTTTCTGCCAACACTCCCACAAACTTGTTGTTTACTACAAACGCATACACTATATAATGTCCATAATGCTCTAGATCCTCCCAACGTTGCAGGAAGTAATCTTTCAATTTATCCTCTCTTTCCCTTATTTCTTGTTCTTTAGCAAACTGTGCTTTGTATTCCTCTGCAACAGTATTTTCCACATATTCCAATTTACGCTTATTACTGTCGATGTCTTCTAATTCTAATTTCCTCTTTTTGGAACACCTCTCTAAGAAAGGCTTGGAAAGTGGCTCTATTTCTTTAATAGTGTATGGGTACAGTTTATTCGTCCGGCTTCTTAAAACGTAGGGAGTAAGGTTAGGACTTTCCACTAAGCCTAATTCTTCTAAATTGATGTGTTTAGGTATAGTGGAGAAAGGTGTATTTGATTTTGTAAAACATGTGCCCCAGATTTGATGTAACACTTATGCTTTACACTTATGGCATCAGGAAATTCCTCTATTACCTCCACATAGTTAGTTGGTAAACAGTTAAAGCTAAATGCAGATAGAGCATACTTTATTAACTTTTCCCTTTGTGACCTATCTTTTGGCAGTTTTAGTTGTACTCCAGTTATCTTCTTCGTATTACTACTACCCCAATATGCGTATTGTAATAAATCGTTAAACACTAAACAACAACTGTTTTGTAATTGATTGGCAACTTTCACCCACATCTTATGCAGAGGTACAGCATAGAATGGAGCATTTTGGAAGTACCGTTTGTTGTCTTCTATTAGACTTAAACAATCTCTTAAAGGTTCAAACCCTTTACCAAAACCTCTACAATAGTTATAGATTGTTGCCTCTAACCTTGTTATTCCATTCTCTCTAGCTAGTTTAGACGAGAACGTTTCTTTTAGTCTCGCATCTGGACAGTTTACAACGTTTATTATATGGTTTCCTATACTTTTAACTACTCCAGGGCTTGTAATCTGGCATATAAATTTATTATATATTTTTACCCTGCTATTTACATTAAACCATGTTAAACAGTCTTTACTAACATGGAAATTATCTACAATAACATTATATCCATACTTGTACTCCTCTTGGTAGCAAAAGTCAAAGTTTTCTGTAAGATATTGACACATTTCCTCTTTATTAAATATTCCAGCCAAATCTAGTGTTATATAGAAATCCATAAGATAGTACATTTCTTTTTCCAGATCTTGCAGTATCTTTGGAAGGTCTTCCAACAAATCCTTAATTTTAACATTTGCAAGCTCTATTTTATAGGGAATTGCTATAGGATCATCGTACTTTTGTTTAATTTGGTCAATATCTTTCTTTATTGTTTGTAACACACCCTCACTTTGGATCCCAAAGGACCTCTCTAAGGAGAATGGTAGTTTGGCCACAACACCATGTCGAGCTAAAGAGAACTTTTTAAATATTCCTCGTAAGTAGCTATTAAACGAGCCACATATTTCCTTCTTAACTTTAAATTTATTCCGAACATCCCCATCACAATCTGTAACATTGGTTATCAGTAGGATACCCAATGATTGAGCCGTGGCCAATCAGAAGCCAGCATTTTGGTCACGTGACTTGTGACGTCATTAGGCTCCGCCCCCAAGATGGCGGCGCCCATGTCGGCTTCACTTTTCCCCGCCAAATTTTCTAACCTCACTTTTCTCCCGCCAAATTTCCCGCCAGATTTTTCCCGCCATATTTCCTAACCTCACTTTCCCACCACCACGTTCCCTCCAGATTTTTTTTCGGTAGTGTTGCCAACCTATGCTCTACGGCTATTATATGCTCTACATTATTATATATATATATGCTCTACACTATGGCTCCACTATTATATATGTTCTATGTATACTTTTAATTATTGCTACATTATATATATATGCTCTATGCTATTATATGATACATAATTATACATATACTGTATGGCTGTATTCTTTATGGCTACATTACATGTATATGCTCTATGGCTAAAGGGATTTCTTTTGAAGTTAAAAACTAAATTTTTCTATTGTAAGCTGATTATGACCCATGTTTCCACACCACCCAGGGGGTAGGGTCTCAGCGCGTTTTTATTAAAGTGAGTATCCCCAGTAGGCCTATTCTCACTGTTTTTAACCACTGCCCCAACCAACGCAGTGATTCGTGGCAGCCATTCCATTACAAAAATACTGCCTCCAATATATATTTTGTGTTCTCTGTTTATCCCAGCACGCTATTTACTAAGACTGTATCCGTTCATTTTAGCCTAGAAAATAGACAGAGAATTTTAATTTTTAATTTTTTGTTTTGTTTTTACTTTATACTTTTTTTGTTGCGCCTTTAAATTCGCATTTCCCTGACAGTCGGAGGATTACAACAAACGGTTTCACGGTTTTTTAGGCCAACCTCCCCACACCCCTGGACTTACAAAGGGTTTAGCCCTGCCTGCTGGGCCTTATTTTTATTAGGCCCCACTCGAAAATATTTTTCGAGCGTAGTACTGTGCGGACCTCAAGGCGCAAGTTTCGTTTTTATTTTTATGTATAATGCAAGCAACTGTAAAATCATAATCATCTATATACAAACTTTCATTTATTTCTATAACATTAGAATGAAATGCCCGAAGGAATTGAGCCTTCTCCAGGCCTTTTGTGTGTATGGCCTCGAAGGGTTTACACAGTGAGCGTAAAAGCTCTTCGCTGTAATGTACCTCACCTTCATCCCACTTTATGTGGTGAAAGTGACGAGTCAGCCAGCGGGCTGTTCTCTTCATCTTGCTATTCAAAAAATTAAAACAGTAAGGAGGTCGAAATACTAGCTGAGTTCTGTAAGACTTTCCGACTATAGCAAACTCCTTTACAATAAATTTATTATTATTGTCTTTGAATCCGTGGAATTCAACTACAGCTTCCATAGTGAAACTTCGCTAAAAAGACGGTCAGCTACTTGAGATGGCAGTTGATCAGTACGGGTTTCAGCGCCCGATAAAACTTGACCAATAAAAACTTTAATAATATCCTCCAAGTAAAACAATTCCAATAGAGAGCGGCCAATTAAAGGAATATTAATTACAAGCTGATTCCACTCGTTTCGATTGAGACTGAGCGTGTGTTCACCATCAGAGATACGAGCGTACTGTTGACCAAAGATACTGTTAACTTTAATTTCTGCCCCGTATCGGTATTTACAAAACATTGATGCTTGCCTTCAAAAGCTAAAGTAATTTCATTGAAACGGTCACACAGCTGACAATAAGAATCGTAAGACCAAAACACAACACCTTTCCTCCCCTTAATTAATACTCCGAGGCTGTTGTCCCTGTTTTTAAAAATACCCGATACTACGCACTTGGTGAGCTCAGGGTCCAAGAAGTGAACTGACTTTAGAAAAACTCCGGTCATTAAATTTACAGGCTCTGTACCCTTAGGGATGGACATAGCTCCCATACTTACCTCCGTCTCGGCTGATGTCATCTCTGCTACTGATGCTCCGTTAATAAACACCCATCCTCATATACCCTATTCCCATTATCTCCGTTCCCCTCCCCCTCCTCCTCAGAATCTGAAGAGGATTCTCCACTGTTGTCAAAATCTGTACGCCATTTTACTATAATGCTATCGATCCCCGGCATTAATTTAAACTCCTTTTCAACACTAGCAAACTTGTAACTATCTACGTAATCTGTTTTCATCAATACTTTTTTGTAGTAATATTCAATTTTTACCCAACCGTAGTAACCCATGTTTACTCACCGAGTGTTAACCTCAGACTAACAAAATCTCTTAACCCACAACATCAAAACCCTCCCCATCCTCATCACTGCTAAAGTCTCCGTCGTCTCTGAGTTTAACAACTACGGTGTTGGTACCCTCAGGAATATCAGATATTTCCTTCTCACAGTATATCTTGTAACAATCCAATTTTGCTGTACCTATTAAAACATTATCGGCGTTATAAAACTGAATAATAACCCACTCGCCCATGTTTACTCGCTGAGTGCTAGCAAGAGAATAAACCTCTGAAAATTATATGTATATTTTACCCCCACTCCAAGGGGTGAACGTTTCGTTCCCCCTTTGATAATACTACACCGGAAGTAGTTCAACCCAATTATTATGATTCTAAGTGTTGGACCCTCCGGGCTCCAATTACATTGGAGATTTGCTCTTCTGTTGATTTGATACGTCTCAAAAACCTGGCCCTATCCCTTGCTAACTGTTCCCAATCTGATTTTCTATCTTCAGCGGGCAAACTGTATATTTTTGTAACTACCGGGCTGGAGAAACTAACTCGATATTTTCCTGACATCTCCCGTGATCGGTGTGTATGTGTAGTGAGAGTCGTGAATTATGAGACTGTATGCCCAAGTATTAGCTGGGATTGCTGTTTTAGTTTTAATCTCAAGCCTTACATCTACTGGACCGGTGTTAATAGTATCGTCCTGCTTTGAACAGTCAATTACATACAGAGGGCATTTTGTTTTAAAATCATCAAAGTTTAATATCGGTGAGCCGATTCTGCCGTAGTACGAGTTTTGAAAGTTCTTATACATATCATAGAACAAGGTGGTGTTCCCACGAAGGTTATCGTATCAGTTCCTGTTTAACATTTACCAACACCCGCCTGTAGTCTTCAGCGAATCCTAGCAAGAGTTTTAGTGGCAGCGAATATACAAAATCTGTAACTTTTTCAGTACTAACAGGGCCAAGCCAACAAGCGACCTTTAGAGCATTTTTCTCTTCGTCCCGAATTGATAGAATATTTTTTAAAGTAGCACTAATACCGACATTTTTCGTTCTGTCAATTTCCTTGCCACAAATCTCGTAGCGGATTTCTTCAAACAAGAAAGCCATAGCATTATTAATAAAGGAAACATCCTGAGGAGTCCCGTCTGCTTTTGTAGCGTTTGTCTTGCCGTGAATCACGATAAAGCTTTCAAAAGGGGCAGTTATTATATCCTGCTGTAATAACGGGATTCTTATTTCATCATTATTGTTATAAGTAGTGGACACGTATGGTTGAAGTGTGAAACTCCATCCCTGTTATTAAGTCATCATACTCAGCGTGGCTGTCTATCGCCAGTAGCGCCATTCTGTATTACCTTAAAACCGAGAGAGCGAAGAAACGTTATATTTTTACAAGTTAACACCTTGGCTTTCTGAACACTACTGACTTGTTGCCCTAATGGTATATGCCTAAATAGTAGCCCCATTACTGCGCCTGAGATGTAGTCTCACCGAGATCCTTTCTCCGCGAAAGTTAACAAGATTACCGTTTTGGTCTTTTAGGGACACTGTCAAGTTGTTGATCCTTTGACTGATCACCGGTAAATAAATGACATTCCTCGGTAATTCTATTATTTTATAGCCCGGTGGTTCAGCCGGGTAGAACTCGTGTATGACATGGCCCTCAACCCCGTTCAAGTACGACCCACGTGTGACATTACATTCCACCCGTATAGAGTTAACTTTTATTATATCTACAGGCAGTTCCGATACATGCTCATTTTTGGCCCCGTATATTTGTTTTTTGTAGCCCAAGAGTGTTCCCAATGAATGTTTTTTAGTAAAGTCAATTTTCTCAGAACAACATATCGTAGCTTTCAAAGTGTTATTATTAGGTTTCAAAGTAAATTGTACTTCTTTTGGCAACTGCGATTGTATATATTTTTCAATGTCCTCAATTTCGTAAGACCCGTCAGGGATTGTAATACTTTTATCATCACCGTAGTAAAACGTATCATTTATGTCTTTTTCAATGTTCGGTATAGAGTTATAAGTGGTCAGTTCCATTAAACCAAGTTCCCATGTACCCTCGCTGACATCAATAGGAAACGCTAGCTCGTGGGATAGAACACTAGTTACCTCTGTTAGACAGAACATTACTACAGAGAAACTTTAAACACAAATGTCCACAAACAACTGAGTCAAAATTCTGTTGTCTCTCGTAGTTATAGTACATCTCACATTCACCCAAGTACTTAGAAATTTCCGGTGGTGGTCTTAGGTTTCCAAAACTGTCATAATAATAGACCTTTTTATCAATCTTCCTGTAACATACCCAGTGCGTGCCTGGACCGGTTGTACTGTCCAAGTTTACTATAGCAGATTCGTACTTTCTCGGGCGTTGTGGTAGTCCGTCTCTCATGTAAACTCCTCTAAAGTTTGGAATTTATAACAACTTTACATATTTAATCAAATCGTAATTTGTAAGCGGCTTTATTGGTATTGAGATGCTTTTTTTTTCTTCTTACATATGCCCTTTTTTCTTTCTTCTGCCCGCCTTTGTACCCGAACCTTCCTTTCTGTAGGGTCTAAGATACAATCCTTTACCTTTTGGAGGCGGGCGTTTCTGCTTACGACCTCCCCCCAATTTTGTTTTTGCTTTCATGGCTGTTGTGACTGCCCAAGCATCGGCTTTCTCACCAACACTGGCGTTACCGGACTTGAATCTTTGCCAAGCGCGTTCCGCCAACTCCTTGTCAGTTCAATTAAACCAAGTTCCCATGTACCCTCGCTGACATCAATAGGAAACGCTAGCTCGTGGGATAGAACACTAGTTACCCCTGTTAGACAGAGCATTACTACAGAGAAACTTTAAACACAAATGTCCACAAACAACTGAGTCAAAATTCTGTTGTCTCTCGTAGTTATAGTACATCTCACATTCACCCAAGTACTTAGAAATTTCCGGTGGTGGTCTTAGGTTTCCAAAACTGTCATAATAATAGACCTTTTTATCAATCTTCGTGTAACATACCCAGTGCGTGCCTGGACCGGTTGTACTGTCCAAGTTTACTATAGCAGATTCGTACTTTCTCGGGCGTTGTGGTAGTCCGTCTCTCATGTAAACTCCTCTAAAGTTTGGAATTTTTAACAACGTTGCATATTTAATCAAATCGTAATTTGTAACCGGCTTTATTGGTATTGAGAAGCTTTATTTTCTTCTTACATATGCCCTTTTTCTTGCTTCTGCCCGCCTTTGTACCCGAACCTTCCTTTCTGTAGGGTCTAAGATACAATCCTTTACCTTTTGGAGGCGGGCGTTTCTTCTTACGACCTCCCCCCAATTTTGTTTTTGCTTTCATGGCTGTTGTGACTGCCCAAGCAGCGGCTTTCTCACCAACACTGGCGTTACCGGACTTGAATCTTTGCCAAGCGCGTTCCGCCAACTCCTTGTCCGCTTGCCTTCGTCGCTCGTTGTCGGAATACCGCGAGTATGCTATGTCGTGGGCCTTACAGGCCGCGTCTAGCCCGTTTATTCCTTTGTCACCTCTAGCCAATCTCTCTTTTAACCTCGTGCCAGGTCCGCAGTACTGATAACCGGGGAGATGTAATTCGACAGGTAGTAAGTCTATGGCCTTATTAAGAACAGATGAAACAATACCTCCGCCTCGCACAACCGCTATCTTACGTCTGAGAGTTTTCCTTCTTGTGTTATCCATTTATTGCAAGCGCTAGTATCATCCGTTGTAATGTCGTTGCACTCCAACACATTAATGTCAGTAATGAAGTAAACTTGCCCCTTTTATACCTAAACTGGCTCGGAGTTAGCTCAGGAGATTGGGGAAAGGAACAGTATCATCAAATATCCTCGTTGGCTCAAGACGAAAATTCTCTTTAATTTGTTTCAAAAGAAGCTCCACTCAGTCCCTCTTCTGTCATAAAGAGATCATAAGTATCAGGCGGAAGAGGTTTGATGTCTTCTTCTTCAGGCTCTTCACCACCTTCCAACCCGTCAGCAAACAAAACTTCCCAGTCTAAGTAATCGTTTTCACCCGGCGTGGGTAGAATGGCAGACCTCCCGGTTTGTTTTTTGTTAATATAATTAAAGACCATGGTACCGAATTTTCTCAACCGTTTCTCGTGAAAATCTTTATGACTACTTATTAGACCTTCACACTTCACCAGTCGGGTCTTAATACTCGTTAATTCCGATTGCAATTGGTCTAGGTTAGTGGTTAAAGGTCCAAGCTGTGATTCACAAGTGTTTTCCACATATGCCTTTGTCACTGCACCACTGGGGTCTGTTGGTAAAGCTAAATTATTTATTCGTTTATTGTTAGCGTCATAATTATCGTAGGAGATAGTCATACTCAGTTTTTTTCAGTGTGCCCAAGTTAACTGCGTCCGAGGAATCTACAGGGTTAGCTACACTCCATAGTCTTTTGTTTTGCATATTGAACCTCTTAACGTCAGAAGGTATAGATTTATGGTCAACATAATTCTTTGTAGCAGCGTCTAGTGGCTATAACGGTGTAGCCAATTTACATAACCGTTTATTTTGCATATCATAGTCACCTTGGGGCGTTAAATTGAAACCCTCTCCCTTGGAGCCCTTGACGGCCTCATCTCGGGACTTTACACTACGTCCAAACTTGTTAATCGCCATTTTAATAATGCTTTAAACCTACTGTTTCCAGCTCCTTTTATATACCCCGCTTCTCTTAGCTCTTCCACAATACTTAGTATTTCATTGCTATGGACTCTGTTTCCAGTCTCTGTTGACATGGCTATGTGTCGTAATCTATCCACCAATTCGTTGGCATCGTCCCAGTGTATTATATCACGGGATTTTGTATTTTTCCACGCTAGACCCTTGCCCACTCTGGCTGGGAATAGGTCTTTTATAATTCTTCTGTACTTTAGATTGTTGTCCCTTCTAATTTGATTGTGGAATTTGTAGCCTCTCTTGTGAGCGTTGGTAGCGATAATAATATTCTTATAGGTCTTAAGATCGTCTTCATCGTATTTATCCTCGTCAGGGGTTCTCTTAAATATTAGCTCATACAAACCTTCAGTAGGACTATATCTTGTGTTGTTTATTAGAATAGTTCCATCGTTGTCAAAGTCTAACACCTTATCTCCCATCATTAAAGTACTGCCTTCGTCTCTAGGACCGTAGTCATGATCAATAACTCGGACCTTACCGCTAGCATCTTTTAAAAGAAGTGTCATATACCTCACCGTCATGGGGTTACTAAACTGACTTTCCATATATTGGGACGCTGTTTCCAGTCCCGAAGGGGTCGATACAATTTGCTTTAACCCACTGGTTTCAGGTGTTGATACACTCTGCGGAATAAATTCAGCTTCTCCTTCATCATCTGTCGTATTGTAGTCCATTGGCTCTTCTTTTAAGGTTTCGGGTTCTGTTTTTATGTCAGGGCTAACTGTGGTTGATTTTCTATGTTCTTGGATAATTGGTTTATACTGTTTCTCAAGCATAATATCACTTTCCTCGGATCCTTCCTTAAACATTTTATACTTTCTCTTAATAGCATTACGTAGCTCTATGTTTCGGCTTGTCAGTTGCTGTTTACTGCTTCGCTTCATAGTCATAAATGGTATATTTCAATCAGCCCATCTAGATTTAAGGCATTTTGACTTGTCTGAAAAACAAGGCACGCTTCTTATGCCTCCGTATGTACTCGATGATATCCAACAGTGAAATACCAGCGCTAAAGTCCATACCTCTCTAGTACCTCTGTTCTCTAGCATTGAACCTGGGGATCACATAAAGACCGGTAAAACTCCTGAATATAAAAGTACGTTTCAACCCGTCTCTCCATTCAGGTATTTCTGCTACGGTGTATTTATCACTTTCAATTGTTTTTTGCAAGAATCCCTTGAGTAGCTCCATAGGTCTAGATTCGTTGAGGTGTTGCAGTAAATAAGAATTTAAAAGCCAGAATTCATCAGGATTAGCCCCTGTAAACGCTTTCCACTGGTCAAATAGCACTCTGTTTGTTACACTGTACACCGTTGTTTAGACTTATACCGAATCTCTCACACTGTAACGGGAGTGTGGGCAAGGCCAGTTTGAGAAACTCTGTAGTATACAATCCCTGGCACAAATTATTAACCCCGTTATAAGGTTTATTTCTACTTCCCCCTGGTATACTGTCAGGAACTTTTGCGTATCCAACGTTATAACTAATATCGATGTGACATTTTAACCTTAAAGCTCTTTTATAGACTGTCATCGGTGATCTTATAGGAATACTGCGTTCTGTCAAGAGTATACATCGTTTAGCGAAGGGAATCTTACATCCGTATTGCAGCATTTCATTACAGATTTGTGTAAAATTAACACTACCGTGAAGGTTACTTAAAGGCAATACTTTACCAAAAAATTCGGGGAACGGCCTGAATCTAGATATCATGTTTTGAGGGTCTCGCACGGTACAGTTGTACATATCTTCGTGATATATTACAAGTTCCAACGGTACGTTCTTTTTTTCACACTTGTTCATAAAACTAAGCCATGTATCACGGTTATAAGTTCTATCACTCGCTGAAATCATTAGCAGAATTACTGGTGGTATCACAGCGGATCTTTTTAGTTTCTTATGTCTCCAGCATCTTTTGCTATATTCATATCCATGAGGGTCTTTCTTACTGCAGAAGATTCCACAAAATTTCTTCTTCTCTTTGTAATAAAAAGAACACAGGGTTGACTTGACAATACACTGTCTTGTGTTGAAGCCTCTTAAATCGTTGTACGTGTAGATGCGCACCATTATAGCTCTGTTACAAAACTGTCCATTCTCACCCTGTACCTTCCCTTATATGGGTCCAGCGTCTTGTCAATCACCAGAAACCCAAAGTTGTCTCGCCACGCTTGAGCGCACAACTCTCTAAATTTGTCAAAGGACATGTCGGTAGTGACATGATCACTGTACACGTGCCTTAAATTCATATCGTCTTGTTTAAATAAAATAACAAAGTTACAGTTGTCCCTCACCAGCTGCTTGGGTATAGCACTGTATGTCTGCCCTAAATAAAATGTATCTATATTTTTATGTCTACCCATAGTGAAATAACTGCGTATATGGTCATGTTTTTCGCAGGAAATATCGTCAAAGATCATTATAGAGTTTGGTTTAGCTTCGTTTGGGTGTACAACTAGACTATTGTCATCATACGCGAAATAACCGACCTCCTTAGGCATTACCTTCTTTAAAAATTCGTACTTTGGCTGATGGAGGGACTTTGAAAAAACATAGACATTTTCAAACCTTAACCCATTCTGATCAAATAATAAATTAAATAAAACGTTGGTCTTCCCAGAGGAACTTGGCCCACATATAATACAGCGAATTGACTCAGGTAATAAAATACCGTGTTTGTTCTTTTTAACTATGCCCGACCCGATATATTCATCAAAGTTTTGAACGGGAAGCTCGACTTCCTGCTTCTCAACCCGCATCCTGACTAATCAGTACAACAGTATTCAGTACTCACTACTGTATACAACTGATATATACTTCCCGGACGTGGTCTTGATAAGCACATACCGAGTGGATGCAGCGGCCAACCGCTATCACACCAAGTCCTTGGCGTCAATCCAACTGTCATGGCTGCTATCATATCCCTTCCAGCGTACAAATAGTCTGTCTCCTTTCCTTTTTAAAACTCTTTCAACTAAATAAATGTCACCGGTTTTTGACTTGCTAATTTCTTCTGCATAAAACCCACCTTTTAATATTTCCCCTCTGTTGTCTTGTAATATGTATGTTACTGGTCTTGTTGGTTTAATCGCGTATACTGTAAACGTCTCATTTGTCCAATTTGACAAATAGCCTTTTTTAAACACACTTTTAGCTTTACTGATTCTAACACTATCACCTAATTTTAATTTTTGTTTAAGGATTTTATGTTTGGGTTTTTTAACTTTATTTATTTTATTTAGAATGTCTTTGACATGTTTCTGTCTCACATCCTTGGGTTTAATACCTATAGTCCTGTGCTTTGTGTTGTTGTAAGATTTTATGATTTCTGGCAATAGACTTACCCACTCATAACTACCTCTGGCAGTAAATAACTTGTACATTTTTGTCTTAATCGTTCTGTTTAGTCTTTCTACTATACTAGCCTTAAGTTCGGAAAATGTATGGTAATGGTTGATTTTGTATTTCTTCATTAACGCGTTTACATGTTTGTTGAACCACTCTGTACCTTGGTCTGTGTGAAAGTTTATCATTTTATATTTAGCTAAGATAGGAGCGAGTGCCTTTGCCACTTCTGGCCCTGACTTGTCTTTTAGAGGTACGGCAAAAGCTAGTTTTGACAAACAGTTAATCATGGTAAGAATATATTTGTAGCCTTTGTTAGATTCCGCATAAGGCTTCATTTCAACGAGATCAGCCTGGTAAAGGTCCCTTAAACCCTTAAGTGTGACTTTACGCCTGGAGTAATTTATCCTGGCCGGTCTGTGCAGCTCCTCAGCTATAGCTGTCTAACCGTCCATTTTACTAATGATAATTTTATTCTGAGGACACTAGTTTTATACTTACATCGGTGGTTCTCATTATATAAATAAATATTAAGCTCGTAACAAATATGGCAAAGACAAATAGCTTGTCCGCTAAAGAGCTTATCAGACACCACGCCATACTTCCTCTTGATAACCCTCACCGCAGTAACGCTCGGTCAGTATTGAGTGAAATGTCTATCGTGTTGTTGCCTCCTATACACCCGGTGTACGCTGTGTTCAACGCCGTATACTCTTCCATACTTTCTTATGGAGGGCAATACTTCTTCGAAAACCCAGTCTCGAAACTTCTCAGAAATGGGCAATTTAGATTTTAAAATTAATGAATATAGCCCTGGCACATTGATGTATACCGTATGAAATTGAAAATTCAAAGGGAGGAACGTTTCGTTCCTCCCTTCTTCAGGCATTGTTTTACGATATTTTTCTCTGACATGATCTCTGATTGCTTCTTTAGGGTTAGCGTAGCCCAAGATTTTAGCAACATCTTTTGCTTTGAACCAAGGATTGACTAAGTGTCTGTTTGCTTGAGTGGGGTTTGAGACCACCCGTGCATATGCACCCAGGTTAAACATTATTCCGTGCGTGAGCCAATCCAGATTACCTGGTTGTAGCCCAGTACGAACTAATGTCCTCTCCCTTTTAAAAAATAAAGGATAGAGTATTTTTTAAAGATAAACCATGGCTCCTCCACCGCCATGGCCCGTGGAGGCCTTCCGAAAGTAAACTAGCTGCCTCCCCCATTTTTATTTTTAATTTATATTATGTTTGTTTTACTTTGTAATTTTTACAAGTCCCACCATACGTACTCAAGGAGTAGCCCAAGTCCTCCTCGGATCAAGGCTCCTCAGTGTTAATGGTCCATCATTCACTCCGGGCCGTTCCAAGGAGTAGCCTAGGTGTTAGCTAGACGCCTCAACGTACAAGACCCTTCATCTCACATTCTGGTTTACGGGGCTTTTTGTCGCCCGCGCCAGTGACCTTCATTCAGGTTTACGGGGCTTTTCGTCACCCGCGCCAGGGACCTTCATTCACACGCACACACATTCATACAGTGGGAACTTATGCATTGTCCAAGACATGCTCAACTATATTAACAAAATTGTGAGAAGTTAGGATGTTATTGTATGCAGAGTCAAAGTGCATACCATAACTCTTAATTACTTCTTTTGCTTTGTTAAGTACATTAATCCCGTTAGGAACAGGAGACTTGATGAAACAAGGTACGAAACCTTCATTTTTGGCTTTAATGAGAGCTTCGTTAAATTTTCTTTTTTGTATGCGAATACATTTGTACTCGCAGACTCCGTAAAGCTCCAGAAGAGTTTCTTTAATAAGGACACATAAAACATGTTTTAGTCCATCGTCGTCTGACATCACAGCAACCTTCGGTGCCTGTTCAGTCAGCAACTCATTCAGTGACTGGTTTTCTTTACACATTATATCGTTTGTAGTTTTAAATTCTGAGTTAATTTGAGTGAGCTGTTGGTTAATTTCCAGTGATTTTGTAAGTGATTGTAACAACTGATTATTCTCTTGTTGGATTTTATACATTCCATACTTTCTAATGGAAGGCAGGACTTCTTCAAAAACCCAGTACTTGAAATATTAAGCAATTGGTAGTTTGGAGGAAAATATCAATTCATACAAGCCGGGCTCGCATATGAAAATAACCTTAGAATCATTGTAGGATAGGTCTACCCCACTTTGGGGTAGACCTACTTCTGGTTGAGTTTTCTTATATTTTTCACTTACATGCGTTGAAAGAGCTTTATGTAACTTAGAGTATCCCAGTACTTTTGCGACATCCTTTCCTTTGAACCAAGGATTATTTTCACTGTCAAATAGTACAGTAACGGCCTGGTTATTAAATATATAAGAAGTTAAGTGAGACATTTTATATCAAGTATTGTGCAATAGTACAGATCAGAGCAACGTAGGGACACGTCTTACCTCGGCAGGAGCAGCGGCAAAAGTGACCGAGGGAGAGTGAAGTTAACGTTTGAGAATAAAGAGCGCTAAAAGTATCGACCAATCAGCGATCAGAACGCCTAATTACAACCAATGGGATGCGAGTTTATTCCGACCAATCACAGAGCTGTATTTTAACCGGTTGTAACTAGTTGTCAGGTTTATAAAATTTAATTAACACGTGGTGCACGTGTTCTTTATTAAATTCATCATAAATCGTAAGGTCAATGCATGGGCGGTCTTCCGGGTTGCCCCACTCGTCATCTAATACAAACGAGTCAGTCAGACATCCTAGGTTTTTTTCACCACTGACAAAATAAATGTTATATTCTAATTCATCGTACTTGGAGAATTTAGCTACTTTTTTATAATTCTTTCTTTAGAGAATCCGCTATTTAGCATAGCCTTACCGCTCAAAAATTCAACTTCTATCCTGTCAAAGTCTGCATTTGATTTTAAGCCCAATTTTAATGGCTTTCCTTCAAATTTTATTTTTCGAACAGGTCTTCCGTCACAAAATAGATTTATGAAGATCCAACCAATATTTTGTTCCCAAACTTCCTCCCCCTCCATTTCAACAGGTACAGCAAACAAATTGCAATAGCACAGATCAGAGCTACGTAAGGACACGTCTTACCTCGGCAGGAGCAGCGGCAAAAGTGACCGAGGCAGAGTGACCCACGGGAAGGGAAAGTATGACTCATTATGGGTTAGGGGGGACGTTTCGCCCCCTCGTACTTCCGGTGTTGTTTTACTCAAGTCTTTGAATTTTGTAGCCATAAGGCAGGGTGTCGTACTCGCCCTCGAGCTTCCTTTTTGGTCCAGTAATTTTGAAAACTTTAGTTTCGCTTACAGTTACAATATCTCTGTCTTTAGTCCTCCTGATTCTAGATTCGTTAATTTTCATTTTTTGTACACTTTCACTAAGGACCATTTGTTTCAGAGCTTCAAAGTTTAAAGTTTCGGAAGTCTTCATATTGAGGGTGAGGCCCTTGATTTTACAAACTGTTTTCAGACATTGTTCTTTGGTTGACCAGACAAGGTACGCGTAAGTTTTCGGCCCCCCAGAAACGAATTCTACGATGAAAGAGCCAGGCCCGTAATCACCAGCCAATTCATCTGTCATTTCCCCGAGGTAATCTCCCGTAGGAACCTTATACAAACCTCCCTTATAAATATAGAGAACCGAGTCGGTGTCGTAGTAGAGAACCTGACCTCCCAGAGCCTCCAGATGTTCATAGAGCTTAAGTCTCGCTTGGGCTGTAGTGTAGGCAGCGATCACAACGTTCACGTTTCGTAAGGGCTCGCCGACCTCCTCCAGGTACTCCCAGCTGACTACTACAACCTGCTCATTAACAGTCTGGATCCTATTGACTTGTATTTCTGGGCTTGTCAGCATTTCAAAGAGAGTCTTTGAGTCTCTGACAATAATGGCCTTGGTTTGGTTCTCCCGCTGCCCGAATTTTCCCCAAAATGAATTTAACATTAATTTAGCCAATCGTCTCAAACCCCCGTTTTTACAAATTTTGTCTTTCTCTAATTTGATTCCTTCATGATTGAAGTAGTCCCGCACGTACCGGTCTTTGTCTTCCTCAGTTTCACACCAGCTAGGATAGCCTGAGGCTTCCTGCTTCATTTTCAAGAATTTATTGATAAAATCGGTGAAAAGCCCCCCTTTTTCATAAGTGGCTACCTCGTACTCCCACAACTCGTACATGTCGAGGACAACGTAACCTTTCTCTATAGCCTTCCTCACCTCGTCCACAGTCCAAGTCGAGTGACATGCATAGCTCCGAAAAGCACAACTCCGACAAGGCGTTTCTCCGACAGATTTGTCGGAGTTGTGCTTTTCTGTTGGTTTTACTGTCGGAGTTGTGCATTAGTTTGTATTATTGTGTCGGAGTTACGCCTTTTTGGTGTTATTCTGTTCGACATCATGTAAATGATTTCGGAGCAACGCATAGCACATGAAATACATAAATCCAATACGTCAAAACCCTTAATAAGTCTGATTTAAAGCTTAAGTAAATGTTTTAATTCCAAAATGCACAACTCCGACAAGTTTTGAGCAGTTTGGCGTTACTCCGACACAACTGCAAAGTTAAGCGTAACTCCGACAAAGGCTTCCCGCCTGGGCGCTGTTTCGATACTGGCTAGGACCCGATATTAAATTTCGATATAATATCGAAAAAAATATCGATAATTGAGACTATCGAACCCAGAGTATACAGTGTTTTCCTTGTTTTATGCTCACCATTGGGATCTCGTAAACCATAACAGTTACAAGGAATGTTAAATGAGCAAAGTAGTGTATGATGGAAAACTAAATAAATTAGCGCCCAAAATAACATTAAAATAGGTATTATTAAAAATAATATTAAAATAATATTTTAATCATTTTTCATTTAATGGATGTAGGCCTACATTTGTCATGTAGGCGGGACCATTAAAAAACACTGAATCAATAAATAGGGCCTACTATCAATCCCTATATTTTAGAAATACTTTATTTCAAATGGTTTCTATAGTGTAGGGCCCCTGAATCTAATTTGTTCGTGTTTCTGAATAACTAACTCTAACTCTAATGTTAAACCTGAGGTTGTAGTTAAAAATATCGCCGCTGCTTAGCAGCACCACCCAGTAAGTGCTGCTACCTAGTGGGTATTCCTTAAACTAAGTCCTCCAGGTTCGAGATTTTACCACAGTGCAAGCATAGAATAAATATTCTATGGTACAAGTTACCCAGGTCTACTCAACTTCATAAGAACAAAAAACAATGTCTATAACTAAGACAGTGCAAGTTACGCCTGCTAAACTTCGTAACAACAATAAGCACTTATGTGAAAAGGGAGTGCAAGCTGCCCATGTCTGCGTAATTTAATAAAAGCAATTGTTGACATCCCTCGATGTCGTTCAAAAGGTCTGTAATGGTATGCGAGATAGTATAGAGGTAGTATAATAGAACTGTTCCGGCCATGTATTAGCTCCAAAAAGAGTGAACCGTTTTTTTAGGCACATCTCAGTTCAAACGATCCCTCATTTTTACCGCAAGTGTACATTGTAGTGGTGGTGTTTATTTTACTTCTTAATTGTACTGTTTAATAATATAATGTATTTTATTATTTTAATAAAAGTCTACTATTTGCATTACCATATATTATTATATTAAAAAATGCTGTGCAGTTAGTAACGAGATTAAACACGCCATACTTAATTGCGCAAAGCATTATGGTTTGTGGTGATGTATTCCAATAATATATGAATGAATTTATATTTATCAGCAATAACCTCGTGTGTGCAGTCAATGTTTGAGTAATATAAACTATCTAATATTTAAGGAGATAATTTGGGAGTTCTTCAACCCGGCACCAACCTTTATATGTTATAAAAAAACACGTCGACCCGGCACTGGTCGTTTTACCGTCCGCCATGACAGTATGAAAACCCAGCACCAGCCACCCCTCTTACCCATTCCACCTACACTACTCCCTCCTTTCTCTTTTCTCTTCTCTAAATCACCTCCACTTTCCGTAAGGTGCCGTAGGTTCGCGCTGTCCATGTCCTCCCGATACCTCCCTTAAAATAATTGGGCACCGAGCTTTACTAAACGAAGGTGTGAGATGGCTTTAAAAATGAATGGGACGAGCTTTCTAAAATGAAGGCAACGCTTTGTTAAATAGTTGGGGCCGAGCTTTATTAAACGAACATATGCGAAAATGGCAGGAGCTTTGTAAAATTAAGGTAACTTCTCTCACTGCAGATTTTAAGAAATTAGGGGACGAGCTTCACTAGACGATGGAATAGACAATAATAAAAGTTGTGGCCGTTTTTTACTACGAGAATAAATACTTAAACATTTATTTTAGAAATAGGTTTGCTAAGATATCTATTTTTTGATTCCTCGATGTTCTGAACAGACATGATGTATTTCTTGTCCGTTACCATCCTAGACGGTGACAGACTTTTCAACCCAGTTTGATATCCGGAGGAACTGGGAATTGGAGGAAATGGGAGGTAACCGTGCTGTCTCGTTATTCAGAACAAACATTGTACAACATTGTGATGGAACACCTTCATGTTCTAACAGCCCCATATATGTAAAAAAATAATAGAACACGTTTACAAGATTGAGTTTTTGTCGATCAGTTTTGCAGCTGCTCCGTTGAATAGTATAGGTCACTAGTATCAATGACATATATACAGTAAGACGCGTAAACGCCGTAGTTTTATTCAGCGCCAAGCGGTAACTCTGCGACCCACCGCTAGTAGCGCTGCATGTATCAAAACAGTCCGGCTAGTCGCTAGGACGCGGCAAAACTGAGTAATCCCGAGTGGTGAACGCGTTGTTGTTTACACGCTCATGTACATTCTAATAATAATAAAACTACAATGAAACTTATATATTCCTTTTCCGCATGAGTTTCCGCATCCAACAGTATAAATATATTTTAGTTTAAAATTATGTGTAGTTTTTAATAATGAAAATATTAGAGAGTTGTAACAGAATGACATGAAAAAATCAGTAAGCGATAACTTTTATTATGTTTGAGGTAGAAAAAAAATCCACCGAGAAAGTTGTAGCTAATTAGATGGTGTTAAATTTTCATTCAAAAAAACTTTCGATATAATTTATAGTTTGTTCAATAATCCGATTAAATAACCGCTATGTTCAGTTCTACGCGCACCGCCGTCCTGGACCACATCAGCATAGTTAAGTGCTCCTCATTTGATTTATATCTTCACCTAGAAAATATTAATTATGTTCATTTTACTCATATTATGTTGAGATTATTGTTTTTAAGATAGCTTTCAATTTTGATAAAAAATCCGGCTTTCGGATCATGAGGAACCTTATAATTTGATATTTAAGGTAAATTAGTCAGTAAATAATAAGAAACTTATTTGTTAGAAAGAATGAAACATTAAATGATAAGATAAACATATCTGATTAGTGATTATATGTTACTCGTGAAGCAAAAACTTGTTTTAATCAGTAATGAAATAAAATACTTTAGTAAGAAAACATAACGTTGCCTTTTTATATAATCAAAACCTACTTTCTTTTAAAATCTCTGTTACTTAAACATTTTTCCCTCCAAATACGAAGGTTTCTTAGCCGTAAATGAATTTTTGTAGCTAAATATGTAATTAAAATAATGAATAAATATATGTTTTTATATCAAAACCCAAAACTGATCCTCTATATCAGCAATATAACCAATCCTATAAAAATATGTTTGGCGTTAAAAGTAGAAAAACTTATCAAGGAACTTGAATACGAAGGATACTTAGTTGTTAATAA
The DNA here is from genome assembly GCA_963675035.1 of Allygus modestus. Taxonomy (NCBI): domain Eukaryota; kingdom Metazoa; phylum Arthropoda; class Insecta; order Hemiptera; family Cicadellidae; genus Allygus; species Allygus modestus. Next base: position 229,877,815 of record OY776111.1, read on the forward strand.
ACATTTATACCAAAAATATAAATTAAATTAAATGGAATAAATGTTTTTATGTCAAAACTCAAAACCAAGCCTCTCCAAGAGCCTTAAGGCGGCCACACACTATCGGACTTTTGCCCGAGCCAGACATCAAACAAGACATCGGACCGAGCAGGGAGCAGGGAGTAGGGCACAAATTCACTTCGAACTTCATCCCGATCAAGACCCCGAACAAGACATCGGATCGGACAAATTGAGCGCGAAAACACCGAGCGGGGTAAAAACGTTGGGGACCATTTTAGTTGACGTTGTGCAGGTCAGCCATGTACTTGTGGGGTTTAGGGGATGCAGATAGGGTGGTAGGGGGCTGGGGTTATGTAGTAGGGATTAATTTGTAGTTGCATATGAATTCATTTTACTAACATTATTCATTTTATTTGGGTTAAACTAGTTTAGCAGATTTATCTGTTAACAAATCAAATATCTACCACTGTTTCTTGCAAAAATAGTAGGCCTGGATATTATTAACTATGTAGGAGGATTGTAACAACAATAAGGTGGTTGTAATAATTTAGTAAATCAAAAAGTAATGCAACATGTAATTGATTACAAATGGAATATAGTAAAAAGTATATATAAATTAATGCAATAAAATAATACATAACAAATACCATAACTTTGTAACGTTTATACTGTTACAAAAAAACTTATTCACATAAAAAAGAATTATGGTTACACTCTAGTGTGTCTCAAAGTTGCCCTATAAGTTGTTTGCTGCCAATTTGAACTGCTTGGTTTAATGAGAAATTAAAATACAAAAGAGATACATGTTGTAATTTTACATTTCGAGGTTTGTATGCGCTTCCCTTCATTTCAACAATTAAGTCTTACTACCTTTAATTTATTAAAAAAAAACACCAACAGTGTAGTAGGGGTAATGTTTATTTCAAGTAAGTCCGGTTAAATTTAGTCTGGATAAAATCTAAGTTTGTGATTACGTGACTTAAATACAAAAATATTTAAATCTGAATTAAAGAGAATCTAAATTAATAATACATATAATTCAACTATGGATATTAAATAATATAAGTTGATGAACTTTAAAATGGTAAATAGTAATAGGCTCGTGACGGCGCTCGGGACGGCGCTCGGAGCAGCGTGGAGGTGCCACACACTATCGAACCCCGAACCAGACCCCGAACAAGACATCGGACCGATCTTTCTTTGATATTTCGTCAAAAAACCGCCTGGAGAGCGCTCGATGCTCGGTTCGATGTCTTGTTCGGTGTCTCGTTCGGAGGCCCCACAAACTACCGGATTTTCTCCCTTCGAAGCCAAATCCGCTCGGTTCGATGTCTTGTTCGATGTCTGGTTCGGGCAAAAGTCCGATAGTGTGTGGCCGTCTTTACAATCGTTGTTTTATAGTTTCATTTCATGTCGAAAATTGAGGCATGTATCGATTTTGAACGGCAGTTTTATAAACACATGTGTAGACCTAACTTATGAACTCGGTGTCTTCATCAAAATTATTCTGAATGAGATGTACCAAAACTCACTATAACTTTGATTTTGGTATAACTGAATACTGAATGCACTACGGCAATACTTTATAATGACTTACTTTGGAATGACGAGGCCGTTGACTGTAATTATTGACTGTTGACCGTACGGGGCCTAAGATAATAAACTTTAAAATATGTTTCTCCACCTCTACGACCTACAAACTAGGCTACTTATGTTTCAAATATTGTACTTGGTGTACTTCTGATTACTGAGAAAATATCATTCGGACATCGGACAATAAAAATAATGGTGATTATATAATTAGATACTACTTTAAAATAAATGTTAAGGCGGTCCCACACTTCTCGAGAACAGGCCTGAACATTCGGCCGAACATTCTCCCGAATGTTCACTGAACATTCCGTCCTTCCGTCCTATTTTAACCTTGTTTTCATCATTATATAGAGTTTAAAACTATTGGAGATTATCCTGGATTTGAAACGTACAATAAGCTCTATACCATGCCTACTACATGACACGAAAGGACCGTGCCGAGTCTAGATATTTGTTTTTTAGGAGATCTGAATGTTTATTTTAAATCAAAATTTAATTTAAAACAATATTCTTTTTTTTTTCTAATTCAAATCAACATTCTGAGGATAAATGATTTACGCAACGTCATTGTTTGAGCTAATACATTTTAAATGATTTTACATCAGTTCAGACCGAAATGTCCTAAATATGATGTCTGCATTAGCACGACACAGAGGGCAGCGAAGGGGATTGTCCCTTCTCACATGTCGCGGCAGCTCCTCGGCGCAAGGCCGACAAAGGCAGATGTGGCCGCACGGCGCCACAACAAAGTTTGCCGGCTGCCACCGACACACAGCGCAGGTCCCGAGCCGTCGAACTTGTTCCTGTCTGTCGTCAATGACCTGGAAATTTTGCTTTTTAATATTGTTTTTAGTAAATTATTTTAAAACATTTTCCTTTCTTATAAAAGTATGTATATGCATATGCTTGTTGTAAGTACGTTGATGGTAATAGTGTTCAAAGTTTATTTGTATTAACTAGGTAATTGCTAGCAACATAGGATGTACCTTCATGCTCTAAATACAAATCAGTGCGCATACTGAAAGACCTTTTACATTGAAGGTGTCTTAAGTTTTCCTCTGTATCTAAACCTTGATTTATCTATAATATTATAAAGAAGAGATGGTTTCTGTCTGTCTGCCTGTCTGTCTGTCAGGCAATAATAAATTTGGAAATATTATTTATTTACAATTATTTTGTACTATCAATTTATTACGGACTATCCATAGTAATAAGATCGATTTATAGGCCATAAACAATACAGTTAGGTTAAATTGGCATAACAAAATAAATTAAAATATATAATAAATAGTGTAGTAATCTATGTATAAAACTTGTCATATCTGTTAGTGTCAAATACAACAGAGGATATATTAATTGGAAGAATCATAACTCGTGCACCATAATGCATTAACTCGTTGAGTGAAACGTAATGGGACCAAGCTTGACAAAATATTATACTAATGTAACCCCTCATTATTTACCTCTTTGAAATGTAATGTTAAAATTAAACTTTTGGGGGAGAAAACCTTCTAACCTTTCGGTTGTCCAGTATGCTATTTGCAAACAAACTGAAAAGACGTTATAAATACCAATTTTAATTCAATATTGATATGTTTAATCTACATGATGACTTTTGATAAGAGTTTAAAGTATATGAAGTAAATCAACAACTATCGACCACTGCCTGGTGAACTACTTATACTGTAAACAGAAAGAAGTCCCTGTTGCTTCCGATTTTCTTAATTGGCTGGACATCCGAGGTTCACCGTCTTAACTATACGAGTTTGATCCCAGACCTTAACTTTTAACTTTTGTACTTAATTCAGATTTATAATTCAGTTTTTCGTTATTTATCCTATGTAGATTTTTTTTAAGATTAAATTTATAACTAGTAAGTTAATTTATTTAACATAATAATATTAGCCTATTTAATTTGTTACTTAATGTAATGGTTTTATGTAGGTGTAGGCCTAGGTGTTATTGATATTTCCAAACTTAATATTACAAACTTTGTTTATTATCAATTTATTATTTGTTTTTATAAAATAGGCTGTGATTATATGTTGTTAAGGGATAAGTCGGTAACAAAATATGTAAATAGTACCATAATGTTAGGTTTTTTTTGGAATGTTCAGGGTTTTAATAACAAAATTGATTATATGATTTTTTTATGTACAAAATATAATGTACTTGTCATTGCTGTAGCTGTACATTCGATTAATGAGACTGATGCTGAATGTTTATGTGCACCTGGTTATACAGCAGCTTCTTTTTATGGTAGGCCTAATGTAGCACATGGTGGTGCAGTAATATTTGTTAGTAATAATATAAATTTTAAGGATTTATCACATATTAGGGATCTTTCAATAGAGATGGAGTGTGAGGTTGCCAAGGATGTAGCCAGTGGGTGTGCTGAAGGTGCTCCGGCACCCCCCGAAATTCTCATCAAATTACGTTTTTAACTATGACTAACGGAGGCTTCTTTAACCTCCAAAAAAAAACCTCAGGGTTGCTGCCTTGCTGGTTATTTTATCTAACAAGTGAGCGAGGTTAGTTGGTGCGGACTGTATGCAACACAACACTAAAACGGACAGTAGCTTTTTAAACAAACTATGGTTTTAGGACGCAGACTCACAATTACTGCTTTAATCCACGATTATTTTTTTAAGTAAATTCAAATAAACAATTGTTATAAACAGGGCCGGATTTAAGCATAGGCTACACAGGCGCGCGCATAGGGGCCCGCGCCACACGAATCACACATACAACAACATAAAACATGGAAATAAAAAAGGTGGCCAGCTTGCTGACCTGGGTGGTAAGAGCCCGCACCACCGGCTGCACTTAGGGGCCCACAGCTCCTAAATCCGGCGATGGTTGCAAATAAAAGTCGGATGGACATAAAGTAACCTAGTTGCCTTTTAAGAGGATTTAACAATCTTAAATTTACATGAAAATTTCCGTAACCTTATAGGTATTTTGTAGTCCATGTATAGTATATACTACATATTTTTATTCTTTAGTTTAATAACATCAGTCTGTAGGATCATGCACTATAATGTTTTTTACGATACAAGAATATATGAAAAGACTAACGACAGTACTGTAGTTAGTGTATGGTATATGATTGGTGATATGATCGGTATACACAATGAATTAATAAGGAATTAATTATTTACTTTTATTATTAGTACATTTTTATTCAAGACTAACTGATCTTGAACATATAATATATTGTACATTCCTAGCTGAAATGTTTTAAACATACCATAAGAAACATTATTTATTGTTAGATTTTCTTGTGAGTTCTGGTTGTTAAAAAAGCTTAGTCATCATTTTAAGGCCTATAAACAGATAGCTCAATAATTTATTTCCTTTATTATATTGCAGCAACCTCCAAGGGCGTAGCCAGGATTTTATTTTGGGGGGTGCTGAACCAGGGGGAAATGTTTATAAGGATGTAACAGATAGTACCCAGACAGCACACAATATCCATTAGATATCTAAAAGACGTCCAAACATATCCCATGGGATATCCAAACATATCCAATGGATATCCATGGATATTTAATGGATATCCATTGGATAGATAGATGTCCTAAACATATCCAAAATCTGGATATCCAAGTGAAGACATGTTTAGATATGTTTGGATATCTAAAGGATGTCCATGTATATCCTGTAGTTATTTAATAGATATACATCAGATGTCCAAGAATGTCCAAGAGATATCCCAACGATATCCTCAAGATATTTAAAAAGATATCAAACAGATATCCATATGCTGTCCATAAAAGTCCAAGTGATATCCAAAAGATATCCTCAAGATATTTAATAATATCCATTGTAATATCCAATGAGATCCATGGATATCCACAGATATTCTATAGATATCCATGGAATAGATAGATGTAACAAAAATGTCCAAATGCTGCATATCCATTTGTAGAGATTTTAGAACATCTAAGGGATATCCACAGATATCCCTTAGGGTTACTACACAGTTTTATAGTTTTATTTATCATCCAAGAAAGACCTGCAACTTATATTTTTATTTACTATTCTCAACATAACTAACTTAATACCCATTTAGCTGTTTTTTTTCATATACAAATATACTATATTCGATAAGTTAAAAATAGGCATGAAAAAAGTATATATTTTATAAACAAATTATTAAACAAGTAGTGTGGGTTTGCCGGTTCTGGGCCAAGTGATTGACAGCTTCCGGTCACGTGACCGGAAGCGCTGAGTCATTAAATACGTCATCTGAGGCTGAGCCAGTGACGTAGGCGGTTTTGTGACGTAATGAGTGAAAGTTCAAAGTTCAAGGTCACGGGGAACTTTTTAAAAAAAAATCTACCTCGCACTCGTAAAATCCGATTGTGATTCGATAGTTGTCATTCGATAAAATATCGAATGAAAACAATCGAATGAAGCAATCGAATGATACGAGTGCGAGGTAGTACTATTTCATTTAACTTTATTTTTTACTTTTCTTTTAGCGAATTTCCCCTATAGGGAAGAAGCTATTACCGTAGTCGGCATGGTAAGACCTAGGCCCGGGACCATGATAACTTTTCGTTTTGAGGTCCCCAGACCCCAAAAACACCATTCGTTCGAAACTGTATATATATATATATATATATATCTATATATATATGTGTCCGTGAGCACGATAACTCTCGTAAAAATTATCCGATTTTGATGAAATTTGGTATAAACGTGTAAAGTAACATTTATGACTTTAAGTTCGAAAACCAGCCAGATCGCTTTATCCGAAAGGGTATTTTGGGGGGGTTTTGTACCCCAAAAATGGGTTTTTTGAATTTTTTACATATAATTTTGGAAATAGTCAAATTTTAGTTTTTACCATTAGATTCAGCTTAAAAAAACACACAATTTGGTATTTTGATCATTTCTCTACGTCAATTGGTTACCGAGATATTGAAAGTGCTAAACACAGTACGTTGTCTAATGTTATTCTTATGGAGGAAAAGAAAAATTTTATATCTCGCTTATTTATGAACGTATACTGACAAAACTTGGTATTCGGCTTCATCTGGTTGTGGACCATTGATATTTGCTCAAAAAAACATTTTTTTGCCAAAGGCTCCCGTAGCAGCAAACCTGCGTACTCAGACCCATGTTATTCTTATGGAGAATAAGTAACGTGTTATCTCCCTTAATAATGAAAATAAATTAATGAAATTTGGTATGTGGCTTTACCTAAATGAGTTATATTGATATCTGTATAAAACCCCATTTTTTGTTTTTCTTCCTTCAGCAAACCTGCATACTCAGCCGCCATGTTATTCTTATGGAGAATAATTAAAATGTCATAAATCGTTTATTTATGAATGTATATTGATGAAACTTGGTATGTGGCTTTATGTGGTATTAAGATACATATATATGCATTGGAAATTCGCTGAGTACGCAGGTTTGCTGCTACGGGGGTATTTATTTACAATAAGTTATGTTTACAATAGTTCCCCGTTGTTCGTTGTCATCGATGTTGTTGATCCGGACGAGTTTCGGCCATCACTTCGCTTTCTGATGAAGGACGGTATATACTTCGATTCCTGCGCAGAGTCCATGTTGTTTTTTGATGCGTAAAGTTCCAAAGATAAATCGTAGCCGGACGCAATGAGAAGTCTTAACTCTTCATTAAAAACCTCGAGGTCTTGGAAAGTCGCCAGATGAATAGAGTCATAATGAATACACCTAATTTTGATGGACATTTCAACAGAGAGCTCGATGTACACTGGTCAAGAGCCGGAGGTGTACTGACTATTCGCTAGCTAGCGTTTTGGTATCAAACAAAATGGTGGGGGTAAAGGTGTGGTGGGGCGGAGCAGATGGCGGACGGCAGATGGCAGGCGGCAGGTGGCAGCTGGTGCGAGGCAGATGGTTGCTACTACATTCGCCGCCACAGTAATGCAATCCTTCGGCGTAATTCTTGTATTTTATCTTGTCGGTTCATTTGATACGTTTTACATCTACATATGCAATAGCTGAAACACTTGCACTTACGACAAGCTTTCCCGTCAACTTGATCGCCTGGTATTTTAAAACATTGTAACTCGCAACAATATGTCTTCAAATTGTTATCGAAAAATAAATTGTTCATAGGTGGCACCGACATGTTAGCTGCAGCGTGTGTTAGACAAGACTGAGACTAACTTCACTGCTCCCTCTCTTTTATACCTCTTCATAAGTTAACCCTGAATGAAAGTTCAAGGTCATCCATTTGAATTTTAAAAAAACAACACAGCAGTATATAAAATAATATACTGCTGTGTTACTGTTTTTATTTTTTTGATTTTTTTTTATATTTTTTTATATTTTCTTTATTAAACAAACATCTTACAATACAATAAGCTTAAGTCTAACATTGATGACTAGAAATACAAACAGAAAAATACAAACAAAGACATTATGTACAAGGATGCGGGAGGTGCAGAGTGAGTTCCGTCGAGTTGTTGCCGCTTACACCGTGTGATACCAAATACAACGTCCCCGGTTGAATATCTCGCAAATCTTCATTTTGTAGCAGTTGAACAAATCGTTTTGGAAGAAATACTTGAAACTTCGGCTCATCTCCTGGAGTGAAAGGTCCTTCGCTCAAAGAAACTAGAATTGCTTCTCCATGTGTGGTTTCCACTTTCTTGATGTTATGAATAATGTAGTGTTTTTGTTCTTTTAGTTCTGAACACTTTTTAGTTAGCAGAAGGTCGGATTTTGAATGAGTGTTGAATTGATCAACCAGTGTTTATAGAAACTGTTGTGATGCCATCTTTGTCAGTGGTGGTTGTGGTGTCTTCTGTGATGTTGCCTCTTCGGAGTCTCGAATAATACTCGTGCTGGAGCGGTGCTGTCTCCTCGTATTTATAGGCCCCGCTACCCCCACCACATTTCTGTTCTCCGCTACCCCCACCACATTCCTGCGTTTGTTTCAAGTAAGCAGCCAAACGATACGCGTTGTACAATGCACAGTTTGTTTGGCCGTGTTTAAGATCTTTTGCAGCGACACAAATATTACCGAGATTAATGTTAAAGTCCTAACTAATAGTTATATCGAAAACATCACCGTGCGTGTACTTTTGTATCCAGTTCTTTTTTTCTATTCCTCTTGTGTATATATGTGAATATTGTTTGCAAAAGTTAAACATAATACTGTGCAGATTACTGTAGCTTATAAATCCTTCATACCAATGTATGTGATGAAAGTAGTTTGTTATCCATTTGTTTGTACTTTTTGCTTTGGTGTTAAGTTTGTTAAAAGAAAAAGGAGCATCAAACGTGAATGGGTAGGCTACAAATGTAAGCAAGTCTAAAATTACTACTTCCTTGATAATAAACCTATCATCATTATTTCGAAATGCTTGAAATTCTATTACACAAGGCTTTACAATCACTTCTTCATCCCCTCCGCTCATCATGGCACCTAGCGATCAACTAAACTGTTTTCCACACCACGGTAGGTTAAATACCAGGCCGTACAGTTGCAGGCGCGTTGGTGTATATTTAACGTGGGCACCGTCCTCAATAGGCCTACCCCACGTGTGTTCTTCTTTACTAAGTCAAACTTTAGTCTTTTTTAACTTCTTCTTGTGTTTCGTTTTCTTCTTCTTCTTGTTTCTCCGTTTCTTCTTCCTGTGTTGTTTCTTCTGTAGCTTCTGTAGCGATTTCTACAAGTGGTTCAAAATCCTTTAAATTTCTCCACATGCAAACTTCATGAGGTATTCTATTAAAAATAGATGTATCCACAGGTCCGTACACGATGGTGCTATCAGGTTGTTTTTCCAAAGTATCGACCAAATATTCTTTAATAATAGCGCTTGCAAATACCAACTGTCTCATGTACCTTGTAATAGGTTCTGTTGCGTAGTTTAAAACGTAGAATTCTTCACGTGACAGTAGAATCTTATTTTCATGTTGAGTCAAGTCTCTAATTCGCACTTGTAGTTGTCCAAGATGTTTAACAATATCGATTTCATTGTCACAATCCAAAAGTCGAATATGTGTTTTCCTTCCACACAAACTGTTAGTTAAATAACATTCTATTAAATGTACATGTTTCAAAAATGACTCCCAAGCATTTTGCGAAAATAAAACCTTTTTTGTTCCATGGTGTAGTATTACTGTAGGGGAATAATCCAATGACTTCATCAATCCAACTGATACACTTTTACTGATGCATGCTGAGATGGGGTAAAAGATTCGCAAAAAAACTTCAGTTAAAATGTGAGGAGGAATATTTTCTTCAACTTTCTTCTTCCTCTTTGGTACTACCTTTGATGGGTCTGCATTACTTTCCTCCTCTCTATCTCTTTTACCAAACTTTAAAAATGCAGTTATTTCCTTGATGATTTCTTCTTCACTAGTATTATCACGTTCCAATAACGGTGCTACCTCTGCATCACCTTGTACAACAGATGGAGAACTCATTTTGTAGAAGATGTTACCCATGCGACGATAGACGACCAACTGAAGACCTGCATTGTTGCCCCGCTATTTATAGGTTAGCGACAGTGGCGGTGCCGGTGGTGGTACAACGTTTTACAATACTGTCTTTACAATACCGGTCAACGGTGTGTATGTAACAATTTTATCGGGCAAAATTAAACAATACGCAGATGTATTTGCAGGTACGTTTTCTTGAAATTCCATTTCTATTTTTATATCAACACTAGACGATTTTACAGATTCATTTTGTTTGGAACAATCAATTACAACAATCGGAGCTTTCGATTCAAACTGTACGGGAGATAGTAGAGGTGTATTTGTTTTGCCGTAATATGAATTTTGGAACCTAGCGTACATATCGTATAAAACACTGTACCTTTTTGTATCAAAAGAAATATTAAAGTTGTCGTAGGGGAAGAGTTGTGAATTCAGGAACACTTTACAGTTTGTTAATTTACAATGGTCAAATTCACCAGCATTTTCAGTTATTATACTTTTCTTCTTCGTTTGTAATCCAAATATTACATATCTCGCTTTTTCCAAATGAGTAGAAGTTTTTACAGTCCATGTATGCCGTTGTGTTGTAGGTAAAACGGGGTATTCATGAAACTCCCAGCTTCTGAATGGCATTACAATGTCTCGATCTGATTTTAACTTTCTTAATAATGTAATCCTGTGTTCATCATTTAGTCGCACATATGGTACTCTCCAAACAATCTTGTCTAATGTTAATTTCCAGTCTAAATTGGCATCAGTTGTTCCAGTAGCTGCTTTAATAATATCATTATCGTTTGATGATCTTAATAAAACTAGTTCTTGTTTTACATTTATTATTATTCTTCTGTAGTCTTCAGCAAATCCTAGGAGCAATCTTAAAGGTACGTAGAAATCAAAGTTTCCCGAAGAGTCAGGAGCGATTGTACTTTTGTCAGGTGCAACCCATCCTGCAACAGCTAACAGATTCTTCTCATTTGGTGTTAAAGATGCTAATCCTTTCAATGTACTGGAAATTCCAACCTTTTTTGTTGAATCGACTGTAACTCCTGAAATTTCATATCTAATCTCGTCAAACAAAAATGCCATAGGATTATTTATGAACGGAACAGTGGTTCCAGCAGTACCATCAGTTTTTGTTACTTTTCCTTCAATATATAAATAACTTTCGCATGGAAGAGTATAAATGTCTTGTTGTTGTATAGGAATCCTAATTTCATCGTTATTGTTTAATTTGGACGAAGCGTAAGGGTTGTGCGTGTGATATTCCTTTTCCCATAAGGTCTCGTCGAATGTTGGACCCTGCGCTATATCCAGTATATCCATTGTTAATGACCTTTAATCCAATTTCTTCTAGAAAACGAATGTTGTCACTTGTTAATCCTTCTACAGCTGATAAGCTACTGACCTCTTTGCTGGTTGGCTCTCTCTTTTTAAATGATAACCCCATTGTCTAAGCGGATGATTTTATATGTATTCTTACAGTAATAGCTTCTCCTCTAAAGTCAATAAGGTTTCCGTCTTGATCCACTATGTTCAGCACGATGTCTGAAATGAAACTGGTGTTTAACGGTAGGTACACAAGGTTTTGAGGCTTTTCTACTATCTTGAAACCCGGTGCAACTGATGGGTAGAATGTGTGTAATATATGACGCTTTTCTCCATCTCTGTAGGATCCTTGTATAATGTTACATGTAATGTCTATGCTATTAACTTTGATGATCGTCACAGTTTTATTCCCAGAATGAGTTTTATTAGGTTCTAATACTTTTGTTTCCTTAGAAAACCCCAATAAACTACCAATTGAATGTTCTTGACTAAAATCAATATAATACTTAGAAGTAATTTCGGCTTTCATTGTATTGTTATTGCCTTTTATCGTTATATTTTCTTTTCCCATATGTTTTTGTATAAATTCATTTATATTATCAATTTCATAAGCTCCTGTTGGTAAACTGAATTCTTCCAAAGCTGAATACTTTCCTTTATCATCTTTTGTCTTGTAATAATGTATTTTGTTATTAATTCCTTCACTAACGTTTGGAATAGAGTTATATGTTGTTAAATCCAATAATGCGGCTTCCCATAGTCTTCCTTTTTGCAAACGTAGCGCTGGAAACAGAATACTGCGCAAAGTACATGAGTTACCGGTTAATGACACTGTATACGAGGACATCTTAAAGTTGACTAACACTTTTAGCTAAAAAGTCTAAACATAAATGACCGAAAATGGATGTATCATCAGGTTGTTTTCTTGTATGATTGTAAAAAACATTTTCTGCCGCACGAAAGTATCGTTGAAGTTCTTTCGGTGGTGGAAGGTCTCCAAAACTGTCGAAATAATAAATGGTTTTACCAAGTTTCTTGTAACACACCCAATGAGTGCCTAATCCTTCACTATTATCCAAATTTACAATACCAGTCTCATTTTTCCACATTTTAACCAGTAACTCATCTTTCATAAATACTCCTCTAAAAAATGGGATTTTCAAACAAGAAGCATATGTAATCAGTTCTTCATTGGTCAATTCTTTGTTTTTAATTATTAATTGTTCTTTCTTATTTAATACACACGATACGGTCTTAGGTATAATCCTCCTCCCTTTTTTATCATTGACCATATTGTTGGTTTCTTTTTAGCTTTACCACTGGTAGATCGACGTTTTCTTCTGATATTACCTCCTTGTTTTTTAGCAGGTTTTTTCCCACGCCTTCTTCTCTTTCCTCCTCCAAACGTAGTTTTTGCTTTCATTGCTGCTGTTACTGCTAAAGACGCTGCTTTTTTACCAATACTCGCGTCACTAGATTTTACTCTTTGCCAAGCTTTCTCAGCAAGTGCTTTATCCGCTATTGATCTATTTTTAGTATCACCAAATTTAGAATACGCTATATCGTGCTGTTTACAAGCCTGATCGAGCTTATTTATTCCAGGATCTCCTCTAGCAAGACGTTTCTCTAATTTGGTTCCAGGACCACAATATTGATATCCTCCAGGTAAATGTAATTCCACAGTTAATAAATCAATCGCCTTGTTAACTATAGCTCCAACCGGTTTACTCAATAGAGAAAATGGTGTTGATGCTATTCCCCTTCCTCTCTGTAATCTCTCTCGATTATGACTGATGCGTTTAACCCTCGACATGACTATTTATAGCAAAACTTACAATCAGTAGGTGCACTCTATAAATGTTTTACAATAAATGTAATATCAGTTTTGGTTTCTTGTATTATATACTGTTTAAAATCCATTTATTATATCGAAATGGATTTATTAATTAAATGTAGACATATTAAATAAAAGTAGTAAAAATAGAAATAAGGTGTAATTGAAGATGTTCCAGATGTTTCTCCGCTGGTGATTGTATCGTTGTCTTCGGTAAAATGAATAAACTTTAAATAGTTGTCATGTTCCCTTAGAAACTTGCCACTTAATCATTGATAATTGAATAACACATCCCAGTCTAGTTTATCTTTAAAATTGTCAATGTAATTCTCAGAGAGATTTTTATATTTACTTATTACTTCCCAACAGTTATTAAAATTTGATGTCATCTCTACGAGGAAGTCTTCTGAAAACTGTTGTCTTTGTAAAATATGGATCCAGTTAACTCTGTGAAAATAAATTCTTAACATAGTCATTGTAAACAGGTAATGTATGGAAAGTTGTTCCCAATCCATATATCTATCAAACCGTTGAACAAAACCATCTGTCAACACTCCTTGGGGAAATCTCGGCTCTTGAGATATTAAACTCCACGCAGTAATATTGGATTCCATCATCCTCTCTGTATCGTCTCTCGAATATGACTGATGCTTTATCCCTTATCATGGGGGGTATTTTAAATTCTTTTTTCTCTTATATAATCTTCATTGTTTTCTGTTGGTTCATTAATCACATTCACTTTATCCTCCTTTCCTAATGTCTTGACTTTAGAAGGCTTAGACGGTTTATCTCGTTGATTAGGTTTCTCTGGATTGTGTATATTTGTCCAGTCTAAATAATTGTGACTGTCAACATCTGAAGCTGCATCTCTTCCTGAAGCCCGATGGATATAATGGAATAGAGCTGCACCAAACCTTTCCAAATGTTTTTCATATTCCGTAGTCCATTTCTTGTGTACAATATCAAACATTTTCTTATTTACAGCGTCTCCATCCTGCTCACAATCACCTACATTTGATAATTTTAATTTTTTTACATCATAGCTTGTGTCAGTTTTATTCCTTTTGTAAATCGTTTACAATTTTAGAGTAGCTAAATTTACTGCTTCACCATCATAAATGGGATATTGTATATCGCTTAACCTTTTACCGGAAAACCCCCAATGATCTTCGTGTACAGTTGGGGTTCTTTTTTTCATGTACTGTACCGTAACCGCATCAGACGACATAAGCGGATCACCAACATTTTGAATTACTTTTCCTTCAAAATTATAGTTGCCGTCAGGTGTTAACGGAAACCCAGCTCTTTTTTCACTATATCCAGATTTTACTCCAAACTCGGAATACCGTCCAAACTTGTCCACACTCATGATGTAACTAAATCGCTATCGTTTAGGTTCTTATTATATATATATATATATATATATATATATATATATATATATGCGTCTACTGAACAATTATTCCTTGTTTTCGCAGTTCATCAACCAAAGCTACCCATTCGTTTTCTAAACCAGTGTGCCCGGCTTCCATGGCTTCATGTAATAATCTCATTCGATCAACTAACTTATTTATATCGTTGTAATATATTATTTTAGTTTTATACAAATTTTTCAATAATCCCCATCCAGATGTGGTAGGATCAGTTGTTTTTCTCTTTTTATGCAAAACATTTAATCCAGCAGAAGATAAAGCTCTTCTTTTAATCTGACCTTTTTTTGATTTTGAGGGGAAAAGACTAGATATAATACTTGTATATTTTATTGACCGATTTCTATGAATAGGTAGGTCTTTGGAATACTTTTTTCTATGTGCATTTGTATACTCTAATATATTTTTAAACAATTGTAAATCCCTTTTAGTATATTTACCAGGATTATTTTTAAATATAAGTTCAAACAAACCTTTTGTACCTTTATATTTCTTATCTCCAATAACTATAACATCATTTTCGTTTATATCTAACTTGCTATCTCCAATCATAAATCCTTTATCCTCTATTCTAGCTCCATAGGTATGATAACTTCGATTAGCATGTGCGGCGTGTAACATTTTTAACGTATATGTTCTTCCAAGTGTTCCTTTAAACATAATATCCGTGCCTAATTTGCTTAAGTTGGATGGGTTAATATCCTCTTCTTCTGCTCTTGTATCTTCTACACTTGTATCTTCTGTACTTGTATCTTCTGCAATATCCTTTTCCTTTAAATCCTCTATATCTCCGCTTTCTTCATACTCGTCGCTTTCTTCAGATGTATGTAACTGGCCAAAACTTTCATCATTCTGAAATTCTTCTTCATATTTGGAAATTGGTAGCATTTTGTCTCCTTCGAAGCGAATTGAAGGTTTTTCCATATTTTGTGCTAATCGCTTTAAAGGTCCAGTAACAGGTTTGAATGTTGTTTCTAAAAATTGCTCTCTTTCATTTATACCTGATTTTAAAGCTCGGTTTTTTTGTCTAATAGAATCACTAAGTGATTTTATTTCCTTTAATAGCTTTTCCTGGTTAACCATCTTCACACCTTGACGACTTGTACAGTAATACCGCTAATCAGTGTATTAAAACAAATTTATCAAAACCTATTCTATAACGACCATCTTTTATAGCATGATCTTTCATAATAACCAAAAATCCATACTTTTCCGCCCATGCTTTTCCGCAAAGCTCTTTAAACTTTTCAAATGGCATATCCGCATTCACATGATCGTTATATATATGTTTTAGGTTAGTATCATCTTGTTTGAATACAATTAGAATATTTGCATTATCTCTGATAAGTTGTTTTGGGATTTTGCTATAGGTTTGTCCTATATATATGCTGTCGATGTTATTATGTCTTCCCATGGCAAAGTAGTTTCTAATAGTATCCTGATTTTCACAAGATACATCGTCAAATATAAATACAGAATACGATTTCGCTTCGTTTGGTTGCATAATGCTATCACTAGCGTTAAATCTGTAAAAATTAACATCAGACACATCAGATAGGATTTTATCCAGCAATTGATACTTTGGTTGATGTAGAGACTTTGAAAAAATATATAGGTTATTAAACCTTAATCCCTGCGGATTAGTGATCAAAATAAAGACGACATTGGTCTTTCCACAGTTTGAGGGGCCACTTACTATACATCGAACAGTGTTTGGAAGTAAACTACCGTGTTTACCATTGTTGATTTTAACGTTATCCACAGTTAAATCATCTATGTTATTAATATTGAATCGATCTTTATGGTGAATAAACTCCATCCCGCTCAAAGGTTAACGATGAAATGAGTTGCTTGCATTACACCAAGTCCTTTATAGGTATCCATGAATCCTCAGTTTTGTTAAACCATAACCACCGCACTTTAACTGCGTCCTTTTTTCTTTGTAACACTTTTTCAACAAGATATACATCACCTACTGTTGACTTTAACATTTCATGTCCATAAAATGCACCTTGCAACAAATCTCCTTTGTTATCTTTTAAGATATACGTTTCAGGTACAGTCGGTTGTACTTTATACACTGTAAAAACTTCATTCGTCCAATTGGGAAGGTATTTCTTGGTAAACACTCCCTTATATTTACTAATCCGTACTTTATCACTTACATTAAATTTTCTTGGCTGCATTTTTTCTACTTTATGCTTTGCATTTTTCTTTATGCGTTTTAATACATCTTTTGCATTTCTTCTATTTACTTTGTTAGGTTTCATACCGATAGTTCTATGAAACCTGTTGTTATAATCATTTATTAATTGTGGTAAAACATCATACCATACGTAAGAACCTCTTTTTGAAAATTGTTTATACAGTGCTACTTTTAAGGTTCTATTGAATCTTTCTACAATAGCTCCTTTTTTCTCTGAATTTGTAGAATAATGATTTATTTTATATTTATTCATTAACTGTGCAAAGTTTGTATTAAAGTATTCTGTTCCATCATCAGTTTGTAAATGTTTAATTTTGTTTTTATCTCTTTTTATGGCTATTTCCATGCCTTCTGTTACGCTTTTACTAGTCTTGTCCTTTAGAGGCAAAGCGTCTGCAACTTTTGTAAAACAATTAATAATTGTGAGTATATATTTAAATCCTTTGTTTATTCTGCTATGCGGTCGCATTTCAATTAAATCCGCTTGATATAGATCATTTATCCCTTTTATAACAGTATTTCTTCTTGGAAACTTTATTCTTGCAGGTTTGTGTAGTTCATTAATAATCTTCTCCTTCAGGTCTGACATGATGGTTTCACGAAGACATCTGATATGATATTAAATATTCTTTTGTATAAATCTGCTTATATAGGTCAAGGTCATTCTAAACTAATGTATAAAAGGGGGAACACAGCAAAATACTGCTGTGTTCCCCCTTTTATACGAAAATGAAAAGGAAAAGGGATGTAGGACGATGAAAGGGTTACTCGTCAATAGGGTTGAGGGAATAGTGGCCGAATGGTAGAGTGTGGATGTTGTCTGCAAGGATGTGTCGTTTATCATCATTTGAAGAGAGAGCTTTTTTTACTTCCGTCACGCTGTACAGCTGATGGTTGAAACTTCTGATTGTGTTGAATTTTGCTGTTATATCTTGATCTTCAAATAAACATTTCTTATAGTGATTAAAATGCACATTCTTCTTTAAATACAAACTTTTTACTCCTTTAGCTTTCTTAATGACTTGGTTTTCATTTAGTTGTAAAGAATATAATTTTGACATTAGTGCAACAATTTCTTGAAGTATAACACCATTGGCTTCATCTTTAAATTTGCCAAGCACTTTTTTGTTTCTGTCATTGTCGTAGTTTGGATGATCTTTTGGATAGTCGGAAAAGTCAAAGTCGTTTTTGTAATCAAATGTCCGAAGGTCTTCATACATATCGTAAGTAATTATCCAATATATAAAAGCGTCTGTATCCATGTAGGAGATGCCGATGTTTTCTCGTCCATAAAAGGTGACCATCTTTTTGTAATGAAAATCGTACATATGAGTCTTGGAGATATCCAGGATTGCCATACCTATATACAAAGAACGATCCATCTTCACACTTGTTTTCAGGATTAACATCTACCTATAGAGTTTGTGTTATTCTAAATATGTCACAGTTTTACAGAAATATGACGAAGGTGTCCTTCAACAGTCCGCCTGCCACCACCTTCTACTTCTCCGACTGTGAAGATAGAAGGTCTACGCTGTTAGTGGATTGTGAGCGATTTCGCCGTAGAATACTCCAGGCTGAAACATTCTTAGCAAGTTGTCTGCTACGCAAGATGCATCATATGAGTACATGCAATAGATTAGATCACAGTGACTGTTATGATTGCGTAAAAACAGTGTCGAGCAAGAATTGTTAATGTTTTCAGTTACGGAGCTCCGATCCTCACAGAGTCAGAGCTAGACCCTAACTAATGCATGTCCCGTAGTTATTGTGCGATGTGAAAACTTGGTGGGGGAAACTGGTGTGGTGGGGGGTAAAGGCGAGTGTCTATCCTACATGCTTGTATCACTTCAGTATACCTGCGGCTCTTGCATAGTTCACATGGATTCGCAAATACAAGGCACTACTGTTTCTTCCACATGTTCTTCTTTTAATATTGAGCAAGCTGATAATACAAATGATGAAATACAAGTACATGAAGTTTCTAGCACAATATCTTCTGATGCAGAAGCAATAATGGCATCCCTAATAGGGTTTGACTAATGATGGTGGATGTAGTAGCAACCATCTGCCTCGCACCAGCTGCCGCCTGCCATCTGCCGTCCGCCATCTGCTCCGCCCCACCACACCTTTACCCCCACCATTTTGTTTGATACCAAAACGCTAGCTAGCGAATAGTCAGTACACCTCCGGCTCTTGACCAGTGTACATCGAGCTCTCTGTTGAAATGTCCATCAAAATTAGGTGTATTCATTATGACTCTATTCATCTGGCGACTTTCCAAGACCTCGAGGTTTTTAATGAAGAGTTAAGACTTCTCATTGCGTCCGGCTACGATTTATCTTTGGAACTTTACGCATCAAAAAACAACATGGACTCTGCGCAGGAATCGAAGTATATACCGTCTTTCATCAGAAAGCGAAGTGATGGCCGAAACTCGTCCGGATCAACAACATCGATGACAACGAACAACGGGGAACTATTGTAAACATAACTTATTGTAAATAAAAAGAAAAGTAAAAAATAAAGTTAAATGAAATAGTACTACCTCGCACTCGTATCATTCGATTGCTTCATTCGATTGTTTTCATTCGATATTTTATCGAATGACAACTATCGAATCACAATCGGATTTTACGAGTGCGAGGTAGATTTTTTTTAAACAACTTCCCCGTGACCTTGAACTTTGAACTTTCACTCATTACGTCACAAAACCGCCTACGTCACTGGCTCAGCCTCAGATGACGTATTTAATGACTCAGCGCTTCCGGT
Source organism: Allygus modestus (assembly GCA_963675035.1). Classification (NCBI taxonomy): domain Eukaryota; kingdom Metazoa; phylum Arthropoda; class Insecta; order Hemiptera; family Cicadellidae; genus Allygus; species Allygus modestus. Next base: position 229,897,427 of record OY776111.1, read on the forward strand.
CACGTGACCGGAAGCTGTCAATCACTTGACCCAGAACCGGCAAACCCACACTACTTGTTTAATAATTTGTTTATAAAATATATACTTTTTTCATGCCTATTTTTAACTTATCGAATATAGTATATTTGTATATGAAAAAAACAGCTAAATGGGTATTAAGTTAGTTATGTTGAGAATAGTAAATAAAAATATAAGTTGCAGGTCTTTCTTGGATGATAAATAAAACTATAAAACTGTGTAGTAACCCTAAGGGATATCTGTGGATATCCCTTAGATGTTCTAAAATCTCTACAAATGGATATGCAGCATTTGGACATTTGTGTTACATCTATCTATTCCATGGATATCTATAGAATATCTGTGGATATCCATGGATCTCATTGGATATTACAATGGATATTATTAAATATCTTGAGGATATGTTTTGGATATCACTTGGACTTTTATGGACAGCATATGGATATCTGTTTGATATCTTTTTAAATATCTTGAGGATATCGTTGGGATATCTCTTGGACATTCTTGGACATCTGATGTATATCTATTAAATAACTACAGGATATACATGGACATCCTTTAGATATCCAAACATATCTAAACATGTCTTCACTTGGATATCCAGATTTTGGATATGTTTAGGACATCTATTTATCCAATGGATATCCATTAAATATCCATGGATATCCATTGGATATGTTTGGATATCCCATGGGATATGTTTGGACGTCTTTTAGATATCTAATGGATATTGTGTGCTGTCTGGGTACTATCTGTTACATCCTTATAAACATTTCCCCCTGGTTCAGCACCCCCCAAAATAAAATCCTGGCTACGCCCTTGGAGGTTGCTGCAATATAATAAAGGAAATAAATTATTGAGCTATCTGTTTATAGGCCTTAAAATTATGACTAAGCTTTTTTAAAAAAATTTCTGAACTGTCTCTATGATATGTTGTCTTTAGTAATCAAGCCTGATTTTAATGTAGTTATAGCTGCAGATTTCAATGTTAAATTTACTTATGTCAATGATTTTGAGAGAGATTTAAACAACTTGTTTGACTGTTTTGGACTTAAAATAACTACCTTAGAAATTACTAGGCCGGGTTTATCAAGTACTGATAATTGCATTGACAATGTGGTTACAGACATGCATAAAACAAAGTGGTCTTCAGAAGTAATCCATACAATTTTTTCGGACAACCACGGAATTCTTTTTAGTTGTAATTTAAATTTGTGTAGGCCTAAGCAATTAGTTAGGATAGTTAACGATCATAATGTTAACCTGTTCATTGATATGTTGAAATATATAAGTTAGTTCGAGGTATATGATATTAAAGCTATGGATGACAAATTTCAGATTTGTCATACCTTCTTGTTAAGTAAATTTAAATAAACAATTGTTGGAAATAGAGTCGGATTTAAGCATAGGCTACACAGACGCGCGCTTAGGGTGCCCCACCATATTAATCCTCAATACAACAACATCAAACATGCAAAAAAAAGGTCGCCAGCTTGCTGACCTGGGTGGTAAGGGCCCACACCACCGGCTACGCCTAGGAGCCCACATTTCCTAAATCCGGTGATGGTTGCAAATAAAAATAGGATGGACACAAATTGTAACCTAGTTTCCTTTTAAGATTATTTCACAATCTTAAATGTACATGAAATTTGCGTAACCTTATAGGTATTTTGTAGCCTTATTTAGTATATATGCACTACTCTTAACGACAAATTATTATTCTGTAGTTTAACAATATCAGTCTATAGGTTCATGCACTACAATGTTATTTTACGATACAATAATATATGCATAGACTAACTACAGTGATGAGCCAGTCTATGATATATGATTGATGATATATATGATCGGTATATACACCATGAATTACTGCATAATTATTCATTTATGTTAATTATTATTACATTTTCATTTAAGACTAACTGATCTTGCACTATCTCCGTTCATTACGGCAATGTCAGTGTTTCATCAGAACAAGTACTGGATGTAATGGCGAGCGAGGCCAGGAAGCTGGTTCTCTTGTAGTTTGTTAGGCCATCAAAGCAATTTTAACTTTAAATATACAATTAATGATACTATAATAAGTTTTCTGTTTCAAGCAATAATACAAAAACATTTTTTGTTATTTTGTCACTTGTTCGTTTTTTTATCCTAATGAATTTTAATTTAGTTACTATCTGTTACATCCTTATAAACCAGGGCGATCTAGCAATCCGCAAAATAAAACTTCGCTACGCCCTTGTACCTCACAATTCGCTAAGCCTCGTTCTCAAAATGCCATATAAAAAATAAATAAATTCCTTACTGTGATCGCTCATTATTTCTAAATTCACAAAACCAGCTTAATTGGCTTGGCCTGGTCCACGACCCGTCCGCGGCTAGTCTTTACCTACCGTGCCGCCCCGCACCGGCGCCACGCCGTCAGAACAGTCGGCTCGGAAATGCAGAGACAACTTGTCTTCTGATGAATGAGCAATGCCGTCTGACTCGGCAAGCCGCGCGTCATGAGAACGAGGCTTCACTGGTCACGGGCACTCAATACTCCATAACAGTTGTCAATATCAATACTACTATAATGGGTTGGGTTTTCTATGAGATGAATAATCTACGTTTAACAGAACAAATAAACCTGCAAAGTAGTTTATTTTTGGTTGTAGTTACCTATGCAAATTATAGGTTGTTAAGTAATTTATTGTAGTAAGTAATAAGTCTAGTAAATTTGCTAATATCTTTTACACAAACAATAGTGCACAACAGTTGGTTAAATGACAGCAGTTTAGGTTAGCCTCTAAAATATTATAGTTAACAGTTGTTGAGCACCGGTCCGCTTGTTATGGAAACTACAAACACCATTTTATCAAACAATTTGATTTATTTAAAACGATATAAACTAGAATAAATCCAATTTAACTGTTGCATATATCACTAAATACAAACACAAAACTAGAAATACACTGGGACTAAAATTGTTGAAATGAGAGTGTAAACGTAATTAATTGCATCACAACGGACACAATAAACATTTTAATACTATAAGTGGTGGACATGTTCTAAATGCAATATCATCGTTAACAACATAACTGTATAACGGTGTGTACTACAAACTAGGGAGACCATTGTTAAACAATGACATCAATCATGCATATTTGACAAAATACGCCATCAATGTGTTGGTGTCTAAGAAGAATACTAAGTATTTTAGTAAGGGACAAGCGCATAACATTATTATAGATCACATGGAAATTGATAATATATTAAGACAATAATAAGTGTGTATGTTGTAATCCGGGTAACATCTGGGTAATAAGCAATCCGGGTAAAAAGGCGAATCCGAATAATAATATCAACTATTTAAATTCCTTGTGTGAATATCGATTGAAAATTCTTCATGGAGAGATGTTATAACCTAATCAACGATTAACCATGGAAACCAGTGGTCTCTCTGAGGTTAACCTGATACAAACAATAGTAAACTAGGAGTACGCTCTTATATCGCGTATAAGGATTGAGTGATCGCGTAAAATACAAAAAAATGTTTCAATTGACAATATACCTCATGGGCCCTCCATTATAACTGCAGCTTGACAATGACACACAAATCCAGAACATGACAAACAATGAGGCCTGAAATCTGTCAGTCAGACAAAGTGCATATGAAGTAGTTACTCACCCCTCAGTCTCACTGAGGGCTGTATCATCTAGGCCCTCATAATAATATTAGCTGAAGATTTTGATAAAATATAATATGTTGGCGGCAATAAAGGTCCCAAATCAGTGAGAGCACGTGGTTTAAAAGTAGTTATACACTTTGGTTCCACTGGAGGACCCATCAGGATATTTATTTTATTGTAGCTTAATATTGCTGTAAAAATCTATAAGTATAAGTACAGAACTTGATGAACAATACGTTTTAAAAACAGTCAATTGGTTTTGAATGCCAAAATATTTTAAACTCTAATCCAGAGGTTTTAATGTAACACATTAACCTTACTGGGGGGAGGGGGGCTGTGCCCCCCAGGCCTCCCATTGTTATTGTAGCTTGATACGGTTGTTCAAATACATAGGCAACCTATAAATGCAGAACTTAAAAAACAATAAGGCTTAAATCATTCCATTTTTTTTTAAGAAGAATAAATTGCCTCATATTAAAAAGAAAAGAAAAGTAGTATCTTATGTTAAATATAATCTAGGAAGAAATTAAAACTCTTTGACCCATTTCTTAGAATCCACGAGTCATTGTGTCAAGGTCCAAGATTTTGTATACATCTTAATATATAAATACCCCCGTAGCAGCAAACCTGCGTACTCAGCAAATTTCCAATGCATAAATATGCATATATATGTATCTTAATGCCACATAAAGCCACATATCAAGTTTCATCAATATACTTTCATAAATAAACAATGTATGACATTTTAATTATTCTCCATAAGAATAACATGGCGGCTGAGTGTGCAGGTTTGCTGAAGCAAGGAACTCTAAAAATGGGGTTTTACACAAATATCAATATAACTCAAGTAGGTAAATTTTTTTTGTGCAAAAAATAATGAACCACATACCAAATTTCATCAGTTTATGTTCATAAGTAAGCGAGATATACAATTTTTATTTTTTCCATAAGAATAATATTAGACAACGTACTGTGTTTAGCACTTTCAATATCTCAGTAACCAATTGACGTAGAGCAATGATCAAAATACCAAATTGTCTGTTTTTAATGCTGAATTCAATGGTACAAATTATAATTTGATTTAAATAAAATGAGATGTGGAAACCCGAAAAAACCCATTTTTGGTGTACAAAACCCTCTGAAAACCCCCTTCGGATGGTGCGATTCATATGGTTTTCGAACTCGTTCAAATAAATGGTGCTTTACACATTTGTACTAAATTTCATTAAGATCAGACCTTTTTTACGAGAGTTATCGTGCTTACGGTCACTTATATATATAAATTTGAACGAATGGTGTTTTTGGCATCTGGGGACCTCAAAATGAAAAGTTATCATGGTCTCGGGCTTAAGGCTTACCATGAGACCTACGGTAATAGCTTCTTCCCTATAGGGGAAATTCGCTAAAGGAAAAATTGTATATCTCGCTTATTTATGAACATAAACTGACACAATTTGGTATATGGCTTCATCTGGTTGTGGTTTATTGTTGATTCCACAAAAATCAATTTTTCACCAATGGTTCCTGTAGCAGCAAACCTAAGTACTTGGTCCCCATGTTATTATTATGGAAAATAATTCAAATGTTATATATCGCTTATTTATGAATGTATATGGATGAAACTTGGTATGTGGCTTCGCTAAGATGAATTCTATCGATATTTGCAAAAAAACCCATTATTTTGTGTTCCTTGTTGCAGCAAATCTGCGTACTAATCCCCAATGTTATTTTTATGGAGAATAATTAATATTTTAAATATCGCTTGTTTGCTTGTTTGTGAATATATTTCTTATGAATCCTCTTAAGTCTTTTAACGTGTTATGTTATATATTAATTTTAAATTCGCTGAGTATGCGGGTTTACTGCGACAAGGGTATTTAGTTTTACTTTAACGGGGGGAAAACGTTACGTAATAACTAACATTCAGACGGTAAAATATTTTACAATCAACCTAATCATATAATCATTCTAATATCAAACAATTTCATTCGGTTTTTTATAAATTTCGCTTATGAAAGTTGATCCACAGAGTTCCTTGGGTCATTTGCCCCTTAAACAGATTTGTTTAAGGTCACTACAGTTATTATAGCTCAATGTTCCTTTGATTCATTTTGGACATGACATGACCACACTGTATGTTATCTTCATTCAGTGGTTTTAGTTACTGCTATTTTAGGAAACCACATGTTACTGCTCTTTTAGGAAACCACATATTATTCCTATCCCCATATAATCTAATATGAGTAAGGTTTGTTTGCTTGCTTGCTTGTATGCAACTGAGATGCAACTCTGATCTCAAAAACGACTACAACGATTTCCTTCAAAAGTTGTAATTAACTAATTTATGTGTTAAAAATAAGTTCTAGACAGGTCTAATCCCCAAAAAATTCAAATTATGTCAAACACCCCCGTCACAGCAAACCTGCATACTCAGGAATTTCCAATGAATATTTATGTCTTAAAAACACATAAGGCAGATCCAGGATTCAGAAGAAATATATCCACAAATAAGCGATGAATAAAATATTAATTATTCTCAATAAGAATAATGCTGGGGATGAGTATGCAGGTTGCTGTAACAAGGAACATAATAATGGGTTGTTATGCAAATATCAATAGAACTCATCTAGGTGAAGTCACATACTAAGTTTCATCCACGTACATTCATAAATGAGCAATATATAACATTTTAATTACTCTCCATAAGAATAACATCTGGACCAAGTACCTTGTTTGCTGCCATGGGAACCACAGGTGAAAAAAGTTGGTTGGCAAACAACAATACCCACAACCAGACGAAGCCATATACCAAGTTTCATCAGTTTATATTCATGAAAAGCGAGATATAAAATGTTCCTTTTCCTATATAAGAATAACATTAGACAACGTACTGTGTTTAGCACTTTCAATATCTCAGTAACCAATTGACGTAGGGCAATGATCAAAAGACCAAATAATGTGTTTTTTAAAGCTGAATCCAATGGTGAAAACTAAAATTTGTCTTTTAAAAAAATTAAATGTGCAAATTTCTAAAAACCCATTTTAGTGGTCCAAAACCCCCCAAAATACCCCTTCGGATAGATTGATCTGTCTGGTTTTCGAACTTAAGTCATAAAGTTTGCTTTAGACATGTATACCAAATTTCATCAAAATCGTACAATTCTTACGAGAGTTATCGTGCTCATTTGTCATTCATTCCTTTGTAATATATATATATATATATATATATATATATATATGTATACAGTAGAACCTCACTAATTCGAATTTCAGGGGAAAGACGATGTATTTTGAATCATGGGAAGTTTGAAATAAAGAGGGTTTGAATTATAGAGGTCATAATAAATAAAATTTGAATTATGGATGTCCCTGTTTTAAGTGTAGAGAGATTGAATTATAGAGGTCAAAATAAAATTCAAACTATAGAGGTCCAAGTTTATTTTTTAAAAGCTAGACAGAATAGTGTAGTTCAAACACATCTCTTGGACAAAATACTCAACAGGTGTGTTTTTTGTCCTGAATTCGAATTACAGAGGCTAACGGTAACGCAGTTCGAATTGTAGAGGTTGACTTCGAATTTTGGAGGTAACAGTTCGAATTACGGCAACAAAATTTTAATTGTAGAGGCTCGAGTATATACAAATTCAAATTTTAGAGGCTGCATTAAGCGTAAAAATCACTTTGAATTATCTGTATATTATTTTTCAAATTTTAGAGGTTTTCTGAGGGGATCAGACAAACATTACTAATTATAGAGGTTTTTGAATTATCGAGGTTCGAATTAGCGAGGTTCTACTGTAGTTTTGAACGAATGGCGTTTTTGGGGTCCGGGGACCTCAAAAGGAAAAGTTAACTTAGTCCCGGGCCTAGTTCTTACCATGCCGACTACGGTAATAGCTTCTACCCTATAGGGGAAATTCGCTAAAAACAAATTTGAAAATTTAAAAAATAAAATTGGTTTTATGGAGTTTCAAATCAAAACAAAAGAATCATAACAGCTGTTTATGATAAATAAGTGAACTGTCAAAGTATATAGTGAACTCGCTTTGCTCGCTGGGGGCTCCGCCCCCAGACCCCCGCTTGGGGTCGCTCCAGTTGTTATTATTGGTCAATGACCCTTCAAGTATTATTTACATAGTATACTATTTAGATTCATTATGTTTAAATCCACTCTAGGATTTAATCCACTCTTTCATTGTTCAATAGTTCTATAATTTGTTTATACTCTACCATGTGAAAGTTGCTTTGACAGTTTACTGGATATTTGTTTACAGCTGTTACGATTTCTTTTGTTTTTATTTGAAACTCCATAAGCCCAATGTTAAAATATCCAATTTTCAAAATTAGTGGTTTCAAATTATCAAAATTAGTGGTTTTAAAATTAAAAATTGTATATTTTGGCAATTTTACCGGGGGTTTCAAGGTACAAGCTACCTGCTTGCTAAATATCACGTTTCTAGTTCGTCTGGAAATGGTCTAGAATTCATATGTCTGGTGTGTTACACATGGGGCTGTATATATATTAGACTATTATTGTAGTTTAAGTATTAACATGTGATTACCTCAAAGCAGTGACTAAAATAAACTAAAATCATAAAATGAAGATTACATTAGAATGGCAATGTCATATCCAAAATTAATCAAAGGGACGTTGAGCTATAATAACAACTGCAGTGACCTTAAGTATCTCCAGAAAAGAGACAAATGAGCTAAGAAAATCTACTCATAAGTTGCGGGATGTGATGAAATATTAAGTCATCTAAAAAAACTGACAGACCTTCCCCGAGCAAAGCCCAGCCTTTGGGTACTACTTCAACAACAACAACATGAGTATTACTTTGAACATTAACTCACAGATTATAAACTGCTGTTATTTACTTTGTTTAGATTTTAAACTCTATAAGCCCAATGTTAATTTTTTTAACTTTTAAAATTAGTTTTTTCTAATTACCGTATTTGATTTGTCCTGGGGATGAGACCTGTCTAGAACATATTTCAAAGTAGTTTGATGTGTTTTCAGAGAAGTACAACTATTAATGAAATAGGCTATGATTCAATGAAATGATCATTTTTTCCAGTTTTTAATTTGTTTATAGGATTGATTATACTGGTAGCCTATTTAAATTATAGACTTACTCATTTTACGTTAGTTATTTTTACATTTAAAAACATGCTAGGGGGCCATACACATATATTACATAACACACTTAAGGGGTGGGAGGGGGTATGGCGTAGCGTTATGTAGGGGAGGGGTTACGTAACTCACACATATCAATCCTAAGAGCTGGCGCACTCCCGTATCTATTGATAATGTTATAAATATTTTACAATTAAAAGCTAATCTAATTGATATCTCAATCAAGGTTACAGTTAGTTAGTTCCGTCATACTATTTTACTAACAGTAAAACTAAAAACGAGTTCGCACGCAGCACGCTGAGGTGAGGGATGTGAATTTCCATATAAAAAACTTTTAAAACTCAAAATCAGTGTAAACACAAACATTTATTCCAATTTTTATTGAAATCTGAAAATGTTGATTTTTTTGGCTGTTCTGATGCTCCTGGTTATATTTACCTGCAATGCTGGGAATACGATTTTGCACATTATAAGGTTAGGAGAGGATCCAGTCAGGCTTGAAAGTAGTGTAAGGTTGTTGGGGATGAGAAAAGTACACCAACAAATGAATAACAGGCTTTTCTAATGCAAAACCCCCTTAAGACAACGTACTGTGTTTAGTCGAAACACATTTACTTTAATAACTCCGTAAATATTTATGCTAGAATGACGAGAGAGGGCTTAAAACTTTCGCCTCATTAATTCCCATCTTTTTACATGCATTAAATTTACATCCGGGGCTTTTCTGACCCTTTCTGGGCCCAAAAACTCAAAATTCAAAAGATTAATCGCCAAAAAAGGGGTTTAGAGTTTTCTGATTGTTTTGCCCAATGAACTTGTCCAACTAATTATAGAAAGAAACATCCCTACCAAATTTGAAGTAAATCGGAAAAAAATGTGACCGCTAGAGTGCAAACATATATATATATATATATATATATATATATATATATATATACATATATATAAATATAAAATTTTGAACGACCCCCCAAAACGTGTTCAGGGGGTCACGTTAGGAACTTCTATGGTGGTCCCGGGCTTAAGTTTCACCGTGCGGGTCATGCTAATAGTTCACTTTCCATAGGAAATTCACTAATAAATACATAACGTATTTTGAGTAAGTTTGCTTTAAACCTATATTTTTTGTTGTTTTAGAGCGTAAAATCATGACTTGATACAGTACTGCGCAGTGCTACCCACATCTTTAGTTTTTTAAGTTGTTTTGTGTAAGCCACAAAACAAATCACTGCCTGCGGCAATGGTTTTTTATTAAAATGGAAACTACAGCAAGGCTATCATTGACAATACAAATTCAATATCTTTTAAGAGGGGTACCAGTTAATCCATGTATATTTCTAAACCCATAAGAGCAATGATTCTTTCAATTTCCATCCAGCCTCAATGGGTGGTCGGATGTTGTTGATTTATAGCTTTTTTCAGGAGGAAAAAAATAACAAAGCGATTTCAGTGAGCAAAGTTTCAAATTTATTTTTTATTTCTATTTTTCTATTGAATTTTAAAATGCAAATCGAAAATGTTGTCACTGAAATTGCTAGATAACCACCAGCACAACATTTCTTCTAAATTTTAAAAATATATATTCACAAATAACACAGGACGGATTTTGAAAGTATTGGCCTTATGGGGGAAGCAGTTAGAAAAGCAAAAAGTTTAGAGACTTTTCCATTCTAAAAACGCCACATGCATGACCCAGAGGAGAGCACAGAATTGGACACGTCAGAAAGTGTTGCAGCGACGACTCCAAGCAGTCCTAAAGATTTGGTGGAGTGGTACATTCGTGGAGTTCATACCCCTGCCGCCACCATTACTGTACTATTAGACCACGCCCTTTGACTAAGGTTGCTCCCTCCCCATCAGTGATGACAACAGACATATAACAAAATTGTCGTATACTCATAAAATATGACCATTTTAAACCATAACCTTGCCATTCTTTGGACGCTTTGAACATAATTTTACGTTCTTACGTAACTAATTAAGGAATTCAAAGAGTACATTTAAATTTTTTTCATGACCTTGTAAACTGAAAAGCATTGATTGAATGAAAGTTGAACATAACTTATTGAATTATAAATGAAAAGTAAACAATAACAGTTTTATGCAGGACTAAAAACTTATGTAGCGCGCTGCGGTGGTTGGGTTACATTAGGTTACTCTAATTGTACGTCCATAACACATAATTTATAAGGGACCCATAATTTTAAACTGTATGCTGGAAGTTAGTGGACCTGCTGTTAATATGTGCAGAGTGAGAACAACCCCCCCCCCCCCCTCAGCTGCAGGGTGGGGGGCTGTGACAATTGTCCTGCCAAACTACTGCACAAACAAACTACTGCGCGTAGTCGTCGCTGCGACAGTTTTTGACTGAGGACTTTCCATTGTCTCACCTAGAGCATGACTTCCATTGTATTACATGTACCTAGTTGCATTAGTGATAGCACCTAGTTAATTACACTTGAAAACAGGAATGAAGTCCAGCGAGAAATGTAGGCCTAAATGAAAAATCTACTTACAGGCTTAAAGTGCTCCACTGAATCGTTTTTATGTGAGATTTAATATTTAAGAATACATTTTTAACAAATTTGGTGTGCAATACAGTCACATATCACGATAGGCTATGGCAATATGATGTGTATCGCGTCACTTATACTGTATCATTTTAGATGCACCGTATAATTTGAATTTAACTTATATCCTCATATAAGGGACTTAAAAGACCCTTTATTTGAAGCGGCAAAGATAGCCTGGCTATAGTTTTCATTATAAAAAAAGCCTGAATTACTTTCTTTGAAAACTTTGTAAAACAAACTTTTTTTGATTAAAAGTCCAATACAGGTAAAGATCTTTAAGTTAAGAGTAGAATTTGTACAGTACAATATTCATACACCACCCATTCGGTGTTGATATGTCGAGCCTTAAACTTTTATGAATATAAAAATTCAACTATATTATTATTTTGTTAATAATATGATATATTTGGTATTACAAATTTGGTTTACTATACAATACAAACAACTCCGAGATATGATAACGTTTGCAAGTACAACTTTTTTGGCTTGTCTACGGCAGTGGCATTTTGTATTTAACGTTGTTAGAAGAAAACGGTCCAAACCCCTCAAAGTCTTGTGGGCAACATGGGAATCAAACCAGCGACTTCTTGTACCAAAGTCCAAGACGTTAACCGTTAGGCTAGCAAGGCACCCACCACCCTCACTTCGTTAATAAAATTTTACGTGAGTTTCAAACAGTTATTGTTCTAAAAACCAACAAATAACAATAAGGGAATCATAATGAGAATGATTTTAATAGTTTTTACCGTGGTAATACATGACAGACTCCTGGTGTCTTCCACCGACGCTGATACAAATAGAAGTACCAAACGCACGATTTAATACGAGCAACAACAACTACTGTACGAAGCGATTAGTTACTAAGCTTATTGCAGCTGCATTGCCGATCAAATATTGAGTTAAGGAGCAGAATGTGTCATCATAAAACAGCTTTTATAGCCTCAAAGTCATTCCATGCATAGCCTCATCAGGTAATATCAGAACAATGTAAGGTAAAGAGTTGGGCTTCAATAATGAATACCACCTTATTTCCAACTGTAATATTTTGGTATATGGCCATGGCCAAACAACTATTCCTAATCAAACCTACCTAACCTAACCAAACAGCCAAAGTACGCTGCCAGTGACTTCATGTTATTGAATCAAAAAGAACTAAGTAAACAGTAAGCTGAAAAATAAAGGTTATTAGAACTGTTGGATCCTGTCGCCGCTTAGTTGCGGCCGAGTCATATGTACAGTGACGGCTCTTTTCCGAAGTCTTAAAGCAGCGTGCAAGCATTTTTATTTGGTATTTGCCAGGTCACATGCCTTCAACATAAATTATGATTGAATGTACCGGGATGCGCAGCAGAATACCTTCCATGAGGTGTATTTAGTTTTGTGTTTAATTCTTGACAGTCACGTTATAGTACGGTACCTATTTTCTCAGCTGTTGTTTGTAAATTTCTTTAAAAATAGCCTTCTGCAACTGTTTGTATGTTTATTTTAATAACACGCCAAGTAGAAACTACTAAGAAGGCTTACAATTTAGCTTGTAGGGCCTAAGTCTGATATTGTGTAAAATAATTAATTAATTAAACTTAATGGATGTACAAATCTTGACTACCTAATAATTAATGCAATAGGCCGAGCAGCTTAAAACCCAGGCCTCTGGAGGGACCGTAAGAAGCCAAACTCATTAGGATCCAATAGTTTAAGCCTAACATACGATGTTTTTTTTTATTATGTGCTCGAGTTGGGTAAGGTTTATAAGACAATGTGGTCTGGTGGATTTATTTCAGTATGGCCATTGCAAGTACAGTTTCACTCGGCAAACTTAAGTTTATCACAAAAAGCAAGTGGACATTAGTGACATGTTGTAACTCCCAAACATAAATATAAGGTAGGCCTATTATCAAATTCCCCCCTTATAGACTACCAATGTTGCACTTTCATAGACGCCCAGTGGAACAATCGAATGAAAATAATCTAAATACGTTAATGTTTTGATATTTTTATATAAATATATCGGATCAAATTGATACCCCTGACTTAATATAATCGTAATAATAGATTTTTTTATCATATATCCCGGTAATTTAAATTTTATTTACATCATATTTTGTTTGGAAAATGGCACATAATTAAAATTAGGCATACATAATTACTTAACCATAGTATTCTTTGTGGGAGGGTTTTAAACAATGAAGAAAATACTGTAGAGTTTTGGAAATCGTAGTTTAATTACAAAATCAATTAAATGTAGGATTTGTAACGACGATATCAGGTTGAAAATCAAGGAAGGAAATAAAATTTTGTTTCGATGTTGTAAAACGGTAAATAAATATAACGTTTCAGTTAGTGCTTTGTAAAATACTATTTTTTAAGAGCAAAGTTTGGATTAACAAACGTATTAACAATCTCATGTACTGCTTTAGTGTAACCGTAACGTTATTGATTATGATTTTTTATTGAGAGAAACAAGTCATGGAGGCGGAGGCATTAAAACCAGCACTGAGACGTGTGATAAATTTACTTGTATTTAAGTTATTGCGAAATGTTAATAATAAATTAAAGTAGTTATTATTTGTACATACATCAATATTTTACATTGATTATTTTCATTCGATTGTTCCACCAGGCGTCTGCGGAAGTGCAACCATTACCAAGGCCTATTTATGGTTAAAATAAATAAATTAACAGCAAGGCTAAAAGTAAAATATGATGTAAAATTGTTCAATTAGGGATGTTTGGCAAACAACAATAGCATTGGCCTAGGCCTACCTAAATTATATTAGGGTTAAACTTAAATAGTCAAAGGCTACTGTCTTCATATTATTGCCATTTAAACGTTGTGGACAGTATTTCAAGTTTATTAATAACATAAAAAGTTAGTATATACTCACATCTTATAATCATCTTATGATATGGATTAAACTTAAGGCTAATATACAAAACCTGAAGTATTATTCACACAAACTATCACACAAATTATAGCTTATGACACTGTACCCAAACTATCTGGAAAAAACACAAATAAAAAGATGTACGGTATGGTTGTTTTTTAGTAGTGCGGTATAATGTTGGCATTCTCGCCGATGACACTTTTAACGCATTAAATCCAACTTAAACCACAGTCGTGTTTACATAATAGGTGTATGGAACTCGAAAGGAAACTAACTTACAGAAGGGCCATTTTGATTACCGGTATTGCTACAACATTAATGAAATTATTGTTATTGTTGAACTCAAAAGAACGCCACGTTTCAAGTTGCTAACAGAAAGGTGTAGGTAGGTAGAGTCTGAGTCATTATAACAAATTAATTAAATAAACTGTTCATTCGTAACGTAACATATCTAACCTAAAAACAAACTTCAACCAACAAAATGACAGCGACAGCAGCTGAGCTGATGTATATTTTGACAGTTCAACAACACGGTACTACAAAGCTCAAAATATGTACTGAAATAATGTTCAATGAAAAAACTGATAATTATTAAAATGTAATAATAAATCGCCAATTATAGTTTATTTAAAGCATTAAACCGTAAAAACGTTATCCTAAAAATTTCATGACAATCCATCAAACCGTTAAAATGTAGATAGCGTCACACTACTTCGAATTCCAAACTGAGTATAAGGATTTCGTTTCACTCAATCCAATAAATACAACATTTTTGGCATTGCCGTTTATTACATTCAAATACGTGGTCAAAAAGGTGGTCAATTACGCCTTCAACTACAAGTATGGACTAGACAAACACTGCCGTCTACAAATTGCGTCGGTTAGCTCGCGGTTTGTTACATTGCAAGTTTGTCTTATCAAGAATAAATTTTACAGGTAACCTCTGAGGTGTATTTCTGATATAGTTATAACAACTAACTACTGGTGTAGCATTTTTCTTCTATCCACCAAAAACA
This sequence comes from Allygus modestus, assembly GCA_963675035.1. Taxonomy (NCBI): domain Eukaryota; kingdom Metazoa; phylum Arthropoda; class Insecta; order Hemiptera; family Cicadellidae; genus Allygus; species Allygus modestus. The sequence continues at coordinate 229,912,727 of OY776111.1, forward strand.
GGATAGTCATTTTATACAATTGTGATTTTCCCTTAACCCCACTTTAAATAGCTTGTTCGTAAACATCACGTTAAAATATATTAAGATTAGGATCTTCGGTTTCGGAGGAATGTGGCTTTAAAATAAAAGTTAATAAGTAATAAAGTTATAAACAAAAATCACAATGTACATGACATTGCAAAACTTGAACAACGAATTTATAACTTAATATATAGATGAACTTATTAAGGTATTTGGGAAGGAACGTTACAAAACGTTTTCCAAGAGTTTATGCCGTTACAATGTTTTCAAGCAGCATACGTTTGTTGTATTTGGTCTAAGGATACTTAAGGAAAAACTAATAGTTCGATTAAAATAAAACGAATGAACATTAGATTAAAATAAACCGAATGACCATTCGATTAAAATAAACCGAATGACCATTCGATTAAAATAAACCGAATGATCATTCGATTATTGGTATAATCGTCATCGGTTCGTTCGGTTCTCCTTATTTGGCCGCTAATGCGTTACTCCGACACTTTTTTAAGCAGTTATGCACAGCTCCGACACGAATCACTCCGTAAAGCATAAGTCCGAAAAACATCTGTCGGAGTAACGCATTGGGGACAACTATCTGTCGGAGTAACGCCAAACGTAAACTTTATGTCGGAGTACTGCTTTAGAGCCGTAAAAGTGTCGGAGTTGTGCATTTCTGATTTATTTAAGTTAAAATCCGTATTTTTGTCGGAGTTAGGCCTTGTCGGAGTTGTGCTTTTCGGAGCTATGCCGTGCACCGGTCCAAGTCCCTACCAACGCCCTTTCCTCACTCTCATGATCACAATCCCCCTGATTTTGAGTTTCCCCACAAGTCCTACACAAGGCAAACATGAGTTTCTTGTTCATTTTCGCTGGGAGTACCGGGTGGTAGAGATCCCGGGCGGCAGGACTTTACACTTGAGCAGACCATCTAAACCGAGCCCTCTCTGTCTGCACTCCCTGTCACCCACGTGAATTGTAGGATGACCAAGGGGATACTTAAGTAGTGGGGGTTTGTAGGTTCTGGGCCAAGTGATTTATGGCTTCCGGTCACGTGACCGGAAGCGCTGAGTCATTAAACACGTCATCTGAGCCTCAGCCAGTGACGTAGGCGGTTTTGTGACGTAATGAGGGAAAGTTTAAGGGTCAAGGCCACGGGGAGGTTATTTTAAAAAAGTACTACCTCGCACGCGTAAAATCCGATTGTGATTCGATAGTTTTCATTCGATAAAATATCGAATGAAAACAATCGAATGATACGAGTGCGAGGTAGTACTATTTAATTTATTACTTTAATGTTTACATTTCTTTTTATTTACAAGAAGTTATGTTTACAATAATTTATGTTTACAATAGTTCCCCGTTGTTTGTCGTCATCGATGTTGTTGATCCGGAGTCGCGGCCGTCAGACGCAGTTTTCAAGTGCTGCGCTTGTTTGTCCAATCGGTCCATCCCGACTGTGTGTTCCTCGCCTATTTATGTGACCGCAGGGAACACACAGTCGGGACGAGCAGCTCGATGTTCACCGGTCGAGAGCCGGAGGTGTACTGGCTATTCACAAGCTAGCGTTGTAATCGTACTAAATGGTGGGGGTAAAAGTGTGGTGGGGCGGAGCAGATGGCGGACGGCAGATGGCAGGCGGCAGATGGCAGGCGGCAGATGGTAGGCGGCAGGTGGCAAGTGCGCGGCAGATGGTTGCTACTCCATTCGCCGCCAAAGTAATGCAAGCCGTCGCCGTAATTCTTGTATTTTATCTTGACGGTTCATTTGATATGTTTTACATCTACATATGCAATAGCTGAAACACCTGCACTTACGACAAGCTTTCCCGTCAACTTGATCGCCTGGTATTTTAAAACATTGCAACTCGCAACAATATGTCTTCAAATTGTTATCGAAAAATAAATTGTTCATCGGTGGTACCGACATGTTAGCTGCAGCGTGTGTTAGACAAGACTGAGACTAACTTCACTGCTCCCTCTCTTTTATACCCCTTCATAAGTTAACCCTGAATGAAAGTTCAAGGTCATCCATTTGAATTTAAAAAAAAGCAACACAGCAGTATATAAAATAATATACTGCTATGTTGCTGTTTTTTTTTTTTAATGTTATTCTTTTTTTTTATTTTTCTTTCTTTATTAAACAAACATTTTACAATACAATAAGCTTAAGTCTAACATTGATGACTAGAAATACAAACAGAGAAAAACAAATAGAGACATTATGTACAATGATGCATGATGTGCAGAGTGAGTTCCGTCGAGTTGTTGCCGCTTACACCGTGTGATACCAAATACAACGTCCCCGGTTGAATATCTCGCAAGTCTTCATTATGTAGCAGTTGAACAAATCATTTTGGAAGAAATACTTGAAACTTCGGCTCATCTCCTGGAGTCATAGGTCCTTCGCACAATGATACTAGAATTGCTTCTCCATGTGTGGTTTCCACTTTCTTGATGCTATGAATAATGTAATGTCTTTGTTCTTTTAGTTCTGAACATTTTTTTAGTTAGCAGAAGGTTCGATTTTGAGTGAGTGTTGAATTGATCAACCAATGTTTGTAGATATTGTTGTGATGCCATCTTCGTCAGTGGTGGTGTCTTCTGTGATGTTGCCTCTTCGGAGTCTCGAATAATACTCGTGCTGAAGCGGTGTTGTCTCCTCGTATTTATAGGCCCCGCTACCCCCACCACATTTCTGTTCTCCGCTACCCCCACCACATTCCTGCGTTTGTTTCAAGTAAGCAGCCAAACGATATGCGTTGTACAATGCACAGTTTGTTTGACCGTGTTTAAGATCTTTTGCAGCGACACAAATATTACCGAGATTAATGTTAAAGTCCTTACTGATAGTTATATCGAAAACATTACCGTGCGTATACTTTTGTATCCAGTTCTTTTTTTCTAATCCTCTTGTGTATATAAGTGAATATTGTTTGCAAAAGTTAAACATAATACTGTGCAGATTACTGTAGCTTATAAATCCTTCATACCAATGTATGTGATGAAAGTAGTTTGTTATCCATTTGTTTGTACTTTTTGCTTTGGTGTTAAGTTTGTTAAAAGAAAAAGGAGCTTCAAACGTGAATGGGTAGGCTACAAATGTAAGCAAGTCTAAGATTACTAATTCCTTGATAATAAACCTATCGTCATTATTTCGAAATGCTTGAAATTCTATTACACAAGGCTTTACACTCACTTCTTCATCCCCTCCGCTCATCATGGAACCTAGCGATAAACTAAACTGTTTTCCACACCACGGTAGGTTAAATACCAGGCCGTACAGTTGCAGGCGCGTTGGTGTATATTTAACGTGGGCACCGTCCCCAATAGGCCTACCCCACGTGTGTTCTTCTTTACTAAGTCAAACTTTAGTCTTTTTCAACTTCTTCTTCTTGTGTTTCGTTTTCTTCTTCTTCTTGTTTCTCCGTTTCTTCTTCTTCCTGTGTTGTTTCTTCTGTAGCTTCTGTAGCGATTTATACATGTGGTTCAAAATCCTTTAACTTTCTCCACATGCAAACTTCATGAGGTATTCTATTAAAAATAGATGTATCCACAGGTCCGTACACGATGGTACTATCAGGTTGTTTTTCCAAAGTATCGACCAAATATTCTTTAATAATAGCGTTTGCAAATACCAACTGTCTCATGTACCTTGTAATAGGTTCTGTTGCGTAGTTTAAAACGTAGAATTCTTCACGTGACAGTAGAATCTTATTTTCATGTTGAGTCAAGTCTCTAATTCGCACTTGTAGTTGTCCGCGATGTTTAACAATATCGATTTCATTGTCACAATCCAAAAGTCGAATATGTGTTTTCCTTCCACACAAACTGTTAGTTAAATAACATTCTATTAAATGTACATGTTTCAAAAATGACTCCCAAGCATTTTGCGAAAATAAAACCTTTTTTGTTCCATGGTGTAGTATTACTGTAGGGGAATAATCCAATGATTTCATCAATCCAACTGATACACTTTTACTGATGCATGCTGAGATGGGGTAAAAGATTCGCAGAAAAACTTCAGTTAAAATGTGAGGAGGAATATTTTCTTCAACTTTCTTCTTCCTCTTTGGTACTACCTTTGATGGGTCTGCATTAATTTCCTCCTCTCTATCTCTTTTACCAAACTTTAAAAATGCAGTTATTTCCTTGATGATTTCTGCTTCACTAGTATTATCACGTTCCAATAACGGTGCTACCTCTGCATCACCTTGTACAACAGATGGAGATCTCATTTTGTAGAAGATGTTACCCATGCGCCGATAGACGATCAACTGAAGACCTGCATTGCTGCTCCGCTATTTATAGGTTAGCGACAGTGGCGGTGCCGGTGGTGGTACAGCGTTTTACAATACTGTCTTTACAATACCGGTCAACGGTGTGTATGTAACAATTTTATCGTGCAAAATTAAACAATACGCAGATGTATTTGCAGGTACGTTTTCTTGAAATTCCATTTCTATTTTTATATCAACACTAGACGATTTTACAGATTCATTTTGTTTGGAACAATCAATTACAACAATCGGAGCTTTCGATTCAAACTGAACGGGAGATAGTAGAGGTGTATTTGTTTTGCCGTAATATGAATTTTGGAACCTAGCGTACATGTCGTATAAAACACTGTATCTTTTCTTATCAAAAGAAATATTAAAGTTGTCGTAGGGAAAGAATTGTGAATTCAGGAACACTTTACAGTTTGTTAATTTACAATGGTCAAATTCACCAGCATTTTCAGTTATTATACTTTTCTTCTTCGTTTGTAATCCAAATATTACATATCTCGCTTTTTCCAAATGAGTAGAAGTTTTTACAGTCCATGTATGCCGTTGTGTTGTAGGTAAAACGGGGTATTCATGAAACTCCCAGCTTCTGAATGGCATTACAATGTCTCGATCTGATTTTAACTTTTTTAATAATGTAATCCGGTGTTCATCATTTAGTCGCACATGTGGTACTCTCCAAACAATCTTGTCTAATGTTAATTTCCAGTCTAAATTGGCATCAGTTGTTCCAGTAGCTGCTTTAATAATATCTTTATCGTTTGATGATCTTAATAAAACTAGTTCTTGTTTTACATTTATTATTATTCTTCTGTAGTCTTCAGCAAATCCTAGGAGTAATCTTAAAGGTACGTAGAAATCAAAGTTTCCCGAAGAGTCAGGAGCGATTGTACTTTTGTCTGGTGCAACCCATCCTGCAACAGCTAACAGATTCTTCTCATTTGGTGTTAAAGACGCTAATCCTTTCAATGTACTGGAAATTCCAACCTTTTTTGTTGAATCGACTGTAACTCCTGAAATTTCATATCTAATCTCGTCAAACAAAAATGCCATAGGATTATTTATGAACGGAACAGTGGTTCCAACAGTACCGTCAGCTTTTGTTACTTTTCCTTCAATATATAAATAACTTTCGCATGGAAGAGTATAAATGTCTTGTTGTTGTATAGGAATCCTAATTTCATCGTTATTGTTTAATTTGGACGAAGCGTAAGGGTTGTGCGTGTGATATTCCTTTTCCCATAAGGTCTCGTCGAATGTTGGACCCTGCGCTATATCCAGTATATCCATTGTTAATGACTTTTAATCCAATTTCTTCTAGAAAACGAATGTTGTCACTTGTTAACCCTTCTACAGCTGATGAGCTACTGACCTCTTTGCTTGTTGGCTCTCTCTTTTTAAATGATAACCCCATTGTCTAAGCGGATGATTTTATATGTATTCTTACAGTAATAGCTTCTCCTCTAAAGTCAATAAGGTTTCCGTCTTGATCCACTATGTTCAGCACGATGTCTGAAATGAAACTGGTGTTTAACGGTAGGTACACAAGGTTTTGAGGCTTTTCTACTATCTTGAAACCCAGTGCAACTGATAGATAGAATGTGTGTAATATATGACGATTCTCTCCATCTCTGTAGGATCCTTGTATAATGTTACATGTAATGTCTATGCTATTAACTTTGATGATCGTCACAGTTTTATTCCCAGAATGAGTTTTATTAGGTTCTAATACTTTTGTTTCCTTAGAAAACCCCAATAAACTACCAATTGAATGTTCTTGACTAAAATCAATATAATACTTAGACGTAATTTCGGCTTTCATTGTATTGTTATTGCCTTTTATCGTTATATTTTCTTTTCCCATATGTTTTTGTATAACTTCATTTATATTATCAATTTCATAAGCTCCTGTTGGTAAACTGAATTCTTCCAAAGCTGAATACTTTCCTTTATCATCTTTTGTCTTGTAATAATGTATTTTGTTATTAATTCCTTCACTAACGTTTGGAATAGAGTTATATGTTGTTAAATCCAATAATGCGGCTTCCCATAGTCTTCCTTTTTGCAAACGTAGCGCTGGAAACAGAATACTGCGCAAAGTACATGAGTTACCGGTTAATGACACTGTATACGAGGACATCTTAAAGTTGACTAACACTTTTAGCTAAAAAGTCTAAACATAAAGGACCGCAAATGGATGTATCATCAGGTTGTTTTCTTGTATGATTGTAAAAAACATTTTCTGCCGCACGAAAGTATTGTTGAAGTTCTTTCGGGGTGGAAGGTCTCCAAAACTGTCGAAACAATAAATGGTTTTACCAAGTTTCTTGTAACACACCCAATGAGTGCCTAATCCTTCACTATTATCCAAATTTACAATACCAGTCTCATTTTTCCACATTTTAACCGGTAACTCATCTTTCATAAATACTCCTCTAAAAAATGGGATTTTCAAACAAGAAGCATATGTAATCAGTTCTTCATTGGTCAATTCTTTGTTTTTAATTATTAATTGCTCTTTCTTATTTAATACACACTATACGGTCTTAGGTATAATCCTCCTCCCTTTTTTATCATTGACCATATTGTTGGTTTCTTTTTAGCTTTACCACTGGTAGATCGACGTTTTCTTCTGATATTACCTCCTTGTTTTTTAGCGGGTTTTTTTCCCACGCCTTCTTCTCTTTCCTCCTCCAAACGTAGTTTTTGCTTTCATTGCTGCTGTTACTGCTAAAGACGCTGCTTTTTCACCAATACTCGCGTCACTAGATTTTACTCTTTGCCAAGCTTTCTCAGCAAGTGCTTTATCCGCTATTGATCTATTTTTAGTATCACCAAATTTGGAATACGCTATATCGTGCTGTTTACAAGCCTGATCGAGCTTATTTATTCCAGGATCTCCTCTAGCAAGACGTTTCTCTAATTTGGTTCCAGGACCACAATATTGATATCCTCCAGGTAAATATAATTCTACAGGTAATAAATCAATCGCCTTGTTAACTATAGCTCCAACCGGTTTACTCAATAGAGAAAATGCTGTTGATGCTATTCCCCTTCCTCTCTGTAATCTCTCTCGATTATGACTGATGCGTTTAACCCTCGACATGGCTATTTATAGCAAAACTTACAATCAGTAGGTGCACTCTATAAATGTTTTACAATGAATGTAATATCAGTTTTGGTTTCTTGTATTATATACTGTTTAAAATCCATTTATTATATCGAAATGGATTTATTAATTAAATGTAGACATATTAAATAAAAGTAGTAAAAATAGAAATAAGGTGTAATTGAAGATGTTCCAGATGTTTCTCCGCTGGTTATGGTATCGTTGTCTTCGGTAAAATGAATAAACTTTAAATAGTTGTCATGTTCCCTTAGAAACTTGCCACTTAATCGTTGATAATTGAATAACACATCCCAGTCTAGTTTATCTTTAAAATTGTCAATGTAATTCTCAGAGAGATTTTGATATTTACTTATTACTTCCCAACAGTTATTAAAATTCGATGTCATCTCTACGAGGAAGTCTTCTGAAAACTGTTGTCTTTGTAAAATATGGATCCAGTTAACTCTGTGAAAATAAATTCTTAACATAGTCATTGTAAAGAGGTAATGTATGGAAAGTTGTTCCCAATCCATATATCTATCAAACCTTTGAACAAAACCATCTGTCAACACTCCTTGGGGAAATCTCGGCTCTTGAGATATGAAACTCCACGCAGTAATATTGGATTCCATCATCCTCTCTGTATCGTCTCTCGAATATGACTGATGCTTTATCCCTTATCATGGGGGGTATTTTAAATTCTTTTTTCTCTTATGTAATCTTCATTGTTTTCTGTTGGTTCATTAATCACATTCACTTTATCCTCCTTTCCTAATGTCTTGACTTTAGAAGGCTTAGACGGTTTATCTCGTTGATTAGGTTTCTCTGGATTGTGTATATTTTTCCAGTCTAAATAATTGTGACTGTCAACATCTGAAGCTGCATCTCTTCCTGAAGCCCGATGGATATAATGGAATAGAGCTGCACCAAACCTTTCCAAATGTTTTTCATATTCCGTAGTCCATTTCTTGTGTACAATATCAAACATTTTCTTATTTACAGCGTCTCCATCCTGCTCACAATCACCTACATTTGATAATTTTAATTTTTTTACATCATAGCTTGTGTCAGTTTTATTCCTTTTGTAAATCGTTAACAATTTTAGAGTAGCTAAATTTACTGCTTCACCATCATAAATGGGATATTGTATATCGCTTAACCTTTTACCGGAAAACCCCCAATGATCTTCGTGTACAGTTGGGGTTCTTTTTTCATGTACTGTACCGTAACCGCATCAGACGACATAAGCGGATCACCAACATTTTTAATTACTTTTTCTTCAAAATTATAGTTGCCGTCAGATGTTAACGGAAACCCAGCTCTTTTTTCACTATATCCAGATTTTACTCCAAACTCGGAATACCGTCCAAACTTGTCCACACTCATGATGTAACTGAATCGCTATAGTTTAGTTTCTTATATATATATATGCGTCTACTGAACAATTATTCCTTGTTTTCGCAGTTCATCAACCAAAGCTACCCATTCGTTTTCTAAACCAGTGTGCCCGGCTTCCATGGCTTCATGTAATAATCTCATTCGATCAACTAACTTATTTATATCGTTGTAATATATTATATTAGTTTTATACAAATTTTTCAATAATCCCCTTCCAGATGTGGTAGGATCAGTTGTTTTTCTCTTTTTATGCAAAACATTTAATTCAGCAGAAGATAAAGCTCTTCTTTTAATTTGAGCTTTTTTTGATTTTGAGGGGGAAAGACTAGATATAATACTTGTATATTTTATTGACCGATTTCTATGAATAGGTAGGTCTTTGGAATACTTTTTTCTATGTGCATTTGTATACTCTAATATATTTTTAAACAATTGTAAATCCTTTTAGTATATTTACCAGGATTATTTTTAAAGATAAGTTCAAACAAACCTTTTGTACCTTTATATTTCTTATCTCCAATAACTATATCATCATTTTCGTTTATATCTAACTTGCTATCTCCAATCATTAATCCTTTATCCTCTATTCTTGCTCCATAGGTATGATAACTTCGATTAGCATGTGCGGCGTGTAACATTTTTAACGTATATGTTCTTCCAAGTGTTCCTTTAAACATAATATCCGTGCCTAATTTGCTTAAGTTGGATGGGTTAATATCCTCTTCTTCTGCTCTTGTATCTTCTACACTTGTATCTTCTGTACTTGTATCTTCTGCAATATCCTTTTCCTTTAAATCCTCTATATCTCCGCTTTCTTCATACTCGTCGCTTTCTTCAGATGTATGTAACTGGCCAAAACTTTCATCATTCTGAAATTCTTCTTCATATTTGGAAATTGGTAGCATTTTGTCTCCTTCGAAGCGAATTGAAGGTTTTTCCATATTTTGTGCTAATCGCTTTAAAGGTTCAGTAACAGGTTTGAATGTTGTTTCTAAAAATTGCTCTCTTTCATTTATACCTGATTTTAAAGCTCGGTTTTTTTGTCTAATAGAATCACTAAGTGATTTTATTTCCTTTAATAGCTTTTCCTGGTTAACCATCTTCACACCTTGACGACTTGTACAGTAATACCGCTAATCAGTGTATTAAAACGAATTTATCAAAACCTATTCTATAACGACCATCTTTTATAGCATGATCTTTCATAATAACCAAAAATCCATACTTTTCCGCCCATGATTTTCCGCAAAGTTCTTTAAACATTTCAAATGGCATATCCGCATTCACATGATCGTTATATATATGTTTTAGGTTAGTATCATCTTGTTTGAATACAATCAGAATATTTGCATTATCTCTGATAAGTTGTTTTGGGATTTTGCTATAGGTTTGTCCTATATATATGCTGTCGATGTTATTATGTCTTCCCATGGCAAAGTAGTTTCTAATAGTATCCTGATTTTCACAAGATACATCGTCAAATATAAATACAGAATACGGTTTCGCTTCGTTTCGTTGCATAATGCTATCACTAGCGTTAAATTTGTAAAAATTAACATCAGACACATCAGATAGGATTTTATCCAGCAATTGATACTTTGGTTGATGTAGAGACTTTGAAAAAATATATAGGTTATTAAACCTTAATCCCTGCGGATTAGTGATCAAATTAAAGACAACATTGGTCTTTCCGCAGTTTGAGGGTCCACTAACTATACATCGAACAGTGTTTGGAAGTAAACTACCGTGTTTACCATTGTTGATTTTAACGTTATCCACAGTTAAATCATCTATGTTATTAATATTGAATCGATCTTTATGGTTAATAATCTCCATCCTGCTCAAAGGTTAACGATGAAATGAGTTGCTTGCATTAAACCAAGTCCTTTATAGGTATCCATGAATCCTCAGTTTTGTTAAACCCTAACCACCGCACTTTAACTGCATCCTTTTTTCTTTGTAACACTTTTTCAACAAGATATACATCACCTACTGTTGACTTTAACATTTCATGTCCATAAAATGCACCTTGCAACAAATCTCCTTTGTTATCTTTTAAGATATACGTTTCAGGTACAGTCGGTGCACTTTATACACTGTAAAAACTTCATTCGTCCAATTGGGAAGGTATTTCTTGGTAAACACTCCCTTATATTTACTAATCCGTACTTTATCACTTACATTAAATTTTCTTGGCTGCATTTTTTCTACTTTAGGCTTTGTATTTTTCTTAATGCGTTTTAATACATCTTTTACATTTCTTCTATTTACTTTGTTAGGTTTCATACCAATAGTTCTATGAAACCTGTTGTTATAATCATTTATTAATTGTGGTAAAACATCATACCATACGTAAGAACCTCTTTTTGAAAATTGTTTATACAGTGCTCCTTTTAAGGTTCTATTGAATCTTTCTACAATAGCTGCTTTTTTCTCTGAATTTGTAGAATAATGATTTATTTTATATTTATTCATTAACTGTGCAAAGTTTGTATTAAAGTATTCTGTTCCATCATCAGTTTGTAAATGTTTAATTTTGTTTTTATCTCTTTTTATGGCTATTTACATGGCTTCTGTTACGCTTTTACCAGTCTTGTCCTTTAGAGGCAAAGCGTCTGCAACTTTTGTAAAACAATTAATAATTGTGAGTATATATTTAAATCCTTTGTTTATTCTGCTATGCGGTCGCATTTCAATTAAATCCGCTTGATATAGATCATTTATCCCTTTTATAACAGTATTTCTTCTTGGAAACTTTATTCTTGCAGGTTTGTGTAGTTCATTAATAATCTTCTCCTTCAGGTCTGACATGATGGTTTCACGAAGACAGCTGATATGATATTAAATATTCTTTTGTATAAATCTGCTTATATAGGTCAAGGTCATTCTAAACTAATGTATAAAAGGGGGAACACAGCAAAATACTGCTGTGTTCCCCCTTTTATACGGAAAGGAAAAGGAAAAGGGATGTAGGACGATGAAAGGGTTACTCGTCAATAGGGTTGAGGGAATAGTGGCCGAATGGTAGAGTGTGGATGTTGTCTGCAAGGATGTGTCGTTTATCATCATTTGAAGAGAGAGCTTTTTTTACTTCCGTCACGCTGTACAGCTGATGGTTGAAACTTCTGATTGTGTTGAATTTTGCTGTTATATCTTGATCTTCAAATAAACATTTCTTATAGTGATTAAAATGCACATTCTTCTTTAAATACAAACTTTTTACTCCTTTAGCTTTCTTAATGACTTGGTTTTCATTTAGTTGTAAAGAATATAATTTTGACATTAGTGCAACAATTTCTTGAAGTATAACACCATTGGCTTCATCTTTAAATTTGCCAAGCACTTTTTTGTTTCTGTCATTGTCGTAGTTTGGATGATCTTTTGGATAGTCGGAAAAGTCAAAGTCGTTTTTGTAATCAAATGTCCGAAGGTCTTCATACATATCGTTAGTAATTATCCAATATATAAAAGCGTCTGTATCCATGTAGGAGATGCCGATGTTTTCTCGTCCATAAAAGGTGACCATCTTTTTGTAATGAAAATCGTACATATGAGTCTTGGAGATATCCAGGATTGTCATACCTATATACAAAGGACGATCCATCTTCACACTTGTTTTCTTCATAGATACAGCTACAAGATTTTCGTTAATAATTATAGATGTTCCAAAGTTTGGCTGTTGTACGAGTTTTTGTAGTTTGTTCGGATCTGTAACAAGTTTAACATTTTTATGTCTTCTTTTGTTTTCCAATGTTTTACCGAATATCGCATTGTTCATCAATTTAAAAAAGTCTTTTTGAAAGGCTGATGTAGCGGCTGCTCTTCTGGTAGTATTCGAGTCTATGTACGGTTTCAACCAGCACGATTGGGAAAATGCTACAGCTCTATTAATTTTAGTAAGACGTAAACCTAATTCGATAGCTTGTTGAACAACCCAATAGTGAGCTACGTATCGTTGTTTATTGTTAAGGGTCATCATTAATTTGGGGTGTTTTCCAGTTGGTGAAATTTCTGTTCTTGCAAGGAGTGGAAGGTCATAATGAAGATCGTGTAAATGTTCTGGATATTCAAAGTCGCAATCCAAAATATATCCGGTATCTCCTTGTTTTGGAATTTGTGAAATATCGCCAATACAGTCGGGATTAACCCATTTAAAGTTGTCAAATGGAAGTGGGTTCGACATGGCCCATCCATACAGATTATTCGCGTCGAAATATCCCAAGTACGTTGAAGGTTTCTCTTGATCATGGTCAGGTAGATATTTGTTGTTGGCTTTAACATGTCTCGTCACGCTTTGAGTTAATCCACCTCTAACACCCGACTCAACCATTAAAACCATATCTATATCTGTTAACAGCTGGAGTTTGCATTTTGTTTCTTTCAGCATTGCTTGCCAAGCTAGTCCTGGAGATGTATATGAATGTAGAGGGTCTAAACCGTATGCTGCAAAACAGGTTCTTTGGAATTCTTCCATAACATCGCAGAGTATGGACATAAAAGTCTGAGTATTCTCCTAAAGTCTTCATATCCAACTCGTTCCATACTCGACATGCGTGTTGATAGTCTTCAAGTGAAATCTCCGAATCATTAAGTTTGTTGTTAAATTGTTCTGGTGGAGGAAGTGATGTTTCATTAAATCTATGAAGTCCATCGATGTAATCGTAGGGGAAGACTCCTTTTCGAAGAACCAGATCCATTTTACTACTGGCTACAATTTTGCTTGTTTCTATCAGATCTTCTCTTTTTAAATTATCAGTTAATTTCATTAGGCTAGAAGGCATAAATCGAAACGAATCAATAAATCTAAGTTTTATTTTGCCAACCTTTTTAGAGAAACTTATAAATTTTTCCATTGTTGTTGCCAAAACATCTATTGCTCCATCATCTCTTCCTAACTCCGGGATTATGAAATGAGAGTCATATCCGCTAAGGTTATGTAGAACAACGGGTATAAAAGATGGTGTTTTGTAATTTAAGTTGCAAGCGTTACAGGCTGCACCTCTGTAGGCTCCTGTAAGATGGTCGTGATCACGCACTTTAACGTTATCTGGTGTAAATAGGTTATTACACAGATAACATGTTGTTGCCAAATTGTGATGTTGAAGTTGGTGTTCATCCATAGGTTGCATCGGTATTTTAATTTTGTAGATTTCTTCCACCTTAGAGGCAATGTAATACAACTCATCTACAAAGTGTTTCGCTGCTTGTTCACCACGATAAATCTTCGGAGCAGATGATAGACCAAATTCTTGAAGATGTTCTTCAGACAGCGTGGATTTTGTTAGTATACAATAACTGTTTGGTGCATGTTTTTGATATTTGCTTCTTTTTGTGATATCCTCTTCTTGTTGTTCAATAGGAAGTAAAGATGCTTCGAAGTCCGCGTACACAACAAATGGAACAGAGTATTGTTGATTTACTTTGTCAAATCTTATCTGCGCTCTGCTGGGATGTGGCAATTTAATTCTTACCTCATAGTTTCCACTACATAACCTTTGATGTTCTACTAACCATTCTGAACCTCCTCTTCTTAATTCTTTGTTTACATGACAAAAACATCTTTTACAAATTGTCTTCTTTTCTTCATGTTTAGATAATTGTTTAGAAACAAGAGCTTCAAAATTTTTAATGTAGACATAATGGGATATATCCCCTTTAGTGATTAATAGCAAATCCGTATGATCTCTGCGCTCAATAGGTGTTATGCGCAAGGGGTATGCATTGTTTGACGAATCTAAGCCGAAAATGTTGACAGAAGCTGAAGGGTTTTGTTTTTCAAATTTCGATATATCAGTAATTGCAACAGGGTAAGTCATTCCCTGGAAATTATACTTGTGTTGAACTTCTTCATATGCTTGACTTGGTCTTTCCGGATGGTTTTTTACATATTTGGCCAACATAACATATTTAAAACATTCATTATTTTCATTTTCCACGTTAATACAGGATTTGGTATTCATAATTTTTTGAGGTAGAGGGATATAGCTACTTCCTCTCATTCCATAACCGTGTTTATGAACTCTAACATCCAGACTTGTTATACTTAATAAAGTCCATCCAGATCCTCTTCCTTCATGCTCTTGTAGTTTCGTCAAAAGTTCCTCAAGACATTCTGTTACGATCTTTTCAATATCTGACGCAGCCATGATGGTTCGGTTTTTTGTCATGAAACCTCTTGGTGATGTTTCGTTTTGAATGTTAGTGAATATGGCATCTAGCAAAAGTCCAAATTTGATAAAATTTAATCTTTTTTGTTCATTCTTTAGTGTTTTGGTTACTAATTCTTTGGCGTTATGTAAAAAGTTTTCAAGTTGTAATTTTACGTTGTCAATTTTAAAATGTGTTACTACCTTACCAGGTAGTGATTGAGCGTGTAGTTCCACATCTACTGCTGTTGATGTTGAGGGTCGGTGAAGAGTAGACATAGCAGCTGTTGATGTTGAAGGACGGTGAAGTGTAGACATAGCAGGCGTTGAAGTCGATGTTGATGGTGTTGATGTTGAAGGATGGTGAATTGTAGACATAGCAGGCGTAGAAGTCGATGGTGTTGATGTTGAAGGATGATGAAGTGTAGACATAGCAGGCGTAGAAGTCGATGTTGATGGCGTTGAGTGTGCATAATGGATGACACTCGGTCTTAAAACTTCATTTTGTTCTTTTTGATTTAGGTTTGCAAATTGATGTTGTGCTAATTGATGGTCGATTGAATCTAATTCTTGTTCATTTTGTTCTTCTTTTGTATTTGTGTTGGGATTATGTTTTAGTTCTTTATGAATGGCTAAAAGCCAATCATCTCTAAATGAGGCTTTACAAATATCGCACCGATACATATTATAACTGTGTCTTCCTCAAAGGCTAACCAGCTACTAATAACACTCCAAAATGCACCTCTATTTATACCCAAAAAAGAACAGTGGTGGGGGGTATACATGCCGGAGTATATGTGTTAGTGAAGAAATACCAAATTTTACGCAGGAAGTACATTTTGCATCAAACCAAGATGTTTTCAAGTCCCCGAAGTGGGTCAAGGTCGTTTGAACATGTTGCCAAAACGGGGAATAGAGCAGTAAGTGATTCTCACTTGGACCACAAACTGATCTATTCACTGCTTTGTATTATTTAACAGATCTTTAAGTTTTCTTTTAATTATCCTGATCTTCAAAAAGTTGTTTGTATGAGGGTTCTTCAGCAAATAAATGTTGAACCGCCAAGTCATCTTCAGTCAGAGGACATGATTCCAACAGTTTTTGATCGATTGAGGGAGCTGACAGCGGTTCTTGGAGTTTTTCATCTTCAGTCAGAGGACATGATTCCAACAGTTTTTGATCGATTGAGGGAGCTGACAGCGGTTCTTGGAGTTTTTCATCCTCAGTCAGAGGACATGATTCCAACAGTTTTTGATCGATTGCGGGAGCTGACAGCGGTTCTTGGAGTTTTAACTGTAAACTTTTGATATATTCCATGGCCTTATACAAAACGGCTATTTTTGCATCTCGAGGATTGGCGAATGGGATTACACTTTGTAATCTCTCATATCCAGTGTTAATATTCACTCTCCATTTCTTTGAGTGTTCAGCGTTTCTCCGATTGTAGCCAGATCTGGAGTTGGATGTGCTTGCTTGCGAATCCATAGCTGACTTATACGTGTGTTCCAAAGTGCATGGTTAAATACCTGCTTACCCCCACCATTAGAGTACCCCCCACTTGGAGCTTATGTTTGATTTAGTAATAATTATTGTATCAAAAGAAGTTGTTTCCAAGTCCTGATATAGGTCAAGGTCATCTGAAGATATTTCCAGAACGGGGAATAGAGCAGTAAGTAGTTCTCACTTTGACTACAAACTGATCTATTCTCCGCTCTGTATTTGTAGTTGGAAGGTTAACGAAGAAAACTAATCAGACTCATCTGACAAATCCGACTCATCAAACGGAAATAAGCGACGGGGGAGAAAGCTAGTGACGTAGGTACCCTCAAAAAGGGTCCTACAACCGCTCGGAGTTGCCTCCATGTGTTCCAAACAGAGTGACTGTTGGTAACACTCCGCATCGTCCGAATTCGAGTTTTCCTCCACGTCATCCGCTACACTAGAGATATCCTCATCACTCTCCAATTGTTCCATCCAATTCACGGCTTCCATCTCTACGGAATCAACTTCTTCATCTTCCAACAGCGCATCTTCATTTTCATCTTCATCTTCCAACATAATGTTTTTTAACATTAGAATTACCTCTCGTGGATGAGGAAAGATGATGTCTCTTGGTGCCATGACTAGACTGATTCAACCATTGATACAAACTCGCCTTTTATACCACAATATTTAGAGGGGGGGTGTTGGGGAGGGGATATTGTTGTTAAATATATATTTAGTATTAAACAAAGTTGTTTCCAAGTCCTGAAGTGGGTCAAGGTCGTTTGAACATGTTACCAAAACGGGGAATAGAGCAGTAAGTGATTCTCACTTGGACCACAAACTGATCTATTCCCCGCTTTGTATTCCAGACGTCTTTAATTTTGCTATCCCACTTATTCATCCTGGTCTTCATCCATGAGGAAGATTTGTTTCTAGGCTGACGGTTCTTCCTCAAGAAAATGATGTTTCGCCAACCTATCTTCCACCAGGAACACGCATTCTATCGGTTCAAGAGAGACCGGTTCTTCAGAAGGAACTTCTGCAACTATTGCTTGCAGATGTTTTATGTAGTTTATTGCCCGATATATCATGTCCTTTGTTTTAGTAGTAGATTTAACGCCCGGGATTTTACTTGATAATCTACTGTAGGCTTTTTGCATTGTCAGCTTATATGTTTTTGTTCTTAATGCGTTTTCGGCTCTTCGGTTCCGCAAGCAATTGTTGAACTTCAAAAACTCTGATAGTTCATCTTTATACTCTTTGGATGTGCTTGCTTGGGAATCCATAGCTAACTACTGGGGATATTCCGATGCGGTCGCTTAAATACCAAGTTTACGTGGTGGGGGTAAATGTCAAGGATATTATTGTAGGAAGTACATTTAATATCAAACAACGATGTCGCAGAATGACAAGTCTTGTAAGTGGGTCAAGGTCGTCTGAACATACCACCAGAACGGGGAATAGAGCAGTAAGTGGTTCTCACTTAGACCTCAAACTGATCTATTCCCCGCTCTGTTTTTAATCTCTCTCCTTTTTATTGATTCAACAATGGTTTGGTTTAATATAAAATGTTGTATTGATGATCCATTTCTGCCGGAGTAACCTTTCCATTATACCAATCATTTTAAGTAACTTTACATTGTTTTTATAGCTTGTTTTCCATGCTTCCTGTTCACTATTATACACTGGAGCCGTAGGCTTCCACATATACAAATCACAACCAACCTCCCAATCGAGAAACTTGTGCAGTAATCTTCTTAAGACAATTAACTGATCGTGATTTTCAACTTTTCTGCTTACTACTAGTGTTGCTGCAGCGATAGGGAGAGCGGGTGTACTCATTTTCAGCAGAATGATTTTACCAGTGATAGGGAACCCCTTTTATACTACATTTAAATGGTGGGGGTTAGTGGTGGGAGTACAAGGGTTAGGGAAGGGGTATATCGTGTTAAGAAATAAATATATCTTCCATTATTTTACCACACGGAGTGTAAGTCAATACTAAACACAAATATTCTAAGTCTTTTTAGTGGGTCAAGGTCGACTGAACATATTGCCAAAACGGGGAATAGAGCAGTAAGTGATTCTCACTTTGATCACAAACTGATCTATTCCCCGCTTTGTTTTGTTTTTTTTTTAACCCCTCTCATTGTTTTAACGAGTTTAGTCATCTTCTTTTTTAAGGGTCGGAGGTTCGACAAAAACGTTCCCTAATTATTTGTAAGATTAAGGGGGGCAGTGGTTCCTCAGGCAGTTCAGCTTTTATAGAAGGTTCTTGAAGCTGTGTTTGAAGAAACTTAATATATTGTATTGCCTGTCGAATTTTTGAAATCCTAGAATCACTAGGATTAGCAAATGGTACAGCGACTTGTAATCTTTTGAATCCTTCTATTACTTTATTTTCGTTTCTTCGCGAACGTGCTCTATTTTGTTTCGCTCTACGTTCCCAGATTACTTCCATATCAGTAGCTGATGAGTTGGATGAACCTGCTGGAGTCTCCATAGCTGACTAATGAATATGTTCTACGATGCCACGCTTATATACCCGCTTACCCCCACCTAAAAGGTTGGTGAACAGATCAATGTTTTGGTTTGAAAAGGAATTTAAACAGAGCGAAATGTTTCTAAGTCCGTTATCTAGGTCAAGGTCGTTGTAACATTGTAAAAAAAAGTGTGGACAACCTATTTACACTCTGCAGCATATGCTACAAAATGTAAATAGGTTGTCCACACTTTTTTTTAATTTGGAAAAAGAAAGACTTGATTTAATTTGGAAAAAGGTTATTACAATTTTTTCCACACAGTGGTTCCTGAATTGTCTCTGATTAGATAGTGCTTTTTCGTGGGTTTGTAGGGATGGCGCATGGCTTTAGGTAATCTTAAAATGTAGAGTTGGTCTCCACATTTTAACATGACCTTTAAGAAACCCATTATTTTGACAAAGAAGTATTGTTTGTTTTTACAAAGCCTATTAATCCGAGTTTTGGCTGGTTTCACTGTTGGATGTGGTGTGGAAAGAGAAACGGTACCCTTGTGTTTTTGTCTTAAATGAAAACTGCATAATTCTTCATCTAAGACACAAGATTTAGCACAACGTTCCCCTTTCCTTGCACCTTTTTTAAAACTGTATTTACATTGTTGTGCAGGAAGTAAGCACTTCCTTCTCAAGGATTTTAATTCATTAAATTTCTCTGAAGGAGTTTGATCATTTATGCAGATTACTGACGGACGAAAACTTGTGGAAGGTGGAGTGATGATTGGAGAAATGATCTGCGGTATATTGGGTGTTGAAGATCTTGAACTCGGTGATGATGATCCCGAGCTCGAAGATGAAGAAGAAGAGGACCTCGAGCTCGAAGATGACGAAGAAGAAGATGACGAAGAAGAAGATGACGAAGAAGACCTTGTCCTTGACCTTGGTGATGGGGAAGATAAAGATGATTTTGTTGGTGACTTGGGTCTTGGTGGTGGAGAAGATGGAGACCTTGGTTGCGACTTTTCCGGGATTATCAAGGACATCAGTAATGCGTGGCGGAGTATGGACGCAGGACCGGATGATGAAGAAGCAGGCGATGAAGAAGCAGGCGATGAAGAAGCTGGCGAAGATAAAACCTGGCGGAGTAGAGACGGTGCAGAAGTAGTTGGTGTAGATGATGAAGAGGTAGTAGGTGTTACAAGAGCTGGTTTTGCTACGACCATCTTCTTAGGCTTGGTCTGCTTCCTGATATGCGCCATGGTTAAACACAAACAGCAGAATGTTTTACCAGTGATGGGGAACCTCTTTTATACCCAATGTAAGTGGTGGGAGATGTAAATGGTGGGGAGATGTAAGTGGTGGGAGTGGAGGTGATTGAGAAAGGTTATTTTAAAAGTATATTTCTTCCAATATTTGATCAAACGAAAGTTTTTCTAAGTCCCGTCAGTAGGTCAAGGTCATCTGACATAATGCCAAAGCGGGGAATAGAGCATAACATACTGCTCTATTCCCCGCTCTGTATTGGGGAAGGGGACAAAAGACAACAAACAAGAGACTGATTTTAAACAAGAGACTGATTTTAAACAAGAGACTGATTTTATATTTCACAAACGTTTCTCATGGGTGAGATAGGTGGTGTCAACCGGTTTGCATGGCCGTATTGATCTTATTGACAAGGCCGGTTTTCAGGGCCGAACCTTATTGTCAGGGGGTTAGGAAAAGGATGAGAAACAAGATACATTACTTTGAAAATAAAGACTTTACCAGCAACTATGTAAAAGAAACAAATTAATCAGTTAACGTTATTTTTACAAAAACAGCCGAGGTCGGTTTTGCAAAGGTCAACAGTACACTGAAACCCGGTGGGACGTAGACCCAAACACCCGGCGTCAGGCTGCTGCGAACCCAAGTTTTGACCAAGGTTGTTGAGGGACCTGTAGGGCCGGGAGTACATATGTTATTAGTAAATAAAACACTTCAAACCAATACCAAACACTAACATATATATTAGACTAACTACATTACCTAGCAGCAAACTACAAGCGTTATCTAACATGCTTAAACAAACTAACTAAACATGCAAGGGCGCGGATCTCTTAATTGCGCGTCGGGCCCAACGCACACTTAACAGACCTACGCTGCAGCAGAGTGCAACCCACTGGGACGTATATCCAAACAGCGGGCGGCAAGCTACTGCGACGAGACTGCGGACTGCTCCCGCTTATAAAGGCAAAGTGACGTCACCGAAGCGGAAGGGGGGAGGTCGAAGGGGGGGTGACCTTGAACATGACCCAAATCGGGGGGGGTTACGTCAAGGGGGGGGCTCCGCCCGTGACGTCAGGGGGGGGGCTCCGCCCCGTGACGTAAGGGGGGTGGGTTGTGTCGTCACGGTGGAAGTGGAACAGGATGTAGACCGGTCTTTAGCTTTCTACCCGTATATGGAAATGTCACGGATACACTTGGCGACCCGCTTTGCTCCGTCTGGTACCTCATTCCAGCTTTGCCTTGCGAACTGTATACACCTCTGCGCTATGTCTTCTCCCATCACACCCGAGAAACTGCAACGTTTGAAGGAGACTTTGAAGAAGTCTTCGGAGAAAAGGAGCGGTTTCAAAAGACCTAGTTCTTTTAGGTCTTGTATACAAAGAAATTTTCGGAACCACCCACTTTACTTTGATCGACGGCCTTCGACGTCTTCTGCATCTCCGCCAACGACAATGCCTCGCCCTTCATCGTCTCGACCTTCATCGCCGCCTCCAACTGTTGAGGAAATAATGAAGAGGACGGCTACGGTGAAACTTACCGAGTTGGTAACGCCGCTGGAGTCTGTCACCGTCAAGTTTGCCCAGTTGAAATTGGACATTGAATATTTATTTGTGGGGAAGATCGGTGATGAGTACCTACTCCAACACCTCTTTGTTGGCCGTTACGTCAAGGTCCACCTTCTTAGGTCTAATCTGCCACCTCCTGAGACCGAGTGCGACTTGTTTTTGGTACGGCAGAAGGGTCAAGTAAAGTGGGTTACGAAGAAATAAAGTAAACACTGTCCACCGCTCCTTATCCACCATCTCCTTCAAACACAAACGGTCCTTTTCAGGACCACCCTAAGCATTTCAAGTTAGGGACTTGGCCTGTACATAGGCAGGAGACTGTTAGTCTCATGTTTGTGTGCAGCCCATTTTGTGAAAATTTCTAAGTCCCAAGGTCCTTGACCTTGACTTGACCTTGAACATGACCCATTTTGGGGGGGCGGGGGGGGGGTACAAAGTTTGTGCAAAGTATGTCATGTGGGTACTCAAATTACGCGTATTGATCAGACGAATAAGTTGGTGCAAACAGAATTCAGATCAAACCAAGGGTATAGCAGTAATAGCTAAAGACAACTGTTTTGGAGGTCAAACCTAAATAACTTCTTTATTTACGCATTAAAATATATCAAGTGGGTATTCAAATTACGCGGATTGATCAGACAAACAAGGTGGTGCAAACAAAATTCAGATCCGACCAAGGGCATAGCAGTAATAGCTAAAAAACAGCTATTTTAACCTACAAACCTACATAACTTCTTTATTTACGGTTTAAAATATATCAAGTGGGTACTCAAACTACGCGGATTGATCAGACGAACAAGTTAGTGCAAAAAGACTTCAGATCCGACCAAGGGTATAGCAACTGTAGTGAAAAACAACTGTTTGAAGGACAAGGGAACGTTGTGGTGGGGATAGGTGTCTATCCTACAAGCTAGCGCTACATCATTATACTTCCAGCTGTTGTCGGATGAACATCTACCTACATAGTTTGTGTTAACGTTTGAACATGTCACAGTTTTACAGGAATATGAGTAAGGTGTCCTTCAGTAGCCCGCTTGCCACCACCTTCTACTTCTCCGACGATGAAGATAGAATGTCTACGCTTTTAGCGGACAATGAGCGGTTCCATCGTAGAATAGCCAAGGTTGAAACACTCTTAGCCAGTTGTCTGCTGCACAAGAAGCAACACATGGAAACATGCACTAGTTTAGATCATAGTGACTGTAATATTTATACACATATAGTGTTGAGACAAATTAATTGAAGTTTTCAGTTAAGGAGCTACGGTCTTGACAGTGTAAGAGTCAGACCCTAACTAATGCGTGTACGCTAGTTAGTGCGCGATGTACAAACTTGGTGGGGGAAGTGGTGTGGTGGGGGGAGTGATGTGGTGGGGGAAGGGACGAGTACCTAACCTACACTCAAACGCTGCATTACTATACAATCATTGGAACAGACAACACCATGAGCAGCGTCAACGACAATATTTGGGGAGATGCGGTTTGTGAGGAGGAGTTGATAGCAACTCTTGACGCTACCGAGGTTGAGCAAACTACATCTCAGCAGCCAACAAGCAACATCATAAGCCGTGGCAATAACATTATTTGGGGAGGTGTGATTAGTGAGAAGGAGTTGGTGGCAACTCTTGAGACTACCGAGGTTAATCAAGGAGCGGCGATGCAAACTATATCTCAGCAGCCTAGGACATATGAACAAGTCCTGGAGGAATATAAGAACGCGTATGATTATGCTTGCAAGAGGTGGTGTGCGCAGCCGCAATGTCCAGAGCAGGAGGATGAAATGGAAGCGGATTTTCGGCTGGTTACTAAACTAGAGGAGGAACTTCAACGTGCAGACCAGGGTTTTAATTAATGGATATTTTATCCAAAGTCTTCCTCCCCACGTCAGCTGCCATCTGCCACGCACTTGTCACCTGCCGCCTGTCGCCTGCCATCTGCCGCCTACCATCTGCCGTCCGCCATCTGCTCCGCCCCACCACACTTTTACCCCCACCATTTGGTACGATTGCAACGCTAGCTTGTGAATAGTCAGTACATCTCCAGCTCTCGACTGGTGAACATCATCCTCTCTCCGCGCTCTTCACAAAATAACATTGTCATGTCACTCAAGATTCGATGTATTTATTATGACTCTATTTATCTATCAACTTCTACGGACCTGGAGGTTTTTAAAGAGGAGTTAAGACTTCTCCTAGCGAATGGCTACAGTTTATCTTTAGAACTGATCGCAACAAACAACATTGACTCTGCGCAGGGGTCAAAGTATCTACCGCCTTTCATCAGAAAACGAAGTGATGGTCACGACTCCGGATCAACAACATCGATGACGACAAACAACGGGGAACTATTGTAAACATAAATTATTGTAAACATAACTTCTTGTAAATAAAAAGAAATGTAAACATTAAAGTAATAAATTAAATAGTACTACCTCGCACTCGTATCATTCGATTGCTTCATTCGATTGTTTTCATTCGATATTTTATCGAATGAAAACTATCGAATCACAATCGGATTTTACGCGTGCGAGGTAGTACTTTTTTTAAATAACCTCCCCGTGACCTTGACCTTTAAACGTTCCCTCATTACGTCACAAAACCACCTACGTCACTGGCTGAGGCTCAGATGACGTGTTTAATGACTCAGCGCTTCCGGTCACGTGACCGGAAGCCATAAATCACTTGGCCCAGAGCCTACAAACCCCCACTACTTACTTACCGTACTTACACACATACGGATAGAGAGAGCACACGTCCACATACTCGATTTGTTCTTCCCCTTCACATTTGTGGTAAGTCTTGGAGTTGCCCGTTCTGCCCCCAAAGAAAGCTTGTCTAGGGTCTAGAGGAAGGGTGTTCAATATGGGGAGAGAGTCCAAGTGTGTGAGCTTTTGTTCTTTCTTTACTTTACGAAACTCACATTCCCACATCTCGACTACCTCGTAGTCATTAAACTTAGCTATTTTTGACTTGGTTCTCTCATATTTCAAGTGAAGTGAGTCTGAGGGATCCTCCTTCAGAGGAGCCTCTCGATTGTAAGGGAAGCATTTGGGGCAACCGTGCCAGTAGCACCCGTGAAACTCATAGATGTTTTCCCCGTCAAACCCATCTACTTTCAGGCCGTTAATCTTTATTTCTTTACCACGCCCCGCATGCTCGATCCTCACTCCGCGTTTCTCTTCTTCCCAGCTGAGCCACTGAATGGCTATAGCTGACTGGTTTTCTACTAAACGGTAGCCGTTCTTCGGGATGAGGCCGATCGTGTTTGGTTTCAAAAAGTTGCGGCGGAAGGCCAAATTGCAAGCACTAGCGATCGTTACAGCCTCTAGGAAAGGGTCGACATTACACTCTTGGAGGAATATCGATCTGAACTTAAGACAGGCCTGAGCTAGGATCTCTACATCAGAGATGCAGTACTCTAAGATTTCCTTTTTAAAGTCAAAAACGTAGTTTTCCGTTACCCTCGCATCGTACCAGCTTTCAAAGGCCTTGTGGGACTTTTCAAACATTGATCCCGGGCAATAGAAGTTTTTGTCGGGCATAGGGCCTACATAATCTTGGTTTACCAGAGTGTTAAACAAGTGGGGAAAGTAGCCCTTCTTTCTCTCAGGAGGCAGATCGAAGGCTTGAGGAAGCGCTGCGAGGGCCATGGGGAAATAGTTGAGTGAGTCCACAAACCTCACATTGTCCATTTCCATGAGGATAATTTTGGTTCCCCTCATGACCAGATCGGGTGTGAATTTAGTTTCTTCCAACACATACTTTAACAAAAACTGAAAATCAAAGCCTTGGCCGTTGTGGGCAATCACACAGACATTTTTGAACTGTTTCCTGACTTCCATGACATAATCCATGAAATCTTTAACCGGGTCAGAGTTGAAGACTCTTGTACGGTTTCTACATGTCATACAAAATCTAGACTCGATGCAATTAAAGCAAAACTGTTGAGAAACGCACAAGTTTACTTTATGTAACTTTTGCTTGGGGTCAGAGGGGAGAGACTCGTCTTGGCGAGTCTCTAGATCAAAGAAAATGAATAGGTAGTCCTTGCGTTTAGGCTTACCCTCGTCTCGCTGCATGAAACATTTATGATTAGGATCTTGGAAGGAGCCACAAGGTTTGCAATAGACTTCACCGCACTTGTGGGGTGTGGATCTGTCTCTAATCCAAATTAATTTTCCGCAATCAAGACACTTTTTAACTGACTTACATTTATCAACTTGGTGAGCAGTGAAACACCGCTGATTTCTCAAAGTCATGTTACATTTTGGACAAACTATTCCCCCATGGGGGGCGAGACTACAGGGAGGCGAGATGGTTTGACATTGAGGACAGATATTTGAGCATCGATGCTCACGCTTGTGATCGTAGGGGACATGGCAGGCTTCGCAGAAATAAGCGCAGGCGAAAGCGGCAGTCAGACTAGTGATTACGTTATAGTTGCCGTTATGAAAGAGCAAGTTAATCTTGAATTTTGGATTTTCAACACGTCCCTCAAAATAAACGTCCCGGCCTTTATTGTCATAACTGAACACGGTGATTTTGAACTCTTTCAGCAAGTCTTGAAACTTCTCAAGTTCTGGGATTCCAGCACCATCCTTGGGCATCTCTACTCTAGCCTGCCGAATAAGTTCCTGAGCCCCTACGGTTTGTCTTTTGTTGTCGTCTTGCCGAATCCTTTTGTATAGAGGGTCTTTTGTAATATGAGCGATACCTACAACCAAGGCCCTGGGGAGACACAGATTGTCTTTATTTTTAATTACAACAATTCCTCTTCTCACCTTACACTCCTCATCAAAGCTGTTGTATAGGCCAGGTCTTACCCTCCCAGTACGACCGGAACCTACAGGGAGATTAACTCGGGTACATTCTACTTTAAAAGTGTCAGTGGACTTGATGGATTCAGAATTTGATTGAACGATCCCCCCAAAATTTTGCAAAAGGATGTCTTCATTAATTTCACCAGCGGGCCGAAAAGCTACAAAACCAGGTTCTTTTGATTTTAAATTTAGACTCTGCAAAGTAAAGCCGAGCTGATCATTTTCATGGGCTTGGCCCTTCATCTCATTCACAATTTTGGCGAAACCTTGTCTGAGCCAATCAATTTCAGTAGTTTCAGGAGGAGGGTTAGTAAATTTGAAAATAGTTTTAGTGCCGTACAAGCGGAATTTCTTAACATACGCCTGCTCGTCACTGACTACTTCAACAGGCTCAACAACACTGGCCATTACTACTTAAGTCAAAATAAAATGTAAATAATAAATCAAAACAAAAAAGTAAGGTTAGGGAAAAAGTGAGGTTATGTAAAGCCTCGACTTGAGTAAATACAACACTAGGGCTAGAAAATTACACTAATAAAGTGAGATTATGTAAGACTAAAAGAGTGAGGTTATGTTAGACTCGAGGATAAATTAGGTTATGCTAAACACGAAAAATAGGGTTATGTTATGCAATAAATTTGAGGTTAGCCCCAGTACGCTAAATAAAATATAATACGCGTTAAATACTAACGTTAAATTATAGCTAACACTTACTGCAATTGCACAATACTATCACAAACTCACTATACCACAATAGCAAAGAACGGAGCAGCGCAGAGACCTCTGACCAACACGAAAGCCGGGAACAGAGTGAACGAGGCAAGCCGGCAGCGGTGGAGGTATATGGATGGACCAATCAGCGATCAGAACGCCTAACACGACCAATGGGATGCGAGCTTATTCCGACCAATCGCAGAGCAGTATTTTAACAGGTTGAAACTGGATATTGTAGCTGACTAACGGTGTTTGATGAGTACAGCACAGAGTAAGAAGTAGAAGAGGGAGTCATGGAGGAAGAAGGTGATATATTATTATATATATAATCGTCATTATTACCTTACCTTTAGCTCCGCTTGGTTTTTAGCATATAATGTAGCCATAAAGAATACAGCCGTACAGTATATGTATAATTATGTATCATATAATAGCATAGAGTATATACATATAATGTAGCAATAATTAAAAGTATACATAGAGCATATATAATATTGGAGCCATAGTGTAGAGCATATATATATATAATAATGTAGAGCATATAATAGCCGTAGAGCATAGGTTGGCAACACTACCGAAAAAAATCTGGAAAGAACGTGGTGGCAGGAAAGTGAGGTTAGGAAATATGGCGGGAAAAAACTGGCGGGAAAAATCTGGCGGGAAATTTGGCGGGAGAAAAGTGAGGTTAGAAAATTTGGCGGGGAAAAAGTGAAGCCGACATGGGCGCCGCCATCTTGGGGGCGGAGCCTAATGACGTCACAAGTAACGTGACCAAAATGCTGGCTTCTGATTGGCCACGGCTCAATCATTGGGTATCCTACTGTTATCTTAACTAACATTATGTTATCACAAAACGCATCTGTTATAGATGTTAAGTTATTTAATTTTGTTTCGTCCTCGCAATAGTTTATATTACCTATGTCTGTAAGAAGGTTATTATTACGGATATTTTCTAATAAAAACCATATACCGAATCTTTCGTTAGTAGGTTTAATACAATTTCCCAATAAATGTTTAAGAGTACATTTCTTTTATACAGAAAAAAGTAGCAGAAACATGTAAACAGGACAGATAACACTATAGGCATATATGTGTCGTGGAGTAAATATATTGTATATAAACATAGGCGAGCGGTAAGTGTAACATGTAAGTGGACACCTAGACCCATGTGCAAATATGGAATACCCACTATTAATATAATTCCAAATTCGACTAAATAAGTTTATAGTCTCGATATAATTAACATATTAACTAACGGTGCCATCCCGCATTAGTACCAAAATTTTCCAAATTCTATAATTTACTGTCTATTCTTAGTCCTTGTATTAGGTTTTGTACTATTAAACCCTACATTCTTATCCTGTGCAGTAGAGTAATTTAAGCATGTTATTTAATACAGATACGCACATTCTACAAGACCTGTACATAGATCTGTTGTATAAGCAGCAGAATAGACCATTGTTAAATGTGTTCTGTAAAGTAAAACATAAATGTAAATTGTGCTAAGACTGGATACAACCGGTCAGATATTAGACAGGAAATGTGTTGGAAGTGTATTGCCAAATAGTAAGACAAACACCACATAGTGCAGCATGTAAGCAATCCATTACTATTTAGACAAACCCAAACCCAAACCCACAATCAAACTTGGAAAACAAACAGTAAAAAATAAATATTATAGTAATAGAAATAGTAAGAGTATAAGGACATAGTAATATTTAAAGTTTATAAAACAAAACAAATGCAGAGACACAATAAATAACACACTCCAACACATTACGACACAGGCACAGATACTGGTTTACAGCCATTTAACACAACTTTACAGGTTCTGTCAACTGACACAAAAAATAGTTTGTAAATTGTGTAAGAAATACATGTAATATAAACAAATTGAACACAATCATAACATTTTGAGGACACAATGTTTGGACTGGGT
Source organism: Allygus modestus (assembly GCA_963675035.1). Taxonomy (NCBI): domain Eukaryota; kingdom Metazoa; phylum Arthropoda; class Insecta; order Hemiptera; family Cicadellidae; genus Allygus; species Allygus modestus. Next base: position 229,941,946 of record OY776111.1, read on the forward strand.
TTGGCTAATATATCGGATGTTGTACCAGTACCTTATACATTTGTCTAAATAGTAATGGATTGCTAATGTTACAGTACCAATGTTACAGATTGTGATGGGGATGTTCGGAATAAATTTAAAGTTAAGAAGGAAATATGTGGCTCGTTTAATAGCTACTTACGAGGAATATTTAAAAAGTTCTCTTTAGCTCGACATGATGTTGTGGCCAAACTACCATTCTCCTTGGAGAGGTCCTTTGGGGTCCAAAGCGAGGGTGTGTTACAAATAATAAAGAAAGATATTGACCAAATTAAACAAAAGTACGATGATCCTATAGCAATTCCCTATAAAATAGAGCTTGCAAATGTTAAAATTAAGGATTTGTTGGAAGACCTTCCAAAGATACTGCAAGATCTGGAAAAAGAAATGTACTATCTTATGGACTTCGATATAACACTAGATTTGGCTGGAATATTTAATAAAGAGGAAATGTGTCAATATCTTACAGAAAACTTTGACTTTTGCTACCAAGGGGAGTACAAGAATGGATATAATGTTATTGTAGATAATTTCCATGTTAGTAAAGACTGTTTAACATGGTTTAATGTAAATAGCAGGGTAAAAATATATAATAAATTTATATGCCAGATTACAAGCCCTGGAGTAGTTAAAAGTATAGGAAACCATATAATAAACTTTGTAAACTGTCCAGATGCGAGACTAAAAGAAACGTTCTCGTCTAAACTAGCTAGAGAGAATGGAATAACAAGGTTAGAGGCAACAATCTATAACTATTGTAGAGGTTTTGGTAAAGGGTTTGAACCGTTAAGAGATTGTTTAAGTCTAATAGAAGACAACAAACGGTACTTCCAAAATGCTCCATTCTATGCTGTACCTCTGCATAAGATGTGGGTGAAAGTTGCCAATCAATTACAAAACAGTTGTTGTTTAGTGTTTAACGATTTATTACAATACGCATATTGGGGTAATAGTAATACGAAGAAGATAACTGGAGTACAACTAAAACTGCCAAAAGATAGGTCACAAAGGGAAAAGTTAATAAAGTATGCTCTATCTGCATTTAGCTTTAACTATTTACCAACTAACTATGTGGAGGTAATAGAGGAATTTCCTGATGCCATAAGTGTAAAGCATAAGTGTTACATCAAATCTGGGGCACATGTTTTACAAAATCAAATACACCTTTCTCCACTATACCTAAACACATCAATTTAGAAGAATTAGGCTTAGTGGAAAGTCCTAACCTTACTCCCTACGTTTTAAGAAGCCGGACGAATAAACTGTACCCATACACTATTAAAGAAATAGAGCCACTTTCCAAGCCTTTCTTAGAGAGGTGTTCCAAAAAGAGGAAATTAGAATTAGAAGACATCGACAGTAATAAGCGTAAATTGGAATATGTGGAAAATACTGTTGCAGAGGAATACAAAGCACAGTTGGCTAAAGAACAAGAAATAAGGGAAAGAGAGGATAAATTGAAAGATTACTTCCTGCAACGTTGGGAGGATCTAGAGCATTATGGACATTATATAGTGTATGCGTTTGTAGTAAACAACAAGTTTGTGGGAGTGTTGGCAGAAAAGGATGGACAGAGGGGTGTATACTATGTTAAAGGTGTCTGTAAAACTGTGTTTATAGAGATAAATAAGAATAGGGAAGGTTATAGCGTGTTGCCATATAGTGGTGATTTGGACATTATTTACCTACCTACCAACGAGCCACTTGCAAGCTTTAACACTAACGGTACCGCAACGTTTTATGGTAATTCCTTTCCAAAAATAGAAAACCTAAGTTTCCATAACGATGTGTGGGATGATGTTGGACAAGAAGACATAGAGATGCAAGATATTAAAGGTAATATTAAATTTAAAGAATGTAGTAGACTGGAGGATTTGGAAGATGGTGCGGAATTATTAATAAGCGCTATTAAACAAGTCCAACATAGGGGTAAAAAAAGCTATATTGTACAGTTTGAAAATATTCGTAACCTTTATGTCTCCAACCACTGGCTGGAAAGGGAGCTAGAATGTGGGAAGTTTGATTTTAACTACAAAATTAAAATTAAGTTGGATAAAATAAAGACTACTCCAAACAAGCACAAAGAAAGATTAGTGTTTTGTGTGTAGTTGTTTTGGGTTTTAACAATTTATTTTTTGTTATCGCATTGGCTTAAAACATATCCAAAATTTAGGCAGTTCTGACCATAAATATTTTGTGGATATATATTACTTATTATATTATTACAATGAGAGGTAGTTGAGAGGGTCACAACAATATTGGAAATGGGGCAAATATAACAGCTGGATGTATATAATAAGCTTGTGGCAAATATAATAAGCTTGCATTTTTTTTAATCCAACCGGAATATTGAATTTTTAAATGGGGTATTTACTTATGCAATGGCCAGTAATACATTGCAGTCATATCCAAAGTTTGGTTGCGACAAAACAGCTCTAAAAGGGAAAAATATACGGTAAATTTAGACATAAGGGGATATAACAAGTCGAAATAAAGGAGTTATTGGTAGTAATTTACAAAATATAGTTTTGTAAACACACAAATACCAATGTTAGTTTTTAGGTTGCGGCAAAACAAACAACACATCAACTGTATGATAGGGTTAATGGAAATAATATTGTAATTTTAGATATAATAGTTGGGGGGGCTATAACATATCCAAAAATAAATCAGACAATAAATGCATTAGCTTAGGACAATATCCAAAGTGTAGGCAAATCGGACAATAAACAGCAAAGTCAGTTTTGGGATTACAGCAAAATAAACAAACAAAAAAAGACAAAATACTGTATTATAGGGGGTAGTGGAACGTGTGGTAGTGCGGTGTTGTTACCTATATAAGAGCTATAACATATCCGAAAATAAATCAAATCAGACAGTAAATAAAGAAGTTTGAAATTGTTAGTATATTTTTAAATTTTTTAAATTTGACCATTATAGTTAATTTGTCAAATGTGGATGGTGCATATACACTAGCCTAGAATAATGACATATATAAATTTTAAACAAATCAGACCTAAAATAAAGAAGTTACCAATTGGCAGTATATTTCCAAATTTTTTTACCGCAATATTGAATTTGTAAAATGTGGATGGTGCATATACACTAGCCTACAACAATAACATATACAAATTTTAAACAAATCGGACAGTAAATAAAGAAGTTGGCAATTGGCAGTATTTTTCAAAAATATTTTTTAATTTGACTGTAATAGTGAATTTGGGAAATGTAAGTCTAATTTATTAAAACACTTGCCTATAACAATAACATATCCAAGTTTTAAACAAATCGGACAGTAAATAAAGAAGTTGGCAATTGGCATGCAACATTTCATAAATTTGTTTATAAATATGTATGTAAATAAAACAATAAATATAGCCTACCATCACAACACTCATAAGTAATATCCATTTCACACCCCATGTAGTCAAGTTGCCACACCATTGTCCAACAGGCCTATATAAATATATAGATCAAACAGATTACAAGTACCTCAATAGCCTAGTTAAAAATATTAGAGTAGCCCATATATACATATTAAGTAAGAATTACAGCCTATGTGATATATTTAATAATGTATGTTATTTCAAACACAAGCTAAAATAAACTTAATATACATAAAATAATAAAATCTCAAATCTCAAATTTTGAGTAATTATAATTTTATACAGTACCATAAATCTGTGTAGTGAAAAGTGCCATTAGTGACTACATTATCTAGAAAACATGAAATACATTGTTACCCTGGTCCACATGTGAGATGATGAAGAAGATGCTTTTGTGAGGTCTTACCAATTATGAAGCCTGAGTGACTAGATGTTTTTCTATGGGTCTCATTCCCAAATTCAAGATAAATCCCTTTAAAACAGTAAATTAGACACTAAAAGTCTAATTATAAATAGGAGAAGATCTGGGACTATCAAATTATACTCCTTTTATTAACAGGCCAAGAAGAGATAGTACCTAGAGAAGAAATTCAATTTGGTAATATGCATCCAATTTTTACCTAGCCCATTTTGATCTTCAAGGACTAAGACACCTTCAGTTCACGGGGTGGACTGAGTAGCTCCAGCAACTGATAGACATTTCTAACTAATTGAACTTTATTTCGAAAACCTAAGAGTTAATTAATATCATAAAGACTTTGAACATTTAATAGAGTTTTAGGCCAACACGTGCTCATAAACAAAATTTGTATCCATCCTAATCAAATCAATCCTATTATAATTTTTTTTGCTTAAGACTTACCATTAAAGGCCAAGATCAAAAATTTAATTAGAAGAGATTTTTATATAATTATTTACAAGAATTTGTGAGAGAGAGAGAGAGAGAGAGAAACCCCGGCACGAACCTCATTCCCTGGGATTATCTGTCAAATTTGCAATACCGACTGTAGCTGAGGACATTGTTATTATATATTAATAGAAATAAGATTAGGACCCACCCCATGTTTGTAAATATATTTGTAAAACCCTTAGATTTGCCAATGATACACAGTGTAAATATACCGAATGAACTAGTTTCGTTATTATTGTATTTTGAGTGGTCATTTTAGAAGGTATAGTGAAGTTTAACAAAATGGCGCACCAACGAGCGGGGCTCCCTCATCTCGAACAAACCTTGTAATAAAATTAAGCTTGCGTGTTTGAACTAACAATTATAGGTTAAAATAAGGTTAGCCTATAAGAACTGTACGCTATTATAAGAATATTTAAGTTAATATTCCCCACTTCCCCATTATAAGTACCAACCACCTGTTAAACGAATTTATCCGATATGACTAGCCCGTACAATTTAAGACCGAACCCTAAGCCGTCTCAAAAAGTTATCGAAAATAGCGGGGATAATGATGAACATACCGAATTACACACACACACACACTAAGCGAAGAGAATAGTATCATCGATGATAACTCCCGAACACTAACAGCAAACAGCCCAACAACCTCACAAACACCTCTAACCGACACATCAGACGACGAACCGTCATTCCACGGATTCGACCCGATCGCGGATATCGAAGTGGGACGAAATAACTTACAACGATTCACGAACGCCAGCGGAATACACACGACAGCTTACTCAAGGTCGTCTCCCGAGCCCGTCGCTATGCCAACGGAACAGCAGCCAATCACAGCCCAGGAACGTGATACCGCGCTCGACCAAACACAAGCCGCTCCTCACTACCGTTCTACATTCCCTTGTCCACAACAAACACCTGACTTTCTGTCACAAATACAGTACATGTTAGAATCCCTTGAGAATAATATGAAAACCAAAGTAAACACTTTAGAAACCAACCTTAATACCAAAGTAAATACCCTAGAAACCAACATTAACACGCAAATCGACGCCAAAGTAAATACCTTAGAAACCAACCTTAAAACTGAAGTAAATACCTTAGAAACCAACCTTAAAACTGAGATCAAATCACACTATGAAATATTAGATAGTAAAATTGAGGCCTTAACAAACTCCCAAACTAAATTGCAAACTGAATTAAACATCATACAAGAAACACAACAGCAACAATCCGTTGAGATCAAACAAATTGAATCAAAATTAACTACACAAATAAACGAGAGTTCCTACAACCTTAAAATCAATTTAAAAGCAGATCTGAGCGCACATAAAATTGAGGTTAACGACACAATTCAATCCCAACACAAAGCCATCTCGGACGGACTGAACACTACATTAAATGCTAGCCTAAACGGAATTAAAACTCAGTTAAAGGAATCCCACGAAACACAGAAAAAGCAAATAGAAAACACTCAGCAACTACAAAGTACCTTAGAACCTATGATAATAGAAAACTAATCAAAGATCGAACACAACCGCGCCGTTGTAGAAGAGCTCAAACAAACCCTAAGCGATCACCGTAACAAAATAAAATAAATACAGGACGGAATACAAATGAAACCAAATACTTTAACACCAAACATCTATGTAACTTGCGGAAGCAGTACAAACCTCGATTCAAACCTACCGAAGTTCACGGGTAGAGCACATAACCCTAGGGAATTCCTAGCTAAATTGCGGAAATATTATGACAAAAGCCTAATGCGACATGATCCTCAAACCAACACCAAAGAACATTTAATCGATGTAATCGAGATGAGTCTCGAGGGCAGTGCGTCTCGGTGGTTTTCCTTAACCAAGGACGACGTGAAAACGTGGGGAAATTTCGAAAGTATATTCTTGGCCCGATTTTGGAACCCTCAAGTACAACGCGGCATTAAACAACGCCTTGAAAACGAACGATACCGACCCGGCGGTAAACTCAATCGATCCGAATACTTTATCGAGAGAGTAATCACACTAAAATCAATGACCCCTTCCCTTACGGATGATGAAATTGTCACGCTACTGAGTGAATACAAGCTTCAGCGAATTAATACAAGATGCGCGTGTAGTCCAAAACGCAAATACTATTGCAGCATTCGAATCACTACTCCAGCGTGAGGATATCAAAGATGGAAACCGCCGAATACGACAAAACAACTTCTCACCACCTCACACTAATACAACTCCGAACAAACCAAACGAGCCTAGGCGCTATCAAAACAATTACCAAAACAACCATAAGGACTATCGAGATCACGTCAACCCGAACGCTTATCAACCAAAATACGAGCGAAATTACCACAACAACAACAAAACGCATTTCACAAATCCACCCTATAATAGACAGAATCCCCAACACTGGCCACCTTTACAACCAAACCGATATCCACCAAATCAAAATACCCCTTCAGCGAGATACAATGATAGGAGCGAACCACGTTACCCTACCAACGAACAACGACAAGTCTGCACAACGATAGTTGAGCGTACCGACATGCCTAACAAACCTTCTGCTCCACCGTCCCACGGTGATAAACATTTAAACGGCTAAGCACTGGGTACGATAACGGCCTGCACACCACACCCATGAACATTTCCCCTAATATCTCCTCAGTGCTAAATAAAAACCTCGGAAACAGTAGGCCATATAAAAACCAAAACAATTTATCAATTAACTTGTATGAAACCGATGTAATTTGTTGAGATAGAGAATTCTTGTTAAGCGAAGAACCAGAATTAAATAACCAGTCTAACCAAATCAAGCAAATAGAATTTCCAGAAATTGATATTAATATAAACAAAATCAAAGTAAATGCATTAATCGATACAGGCTCAAACGTGACATGTATGTCAGAACAATGGTTCCTTGAACATAAAAATAAAATAGGTCGATACGAAGAGTTGCCCATAGTAAATACACAAATAAAAACCGCAACCAGAGAAAAGTCGAAACGGATTACTCGAATAGTAATGTTATCTATAGATATAAACGAGGTGCAAACCCAACTACAAGTACTACTCATACCCAATTTAGTTAGGAACTTAATAATAGGAAACGACGTATTGAGATCATGGCAGTTTGAAATGAACTTTAAGGAGAAAATAATTAAATTATCCATAAATAATAATGATATAACTTTGAAGTTCGGAGAGGCAAACATTGAAGGTATAACTTGTAATTTTGTATTTGAGCAAAGCCTAAGGCGAAGCATTAATGATGATGATAACCATGAATACTATGAAGATAATTATGATAACGATAATAATAATATATATATAAATTGTAATGATCCTAACCCGAATATGAGTAACGCTACTGAAGAAATGTCACCTAAAACAGTTTACAAATCCTTAGAAGATAACAAAATACTAGAGGAACAACAACGGAGCGAGTTATGCGACCTGTTAACAACATACCAAGTGAACACGTTAGACGACACAAAGACGTTTGACCCATACCATATTTCCGCTTTAAAGAAATACATTTCCCCTCAACAAAAATAGTAGAAGAACATCAAATTAAATTTAATCATCAGTGAAGAGATATCAAGAAGTGTAATGTGTGTGTGCAGAGACCAAACCCCTTGTACAGTTAGTTATAAAAAAGTGAACACTCATAAAGTGAAATAATAAACAATAATCAATGTTAAGTGAAAAAAAGGTGAATAATAAAGACGCTTTGCAGTGCAACCAGATAATGTATCAAATAGTAAAATAATAAGGACGATTTACAATATCATAGAAAATTGAACCCAATCTAGTGATAGTAAATAAATAGGGAAGAGTTTAATTAATCCCTTGGTACCCGTATGTAAATAGTAAATTTTCCCTTGATTATTTAGTGTTATGTATTTTATTATTGTTAATTGTTTATAATTTGATAATCATGTTTCAACCATTTATCCTTTTCAATAGATAAGTTTTTGTTCCCTTCCATACTAGTTGTTCTCATTAAAAACAAATTTATTCACTGTGTATCGAAACCTCATATTATATTTCATTTAATATTCAGTTTCTGCGGGGATATTGCAACATTTCATAAATTTGTTTATAAATATGTATGTAAATAAAACAATAAATATAGCCTACCATCACAACACTCATAAGTAATATCCATTTCATACCCCATGTAGTCAAGTTGCCACACCATTGTCCAATAGGCCTATATAAATATATAGATCAAACAGATTACAAGTACCCCAATAGCCTCATTAAAAATATTAGAGTAGCCCATATATACATATTAAGTAAGAATAACAGCCTATCTGAGATATTTAATAATGTATGTTATTTCAAACACAAGCTAAAATAAACTTAATATACATAAAATAATAAAATCTCAAATCTCAAATTTTGAGTAATTATAATTGTATACAGTACCATAAATCTGTGTAGTGAAAAGTGCCATTAGTGACTACATTATCTAGAAAACATGAAATACATTGTTACCCTGGACCACATGTGAGATGATGAAGAAGATGCTTTTGTGAGGTCTTACCAATTATGAAGCCTGAGTGACTAGATGTTTTTCTATGGGTCTCATTCCCAAATTCAAGATAAATCCCTTTAAAACAGTAAATTAGACACTAAAAGTCTAATTATAAATAGGAGAAGATCTGGGACTATCAAATTATACTCCTTTTATTAACAGGCCAAGAAGAGATAGTACCTAGAGAAGAAATTCAATTTGGTAATATGCATCCAATTTTTACCTAGCCCATTTTGATCTTCAAGGACTAAGACACCTTCAGTTCACGGGGTGGACTGAGTAGCTCCAGCAACTGATAGACATTTCTAACTAATTGAACTTTATTTCGAAAACCTAAGAGTTAATTAATATCATAAAGACTTTGAACATTTAATAGAGTTTTAGGCCAACATGTGCTCATAAACAAAAGTTTTATCCATCCTAATCAAATCAATCCTATTATAATTTTTTTTGCTTAAGACTTACCATCAAAGGCCAAGATCAAAAATTTAATTAGAAGAGATTTTTATATAATTATTTACAAGAATTTGTGAGAGAGAGGGAGAGAAACCCCGGCACGAACCTCTTTCCCTGGGATTATCTGTCAAATTTGCAATACCGACTGTAGCTGAGGACATTGTTATTATATATTAATAGAAATAAGATTAGGACCCACCCCATGTTTGTAAATATATTTGTAAAACCCTTAGATTTGCCAGTGATACACAGTGTAAATATACCGAATTAACTAGTTTCGTTATTATTGTATTTTGAGTGGTCATTTTAGAAGGTATAGTGAGTTTAACAGGCAGTATTTTTCAAAAATATTTTTAATTTCACTCTAATAGTGAATTTGGGAAATGTAAGTGTAATTTATTAAAACACTTGCCTACGACAATAACATATCCAAGTTTTAAACAAATCGGACAGTAAATAAAGAAGTTGGCAATTGGCAGTATTTTTCAAAAATATTTTTTAAATTTTACCGTAATAGTGAATTTGGGAAATGTAAGTGGAATTTATTAAAACACTCGCCTAGGACAATAACATATCCAAATTTTAAATAAATCGGACAGTAAATAAAGAAGTTGGCAATTGGCAGTATTTTTCAAAAATATTTTTTAATTTGACCGTAATAGTGAATTTGGGACATGTAAGTGGAATTTATTAAAACACTTGCCTAGGACAATAACATATCCAAATTGCAGACAAATCGGACCATAAACACTAAAGATAGTTTTTTAGCCTGAATTTGAAAATTAATTTTAAAAAATATAGAGGAGGGATGGGGATTGGGAAAAAATATTTAATATAGGCAAGGGTTGGACATTAGTACAGGCTAACAAGGAAATTTGTGTAGGGTAGGATCGGGCGTCGGTCCAAAAACTGATCCCCATAAGAATAACATGGGAAAAAAGTGCCGAATAGTATGTCTGTATGTGGGTTCTCCTCTACTTGCCCCAAGTACAGGATTTGAAACATAAGTAGTTTGTAAGTCGTAGGGGTGCAGGAATATATTTTAAAGTTCATTATCTAAGGCCCCGTACGGTAAAATATTAATTAAATGTTGATATTTCACCTTTAGGAAAAACAAGAAACATATGTTTTTTTAATGCCACATTCGTTAGTTAGTTGTAATAAGCAAATAGGTCTATCTAATAGGTCTATCTAAATCTAAAATATATACAGCCGCATGTGTAACTCACTCACTCACTCACTCACTCACTCACTCACTCACTCACTCACTGAGGTATACGAATTCTAGACCACTTCTAGACTAGCTAGAAATCTGAAATTTTGCATGCAGGTAGCTTATAGCTTGTAACCCCCAGATAAATTGCCAAAACTGTCAAATTTTTATTTTAACCCCCTAAAAAAATATTTAAACCCCCCCCCCAAAAAGGCTTATTTTAAAATTACAGTTTTTGAGCTCTAGTGGCCGAACGAATTGACTTATCGAAAAACGGACACCACTACGTGCCACGGATTTTACAAGATCTACAACTTTGTTCTTATGACTTTTTGTCGTATCTTGATCCCTTCACCCTTAGATAGCGCTAGATTTTTCAAATTTCAGGCAATTTCGACGGTTATTTTTGTGGTCTTTAATTTTCTATCACTTTAATTTAGTATGTAAAGGCTTGATATTTGGCACTCAATATGTTTATACATTACCCTTCACGAAACACTCGATAAACTAAAATATTTTAATAATTAAACATCCCAAAAAAATTCAAAACCCTAATTATTCTATAAATGACAAACTGCATTATCGACTTACTCAGGTAATTCTAGATAAGCTAGAAACATAAAATTAGGCCTATATGTAGCTTGTCTATTGAAACCCCTAGGAAAATTGCAAAAAATGTATAATTTTTAATTTTAACCTCCTCAAAAAATTCAAAAGGGAGGAAATTTTGAACATCTCCAAAATAGTGCATATTTTTGTGCTGTAGCGGCCGAACGGTTGGTCCAATCGAGAAACGGGGACCATTACGACCTACGGGCTTTAGACGATCTATCTTTAGACTACTTAAACCTGCCGGAAAATCAAAAACCCTTAAAATCTATATATTTTACAGTTTTCTAAGTATAAGTAGTAAGGAAATGCCGGTTCTGGAACAATTATTATTAAATAGAATGCACGTATCACCATTTATACTTTAACTAGGATCGTGAGATATGGCATGCGTGTGCGTTGCACCTTTTCTTCCCAAATCCTACTATTTTTAGTTTGAACTATCTCAAAAGAAATAAATAATTGTGAATAAAAAAATCAAAATGCAATATTTTATTATTTGGGCTCTAGTGGCACAACGGGCTGTCCTATTGAAAAACGAAGAACCCCACGTGCCACGGATTTTAGACAAACTACAACTTTATTCATATGACATTTTGCCGTATCTCACCCCCTTCACCCTTGGGTAGCACTAGATTTCTTAAATCTTTAGCAACTTTCCACCAAAACTTAGTAGTTTTTATTTATTTGACACTCAAAAATAGTACTTAGAGTCCTAATATTTGGGATGGAATATCTCTACATTATAGGAAGTATGTGGCAGAAGTCGCATGACCAATTTGAATTGTTTGAACCCTAAACAATTTTGAAAATCCTCCTAGTTTTTTAGATTTCACGGTGTTTTCCTTGATATTTGGGCATGTTAGACTTACATAGTGGGTAAAAACCAGCACAAATTTGTTTTGATTAGTTGGATATGTCCTATAGACACCACATATATTATTATTATGGTATGTTATGAAGGTGTATATCCATCCACAACATTTAAAAATCGTTATTTACAGGTCATACTAAAAATGTTTCAAAGTTATTCAATTATTTGAATAACTTAAATTATACCCGGAGTCTGATTATACCACTAATATTATTATTTACCTGGTTTCGGTTTTATTTCCACGTAGTATTATATTAATAGTAGTAGTATTTCGGTTACATTTCCTAAAGTTAGGAACTCCAGATTTGGCATTCATGTGCTTTGCACTTTCTATCCAAAGAGAAAATTCATAAGCCTTACTTTTTCCAATTTTACTACCTCAATAACTTAATAATGGCGGATAGAAACAATCGTAATCCAGTGTTGTTTAAACATTTCCAACGGCCATACAGATGCTCTCATATTTAAATTTCTGAAGATTGGTCTGTTTTCTTAGTAGTAGTAGTAGTAGTTTGTCTTATGGGGGTTCTTGGCCACTTGATTTGACGCCACTTCAAAATGAGGCAAACAGCAACCTGGGTGCGAAGCCCCCCCCACAGGGGTCTGGGGGCGGAGCCCCCAGCGAGCGAAGCGAGTCTAATATATATACAGCCGCATGTGTAACTCACTCACTCACTCACTCACTCACTCACTGAGGTATACGAATTCTAGACCACTTCTAGACGAGCTAGAAACCTGAAATTTTGCATGCAGGTAGGTTGTACCTTGTAACCCCCAGGAAAATTCCAAAAAGTTACAATTTTTTATTTTAACCTCCTCAAAAAAATTCAAAATGGAGGAAATTTTGAACATGTCCAAAATAGTGACTTTTTATTTGAGCTGTAGCGGCCGAACGGTTGGTCCTATCGAGAAACGGAGACCACCACGTGCCACGGATTTTAGACGATCTACAACTTTGGTCCTGTGACTTTTTGTCGTATCTCGTCTCCTTCACCCTTAGGTAGCGCTAGATTTTTCAAATTTCGGCATATTTTCGAAATATTTTGGCCGTTTTTTATTTCCTATCACGTTAATATACTTGATGGAGGCCTAATATTGGGCACGCAGTATGTCTACATCACACTTAGTAAATGGCAGCAGAAATATGACCAGTTTTTATTAATTAAACCTGTCGAAAAATGAAAAAATCTAAATATCTTTAGATATGACAGTTATCTTAGTATAAGTAGTGATGTATTGGGGGTTCTGTCCCAATTTATATTATTGGATATTCACGTGACACCAATAATACTTGAGCTAGAGACGTGAGACTTGGCATGCATGTGCCTTCCACCTTTTCTTTCCAAATCCTACTATATTTAGTTTGAACTATCTCAATAAAATAAATAATTGTGAATACAAAAATCAAAATGTAGTATTTTTTTATTCAAGCTCTAGCGGCCGAACGGGTTGTCCTATCGAAAAACGAAGACCACTATGTGCCACGGATTTCAGACGAACTACAACTTTAGTCCTATGGCATTTTGCCGTATCTCACCCCTTTCACCCTTAGATAGCGCTGGATTTTTTAAATTTAAATTTTTTTCACAAATTTGTTTGTAGTTTTTAATGGTTTGTCGCTCTAATATAGAACTTAGAGGCCTAATACTTATCACATAGTATTCCTACATTACAATTAGTACCAAGCAATACTCCCACGCCCAGATTAAAGTATCTTAAACACCCAAAAAAATCAAAGTTTTTGAGCTCTTGTAGACTTTTTGTGTTTTTCGGGTACATTTTCTATGTTGCGCACTGTCGAGGGTAAAATCCCTTATAAATCATGTCATATTTGTTGCAGAAGGCTTTTAGTTACCCAAAGTCATAGTGTTTCAGGTTGTTAACGGTGGTCGTATCCCTTATAAGGTTCAAAATACGCCTTTTAAAGGCTACATTATACATCAGTTAAGGGTATAAATTAAGACAGGGACCAGGGACCTGGGGGCGAAGCCCCCACAGGGGTCTGGGGGCGGAGCCCCCAGCGAGCGAAGCGAGTCTATAATATATACAGCCGCATGTGTAACTCACTGACTGACTGACAGACTGACTGAGGTATACAAATTCTAGACCACTTCTAGAAGAGCTAGAAACCTGAAATTTGGCATGTATGTAGCTTGTACCTTGTAACCTCCAGGAAAATTCCAAAAAGTTACAATTTTTTATTTTAACCTCCTCAAAAAAATTCAAAATGGAGGAAATTTTGAACATGTCCAAAATAGTGACTTTTTATTTGAGCTGTAGCGGCCGAACGGTTGGTCCTATCGAGAAACGGAGACCACCACGTGCCACGGATTTTAGACGATCTACAACTTTGGTCCTGTGACTTTTTGTCGTATCTCGTCTCCTTCACCCTTAGGTAGCGCTAGATTTAACTCATTTAATATTAAACCTATTATTTTTCTATTAAACCTATTTATTTTTAAACATTTTAAAAGAATTGGTAGTCACTAAACTATGTTCTAACTTAAAGTGGTAACTGATGATTTTATCCTTTAAGACTATTAATTCTATTTCATTATATATTCTATTCTATTTTCATTATTTACAAGCCCTTAATAATATATGAGTGCATATACCTATACACACAACACGTCTGCATGCCAGGGCCAACAGCAGTCATAGAAACAATTTGATTTATTATAACCCTTAAGAAAGGTCTAAATTGTTGTGGATTTTTTTGTCTTTTGGTCATAACAGGTGGGAAAAGCCCCACTTGAATTAGGTTATATTTTTTACAGATTACTTTTATTCGGCACGAACATAATATTTTATGTTATTATAGTGTTTTTTCACTTTTATTCGGCACGAACATAATATTTTATGTTATTAAAGTGCTTTTCCCTTTAACAACACAAATTTTGTCAAATAAGGACAGTTAAAAGTAAGGATTTAAATTATTTCACGCACTTGCATAGTGTCTGGCGGCGTAAAAAATTGCATACGATGTAGCCTTAAACTAACTATAACTGGAATATCATCATTTCATATCCGATTTCTGAATGCTATGACCTATACGTAGTATGCAGCATGCATATGAACAATTTGTATGATTTAACTAAACCTCTATAAGAAAGCTAAGCCTTACAATTTGTGTACTTTTAATATATTTTCAAGTTGTATGACGATTTTTAAAATGTTTACTGGTTATTTATTTATTTCTTTGTTTTATTTCCACATATTCTGCATGATTTTCAGGATTGGTTTTGACCGAATTTAGAGAATTTTCAAGGTTTCAGGTTCTGAAATCGTGTTCTACTTCAATATTGTTCTGAGAGGCCTAATTTGTTGCACATAATAGCTCTGACACGAATCCAAGAGGTGAGGCTCTTCTTCAGTTTCTCATATCTAAGAATCTTTATGTCTGTAATGTTGGAAACCGTCCGACGTTCGTTACACGAAATCGAAGTGAGGTTATTGACATTACTTTTTGTTCAGAAGCAGTCCTTAGAGTCATTGACAATTGGCACGTAAGCCACGAGGCCTCCTTGTCTGACCACAGGTACATCTGTTTTAACCTGCAAGGTGAGGGTGACTCGCCCTGCTATCGAGATCCCAGGAAAACAGATTGGTCACTCTATAAGTCTGACCTCCTGTCTCAACTGGGATCATTAGGTGGGAGGGTCAGCTGCTTTGCGGACATGGACCAGATTGCTTCTGATCTTCAGAACGCAATTGTAAGCTGCTTCCAGGACAATTGTCCATTGCGGCGGGGAAAGAGTCGCACTAATACTAAGTGGTGGACTGCTGACCTTGAACGTAAAAGGACGGTTGTCAGGAAGCTTCATAATCATTGCAAACGGAGCCGTATCTGGGAGCCATACCATAAGGCACTCACAGAATATAGCCTTGCAATCAAAAGAGCCAAAGAGAACTCTTGGAGACGGTTTAAACAGGAGGTAAACAGTTTCAGCGCAGCAGCAAGACTGCAGCGTGTTTTAGCTTCAAGCCCTATTGGCCTCCTGGGATCCCTGAGGTCACCAGGGGGACAATATACCACTGGAATTGAAGGAAGTCTCAAACTTCTCCTTGAGACTCACTTTCCGGATTGCATTTTTGAGAGTGACTGTTTAGGCATGTCCGGCAACAGCGAAAGGGGCTCATGGCCAAGAGCTGATCGCGGAAGCTGGACTTTAGCCAGACGGATTGTCACACTTTCCAAAGTTAAATGGGCCATCAGCAAGTTTGGCCCTTTCAAATCTCCTGGGGGGGACGGTATCATACCGGCAATGCTACAGCAAGGACCGGAAGCTCTCTTGGTCCTCCTGTGCGAACTCTTCAGAGCGAGTCTGGCTTATGGGTACATTCCTCAAGCCTGGCGCCTCAGTAGGGTGGTCTTCATTCCCAAGAGAGGAAGAGCAGACTACTCAACTGCAAAATCATTTCGGCCTATCAGTCTCTCATCGTTTCTCTTGAAGACGCTGGAGAGACTGGTAGAAAGACATCTAAGAAAGGGAGTGCTTTCAGGTACTCCTCTCCATCGAAACCAGCATGCCTATCAGTCTGGTAAGTCCTGCGAAACTGCCCTGCATCAACTTGTTAGCAGGGTGGAGGACAGCCTTGCTGCTAAGGAAATCGCTCTATGCACCTTCATGGACATTGAAGGTGCATTTGACAATGTCACTTACACGGCCATGGTCCGGGCGGTGCGTGGGCGTGGTCTTGAGTCTGCTGTATGTAGGTGGATTGAGACCGTGCTCTGCTCCAGGCGGATTAGAGCCGATCTTCAAGGTGAATCGATAGTGATCGCACCCACGAGGGGTTGTCCGCAGGGAGGTGTACTTTCGCCTCTTCTGTGGAACCTGGTGGTGGACGGTCTCCTTCGTGAGCTCACTAGCAGAGGCGTCTTTGTCCAGGGCTATGCAGACGACATAGTCCTAATGGTACAGGGAAGATTCACGAATATTGTTGCTGATGTCATGAATGTCAATCTTCAATATGTCAATGTCTGGTGTCTTGGAGAGGGTCTAAGCATAAACCCCTCAAAGACAGTAGTTGTTCCGTTCACAAGGAAAAAGAACCTGGAGTCTCTTTCCAGGCTGAGACTTGGACCAACACGGCTTGAAGTATCAGGTACAGTCAAATACCTAGGGCTGACAATTGATTCTAAGCTGACTTGGAATGATCATCTGAATAATACACTGCATAAGGCGAAATGGGCGCTCATGACGTCCAGGAGATTTGTAGGCTCCACGTGGGGGATCAAGCCTCACATAGCACTGTGGCTGTACAAGGCAGTAATAAGGCCTCAAGTCACATATGGATCACTAGTCTGGTGGACAAAGGTGAACCAGACTACAGCCATAGCCAAACTCACAAGTTTACAAAGGTTGGGCACACTTCTAGTCACTGTAGCTTTCAGGAGGAGCCCGTCAGCAGCTCTCGAATTTGCTCTTGGATTACTGCCTTTGGATATCTTCATCAAGGCAGAAGCACGGAAATCAGCCTATCGATTAAAAGTCGCAGGCCAATGGAGGGAAGGCCTGTCTGGAACAGGCCATTGCACCATCACCAAAGCTGTTGCTCAAAACCCTGTGCTTGATATGACATCAGATGTCATGAGTACGGAGATGGTTTTCACTAAACCTTTTTCTGTTGGATTCTGCTCCAGAGAAGAGTGGACATCTGAGGAAGGGCCCTATTCCAGGAAGGGTAGCCTTGTCTGGTACACGGACGGCTCTCTCATTGAAGGAAAATCTGGCTACGGGGTGTACAGTGAATCACCTAGAACAGAACTCTGTGCAAGTCTGGGACAACACTGTACTATTTTTCAAGCAGAAATTTGTGGCATCATGGTTTGTGCCAATCTCGGCATTGCCAGACGCTATTGCGACAGGCATATAGTAATCTTGTCAGATTGTCAGGCTGCCCTCAAGGCTCTTGACTCCAACGAAATCAAGTCAAAATTGGTGTGGGAATGTTACAACACTCTCTGCAAACTCGCGACACGCAACTCGGTGCATCTTGGTTGGGTACCTGGCCATGTAGGCATAGGTGGCAATGAGTGTGCAGATAAGCTTGCTAAAAGAGGTTCCGGTATGCCATTCTTTGGTCCAGAGCCAAGCTGTGGCATAAGCAAAACAACTGCTTTTCACACAATAAACAAATGGTCCAGGGACTTACATCGCCAGCAATGGCAAGGTCATACTGGTCAAGCACTTGGCAAAAGGCTGCTAGCAGATACTAGCTCTTACTTCACTAACTGGTTGGTGAGGTTGGGCAGAGGTCGGGTTAAGCAGTTGATTGCTCTGATAACTGGACATGGCCATTTCAGGAAACATCTCCACACTCTCGGACTCAGAAATGAAAGTCAGGTGTGTAGGCTCTGCAATCAGTCTGAAGAGACTGCCAAGCATATCATACTGGACTGCGAGAGACTCGGGGCAAGGAGAAGGGCTCTGTTTGGTTGTAAGCAACCAGGTGATGAAAGGGACGCTAGTATTGGTAAAAAACTCCTGGATCTCGTAAAGGGTACGGGCATTGGTTTGCCATACTAACGTACAAGGGACACACAATAAGCTTCGGTTGACGTGTGAGGATCTTTGAATCTTTGGATCTCTGAATCCGTCCCTTCAACAACACATAAACATAAACATAAACATAAGCTAAGCCTTACAATTTGTGTACTTTTAATATATTTTCAAGTTGTATGACGATTTTTAAAATGTTTACTGGTTATTTATTTATTTCTTTGTTTTATTTCCACATATTCTGCATGATTTTCAGGATTGGTTTTGACCGAATTTAGAGAATTTTCAAGGTTTCAGGTTCTGAAATCGTGTTCTACTTCAATATTGTTCTGAGAGGCCTAATTTGTTGCACATAATATTTGCAGATTTCACTATATGAACTACAGATTAAAGGTTTTTGTACGATTTTTTAATTGCGTACATAAACTACAACTTATCGATGGTTACCACATTTTCTAGGTTTTTAGTTGTTTGTGATGATTTTAACCCTTGGAACTTAAAAAAAATATATTTTATAAATATTGTTTGACAGAAGAAGAGTTGTATTTTGGTATAACTAGATTTTTCAAATTTCGGAATATTTTCGAGATTTTGTGGTGGTATTTTATTTTGTATCATGTTAATATAACTGATGAAGGCCTAATATTGGGCACGAACTATGTCTATAAATTATGTTTTAGTAAATAACAGCAGTAATTTGACCAGTCTTGATTACTTAAACCTGTCGGAAAATCAAAAACTCTAAATATCTTTAGATTTGACCATTTGCTTCGTATAAGTAGTAATGCTATGATGGTTCTATGCCAACTGAGATTAACCACGAGATGGTTCTATGCCACGTGACACCATTTATACTTGAGCTATGAACTTGATATTTAGCATGGTGGTGTTTTTCACCTATTAACCCCAGAGAAAATTTCCAAATTTTACTTTAGTCAGTTTAAATTCCCTAAATAAAAATTAATAATGGCAAATCAAAAAATTAAATTAAAAAAGTGTCGATTTGTGTGAGTTCTAGCGGCCAAACAGATTGTCCTCTAAAAAATGGAGACTACCACGTTCCACGGATTTTAGATGATCTACAATTTTCTTCCTATGTCTTTTTTGCCGTATCTCGACCCCTTCCTTAACCCTTAGATAGCGCTACATTCGTTAAATTTCAAGATTTTTACGTGGTTTTCAATGGTTTGCCGTTCTAATATAGAACTTAGAGGCCTAGTATTTGGCACATAGTATTCCTATATTACAATTAATTAGTATTTAATACCAGTCATACGCCCAGATTATATCACTTAAACACCCGAAAGAAAAAATACTTTGAACTTTTGTAAATTTATTTGTGTTTTTAGGTGGATTTTTTATGTAGCTCTCCAGCAAGGGTAAAAACCCTTATAAATAATGTTATATTTGTTGCAGAATGCTTATTGTTGACCAAATACATAGCAATTTAGGTTGTTAACTTTGTTTTTCCCCCTTATAAGGTTTAGGCGACGTCCTATAAAGACTTTATCACGAAATCCAGTGTAGGGTTTTAATTTTCTTTCCAAGGTAATAAATGGAGACTTAAAATTTAACATACAATACGACCTGGGGGCGAAGCCCCCCACAGGGGTCTGGGGGCGGAGCCGCCAGCGAGCGAAGCGAGTCTAATATATATACAGCCGCATGTGTAACTGACTCACTCACTCACTCACTCACTCACTGAGGTATACGAATTCTAGACCACTTCTAGACGAGCTAGAAAACTGAAATTTTGCATGCAGGTAGCTTGTACCTTGTAACCCCCAGGAAAATTCCAAAAAGTTACAATTTTTTATTTTAACCTCCTCAAAAAAATTCAAAATGGAGGAAATTTTGAACATGTCCAAAATAGTGACTTTTTATTTGAGCTGTAGCGGCCGAACGGTTGGTCCTATCGAGAAACGGAGACCACCACGTGCCACGGATTTTAGACGATCTACAACTTTGGTCCTGTGACTTTTTGTCGTATCTCGTCTCCTTCACCCTTAGGTAGCGCTAGATTTTTCAAATTTCGGCATATTTTCGAAATATTTTGGCCGTTTTTTATTTCCTATCACGTTAATATACTTGATGGAGGCCTAATATTGGGCACGCAGTATGTCTACATCACACTTAGTAAATGGCAGCAGAAATATGACCAGTTTTTATTAATTAAACCTGTCGAAAAATGAAAAAATCTAAATATCTTTAGATATGACAGTTATCTTAGTATAAGTAGTGATGTATTGGGGGTTCTGTCCCAATTTATATTATTGGATATTCACGTGACACCAATAATACTTGAGCTAGAGACGTGAGACTTGGCATGCATGTGCCTTCCACCTTTTCTTTCCAAATCCTACTATATTTAGTTTGAACTATCTCAATAAAATAAATAATTGTGAATACAAAAATCAAAATGTAGTATTTTTTTATTCAAGCTCTAGCGGCCGAACGGGTTGTCCTATCGAAAAACGAGACGACCATGTGCCACGGATTTCAGACGAACTACAACTTTAGACCTATGGCATTTTGCCGTATCTCACCCCTTTCACCCTTAGATAGCGCTGGATTTATTAAATTTAAATTTTGTTTCACAAATTTGTTTGTAGTTTTTAATGGTTTGTCGCTCTAATATAGAACTTAGAGGCCTAATACTTATCACACAGTATTCCTACATTACAATTAGTACCAAGCAATACTCCCACGCCCAGATTTAAGTATCTTAAACACCCAAAAAAATCAAAGTTTTTGAGCTCTTGTAGACTTTTTGTGTTTTTCGGGTACATTTTCTATGTTGCGCACTGTCGAGGGTAAAATCCCTTATAAATCATGTCATATTTGTTGCAGAAGGCTTTTAGTTACCCAAAGTCATAGTGTTTCAGGTTGTTAACGGTGGTCGTATCCCTTATAAGGTTCAAAATACGCCTTTTAAAGGCTACATTATACATCAGTTAAGGGTATAAATTAAGACAGGGACCTGGGGGCGAGGCCCCCCACAGGGGTCTGGGGGCGGAGCCGCCAGCGAGCGAAGCGAGTCTAATATATATACAGCCGCATGTGTAACTGACTCACTCACTCACTCACTCACTCACTGAGGTATACGAATTTTAGACCACTTCTAGACGAGCTAGAAACCTGAAATTTTGCATGCAGGTAGCTTGTACCTTGTAACCCCCAGGACAATTCTAAAAAGTTACAATTTTTTATTTTAACCTCCTCAAAAAAATTCAAAATGGAGGAAATTTTGAACATGTCCAAAATAGTGACTTTTTATTTGAGCTGTAGCGGCCGAACGGTTGGTCCTATCGAGAAACGGAGACCACCACGTGCCACGGATTTTAGACGATCTACAACTTTGGTCCTGTGACTTTTTGTCGTATCTCGTCTCCTTCACCCTTAGGTAGCGCTAGATTTTTCAAATTTCGGCATATTTTCGAAATATTTTGGCCGTTTTTTATTTCCTATCACGTTAATATACTTGATGGAGGCCTAATATTGGGCACGCAGTATGTCTACATCACACTTAGTAAATGGCAGCAGAAATATGACCAGTTTTTATTAATTAAACCTGTCGAAAAATGAAAAAATCTAAATATCTTTAGATAT
Source organism: Allygus modestus (assembly GCA_963675035.1). Classification (NCBI taxonomy): domain Eukaryota; kingdom Metazoa; phylum Arthropoda; class Insecta; order Hemiptera; family Cicadellidae; genus Allygus; species Allygus modestus. The sequence goes on from OY776111.1 coordinate 229,964,066, forward strand.
GACAGTTATCTTAGTATAAGTAGTGATGTATTGGGGGTTCTGTCCCAATTTATATTATTGGATATTCACGTGACACCAATAATACTTGAGCTAGAGACGTGAGACTTGGCATGCATGTGCCTTCCACCTTTTCTTTCCAAATTCTACTATATTTAGTTTGAACTATCTCAATAAAATAAATAATTGTGAATACAAAAATCAAAATGTAGTATTTTTTTATTCAAGCTCTAGCGGCCGAACGGGTTGTCCTATCGAAAAACGAAGACCACTATGTGCCACGGATTTCAGACGAACTACAACTTTAGTCCGATGGCATTTTGCCGTATCTCACCCCTTTCACCCTTAGATAGCGCTGGATTTTTTAAATTTAAATTTTTTTCACAAATTTGTTTGTAGTTTTTAATGGTTTGTCGCTCTAATATAGAACTTAGAGGCCTAATACTTATCACATAGTATTCCTACATTACAATTAGTACCAAGCAATACTCCCACGCCCAGATTTAAGTATCTTAAACACCCAAAAAAATCAAAGTTTTTGAGCTCTTGTAGACTTTTTGTGTTTTTCGGGTACATTTTCTATGTTGCGCACTGTCGAGGGTAAAATCCCTTATAAATCATGTCATATTTGTTGCAGAAGGCTTTTAGTTACCCAAAGTCATAGTGTTTCAGGTTGTTAACGGTGGTCGTATCCCTTATAAGGTTCAAAATACGCCTTTTAAAGGCTACATTATACATCAGTTAAGGGTATAAATTAAGACAAGGACCTGGGGGCGAAGCCCCCCACAGGGGTCTGGGGGCGGAGCCCCCAGCGAGCGAAGCGAGTCTAAAATATATACAGCCGCATGTGTAACTGACTCACTCACTCACTCACTCACTCACTCACTCACTGAGGTATACGAATTCTAGACCACTTCTAGATGAGCTAGAAATTTGAAATTTTGCATGCAGGTAGCTTATAGCTTGTAACCCCCAGAAAAATTGCCAAAACTGTCAATTTTTTATTTTAACCCCCCTAAAAAATATTTAAACCCCCCCCCCAAAAAATGCTTATTTTAAAATTACAGTTTTTGAGCTCTAGCGGCCGAACGGATTGATCTATCGAAAAACGGACAACTCTACGTGCTACGGATTTTACAAGATCTACAACTTTGTTCCTGTGACTTTTTGTCGTATCTTGCTCCCTTCACCCTTAGGTAGCGCTAGATTTTTCAAATTTCAGGCAATTTTGACGGTTATTTTCGTGGTCTTTAATTTCCTATCACTTTAATTTAGTATATAAAGGCTTGATATTTGGCACTCAATATGTTTACACATTACCCTTCACGAAGCAGTCAATAAACTAACATATTTTAATAATTAAACATTCCAAAAAAATAAAAAACCCTAATTATTCTATAAATGACAAACTGCATTATCGACTTACTCAGGTAATTCTAGATGAGCTAGAAACATGGAATTAAGCCTATATGTAGCTTGTCCATTGAAACCCCCAGGAAAATTGCAAAAAGGTATAATTTTTTATTTTAACCTCCTCAAAAAAATTCAAAAGGGAGGAAATTTTGAACATCTCCAAAATAGTGCATGTTTTTGTGCTGTAGCGGCCGAACGGTTGGTCCAATCGAGAAACGGAGACCACCACAACACACGAGCTTTGGACGATCTATAACTTTGGTCCTTTGACTTTTTGTCGTATCTCGTCTCCATCACCCTTAGATAGCGCTAGATTTCTCAAATTTCGGCATATTTTCTATATTTTGTGGCCGTTTTTTATTTCCTATCACGTTAATATACCTGTCGGAGACCTAATATTGGGCAAGCAGTATGTCTACATAACACTTAGTAAATAGCAGCAGAAATATAACCATTTTTACTACTTAAACCTGTCGGAAAATCAAAACTCTTAAAATCTATATAATTTACAGTTTTCTTAGTATAAGTAGTAAGGAAATGCCGGTTCTGTAACAATTGTTATTAAATAGAATGCACGTATCACCATTTATACTTTAACTAGGATCGTGAGATATGGCATGCGTGTGCGTTGCACCTTTTCTTCCAAAGTACTACTATTTTTAGTTTGAACTATCTGAACAAAAAATTGTGAATAAAAAATCAAAATGCAATATATTTTATTTGAGCTCTAGTTGCAGAACGGGCTGTCCTAACGAAAAACGAAGACCACCACGTGCTATGGATTTTATACAAACTACAACATTATCAAATGACATTTTGCCGTGTCTGACCCCCTTCACCCTTAGGTAGCGCTAGATTTCTTAAATCTTTAGCAATTTACCACCAAAACTTAGTGGTTTTTATTTATTTGACACTCAAAAATAGTACTTAGAGTCCTAATATTTGGCACGGAATATCTCTACATTACAGGAAGTATGTGGCAGATGTCGCATGACAAATTTGAATTGTTTGAACCCTAAACAATTTTGAAAATCCTCTAGTTTTACTACCTCAATAACTTGATAGTGGCGGATAGAAACAATCGAAATCTAGTGTTGTTTAAACAGTTCCAACGGCCATACAGATGCTCTCATACTTAAATTTCTGAAGATTGGTCTGTTTTCTTAGTATGAGTAGTAGTCTTATGGGGGTTCATGGCAACTTGACTTGTTGCCACTTCAAAATGAGGCCAAACAGCGACCTGGGGGCGAAGCCTTTTTAGGGTGGGGACACCAATCGGGGGTCTGGGGGCGGAGCCCCCAGCGAGCGAAGCGAGTCTAATATATATACAGCCGCATGTGTAACTGACTCACTCACTCACTCACTCACTCACTCACTGAGGTATACGAATTCTAGACCACTTCTAGACGAGCTAGAAACCTGAAATTTTGCATGCAGGTAGCTTGTACCTTGTAACCCCCAGGAAAATTCCAAAAAGTTACAATTTTTTATTTTAACCTCATCAAAAAAATTCAAAATGGAGGAAATTTTGAACATGTCCAAAATAGTGACTTTTTATTTGAGCTGTAGCGGCCGAACGGTTGGTCCTATCGAGAAACGGAGACCACCACGTGCCACGGATTTTAGACGATCTACAACTTTGGTCCTGTGACTTTTTGTCGTATCTCGTCTCCTTCACCCTTAGGTAGCGCTAGCTTTTTCAAATTTCGGCATATTTTCGAAATATTTTGGCCGTTTTTTATTTCCTATTACGTTAATATACTTGATGGAGGCCTAATATTGGGCACGCAGTATGTCTACATCACACTTAGTAAATGGCAGCAGAAATATGACCAGTTTTTATTAATTAAACCTGTCGAAAAATGAAAAAATCTAAATATCTTTAGATATGACAGTTATCTTAGTATAAGTAGTGATGTATTGGGGGTTCTGGCCCAATTTATATTATTGGATATTCACGTGACACCAATAATACTTGAGCTAGAGACGTGAGACTTGGCATGCATGTGCCTTCCACCTTTTCTTTCCAAATCCTACTATATTTAGTTTGAACTATCTCAATAAAATAAATAATTGTGAATACAAAAATCAAAATGTAGTATTTTTTTATTCAAGCTCTAGCGGCCGAACGGGTTGTCCTATCGAAAAACGAAGACCACCATGTGCCACGGATTTCAGACGAACTACAACTTTAGTCCTATGGCATTTTGCCGTATCTCACCCCTTTCACCCTTAGATAGCGCTGGATTTTTTAAATTTAAATTTTTTTCACAAATTTGTTTGTAGTTTTTAATGTTTGTCGCTCTAATATAGAACTTAGAGGCCTAATACTTATCACATAGTATTCCTACATTACAATTAGTACCAAGCAATACTCCCACGCCCAGATTTAAGTATCTTAAACACCCAAAAAAATCAATGTTTTTGAGCTCTTGTAGACTTTTTGTGTTTTTCGGGTACATTTTCTATGTTGCGCACTGTCGAGGGTAAAATCCCTTATAAATCATGTCATATTTGTTGCAGAAGGCTTTTAGTTACCCAAAGTCATAGTGTTTCAGGTTGTTAACGGTGGTCGTATCCCTTATAAGGTTCAAAATACGCCTTTTAAAGGCTACATTATACATCAGTTAAGGGTATAAATTAAGACAGGGACCTGGGGGCGAAGCCCCCCACAGGGGTCTGGGGGCGGAGCCCCCAGCGAGCGAAGCGAGTCTAATATATATACAGCCGCATGTGTAACTGACTGACTCACTCACTCACTCACTCACTCACTCACTCACTGAGGTATACGAATTCTAGACCACTTCTAGACGAGCTAGAAACCTGAAATTTTGCATGCAGGTAGCTTATAGCTTGTAACCCCCAGGAAAATCGCCAAAACTGACAGTTTTTTATCATAACCCCCCAAAAAAAATATTTAAAACCCCCCCAAAAAAGGCTTATTTTAAAATTACAGTTTTTGAGCTCTAGCGGCCGAACGGATTGACCTATCGAAAAACAAACCCCACCATGTGCCGCGGATTTTGCAAGATACACAACTTTGTTCATATGACATTTTGTCGTATCTCGCTCCCTTCACCCTTAGGTAGCGCTAGATTTTTCAAATTTCAGGCAATTTTTACGGTTATTTTCGATGTTTTTAATTTCCTATCACATTACTTTAGTATATAAAGGCTTGATATTTGGCACACAATATGTTTACACATTACCCTTCATGAATTAGACTATAAACTAACATATTTTAATATGTAAACACCTCAAAAAAATTAAAAACCCTAATTGTTCCATAAAGGACAATCTGCAATATCGACTTACTCAGGTAATTCTAGACAAGCTATAAACGTAGAATTAGGCCTACATGTAGCTTATCCATTAAAACCACCAGAAATATTGCAAAAAGGTATAATTTTTAATCAGAACCACATAAAAAAAATTAAAAATGGAGCAAAATTTGAATTTATCCAAAATAGTGCATTTTTTTGGGCTGTAGCGGCCAAACGGATTGTCCTATCGAGAAACTGAGACCACCGCGACACACGGATCTTGGACGATCTAAAACTTTGGTCCTATGACTTTTTGCGTATCTTGTTTCCTTCACCCTTAGGTAGCGCTAGATTTTTTAAATTTCGGCATATTTTCGAAATATTTTGTCCGTTTTTTATTTCCTATCACGTTAATATACTTGATGGAGGCCCAATATTGGGCACGCAGTATGTCTACATCACACTTAGTAAATAGCACGAAAAATATGACCAGTTTTTAGTAATTAAACCTGTCGAAAAATGAAAAACTCTAAATATCTTTATTAGATATTATATTATATTATTAGATATGACCGTTTTCTTAGTATAAGTAGTGGTGTATTGGGGGTTCTGTCTCAATTATTTTATTGGACATACACGTGACACCAATAATACTTGAGCTAGAGACGTGAGATTTGGCATGCATGTGCCTTGCACCTTTTCTTCCCAAATCCTACTATTTTTAGTTTGAACTATCTCAACTAAATAAATAATTGTGAATACAAAAATCAAAATGAAGTATTTTTTTATTTGAGCTCTAGCGGCCAAATGGGTTGTCCTATCAAAAAACGAAGACCACCATGTGCCACGGATTTCAGACGAACTACAACTTTAGTCCTATGACATTTTGCCGTATCTCACCCCTTTAACCCTTAGATAGCACTAGATTTTTTAAATTTAAACTTTTTTCACAAATTGGTTTTTGGTTTTTAATGGTTTGTCGCTCTAATATAGAACTTAGAGGCCTAATACTTATCACACAGTATTCCTATATTACAATTAGTACCAAGCAATACTACCACGTCCAGATTAAGTATCTTAAAAACCCAAAAAAATCAAAGTTTTTGAGCTCTTGTAGACTTTTCGTTTTTTTTTTGGTACATTTTTTATGTTGCGCTCTGTCGAGGGTGAAATCCTTTATAAATCATGCCATATTTTTTGCAGAAGGCCTGTAGTTACCCAAAGTCATCAGTTGAAAGTATTATTTTTTTTTCAAGCACTTAGGTAATACATGGAGGCTTAAAATTTAACATACTACGTCTCCATGCCAAGTAGTATTCATCAACAGGCAGATGACCGGATTTTATATGTTAAACCTTTAAAAATAATCAAAGCCCTGGAATAGTTGTAGAATTTAAGTCGTAACTAGAATTTGAACCAATTTACATTAAACATGGCTAAACAGCGACTTGGGGGCGAAGCCCCCACAGGGGTCTGGGGGCGGAGCCCCCAGCGAGCGAAGCGAGTCTATAATATATACAGCCGCATGTGTAACTGACTCACTCACTCACTCACTCACTGAGGTATACGAATTCTAGACCACTTCTAGACTAGCTAGAAACCTGAAATTTTGCATGCAGGTAGCTTATAGCTTGTAACCCCCAGAAAAATTGCCAAAACTGTCAATTTTTTATTTTAACCCCCCTAAAAAATACTTAAATCCCCCCCAAAAAAGGCTTATTTTAAAATTACAGTTTTTTAGCTCTAGCGGCCGAACGGATTGATCTATCGAAAAACGGACAACTCTACGTGCTACGGATTTTACAAGATCTACAACTTTGTTCCTGTGACTTTTTGTCGTATCTTGCTCCCTTCACCCTTAGGTAGCGCTAGATTTTTCAAATTTCAGGCAATTTTGACGGTTATTTTCGTGGTCTTTAATTTCCTATCACTTTAATTTAGTATATAAAGGCTTGATATTTGGCACTCAATATGTTTACACATTACCCTTCACGAAGCAGTCAATAAACTAACATATTTTAATAATTAAACATTCCAAAAAAATAAAAAACCCTAATTATTCTATAAATGACAAACTGCATTATCGACTTACTCAGGTAATTCTAGATGAGCTAGAAACATGGAATTAAGCCTATATGTAGCTTGTCCATTGAAACCCCCAGGAAAATTGCAAAAAGGTATAATTTTTTATTTTAACCTCCTCAAAAAAATTCAAAAGGGAGGAAATTTTGAACATCTCCAAAATAGTGCATGTTTTTGTGCTGTAGCGGCCGAACGGTTGGTCCAATCGAGAAACGGAGACCACCACGACACACGAGCTTTGGACGATCTAAGTAGTAAGGCCCAGCGCTTTGGGTCTAACATGGGCTCTTATGGGGAATAGATTAACATGGGGTCTTATGGAGAATAGAATAACATGGACTCTTATGGGAGAATAGAATAACATGTACTCTTATGGAGGATAGAATTGGGGTGTAATTACTACCCTCTGTCTTTCTTTTGCTACCCTCTGTGGTTAATTATTTATCTTTTTCATCCCCTGTGGTTAATTATATACCATTTTTGGTAATTGTTTCGCGTCCTTCACTTTCTTCTGTGTATCTAACTACAGATCCTGTCTCTCTCAGCGTACTGTAGCTGGAGGGTGTAACGTGAACATTTTTAATTAAACTGATGGGTTGAAATGTTAATTCGTGTCCTTCTGTTGTTAATCATCTAGCCTTCTGTGGTAATTATTTAGCCCTCGTGTCCTTCTGCTGTTAATCATCTAGCATTCTGTGGTAATTATTTGAACTACGTTTCCTTCTACATATTTATTTTTTAACCCCAGTGCCCTTCTATACATCTAACCTCCACATCCTTCTGCGTATCTCACTTCCTTCTGCGTATCTAACCACAACATCCGCAACAAGTCTTTGTCAGCAAACTAGTTGTGACCAGTTAAAATACTGCTCTGTGATTGGTCGGGATTAGTCGTCCTGTGCTCTGATTGGTCCAGACGTGGCCCCACCACAATACCTGCTCTCTTGCCGTGCATTTTCTCCCTCTCTTTGCTCTCAGCTTTCATTACGATCAGACGTGTCCCTGTGTTGCTCTGTTTGCTGCGTTTGGCGAAGGTAACCTCACTTTTTCTAACCTAAATCTTGAGCGTTTGCCTACCCTATCTTACGTGTAACATAACCTCACTTCCTTGTGTCAAGGGCTGTGTTGTGCTTGTATTTGTTGACTGACAGTAATACCACTTTCTATTCTTGTTCTTTATTAAGTAACCTAGCCAATTATGTTTTACTTGGTAGTCCTGTGTTTATATGTCTTTGATAACATAACAGCAAACCTAGTTTCTTGCGTCAAAAGTAGTTTTGTGCGTTGTATTTGATTGTTTGGCTTGGCTAAAGTAGTGTTGTGCTGACTAACATAACCTTATTTCCCAGTAACCTCAGTTTCTTGTGTCGAGAGTAGTGTTTTGCGTTGTATTTAATTGTTTGATTTGTTTAGAGTAGTGTTGTGTTGACTAACATAACCTCACACCCAGTAACCTCAGTTTCTTGTTTGATTTGACTGTAGTAGTGTTGTGCGTTGTATGTGCTGACTAACATAACAGTAATATCACGGTATCATGCACTTGTCTTGTTCATGCCTGACTTGTCTATGTTAAGAGCGTTGTATGACTTGCTAGTGTACAGTAACATCAGAGTTAACTACATGTTTCAAGAGTAGTGTCGTGTGATTTTTAGCGTTATCTGAACTGCTAAAGTAACCTCACTTTTTCTAACCTCACTCTTTACACTCCAACTTTACTGTATTATATTCCGTGCATGGTGTACTTAATTTTATTTCTGTGTTGTGTTTATTGTCTTGGCTAGAGTAGTGTTGTTTTGTGTTTAATTGTTTGATTTGATAGTTTACAGTAAAGAAAGTAAACAAACCCTCACTTCCTTGTGGCTAAAGTAGTGTTGTGTTGACTGACATAACCTCCAGTAACCTTATTTTTTTTGCCCTGGTTCTTTTTGAACTGTAAATTCACCTCAGTAACCTCACCTTCTATTCTTGTTCTTTAAAACAGTTTTGGTTAGAACAGTTTTTGTATGTGTTGACTAACAGTAACCTCACTTTTCCGAGCCGCTGAGCGAGGAAAGAGTAAGAAGAAAATTTTCCCGCCAAATTTTCCCGCCAAATTTGCGCGCCAAAAGAAAAAATTGGCGCCAAACCTAACCTCACTTTCTTATGTCAAGAGTAGTGTTGTGTTTTATGTGCTGAGTAACAGTAATCTCACTTTCTATTCTCGTTCTTTTGGTTAGAGTAGTGTTTGAAACCTTCCTTCTTTTGGTAACTTGTAGGTCTGATTTGACTCACGTAGTGTTAGTGTTTTTCTGACATGCGTAGTACAGGGGTACCGTGCTCTTTTGTAGATCCTCTGTACCTGTTATTTTAGAGAACTTGATCAGTGACTTTAAAGTATCAGTTCTAGACGTAACCGTTCCAATAGTAACAGTTGCCTTCTCTATCTTGTTCATGTTATAGCATTGAAAACTGCTACAAAGTAACGGTTCCAAATGGTTACAGTTCCAACAATGTAACAGTTCCAGCAGTACTCGTTCCAACGGTTCCAACAGTAACCGTTCCAAAAGTAACAGTTCCAGTAGACCAACCAGTGACAAAGTAACAGTTCCGTTCTCTATATAGCTCTTACAACAAGCTCTGGTTCTTCAGTCTGATTTCAGTCGTCACACTGTTCGGACGTTCTTTTGCGCTGCTCTTGCGTAGGTGTTCGTGTTTTAAACCTTCATTGGAGTTAACTTTCGATAACTTGTAGTTCTGGTTTGACTTGCGTAGTGTTAGTGTTTTTCTGACTTGCGTAGTGATACAGGGGTACTGTGCTCCCCTACATACTATATAGCTCTTACAACAAGCTCTAGTTCTTCAGTCTGATTTCAGTCGCCACACTGGTCGGACGTTCTTTTGCGCTGCTCTTGCGTAGGTGTTCTCTTGCACAGATTATTATTGATTCTGCGTAATTCAGTTGTATCCGTGTGAGTTTGACTCTGGTCGGTGTGTTTTCTCTTTTAAGCGTTAGTACAGTTAGATTGTTTTCAGTATTTAATTCTTTGTTGAAAGATGGACGTTTCTAAAAAGAACCCTCAAAACCCGATAAATTTAATTAGTAAAGATCAAACCTATGTTAAAAAATTCAGACTTTACGGGACTAACACTGTTTTCAAATTTACTAACCCTCCCAATGGTATCTCTGAGTTTGATTGGATTCGAAAGGGTCTTAATCAGATTGTTGAAAAAGCTAAAGCCGATGCTGTACCCACCGATTATCTAGGGTTTAAAATGCAGTCAATAAATTTAAAAAGTGCTGAACCGGGGTATGTAGATTTTAGACCGGTCTCTGAAGTTAACGGTGATGTCCTTTGGCAAGTTTTCGGAGGTATTCTTCAATCAAATTCCGAATCTATTAAGTCTACAGACACGTTCAAAGTATATGTAAAAAGAGTTAACGTTCCAGTAGGTTCTGGGAGGGTAAGGCCTGGATTTTACAATACGTTTGATGAAGAGTGTAAGGCGAGAAAAGGGATTGTAGTAATTAATAACAAAGATAATTTATGTATGGCTAGAGCGTTGGTAGTAGGCAAGGCGTATGCAAAACATGATCCTCAGATCTACGCTATTCGAAAAGACAAGGGGAAAAGACAAACTTTCAGAGCTAATAAGCTCATAGCAAAAGCCCGTGTAGAAATGCCGGAGGAAGGCGCCGGTATCCCCGAACTTGAAAAATTCCAATCCCATCTTAAAAATTACAAAATTACCGCCTACAACTACGACATAAAAGGCCGGGATGTCTATTTTGAGGGAGGTAATGAAGACGCTAAATTCAAAATAAATCTTCTGTTTCACAATCGGCACTATAATGTAATTACAAACTTAACTGCAGCGTTTGTTTGTAATTTCTTTTGTGAAGCCTGCCACATCCCTTTTGACCAAAAATCAGAGCATCGATGCTCAAACAGATGCTTGTCCTGCCATACTATCTCCCCACCCTGTAAACTAGAACACGGAGGCATTACATGTCGTTTTTGCAACCGTTTCTTCAAAAACGAGCGGTGTTTAATAGCCCATCAAGGGCAAGTTTGTAAAACTTTAAAACTCTGCCGTGACTGTAAGAAAATGATTCATCCAAAAAAACGTAAGACAGCTCACGTATGCGGAGAAGTTTATTGTAAACCCTGTGAAGCGTTCAAAGACCCCGCACATCAGTGCTTCATGAGGGTAGATAGGAGAACTCCCAAAGACCGTGATTTTTTGTTTATTTTCTTTGACTTGGAGACTCGCCAAGACGAGTCTCTCCCCTCTGACCCTGAACAAAAAGTACATCAAGTTAACTTGTGTGTCTCACAACAGTACTGTTTTAAATGTATTAATGGGGGTGAGTGTGAAACTTGCTCGGAACGGCAAAGGGTATTTGAAAAGGAACCGGTAAAACAGTTTATGGACTATGTAATGGAAATTCGAAAAAAATTTAAAGATGTTTGTGTAATTGCCCACAACGGGCAAGGTTTTGATTTCCAATTCATACTACAGTATATTATGGAAGAAACTAAATTTACCCCAAAAATAACTCCTCGGGGAACTAAAATTATTTTGATGGAAATGGACAACGTAAGATTCATTGACTCCCTAAGCTATTTCCCTATGGCCCTCGCTGCGCTCCCTAAAGCCTTCGATCTGCCTCCCGAGAAAAAGAAGGGCTACTTCCCGCATATTTTCAACACTCTGGCAAACCAAAATTATGTAGGCCCTATGCCCGATAAAAAATACTATTGCCCCGAGTCGATGTTTGAGAAACCACACGAGGCATTTGAGATTTGGTACGAGGAACAAGTAGCGAGTAATTATATTTTTGATTTTAAAAAGGAAATCCTGGAGTACTGTATTTCGGACGTAGAAATCCTAGCTCAAGCGTGTATTAAGTTTAGAGCCTTGCTTCTTCAAGAGTGTAACGTAGATCCTTTCCTCGAGGCTATAACAATAGCCAGTGCCTGTAACCTGGCCTTCCGCCGTAACTTCTTAAAAGAAAATACTATTGGACTTATACCAAAATCAGGGTACCGACTTGCAGACAATCAGTCAGCCGTTGCTTTACAGTGGTTAACATGGGAGGAGGAGAAACGTGGAGTAAAGATTCAACATGCGGGCCGGGGTAAAGAAGTTAAAATTAAAGGAATGAAAGTAGATGGGTTTGATGGTGAGAGAATTTATGAGTTTCACGGGTGTTATTGGCACGGGTGTCCAAAATGTTATCAATACAGCAGAGAAGAACCTCTGCCGGAGGATCCTTCAGACAGTTTGCATCTCCGTTACGAGAGAACCAAGTCCAAAATGGCAAGATTTACTAGCTATGAGGTTGTAGAGATGTGGGAGTGTGAGTTTAAAAATTTGAAGAAAGATAAAAAATTAAATCACCTGAACCAACTATCCATTCTAAACACACTTCCACTTAATCCTAGAGATTCCTTCTTTGGAGGCAGGACGGGTAATACTAAAACGTATTGTAAATGTGAAGAGGGAGAAACAATTCAATACGTTGATGTCTGTTCCCTCTACCCGTATGTAAATAAATATTGTAAGTATCCCGTGGGTCATCCTACTGTTTACGTTGGAAATGAGTGCCGAGATAGAGGCCTTGAAGTAGAGGGCTTGTTAAAATGTAAGATTCTACCTCCTTACAACTTGTATCATCCCGTACTCCCCGCAAAAATGAATAATAAATTGATGTTTGTGTTGTGTAGAACTTGCGGGGAGACTCAAAACCAAGGGGAATGTTTTCATGATAGTGAGGAAAGGGCAATGGTAGGAACATGGACTATGGATGAAATTAGAAAAGCTGTAGAAAAAGGCTATATGATTTTGGACATGTATGAGTTGTGGGAGTATGAAGTCGCTACATACGAGAAAGGGGGGGGTTTTACCGATTTTATTAATAAAATCTTGAAAGTAAAGCAGGAAGCCTCAGGGTATCCCGCTTGGTGTAAAACAGAAGAGGATAAAGACAAGTATGTTCTGATTTCTTTGAGCGTGAGGGTATTCAATTGGAGAAAGACAAAATTGCTAAAAACGGGGGTTTGAGATCGGTAGCCAAACTCATGCTAAACAGTTTTTGGGGCAAGTTTGGTCAACGCGAAAACATGACAAAAACTGCAATCGTGAGAGACTCTAAAGAATTGTTCAATTCGTTAACTCAACCAGGAACAAAAGTAAAGTTTGTTGAAATAATTAACCAGGACGTTTTATTAGTTAATTGGCAGAATGTTGATGAAGCTAGTGAGCCTCTAAAAACTGTAAATGTTGTAATTGCGGCCTACACTACAGCTCATGTGAGACTTAAACTGTATGAACACTTGGAGGCTTTGGGCGGTCAAGTCTTGTATTATGATACAGATTCGTGTATTTATTTATACCGGGAAGGACTGTACAGGGTCCCTACGGGAGATTACCTCGGTGAAATGACCGATGAATTGGCAGGTGACTACGGGCCCGGCTCTTATATCGTAGAGTTTGTTTCTGGGGGGCCTAAAACTTATGCATACCTTGTCTGGTCAACCAACAAACAGAAACTAGAATCTGTGTGTAAAATCAAGGGCCTCACCCTCAATTTAAAAACCTCCGAAACGTTAAATTTTGAACAATTGAAAAAGATGGTCCTTAGTGAAGCTGCTGAGATTTTAGAAATTGAAGAAAACAGAATCAGGAGAACAAAGAGACGGGAAGTCGTTACAGTAAGCGAAGTTAAAAAGTTTAAAATTACAGGACCCAAGAGGAAATTTAATGATGATCACGATACCTTGCCTTTCGGCTTTAAAAAACAAAGAGTTGCTTAACGGAGCTGTCACTCACACGGGTACTGTGTGCATATACCTCTAAACATCAGCTCTATCAAATCATTCTGTTCTGAGACGCGGTAGTGAACGGACGTGCCTGTACTGTTACTGTTTGTCTCTTCTTGTAGAATGTCTGCTGAAAATAATACACCCACTATTCAAGCGGTGTTTTTAAAGTTTATATCTAAAAGAAAGTTAAATGAAAATTCAAAATTTCGCATTACATGCTCAGAGTATGAGTTCTTTCTTACGGGGCCAATAGACGTATTAGGCTGGCCTTTGATGTTCTCGGAGTATATAGTAGATAAAATAACGGAGAACCCCTCATCAAACACCTACATCGGAGTAGCAATAAAGCATGGTGATGTTTCGGGAAATATACCGTTTCTGCCTTTAGGGAATTTAACACCGTCAGTTTTTGATGATCACTTTGAAGAAATATTTTGTAACGTTGAGAAACTATCTGGTGTTTTACGTCTTGAAGTAACACTTGTCTCAATTCCATGTTGCTACCTTCGATAAAGGTAGCACCTTTCCCTACGGAGCAGCGTTACTCTTGTATATACCAAATGTCACTAGTACAGTTTCATCATTCTGCTCCAAGTCGCGGTACTGATCAGACGTTCTTTTGCGCTTCTTTTTCCTGTACTATTGAGTAAATTGTGACGTGGCTGCCAAGTTCTATACATTCAATAACAAACCCGTATTGGTTCTGTTTGATAATGAAGGAAAGCCATGGTTTAAAGCTAAAGACGTAGCTACTGCTCTAAAGCATGTTAATTGCTGGAGTGCAGTTCAGAAACATGTAGATGACAGTGATAAATTAACTGTTGGAAGTTTTTCTGACGCCCAAAAACAGGGCGTTGGGCCTATTGAGAAAACAACGGTTTTCATAAATGAAGCCGGATTATGTTCTTTGATGTTAAAATCAACTACTCCTGAGGCAAGACTGTTAGTAAAAAGTCTGTTGCCGGAGAAGTTTTACCTTACTTACACAAATATGAAGGATGAAAGTTAACTTTAAATGTAAATTTTCTTTAAAATCACAAGTTCCCACTGTATGTGTGTGTGTGTGTGTGAATGAAGGTCACTGGCGCGGGTGACGAAAAGCCCCGTAAACCTGAATTAAGGTCACTGGCGCGGGTGACAAAAAGCCCCGTAAACCTGAATGTGTGATGAAGGGCTTAGTAGATTGAGGCGTCGGGCTAACACCCCGGCTACTCCGTCGAACAACCCGGTGTGAATGAAGGATCTTGTACATTGAGGCGCCTGGCTAACAACCAGGCTACTCCTTGGAACGGTCCGTACGGTGGGACTTGTAAGAATAAAAATGAAAACTGCGCCTTGATGTCCGCGAAGTACTACGCTCAAAAAATATTTTCGAGTGGGGTCTAATAAAAAAAAGACCCGGCAGTCGCTCACCCATCAGGCAGGGCTAAACCCTTTGTAAGTCCAGGGGTGTGGGGAGGTTGGCGTAAAAAACCGTGAAACCGTTTGTTGTAATCCTCCGACTGTCAGGGAAAACCGGATGGAAAGGCGCAACAAAAAAAAAGATGAAAATAAAAACCAAATAAAAAGTATAAAAGCAAAATAACAAAAAAAATATAAAAAGGAGGTAGCATTTTGTTATGGAGTGGCTACCACTGTGAGAGGCGATGGTTGGGGCCTCTCACCCCAGAGGTTAGGCCTCCAGGGGAAGCTCTGGGTAACCAAAAAGAACGCGCCGACGCTCCTACGGCCTAGCCTAAAGGCTTACCGTGGTGTGGAAACGTGAGCGTTCAAAATTATTTCACTGGGGTTAGAAGTGTTTAACCGATAGATTTTAAAAATATCCCCGTTAAAGTGAAATGTAACACATTATAATGTAGCTTCAGCGGAGGCAGGAGTAAATGACCGGAAAAATTTAAGAAGTTTCGGCCAATTTATGGCACTGCCCCCTTAAAAAAAACCTTCAAGCTGAATTTGAGGTATTTGACGGAGAAGTTACAGCGTAAAAATACGACAGATCCGCCGTTTTACAGGACTTAAATGCAAATAACCAATCAAGTTTAAAGACTCGGAGCTAAATACTGTATAATTTCTGTCCTTCTAAAGAATGCATTTTATGCTTGTTGTCTTTTAATATGCACCCATGGTGTGTAATTTTTTGCCAACTCTCTGATATTGGTGTTGGTTACAATCCTTTTACTAGTAAATTCAGTAAAATTACATATTGATTCAGTTTGTTACAGAGTTTTACAAGCAATCAACTACAACAAAAAGACAACTCTGTATTTGTTTGACTTTACAAAATACCCTACTGTCACCAGCCTCTTCTGCATTAGTTTTAATTCTTAAACAGTGGGTCCTGAGGGTCCAACACTTAGAATCATGATAATTGAGTTGGGACCCATTTTGGGTCCCAACTACTTCCGGTGTAGGGTTATCAAAGGGATTCGTTCTCCCTTGGAGTGGGGGTATAGTTTTATTGTCTGTCCATTTCTGCTAGTTTTTACAAGCCTCTTCTCTCCTTTTAGTTAATATAACCTTGAGATTTCTAAACAGTTCAATACATGTAAAGTTTCCCAAAGTAATTCTTAAGTAACACTTAATTTACAGGCATACACAACAGCTACAATTATTCAATCATGAAGCTAAAACCCAGTTAATATACTAACAATCTAATAAAAGACAGAGACAAGACCCAAAATAACAGCTAAAATACACAAAAAACAGCTAAAATACACAAAAAACAGCTAAAATACACAAAAAACAGCTAAGATACACAAAAAACCGCTACAAATAGCCAGAGAGCCATTTTAGCAAGGGGGAAGTATTGACCCCCTTTACCTTCACCTTAAAGAATCAGTCAAAGAATAATTTATTTTCTGTTGGTTTCTCACCAGTTTTCTTGTAGTTTGTGTCAATCACATGTATTTTACATTATCATGATTTAAGAGTGGCTGAGGTATATGATAATGTAGAGAAAACCATACCGGAAGTGGGGGTGAACGTTTTGTTCACCCCTTTGACCTATCAATCCCAAATAGTTTAAACCAATGAACCATGGCTTTACTATATTTAACATAAAAAAAGAAGCAAACACCCTGAAAAAACTAGTACAACAGAGCTTGTAGTCTGTCCAATTTTGTAATGTTTCTTCTTTACATAGTTTAAATTGTAGCGTGGGTTAATAAGTAGCAAACTGCATTTCAATTGTCCCAAAAACTCTCAATATATTTAATTTTAAAGTATAGCTCCTTCAGTGTTTTTGATACTTTCCCGCAGTACAGAGTTTAGGTTTTCGTAAATCTTAGCGGAGGTTAACAGATACATACATACCAAATTTCATTAAAATCGGCCAAGCCGTTCTTGAGATATTGATTTTTAAAATATAGCTCCTTCAATTATTTTGATACTACCTGCATTACAGAGTTTAGGTTTTTGTAATATGTAGCAGAGGTTAACAGGTACATACATGCCAAGTTTCATTAAAATCGGCCAAGCCGTTCTTCAGATATTTAATTTTGAAAATTTGCCCCTTCATTTTTTGAGATGCAACCCGCAACATTTTAGTTAAGACTTTTTATATGGGTCGATACCCCCCTGGAGTGCCTACACTACGTAGTAGGCAGTTTTCCGGGGTCAAAATGACCCTAGGACTTACCGTTTTCGAGATATTAGCAATTTTAAGATAATCAGACTCAAGAGAGAGAGAAGAAAAAGAATAAAAAAGAAAGAAGGCGTGGTGAGGGGTAGAGGGGAAGGTGAGGGGAGTGACAGTAACAAAACACAAAAGATAAATAAATAAAAGCGAGTAAAGGATGGGTAAGGTGGAGAGGGGAGGGAGAAAAGAAGCAGAAGATGCAAGAGCTAACAGAAGTGATCAGTAGGGTTGGCAGGGAGTGGGTCCTAACATGGGAATAATTTTTGATGTAAATGTAAGTGTCCATGGTCTTTTATATATGTACATGGTCACGTTAGCGTGATGTGAGTTGGCAACAGTTGCTTTTTTCTTAAGTTGTCAACATATATATTTTTTGCAGTCCGTTGTATTATAAAAGTCTGTGACTTTACTGTTTTGAATGTCCATGACTTTCTTACTTAACTGTCCATAAGCGTGACGTAATGGCTCCATTATTCATAAATCAATGACTCTCTTTTCTTTGGTCACGCTCTTTGGTTTACCCGTCTTTGACGTAACGAGAATCTAGCGGGAAGAAAAGTGAGGTTAGGAAATCTGGCGCGAAGAATAGTGAGGTTATGTTTGGCGCCAATTTTTTTTGGCGCGCAAATTTGGCGGGAACGCCACCATGGGCGCTGCCATCTTGAATCACGTGACCTAATTAGACCAATCAGAAGCCAGATTTTAGGCCCATAAGACCCCATGTTGGGGCCCATCTCCCGCGCACCCTACTGATCACTTCTGTTAGCTCTTGCATCTTCTGCTTCTTTTCTCCCTCCCCTCTCCACCTTACCCATCCTTTACTCGCTTTTATTTATTTATCTTTTGTGTTTTGTTACTGTCACTCCCCTCACCTTCCCCTCTACCCCTCACCACGCCTTCTTTCTTTTTTATTCTTTTTCTTCTCTCTCTCTTGAGTCTGATTATCTTAAAATTGCTAATATCTCGAAAACGGTAAGTCCTAGGGTCATTTTGACCCCGGAAAACTGCCCACTACGTAGTGTAGGCACTCCAGGGGGTATCTACCCATATAAAAAGTCTTAACTAAAATGTTGCGGGTTGCATCTCAAAAAATGAAGGGGCAAATTTTCAAAATTAAATATCTGAAGAACGGCTTGGCCGATTTTAATGAAACTTGGCATGTATGTACCTGTTAACCTCTGCTACATATTACAAAAACCTAAACTCTGTAATGCAGGTAGTATCAAAATAATTGAAGGAGCTATATTTTAAAAATCAATATCTCAAGAACGGCTTGGCCGATTTTAATGAAATTTGGTATGTATGTACCTGTTAACCTCCGCTAAGATTTACGAAAACCTAAACTCTGTACTGCGGGAAAGTATCAAAAACACTGAAGGAGCTATACTTTAAAATTAAATATATTGAGAGTTTTTGGGACAATTGAAATGCAGTTCGCTACTTATTAACCCACGCTACAATTTAAACTATGTAAAGAAGAAACATTACAAAATTGGACAGACTACAAGCTCTGTTGTACTAGTTTTTTCAGGGTGTTTGCTTCTTTTTTTATGTTAAATATAGTAAAGCCATGGTTCATTGGTTTAAACTATTTGGGATTGATAGGTCAAAGGGGTGAACAAAACGTTCACCCCCACTTCCGGTATGGTTTTCTCTACATTATCATATACCTCAGCCACTCTTAAATCATGATAATGTAAAATACATGTGATTGACACAAACTACAAGAAAACTGGTGAGAAACCAACAGAAAATAAATTATTCTTTGACTGATTCTTTAAGGTGAAGGTAAAGGGGGTCAATACTTCCCCCTTGCTAAAATGGCTCTCTGGCTATTTGTAGCGGTTTTTTGTGTATCTTAGCTGTTTTTTGTGTATTTAAGCTGTTTTTTGTGTATTTTAGCTGTTTTTTGTGTATTTTAGCTGTTTTTGTGTATTTCAGCTGTTTTTTGTGTAGTTTAGCTGTTTTTGTGTATTTTAGCTGTTTTTTGTGTATTTTAGCTGTTTTTTGTGTATTTTAGCTGTTATTTTGGGTCATGTCTCTGTCTTTTATTAGATTGTTAGTATATTAACTGGGTTTTAGCTTCATGATTGAATAATTGTAACTGTTGTGTATGCCTGTAAATTAAGTGTTACTTAAGAATTACTTTGGGAAACTTTACATGTATTGAACTGTTTAGAAATCTCAAGGTTATATTAACTAAAAGGAGAGAAGAGGCTTGTAAAAACTAGCAGAAATGGACAGACAATAAAACTATACCCCCACTCCAAGGGGGAACGAATCCCTTTGATAACCCTACACCGGAAGTAGTTGGGACCCAAAATGGGTCCCAACTCAATTATCATTATTCTAAGTGTTGGACCCTCAGGACCCACTGTTTAAGAATTAAAACTAATGCAGAAGAGGCTGGTGACAGTAGGGTATTTTGTAAAGTCAAACAAATACAGAGTTGTCTTTTTGTTGTAGTTGATTGCTTGTAAAACTCTGTAACAAACTGAATCAATATGTAATTTTACTGAATTTACTAGTAAAAGGATTGTAACCAACACCAATATCAGAGAGTTGGCAAAAAATTACACACCATGGGTGCATATTAAAAGACAACAAGCATAAAATGCATTCTTTAGAAGGACAGAAATTATACAGTATTTAGCTCCGAGTCTTTAAACTTGATTGGTTATTTGCATTTAAGTCCTGTAAAACGGCGGATCTGTCGTATTTTTACGCTGTAACTTCTCCGTCAAATACCTCAAATTCAGCTTGAAGGTTTTTTTTAAGGGGGCAGTGCCATAAATTGGCCGAAACTTCTTAAATTTTTCCGGTCATTTACTCCTGCCTCCGCTGAAGCTACATTATAATGTGTTACATTTCACTTTAACGGGGATATTTTTAAAATCTATCGGTTAAACACTTCTAACCCCAGTGAAATAATTTTGAACGCTCACGTTTCCACACCACGGTAAGCCTTTAGGCTAGGCCGTAGGAGCGTCGGCGCGTTCTTTTTGGTTACCCAGAGCTTCCCCTGGAGGCCTAACCTCTGGGGTGAGAGGCCCCAACCATCGCCTCTCACAGTGGTAGCCACTCCATAACAAAATGCTACCTCCTTTTTATATTTTTTTTGTTATTTTGCTTTTATACTTTTTATTTGGTTTTTATTTTCATCTTTTTTTTTGTTGCGCCTTTCCATCCGGTTTTCCCTGACAGTCGGAGGATTACAACAAACGGTTTCACGGTTTTTTACGCCAACCTCCCCACACCCCTGGACTTACAAAGGGTTTAGCCCTGCCTGATGGGTGAGCGACTGCCGGGTCTTTTTTTTATTAGACCCCACTCGAAAATATTTTTTGAGCGTAGTACTTCGCGGACATCAAGGCGCAGTTTTCATTTTTATTCTTACAAGTCCCACCGTACGGACCGTTCCAAGGAGTAGCCTGGTTGTTAGCCAGGCGCCTCAATGTACAAGATCCTTCATTCACACCGGGTTGTTCGAAGGAGTAGCCGGGGTGTTAGCCCGACGCCTCAATCTACTAAGCCCTTCATCACACATTCAGGTTTATGGGGCTTTTTGTCACCCGCGCCAGTGACCTTAATTCAGGTTTACGGGGCTTTTCGTCACCCGCGCCAGTGACCTTCATTCACACACACACACACACACATACAGTGGGAACTTGTGATTTTAAAGAAAATTTACATTTAAAGTTAACTTTCATCCTTCATATTTGTGTAAGTAAGGTAAAACTTCTCCGGCAACAGACTTTTTACTAACAGTCTTGCCTCAGGAGTAGTTGATTTTAACATCAAAGAACATAATCCGGCTTCATTTATGAAAACCGTTGTTTTCTCAATAGGCCCAACGCCCTGTTTTTGGGCGTCAGAAAAACTTCCAACAGTTAATTTATCACTGTCATCTACATTTTTCTGAACTGCACTCCAGCAATTAACATGCTTTAGAGCAGTAGCTACGTCTTTAGCTTTAAACCATGGCTTTCCTTCATTATCAAACAGAACCAATACGGGTTTGTTATTGAATGTATAGAACTTGGCAGCCACGTCACAATTTACTCAATAGTACAGGAAAAGAAGCGCAAAAGAACGTCTGATCAGTACCGCGACTTGGAGCAGAATGATGAAACTGTACTAGTGACATTTGGTATATACAAGAGTAACGCTGCTCCGTAGGGAAAGGTGCTACCTTTATCGAAGGTAGCAACATGGAATTGAGACAAGTGTTACTTCAAGACGTAAAACACCAGATAGTTTCTCAACGTTACAAAATATTTCTTCAAAGTGATCATCAAAAACTGACGGTGTTAAATTCCCTAAAGGCAGAAACGGTATATTTCCCGAAACATCACCATGCTTTATTGCTACTCCGATGTAGGTGTTTGATGAGGGGTTCTCCGTTATTTTATCTACTATATACTCCGAGAACATCAAAGGCCAGCCTAATACGTCTATTGGCCCCGTAAGAAAGAACTCATACTCTGAGCATGTAATGCGAAATTTTGAATTTTCATTTAACTTTCTTTTAGATATAAACTTTAAAAACACCGCTTGAATAGTGGGTGTATTATTTTCAGCAGACATTCTACAAGAAGAGACAAACAGTAACAGTACAGGCACGTCCGTTCACTACCGCGTCTCAGAACAGAATGATTTGATAGAGCTGATGTTTAGAGGTATATGCACACAGTACCCGTGTGAGTGACAGCTCCGTTAAGCAACTCTTTGTTTTTTAAAGCCGAAAGGCAAGGTATCGTGATCATCATTAAATTTCCTCTTGGGTCCTGTAATTTTAAACTTTTTAACTTCGCTTACTGTAACGACTTCCCGTCTCTTTGTTCTCCTGATTCTGTTTTCTTCAATTTATAAAATCTCAGCAGCTTCACTAAGGACCATCTTTTTCAATTGTTCAAAATTTAACGTTTCGGAGGTTTTTAAATTGAGGGTGAGGCCCTTGATTTTACACAAAGATTCTAGTTTCTGTTTGTTGGTTGACCAGACAAGGTATGCATAAGTTTTAGGCCCCCCAGAAACAAACTCTACGATATAAGAGCCGGGCCCGTAGTCACCTGCCAATTCATCGGTCATTTCACCGAGGTAATCTCCCGTAGGGACCCTGTACAGTCCTTTCCGGTATAAATAAATACACGAATCTGTATCATAATACAAGACTTGACCGCCCAAAGCCTCCAAGTGTTCATACAGTTTAAGTCTCGCATGAGCTGTAGTGTAGGCCGCAATTACAACATTTACAGTTTTTAGAGGCTCCCTAGCTTCATCAACATTCTGCCAATTAACTAATAAAACGTCCTGGTTAATTATTTCAACAAACTTTACTTTTGTTCCTGGTTGAGTTAACGAATTGAACAATTCTTTAGAGTCTCTCACGATTGCAGTTTTTGTCATGTTTTCGCGTTGACCAAACTTGCCCCAAAAACTGTTTAGCATGAGTTTGGCTACCGATCTCAAACCCCCGTTTTTAGCAATTTTGTCTTTCTCCAATTGAATACCCTCACGCTCAAAGAAATCAGAAACATACTTGTCTTTATCCTCTTCTGTTTTACACCAAGCGGGATACCCTGAGGCTTCCTGCTTTACTTTCAAGAATTTATTAATAAAATCGGTAAAAACCCCCCCTTTCTCGTATGTAGCGACTTCATACTCCCACAACTCATACATGTCCAAAATCATATAGCCTTTTTCTACAGCTTTTCTAATTTCATCCATAGTCCATGTTCCTACCATTGCCCTTTCCTCACTATCATGAAAACATTCCCCTTGGTTTTGAGTCTCCCCGCAAGTTCTACACAACACAAACATCAATTTATTATTCATTTTTGCGGGGAGTACGGGATGATACAAGTTGTAAGGAGGTAGAATCTTACATTTTAACAAGCCCTCTACTTCAAGGCCTCTATCTCGGCACTCATTTCCAACGTAAACAGTAGGATGACCCACGGGATACTTACAATATTTATTTACATACGGGTAGAGGGAACAGACATCAACGTATTGAATTGTTTCTCCCTCTTCACATTTACAATACGTTTTAGTATTACCCGTCCTGCCTCCAAAGAAGGAATCTCTAGGATTAAGTGGAAGTGTGTTTAGAATGGATAGTTGGTTCAGGTGATTTAATTTTTTATCTTTCTTCAAATTTTTAAACTCACACTCCCACATCTCTACAACCTCATAGCTAGTAAATCTTGCCATTTTGGACTTGGTTCTCTCGTAACGGAGATGCAAACTGTCTGAAGGATCCTCCGGCAGAGGTTCTTCTCTGCTGTATTGATAACATTTTGGACACCCGTGCCAATAACACCCGTGAAACTCATAAATTCTCTCACCATCAAACCCATCTACTTTCATTCCTTTAATTTTAACTTCTTTACCCCGGCCCGCATGTTGAATCTTTACTCCACGTTTCTCCTCCTCCCATGTTAACCACTGTAAAGCAACGGCTGACTGATTGTCTGCAAGTCGGTACCCTGATTTTGGTATAAGTCCAATAGTATTTTCTTTTAAGAAGTTACGGCGGAAGGCCAGGTTACAGGCACTGGCTATTGTTATAGCCTCGAGGAAAGGATCTACGTTACACTCTTGAAGAAGCAAGGCTCTAAATTTAATACACGCTTGAGCTAGGATTTCTACGTCCGAAATACAGTACTCCAGGATTTCCTTTTTAAAATCAAAAATATAATTACTCGCTACTTGTTCCTCGTACCAAATCTCAAATGCCTCGTGTGGTTTCTCAAACATCGACTCGGGGCAATAGTATTTTTTATCGGGCATAGGGCCTACATAATTTTGGTTTGCCAGAGTGTTGAAAATATGCGGGAAGTAGCCCTTCTTTTTCTCGGGAGGCAGATCGAAGGCTTTAGGGAGCGCAGCGAGGGCCATAGGGAAATAGCTTAGGGAGTCAATGAATCTTACGTTGTCCATTTCCATCAAAATAATTTTAGTTCCCCGAGGAGTTATTTTTGGGGTAAATTTAGTTTCTTCCATAATATACTGTAGTATGAATTGGAAATCAAAACCTTGCCCGTTGTGGGCAATTACACAAACATCTTTAAATTTTTTTCGAATTTCCATTACATAGTCCATAAACTGTTTTACCGGTTCCTTTTCAAATACCCTTTGCCGTTCCGAGCAAGTTTCACACTCACCCCCATTAATACATTTAAAACAGTACTGTTGTGAGACACACAAGTTAACTTGATGTACTTTTTGTTCAGGGTCAGAGGGGAGAGACTCGTCTTGGCGAGTCTCCAAGTCAAAGAAAATAAACAAAAAATCACGGTCTTTGGGAGTTCTCCTATCTACCCTCATGAAGCACTGATGTGCGGGGTCTTTGAACGCTTCACAGGGTTTACAATAAACTTCTCCGCATACGTGAGCTGTCTTACGTTTTTTTGGATGAATCATTTTCTTACAGTCACGGCAGAGTTTTAAAGTTTTACAAACTTGCCCTTGATGGGCTATTAAACACCGCTCGTTTTTGAAGAAACGGTTGCAAAAACGACATGTAATGCCTCCGTGTTCTAGTTTACAGGGTGGGGAGATAGTATGGCAGGACAAGCATCTGTTTGAGCATCGATGCTCTGATTTTTTGTCAAAAGGGATGTGGCAGGCTTCACAAAAGAAATTACAAACAAACGCTGCAGTTAAGTTTGTAATTACATTATAGTGCCGATTGTGAAACAGAAGATTTATTTTGAATTTAGCGTCTTCATTACCTCCCTCAAAATAGACATCCCGGCCTTTTCTGTCGTAGTTGTAGACGGTAATTTTGTATTTTTTAAGATGGGATTGGAATTTTTCAAGTTCGGGGATACCGGCGCCTTCCTCCGGCATTTCTACACGGGCTTTTGCTATGAGCTTATTAGCTCTGAAAGTTTGTCTTTTCCCCTTGTCTTTTCGAATAGCGTAGATCTGAGGATCATTTTTTGCATACGCCTTGCCTACTACCAACGCTCTAGCCATACATAAATTATCTTTGTTATTAATTACTACAATCCCTTTTCTCGCCTTACACTCTTCATCAAACGTATTGTAAAATCCAGGCCTTACCCTCCCAGAACCTACTGGAACGTTAACTCTTGCTACATATACTTTGAACGTGTCTGTAGACTTAATAGATTCGGAATTTGATTGAAGAATACCTCCGAAAACTTGCCAAAGGACATCACCGTTAACTTCAGAGACCGGTCTAAAATCTACATACCCCGGTTCAGCACTTTTTAAATTTATTGACTGCATTTTAAACCCTAGATAATCGGTGGGTACATCATCGGCTTTAGCTTTTTCAACAATCTGATTAAGACCCTTACGAATCCAATCAAACTCAGAGATACCATTGGGAGGGTTAGTAAATTTGAAAACAGTGTTAGTCCCGTAAAGTCTGAATTTTTTAACATAGGTTTGATCTTTACTAATTAAATTTATCGGGTTTTGAGGGTTCTTTTTAGAAACGTCCATCTTTCAACAAAGAATTAAATACTGAAAACAAGCTAACTGTACTAACGCTTAAAAGAGAAAACACACCGACCAGAGTCAAACTCACACGGATACAACTGAATTACGCAGAATCAATAATAATCTGTGCAAGAGAACACCTACGCAAGAGCAGCACAAAAGAACGTCCGACCAGTGTGGCGACTGAAATCAGACTGAAGAACTAGAGCTTGTTGTAAGAGCTATATAGTATGTAGGGGAGCACAGTACCCCTGTATCACTACGCAAGTCAGAAAAACACTAACACTACGCAAGTCAAACCAGAACTACAAGTTATCGAAAGTTAACTCCAATGAAGGTTTAAAACACGAACACCTACGCAAGAGCAGCGCAAAAGAACGTCCGAACAGTGTGACGACTGAAATCAGACTGAAGAACCAGAGCTTGTTGTAAGAGCTATATAGAGAACGGAACTGTTACTTTGTCACTGGTTGGTCTACTGGAACTGTTACTTTTGGAACGGTTACTGTTGGAACCGTTGGAACGAGTACTGCTGGAACTGTTACATTGTTGGAACTGTAACCATTTGGAACCGTTACTTTGTAGCAGTTTTCAATGCTATAACATGAACAAGATAGAGAAGGCAACTGTTACTATTGGAACGGTTACGTCTAGAACTGATACTTTAAAGTCACTGATCAAGTTCTCTAAAATAACAGGTACAGAGGATCTACAAAAGAGCACGGTACCCCTGTACTACGCATGTCAGAAAAACACTAACACTACGTGAGTCAAATCAGAACTACAAGTTACCAAAAGAAGGAAGGTTTCAAACACTACTCTAACCAAAAGAACGAGAATAGAAAGTGAGATTACTGTTACTCAGCACATAAAACACAACACTACTCTTGACATAAGAAAGTGAGGTTAGGTTTGGCGCCAATTTTTTCTTTTGGCGCGCAAATTTGGCGGGAAAATTTGGCGGGAAAATTTTCTTCTTACTCTTTCCTCGCTCAGCGGCTCAGAAAAGTGAGGTTACTGTTAGTCAACACATACAAAAACTGTTCTAACCAAAACTGTTTTAAAGAACAAGAATAGAAGGTGAGGTTACTGAGGTGAATTTACAGTTCAAAAAGAACCAGGGCAAAAAAAATAAGGTTACTGGAGGTTATGTCAGTCAACACAACACTACTTTAGCCACAAGGAAGTGAGGGTTTGTTTACTTTCTTTACTGTAAACTATCAAATCAAACAATTAAACACAAAACAACACTACTCTAGCCAAGACAATAAACACAACACAGAAATAAAATTAAGTACACCATGCACGGAATATAATACAGTAAAGTTGGAGTGTAAAGAGTGAGGTTAGAAAAAGTGAGGTTACTTTAGCAGTTCAGATAACGCTAAAAATCACACGACACTACTCTTGAAACATGTAGTTAACTCTGATGTTACTGTACACTAGCAAGTCATACAACGCTCTTAGCATAGACAAGTCAGGCATGAACAAGACAAGTGCATGATACCGTGATATTACTGTTATGTTAGTCAGCACATACAACGCACAACACTACTACAGACAAATCAAACAAGAAACTGAGGTTACTGGGTGTGAGGTTATGTTAGTCAACACAACACTACTCTAAACAAATCAAACAATTAAATACAACGCAAAACACTACTCTCGACACAAGAAACTGAGGTTACTGGGAAATAAGGTTATGTTAGTCAGCACAACACTACTTTAGCCAAGCCAAACAATCAAATACAACGCACAAAACTACTTTTGACGCAAGAAACTAGGTTTGCTGTTATGTTATCAAAGACATATAAACACAGGACTACCAAGTAAAACATAATTGGCTAGGTTACTTAATAAAGAACAAGAATAGAAAGTGGTATTACTGTCAGTCAACAAATACAAGCACAACACAGCCCTTGACACAAGGAAGTGAGGTTATGTTACACGTAAGATAGGGTAGGCAAACGCTCAAGATTGAGGTTAGAAAAAGTGAGGTTACCTTCGCCAAACGCAGCAAACAGAGCAACACAGGGACACGTCTGATCGTAATGAAAGCTGAGAGCAAAGAGAGGGAGAAAATGCACGGCAAGAGAGCAGGTATTGTGGTGGGGCCACGTCTGGAACAATCAGAGCACAGGACGACTAATCCCGACCAATCACAGAGCAGTATTTTAACTGGTCACAACTAGTTTGCTGACAAAGACTTGTTGCGGATGTTGTGTTTAGATACGCAGAAGGAAGTGAGATACGCAGAAGGATGTGGAGGTTAGATGTATAGAAGGGCACTGGGGTTAAAAAATAAATATGTAGAAGGAAACGTAGTTCAAATAATTACCACAGAATGCTAGATGATTAACAGCAGAAGGACACGAGGGCTAAATAATTACCACAGAAGGCTAGATGATTAACAACAGAAGGACACGAATTAACATTTCAACCCATCAGTTTACTTAAAAATGTTCACGTTACACCCGCCAGCTACAGTACGCTGAGAGAGACAGGATCTGTAGTTAGATACACAGAAGGAAGTGAAGGACGCGAAACAATTACCAAAAATGGTATATAATTAACCACAGGGGATGAAAAAGATAAATAATTAACCACAGAGGGTAGCAAAAGAAAGACAGAGGGTAGTAATTACACCCCAATTCTATCCTCCATAAGAGTACATGTTATTCTATTCTCCCATAAGAGTCCATGTTATTCTATTCTCCATAAGACCCCATGTTAATCTATTCCCCATAAGAGCCCATGTTAGACCCAAAGCGCTGGGCCTTACTACTGATCTATAACTTTGGACCTATGACTTTTTGTCGTATCTCGTCTCCATCACCCTTAGATAGCGCTAGATTTCTCAAATTTCGGCATATTTTATATATTTTGTGGCCGTTTTTTATTTCCTATCACGTTAATATACCTGTCGGAGGCCTAATATTGGGCACGCAGTATGTCTACATAACACTTAGTAAATAGCAGCAGAAATATAACCATTTTTACTACTTAAACCTGTCGGAAAATCAAAAACTCTTAAAATCTATATATTTTACAGTTTTCTTAGTATAAGTAGTAAGGAAATGCCGGTTCTGTAACAATTGTTATTAAATAGAATGCACGTATCATCATTTATACTTTAACTAGGATCGTGAGATATGGCATGCGTGTGCGTTGCACCTTTTCTTCCCAAGTACTACTATTTTTAGTTTGAACTATCTGAACAAAAAATTGTGACTAAAAAATCAAAATGCAATATATTTTATTTGAGCTCTAGTTGCAGAACGGGCTGTCCTAACAAAAAAAGAAGACCACCACGTGCCATGGATTTTATACAACTACAACATTATCAAATGACATTTTGCCGTATCTGACCCTCTTCACCCTTAGGTAGCGCTAGATTTCTTAAATCTTTAACAATTTACCACCAAAACTTAGTGGTTTTTATTTATTTGACACTCAAAAATAGTACTTAGAGTCCTAATATTTGGCACGGAATATCTCTACATTACAGGAAGTATGTGGCAGATGTCGCATGACAAATTTGAATTGTTTGAACCCTAAACAATTTTGAAAATCCTCTAGTTTTACTACCTCAATAACTTGATAGTGGCGGATAGAAACAATCGAAATCTAGTGTTGTTTAAACAGTTCCAACGGCCATACAGATGCTCTCATACTTAAATTTCTGAAGATTGGTCTGTTTTCTTAGTATGAGTAGTAGTCTTATGGGGGTTCATGGCAACTTGACTTGTTGCCACTTCAAAATGAGGCCAAACAGCGACCTGGGGGCGAAGCCTTTTTAGGGTGGGGACACCAATCGGGGGTCTAGGGGCGGAGCCCCCAGCGAGCGAAGCGAGTCTAATATAAGTAGTGGGCATTTGGGGCTTCTGGGCCAAGTGATTGACAGCTTCCGGTCACGTGACCGGAAGTGCTGAGTCATGAAAGACGTCATCTGAGGCTGAGCCAGTGACGTAGGCGGTTTTGTGACGTAATGAGTGAAAGTTCAAAGTTCAAGGTCACTGGGAGGTAATTTTAAAAAAGTACTACCTCGCACTCGTAAAATCCGATTGTGATTCGATAGTTGTCATTCGATAAAATATCGAATGAAAACAATCGAATGAAGCAATCGAATGAAACTAGTGCGAGGTAGTACTAATACAAATATTACTTTATTTTATTTACAATAATTCATATTACAAATATTACTTTATTTACAATAATTCATGTTTACAATAGTTCCCCGTTGTTCGTTGTCATCGATGTTGTTGATCCGGACGAGTTGCGGCCATCAATTTGCTTTCTGAAGAAAGACGGTAGATACTTCGTTCCCTGCGCAGAGTCCATGTTGTTTTTTGATGCGTAAAGTTCCAAAGATAAATCGTAACCGGACGCAATAAGAAGTCTTAACTCTTCACTAAACACCTCGAGGTCTTGGTAAGTCGCAAGATGAATAGAGTCATAATGAATACACCTAATTTTAATGGACATTTTAATATAATGTTTTACGTTTGTGAAAAGCACTCGATGTTCACCAGTCGAGAGCCGGAGGTGTACTGACTATTCGCTAGCTAGCGTTTTGGTATCAAACAAAATGGTGGGGGTAAAAGTGTGGTGGGGCGGAGCAGATGGCGGGCGGCAGATGGCAGGCGGCAGGTGGCAGGCGGCAGGTGGCAAGTGTGCGGCAGATGGTAGTCCCCCACTACACCAGTCCCCCCACTACACCAGTCTCCCCACCAAGTTTTACATCGCACAATAACTCGTTTACATGTGTTAGTTAGGGTTTAGCTCTTAGACTGACAAGACCTTACCTCCGTAACTAAAAACTTCAATAATGTTTGCGCTTCAACGCTGTATAAGTATAACAGCTACTATGATCTAAACCGGTGCATGTATTCATATGGTTCTTTTTGCGTAGCAAACAACTGGCTAAAAGTGTTTCAACCTCGATTATTCTTCGACGAAACCTCTCATTGTCCACTAAAAGTGTAGACCTTCTGTCTTCATTGTCAGGGAAGTAGAAAGTAGTGTCAAGGGGACTACTGAAGGTCACCTTCCTCATGTTCCTGTAAAACTGCGACATTTTTCAGTCCCTCTAGGTAGATGTTCATCCGTCAAGAGCTGGAAGAATAATGATGTAGCGTTATCGTGTATGATAGACACCTAACCCCCACCACAACGTTACCTTGTCCTTCAAACCATCGTTTTTACGCTACGGATGCTATACTGTTGGTTAGATTTACATTTAGATTGCACCTTCTGGTTTGGCTTGTCAAGCCGCTTAATTGAAGTACCCACATGTTATACTTTGAACCAAAACAAAGAAGTTATTTAGGTTTGTCCTTGAAAATAGTTGTTTTTTCGCTGTTGCTGCTATACCCTTTGTAGGATCTAAATTCTGTTTGCACCAACTTGTTCGTCTGATCAATCCGCGTAATTTGAGTACCCACTTAATATATTTCAAACCGTAAATAAAGAAGTTATTTAGGTTAGACCCTCTAAATAGTTGTTTTTAGCTATTACCGCTATACCCTTGGTCGGATCTGAATTCTGTTTGCACCAACTTGTTCGTCTGATCAATCCGCGTAATTTGAGTACCCACATGACATACTTTGCACAAACTTTATAACCCCCCCCCCTTTTTTGGGTCATGTTCAAGGTCATGGTCAAGGTCAAGGACCTTGGGACTTAGAAATTTTTACAAAGTGGGCTGCACACAAACATAAGACTAACAGTCTCCTGCCTATGTACAGGCCAAGTCCCTAACTTGAAATGCTTAGGGTGGTCCTGAAAAGGACCGTTTTTGGTGCCATGAAGAGGAGTCCTGAAGGAGTTGCGGTTAGTCGAGGTGGAGGAAATGGACAAGGGATGTGACAATTTATTTAATTAGCCAATGCGCCTTGCCCTCTTGTCTGACGAAAAACAGTTCCTTTTCGGATGGGATTCTAGGTGGTTGCGGCAGGGAATGAGGCAGTTGGACCTTGAAGTGAAAATCTTCATGTTGCAAAATATAGCTGTTTCCGCTGAGCCTTGCCACAAACTTATATTCGATATTTGTTTTTAGCTTTCTAAATTTAAGTGATGTGAAGTTTAGAGGAGTGACTAATTCTTCTTCCTTCAACACCCTCGTCCGCTCCATCACCTCATCCACGGTGAGAGGTGGAGTTGAAGGCCGAGGCTGACTTGTAGTCGAAGTCGAAGGGCGATGCTCAGATGACGGATGTTGGTTGAAGTAGAGCGGATGGTTCTTAAAATTTCTTCTTATTGTGGCCTTGAAAGAAGTTGGTCTCTTAAAACCACTTCTTCTCTCAACCGTCTCCTTCAGGGACTCCTTCAGACGTCGCAGTTTCTCGAGGCTCACAGGGGAAGTCATCGTAGCGCTGCTGATCGGCACGTAGTTCCAGTTCGAGAGACAAAGCTGGAATGAGGTTGCAGACGGCGGAGCAAAGCGGCTCGCCAAGTGTAACCTTGACATTTCCATATACGGGTAGAAAGCTAAGAACCGGTCTACATCCGGTTCCCCTTCCCTTCATGACGACACATCCCCCCCCCATTTGGGTCATGTTCAAGGTCACCCCCCCCCCGATTTGGGTCATGTTCAAGGTCCCCCCCCTGACGTCACGGGGCGGAGTCACCTCCCACCACTGACCGCCGCCTTTATAAGCGGGAGCAGTCCGCAGTCTCTTCGCAGTAGGCTGCCGCCCGTTCGTGATCTACGTCCGTCCGGGTTGCATTCTGCTGCAGCGTAGGTCTTTTAAGTGTGCGTTGGGCCCGACGCGCAATTAAGAGATCCGCGCCTTTGCATGTGCATGGTAGTTTGTTAAGCATGGTAGTTTGTTTGTTAGATTATCGCTTGTAGATTGCTGCTAATTAATGTAGTTAGTTTAATGAATGTTGGTGTTGGTTTCAAGTGTTTTATTTAATGATGAAATATGTACCTTCCTTACACATCCTTATCCCTGGGTAAAGTCTTTATATCCGTGGGGTTTGTTATCAAAGTAATTTAAATGTCGGTCTTTGTAAACTACCTTGGTCAAAACACTGGTTCGCAGTAGCCTGACGCCCGTTCGCTGATCTACGTCCGACTGGGTTTCAGTGTTGCTGTTGTGACCTTTGTTAAACTGACCGCAGTATCCTGACGCCCGTTCGCTGATCTACGTCCGACTGGGTTTCAGTGATACTGATTGTTCTTTGTAAAATTAACTTTAACTCTAACTGACCAGTTTGTTTCAAAGTAATGTAATTTGTTTCTCATCCTTTTCCTAACCCCCTGACAATAAGGTTCGGCCCTGAAAACCGGACTTGTCAATACGGCCATGTAAACCGGTTGACATTACCTTTCTTAGCCTGAAAAACTGTTGTGATTTTTCTTTTTAGGGTTTTTTTCTTTATTTTTCGTTATTAAAATCATTGCTTGTAATTACCTGTCCCCTAATACAGAGCGGGGAATAGAGCACCAATTTGTGCTCTATTCCCCGCTTTGGCAACAAGTTCAGATGACCTTGACCCACTGACAGGACTTATAAAACTTTTGTCTGGTCACATATAGAAAGATTAATATTTTAAACCATAGCCTATCTCCAACCACCCCCCCTTCCCCTTCCACTTATTTTGGGTATAAAAGAGGCTTCCCATCACTGGTAAGATCATTCTGCTGCTTGTGCTTGCTCACACTCAGAACTATGGAGTCACACCCGATATCACTGCCGACTTCTGCATCACCCTCGACTTCTGCATCACCCTCGACTTCTGCATCACCCTCGACTTCGGCTGCTGGTTCAATTCTTCGTCAGGCTCTTTTAATGGCCCTGATCATCCCTGAAAAGACAACTTCACCACCCATCATAGATCGTTCAACATCTCGCTCACGTCCAACTTCTCCTTCACCATCATCCTCAAGATCAAGGTCTTCGTCGAGCTCCTCCTCATCATCTACCTCGAGATCAAGGTCTTCTTCGAGCTCCTCCTTATCATCCACCTCAAGATCAAGCTCCACCTCGAGATCAAGCTCCACCTCAAGCTCTAAAATATTTACAAGACCCCCAATTGAAATTCCACCTTCCACTAGTTCAACCAGACCTTCAGTAATTTGCACAAATATTCAATCTCCTTCAGAGAAATTCAATCAATTAAAGTCATTGCATAGGAGGTGCATACGTCCTGCACAACTATGTAATTATGTGTTCAAAAAAGGTGCAAAGAAAGGCGAACGCTGTGCAAAACAGTGTACTTTAAATGAAGAACTGTGCAATCTTCATTTAAAAAATACCGCTTCTCCTTCTTCACCACATCCGACAGTGAAACCAGCTAAGACTCGGATTAATAGGCTAGCTAAAAACAAACAATACGTCTTTGTAAAAATAATGGGATTCCTGAAGGTCATGTTAAAATGTGGAGACCGCCTTTACATTTTAAGATTACCTAAAGGCATGCGTCATCCCAAAAACCCTACGAAAAAGCACTATCTAATCCGAGGCGATTCAGGAACCACTGTGTGGAGAAAATTGTAAAAAAAAAAAAATAAATAAATAAATAAACATTCTTTCCAAATTAAATAAAGTTTTTTCCAAATTAAAAAAAAAAAAGTGTGGACAACCTATTTACAATTTGTAGCATATGCTGCAAAGTGTAAATAGGTTGTCCACACTTTTTTTTACAATGTTACAACGACCTTGACCTAGATAACGGACTTAGATATTTTACACTAAGTCAAAGATAAAACTTAAAAGGAAAAAAAGGAGAAATATTATACTGGAGGGGGAAATGTTTTATATACTGCAACAGCGTGGTAAAAATCATCATATCGCTATGGAAGCTGTAGGTGTAAACACTTGGCTTGTTCCTTCTGAGCTTGCTTTGTCAGAAGCATTTCTCACTATCCTTGCTTTTGAGTATCGAGGGATTAACTTAAAAGTAGAGATGGAGCTTAGGCCGTTACACAGAAATGATGTGTATTGTGTTTTGATGATATGGCAATCACCTTCCAACATGGAAATTTTCCATTTTATCAAAACATTGTACAATGAATTTTGTGTAAAACGGATAACTATGACCCTTGTTTGATCTTAGAGCTATCTTGCGTTTCTTAAAAAGTAAAATAGCAAAGGTAAATCCTTTGCTATTTTACAAAACAGTTTACTTGACCTTGACCCAGTTAACGAACTTGGAATATATCAATGTGCACTTTATAACGTCGCAACAATAGTGTAACCCCCCCCCCTTTACTTCCCACCACGGATCGTCGGCTATAAAAGCGGGGGCTGACCGCAGAGGTCTCACAGTCTCAGGCTGACAGCCTAGCTAGCTGTTCGCCTTAGCTGTCTGTAATAGCATCTTTAGTATATAGGTGGTACCCCTGTATACTAAAGATTCTACCTTAGCATATTAGTATGTTATGCATGTTAGTTTGTTTGTTAGATTATAGCTTGTAGTTTGCTGCTAGAAAATGTAGTTAGTGTTGGTGTTTGTAATTATTTGTGGTGTTGGTCTTTGAAGTGTTTTATTTACTAATGAAATATGTACTTTTCTTTCACGCTTTAAAACTGATCTTGGTCAAAACTTTGGTTCGCAGTTGCCTGGCGCCCGTTACTGACCAACGTCCGACTGGCTTTCAGGATGTTGTTGACCTTTGTAAAACCGACCTTGGTTGGTATGTCCTTTTCTTACACGCTATAACTAACCTTGGTCAAAACTTTGGTTCACAGTTGCCTGGCGCCCGTTACTGACCAACGTCCGACTGGGTTTCAGGATGCTGTTGACCTTTGTAAAACCGACCTTGGTTGGTCTTTGTAAAATTAACTTTAACTGATCAGTATGTTTCTCATCCTTTTCCTAACCCCTTACAAAAAGGTATGGTACAAAAACCGACCTTTGTCAATACGGCCATGCAAACCGGTTGACATTACCCATCTTACCCTCGAGAAACTTTTGCAAATACTCCCTGCAAACTATCTGTAACTTCCTTTTGTTTGGATAAATTAATAAAAGGTTCTGTTATCAGGTTTATTGCCTATAACTGTGATCTTTCTTCAAAATTCACTTCCCTAATACAGGGCGGGGAATAGAGCAGTTTGTGGTTCAAGTGAGAATCACTTACTGCTCTATTCCCCGTTTTGGCAACATGTTCAGACGACCTTGACCCACTTCGGGACTTAGAAAACTTTTGTTTAGTAAGATATTAAAAGATATATTTATTTCCTACAACAAAACTCCATCAACAAAAACCAAGACCTTATCATGTTATACTGGAGGAGTATAATGAGGCGATGTAGTACGCCTTCAGAAAGTGGTGTGAACAGCCGCGTTCTTCTGAACAATGGGAGGAGAACGATGCAGATTTTCGCTTGGTTGCAGACTTAGAACTTGAGCTTCAAAGAGCAAAGGCTGTTCAATAGTGACAAGACCTAATGTTTACTTTTAAAATACAGAGCGGGGAATAGATCAGTTTGCAGTCAAAGTGAAACCACTTACTGCTCTATTCCCCGTTTTGGCAATATGTTCAAGTGGCCGTGACCCACTGACGAGACTTGGGAAAAATTCGCGGATAGTAATTGTTAAATAACATATCCTTTCCCTATCACTTACACCCCCCACCATCTAAATCCTTTGACTTTAATAGTGGGGGTAAACATATATAAGGCGTACAACTTCAGAGTATAGTTATTCAGCTATGAATAGCCCAGCAGAGTTGATGCAGGCTACAACATCGACGCAGCCTACAACATCGATGCAGCCTACAACAAATCACAAGGAAAAGAATGATGAAGCGAGAAGAAGGAATGCTAGAGAAAGAGGAAGGATTAAACAAATAAACCAAGCATATAAGTTATTACAATCAAAATTACCGTTTATTGATACAAAAAGTTCAAGGCAAGCCATTTTGATACAGGCGATAAAATACATTAATGTGTTAGAAACGATGTTAGAAGGTGCATCACTTCAACAAGATCTTCCTGAAGACCTTCTAACATTCGAAATTGACTAAAGATGTTTTGGAAATACTGAACGGGGAATACAGAACGGGGAATAGATCAATTTGCGGTCAAAGTGAGAATCGCTTACTGCTCTATTCCCCGTTCTGGTAATAAGTTAAGACGACCTTGACCTACTTACAGGACTTAATCATCCTTGTTTCATAAACATTGTTACATATATTTGATACAATAATACCCATTTCCTATCACTAGCTTTCAATTTTTTTTTTTTTTTTTGTTTTGAAAAAGTGGGGGTAACTTATACATTTAATGGTGGGGGAACGTCTATTTAATGTCGATGCAACAGTGAATATTTATCATATCGGCATTATGAACTCACCAGCAAACTCCGTTTGTTACAGCTTTCCCCTCATCGATATCGATGATGTGATGAAACTTACATCAATAACAAAACGGTTTGAAATCGAAAGGCGACTAATAAAAGTAGACGTAATTCCACAAGATCTTCGTTCGGCAATGTTGACCATCGAATATGTTAAAGATGAATCTACAACTGAAGATCCCTATTGTTTTATGAAATTTTTAGTTGATCGAGATGCAATGTGTACAATCCGATTTCACATCCGAGTTTAAAATATATTAAATTTTCCTGTTGGAGAAAATTGTCCTTCTTAAATACAAAGCGGGGAATAGATCAGTTTATGGTTTAAAATGAAATCATTTACTGCTCTATTCCCCGTTTTGGCAAATATGTTCAATGACCTTGACCTAAATACAGAACTTTGTAGCCTCCAGCTACGATAGTAAATATAAAATGTAAAAAATAGAAAACTTAACGTAATACGTACCCCCACCACTTTTGCTAGGGTATAAATAGAGGGGCATTTGCAGTGTTTTTCATTATTGCGTTGACCCTTGTGGAGATCACACCTACATTATGCATCGCTGCAATATTTGTAAGACTTCATTTAAGGATGAATTTCTTTTAATAATTCATAAGGAACTAAAACATAACAACAACCATGATGAAGAATATGAAGAAGAAGAATTGAAGGAAATAGATCAAATGTTAGCCCAACACCAACATTCCAGACCAAGTGTTATTCAATATGCACCATCAACAACAGCTGCATCGAATTCTACGTCTGCTCTGTCTACACTTCACCGTCC
This sequence comes from Allygus modestus, assembly GCA_963675035.1. Lineage (NCBI taxonomy): Eukaryota > Metazoa > Arthropoda > Insecta > Hemiptera > Cicadellidae > Allygus > Allygus modestus. The sequence continues at coordinate 230,001,840 of OY776111.1, forward strand.
TTCAACATCAATAGCTGCATCGTTTTCTACGCCTGCTATGTCTACACTTCATCATCCTTCAACATCAACACCATCGACTTCTACGCTTGCTATGTCTACACTTCACCATCCTTCAACATCAACACCATCAACATCGACTTCAACGCCTGCTATGTCTACACTTCACCGTCCTTCAACATCAACAGCTGCTATGTCTACTCTTCACCGACCCTCAACATCAACAGCAGTAGATGTGGAACTACACGCTCAAGCACTACCTGGTAAGGCAGTAACACATTTTAAAATTGACAACGTAAAATTACAACTTGAAAACTTTTTACATAACGCCAAAGAATTAGTAACCAAAACACTAAAGAATGAACAAAAAAGATTAAATTTTATCAAATTTGGACTGTTGCTAGATGCCATATTCACTAACATTCAAAACGAAACATCACCAAGAGGTTTCATGACAAAAAACCGAACCATCATGGCTGCGTCAGATATTGAAAAGATCGTAACAGAATGTATTGAGGAACTTTTGACGAAACTACAAGAGCATGAAGGAAGAGGATCTGGATGGACTTTATTAAGTATAACAAGTCTGGATGTTAGAGTTCATAAACACGGTTATGGAATGAGAGGAAGTAGCTATATCCCTCTACCTCAAAAAATTATGAATACCAAATCCTGTATTAACGTGCAAAATGAAAATAATGAATGTTTTAAATATGTTATGTTGGCCAAATATGTAAAAAACCATCCGGAAAGACCAAGTCAAGCATATGAAGAAGTTCAACACAAGTATAATTTCCAGGGAATGACTTACCCTGTTGCAATTACTGATATATCAAAATTTGAAAAGCAAAATCCGTCGGCTTCAGTCAACATATTTGGTTTGGATTCGTCAAATAATGTGTATCCCTTGCGCATAACATCGAATGAGCGCAACAATCATACTGACCTGTTATTAATCAATAAAGGAGAGATATCACATTACGTGTATATAAAAGATTTTGAAGGGCTCGTATGTAAACAGTTAACAAAACATAAAAGTAAAATCACAACATGTAAGAGATGCTTTTGCCACGTGAGCAAACCATTAAGAAGAGGAGGTACAGAATGGTTAGTAGAACATCAAAGGTTATGTAGTGGAAACTATGAGGTAAGAATTAAATTGCCACATCCCAGCAGAGCGCAGATAAAATTTGATAAAGTAAATCACCAATACCCTGTTCCATTTGTTGTGTACGCGGATTTCGAAGCATCCTTACTTCCAATTGAACAACAAGAAGAGGATATCACAAAAAGAAGCAAATATCAAAAACATGCACCAAACAGTTATTGTATACTAACAAAATCCAAGTTGTCTGAAGAACATCTTCAAGAATTTGGACTATCATCTGCTCCGAAGATTTATCGTGGTGAACAAGCAGCGAAACACTTTGTAGATAAGTTGTATTACATTGCCTCCAAGGTGGAAGAAATCTACAAAATTAAAATACCGATGCAGCCTATGGATGAACACCAACTTCAACATCACAATTTGGCAACAACATGTTATCTGTGTAATAACCTATTTACACCAGAAAACGTTAAAGTGCGTGACCACGACCATCTTACCGGAGCCTACAGAGGTGCAGCCTGTAATGCTTGCAACTTAAATTACAAAGTTCCATCTTTTATACCTGTTGTTCTACATAACCTTAGTGGATATGACTCTCATTTCATAATCCCGGAGTTAGGAAGAGATGATGGAGCAATAGATGTTTTGGCAACAACAATGGAAAAATTTATAAGCTTCTCTAAAAAGGTTGGCAAAATAAAACTTAGGTTTATTGATTCGTTTAGATTTATGCCTTCTAGCCTAATGAAATTAACTGAGAATTTAAAAAGAGAAGATCTAATAGAAACAAGCAAAATTGTAGCCAGTAGTAAAATGGATCTGGTTCTTAGAAAAGGAGTCTTCCCCTACGATTACATCGATGGACTGCATAGATTTAATGAAACATCACTTCCTCCACCAGAACAATTTAAGAACAAACTTAATGATTCGGAGATTTCACTTGAAGACTATCAACACGCATGTCGAGTATGGAACGAGTTGGATATGAAGACTTTAGGAGAATACTCAGACTTTTATGTAAAACTTGACGTGACTCTTCTCTGCGATGTTATGGAAGAATTCCGAAGAACCTGTTTTGCAGCATACGGTTTAGACCCTCTACATTCATATACATCTCCAGGACTAGCTTGGCAAGCAATGCTGAAAGAAACAAAATGCAAACTCCAGCTGTTAACAGATATAGATATGGTTTTAATGGTTGAGTCGGGTGTTAGAGGTGGATTAACTCAAAGCGTGACGAGACATGTTAAAGCCAACAACAAATATCTACCTGACCATGATCAAGAGAAACCTTCAACGTACTTGGGATATTTCGACGCGAATAATCTGTATGGATGGGCCATGTCGAACCCACTTCCATTTGACAACTTTAAATGGGTTGATCCCGACTGTATTGGCGATATTTCACAAATTCCAAAACAAGGAGATACCGGATATATTTTGGATTGCGACTTTGAGTATCCAGAACATTTACACGATCTTCATTATGACCTTCCACTCCTTGCAAGAACAGAAATTTCACCAACTGGAAAACACCCCAAATTAATGATGACCCTTAACAATAAACAACGATACGTAGCTCACTATTGGGTTGTTCAACAAGCTATCGAATTAGGTTTACGTCTTACTAAAATTAATAGAGCTGTAGAATTTTCCCAATCGTGCTGGTTGAAACCATACATAGACTCGAATACTACCAGAAGAGCAGCCGCTACATCAGCCTTTCAAAAAGACTTGTTTAAATTGATGAACAATGCGATATTCGGTAAAACATTGGAAAACAAAAGAAGACATAAAAATGTAAAACTTGTTACAGATCCAAACAAACTACAGAAACTCGTACAACAGCCAAATTTTGGAACATCTATAATTATTAACGAAAATCTTGTAGCTGTATCTATGAAGAAAACAAGTGTGAAGATGGATCGTCCTTTGTATATAGGAATGTCAATCCTGGATATCTCCAAGACTCATATGTACGATTTTCATTACAAAAAGATGGTCACCTTTTATGGACGGGAAAACATCGGCATCTCCTACATGGATACAGACGCTTTTATATATTGGATAATTACTAACGATATGTATGAAGATCTTCGGACATTTGATTACAAAAACGACTTTGACTTTTCCGACTATCCAAAAGATCATCCAAACTACGACAATGACAGAAACAAAAAAGTGCTTGGCAAATTTAAAGATGAAGCCAATGGTGTTATACTTCAAGAAATTGTTGCACTAATGTCAAAATTATATTCTTTACAACTAAATGAAAACCAAGTCATTAAGAAAGCTAAAGGAGTAAAAAGTTTGTATTTAAAGAAGAATGTGCATTTTAATCACTATAAGAAATGTTTATTTGAAGATCAAGATATAACAGCAAAATTCAACACGATCAGAAGTTTCAACCATCAGCTGTACAGTGTGACGGAGGTAAAAATAGCTCTCTCTTCAAATGATGACAAACGCCACATCCTTGCAGACAACATCCACACTCTACCATTCGGTCACTACTCCCTCATCCCTATTGACGAGTAACCCTTTCATCGTCCTACATCCCTTTTCCTTTTCCTTTCCGTATAAAAGGGGGAACACAGCAGTATTTTGCTGTGTTCCCCATTTTATACATTAGTTTAGAATGACCTTGACCTATATAAGCAGATTTATACAAAAGAATATTTAATACCATATCAGCTGTCTTCGTGAAACCATCATGTCAGACCTAAAGGAGAAGATTATTAATGAACTACACAAACCTGCAAGAATAAAGTTTCCAAGAAGAAATACTGTTATAAAAGGGATAAATGATCTATATCAAGCGGATTTAATTGAAATGCGACCGCATAGCAGAATAAACAAAGGATTTAAATATATACTCACAATTATTAATTGTTTTACAAAAGTTGCAGACGCTTTGCCTCTAAAGGACAAGACTGGTAAAAGCGTAACAGAAGCCATGGAAATAGCCATAAAAAGAGATAAAAACAAAATTAAACATTTACAAACTGATGATGGAACAGAATACTTTAATACAAACTTTGCACAGTTAATGAATAAATATAAAATAAATCATTATTCTACAAATTCAGAGAAAAAAGCAGCTATTGTAGAAAGATTCAATAGAACCTTAAAAGGAGCACTGTATAAACAATTTTCAAAAAGAGGTTCTTACGTATGGTATGATGTTTTACCACAATTAATAAATGATTATAACAACAGGTTTCATAGAACTATTGGTATGAAACCTAACAAAGTAAATAGAAGAAATGCAAAAGATGTATTAAAACGCATAAAGAAAAATACAAAGCCTAAAGTAGAAAAAATGCAGCCAAGAAAATTTAATGTAAGTGATAAAGTACGGATTAGTAAATATAAGGGAGTGTTTACCAAGAAATACCTTCCCAATTGGACAAATGAAGTTTTTACAGTGTATAAAGTGCAACCGACTGTACCTGAAACGTATATCTTAAAAGATAACAAAGGAGATTTGTTGCAAGGTGCATTTTATGGACATGAAATGTTAAAGTCAACAGTAGGTGATGTATATCTTGTTGAAAAAGTGTTACAAAGAAAAAAGGACGCAGTTAAAGTGCGGTGGTTAGGGTTTAACAAAACTGAGGATTCATGGATACCTATAAAGGACTTGGTTTAATGCAAGCAACTCATTTCATCGTTAACCTTTGAGCAGGATGGAGATTATTCACCATAAAGATCGATTCAATATTAATAACATAGATGATTTAACTGTGGATAACGTTAAAATCAACAATGGTAAACACGGTAGTTTACTTCCAAACACTGTTCGATGTATAGTAAGTGGCCCCTCAAACTGCGGAAAGACCAATGTTGTCTTTAATTTGATCACTAATCCGCAGGGATTAAGGTTTAATAACCTATATATTTTTTCAAAGTCTCTACATCAACCAAAGTATCAATTGCTGGATAAAATCCTATCTGATGTGTCCGATGTTAATTTTTACAAATTTAACGCTAGTGATAGCATTATGCAACCAAACGAAGCGAAACCGTATTCTGTATTTATATTTGACGATGTATCTTGTGAAAATCAGGATACTATTAGAAACTACTTTGCCATGGGAAGACATAATAACATCGATAGCATATATATAGGACAAACTTATAGCAAAATCCCAAAACAACTTATCAGAGATAATGCAAATGTTTTAATTGTATTTAAACAAGATGATACTAACCTAAAACATATATATAACGATCATGTGAATGCTGATATGGCATTTGAAAAGTTTAAAGAGCTTTGCGGAAAAGCATGGGCGGAAAAGTATGGATTTCTGGTTATTATGAAAGATCAAGCTATAAAAGACGGCCGTTATAGAATAGGTTTTGATAAATTTGTTTTACTACACTGATTAGCGGTATTACTGTACAAGTCGTCAAGGTGTGAAGATGGTTAACCAGGAAAAGCTACTAAAAGAAATAAAATCACTTAGTGATTCTATTAGACAAAAAAACCGAGCTTTAAAATCAGGTATAAATGAAAGAGAGCAATTTTTAGAAACAACATTCAAACCTGTTACTGAACCTTTAAAGCGATTAGCACAAAATATGGAAAAACCTTCAATTCGCTTCGAAGGAGACAAAATGCTACCAATTTCCAAATATGAAGAAGAATTTCAGAATGATGAAAGTTTAGACCAGTTACAAACATCTGAAGAAAGCGACGAGTATGAAGAAAGCGGAGATATAGGAGATTTAAGGGAAAAGAACATTGCAGGAGATACAAGTACAGAAGATACAAGTGCGGAAGATACAAGAGCAGAAGAAGAGGATATCAACCCATCCAACTTAAGCAAATTAGGCACAGATATTATGTTTAAAGGAACACTTGGAAGAAAATATACATTAAAAATGTTACATGGCACACATGCTAATCGAAATTATCATACATATGGAGCTAGAATAGAGGATAAAGGATTAATGATTGGAGATAGAAAGTTAGATATAAACGAAAATGATGATATAGTTATTGGTGATAAGAAATATAAAGGTACAACAGGTTTGTTTGAACTCATCTTTAAAAATAATCCTGGTAAATATACTAAAAAGGATTTACAATTGTTTAAAAATATACTAGAGTATACAAATGCACATAGAAAAAAATATTCCAAAGACCTGCCTATTCATAGAAACAGGTCAATAAAATACACAAACATTATATCTAGTCTTTTCCCCTCGAAATCAAATAAAGCTCCAATTAAAAGAAGAGCTTTATCTTCTGCTGAATTAAATGTTTTGCATAAAAAAAGAAAAACAACTGATCCTACTACATCTGGAAGGGGATTATTAAAAAATTTTTATAAAACCAATATAATATATTACAACGATATAAATAAGTTAGTTGATCGAATGAGGTTATTACATGAAGCTATGGAAGCCGGGCACACTGGTTTAGAAAACGAATGGGTAGCTTTGGTTGATGAACTGCGAAAACGAGAAATAATTGTTCAGTAGACGTATATATAGTAAGAACCTAAACGATAGCGATTCAGTTACATCATGAGTGTGGACAAGTTTGGACGGTATTCCGAGTTTGGAGTAAAATCTGGATATAGTGAAAAAAGAGCTGGGTTTCCGTTAACACCTGACGGCAACTATAATTTTGAAGGAAAAGTAATTCAAAATGTTGGTGATCCGCTTATGTCGTCTGATGCGGTTACGGTACAGTACATGAAAAAAAGAACCCCAACTGTACACGAAGATCATTGGGGGTTTTCCGGTAAAAGGTTAAGCAATATACAACATCCCGTTTATGATGGTGAAGCAGTAAATTTAGCTACTCTAAAATTGTTAACGATTTACAAAAGGGATGAAACTGACACAAGATATGATATAAAAAAATTAAAATTATCAAATGTAGGTGATTGTGAGCAGGATGGAGACGCTGTAAATAAGAAAATGTTTGATATTGTACACAAGAAATGGACTACGGAATATGAAAAACATTTGGAAAGGTTTGGTGCAGCTCTATTCCATTATATTCATCGGGCTTCAGGAAGAGATGCAGCTTCAGATGTTGACAGTCACAATTATCTAGACTGGAAAAATATACACAATCCAGAGAAACCTAATCAACGAGTTAAACCGTCTGAGCCTTCTAAAGTCAAGACATTAGGAAAGGGGGATAAAGTGAATGTGATTAATGAACCAACAGAAAACAATGAAGATTACATAAGAGAAAAAGAATTTAAAATACCCCCCATGATAAGGGATTAAGCATCAGTCATATTCGAGAGACGATACAAAGAGGATGATGGAATACAATATTACTGCGTGGAGTTTAATATCTCAAGAGCCGAGATTTCCCCAAGGAGTGTTGACAGATGGTTTTGTTCAACGGTTTGATAGATATATGGATTGGGAACAACTTTCCATACATTACCTCTTCACAATGGCGATGTTAAGAATTTACTTTCACAGAGTTAACTGGATCCATATTTTACAAAGACAACAGTTTTCAGAAGACTTCCTCGTAGAGATGACATCAAATTTTAATAACTGTTGGGAAGTAATAAGTAAATATCAAAATCTCTCTGAAAATTACATTGACAATTTTAAAGATAAACTAGATTGGAATGTGTTATTCAATTACCAACGATTAAGTGGCAAGTTTTTAAGGGAACATGACAACTATTTAGATTTTATTCATTTTACCGAAGACAACAATACCATCACCAGCGGAGAAACATTTGGAACATCTTCAATTACACCTTATTTCTATATTTACTACTTTTATTTATTATGTCTACATTTAATTAATTAATCCATTTCTATATAATAAATCGATTTTAAACAGTATATAAAATACAAGAATCCAAGACTAATATTACATTCATTGTAAAACATTTATAGAGTGCACCCACTGATTGTAAGTTTGGCTATAAATAGTCATGCCGAGGGCTAAACGCATCAGTCATAATCGAGAGAGATTACAGAGAGGAAGGGGAATAGCATCAACAGCATTTTCTCTATTAAGTAAACCGGTTGGAGCTATAGTTAACAAGGCGATTGATTTATTACCTGTGGAATTACATTTACCTGGAGGATATCAATATTGTGGTCCTGGAACCAAATTAGAGAAACGGCTTGCTAGAGGAGATCCTGGAATAAATAAGCTTGATCAGGCTTGTAAACAGCACGATATAGCGTATTCCAAATTTGGTGATACAAAAAATAGATCAATAGCAGATAGAGCACTTTCTGAGAAAGCTTGGCAAAGAGTAAAATCTAGTGACGCGAGTATTGGTGAAAAAGCAGCGTCTTTAGCAGTAACAGCAGCAATGAAAGCAAAAACTACGTTTGGAGGAGGAAAGAGAAGAAGGCGTGGGAAAAGACCGGCTAAGAATCAAGGAGGTAATATCAGAAGAAAACGTCGATCTACTAGTGGTAAAGGTAAAAAGAAACCAACAATATGGTCAATGATAAAAAAGGGAGGAGGACTATACCTAAGACCGTATCGTGTGTATTAAATAAGAAAGAGCAATTAATAATTAAAAACAAAGAATTAACCAATGAAGAACTGATTACATATGCTTCTTGTTTGAAAATCCCATTTTTTAGAGGAGTATTTATGAAAGATGAATTACCGGTTAAAATGTGGAAAAATGAGACTGGTATAGTAAATTTGGATAATAGTGAAGGATTAGGCACTCATTGGGTGTGTTACAAGAAACTTGGTGAAACGATTTATTATTTCGACAGTTTTGGAAACCTTCCACCACCAAAAGAACTTCAACAATACTTTCGTGCGGCAGAAAATGTTTTTTACAATTATACAAGAAAACAACCTGATGATACATCCATTTGCGGTCATTTATGTTTAGACTTTTTAGCTAAAAGTGTTAGTCAACTTTAAGATGTCTTCGTATACAGTGTCATTAACCGGCAACTCATGTACTTTGCGCAGTATTCTGTTTCCAGCGCTACGTTTGCAAAAAGGAAGACTATGGGAAGCCGCATTATTGGATTTAACAACATATAACTCTATTCCAAACGTTAGTGAAGGAATTAATAACAAAATACATTATTACAAGACAAAAGATAATAAAGGAAAATATTCAGCTTTGGAAGAATTCAGTTTACCAACAGGAGCTTATGAAATTGATAATATAAATGAAGTTATACAAAAACATATGGGAAAAGAAAATATAACGATAAAAGGCAATAACAATACAATGAAAGCCGAAATTACTTCTAAGTATTATATTGATTTTGGCCAAGAACGTTCAATTGGTAGTTTATTGGGGTTTTCTAAGGAAACAAAGGTATTAGAACCTAATACAACTCATTCTGGGAATAGAACTGTGACGATCATCAAAGTAAACAGCATAGACATTACATGTAACATTATACAAGGATCCTACAGAGATGGAGAGAATCGTCATATATTACACACATTCTACCCATCAGTCGCACCGGGTTTCAAGATAGTAGAAAAGCCTCAAAACCTTGTGTACCTACCGTTAAACACCAGTTTCATTTCAGACATCGTGCTGAACATAGTGGATCAAGACGGAAACCTTATTGACTTTCGAGGAGAAGCTATTACTGTAAGAATACATATAAAATCATCCGCTTAGATAATGGGGTTATCATTTAAAAAGAGAGAGCCAACCAGCAAAGAGGTCAGTAGCTCATCAGCTGTAGAAGGATTAACAAGTGACAACATTCGTTTTCTAGAAGAAATTGGATTAAAGGTCATTAACAATGGATATACTAGATATAGCGCAGGGTCCAACATTCGACGAGACCTTATGGGAAAAGGAATATCACACGCACAACCCTTACGCTTCGTCCAAATTAAACAATAACGATGAAATTAGGATTCCTATACAACAACAAGACATTTATACTCTTCCATGCGAAAGTTATTTATATATTGAAGGAAAAGTAACAAAAACTGATGGTACTGCTGGAACCACTGTTCCGTTCATAAATAATCCTATGGCATTTTTGTTTGACGAGATTAGATATGAAATTTCAGGAGTTACAGTCGATTCAACAAAAAAGGTTGGAATTTCCAGTACATTGAAAGGATTAGCGTCTTTATCACCAAATGAGAAGAATCTGTTAGCTGTTGCAGGATGGGTTGCACCAGACAAAAGTACAATCGCTCCTGACTCTTCGGGAAACTTTGATTTCTACGTACCTTTAAGATTACTCCTAGGATTTGCCGAAGACTACAGAAGAATAATAATAAATGTAAAACAAGAACTAGTTTTATTAAGATCATCAAACGATAATGATATTATTAAAGCAGCTGGTGGAACAACTGATGCCAATTTAGACTGGAAATTAACATTAGACAAGATTGTTTGGAGAGTACCACATGTGCGACTAAATGATGAACACAGGATTACATTATTAAGAAAGTTAAAATCAGATCGAGACATTGTAATGCCATTCAGAAGCTGGGAGTTTCATGAATACCCCGTTTTACCTACAACACAACGGCATACATGGACTGTAAAAACTTCTACTCATTTGGAAAAAGCGAGATATGTAATATTTGGATTACAAACGAAGAAGAAAAGTATAATAACTGAAAATGCTGGTGAATTTGACCATTGTAAATTAACAAACTGTAAAGTGTTCTTGAATTCACAATTCTTTCCCTACGACAACTTTAATATTTCTTTTGATAAAAAAAGGTACAGTGTTTTATACGATATGTACGCTAGGTTCCAAAATTCATATTACGGCAAAACAAATACACCTCTACTATCTCCCGTACAGTTTGAATCGAAAGCTCCGATTGTTGTAATTGATTGTTCCAAACAAAATGAATCTGTAAAATCGTCTAGTGTTGATATAAAAATAGAAATGGAATTTCAAGAAAACGTACCTGCAAATACATCTGCGTATTGTTTAATTTTGCACGATAAAATTGTTACATACACACCGTTGACCGGTATTGTAAAGACAGTATTGTAAAACGTTGTACCACCACCGGCACCGCCACTGTCGCTAACCTATAAATAGCGGAGCAACAATGCAGGTCTTCAGTTGATCGTCTATCGTCGCATGGGTAACATCTTCTACAAAATGAGTTCTCCATCTGTTGTACAAGGTGATGCAGAGGTAGCACCGTTATTGGAACGTGATAATACTAGTGAAGCAGAAATCATCAAGGAAATAACTGCATTTTTAAAGTTTGGTAAAAGAGATAGAGAGGAGGAAAGTAATGCAGACCCACCAAAGGTAGTACCAAAGAGGAAGAAGAAAGTTGAAGAAAATATTCCTCCTCACATTTTAACTGAAGTTTTTTTGCGAATCTTTTACCCCATCTCAGCATGCATCAGTAAAAGTGTATCAGTTGGATTGATAAAGTCATTGGATTATTCCCCTACAGTAATTCTACACCATGGAACAAAAAAGGTTTTATTTTCGCAAAATGCTTGGGAGTCATTTTTGAAACATGTACATTTAATAGAATGTTATTTAACTAACAGTTTGTGTGGAAGGAAAACACATATTCGACTTTTGGATTGTGACAATGAAATCGATATTGTTAAACATCGCGGACAACTACAAGTGCGAATTAGAGACTTGACTCAACATGAAAATAAGATTCTACTGTCACGTGAAGAATTCTACGTTTTAAACTACGCAACAGAACCTATTACAAGGTACATGAGACAGTTGGTATTTGCAAGCGCTATTATTAAAGAATATTTGGTCGATACTTTGGAAAAACAACCTGATAGCACCATCGTGTACGGACCTGTGGATACATCTATTTTTAATAGAATACCTCATGAAGTTTGCATGTGGAGAAAGTTAAAGGATTTTGAACCACTTGTAGAAATCGCTACAGAAGCTACAGAAGAAACAACAGAGGAAGAAGAAACGGAGAAAAAAGAAGATGAAGAAAACGAAACACGAGAAGAGGAAGTTAAAAAAGACTAAAGTTTAACTTAGTAAAGAAGAACACACGTGGGGTAGGCCTATTGGGGACGGTGCCCACGTTAAATATACACCAACGCGCCTGCAACTGTACGGCCTGGTATTTAACCTACCGTGGTGTGGAAAACAGTTTAGTTGATCGTTAGGTGTCATGATGAGCGGAGGGGATGAAGAAGTGAGTGTAAAGCCTTGTGTAATAGAATTTCAAGCATTTCGAAATAATGATGATAGGTTTATTATCAAGGAATTAGTAATTTTAGACTTGCTTACATTTGTAGTTTACCCATTCACGTTTGAAGCTCCTTTTTCTTTTAACAACCTTAACGCCAAAGCAAAAAGTACAAACAAATGGATAACAAACTACTTTCATCACATACATTGGTATGAAGGATTTATAAGCTACAGTAATCTGCACAGTATTATGTTTAACTTTTGCAAACAATATTCACATATATACACAAGAGGATTAGAAAAAAGGAACTGGATACAAAAGTACACGCACGGTGATGTTTTCGATATAACCATCGGTAAGGACTTTAACATTAATCTCGGTAATATTTGTGTTGCTGCAAAAGATCCTAAACACGGACAATCAAACTGCGCATTGCACAACGCATATCGTTTGGCTGCTTACTTGGAACAAACGCAGAAATGTGGTGGGGGTAGCAAAGAACCGGAATGTGGTGGGGGTAGCGGGGCCTATAAATACGAGGAGCCAACACCGCTCCGGCACGAGTATTATTCGAGACTCCGAAGAGGCAACATCACAGAAGACATCGCAACCACCACTGACGAAGATGGCATCACAACAGTTTCTACAAACACTGGTTGATCAATTCAACACTCATTCAAAATCCGAACTTCTGCTAACTAAAAAGTGTTCAGAATTAAAAGAACAAAAACACTACATTATTCATAACATCAAGAAAGTGGAAACCACACACGGAGAAGCAATTCTAGTTTCATTGAGCGAAGCACCTTTAACTTCAGGAGATGAGCCGAAGTTTCAAGTATTTCTTCCAAAACGATTTGTTCAACTGCTACAGAATGAAGATTTGCGAGATATTCAACCGGGGACGTTGTATTTGGTATCACACGGTGTAAGCGGCAACAACTCAACGGAACTCACTCTGCACATCATGCATCCTTGTACATAATGTCTCTGTTTGTATTTCTCTGTTTGTATTTTATTGTTTGTATTTCTAGTCATCAATGTTAAACTTAAGTTTATTGTATTGTAAAATGTTTGTTTAATAAAGAAAAGAAAATAAAAAAAAATATGAAAAAAAAAAAAATAAAGAAAACAGCAACACAGCAGTATATTATTTTATATACTGCTGTGTTGCTTTTTTTAAAATTCGAATGGGTGACCTTGAACTTTCATTCAGGGTTAACTTATGAAGAGGTATAAAAGAGAGGGAGCAGTCAAGTTAGTCTCAGTCTTGTCTAACACACGCTGCAGCTAACATGTCGGTGCCACCTATGAACAATTTATTTTTCGATAACAATTTGAAGACATATTGTTGCGAGTTACAATGTTTTAAAATACCAGGCGATCAAGTTGACGGGAAAGCTTGTCGTAAGTGCAAGTGTTTTAGCTATTGCATATGTAGATGTAAAACGTATCAAATGAACCGACAAGATAAAATACAAGAATTACGCCGAAGGATTGCATTACTGTGGCGGCGAATGTAGTAGCAACCATCTGCCTCGCACCAGCTGCCACCTGCCGCCTGCCATCTGCCGCCCGCCATCTGCTCCGCCCCACCACACTTTTACCCCCACCATTTTGTTTGATACCAAAACGCTAGCTAGCGAATAGTCAGTACACCTCCGGCTCTCGACTGGTGAACATCGAGTGCTTTTCACAAACGTAAAACATTATATTAAAATGTCCATTAAAATTAGGTGTATTCATTATGACTCTATTCATCTTGCGACTTACCAAGACCTCGAGGTGTTTAGTGAAGAGTTAAGACTTCTTATTGCGTCCGGTTACGATTTATCTTTGGAACTTTACGCATCAAAAAACAACATGGACTCTGCGCAGGGAACGAAGTATCTACCGTCTTTCTTCAGAAAGCAAATTGATGGCCGCAACTCGTCCGGATCAACAACATCGATGACAACGAACAACGGGGAACTATTGTAAACATGAATTATTGTAAATAAAGTAATATTTGTAATATGAATTATTGTAAATAAAATAAAGTAATATTTGTATTAGTACTACCTCGCACTAGTTTCATTCGATTGCTTCATTCGATTGTTTTCATTCGATATTTTATCGAATGACAACTATCGAATCACAATCGGATTTTACGAGTGCGAGGTAGTACTTTTTTAAAATTACCTCCCAGTGACCTTGAACTTTGAACTTTCACTCATTACGTCACAAAACCGCCTACGTCACTGGCTCAGCCTCAGATGACGTCTTTCATGACCCAGCACTTCCGGTCACGTGACCGGAAGCTGTCAATCACTTGGCCCAGAAGCCCCAAATGCCCACTACTAATATATATACAGCCGCATGTGTAACTGACTCACTCACTCACTCACTCACTCACTGAGGTATACGAATTCTAGACCACTTCTAGACGAGCTAGAAACCTGAAATTTTGCATGCAGGTAGCTTGTACCTTGCAACCCCCAGAAAAATTCCAAAAAGTTACAATTTTTTATTTTAACCTCCTCAAAAAAATTCAAAATGGAGGAAATTTTGAACATGTCCAAAATAGTGACTTTTTATTTGAGCTGTAGCGGCCGAACGGTTGGTCCTATCGAGAAACGGAGACCACCACGTGACACGGATTTTAGACGATCTACAACTTTGGTCCTGTGACTTTTTGTCGTATCTCGTCTCCTTCTCCCTTAGGTAGCGCTAGATTTTTAGAATTACGGCATATTTTCGAAATATTTTGGCCGTTTTTTATTTCCTATCACGTTAATATACTTGATGGAGGCCTAATATTGGGCACGCAGTATGTCTACATCACACTTAGTAAATGGCAGCAGAAATATGACCAGTTTTTATTAATTAAACCTGTCGAAAAATGAAAAAATCTAAATATCTTTAGATATGACAGTTATCTTAGTATAAGTAGTGATGTATTGGGGGTTCTGTCCCAATTTATATTATTGGATATTCACGTGAAACCAATAATACTTGAGCTAGAGACGTGAGACTTGGCATGCATGTGCCATCCACCTTTTCTTTCCAAATCCTACTATATTTAGTTTGAACTATCTCAATAAAATAAATAATTGTGAATACAAAAATCAAAATGTAGTATTTTTTTATTCAAGCTCTAGCGGCCGAACGGGTTGTCCTATCGAAAAACGAAGACCACCATGTGCCACGGATTTCAGACGAACTACAACTTTAGTCCTATGGCATTTTGCCGTATCTCACCCCTTTCACCCTGAGATAGCGCTGGATTTTTTAAATTTAAATTTTTTTCACAAATTTGTTTGTAGTTTTTAATGGTTTGTCGCTCTAATATAGAACTTAGAGGCCTAATACTTATCACATAGTATTCCTACATTACAATTAGTACCAAGCAATACTCCCACGCCCAGATTTAAGTATCTTAAACACCCAAAAAAATCAAAGTTTTTGAGCTCTTGTAGACTTTTTGTGTTTTTCGGGTACATTTTCTATGTTGCGCACTGTCGAGGGTAAAATCCCTTATAAATCATGTCATATTTGTTGCAGAAGGCTTTTAGTTACCCAAAGTCATAGTGTTTCAGGTTGTTAACGGTGGTCGTATCCCTTATAAGGTTCAAAATACGCCTTTTAAAGGCTACATTATACATCAGTTAAGGGTATAAATTAAGACAGGGACCTGGGGGCGAAGCCCCCCACAGGGGTCTGGGGGCGGAGCCCCCAGCGAGCGAAGCGAGTCTAATATATATACAGCCGCATGTGTAACTGACTCACTCACTCACTCACTCACTCACTGAGGTATACGAATTCTAGACCACTTCTAGACGAGCTAGAAACCTGAAATTTTGCATGCAGGTAGCTTGTACCTTGTAACCCCCAGGAAAATTCCAAAAAGTTACAATTTTTTATTTAAACCTCC
The DNA here is from genome assembly GCA_963675035.1 of Allygus modestus. Taxonomy (NCBI): domain Eukaryota; kingdom Metazoa; phylum Arthropoda; class Insecta; order Hemiptera; family Cicadellidae; genus Allygus; species Allygus modestus. The sequence goes on from OY776111.1 coordinate 230,017,971, forward strand.
TCAAAAAAATTCAAAATGGAGGAAATTTTGAACATGTCCAAAATAGTGACTTTTTATTTGAGCTGTAGCGGCCGAACGGTTGATCCTATCGAGAAACGGAGACCACCACGTGCCACGGATTTTAGACGATCTACAACTTTGGTCTTGTGACTTTTTGTCGTATCTCGTCTCCTTCACCCTTAGGTAGCGCTAGATTTTTCAAATTTCGGCATATTTTCGAAATATTTTGGCCGTTTTTTATTTCCTATCACGTTAATATACTTGATGGAGGCCTAATATTTGGCACGCAGTATGTCTACATCACACTTAGTAAATGGCAGCAGAAATATGACCAGTTTTTATTAATTAAACCTGTCGAAAAATGAAAAAATCCAAATATCTTTAGATATGACAGTTATCTTAGTATAAGTAGTGATGTATTGGGGGTTCTGTCCCAATTTATATTATTGGATATTCACGTGACACCAATAATACTTGAGCTAGAGACATGAGACTTGGCATGCATGTGCCATCCACCTTTTCTTTCCAAATCCTACTATATTTAGTTTGAACTATCTCAATAAAATAAATAATTGTGAATACAAAAATCAAGATGTAGTATTTTTTTATTTAAGCTCTAGCGGCCGAACGGGTTGTCCTATCGAAAAACGAAGACCACCATGTGCCACGGATTTCAGACGAACTACAACTTTAGTCCTATGGCATTTTGCCGTATCTCACCCCTTTCACCCTTAGATAGCGCTGGATTTTTTTAAATTTAAATTTTTTTCACAAATTTGTTTGTAGTTTTTAATGGTTTGTCGCTCTAATATAGAACTTAGAGGCCTAATACTTATCACATAGTATTCCTACATTACAATTAGTACCAAGCAATACTCCCACGCCCAGATTTAAGTATCTTAAACACCCAAAAAAATCAAAGTTTTTGAGCTCTTGTAGACTTTTTGTGTTTTTCGGGTACATTTTCTATGTTGCGCACTGTCGAGGGTAAAATCCCTTATAAATCATGTCATATTTGTTGCAGAAGGCTTTTAGTTACCCAAATTCATAGTATTTCAGGTTGTTAACGGTGGTCGTATCCCTTATAAGGTTCAAAATACACCTTTTAAAGGCTACATTATACATCAGTTAAGGGTATAATTTACGACAGGGACTTGGGGGCGAAGCCCCCCACAGGGGTCTGGGGGAGGAGCCCCCAGCGAGCGAAGCGAGTCTATAATATATACAGCCGCATGTGTAACTGACTCACTCACTCACTCACTCACTCACTCACTGAGGTATACGAATTCTAGACCACTTCTAGACGAGCTAGAAACCTGAAATTTTGCATGCAGGTAGCTTGTACCTTGTTACCCCCAGGAAAATTCAAAAAAGTTACAATTTTTTATTTTAACCTCCTCAAAAAAATTCAAAATGGAGGAAATTTTGAACATGTCCAAAATAGTGACTTTTTATTTGAGCTGTAGCGGCCGAACGGTTGGTCCTATCGAGAAACGGAGACCACCACGTGACACGGATTTTAGACGATCTACAACTTTGGTCCTGTGACTTTTTGTCGTATCTCGTCTCCTTCACCCTTAGGTAGCGCTAGATTTTTCAAATTTCGGCATATTTTCGAAATATTTTGGCCTTTTTTTATTTCCTATCACGTTAATATACTTGATGGAGGCCTAATATTGGGCACGCAGTATGTCTACATCACACTTAGTAAATGGCGGCAGAAATATGACCAGTTTTTATTAATTAAACCTGTCGAAAAATGAAAAAATCTAAATATCTTTAGATATGACAGTTATCTTAGTATAAGTAGTGATGTATTGGGGGTTCTGTCCCAATTTATATTATTGGATATTCACGTGACACCAATAATACTTGAGCTAGAGACATGAGACTTGGCATGCATGTGCCATCCACCTTTTCTTTCCAAATCCTACTATATTTAGTTTGAACTATCTCAATAAAATAAATAATTGTGAATACAAAAATCAAGATGTAGTATTTTTTTATTTAAGCTCTAGCGGCCGAACGGGTTGTCCTATCGAAAAACGAAGACCACCATGTGCCACGGATTTCAGACGAACTACAACTTTAGTCCTATGGCATTTTGCCGTATCTCACCCCTTTCACCCTTAGATAGCGCTGGATTTTTTTAAATTTAAATTTTTTTCACAAATTTGTTTGTAGTTTTTAATGGTTTGTCGCTCTAATATAGAACTTAGAGGCCTAATACTTATCACATAGTATTCCTACATTACAATTAGTACCAAGCAATACTCCCACGCCCAGATTTAAGTATCTTAAACACCCAAAAAAATCAAAGTTTTTGAGCTCTTGTAGACTTTTTGTGTTTTTCGGGTACATTTTCTATGTTGCGCACTGTCGAGGGTAAAATCCCTTATAAATCATGTCATATTTGTTGCAGAAGGCTTTTAGTTACCCAAATTCATAGTATTTCAGGTTGTTAACGGTGGTCGTATCCCTTATAAGGTTCAAAATACACCTTTTAAAGGCTACATTATACATCAGTTAAGGGTATAATTTACGACAGGGACTTGGGGGCGAAGCCCCCCACAGGGGTCTGGGGGAGGAGCCCCCAGCGAGCGAAGCGAGTCTATAATATATACAGCCGCATGTGTAACTGACTCACTCACTCACTCACTCACTCACTCACTGAGGTATACGAATTCTAGACCACTTCTAGACGAGCTAGAAACCTGAAATTTTGCATGCAGGTAGCTTGTACCTTGTTACCCCCAGGAAAATTCAAAAAAGTTACAATTTTTTATTTTAACCTCCTCAAAAAAATTCAAAATGGAGGAAATTTTGAACATGTCCAAAATAGTGACTTTTTATTTGAGCTGTAGCGGCCGAACGGTTGGTCCTATCGAGAAACGGAGACCACCACGTGACACGGATTTTAGACGATCTACAACTTTGGTCCTGTGACTTTTTGTCGTATCTCGTCTCCTTCACCCTTAGGTAGCGCTAGATTTTTCAAATTTCGGCATATTTTCGAAATATTTTGGCCTTTTTTTATTTCCTATCACGTTAATATACTTGATGGAGGCCTAATATTGGGCACGCAGTATGTCTACATCACACTTAGTAAATGGCGGCAGAAATATGACCAGTTTTTATTAATTAAACCTGTCGAAAAATGAAAAAATCTAAATATCTTTAGATATGACAGTTATCTTAGTATAAGTAGTGATGTATTGGGGGTTCTGTCCCAATTTATATTAATGGATATTCACGTGACACCAATAATACTTGAGCTAGAAACGTGAGACTTGGCATGCATGTGCCTTCCACCTTTTCTTTCCAAATCCTACTATATTTAGTTTGAACTATCTCAATAAAATAAATAATTGTGAATACAAAAATCAAAATGTAGTATTTTTTTATTCGAGCTCTAGCGGCCGAACGGGTTGTCCTATCGAAAAACGAAGAACACCATGTGCTACGGATTTCAGACGAACTACAACTTTAGTCCTATGGCATTTTGCCGTATCTCACCCCTTTCACCCTTAGATAGCGCTGGATTTTTTAAATTTAAATTTTTTTCACAAATTTGTTTGTAGTTTTTAATGGTTTGTCGCTCTAATATAGAACTTAGAGGCCTAATACTTATCACATAGTATTCCTACATTACAATTAGTACTAAGCAATACTCCCACGCCCAGATTTAAGTATCTTAAACACCCAAAAAAATCAAAGTTTTTGAGCTCTTGTAGACTTTTTGTGTTTTTCGGGTACATTTTCTATGTTGCGCACTGTCGAGGGTAAAATCCCTTATAAATCATGTCATATTTGTTGCAGAAGGCTTTTATTTACCCAAAGTCATAGTGTTTCAGGTTGTTAACGGTGGTCGTATCCCTTATAAGGTTCAAAATACGCCTTTTAAAGGCTACATTATACATCAGTTAATGGTATAAATTAAGACAGGGACCTGGGGGCGAAGCCCACCACAGGGGTCTGGGGGTGGAGCCCCCAGCGAGCGAAGCGAGTCTAATATATATACAGCCGCATGTGTAACTCACTTACTCACTGAGGTATACGAATTCTAGACCACTTCTAGATGAGCTAGACACCTGAGATTTTGCATGCAGATAGCTTATAGCGTATAACCCCCAGTAAAATTGCCAAAACTAACAATTTTTTATTTTAACACCCCTAAAAAAAATATTTAAAAACCCCCCAAAAAAGGCTTATTTTAAAATTACAGTTTTGGAGCTCTAGCGGCCGAACGGATTGACCTATCGAAAAACGGACACCACCGCGTGCAACGGATTTTGCAATATCTACAACTTTGTTCCTATAACATTTTGTCGTATCTCACTCCCTTCACCCTTAGGTAGCGCTAGATTTTTCAAAATTAAAACAGTTTTGACGGTTATTTTCGTGGTTTTTAATTTCCTATAACTTTAATTTAGTATGTACAGGCTTGATATTTAGCACTCAATATGTTCACACATTATCCTTCACGAAACACTCGATAAACTAACATGTTTTAATATAAAACATCCCAAAAAATTAAAAACCCTAATTATTCTATAAATGACAAACTGCATTATCGACTTACTCAGGTAATTCTAGATACGCTAGAAACATGGAATTAGGCCTACATGTAGCTTGTCCATTAAAACCCCCAGGAAAATTGCAAAAACGTATGATTTGTTATTTTAACCTCCTCAAAAAAATTCAAAAGGGAGACAATTTTGAACATCTCCAAAATAGTGCAATTTTTTGGGCTGTAGCGGCCGAACGGTTGGTCCTATCGAGAAATGGAGACAACCGCGAAACACGGACTTTGGACGATCTATAACTTTGGTCCTATGACTTTTTGTCGTATCTCGTCTCCTTCGCCCTTAGATAGCGCTTGATTTCTCAAATTTCGGCATATTTTCTATATTTTGTGGCCGTTTTTTATTTCTTATCACGTTAATATACTTGATGGAGGCCTAATATTGGGCACGCAGTAAGTCTACATCACACTTTGTAAATAGCAGCAGAAATATACCCATTTTTACTACTTCAACCTGTCGGAAAATCAAAAACTCTTAAAATCTATAGATTTTACCGTTTTCTAAGTATAAGTAGTAAGGAAATGCCCGTTCTGGAACAATTGTTATTAAATAGAATGCACGTATATCCATTTATAGTTTAACTAGGATCGTGAGATATGGCATGCGTGTGCGTTGCACCTTTTCTTCCCAAATCCTACTATTTTTAGTTTGAACTATCTCACAAAAATAAACAATTATGAATAAAAAAATCTAAATGTAGTATTTTTATTTGAGCTCTAGTGGCGGAACGGGTTGTCCTATCGAAAAACGAAGATCACCACGTGCCACGGATTTTAGACAAACTACAACTTTAGCCATATGACATTTTTCCGCATCTCAACCCCTTCACCCTTAGGTAGCGCTAGATTTCTTAAATCTTTAGAAATTTTGCCACCAAACTTAGTGGTTTTTATTTATTTGACACTCCAAAATAGTACTTAGAGTCCTAGTATTTGGCACGGAAGATCACTACATTTCAGGAAGTATGTGTCAGAAGTCGCATGACCATTTTGAATTGTTTGAACCCAAAACAATTTTAAAAATCCTCTAGTTTTTGAGATTTACCGGGGTTTTCATTGAAATTGGGGCATGTTAGACTTACATAATGGGTAAAAACCAGCACAAATTTGTTTTGATTAGTTGGACATGTCCTATAGACACCACATGTATTATTATTATGGTATGTTATGACGGTGTATCCATCCACAACATTTAAAAATCGTTATTTACAGGTCATACTTAAAAATGTTTCAAAGTTATTCAATTATTTGAATAACTTAAATTATACCCGGAGTCTGATTATACCACTAATATAATTATTTACCTGGTTTCGGTTTCATTTCCACGTAGTATTATATTAATAGTAGTAGTATTTCGGTAACATCTCCTAAAGTTAGGAACTCCAGGTTTGGCATGCATGTGCTTTGCACTTTCTAACCAAAGAGAAAATTTCTAAGCCTTATTTTTCGAAGCTTTATTTTTAAGCCTTTTATTTTAAGCCTTTTTTTAAGCCAGTTTTACTACCTCAATAACTTAATAATGCCGGATATAAACAATCAAAATCTAGTTTTGTTTAAACAGTTCCAACGGCCATACAGATGCTCTCATATTTAAATTTCTGAAGATTGTTCTGTTTTATGATTATGAGTAAGTTGTCTTATGGGGATTATGGGCCACTTGATTTGACGCCATTTTAAAATGAGGCCAAACAGCGACCTGGGGGCAAAGCCCCCCACAGGGGTCTGGGGGCGGAGCCCCCAGCGAGCGAAGCGAGTCTATAATATATACAGCCGCATGTGTAACTCACTGACTGACTGACTGACTGACTGACTGACTGAGGTATACGAATTCTAGACCACTTCTAGAAGAGCTAGAAACCTGAAATTTGGCATGTATGTAGCTTGTACCTTGTAACCCCCAGGAAAATTCCAAAAAGTTACAATTTTTTATTTTAACCTCCTCAAAAAAATTCAAAATGGAGGAAATTTTGAACATGTCCAAAATAGTGACTTTTTATTTGAGCTGTAGCGGCCGAACAGTTGGTCCTATCGAGAAACGGAGACCACCACATGACACGGATTTTAGACGATCTACAACTTTGGTCCTGTGACTTTTTGTCGTATCTCGTCTCCTTCACCCTTAGGTAGCGCTAGATTTTTCAAATTTCGGCATATTTTCGAAATATTTTGGCCGTTTTTTATTTCCTATCACGTTAATATACTTGATGGAGGCCTAATATTGGGCACGCAGTATGTCTACATCACACTTAGTAAATGGCAGCAGAAATATGACCAGTTTTTACCTTTTCTTTCCAAATCCTACTATATTTAGTTTGAACTATCTCAATAAAATAAATAATTGTGAATACAAAAATCAAAATGTAGTATTTTTTTATTTAAGCTCTAAAATGGCCGAACGGGTTGTCGAATCACCATGTGCAACGGATTTCCGACGAACTACAACTTTAGTCCTATGACATTTTGCCGTATCTCACCCCTTTCATCCTTAGATAGCGCTAGATTTTTTAAATTTAAATTTTTTTCACAAATTTGTTTGTGGTTTTTAATGGTTTGTCGCTCTAATATAGAACTGAGAGGCCTAATACTTATCACACAGTATTCCTACATTACAATTAGTACTAAGAAATACTCCCACGCCCAGATTAAGTATCTTAAACACCCAAAAAATCAAAGTTTTTGAGCTCTTGTAGACTTTTTGTGTTTTTCGGGTACATTTTCTATGTTGCGCACTGTCGAGGGTAAAATCCCTTATAAATCATGTCATATTTGTTGCAGAAGGCTTTTAGTTACCCAAAGTCATAGTATTTCAGGTTGTTAACGGTGGTCGTATCCCTTATAAGGTTCAAAATACGCCTTTTAAAGGCTACATTATACATCAGTTAAGGGTATAATTTACGACAGGGACCTGGGGGCGAAGCCCCCCACAGGGGTCTGGGGGCTGAGCCCCCAGCGAGCGAAGCGAGTCTATAATATATACAGCCGCATGTGTAACTCACTGACTGACTGACTGACTGAGGTATACGAATTCTAGACCACTTCTAGATGAGCTAGAAACCTGAAATTTTGCATGCAGGTAGCTTATAGCCTGTAACCCCCAAACCTGTCGAAAAATGAAAAAACTCTAAAAATCTTTAGATATGACCGTTTTCTTAGTATAAGTAGTGGCGTATTGGGGGTTCTGGGCCAATTTATATTATTAGACAGACACGTGACACCAATAATACTTGAACTAGACAAGTGAGATTTGGCATGCATGTGCCTTGCATCTTTTCTTGGCAAATCCTAATATTATTAGTTTGAACTATCTCAACAAAATAAATAATTGTGAATACAAAAATCAAAATGTAGTATTTTTTTATTTGAGCTCTAGCGGCTGAACGGGTTGTCCTATCGAAAAACAAAGACCACCTATGCCACGGATTTTAGACGAACTACAACTTTAGTCCTATGACTTTTTGCCGTATCTCACCCCTTTCACCCTTAGATAGCGCTAGATTTTTTAAAATGTAAACTTTTTCCATAGATTTGTTGGTGGTTTTTCATGGTTTGTCTCTCTAATATAGAACTTATAGGCCTAATACTTATCACATAGTATTCCTACATTACACTTAGAACTAAGCAATACTCCCACGCCAGGATTAAGTATCTTAAAAAACCCACAAAAATCAAAGTTTTTGAGCTCTTGTAGACTTTTCGTGTTTTTCGGATACATTTTTAATGTTGCGCTCTGTCGAGGGTAAAATCCCTTACAAATCATGTCATATTTGTTGCAAAAGGCTTGAAGTTACCCAAAGTCATAGTTTTTCAAGTTGTTAACGGTGGTCGTATCCCTTATAAGGTTCAAAATACGCCTTTTAAGGCTACATTTTACATCGGTTGAGTCTAATATATATACAGCCGCATGTGTAACTCACTCACTCACTGAGGTATACGAATTCTAGACCACTTCTAGATGAGCTATAAACCTGAAATTTTGCATGCAGATAGCTTATAGCTTATAACCCCCAGATAAATTGCCAAAACTAACAATTTTTTATTTTAACCCCCCTAAAAAAACATTTTAACCCCCCAAAAAAGGCTTATTTTAAAATTACAGTTTTTGAGCTCTAGCGGCCGAACGGATTGACCTATCAAAAAACGGACAACATCACGTGCCACGGGTTTTGCAAGATCTACAACTTTGTACCTATGGCATTTTGTCGTATCTCGCTCCCTTCACCCTTAGGTAGCGCTAGATTTTTCAAATTTCAGGCAATTTCGACGGTTATTTTCGTGGTTTTTAATTTTCTTTTACTTTAATTTAGTATATAAAGGCTTGATATTTTGCACACAATATTTTGACACATTACCCTTCACGAAAAACTCAATAAACTAACATGTTTTAATAATTAAACATCCCAAAAAAATTAAAACCCCTAATTATTCCATAAATGTCAAACTGCATTATCGACTTACTCAGGTAATTCTAGATAAGCTAGAAACATGGAATTAGGCCTACATGTAGCTTGTCCATTGAAACCCCCAGAAAAATTGCAAAAAGGTATAATTTTTTATTTTAACCTCCTCAAAAAGATTCAAAATGGAGGTTATTTTGAAATTCTCCAAAATAGTGCATTTGTTTTGGCTGTAGCGGTCGAACGGTTGGTCTTATCGAGAAACGGAGACCACCACGACACACGAGCTTTAGACGATCTATAACTTTGGGCATATGACATTTTGTCGTATCTTGTCTCCTTCACCCTTAGGTAGCTCTAGATGTTTTAAATTTCGGCATATTTTCGAAATATTTTGGTCGTTTTTTTTGCCTATCACGTTAATATACTTGATGGATGCCTAATATTGGGTACGCAGTATGTCTACATCACACTTAGTAAATAGCAGCAGTCACATGGCCAGTTTTAACTAATTAAACTTGTCGAAAAATGAGAAACTCTAAATATCTTAAGATATGACAGTTTTCTTAGTATAAGTCTATAATGCAGTTTGACATTTATGGAATAATTAGGGGTTTTAATTTTTTTGGGATGTTTAATTATTAAAAAATGTTAGTTTATTGAGTGTTTCGTGAAGGGTAATGTGTCAACATATTGAGTGCAAAATATCAAGCCTTTATATACTAAATTAAAGTAATAGGAAATTAAAAACCACGACAATAACCGTCGAAATTGCCTAAAATATGAAAAATCTAGCGCTACCTAAGGGTGAAGGAAGCGAGATACGATAAAATGTCATAGGAACAAGGTTATAGATCTTGCAAAATCCGTGGCACGTGGTGGTGTCCGTTTTTCGATGGTAAAGTGTAGGTCCAATGAAAAAAGATGCCATCTAGATTGGCTATTTTCCAAATGAATCAAAATAGTATACTATATGAAAAAAATTGAGAGGGACATTGAGTTGTAATAACAAACTGGAGCGACCTCTAACAGGGGAGCCCCCAGCGAGCGAAGCGAGTCTAATATATATACAGCCGCATGTGTAACTGACTCACTCACTCACTCACTCACTCACTCACTCACTCACTGAGGTATACGAATTCTAGACCACTTCTAGACGAGCTAGAAACCTGAAATTTTGCATGCAGGTAGCTTGTAACTTGTAACCCCCAGGAAAATTCCAAAAAGTTACAATTTTTTATTTCAACCTCCTCAAAAAAATTCAAAATGGAGGAAATTTTGAACATGTCCAAAATAGTGACTTTTTATTTGAGCTGTAGCGGCCGAACGGTTGGTCCTATTGAGAAACGGAGACCACCACGTGCCACGGATTTTAGACGATCTACAACTTTGGTCCTGTGACTTTTTGTCGTATCTCGTCTCCTTCACCCTTAGGTAGCGCTAGATTTTTCAAATTTCGGCATATTTTCGAAATATTTTGGCCGTTTTTTATTTCCTATCACGTTAATATACTTGATGGAGGCCTAATATTGGGCACGCAGTATGTCTACATCACACTTAGTAAATGGCAGCAGAAATATGACCAGTTTTTATTAATTAAACCTGTCGAAAAATGAAAAAATCTAAATATCTTTAGATATGACAGTTATCTTAGTATAAGTAGTGATGTATTGGGGGTTCTGTCCCAATTTATATTATTGGATATTCACGTGACACCAATAATACTTGAGCTAGAGACGTGAGACTTGGCATGCATGTGCCTTCCACCTTTTCTTTCCAAATCCTACTATATTTAGTTTGAACTATCTCAATAAAATAAATAATTGTGAATACAAAAATCAAAATGTAGTATTTTTTTATTCAAGCTCTAGCGGCCGAACGGGTTGTCCTATCGAAAAACGAAGACCACCATGTGCCACGGATTTCAGACGAACTACAACTTTAGTCCTATGGCATTTTGCCGTATCTCACCCCTTTCACCCTTAGATAGCGCTGGATTTTTTAAATTTAAATTTTTTTCACAAATTTGTTTGTAGTTTTTAATGGTTTGTCGCTCTAATATAGAACTTAGAGGCCTAATACTTATCACATAGTATTCCTACATTACAATTAGTACCAAGCAATACTCCCACGCCCAGATTTAAGTATCTTAAACACCCAAAAAAATCAAAGTTTTTGAGCTCTTGTAGACTTTTTGTGTTTTTCGGGTACATTTTCTATGTTGCGCACTGTCGAGGGTAAAATCCCTTATAAATCATGTCATATTTGTTGCAGAAGGCTTTTAGTTACCCAAAGTCATAGTGTTTCAGGTTGTTAACGGTGGTCGTATCCCTTATAAGGTTCAAAATACGCCTTTTAAAGGCTACATTATACATCAGTTAAGGGTATAAATTAAGACAGGGACCTGGGGGCGAAGCCCCCCACAGGGGTCTGGGGGCTGAGCCCCCAGCGAGCGAAGCGAGTCTATAATATATACAGCTGCATGTGTAACTCACTGACTGACTGACTGACTGAGGTATACGAATTCTAGACCACTTCTAGAAGAGCTAGAAACCTGAAATTTGGCATGTATGTAGCTTGTACCTTGTAACCCCCAGGAAAATTCCAAAAAGTTACAATTTTTTATTTTAACCTCCTCAAAAAAATTCAAAATGGAGGAAATTTTGAACATGTCCAAAATAGTGCCTTTTTATTTGAGCTGTAGCGGCCGAATGGTTGGTCCTATCGAGAAACGGAGACCACCACGTGACACGGATTTTAGACGATCTACAACTTTGGTCCTATGACTTTTTGTCGTATCTCGTCTCCTTCACCCTTAGGTAGCGCTAGATTTTTCAAATTTCGGCATATTTTCGAAATATTTTGGCCGTTTTTTATTTCCTATCACGTTAATATACTTGATGGAGGCCTAATATTGGGCACGCAGTATGTCTACATCACACTTAGTAAATAGCAGCAGAAATAAGACCATTTTTTATTATTTATACCTGTCGAAAAATGAAAAACTGTAAATATCTTTAGATATGACCGTTTTCTTAGTATAAGTAGTGGTGTATTGGGGGTTCTGTCCCAATTTATATTATTGTACATACACGTGACACCAATAATACTTGAGCTAGAGACGTGAGATTTGGCATGCATGTGCCTTGCACCTTTTCTTCCCAAATCCTACTATTTTTAGTTTGAACTATCGCAAATAAATAAATAATTGTGAATAAAAATATCAAAATGTAGTCTTTTTTTATTTGAGCACTAGCGCCCGAACGGGTTGTCCTATCGAAAAACAAAGACCACCACGTGCCACGGATTTCAGACGAACTACAACTTTGGTCCTGTGACATTTTGCCGTATCTCACCCCCTTCAACCTTAGGTAGCGCTAGATTTTTTAAATTACAATTTTTCCAAGATTTGTTCGAGGTTTTTAATAGTTTGACGCTCTAAAATAGAACTTAGAAGCCTAATATTTATCACACAGTATTCCTACATTACAATTAGTACCAAGCAACACTCCCACGCCCAGATAAAGTATCATAAATACGCCAACAAAATCAAAGTTTTTGATATTTTGTAGACTTTTTCGTGTTTTTCAGGTACATTTTTTATGTTGCGCTCTGTCGAGGGTAATATCCCTTATAAATCATGTCATATTTGTTGCAGAATACTTTTGGTTACCCAAAGTCATAGTATTTCAGGTTCTTAACGGTGGTCGTATCCCTGATAAGATTCAAAATACGCCTTTTAAAGGCTACATTATACATCAGTTAAGGGTATAATTTACGACAGGGACCTGGGGGCGAAGCCCCCCACAGGGGTCTGGGGGCGGAGCCCCCAGCGAGCGAAGCGAGTCTAATATATATACAGCCGCATGTGTAACTCACTCACTCACTGAGGTATACGAATTCTAGACCACTTCTAGATGAGCTAGAAACCTGAGATTTTGCATGCAGATAGCTTATAGCTTATAACCCCCAGAGAAATTGCCAAAACTAACAATTTTTTATTTTAACCCCCCTAAAAAAAATATTTAAAAACCCCCCAAAAAAGTCTTATTTTAAAATTACAGTTTTTGAGCTCTAGCGGCCGAACGGATTGACCTATCGAAAAAAAGACAACACCATCTGCCACGTATTTTACAAGATCTACAACTTTGTACCAATGACTTTTTGTAGTATCTTGCTCCCTTCACCCTTAGGTAGCGCTAGATTTTTCAAATTTCAGGCAATTTCGACGGTTATTTTTGTGCTCTTTAATTTCCTATCACTTTAATTTAGTATGTAAAGGCTTGATATTTGGCACTCAATATGTTTACACATTACCCTTCATGAATTAGTCTATAAACTCACATGTTTTAATAAGTAAACACCTAAAAAAAATTAAAAACCCTAATTGTTCCATAAATGACAAACTGCATTATCGACTTACTTAGGTAATTCTAGACAAGCTATAAACGTGGAATTAGGCCTACATGTAGCTTGTCCATTAAAACCTCCAGAAAAATTGCAATAAGGTATAATCTTTAATCAGAACCACATAAAAAAATTAAAAATTGAGGATAATTTGAACATATCCAAAATAGTGCATGTTTTTGGGCTGTAGCGGCCAAACGGATTGTCCTATCGAGAAACGGAGACCACCCAACACACGGATCCTAGACGATCTAAAACTTTGGTCTTATGAATTTTTGTCGTATCTTGTCTCCTTCACCCTTAAGTAGCGCTAGATTTTTTAAATTTCGGCATATTTTCGAAATTTTGTGTCCGTTTTTTATTTCCTATCACGTTAATATACTTGATGGAGGCCTAATATTGGGCACGCAGTATGTCTACATCACACTTAGTAAATTGCACGAAAAAATATGACCATTTTTTGTAATTAAACCTGTCGAAAAATGAAAAACTCTAAATATCTTTAGATATGACCGTTTTCTTAGTATAAGTAGTGGTGTATTGGGGGTTCTGAGCCAATTTATATTATTGGATATACACGTGACACCAATAATACTTGAGCTAGAGACGTGAGATTTGGCATGCATGTGCCTTCCACCTTTTCTTTCCAAATCCTACTATTTTTAGTTCAAACTATGTCAATAAAATAAATAATTGTGAATACAAAAATCAAAATGTAGTATTTTTTTTTTGAGCTCTAGCGGCCAAATGGGTTGTCCTATCAAAAAACGAAGACCATTACGTGACACGGATTTTAGACGAACTACAACTTTAGTCCTATTACATTTTGCCGTATCTCACCTCTTTCACCCTTAGATAGCGCTAGATTTTTTAAATTTAAACTTTTTTCACAAATTGTTTGTGGTTTTTAATGGTTTGTCACTCTAATATAGAACTTAGAGGCCTAATACTTATCACACAGTATTCCTACATTACAATCAGTACTACGAAATACTCCCACGCCCAGATTAAGTATCTTAAACACCCAAAAAAATCAAAGTTTTTGAGCTCTTGTAGACTTTTCATGTTTTTCGGGTATCTTTTTATGTTGCGCTCTGTCGAGGGTAAAATCTCTTAATTATGTAATAATTGTTGCTGAAGGCTTTTAGTTACCTATAGTCATAGCATTTCATGTTGTTATTGGTGGTCATATTCCTTATATGGTTCAAAAGACGCCTTATAAAGGCTACATTATACATCAGTTAAGGGTATTAATTTGTTTCAAGCACTTAGGTAATACATGGAGGCTTAACATTTAACATAATAATTCTCCATTCCAAATAGTATTTAGCAACAGGCACATGACCAGATTTTATAGGTTAATCTCTTAAAAATAATCAAAGCCTCGGAATAGTTGTAGAGTTTAGATCTTAAATAGAATTGGAGCAATTTTCATTAAACTGTGACCTGAGGGCGTAGCCCCCCCCCAGCGAGCGAAGCGAGTCTAATATATATACAGCCGCATGTGTAACTGACTCACTCACTCACTCACTCACTCACTGAGGTATACGAATTCTAGACCACTTCTAGACGAGCTAGAAACCTGAAATTTTGCATGCAGGTAGCTTGTACCTTGTAACTCCCAGGAAAATTCCAAAAAGTTACAATTTTTTATTTTAACCTCCTCAAAAAAATTCAAAATGGAGGAAATTTTGAACATGTCCAAAATAGTGACTTTTTATTTGAGCTGTAGCGGCCGAATGGTTGGTCCTATCGAGAAACGGAGACCACCACGTGACACGGATTTCAGACGAACTACAACTTTGGTCCTGTGACATTTTGCCGTATCTCACCCCCTTCACCCTTAGGTAGCGTTAGATTTTTTAAATTACAATTTTTCCAAGATTTGTTCGAGGTTTTTAATAGTTTGACGCTCTAAAATAGAACTTAGAAGCCTAATATTTATCACAAAGTATTCCTACATTACAGTTAGTACCAAGCAACACTCCCACGCCCAGATAAAGTATCATAAATACCCCCAAAAAATCAAAGTTTTTGATATTTTGTAGACTTTTTCGTGTTTTTCAGGTACATTTTTTATGTTGCGCTCTGTCGAGGGTAATATCCCTTATAAATCATGTCATATTTGTTGCAGAATACTTTTGGTTACCCAAAGTCATAGTGTTTCAGGTTGTTAACGGTGGTCGTATCCCTTATAAGGTTCAAAATACGCCTTTTAAATGCTACATTATACATCAGTTAAGGGTATAAATTAAAACAGGGACCTGGGGGCGAAGCCCCCCACAGGGGTCTGGGGGCGGAGCCCCCAGCGAGCGAAGCGAGTCTAAAATATATACAGCCGCATGTGTAACTGACTCACTCACTCACTCACTCATTCACTCACTGAGGTATACGAATTCTAGACCACTTCTAGATGAGCTAGAAATTTGAAATTTTGCATGCAGGTAGCTTATAGCTTGTAACCCCCAGAAAAATTGCCAAAACTGTCAATTTTTTATTTTAACCCCCCTAAAAAATATTTAAAACCCCCCCAAAAAAGGCTTATTTTAAAATTACAGTTTTTGAGCTCTAGCGGCCGAACGGATTGATCTATCGAAAAACGGACAACACCACGTGCCACGGCTTTTACAAGATCTACAACTTTGTTCCTTTGACTTTTTGTCGTATCTTGCTCCCTTCACCCTTAGGTAGCGCTAGATTTTTCAAATTTCAGGCAATTTTGACGGTTATTTTCGTGGTCTTTAATTTCCTATCACTTTAATTTAGTATATAAAGGCTTGATATTTGGCACTCAATATTTTTACACATTACCCTTCACGAAGCAGTCAATAAACTAACATATTTTAATAATTAAACATTCCAAAAAAATAAAAAACCCTAATTATTCCATAAATGACAAACTGCATTATCGACTTACTCAGGTAATGCTAGATGAGCTAGAAACATGGAATTAAGCCTATATGTAGCTTGTCCATTGAAATCCCCAGGAAAATTGCAAAAAGGTATATTTTTTAATTTTAACCTCCTCAAAAAAATTCAAAAGGGAGGAAATTTTGAACATCTCCAAAATAGTGCATGTTTTTGTGCTGTAGCGGCCGAACGGTTGGTCCAATCGAGAAACGGAGACCACCACGACACACGAGCTTTGGACGATCTATAACTTTGGTCCTTTGACTTTTTGTCGTATCTCGTCTCCATCACCCTTAGATAGCGCTAGATTTCTCAAATTTCGGCATATTTTCTATATTTTGTGGCCGTTTTTTATTTCCTATCACGTTAATATACCTGTCGGAGGCCTAATATTGGGCACGCAGTATGTCTACATAACACTTAGTAAATAGCAGCATAGCAGCAGAAATATAACCATTTTTACTACTTAAACCTGTCGGAAAATCAAAAACTCTTAAAATCTATATAATTTACAGTTTTCTTAGTATAAGTAGTAAGAAAATGCCGGTTCTGTAACAATTGTTATTAAATAGAATGCACGTATCACCATTTATACTTTAACTAGGATCGTGAGATATGGCATGCGTGTGCGTTGCACCTTTTCTTCCCAAGTACTACTATTTTTAGTTTGAACTATCTGAACAAAAAATTGTGAATAAAAAATCAAAATGCAATATATTTTATTTGAGCTCTAAATGCAGAACGGGCTGTCCTAACGAAAAACGAAGACCACCACGTGCCATGGATTTTATACAAACTACAACATTATCAAATGACATTTTGCCGTATCTGACCCACTTCACCCTTAGGTAGCGCTAGATTTCTTAAATCTTTAGCAATTTACCACCAAAACTTAGTGGTTTTTATTTATTTGACACTCAAAAATAGTACTTAGAGTCCTAATATTTGGCACGGAATATCTCTACATTACAGGAAGTATGTGGCAGATGTCGCATGACAAATTTGAATTGTTTGAACCCTAAACAATTTTGAAAATACTCTAGTTTTACTACCTCAATAACTTGATAGTGGCGGATAGAAACAATCGAAATCTAGTGTTGTTTAAACAGTTCCAACGGCCATACAGATGCTCTCATACTTAAATTTCTAAAGATTGGTCTGTTTTCTTAGTATGAGTAGTAGTCTTATGGGGGTTCATGGCAACTTGACTTGTTGCCACTTCAAAATGAGGCCAAACAGCGACCTGGGGGCGAAGCCTTTTTAGGGTGGGGACACCAATCGGGGGTCTGGGGGCGGAGCCCCCAGCGAGCGAAGCGAGTCTAATATATATACAGCCGCATGTGTAACTGACTCACTCACTCACTCACTGAGGTATACGAATTCTAGACCACTTCTAGACGAGCTAGAAACCTGAAATTTTGCATGCAGGTAGCTTATAGCTTGTAACCCCCAGGAAAATCGCCAAAACTGACAGTTTTTTATCATAACCCCCCAAAAAAAACATATAAAACCCCCCCAAAAAAGGCTTATTTTAAAATTACAGTTTTTGAGCTCTAGCGGCCGAACGGATTGACTTATCGAAAAACGGACACCATTACGTGCCACGGATTTTGCAAGATCTACAACTTTGTTCCTATGACATTTTGTCGTATCTCGCTCCCTTCACCCTTAGGTAGCGCTAGATTTTCAAATTTCAGGCAATTTCGACGGTTATTTTCGTGGTTTTTAATTTCCTATCACATTAATATAGTATATAAAGGCTTGATATTTGGCACTCAATATGTTTACACATTACCCTTCATGAATTACTCTATAAACTAACATGTTTTAATAAGTAAACACCCAAAGAAATTAAAAACCCTAATTGTTCCATAAATGACAAACTGCATTATTGACTTACTCAGGTAATTCTAGACAAGCTATAAACGTGGAATTAGGCCTACATGTAGCTTGTCCATTAAAACCTCCAGAAAAATTGCAAAAAGGTATAATTTTTAATCAGAACCACATACAAAATTAAAAATGGAGGAAAATTTGAATATATCCAAAATAGTGCATTTTTTTGGGCTGTAGCGGCCAAACGGACTGTCCTATCGAGAAACGGAGACCACCGCGACACACGGTTCTTAGACGATCTAAAACTTTGGTCCTATGACTTTTTGTTGTATCTTGGTCTCCTTCACCCTTAGGTAGCGCTAGATTTTTTAAATTTCGGCATATTTTCGAAATATTTTGTCCGTTTTTTATTTCCTATCACGTTAATATACTTGATGGAGGCCTAATATTGGGCACGCAGTATGTCTACATCACACTTAGTAAATAGCAGGAGAAATATGACCAGTTTTTATTAATTAAACCTGTCGAAAAACGAAAAACTCCAAATATCTTTAGATATGACCGTTTTCTTAGTATAAGTAGTGGTGTATTGGGGGTTCTGTGCCAATTTATATTATTCGACATACACGTGACACCAATAATACTTGAGATAGAGACGTGAGATTTGGCATGCATGTGCCTTGCACCTTTTCTTCCCAAATCCTACTATTTTTAGTTTGAACTATCTCAACAAAATAAATAATTGTGAATACAAAAATCAAAATGTAGTATTTCTTTATTTGAGCTCTAGCGGCCGAACGGGTTGTCCTATCGAAAAAACGAAGACCACTACGTGCCACGAATTTTAGACGAACTAAAACTTTAGTCCTATGACATTTTGCCGTATCTCACCCCCTTCACCCTTAGATAGTGCGAGATTTTTTAAATTTAAACTTTTTTCATAGATTTGTTTGTGGTTTTTAATGGTTTGTCGCTCTAATATAGAACTTAGAGGCCTAATACTTATCACACAGTATTCCTACATTACAATTAGCACTAGGCAATACTACCACAGGGGTCTGGGGGCGGAGCCCCCAGCGAGCGAAGCGAGTCTAATATATATACAGCCGCATGTGTAACTCACTCACTCACTGAGGTATACGAATTCTAGACCACTTATAGATGAGCTAGAAACCTGAAATTTTGCATGCAGATAGCTTATAGCTTATAACCCCCAGAAAAATTGCCAAAACTAACAATCTTTTATTTTAACCCCCCTAAAAAAAATATTTAAAAACCCCCCAAAAAAGGCTTATTTTAAAATTACAGTTTTTGAGCTCTAGCGGCCGAACGGATTGACCTATCGAAAAACAGACACCACCATGTGCCACGTATTTTACAAGATCTACAACTTTGTGCCTATGACTTTTTGTAGTATCTTGCTCCCTTCACCCTTAGGTAGCGCTAGATTTTTCAAATTTCAGGCAATTTCGACGGTTATTTTTGTGGTCTTTAATTTCCTATCACTTTAATTTAGTATGTAAAGGCTTGATATTTGGCACTCAATATGTTTACACATTACCCTTCATGAATTAGTCTATAAACTAACATGTTTTAATAAGTAAACACCTAAAAAAAATTAAAAACCCTAATTGTTCCATAAATGACAAACTGCATTATCGACTTACTTAGGTAATTCTAGACAAGCTATAAACGTGGAATTAGGCCTACATGTAGCTTGTCCATTAAAACCTCCAGAAAAATTGCAATAAGGTATAATCTTTAATCAGAACCACATAAAAAAAATTAAAAATGGAGGATAATTTGAACATATCCAAAATAGTGCATGTTTTCGGGCTGTAGCGGCCAAACGGATTGTCCTATCGAGAAACGGAGACCACCGCGACACACGGTTCTTAGACGATCTAAAACTTTGGTCCTATGACTTTTTGTTGTATCTTGGTCTCCTTCACCCTTAGGTAGCGCTAGATTTTTTAAATTTCGGCATATTTTCGAAATATTTTGTCCGTTTTTTATTTCCTATCACGTTAATATACTTGATGGAGGCCTAATATTGGGCACGCAGTATGTCTACATCACACTTAGTAAATAGCAGGAGAAATATGACCAGTTTTTATTAATTAAACCTGTCGAAAAACGAAAAACTCCAAATATCTTTAGATATGACCGTTTTCTTAGTATAAGTAGTGGTGTATTGGGGGTTCTGTGCCAATTTATATTATTCGACATACACGTGACACCAATAATACTTGAGATAGAGACGTGAGATTTGGCATGCATGTGCCTTGCACCTTTTCTTCCCAAATCCTACTATTTTTAGTTTGAACTATCTCAACAAAATAAATAATTGTGAATACAAAAATCAAAATGTAGTATTTCTTTATTTGAGCTCTAGCGGCCGAACGGGTTGTCCTATCGAAAAAACGAAGACCACTACGTGCCACGAATTTTAGACGAACTACAACTTTAGTCCTATGACATTTTGCCGTATCCCACCCCCTTCACCCTTAGATAGTGCGAGATTTTTTAAATTTAAACTTTTTTCATAGATTTGTTTGTGGTTTTTAATGGTTTGTCGCTCTAATATAGAACTTAGAGGCCTAATACTTATCACACAGTATTCCTACATTACAATTAGCACTAGGCAATACTACCACAGGGGTCTGGGGGCGGAGCCCCCAGCGAGCGAAGCGAGTCTAATATATATACAGCCGCATGTGTAACTCACTCACTCACTGAGGTATACGAATTCTAGACCACTTATAGATGAGCTAGAAACCTGAAATTTTGCATGCAGATAGCTTATAGCTTATAACCCCCAGAAAAATTGCCAAAACTAACAATTTTTTATTTTAACCCCCCTAAAAAAAATATTTAAAAACCCCCCAAAAAAGGCTTATTTTAAAATTACAGTTTTTGAGCTCTAGCGGCCGAACGGATTGACCTATCGAAAAACAGACACCACCATGTGCCACGTATTTTACAAGATCTACAACTTTGTGCCTATGACTTTTTGTAGTATCTTGCTCCCTTCACCCTTAGGTAGCGCTAGATTTTTCAAATTTCAGGCAATTTCGACGGTTATTTTTGTGGTCTTTAATTTCCTATCACTTTAATTTAGTATGTAAAGGCTTGATATTTGGCACTCAATATGTTTACACATTACCCTTCATGAATTAGTCTATAAACTAACATGTTTTAATAAGTAAACACCTAAAAAAAATTAAAAACCCTAATTGTTCCATAAATGACAAACTGCATTATCGACTTACTTAGGTAATTCTAGACAAGCTATAAACGTGGAATTAGGCCTACATGTAGCTTGTCCATTAAAACCTCCAGAAAAATTGCAATAAGGTATAATCTTTAATCAGAACCACATAAAAAAAATTAAAAATGGAGGATAATTTGAACATATCCAAAATAGTGCATGTTTTCGGGCTGTAGCGGCCAAACGGATTGTCCTATCGAGAAACGGAGACCACCCAACACACGGATCCTAGACGATCTAAAACTTTGGTCTTATGAATTTTTGTCGTATCTTGTCTCCTTCACCCTTAGGTAGCGCTAGATTTTTTAAATTTCGGCATATTTTCGAAATATGTTGGCCGTTTTTTATTTCCTATCACGTTAATATACTTGATGGAGGTCTAATATTGGGCACGCAGTATGTCTACATCACACTTAGTAAATGGCAGCAGAAATATGACCAGTTTTTATTAATTAAACCTATCGAAAAATGAAAAAATCCAAATATCTTTAGATATGACAGTTATCTTAGGATAAGTAGTGATGTATTGGGGGTTCTGTCCCAATTTATATTATTGGATATTCACGTGACACCAATAATACTTGAGCTAGAGACGTGAGATTTGGCATGCATGTGCCTTCCACCTTTTCTTTCCAAATCCTACTATTTTTAGTTCAAACTATCTCAATAAAATAAATAATTGGTAATACAAAAATCAAAATGTAGTATTTTTTTATTCCTGCTCTAGCGGCCAAATGGGTTGTCCTATCAAAAAACGAAGACCACCATGTGACACGGATTTCAGACGAACTACAACTTTAGTCCTATTACATTTTGCCGTATCTCACCCCTTTCACCCTTAGATAGCGCTGGATTTTTTAAATTTAAATTTTTTTCACAAATTTGTTTGTGGTTTTTAATGGTTTGTCACTCTAATATAGAACTTAGAGGCCTAATACTTATCACACAGTATTCCTACATTACAATAGGTACCAAGAAATACTCCCACGCCCAGATTTAAGTATCTTAAACACTCAAAAAAATCAAAGTTTTTGAGCTCTTGTAGACTTTTTGTGTTTTTCGGATACATTTTCTATGTTGCGCACTGTCGAGGGTAAAATCCCTTATAAATCATGTCATATTTGTTGCAGAAGGCTTTTAGTTACCCAAAGTCATAGTGTTTCAGGTTGTTAACGGTGGTCGTATCCCTTATAAGGTTCAAAATACGCCTTTTAAAGGCTACATTATACATCAGTTAAGGGTATAAATTAAGACAGGGACCTGGGGGCGAAGCCCCCCACAGGGGTCTGGGGGCGGAGCCCCCAGTGAGCGAAGCGAGTCTATAATATATACAGCCGCATGTGTAACTCACTCACTCACTCACTCACTCACTCACTCACTGAGGTATACGAATTCTAGACCACTTCTAGACTAGCTAGAAACCTGAAATTTTGCATGCAGGTAGCTTATAGCTTGTAACCCCCAGAAAAATTGCCAAAACTGTCAATTTTTTATTTTAACCTCCCTAAAAAAATATTTAAAACCCCCCCAAAAAGGCTTATTTTAAAATTACAGTTTTTGAGCTCTAGCGGCCGAACGGATTTACTTATCGAAAAACGGACACCATTACGTGCCACGGATTTTACAAGATCTACAACTTTGTGCCTATGACTTTTTGTAGTATCTTGCTCCCTTCACCCTTAGGTAGCGCTAGATTTTTCAAATTTCAGGCAATTTCGACGGTTATTTTTGTGGTCTTTAATTTCCTATCACTTTAATTTAGTATGTAAAGGCTTGATATTTGGCACTCAATATGTTTACACATTACCCTTCATGAATTAGTCTATAAACTAACATGTTTTAATAAGTAAACACCTAAAAAAAATTAAAAACCCTAATTGTTCCATAAATGACAAACTGCATTATCGACTTACTTAGGTAATTCTAGACAAGCTATAAACGTGGAATTAGGCCTACATGTAGCTTGTCCATTAAAACCTCCAGAAAAATTGCAATAAGGTATAATCTTTAATCAGAACCACATAAAAAAAATTAAAAATGGAGGATAATTTGAACATATCCAAAATAGTGCATGTTTTCGGGCTGTAGCGGCCAAACGGATTGTCCTATCGAGAAACGGAGACCACCCAACACACGGATCCTAGACGGTCTAAAACTTTGGTCTTATGAATTTTTGTCGTATCTTGTCTCCTTCACCCTTAGGTAGCGCTAGATTTTTTAAATTTCGGCATATTTTCGAAATATGTTGGCCGTTTTTTATTTCCTATCACG
Organism: Allygus modestus; assembly: GCA_963675035.1. NCBI lineage: Eukaryota > Metazoa > Arthropoda > Insecta > Hemiptera > Cicadellidae > Allygus > Allygus modestus. The sequence continues at coordinate 230,041,645 of OY776111.1, forward strand.
TTAATATACTTGATGGAGGTCTAATATTGGGCACGCAGTATGTCTACATCACACTTAGTAAATGGCAGCAGAAATATGACCAGTTTTTATTAATTAAACCTATCGAAAAATGAAAAAATCTAAATATCTTTAGATATGACAGTTATCTTAGGATAAGTAGTGATGTATTGGGGGTTCTGTCCCAATTTATATTATTGGATATTCACGTGACACCAATAATACTTGAGCTAGAGACGTGAGATTTGGCATGCATGTGCCTTCCACCTTTTCTTTCCAAATCCTACTATTTTTAGTTCAAACTATCTCAATAAAATAAATAATTGGTAATACAAAAATCAAAATGTAGTATTTTTTTATTCCTGCTCTAGCGGCCAAATGGGTTGTCCTATCAAAAAACGAAGACCACCATGTGACACGGATTTCAGACGAACTACAACTTTAGTCCTATTACATTTTGCCGTATCTCACCCCTTTCACCCTTAGATAGCGCTGGATTTTTTAAATTTAAATTTTTTTCACAAATTTGTTTGTGGTTTTTAATGGTTTGTCACTCTAATATAGAACTTAGAGGCCTAATACTTATCACACAGTATTCCTACATTACAATCAGTACCAAGAAATACTCCCACGCCCAGATTTAAGTATCTTAAACACCCAAAAAAATCAAAGTTTTTGAGCTCTTGTAGACTTTTTGTGTTTTTCGGATACATTTTCTATGTTGCGCACTGTCGAGGGTAAAATCCCTTATAAATCATGTCATATTTGTTGCAGAAGGCTTTTAGTTACCCAAAGTCATAGTGTTTCAGGTTGTTAACGGTGGTCGTATCCCTTATAAGGTTCAAAATACGCCTTTTAAAGGCTACATTATACATCAGTTAAGGGTATAAATTAAGACAGGGACCTGGGGGCGAAGCCCCCCACAGGGGTCTGGGGGCGGAGCCCCCAGTGAGCGAAGCGAGTCTATAATATATACAGCCGCATGTGTAACTCACTCACTCACTCACTCACTCACTCACTCACTCACTCACTCACTCACTCACTCACTGAGGTATACGAATTCTAGACCACTTCTAGACTAGCTAGAAACCTGAAATTTTGCATGCAGGTAGCTTATAGCTTGTAACCCCCAGAAAAATTGCCAAAACTGTCATTTTTTTATTTTAACCCCCCTAAAAAAATATTTAAAACCCCCCCAAAAAGGCTTATTTTAAAATTACAGTTTTTGAGCTCTAGCGGCCGAACGGATTTACTTATCGAAAAACGGACACCATTACGTGCCACGGATTTTACAAGATCTACAACTTTGTGCCTATGACTTTTTGTAGTATCTTGCTCCCTTCACCCTTAGGTAGCGCTAGATTTTTCAAATTTCAGGCAATTTCGACGGTTATTTTTGTGGTCTTTAATTTACTATCACTTTAATTTAGTATGTAAAGGCTTGATATTTGGCACTCAATATGTTTACACATTACCCTTCATGAATTAGTCTATAAACTAACATGTTTTAATAAGTAAACACCTAAAAAAAATTAAAAACCCTAATTGTTCCATAAATGACAAACTGCATTATCGACTTACTTAGGTATTTCTAGACAAGCTATAAACGTGGAATTAGGCCTACATGTAGCTTGTCCATTAAAACCTCCAGAAAAATTGCAATAAGGTATAATCTTTAATCAGAACCACATACAAAATTAAAAATGGAGGAAAATTTGAATATATCCAAAATAGTGCATTTTTTTGGGCTGTAGCGGCCAAACGGACTGTCCTATCGAGAAACGGAGACCACCGCGACACACGGTTCTTAGACGATCTAAAATTTTTGGTCCTATGACTTTTTGTTGTATCTTGGTCTCCTTCACCCTTAGGTAGCGCTAGATTTTTTAAATTTCGGCATATTTTCGAAATATTTTGTCCGTTTTTTATTTCCTATCACGTTAATATACTTGATGGAGGCCTAATATTGGGCACGCAGTATGTCTACATCACACTTAGTAAATAGCAGGAGAAATATGACCAGTTTTTATTAATTAAACCTGTCAAAAAACGAAAAACTCCAAATATCTTTAGATATGACCGTTTTCTTAGTATAAGTAGTGGTGTATTGGGGGTTCTGTGCCAATTTATATTATTCGACATACACGTGACACCAATAATACTTGAGATAGAGACGTGAGATTTGGCATGCATGTGCCTTGCACCTTTTCTTCCCAAATCCTACTATTTTTAGTTTGAACTATCTCAACAAAATAAATAATTGTGAATACAAAAATCAAAATGTAGTATTTCTTTATTTGAGCTCTAGCGGCCGAACGGGTTGTCCTAACGAAAAAAAAGAAGACCACTACGTGCCACGAATTTTAGACGAACTACAACTTTAGTCCTATGACATTTTGCCGTATCTCACCCCCTTCACCCTTAGATAGTGCGAGATTTTTTAAATTTAAACTTTTTTCATAGATTTGTTTGTGGTTTTTAATGGTTTGTCGCTCTAATATAGAACTTAGAGGCCTAATACTTATCACACAGTATTCCTACATTACAATTAGCACTAGGCAATACTACCACAGGGGTCTGGGGGCGGAGCCCCCAGCGAGCGAAGCGAGTCTAATATATATACAGCCGCATGTGTAACTGACTCACTCACTCACTCACTCACTCACTCACTCACTCACTCACTGAGGTATACGAATTCTAGACCACTTCTAGACGAGCTAGAAACCTGAAATTTTGCATGCAGGTAGCTTGTACCTTGTAACCCCCAGGAAAATTCCAAAAAGTTACAATTTTTTATTTTAACCTCCTCAAAAAAATTCAAAATGGAGGAAATTTTTAACATGTCCAAAATAGTGACTTTTTATTTGAGCTGTAGCGGCCGAACGGTTGGTCCTATCGAGAAACGGAGACCACCACGTGCCACGGATTATAGACGATCTACAACTTTGGTCCTGTGACGTTTTGTCGTATCTCGTCTCCTTCACCCTTAGGTAGCGCTAGATTTTTCAAATTTCGGCATATTTTCAAAATATTTTGGCTTTTTCTTATTTCCTATCACGTTAATATACTTGATGGAGGCCTAATATTGGGCACGCAGTATGTCTACATCACACTTAGTAAATGGCAGCAGAAATATGACCAGTTTTTATTAATTAAACCTGTCGAAAAATGAAAAAATCTAAATATCTTTAGATATGACAGTTATCTTAGTATAAGTAGTGATGTATTGGGGGTTCTGTCCCAATTTATATTATTGGATATTCACGTGACACCAATAATACTCGAGCTAGAGACGTGAGATTTGGCATGCATGTGCCTTCCACCTTTTCTTTCCAAATCCTACTATTTTTAGTTCAAACTATCTCAATAAAATAAATAATTGGTAATACAAAAATCATAATGTAGTATTTTTTTATTCGAGCTCTAGCGGCCAAATGGGTTGTCCTATCAAAAAAACGAAGACCACCATGTGACACGGATTTCAGACGAACTACAACTTTAGTCCTATTACATTTTGCCGTATCTCACCCCTTTCACCCTTAGATAGCGCTGGATTTTTTAAATTTAAATTTTTTTCACAAATTTGTTTGTGGTTTTTAATGGTTTGTCACTCTAATATAGAACTTAGAGGCCTAATACTTATCACACAGTATTCCTACATTACAATCAGTACCAAGAAATACTCCCACGCCCAGATTTAAGTATCTTAAACACCCAAAAAAATCAAAGTTTTTGAGCTCTTGTAGACTTTTTGTGTTTTTCGGATACATTTTCTATGTTGCGCACTGTCGAGGGTAAAATCCCTTATAAATCATGTCATATTTGTTGCAGAAGGCTTTTAGTTACCCAAAGTCATAGTGTTTCAGGTTGTTAATGGTGGTCGTATCCCTTATAAGGTTCAAAATACGCCTTTTAAAGGCTACATTATACATCAGTTAAGGGTATAAATTAAGACAGGGACCTGGGGGCGAAGCCCCCCACAGGGGTCTGGGGGCGGAGCCCCCAGTGAGCGAAGCGAGTCTATAATATATACAGCCGCATGTGTAACTCACTCACTCACTCACTCACTCACTCAATCCCTCACTCACTCACTGAGGTATACGAATTCTAGACCACTTCTAGACTAGCTAGAAACCTGAAATTTTGCATGCAGGTAGCTTATAGCTTGTAACCCCCAGACAAATTGCCAAAACTGTCAATTTTTTATTTTAACCCCCCTAAAAAAATATTTAAAACCCCCCCAAAAAGGCTTATTTTAAAATTACAGTTTTTGAGCTCTAGCGGCCGAACGGATTGACTTATCGAAAAACGGACACCATTACGTGCCACGGATTTTATAAGATCTACAACTTTGTTACTATGACTTTTTATCGTATCTTGCTCCCTTCACCCTTTGGTAGCGCTAGATTTTTCAAATTTCAGGCAATTTCGACGGTTATTTTTGTGGTCTTTAATTTCCTATCACTTTAATTTAGTATGTAAAGGCTTGATATTTGGCACTCAATATGTTTACACATTACCCTTCACGAAACACTCGATAAACTAACATATTTTAATAATTAAACATCCCAAAAAAATTAAAAACCATAATTATTCTATAAATGACAAACTGCATTATCGACTTACTCAGGTAATTCTAGATAAGCTATAAACATGGAATTAGGCCTATATGTAGCTTGTCTATTGACAACCCCAGGAAAATTTCAAAAAGGTATAATTTTTTATGTTAACCTCCTCAAAAAAATTCAAAAGGGAGGAAATTTTGAACATCTCCAAAATAGTGTATGTTTTGTGCTGTAGCGGCCGAACGGTTAGTCCAATCGAGAAACGTGTTATACTAAGACATATGGGCTTTAGACGATCTATAACTTTGGTCCTATGACTTTTTGTCGTATCCCGTCTCCTTCACCCTTAGATAGCGCTAGATTTCTCAAATTTCGGCATATTTTCTATATTTTGTGGCCGTTTTTATTTCCTATCACGTTAATATACTTGTCGGAGGCCTAATATTGGGCACGCAGTATGTCTACATCACACTTAGTAAATAGCAGCAGAAATATAACCATTTTTACTACGTAAACCTGCCGGAAAATCAAAAACTCTTAAAATCTATATATTTTACAGTTTTCTAAGTATAAGTAGTAAGGAAATGCCGGTTCTGGAACAATTGTTATTAAATTGAATGCACGTATCACCATTTATACTTGAACTAGGATCGTGAGATATGGCATGCGTGTGCGTTGCACCTTTTCTTCCCAAGTACTACTATTTTTAGTTTGAACTATCTGAACAAAAAATTGTGAATAAAAAATCAAAATGCAATATATTTTATTTGAGCTCTAAATGCAGAACGGGCTGTCCTAACGAAAAACGAAGACCACCACGTGCCATGGATTTTATACAAACTACAACATTATCAAATGACATTTTGCCGTATCTGACCCCCTTCACCCTTAGGTAGCGCTAGATTTCTTAAACATTTAGCAATTTACCACCAAAACTTAGTGGTTTTTATTTATTTGACACTCAAAAATAGTACTTAGAGTCCTAATATTTGGCACGGAATATCTCTACATTACAGGAAGTATGTGGCAGATGTCGCATGACAAATTTGAATTGTTTGAACCCTAAACAATTTTGAAAATCCTCTAGTTTTACTACCTCAATAACTTGATAGTGGCGGATAGAAACAATCGAAATCTAGTGTTGTTTAAACAGTTCCAACGGCCATACAGATGCTCTCATACTTAAATTTCTGAAGATTGGTCTGTTTTCTTAGTATGAGTAGTAGTCTTATGGGGGTTCATGGCAACTTGACTTGTTGCCACTTCAAAATGAGGCCAAACAGCGACCTGGGGGCGAAGCCTTTTTAGGGTGGGGACACCAATCGGGGGTCTGGGGGCGGAGCCCCCAGCGAGCGAAGCGAGTCTAATATATATACAGCCGCATGTGTAACTGACTCACTCACTCACTCACTCACTGAGGTATACGAATTCTAGACCACTTCTAGACGAGCTAGAAACCTGAAATTTTGCATGCAGGTAGCTTATAGCTTGTAACCCCCAGAAAAATCGCCAAAACTGACAGTTTTTTATCATAACCCCCCCAAAAAAATATATAAAACCCCCCCAAAAAAGGCTTATTTTAAAATTACAGTTTTTGAGCTCTAGCGGCCGAACGGATTGACTTATCGAAAAACGGACACAATTACGTGCCACGGATTTTGCAAGATCTACAACTTTGTTCCTATGACATTTTGTCGTATCTCGCTCCCTTCACCCTTAGGTAGCGCTAGATTTTCAAATTTCAGGCAATTTCGACGGTTATTTTCGTGGTTTTTAATTTCCTATCACATTAATATAGTATATAAAGGCTTGATATTTGGCACTCAATATGTTTACACATTACCCTTCATGAATTACTCTATAAACTAACATGTTTTAATAAGTAAACACCCAAAGAAATTAAAAACCCTAATTGTTCCATAAATGACAAACTGCATTATTGACTTACTCAGGTAATTCTAGACAAGCTATAAACGTGGAATTAGGCCTACATGTAGCTTGTCCATTAAAACCTCCAGAAAAATTGCAAAAAGGTATAATTTTTAATCAGAACCACATACAAAATTAAAAATGGAGGAAAATTTGAATATATCCAAAATAGTGCATTTTTTTGGGCTGTAGCGGCCAAACGGACTGTCCTATCGAGAAACGGAGACCACCGCGACACACGGTTCTTAGACGATCTAAAACTTTGGTCCTATGACTTTTTGTTGTATCTTGGGCTCCTTCACCCTTAGGTAGCGCTAGATTTTTTAAATTTCGGCATATTTTCGAAATATTTTGTCCGTTTTTTATTTCCTATCACGTTAATATACTTGATGGAGGCCTAATATTGGGCACGCAGTATGTCTACATCACACTTAGTAAATAGCAGGAGAAATATGACCAGTTTTTATTAATTAAACCTGTCGAAAAACGAAAAACTCCAAATATCTTTAGATATGACCGTTTTCTTAGTATAAGTAGTGGTGTATTGGGGGTTCTGTGCCAATTTATATTATTCGACATACACGTGACACCAATAATACTTGAGATAGAGACGTGAGATTTGGCAAGCATGTGCCTTGCACCTTTTCTTCCCAAATCCTACTATTTTTAGTTTGAACTATCTCAACAAAATAAATAATTGTGAATACAAAAATCAAAATGTAGTATTTCTTTATTTGAGCTCTAGCGGCCGAACGGGTTGTCCTATCGAAAAAAACGAAGACCACTACGTGCCACGAATTTTAGACGAACTACAACTTTAGTCCTATGACATTTTGCCGTATCTCACCCCCTTCACCCTTAGATAGTGCGAGATTTTTTAAATTTAAACTTTTTTCATAGATTTGTTTGTGGTTTTTAATGGTTTGTCACTCTAATATAGAACTTAGAGGCCTAATACTTATCACACAGTATTCCTACATTACAATTAGCACTAGGCAATACTACCACAGGGGTCTAGGGGCGGAGCCCCCAGCGAGCGAAGCGAGTCTAATATATACACAGCCGCATGTGTAACTGACTCACTCACTCACTCACTCACTCACTCACTCACTCACTGAGGTATACGAATTCTAGACCACTTCTAGACGAGCTAGAAACCTGAAATTTTGCATGCAGGTAGCTTGTAACTTGTAACCCCCAGGAAAATTCCAAAAAGTTACAATTTTTTATTTTAACCTCCTCAAAAAAATTCAAAATTGAGGAAATTTTGAACATGTCCAAAATAGTGACTTTTTATTTGAGCTGTAGCGGCCGAACGGTTGGTCCTATCGAGAAACGGAGACCACCACGTGCCACGGATTATAGACGATCTACAACTTTGGTCCTGTGACTTTTTGTCGTATCTCGTCTCCTTCACCCTTAGATAGCGCTAGATTTTTCAAATTTCGGCATATTTTCGAAATATTTTGGCCGTTTTTTATTTCCTATCACGTTAATATACTTGATGGAGGCCTAATATTGGGCACGCAGTATGTCTACATCACACTTAGTAAATGGCAGCAGAAATATGACCAGTTTTTATTAATTAAACCTGTCGAAAAATGAAAAAATCTAAATATCTTTAGATATGACAGTTATCTTAGTATAAGTAGTGATGTATTGGGGGTTCTGTCCCAATTTATATTATTGGATATTCACGTGACACCAATAATACTTGAGCTAGAGACGTGAGACTTGGCATGCATGTGCCTTCCACCTTTTCTTTCCAAATCCTACTATATTTAGTTTGAACTATCTCAATAAAATAAATAATTGTGAATACAAAAATCAAAATGTAGTATTTTTTTATTCAAGCTCTAGCGGCCGAACGGGTTGTCCTATCGAAAAACGAAGACCACCATGTGCCACGGATTTCAGACGAACTACAACTTTAGTCCTATGGCATTTTGCCGTATCTCACCCCTTTCACCCTTAGATAGCGCTGGTTTTTTTAAATTTAAATTTTTTTCACAAATTTGTTTGTAGTTTTTAATGGTTTGTCGCTCTAATATAGAACTTAGAGGCCTAATACTTATCACATAGTATTCCTACATTACAATTAGTACCAAGCAATACTCCCACGCCCAGATTTAAGTATCTTAAACACCCAAAAAAATCAAAGTTTTTGAGCTCTTGTAGACTTTTTGTGTTTTTCGGGTACATTTTCTATGTTGCGCACTGTCGAGGGTAAAATCCCCTATAAATCATGTCATATTTGTTGCAGAAGGCTTTTAGTTACCCAAAGTCATAGTGTTTCAGGTTGTTAACGGTGGTCGTATCCCTTATAAGGTTCAAAATACGCCTTTTAAAGGCTACATTATACATCAGTTAAGGGTATAAATTAAGACAGGGACCTGGGGGCGAAGCCCCCCACAGGGGTCTGGGGGCGGAGCCCCCAGCGAGCGAAGCGAGTCTAAAATATATACAGCCGCATGTGTAACTCATTCACTCACTCACTCACTCACTCACTGAGGTATACGAATTCTAGACCACTTCTAGACGAGCTAGAAACCTGACATTTTGCATGCAGGTAGCTTGTACCTTGTAACCCCCAGGAAAATTCCAAAAAGTTACAATTTTTTATTTTAACCTCCTCAAAAAAATTCAAAATGGAGGAAATTTTGAACATGTCCAAAATAGTGACTTTTTATTTGAGCTGTAGCGGCCGAACGGTTGGTCCTATCGAGAAACGGAGACCACCACGTGCCACGGATTTTAGACGATCTACAACTTTGGTCCTGTGACTTTTTGTCGTATCTCGTCTCCTTCACCCTTAGGTAGCGCTAGATTTTTCAAATTTCGGCATATTTTCGAAATATTTTGGCCGTTTTTTATTTCCTATCACGTTAATATACTTGATGGAGGCCTAATATTGGGCACGCAGTATGTCTACATCACACTTAGTAAATGGCAGCAGAAATATGACCAGTTTTTATTAATTAAACCTGTCGAAAAATGAAAAAATCTAAATATCTTTAGATATGACAGTTATCTTAGTATAAGTAGTGATGTATTGGGGGTTCTGTCCCAATTTATATTATTGGATATTCACGTGACACCAATAATACTTGAGCTAGAGACGTGAGACTTGGCATGCATGTGCCTTCCACCTTTTCTTTCCAAATCCTACTATATTTAGTTTGAACTATCTCAATAAAATAAATAATTGTGAATACAAAAATTAAAATGTAGTATTTTTTTATTCAAGCTCTAGTGGCCGAACGGGTTGTCCTATCGAAAAACGAAGACCACCGTGTGCCACGGATTTCAGACGAACTACAACTTTAGTCCTATGGCATTTTGCCGTATCTCACCCCTTTTACCCTTAGATAGCGCTGGATTTTTTAAATTTAAATTTTTTTCACAAATTTCTTTGTAGTTTTTAATGGTTTGTCGCTCTAATATAGAACTTAGAGGCCTAATACTTATCACATAGTATTCCTACATTACAATTAGTACCAAGCAATACTCCCACGCCCAGATTTAAGTATCTTAAACACCCAAAAAAATCAAAGTTTTTGAGCTCTTGTAGACTTTTTGTGTTTTTCGGGTACATTTTCTATGTTGCGCACTGTCGAGGGTAAAATCCCTTATAAATCATGTCATATTTGTTGCAGAAGAGTTTTAGTTACCCAAAGTCATAGTGTTTCAGGTTGTTAACGGTGGTCGTATCCCTTATAAGGTTCAAAATACGCCTTTTAAAGGCTACATTATACATCAGTTAAGGGTATAAATTAAGACAGGGACCTGGGGGCGAAGCCCCCCACAGGGGTCTGGGGGCGGAGCCCCCAGCGAGCGAAGCGAGTCTAATATATATACAGCCGCATGTGTAACTGACTCACTCACTCACTCACTCACTCACTCACTCACTCACTGAGGTATACGAATTCTAGACCACTTCTAGACGAGCTAGAAACCTGAAATTTTGCATGCAGGTAGCTTATAGCTTGTAAACCCCAGAAAAAATGCCATAACTGTCAATTTTTTATTTTAACCCCCCTAAAAAAATTATTTAAACCCCCCCCCCAAAAAGGCTTATTTTAAAATTACAGTTTTTGAACTCTAGCGGCCGAACGGATTGACCTATCGAAAAACGGATACCACCTCGTGCCACGGATTTTGCAAGATCTACAACTTTGTTCCTATGACTTTTTGTCGTATCTTGCTCCCTTCACCCTTAGGTAGCGCTAGATTTTTCAAATTTCAGGCAATTTCGACGGTTATTTTTGTGGTCTTTAATTTCCTATCACTTTAATTTAGTATGTAAAGGCTTGATATTTGGCACTCAATATGTTTACACATTACCCTTCACGAAACACTCGATAAACTAACATATTTTAATAATTAAACATCACAAAAAAATTAAAAACCCTAATTATTCTATAAATGACAAACTGCATTTTCGACTTACTCAGGTAATTCTAGATAAGCTAGAAACATGGAATTAGGCCTATATGTAGCTTGTCTATTGAAAACCACAGGAAAATTGCAAAAAGGTATGATTTTTTATTTTAACCTCCTCAAAAAAATTCAAAAGTGAGGAAATTTTGAAAATCTCCAAAATAGTGCATGCTTTTGTGCTGTAGCGGCCGAACGGTTGGTCCAATCGAGAAACGGGGACTACTACGACACACGGGCTTTAGACGATCTATAACTTTGGTCCGATGACTTTTTGTCGTATCTCGTCTCCTTCACCCTTAGATAGCGCTAGATTTCTCAAATTTCGGCATATTTTCTATATTTTGTGGCCGTTTTTTATTTCCTATCACGTTAATATACTTGTCGGAGGCCTAATATGTGGCACGTAGTATGTCTACATCACACTTAGTAAATAGCAGCAGAAATATAACCATTTTTACTACTTAAACCTGCTTGAAAATCAAAAACTCTTAAAATCTATATATTTTACAGTTTTCTAAGTATAAGTAGTAAGGAAATGCCGGTTCTGGAACAATTGTTATTAAATAGAATGCACGTATCACCATTTATACTTTAACTAGGATCGAGAGATATGGCATTCGTTTGCGTTGCACATTTTCTTCCCAAATCCTACTATATTTAGTTTGAACTGTCTCAAAATAAATAAAAAATTGTGTATAAAAAATCAAAATGCAATATTTTTTTTATCTGGGCTTTAGTGGCAGAACGGGCTGTCCTATCGAAAAACGAAGACCACCACGTGCCACGGATGGTCATATTCATATGACATTTTGCCGTATCTCACCCCCTTCACCCTTAGGTAGCGCTAGATTTCTTAAATCTTTAGCAATTTTCCACCAAAACTTAGTGGTTTTTATTTATTTGACACTCAATAATAGTACTTAGAGTCCTAATATTTGGCACGGAATATCTCTACATTACAGGAAGTATATGGCAGAAGTCGCATGACCAATTTGAATTGTTTGAACCATAAACAATTTTGAAAATCCTCTAGTTTTTTAGATTTTCCGGTGTTTTCATTGATATTTGGGCATGTTAGACTTAAATAGTTGGTAAAAACCAGCACAAATTTGTTTTGATTAGTTGGACAGGTCCTATAGACACCACATGTATTATTATTATGGTACGTTATGACGGTGTATCCATCCACAACATTTAAAAATCGTTATTTACAGGTCATACTAAAAAATGTTTCAAAGTTATTCAATTATCTGAATAACTTAAATTATACCCGGAGTCTGATTATACCACAAATATTATTATTTATCTGATTTCGGTTTTATTTCCACGTAGTATTATATTAATAGTAGTAGTATTTCGGTTACATTTCCTAAAGTTAGGAACTCCAGATTTGGCATTCCTGTGCTTTGCACTTTCTAACCAAAGAGAAAATTCCTAAGCCTTACTTTTTCCAGTTTTACTACCTCAATAACTTAATAATGGCGGATAGAAAAATCGTAATCCAGTGTTGTTTAAACATTTCCAACGGCCATACAGATGCTCTCATATTTAAATTTCTAAAGATTGGTCTGTTTTCTTAGTAGTAGTAGTAGTTTGTCTTATGGGGGTTCTTGGCCACTTGATTTGACGCCACTTCAAAATGAGGCAAACAGCGACCTGGGTGCGAAGCCCCCCCAAAGGGGTCTGGGGGCGGAGCCCCCAGCGAGCGAAGCGAGTCTAATATATATACAGCCGCATGTGTAACTGACTCACTCACTCACTCACTCACTCACTGAGGTATACGAATTCTAGACCACTTCTAGACGAGCTAGAAACCTGAAATTTTGCATGCAGGTAGCTTGTACCTTGTAACCCCCAGGAAAATTCCAAAAAGTTACAATTTTTTATTTTAACCTCCTCAAAAAAATTCAAAATGGAGGAAATTTTTCAACATGTCCAAAATAGTGACTTTTTATTTGAGCTGTAGCGGCCGAACGGTTGGTCCTATCGAGAAACGGAGACCACCACGTGCCACGGATTTTAGACGATCTACAACTTTGGTCCTGTGACTTTTTGTCGTATCTCGTCTCCTTCACCCTTAGGTAGCGCTAGATTTTTCAAATTTCGGCATATTTTCGAAATATTTTGGCCGTTTTTTATTTCCTATTACGTTAATATACTTGATGGAGGCCTAATATTTGGCACGCAGTATGTCTACATCACACTTAGTAAATGGCAGCAGAAATATGACCAGTTTTTATTAATTAAACCTGTCGAAAAATGAAAAAATCTAAATATCTTTAGATATGACAGTTATCTTAGTATAAGTAGTGATGTATTGGGGGTTCTGTCCCAATTTATATTATTGGATATTCACGTGACACCAATAATACTTGAGCTAGAGACGTGAGACTTGGCATGCATGTGCCTTCCACCTTTTCTTTCCAAATCCTACTATATTTAGTTTGAACTATCTCAATAAAATAAATAATTGTGAATACAAAAATCAAAATGTAGTATTTTTTTATTCAAGCTCTAGCGGCCGAATGGGTTGTCCTATCGAAAATGAAGACAACCATGTGCCACGGATTTCAGACGAACTACAACTTTAGTCTTATGGCCTTTTGCCGTATCTCACCCCTTTCACCCTTAGATAGCGCTGGATTTTTTAAATTTAATTTTTTTTCACAAATTTGTTTGTAGTTTTTAATGGTTTGTCGCTCTAATATAGAACTTAGAGGCCTAATACTTATCACATAGTATTCCTACATTACAATTAGTACCAAGCAATACTCCCACGCCCAGATTTAAGTATCTTAAACACCCAAAATATGAAAGTTTTTGAGCTCTTGTAGACTTTTTGTGTTTTTCGGGTACATTTTCTATGTTGCGCACTGTCGAGGGTAAAATCCCTTATAAATCATGTCATATTTGTTGCAGAAGGTTTTTAGTTACCCAAAGTCATAGTGTTTCAGGTTGTTAACGGTGGTCGTATCCCTTATAAGGTTCAAAATACGCCTTTTAAAGGCTACATTATACATCAGTTAAGGGTATAAATTAAGACAGGGACCTGGGGGCGAAGCCCCCCACAGGGGTCTGGGGGCGGAGCCCCCAGCGAGCGAAGCGAGTCTAATATATATACAGCCGCATGTGTAACTGACTCACTCACTCACTCACTCACTCACTCACTCACTCACTGAGGTATACGAATTCTAGACCACTTCTAGACGAGCTAGAAACCTGAAATTTTGCATGCAGGTAGGTTATAGCTTGTAACCCCCAGGAAAACCGCCAAAACTGACAGTTTTTTATCATAACCCCCCCAAAAAAATATTTAAACCCCCCCCAAAAAGGCTTATTTTAAAATGACAGTTTTTGAGCTCTAGCGGCCGAACGGATTGACCTATCGAAAAACGAACACCACCACGTGCCACGGATTTTACAAGATCTACAACTTTATTCCTATGACTTTTTGTCGTATCTTGCTCCCTTCACCCTTAGGTAGCGCTAGATTTTTCAAATTTCAGGCTATTTCGACGGTTATTTTTGTGGCCTTTAATTTCCTATCACTTTAATTTAGTATGTAAAGGCTTGATATTTGGCACTCAATATGTTGACACATTACCCTTCACGAAACACTCAATAAACTAACATGTTTTAATAATTAAACATCCCAAAAAAATTAAAACCCCTAATTATTCCATAAATGTCAAACTGCATTATCGACTTACTCAGGTAATTCTAGGTAAGCTAGAAACATGGAATTAGGCCTACATGTAGCTTGTCCATTGAAACCCCCAGAAAAATTGTAAAAAGGTATAATTTTTTATTTTAACCTCCTCAAAAAAATTCAAAATGGAGGAAATTTTGAAAATCTCCAAAATAGTGCATTTTTTGTGGCTGTAGCGGTTGAACGGTTGGTCCAATCGAGAAACGGGGACTACTACGACACACGGGCTTTAGACGATCTATAACTTTGGTCCGATGACTTTTTGTCGTATCTCGTCTCCTTCACCCTTAGATAGCGCTAGATTTCTCAAATTTCGGCATATTTTCTATATTTTGTGGCCGTTTTTTATTTCCTATCACGTTAATATACTTGTCGGAGGCCTAATATTTGGCACGTAGTATGTCTACATCACACTTAGTAAATAGCAGCAGAAATATAACCATTTTTACTACTTAAACCTGCTTGAAAATCAAAAACTCTTAAAATCTATATATTTTACAGTTTTCTAAGTATAAGTAGTAAGGAAATGCCGGTTCTGGAACAATTGTTATTAAATAGAATGCACGTATCACCATTTATACTTTAACTAGGATCGAGAGATATGGCATGCGTTTGCGTTGCACATTTTCTTCCCAAATCCTACTATATTTAGTTTGAACTGTCTCAAAATAAATAAAAAATTGTGTATAAAAAATCAAAATGCAATATTTTTTTTATCTGGGCTTTAGTGGCAGAACGGGCTGTCCTATCGAAAAACGAAGACCACCACGTGCCACGGATGGTCATATTCATATGACATTTTGCCGTATCTCACCCCCTTCACCCTTAGGTAGCGCTAGATTTCTTAAATCTTTAGCAATTTTCCACCAAAACTTAGTGGTTTTTATTTATTTGACACTCAATAATAGTACTTAGAGTCCTAATATTTGGCACGGAATATCTCTACATTACAGGAAGTATATGGCAGAAGTCGCATGACCAATTTGAATTGTTTGAACCATAAACAATTTTGAAAATCCTCTAGTTTTTTAGATTTTCCGGTGTTTTCATTGATATTTGGGCATGTTAGACTTAAATAGTTGGTAAAAACCAGCACAAATTTGTTTTGATTAGTTGGACAGGTCCTATAGACACCACATGTATTATTATTATGGTACGTTATGACGGTGTATCCATCCACAACATTTAAAAATCGTTATTTACAGGTCATACTAAAAAATGTTTCAAAGTTATTCAATTATCTGAATAACTTAAATTATACCCGGAGTCTGATTATACCACAAATATTATTATTTACCTGATTTCGGTTTTATTTCCACGTAGTATTATATTAATAGTAGTAGTATTTCGGTTACATTTCCTAAAGTTAGGAACTCCAGATTTGGCATTCCTGTGCTTTGCACTTTCTAACCAAAGAGAAAATTCCTAAGCCTTACTTTTTCCAGTTTTACTACCTCAATAACTTAATAATGGCGGATAGAAAAATCGTAATCCAGTGTTGTTTAAACATTTCCAACGGCCATACAGATGCTCTCATATTTAAATTTCTAAAGATTGGTCTGTTTTCTTAGTAGTAGTAGTAGTTTGTCTTATGGGGGTTCTTGGCCACTTGATTTGACGCCACTTCAAAATGAGGCAAACAGCGACCTGGGTGCGAAGCCCCCCCAAAGGGGTCTGGGGGCGGAGCCCCCAGCGAGCGAAGCGAGTCTAATATATATACAGCCGCATGTGTAACTGACTCACTCACTCACTCACTCACTCACTGAGGTATACGAATTCTAGACCACTTCTAGACGAGCTAGAAACCTGAAATTTTGCATGCAGGTAGCTTGTACCTTGTAACCCCCAGGAAAATTCCAAAAAGTTACAATTTTTTATTTTAACCTCCTCAAAAAAATTCAAAATGGAGGAAATTTTTCAACATGTCCAAAATAGTGACTTTTTATTTGAGCTGTAGCGGCCGAACGGTTGGTCCTATCGAGAAACGGAGACCACCACGTGCCACGGATTTTAGACGATCTACAACTTTGGTCCTGTGACTTTTTGTCGTATCTCGTCTCCTTCACCCTTAGGTAGCGCTAGATTTTTCAAATTTCGGCATATTTTCGAAATATTTTGGCCGTTTTTTATTTCCTATTACGTTAATATACTTGATGGAGGCCTAATATTGGGCACGCAGTATGTCTACATCACACTTAGTAAATGGCAGCAGAAATATGACCAGTTTTTATTAATTAAACCTGTCGAAAAATGAAAAAATCTAAATATCTTTAGATATGACAGTTATCTTAGTATAAGTAGTGATGTATTGGGGGTTCTGTCCCAATTTATATTATTGGATATTCACGTGACACCAATAATACTTGAGCTAGAGACGTGAGACTTGGCATGCATGTGCCTTCCACCTTTTCTTTCCAAATCCTACTATATTTAGTTTGAACTATCTCAATAAAATAAATAATTGTGAATACAAAAATCAAAATGTAGTATTTTTTTATTCAAGCTCTAGCGGCCGAATGGGTTGTCCTATCGAAAATGAAGACCACCATGTGCCACGGATTTCAGACGAACTACAACTTTAGTCCTATGGCATTTTGCCGTATCTCACCCCTTTCACCCTTAGATAGCGCTGGATTTTTTAAATTTAATTGTTTTTCACAAATTTGTTTGTAGTTTTTAATGGTTTGTCGCTCTAATATAGAACTTAGAGGCCTAATACTTATCACATAGTATTCCTACATTACAATTAGTACCAAGCAATACTCCCACGCCCAGATTTAAGTATCTTAAACACCCAAAATATGAAAGTTTTTGAGCTCTTGTAGACTTTTTGTGTTTTTCGGGTACATTTTCTATGTTGCGCACTGTCGAGGGTAAAATCCCTTATAAATCATGTCATATTTGTTGCAGAAGGCTTTTAGTTACCCAAAGTCATAGTGTTTCAGGTTGTTAACGGTGGTCGTATCCCTTATAAGGTTCAAAATACGCCTTTTAAAGGCTACATTATACATCAGTTAAGGGTATAAATTAAGACAGGGACCTGGGGGCGAAGCCCCCCACAGGGGTCTGGGGGCGGAGCCCCCAGCGAGCGAAGCGAGTCTAATATATATACAGCCGCATGTGTAACTGACTCACTCACTCACTCACTCACTCACTCACTCACTCACTGAGGTATACGAATTCTAGACCACTTCTAGACGAGCTAGAAACCTGAAATTTTGCATGCAGGTAGCTTATAGCTTGTAAACCCCAGAAAAAATGCCATAACTGTCAATTTTTTATTTTAACCCCCCTAAAAAAATTATTTAAACCCCCCCCCCCAAAAAGGCTTATTTTAAAATTACAGTTTTTGAACTCTAGCGGCCGAACGGATTGACCTATCGAAAAACGGATACCACCTCGTGCCACGGATTTTGCAAGATCTACAACTTTGTTCCTATGACTTTTTGTCGTATCTTGCTCCCTTCACCCTTAGGTAGCGCTAGATTTTTCAAATTTCAGGCAATTTCGACGGTTATTTTTGTGGTCTTTAATTTCCTATCACTTTAATTTAGTATGTAAAGGCTTGATATTTGGCACTCAATATGTTTACACATTACCCTTCACGAAACACTCGATAAACTAACATATTTTAATAATTAAACATCACAAAAAAATTAAAAACCCTAATTATTCTATAAATGACAAACTGCATTTTCGACTTACTCAGGTAATTCTAGATAAGCTAGAAACATGGAATTAGGCCTATATGTAGCTTGTCTATTGAAAACCACAGGAAAATTGCAAAAAGGTATGATTTTTTATTTTAACCTCCTCAAAAAAATTCAAAAGTGAGGAAATTTTGAACATCTCCAAAATAGTGCATGCTTTTGTGCTGTAGCGGCCGAACGGTTGGTCCAATCGAGAAACGGGGACTACTACGACACACGGGCTTTAGACGATCTATAACTTTGGTCCTATGACTTTTTGTCGTATCTCGTCTCCTTCACCCTTAGATAGCGCTAGATTTCTCAAATTTCGTCATATTTTCTATATTTTGTGGCCGTTTTTTATTTCCTATCACGTTAATATACTTGTCGGAGGCCTAATATTGGGCACGTAGTATGTCTACATCACACTTAGTAAATAGCAGCAGAAATATAACCATTTTTACTACTTAAACCTGCTTGAAAATCAAAAACTCTTAAAATCTATATATTTTACAGTTTTCTAAGTATAAGTAGTAAGGAAATGCCGGTTCTGGAACAATTGTTATTAAATAGAATGCACGTATCACCATTTATACTTTAACTAGGATCGAGAGATATGGCATGCGTTTGCGTTGCACATTTTCTTCCCAAATCCTACTATATTTAGTTTGAACTGTCTCAAAATAAATAAAAAATTGTGTATAAAAAATCAAAATGCAATATTTTTTTTATCTGGGCTTTAGTGGCAGAACGGGCTGTCCTATCGAAAAACGAAGACCACCACGTGCCACGGATGGTCATATTCATATGACATTTTGCCGTATCTCACCCCCTTCACCCTTAGGTAGCGCTAGATTTCTTAAATCTTTAGCAATTTTCCACCAAAACTTAGTGGTTTTTATTTATTTGACACTCAATAATAGTACTTAGAGTCCTAATATTTGGCACGGAATATCTCTACATTACAGGAAGTATATGGCAGAAGTCGCATGACCAATTTGAATTGTTTGAACCATAAACAATTTTGAAAATCCTCTAGTTTTTTAGATTTTCCGGTGTTTTCATTGATATTTGGGCATGTTAGACTTAAATAGTGGGTAAAAACCAGCACAAATTTGTTTTGATTAGTTGGACAGGTCCTATAGACACCACATGTATTATTATTATGGTACGTTATGACGGTGTATCCATCCACAACATTTAAAAATCGTTATTTACAGGTCATACTAAAAAATGTTTCAAAGTTATTCAATTATCTGAATAACTTAAATTATACCCGGAGTCTGATTATACCACAAATATTATTATTTACCTGATTTCGGTTTTATTTCCACGTAGTATTATATTAATAGTAGTAGTATTTCGGTTACATTTCCTAAAGTTAGGAACTCCAGATTTGGCATTCCTGTGCTTTGCACTTTCTAACCAAAGAGAAAATTCCTAAGCCTTACTTTTTCCAGTTTTACTACCTCAATAACTTAATAATGGCGGATAGAAAAATCGTAATCCAGTGTTGTTTAAACATTTCCAACGGCCATACAGATGCTCTCATATTTAAATTTCTAAAGATTGGTCTGTTTTCTTAGTAGTAGTAGTAGTTTGTCTTATGGGGGTTCTTGGCCACTTGATTTGACGCCACTTCAAAATGAGGCAAACAGCGACCTGGGTGCGAAGCCCCCCCAAAGGGGTCTGGGGGCGGAGCCCCCAGCGAGCGAAGCGAGTCTAATATATATACAGCCGCATGTGTAACTGACTCACTCACTCACTCACTCACTCACTGAGGTATACGAATTCTAGACCACTTCTAGACGAGCTAGAAACCTGAAATTTTGCATGCAGGTAGCTTGTACCTTGTAACCCCCAGGAAAATTCCAAAAAGTTACAATTTTTTATTTTAACCTCCTCAAAAAAATTCAAAATGGAGGAAATTTTTCAACATGTCCAAAATAGTGACTTTTTATTTGAGCTGTAGCGGCCGAACGGTTGGTCCTATCGAGAAACGGAGACCACCACGTGCCACGGATTTTAGACGATCTACAACTTTGGTCCTGTGACTTTTTGTCGTATCTCGTCTCCTTCACCCTTAGGTAGCGCTAGATTTTTCAAATTTCGGCATATTTTCGAAATATTTTGGCCGTTTTTTATTTCCTATTACGTTAATATACTTGATGGAGGCCTAATATTGGGCACGCAGTATGTCTACATCACACTTAGTAAATGGCAGCAGAAATATGACCAGTTTTTATTAATTAAACCTGTCGAAAAATGAAAAAATCTAAATATCTTTAGATATGACAGTTATCTTAGTATAAGTAGTGATGTATTGGGGGTTCTGTCCCAATTTATATTATTGGATATTCACGTGACACCAATAATACTTGAGCTAGAGACGTGAGACTTGGCATGCATGTGCCTTCCACCTTTTCTTTCCAAATCCTACTATATTTAGTTTGAACTATCTCAATAAAATAAATAATTGTGAATACAAAAATCAAAATGTAGTATTTTTTTATTCAAGCTCTAGCGGCCGAATGGGTTGTCCTATCGAAAATGAAGACCACCATGTGCCACGGATTTCAGACGAACTACAACTTTAGTCCTATGGCATTTTGCCGTATCTCACCCCTTTCACCCTTAGATAGCGCTGGATTTTTTAAATTTAATTTTTTTTCACAAATTTGTTTGTAGTTTTTAATGGTTTGTCGCTCTAATATAGAACTTAGAGGCCTAATACTTATCACATAGTATTCCTACATTACAATTAGTACCAAGCAATACTCCCACGCCCAGATTTAAGTATCTTAAACACCCAAAATATGAAAGTTTTTGAGCTCTTGTAGACTTTTTGTGTTTTTCGGGTACATTTTCTATGTTGCGCACTGTCGAGGGTAAAATCCCTTATAAATCATGTCATATTTGTTGCAGAAGGCTTTTAGTTACCCAAAGTCATAGTGTTTCAGGTTGTTAACGGTGGTCGTATCCCTTATAAGGTTCAAAATACGCCTTTTAAAGGCTACATTATACATCAGTTAAGGGTATAAATTAAGACAGGGACCTGGGGGCGAAGCCCCCCACAGGGGTCTGGGGGCGGAGCCCCCAGCGAGCGAAGCGAGTCTAATATATATACAGCCGCATGTGTAACTGACTCACTCACTCACTCACTCACTCACTCACTCACTCACTGAGGTATACGAATTCTAGACCACTTCTAGACGAGCTAGAAACCTGTAATTTTTCATGCAGGTAGGTTATAGCTTGTAACCCCCAGGAAAATCGCCAAAACTGACAGTTTTTTATCATAACCCCCCCAAAAAAATATTTAAACCCCCCCCCAAAAAGGCTTATTTTAAAATGACAGTTTTTGAGCTCTAGCGGCCGAACGGATTGACCTATCGAAAAACAAACACCACAACGTGCCACGGATTTTACAAGATCTACAACTTTGTTCCTATGACTTTTTGTCGTATCTTGCTCCCTTCACCCTTAGGTAGCGCTAGATTTTTCAAATTTCAGGCTATTTCGACGGTTATTTTTGTGGCCTTTAATTTCCTATCACTTTAATTTAGTATGTAAAGGCTTGATATTTGGCACTCAATATGTTGACACATTACCCTTCACGAAACACTCAATAAACTAACATGTTTTAATAATTAAACATCCCAAAAAAATTAAAACCCCTAATTATTCCATAAATGTCAAACTGCATTATCGACTTACTCAGGTAATTATAGGTAAGCTAGAAACATGGAATTAGGCCTACATGTAGCTTGTCCATTGAAACCCCCAGAAAAATTGTAAAAAGGTATAATTTTTTATTTTAACCTCCTCAAAAAAATTCAAAATGGAGGAAATTTTGAAAATCTCCAAAATAGTGCATTTTTTGTGGCTGTAGCGGTTGAACGGTTGGTCCAATCGAGAAACGGGGACTACTACGACACACGGGCTTTAGACGATCTATAACTTTGGTCCGATGACTTTTTGTCGTATCTCGTCTCCTTCACCCTTAGATAGCGCTAGATTTCTCAAATTTCGGCATATTTTCTATATTTTGTGGCCGTTTTTTATTTCCTATCACGTTAATATACTTGTCGGAGGCCTAATATTTGGCACGTAGTATGTCTACATCACACTTAGTAAATAGCAGCAGAAATATAACCATTTTTACTACTTAAACCTGCTTGAAAATCAAAAACTCTTAAAATCTATATATTTTACAGTTTTCTAAGTATAAGTAGTAAGGAAATGCCGGTTCTGGAACAATTGTTATTAAATAGAATGCACGTATCACCATTTATACTTTAACTAGGATCGAGAGATATGGCATGCGTTTGCGTTGCACATTTTCTTCCCAAATCCTACTATATTTAGTTTGAACTGTCTCAAAATAAATAAAAAATTGTGTATAAAAAATCAAAATGCAATATTTTTTTTATCTGGGCTTTAGTGGCAGAACGGGCTGTCCTATCGAAAAACGAAGACCACCACGTGCCACGGATGGTCATATTCATATGACATTTTGCCGTATCTCACCCCCTTCACCCTTAGGTAGCGCTAGATTTCTTAAATCTTTAGCAATTTTCCACCAAAACTTAGTGGTTTTTATTTATTTGACACTCAATAATAGTACTTAGAGTCCTAATATTTGGCACGGAATATCTCTACATTACAGGAAGTATATGGCAGAAGTCGCATGACCAATTTGAATTGTTTGAACCATAAACAATTTTGAAAATCCTCTAGTTTTTTAGATTTTCCGGTGTTTTCATTGATATTTGGGCATGTTAGACTTAAATAGTGGGTAAAAACCAGCACAAATTTGTTTTGATTAGTTGGACAGGTCCTATAGACACCACATGTATTATTATTATGGTACGTTATGACGGTGTATCCATCCACAACATTTAAAAATCGTTATTTACAGGTCATACTAAAAAATGTTTCAAAGTTATTCAATTATCTGAATAACTTAAATTATACCCGGAGTCTGATTATACCACAAATATTATTATTTACCTGATTTCGGTTTTATTTCCACGTAGTATTATATTAATAGTAGTAGTATTTCGGTTACATTTCCTAAAGTTAGGAACTCCAGATTTGGCATTCCTGTGCTTTGCACTTTCTAACCAAAGAGAAAATTCCTAAGCCTTACTTTTTCCAGTTTTACTACCTCAATAACTTAATAATGGCGGATAGAAAAATCGTAATCCAGTGTTGTTTAAACATTTCCAACGGCCATACAGATGCTCTCATATTTAAATTTCTAAAGATTGGTCTGTTTTCTTAGTAGTAGTAGTAGTTTGTCTTATGGGGGTTCTTGGCCACTTGATTTGACGCCACTTCAAAATGAGGCAAACAGCGACCTGGGTGCGAAGCCCCCCCAAAGGGGTCTGGGGGCGGAGCCCCCAGCGAGCGAAGCGAGTCTAATATATATACAGCCGCATGTGTAACTCACTCACTCACTCACTCACTGAGGTATACGAATTCTAGACCACTTCTAGACGAGCTAGAAACCTGAAATTTTGCATGCAGGTAGCTTGTACCTTGTAACCCCCAGGAAAATTCCAAAAAGTTACAATTTTTTATTTTAACCTCCTCAAAAAAATTCAAAATGGAGGAAATTTTTCAACATGTCCAAAATAGTGACTTTTTATTTGAGCTGTAGCGGCCGAACGGTTGGTCCTATCGAGAAACGGAGACCACCACGTGCCACGGATTTTAGACGATCTACAACTTTGGTCCTGTGACTTTTTGTCGTATCTCGTCTCCTTCACCCTTAGGTAGCGCTAGATTTTTCAAATTTCGGCATATTTTCGAAATATTTTGGCCGTTTTTTATTTCCTATTACGTTAATATACTTGATGGAGGCCTAATATTGGGCACGCAGTATGTCTACATCACACTTAGTAAATGGCAGCAGAAATATGACCAGTTTTTATTAATTAAACCTGTCGAAAAATGAAAAAATCTAAATATCTTTAGATATGACAGTTATCTTAGTATAAGTAGTGATGTATTGGGGGTTCTGTCCCAATTTATATTATTGGATATTCACGTGACACCAATAATACTTGAGCTAGAGACGTGAGACTTGGCATGCATGTGCCTTCCACCTTTTCTTTCCAAATCCCACTATATTTAGTTTGAACTATCTCAATAAAATAAATAATTGTGAATACAAAAATCAAAATGTAGTATTTTTTTATTCAAGCTCTAGCGGCCGAATGGGTTGTCCTATCGAAAATGAAGACCACCATGTGCCACGGATTTCAGACGAACTACAACTTTAGTCCTATGGCATTTTGCCGTATCTCACCCCTTTCACCCTTAGATAGCGCTGGATTTTTTAAATTAAATTTTTTTTCACAAATTTGTTTGTAGTTTTTAATGGTTTGTCGCTCTAATATAGAACTTAGAGGCCTAATACTTATCACATAGTATTCCTACATTACAATTAGTACCAAGCAATACTCCCACGCCCAGATTTAAGTATCTTAAACACCCAAAATATGAAAGTTTTTGAGCTCTTGTAGACTTTTTGTGTTTTTCGGGTACATTTTCTATGTTGCGCACTGTCGAGGGTAAAATCCCTTATAAATCATGTCATATTTGTTGCAGAAGGCTTTTAGTTACCCAAAGTCATAGTGTTTCAGGTTGTTAACGGTGGTCGTATCCCTTATAAGGTTCAAAATACGCCTTTTAAAGGCTACATTATACATCAGTTAAGGGTATAAATTAAGACAGGGACCTGGGGGCGAAGCCCCCCACTGGGGTCTGGGGGCGGAGCCCCCAGCGAGCGAAGCGAGTCTAATATATATACAGCCGCATGTGTAACTGACTCACTCACTCACTCACTCACTCACTCACTGACTCACTGAGGTATACGAATTCTAGACCACTTCTAGACGAGCTAGAAACCTGAAATTTTGCATGCAGGTAGGTTATAGCTTGTAACCCCCAGGAAAATCGCCAAAACTGACAGTTTTTTATCATAACCCCCCCAAAAAAATATTTAAACCCCCCCCAAAAAGGCTTATTTTAAAATGACAGTTTTTGAGCTCTAGCGGCCGAACGGATTGACCTATCGAAAAACGAACACCACCACGTGCCACGGATTTTACAAGATCTACAACTTTGTTCCTATGACTTTTTGTCGTATCTTGCTCCCTTCACCCTTAGGTAGCGCTAGATTTTTCAAATTTCAGGCTATTTCGACGGTTATTTTTGTGGCCTTTAATTTCCTATCACTTTAATTTAGTATGTAAAGGCTTGATATTTGGCACTCAATATGTTGACACATTACCCTTCACGAAACACTCAATAAACTAACATGTTTTAATAATTAAACATCCCAAAAAAATTAAAACCCCTAATTATTCCATAAATGTCAAACTGCATTATCGACTTACTCAGGTAATTCTAGGTAAGCTAGAAACATGGAATTAGGCCTACATGTAGCTTGTCCATTGAAACCCCCAGAAAAATTGTAAAAAGGTATAATTTTTTATTTTAACCTCCTCAAAAAAATTCAAAATGGAGGAAATTTTGAAAATCTCCAAAATAGTGCATTTTTTGTGGCTGTAGCGGTTGAACGGTTGGTCCTATCGAGAAACGGAGACCTCCACGACACACGGATTTTAGACGATCTACAACTTTGGTCCTATAACATTTTGGCTTATCTCGTCTCCTTCACCCTTAGGTAGTGCTAGATTTTTCAAATTTCGGCATATTTTCTATATTTTGTCCTATCAAAAAACGGAGACTCCCAGAGAAAATTTCAAAATTTTACTTTAGTCAGTTTAAATTCCCTTAATAAAAATTAATAATGGCAAATCAAAAAATTAAATAAAAAAGTGTCGTTTTATTTGAGTTCTAGCGGCCAAACAGATTGTCCTATCAAAAAACGGAGACTATCACGTTCCACGGATTTTAGGCGATCTACAATTTTCTTCCCATGACTTTTTGCCGTATCTCGACCCCTTAACCCTTAGATAGCGCTATATTTGTTAAATTTCAAGATTTTAACGTGGTTTTCAATGGTTTGCCGTTCTAATACAGAACTTAGAGGCCTAGTATTTGGCACATAGTATTCCTATATTACAATTAATTAGTATTTAGAACCAGTCATATGCCCAGATTATATCACTTAAACACCCGAAAAAAAATACTTTGAACTTTTGTAAATTTATTTGTTTTTATTAGGTGTATTTTTATGTAGCGCTCCAGCAAGGGTAAAAACCCTTATAAATAATGTTATATTTGTTGCGGAATGCTTATTGTTGACCAAATACATAGCAATTTAGGCTGTTAACTTTGTTTTCCTTCTTATAAGGTTTAGGCGACGTCCTATAAAGGCTATATCACAAAATCCAGTGTAGGGTTTCAATTTTCTCTCCAAGCACTTAGGTAATAAATGGAAACTTAACATTTAACATACAGTACTTCTCCATGCCAAGTAGTATTCACACACTGGCATATGACCAGATTTTATAGGTGAAATCCCTAAAAATAATAAAAACCTTGGAATATTTGTAGAGTTCATAGGTCTTAAAGAGAACTAGTAAACCTGTTGCGGCTTCGCTCGCGATCATCATTTATAAATATCGTGTTAACGTTCCAAAGCCAACATGGCCTGCTGATTAACTGTGTTTACTCTATCCAGCTGATTGCTTAAAACTTATAGTTATTTCCCAATGTTAAGCTTATAGGAAAAAACTCAACTTTAAAGGGCCCCTGGGCCTCACTCACAAATTATTTCTCAATAAAAAAAGTTTCCTGCACAACTTCACGTTAGGCTCTTTCCAATGACACCAAAAATATGAAAATCGGTTGTGTAGTTTAGGAGGAGTGATTGTCACAAAAAACCTGCTCTCCTATTAAATAAGTATAGATTTGGACCAATTTACATTAAATTTTGGCCAAAAAGCGACCTGGGGGCGAAGCCCCCACAGGGGTCTGGGGGCGGAGCCCCCAGCGAGCGAAGCGAGTCTATAATATATACAGCCGCATGTGTAACTGACTGACTGACTGACTGACTGACTGACTGACTGAGGTATACGAATTCTAGACCACGTCTAGATGAGCTAGAAACCTGAAATTTTGCATGCAGGTAGCTTATAGCTTGTAACTCCCAGGAAAATTGCCAAAACTGACAATTTTGTATTTTAACCCCCCGTAAAAAAATATTTAAAACCCCCCCAAAAAAGCTTATTTTAAAATTACAGTTTTTGAGCTCTATCGGTTAAACGGATTGTCCTTTTAAAACACGGACCCCACTACGTGCTACGGATTTTGCAAGATCTACAACTTTGTTCCTATGACTTTTTGTCGTATCTCGTCTCCTTCACCCTTAGATAGCTCTAGATTTTTTCAAATTTTGAGATTTTGTGGCGGTTTTTTATTTCCTATCACGTTAATATACTTGATGGAGGCCTAATATTGGGCACGCAGTATGTCTACATCACACTTAGTAAATATCAGCAGAAATATGACCAGTTTTTATTAATTAAACCTGTCGAAAAATGAAAAAACTCTAAAAATCTTTAGATATGACAGTTTTCTTAGTATAAGTAGTGGCGTATTGGGGGTTCTGTACCAATTTATATTATTGGACAGACAAGTGACACCAATAATACTTGAACTAGACAAGTGAGATTTGGCATGCATGTGCCTTGCATCTTTTCTTCGCAAATCCTAATATTATTAGTTTGAACTATCTCAACAAAATAAATAATTGTGAATAAAAAAATCTAAATGTAGTATTTTTTTATTTGAGCTCTAGCGGCTGAACGGGTTGTCCTATCGAAAAACAAAGACCACCACGTGCCACGGATTTTAGACGAACTACAACTTTAGTCCTATGACTTTTTGCCGTATCTCACCCCCTTCACCCTTAGATAGCGCTAGATTTTTTAAAATTGAAACTTTTTCCATAGATTTGTTCGTGGTTTTTAATGGTTTGTCGCTCTAATATAGAACTTATAGGCCTAATACTTATCACATAGTATTCCTACATTACACTTAGTACTAAGCAATACTCCCACGCCAGGATTAAGTATCTTAAAAAACCCACAAAAATCAAAGTTTTTGAGCTCTTGTAGACTTTTCTTGTTTTTCGGGTACATTTTTTACGTTGCGCTCTGTCGAGGGGAAAATGCCTTATAAATCATGTAATTTTTGTTGCACAAGGCTTGAAGTTACCCAAAGTCATAGGTTTTCAGGTTGTTAACGGTGGTCGTATCCCTTATAAGGTTCAAAATACGCCTTTTAAAGGCTACATTTTACATCAGTTAAGGGTATAGTTTTTTCAAGCACTTAGGTAAGAAATGGAGGCTTAAAATTTAACATACTCTATACAAAGTAGTATTCATCAACAGGCATATAGCCAGATTTTATAGGTTAAACCCTTAAAAATAATCAAAGCCTTGTAAGAGTTGTAGAATGTAGGTCTTAAATATAATTTGGACCAATTTACATTAAACTGTGGCCAAACAGCGACCTGGGGGCGAAGCCCCCCACAGGGGCCTGGGGGTGGAGGCGGAGCGATTTTTAAATTGTTATATACTCTAATATTGTACTGCTAGACCTAAATTTGTTCACTCAATAAGTCTACTTTATATTTTGAGTATACATAGGACCTCGGATTATTAGCGTAATTAAACCATGTCCCATAGGCACTACGACAGGAACCTGGGGGCGAAGCCCCCCACAGGGGTTTGGGGGCGGAGCCCCCAGCGAGCGAAGCGAGTCTAAAATATATACAGCCGCATGTGTAACTCACTCACTCACTCACTCACTCACTCACTCACTGAGGTATACGAATTCTAGAACACTTCTAGACTAGCTAGAAACCTGAAGTTTTGCATGCAGGTAGCTTATAGCTTGTAACCCCCAGAAAAATTGCCAAAACTGTCAATTTTTTATTTTAACCCCCCCTAAAAAATATTTAAAACCCCCCCAAAAAGGCTTATTTTAAAATTACAGTTTTTGAGCTCTAGCGGCCGAACGGATTGACCTATCGAAAAACGGACACCACTACGTGCCACGGATACAGCCGCATGTGTAACTGACTCACTCACTCACTCACTCACTCACTGAGGTATACGAATTCTAGACCACTTCTAGACGAGCTAGAAACCTGAAATTTTGCATGCAGGTAGCTTGTACCTTGTAACCCCCAGGAAAATTCCAAAAAGTTACAATTTTTTATTTTAACCTCCTCAAAAAAATTCAAAATGGAGGAAATTTTTCAACATGTCCAAAATAGTGACTTTTTATTTGAGCTGTAGCGGCCGAACGGTTGGTCCTATCGAGAAACGGAGACCACCACGTGCCACGGATTTTAGACGATCTACAACTTTGGTCCTGTGACTTTTTGTCGTATCTCGTCTCCTTCACCCTTAGGTAGCGCTAGATTTTTCAAATTTCGGCATATTTTCGAAATATTTAGGCCGTTTTTTATTTCCTATTACGTTAATATACTTGATGGAGGCCTAATATTGGGCACGCAGTATGTCTACATCACACTTAGTAAATGGCAGCCGAAATATGACCAGTTTTTATTAATTAAACCTGTCGAAAAATGAAAAAATCTAAATATCTTTAGATATGACAGTTATCTTAGTATAAGTAGTGATGTATTGGGGGTTCTGTCCCAATTTATATTATTGGATATTCACGTGACACCAATAATACTTGAGCTAGAGACGTGAGACTTGGCATGCATGTGCCTTCCACCTTTTCTTTCCAAATCCTACTATATTTAGTTTGAACTATCTCAATAAAATAAATAATTGTGAATACAAAAATCAAAATGTAGTATTTTTTTATTCAAGCTCTAGCGGCCGAACGGGTTGTCCTATCGAAAAACGAAGACCACCATTTGCCACGGATTTCAGACGAACTACAACTTTAGTCCTATGGCATTTTGCCGTATCTCACCCCTTTCACCCTTAGATAGCGCTGGATTTTTTAAATTTAAATTTTTTTCACAAATTTGTTTGTAGTTTTTAATGGTTTGTCGCTCTAATATAGAACTTAGAGGCCTAATACTTATCACATAGTATTCCTATATTACAATTAGTACCAAGCAATACTCCCACGCCCAGATTTAAGTATCTTAAACACCCAAAATATGAAAGTTTTT